>OX465191.1:10178519-12678519 GCA_949987655.1 Polymixis flavicincta | reverse complement strand
AAATTACCTTGCTATCGTGGGTTGTTTTGTTTCTGACAAACTATGTAAAAAGTGAAACATACAATACATTTTTGTCATTCGATCTTTTATTAAAAGACAACCCATGAGCCCATCCATTGCTGAATGGGCTTCCTCTTGATCTTGATTACGCCTGATAGAAAGCGATGGACGAGGTCTATTGTGGAAAAAGCGTGCCCAGAAGAAGTTTCTTTCTTTAATAGGATACCAGGATTTTCTTTCAGCCTATATGAATATTATTACATTGAGGCAAATTATTAATAGGGTATTTTCCAATTTATTAAAAACTATTCTAATTTGAAGATTGGGACGAAATATGTAACAGAAAAATAAAAGTAAATTGATTTATATCCATTTTCTCAATTAAAAACGATTTAAACCAAATTTATTTTTCGTTGTTTTGAATTTACCGCCAAAATGCTCCTTACAATGACTTTTTATCACGTGACGTCAACTTTGTGTAAACAGCACCAGTACAAATACTTAGTTTGGCGCAGTTTTAGAAGTATTTGTGGACAGAGGCACCGCACCCCATTGATTTAATTTTTAATTATAAACACGACACTCACTCACATGGAGTGACTGCCTATCTGACCTTCACAACCCAGTTATTGGGTAATACGATACCCCTTGGTAAGATTGGTTGTCAGAATTTCGGGCTTCTGGCGACCCGTAACGACTGTCAAAGATCCACAAATGACAGCCGAGACCAACGGCTTAACGTGCTTTCCGAGGCACGAAGAGGTCTTTGTATGTAAAGATGGTCACCCATTCACGGACCAACCGCGGCAAGCGTAGCTTAACAATAACCCGTGTTTCTTGTGTTATTTCATGATTTTCAGTTCATTGATAAATAAAAAAAAATACCTTACCTCTGTAATGAAGTCCCCGTTAGAAAACTTGTACACCTCACAGAGTACATCATAAGACTGTCCAGGAGTCAAGGTGTTGGCCCGGATGACTAGCCATGAACCCTTCACGTCCGACACAGCCACATTGTGTTCACCGCTGGTCACAGTCCATACAAACTGTAGGATCAAATCAGGAGGAAAAATTAGTTTTGAGAAAATAAATTAAAAAGCTACTTCTTGTGTGCGTCCTTGAGAAAGTATGAAGCAATAAAACGTTTAGACATAAGGGTTGGTAAGATATTATTAACACCAATATGTAGTTTGAAAGCTGCAGAAAGTTGTAGTTTAAAAAAAATGAGTGGGCAACGTCGCAATTCAAATGGTTTTTCGTGGTAATCTTATTCGTTTTAAATCAAAGTACAAATTTTTTCAGCCAAGCATTACTTTTTACAATAAATGTTTTTATATATGAGTAAATTTTAAAAATAATTACAAATACCAACGATCTAGTGATTGGCTGCAAAAAAAATAGTACCTACTTTGAGTTGAACGGAATAATCACGAAAAACCACGATAAATGCGACGATGCCAGCTCGCGCGGGATGAACGCTCTTTATTTCTTACTTCTTGCGCCTACTGTCAGCGATGTGGACGAATATTTTGATGTCCAATGACATCTTCTTTTCTTTCTTTTTCCTTTATATACTTGTACAAAACATTTATATTTTAATATTAGATTGTATATTGTATTTAACATTTCGAAATAAGCATGTGGACGTACCTAAATCATTTTTTTGTGATGCTAACTTCACACTGTTAATAACTTTCATTGCCCACAAGTTATTTTAAAACAGTTTGTTATTTCAAGTTTTCAGTTCGCTGCATATACTTTTGCAAACTGGTTCAATTTCGCTTAACAACAACTAAATTTAATTAAATTAACACAAGAATCCAGAACCGCCTCTGGGTTAACGGCTACAAAAGCAAAGCTTTGAAAATCTCATTTGAGAAAATTAACTTTAATGGAAATTAAAACTAAATTTTTGATTTATTGACGTTGGTTATTTAAACTGCACTCTAATTTCGTAACTTACGATTAATCATCATCTGTTTCAATGAAAAATATGACTGTTCAACAATATTCATTGCGTTATTTACGTTCTTGACCAGACACATTTTTCGAAGCAACAAGGAGAACAGCAAGAAGGTTTAACAATTTGTTTTAAAACGAAACAGATTATGATTAATCGTGAGTTACGCAATAAGGGTGCTGGTTAGATGTACTAACGGAAAGTAACTTATTTATGTCTTTTTGAAGTGAAAACTCTTTAGGCGTTTTGGGCATTTTTTAAGATGGGAAAAATTAATTATTGAACTCGCCACACCATTACGGACACCTCTGTTTTTTAGTAGAAGTATTTCAATAATTTATGTGTCAAAAGGAAGTTATTTATCGAGAACTAATATTCCAATTAAAATTATGAAAATCGGATCATCATCATCTGTCTAGCCTTTTCCCAACTATGTTGGGGTCGGCTTCCAGTCTAACCGGATGCAGCTGAATACCAGTATTTTATATGGAGCGACTGCCTATCTGACTACACACTGACATAATACGATACCCCTTAATAAGACTGGCTGTCAGACTTTCGGGGTTCTGATGACCCGCAACGACTGTCAAAGATCCACGAATGACATCTAGGACCAACGACTTAACGTGCTTTCCGAGGCACGGAGGAGTCTTGATATGTAAAGATGGTCACCCATCAACGGTCTCAACCGCGACAAGCGCAGCTTAACCTGATCCATCGACCCATGTGGCTTTTATTACGTAGCCAAAAGCCCCTCGTTTTGCATGGATATGACGCATACTTTCCCCCAACTCAATATATATTTATATTTGTATCCTTTCTCAGTGTCATGTTTATCGCAGTTTTTGAATGAAACGCTTAGATGAAACGTATTGATGTTATTTTATTACATCAAGTAAAACCATAGGACGGACTACGCCGTGAAAGGGAGGCACTTGAGAGGCTTCAAGGCGTTAAAACGGTGGTGTCACTCACCCCTTGGTGGACTGTGGTGCAACTACACACTGCGCAATAGGGGCTAATCCATGCTTACACATAAACAAGTTTGTTTAAAACAAGGAGCCCACGAAATACACATTTACTGAGGTTTTTTTTTTACAATTTGCAGTTCAGTGTCAGTTTGTATGTCGATCGATCCTACTAATATTATAAACGTGAAGTTGGTATATTTGGATATTTAGATGTTTGGATGTTTGTTACTCAATCACGCAAAACCAGCTGAACGGATTTGGATGAAATTTGGCAAACAGATAGCTTTTAACCTGGATTTGACTTTTTACCCCGGTAGTACGTTCCCGTGGTATAATTTTCGACGCGGGCGAAGCTGCAGGCAAAAGCTAGTTAAAAATAATTATGTTTTGGGGACCGCAACAATAGGCTATCTTAGCGCATCCACCGTATGTGGTTAAATTAGTGTAACTAAGATAGTTTAAAATAATTCATGAATAAAAAATTTAAATGCCCATCCCACATTTTACTAAACCCTTAATATTTGCATGCTTTTTTTTGAGGGTGGGAAATCATCAAATAACTTCTCCCGCTCTGGGTGGAACAGGAGAGCATGTCAGACTTTTACTGACTAAAACCCACCCGTGTTCCCTCAGTTGCCTGTGTGTCAGTGGTCACAGTATCTCTCTCGAACACCTGGCAGGCATCGGCCCTTGCAGAACCCACCTTTTTGCATGGTACGAGTATGTTTTAGCCTAGCTGATGTTCGTCAAATTCTAATTAAATTAACACCATTGTTTACCATGTTTTTCGCAAATAAATTATTTAGGTACCTACTCACTTTACTATTTCGGATCCTTTTTTTCTGTTTAGAAAAATCAAGAATAGAATACGGTTTAAAAAATGGTTTTTGATACAAGGCAATTTAGAATAATTAGATAGTTTAATGCGTAGGCATTTGAAAATCACTAGGCCTGGTCCCGGCGTCGTATCTTAGTCACTAGCTCCTACTGCTGTACTAAGTGCAGCTAAAAAATATTTCCTTTCACAAAAACAAATACACAATCAATCGATCTGCCCTGCCTTTTCCAATTATTTTGAGGTCGGCTTCCAGTCTAACCGGTAGCAGCTGAATACCAGTATAATACACGTAGCGACTCCCTATTTGACCTCCACAAACAAATTACTGGGTAATACGATACCCCTGGGAAAAACTGGTTTTTAGACTTTCGAGCTAAAGGTGTGCTTACACGAGCAACTAAAATTGCTCCATCTTGGGCAATTCTCGGCAAATATGACGTCACGACTACATCCAGCAATTTGGGGCAATGGCAACATGTTGCCAGAGATACGGGCACACAAAATGGAGCAATATCATTATCATCATCATCATCACATCAGCCGAAAGACGTCCACTGCTGGACATAAGCCTCCCCCAAAAGGGTGGGATTTGCCATAATCGCCACGCTTGGCAGGCGGGTTGGCGATCGCATTATGGTGGTCAAATGCATAGAGAACGCTGCTGCCCATTATCTAGTAAGTCCCTTAGTCGCCTTCTACGACACCCACGGGAAGCAGTGGGATGGTGCTATTGTTTTACGTCCGGCACCATATGGCACAATATGCAGCAACTTAAAAAACTATGCAATGCACATACCTCGCCGTCTCCGCCGCCGGCCGGTTCCTTCGCAAAAACGAGACGTAGTTATACGTAGGTACAAACGAGATAGAAAGAAAATTTACTAAAAATTTCCAAGCCGTTTGGATATTCGGCAACTCATTAAATATACGGAGCAATCAGAAGCAATATTTCCGAAAGACATAGGCAATTTATTGTTGTTGCTCCAGATTGCTCCACTTAATTGATCTAGATTGATCCATAAGTGTTGCCGAGGAATAATTGCTCAAAAAATTGCAGCACCTTAAGGTACTGATGACCCATAACAACAGTCATCGTTCCACAAATGACAGCCGGGACCAACGGCTTAACGTGCTTTCCGAAGCAGACCCCTCGTCTTGGTATGTAAAGACGGCAAGCGTAATGAAATGAAATGTTTATTCATGTAAGTAGATCTTTTAAGACACATTAACACGTCAATTTTTGTAGGTCAATATTTAAAAAAAACTAGATGGCGCCAGCATTTCCTAGCTGACTGTTCTCTAAGAAGAAAAACCGAAACAAACTCAGAGGTCATGGTCTCTTTTAAAGTCCAAACATTATATTATTTGAATTTTATGTGAGTCTAACAATGCAGGGCAATGTCTGGAAGTGCGTTTTGAACAAAGAGCCATTGCAGCTTTGAGCTGACCTGTCACAACAGACGGCGTGAATGTCTCAGTCACCGTACATTGACCCATGTAGCTGTTATTATTTTATCCACGAGCCCCTAAAAACAAAAACAATAATACTAACATAATAATCATGCGTCATATAACACTCTGTGACTTGGGCTTCCAGGATGAAGTCTATATCAGCATAAGACCGCTGTAAGCCCATCAGAAAAATGGCGAACATGTCTGATTGGCCCTCAATAAGGAGCTTCGGGTCTCCTTCGCTGTAGTCGATTTGGAACGACTTCAATGTGCCGACTTCTTCGTTGTAGTTGGTCCCGGTGACGTTGAAGATGTAAGTCACTCCGCTTAGTAGCTGAAATGGAAATAATTTTGTCACCGTCCGGATATTGAAGAGATGAGGAATTGGACTAAAAGAGCTTGCCGGAGCGCAGTCATTCTGCGTCGCTTGATTATATTGGCCAACAAAGGTAAGCAAGGACGAGGTAAGTAATGAACGAGATGTGAAAGTCAAAATATTGGCAACATTTAATTCACCCGCCCGCTTCCCTTCCTACTTCACCACTGACGCCTACCAGTACGGTCTGCACTCCCGTGTCGTCTGCACTGTTATTTTCATTTAAATACTGTTGCTGATGCTACTAATGCAGCCATCATGTCAATATTTTGACGTTGACATGCACCTGTCAGTTATGAAAATCGGATTATGTATAAATAAAGGTTGTTTTGTTATACAAATACTTGGGAAAACTAGGTGCGAGCTATCTGCAGATCACGTTGCGTTAGACTTCAACATGAGCTATTATTAACACTTTCAGCTGAGCATCTGGGTATTAAAATGTTTGTTGCGTGGCGCACTATTTTCTCATACAAAATAAATGACGATTAGTGACTTTTCCTACAAACAAAGATAATATGAAATGTAATACAATCGTTACTACACGTCGACCAATCAGGCTCAGGTGAGCTCATTTGCGAATGTATGCGTACCTAATTAGATCGTATGTGGGTGAGTAGCCTTATAAAATATATAAAAAAACTAACATGGAGTGGTGCAAGCAGTCCGAAAATTTAAAATTATACGGCGCGATGACGTAGCTTGAAGAAATTGGTAGGTATAGGCCACAGCCGTTTATACACGTAAGACATACTTTTTGCTAACATGATTAAACTTTGTGCCAATTAGCGTTTATAAAATTTTATGTATTATTAACGTTGCTCCACTCAAAGTGTTAAGCAATTTGTGCCGACATAAAAAAAGAAGCAATTTTTTGTGGCTATTAGTTGGTATTGGCTTTAAAGTGACACTGAATTGGAGGTGGCAGGCATTTGCATACCTATTATGCAAGACTTGGAGTCTAGATTTGAGCCAATATTGATGGCAATAGACTCACCCTCAATTACATGAGACTTAAACACAACTGGCGAAATGTGGGAGTACTATGGGTATGGTCACCAAAAGAGATAAATCGGCACTAGTTGAAGTAGATTCAGAAACCTATGGATGTTTTCGAATGAAATTTTGTTTGACTAAAGGTGTGCTTGCACGAGCAACTAGAATTGCTCTATCCTGGTCAGTTCTCGTCAACTATGACGTCACAACTATGATGTCACAAGTATATCGAGCAGTTCACGGCGATGGCAATATATAGCAACCTGATGCCAGAGATACGGCCACACAATATCATGCGATATGGAGCGATTTAAAAACTAGGCAATACGTCCAGCCCGCCGCCTCAGTCGCCGGCCGGTTCCTCTCGCAAAAACGAGATGTAGGTATACGTACAAACGAGATAGAAAGAAAATTGACCAAAAATTTCCAAACTGATTTGATATTCGGCAACTCATGAAACATATTTAGCAATAAGAAGCAATATTCTCGAAACATCCGCAATTTAATGTTGTTGCTCCAGATTGCTCCACTTAATTGATCCAGATTAAACCATAAGTGTTGCCGAGCAATAATTGCTCAAAAATTGCCCGTGTTTTCTTTTTTTTTTTTTTTTTTTTTGGGGTGGGAAATCATCAAATGACTTCTCCTGCTGAGTAGAGCAGGAGGGCGTGTCAGACTTTTACTGACTAAAACCCACCCGTGTTCCCTCAGTAGCCCGTATGCCAGGGGCCGTGGTATCTCTTTCGAACAAACCCGCACCCCTGGCAGGCATCGGCCCTTGCGGACCCCACCAGTGGTTGCTGACATCTTTGACGGCGCGCGTGAGGAACACAACGCGCCGTCCCGTCTACCACTTTTCGGCCGCAGAGGATAGGGAGAGCGGCTGACGCTATACCGACACTCCTCTTCCCCTGCGGCCCCACCGCGTCCGCCATCAAACGGTGGCGGCCCCGTCCAGGCCACGGAAGGGAAGAGCGCTGCTCAGAAGCACCGGCACTCCTCCTCTACCGCAGCCTGTAACCCTCAGCCGCGATGCCTCCCATTCGACATCGCGGCCCACCTCAGTTGCGGTGCACCTCACCGCAACCTACTTTTTGGCCGCTACGTCAATGGCTTGAAGGCAAAAGCCCTGACGAGCGGCCCCACCGTTGGGTTCCTCTTGGCTTCACCGTGGATGGGAGACCACGGTTACTAAGCCCCCCCGCAACGACAATGCGGGAACCCACTCGGGGGGGAAAATTGCCCGTGTAAGAGCACCTTAAGGAACTGTTTGTTTTCCATTAATTTAATTTAATATTTAACTCTTTTGGTGACTGTAGGTACGAGTACACCTCTGTCCAACTCTACGGGGAAACTAGGCGTGATGTTATGTTAGGAAAGGGTTTATGAGAAACAAAACAAGCAATAAAAACATGTTAATAAGTACAGACGCCAGCACATCAAGCTACCCCAATCTGTCAAATTTCTTTAATAGATTTCCAACTTTATAACATTAGCGTAAGGTTCATGTTCTTTCAATTGGGAAAATTTAACGGTTTGGGGTAGCTTGATGTGCTGGTGTCTGTACATCAGAATGATTAATAACGAAAACGTTTTCGTCTAGCTGCACGTTGAGTTGGGATTCGAGCTCTCGCACGGTGTGCCACAGTGCGAGGGTCTCCCGCTGCCTGGGTGCAACCAGCGGTTGCCAGCGCACGACCCAGTGGAACTCCACGAAAGCACCAGACTCGCTCTGCAAACTGGTGGTAAAACATTGACTTGTTAAAAGATTGGCTGTAGGTCACGAGCAAACGTAACATTATGCAAGATTCAGAAGCGATTTTCTCACATCATTCCGAAAGTTTTATGGTGTTATAACCAGAGTGTTTTCGAAATATTTAGAATAGAATATTTATTTATTGAAATAACCAAGACTCAACAAGATTGTTAGTATAACTTACGAGTTACGACTATGTTAGTAAACACAGACTATACACAAAACAAGGAAAACAATACAAGAAAATATAATGGTTGGTCACCGTTGCGTCATCCCATGCGAGACGGTACAACAGTGACCCACGTATACACCAGGCGACTCGCAACCGTGCTTAAGACATTACTGGAGTTGCCCCACTTTAGGAGTTTTTTCAATCATTATTTCACGAGACTCGCTTTTGGACTTTGCGTACACTGAAAAACCGAATAGGTTGTTTTAACCTTTTTTCAACCTTTATTTTAGTTTAATATAGCACCTACCGACATGATTTGTTGAATTAACAAAATAAAAATAGTTGAACTATAAAGGTAAATTTAACCTGTGTTCAGTTTGATTTAAACTGATTATATATATTTAACTTAGTTATTTCGTTGACTCTACTTCGTTAATATGTTGACTTGACTATATTATCAGTTAGACTTACTTAGATTCGAATATTGTGTCGTTTTAACCTCTTTTAGTGGTTGGTTTAACCTATTAATTTTTTAACAATTTTATTTTTGTAGAAATAAATGTCATAATAATAGTTGTTTAAACATAATACTCGTATTAGGTTAACGCAACTTACATGAAATCAACATTATGGAATTCAATCTATTCGGTTTTTCAGTGTAAGTGTATGCAAGCGGCTTCGCCCGATTTGAGCTATAAAATTATCCCATGGGGGCGGACTACCACGATACAACTTATTCTATATGTCAATGCAGATTAAGAACTAAAATTCAGTCCAAATTCGTTCTGCCATTTTTGCATCATTGAGTAACGCCGAATTCACATTACTGTGTTGTGTCGTGTTGTGACGCCTTCTGACGCATGTTAGCCAATCAAAACTCATTGTGATGTGACGCAGTCCTAAACAGATTCGTTTGATTGGTGTATCCCGTGTCACGACATAACACGGCACAGAAATGTGATGTTGGCTTAACAAACACGAAAACTTCCAAACATCTAAACCACCAAACACAAACGTTCACATTTATATTATTAAATACGTAGTAGGATATTCTGAGTATAACATTTAGCCGTTAACAATCAAATTTTAATCAGCCATTTGAAACTTCACTAAGTCTGAAACAGTCACATAGTAGCAAAAATAGATATTGAAGTTTAATGACTTGATATTCAACCTTGGGTGTTAAAACACTAATGATGTTGACTGTACCTACACTAAGACTTTATTTACAGAAGAAGAGAACCAAACACAATTAGGTAAACATCAACAAAGAGATCCAATCACAGAAACGAATAAGAAATGATTATTATATCCTTTGTTTGTCAGATTATTTGCTAATAACGCGCTGTCACGCAACCCGTCCTAATATTTAGCGAAAAAGATTTCAGGTAGCATATATTTTCATAAACTAGTTGTTGCCCGTGACTTCGTTTGCGGATAAACATACGCCCACGTTGTAGGTAACGCGAGCATGATTTAACTCAAGAACAATGGAACTTTATAATGAAATAGATTTTCCAGTTAAAAATGAATTATCGAGCGCACGGACATATTATCGTTATCTATTTAGCCTTGGCTCAACTATTTTGTGGTCAGCTTCCAGTCCAACCAGATGCGGTAGAATAGCAGTTTTATACATTTATTTATTTATAATTATTTTTTTACATTTATAACACCATAACAGATGTATTCAAGGTTATTATGTTATAAGTCACAATGTTTAAACGGATATTTGAAAAACACCAACAACTTCTTAAGAGGTTATTGTATTCATCATTATGAACAACTTTTACTATAGGACCAGAAATCAGACCTGAAATCGCGAAAAAATATCAACTGTTCCCAACATTTTGATGAGTTATACGAACATAAATGTAAGGTACCGTGTGGTGCCGGACGTAAAAGAATAGCACCATCTCATTTCTTCCCATGGGTGTCGTAGAAGGCGACTAAGGAACTTACTAGAGAATGGGCAGCAGCGTTCTCTATGCATTTTACCACAATACTGCGATCGCCAACCCGCCTGCCAAGCGTGGCGATTATAGCAAAACCCCCGTTTTGGGCGAGGCCCATGTCCAGCAGTGGACGTCTTTCGGCTGAAATAATGATGATGATGATGAAATGTAAGGAACAGCTGGTTTTATTTCGCCTCTTAAGAGGTTGTTGGTGTTTTTCCAATAACTCTGTATTTAGACCAACCAAATTTACAAAAAAAAACTTTTTTTTTTTTTTTTTGACTAATAGGTACTCAGATCTCCTTTAATTAACATTTTTGGTTTCTTTATGAATTTCGACAGGTCATGAAGCACATGAGGAGTCGAACGTTGTGAACGTCTATTTGACTGAATTATTTTACAAATATGGAAGTAAATACTCACGTGATAATTGTATTATCCGGTTTCTTAATGAGAGCGTTTTCGTCTTTAGGGCAGACGAAGGGAGGTGCCAAAATTCGAAAATTCGGCGGTTCTCCTACCTGCGAATAGGAAAGTGTGTGGTCAAACAAAATATTCTTATAGCTCTGGACGAGAAGACCAATTATCGAATTTAAAAACGTTAACTAGTCGTAGTCGAAATCTTATCACAGCGACAATCAGTGTCAAAAACTCGTCTAAAATGCAGGTAAATTCGAAGTATTTTTGACAGATTGAGCCGGAGATTTGGATGCAAACGGTCTTAAAATTATGAAAAAAAAACGAGTTACATTTGTGTAAATCGTCGTGTGATCACAGGGTCAAGTCTCGTAATTAAAAACGTTCAAAATCTAGTCGCAGGCTCATCTCAGCGACAATCAAATGTCAAAAACATGTCACAAATATATGGAAGCTCGAGGTATTTATGATGTGAGATTGAGACAGAGAACGTTTTTAAAATTACGAGAATTGCCCTTATGGTGTATAAACACGACATATTTGACATAGCTATAGTTCTGCTTACTCCCTAGGGGAAATAGAGTATATATTTGCTACGTAACAATTCAGGCATAAATTCCCCAAAGGCCGACTTGCAATGTTAATCATAAAGTAACACAGAATGCATACATAATAATAGTAAGAAACACAAGTACAAGTCCATTGTTATTACGTAAATTTACTACGGATTTCTTGGAATTTACAATTTCTATGGGGAGGTGTCACGCAACCCTTATGACCATGTTAAGGTAGGTTAATACTCTTTGCTACGCCACGCGGTTGTATGGAATCTTTTACAACGTCGTAGCCAACTGCTACGAGAGCGTAGCAAAGGTCGTAGACAGCTACGCGTAGGCGAGTACTCTATTGATGCCGCGAAGATATTAAATTACGAACTATATTTGTACTAAAATTGCGTCTCAATATAAAGCAACAACGTAATATATCGATCAACATATTCTGCGATGTGGTAAGCAGAGGTGTAATGTCCATATCCCAGTAGGCGAATCTATTGACATCAACCGGGTGCAAATTCAGACTACGGTTACTCAGAAATACTTACTAAAGGGGGATGCGCCAATGTAGCCCTCCAAATTCAAATATACTTAAGTTTTTTGCAATTTAAAGGTCATTGTGATAATGTATATGAATCCCGACCGTAACCAAAATGTATCTAAAAAATTAAAATCTTACGAGTTATCACGATTTCATGAAATAATCATTCAGTAGGGTTTTTTTTGAGGATGCGATATCATCAAATAACTTCTCTTCTCACAGAGGGCGTGTCAGACTTTACTGACTAAAACCCACCCGTGCTCCTTCAGTTGCCTGTGTGCCAGGGGCCTCGGCATCTCTTTCGAACAACCCGCACCCCTGGCAGGCATCACTTTGTGCTGACATCTCTTTGAGGCGCGCGTGGAATACAACGTGCAGTCGACCTGGGCTTGGTCCTTACCGGACAGCGAGCTACACATTACTCGCCATCCTCAAGCCCACGCCTACGGTGGCCGGCAATCAGCCTGGGATTCCCGACGCCCAGGGTGTCTCTTGCGGTGACTAGAGCCGTGAGGGCGCATATACTGACTCTCCCTCACGTGCGCCGCCTATCTCTTTGAGAGTCTTATTACTGCTTCATCATTCAATTGAGTTATTTAAACTTATACAGTTGGATTGATGATTTCACTATTCTAATTCTGTAAATACCGAATTGTTACCATTCATCATCATCAACATCACTTCAGCCAAAAGACGTCCACTGCTGGACATAGGCCTCCCCCAAAAGGGTTTTGTCATAATCGCCACGCTTGGCAGGCGGATTGGCGATCGCAATATGGTGGTAAAATGCATAGAGAACGCTGCTGTCCATTCTCTAGTAAGTCCCTTAGTCGCCTTCAAAGACACCCACGGGAGGAAATGGGTGGGGAATGGGTTACCGTCACCAATCATATTTTGATCAACATATAACTTAATACTGCCTTGCAAATTGCAAAAAAAACGCAAGAAAATTTGAATTTCGTGGGCTATTATAGGTTGGTGCTTTCGCTTAATAACACTTTGCTCTATCTGGGAGTGGTGATTAAATCATTTACAAAAAGTAAAGCGCTTGTCTGGGTTCGAACCTACGACCTTCAACTCGTAAGTCACGGCCTTTACCAATGAGCCACCACTGCTCTCAAAACGGTGAAAGAAAACATCGTGAGGAAACCGGCATGTCCTAGAACCAACAATTCGAAGACATGTGACATCTACGAACCCTCACTGGTCCGGCGTGGTGGATTACAGCCCGTGATTACAGCACACTCTCACAGAGAGGAGGCCTACTGTGTCCCAGCTGTTGGAACGTTGTAGGCTGATTATTCTTATGCTACCTAGGAGTTACGCCCCTGCTCAGCAGTCACTTGTGATCATTACACCAAGATGGTATTCAAAATTGTATAGTACAGTAGTGTTTTTATATCAGTGGCATGTTAGATCATCACTATTCCGTTCGGTCTAGACGCTGAAAACTCGCCATATAATTAATTATTAAAACAGAAATCGATAATTCTGTCAGAAACGCGAACGCTTGGCATTGTATTGTGTAATACAAGAGTAACAAATTGCAACGCATTATATTTTAAACTGCCTTGTTATTGATAGGGAAGCTAGTGGTGGCTCAGTGGTAATGGCTGCGACTTACGACTTGTAGGTCATAGGTTCGAACTTAGACAGGCGCGTTACTTTGTGTAAATTATTTCATCACCACCGCTCTCAAAATGGTGAAGGATAGCATCTTGAAAAACCGCCATGTTTTAGAACCAAAAATTTGTAGACATGTGACATCTACAAACTGGGCCCGCGTGGTGGTTTATGCGACCCACTCCCTCCCATTGAGCGGAGGCCTGAGACCAAGCACTGGAAATATTATATGCTAAGAACATTATATTTTTATTATGCTAAGCTTTAAGCGCCACAATATGAAAGTTAATGTCATTCACCTACTTAATGATCAGAAACAAAATTTCCAGGATCGGACCAAGTTTTATTAGGTTATTTAATAAGGAAATTCGCAGTCCAGCAGGCTTAGCTTAAATAGAAAGCGTCATGCTTTCTATTTCTACTCTACTGTAGAATAGAAATCGCTTGTCTACATTTTCTCGGAAAAACTGTCAACTGTCTATACGGAAACGTTATTTTTGTCTACTTTTCCGACGACAAAACGCTTGTCTACGGTTCTCGTGTTATGCCTGCAGCAGCCTGAAGTCTGATTTGATGCTCAATTAATGTTGATAGGCTCGCTCTCAGCGGGGTCTGTAGCTGAGTAACAATATCCGCATGGTTCGATCGAAGAAGTTAAGCTAAGCTTGCCGCGGTTGAACCATGGATCGGTCCCGGCTGTCATTTGTGGATCTTTGACAGTCGTTACATCGTCAGAAGCTCGAAAGTCTGACAACCAGTCTTACCAAATGGTATCGTATTACCCAGTAACTGGGTTGTAGAGGTCAGATAGGCAGTCGCTCCATGTAAAATGCTAGTTTTCAGCTGCATTCGGTTAGACTGGAAGCCGACCCCAAACCAGTTGGGAAAAGGCTAGGCAGATGATGAGGCTCGCCCCCAACAACAAAGGTCTTGATAATACCTACCTATAACATCACGCCTTGTTTTCCCGAAGGGTTGAGAGTACACTGAAGTGAATTGGATGTACACTTCCTAATGCGAGCGTTATGAACAATGATATACGAGTCGAGTATTATAACATATTCTTCTACTTACGTAGAAGAATATGTTTGAAGTTCAATTAGCACGGCTTATTTATGCAAAAATATTTAATAATAATAATGGGTCACGCCACTTTTCTGCAAACGGTTCTGACTTGACCGTGTCCTAATACAAAGGATTCGTGTCGGCCATCTTGCGCGCGCGCCGCTCGGACAAAGGATGACGACGAGGAGGCGTGGCCTAATTTGTTATCTCTCTTGATCACCTCATGTGACGTAGGCTGTCATACGATCCTGTGCTGCGTTGAGCTTGGCTACTCGCCACAACACCACTCCCATATTTCACCAAGTATGTTAAAGTCCCATGTAATAGGATGCGAGCCTATTGACATCAACTGAACCCATATCTAGACTCCGCCTGATACTGAGAAATTTCAGATTGAAAAACCCAGTTACACTTTGTGTGCGACATGGGAATCGAACCCGGGACGTCATGATCAACAGTAACGCTTTCGACCACTAGAGCAACGAGGCAGTCTTAAAGGTCTTTGTATAACCAGAAGAATATGGGTTAGACCACCATCTCTGTCAGCCCCTTCGGGGTTATTGGCGAGATGTTAGTAATTATGTGAAATACTCAGACATTATCTGCCTACCCTTTTCCCAACCATGTTGGGGTCGGCTTCCAGTCTAACCGGATGCAGCTCAATACCAGTATTTTACATGGAGCGACTTCTTATCTGACTTCGACAACCCAGTTACTGGGTTACCTGCCAGGGGTGTGGGTTGTTCGAAGAGATACCGTGGCCCCTGGCACTGACAACTGAGGGAACACGGGTGAGTTTTAGTCGGTAAAAGTCTGACACGCCCTCCTGCTCCACCCACAGCGGGAGAAGTTATTTGATGATTTCCCACCCTCAAAAAAATAGGATACCCCCTGTCAGACTTTCGGACTTCTGACGACCCGTAACGACTGTCAAAGAGCCACAAAAGGCAGCCAGGACCAAAGGCTTAACTTGCTGTCTGAGGCACAGAGGGGTCTTGGTATATAAAGATGGTCACCCATCCACGGACTAACCGCGGCAAGCGTAGCTTAACCTATTGTTACATAGCCACAAGCCTTTCTGAAATACTCAGTATTTTACCAATAATAGAACTGTAGGCTTGGCGTACATCAGTAAACAAGGTGTTAGCCAATAATTACCGATAATATTCCTCCAGAGGCCAACACAGTGATAATGTGAATGTATTGAGCTAATCTAATACGTAATACAATTTACGTTATTAGGTTCAAAGCTAGATCAGTGGACAATGTTGATTAAATTTGTAGTGAAATTAAATTTTCATTATGTTTTGGCTGCTATATGTATATGCAGGCACTAATTAAATTACAAGCACTATATGGCACGTAAACTTATTATTCTGAAACAATCGGTAATTAATAAGCTTAATAATATTAGAAACTATAGTGCATAGTACAAATTATTAGAATTCAAAAAAAGAAAATATCGAACACTATCTTTCGACAAATTTAACGTGTGCACTTAAACAAACTAGGTATTTTAAAAGCCCTATTAACATTAAAACATTCAATTCAAAAGCGTAAACAACACGACTATTCAGATAAGCCACTCAACTCAGTTTACAATAACCGCAAAACAACGCGAATTCAATTAAACTTGCCAACTTTCAAGCTGACATCAACACTAAATTCGAATACAAAAAAATAAACTCACCACTTCTTGAATTAGGCACGTTGACACACAAACCAGCACTATGTTAATCAAAATCATGGTTGAACTTAATGATTACTGCATTCCCTTTGACACTACCGGCTTTTACAGCCGCTGAAGTGCAATGGTCGGCACGGATTGTGCGGCTTGCTGCGGCGTGAATTACAGCCCACGGGTCAAAGCGATCGATATGCAATAGGAACATAGATAATTGAATGGACTGTTATACCGTAATTATGGACTATTTTCATGTTAGATGCAGGTTATATAAAAAGAATACTGTGTATTCTCTTCAATTCTACAATATAATATTTTCATTTAAAAATAGCTGTGCTGTGCAACTTCGTCCGCGTGGAATTTAACAAATTTCTAAAATAAAAGTAAGTTACTCCTTTTTACGTCAGCTATCTACCAGTCCCATTAAAATCGGTCCAGCCGTTTCAGAGATTAGCCTGAATAAACAAACAGACAGACAGGCAAAAAATGAAAAAAAAAAAATTTTTGGTATATGTACCGAGTAAACATTTTCAAATTTTTAAATTTTATTTATTTAATCAATCAAATAATAATGTTAGCATTAAGTTAATAGTAATTAACATAAATGGGTACACTTGACTTATGCTAATTAACAAACAGGTAGGTGTTGCAACCAGCACCCTTACTAAGTTATACAATAACTTGTATTAAGGGCAGTGGTTTAAACAGCCCATACATATTTTAGTGACAAAAAAATATTGCAGCCAGAACAAGTGTTCTAAAGTTAATATACAACCATAATTGCAGAATTGGAAATTACAGATGATATGTTTTTTTTTTTCTAATACACTTTTTACATTTTATTTGACATTTGAACAATTCGTATGTGTGCATTTCTGTGTGTTTATGTGTGGGGGTGAGTGCGTGTGGGTGAGGGTGTGTGTGTTTGTGTGTGTGAGGGTGTGTGTGTGTGTGTGTGAAGGTATGTTATGTTTGTAAGTGTGTATGGTGAAGTCTTTAGGGTGGGTTATAATCAGAGAAAAGCAGGCGTTCTGTTTCCAGGTAGTTATTTGTAAGTAGAAAGTTTGTTACAGATTTCTTGAGGGAAGAGGTAGAAAGAGAGTAAAGTCTCAATTTCCTATTGAGTTTATTATATAATTGTGGCCCTTGGTAGCAAAGAAATCGTTTGGTAAATGAGTATTTACATGTGTAGTTCCGACAAACTATTTCTTTACGTCTTTTAGTGATTGCCGCGTAGAGGGTATCTTTGTGCTGTAATATGATTGTATTAAGAATAAAGAGTTGCCTGACAGAAAGTACTTTGCAACTTTTATATAGATCTTCTGTTGGGAAAAGAATCGGGCGAAATGTGCTTACCTTTAACACGGCTCTTTGGGCCCTCTCCAATTTTAGCATTGTGGTCTTAGGAGCACCACCCCAGACGGAAGCACAATATGAAAGAAGTGTCTGACAGAGGGCAAGGTAGACCCTTTTGACAATCTGTGCTCCTGCCATATGACGAAGAGTCTTAAAGACGAATATTAATTTTCTAACCCTTGCAGTCAGTAGATCTATGTGTGCTGAGAAACTCAGATTGTCATCAAGAGTTACCCCGAGGTATTTGATTGTGGGAGTGCGTGCGAGTTTAGGGCAAGAGCAAGCTGCGGTGCCTAGGCAGAAGCTTGAGTGAGCGATTAGGGAATATGAGTTCGGCGGCTGTGTAGATTGGCGTAGGGTAAAGCAGATTATTTTTGTTTTATCCGTATTGAGGGTGAGTTGATTGCCATTAAGCCAATTTAGCACTTGATCTAGTCCTATCTGCGCCGCGTCAAAAGCCTCCTGCCAGGTATCGCCAGTAAAAGTGAGTGCAGTGTCATCAGCAAATGCCGTGATTTTTCCATTACGGAGAAGCAGATTACACAGCTGATTTACGTACACCAAAAAAAGTGTGGGACCAACTACACTTCCTTGAGGAACCCCAAAAGTAACAGGAAGCTCCCCACTGAGGTAATTATAAATTTTTACGCACTGAGTCCTAGTGCTCAAATAGTTTGCAAGAATTTGGAGTGGGAGGCCACGTATTCCCAGTTCCTCTAGTTTCAAAATTAAGTTGGGAATAGAAACTGTGTCAAAAGCTTTTTTTAAGTCTAGGAAAACTGACACTACCTTCTTTTTTGCATCAATGTTTTTGACAATGTAACCCGTTAAATTTAGAACAGCATCATTTGCAACATCCATATGCATTTGGTAACAAGCGGTTATTTTAATATTACAAATAGACACTCCAATTTTATTTATCTTTATGTATGTATAGCTGTGAAACTTTGGATCTTTGTTACTCAATCACGCGAAATTTGGCACACAGATAGTTCATAATCTGGGTTAACACATAGGATACTTTTCTCACGCTCATCCCATAGTCGTCTTCTTCAATGTCCCACTAACCGCACAGACTTCATTCACTCTTCTTTCTTCGTCCAGTCTATATCTCTGTGGAATGCGCTCCCCCAAGAAATCAGGATGGCAACCAACCGTTTGTCCTTCAAAATTAAAATTCGCGAGTACATTCGCAAAAAGTTGGCAGTATCATTACGACGGTAATGTTTTCTTATTGTTTTACTCTTCGTTTATTTATGTATATTTGTTTGTGCTTATATTTATATAGTTAGGTATATATATTATATTTATCGTTTAAATAGTTTTATGCACTTAATTTCTTCTAATTTATTGCACCTACCACTGTTTGTCTCTGCATCACCCAAAGGTCGACTGGTAGAAAATGCCTATGGCATTAAGTCCGCGGTGGTTCGTTCCCGTGGGATAATTTTTGACTTCCACGCGTGCGAGGCCGCTAGCAAAGCCAAGCAAAAAGAAAAAAAAGTCATGAATACGAAGTACCTACTCGCACGGCCGTGCGATTCGATGCGACCGGGGTAGGTCGGGGGTGCAAAAAATGATGCAAACGAAGTTGCGGGCAGAAGCGCCAGAAGCTTAAAATATTTTTATGAAAAAGAAAGAATATCTGAGAAGTAATTATTAATCTACTTAGTCGTTTAAATGATCATATTTATTTTTCCAAGTATAAATACAACAGTAAATACACATTAACCAAACCCGACCGTCCCTTGCTCCCCGCGCCGCAGCTGAGCCAGTAGCTTTAAATTCCTTGAATAATAATCAAGAAAATACTTTGATCCAGCCTGTCCCCAATAGCTGTCCCCCCCCCGCCAGTGACGCCCTGAGCCGAGGTTCGTACCCCACAGCGGGTGCCCTCAGCGTGCAGTCGCTTTAGCTTAATTAGGTTTATGCCCTGGCTGGAGGCTTTTAGTATCACTAAAAACCTTTACAGGAAAGCCCGGTTAAGCAGTCACGGCCTGTCAAGGTCAACTGCGAGACGCCATACACAAAAAAAAACATTAGCCAAAATACTACCAAAAAACAGTTGACATTATTTAACGATAAAATCGAGGTAAAATTATAGTTTACAAGGCATTGATTCAATG
The DNA here is from genome assembly GCA_949987655.1 of Polymixis flavicincta. Lineage (NCBI taxonomy): Eukaryota > Metazoa > Arthropoda > Insecta > Lepidoptera > Noctuidae > Polymixis > Polymixis flavicincta. The sequence goes on along the minus strand of OX465191.1, from coordinate 12,658,677 downwards.
GAAATAACAGGTATACAACACCCAAAACATTCAAGGTCGGGGTCATCGTTCAGAATGCCCCTTATATTATATTACCGTAGCTACTGTTGTACAACAGTGCCTAGTCATTTGTTATACATAATTAAGTTATTTTGTTGGTGTTACACGCATTTTATGTTAGTCACGATATTCCACATGGTGAAATAATTCGTTTTAATTGAAGTGTTGTACTTAATTCTATATTGTAAGTAACATTTGAGTTTATGACACACAATTTGTTGGGACGATTTGTTTCAACTTTTTGTTGTCCCGGCTTGGATATTTTGTGTTACTTTTTAATCTTCCATATGACTGACTTATCAATCAACGCATAGCCGAAACTACTAGGACTAGGAACGTGAAATTTTGTACACGGCTTCACGGCATGTAGGGGAGCACTAAGAAGGGGTTTTTGGAAATTCGATCTTTAAGGTAGTGAAAAGGGGGATTTTGTTTGTATTAAAAATCGTATTCCTTGAGTTAATAAACTTGAAACTTGGCACAAATACTTATCTAAGTAAATTATAAAGTTGGTTATTTATTGTTTTTCTAAAATACCCCCTAAATGGGGATTAGGGGTCTCAAAGTTTGTATGGAAGAATTTTAACGCGCTCTCTGATTAACTCGAAACCACGTAGGATACTTTTTATCCTGGTAGTACGTTTCCGCGGGATAATTTCCGACTTCCACGCGGGCGAAGCCACGGGCGGAAGCTAGTCATCGATAACAACGATGGCTGGGTGCACCTACACGCCATAAGAGCCTAAGCATGTTTTTTCTACAAGTCAATGGAGTAGGTAGGTTAGGTTAGGACACGCGATATCGTCATCTTATTAATTACCTGTTGGTTAGCTTCCACACCACACGGCTTCATCATCATCATTTCAGCCGAAAGACGTCCACTGCTGGACATAGACCTCCCCCAAAAGGGTTTTGCCATAATCGCCACGCTTGGCAGGCGGGTTGGCGATCGCAGTATGGTGGTAAAATGCATAGAGAACGCTGCTGCCCATTCTCTAGTAAGTCCCTTAGTCGCCTTCTACGACACCCACGGAAAGAAATGGGATGGTGCTATTCTTTTAGGACCGACACCACACGGCTTGCAACTAAGTAATTACCCTATTCAACTTAGACTAAATGACTAACCAACCTTCTTACAATTCAACTGAAGGGGCCCGCAAGAGCCGATGCCTGCCAGGGGTGCGGGTTGTTCGAAAGAGATACCGTGGCCCCTGGCATACAGGCAACTGAGGGAACACGGATGGGTTTTATTTAGTAAAAGTCTGACACGCCCTCCTACTCCACCCAGAGTTATTTGATGACTTCTGAACCTCAAAAAAAAAAAATCCTTCTTACGATGCATTTCATAATTCCTGTCGTCATTACTTCGATAGTCATTATACAGGGTGTATAGCACAATTTAGGTCATAAATTGCTTTAAAACCTAATAAACTGGGCGCAAAGTATACGGGAGTGCTCCCGGCTCGCCCATAAAGGATTTTCGTTGTTATTAGCAATTTAACGGGACATTAGCCCCATGTAACGTATGATTATCTTGTTTTATGTTACCGCGCGTATCATTTACACAATTAAATTAGATATCATATGCTTTGGAGTATTATGCTTGTTGTTATGTGAAGATAAGTGTTATCTGTGTAGCTATAAAAATAATTTACTGTAGACTAAATCTAGATTTAAAGTCTGTGCTTTTGTTTCTGTGGAATATCAGAATACGTAGTCAGGAAGAAAAGTTTATCTTCTTAATACGGGATAATTTCTTCTCTTTTACGCAAAAGAAAAAGTTAAAAAAGGCGTTATATTATTGAAATCCATATACTAATAATAAAGAGGAAAGATTTGATTGTTTGTTTGTATTTTTGTATTGAAAAGGCTCCGAAACGACTGAATCGATTTGAAAAATTCTTTCACTGTTGGGAAGCTACACTATCCCCGGGTGACATAGGCTATATTTTATCCCTGTATTCACACGGAAACGGGAAGTACGCTGGTGAAACCACGGCGCGCTGCTAGTAATAAAAACTAAGTTTCCAGAAAATGTTGCGATGGCTCCCACGCTGAGCTGCTTCAAGAATCAAATGACGGAATTAATATATCCAAGCTTTTTGATATAATATACGTTTCAGCTAATTAGCTGCCAGTTTGTTTAACTAAATAAATAATCATAATATTCACTCGATACCTCAGCCGATTAGTCGCGGCAACTATTTACTCGATTTAAAGAAGGCATTCTGTGCCTCAACTTTTTCATAATTTAAGGACAATTTTCTATTTATACCTACTTCTTAATTATACTTGATAAACAAAAGACTACAACCGAAACATGACAAAACCCTAATAGGCGGATCAAACATTTTATTTCCAAATCTTCCTTACAATAATAAGTCGTATACCTGCGCTGAATAAAAGAAAACGCTAAGAAAATATTTGCAGGCGAGGAAATAAATTGTGAGGTCGATTGATACCGTACGTGAGCCGCCTCCGAGCCTCCGAGTCTCCGACCCTCCGTGCACTAACGAACTCATTCACAGTAACACAGATTTTGTGTTTATTGCAGCATTTATACTAAACACGATATATTATTAGATTCCGATTGGTTGTATCTTAAATCAGCTCTTACATAATACCTTTTGTTATTGTGTTAGTATTTTTATTTAAATAAAGCTTACTTTTCTTTGAATCAACGCTGCTTCAAAGCCTATAAAAGTCGACAATTTATCGAATTCAGTCACTCACACCAATCTTAGCATTTATACACTAACCACGAGCGTTACTAGATTCCTATTGAGTTTATCCAGAGAAGGTGTTTCATTGACAACATTTTGATTATACAACTTATCGGAATTTGCCTAAAATGTTCCCACTGCTGGGAACCAGGCCTCCTCTTTTGTGTATGACGTTATGGGCTATAATCCACCACGGGGCTTATCGCGGGTTTGTGTTGTGTTTTCTACAAAATTCTCGTTTTTGCAGTATCATCAAACACTTTAGTTCACATTTAAAGTGTTTGATGATACGGCAAAAACTTATATTTCCACTTTCTTTGTTCACCCTTGTTTCAGAGAAATTTCAACTTCGTAAGAATAACACGATAGCCAATGGTCGCTTATGAAATGTAGGTTGTGGGTTTGAACCCAAGCAGGCACTTTATTGTTTAAATTATTTAATCACCGCTGCTCTCAAAACGGTGAAGGAAAACATCGTGAGGAAACTGGCAGCGGCATGTCCTAGAAACAAAAAAGCGAAGATATGTGACAACCCGCTATAGGCCCTGTGGTAGATTATTGAAGGTTCTTTTTTGTGTTTACACAGTGTTTTAAAAAGTGTCTGTATAAATAAAGTCACATGAAATGAAACTGTTACTAAAAGAAAAAAAAAATGCAACTTTGCGTGAAAAGTATCGCGTGAAACCATATAGGTGTTTGTATAAAGTTACATCGACAACCCTTTCGTAATTGGTAAGTACTTGCATTACTCATAGCCCACCATTGCAGGTCGATGACTTCCCGCCTCGGTGGCGCGGCTAAGTATAGTCTACGGGGAATGTATAACTGACACAAAGATAGTTAGATTTATAACGTTTCTAGGTATCATGCACCCTGTTTATTAATTACTAGCTTTTGCCAGCGGCTTCGCCCGCGCGTAACATTCATCCCCTATTTAACTCCCTTAGGGGTTGAATTTCGAAAAATCCTTCCTTATTCCTTATCTACACTATAAAGGGAACCTCTGTGCAAAATTTCAGCTTTCTAGGTCCAAGGGTTTGGGCTGGGCGTTGATGAGTCAGTCAGTCAGTCAGTCAGGACCTTTCTTTTTATTTATATAGATTTACGTGCCCTGTTTATGAAGTTGCTTTCATTTTATGAAGTAAAGAGGGTAGTTTTATTGAAGGAAGAAATATAGATGTTTATTTTCTTTTTCTTTTGGACGGTGGGAAATCATCAATTGATTCCTCCCGCTCTGGGTGGAGCAGGAGGGCGTTTCAGACTTTTACTGACTAAAACCCATACGTGTTCCCTCATTAGCCAGTGTGCCAGGGGCGACGGTATCTCTTTCGAATAACCTGCACCCCTGGCAGGCATCGGCCCTTGCGGACCCCACCAGATGTTGCTGACATCTCTGACGGCGCGCGTGGAACACAACGCGCCGTCGACCCGGGCATTTTTTTTTAACGTAGAGAAATGTCTATTGCGCTACCACGGGGACATAGCGCAGTTATGTGGGAGTGTAATCCACTAAAACTCCACGGTATCCTCCATTGCCGCTTGAGGCGGGAACACGGAAACGTGCGAGCCATCCGCGAACCCGCCGCGGCTGTCCGTCACTAGACCCTACTCGGAGGGGAATAACCCTGTGGCGGTTCAGTAATCATAATATGCTGAGTTGCAATATCGACGAAGTATGCGGGAGAGGGCAATCGGCTCGCCAGTCGCCTACATACCACTGCCCTGCCTCGACGCACACATAGTACCTAGTTAGCTATAACAAAGTATTGTGGAACTTGAATTAAAGACATTTTATTTCCTTGTAGTCCGAATCTTTATTTATCTCACCGAAAACATAACACGCACAACAACCCCTATCTCCGGACCAGGATACATGGCATGCCGTGACCACCCCAAAAACCAAATAGCATAAGGGCCCCAGGCGACTCCGTGTCTGGCACCCTTGGTCCCCCTGCGACGGGTCAGCACAGTGGCCCCGCCGCCTATCACTTTTCGGGAGAGCGGCCAACGCTATACCGACACTCCTCCTCCCCTACGGCCCCACCGCGTCCGCCATCAAACGGTGACAGCCCCGTCCAGGCCACGGTAGGGAAGAGCTCTATTCAGAAGTACCGACACTCCTCCTCCGCCGCAGCCTGTAACCGTCAGCCGCGATGCCTCCTATTTAACATCGCGGCCCACCTCAGTTGCGGTTCACCTCGCCGCAACCTAGTTTTTGGCTTGGCCGCTACGTCGTCGGCTTTGAGGCAAAAGCCCTGACGAGCGGCCCCACCTTGGGGTTCCTCTTCGCTTCACCGTGGCTGGGAAACCACGGTTACTGAGGTCCCCCGCAACGACAATGCGGGGCCTACTGGGGGGGGGCTCACAACTATGTTGAGGTTGGCTTTCAACCTCACCGGTTGCAGCTGTATACCAGTGTTTTTCATGGACTGACTCCCTATCTGACCTCCACAACCCTGTCACTAGGCAACACAATACCCCTTCTTATGAATTTCCTACAAACAGGAAAAATTCGTATGTTGAGAATTGGTCTTCAACGAAAAGAAAAATCAAATGTTCAGTTAGTAAAATCACTTCAATATCTACGTCTGTGTATGTATATTATAAAATCAATTTGTATTAATCGGTTATTATTAATTTATCGGCCTCTTTAAGGAAATCTCGAAAAGGCTGGTTGACACTTCCCGTGACCCAAGGGCTGGTTTCTACCTTGGCCAGCGGCTAAGCATTACCATAAAACGTGGTAATGCTGCCAGTCTCTTGGAAACATTACCAGGCGACAGCGATGAGGATGAATTTATTGACGCCATTTTTTTATTTGTGATTTGGATTAGTTAAGTTAGTATCATATTGTTTTTTATTTATTACCATGTTAATTTAAATCAAGGTAAATTTGATACATTTGTATTTACATAACAAGCCATTAATATTAAAGGTGACGAGTGCTCATGTACATACATAGATAACCGCAACATAATAATGTTTTCTTTTGTGTAAATACGCGGCCCGTAAGAATGTCAGCCGACTCGTTATCTTAGAGAGCGTTTGTCAAGAGAGCGCCTTTGAGACATGTGTCGTGAACTTTCGTTGGTTTTATCTTTTGTTTATGTTTTTGGGTAACTGTGTTGTGAATTGAGTACACACTGTTAGTGATGGGTTACTCATCAATTTTATGTGAGGATGAGGGAGCCCCTCAATTTGCTTTGTGAGGTCCTCACGAGGGACCCCTCATTTGAGGTGAGGAATCGTACGATGGCGTATTCGCCTCACGACTCGCGAGCCCGAGCCGAACTCAAACGAAACTCCAAGTGAGCGAGGCGGGCGGATGCAACGACGACTCACGAGTACTCACGAGTCACGACTCTCCGATAATCCGATTATTCACAACCTCACTCTCTCCCACACATCATTTTCTTTCGCTTATAAATAGACCGCCAAAATAAACGAATCAATGACCCTTTATTACCAATCTAATGCTAATGCTTTTAGAGTTCATAATAATTAATCGTAGCTGAAATAATTTAAATAATGTTTACTGTGCGGTGTGCCACGGTGTTGTCCAAACTTTAAGATCACACCTCACCTCACTCATTCTCAATTCTCCATACAATTTTTGAGTCGGTTCATTCGCTCACTGAGCTCACTCAATTACTCAATCCTCATTCGCAAGTCACGAACTCGCTTGCCTCGATTTCCTATTGTCAATAATGTCAATGTCAATTTTCAAATGAGGGGTGATGAGGAATGAGGTGGTTCAATATTGAAATTCGAGTAACTCTTTCAATTTGCGATCACGAGTACCTCAAATGAGGGGCCTCATGAGTGAGGGACGCATCACTACACACTGTGGGGACGACAATAAATCAAAACACTGGCAATGCTAATGCATCTGTATGTTTGTAAGCATGTTTGTAACCGACTCCTTTGGACTCAGGTCAGATTTCATTTACACTTTGTAGACTTATAGAGGACCGATGACAATTCAATAATTTCATGAATTTGTTCAATAATGTAAAAAAAAAACACGCTTTTGTAGTTGGCAGAACTAAAAAAATTAAAATAAATAATAGATTAATAAAACTAAAAATACACGCTTTTTTAGTTTTGTTTTTAAAGCATGTTTATTGTTTTTATTAATCAATTTTTAAAAAAAATATCAAATCAATTGTAACATCAACAAAAAAAATATGTGATTTTTCAAACAAACTAAATGGACCGACTATGAGTTTTACCAATCTTTGACTACCCGATACTAAACAGAACGAAAAAGACTAAACTATTGGATATATTTGGTTGAATTTTTGTATGCAGACTGTAAGATCATTAGATAATTATACCTGCGCAGTTTCATCTATAGGGTATTTTCCGATTTCATAAAAACTATTTTAATTTGAAGATTGGGACGATATATTTAACAGAAAAATAAATTTATTAATACACATTTTCTCAATTAAAAACGATTAAAATCGAATTTATTTATCGTTGTTTTGAATTTACCGCCAAAACGCTCCTTACGCTGACTTTTTATCACGTGACATGTGACGTCAACTTTGTTTATACGGCACCGGTACAAATACTTAGTTTGGCGCCGTTTTAGAAGTATTTGTGCACAGAGGCACCGCACACTATAATAGTAATATCACTTTATATCCACTAAAAATCTTGATAATTATAAACTCGCTATTCACTTATTTACTTACTAACTACTTTAGTTTACAAAAAGTTGACATCACGTGATAAAAGTCATCGTAAGGAGCGTTTTGGCGGTAAATTCAAAATTACGATAAATAAATTTGGTTTAAATCGTTTTTAATTGAGAAAATGGATAGAAATCAATTTATTTTAATTTTTCTGTTAAATATCTCGTTCCAATCTTCAAATTAGAATAGTTTTTGAAAAATTGGAAAATACCCTATTGTCGTATACTAGCTTTTTGCCAGTAGTTTCGCCCGCGTGGAGGACGGAAATTATCCCGCACTATCGGGATAAAAGTACCCTATGCGTTGATCAAAGTAATAAAATATCTGTGTGCCAAATTTTATCCAAATTTGTTTGGTAGTTTTTGCGTGAAAGAGCAAAAAATATCTTTTAACATTTAAATTTACAACTTTAACAAGTAGGATAGGACTAGCAGGATTGTCGTCATCTTCACCTTGTACAATGTAGGTACAGGAAGCCCACCATCAAGGTTCACCTTCGTTCTATATTTTGGAATTGGACTACTAGAAGAAAGTAACGCAATCTTTTAATGAAAGCAGAAAGATTGACCAAAACTTCTGTAGTAAACTATGTTTTTACGAAAATGTAGGTACTAAAAAGATTGAAGGTACTTACTACAAAAGTTTACCCCTCCCAAACAAAAAGGTTGTCTTTAAGTAAGTATTACAGTAAGTGGACAAGCGTGGCGAGGGCCAGTCCTATTGCTGTCCAGCAGTGGAATAACCTAATTGGGCATAAGGGGCCATCCATAAATACGTCACACAAATTGTATGGTTTTTTGACCTTCCCCTCCTTGTCACAATTGGTCTCACTTGTGAAACTCGCTCCCCCTTGTGTGAGTGACGTCACATATTTTTCAATTTTATATTTAGAAGTAAGTAATTAATTAAATTAAAACAGCGTATTTCAAAAAAATAAATAACATTTAAATTAAAAACAATCTTTAATAAAGGTCAAATATTTTAGATGATTGAAAAAACAAAAGATTTAAAGCCACATAAGCCTTATAGATATAGACCGAGTTAGTAATATTTTTACGTTTTTTGTTTACATAGTTTCGAGTTTTATTTACATTTCGTTGACCTCCTCACCCCTTAACGTGTGACGTAATTTATGGATGGCCCCTAACGGGGAAAAAAACGGGTCACATTAAATTTACTGACGAAATATAACAGACGTAAAGTAATAAGACAAACAAGCTGAATAAGTTGTTATAGCGAGTATGGTACCTACTTGATATCGATATGCAGCCATTACGTTTGTTAGGCTCCTCTCATCATAATTCTCCTGCCCTCATCATAATCCATATATTACGTCACACCAATTTTATGACTTTTTGACACCTCCTTGTCACATATTTTTCAATTTTGTATTCTGAAGTACATAATTAAATGAAAAAATCAGTGTTTCAATTTTTTTTTTAATTCATATTAAAAACAATCTTTAATAAAATTAATCTAAAGTCAAATATTTTAGATAATGGTGATTTTAACATGTGACGTTACAAAGCTTTTGACCACCCCTGTCCCTTGTCACACAATGTCACATTTTGTTGATCCCCTCCCCCCTTAAAGTGTGACATAATTTATGGATGGCCCCTTACCTTAATTTCTTTGGGGTCGACGCAACATGTATTTTTCTGCCATACCTCTCTATTAGTCATCATCACAGTCGTTCATTCTTTTCCAGCCATATTATCTTTCACACAGTCCGTCCACGGTCTTCCCGTACTCGTATATCATCCACATTCATACCCAAAACTTTCCTCACCACATTTTCTTTCAGTAAAGTTCTAGATCATTTAATTGTATACCCTGTAGTAGATATTATGACGAATAGATGATGCTCACACCACTGAGGGACAATTCTCGTAATTTTAAGAATTTTCACAGTTTGATCTCAGTTTCAATCTGTCAAAAATACCTGACATTTGATTGGCGCCGAGATGAGACTTCGACTAGATTTTGAATGTTTTTAATTACGAGAAATGATTTTTTGATACGTTAAAAATATCCATTAATATCTTAAAAAGCTTGAGTAAACGTTGTTTAAAATGTCAACTATTTGGGTAAACAAACGTTAAATCGAGCGCTTGCTCTATTATCTTTTCCGAGAAAATAACAATGGATAGGAACAATTTCCCGAAGTAATCAGTTATAGTCTGACGATGGCCATCGGCAAGACAGGTAATCGATACCGTTATGACTTACTTCAATACCTATAGGTATCTTACAGCATAGGTATTGAAGCCAAAAGGTCATATTATGAGTGAGCGAGCCACAATACCTACGCAGAGCTTAAAAATAAAGGGCAGAAAACGGTTAAAAAAACAAACACGTTATTACAAAAATAAATCATGGTAAGTACCTACCTAGTTATCGATTTAAAATAATTTATACGCATTTTTCTGTTCTGTTTTTGGTATGATTATTATGTGTTCAAAATAAAATATGATACTTGACGAAAATAAGATAAATAAAAATACAAAGCATTATACAATCTTAGTTTAGCGGGAAAATTAAAGCTGCCTACATGGCAGTGTAGTTTGATCACCATATCCCATTTTATTTTATAATGAATGTGTTATCAGCATAAACAAATAATAATGCTCACTAGGTAAATAGCCTCAAAGACTTAGCCATACATATTGTTTGACCTGTAGTCAAAATATGTCAAGGTCTTCAAATAATAATATCGCCTAGGTACTAGTAAACAGGTTGTCATCCATTCGGGGCAATGACGAAATTCCCAACGGACTGCGTAAATATAAAACTTTGCACTCGAATTAATTAAGTTACACGAGCCTCTATTTAAATGATCGATTGTCTGTCATAGTTGTACAAGTAGATAGGCAAATTAATATAAGTACATAAAATAGCTAGGAAAAATTCGATACGTCTACCGCGCATGTGCGGCGCGCCTTTACTGGAGTGAAGTCAGCCGCGGTCGAGGGAGCAGGTAGATGCGAAGGCCGGCGGTGGCGGAAACAGCCGAGTAGTACCGAATCAACCTCGCATTGGAACTCACGCTCGCCCGGTCAACGCATTATTGACCATTTCCTGCGATAATTCCATCAAAATAACATAGTCTGTTCATAATACTGCCAGATAGATTAAGATTTTAACATATACAGTGGTTATGCTGTGACTCAGTGACAAAATAAACATTTAGTTGATGTAACACGGACAAAGTGATATTAGTATGCACGTAATAAGCACAGGATCGTTAACAGTGACTAATGGAAAGCGTTAATTGAGTGAAGTAAAGAAGACCTGACACCTAGATTGACGCCGGCAGGACGTCGATACGTAACAAGTAAACAAAGAGATTCAAGTTGATGAAAGTACCGTTCGATTTTAGCAAGAAGATGCCTACACACGTTCACGAGAACATTGCTCTACTCAATATGATGTCTTCAGACAATTTCGAAGACGAGTTGAAAAGCGTTCAATTACATTTCCCATCAAACAGACGATTGTACAACGACGGCGCATGCGTGGAAGAGAGGGTAAGGACTTCCCGCGGGGACCTGCTGGTCGCCGTCCGCGGGGATCGCAGCAAGCGTGCCATCATCACCTACCATGACCTTGGACTCAACTACGCTGCAAACTTCCAGGCGTTCTTCAACTTCATTGACATGAGAGCGATATTGGATCAGTTCTGTATCTATCACGTAACCGCGCCGGGACAGGAGGAGGGCGCCCCCACACTACCGGAAGACTACACTTATCCTAGCATGGATGCGTTGGCTTCCCAAATAGATTTCATTTTGGGACACTTCGGGATACGATCTTTCGTTGGATTTGGAGTAGGTGCCGGAGCAAACATTTTAGCGCGCTATGCTGTTGTTAGTCCTCAAAAAGTAGATGGGCTGGTTCTGATCAACTGTACATCCACTCAAGCCGGGTGGACTGAATGGCTATACCAGAAAATAAACACAAGACAGTTGAGGTCGAGTGGAATGACGCAGGGAGCGCTGGATTACCTAATGTGGCATCACTTCGGGCGCAGTACTGACGACCGCAATCATGACTTAGCGCAGGTTTACAAAGAGAATTTCTCGCACGTGAATCCGATCAATTTAGCGATGTTCATTGACTCATACTTGCGCAGGACGGACTTGAGTATTTCAAGGGACACGCATTCGATTAAGGTGCCTGTACTGAACGTGACAGGTGGTTTGTCTCCACATGTTGACGACACAGTGACATTCAATGGTCGCCTGGATCCATCAAAAACGTCTTGGTTGAGTATCTCCGACTGTGGCATGGTGCTGGAGGAGCAGCCGTGTAAGATAGCAGAAGCGTTCAGGTTATTCCTGCAGGGCGAGGGCTACTGCAGGTAGTCGCGTCGCTGACTCTACGCCGACCGAACGCTGCGCTGCTAACTTAGATTGCACTCGATGCTTTCACGCGAGCTTTAAACACTGTTGTAGACACGTTGACAATGTAGACGAAAAAAATGTTGTTCCTTGTTTTTAGATGTTTATGGAAATAAATTTATTTTGTGGCTTAATCAGGCTTTTTCTACACCTTTGTAAATAATGTGATAACAATTCTCACGAGAACCAGTAGTAGACCTCAATCACAACTAATCACAACTTGCACTAAACATTTATACTGTCTTGTTATAGATTATTGGCACTCATATAACTTATATTTTTACAATACAATTAAAAAAAATGATTGAAATTCGAATGATTGTTTCAATTGTGTAATCTGCATAAAATTCTTGTAATTCTGCAAATATTTAAGGCTCCCATTAATTTCCAAATTAAATTAAATTTTAAAGACAGCCATATAATCCAAATTAAATTAAGAGAGCGTAAAATTATGAGACGTTTTCAATTAGTGACAATTTGTCGGTTTATAAAATGTCTTCTCTCCCCCTTTGGATCGTAATCTTAAGAGGAATGAGATTTTACAAGCCGTAATTTTCCTCGGTATTATAAAATCTAAGGAAGGTTATATACGTTAGCTGGTTAATATTTTTTATTCAAATGAAAGTACTGCAAAGTTTTAGTCTGTTGTATACCGAATAGTATATGAAAACAATTTACCACTTTGTAACAATGAAATGGCAGCACATTTTGGGGTCCATTCGTCTTAGCTTCTATGTGGGGTACTATTAAGGAGCCCATTTTTGTTACTACTATATGAATATGTACTATGTGAAGGAGCCTACCCTGGCAACGCGCCGCCGCGACCTTGTTACGTCCGGCGTACTGTGTGCTGTGCACTCAACTTCAGTCGATTGAGTAATCCTGTCACCACGATGGCAAATTCCAATCGCCCCTTCTCTGCTGAGTTCTGGGCCAAGCAGAATATTAAAATTATAATTGCCATCGGCACGCTAAGAAGTACCGTGTGGTGCCGGACGTAAAAGAATAGCAACATTCCATCTCTTCCCGTGGGTGTCGTAGAAGGTGACTAAGGGACTTACTAGAGAATGGGCAGCAGCGTTCTCTATGCATTTTTACCAACATACTACGATCGGCAACCGCCTGCCAAGCGTGGCGATTATGTAGTAGTGAACGTGTTTCGGCTGAAATGATGATGATCATGACGCTAACAAGAAAGGGTCCAATCATTCAGAGCAACTGTATCATAATTTGTCATGATGTGTTTCAGTCCATCGTTCCAGCTGCAGCAATCACAGTATAAGATTTTAAAAGTGATTGCCCATTTTTGTGTATGGACCGCCGTTGCGCATCAAATATTTTTGTATGATAGCATAAATTGGATATAAAAGAAGGCTGATGTCGTACTTTCAAAGGAAATTAAAATTATCCATGGATTTTGTAGGGCTTAAGTAGTTCTTTGATTTTCTGTTCAGTTTTGAGGTTAGTTTTGTAACAAACCTTTCACCAATAAAAGCAGTCCTTTACAACAATATGATTTGAATTCACTTACGACAGCAGAGAATAGTTCGAACAAACCAATGAGTGACCCCAAACAAATCATATTACATAGGTAAATCATGCTAAGTGTAGGTTTGCATCGTCATCATTATTTCATCTGAACGACATCCACTGCTGGACATTGGCCTCCCCCAAACTCCGCCACTTCGACTGGTTCTGTGCTTCCCGCATCCAACGTATTCCAGCGGTCTTCACAACGTCATCGGTCCACCATGTGATAGGACTCCAGAACTTTCCGGCCCCACCGGCCATCTGGTCTGCGAACAATGTGCTGCCACTGCCACTTAAGTTTGACAATTCTTCGGGCTATGTCGGTTGCTTTGGTTCTCCTGGGGATCTCTTTATTCCCGATTCGATCACGTAGGCAAACTCCAAGCACAGCCCTCTCCATTGTCCTTTGGGTGACTTTTAGCATAGGAAGTAGAAAATAAAAATGCTTGAAAATAGGAATAGAATAGTTTTATTGGTCCATATTAAGTATCGTCATATTCATAAAATATGTCGTCTAAAAACGGAGCCGGCGGCTCAACAGACCTAAATCGAGCCCAACTAAGATACCACAAAATGGTATTAAAGGATATAAGTGTTATTAAAAGGATAGATACCTGTTGAGTAGGTATGCACGACATTACGACATTTCCGTCAGGGCTATCAATTGACACTTTGTGTGTCTTAGCTCTTAATATGGACGATCCACAGACAAAGCACACTTGTTGATGTCCATATGCTCCTACAATTGTTCATCCACTTGATTAAGAGATGCTCGTTCTAGTACGGTAAAACATTTTTGACAAAGAACATCCTCCACTGACATCTAAAAATAAAAATAATAGATAAATATTCTGATAAGATCAAATCTTACATTAGTTTAATAGAATATATCGATGTCTTACGGCCGAAAAGGGATAAGCGACATTTTTTGAGAAATTCAGTTATATACATACTTAGAATCGCCTTTTTTTTCTGCGTCGATTGGTCTAGGTAACGTTTGCCTACGTGAAACTTTTTGTCGGTTACGCGGTAGGAAAAATATAGACTTCTGTCAATTTATTTCGTTGTAAACGACTTCAATTTTTGTAAAAAAAATTTTTGGTGTTTGATCTACGAATTATTTAAGAATAAAGAAGTTACACCTTTTGGACTTTTTGTAATATTTTAATGATTGTACGTTAAACTATTTTGGCTGGAAGTAAAAATTCAGAAATATGTACTTAGTTTGTTATGCCTGTTCGTGTTTAAAACATAATTAGTCGTTTATTCCGTTTTGGCCGCATTTTGCAGACTCTTGTTTTTAATTTGATAAGTGCGAGGTGCCATTTTTATGTTAATTAAAGACTGAGCTGATTACCTAATTAAATGGTTTTTTATTGTATACCTATACCTCTTGGTGAACTTGAAATGTTAAATGCAGAGATAACAGTTTTTTAAAGTAAAATAATCAAAGTACATCCACTAAATAATTGACATCTTTTCAAAAAATGTGCTTGATACAATTTAGCATTGTTGGTTAGATTATATTATCACATTTTTTTCTCTAAAAACCAAGAGAAGCCCTTTTTTTCCTTAATTTAAATAAAACATGGGTTGAATTTAGGTCATTTTTACTCGCATCAGATAATTTGATAATTCAATTTACGACATTTTGGGTGATTTTAAAATAAAGACCATTTGGGGATAACCGACAGTAACAGCTTCTTGCAGGCTGAATTACGTAAAAATAAAAACGCCATCTTACAGATAGCATGCTAAATATTATAAAAACTCATTTCCAGGCTTTCGGGAGCTATGCTTAATTTTTTATGATTTTTTTTCGTTTATTTTGAACTTTAAATCACTCCCCTGTAAAATTTGAAAAGAGGCGGTTATCCTTTTTCGCCCGTAAGGCATCGATATACATTATTGCCACAGACAGGCAAAATTAAAACAAAATCGAATCAAACTAGGAAAAGTATAACTGGTGGCTTTTATCTCATCATGATGCATTTACATGAAAATAGTGCTAAAAGGCTTGGACAACCGTTTCTAAGTATTATCAATACAATATTAATGATAATATAACATAATGTACCCATTTACCATTGCCCACACGTCTAAAAAGTATGTGTATTCTAACAAATTATAACATAACTGAATAAATAGGAGATACTAACCGTTGCTGGAGTAATCCAGGATCTTAAAATTCTTAACATTACTTCCGTTGCATCCCCGACTTGACGACGGGGTAGGGGATGTATCAAAGAAAGAGAACAATTTACGCAGCGTGACCTTTTAACAAAATAGTTGGTGATTTACTGCACAGAGGACACAGACCGTAGTCGTAAAAACGTTCTACACAATCCACACCATCAGCACAGAAACAGTCAATGGTTTTCAAAAGAGTTTTTGGTCGTGCACGAATCCGAAGACTCTTGGACAATAAGAAAGACAATACTAAACAATAAGAAACTAATCCTAAACCATCTATCTATGCATAGGTTAATCAGTGGTTTACTGCCAATTTTTTGAGGGGCGACATTAGCACAGAAGAACCTCATATGAACAGCACAGCATAGATCACCTATCTGTCACTAGTAATAAGAAGAAGGCCTATGTCCAGTAGTGGACGTCTTTCGGCTGAAATGATGATGAATAAGAAGAAAGTTCAATAAAAACAGAATCTACGGTGCTACTAACACTACCCAACCCGGGCATTGAACTTTTAATTAAGTAATCACCATCACTACCACTACTAGACCAACGAGGCAGTCAACATTACTCGATTGAAGCTCAAACATAAGGTAAAACAAAATTATTGACATGTATGTTTTATGACCTTTTCATAAAAATAAAATAAAAAAATGGTTTAATTCAAGTGACAAGACGTCATAGTATAACAAGCACAGATAAAAACGAACACTCACAATATAACAATATTATGTCTGCTGCATTGCCGGAAATAAGGGCAAATACCATTTTTTTTTTGTATAAACCATACTATATAAAAAAAAAAAATTGCAGTGTCTGTCCGAAAAACAGCTTTTTACTAAACACCTAAGAAGGTATAATTATGTGTTACATACAATAACGAAAATTGGAAAAAAACAAGCGGATTTCCGGCCACTCTAGGCATGAGCTTGCGGACGGCGAGTAATGGGTAGCTCGCTGTCCGGTAAGGACCAAGCCCAAGTCGACGGCGCGTTGTGATCCACGCGCGCCTCAAAGAGATGTTAGCACAAAATGATGGGGCCCGCAAGGGCCGATGCCTGCCAGGGGTGCGGGTTTGTTCAAAAGAGATACCACAGCCCCTGGCATACGGGCTACTGAGGGAACACGGGTGGGTTTTAGTCAGTAAAAGTCTGACACGCCCTCTTGCTCCACCCAGAGCGGGAGAAATTATTTGATGATTTCCCACCAAAAAAAAAAAAAAAACGCTGCCATCTTGTTTTTCAATACAATTTCGCAAAATGTTTACCAACAACCCTGTAAATGTCATTCAAGCACCGAAAGATCCATAAAGTGTACCTAAATCTATTCACAAGTCCCCTTCAAATGTTTCTTTAGTTACTCGGTTAGAGTAAACAGTAATCATCGCAAATCTGCATGAAGGAACCGAAAAATACTTGCGAGATGAGGACAAAAATAAAGAAGGTTTAAAATGATGGTAGCAAAGGAGCTCGCTCATGAATATCCAATAGAATAACAATGAGATTCCAACTTAATATGATATGAATTCTATTATTATAAAATGAAAGTTTGTGGTACACCCACCCAAGTCGTTACAAGTTATGCAAAGCTTATAAGTTTGAGGACATAGATATGGTTTTTGTCTCTCAGACAACGTCTTGGGATAATTACTTCTTCCGGGAAAGTTTGGCAATTGCAGTGTCTTCTAGGAATAGGAAAATTAAAATTTTGCAGTGATGAGCATGATTGGAGACCTTTTCTGACTACTTTATGCCTAATGTGTTCTTATTATTACTCTTTGCAACACTAATTTGTAAACAGTTTTTATATTATGACCTTTTCTATTTTGCAGATTTTTTGGTTGTACAAACTTTTCTCTCTGCAAAAAGTTCTACCTGGCGGCAATAGATGGCGCTAGCTACTGATGTTTGTAAGTTATTGAGAATTTACGGAAACTTTCAGTTTGGAAAAAACGATGAAATGTTTTATATGTCGGAGGAGGGACGTCTCTCTCCTTATCTTCAGACATATTTTAACTAATGTGGGCGTACTATGGGAAGTGTTGGTTATTGCGCAATAGAAAAACCGTTTATAGTTCAAATCAAATTATAATTTACGAAGAAATTAATTACACGAGCTAATCACACACCGTAGGTATAAGTCGGAACTATACGGAACGCGCGACAGTTTCTAATCGTGTTCACTGCTTGACCGCCACCGTAAGACTGAACTTAACTGTGGACTTGTGGTCGAGGGTTATGTTGTAGACTCTGTCGAGCGCCGCTTGGTGGCGCTGGCGTCCCGATTAGTCAATCGAGTGACTGAAGTATTTCCGACACGGCCATCCTGCTTGCACACGTCCTCGTGTGTTATCCTGCAACCAAACATCAACAACAGTGCATGTTCGACTCGGCCAATTCTGACCATTTATTGCTTTCAACTTTTAAAAATTATAAAACTTAATCCTCAATAATTTTATTGTTTTAACAAAACAATGCTTCTAAATTAACTAAACAAACTTCGATTAATCATAGCTCAAATCATCAACCAGAGCCATGTACCGTCTTTATCTACATCAACATCTGTTTTAGCCCTTTTTTTTTTTTTTGCCTAGAAACCCACACACGAGTAAACCACTCTAACGCCACGGCACCCATAGCCGAATAGCAATCACAGTTGCTCACTCATACGTGCATCCACCACTCATGTGGATCACCGTGGGCATCACTCACTGACTACCCACTACGGTCACTGCAGACCACGACCTCCGCCAGAGCCAAACGCGCACCGCGCACCCACGGACTACTTAAGTTACCTCAAGAGACACCGATTTCTACCGGGCTACGACTACGTAATGGCTACTGGTACGGTCGACTTTACGACGGCTGATAGAGAACCCTACTCGCGTGCTTCACATAACTTAGGCTTGCTCATCACCACCGTGATCACTATCGACTTCGACTGGTACATGACCTACTGGTATCTTTCTTAACCTATCGTGAGCGTATTTGTAAGTACGATTAGAATTTAAAGCTTTTAACGTATAGCGATCACCTTCTAAAACTTCCACTACCTTAAACGGACCTCTGAACTTCCGATCTAACTTAGTCTGATTTCGCTCTTCGTTTTCTAACAACACGAAATCGCCAACAGAAAATTGTGTTACTGCTGCTTTTGTCCTATCAAATCGAGCCTTGTCATATTCCGCACTATGTTTAATATTTTCTGACGCAATCTCGCGGACTTCATCAATATCGACTTCAGTATCTACATCATTACACATTAACGATAAAGGTCTCGCGATCTTGCCAATTAAAAGCTCTAGAGGTGAAGCTTTTGTAACGCGGTTTATGGTACAATTTATCGCTAGCTGTACTTCTCCTATTGCATCTTGCCATGATTTGTTATCGCTAATCTCTACCGAAGTTAACATCGTTTTTAAGACACTCATTACACGCTCTACTTGCCCATTCGCACGAGCTGAACCGGTCGCTACGAGGTGCAAATTGACGTTTTTACTGTTACAAAAATCGCGAAAATCTTTACTTGCAAAACATCTACCTTGGTCGGCTATAATACGAGTCGGAGCTCCGAAAAGCGCTACACTCTGATTGACTGCCCGAATGCTATTCTTAGAGTCAATGTTGGTCGCATGGAATAACAGGACAAATTTAGTAAAGGCATCGATCAAAACAAAAATGTACTCTTTATTATCATTTTTCCCGCTTAGTTTACCAGTCGCGTCAATGTGAACTGTGTGCCATGGAGTTGTCACTTTCGGTATAGGGTGGAGCTCAGCTTGGACCTTCCCTGAGTGAGACTTCGCGACTTTACATGTCACACAATTGTCTACAAACTTTTTAACATATCGAGTCATTCCCGGGAACCAATAAAAGTCAAAGAGTTTTTCACGTGTCTTATCGGCACCAAGATGAACCAAAGAGTCATGAAAGTTATTGATAACAGACCATCTCAAAAGGCGGGGTAAATAAGGCAAACATTTTGACCTGCCATTGCGCTGGATCTTACGGTTAAGAATACCAGAACGCAGCACATAGGTCTTAGCTACTTGCTCATCTACTTGACTATTTTCTAAAGAACTGATTATTTTAGAAATTTCCTCATCGCGTTGTTGCTCAGCTTGGAGCCAGTTGGTCGAGAGTTCTGTGACATCAACGCGCATTTGCTTTACATGGGAGGGAACTAATTCCTTGGGGTTTAACGTTAGTGGGTTTCGGGAAAAGAAATCCACATGAGACATTCGTTTACCCTCTCTGTATACCACATTAAAATCAAAGGACTGTAGAAAAGCCCACCACCTGTGCGCTCGAGGAGTCAAGTCATGTTTAGTTTGCGACGACTTTAATGAGTTACAATCCGTAACAACAGTGAATTTCCTACCATGCAGGTACTGTCTGAAATGCTTGATAGAGTTAACAACTGCAAGTGTCTCCAGCTCATAAGAGTGATATTTATTTTCTGCTGGGGACGTTCGCTTGCTAAAGTAAGCTATGACATGGCGCCGGCTATCTACAACTTGAAATAGGATCGCTCCATAGCCTAAGCTACTGGCGTCCGTGTGTAGCTCTACTGGGTATTTAGAGTCAAAAATCATTAAAACAGGGTTATTGGTTAAAATAGAGATAATATTTTGGCGAATCTCCTCATACTCGGGTTTCCAAGTCAAATTACCTTTAAGAGAAGTCAACCGATACAAAGGAGCCAACATACTAGAGAAGCCTTGTACAAATTGCCGAAAGTATGAAGATAGACCGATAAATTGCCTTAACTGTGATACGGTCTGTGGAGGTGGAAGACCCGTTAGTGCCTCTACTTTTCGTTGATTGGGTCTTATCTGGCCAGCCTCTACCTCAAAACCCAAGAACTCTACCTTCGTCTTGAGGAAGGAGCACTTCTTGAGGTTTAAAGAGAAACCAGCTCTGGTCAGAACTTCCAAAACAACATTAAGTCTATCTAGACCTGTTTTCACATCGGGTGAAACGATTAGAACGTCATCTACGTATACGATCACGTAGTCATGAGCAAGGTCACCTAAAGCAGTCATGATGGCTCTTTGAAAAACGGAGATAGCATTTTTTAGGCCAAATGGCATGGTCATAAATTCATATTGGCCTTCAGGTGTTATGAATGCTGTACTCTCAATTGACTCTACATTTACAGGAATCAAATGAAATCCACTAGCGCAATCTAATTGGGAGAAGAAATTTGCTCCACTGAGACGCGATATCTGGTCAGAAATAAGGGGAAGCGGATACCGGTCAGGGACTGTATTACTGTTGAGTTCACGGTAATCAATACACATACGGTCGGAACCATCGCGTTTCTTTACAAGGAGAGCAGGGCTTGCGAACGGAGAACAACTGGGCCTTATAATATTTGCATTTAATAGCTCCTTCACCCGTTCACGAATCACTTGTCGTTCATCCGCGGACATCCTATACGGTCGACGCTGCACTGTACGGTTCGGATCAATTAATCTTATTTTAAGCTCACCAGTCTTAACTCGCGTAGTAGGCATACCGGAAGTAAAAAATTGAGAAAATCTATTTAAAATTTGCAAAAGCTCAGATTTCTCTTCTCCTGTAATGTTTGTATTAATCGCGTTAAAATTAACTTGTTGTTGATTACCGTTTAAAACCGAATTTACTACTAGAATTTTATGTAACGAAATCTCTGTGGCAGACATGTTTATAGAAAAGCCTAGGTTCAATATTTCACGTCCTATCATAATATTACTATGCAAGTAACTGTCGGGAAGCACATGCAATAAAATCTCAAGTTGGTGGTTGCTAATCGTTACGCTACATAAGATTTGTTCTGTGCTGAATACACGAGTTTGACCGATACCAGTCAACGCAACAACTTTATTAACTCGTTTACCACTAAATTTGGCTGCACAACTCTCTTTTACTAACGAGCATTCAGCACCAGAATCGTAAACAAAACAATACAGCTCACCTTTATGTTCTAACATGCCTGAGGGTGGTTGTAAAATGCAAACATCCACTCGCCGTTCACTGCTTGCAGCACGTGCTCCACCATCCGCTTGGCTGCCATGGTTCGTGCACCGGGCCGCCACATGTCCCGGTTTTCCACACTTGAAGCAGATGAAAGGCTTCGCTGACGGCTGCGGGGCTGCTTGGCTCGATTCTGATGACGCTGTAGCTCTTCCTCTGCTGTCAATCGGCTTGTTCCTGCACTCAGTTCGCTTGTGGCCGGGTTTCCCGCAGTTGTAGCATTTCAGAGAGGTTATCTTCGCTCGCTTGACATCAGGAGCAATTGACGAGTCACCATGGCTGTTAGACTTGCGTTTCAAGTGCGAAAAAGCATGAAGTTCACGCTGTAATCTGTCCCTCGAGACGATATCGGTCGTAAATGCCAGCCGTTCCAGTTTAGTATCAAATTGTGAAATGTGGGCAAGAACGGTAGCAACTGCAATTTGTTCCTTATCAACGTCCTTCAAGCGGTTAGTGACTGACATCATCAGGCGATTCGCATAAGCAACAAGGGTCTCCTTGTCACCTGGCTTGTCACTATGTAGATTGATGAGGGTACCCGCCAAGGTTTCCGTTGAAACAAATCTTGCAATGAACAGTACCTTAAAGTCACTCCACGTCATTCCTTGGTATGCTATTTGCGATAGCCACGTAGATGCTGATCCTTTGAGCGCCTTACTGACGGCCACAACAAGTTGACCACCTTGCAGTGAATTTTCAGCAAAACATAAATCAGCTGTCGCGCACCATGATCGTGCATCTGTATCTGCCTTGTCTGGGTCGAATTCGGGCAGATCCACACGATTATTAATTTTAGGCGCTTGCAGAGCTTCAATGAGCGCTCGCATGTTTGCACTTTGTTGTTCAAACATTGCACGCCAACGGTCACTTTCAGCATTTTCATTTTGCGCCTGAATCAACACCGATCCCAATTCTGATGTCGGAGGAGGGACGTCTCTCTCCTTATCTTCAGACATATTTTAACTAATGTGGGCGTACTATGGGAAGTGTTGGTTATTGCGCAATAGAAAAACCGTTTATAGTTCAAATCAAATTATAATTTACGAAGAAATTAATTACACGTGCTAATCACACACCGTAGGTATAAGTCGGAACTATACGGAACGCGCGACAGTTTCTAATCGTGTTCACTGCTTGACCGCCACCGTAAGACTGAACTTAACTGTGGACTTGTGGTCGAGGGTTATGTTGTAGACTCTGTCGAGCGCCGCTTGGTGGCGCTGGCGTCCCGATTAGTCAATCGAGTGACTGAAGTATTTCCGACATATATTTTAATAACTTTGGTTGGTCTAATCAATGGCCATTACAATTGAATAATAAATTTAAAAAAAAATTGGGGAACATTAACGAGCCAGCATAACTTCACGACAGTATTCCGCAAAAGGGTAAGCAGAGTTGGCAACATTTACATTTCACCTTTTATGTTTGAGTTTCTAGTAATAGGAACATTTTGTCAGAACCGGAGCGCCAATCCAAGCGGAAACAAAGTACGTACCAAGTGCGGTCAGTAAAAAAAAATGTCGCCATGAAAACTTAAATGAAGTGAAGTTCACTTAATTTTACAAGGTGTTTACTGAATAGATGGCAGCAGTCGTCACAAGTGCGTTTAGTAACCAACGAAGTAGCCGAGGTAGTGAAATTAAAGGTAGTCTTCAAAGTAATCAATAAAATTTTACCTATAAATAAATAATAAATATGTAACCATTTATTTCAGGCGACGCAGGCCCATAGATATATACCTTAATCTAAACATACATATTTAAATATTTTTTAAACATCTATTGTACACGAAGTGATGACTGTGTCGGCGTCTTGTTGCGCTGCATGGTGTCGCGTAACCTTCCGCGAAAACGTCGGTACGCCACACCTTTCTGCCAAAACTCTTCCTTCATGAAGGTTTCTAGATACTGAGTTGGAACCCGCACCACAAACGAGTTGAAGTTTATGTTATGGCGTGACTCCAACTTCTCTACTCTGAAGGTCCAGTTGGTCTTGATCCTGATGTATTCCACGATGTCTTCAGTCATCGTGGAGTGATGCAGACGGGATACGTGCATCTGCGTCGACGGTGTTGCAGGACGCAGCAACATACTTGGTCCCGCCAGAGCAGAACCACATCGATTACGGCAAGTGGGCTCCCTTCGCTTCGACTCCACCGTCACGAAGCCTTGCTTGCGGCTGCCCTTTCTTAGGACCCGGGGATACAGTGCTGGGAGCCGGTGAATTGCGGCTCTTGGATGCCCTCTCAGTTGATTTTAAACTTTTAGCAAAAACTTTCTTCTGTTGCTATTCCTTTAGGATGGGAAGTTGTGCAGCTGCAGCTGAGTAAGCACGGCGTAGCGGTGACGTGCTGACTTGTGACGTCGCTTCTACCTCGGTAGAGGCGAGTTCGGCGGGGCGCGGTATTACTTACACAGGAAAAGTTTTTATCCAGTGCGCAAACTGTAACCATGAATTCAGCATATCATTCTAGACCCCCTACCGCAGACATTTTTCGCCGGTTATACAAACATTTCGCTGTTCCATCAATTTTGACCGCGTAGGTATTGCACTTTTCTATGAAACAGCTTATTTTTATTTTTATGACCGGCGAAAAGTTTCTGCGGTGGGGGTTCTAGAATGATATGCTGAATTCATGGTTACAGTTTGCGCACTGGATAAAAACTTACCTATATGTATACTCCTAGTTTTTGCTAGCGGCTTCAGCGCGTGGTGGTCGAACGGGAACGTACTACCGATTTAATAATGTCAAATAATAAAAAAAACTACATTAAAAGTTTATTGACAATTTAAGGAAAAAACCTTAAATACAAATCCCAACAATTCTGTGATTTGTGTCTACCAATAAAAGTATAATTACATTAATTACCTATGTGATTATCAATACCTGTGTACTTTAAGCGGTTGTTTGAGCTTGGTTCACGCTGACCTCCGTACTAGTGAAATAGGTCAGTTTTCCTCGTTCACAAACACCCACACAATTACCGAATTTGCATTTGACTGCTAAATAAAACAATGATTTATGAGTATGGCTATAAGAATACAGATACTTAGTAGGTATTATTTGATGACAATAATGAGGAGGGTAATTATAAAATTTAAAAACTATATAAGTATGCAAACATTTTTTTTATAACATAATTTAATAATGTATAAATAGTTTCCTATGAGGTAGCCTAGGTTATAATCACTCCTTGTGCCAAATTTCATCCAAATCCGTGCAGCCATTTTTGCGTGATTGAGTAACAAACATCCAGACATACAAACTTTCACATTTATAATACAAGTAGGAAGTACGATTTACTATCTATCCCGGTGGTCTAGTGGTCTCAAGCGCTACTGCTGAGCGTGAGGTCTTGGGTTCGAATCCCAGGTCGGACAAAGTGTTATTAGGTTTTAATATCTGGAATTTCTCAGTAGCAGGCCAGAGTCTGGATTTCTGCTCAGTTGATGGCAATAAGTAGCCCTATTACACTGGGTGATGAAAAAAAATTCCGACCTCCCACACAAAATCGATCAGCTGACTATTGATTTTGCATGGGAGGTCCGTTTTTTTTAAATATTTCGACCCTTGTTCCTTGAAGAAAGTTGCTCTATTTCACGGGTACTACTACCCTGAAAATTTCTGACGGTGACTAAAAAATCACCCAGTATAGCTATGTACAGTCGCCAGCAGGTCAAGCTATCCCAAACTGTCAAATTTTTCCAATTGAACAAGAACCTTATGCGTTTGTTATAAAGTTGAAAAACTAACAAAAAAAATTGACAGATTGGGGTAGCTTGATGTGCTGGCCTCTGTACATGGAAATTAAAAGTTACTGTCGAAATGTGTGTGTACTATAGGTAAGTACACTTCTGCCCAACGCTGCGTGGAAACAAGGCTTGATGCTCTCTGTATTATGATGAATACTATTGAAAGCGAGATTCGTTATTAACAGTGATAGGCTATTGGCGCGACAAGTTTATTTATCAAGTTGGCTCGTGTTTTTGATTAAATATTCAGCGATTGCGACGTTTCAATGTCAAATTAGCTTTATTTTATAAATATAACTACGCACTGTTCGATCTCCTATACATACTTACACGTACAAAAAAAAAAAAACTGTGATACTCCGTCACCCTAATTGCGTAACTCACGATTAATCATAATCTGTTTCGTTTTGAAACGGATTGCTTCATATGTTCGAAAAATGTGTCTGCTCAACAACGTAAATAACGCAATGAATATTGTTGAACTGTCAAATGGAAAAAGATTATGATTAATCGTGTGTTACGCAATTAGGGTGCTGGGGTACCGACAGAAGTGAAAAGTTGAACAATTACGTGTGTATTTTTTAATCGTCAACACAGGATTTCACATTATTCATAATCATAATTTTGGTCATAATTTCTAAACGAGTTATCCGATTTTCAAATTCCAACTGGAATATTAATTCCAATTGGAATTACGAAAATCTGATTGGGACCTAAACCTATCTTTTGAGACTTAAATTATTGAAATACCTATAAGTATTAAAAAAACCGCCGTATCCCAGTAGTTCCATTCTCCAGTTCCATTATGGAACTACTGGGATTTTCTTCTCCCAGTAGTTCCATGGAACTAGAATACTTTTTCACCGAATCCCATTAGTTCTATTAAGTACAGTTGAATGGTATTTAAACATAGTAAGAACACAAATCTTACCTATTTACCTACGTGCAATATGTAAACTGGCCTATATTATTATTACGTGGATTTGGCAGATTTAAAATAATTAAATAAAAAATATACGCGTCGAATTGAGTAACCTCCTCCGTTTTTTCTTCGGTTAAATAAATAATTAATTACAAAATCATTTAAATCCTGACACCAGAAGAGATTCTAATTATGTTGTGAAGGACATGCTTTTACAAAATTCGCAAATGGACACTTCTCAGTGGAGAAGTTACTGTACCACATTTCTTGTAGAAGAATCGTCCGCAGTTCTCCTAAGTAGAGGTAGAGAATGAAAAAGAAAAGCATTCTAAGTAACGTTTTTGTACTAATATACTTAGATCTGTTGTGAATGTGAGGACTATGTGGTACTTTTGTTTTTGTGTTTCATTTCTTTCTCAGTTCATTTTTAAAGTTAATCTGGCAGTTGAGTACTTTATGCGGCCTACCCTAATGTCCTTTCTTTGGTATTGTTCGTCAAATCGTTGAGCTCCTCAAGTTCTGAGTTGAGCCGTATGATTACTGATACATGCGTGCACTGAATGGACAGGTCCGCTCAATATGTGTGGTTTCTTTCCTCAAAAGACCAATTCAGACACCAATCCACATGGTCTTCACATGATCTGACCAAGATTATGTCTGGACTTTAAAAGAGACTGTGACCTCTGGGTTTGTTTCGGCCTTTCTTCTCAGAGTAGTCCGATAGGAAACGCCGACCTCATCTAGTTTAAAAATATGATTGACGTGTAAAAGTGTTTGTACAAACCTACTTCCAGAAATAAAATCATTTATCATTTAATCGGTAAATTCCATTGCGATTTAACTGTACTGGAACTTATGAGACTAATTTTATCTAGAATGAACAGAATGCCAGTTCCATGGAACTACTGGGAGAAAAAAATCCCAGTAGTCCCATAATGGAACTATACAATGGAACTACTGGGATACGGCGAAAAAAACAGAGGTGTCGGTAACGGTGTCGCGAGTTCAACTGTTTTTTCCCATCTCAAAAAATTGGTCATACTCGTATCTTCTAAACGGGTTATCCGATTTTCGTAACACCAATTGAAATATTAGTTCTGGACCTAAACTTATCTTTTGAGACTTAAATTATTGAAATACCTCTTCTAAAAAAACAGAGGTGTCGGTAACGGTGTCGCGAGTTCAATTGTTCAGTGTTTTTCCCATCTCAAAAAATCCCCAACGCGCCTAAAAAGGTTTTCACTTCAAAGTTGAGGGGTCTGTTGGTATCTGTTGACAAAATAACAGCTTTAAACTAATTACAAATGAATATAATTATATTCGGTACATATAACAAAAAAGCTTGTCTGTTTCGGCTAATCTCCGAAACGATTGAACCGATTTTGTCACGACTTTCACTGGCTGCTGATGTTTTAAGGAGTAACGTAGGTTTTTTCCTGGTAGCACGTTCCCGCGGGATAATTTCGGACGTCCACACGGGCGAAGCCGCGGGCACAGCTAGTCTAATAGAAGACTAGTTAAACCTAATTGAGTAGCTACGGGAAATGTTCGACTTTCTGTCAGTTTTCCAGATCGTTACAGAACATTGAACTTCACAATAGACTTCCGCGCTTGCAGCGAAACAATGAGTTGGTAATTAATTAATTGATGTAAAGCAACATAATAAGTAGAGTGTAACAAACGCAAACTCAAAGAGAGGTGTAAATATTTTCAACTGTTAATCTTCAAAGTGGCTTTCAAAGACTTCATAGCCAAAGCTTTGTAAAACGGAACCGATACAAAAAAAAAAAAAACATTCCGAAGCTGTAATTAATTTTCGATGCGCGTTGAACGCTCCATTCGTGTTTTTGTTTGAGAGCATTTTTCCGTTTTTTTCCTGAACAAACGTGGACGTTGCCCTCCCTGTGGGGGAGAAAAGTGGGCGGGAGAGGAGGTGGGCTCGACTAGTTAAATGGACTCGTGGCGAGAGAGAGGGGGGGGGGCATTTCCCCCTTTCAACTGACCACTGGATGAACGGATTATGAAATATTTCATCGGAAAATAAGACTGAAAAAATACTAGCGCTGGCGCCTGAGAGCGTATTCTTCAGGGGAGCTAGTTATAACTTGAAATTATATACCTACTCAGTGGATAACTTGATTAATACCAGAGCGAACAATGAACATTTTATACTTCTCCTGTGCATACTTTGAAACTATTCGAGTAAAAGGTGAATTCTTTTGTTTATAGTCGTTATTCTGCGTAATTATAAACAACGTCTACAGAAGAGATAATAAAGAATATTGTAGTTTTATCTCAGTAACCCACTTTGTTATAAAGTGCAATTTTCTCTAAAACTTCAACTAGTTTTTAACGTACTCTGGGGCGAACATTACTTCAAGAGTTATCGCTGTTGGCTGGCAGCTAAACTGACATGGAGTGTCTAAAAATGGTAGCAGTTTGATTATAACGTACCTATAACTTCTTACACGAAGTACTTACGTATCAGGGGAAACCATTTGATAACCAGCTGTAGTCATTCTCATTTCTATGAGGTTTACTACCTTGCTGCTAAGAGTAGCCTACAAGGCTCTACGACTAAGCCACTTCGTAGCTCAATAAAAATGAGACAAATAAAATATTGCAATGACGGACAACATTTCAACTTCACTTTCATCGTGAACCAATGCAAATACTAGCAGAAGCATTTATCGTTTGGGTTTTTTGGAAAAGGAATAGTGCAGTGATATTCTGTAAAAATCTCACCGTGATAACTTGGGTGAAGTGAACATAAAGTGGTTTGTCATTAGTATCAATTCCTATAATAGTGTCCGATGGAATGACGGCTCACTTCACCTAAGTTCTCACGGTGAGATTTAAACAGAATAGATGGGCTGATTTTAAGCAACCTACACTGCTCAGTTGTTAAAAGCCTAAGATTAGAGATGTTGTAGGCTTTGTTTGATTGAAAGAATACACTCTGTTCCTCGTGCAAGGACATCGAAGCACAGCCTGTTACCGTGGATTCAGTACATGAGTCAGAACCTGTCTGCAAGGATGGTTTTTGTCAGTTATTGTTGGAATTATATGAATCATTCCTTGTAAACTTAAAAGTTATTTTATATATATCTGTCCTTGTGAACAAATAGATTATGTGTCAGAGATGACTTGTGTCAACTCTTCCCCTTTTGCCTTCTACGACGATGTGTAACGCCTGTGTGTTTTCCATAATACAATTTAATCTATTTAAATCGTGCTGTTACTTTGATTTATTCCCCTCTTTCTAACAGGTTATGGGCCCAGATAATAGTAATTGCGAAAATAGTTTATTATTTCGGGAGTTTAGCGATTAATAAATACGTCGTGACCGGAAAAATTTCATTGTAAAATGGCGAACATGGGCGCATCTTTTCCAATAGAAAAATTAAAAGGAATACAAGATTACCACAATTGGAAATTCTCAATGCGTTTGATACTAGTGCACGAGGATTTATGGGAGTTTATGGAATCGAAGGAGGTAAGGGATGAAAAGAAAAATTTGAAAGCTTTGGCGAAAATATGTCTTTCAGTACATAGCACTGCATATCCGCATGTTAGGAATGCAAAGACTGCATTCGAAGCTTGGAATAATTTACAACAAGCATTTGAAGACAGGGGTTTATGCAGACGGCTAAGTCTTTTAAGAAGTCTTTTCGGTATGAAACTGTGTGAGTGTGAAAATATGGATGCGTATATATTAAAAATCACAGAGTTTGTACAGCAATTAAATGATATTGGATCACCCCTCGAAGAGGATTTTGTTGCTGTTATTATGCTGAGTGGATTGCCACCGGATTATGACCCTTTGATAATGACTCTTGAAAATAATAATATGAAACTCTCCAGTGAAACGGTGAAGTCAAAGTTGTTGCAGGAATATCAACGACGAACTGACAGTGGTGACCCAGCAACAGCTTCAATGGCCAAGAAAACTTATAAATGCTTCAAATGTAAGAAATCTGGACATATTATGAAGAATTGCCCTCAAAAATTTAATAAGAGCAAAGATAAAAGAGTATCAGTAGTATGAGGCGTTGTTGACAGCACTCTCCTCGGTCATAGTTAAAGAAGATATGTGGTGTATCGACTCAGGTGCTACAAATCACATGTGCAATAGAAGGAGTGCATTTAGTGGTGATTACGTAAGCATGAAGCCCATTGTAGTGAACGTAGCCAATGGTGAAAAACTATCAGCCGTCGGTTTAGGAAGCGTTCAAGTTAAGTTGCGGGACTGTTTAAAGACAATAAGCGGTGTGTATTTTGTGCCTAACCTGGCTGCAAACCTATTGTCAGTAAGCGCTATGACAAAGAAAGGTTTTACAGTATCCTTTGATTCAAAGGTTTGTAGAATAAAAAAAGGTAATAAGGTTATAGCTACTGCTAGTCATATAAACAGTATATATCAACTAGACGTGTCTGAAAGTGCCATACAATGCTCTGCAGCTGTGGAAACTGTATCAACTTCTCAGGTGAAGAAAGCTAATGGTACTGGTTTAACAGCGAGCTCAACTGGTGAAAGATCGATGATCTCTTCAAGTCCGGGAACACATACATCAGTCGGTAAGGTATCCCAGGAAATTTGGCATCGAAGACTGGCTCATCTTAATTCAAGAAGCATGTATGTCTTGAAAAAAGGTATGGTAACTGGCATTGATTATGATAGTAGTAATTTTCAGTCTTGCATAGCATGCGTTCAGGGTAAACAAACTAGAAAACCCTTTCCGCAGATGTCCCAAAGTAGGTCAAATGAGATACTTGGGCTTATTCATTCTGACCTGTGTGGCCCTATGCCACAGACTTCTTTTGGAGGTTCGAAATATTTTTTAACCTTTACAGATGATTTTTCGAGGAAGACTTTTGTTAATTTTTTGAAAGCTAAAAATGAAGTATTTCATTATTTTAAAATATTCAAGGTGTTCGTAGAAAATCAAACAGGTAGAAAAATAAAAATACTTCGAACTGATAATGGTTGTGAGTATATTAACAATCAATTTCAGGAATATCTGAAAGAATATGGAATACAAAGTCAAACAACAATTCCATACTCCCCAGCGCAGAATGGAGTTAGTGAACGCGCTAACCGGACTATAGTTGAAAAGGCCCGGTGTATGCTGCAGGATGCGGGATTAGATAACCGCTTCTGGGCAGAAGCAGTGCAGACTGCAGTTTATATTAAGAACAGAAGCCCGACAAAAGCAGTGATGGGTTCGACGCCTCAAGAGAGATGGACAAAAAGAAAGGTAGATATTAGTCATTTCAGAGTTTTTGGATGTTTAGCCTATGCTTTAACACAAAATAGGAAGAAATTTGATCCTAAATGTAAAAAGTATATATTTGTGGGTTACTGTGAAGAAAGTAAAGGTTACAGGCTAATAAATCCGGAATGTCCTACTACTTGTGTAAAGGCCAGAGACGTTACATTTTTTGAAGATCAATTTATTTCAATAACTGAACATAAGAATAATATGTCAAGTGATGACTTCATCATCACTAATAGTCTAGTACATCAGCTACACAACTCAGAAACTGAATCAGCTGATGGAAATGAGTCGGCTCCTGGATTTAGTGGTGACATACATAACAAGCCAAATAAGCGAAGGCAAGAAATAATTATTTCAGGTTCTGATAGGCAAGAATCTTCGACATCTAGTTCAGACGAATGTTCGGATGTTACTTACATTCCAGGATCATCAACACTAGAACATGAGGACACTGATTCTTCAAACTTTGAGAGCATGGATGATTCTGAAGAAAATGCTAATGTGGCATTTCAGTGTAATAATGATGAACCAATGACAGTCCAAGAGGCGTTGAGCGGTACAGATTCAGCTAAATGGCAAGCTGCAATGCAAGATGAGTACAACTCTTTTGAGAAAAATAATTGTTGGACGTTAGTTGATTTAAAACAGGGGCAGAAACCTGTGAAATCTAAATGGGTGTTTAAAATCAAACGAGGATTAAATGGAAGAATTCTTAAATACAAAGCTCGTTTAGTTGCCAAAGGATTCACGCAAAAATATGGGATTGATTACCAGGAAACTTTTGCTCCGGTGGTTCGTTATTCTACTATCAGAATTTTATTTGCTATAGCTGCAGTTAAAGAATTAGATATTGATCAGATGGATGTCACTACAGCTTTTTTAAATGGAGATCTTTGTGAAGATGTTGTAATGGAACAGCCGGAAGGCTTTCTACAAAAAGGAAGAGAAGAGATGGTTTATAAACTAAATAAATCCATCTATGGCTTAAAACAGGCTGCAAAATGCTGGTATGACAAAATAAGTTATGTCCTTACAAAGAAAATGCAGTTTAAGAAGTCATCTGTTGAGCCATGTGTATACTTCAGATACCAACTGAGGCGTTTAACAATAATAGCCTTGTATGTCGATGACATACTGTTATTTACATCCTCCAATGAAGATAAGGAAGAAGTAAAAAAACATTTAAAGAAAGAATTTGAAATGAAGGACTTAGGCTCAGTTCATGAATTCTTGGGAATGAGAGTAAAGAGAGAAAAAGGAAGAATTACGCTTGATCAATCTAACTATATATCTAATGTTCTGAATAGATTCAAGATGGAAGATTGCAAGCCGACTACGACACCAATGGAAGTTGGACTCAAACTTACTAAAGGTGATTCAGAAAGCTGTGGATATCGTAACCTGATTGGGTGCCTAATGTATATTGCTGTTTGCACTCGTCCAGACATCGCACATGCGGTAAGTTTTTTGAGTCAATTTAACAATGGTAGTTCTGATGTCCATTGGAAGGCTGCAAAGCGAATATTAAGGTATTTAAAAGGTACGATTCATTATAGTTTAGTTTATGAGAAAACTTCTGCTGTGGAAGTATGCGGATATGCTGACGCCGATTGGGGTTCGTGTCCAATGGACCGTAAGTCATATACCGGATTTTTATTTCAAATAGGTAATTCTGTTGTCAGCTGGGAAAGTCGTAAGCAAAAAACCGTTGCACTGTCCAGCACAGAAGCAGAATATATGGCACTTTCTGATGCATGCAAAGAAGGTCTGTTCATAAGGAGCTTATTAAAAGAATGTCTGAATTCAGATTGTGAAATAAACCTATTTAATGATAATCAATCCGCACAGCGGTTAAGTGAAAATTCAATGTTCCATTCAAGGACTAAACATATTGATGTCAGACATCACTTTATAAGAGATATAGTGGTAAAGAATTTAATAAAGATTAAATATCTTCCTACAGATAAAATGATTGCTGACATGCTTACAAAACCTTTGACGCGAGAAAAGTTTAAAAAGTTTTTGTGTCAATTAACTTTGGGTACTTAATAATGTTTAATTACTTAAATGTAACGTTTTAGTTTAAGGGAGTGTGTTGGAATTATATGAATCATTCCTTGTAAACTTAAAAGTTATTTTATATATATCTGTCCTTGTGAACAAATAGATTATGTGTCAGAGATGACTTGTGTCAACTCTTCCCCTTTTGCCTTCTACGACGATGTGTAACGCCTGTGTGTTTTCCATAATACAATTTAATCTATTTAAATCGTGCTGTTACTTTGATTTATTCCCCTCTTTCTAACAGTTATTAAAAAAAAACTGCTATTTCATCATCATCATCATCATCATCATTTCAGCCGGAGGACGTCCACTGTTGGACATAGGCATCCCCCCAGCTCCGCCACTTCGAACAGTTTTGTGCTTCCTGCATGCATTGGACTCCTGCGGCCCTCACAAGGTTATCGGTTCACCTTGTGGGAGGCCTACCAACTTTACGTCTTCCGGTACGTGGTCGCCACTCCAGAACTTTTCGGTCCCATCGGCCATCTGTTCTGCGAGCAAAGTGCCCTGCCCACTGCTACTTAAGTTTGGCAATTCTTCGGGCTATGTCGGTTTCCTTGGTTTTTCTGCGGATCTCTTCATTCCTGATTCAATCACGCAGGGAAACTCCAAGCATAGCCCTCTCCATTGCTCTTTGGTGACTTTAAGCCTTCTTATGAGGCCTATTGTGAGCGACCACGTTTGATAGATTAGTGTAATACCTTTCTTTGCCTTCAACATTATTGTGCTAGGGGGTGTACTATTCTGAATTTAATTTGCTGGTTTCAATTTGCGCGTCGATGACCGTGCCTCCCTTTATATTCGGCACTATTTTGATAACATCAATTGTAAATTTCCATATTGTGTACAAAAACAATTCGGATTAAATGCGCAGACTGAAAGCATAAGCTGCTTATCAACCAACACCAGATTTTAAAATTGATTTAAAATTGATGAACTATGGAGAAGAGATAGGTTCGTGTGATTACTGGTTGTTGTAAAACATGAGCGTTCTATGCTTATTGATACTTGTAAGGCTTTAGCAATACAATGGCGCCGATTCTTTTGTTTACCACCTAAACTAAAAGGAGAGTATTGCTGTCTCTTACTGCCAGACCGCGAAAGAAAATACAAGTGACCCTTTAGAATTAAACGTTTCGGTTGCCTTGAATTTGCTGTAGTTTGAATTTAGTTCGTTCTAGTTGCGTCGAAGAAAATCTTAGTTCAACTAAATTTAACAGCTCGTTTTCATTTCTGTCTCTTTCTTATTTCATTAGAAGGAAAAAGATAGCAATAGCCTAAACTAAGTTTAGTTGTCGCACAACATCATCATCACCATCTTTTATTATGTATAGAAGGTAAAGACTTGCAAAGATGAATGTAGCGCATTCATCTCTATCAGATAGCCCGCAGAATTCAAAATTTTCTACCGTTTTTTGCCATTTGCAGATCAGTGTGTCAATTCATTAGATTAAATGAACTTAGAATGAAATCATTAATACAACCCTCTTAGTTCATTTAATCTCATTGAATTTCATGAAAAATCGTTCAACGGGATTAAATGCACTTAGAGAGTTGATGATGATTTCAGCAACTAAAAATTGCTCCATCCTGGTCAAATCTCGTTAACTATAACGTGACGACTACATCCAGCAATTTAGGGCAATGGCAACATGTAGCAACCTGTTGCCAGAGATGTTGCTCCATATCATGCAATATGGTGCAACTTAAAAATCTAGGCAATACGCAAATCCCGCCTGTGCGCCCGCTTCCCCCGCCGCCCGCGCCGTCTGGTTCCTCTCGCCAAAACGAAACGTAGTTATACGAGTACGTACAAACGAGATAGAAAGAAAATTGACAAAAAAAATCCAAACCGATTCCGATTCGATATTCAGCAACTCATGAAATATATGGAGCAATCAGAAGCAATATTCCCGAAACATATCCGTAATTTATTATTGTTGCTTTCAGATTCATCCATTAGTGTTGCAGCGCAATAATTGCTCAAAACATTGGCCGTATAACCTTAAAGCCATATTTGTTACGGTCGCGAATCATATTTTAATCAACACACTAACATGCAAATTACAACAAAAAAACTGACTTTCACCAAGCTTCAAATTCATTATAGTTTCATGAAGCGTTACGTAGTTTGTTTTACATTTTCACTTCGTCTTGTTTCTCTCTCTCATAACGAGGTTAATCCTCCTACGGATATACTTTGATGTATTTAATCCTATTATATGTGTGCTTGTCAAAGGAATCTACCCACAATATCAAGTGCACCGTATCTTGTAAGTCGGGAGGTAATATTGAAAGAGGATGCCGGGATTCCGGGCCGGGACCGCGTTCCCGGAATGTCTCATATTGGAATCTGTCCGAGACTCTGATGCTACGATGTTGCGTTTTTCCTCGAAGCGCCTTTGTCTAATGATATTAAAGTCTTGCTCAAATAACTCCGTTAAACTCCTTAGCAATGAATGTGAGGAATTTTATAAAATAACTGCTACTGATTGGACATTATTATATCCTGTAACGTTTTAATATAAAGTTCCGGAGTAATTGGAAAAATAATAATTGTACAATGTAATTTAATAAATCACTGTGGACTCACTGAGTAGTAAAACGCCGATGCATTGGTTTATGATAATTCTGTAAGTAATTGGTTTTCAAGAAAACAATTGAACGCGATAAATAGATTTATTTTACATTAAACAGATTTTCACATATAGATACTTATGTATTTCGTTATTTACACAATACAATTATATTGTCATAAAAACATTTAATAAAAATTGACTAGAGTTCGTAATTTATCTACAAAATTTATTTACAAATGTAAGCTCCGAATTAACGTAGATATTACACATCAGTCTGACTATAGTTATGTAAGTATTTACAGTTATTAAGAGCTAATGTCTTCCACATAGTTGGCTAGCTACTGTTAACAGCTATTACGAGTCGTGTACTCATTAGGGGTTACCTGTGTTCGTAATTAGGCAATAATCGGAACAGGCCAAACCATTGTTGTGGTCACAATGATTGTGTTTACACGTTGACCAATTGTGTTTTGTGTCGTATTAGTATGTGGGAATTATGGGCTATTTATTATGTAGGAAATGATCGGAAAATTAAGCGTAGCCCAAGGGTAATGGCCGCGACTTAGGACTTGTAGGTCGTGGGTTCAAACCCAAGCAGGACCTTTCGTTTGTGTAAATATTTCTATAACCACTGCTTTCAGGACCCCCATTTTGTGTCTTACTATGTTCAAACTAAGTCAATATTGTGTTTTTTGGAAACCAATGTAACGGTAAGGAATCGAAATATTCCAAGAAAATTTATCGATATTATTAATACGATATTGGCAGATTTCGAGTGTGATTGACTTCGTGAAGAATTCGAAGACATGTGACATTCTTTAATCTCCTCCTTCTCAATTCCCTCTTACCGAAAAGAGACCTGTGTCCCAGCAGTGGGAACTTATGCATCGAAAAACTGTTTTTCTATTGGTAAAATTTTGATGGCAATTTTCTTCGTGCCAATTTAGTAACGCTATGCTGTCGTGGTTTTCCTAATAAGTATACGACTGATTTATTCAGTGAAATTAAGGAAATGAGGTTATGGAAATGAGTAAGGAAGAAAATAATCTTAATTTACGAACGAGTCCCTAATGAATACACGAGTCTTCCCGACGAACCTTATCGATTGAAAACGACGAAATATTAACCATTGGTATACATTATGTAGTATGAACTGTTTATTAATATTAATTAGGTTGACAAACATTTGATATTATGCTTATTTAGTATATGTAAAATTATTCCAGTATTATAGATATAAATGTGTAGGTAAATGCAAATTGGCAGTGTATGAGCCATACTGTCTCACTAAGGCTTATTTTAGAACCATGGTATTGGAATCATAATATAATCAATCACGAGCCCGACATATGAAACCAATATTTAAATAAAAACATTGAGAAACTTTCGTACGTCGTAAATAAAAAAGTTATAATTCCAAACAGGCCAATTCCGAGCAATATTATGTGTAAACTAGGTGTTATAAATCCCAAACCTTTTATATTAACGTGTAAAAGTTTGGAAACATTACGTTTTCATTCACAACGTAAATAATAATGCCAATTCCACCCTGTTAATAAGTTTAAAATTAAATCAATGACATTAGCCACTCACGTTGAAAATTACAATAAGTTGAGTAGATAACCTGTCGAGAATCTCATACATTTTTGTTATAGCATGATAACATTATTTTCAAGCCCTTGCAAGTGTGAACCATGAAATATAGCTAACGACACAAAATATACGATCAACAGAGACGACACTTTTTATCAATCTAATAGTGTAAGTATAAAACAGCAAGTAGAAAATCATTCGTTGTGAAATTAGGCTTTTAAATCGATGATATTAGTTTATGCAGTTTTTATTATTGCAGTTTGGCACATACTTGGGGCGTGAGCGGTGAGAGTGACTTGTACCTAAAGTGTATATACAGATATTATACGACAAGGTATTTGGAGATTTTCTTTATTTCTAAGTAGGAATATCTCTTGTTCCCACACAGAAAGATCAGGTATGATTCGCACTGAACAAATAGTACAGGTATTTTTTTTTTTTAACACCGAAGCCAATCAAAAACAGGGGAGGTAATCTAAAGTTCTAAAGAGAACTAAACTCATGTTGCAGATAACGTTACGATACAGATGTAAAGTGGGCCTGTACCTATGTATCGGTGAGGCGTACGATATGGTTGGTATCGCTGAGTCCGGGCGCCTTGGGCGCGGTGCGCTAGCTGTGCTCGTGGTGCGTGCGCGGCGACAGCGAGCCGGGCCCCGACTCCGCGCTGGAGTCGCCCGCGTACACCTCGGACAGCCCGCCGCCGCTGCCGCACCCGCCCCCGCTCCCGCTCCCGCCCCCGCTGCTGCCTGCGCCGAGCATGCTTGCTGACAGCGCGGCCTTGGCTGCGGATACAACATCTGAAGTCATCATAGGTAGTAGAGTAGTTAATATCATCTATGTATGGTTGGCACTATAACCTTTGAAGCTGCAGATTTGAATCGGAAAGAAACCGTTTTATATAGATTTGTTAATGGGTCAGGCTTTTGGTATGAGTTAATCTCTATGAATATTAAGTTATTAAAGTTAGATAATTATTATGGTGTTGTCATCTTTCTCAACTATGTGAGTGTATAGTGTGAGTGCGTGTGCTACGAGTTCCGTGATGTGCTAGCGGCACGCAGTAGGACGTGGGCGCGCAGTGTCGTGGCTGCACCGTCTCCTAGCGGCTCAGCTGTGTGAGTGTATAGTGTGAGTGCGTGTGCTACAAGTACCGTGATGTGCTAGCGGCACGCAGTAGGACGTGGGCGCGCAGTGTCGCGGCCGCACCTTCTCGTAGCGGCTCAGCTGTGTGAGTGTATATTGTGAGTGCGTGTGCTACAAGTACCGTGATGTGCTAGCGGCACGCAGTAGGACGTGGGCGCGCAGTGTCGCGGCCGCACCTTCTCGTAGCGGCTCAGCTGTGTGAGTGTATAGTGTGAGTGCATGTACTACAAGTACCGTGATGTGCTAGCGGCACGCAGTACGACGTGGGCGCGCAGTGTCGCGGCCGCACATTCTCGTAGCGGCTCAGCTGTGTGAGTGTATAGTGTGAGTGCATGTGCTACAAGTACCGTGATGTGCTAGCGGTACGCAGTACGACGTGGGCGCGCAGTGTCGCGTCCGCACCTTCTCGTAGCGGCTCAGCTGTGTGAGTGTATAGTGTGAGTGCATGTACTACAAGTACCGTGATGTGCTAGCGGCACGCAGTACGACGT
This sequence comes from Polymixis flavicincta, assembly GCA_949987655.1. Lineage (NCBI taxonomy): Eukaryota > Metazoa > Arthropoda > Insecta > Lepidoptera > Noctuidae > Polymixis > Polymixis flavicincta. The sequence continues at coordinate 12,619,248 of OX465191.1, read as the reverse complement.
GGGCGCGCAGTGTCGCGGCCGCACATTCTCGTAGCGGCTCAGCTGTGTGAGTGTATAGTGTGAGTGCATGTGCTACAAGTACCGTGATGTGCTAGCGGCACGCAGTACGACGTGGGCGCGCAGTGTCGCGGCCGCACATTCTCGTAGCGGCTCAGCTGTGTGAGTGTATAGTGTGAGTGCATGTGCTACAAGTACCGTGATGTGCTAGCGGCACGCAGTAGGACGTGGGCGCGCAGTGTCGCGGCCGCACCTTCTCGTAGCGGCTCAGCTGCTGCAGCTCGCACTCCGAGTGGTGCTTCTCCACTGTTACACATACCATACTATTCAACAAACAATATTTATACATTGTCATTTTATTGTCATCTACATCACACTAATGAATAGACACACACACTGATGAAGCTGAAGCGTGATGGTGATCTGGAAAAGGTACCTTATATTATGATGGCATGATGGAAATGTTTAGACGTCTAACAATTTCAAAGTTATAAGTGCTGTTCAGTGTCGCCCATAAAAAATAAACCTACATACAAACGAATACTTGAGATGATACTTTGGAGTCTGAAACCGAAACACTTTTCTGTGTTCACATTGTTTTAGTTCTGACCTTCAAGTCCCATTTCAAATACTTGCTCTGTATATTTAATGGAAAAAATATATCAGAAAGTACCAGTGTATTTACTCAAAGGTTTTTGTGAGCGTTTTAAGTGCATGGTACACGGTTTTAGGAATTATTTTGTTTGTAGATACAAATGTTTTGTTTATAGAGAGAACCTACAAACCCTCGTTAAAATCTTGACACATCATTCTAAAGTGAAGTTTTGTTTTATTGGGTGGGAAACTAGCACACAGGGCACCTGATGATATATGCGGTAAAAGTCGTTTATGGACGTTTGATATACCTACTAGAGGACTTTCAGGTTCCATCTTTCACAATGATCATATGCTACTCTGGGTCAGGTTTTTTTTTTTTTTTTAATATTTTATTCTGCTATTCTACAGTGTATACTTTTACAGTTATTATCGTGTAGTTTTTAATGTGTTGTTTTTGTTCCGAAATACAATACTACAAGGATTTTTAGGTGCTTTAATGACATTGACACGGGGTATCCCTGTCGATGTTATTTAAGCGCCACATGTTGGTATTTTTCTGTGTTAAAAATGAATAGAATTGTATTAAAAAACAAGATGACAGTTTTTTTTTGAGGGTGGGGTATCATCAAATTAATTCTCCCGCTCTGGGTGGAGTGGGAGGGCGTGTCAGATTTTTACTGACTAAAAGCCACCGTGTTCCTTCAGTTGCCTGTGTGCCGAGGGCTACGATATCTCTTTCGAACAACCCGCACCCCTGTCAGGCATCGACCCTTGCGGACCCCACTAGTTGGTGCTGACATCTCTTTGAGGCGCGCGTGGAACACAACGCGCCGTCGACCCGGGCTTGGTCCTTACCGGACAGCGAGCTACCCATTCCTCGCCATACGCAAGCCCGCGCCTACGGTGGCCGGTAATCAGCCTGGGATGGCGGGTTAGTTCTGATTTAATTTTTTTATCTTTTTTTAATTCTACAGTCACATTATCGTTGAAGTCAGTCTTACCCTCAGCCCTCTCCCGGTGTCGTTGCGGGTGCTTCCTGCAGGGTCGGTGCGGCGGTGCGTCATTGTCTCGATGTCCGAAAGTTCGAAACTGTAGCGTGTGGTCTAGCGTCGCAGCCGCCGCTGCCTCGCCGCCAACGGCGAATGTCGCATATGGACTTATCTCGTACACGTCTTTTAAAAACATATCAGAAATAATCATAATCATTATTATAATCGGCATTAGGACCATCGCAGGTCACAATAAGGTGTCTGTTCTGTAGGGGTTGGTTGCAAGAAATCAAAGATAACAAAGACTCGCAATTAATACAAGGGACATGACATCGAATAAATAATTTTGAAAATTTTACAACTGATGATTAAAAAAAGTTAGTACTCAAACTACCTAGGTTCTAAATAGGTAGGGACATCGACGCGCAAACTGAAACCATGAATTCAGCACATTCTTAAAGTCACCTGGCGTAGATTTTTTTTGTGAGTCTCAAATCTTTCCTCTTTATAATATACTAGCTTTTGCCAGCGGCTTCGCCCGCGCGGAACTTTCAACCCCTATTTAACTCCCTTAGGGGTTGAATTTCGAAAAATCCTTCCTTACTCCTTGTCTACGTTATAAAGGGAACCTCTGTGCAAAATTTCAGCTTTCTAGGTCCAAGGGTTTGGGCTGGGCGTTGATGAGTCAGTCAGTCAGTCAGTCAGGACTTGTCTTTTTATTTATATAGAAGTATAGATAACTAATATTATAAAGAGGAAAGATTTGAAGATTGTTTGTTTTTTGTTTGCATTGAATAGGCCCAGAAACTACTAAACCGATTTGAATTTTTTTTTCACTGTTGTGAAGCTACACTATCCCCGGGTGACATAGGCTATATTTTATCCCCGTATTGCGACGGTCGAAGTGGAGGAACCCGGGGGAGGCATATGTCCAGTAGTGGACGTCTTTCGGATGAAATGATGATGATGATTGCCACGGGAACGGGAACTACGCGGTTGAATCCGCAGAGCGCTGCTAGTTATTTAGAAAACTGTTAATACTTCAATAAAAAGTTGGTATCCAGACTATCTAGATCCCATACAGGGTAGCAGGGACATCAACACGAAAACTGAAACCATGAATTCAGCACATAATTCTACCCTGACGTAGACTTTTTTTGTAAGTAAGACAAAATAAATCTGTTGTATTTATTTCATAGAAAAGTGTAATAACTATGCGTTGTAAATAAATAAATGGAATAGTTTTTTTTTTTTAAATAACGAATGCCCAATATCTTCGCAGACGGGTTCAGGGTTATGCGCTCATAAATCCGTGGTAACAGTTTGCGCGTCGATGTTCGTGCCACGCTGTATAGGTTCTACACGACTCCATCCCTGCCTATCCCAAAATTGACTAAACGAAATTAAATACCTACTTGCTTAATTATTGTGTAGAAACCTTTCAAGCGCAAGTAAGAAGGCTCGTGACTCAATGATGCGGAAAGAGAAGTCTGTTGTAGCTGGCGAAACTTGTAGACTTAGTAATTGCTTCAATTAGATGTCACAATCAAATATTAAATCGATTTCTATACAAATAAATTCAAAATTGAAGTATCTGTTTGTAATGTCAAAATAACTACTTTTTGCGAATTCCATATGAAAGTATATAACGGTATTTACAACAAACAAAAATTTGTCTCTTTGTTCCAGTCAATCTTGGAAACGACTGGACCGATTTTGGCGAAACTTCCATTAGCAGATATCTGTTATAAGGAGTAACATAGGCTACTTTTGGTCCCAGTAGCAATTTCCGGTGGGATTAAGTGCGAAATCTACGCGAGCGAAGCTGCGGACAGCAGCAAATTAGAAATAAGATCCAAAACATTCAATACAAAAATATCATAATTTGCGCTGAAACTTCGAACCTATATACGAACTCAAAAATTAACGTGAAGTGAAAGTTAATCTGTTCACCTAATTTTGTATTTGTAATGATTGCTCACAAAGCAATAAAGTAGGTGATTGATAACTGTGGATTAATTTATGCTCTCTACATTAATAATTTAATGCATGTAAAGCCTTTTATGATTAAAATTACTTCACCGAAATGCCGCTGTCAGAAATAATTTTACGTTTAATATTGTTCGGAGTATTACTTACTGAGCGTTACTTTGATCACAAATATTAATTCGAAATACAGACAAAATAGCAATGCAAAACAAAGAGAGAAAATAAAAATAAATGGTAATCGGATTAACTTCAGCACCTTTCTATTTTTCATTTCTTAAGGCGAATGCGCCAGACCCAGCTGGCGATTTTCAAATTTTCTTACGATTTTTGCAATTTACTGTACCATAATTGCATAACATACTACTCGTATTTATCACAATCTGAATCAATTTGAAAGTTATTGTTAATCCACTGCTTCGTATGTTCGAAAAAAATATTTGCTCAACAACATAAATAACGCAAAGAATGTTGTTGAACTGTCAAAATGAAAGAGTTTTCTACTGATAGTATCTTACACAATTACCTCTCTGGTCAATCAGGTTTTGAGATTGGCAACTCTAACTAATGTGTATTTATAAAATTATGATCATTAAAACCATTAATTAAGTTGAGGTAATCAGACAACTTAAATCTTAGAATGCCAACGCATTCCACAACTTTCTTTGACAAATTCATTTCTGTTCAGGCCGCTCGTTTGTTGAATGCATTGCAAGTTCAAATAAAACGCGCGCAATCGTTACCTAAGTTCAAGAGACTCGTGAAGGAGCATTACTTGTTATTGTAATTTTTTGTGGGTGTTATGATCCGTAGTCGTCATTTATTTTCTTTGCTTTTTAGTGTGTATGTCCATAAATATGCTGTGTATAAGTATCTATTATACAGCATATATATGAATATATCTATGTCTCGATTATAGTCAATTGTATCTATATTTTGCACCACAATCACTGTCCATTCCAAGGTTGCCTGGAAGAGATCGCAAAAAGTGATGAGGTCGCCCATTGTATGTGTCTAGTGTTAAGTGTTTTATTTATTGTAATGTATTTTCTGGTGTACAATAAAGCATATACAAATAATACAACTTTATAAGTTCAAGTTACTCTATTGAATGGCTACTTCATGATATCATAAGATTATAGACAAATTCTAACTTGGAGAAGTGTACAGACAATTTTAATGATTTAATTTCTGTTAACATACTACTCTGTACACCTGCATTTTGGCAAATAAAGCATTACTAACTTACTTAAATCAGATCTTTTTCGGTCACGAATCATTTTTCGATCAACATAAAACACGACTCCGATCGGCAAATTGTAAAAAAAAAAACGTAAGAAAATTTGAATAGCGCGGGCTACCATAGCACTTCCGCCTTAAGTGAATATGTATATGTGTGTATAAAAGTCCTAACAACGGAACGGTAAGTGAACAAATAACCTGTTTTGTTTTTATAATCTAAACTTTATTATAAAACAGGAAAAAAAAAATTGGTAAAATATCGAAGGAGTGTAAAAGATGGAGACCAATGCCAATAGAAGACCTACGAAAATAAAATTTTCATCCCTGTAACATGAGTGTAGCTTATTCCTACATATCATTGCTTCACCCATTCCACACAATGATATACATGTAAATTTAACTTTTTATCATCTGTGGAAAATTGACACTGACAGCTCTTGAACGCGGTTTCGATGACGTGTTGATCGCAATCAGTTTCATTGGTGAAATTCGCACTAATGAAGGTTTTCTGGCAGCACTCCCAAGCAGCACACATAGCTGTATAGCCACCGGACAACAGAATTTTTGAAAACTCATGGCTGTTTTGCCGTTTGTACAATAATATCCGGCTACACAGCTTCTATAATTCTAAATTTGGCCCCAAATTAACCAGCCCTGAGCATTTTAGTAGCTTGTTAATAGCATTCCAGAGCATTGTAAGAGCATTACATGGGCTGGACAATAGCTTAGACAGCTGTCAAGATGCCACTATCTAGCTCCTTTAATTCTCTTAGACAGCCCAAAGATGTTGTATGGCTTACTAACGGCGATTGTTAAATCTACAAAGAAATAGCAACAAAAGTCTATTTGGACAGCGCAACTGTTATGCCAAACTATAACCTGTAGGCAAATATAATTAATTTCCAATTTAAGGTAAGTAATTTTTCACGTTTATTTGCATCTCTATCGGTAAATTGTACTGCGGGTGCAATTTTACTGTTAATATATTAGGTGATATTATCAAATATTACACGCGCCATCGAAATAATACAGTTTTACTAAAATAAACATACAAAATAAATACGGTGTGGAATCATTTATGGATTTTTACAAAAAAATACCATCTTATGAGCATTATCATCTATTTGTAGCTATGAAATAGTGTGTTTTACTTTAATAGCTCTGAAATATCATAAAATTTTTCCAGATTTAATTTTTTTTTTCATATTTAATCGTTTTGTTTACATTAAAATGGCGTCAATTTATTATCCAGCTATAATTCTAACTAAATTCTCTACAACTTCACTTTGCCGTGCAATGGCCATATTTAATTCTATTAACCAGCTGAGAACTGGACGCTAGCTGCACAATGGTTTTCAGTTATTCTAACGAATGGTGAAAGCAGCGTCTTAGGGTTCTCTAATCTTGATAGAAAACCATTTCGGGCATTTTGTAATCAATTAATAATAGTGTACATATTTTTGTTATAGTGCCTGTAATAGATGCTTTGGCGCTTTAGAGCGTTTTACTTAATGGCACAAATACTAAATTCGCATACTTTATTATCTCTTACTTATGACGTAGTAGGTAAAGATGCTAATGTTATTGCTAATTAATTATTTTTGTTTTCAGAAAATAGAAATGTCGTTCAAAAAGAAAGAGGGAAAGAAAAATTATCGTACCAAGTGCTTGGGAAAAGGATTGAGATGGCCTATTAAAAACGTCACTTCGAAATTGAATAAACTAGAATATTCAAAGCCTCATACAGATTGGAAAAAAAAAAATGCAATGCATAATGAAACGGTCATCCATTGCAACTTATAATAATGCATAAAAAGAATTAAATGAAATGTTGAACCATAGTAACACGTCTGGAGAAATAAATATATTAGATGAAATCGTTGACCACATCGCCCCGATGTCGCCGACTCATTTCCCCCACAATGTGGATCACAGACCTGACGTACTCGACATTGCAATTCTGAAAAGGATCAACCTACGGTTGAATTCCATAGAGGCAATAAACGAGCTCACCTCTGACCACCGTCCGGTAGTCGTGCATCTGGCCCCCCGCACGGGTCTCCAGGATACCGACCAACCTCCGCTCACCAAAGTGGTAACAGACTGGAGGAGAGTAAGCGATTCGCTGAAATCCAACACATCCGCCCACTTGGACGCCATCCCCGACCAATTCGACTCTCTCGCGGACACAACGGCCGCGATCGACTCATTCACGGGTCACGTACAATCTGTCCTGAACGACTGTTCGAGGCGGGTTCCGGTAGGGGAAGACCCCCGCTGGAAGCTGCCGGACGATGTACGCGAACTGCTGAATGAGAAGAACGCGGCCGTTCGTGCCTACAGCAACTTTCCCTGCGACGCGAACAAAGCTCACATGCGCTATTTACAGCGAGCTGTAAAGACACGCATGTCGGAGCTACGTGACGCGGGCTGGGGCAAGATGCTGAGCGAGTTGGAACCCACGCACTTAGCTTTCTGGGAACTCCAGAGGAAACTCAAGTCCCGAGAAATAGCCACCATGCCCCCCCTGACCCGGCCCGATGGCACCGTTGCTTTCGACGACATCGAAAAGGCCGAATGCCTTGCCGATAGTCTTGAGGCCCAATGCACGCCCAGTTCTCTACCTGTAGACCAAGCACACCTCGATGAGGTAGACGCTGAAGTCGAACGTAGAACCTCTCTCCCGCCCGTCGAAGACCCTGATGATCCATTACCTCTCGTCACCCCGGACGAAGTTCACGAGATCATCAAGGGTCTGAAACCCCGAAAGGCCCCCGGAGCTGACGGCATCACCAATAAGGTGATCCAGATGCTACCCGCCCACCTGATCATGCTCTTGACCACCATCTTCAATGGAGCCTTGAGCAATAACATCTTCCCCCAAGCTTAGAAGCAAGCCACGGTCATTGGCTTTGAAAAACCAGGCAAACCCAAAACGGAGCCCGCGAGCTACCGGCCCATCAGTTTACTGGACAGCCTCGGAAAAATCTATGAGCGACTTATTTACAAGCGCCTCAGGGACTTCGCCGAGACTAAAGGCCTGATACCCAACGAGCAGTTCGGCTTCCGAACCCAGCACAGTTGCGTACAACAGGTACACCGGATCGTAGAGCATATAGGCGTTGGTCTCCAACGCAACTATGCGACCGGTGCAGTATTTTTCGACATAGCGAAAGCCTTCGACAAGGTCTGGCACAACGGCTTGATTTACAAGCTGTACAAACTCGGCGTGCCGGACCGACTCGTACTCATCTTACGAGATTTTCTGTCGAACCGCACCTTTCGCTATCGCATCGAAGGGGCTCTCTCATCCCCCCACCCGATTCGCGCCGGCGTCCCTCAGGGCGCCGTGCTATCCCCTCTCATCTTTACGCTGTTCACCAGCGATATCCCCAAGAGTGGTAAGGCACAGTTGGCTCTGTTCGCAGACGACACGGCCATCTACCACTCTGGGCGTAGTTCCAAAGCGATAGCCAAATCCCTCCAGACCGCAGTCAACGTACTCGGTGCATGGTTTAGGAAATGGCGAATCGAACTAAATCCGGACAAGAGCCAGGCGGTTCTCTTTAAGAGACCGCAGCGCCGCCAAGACCCCCTCCCGCCCATCTCCATATTCGGCAAGCCGATCCCTTGGGAAAAGCAAGCCAAATACCTTGGAGTAATTCTAGATCAGCACCTCTCCTTCTCTGAGCATATCAGGAAGGCGCGCTCACGCGCCGCCTTCGCTCTCGGAAGGTTGCACTCTGTTCTGAACGCACGTAGCAAATTGTCCCCCCCGAGTGGGTTCCCGCATTGTCGTTGCGGGGGGGCTTAGTAACCGTGGTCTCCCATCCACGGTGAAGCCAAGAGGAACCCAACGGTGGGGCCGCTCGTCAGGGCTTTTGCCTTCAAGCCATTGACGTAGCGGCCAAAAAGTAGGTTGCGGTGAGGTGCACCGCAACTGAGGTGGGCCGCGATGTCGAATGGGAGGCATCGCGGCTGAGGGTTACAGGCTGCGGTAGAGGAGGAGTGCCGGTGCTTCTGAGCAGCGCTCTTCCCTTCCGTGGCCTGGACGGGGCCGCCACCGTTTGATGGCGGACGCGGTGGGGCCGCAGGGGAAGAGGAGTGTCGGTATAGCGTCAGCCGCTCTCCCTATCCTCTGCGGCCGAAAAGTGGTAGACGGGACGGCGCGTTGTGTTCCTCACGCGCGCCGTCAAAGATGTCAGCAACCACTGGTGGGGTCCGCAAGGGCCGATGCCTGCCAGGGGTGCGGGTTTGTTCGAAAGAGATACCACGGCCCCTGGCATACGGGCTACTGCGGGAACACGGGTGGGTTTTAGTCAGTAAAAGTCTGACACGCCCTCCTGCTCTACTCAGCAGGAGAAGTCATTTGATGATTTCCCACCCAAAAAAAAAAAAGAAAAAACGTAGCAAATTGTCACTCAAGTGCAAATTGCGTATTTACACGGCGTGCATAAGGCCCATCATGACGTATGCATGTGCAGTCTTTGCACACACGCACCCCCGACACATCCATAGGATGCAGACCCTCCAAAACCGTTTCCTCCGCCAAGCCACAGGCTCCCCATGGTACGTTCGGAACGAGATCCTCCATCTCGATCTGAAAATGCCCACTATTGCTCAATTTATGAAACGCAACTCGAAGCGTTTCTTCGATAAAGCCGAGATACATCGCAATCCCTTGATTGTGAAGGCCGCTAGTTATGTCCCCAGTAGAATCAGTAGTATTCGCAGGCCGAAACATGTCCTCTCAGACCCAGACGACCCCATCACTGTTCTCCAAGAAAAGAATAGGGCCACCAGTACAGTACACAAACACAAACGACGACCGTCCTACCGACCTCGCCGCCGAGGTCCTCGCGCCCCGCGAAGACTCCCGAGTAGCGATCAGACCCCCGACCGTCCCTTGTTCGTTGATGCGCCAGCCCGCGCCGCAGCTGAGCCAGTAGCTTTAAATTCCCCGTCTAATAATCATGAAAACAACTTGATCCAGCCTGTCCCTGATAGTACTAGCTGCCCCCCCCCGCCAGCGACTCCCTGAGCCGAGGTTCGTACCCCACAGGGGGTGCCCTCAGTGCGCAGTCGTTTTAGGTTTAAGTAGGTTTACGCCCTGGCTGGAGGCTTTTAGAATCCTAAAAACCTTCACAGGAAAGTCCGGTTGAGCAGTCACGGCCTCTCAAGGTCAACGATGACCACAACACATTTAGTACCTACATATTTAATAACGTTATCTCATGTCGTTACTCAAAAGTGTTTTTTTAAATATTTGGTTCATTAGTTGGTTATTTAAACAGTATTCTGCTTAAATAACCAACTAATGGTTTAACATATAGAATTACCAAAGCCAAATACAGTATAGAGTATGTGACTGATAAAATTAAACGCAGTAAATGTATACCATTACTTTTATTTTTATTGACCATTCCTTACCCAACAGGTATTAATAAATAAAAACTTCTGAGTGCCACTGACACGTCTTTATTGTTTTGTAATAGTCAAACAATATTAAAATTTGTCTTCTCATAAAGACGTGGCGCTGAGGGCATGAAAATGTACGTACGTTTTATAAAAGCCCTTGCGGGTGAATCGCAGAAAAAAACATCTAATCATGACTGCTATGATCTTGCTAGTTGATAGAAGGATTCCGTCATTCAATAACTGTTTTATTTCTACTACAAAATCTTCTAGATAAATATCAAGATTCTTCGGTTTTCCGACACCATAATAAACGCCAATGATAAATGGTTGGCTATTTCAAAAACATTACACAAAATCGGCCAATCATTATTCTACACCTATTTAATCGCCGATTAAATAGGTGTGGAATAAAATTAGTAGTCAAGAACTAAAATTCACACCGACACCTCGACTTCTGGTGCAAAAATAGTACTGTATTTTTTTTTTCTTTTCTTTTGCTTATATATCGAAAATGGTATAAAACCCAAAACACCTCTAAAACACAACATGTGGGTAATAATTTTTCATATTTTCCACGAAAATAGTGAAAATTCCATATAAATCACGTCGAGGCTGCCGCCCTTGCGCGCCGCTGGCTCTAAAAAAAAATCACGGGGTAGGGCAAACAAGTACCACGTTGCGAAGCCAAAACATACCACGTGCGAGTCGCGATGGTCAAATTCGATTTTAGTTGTCAAAATTGTTTTTAAATTTGGAGATATTTTTTTTTAGTTAAGATTCTCATAGTCAAAAGTAAGGAATTTGAGTTATAGTTTAATTAGTTTAGTTCGGTGTACAACAGAATTGGCACCACCAGATTCGATTAATTTTATGGTAATTTTTCTACCTGTACCTATGTAGAATCGTTCTCGGATCTTTTTGTACAATATCTGGTACGAAAAGATCCGAGAACGATTCATTTCATTCATTAAAAAATCTTTAATTCACTATTATTAGTAATTCCATCAGTGCATCTTGAGCAATATTTCTCTTTATTGCCTATAAAATATAATATTATCTCCCTCATGTCTGGTTTGATTCAAAACTTTCACACCCCCACCACTTCTACTTACAATCATTGTTTTAGAAAGGTCACTGACCGTATCCTTAAATTGTACGGAACTATGATCATTGGTAACAAAATCTATGTGATTAATTCGCGTTACGGGGTTATGACAAAATTGACGTTATCATAGCACTACTCACCTAAGTCTACTCTTCAATAATTCTAGAGGCTGTGAAATAGCTAATATTTACACTATAAGCTTTGGAATTAAAGTGGAGTAATACTACACTAATTTACAGCTCATGCAGTCGTTAAATGCTTTTAGCCAGCTAGTGTCAAGCTCATTGAGGAAGCATTATAATAGAATTATTTTACACCATAAAAGAATACCAATGGCATAATTAAATTCTCTAATACAGTTCAAAGCTTAGAAAGGGTGTTACTTTATCTCGTTAGCCAGCTGTTTACAAGCGTCGGTCTTCTTGACCTACTATAGTAGCATTATACGTAGCCAAACGCTGGACAATGGTTCTTTCAAGTTCTACTAAAATGCATTTTGATGTTTTTTTTTCCAATGTACAGACATTAGTCAGCTGTGCTGTTTAACAGTGTAGAGATCACCCCCCATACAGCCCCAAGAATCGTCTTATCCATTAGTACAGCTACGTAAGAGCCATTGGCTGTTATATAGCTTGTTTATGGATGTAATCTTCGCTAATGTGCTGCTTGGGCTGAGACGTCAGGTCCGGGCACCTGACAAGTGTCAAAGCGCCCACAGACCGAATGGTGAACGAATGAATGAAACGAATGACATCAAATATGTTCACTCAGTTGCTCAGTTCACTGTCGAACTGAGAGACCTCTTGTCAAAGTGGCGCCAACTGATGGCTTGAATATTCAAGAACGCTCTCATTTAATGTGTCACTTACCAGAAGCAGGTGATAGTTTGTCATGCTTGTAGTCGTGTTGGCAGTTCCTGATGTTCTGTTGTTCGGGACAGACGGACTTGTCAGTGCTGGCCACCGAATGGCTGCAGCGACGCGTCTCTTCTTCTACGGCACCACCGCATGGCCATAGTGTGCTAGGAAGACATGTTTAATGATTATAATGTGTGAGAAAATTATATGTAATTCTGAGCCTAATAATCTTCTGGTCATACTGCCCGAACGAGTTTTGCTATCGCCTCATTGATGACTCTTTCTGAATAAGACTGAACGAAACTGTCTAGCGAAATATCCTTATCGTTACTAATATTATAAACGCGAATGTTTGGTTGTATGGATGTTCGTAACTCTTTTACGCAAAATCTAATAAATGGGTTTGGATGAAATTGGGGACACATATAGATTATATAACCTAGATTAACACCCGGTATATCCCAGTAGTACGTTCCCGCGGGATAATTTCCGACTTCTACACGGACGAAGCCGCAGGCGGAAGCTAGTCTTTGTTAAACTTGGAATGTCATTTCTACTGCTCAGCTCCTTATTTACTACATTGATCGTCAAATAATTTTCTTTCACAACATTAAGTTTCTTTTTGCAGGTCAGTTTTTAATCCAACCGGATGCAGCTGAATACCATTATCTTACATGGAACGACTACCCCTATCTGACCCACACAACCCAGTTACTGGGCAACATGATACCCCTTGATATGATTGGCTGTCAGAATTTTGGGCTTCTACCTAACCGTAACGACTGTCAAAGATCTACGAATGACATGTTTTCTGAGGCACGGAGAGGTCTTGATATAAAAGGATGCATAACAGACAGCTGTGCTGCTGGGGCGTTTGTTGCGCCACGTCTTCCCAGCTAAAAGCACTAGGAAGTGGTGAAGAGCGGGCGCTTTTGGGGGGATTGTCTTATGTAATTTTGACGTTCAAAAGAGCTGACTCTTAGCATAGTTTGAATAAATAATATTTGATTTTGATGGTCATCCATGAAATCCATGAACCGGCCTCGGCAAGCATAGCTAAACCTTCAATTGACCCATGTGGCTGATATCATTTGGCCACAATCCCTTCCTTCAACCAATTTTCTTTGTGCAGGGAAAATTCTTTTGTAGCCCAAATAATTTGGGAGGAAGAAAACCAGAGTCAACGCAGATTTGACTGGAAATCTCGGGAGGAGGCGCCCTAGAAGGACATACATAAATAGTGACCTTATAGGTGAGGTTCTTCAAAAAGGTCAGGTATGTAGTACAAGCAACCGACGCGACGCGTGTTTGACCAGCTGTATGAACGTAAACGAGGCAAAACGAAGCAGAACGCCCACTGCTACGATCGTTAAATTTTTTTATGGTGTGGGAAATCATCAAATAACTTATCCCGCTCTGAATAGTGTTAGGGTGTGTCAGACTTTTACTAATTAAAACTCACCCGTGTTCCTTCAGTTGCCTGTGTGCCAGGGGCAACGGTATCTCTTTCGAACAACCTGCACCCCTGGCAGGTATGGCCCTTGCGGACCCCACCAGTTGGTGCTGACATCTCTTTGAAGCGCGCGTGGAACAGAACGCGCCGTCGGCGTCGACCCGGACTAGGTCCTTACCGGACAGCGAGCTATCTATTACTCGCCGTCCGAAAGCCCGCGCCCACGGTGGCCGGGAATCGGCTTGTGATTCCCGACGCCGAGGGCGTTTCCTGCGATGACTAGGGCCGTGAGGGCGCATATATTTCCTCTCCCTCACGTGCACCGCCTCCGTCTTAGCGAGCATTACTGCTTCGCAGAAGAAGGTGTCGGCTACCCATGCACTTTCGCTCCGTACCATGGCCTGGACCAGGGCCGGACGATGAGAGATTGCCGCCGCCGGTCGCCTCCACAAGGACACGGAGGTCCTCCCCCCAAGCCGGGCAACCTCCACCGTATGCTCCACCGTGTCCTCCGGGCGATCTATGTAGTGGAAACACCAGGGCGTTTCCTTTCGCCTTATCCGAAACATCCTTACATGAGTGGCGTTCTGCAGTTTCTGCCCACCACGTCGAGCAATGAATAAGGGTTAAAATCATTTAAAATGACCATTTTGATTGCAAAATTTGTCCACACCCGATATTTTATGATACAGTTATTTTTACTATGTAAAAACTACCTATTAGTACTCTGATGTATATTATCTAACTATATAACACACACATCTATATCTGTTGAGCATAATAAATTATTTATATTGCTTTGTTCTCATCAAAGTCGGATAATCTCCATACAAAATAATTTGTCCTCTTCACGGGCTACGTTACAAATATCATCTGAATAAATTTATTAGCTACAGTATTTACTTATTCATGAACTTTTTGCCAAATCGTTGTTGATGGCCCTTGATTACGGTTAAAAATATTTTTTATTAATTACTTAAAATGTTTAAATTTTGGGTTCAAAATAATGTCCATTATTTTGATCATTTTTGTTATTCATTTTTGTAACGCCCAATTTGGTAATATATAGAATTTGTAAAATGGCAACACTCAAACTATAACGAGCCAATCACATGCCAGAATCTAATATGAGTCGGCCATTTTGTCCTCGAGTGAAAATAGTGAATGACGTGTGTTTTTTTGTCGGCGAGAAAAATTCCAATTATAAATTATCTGTTTTGTTTTGTTTCTAACAACGCAGGTAAGTGAACACTTATATTATTAAATTAAGCAATTAGGTACTTTATTGTTGACATTTATTGAAATGCTAGGTGGTTGTAACTCATTGCGATTTCTGTTTGGCTTAACGTATTTGAAATTACTTTCAAAGTACAGCAGTTTTTCATTTTTGTTATGATTTAATTACGTTACAAAAATGAAATAACAAAAGTGAAATAAAGACGCAATCACATTGCTGATAAAATGTTATTAATAGCGCGTGATTTTAATGTTGTATAAAATATGTGAGTGAATTTTCGGTGTATATAATATGGGTCCGTATGTCTTTCTGTTTGTTATGTACAATGTCATTTGTTAGCCCTTATTTATTTTATATTGCACACGAATATTTATATTTCCGTGTTACAAGCGCCCATAGTCTTTTTGTTCGTGGTGGTAATCCTCGTGGATGTCTTCCGCCTTGTCCGTCATGTTCTCTGCCCTGAAGTGGGCGGAGGGGTCTGTCAAATTCGTACCCACAAACAGGTGTTCACAGGTGCACACTAACGTCGACAGCTGCGGGTTGTAGTATGACTTCCGCTTTCTTGGACTAGTGTTGACTTCCGTATAAGAGAGGTGCGTTGAGATGGCTAATCCGTCGACTCTGGAACTACATCCGTAGCCTAGTGCAACTAAAAGTGGCTTCGGTGACTGACTTTTTTAAAGTTATCATTAAGTATTTATTTTGATGACCTACATCAAAATAAATACTTAATGATAACCTGGCTCAGAACGGACTTTATAAAAAATAATGATGCAGCGTACGATTGTGTTAGAAAATATAGAAGTTTTTTTTATTTTGCCCTTTTTTCAAGTGTCATGTTTATGTTATTAATGAATATTGTTGACAAGAATGTCCATTTATTTTTGCATTGTTGATTTATTTTAGATTGATAACTTTATATCTGAGAATAATATTCTCAATATGACTATTCTTAAACTGATAAGATAGGCAACTCATATAACGTTGATCTCTTTTTATTGTCGCCAAAGAAAAAAAAATGTTTTTAAGAGATTCTAATTTCCTTATAGATTCCTCATAATTAATTAATAAAACAAATGATAAAAAAGAAATAAACAGTGAAATTGCGAAACACCATATGATAAATCAATAAAATAAATAACAGTCAGATAATAATGTGTATTGTAACCGAGCCCTAATATTTCATTTTTGTTATTTTTTGTTACGCGTTTCATTTTTGTTACATTTCCATTTTTGTTTCATTTTTGTCACAATGGTCATTTTAAATGATTTTCACCCATAAAGATAAAATGAGCGATATTACATAAAGATACCTAGGTAGGTATCTACGTAATTCCCAAGAAATACCAAAATTATTTTAACAGTCCGTGCCCAAACAGTATAGTGGCCAAACTGACTGGAATTGTAAGTAGGTCGCTCCGAGTGATTTACACAAGCATCGTGCTCTCAATACGTCTACATCTATCTTATTTATTATTATGTATTTATACAGGCTTCCTTGAGAAATGGGAATTCCAATACAGGCGTTACTCACAATATTGTAAATAGGTATCGAGTATTTTCAATTATTCGAACGAAACAAAGGGAAACCGGATCGGTTTTTAACAATAATGGGATTTTTTTGTCGGCCTTTTATTAAAAAGAAAGTCGTTTGTGATGAAGGTGTTCTGTGTTATTTTTAGAAAAATAGACAGTTTCAAAAATAAACCGTTACATTGAAATCTCAATAAGGTTACTATTTTTATCAGAAGGATCATGAGCTTTAAGGCAATGTTAACTTTAAATAGTGTCGTTATGAGCGATAATAGTTCCTATTGCAATCGGATACGGGTTAAAATTTGTTGTAATAAATTCGAATAATAAATGAGCAAGCGTATGTTGTAAAAATGCAAATAAAAACGTATAAAATTAGATATTTACTATATAACCGACTTCCAAAAAAGGAGGAGGTTATATGTTCCACTGCATGTTTTTTGTATGTATCTTCATCGATTTCTCCCCAATTTGTGGACCGATTCTCAAAATTCTTTTTTTATTTGAAAGAGTATACTCCTGAGGTAGTCCCATTGGCACAAAGTCATGATCTGATGAAAGAATCCCAGGGAAATCGAGGGCAACCCTCAAATTTTGTAGGTATTAACAATGTTTTTCATATATTTTCTAAAGCTATTGAGACATTTGCGTATGGTCATCATCATCTTATGACGCTTAGCTGATGAAGGAAGATACAACTCTTTAACGGTTAGGAGTTAGGTGGAGGTTCGGGCATAACTCCGTCATATTATATAGACCGATTTGCAAAATTCTTTTTTGTTGGAAAGGGGTTTAATTCAAAATGGTCCCATTTAAATTTCATATAGATCGGATGATGCATTTCGGAGACAGACAACGGAACTCTTCGAAAAATGACAGCAAATCAACCGAGATTGCTGCTATAGCATAAATATGCATTGTTTTGACCCCAAGGATGATGAAATTTCGAATTGGTGTGGGGTAGGTACTATAACTAAAAAGTGAAAATAAAAGTTTTTTTCCAAAAAAAAACAACCGACTTCCAAAAAACACTAGAAAGCGAAAAATAACTTTAATTTCGGAAGGCGGTGACAAGAAATTAGTAAAATACATATCCAAAGTCAAGTTTTTTTAATATTATATAATCATGTATGCAGTTTGGCATTTGAAATTTTATGGTATATTTTTTAGTTATAATTGAAGGGATAAACTGCTTTTAAAGATAATTAAGAGGTGACTTTGATGATTTTTTTAAAGTCTTAAAGTATGTTTAGTTATATTTTGAGTTCCATCACTGTATGCAAAAAAGACTTAAAAATATCAAATTTTTATTGCTTTCAAAATTTATTCACGGTTAAAGAGATGCACTGCTTTAAAAATCTACCGTTTTGACCGTTGTCGAGAAATCTCCGCCTTAAGCTAACCATGCATTGACAGACCAAATGGTCTGACAACCACTCTTACCAAGGGGTATCGTATTACCCAGTTACCTACGGGGTTGTATACATCACATAGGCAGTCGCTCCATGTACACATAAGACTCACTCCTTTTTTCCATATTGGTAGGCAGAAACTACAGAACGGCCACCTGACATCGAAACGGAACGATCCTTACATACTCATTTTCCCCCCCAAGTGGGTTCCCGCATTGTCGTTGCGGGGGGGCTCAGTAACCGTGGATTCCAGCCACGGTGAAGCCAAGAGGAACCCAAAGGTGGGGCCGCTCGTCAAGGCTTTTGCCTTAAAGCCATTGACGTAGCGGCCAAAAAGTAGGTTGCGGTGAGGTGCACCGCAACTGAGGTGGGCCGCGATGTCGAATGGGAGGCATCGTGGCTGAGGGTTACGAAAAAAAAAAAAAACATACTCATTTTGCCTCGTTTATGTTCATCAAGCATCAGCACCATCAGAGGGCTTAGTGTGAGCGCCAAACGCATCGAGCGCATTTGGTGCTCCGATTGGCCCTGGATTGACGACGGAACAATCGGAGCGCCGAACGCGCTCGAAGCGTTTGATCGAGATGGTTAAATAAAACTCACACTAGGGCCACTGGTCATACACGCACGTCGGTTACGAGTACTAAGGACCTAACCTTGGAACATTCATTATAATATTATTATGCAGCCCGGAATCTAGATTTGTGCCCGATTGATAGCAATAGGATCGAGGTGATCTTTATTACCTGGGACTTAAATATAACTGGTGAAATGTGGACCTACACCGCTACCTAACCCTCCAGAAAAAACTGGAATAGTGTTATGTTATATAAAAGAAACATGAAATCAACCAATCATATGTCTGGTAATATAATATTTTCACCGCCGCAGGTACACCTCAATTCGAGGAAATCTTGCGCCAGAAATTGGATTCAAAAGGTCGAGGGGGCTGTGAGGGCTCCCATATTGGCGATGCGTACATCGAATATATTGACGTCATGACCATTACGTTTCAAATAAAACCTTCACGGTATTCCCCACATGTCGGTTTTCACAGGTTTTTATCCAGGTATACATTTATTTATGGATAAAGAAAATGTACCTAAAATATTTGTACAGCTTTGATCTATCGAAGTAAGAAGATATTATTCAGACGCAAACATTTCAATAGTAATCAAAGGTTTTATTGATATTCGCCATCAATATTCAAAGTTTGTTATCGACATTACCAATGCAGCAGAATATAATTTAATTTGATATCATATAAACCACCATAATTGTGTGTATTTCCAAATGATTCAACTAATTAACCGATGTACAATGGTAAAGGGTGAACAATACTAATAATATTCACATATGGAGGCTGTGGATGTTTGCAACCATTCCGAACAACCACTAGTTAAATCATACATGTAATGTAATGTTCCGTGTGGTGTCAGACGTAAAGAATAGCACCATCCCATTTCTTCCCGCGGGTGTCGTAGAAGGCGACTAAGGGACTTACTAGAGAATGGGCAGCAGCGTTCTCTATGCATTTTACCACCATACTGTAATCGCCAACCCGCCTGCCAAGCGTGGCGATTATGGCAAAATCCCCCTTTTGGGGGAGGCCTATGTCCAGCAGTGGACGTCTTTCGGCTGAAATGATGAATGTAATTATACCTATATGTAGTTTGTCACTGTCAAATTTAATAATACATGTCAGACTAAGGGCTGATTTTACAACAGTCAGTTATTTTTATCTGAGGAATAAATATATCGGTTTGACAGTTTTTTTTATACAGGATAAGTTTTTATCCAGTGCGCAAATTTTTACTATGAATTCAGCATATCATTCTAGAACCCCCAGCGTCGAAATTTTTAGTCGGTTTTACATTAAAAAAACAGATGTTCCATACATTTTGACCGCGTAGGTATTGCATTTTTCTATGAAACAGCAATTTTTTTTTTGTATAACCGTCGAACAATTTCTACGCTGGGGGGTCTAGAATGATATGCCGAATTCATGGTTACAATTTGCGCACTGGATAAAAACGTATCCTGTAGAAAATATGCCATCAAATTCTAGAGAAAATATGTAAATCAATATCTTTACACGGTAATATCATCGAGGCAATAATTTGACGACCACGATTCTTCGCACGTTGAGATGTCGCCTTAAATCATCTTTTACGGGGTACAACAACTTTAATATGGTCACCTTCAGTAGGCTTCAACTTACCTTCGTTTAGCCAGCAACACAAGCAGTAGGGCAGTAACAGCAAGCGCGGCAAGGGCAGCGAATGCCAGCGATACAGCACCAAGAACTCGCTCCGTGTCAGCATTGCCACTCGACGTGATTATCTGACCACCCTCGGATTGGAACGCCACGGGACGTCGTAGCCGCTCTGTTTGTATATGAAAAAAATTAATTGTCATTCATAGTGAACAACTCTTAGGCCGTTTGTACACGGCACGGTTATTTCACGCTAGTAGCACCGCAGAAAAACCGCGTGTCCTTATAATATGACACGGCAAACAACCGAACTAGCCAACGGCTAGGTACGGCTCAGTTGTGTTACATACCGCACCGCAGATAATAGTGGGATCTTGTATGTGACACGGCTCTATGGAATACAAACTTCTATAGTGATCCATACAACACTGACGACCGTGCCTATAAACGGCGAATAAACCGTAGTTTTATCAGGACAAAAAAAATATATGTCCCTACAATTAAGGTGGAAGCGCCAAAGTAGTTCGCAAAATATGTAATTTATTTCTTACGTTTTTTGCAATTTGCAAGTCAGTTAAAGATTGTTGGTGAGACTACTGATTAAAATATGACCGTGAAATTTATACATATGCACAATTCTTTGTGCTACAAATTGCAAAAAAAAAAAAAAACGTTACAAAAATAAGGTTAGTGCATCCCGCATTAAGGTAGCCAGCGCTAATTTTTGTAACGTTTTTTTTTTTGCAATTTGTAGCACAAACATTACAAAAATTTTCGCGCTAATTTTTGTATATAACCTTAACAAATTTAAATTGTAGAAAAAAATATTTACGAAGTTGAAAGCGGTAGGTCAGTCGGGTAAATAAAAGGTTCTAATATAACGTAGGTAATTCATGTAAAATTAAAACTAAAAAAGTTTATTTGGAACAACTTAGTTAGACTGTAGATCATCATTCGATATACGTTTTCAGGAATTCACGAAAGTGTGATCCCGCTCTAATCACAAACACATTTAACTTAAGTAGCTTGGCAATCGATATAAAGAAAATAACATTTTTGACTTTATTCTTTTCAATAAATGTGAGTAGGAATTGGGAACAAAAAACTCTACTTAAATAGCTCAATATTTTTTTACTCGACAGAGACCTATACAAACGTGAAAGCCATATTTATAAAAACCGTGTTTTCCAAGAATCCATAAATAAATGACCTATTAATAGAACTCGACGTACGGAAACTCACGGTGGATGAAAGCTCCAATAGCAATTCAAAGGCAGTTTGTTTCCTTGGTGGCCATAACTTACAAAGGCAATAACATAAAAGATCGCTAATAGTAAACAAGCCGTGATCGATGGCGGGGCCTTTGGGAAACCTACGTGGCTTCTGAAGTTGAAAGGTACAAATGAAAATCATGTCCAACGAACTGAAGGCCAATTCTCGTAATTAAAACCGTTCAAAATCTAGTCGCAGTGTCATCTCAGTGACAAGCAAATGTCAAAAATGTATGAAAAATCGAGGAATTTTTGACAGATTGACACTGAGATCAGACTGTGAACGTTCCCAAAATTTGCAGAATTGCCCCTCTGTTTTGTTTGAGATATGTAGTAAGAAAGTTAACAGAATTATTACAGTCAATGAAATTATGGCTATAAAAAGTTTCTTAAGAGCGCAGTGAAGTTCTGGAGCTAATTGAAGCATGGCGGCTCTGGTTAGAATAAGCGGTGCGCTCGCTAATTTAGGTATTGCTTCCGCATTATAAAAAAAAAAAAAACACATTTTGAAAATAGTAAAATGTTTTAGGAAACATCTACTTTTGTTGTATTAAAAAAATAATGACTTTCCGTGAAGTATTTACGCCGTACTAACGGTTCAATTTGTTTAAAGAGATTACTTTGGATTTTGTTCCATAGAGAAAACTGCAATTTATAATCAAGTTTTCTTTATTCCTCACATATTATATAAATAAATCAATAAATAAATAAATCTGTCTTAAATATTCATAAAATAACTAGAGGTTAAGTGATAACAATGGCGCAAATTATCAAACAAATGCAATTATTTCTCTAAATTTCGTTCCCTGGGTACGCTCATATGAGACTGAAATAAGACTTGAGCGCTTTGATTCTTTTATCAGCACGCTACAGAAAATATTTCATTGCTTGAGCGTCGTATTGGTACTGATTTTACAGCCAATAAACAAAAAAAATTACTCACTCACAGACCGACCATGAAGTCTTTAAAACTTCATGGTCGGTAGTCTTTTTTTTTTTTTGGGTGGTAAATCATCAAATAACTTCTCCCGCTCTGGGTGGAGCAGGAGGGCGTGTCAGACTTTTACTGACTAAAACCCACCCGTGTTCCTTCAGTAGCCCGTATGCCAGGGGCTGTGGTGTCTCTTTCGAACAAACCCGCACCCCTGGCAGGCATCGACCCTTGCGGGTCCCATCACTTTTTGTGCTGACATCTCTTTGAGGCGCGCGTGGAACACAACGCGCCGTCGACTTGGGCTTGGTCCTTACCGGACAGCGAGCTACCCATTACTCGCCGTCCGCAAGCCCATGCCTACGGTGGCTGGAAATCGGCCTGGGATTCCCGACGCCCAGGGCGTCTCCGTATCCTGCGGCGGCTGGGGTCGCGAGGGCGCATATGCTGCCTCTCCCTCACGTGCGCCGCCTCCCTCTTCGCGAGCATCACTGCTTCGCTGAAGGAGGTGACGGCTCCCCATGCCCTCTCGCTCCGTACCATGGCCTGGACCAGGGCCGGACGCGAGAGATCGCCGCCGCCGATCGCCTCCACGAGGACACGGCGGTGCTCCGCCCAAGCAGGGCAGACCGCCACCGTGTGCTCTACCGTGTCCTCAGGGCGATCTTCGCAGTGGAAACACCCGGGCGTTTCCTCCCGCCCTATCCGAAACAGGAACCTCCCGAAACAACCGTGTCCGGTGAGGACCTGCGTCAGGCGGAAGGTGAGGACGCCATGCCGCCTCTCAAACCACTCCTCAAAGAGGGGACTTACCGCCGCAATCGTGGCGTGCCCAATGGTCGGTAGTCTTAAAGTAGTTTTCTGCTAGACTCAGTAGTTTAAGACTACTCAGCATTGAATTTTTTATAAGTGTTCTTTATGTAGCGAAGGTGAGCGCTAGTGAAGTTTTCTTTTGAAAATCATGCCATAAAGAGGTTTGTATGGAAGTTCGAAGGACTGCCTCGTTGGTTTGGTAGTCGCATACGCTACTAATAAGCATGAGGTCCTGGGTTCAATTCCCAGATCGTGCAAAGTGTTATTTGATTTTTCATCTGAAAATACTCGGTAGCACAGCCCGGAGTCTGAATTTGTGCCCAGTTGCTGATAATTGGCTCGCCCCTCATAACATGGTTCTTAAATACCTATAAGGCTGAGGCTACATTACGCCGCGACGCGACCTGCGACACATGAGCGATTAAAACAAATAAATGTATGCTCACGTATATGGCTACATCCTACATAAAATATTACTTGCGATCTTTGATTTTTTATTTTTCATATTACATTAAATTGCAAATGAATGGTTAATGCCAAGTGGAAGAGCGGAGTCACCTAACACAAGCAACTCATGCTTAAAAGGTGATCTCCAAATCTTGTTTGTAAATGTACTTTGTAATTGAAATAAATCCTTTTTATTTTTTATGCGACAGGAACAACGTTACTGTAATCACGGCATCGGCTACATCAACATATCAGCGAATTTGAAGCGAATTTATTAGAAAATTTCTCACTTGCACGACTAGTTCTATGCTACTAAATATGCTTGTGGCTACATTATGCGTATAGTAAACCGCGATGGATGATTTTCTAATTCGTTGTGTAGCATGCGTACTGTAGCCACGTCATCGCCGAATATACGCCGGATTTTCGCTTATGATGTAGCCATACAATGATTATCTCGTTTCGTTCTTACGGTCGCATCGCAAATCGCTGCCTACTGTAGCCTCAGCCTAACTGGTGAAATGTGGGTGTAAGTAATGTAAGTACATCTCTGTCTAACCCTTCGGAGAAAAAAAGCGTTATGTTATGGTAGATCCTTATGTAGCGAAGGTGAGCGCTAAGATTTGTATGGAAACTCGTATTTTTGCCTATAGGAAATCCCACCTGGGACAGGGCTGGGTGCCATAGGAAAATTGAAACTAAATGATCGATGCAACTGAAACTTTACCAACATTTTCACGAAATCAGTTTACTAAAAATGATTTATGAATCTGCAGATCCATCAATCCCTTTTAATCATGGCTAGATTTTGCTATCAATTTTAACCGAAATGTCCTTTCTTTGGTATTGTTCGTCACATCGTTGTGCTCCTCAAGTTCTGCGCTGTATGATTACTGATAAATGCGTGCACTGATTGGACAAGTCCACTCAATCTGTGTGGTTATTTCCTCAAAAGACCATTTCAGACACCAATCCACATGGTCTGACCAAGATTATGTCTGGACTTTAAAAGAGACAGTGACCGTTGGGTTTTTTTCGGCCTTTCTTCTCAGAGTAGTCAGATAGGAAACGCCGACCTCATCTATATTTAAAAATATGATTGACGTGTAATAGTGTATGTACAAACCTACTTCCAGAAATAACATTATTTATCATTTAATTGAATGAACCAAATACCAGTCACAACTATGCAATTCAATATGCTTTGTTTATATAGCCTGCAACACATTGCAATAAAATAAAAATGCCTGCTACGCTACGCAATGGATGGCTATTATTTTTAGTCACGTTTACAAAATTGCCAGTGAACAAATGACTGCAAACTTTTTCAGTGACAAATGGACAATGGAATGTATTTTTAGATGGAAACTGTTTTTACGGTAATGCGATACGACACACGCATGAAAAGCTTTCTTTTTTAAATTAGTCTTGATATTCAAACGCTTACCTTGCTAAGCTTTTTTGTCGTAGTTCATGTCTAAATTTAGGTACCCACGTACAGTAACAAGCAATAATATGTATACACTTACCAACTTTTAAAAGTAATTTTCTCCACTTTTACTAATTGTAATCTTATTTTATTATGAAAATAATATTTTGGAACCCACACTGTAATGAAATACCTAAGTTATCTCAAGGCTGCAATCGCTATTTAAAAGAAAATCTCTTTTGAATTTGGCGATGTGTTTACATGTAATTGCTCGTGACTGTACATGTTCGGCTTAATAGAGATTTTTTTAGTTAACCTTTACAAATATTTGCAAATTGTAATGATCCCAACTTTTGAGTCCGATAATTCAGGTGTTGTCTCCTAACAAACATACACATGATGAAAATACAGTCAGAAAAAATAATGGTGACTCACTAGTTGGCGTATAACCTTTTAAATGTGTAGTTAATTTGATAAACTGTTAATTTCGCTGACTTAACAATGGGTGCAGACAAATGTAGTGTTACCTCCAGAATGCGTGGTGGTAGCCGCATAAATAACGGCTTGGTGTCGCGCAGATTCCGTCGCAGTCCACAAGCGTAGTGCATACCATGCGCCAGCCGACAGCCCACCAATCACGACCTATGTTCAGGAATACTTGCTTAACAATACGTTCAAAGAATTAAATAAACCCACAGAAAACTAAATAAGTACTTAAAATTCCCTAAATAAGGTTGACAATACAATTGCGCTTGTATTATGCAACACAACAACTCTCAAGATGGTACATTCGTGACCATCTCAGTACGTACTTTATGAAAGAAATCACACTTACATGTAGAATTAAGTTGATATCTAAAAATAAACACACGTGGTATACTTTCATGTTGTTACCCTTTGGAAAAATTTACCATTATTGTCAAATTTTTCAGTTAAAATTTCGATAAATAGACATTTTTACGAAACGAAAGGAGAATTAAATGGGAAAATTGAAATTTTCTCATTGTTAAAAAAGTAGGTACCTATTATTAAGGAAACCATTCTAAACGAACTATATTCATGATTTTTTCAAGATTTTAACTTTAAAGCGCAAGGCTTTAAGCTGAGAAACTGCTAAAGGAAAAGAAAATTTCAAAGGCAGCGGCTTCATTAAACTTTCCCAAGTGGCTACATAAAGTGATGTCAGGGTTATTTTCCAAGTTTTATTAATAACGGACACGTTTACATAAACAAAGTGCACTCAGACTCCTTTCATCCAATCTCAGGCTCTCGCTGTTATCATCCTTTAATCTTGGTACACCCATTTTCTAAACTTATTCCCTCACAAATGCGAGTGAATAGCTCGTAATTCCGCGCCTGTTTCCCTCTCTCCTTAATCAACGCGTAGCTACCTGAAGGAAATTTTCCTCGTACGTACAATAAAGTTGTTGATATTTGCACAAAAAAGGTATTTTATCCGTCCCGGCGGATCATAACCTACGAATTTGTATGGCGCCCGAGTCTCAATTTGCCTGGTTTCAATTGGCTCTTATTTTTGCGAAACACAAAAAGGTGTAAATTGCCGGTCTTCTGATCTTTCGCGAGCGATATTTTGTTCAAACTCATTCTCAATTATTATGAAAAGCAAAAAGGTTTACAAACTCGTTTTCCTGTGTACGTAGAATCAATGGATCTGTCTGTATATGAACAACCCAAATCAATCAGTTTGCTTGGCAACACACGAGCAAGTTATTTCTAATTTCATTTATAGGTTATCGAAAATTCTGATTAATTAATTGAATTAGCAGTATCGTTCCACTTCAAAGTAAACATTTAATTGGGATTATAACAATTCCAGGGAAAACTAATATTGTTAAGGAAACCTAAGTTTAATATCAAACCTATTAGAATGCAGTTTTGAACCAGCCATATTTCTAGGAATTGTTTGCGATATACGGTTTGAGGTATTTGACACGAATACGTTTAACCCTCATTGTTACAAACAAACAAACAAACAATGCTTGCGAGCAATTTTCAGTGAAATGGTTATCGTAAGTGTATTCTATTTCAGTTCGAGAAATGTAATGTTTGAGCAATCTAGTAAGATAGAAAATCTTGGGTGTTGGGTATTTCACTTACGCCCAGCTGATGAAGGTACTTCCAGTATTATTACTAGAATAAGTGAATACGCATCTACTTAATGTTGGCCATTACTAAAGCTTCATAAATTGTGTATATCTTTTGTTGGAGATTCTAAATAAATAAATTATATTCCGCAGTTTGAGACATCGTGGATTTGCTGTGAATTAAATGTATAAATGAAAACATCTCACCTCACGATGATGATGCAACGAGGTAAGGTCAGCGTCTCTCCAGGCGGCTGCCCCGGCAGCGTCGGCTCTGCGCCACTGCAGCCGCACGAGCCTGGCCCCGCAGCGCACAGCCCTCCTCGCGTCTAACGCAAGGGCGCTGCTGTTGCTCCAGACTGCAGCCTCGGCCCCCTCTTCTAACTTCTCTTCCCCCCCACCTTCCCATACCAGTACTGGTGGAGAAGTAAATATTATTAAAATCAGACTACAATGAGGCAGAACTGCAGTCTGATTCCTCGTACTTGCTGTGCTTGTACCCCAAGCTTCTATTGAGTTCGATTCCGGGAAGAAAATGGCATTAAGGTTCTTCCTAGAAGCAACCCGAACTCGGAATGTGTGCACGGGTAATGCCTAAATAAATAGAAACGCCCCTATTACGTGCGACTAATAATATAAGTGGCAGAATATGGGTGTATTATAGCTACACATCTACCTACTTATTCACGGAATATAATGAGCAATATTAGTGAGTTCATAGTATAATGAGACGACTCAGATAACTAAACAAACAGCACCCTAATTGCGTAACTAACGATTAATCATAATCCGTTTCAAGTTTGACAGTTCAACAATATTCATTGCGTTATTTACGTTGTTGAGTAGACACATTTTTCGAACATATGAAGCAATGGTTTAACAATCTGTTTCAAAACGAAACAGAATATGATTAATAATGAGTTACGCAATTAGGGTGCAGGTTCGAAACAAGTCAGTAGGTATAAATGACGTGACCGAGTTTACCTCAACACAATAAAAACAACGATAATATAATCTATACAAGGTGTCTCTTTTGATATCCCATCTATCTAGAGTATTAATGAGACCATGTCAAAGTATCAACTGGCTTAATGATTTCATTTTCTTATTGGATATCAAAAGGACTGTTGAAATATTAAGGTGAATCTAGTCCACATTTTTCCTTCATTTTTCAAAAAGTTAGGAGCCAACAAAGATTCGTTTTTCTTGCTAATTTAACCTAAAGGGCGTGTTTAAGTAATAAAAGAAGTGTAAAATCTCCAAAACTAAGTCGGTACAACAAAGCTCAATTATCTAAAAGTTAAATAAACCTTAGTGGTCATTGATTTATGCAGTGTTTTTTTTTTTTTCAGAAAACCCAATCTTCCGAAGGACTCTTCTTAATTTTTTACGCGCCTGTTTTATTTCATGTGATCCTGCAGTTCACTCAATAATGTTGTGCGTGTAGAGTAGCGTCTAACTGCTCATCACGGGTACTACCTCTGTCAGACACGAAGCCTGGTGAGACAGCGTGCTTTTCAGCCAGGCCCACCAGTGAGTTCGAGCCCGGGACTCATCATCATCATCATTTCAGCCGAAAGACGTCCACTGCTGAACATAGGCTTCCCCCAAAAGGGGGGGTTTGCCATAATCGCCACGCTTGGCAGGCGGGTTGGCGATCGCAGTATGGTGGAAAAATGCATAGAGAACGCTGCTGCTCATTCACTAGTAAGTCCCTTAGTCGCCTTCTACGACACCCACTGGAACAAATGGGATGGTGCTATTCTTTTACGCCCGGGCACCACACGGGACACGACTAGGTTCCCCTTAATGCGTGAAGCAAAAACTTTGTACGCCTTTTTAGGAAAATTTCGCGGACGGAGGAGAACGAAATATAGCACGGTAAAATTTTATATGGAGGAGTACAGAAAGCTTTTTTTACATGATAAAGCATTAGAAATACATTAATTTTCAAATAAATTCTGGTCGATTTTCGACCACTGGGCGACCAGTAGTATGTACTCGTATAACTAATGGTCGATGTTACATATTACTAATACAGATTGGGTACTAAAACATCATCATTTGCATAACCTGATGCAGCTGCATTAGCAACTGTGCAGTACGTATTAACGTACACTAATAAATGATCAAAGCGAAGATAACAAAGGTAATCCTTTGATCCTTTAGCAGCGTGTGCAGCTGTAAAATTCCTTTGAGGGTTATTTCAAAGGACCAGTTAGGCTAATACAAATGACGATAACATTATTTAGAAATCTAACAGAGTATGTAATCTGTTTTTGGCCCGGCAACCGGAAATTAAACAATGAAATGAAAACATTAATTCTATTTGTATCCTCATCGTCACCCCGTGTTTAAATCTAGTTGAAGACATTGTCAAAAACATGTTGAGGATAATACATGTATTGACCATGTGTTTTCAACTGTGTTTTCTATTTTGTTCACTTTATTGAAATTTTGGCATATTTTGTATACTAGTAGTCTAGTCTTTACACCTTGTTATTGTTGTAAGTCCACGTAGGCGCTGACGTAAATATATCATGGCGGCATTTTCTCTTTCAACGAGGGGGCTATGCATGGAGTTTCCCTACGTGATCGAATCAGGAATGAAGAGGTCCGTAGGAGAACCAAGGTAACTGACATAGCCCGAAGAATTACCAAACTTAAGTGGCAGTGGGCAGGGCACATTGCTCGCAGAAAAGACGGCCGATGGGGCTGGAAGGTTCTGGAGTGGTGACCGCGTACCAGAAGACATAAAGTTGGAAGGCCTCCCACAAGGTGGACCGATGACCTTGTGAGGGCCGCAAGAGTCCGCTGGACGCGGGAAGCACAGAATCAGTCGAAGTGGCGGAGCTATGTCCAGCAGTGGACGTCTTTCGGCTGAAATGATGATGATGAAACGCGGGGTTACAAAACTCAACGTGGCACATCTAAACTCTACCTTTATACAGTTGTATGAATTTTAAATGAACCTACATAGTTTTGCGAATGATTCCGGCTTCACAACTTTTTACATTTCCTGGCGTTTCTGTCTCAATTTCCAGAGTTATTCGCGAGGGATTGTCACAACTAGTTTCATTCCAATGTAAAACATTTCTATGGAAATCAGAAATCATTTTTTTTTTATCAAACATAAAATGGCGGTCTTAAAAATATTATTCAACACTCTATATCAAATTATAGCGTGATTTTTTGGTGAACCTCAATTTTTTGCAAACTAAATAGCCAGCCACTGCTACCAACTTGGATGTAGCGGGGTTTTTTGTCGTTCTAACCGAACTTTTGGTCGGGTTGCCCTAGCTTAGTTGCTACGAGCAACTGTCAAAAAAGGTGAGAAATTTAAAAAGAGGCACAATTATTTAAAAAACTGGTCCAAAAGTTTTATGAAATATTTCATATTTCCCAATTTAACGTCTGAAAATATAATTACGTATATGTATACCACCATAGGTCTGTTATATCACCACACATACGTGTAAACTTTCTTTCTAACTACCTACGTTCAGAGTTTGAAAAGTGTGCCAGCTAACTTTAATTTTTTCCAGAACTTGCAATAAACTTTGAGCACCTGCTTTAAGAATTTACTTTATTCCATGAGTGGAAAACTTTTGGTTTAACAACTACAAGTAGTGTTACGCCAATCAGTGACACTTTGACTCGATCCACGAAAGCTAACACTTGCAACTTCTATGAAACTTAGGTACTTCGCTATATATTCCTCCCATCATCCATCAACAGCCTAGCCTTTTCCCAACTATGCTATGGGTCGGCTTCCAGTCTAACCGGATGCAGCTCAGTACCAGTATTTTACATGGAGCGACTGCCTATATGACCTCCACAACCCAGTTTCTGGGTAACACGATACTCCTTGGTAAGAATGGTTGTCAGACTTTCGGGCTTCTGACGACCCATAACGACTGTCAAAGATCCACAAATGACAGCCGGGACCAACGGTTGAACGTGCTTTCCGAGACACGGAGGGGTCTTGGTATGTAAAGATGGTCACCCATCCACGGACCAACCTCGGCAAGCGTAGCTTAACCTGACCGATCGACCCGTACGGCTGTTATTACTTAGCCACTAGCCCCTATTATTACTATTATTTCTTCTTAGCTATTTATTGCCCCCACGGAACCTTGATTTCCAGTATTTTATCCGTAACTTTACATTTTGCAAGTAATCCAAGAACGAAAGAGTTTATAGTGGTTTTCCACTTAAAAAATTCAATTAGACTGAGTATTTTTCGATATTCTCAATTATGCAAATTGAAGTAACCCAGTTATTTCAATCTGCATAAAATAAATGGTTTCAGTGGTGCACGAACTCTGCAAACAAGATTTTTGCCCCTTTCAAATATTGTTAAGAAAATGTTTGCTAAGATAGAATTCTATATTTCAAAACGATTCAATAACAATTAACTGCATTATCAGCCTATACTGTACCCACAGTTGGGACACAGGCGTCTCTCTTTGCGACGAAGTGGGAAATAATCCGCGACGCGAGCCCGCAGTGAGGGTTGGTGTATATCACATGTCTTCGAATTTTCGGTTCCTAGACATGCTGGTTTTCTCACGATGTTTTCCATCACCGTTTTGACCTGGGCCACCACTGTGTTTAACTTACTTCGATCTTACTCGTATACCAAGCAGGAGAAGTCAATGGTACAGTCACGAGTACTAATATGTATACATGCGAGTATACGCCTACCAACTTAAAAGTGATTTTCTCCTCTCGTACTGATTATAGTTTTATGTTATTATCTAATACGTTTAAACGTGCAATTGGTTATTACTTAAGGTATATAGGATAAGTTTTTATACAGTGCGAACATTTTTACCATGAATTCAGCATATCATTCTAGACCCCCCAGCGTCGAAATGTTTAGTCAGTTTTACAAAAAAAAAAAAACTGATGTTCCATACATTTTGACCATACATTCCATACAGGTATTGCACTTTTCTATGAAACAGCAAAATTTGTTCATAGAATGATACGCTGAATTCATGGTTACAATTTGCGTACTGGATGAAAGCGTATCCTGTATATATGTATAATTGTATACAGATAATCTGAATCTCGGAAATGGCTCAAACGATTTTCATGAAATTTTGTATGCGGTATCGGAGGCGATAAATCGATCGATTATAATTATTTTAGACCTACACTATTAGCTCGTGACTGTACAGACGAGGCTAAAGAAAAACTCTGGTTGTTACAAGATTTTAAGCTTAAAACTAGAAATAACCACAATATGAAAGGTTACAAATATGATCGCCCTGAATAAAACATCTACATTCTAAACATTCCTTACCTGGTGGTTTCGTCTTCACCATCAGCGGTATGGAAGGAGGCGATGACCCCGCTCTCGAATGCGCCACAGCTCTCACAGAGTACGTGGCTCCACATGACAAAGCTCTAAGCACCACACTAGCTGCTTCTCCCCCTGTTTCTACTCTTCGTTCCTCCTCAGAACGAGTGCTGATGGGCTCCAAACTATCGCCCGTATCATCACGGACCCGTACCCACCAGATTGTAAAACCTGTTTAAAGAAACATTCATTACACGTTCGAACGGATGTAAAAATATTGCAGCGGGTTTTTCAACAGTAAGTTGAAAATCCCCTCCTGCTCCACCCAGAGCGGGAGAAGTTATTTGATGAGTTCTCACCCAAAAAAAAAGGTTAATTGTATACACACTAACAGATCGTTGTCATTTTGATAGTTCAAAAAAATTCATTGCTACATTGCACAAAATTCATTCTTCAGATATTAATCCCCAACAGTTTTTATGACACTGAAAGCTCTTGAACGTGGTTTATGTGTTCAGTTTCTTTGGTGAAATTCGCCCTAAGACACGTCGAGCTTTAGAAAGAGACTTTCACTTGGACATAGACAACGCGCGAACATTTCCTAAAAGTCAATGTTCTGTATTTACAACCGCGTACCGTAATTGATATTTGATTTCATATTGGTTATTACTTAAGGTGAGCGAAGACTAGTAAGGGAAAAGTTTTGGCGTCGTAATCTCAAACGTTATGTTTATAAAGGCGAAAAGACTCATGTTTAAAACAGCTTTGATCTTCAAAAGAAAAAAGTCAAACCGTTTATTCAAATAAGTATTTTTTTATCGCTAACAAAATTCCCGTCGTTAACTTTGAAATAAATAATGAAGTTGAGTATGAGTATCTCAATTTAATAACAAAATAACAATTGCTATTGGCTAGGTATGTACATAATAAATAGTATAAAAATTTACTACAAAGCTACACACTTGTATTCCGCCAGAGTACTCTATTAAATTGTTTTCGGTATCACGAAGTTACAAACTTTGGGGATTGTTTCATGTGTTCACAAATCGGAATCAAGTAGGGAATACACATATCTTTTGTCATTGTTTTGTTACTTTTTTCATATTTGTTACTTTTTCTGCAATTAAACAAATTAAGCTTGTCTTGGTTGTTCTTAAACACTTTATTCTTTTTACCAAATGAATGTCACAATCAGTGTAATTTGAATAGTCAAAATTTCGTTGAAACAAGAGCATTGTCTGCTGATTTCAATAAAGATCTAAATTATTCACGTTCTGTACGGCTCGGGTACAAATGTTACGTGATTTGGGCAAGGAAGCCAGCCCCTTAATAAACCTATTCCAAATCAAAAGACGATGTGTCAGTAGTGTTCACTTTTTTTTTTGTGTGGGAAATCATCAAATGACTTCTCCTGCTGAGTAGAGCAGGAGGGCGTGTCAGAATTTTACTGACTAAAACCCACCCGTGTTCCCTCAGTAGCCCGTATGCCAGGGGCTGTGGTATCTCTTTCGAACAAACCCGCACCCCTGGCAGGCATCGGCCTTTGCGGACCCCACCAGTGGTTGCTGACATCTTTGACGATTTCCCCTGCGGCCCCACCGCGTCCGCCATCAAACGGTGGCGGCCCCGTCCAGGCCACGGAAGGGAAGAGCGCTGCTCAGAAGCACCGGCACTCCTCCTCTACCGCAGCCCGTAACCCTCAGCCGATGCCTCCCATTCGACATCGCGGCCCACCTTAGTTGCGGTGCACCTCACCGCAACCTACTTTTTGGCCGCTACGTCAATGGCTTGAAGACAAAAGCCCTGACGAGCGGCCCCACCTTTGGGTTCCTCTTGGCTTCACCGTGGCTGGAATCCGCGGTTACTGAGCCCCCCCGCAACGACAATGCGGGAACCCACTCGGGGGGGAGTAGTGTTCACTTCGAAATTCGGCAGGCTTAAAAACAAATGAGTTACGTTTCAAATTGTGTGTTACAACTGTTTTAGTGAGTATTTTCCAGGATAGCTCTGTCACTTGTATGAGCCCAAGACTCCTTGTATGAGCCCAAGATTCTTATTTGTAAAAATACGGGGACTAGAGAGAAAGTCACAAAATGCTTAAGAAACATTGAAAATATTGTTTTTTTTTTATGTCGCGTTCTATATTTGTCCACGCGCGGACACGGTGCCGCGGTAGACGAAGGCGGGGTGCGGGTGGCGCGCGGGACGGCGACGCGGCGCAAGCCCCTATAAGACGACCAACGAGGACCGCGCGTCACTTCACGTCAAAATCTTGTGCGAACGGTCATCGTTTTTATTGTTACCTACCTATCGAATTCTTTTGCTTTTTTGTAATATTATTAATACACCTAGTTATACAGTCCACTCGAAGTTTAATTTAATTTAAATCAAGAACCAGACCAAACATTGGTCCTTCCACCGGCAAAGAAGAATCGTCGTGCCGAGATAAAATTGCAAAAGTCGAGTCGGCGACGCGGACTTTGACCCGAGACACGTGCGCCTACGCCTATCCATTGTGCTGTGCCGTGTCATCGTTAAGAATTTGAAAAAACTGAAGTCAACAGGGGATTACACGAGCACCGATCTATTGTGCCGTGATATCGCTCTAAATGAGTGAAGATTAAGAAAAATTAAGGAAAACGAGTCATCGACCACGTGCGCCGATCTATTGTGCCGTGACATCGCTGTTTCCGAGTTTCGAGAGGAGATTTAAAACCGTAACTGGAGATTGGAGTCTCCAATGGAATACCTATTTGGATAAGGACAAGGGCGTGTTGTGAGTTCGTTCCAATTTTTCCTTTATTTCACACTTCTGTGCGATCTTTGCATTAGTCTTTTAAATTCAATTCAATTACCTATCTTCCCTTTATTTGAGTTGGCACAAGCTAATCACTTCGCATAGTTCGCATGTATTTTACTTCACTCAGCTAAAAAGTGGCGATCGCATTGACGCCATTTTGCATAAAATTACTTGAAGCTTATTTTGCACGTATATCACATGCGGGACAGATAACGGCTAAAGAATAAGCATTATTTAGCTGTTAGACCGTATTAGCTATTTGCGTGTGCGCCTTTTCATTACCTACCTACTCGCATTTTTGTTAAGCTCCGTTAACCTAACTTTTCATTGTTCATCTTTCCCTATTGCAAGATGGCTGACAAACTAATTAAAAAACGCAGTTCCATGAAGGCAAAGGTTACTAATTTCACCAATTATCTCAACGGTTTGGAAAACTGTGATCAATTGACCGACCTGCAGGTACTCGATCTAGAAAGTCGATTTAGCAAATTTGAGCAGTTGTATGACGAATTTAATGCATTGCAGACCGAGATTGAGCTGTTATCGGAATACCCCGATGATGCCTACGCCGATCGCTTCAAGTTTGAAGAAAGTTATCACACCTTGGTTGCCACGGCGCGGAAGGTTATTTCTGCTGAGCATCAACACCAAGTCAACGCTTCTCCAGGTTCCGTATCAGGCTTCGAGGTAACAGGTGGGACAAAGAACAACTTTATACGTTTGCCTAAAATCGATTTACCTCGTTTTGATGGTAGCTATCAGTGTTGGCTGGAATATAGGGACACTTTTCTATCTTTAATCCATAATAATAATAGCATTGATAACATAAACAAATTTCATTACCTACGTGCCTCCCTAAAGGGACAAGCCGCTGAAATTATCAAAAATATAGATTTTAGGAATGAAAATTATGGTTTAGCTTGGGACTTATTGTGCGAGCGGTATAATAATAGCCGCCTATTGATAAACAATCATGTTAAGGCATTATTTAATGCAGAGCCTATTACTAATGAATCCAGTGCTGCTTTGCGCTGCCTTGTTGATGTTACAAATAAAAATATACGAGCATTAACGTTGTTGAATGAGCCTTCACGGGATACTCTCATTATCTATTTAATGACATTAAAGTTAGATAGTACTACCAGTAGGGATTGGGAAGAGTACCGTACCACATTACTTCAATCACCAACATTGCATCAGTTTTGTACGTTTATGAACAAAAAGGCCGATTTATTAGAAACATTAGAGGAGAATAAAAAAAATGATAAAGTGCAACCAAACAATAGTAATAAATCAAAAAGTTTTATTGTCACATCACAAAAACAAGAAGCAAATAATGAGAAAGACAAAAATATAATTATTTGTCCTTTGTGTTCTCAAAGCCATTTTCTTTATTCATGTGAAGCTTTCAGAAAATTAACGGTAGAAGAAAGAGTACAGAAAGCAAAGGTATTTAAAGTATGTATGAATTGTTTACGTGTTGGCCATGTAGAACAGCGTTGTAGATTTACACGCTGTAAATACTGTAAACAACGGCATAATACCTTACTTCATTTAGATCAACCTGAGACTCAAGTTGTGAATAACCCTATGCCCACGATGCCCTCTAATAATGTATCACTTTCTGCAGATATACAGCCTTCTTCTCAGAGACATATTTTACTGTCCACAGCTGTGGTGAAGGTGGTGAGTGACAAAGGTGAAAGATACAACGCAAGAGTCCTACTCGACAGCGGTAGCACAGCCAACTTCATCACTAACAAGCTTTGCAGTGATCTGGGATTGTCTCGAGTTGGTACCAACTCCAAGGTCACAGGTATAAATAGTTTGACCAGTAACAGTACACATTCTTGCAACCTAACTATTGAGTCCTCTTATGAACATTATTCTTTTAATATTACCTGTCTCATTCTGCCTGAGATTACTAGGAGATTGCCAGCATCATATATAAATATTGAAAACGTACGGTCGCGGTCAAGAGTCCATTCTCATGCTAAGGGTTATATTGCTATGACTCGCGGTCCAGGCCGTACCTACAGCTGTGTGTATAAGTGATGTAACCAGACCGCACACCACAGTAGGTACTCACACACCACTGTCGTCGAAAGATACAAAAAACATACCGTCGCACAGAGTGTACTCTGTCTCTGTCTGTACTGTGTTACGTAGTAACTACGTATGACCTTGGTCGGTTCATACGATCGCTAAAATTCACCTTCTTATATCAAGTCTCGGTAGCTCGCAGCGTATTGTCATTGATTAAGAAACACAATGGTCTGTGTTCAAATCTCCCGAAGAGACTTTTATTTTTCTTTTCAACAATTTCATCAGTTCTTTTATTATTCGTTATACGAGAATGTTTTTTTTAAATTACTTAAATTATTATTTAAACAAAGGATTAAGAAGATTATGTGATTACAAAATGTTTATTCGTTATAATTTTATGAAGTAGGTATAAAAATAACTACTAATAACTTCTTGTTAACAGTTTATTTTCTCATAAAGAACAATTATTGAAGTAAAGTAGCTAATTGGTGAACCATGATAATCAGGCTATTGTTTCTTAGTAATATAATAATATTGTGCTGTAATTACTACAATGTGCGGTACTCTAAAGAAATCACATTTTTCTACGCAAATCTACCCACGTAAAAATAACAAATGCAGACAAGTTGTCACAATACAATTAAATGACTCAGTAGTACTACTATTGGAATAAATCTACTGCGAGTGAGTTAGTTCTCTCAAACCTCAAAGTTAACAAATTGTATTTAATAGGACTTATCGAAGTTATAGCTTAAGTAATCATTTTCATTACGAAAAGAAGATTGAAACTTAACCTCGAAATAATCCATATTACGGATATGACACAATATTATGTGAATATTACTAAAATCAATAAAAGTCAATAATAATAAATATTTCTAATTTATATCTTAATGTTAATGTTTATGTTTTTTGAGCTGGTTTTCCATGATGCAAACCTTCTGCGTGGAGTGCACAGCGCACTATGAATAATTTGGCAAAATGTCTTGTCTTTTTGAAACCACTTGTGCTGTTGCTTTCTTTTATAAGCTGGGGTCTTCCACTTTGCGACGGGCAAGGCTACCCCCTTCCTCATATCTTTTCATCCACTGACTCACAGTATTTCACTAAAACAAAAATGGGGTACTGTTAGGCTACTAAACAAAATACATACTAATATGTATTACTATTTAGAAACAAAATTATTTGAAATATAAATTTCACATAAATATTTAATCTAGGAATTAAATTTACTTTGAAATTTTATATTTTTCTTCTATTTAGACGTTATGATATTTATAAAACGTTTAAAAATTACTACAAGGATCAGCAGTTATACTTTAAATAAGTGCTTAATAAAATAATTAAATCATAATACTCACACTCAGGCCGGTTTCATCAGTTATTTGTGATATTTAAGTCCGCTTTTATGCAGCGCAATAATATTCGCTTTCATTTCTATTATTCAATTTGCTTACATTTTAAAATGAACTAGAAGACCGCTAATAGATTAAACACACGTCACTAGCACACAATAACAACCAACACCGTTCTATATGTCACGTCGAATGAGTCGTAAGTTAACTATCATTTAAATTTATTTAGGTTTCTGTGGGTATAATGATAAAGTTTTACGAGTTTAGTGAACAAGACGAATAGAACAAGAAACTATAGTCAAAAGCGATTTTTAAAACAATAAAAAGGCTAGCACACCGCGCGTGGGATTCGAACCCGAGACTCGTTGCGCACGAGGGCGCTAATCCTAGTACAGTAACCACTAAGCTATCACGTCATTTACTTTAACGGTTGAATTTATGGAATACAATCATTTGTAGACGTATGAGAGTGTGTGTGTCTACAGTATAGAAATTACTTAATATAAGAAGGTCGTAAGTTAAACCGTAGTGTCAATCTATTACTTTTTGAGATTGGTACTCCGCTTTTGGATCCTACTGTACCTATTCCGTCAGGATTATTTTTAGCAGACCCATCTTTTAATATTCCTTCAGACATTGATATTCTGTTAGGAGCAGAATTATTTTGGAATGTTATTCAAGCCAATCATATCAATTTGGGTAAAAACTTACCCAAGTTGTGTGAAAGCAAATTGGGGTGGTTAATTTCGGGTACTGTACCTACCAGCTCGCATAGACAAACACATGTTTGTAATTTTTCAGAATCAAGCACTAGTCCTGACTTAAATAAGTTTTGGGAACTTGATACAATATCACCGAAGCATTGCCTTTCTTTAGAGGAACGCGCTTGTGAAGAAAGCTTTCAATTAAATACGGTCCGTAGCTCAAACGGCCAGTTTGTTGTCACTATGCCACTGAAGGCAGATCCCAGTGTTCTCGGTGACTCATACGCTGCTGCTAAACGTAGGTTTTTATCATTGGAAAAACGCTTTGAACGCGATCCGATTTACAAGAACATGTATATTAATTTCATGAATGAGTATCAAAGTTTAGGTCATATGACTGAAGACAGTGATTTAACAGTTAGGGGTAAAAACAATATTAGCTATTTCTTGCCACACCATGGGGTTTTGCGGGAATCCAGTAAAACGACGAAATTGCGAACAGTTTTCGATGCATCAGCAAAGTCAACTTCAGGATTGTCACTAAATGACATTCAATATGTAGGCCCAACTGTACAGAATGATCTACTATCTATCTTACTGAGAGTTAGACAACATAAATATGTAATCTCAGGGGATATAGAGAAAATGTATCGAGCTGTCGAATTAAATCCTAGCCAACGATCATTGCAACGCATTATATTCAGGAAAGATCCGTCTGAGCCTCTCAAAACTTACACATTAAAAACAGTCACATATGGGACAGCGTCTGCGCCTTATCTCGCGACCAAGTGCCTTGTGAGCCTTGCCGAGGCCACAGATGATCAGCACGTAAAAAGTAGCATCCAACGTGATTTTTACGTAGACGATTTGTTGAGTGGATCAGACACTATACGCGGCGCAATCGAACTTAGCCAGCAAATAAAAACAATACTGGCAACAGCAAAATTTAATTTAAGAAAATGGCAGTCAAACAGTACTCAAATTCTAAAAGAGATAGTGGACGTAGAAGATGCCTCTAGCCTCGATTTAGATTTGTCAGATAATTACACATCTAAAACTTTAGGGCTACTATGGATATGCAAATCAGATGTTTTGTCATTTTCGATTAACATTGACATTCACAAAACAATAACAAAACGACACATTTTGTCTATAATCAGCCAAATTTTTGACCCATTGGGGTTAATTGGTCCATGTGTTGTTGAAGCAAAAATTATAATGCAAAAATTGTGGGTTAATAAGTGCGACTGGGACGATGACGTTCCTCAGGATATAGCCGATCAATGGTTGACCTTCGTAACTGCATTAAAAAATTTAAATAGTTTAAATATTCCCAGGTGGGTTTTATGTGACAATTGTATCACTAATGAAATACACACATTTACAGATAGCAGTGAGAAGGCGTACGGTGCTTGTGTTTATATACGCAGTATTGATAGCTGTAATGCAGTCACGGTACGCTTATTAGTTTCAAAAAATCGTATCGCTCCGATAAAACCAACAACGATGCCCAGGTTAGAGCTATGTGGGGCGCTTTTAGGTGCAAGATTGTGTACAAAGGTCAAAGATTCCCTTACCATACCAATTAGCCGATGCGTATTTTGGTGTGACTCAACAATAGTGTTGAGCTGTTATCCACTCCATCAACTCAACTTAAGCCTTTCGTCAGGCATCGTGTTAACGAAATACAAGAGACCACCCTTGGATCCGAATGGAAGTATGTGCCAACACGAGACAATCCCGCAGATCTTGTTTCTCGAGGGGTGAAGGCTGATCATATCAGCGATTCTAGCTTATGGTGGGCAGGTCCCTCATTTTTGTCGCAAGATGAATGTCTGTGGCCGAAATCACCAAACGATGTTGCGAAACAGGACTTGCCTGAACTAACTTATTTTGTAAATCAATCTAATAATCATCATATTCCAGTTAATCAAACTGTTATACAACAATTAATTAATAAATATTCAGATTTTAACCATTTACAAAGAATTGTAGCCTACATTAAAAGGTACATTTATAATTTAAAAAATAAAGATAATAAGTTTGTAGGCTGTCTGTCTAATCAAGAAATTCAATCATCATTAAAATGCATCTTACGTAATGGGCAATTTGAAATGTTTCCGGATGTATATTCCAATTTAAAATTAGGAAAATCACTACCTCATAAAAATCGACTCATATCTTTATCACCTTTTTTAGATTCAGACGATATTATTCGTGTCGGAGGCAGGCTAAATAACTCTCCGTATGATTATAACGTGAAACATCCCATACTCATGTGCAGTAAGCATCATTTAACTAAAACCTTATTTCAAACTGTTCACAGAAAACTGTTACATGCGGGACCTCAGTTACTCTTGGCAAACATTCGTCAAAACTACTGGCCTTTGGGGGGCAGAAATCTATCCAGAGTCAAAAAAATGTGTAGTGTGTTTTAGGCATAAGGCACAAAATGTACAACCCATAATGGGACAACTTCCAGAATCACGAAGCAATTTAGAATTCCCATTTTTAAATTCAAGTGTCGACTATGCCGGCCCAATACTGATCGCTGACCGAAAGGGAAGAGGATGCAGACTTATAAAGTCGTATATTTGTATCTTTGTCTGCCTGGCTGTCAAAGCGGGTCACCTGGAGCTTGTCACGGACCTTACAAAAGAAGCATACATGGCTTCTTTAAATAGATTCATTGCGCGCCGTGGCAAGCCTCGTAGTATATTGTCCGATAATGGCACAAACTTCATCGGTTGTTGTAATCAATTACGTCTATTCTTGCATGATTCAAATATTGCGTACGATGTTGCTCAGGAAGGAATTGAATTCAACTTTGTACCTGCCTACTCCCCTCATTTCAATGGCGTTGCTGAGGCCGCTGTGCGCTCAACAAAATATCACTTAAAGAGACTGCTTAAGCTAACGCACTTTACGTACGAAGAGATGGCTACGTGCCTAATTCAAATAGAGGCTATTCTCAATTCCCGACCTCTCACTCCTTGTTCTCCTGATCCACTTGATTTCTGTGCCTTAACTCCTTCTCATTTTTTAATTGGAAGATCACTCACGTCCGTTCCGCATCCACAGATGACTGACAGCGGAAACATCAGTCGACTCGAGCGATACCAAAGGGTGGAATATATCAAGCAGCATTTTTGGAAAAGGTTTAATACCGAATATATATCTCTGCTACAGCAAAAGACCAAGTGGTCTACCACATCAGGACACATCTACGTGGGGAGCCTCGTCCTGGTAAAGGATAAGGCGCTTCCACCTCTCTGCTGGCTGCTGGGTCGCGTCGTGCAGGTGTACCCGGGCTCCGACGGCGTCGTGAGGGTCGCCGAGTTGAAGACCAAGAAAGGGACAATTCGGCGCGCGTTCAACAACATCTGCCCGCTGCCACTTCTTTGAAGCCAACGCTTCAACCCGGGGAGCATGTCCACGCGCGGACACGGTGCCGCGGTAGACGAAGGCGGGGTGCGGGTGGCGCGCGGGACGGCGACGCGGCGCAAGCCCCTATAAGACGACCAACGAGGACCGCGCGTCACTTCACGTCAAAATCTTGTGCGAACGGTCATCGTTTTTATTGTTACCTACCTATCGAATTCTTTTGCTTTTTTGTAATATTATTAATACACCTAGTTATACAGTCCACTCGAAGTTTAATTTAATTTAAATCAAGAACCAGACCAAACAATATTTTTAGAAACACTTTTTCTCAATAAGTTAATACTATGGTTAATACGCTAGCTATTAGTTTCTTGAATAGAATAGCATAATAACTGCTATATAACGCTATAACGCTATCATTGGTGACAAGGCCTCATGTCTTCGAGAGGG
Organism: Polymixis flavicincta; assembly: GCA_949987655.1. Taxonomy (NCBI): domain Eukaryota; kingdom Metazoa; phylum Arthropoda; class Insecta; order Lepidoptera; family Noctuidae; genus Polymixis; species Polymixis flavicincta. The sequence goes on along the minus strand of OX465191.1, from coordinate 12,576,161 downwards.
AGTGCGCTGTGGTCTACCACACAGGGTCAATGTTGATTGGTAGATGTCACATGCCTTCGAAATGTTGGTTCTAAAACATACCAGTTTCCTCACGATGTTTTCCTTCACTGTTTCGAGAGCAGTGGTGATGAAATATTTTATACAAAGTAAAATGCCTGCTTGGGTTCGAACCCACGACCTACAACACTTAAGTCGCGGCCGTTATCACTGGCCACCACTGCTCCACTGAGCCGCCTTAATATAAAATCTTTTTTTTTTTTTTAAACGGAAAACATAAGTGAAAATTAACTTTAATTTCGGTAGTCGGATGTTTTTTTTTTTGGAAAAAGTTTTTATTTTTCACTTTTTAGTCATAATACCTACCCGACATCAATTCGAAATTTCATCATCTTGGGGTCAAAACAATGTATATTCATGCGATAGCAACAGTCGCGGTTTATTTTCTGCCTTTTTGAAGAGTTCCGTTGTCTGTCTCCGAAACACATCATCAAATCTATATGAAATTTAAATGCTTTAGAATAACCCGTTCGAACAAAAATAATTTTGCAAATCTGTCTATATATGACGGAGTTATGAATGAACATACATACAAAAAACAAGTCGAATTTATAACCTCCTTCTTTTTGAAGTCGGTTGATAAAATAAATTAATTCGTAAGCTTTTTTGTCGTTTCACTTACCATGTGGTGGTGCAGCGGGATGATGTGTAGTCCGCCACGTGAGCCTGGCGTCCGTGTGCGCCGCGTGCTCCAAGCTAAGGGCGGGCGCAGCCGGCGGCGCTGCGCACTCTACGCGATACGTCACCTCTTCTGAACCGAAGGTATTGCGCGCTGAACATGTGTAGTTGCCACTTGTTGATGCGTCCACTTCTATTTCAAAAGATATTGTTTTTTTTAGAACATACCAATATCTAAAACGTTTACTGTTCTTACTCATTAACCTGTAGAAATATCTGTCATTCGGGGAAAACACGTGTGGTGTTCCATTTTATTACAAATCGCGATCTAACTTTAGTAGAGCCACTTTGTGCGTTTCCAACTTTATTTTGATCTGAGTAAAGTTCTAAATACAAAAATGACAAGTTAGCAATGGACTAAACTGTCAGTCTTGGAAAAAAAACAGCATTCTTATCAATGATGGAATGCATGATGGGTTTTTAATTCAGAAACCTTGTTTTGTAATAAGGGTGTTAAGTTGTTATGTAAATGCTGGCTGGCTTATTACTCAATTTCTACTATTACTCCTTGCAACTAGGTAGCGTTAAAGAATCCGTTAGACCGATATTGATTAAAGAATCAATACCGATATTGAAATAGATTTGGAATTAACGTTAAGGTTAAACATCTCGTAGTTAAAGCACTAGGAAGTGGTGAAGGACGGGTATTTTAGGGGACTGTCATGTAATTTTGACGTTCAAAAAGTGTTGACTCTCAGCCTAGTTTCAATAAATGACTTTTGATTTTGTTTTTGGTTTCGTAGAGAAGAACATACACAAGTATTTTTACCCGATATTTTGATTAATTGTTTGGTCTCGTCTAAAGTGACTGTATATATAGAGAATATGCACTCGATATTAACAAGTATTAGATAGTTATTCCCAATTCAGAAGTTGTCGTTAATGTTACCATGTATGGCGAGATGTCCGTGCGGCGTGAGATGCGTCCTCGGGTCGTGCGTGACGGGCCGGTCGCCGCGCAGCCAGCGCGCGCGCGGCGCCGGCTCGCCGCGCCAGGCGCACGCCAGGCGCAGCGAGTGGCCGCACTGCACGCGGGCCCATACGCCGAATGACAGGAGACGAGCTCGAGCTAATGTGAAAGGAAATATGGAAGATTTCGATAAGAAAGCTATTATCTATTGAAGCGTTTAGTTAAGCAACGTTTAGATAAAGCTGAAAAGTGAATGGCGCTACCCGGTAGCACCTTTTATGAAGAGTTTTTTTTTTTTTTTTAAGAACAAGCAGTGGGAATCCCTTGAAATTTAACACAAAGTGGAAAATTAAATTGCTTATACACTGTGGAATCACGGTTTTTTTTTTTCGTCAAGAATTTAATCGTTTTTATCAGCCAGCAACACAAAGAAGAGTTGGAGGTGAAGCCAAAATTAATGAAATAATAAAAATCACAAATAATTACTAACGTACAAAAAAACTGTCGTTAATTTCCACTCAAATCCATTGTCAAATCCTTTTTTTTTTCTATAGTCTACAATAGTCTTACACCTACTCACCTCTTGACGTAGTTGTAGCAGGTTGTGGTGGCGACGGTTCCCCTTCACCGGCCACCGAATGCGCGGCCACCCACGCCTCGTAAGTAGCTCCTTCTGACAGCGACCTCAACTCTGTGGACCCTCCTAGACCAACGAATTGGTCGCCTTCCTCCACTTGCACGGTCGTAGTTATTGGTGGTCTGTCCCTAGGAAAATACTAGTAATAAATGACCAGTCGCAAAAAAGGCTCAATTTTTTTTTTGGTATTTTTACCGACCTGCCAAGTTCCCGATAAAATACGGTGTAGTATAAAAGAGGTCCATTAGGTCGACTTGGTGGCAACCAACTGACAGCTAAAGATGTTACTGAAGTTGCCACTACCTTCACTGCTGCTGGAGATCCCGGGACTACGTAAAAAAGAGACATGAAAATAAATTATGCGTCGTTGCTACGGCGTAGCTGTTTGCTACGGCTGCTACGCTTTCGTAGCAAACGTAAAACATCTCTATGCGTCTAGGAATTAATCATCCATGACTGAGATTCGTTTGTAGTATCTAAATTTTTTAAACTTACCATCTTGCTGTGTGGTGCAATGTATGGGGAGAGCAGGCACGCCATCACCAGCTGCGGTATACGCAAGCGCCTGAACAGTGTAGTTAGTATGAGGCCGCAACGCAAGTAGAAGCGTTTCAACGCCCGCTACTCGCTTGACCTCCGCGCCCGCTCCCAAATTGGACCCTCCGTTCCCTCGCACCTCCCACTCCAACCACTCAGTCGCTGCCGACAAACAACTGCCATCACTCAGCTTGGATTTAAAATAAAATCTGATTATAGGGCGTTACAGCGTGGTAATTAAATCGAACATTCACAATATTTACTCACTATGTTCCGGGCGGTATAGCAATTTGTAACCAAGTAAAGCGCCGTGATGAGCGTGCGCAGGGGGCGGGGACCATTCCACTTTTATACTCTGTGGTGAAACGGCGCGACATCTGACGGCGCGGGGACCTTCCGATGGCACTGTTAGAGACGAGCACAGGTAATATAGGTACTGTTTTTACCTTCGTATTTCTTTTAAGAGGGAAGATATCCGAAAAATACTTACCGCTTTCTTGTGTCAAAGTGTTAACAGGCGCAGTGGCAGGTCCTGCGCCCGCGCTGTTGAAAGCTCTAACACTTACAGAATATCTGCAAACAAAATCGGGTTAATATTCAAATCTCAAAGACCTAATCCTTCCCAAATTGCATCAATTTCTCACCGGGTATAGTGTTCCAGACCTTCAATGATGTACTTTGTTATTTGTCCTCTCACTGTCGCGAACTCCATACCGACATTAGCTCCTCCTGCCAGTGTGCCATCAGCGGAAGGCCACCACCATACAGTGTAACCTAGCAGTTCTCCGTTCCAAGATGATGATGGAGGTGCCTAGAGAAATACCAAAACAAAAATATTAAACACACGATTTTAAATGATGAATATTTATTGGTGGTTCGGTTTCCAGTTCTTGGGAAGGGTTTTTTCACCAGAAAATACTGTGTAGCAGCCCCGTGTCGGGTTTATGTACTGTTGTGATCATGATTGCCATGCTTATACAGGGTAAGTTTTTATCCAGTGCGCAAATTGTAACCATGAATTCAGCATATCATTCTAGAACCCCTAGCGTAGAAATTTTTCGCCGGTTGTGCAAATAAAAATCAGCTGTTTCATAGAAAAGTGCAATACCTACGCGGTCAAAATGTATGGAACAGCTGATTTTTTTTTGTGTAACCGGCGAAAAATTTCTGCGCTAGGGGGTCTACAATGATATGCTGAATTCATGGTTAAAATTTGCGCATTAGATAAAAACTATTCCTGTACATTGCCAAACTTAAGTAGCAAGTAGGCCTGGACAGAACACATTGCTTGCACAACAGATGGACAATTCTCGTAATTTTAAGAACGTTCACAGTCTGATCACAGTCTCAATCTCTCAAAAATACCTCGAGTTTCCATACATTTTTGACAACTTCTTGACGTTTGATTGGCGCTGAGATGAGACTGCGACTAGATTATGAACATGTTTAATTACGAGAATTGGCCTTTTGATAGCCACTCCACAACACACTCTCCAACACACACTCCAGAACTTCCCCCATTGGCTATCGCCAATGGGGGAAGTTCTGGAGTGGCGACCGCGTACTGGAAGATGTATTGTTGGAAGACCTCCCACAAGGTGAACCGGTGATCTGGTGAAGGCCTCGGGACCCGCTGGATGCCAGAAGCACAGACCCTGTCGGAATGTCGGTGCTTGGGAAAGCGTAAGTCTATCAGTGGACGTCTTTCGCCATAAATGTTGATGATGATGATGGTACCTTTTACATCCCACATAAAATTTGGTGTAATGTGGGTATAGTAGGTATACATTTCTGCCTACCCCTTCTGGAATAAAGGCATGATGATCTGTGACAAAAAACACTAATTGAATCTACTTCTTCATACCTGCCAAGCCAGTTCAATAGTCGAGGACCTCGGTGCCGATGCTCTTAAGCTGATTGGAGCCCTTGAAGGTGGCTCGTGCAAGGTTAGCGCCAGCAAAGCCCTCGTATGAGCTGACGCAAATTGTGCCGTCACTGTCCGAGCCCGCACTAAATACGCCGTAGCTGGTTCTAATCCTGATATTGTCGCACTCTCAGTCCTGTTTTGGAAAAAAAGGTACTTAGATATCCTGGTTTCATGGCATTTTAATTTTGGGTTCAATAGGGTATTTCCCAATTTAATAAAGACTATTTTAATTTGAAGATTGGAACGATATATTTAACAGAAAAAGAAAATTTATTTAATTCCATTTTCTCAATTAAAAACAATTAAAATTGAATTTCGTTTTCGTTGTTTTGAATTTACCGCCAAAACGCTCCTTACGATGACTTTTTATCACGTGACATCGTGACACCAGCTTTGTGTAAACGGCACCGGTAGAAATACTTAGTTTGGCGCAGTTTTAGAAGTATTTGTGCACAGAGGCACCGTACGCCAGTAATTCCACTTTCTATACATCAAAAATCTTGTTAATTATTAACGTGACATTCACTTGTTTACTAACTACTTTGGTTTACACAAAGTTGACGTCACGTGATGAAAAGTCATCGTAAGGAGCGTTTTGGCGGGAAATTCAAAACAACGAAAAGTAAATTCGACATAAATCTTTTTTAATTGAGAAAATGGATATAAATCAATTTACTTTTATTTTTCTGTTACATATTTCGTCCCAAATTCCCAATCTTCAATTTAGAATACTTTTCAATAAATTGGAAAATACCCTAGTGTCCTACTTGCACTTCGTAAATTAGTTTATGAGACCAGGGTCATTTATGTTTTCTAAATATTTGAAGGGGTTTAGATGACCCTTCTCGGTCACTTAAAACATTTTGTTGGATATTGGAAAAACAACTTTACTGTACGTAAAGCAGATACAATAGTTCTTCTCTTTGGAAGAATAAGGATAACAGGATATATAAAAAATATCTAGATTCATGAATGACATAGTTCTCCGTTTTGGAAGAATTTGCTAAAGTTATATGGACTCTCTAAGCCGACAAAATGAAAATGTAATGTTTGCTACGAATGTCCTTCTTGCACTCCTTAAATGAATTTTTGAGACCAAGGTCACTGTGTTTTTTTTTTCTTTTTTTTATTCCTTCTTGTGTTTAGGTGAGCATTCTCGGTTGCTTTAAACATTTTTTTTGGGTATTGCAAAAACTTTTTTACTGTCTGTAAAGCAGTCACTCTCTTAGACAATTTAGGAAAATGAACTTAGAAACAGAAACCGAAGAAAAACGAACATCATGGCGAATGAAGCACATGTTCAAGATCATTTTTTAAATAGACTTAAAAGTCTTATAGAACTTACTCAGAATACGATTCCGGGGCGTGCGCAGATACCGACACATTATGTGTATCAGCATCTCTCCAAGAATCTGTGTTGGTTGAATCATGTTTACGGTATTGAACCACGTAGCCCAGAACTGGGGAGTTTCCATCGTATGGTCTTCGCCACTGGAGACGAACTGTACGGGACGTGGTCTCCATGACCCTGAAGTTTGCTGGTGGTTCTGGAGGCTCTAAAAGTGAAAGAGAAAGATATATCATGTTTTTATTAGCCTGTTGGGAAAGTAGGTAAATGATCTTATGATATAGCGGTTGTACCTTGAACAGCCAAGTGCACGAAGTGGTCAGATCTTCCATACGGATTGGACGCTTGGCAACGATAAACTCCTGAATCTCTTCTGTCTGCTCTTTCTATTACCAATTCACTCCTTAAACCTTCTGCGCTTCTTGTTTCTGATATGCTCATTCTGAAATAAAATTACACAAAAGTAATTATCCAAAGAAGTTTATATTTACGTTAGATTATTAATGATGTAGTGGATACAGAAAAAAAAATTGGCACATGGTTATTGACACATTTTACAGTAAAATTGAGTAGTTATGTAATAAATAATATTATGTTGATTTGTCCTACCTGTAGTCCGAATTAGGAAGCGCTCGTCCCGAGTGACTCCAAGCGGTAGCAAGCGGGGAGTCGCCGCGAGCGACACAAGCCAATCTCACGGTGTCTCCCAGCTTAGCAGTCACGTTCGCTGATTGCGTCTCAAACCGTGCTGGCTCTAAAGAAATACAACATTATTTAAAAATACATTTCTTCGTCTAACAGAAAATTCTAGAATGTAGTTAAACTAACTTACCATTGATATGTATGGTTAGTATCGTAAATATAGGTGGTGATACCCCGTTGTCGGCTCTGCATTTATATTTTCCAGAATGTTCTGCTCGCGCTGATTCAAGTCTTAATGAACCATTTGTAAGTACTACTGGATCTGATACTCCACCTAAGGTTGTTTCTGTGCTGCCTTTAAAATAAACAATCATTTGTATTATCTCAAGATTTGATTAGCTAGGAAAGAAGTAAACACTGAGGTGACGGCTGACACATATGTTTAGTAGAACGGACCAACTGGGCCCCTAATAAGTTGGGATAGGTGTAGGAAGACAATGACTTGTAAGTATCTTTTGTTGCCGCCACTAAGTATGCACGCCATGTGGGCGGAGCAGCGAGCGCCACGCCAACAACTCGCGAAACCAAGACCGCCGCGCGCCGCGAAGTGCGCACGTAGTACAATCAAGATTCACAATAGCAGTCGCATACTAAGGGCTATATTGCTATGAAGTGGCGGTCCAGGCCGTACCTACAGCTGTGTGTATAAGTGATGTATTAACACAGAACGCTCACCGCTGCACTCACACACAAGCGTTCTGTATTTTATACATACCGTCGGCGACGCACAGACATGACCTTGGTCGGTTCATACCATTGCTAAAATGAACTTGTATAATTAGGGTTCCGGTAGCGTGCAGCGTATCGTCTTGGATTAAGAAACTCATAGGTCTGGGTTCAAATCTCGCGATGAAGCTTTAATTTTTCTTTTCAACAATCATCTTCATCTGTTCTTTTATTATTCGATTTATTAATATACCAGAATAATAATGTAACAATTTTTTTTTTATTACTCGTATTGTTATTTAAATAAAGGTTTAACAATAATAAATGATTACAAAATGTTTATTCGTTATAACTTCATGAAGAATGTATAAAAATAACTAATAATAACTTCTTGTTAAAACAGTTTATTTTCTCATAAAGAACAATTTATTGAAGTAAATAAGCTACTTAGTTGGTGAACTATGATAATCAGGCTATTGCTTAGTAATATAATAATATTGTGCTAATTACTACTGTGTGTCGGTACTCTAAATAAATCACAATATTCTACAAAAATCTACCCACGTAAAAGTAACAAATGCAGACAAGTTGTCACAATACAATTAAATGACTCAGTAGTACTACTTTTATTCTACTGCGAGTGAGTTCGTTCTAACTCAAACCTCAAAGTTAACAAATCGTATTTAATAGGACTTAAAGAGGTTATAGCTTAAGTGTTCATTTTCATTCCGAAAAGAAGATTGAAACTAAACCTCAAAATAATCCAGATTACGGATAAGACAAAATATTATTTGAATATTACTAAAATAAATAAATATTTGTAATTTATAACTTAATGTTAATGTTTTTTCTATATTACTATGTTTTTTGAGCAGATTCTCGAGCTGGTTTTCGATGATGCCTTGAACCTTCTGCGTTGAGTGCACGGCGCACGGTTCGTAAAGATGTGTCGAATAATTCGGCAAAATGTCTTGTCGTTTTGAAACCACTTGTTTCAAATTCGCTGAACGTGTGCCTGTTATAGGAGCTGGGGTCTTCCACTTTGCTTTCCACGGGCAAGGCTACCGCCTTCCTCGTATCTTTTCACCCACCGACTCACAGTATTTCACTAAAACAAAAAAGGGGTACTGTTAGGCTACTAAGCAAAATACACACTTTATGTATTACCTACTATTTAGAAACAAAATTAAAAGGGCAATTTCACATAAATATTAAGTATAATGTTATTTTCATCGTTCTATAATCTAGGAAATAAATTTACATCGAAATTTTATATTTTTATTCTATTTAGACATTATGATATTTATAAAACGTTTTAAAATAACTACAAGGATCAGCAGTTATACTTTAATTAAATAAATGTTTAATAAAATATTTAAATCATAATACTCACACTCAGTCCGGTTTCATCACATAGGTATTTGTGATATAGGTATTAAGTCCACTTTTATGCAGCGCAATAATATTCGCTTTCATTTCTATATTTAAATTTGCTTACATTTTAAAATGAATTAGAAGAACGCTAATAGATGAAACACACGTCACTAGCACACAATATCAACCAACACCGTTCTATAAGTCGCGGTGAATGAGTCGTAAATCATTTAAATTTTTTAGGTTTCTGTGGGTATAATGATAAAGTTTTACGAGTTTAGTGAATACGACGAACAGAACAAGAAACTATACTCAAAAGTGATTTTTAAAACAATAAAAAGACTATCACACAGCGAGTGGGATTCGAAACCGCGACTCGCTGCGCTCAAACGCGATAATCAAGTGCGGTAACCGCTCAGCTATCATGCCATTTGCTTTAACGGTTGAATTTAGGAAATACATTCATTTGTAAACGTATGAGAGTGTGTGTGTCTATAGTATTATATCCTATAGAAATTGCTTATTATAAGAAGGTCGTAAGTTAAAGCGAAGTGTCAATCTATTGCTTTTTGAAATTGGGGCACCTTATATATATGTATTATATTATAATTAATATTTTTACAGTAAGAAAATATCGTTTTATACCATCCAAATCGTTTAATTGAAGAAACTCCCCAATTAAGAAACTCAACACCCTTACCAGAAAACTTGGTCCAGTATATTGAAGGTGGAGGATGACCTCGAGCTTCACAACTAACTGTGAGGGATCCATTGAGAAGAACAGCCGTGTCTGAAGGCTCAATTTGCCAATATGGTGGAACTGTAACAAAAGAGTAAATTGTGTTCCCTCTCACTAAGGCTGGGTACAGACGAAGACCAATGAAGCCTTTCAACACTTTGTAGGTTTTTGTAAAGTTACCTTTCCAAACAAAACAAAAAAGCAAAGCTATTCTTAACTGGTTACGGGGCCGGTGTGCTTAAAAAAAAAACAAATATTAATGGAAAGTAGAAAGAGTATTTTACCTTTGATAGCCAGTTCAGCCGACATATTGGCTTTCCCGGCAGTATTCGTCACAACACAAGTATAAATACCACTATGTGCTGCAGTCAGACTTTTGAATAAGAGCATGCTGTAAAATTCTGCTCCTCTTTCATCCACCTGTAATGTTAGAAATGGTCAGGGAATGAAAATCTGAAGAAAAACAGAATTCATAATAAAAAATAAGTTCAAAAATTAAAACCCATGCAACAACTGAATAATCCCGCTCTAAAACGTATGAAACAAGAAAATATTCTTATTACCAGCCTTGGTCGTATGCCACTTTGGCCAATAAAGCTTATGCTCGCTTACTTCTGTAGGAATGTATTATTTATGTGGCATACGCCCTCGGCTTTTTTTCGTGGTGATTTTGGTCTTCTCTGTTGAGAAAAGGTGTTTAAATCCAGAGTTGAGGGTGGTATTATAAAAAGATTCCTGAACAATTGGACATACCTGTAGTGCACTAGAAATTGGCATCTGGTCCTTGAGCCATGAGAAATAAACAGGCATATCTCCTGATGTAACAGTGCATGTCAGTTGTGACCGATCACCAGCTCTCAATCCAGGTGGAAACACAATTGGTGATAGAAGCGGTGGTGATACCACTGTCATTTGTACCTGTGATAAAAGGTGACTTTGAAAACATCGTTAACTGTATTAGCTTTGGACATTATTGCACATTGTTCCGTGTGATGCCGGACGTAAAAGAATAGCACCATCCCATTTCTTCCCGTGGGTGTCGTAGAAGGTGACTAAGGGACTTACTAGAGAATGGGCGGCAGCGTTCTCTATGCATTTTACCACCATACTGCGATCGCCAACCCGCCTGCAAAGCGTGGCGATTATGGCAAAATCCCCCTTTTGGACCTTTTCCTATGTCCAGCAGTGGACGTCTTTTGGCAGAAATGATGATGATGATGATTATTGCACATTCTTGGATCGCAAAAAGTTATAAGTTTTAAAATATACAGGGTAAGTTTTTATCCAGTGCGCAAATTGTAACCATGAATTCAGCATATCATTCTAGACCCCCTAGCGCAGAAATTTTTCGCCGGATACACACAAAAATTTCTGCGCTAGGGGGTCTAGAATGATATGCTGAATTCATGGTTACAATTTGCGCAATGGATAAAAACTTTTCCTGTATTTATTTTCCTCAAATTATATTTTGGAACTGCATTTAGGTCATGATCTTGGCATTTAACAACATGCTCCTTACCTACTTTGAAGATATTTTGATCAAAGTCTGTCATTATGTGAAAGTTTAATTCATATCGGACATGTGCATCTAGAGATCCGCAGGAGAACCAAGGCAACAGACATAGCCCGAAGAATTGCCAAACTTAAGTGGCAGTGGGCAGGGCACATTGTTCGCAGAACAGATGGCCGATGGGGCCGAAAGGTTCTGGAGTGGCGACCGCGTACCGGAAGACGTAGAGTGGGAAGGCCTCCCACAAGGTGGACCGATGACCTTGTGAAGGCCGCGGGTATCCGCTGGATGTGGGAAGCACAAGACCGGTCGAAGTAGAGGAGCCTGGGGGAGGCCTATGTCCAGCAGTGGACGTCTTTCGGCTGAAATGATGATGATAATGTGCATCTAAGGCACAATTGACCTTATTTGCTATCCTTGTCAGTTACATCACAAATAAGCTCAGTGTCACCCTCACCTGTGTAACAATATAACTACGTACCTAATAAGCGCCCTAATTCGTTTTAAAAATTACTCATCTTATATCCCTATAATATTCATAATACATTAAGTAAGCACGCTGTCAGTGATAAAACAAGTGAAGCGTATAATGAAGTGTAGTTCGTTCATCCCCCTATCTACAAGATAAGTGGGTCGTGTCTTAAACAAAGTAACCGGAAGTGATTGAGAGTGAAAAATGAATATTTTATGAAATAGCTTACTCACATAAAAAGTAAGTTTTAAAAGCAATATAAAATACGCTTGCACTATGTCAGTGGGGGATAGAGGAACATATATTTTTATAGCTGCTCTCTTAGCATCCTTTATAGTGTTGTAATAATGTGAAAGTTTTGTTATAACGTAAAGGTAAACTTCAAACTTCATAAACAACGTGTCGTTTTGCATCGTCGTCAAATTCAAGGAGGTAACTATGCTAATGATTCTCCACACGAATCAATAATAAAATAAGTAGGTTTTTTTTCATATTTTCGGAAATTGACATGTGTGGGACACGCATGTTAAAACGCGGCCCGTATGTTACCACTATAACACACAGCAACATAGTCGTGCGACACTGCCTACCGCATACGGAACGAGGCGATTCTGTTCTTTGAAAGAGGTGTATTCCGTGATAAAATGGGTGAAGTGAATTTAAAGTGAGCTGTGAGTAGTATTAATCCCTAGCTTCAGATGGATTGACAACTAATTTCAAGGTCACTTCACCTCATTCCTCACGGAGAGATTTTTACAGAATACCTACATCGGAAGGATCGTAGCAGGTGGTCTGCAGTTCTGGCCTACCCCGATGGGAAGAAGGCGTGTATTTACGTATATATATATCACCGTAAGATTGTGAACACCGTTAGTTTATAATCTATCTCGCGAGATTATTAACTCTCGATAAATTGTAAACTGCACCATACTGCTTGCAATTTAACGCATTCTATTTCGGTAGATTATAATCTATCGAAGTGAAACTGTTAAATCGCAATCTGTCGGACGTTAAATTGTCAACTATCCGAAGACTGTCCCTGGATTGGTCAGTCTTACAGAAGGCCGTTCTGTATTCATAGAGTTGGGAATTATTAAACACGGTTTTTATGCAACAATTTTTATGTAATGACAACACGAAATCAATTTACAATCACTAAAACACTGTTTGTTTATATTCGACAACAAACGAATTAACAAACAAATATCGCGTCGCGGGGTATAATATGCCGATCAAAAAAAAAACAAAAAAAAAATAACGATCATCGCGCGAGGTGCGTTCGCATACCATTTCACAATTTGACGAGTTACAATGTAAGCAGTATATTACGTTTCATAATCTTACGACAGTTCACAACCTCGCGAGATAGATTATAAACGGTATTTACAATCGTACGGTGACATTTTATACGTAATAACTAGTAGTAAAATTCAACCATGTTTAAAAAAAGAAAAAAATGTATTTAATGTAATGTTAATGTGTATTATATTATAAAAATATGAGCTATGCACTCCTTCTCTATGTAAATTTAACTGTGCCAAATTTCATAGTTACACCTGCGTGATTTTCGTAAAATATGAAGATAATAATAATTCTGAAGATTTTCTTTGTTTTTTTGTGTAGACGCGCTAATATCTAGAACTATAAGGCGCATAAAAAAATTGTTGCATTTATTTCATTTAAGCCCAATCCTGGAAGTAGGCTTTAGACTACTTAACACGGAAGGACCCTTAGAAGCCGATCAAAAACAAAAAAGTCTAAATGTGCTACTTACCTCTCTTCTGGCGAGTTCTCCTCCCGGTGTGAGTACTGAACAAGTCCAGCCTCCTTTGTCCCGGTTCCGGTCGACATTTGTAATGGTGAGCTGACCATCCACCTGGTGATATCGAGGGTCCGTGCCAGCACCACCCTCCCATTTCACTGAACTGATGAAAAATTGTGACATTAAAGTGGAATTTTAGATTTCTATAGAAAGGAGTGAGTACCTAAATCACCCTTTCTTTACGTTAGAGGTATGAACTTTAAAATGGTATTTTACTATTAAGGTACGTATGGTGTTTACAGTAGGTACCTTTATCATACCTAAATATATGGATGAATGAAACTCGGCATCGCTTATACCCATTCTAATTTCGTGAGCCTTTGTTAAACGTACCTATTTTTGTAATCCCATAAAAATAAAACGCAATACAAAAGAAGCTTATCTAAACTAATATTATAAAGGGGTAAAAATGGTTGTTTGTACGAGGTAGTCTTTAAGTAGGTACTAATCAAATTACAAAAATCATTCAATAAGAGAAAGCTACACTATTACCGCTTGCCATAGCATGTGCGATGTGTCTTCTATCTCGATTTTGTTCATAAAGAACAAAACCAATCTTTAATGTAATGTGGCCACAGTGAACTGTAGCTTAAACGATTCACATTTGACCTGTCGAAAAGCTTTCGTACTTACTTTCTACTTGGCTAGTTGCCCTTCAGCTATTTAATTGGATGCCGGCATTTAATGAACGGCCTAGGCGTCCAATTAGCTGGCTAATTTAACCAAATGGCTGCGACATATACATCAGTCGCGCGGTAAACTCTGATGGCGCGATGCAGGATTTGTGTTACGTTAGGTCATCGATGCGTAGTTCGCATGTGGCGTTGTAGATGCCGCCACAAGTATTACAATACATAAAATACACCCAAGGTCAAATCCAGGGACCTTGAGTGTATTTTTAATATTTATATTCGAACATTTATGATAATATTAAGAAACGACGACTTGGAGAGGTGGGATGAGGGAAAGTAAGCACCAACCGCTTATTTATTTTCTCCAGTTTTTAAGTTTTAAAGTTTAAAAGCTTATAGCAGCCCCTTGAGACATTTGTGTTAGTAAATCCAAAGCCATTCATAGTATTTAAATTTACTAAACATTTATTTACGGGATAAACTCGAAAAGAGACCTTATACAATACATCATAAACATTGAAATTGGAATAACTACGTATTCTTTAACCAGCGGCATTTTATGATTTTCCTGTGACAGCAAAATGACAGCTTACAAATTAGAAATACAGCAGCTATTCGATCATATAAAGTTCCAGCAGTATGACTTTATTGTGTACCTTACAACAATGTAGTATGACATTTGTTTCCTTACATATAGCAGGCACAAGGCACAAGGCAGCATGTACAGTGCCGTTCTTTTAAAAGGGCTCAGCAGTGCCCCCGCAACGTTACACGGCTGTTTCACACAACACACACAGTCAACTTCTAATGTTCCCACTACTGGTGCACAGTTTCATCACATACCACACCACCTCGCACCTGACATGAGCCATGATCTACTACGTCGGCCCAGTGCGGGTTGGCGGCGTTGGCGGTATCGTGACGATGTTTTTAAAGTAAATTGCTTGCCTGAATTCAAACTCACTGTCTACAATTTCGTGAGTCGCGATTTATAATGGGTCACCACGTCTGTTTACGTACCTACGATAAGCGACTATACTTTTTTCAATAAGAAATCAAGAGATTTCTGTCCAAAGCCAGCATTGGCAGTAAAATCAAGACTATAAAACAATAATACAGCTCTCTCGATGTTCTGTAATAATAATAATACCCCGAGCCGAGTGATTCACCCGATGTTGTTCCGTGCCTGGCTTCTTAATGTTGCCATACATATTGTATGAAGACAACTGCTGTCAGTGAAATTTTACGGTCCTGAAGTGGATAATACTCTTTCTATTGATTGGAGTTGTCTTGAATCATATTGTTTCTGTTTATTTTTAATATCTAGACTACCTACTATTATATTTTAGGAAACTATCCACTTTACTCATTAGCTATGCGTGGTCATAAACATGGCATGTAAGAATTCTATGTCACAAGGGAATGGGTAAGGTTAAAAAAAGGGACATAAAAGGCACTTTTGAACGCACAATTTAGTTACAGAAGAATAGTACTGATCCTAGTTGTCCCCTGAGGGAATTTCTTATAGAGAAGAATGGGAAAGAAACTACACCAGTACTCTTTTAACATGTTTCACATTATTCTGTATAGGTACATTAATTATATCATTATGTGAAGACGACATACCTATTGTGGTATAGCAATTTTATTCTAGGTGCACTAGAATAAAATTACTATACCACAATAGGTATGTAAAACGTGCACACCTGAAGAATGCACCAGAATTCTCACAATGCTGGAAATCGGCCGGAGTCAGCGAGATACACAGCAAGGACAGCTGGTGTGTCGCGGTGAACAACTAACTAACTAACTAACTGTACAACGAGTTCTCCGATCTTATGAGAAAACCGACTCTAACCTACGCAGACTAGAAACAGGCAGGGCTAGGTGTACCACAGCACGAGCAGATCGATACCAAGTATATCGATACCAACACAATGCTTCGAAACCACTTTCTCACAGGAACTGCACTTACTTAACAGTTCCGACGCCTCGAAAGCAGTAACCCAAGTGCATGGACTGTAAGACGACGACTTGCTGAAGCAAATTCAAAAGCATGAAGTCCTGCAAACGGCCCTAAATTGGAGCGTGGACAATGTATTTTTAGATTAACATATGCCCGGAACCTCTTGAATTGGAGTACTGAAGATTGATCAAGAGCTATGTTAGCAGATGAGTCAAGCTTTATGCTCGATTAGAACGACGGAAGAACAAGAGTGTATAGAAGACCAGGGGAGTGATTCAAGCAATGCATCGAAGAGAAAGTGGCCTATGGCGGTGGATCCGTACTGGAATTGGCCGGAATTTATGCAGAGAGTCGCACAGAGCTGGTAGTTATAGAAAACTGCACTATAACTGGCGAAAGATACGTGGAAGAAATCCTAAACGAATACGTTGGTCCATTTATAGTCAATTTGGGAGAATATGCTACCTTTATGCATGACAATTCCCGGCCTCATACCGGTGAAATTGTGAATGACTACCTTCAAGAGGTGAACATTAACTGTATGGAGTGGCCAGCACGCAGCCTTGACCTCAACCCAATCAAACATGCTTGGGACGAGCTCGGACGATGTCTGAGACAACGAAATCCTTCCCCGATCATGCTTCAAGAACTCAAATTTGCCCTCGTAGAAGAATGGGAGAATATTTCCCACCATCGTATAAAAACTTGGTGTACAGCATGCAAAACCGCATAACCACAGCGATGATAGCACGTGGTAATACAAAGTACTAAAACTCAAGAAAATTTTATAGTGGTAGTAAAAAGTTGCTTTTCAATTTTTTTATGTAAGATGAGATTGGTTATATTATTGTTTATGTAATTTTTATGAATTTGATACAATTTGACACATACATTTTAACACTTTCATTTAAGGAACATTTAATCGTTTATTAAACACAATTTTATTTCATGAAGCTAGCATTCTTAGGCCCGTATTACAGAACGTCACTCAATACTCAAGCATTACTAAAAACTAGATTCAAGCCATTTGATTGCTTGAAACTAGTTTGAAGTCATGCTTGAATTTTGAGTGACTTTCTGTAACACGGGACTTAGTTTCCGAGACTTTGAGGAATCTTGTGTGAATGTGACCCTAATTCATTGCTCTCAAGTGTATTGTAAAAGTAGATGATATTCCTTAAAATTTAACAAGTAGATATGCATTTATTGTATATGTTAAAACATACCCTGAATATTTGTAAAGCTGTTATCTTAAGATGTAACTTAAGTTATTTGTTAAACAATACGATTACTTACTCAATAGGAAATCCGTAGTAAGGGCACCAAATCGTCACTTCAGTCCCCGCAACAGCTTTCACAGGGCTCATAGCTCTGATGTACGGTGGACCTATGTAAATCCGATAATAATATTTGCTGAGCAATTCGTATACGTAACGCTAAAATAACACTTATCTTTATTTATTTAGGATGGCAACACAAACATGAAATGTGTAAGTAACAACACTGCGGTAAGCAAAAATTACAATTTATGGCTGAGAGCTGAATATAATAAGATTTGAGTGCTGTTTTGTTTGTGTATTTCTTTATTGTAGCATACAGCCTACTTCTACGATGGAGAAATGATCGTGAGTAAAAGAAAAACAAAGGCTTGAGCCAAGTTATGCGGCATATTTTATCGCTACACTAAAATAAATTGATATTGAGACATTTATGACTGATAGTCTGACAATCTGTCAGTATTTTGTACAGCGGTAAGCCAAGCATTACCATTTGTCGCCAAAGATATCTTGAGATTGGTCGTAAATATAAACCTGATGAATCTGGTCATGCATAGAAATTCTGATATTATTTACTTTATGTCATGGTGGTTTATTAAGTTTTGTATGACGTGGGAACTTTTGTTTCAATTATATATTGTATATTCATAGTTATTTTACCAAATGACAGGAAGGGTCTCGTGGTTAAGCTACACTTGCCGCAGTCAGTTCATAGATGAATGTCCATCTACTACAGATCGAGACCCCTCCTTGCCTCAGAAAGCACGTTAACCCATTGGTCCCGGACCAACGGGTAACGAGTTACCCTGTAACTTGGTTGTGGAGGTCATATAGGCAGTCGCTTCATATAAAATACTGGTATTCAGATGGATCCGGTTAGACTGAAAGTTGATACCAAGATAAAGGAAAAATTTGGGAACAAAAAGCAGTGGAACTCCGGGAATGCCGACAGAAGTGAAAACTGGGAAAATTACGTGTGTATTTTATGAATCGTCAGGAAATATTTTTTGAATCGTCAGATTAAACAACGTTCAACGTACATTCAACGTACGTTCAATGCACGTTCAACGTACAGTGGGATGCATCAATTGCATCATTGATGCATTGATGCAGCCCACCGTACACTCAACGTTGTTTGTTCGTACGTTCGTGTTGTCGGTAACAGTGTCGCGAATTCAATTGTTTTATCCCATCTCAAAAAATGTACAACGCGACTAAAGAAGTTTTCACCTCAAAAGCTAGGCAGATTTACGTAACGACAGGTTGAATGCTGGTTGACAAAATTTAATCGAAAGATGTTTATGTAGTTGGCAGTATAATAATTTAAAAACTAAACTTGCAAACTTGAAATTACACTACCAACCTCAAAACAAGAGCCAATAATCAAAGTGTTACCGTAAACATTGAGTCGAGCAGCATGGGCCACGCTGCCGTGTGTGTTGGTAGCTCTGCACTCATACCGGCCCCCGTGCTCAACCCTCCCACTGCTGAGCGACAGGGTTGATAACACGTAGTTGCTGCCGGAGCCTAGCCCCGCGGGACCGTTCTCCCGTCCCTCCGTTATTATCGCCCTGTGATAACCGACAAAATAGAGAAGCTATAATCTAAACATGAGATCGAAATAAGGAAGCGCTAGGTGGGTATCAGGTTTTAGTTTTTCATA
Organism: Polymixis flavicincta; assembly: GCA_949987655.1. Classification (NCBI taxonomy): domain Eukaryota; kingdom Metazoa; phylum Arthropoda; class Insecta; order Lepidoptera; family Noctuidae; genus Polymixis; species Polymixis flavicincta. Next base: position 12,557,244 of record OX465191.1, on the reverse strand, counting down.
AAATATAATGATGTTGTTATTCTATATTGGATCTTCCGTTTTTTCTACTTATTACCTACATAAAATATCGTTTTGTTATCTAAACTTGCATAACTGTAATCAACCCTCTGCGGGACATAAGCCTCCTCTATGTGAGTGGGAATGAGCCATTATCTACCAATTGGGCCCGATGTGGGTTGGTGGATGTCACATTTCTTCGAATTTGTGGTTCTAGGACGTACCAGTTACCTCACAATGTTTAAAAAAACTTACCCATGATGTGTGGGAATAGGTTGCCCATCTATCGACCATCGGAACCGAGGTGGTGGTTCACCAACCGCCGAGCATTTCAACGCAACCTGAGCTCCCGGCTGCACGGCTTGCTCGATGAACGTATAAACCAACTCGGGACGGGAATCTGCATAAATTGTTCAAATGAGAAAAAGTCACAGTGAACAAATAAAAAAGCCGTATGGAACGTACCTGGAGAGCGTTTTAACCGTTTTCGTTTGAACGAACGAACTGTGCCGGCTTCTCGCACTAACGAGCATCGTGTAACTGAAATAAATATAACTAGATGAACGCAAAAAAAACATTGGCTTACACGGAGCAGGATGCTTTGATGTTGGTACTAGGTACGTCTGTGTGAATTGGATTTTGGGTACCTACATCATTTACATACATACATACGTACTCAGCCTATAACGTTCCCACTGCAGGAACACAGGCCTCTTCTCAGTGAGAGGGGAGTGGGCCGTAATCCACCACGCGAGCCCAGTGCGGGTTGCTAGATGTCACATATCTTCAAATTTTTGGTTCTAAGACGAGGTGATTCTAGAATTTCCTTCACCGTTTTGAGAGCAGTGGTGATGAAATTATTTACACAAAGTAAGGCGCCTGGCTGGGTTCGAACGCACGACCTCCAACTCGTAAGTCGGCCGTTACCACTGGGCCACCAAGGCTTTCATTTACATCGTGTTAAATTGCCATTTCCATCAACACTAGGAAAAATGATGGTAAAAAACTATGAAGCCATTTTTCCTATTATGAAGTGTGTATTTCATTGGCTTTATATTCCTTTACACACAGTACCTATAGTTTTGTTATTTTGACCCATATTGCTTTAATTATCTTTGCCATTCGTAACACTGGCAACATTTGTGCGAAAGCGTGCAAATAATGGCATAATTGCACAGACAGTGCTTTGTTAGTCCCCTGAGGTTGTGGTACATGCGGCTACGGAACCCGTATGTAGCCTTGGGTCGTCACGCTAGTTACCTCGACGGAGTGAGCAGATGTAGTGGATTTAAAGTGATAATTGCCTTATTAATCTTATGCTGTGATCTAGATAGCCTGAACTTACATGGTCGTTACGACAATGCTTTGTTTCGTATACTTAGTAATTAGTTAAAATTCAAGATGTTATTAGTTTGGACTTTATCATGTTTGGATAATCATTAGCTTGCTCCACGGTCTGCTTCTGTTATTTATTTAAGTTTTAAATTCCGTAATGCGCAAACGTATTCAGCATAAATCCATGTAGGTAATACCTATTTACCTCTTTGTCTATCCCAGATTTTTTTTTCACGAATATAATTTTCCGGGAAAATAATTGTATAACTTTTTGAGGAAAAATGTATTCAAAATAATAGAAAAATATTGTATAAAATATAAGTAGGTTACACGTTTTTCATTTTTTACACTTGGCTATTCATCTCAGTAATGGAATTTCCTCAGCCTTTGTAGGCGACACTATATATTCTCGATAAACAAGATCAAAATAGAATCACGAATTTTATGAGGGCATCCATAATTCGTAGGCATATGAGATAGTTGTGCTAACAGTAGCCAGCCAGAATAGGCACACACACTACACGCCTTGTTGAAAAATTCACTCAGCTCCGCGTTTTACTATCCGCATTCGTTCAGAATTTATAACACCGTAAATCGTAAAAGCGGGCAAAAAATTTACAGCCGTGTAGAATACTGAATCGCTGAGATAAACCGAAGCTCGATACCTCCCGCTTATCGTTATGCGCATAAATAGTCAACAAAGTTTAGGTATGTTTAGTTAACGGCTCTAAGTGTACATCAAATTAGATTAAAGTAATTAATGTTACACTTTTCGGGCAGTTAACTAAAGCTTAAAGTGTTCATGTAACGTTATAATATTCTTGTGACATTCCCTGCTGAAATTACCTCGTTGCATAACAGCATGCAACGGATAGTCAGATAATACAGTTTAGTAAAATAACTTCTTTACACTGTTCCCTTGTTGACGAAAAATTAAAAGCGAAAAGTAACACAGTATCCATGTTAAAGTATTTGTTAAAACACTCTGTTCTGACACAAGGAGGGGCTTGTGGCTAAGTAACATAAGCCGCACGGGTCGATCGATCAGGTTAAGCTACGCTTGCCGCGGTTGGTCCGTGGATGGGTGACCATCTTTACATACCAAGATCCCTCCGTGCCTCGGAAAGCACGTTAAGCCATTGGTCCCGGCTGTCATTTGTGGATCTTTGACAGTCGTGACGGGTCGTCAGAAGCCCGAAAATCTGACAACCAGTCTTACCAAGGGGTATCGTATTACCTAGTAACTGGGTTGTGGAGGTCACATAGGCAGTCGCTCCATGTAAAATACTGGTATTCAGCTGCATCCGGTTAGACTGGAAGCCGACCCCAACGTGATTGGGAAAAAGGCTAGGCAGATGATGATGATGCGCAACTTTCCTATTTTTTCTTTCATAAGAACCATCTATTGACAATAATAAACACAACCAAAATAGAATTAGCAAAATTGGTCCAACCGTTCATGTGTGATGCCGTGACCATATTTCCCAATAGGGATTCATTTATATATATACATATACATTGCTAACGTGTCGAAATTCAGCAGAAACATTCGATCAAAGCTAAAATACAAATAGGTTATTCACAAAGCGAACGGGTATTGGCGAAAAAACCAACTAGCCTCATAGTTTCCCTCCGGTCTCATACCACTGGCCAGTGACACCCTCTCCCACAAAGATGGATGCCAACGCGGGAAATATCCGGCGAACTATTCCAATTCGAAAAGTTTCCTTTTCGTAAAGCAACCGCACTTGGTTGGTGCGAAATGAACACGAAAAAATTGGGCTCACCAGCGGTCTTAGTACTTCAACAATGTGCAAATTTTGCGCCCAGCTAATCATTCTCCTCGTAAAGGGGAGGGTTTTCTTTGTTTTTAAAGTTTTGCTTATTACTTGCCTGATCGTACTGAAACTTTAGCAATGAACTATGTTCCCCGTTGTTTTACGAATATAGAACGTATATGCGTAACGTATTGCTTACCGATAAAACCTACGTAAGATAAAAGGCAGGATAAAATAACATGATTGTGTAGGCTGTGTAAAATATTTTTCCAAAGAATTTTGCCAACTACAGGAATATTTGAATATGTCTCGTGTAGACATTTTCCCGAGTCTTTACACATAAATTCGCCGACGTATACAAATGCAGGCAAGCGTAAAATATTTATGACGGCGCAATACGTTTGAATCGATCGGGACATAAGAGCGACAACTTTTACCAAACCACATATAGCTCATATTTCTTTTTGCTTTAGAAATAGGTTGATGTACGTACAACTTTTATAGAACTCTTTATTATCTTGTAGAACGGTAATTTGAAAACTGTCGATGCTAATACGAGCGATTTCACAAAAACATACATGGATACTTGTTGTAACAATACACCTACAATTTAAACAAATCCAGTTAAAATCTACAATTTAAACAAACAAGTCAAATAAAAGCTTGTAAAACGGTTGAACCTAAAATCATATGAATGGGCATAATCAAAGAGGTACGAGTCTACGATTACTTTCCTTTGTCCCAACTTAAAATACCAACCACCCAAAGAGGGCAGGAAGCCGGGAAACGTAGTACCCGATTCCAATTGCCGTAAAAGTCATAAAAGTTAGGTGCAGGCTCAAACGAATGTTGAGCACATACGGCATTCTGTCTGCATATAAAAAATTTCGCGCGCCCAAGCCCATGTTTGTAGGTCACAGAACGGGAGCGCTACGTACTTGTACACAAATCACACGAATTTCAGCAGCCTCGGATCCCTGATATTTGTATTTGTATTGATCTGCCATATGCCACCGTCATTGCTGCTGGTACTTCTCTATGGAAATATCACACAACTAGATGTGTCCAGCGATACATGCTGTTCCGATAAACCGTATAACCTTTAACCGTATATCCTATTAACCATTTGTTTGACATAGCACAGCGCACCAACAAGTTTATCACTGTCCAATCTAGCTATTTTATATCTTTGCAATCAATCTGCGCTTTACATTCGCGCTCCGCTCCATGTGATATCAGATTTTATAATAAAAACCTTTTTGTACTTTATTGAACCAATTACTCGATTGGAACAAAAGCCTTTAGTAAATTGCTCTGCATTGTGTTTTATCCCGTATGGCTGCGTTCTAGAACAACAATCTAACGATGGTGACATAAATTATTGATTATCACAGGCATGTAAAATTATAATTGCTGGAATGTTAATAGGAATAATATAAAGGCTTTCAGACTATTGCGTATTCAACTGTGAACGGATTGCTATTCCGAGTATAGGCCAATACATTCAGAATAGGTACCAATCGGCTGATGCTGTTTATACAAATACCTAGATACGTATACGTAGGTATAGTATATTCGGCTAGCCCCACTGCCTATTTGCGGAACTAGACATCGGAGGTTTTAATTAGAAATGCCGTTTCGTTTCAGAAGTTTGTCGGGGGCGAACCGTCGCGCTGCCTCCTAGGTATTCACTTGAAGCCAATTTGATTACTTCTATTTTGGAATTCTGCTAACTTGGATCGCTTTAAAGTATTCTACTTATACCTATTCTTAATCTGGTGTAAGGTGAAGGTATTTCATTGTTCAGGCTTGTTATTTTAATCAACGACTCAGCTTATTTTAGCGTGGCATGTCGGAAAGCTGAACCATATTCTAAACCTTCTTTCACATTATAACTCTCAACTTCAATTTCGTTGTACATTTTCCATATAAAACTAATCTTTTTCGGAATTACGTAGGTACCTAAAAGTCCATCGTACGTTCTAATACAAAAGTACTTAAGAAAAGATTCCTATCCAAAAAATAATATTCTTCATAAGCAGTAACAAGTCAAAATGACCCATCGGCTTATGTAATAAAAATAAACTAATAAGAAATTTTCGCACCAATTTCTTCAGAGCCTCGGTTAGACCTTATTTTTCTCCGTGAGTGACTGCGAAATTTATGAGCTTGCCCAACGCAATAAAATACCTTGCGAGAAGAGAATGAAGGAGCAAATCGCAATATATTTGTTTCTTGGTGGCTAGAGGGAGACCGTTTTAGCCATCTGCGGGGGAAATATATTTTATGAGAATGTTCTACAGCTTATGAAGTCCATTCGTTTCTTTTTATCAAACAGATACTTTTGAAATGAGTGTTTTTTATTTATATTGCTTTTGGTTTCATAATACCTTTGGATTAAAATAATTCAGAAGAAAATGTATTGGGCATACTTTTGCTTTTATCTTAAGGTTTTTAATTTTATGTGTTTTTTTTTTAAAGATTTTATTACAGAACTTTCTTCTATAAGTATTAAAATCGGCATAAGCGTATTATTGAACGGTGTCTAAACTCTAAAATTAAATAATTAAACTGTTTTTTTTTAATAACTACATCTCGTTAACAGAAAAACAAAAAGCCACATGAAAACTGTTTGTAATTCAACACGAAGTCACCCTTGATCTACCGGGACCATTTTCCTTCCTAGAATATTAAGAGAAAGCTCATTAGTTCCGTTTTCGAGGAAATGCCAAGAGAATAGATATCATTAGTCACTAACAATCGTATTAAATAAATTGCCTTCTTATTGGAACATCGTCGTTAAGGATTTGATAAGGCTTATTATCTATTCAAACAACAAGTAGGTAGGTATAGTATGTTTTTACTTGCACGTCTCATTTGGTAAACAAACACGGTAAGGAATGAATATTACGAGTTTCCACAAATGATATGAAAATCTTTGTAAGACCCACATACATATGAATTACATTCTTTGACTTGGGTACATGAATCAACTTGGGCCAATTTTACAATCTTTTATCTCAAGAATAAATATGGCGGTTTGACATATCGTCAGTTGTAATATGAATTAATGTAACCACCAAAAGGCGACTTTACAGAAGAACATTTTTTTTTTTACTTTTTCCCCCTTATAACAGAACAAGGTTTTTCTTTAGGTATGGTTTAAACCGTCGAGCCTGTTTTTTAAATAAGAACCTAATGAAATCGAAATACAGCTCCTTTTACAAAACTGACAAGTTAGTCCAGTGCTAAATTGTCAGTTTTGTAAAAGGAGCCTTAATTCTATTTCAGTTCTAAGTTCTTATTTCAAAAACAGGCTCGATGGTTTAAACCATACCTAAAGAAAAACCTTGTTTTGTAATAAGAGGGGTGTTTATGGTTTGAGGAATTTCCCATTTTCTCAAAACCTATTACGCCATTATATCGAAATAAGTCAAGATCAAATGTTACAGGTACCTCCTTTACACATGTTATTGTATTCCTACCTGCTTTTGGTCGAGAATTATCCCACGGGAATGTACTACCTGGATAAAAAGTATTCCATATGTTAATCCGGGTCAATCACTATGTGTCTGCCAAATTTCATCCAAATCCGTTCAACCGTTTTGGCGTGATTGGGTAACTTCCAAACCAAACTTTCACATTTATAATATTATAGAGTAGGAAGTAGGACAGACATGTACTGTACATATATAGGTACAGTGGATCCCCGTACCTTGAATGTTTTATCGCAGTAGGCAGGCTGTCTTCCTTCGAGGGATGATAAATTATTTGTCTACGTTGAGCCCACGATTGTATTTGCTCGTCTGTTTATTGTTTTGCATAATCAACAACTTCTGGTTTTGTGAATTTATGATTATCTCTTTATGGGATTTGTATGAAACTCCATTATAAAGAAACGGGTAACGTTATAATGAGTTGTACTAGGACTTTGAAACACTACTCGGATGATTATAGTTATTTATTTTTGACACGCTTCGTGGTACATGTTCTGTTGCACACGTTACTACTCTTTTTACCATCGACATCCGTCCGCCATAGACTATACTCACATAGACACACATCTCCTCTTTTTAGATCTATACTGTCAGTGTCACTGTCACTGTCATGCATCTAATAACAAACATAACCTCTGCACTTATTTATAAATCAAAATTACTGAATGAAAATTACTCTTTTACAGAATTTTGCAGAAAAGGTAAAACAAATTATATGCCTTATGCTCAGTTTTATAACAATAGTGAAATAAACCTATTTGTGTTGTTTACAGTGGTTAAACGAATCATAACATTGTTAATTCTTATAGCTGAACTGTGATTAGTATCATAATTTAATATTAAAGAATTATGTCCACATTTTTTATATAACATCACAAGAATTAACAAATAGCAAATGTAACATTGTATGCTCATAATCTAATCTACTTTTATAAAATGCAATAAAATCTCAAATCAACAAATGACTTGTGTACATTATTTTTACCTCTATCCTATTCATTTCTCTGAAATCTCACTTTCACTTTATATTACATCCACTAACACTTTGCTTTATATTATGTTTACGCTACTAAAGTATTATTATTCTTATAAACAATTATAACACAAACACTTTGGCTTCACTATATTTCTTCCTGATCTGGTAGTAATTTTCTTGTCTTCATTCTCTTTTTCTGGCATTGTTTTCAGGCTCAGTGAATCAGGTGATGAACTTGGTGTCTCATATGATGTGGAGAGATTTACAGATGTTTGCTCAGTATGACTGTTTTGATCACTTTCACTCATTGAAGTTATGGGACGCATCTCTTTCATAGGGGAATTAAAGTTTGATATATGTTGTGTTGAGATGCTTGGAGAATATTCTGGGGTGCTCATGGTGTATGGTAGGTCATCTGTGAGTGTGGTTACCATTGCTTCATACTCTGAGTTGTCAGATGTCTCATTACTTATTTGAGAATTTTCAATATTAGGTACAGAAGGTTTGTCTTGTTGCAGTGAGGGGTTTGTGCTGCTAAGATCTATGACATCTCTTCTGTTTTTTCTTATAGTGTTACCTTTGTCAGTCTTGATCATGTAGCTTCTAGGTTCTGGTCTTTTATCGTCTACTATTCCATATAACTTTTCAGATGTTAGGTATACTTTAGATCCTTTCTTCATTTCTGGTAGTTGTTTAGTTCTATGTTTTTTATCATAATATAATTTTGATTTCTCTCTTCTTTCAAATAATTTTCTTCTATATTTTTCAAGATCAATAACTTGTGGTTTTAACTTTTCTATAGTATTAGGAAGAGTGCTGTTTAATGTTCTTGACATTGAGATTTGTGCTGGCGATGGACCTAATATTGAAGGTGTTGTTCTGTAATTTAGTAAGCCAAGTATAGGGTCTTGAGGATTTCTTTCAAATATATTTTTTATTATTTTTACTCCTATTTCAGCTGCTCCATTACTTTGTGGAAAGTGTGGGCTTGATGTTATGTGTTTGAAGTCCCATTCCCTGGTGAACTTTTCAAATTCTTTTGATGAGAACTGTGGTCCATTGTCAGTTCTTAGTATTCTTGGTATGCCATGTCTGGCCATGATGCTTTTTAAATGTATTATTATAGCTGTAGAAATTGTTGATGTAAGCTTAACAACTTCTGGATAGTTAGACAGTGTGTCTCTAACAACAAGATATTCTTTACCCTTATAAGTACATAGATCAGCTGCTATGACTTCCCATGGATATTCTGGTATATCACTTGGAATTAATGGTTCTGGTTGTTGTACTGCTAACTTTTTACATTCTATGCATCTTGAAGTCATGTTAGTAATGTCTTTGTCTAATGTTGGCCACCATACAGACTGTTTTGCTCGCTGTTGGACCTGATGTGTTGGTACATGCCCGGTATGTAATTTGGTGAGTATTTCATTTCTCATCATACCTGGTATATAAATTTGGTTGTTGTAGGCTATTAGGTCATTAAGTATGTTTAAGTTTTCTTTGTTATCATAGTAAGATTTTAATTCTTCACTTACGTCTTTATAATAAGGCCATCCATCCTTAATGTAGGTATATAGTTTTTGACAGATGTAGTCTTCTTTTTGTGCCTCTTTGATTTTTAGTAGTCTGCATTCTGTTATGGGTATTGTTTTCATGATGGTCAAGATTGTTAGTTTGTCACTTTCCTCTTCCGCTAGTATATCTATGTCTTCTGTTTCAGAAGGGATTGGTGATCTGGATAGCATATCTGCCATATACATGTGTTTACCCGGTATGTGCTCAATGGTGTAATTGAATGGAATCAGTCTCATTCGAAATCTTTGAAGGCGAATAGGTAAATCTCCAATAGGTTTGGATCCTAGAATAGACACTAGAGGTTTGTGGTCTGTTCTTAATTTAAATGTCAAGCCTTTCAAGTATATTGAGAATCGTTCACATGCCATTGTTATTGCACATGCTTCCTTTTCTATCATTGCATACCTTTGCTGTGTAGGTGTTAGAGTTGAAGACCAATAGTATGTAGGTTTCCATATTCCATTATGATTTTGTTCCAGTATTGCACCCATACCATACTGTGATGCATCAGCAGTGACTCTTGTTCCTAGTTTTGGGTCATAGTGAGCTAGTATTGGTGATGATGTAAGTAGTTTTTTTATCTTTAGGAATGCTTTGGTATGTTCATCGGTCCACTCTAATATAGCATCTTTCTTTAGCAGGTCTCTTAGGAGTTTTGATATGTGTGCTAGATTAGGTAAGAATCTTAATTGTTGGTTGATGGCTCCTAAAAAACTTCTTAATGCTGTGATATCTTTTGGTATAGGCATTTCACATATGGCCTTAATCTTGCTTTGTAGGGGCTGTATACCAATTGATGATATTTTGTAACCGAGAAATGTGCATTCTTGAACTCTAAATATGCATTTCTCTTTGTTTAAAGTTACTCCTGCCTTCTGTAGGGCTCTTAATACCTCTCTGAGATTGTTGTCATGTTCTTCAACTGTTTTTCCAAAAACTAAGGTATCGTCAACATGATTTACACAACCTTTGAGTCCATTTAATATAGTAGCCATCTTTCTTTGAAATACTTCACTGCTGGAATTCATACCCATAGGTAGGCGATTGAATTTGAATCTACCAAATGGTGTAATAAATGTTGTCAAATCTTTGCAGTCTTCTGTGAGTATCACTTGGAAGTAAGATTTGTTTGCATCTATTTTGGAAAATACTTTAGCTCCAGCTAGCTGTCCCAAGCATTCTTCTACTGTTGGTAAGGGGTAGTATTCACGATGAATAGCTTTATTTAACTCTGTGTAATCTACAGTTATTCTGACTTTATTTCCATTAATTATCGGCACCATTGGGGAACACCACTCTGTAGGTTTAGTTACAGGTTCGATAATTTGTAAGCTTTGAAGTTCTTTGAGTGCTTGTTCTACTTTAGGCATTAAGGGAAGTGATACACGTCGTGGTATAGGAATAGCATATGGTGTTATTATAGGATTCAGCTTTATACGGTATTTGCCCTTCATTGCACCAATTCCTTGAAATAGTGTTGTGTACTCATCCTCAGGTAGTTTTGTAGATATAATCTGATGAACTTCTTTATGGAATTTAATTATGTCAAATGCTTCACATTCTGGTAAGCCCAATAATGGTGTTTTTTGACCTTCTAGAACATAAATGTTAGTAATCCTTTTCTTATTTTCCCATTTAAGTGCTATATCCTTGCATACACCTCTTCCTGGCAGAATTATGTTACAGGGTCCATATAACTTTTCTTTTACAGGTTTAGGTTCAGGAAGTTGAAGCTCTTTTCGGAGTTCTGGACTGATGACTGTTTCGGAAGCTCCGGTGTCAACTTTGAAGCAAATGTATTTGCCATTAATAAGTATGTTTGCAAATCTTGGTAGACATCTGGGAACGCTGATAGTATCAATAGTGTCGATAGTAAGATCTGGCTCCAATTCATTGATGTTTTTAGATTTCTTACATACTGCTATCCAATGACCTTTTATTCCGCATCCTTTGCATGTTGATTTTGCCGCTTCACAGTCACTAAATTTATGTTTTGGTTGCCTGCCACATTTTCTACAAGTATTATTGTACTTCTTACTGTTACTTGTTTCGGATTTTGCAGGTTTTATTCTTGCTCTCTTGTCTACATAATTGATTTCAGGTGCTGCTGATGTGTTTGGTTGCTTAAGTGTGTCAATGTTGGCGTCTACGATTTCAGCATGCCGGACTTTGTTTATTACAATTTCTAGACTCGGCTCGGAATCAAGATTTTGAATTAATTTCGACAGTTGAGTGTCTTTCATACCAGCTACGATACGGTCTCTTATTAATTCGTCTTCTAATGCACCATATTCACACTGTTTGGCAAGGGTGTGCAAATCAGTTATGAAATCATCCGCTGTTTCGTTCGGTCCTTGTGTTCTTTGATTAAAACGAGCTCTAGCATAAGTTTTTGTCTTCCTCGCCACATAATAACAATCAAATTTATTTTTGACAATATTGTAGTTATTGGCATCATCCTCCGACAACTTGAATGATTGAAAGATATCGTTGGCTTTGTTGCCCATTGTGTATAAAAGTGATTTTACTTGAGTTTCTTGTGGCAATGCTTTTAGTTTCGTTGTGTCGCGATATTGTTCGAACCTTGTTATCCATGCTGGCCAATCTGTACCTTTGAATGAAAATTGTGATGGCGGTGGGGTCGACATGCCGTTGTAAAATTGCATAAGAGTCCAATCTATTTGCGGTTGCGGAGTGGGTCTGACATTTTCGAGTTTATTTGTTAGCTCCACGATCAACTGCATTTGTTGTGTGACTTGTTGTTGCAAATTTGCTAACAGGTCGGCATTCTCCATCTTGAATTTTTAATTTTTAATTTTATTCTTTTGGTTTACGTTGGCGTTACACAATTTTGTGGATTCTGTTGAGATCCGCGCTGTCACCATGTATGAAACTCCATTATAAAGAAACGGGTAACGTTATAATGAGTTGTACTAGGACTTTGAAACACTACTCGGATGATTATAGTTATTTATTTTTGACACGCTTCGTGGTACATGTTCTGTTGCACACGTTACTACTCTTTTTACCATCGACATCCGTCCGCCATAGACTATACTCACATAGACACACAGGATTGGCAGATATCTGTTCATAAAAACAAATGGGGATCACTGTTGAAAATCAAGCATTTTGATTTGATAGGCTTGGACAAGTTTTTTTGTATATCAATGGTTAAGCCATATTTCATCATCATCATCCTATAATGTTCCCACTGCTGGGACACAGGCCTCCTCTCGGTGAGAGGGATATTGGGAAATGCCATATTTATCTGACATTATTATATTAAAGACTGATGAGTACTGTGGGAGAAAAACCTTTCTCTGGAATTAAATTATACTTATTTTAGGAATCGTTTCACGTTTTTACATTTTTTTTACTTTTTGATCATGACCGCAGAGTATCATTATTATACCGATCATAACAAATGCCAGGACACACATTTTTTTTTATACGACTTCAAAAAGGCGGAGGGAGGTTATGAATTCAACAGTTTATATATTATTATTTTTTCATGTATGTTCGGGCATAACTCCACCATTTATAGACGGATCTGCAAAATTCTTTTAAATTTCATATAGATCTGATGACCAGTTTCGGAGACAGACAACGGAAATCTTCAAAAAATTACAGCAAATCCACCGCGATTGCTGTATTCGCATAAATATGCATTGTTTACACAATTACACAACATAAAATCACACCTGTATACTCGGAAGCGGTAAGCAGATGTATTCAGTATATCAGGGTATATCCACATTTTGTAACTGTAGTGATATACGAATTGGTGTGGGGTAGGTACTATAACTAAAAAGTGTATTTTTTTTAATCAGTGGATTTTTTTTTTCTATTCTCAATACAAAACAATATCTGTTTCGTACCTATTTAAGCCATCAACTTATAACAAACTCACAGAGGTTGTATGCTAAAACCTCAGATTAGAGAATAAAGGCAGATGGACTGCGCGGAACAACGAGAGTGAGGCCATTTAACCAAATACGGATTGAACAAGTGAATACGTTCTCGAGTCAGTACGTCACGAAACGTCGTATCGCACGTACGTCCCACCGAATGTCAATATTTTCTTAGAATAATGCCGTTTTGTGTTATTAAACACTGCAAAAACAATTCCCAAAAACGAAGGAAGCAAGATGGAGTATCTTTTCATACGTAAACAATGATTATTTATCTATTTGGATATTATTTTACGTGATTATTGTTCGTGACATCTTGAAACATAAAAGTTTGACAAAAGACATTCGGTGTTGCCAGTTTATATAAAAACATTTACCCCTTAGTTAGGGAAAAAGGTATAGGATGCAGGCATATCGTTTTACAAAAATAATAATCTCGATGAGTGTTTTATTTATCGCTTTTTTGGTTCGTATGTGTGTATTTACGTATGTATATAAGTATGTATGCGAATATACAGGGTAAGTTTTTATCCAGTGCGCAAACTGTAACCATGAATTCAGCATATCATTCTAGACTTCCGACGAAACACAAATTTATCATGTCTCGATATTGTTCCATTATTTCAAAATTATCATCTTCTTTTTTGTAATGTGAGATCAATACATTCCCAAAGTAGGTACCTACATTAAATTTAGACAATCTGACTCAATGGCTAAGATTCACTTTATGAATAGGTAACAATTTATGTATAACTCTACTCTGCATTTTTCTAAGACTATAAATTATTTATTAATTATAATGGAATACTATGGGTATTTTTTTCCAATATCCTGGCAACCGTACGCACACAGCGAGGAACGTGTTTTTACAGTGCTGTCACGCAAACATAACTAGAAAGGTGCCTCACAATAATGTTCCGCGCGGTCCATCTGCCTTTATTCAGTAATCTGAGGCTAAAACCATGACAGGTTACAACCCATCCAATCTACCGTACCATTCTATTTATTTCACTCTTGTCGGTACGAACTATACTTAAGCATACCTCATGCATGCTGCACAAATTGTTAGCCTATGGTTTAGCTGACTAAAGCTATACGGTTCCCTAGAAGCGAGAAGAGGTGGCCACTGAAACGATTTTAATTAAAATAAGTTAGTATGTTTTCCTAGGGAGCGTTTTTAGACACCGTAATATCAAACCCCGGTGTTATAATTGTCCTGACAGCTGTCACTGCCGTCGTAACGTAGCTGCCACCGCTTCTCTAAGAACCCGTAGCTTTACATAATTCCGATCGAAACCGAAAATCCAATCACATTTCGTGGGATTCGTCAGGACTGTCAACAAGTTTATATTTTGTGCCGATCATGTGGTCTACTCGCTAAGCATGAAATTCGTAGTTTCAGCCGAAGTTACTTGCGGTCCTACTACGTAGGAACATCGTTTTTAGTTTGGAGCCCAAACTAAAAATTAATGACAACACTTCTTATTCCTTTCGAAAACTTGAATTTGTTGGTTCATTTAGCGGATCAACTAATTTCGTACGGGCCGCGTATAGCTACGTTGAAGACTTAGAGAGTAGACCCCCTGATCCTATTTTGTGGGATTCATTGGGGATGCGGATAAAATTAATATTTTATTCCGAAGTGATCTGATGAAACTTGCAAATGAAAACGAAGATTAAAAAATATTGTTTGAATTATTAATATACGTCAACCTTTTTTACAATATCAAAGCGTAAAGCCACCTCAAGCGTTGCCGGTGCCTTCCGTCACTGACGCCCGAGTGGCGACGATGCGTCGCAACGCATTGGTGGTTTATGCTACATGCCACAAACCACACATGCATTGCGAAGTTTCACGAGGGCGTAAGGCACACGCACTGCCCGTGTTGCCTCATTCTTCTTAAATGGATGTTTATAGAAGGTTCCTTTCTCTGGAGCGCTAATCATCGCAAGGTTGGACCCTAGTCCCGACATTCTTCTACGGACCACTTTTTATATTTTTAAATAATTTTTATTCTAAAATTTAAAAATGTTATTAATTTTTAAATGAATTACATTATTTAAAGAATAAAAGGAGATAATAATTCATATAATATTCTATTATCACTCTCTCTTTTCTTTTCCATTTATCGTTTCACAGGAAGGATCAATTCGTGCTGGATCGGTTCGGAATAAAATATTAATTTTAATGTCATTAAAATTGTATTCAAATCATTAGTTTTTAGTTCACTTAAACCTACATGGGCACTTATAAAACATCAGAAGCTAGATGCACGGCTCCAATTGGTCGTTTCCTATGGGGAACAGCCGACAAGAAACTCCACTTATGAACATTCCTAACGATTCCCATAAAATGAACTCGGATCGGAACAAAATATTAATTTTATTGACATTCCTAAGAAATCCCTCAAAGTGGGATCGGATTGTGGGATCCGAACGGAATGAGCCACTCGTCGATGCTATTTTAATTCGCTAATTATCTATATTTTAAATACTGTAGTAAATAGCTACAATAAAATTAAAACGGTTTAGCTTGCAGCTGATTCAGTGCATAAACACTACATACACATACGAGTTAATTGTCGATTGTTTGCATAAATTAAACAACATTTAGTGGCTCATAATATTTTAGTTGCTGTATTACGCTATTTATTTATGATCGCAATCAAATATACTGAGAAATCAATCTCGTAATGGGTTGTTATGTGGGCGTTTATTTGGTAACAACGATGTATGATTCATTTTATTACAAAAATAGCCTCGTATGTCAACTTAGAGGTAGGTTTCTTCCTACTCAAATATCCGGTAAAAGAGCGAGCCATTTCAAGGAAAGAACATGGAACAAATAGTTCTGCAAAATACCAATCCAATCAAGGGAAATATACTCGAGCGTCTTTAATTTTTTTGCAGAAATTCCATTTCAGTATTAACTTATTAGTACCAGCCCCATACAGGGTCTCTATCACAAACTACAGAAAAGTAATATGAATTAATTTGCTCTTTATGCATTGATGTTTTTTTTTTTTACTATACGATGTTTTTACTCCACCAGATTAACATTAAAAACTCACTGGATTGATTGAGACTAGTTAAAACGACTTCTCTAAAGTCCTAAACAACTTACATAACACTCTTAGGTAATTAATCTTTCTTTCATATGTCTTTATCCTTTTTAGGCATCCGTAGGTACTGACGCCAGCACACCAAGCTACCCCAATCTGTCAAATTTCTTTAATAGATTTTAAACTTTATCACAAAAAAGTAAGGTTTTTTTTTTTTTTGGGTGGGAAATCATCAAATGACTTCTCCTGCTGAGTAGAGCAGGAGGGCGTGTCAGACTTTTACTGACTAAAACCCACCCGTGTTCCCTCAGTAGCCCGTATGCCAGGGGCCGTGGTATCTCTTTCGAACAAACCCGCACCCCTGGCAGGCATCGGCCCTTGCGGACCCCACCTGTGGTTGCTGACATCTTTGACGGCGCGCGTGAGGAACACAACGCGCCGTCCCGTCTACCACTTTTCGGCCGCAGAGGATAGGGAGAGCGGCTGACGCTATACCGACACTCCTCTTCCCCTGCGGCCCCACCGCGTCCGCCATCAAACGGTGGCGGCCCCGTCCAGGCCACGGAAGGGAAGAGCGCTGCTCAGAAGCACCGGCACTCCTCCTCTACCGCAGCCTGTAACCCTCAGCCGCGATGCCTCCCATTCGACATCGCGGCCCACCTCAGTTGCGGTGCACCTCACCGCAACCTACTTTTTGGCCGCTACGTCAATGGCTTGAAGGCAAAAGCCCTGACGAGCGGCCCCACCGTTGGGTTCCTCTTGGCTTCACCGTGGATGGGAGACCACGGTTACTAAGCCCCCCCGCAACGACAATGCGGGAACCCACTCGGGGGGGAAAAAAAAAAAAAGTAAGGTTCATGTTCAGTTGGAAAAAATTGACAGGTTGGTGTAGCTTGATGTGCTGGCGTCTGTACATCAAAAGAAAAAAAAAAAAAAAACGGAATCCTTTTAGGCTCATTTCGTTTTTGGTCTTTCTGTCAGTCTGTCACTATGACCTTTTTCTTAGGAAAGTGTGGTATACACGTTCCTAAGAAAAAGGTCAAGTTGAAATTAATATGAAATACTAGCTTTTACCAGCGGCTTCGCCCACGCGGAACTTTCATCTCCTATTTAACTCACTTAAAGGTTGAATTTCGAAAAAATCCGTCCTTATTCCTTGTCTACACTATAAAGGGAATCTCTGTGCAAAATTTCATGATTCGAAGTCAAGCCAATAACCCTTTATTGGCTTGACTTAGAATCATGAAATTGAAAAAGCACAGCACAAGTACGAAAATTATTAATTTGTAAAATCACATATTTTTTTGCGAAATCTACATGAACTCACATTTAATAGCAGTTGGAGAATTGACGTATATCGATGTATCATAGAGCATGTTTTTCAACTACACTGAGAGATAGATTCATCCCAACTACGGAACCCTTTATAGCGGATTTTTTGACATTTATTTATTTGAAAAGACTAACCCAGCAGTAATATCTTGTGATAAACCTTGGCAGAGGAGTAACAAATGCACTAAGTTACCTACCCCTGCCCTGTTATCATCTGCGGCCCCACCGCACCGCGGCTAACATTTATATTTATAGCCTGTCTTATTATGAGGCCACGGCTATATTTCCTGGCTGTCGGCTTGCGGTACGCTTCATAATAGTTTTTAGTGTCTGTCTAGCATTTTTATGTTGGTGTTGCAACATTTTACAACAGATTCAAGTTTTCTTGACTGATTTTATTATGTTGCTATTGTAATAAACTTAGGGGATTCCAATATTTTATTCAGAACCAACCAACCAACCGCCTACCAACCGACCAACCAACCAACCAACCACCTACCAACCAACCACCTACCAACCAACCAACCAACTAACCAACTTATACCAAAACCTACAAATATAAATAAAAATGAAATGCTGTTGGTATTGGGTAATAGGTAATTAAAGCTAATGTCCGCAACTCAAGGTTAAAGCGCGTATTTTGAGTACGGGTGGGAATCGGTTATTCGAACCACCTCAGCAACTCGAGGAAGGCCAGCAACGCCTTGGTGTTACTGAAAATCTCATTTACAAGTACTTTGCCCTGTATGTGGTGATCACCGGGCAGTTTAGCGGCACATGAGCAGGAATGCTGTTGGTAAGCGTATCAATTGATGATTGTCATGGTAGTTAGAGGCACTAAATATCCACCAATTAAACGAAAATTTGAAGAAATGAGAGCTTACAAGCTTGAAATTGCCAACAAGTGGATATCAATTGTAGATTATATGAATAACTTGCTTTTGCAGGTGACGTCCTCCACGTGGACCTCCACGCTAATTATCCTACGAAAACGTATAACAGCGATTAAAGTATTCTTTTTGTCTTAACCCCGCTCAGCTGTGTGTGCGATTAATCCGATTCTAACAGACAGACAGAGTTAGTTTCGCTTTTATAATTAGTATGGATAAGAGGATTTTGGCCAGCAGTGGGATAATCTAAAAGCTGATATTATTTATTACTAGTATAACCTACTAGCTTTTGCCAGCGGCTGCCCCCGCGTGTTGGTCGTATCCCACGGGAACTGAGATGTCCAGGTTACAAACTATACGTGTGCCAAATTTCATCCAAATCCGTTCAGCAGTTTATGCGTGGCAAGTCTTGAAAAGAGTTTGTTCATAATTGACTACTTTCTGAATCGATTTCACTAACTTTTTTTTTTTTTTTAAATGGCAACAAGGCTTTTTTTTTTTGGGTGAGAAATCATCAAATAACTTCTCCCGCTCTGAGTGGAGCAGGAGGGCGTGTCAGACTTTTACTGACTAAAACCCACCCGTGTTCCTTCAGTAGCCCGTACGCCAGGGGCTGTGGTACCTACTCTTTCGAATAAACCTGCACCCCTGGCAGATGGCAATAAGGCTCAATTTTAAAAGCATAAAGTAATGCTAATGTCAACACGATTTTCTTAATAATAACAGTTAACTTTCAAATCAAATCAAATCAATCAAATCAAAATATTTTTATTTCATATAAACCTGCATGGGCACTTATGAAACGTCAGAAGCTAGGTGCACGGTTCCAAAATGTTGTTTCCTATGGAGAAGAGCCGGCAAGAAACTCCACGGTTACTCTTTTAAAAATGATTGGCTTTAACAATGTTTTCAGATATAAAATGTATGGGAGGACAGTGCAGGCCTGTAAATAAGTACCAGGTACTTAGACGAATCCAGAATAGAAAATCGTCTACAAATCTACAGTCTGTAAGGCCTACAACGTTCTCCCATTCACAATATGTAAAATAATCTACATAAATAAAATGAACCTAATTAAACATAGTGACATGATTAACATGACAATCACTAAAAAATAGTTGATATTAAAATTGATGTATAATGTCAAATAATGACGAGAATATGTCAGCATTGTAAAAATAAAAAGAACATTGAGAGCAGTTAATAGACTTTCACATAGATATGCTGTTAATGAGGTACCAGGGAAGCCACATGTGCAGAAGGAATTAATGCCAAACTTCCCTGTCTTCAACGTAGTCTTTTATCTTATAATATGCTTTTTTGATAAGGATACGTTTGATGTGCGTTTTAAACTTTCCATCGCTAAGTTCTGTAACTGACTTTGGCAACTTGTTATAGAAGCGGATACTGTTTATTAGAAATGACTTGCTAGTTTTAGTCAATCTAAATTTTGGAATCACAATTTCATCTTTACTACGTGTATTCAGATTATGGAAATCACATCGTTTTTTGAAAAGGCCTAAGTTTTTGCGAACGTACAAGATATTTTCTAGGATATAAAGAGACGGCAGAGTTAGAATATCAATTTCGCTGAATTTGTTTCTAAGAGACTCGCGAGGCCCCATTTTATAGATTGCGCGGATTGCCCTCTTTTGTAAAATGAAAATTGAATCTACGTCAGCTGCCGATCCCCACAACAGAACGCCATAAGACATAATACTGTGAAAATAAGCAAAGTAAACTAACCTAGCTGTGGCTACATCCGTCAACTGCCTTATCTTTCTTACTGCGTAAGCAGCTGAGCTTAATCTACTTGAAAGAGCTCTAATGTGAGCACCCCATTGCAATTTTGAATCTAAAGTAATTCCCAAAAATACAGTTTCCGAAATAGCATCTAGTTTCTTCCCATCAAGTTTTAAGTTTAGACCTACTTGGGGTACATTTGGTAACGAGAACTTAAGACATTTAGTTTTGTTCGCATTGAGTAAAAGATTATTAGCGGCAAACCATTTCGAAAGAACAGCTAGACTATCATTGACATGTAAGACATCTGTATCTTTTCTATCTATTCTAAAAATAAGAGAAGTGTCATCAGCGAATAAAATTATATCCGAGAAGTTAGCCATCAGGTAAGGAAGGTCATTAATATAAACTAGAAATAAAAAAGGGCCAAGAATTGAACCTTGAGGCACGCCCATCTTAACTAGAGACCCCGAGGACGTCGCCCCATTAACGTTTACTTTTTGCTGCCTGTTTGATAAGTAGGAAAGTACAAACTTTAAAGAAATAAGTATTCATAGTTCATTGTATTATGCTTTTAACTGAATACTCAAATTGGGGTGTATGAGGTCTTTCCACCGCAGCACGAGTTATTCTCGTGTAGCTCGTGCCGACACGAGAAAAGAATAATGTAATACTTTTTAAAGTTTGATTTTATACCTTAGTTTTCTTTATATCTCTCGTTAATGCGTAGCTCAAATTGAATTTTATTACATGGGGATTTATGTTGGTTTTATAGCGACTATAAAAGCTCGTCGGAATGGTTTTTATTAAAATAATCTGGGTCTTCTTATTGCTGGGACGGTACATATACAAGGGCTCTATGTACTTTAATGTGGTTAAAAGCATCAACTAATAGATTCCATTATTAGAGAAGAATTTCATATCAAACACAACCCTTTTTGCTGACCCGCGAGATTAAGCTGTCCACTTTTAGGGCAAAATCTGCCTCAATCATTACCTCTCGTGATCCCGGCCTATTACGACCCAAATCATAACTATGAAAGATAATACCAGTATGATATGATTACTTAATATGATAACGGTAGCAGGTGAGCCAAATTAGGACCACTATACAATTTATGTAGTATATAAATTACCCAGTATATCCCTTAGACATGAAAGCGAGAATGATTCAAGAAATATTAAAGGTGCTCTCGTAAAAGTAAATAACTTCTTTTGTGTGAAGGTACTTTTATTTCAGTCGACCTCGCACTCTGCTTTTTATATGTAGATGTATCACCTTCATTTATTTGAAGTCTAACATAAAATATATTTAAGCATTCACCCACGACACTTGGTGTATGAAGACGGAATATATTTTTGTGAAAGAAACTTGTTGTTTTTGTTTAGAGGTTTGATAGAAAGGCGTAAATGGTAAACCCTTGGGTCATGCTACGATAATAAGATTGTGCTATCTGTTTCAGAAGCTTTTATTTATATGTATCTCTATTTTTATGGCCAATTTTGTTTATATGGGTTTTCATGCATCAGAAAGTAAACGTATATTTTTCTGGTGTAGAACCAAATCCTAAAATAGCCTTATCAAAGAAGGAAACATTTAAAAGCATTATGTTACCTAGGTTGTTTTGGTTAACGCCAATTGCTTTTGACGCAAGTTCTGATACTGAAACCACTGTCACCAAATTGAACACAGTTCAGTTTATAACGAGTAACTTCATTCCACCACCACCACCACCATTTCAGCCGAAAGAGGTCCACTGCTGGACATAGGCCTCCGCCAAAAGGGGGATTTTGCCATAATCGCCACGCTTGGCAGGCGGGTTGGCGATCGCTGCCCATTCTTTAGTAAATCCCTTAATCGCCTTCTACGACACCCACGGGAAGAAATGGGATGGGCTATTCTTTTACGTCCGCCACCACAGGGAACAACTTCATTCAGTTGAAAGAAATAGAAAATACAGAATACCCAGAATACCTTAATTTTTTTCCTTTAAAAATCGTAATATATGTAAAGATAATAAAATATAAAATCTAAATATAATATAAATCTGTACTACTAATAATAAAGATGAAGAGTTTGTTTGTTCTGCTAGTTGCTACTACTAGTACTATAGGCTGACCGATACCGCTGTACCGCGCCTTAGGTATGCGCGGCGAGGCGGGCGACGGACGTTGTCAGTGGTGACGAATGAGCGGCTTGCACTGACGAATCAGAGGCCTGCACTGCTACCCCGTCGCGCCGCGCCCATACCCAAGGCGCGGTACAGCGGTATCGGTCAGGCTATAGCTACTCGCTAGTCTCTGGATTTATCGGTCGAATTTGTAATATTTTTTTAATGTTTGATAGCCCAATTAAGGCCTAAGGAAGTAAATAGCTCCGTCTATTTGTCACTACGCTAGAACTCAAAGGATTCGAGAATAAAGAAAAAACGTCAGAAATAACGATTAGCGAAAACGACGTTATAGCGCGGGGTAGGCGATGAGATGCAACCCGATGGGTCGGGGAACAATAAATTATAGCGCGGGTAGGCGATGCGATGCAACCCGATGCGTCGGGGAACAAGAAATGATAGCGCGGGTAGACGATGCGATGCAACCCGATGCGTCGGGGAACAAGAAATTATAGCGCGGGTAGACAACGCGATGCAACCCGGTGGGTCCGGGAGCAAGAACTTTCACGAGACTAAGTCGCGGGCAGCAGCTAAGTAGTAAAACAAAGTGTAACAGTTGTCTTTTTTTATAAGTCACATTAATTTTGATTTAGGTTCTTTAAATTCCAATCGTTAAAAAGGCTTTGAAGAGATATAGGCAAACAGCATTGCTAATAACTTTGCTCACAAAAAATCTTTTACGACGTCCTAATAGTCTAAGGTCTTGTCGTAGATATCTCGTCCAAAAGAACACCAATCTGCTCAATCCGAAACAAAACAACGAAACCAATTTAAATCTAAGATTTAGTAACATGACTAAAGTTAAAGCTAATACAATTACATTGGGTTACATACCAGCGTCTTGACGGACGTCGGGCGGACGTAACTTCAACACATCACATGCCAGCTTGCCACGGCTTGATTTAGTAATGTAGTGTCGGTTAGAGTAACTGTATCTGCGGACAAACAATGCGGCTTTAAATTAGTTTTTAAACACACACACACACAGTTTAGTAAGTGTTTAATTAACAATCTTGGCGGCAATTGTTTGAAAGTATCCATCGCGAAAGTTTAATAGTAGTTAGTAAGGGAGCAAGTTTATAATAGGTAATGTAAAGGTAATGAAATTGCCGTTTTGTATGAAAAAATTTAAACGA
This sequence comes from Polymixis flavicincta, assembly GCA_949987655.1. Taxonomy (NCBI): domain Eukaryota; kingdom Metazoa; phylum Arthropoda; class Insecta; order Lepidoptera; family Noctuidae; genus Polymixis; species Polymixis flavicincta. The sequence continues at coordinate 12,533,835 of OX465191.1, read as the reverse complement.
ATTTTTTTCATGAATTTTTTATTTGTATTAATCGAAGTAATCACCCATGCAATCAATGCATCTTTGCCATCGCAGTGGCAGTTTATTGATGCCCTTCTTAAAGAAATCAGCTGGACGGGAGGCAACAAATTCTTCAAAGGCATTTTGTACTGCCTCTCGGGTATTAAATTTTTTTCCCGCCAAGAAGTTATCCAAATTCTGGAAAAAGTAGTAGTCTGTAGGCGCAAGGTCTGGTGAGTAGGGCGGATGACGGAGAGCTTCCAACCCCAGTTCTTGCAACTTGGAGACCGTCTGCTGTGCAGTATGAGGTCGCGCGTTGTCGTGCAGGAGCAGCGGAGACGAGCGATTGACCAATGCTGGTTGGAGATGCGCCAGCTTCTCCATCATTGTGTTCAGTTCTTCACAGTACACATCTGCAGTAATGCTCACCCCGTTTGGTAAGAAGCTGTGATGAATCACACCGGCGCTAGACCACCAAACAGTGACCATCACTTTTCTAGGGGTAAGTTTTCGTTTAGGGCATTGTTTAGGTGCTGAACCAGGATCGAACCAACTTGCTGAGCGCTTACGGTTATCAAACAGAATCCATTTTTCATCGCAGGTAACAATGCGGTTCAAAATTCCTTCATTTGTGTGTCTGTTGAGCAGTGCAAGGCACGTCTCGACGCGTACTTCGCGCTGGCGATCATTGAGTTCGTGGGGCACCCATTTGTCAAGCTTTTTTACCTTGCCAATTTGACGCAAATGGACCAATATTGTTTTGACGCTAACGTCGAAAGCTGCTGCTAATTCAGCCGTAGATTGTGTATCATCAGCTTCCACAATCGCCTTTAATTCGTCATTGTCGACCAAAGTCTTCGGACGACCGCGAGGTTCATTTTTCAGGTCGAAATTTCCAGAACGGAAGCGAGCAAACCAATAACAGGTGGTGCGTTGGTTTGTAGTGTTAGCTCCGTAAACGTCGTTGATGTTGCGTGCCGCTTGTGCCGCGTTGCTGTAATTCGAGTAATTATGGAATATGAGTACCGTCGTGGTACTCATATTCCATAATTACTCGAATTTTTAACGTATCCATGATGACGAAAAAGATTGAAATGCGATGAAAATGTAACACTAATCAATAAAGAAATGACTACTTTTAGAAAAAAAAATCCATGTTTTTAAAATAAAATTAATTTGAAATTAGAATTCTTAGCCAAACAAAAATTATTTTGATTTGAAATGGCCAGTACTGCAGAACGGCAATTTCATAGGTAAAGACCTAATATATAGGTCGCTTCGTTCTTTGATCTAGGATGCTTCATCCATCTCAAACGAACTTATTTAATACTTTCACTGCCCATGAAGCCGACATGATAGTTAAAGAATCGCCAACAGCACGTAACATATCTTATGTGGGCTAGTGATCACATTAGCCCACATCATGTGGGTCGAAGGAAAATCTGTTTAGTTAGAAAGAAACATCACCATTACACAAAATATTTATCACTCCACCCTAAAAAGAAATCAACTTCCCAAATAATCAGAACAATAAAATGTAACGAGCGAAATATACACACACACACACAAATTCAAACATCCCAAGGCTACAACTGAACCTTTGAACAAACACAATACAGGCACAGTCTACAACAGTACAAATTGTATCCATACTGGCGACACACAGCCGGCTCCCCCACAAAGAAAAGGCATTCAATTTATTAATTGTCGAAAATTAAAAGGCTGTAATTTAGACCGTTTTGTTTGTACAACCACATCGCCCCACCGGGTGGGACACAAGAGCCTACCAATTACACCCACAAGGGACTGAATAACGAACTGAAATTATTTTCCTCGAGCTCTCCTTTTAATCGAAACCTCTACTAATTGCTTACCTACATATGTATGGTAAAACAGACATAAAAATGTTCGCACGGTCTTAATTAATTTCTCTTTCGGACTGAGATAGATATTTACAAAAATTACTCACATGAATATTATATGCTGTTTCTGCTGAAAGTATTTACTACATTTTAGTATCCTACGTAGGTTTTCGAGCTTATAAAGTGGCTTTAAAATGCCGGACATAGAAAGAATAGCACCATCCCATTGCTTCCCGTGGGTGTCGTAGAAGGCGACTGAGGGACTTACTAGAGAATGGGCAGCAGCGTTCTCTATGCGTTTACCACCACACTGCGATCGCCAACCCGCCAGCAGTGGACGTCTTGCGGCTGAAATGATGATAAACTTTCCATTTTGAGAAATGGTGGTCCAGTGGTAAAGGCCGCGACTTACGGGTTGTAGGTCGTAGGTTCGAACGCAGACAAGCGCTTTACTTTGTGCAAATCATTACATCACCACTGCTCTCAATACGGTGAAGCAGAACATCGTGAGGAAACCGGCATGTACTAGGAACAAAAATTCGAAGACATGTTACATCTACCAACCCACCGTGGTGGATTGCGGCCGAGATGTGAGAGGGAGTGGGAGTGGGAGGCCAGTGTCCAAGCAGTGGTAACATTATAGGCCGATGCAAATTTTGCGTATTTCACCATAAGAAGTGTCTTTATTTATCAAAGAAGCCAGCAATTTTACAAACAATAATCTACCTTTATGTAAGTGTGTACCTATAACAACTAGGTATCTAACGCAATCGGTACGAATGTCTGGAAAGTAACAAACACGATAGCAGTTTTTCATACCGGATTTTTCCATCAATTTCACCGTTAAATGCATACATCGTTCGCAGGTACAATGTATCGTAAATCAAAATGTAATTTCGATTCGATCAAATTTTTAGAGAATGGCATGACGGTGCAATCTGTGCGACCTGAATTCGTTTGGCACTATCCTCGCAATATTAAATTCTGCAGTTAATAAATTATTTATTGGGAAAAGAGGCTTGATATTATAGGTTGGTATCTCTCCTATTGGGAAGCACAAGACCGGTCGAAGTGGAGGAGCCTGGGGGAGGCCTATGTCCAGCAGTGGACGTCTTTCGGCTGATATGATGATGATGATGATGATGATCTCTCCTATTAATACATAGTATCAAGCATAGTTCATCTGTCTCTTTCTCCGCTTAAGTACTTCTTCTATCCAAGCCAAGCAACGGATATGGCTTTCAATATCTTTTAGAGAATTTATTTCGGAATGTTTTTAAGTACACATATTATAGTAGAAAAAAGCTGCGAATTTCAAAGATTTGTACCGTGCGAAGCCGGGGGAATTGTTAATAAATAGAAGCTATATACCCGCGAAATATTTCATCAATAACTCATATTTTTTAATGAAACATTTATAAAGCCAAATTAAATTCATGAAAAATCTCCAATAAACATAAACTACATTTTCCCGTCGAAATGTTTGAATTTATTTATTTTAAAATGCCAATGTCAAAATAAGTACTGGCGATCAAAATTATGATTCCACGTGTAAGGAAGGCCTATCTACAGAGAGATGTAGGATCTCTCTGTAGATAGGCCTTCCTTACACGCTCCCTTTAATTTTAATAGGCTGTCGTGAGTACGAATATGTAAATAAAGCAAGTTCCAGACGAACATTTGAATATGACAAAGTTTGAAGGCGACGGCCGGGCCGCGTTACTTGACGACCAACTTTTATTGTGATTTTATTCGGAAGAATGAAGAGCAATAGGAAATCCGTGTTTTACACCAACTTAGGAGCTAAGTTAAAGTGTCTTGTTGTATTTGTTTTTTGTTGTACCATTCTTTTTTTTTTTTTGTAGGAACGTACATACATTGTAGACGGAGGTAACTGAAACACACTGCTCGATTACGAATTGATTTCTTTTCGATTCCCTACCATAAAGTGTTGCTTTCGAAAACAGAAGAATTTTACTAAAAGCACATCCTTTTTACTAACTGTAAAAAGAGCTTAGAATGAGGAAAAGCAGAATATTGGCCGCCTACGTATTATGCTAATAGGTACGCATAATATTAGTCTTTGAGTAAATATAAGTGCCTAACAAACAAGTAAAATCAAATATTTACTGTCTGCCTACTTAAAAGATAAAACGAACCGATCCGTTTTGAAGAAAATATGAAAATAGAAGAACCTTTCCGTCGGCCGCATAATGTTGTTTTATTCAGCCTTTCTGGAAAACCTTCCGAATCATAGGTAATGGAAAGAAAACATTACATTGGATATAAACTTTTAGTAGAGCCTGATGTTGGCAAAATATTTGTGCAGGATGTGGGTAGTCGTTAAATGTGGGAGCGCGTGTCGATACATTTTAAATTAACTGGAGTGTCACAAAGGCACAAGTACAAAATTATTTCATATATTAAAGAGCGCCGCTTTCAGAATATTAATAAATTCCCACTCCACTCTACTCCACGCGCGGTTTCCCGGTAGTTATAACAAGTTATAGAGATATAGATAAAGTTGTCTACAGGGTTGAGACGCGAAAATTAGAGTAAGAAGTGGGTCAAAGTCGAGTCGGGGTCGACGTCCCGCGGCGTCGGGCGTCTAATAATTACGTAACGACGATGTCGCGACGACTCCGCGCTACTATATTCTGTGGTCTATATCACACAGAATTAGGTTCAAACTTTCTCGCCACGTGGCTCCGACATCTTGATAAATTTCGCGTTATTACTAACGTCTGCAAGTTTTCGTCGTCATGTAAAGCTGCGACGGAAGGATAAACTTCATCCTTTCACAGTACAAATGTCAGACAGTTCGCAGTTTTATGTGCGAGCAGTTAAATATTATATTCTTTACGAGTATTTCTGATTGACTTACGGCTTGCTGGAGTCTATGAGTCGGCACTTCAGCAAAGTTTCACATTCGAACCCGTTCGTCGTCTCCACTAACTCGACGAAATCTAAAAAAGAAAGATTTTAAATTAATCTAGCTAACTAAGTAGTACTGATTTCACTGAATCGTAAAGCAATTACATTTAAAACATCAAACATCGCGTCGTGGACACACGTCGGGTATTTCATCAAGTTGATTCAGTTTGACGAGGGCGCATTACACCCGGCGGATTACTTTACTCCTGTGTACATAGGATAGCGTTGCACCTCGTCTGAATAATTGATGTGCGGATGTATACGTGTCCACGCCGTACCTATTCACGGCTATTAAATCAATGGCCAGTTCCGTACGCCACCAGATTCCATTTATATTTTCGGGCGTGCGCAATAAAATCAATACTGTGAACTTTCCAAGAGTACAGTGACCTAGTCATGCGCTCACTCTGAATAAGGCCACACGTTGCATAAAGTATTTGTGACGTAAAATTATATACAAGCGTGTCATGAGAGACTCGCCCAATTAGTACCTGTAAGCGTTTGTCGAGGAGAGCGTTAAAGCTTGGCTCATTTGCATATCGCAGGTACGACATGGTAAATAAGTCCCCTTCTCTCCTTCTCGGCTGTAATTACACTAAACAAAACCCTGTCTTACAAGGTTTTGGGGCACTTACATCTACATACAGTGTGTCGTCCTAAGCTAACAACTGTGGGATCTGCATGGAGGTAGGACTGACCATCACAGTTCGGCAGGACGCTGCCATATTATTTGTAAACTTTATGAGTTGTTCTCTGCTAACTCAGCTAATTAAACCTTAGAGTTAGGGAAGGTATTGTTGAAGTTATCAGGTTTGAGTCTACTTACTTATCGAGTATAATACCGAATATCCTAGTTAATTTTACGCCTCGTAGATTATGTTTAGGTAAATACTAGGTTTTTCTTAGATTAGTTTTAAATCCGATGGTTTAAAATTAATCTAAGAAAAACCGAAGTGTTCTATATTCAATAACTGGTACGATACCAGTTATTGAATATAGAACACAACTGTTTGAAAAACGCAGTTCTTTATACAAAAATTACAGCCGAGTTCGGTGCTAAGTTTTCATTTTAGTATTAAGGACTAAATCGAAATAAAGTTCGGAATACAAATATATATTAGCTCAAAGGTTCAGGCTAGAACTTAAGTTAGATTTCGTTTTGTAATAAGGCAGGTATAGCTTTTTACTACAGCTTGGTGGAAATTACTTCTAGCTTTAGTTTTCTTTCTAGCAAGGTCACAGATACCAATATAATAATAAAATAAACCTCAGTTCAAACAAATACGACACATCTCCCGGAACAGAACATTGTATAGATCGTTAAAGTATTCAGAACAGACTACACAGCTAAAGCCTACCACTTGAAAAGCGATAAAAATCCATTTTGAATGCGCATATTTTCCCGCAAGCCGACGTCCCGCGCGGGCTCGAGACAAAGGCCTGTGAAATTACAGTCTTGCTTTTAAATGCGAGAATGAATCGCAATGTCTCATCCCCTCAAAGCTTTACGAGCTTGTGGAAAACTGCGCTGTATCTGCTGTTCTTGAATACACAAGCTGTGACTGTTTCTATTAAAATAGAACCTGTGAATTGTACTAAATAATTACCCTTCGCGACTTTTACAATTACCTAGAGAGACTTCCGAACTTTGTAGAGCTATCAACTCCCGAACAAAGCATTCGGGACGACAAACAAGATATTATACAACCGTTGAAGTGCAAGCAATGCAATAAGTGCATACCATTTTAAAACACGCTTCGTTCCAGTAAACTTTAGCAATAAATCTCACAAGAGAACAACGACTCAGTCGAGCACACAATAGTTCCAGTGTCCCGGGAGCGAAATTAAAACTAATCGTAACTGAATCTACGCGACGCAACACTGTGTAAGTAGCGCGGCGTGATCGGAATACACCGGGCACGCTTCAGCTTCAATGTAAATGTAAAGAACGAATGAAAGAAACGAAACACGTTTAAAAAGTCCATTAGTTGCGAACCCACATGAGTTTTTGCCCCGAACCGGCCACAGCGTGAATTTAAAAATGCACCAGCTCGCTTTGAATGTTGGCATCTTTTCATTTGTAGGATGTGTTGCCGCAAGACAAAACCTCGGGGAATTACACTCTTGTTCCTCAAATACGAACACGGAGCGCAATATCTTTCTCTTTGAAAACTAGGGAAACTCATAAACATACGGCTTGAATGTTGCGTTTGTGTTTCTCTTTTTGCGTGCCATGTGAGTTTTTTTTTTTTGCAAGCCCTATAATTATTATGAATAAGCATCCAGGAAACACGTCGTCGTTATGGCTGCCTTCTTTTAATTAAAAGCTTATCAAAGGTTTCTTGTAACGAACTTTTTATTCGATCAAAGCAGAAATAACTCGTTTAATCAACGATTGCGGTCCCCTATAAGGATTCCCCTTCCCAAAGCCTGTTGTATCGTATCGTGTAACTAATGATACTGGCGACCGTCCTAAGTCTGAAAAGAAACGTTGCCGTACCGTTTTCATCTCTCATTTGTTCCGTGACCGTGGAGACAGCAAGCAATGGAGACAAAGTAGAGCGAAATTGCGGGGACGTCGCTAATGCCACAGGCGGGTCGAGGTTGCCCCTCTATTGTACTTTATGTCGCACAAACAAGATGTTTGATGAACCCACATTACGAGCAGCGGATCGAATTAGGACGGTAATTTATCGTATTGTGGTTGTGACCGCATTGAAAAAGCTGTCGACTCAGACGGAGCTTATTACTTCGCCGGTCGGCCGTAATTGAAATTTATTCTACATAAAAACTAAATCACCCTATAAATAAATTGGCAGTCAATGTTTTGCGAGTTTCGCAACGAAAACGCAGACCGAGCAGATAAACGGTAAATCAGAATTTTCACTTCACTGAAACTTGGGAGGAAATAAAGTTAAAAGATGTTTTCGATGTTGGAACTGTAGCTAAGGCCGCGCGATGATGATATAGCGATATTTTAGCCAAGTTTGTATCAAAATGTAAACTTACCAATATTTTGAGTCTCCGCTGATAGGATTTTGGTGACGTTAATGGGCAAAGTTGCGCTGTGAACACAAATTTCTGCGTAATAAAATAGGCCTTCAAGTAAAATATTGACAAGAATATATAAGGGCTCGCCGTCTATACATAAAAAGTATTAATAAACTATAATTTCGTTGCCGAAATGAAAGATGTCGTTGAAATGGCTTTCTTATATTATTAAATATAGTCTGCCTACGTTATTTATTTAATTTTAAGTTGGCCAACATTTTATTTTGACAAGACAGGCAATCGTAGGGTATTCGTAGGGTTTCATCTTGAAATGATTACTCAGAGGTTCTTTATTCGTATTAGAAATGGAAGACAAGGTTATAAGGCTTTATTGATTTAAAAGGCAAATTGTGCCCACTTAAACTGTGTTTGACATAACATGAAAATATATTCAACAACAAAACATACCTACTTAACATTAAAAACAAAGTTAAGCAAGTAACAAGAAACATACCTGTTATGGTCTTCCTTCTTTCGCGTGTTGTCGCGATATAAACAGTGAATGTTTTGTTTTTTGTCACCGCGAAACATCAACCACATGTCGTCCCCTTTGTTCAGTAGACCTGTGTAAAATATAATGTTAATTTTTTTTCATTTCTACCTTTAAAATAGATCACACAGAACCCAGTCTAGTTTTGGAAAAAAAAATCGGGTTTGGAAAGGACGCCTCTATGCTGAACATACCTATCAGATTGTTCTTTGTAAACTTATTAGACCTTTTGACAGTATATTTGGCTCTCATTCTAACTCGATGTGTCAAATTAACGATCCGTGTGTCAATCTCAGAATACGGAAAGAACGTCAATGAATGTTGTTCACAGAAAGAGGTGCTCCATCTAATAGGGGTTAACCTGTTGCTACTAACCGGGGTATATACTTCGGGTTTTTACTGAGAATTCAATAATGGAAAATAACAATATAATTTTACTCAGCAATCACACTTGCAACCATAAATAATCATAATAAACATGGCTGTTAACCTAACTTAAAAAATTGAGACAATTTATACCTTGACCTATCTTTCGTGATCAAATTGAACGAGTGAATGAAGTCAGGTATCTCAGAAACGAGGGTGCGTGCGTCAGGAATTGTACAAAAAGGTTTTATTCTTTCCTTTTTTGGGCTTCCCATTCTATATGAGGCTTGATGTGAGATACGTGTTACGATTTTTCCTGTACACCCTCCGCTTTCTGTATCTTAATATTTTATTTTTATTTGTATTGTCAAAAAGACGTTTTTGTGTCTGGAAACTGTGGATTGCATATTGTAATGAAAAACATATCCAGTTGGGTATGCTTTTCGCTTGCACTAGACAGGCAAAAAAAAAAAAAGAGTTTCGAAAAAATAGTCAATAATAGAACACAGCTGCGGCTTCCCAAAGCCCGAAAAAAAAGACAAATAAACGAAAAAAAAAACCTAGACATTCGATTTTCGAAACTAATTCAGTGCGTTGACAATTGACATAGATGGTTTAACCCTCTGAGAACGGTGTTCACAATGTCTGTCTGGTAATACGGCGCTCAACTTTGACCTATTATCGGACTCTGTTCTAATATTCGGTGCACCTTCGTCACTATTGACAGCTACTGTCATCGCGCCTCAGAATATTTGTGACATAAATGTCGAACGAATTTTGACCGTAGCTACTGGATTCGTCAGTTGACACCTTAATTTATTTTAATTTTGGTTGATTGTATTTTGATGTAAGATGTCATGGCTGCCACTTAGTATTAAGTGGTGAATAATGTGGTTTAGTATTGTATAACACACGGGTATAATATCAAGTAGGTACCTACCCAATCGTACTCCACAGCGTGTTTATAATAATAGACGTCAGTACGGTCGGTGCATAGTAACTTCTAATCTTAACATACTATGTATTTACTGAGAATATATTCTACGAATAATTTGCACCATGTGTTACTTACTAACTTACCGCTCCACGTTGAGATATAAAGCCCTTTACCTAAATGATATTTTAACTACTAAATTGCTCACTACAAATCATTTCAACAAAAAGATAAAGGAGAGCACTCTAAGAATAAATTACTACGTTGAAAATATTTAAGTCTCGAGTTAAAATATACTGCCTGTAAAGCCCAAAGCATTAATCTGGTATTATCACAATCCCCGTCGCCCAAAAACTACTTGTAATAATCACAAAATAAAATAATCCCTAACGTTTTCAGCCACTTTAGAGCATTAAACACTTATTAAAATTAATTACCTGACCTTTTTCATCGTTTTACGTAAAGGATAATCTCCACGAGCGGATTTCGTTTCACTCAACCATTTCAATTGCAATTAAATTTGGGGCAAATTGAATCGAAGCGGATCGGGCGCGGCAACCAAGTGTTCGACAAATAGTCTGTTCCAATTTATTTCCATCGCACATAATGAGATACGTTTCCCAACGAATACGGTTCAGATAAAACGCTCTTTAATTTTCGTGTTGTTACGTAATACGGTGATCGCTAAGGACACTTCACTGTAACGCTTCCTCTCTAGACACGAATTCACAATTTGCACGAGAAAATTACTTTTTTTTATTTTCCCGCCTTTTACCCGCTGTCAGCTGTCAATCCCGCATTAAGGTTCTTTTTGAGGTAAGCGTCGAATTTTGTATCCTTAATGTTATTTCAAGAATTCGCCTTTGAAATGTTGGCTTTATTTTGTGTTTAAATAATAAAGCATTAGCAGATAAAAACGAGAGTATGTATTTACTATATGAGTAGTAAGTTTGCTACATTTAAAACAATTACAGTATTGTTAGCGCCTATGTAAAAAACCCAAGTCATAAATTCCTGTCCATGCAGAAAAAAAAAGCATTTATTTTTATTTTTTACCACAGATAAATTATGCTCCTTCCATAGTTATGTCATTTCTATTTTTACTTGCGTTATAATAAATCACAGATACTCACGTAACTTGCTAGCTTCGGGGAAGTTTTCTCTCGTCTCATTTATCGGGAGACGCCGACATCTGCAAAGATAATAGGGATGAATTCTCGCCACTATTTTTAACAGAACAAGGGTTGTTTAACCAATGAATAAATTGTTAAGTTTCAACTTTCTGGCAGACTCGGTCACTGAATTTAATTTTAAAGAGATTTGGTTTCCTAATGTAGTCTCGACAAGGATATTCTCTTAATTTAAATTGGACTTTTTATTCGAAATAAAAAGTTAGTTGTGTATGTATTTCAGGTCTATTTAAGGTATTAGGTATCAAGAGTGAAATCTAGCCTTTGTCCAGTCGATACATTCTGTAAAATTCTAATCTTGTAAACTTATATGAAGAAAGTTGTAAATAGTATCTACGATTAATTTTTTAGAAATGCTAGTTAATAAATTGGATGTATGTTTCATGTTTCTAGTAAAAAAAAATCTTGATGCTGGGAAAGCATCAATTAACTTCTTCTGCTCTGGGTGGAGCAAGAGGGCATGTCAGACTTTTGCTGACTAAAACGCATCCGTGTTCGTTCAGTTGCCTGTGTACTAGGGGCCACGGATCTCTTTCGAACAATCCCCTGGCAGTTAGCGGCCGTTCCGGCTCTTTGAGACTCACATGGAACACAACGCGCCATCGAGCCGGGCTTGGTCCTCACCGGACAGCAAGCTACCCATTACTCATCATCCACAAACCCACGCCTACGCTGGCCAGGAATCAACCTGGGATTCCCGACACCCAGGGTGTCTTCTGCGGCGACTAGGGTCGTGAGAGCGCATATACCGTCTGTCCCTCACGTGCGCCGCCTCCTTCTTCGCGATCATTACTGCTTCGCAGAAATGGTTCTAGTAATGGGACGATTTCACGCTCTTCTACAATTATGATATGATCATCATCATCATATTCAGCAGACTCTTGTCCTATGTTACTTGAGGTCGGCGCAACATTTCTTCATCCATTCTCCCCTGTCAACTGTCACGTTATCATCATAATGTGACATCATGAAATTAAATACTTCTATACACTACTTGTGACATCATGAAATTAAATACTTCCTAGTACACTACACTAGTGACATTTATAAATTTATTTCTCAAGAACCTTCCAAGTCTTGCGAGTTTGTGTAGTGTTAATAGTTTGTGAGGTGTTAATTGTACCTAACAAAAAGTTACAATTAAAACCTCAATAACATGACGTCTCAACCACACCAACGTGAAAACAAACCCGACATGCTTTTACCTCAGAACTATCCCATTACAAATACGACTAATGTAAGTACATCATTACACGGTGTACATGTATCCAGGTATTCCCGGGAAGCGTCCTTTCGAACACAATAGGTAGGGTGTCACCTCGTGACACAATGAGGGTACTTTAACATGCTCTTACATCAAGCTGAAGTACAGTCGACAAATTTGAATCATGACCCACTTTAACGATAAATCGTTTGAAACCGTCAAAGTAACAAAGATTTCCCTCCTTTACAGTGCATGCCGCACTTAGGACGTTTTAAATATTAAGCAAGCTATGTCAATACGGGTCCAAGATCAATGCAATTTTAACCTTTGTCATCACTGCAATAGATAATATTTTAGATAAAGCATTCATAATCGTTTTTGAATCCAAACTCTTTGGAATTAACTGGTATGACTCAGAACAAATGTTTCTTTTTTTTAAACCATGTTCCGAACTCTTTCGAGTGTGAAATGACGGAAATGACAAAGCATCAAAGTCACTCTGAAATTGGTGTCAAATAATCATTAATCAATGCAAATAATAATTCCTATGAGAATAAAAAATAGTTAATTTTATTTATATCGTATAGTGGCAAGACAAAGAGCTCGGATTATAGTTCTCAGTAAGCAGCGCTACGGTACACGAGAAATATCTCGAGAGTTAAGGGGGAGGTATAATCTCGAAACACAGTGGACATCTCGAAACACCTGGATCAAGCGATATGAAGAAGAGGATACTCTGGAAGATATAATCATGGCGTTCGTCAAATCACGAATCAACAGAAAACCGACATGCGTCATCATTACGAAGAAGATCCGTTTACTGGAACACGATATTTTGCGGCACGTTACGACGACGTTTGCAGTCGCCTTATTGCATGAGTTAAATAACATATATATCAATGCCTTATTGGATCAATGCGTTTGAGACTATTGGCTGTTATTACAAGCAATGGTAGTTAGGTAGTTACACTCGATATTAACTATTGTTTTATAATAATGAGTTCAACATTATAATTTTTCTATTTTTTTAAGCGTTTTACTTCCCCACTTCTTATTGTTGCCTTAACGCACTTTGCAAACAAAATTCAGTGAATATTTATGCAAAGATGGCGGAATCTCGTTTTCTAGCACACTTAAGTTGAACGCATATTAAAATAAATAATAAATCAGATATATTAGATTAAAAACAAATTGTTTTTAGTACGATAATGCATACGCGTCGTGTTTATTTTGGGTGTGCATTCAGCTATAGAGCGTACTCGTATGTAAAAGCTCTTAATAAAGATGGAGACTGCAACAGATAATTCTCTGTATGTTTCGGTATAATTATATGGCAGAAAACAAGGTCGTTACCATGGAAATGTAAGTGTACGCGAATGTCGACCTAATTGTATTTGAATGTCTGTAAGAAAATAAGCTTATGGTGGGTCATAATTCAAATGTGTCGATTGTACCTCGGCGCAACTTACTGTTTGTTATAAAAAGACATTGTTGTCCTGAGGACTATCGAAATTCTTGTCACTCTTGTAGTGCATGGTACAGTATGAAACTGACAAATAGGGCTTTTAAAAAGCTTTTGTGTACCTGCCGTGTATTTTTTAGACTTTGATTAAAGACATTTAGAAAGGTAGACAATAAGACAAACAAGGTTAGCTTTCTCTAGCAACCTCTCCTAAATCCGCCTTAATGCAAAACAAGGTTTATCCTCATGCTAAGTGACACACGCGTGACTAAAAGTGACTTTTTTCACCCGCGATTTTAAAAATCCACATAGATTTGCACAAATCGACTGACAAAATTTGTGTGGACGTGATATTTTAAAGTCGCTGCATGTGTTCCTAGCATTAGACCCAGGTTTTTAAAACACCACGCCTGTTTTGAATTTCGAACTTAATTTTGAAATAGTTAAAGTTCTTTAAAACAAAAACTGACGTCAAACCCAAGTTTTAAGTTGTCAATTTTGTAATATGAATTCATTGTGACTGAAATATGTTTAGATTTGGACGACTTCTAGCTTTAATCAATTTGCACTCATCATCATTTCAGGCCTCCCCCACTTTTTACTAGTTCATAGTAAAATAGACTAAAGTTAAGAACTCGTCTTGTGATGAGATGGATAGACTCCACCCCAATTCCAGTATCTCATTTCCACTGTGTGCATATTTTAGAGAGATGTTCGTATCGTAGCTACATATTGCACAATTCGGCCAGGCATCTGCGGCTACCAATCAGACGTAGCGTGACATAGGCACGTCTTTGGCACGTCTAACTGACACGTCTTCCACTGTGAGAGTGCCGCTGTCCACAATCTACGAATAGACGAGATGCAATAGGTATTGTTGCCTAAAATTAAAGACCTTAAGAGCAGGCAGGTAACCATGGTCAAAAATAGTTATAATTAGTCAACACTTTATGTAATAAACTTACTATCTTACTATATATACTCTGAGTTTGTTTCGGCCTTTCTTCTCAGAGTAGTCAGATAGGAAACGCCGATCTCATCTAGTTTAAAAAAAATATGATTGACGTGTAAAAGTGTTTGTACAAACCTACTTACAGAAATAAAATCATTTATAGTAATATTATATTATCTATATTATAAATGTGAAAGTTTGTGTGTTTGGATGCTTGTTAAAAAAAGGATTTAGATGAAATGTGGCTTTTTTTTTACATTAAATTAAGATTTCTTCGATAAAAAAGCGACTTGTCTATTAGCCAACACCTCAGCTTTAGGTGAATATGCATCCGAATATCAGATCTCTGGTTATTACACATGGGAAAAAATTTATAAGTAAGTTCCCGTGGAATAATTTCCAACCTCCACGTGGGCGTATTCGCTGTCAAAAGTTCCAAGAGTTCATTTAAAAATGTAAAGTACGTAGGTACCTATATTTATATTCTTTGAGAATAGCCAGCCCTCTTAATCACATACTCACTTACCAAATTGTGTCATAGATCTAAAACATATTGTGTATTTATTTCCCAAGTCTCATATGAAAAGATATTTTTCACTCCATTCACATTTACTTAACCCATTTAAACCGTAGTGTAGTAAACCCTAAATGTACACGATATTGTTAAGGCCCGTCACACATATCGACAGTTTTGATGGATGATCACATGGGAGTTACCATGGAATGCCTGAATATCTAATGGCGTCGACACACCAATTTATCACACGCTGATTATTCGCGATTTCAATCCCACGAAATTGTACGGTGAACTGTTTACGTAGCAATGATATGTTGGAGTATTTATCATCCAAATTATGGGTAGGACATTGATATAATGTTGCCAGTTTGTTGTTAGTGTGTTTTGATACTGAACAGTTAAGTACTGTTTATTGTTGAACTGTTACCAAGAATACAAGTGCCAGTCAAGAGTAGGAATGCATGCAGCTTGCGTGACATTGCGACATAATACAAGGTGGTGACGACAATATATTAAGCTTTTAATATAATTTTTATATCAAATGACGTCCGAGTCCGCATAAAAAATTCAACCAACTTGTTTACTAACTATAGCTGGTCAAAGATTGGCAAGACCCATCAATACTACTTAGTTGTTTGAAAAAAATACTTTTGTATTTTAATTCTATGATTTATTTGATAGTTTTCTTACGCACTAGTTTTAGCAGTGTTTCAATATACTGTCGTTTAATCGTGTCCACATGTTTTAACAATGTTAGTAAGACTAATCAGACATCATTACGGCAGAATGCATGTAACCTTCTTACTACTTATCTTTTTCACAAGTAACCTTCACGTGCACTCCTGCCTTAACAGTACGATATTGTTTCTAATACATTGAAACGTTAAAGTCTAAACGCTGGTTTTTCTAAGTGGTTGAACTAGAGAGCCATTTATCTTACGACTCGTGCACACAATGGTCGATGATTGATGAAACTTTTGCACATGAATGGAACCATGGAGTTGGACACTGCAGTGTGGCCGATGGATATCATTGTGGCCAGATGACATTTGTTGAATCTTTTGAAAGCCTTGGGAACAGAAGCCACGCTGTATACCTTACAGAATACGTAATCAATTAAACACAATTAATAATTAAAAAAGGGTTCGAAAAGCCTTTTTTTATTATTTACAAACATTCCTCTCTAATAAAATGTCATTAGTAAAGGAGGATTAATGGATTCTAGCGGTTTTAATAAAAAAAGACTTTTCCAAAAAAATAAAGCCTATGGATGTAGGTATAACTGTACACTTTAATGTTGCTGGCAGATTATAAAACTACAATGTCTTGATTGTCTATTGTGACCGATAGTTCCAACTTTAGTAAAGTTACAATTTGATGTGAATTGTTAACCTTTCTGAAGAACATCTCTAGTTACCATAAATGTCCTTTTAGGGTGTTTATACATACATCTGCCATATAAATACCTATTGATTTTCACCTTTCAAAAACCATGTATGTTAAAAATGTGGATTTATACAACTCATCGTCATACGATGGTCTAGAATTTTAATTGATTTTCGTTATATACGTGAGATTTATTGTGGGATACGATAAAAAAAATGTGTGTTGCCAGCTATTGTGCGGGCCACGACAGCTATGATAGATGGACGCCCAGCGTAATGGCCAACTTATTCCAATTTATCTTAAACCGACACCGCAGATACATACTTTTGTGCATATTGTATAATAAGATGATTACACATAGGTACTTTTATCATACGATGTGCATACGTGGGTAAGTAAATAAATTTATTTAATAATAATAAAAACGGATACAAAAAGGGTACATTTAGTCATTTAGTCAACAATAGTAAATTTTCCATACAATTATAGTGTCTAAAAATAGACTATTTCTAAAATATTTTATTACAAGTGCATGTGATAATGTTCCGGAATTAGAATGTTATGTAACGACCCACCCGATCTAGGTTTATTCAAACCTGTGTTTCGGACCATCACTTTACATTTCAATTAAATTGGGACATTAATTATCGTCATGACATAATTTCTAGAAGTTTTTCTGTGTCTGTGTAATTGAGTAACGCTAAGTATTCTGATAACATAGTACTACATTTTTTGTAGCTTAAACTATAGATAATTACTTATTAAATAGAACACATGTACTCTCACCTTTTTCCTGTAGGGGTAGACAAAAATTAGGTAGGTATCTATGCAATTCTACATAAAGAACGCTTCGTCTTCTTAACAAAGGTAACTAATATCTATAAAAACGACGTTTTCAGCAACACTTAAACATTTTGGACGTTCTACTATTATAGGTAAGCCTAGCTAATACCCACCTAGTCATACGTTGCAATGCCCTTTTAACCGACGTCAAAAAAGGAGGAGGTTTTATGTTTTACTGTTTATCTTGTCATAATTTTTTTTAAGAGCCTTCTCCGGCACGTACCTACACACAACGACTTACCAAAGTTTCCTCACAATCGGTGGACCCATTTTCGAGTTTTTGCGAGACTAACCCACAGCAATTGATTTAAAAAATATAATATTTAATAGACCAGCTGACCCGACGGACGTTGTCCTGTCCAAATTTCAATAATTCATCGATGTAATTTATACAATATTCCCATAAAATATATGCACTTTCAATTTTCCCGAATTTTCGGCTGGTTCTTTGGGTTTCTTTTTAATTTTCTTTTTTTAAACCACCCCTGTATTAGTGCGAACAAAATAAAAACATATAAAATCTAATTACCTAAGCCGTTTTAAGTCTCAGCGAGACTAACGAACAGCAATTTGTTTTTTTCTATAATAGACAGAAGATTGAAACATATAGTTCATGTCAAAGGGATTTCATTGTATTTTAATCTTACTGAATATTTCTGATATAAACCCGGGACAGACGTCCCTGTGTGTAGGGGTAATAGCATTCACAGGAATGCTATTACCCCTTATTTACAGCTACAAACAATCAACCACACAACCCTAACACTTATTGAATGCCCCATAGATACCGCGATGGGGCTATATCTCCACAATAAATCGTAGATAAGTAGTGGAAGATTGCTTGCCCACCGCCCCGGGCAATAGCCCCACGTTCATTTTGCTCACTTCTTCTCGGAACCTGCAGGGACTTATAAACAGATGCTGTATTTCACACATGAGTATTTATTTTCCACAGGATTTAAGACGGTACAGTCACTACGAAAAATTCCCGAAACGTTATTATAAAATTGGCGTTTTGTCGAGCTGGCTTTGATCTCAAATACCATTCTGGCGTTTGGTTAGGAATTCTTAAGATTTGGGCTTGTGTATTTGTGTTTCGAATTTAGTTATTCATTTGTTTTCGCGCCACCTTTGACATTGACTTTTCATGTAAAGAAAAGTCAATTTTCCGTTCTATAGCATTTTCATAAAACTGTAAAACAATGACAGTTGTGATTTCAATGTATGTACAATTTAAGTTGGTGTTATAGTCAATTTGCTTAACAATTCATTTCCCTGACTTTAACTTAGAACACCATTATTATAGTCGATCGCTAGATCGCTGCTGTTGACTGTTCTTTTATAAGTGGGAAACGGAGTATTCGCTAAAAGCAAGAACTAAAACTAATGCGGAACTCAAAACAGTTTAATAGGAGTACTATTTCAGGACAAAAACGGATGAATAGTCGGTCTAGACAGAACTAAAAAATTTAAATACTTAATGAAAATGGAATAAAATAAAAAAGAGTAAATGAATCCGTGCAGACGACCTGTGCAAAAACGAAAAGAAGAAATTTTATCACAACTTCTTGTTGGTTGAAGTATATATAAGTATGTGTGTGTGTGAGCATTAAAATAGCCTCCACGTGTGGCGAATTGGCGGTAGTTAAATATACCTACGTCAGGTGCAGTCTGAACAGTCAAGCTATGTGACCTTCCAAACTGGCTAGTATACAGGAAAAGTTTTTATCCAGTGCGCAAATTTTAACCATGAATTCAGCATATCATTCTAGACCCCAAAAAAAAAATCTGCTGTTCCATACTTTTTGACCGCGTAGGTATTGCACTTTTCTATGAAACAGCCGTTTTTTTTTTTTTATAACCGGCGAAAAATTTCTGCGGTAGGGGTATAGAATGATATGCTGAATTCATGGTTAAAATTTGCGCACTGGATAAAAACTTACCCTGTATTTACCACAGCTTTATACAGTTTCTGCATGTTTTATTGTAAAAAAGAACCCCCCGCCCCCACAAATACGTTCTAAGTGAACACTTGAAACTATGACATTTTTTTTGTTGTTGTAGTAAGTATTAAAAATATAAAAGTATTGTAATATACAATAGCATAGTAGAGCAGACAGGCAAAAATTCCAGAAATACGTATGAGTCAATTGGCACGTTTAGAATTTTAAACAATAGGTAAAGTAATGGAAAAAATGTTGCCAATGTTGCAAAATGATCTGGAACAGGCTTCTCTGGCCCAAGGAATAAAAAAACATACAAACTTTCGCTATTTCACCCCTTTACATGGGAGTTTCCTAAAATTCTTTCTTAACTGACGTCACCTACACATAATCTACCTCTGTACCAAATTTCATATTCGTCGGTCCAGTGGTTTTTGAGATTTCGTGTTTAATCAGTGAGTGAATGAATGAGTGTTACCTTTCGCTTTTATATCTGTCTATAGATAACGTTGAAGACTTTATTTGTTTGTTTGAACGCGCTTTTTTTACATTTGGTCGCCCAATTTTTGAAGAAGGTGGAGATAAGCTTTTTGACAATATGCTAAAACCCTATGAACCCGAGTAAAAAGAAAATTGTTAGCAGTGGTGGCCCAGTGGTAACGGCCGCGACTTACGAGTTGTAGGTCGTGCGTTCGAACCCAGCCAGGCGCATTACTGTGTGTAAATAATTTCATCACACTGTTCTCAAACGGTGAAGGAAAACATCGTGAGGAAACCGGCATGTCCTAGAACCAAAAAAAAATCGAAGACATGTGACATCTACCAACCCGCACTGGGCCCGCGTGGTAGATTACAGCCCACTCCCTCACATAGAGAGGAGGCCTGTGTGCCAGCAGTGGGAACGTTATAGGCTGAGTATGTATGTATGTATATCAAGTGAGAACGACTGCACAGATTTGGTTCTTATTTTTGTTTTACAATAACATAATCCGAATTAGGTTATAAAAGAAAGCAAAATTGGTAAAGTGTCCCGTAAAATGTTCAAATTCGGGAAACTGCAAGTAGGTAGGTACCTTTTTCTATGGGATCTCATGAATTGGGCTGGGCTACCAAATGCAAAAAAAATCTGCTTGCTATTTCCAGAGATTACCCCCATACAAACTTACAAGCCAATTTTACCTCTGTATAATCTATACTAATAATAAAGAGGAAAGATTTGATTGTTTGTTTGCATTGAATAGGCTCCGAAACTACTGAAACGATTTGAAAAATTATTTCACTGTTGGGAAGCTACACTATCCCCGGGTGACATAGGCTATATTTTATCCCCGTATTCCCACGGGAACGGGAACTACGCGGGTGAAACCGCGGAGCGCTGCTAGTAATTAATAAAATAATTCAAAAAATAGTATTTATACTAATAGTAGGTATACCTAGCTACTTATATCTACCTAAGGTGTAACTTTATAAACATTATTTTAGTAAAAGGTATTACGCAATCCAGTGACTCTCAAATTCACCGTGATGAAATACCTTTCAAGCATCCCAAATCGTTTCCTTATGAATGCACATTGTGTGTGTGATCCCCAACACAATCAAATTATTGAGCCCCTCTGTGCCCCTGACCGACACGTGTCATTTATGTGATATAGGTAGGTCAAGGTTGTCATTTCCGGAAAATATTTATGTTTATTGCTCTTTGTCCCATCCCGTGGGACTCGAACATAACCGGCGTTATACGGGTGTATTAAACACGTGTGCCTCCCTACCTTGTCATGTAATAATACATGCGTATTGCTATTTATAACTTAAATAGTTTTAATTTTTAGGGAAGTGTGCCCAACTGGTGCCAACGGAACCCTCACTAAGCATCCGTTGTCTGTCTGTCTGTCTATCAGGGATTGTATCTCAAGAACCGTAATAGCTAGATACACAGTTGTCATTAGGGTTCCGTACCTCTAAAGGAAAAAACGGAACCCTTATAAGATCACTTTGTTGTCCGTCCGTCCGTCCGTCCGTCCGTCCGTCCGTCTGTCAAGACCGTTTTTCTCAGGAACGCGTGGAGGTATCAAACTGAAATTTCTATATGATACTTAGTTCTACTGTCCCTGGAAGCTGTAGAAAAATCAACCTTCTAAGTCAACGCAATCAAAAGATACAGCCATTTAGGCCGCAAAATTCCGCAAATTTTCGAAACTCGCACGGGAATCAAAACCTACAGGGTACTTCCCGTGAACTTAGAATCTTGAAATTTTGTACGAAGTCACGTCTTATAGTACAGATATAGGAAAAATTACGAAAACCGAAAATTTTTAGTTTCGTCATATAAAAAAAAATATTTTTGACAATTTTGAACTTTTACTTATATACCCACAGGTTTGTACGGAACCCTCGGTGCGCGAGTCCAACTCGCACTTGACCGGTTTTTTTTTTACAGAGTGTGTATTTCTATTAGGGGTTGTCCAATAATTACGTACCTACCCCCGCGCTGGAGAGATGTTGTGAGATGTGGCTCGACCCTCTCCCCTTCCTCAAAATCTCACGTGAGTTATTTCAAAATGCGTATTTTTAGTGTTTAAAACGTTAATCTGTGCTTGTTTGCGTTTGATTTGTGGGTTGCGTTTGGAAGGCTTAGCTGGCCGGTGGCGATATAACAATCAAGAAGCTACTGTGCTACTTTGTGGCGTTTGCATAACCGCGATAAATATTATTTTGTAGGATTTTGCATATTAGCGGATAAACATGTGTTACTTAATTTAACCCGCAATTTTAGATTGATTCTTTGCGGATTTTTTTTTTAAATCACATGATATTATTTGACGAGAGCCCCTCTCCCCCACGTGTGATTAGGTGAGATTCAACTCGACCTCCCCCCCTAAACGCCTCACGTAAATAATGGACACCCCCTTACCGCATTAACAACAATTAATATAAACTCAAAGCATTTATTTCAAATAAACCAATTACAGGCACTTCTGAATTGTCAAGGCCGGTGAGTTAGAAAGATGAAGCTAGTTGCCCATTCTAAAGCGTAGTAGGTACTGTAGCATTAAAAAAATAAGTGTGAAGTGAAACACAGACCGCTACTTAATACGTTTAATTTTGATTAAAAAAAAAAGGTAGAAAAACAAGAAATTAAAGAAAATATAAAAAAGGTTAAATTAAGTTTTACCTTAAAAAAAATACGTAATTTTTGGGACCTTTCCGTTGGCGTGGGTCAACAAATTTTACGTAAAAGTTTATTTTAATTCGACCTAACAAAAAATCGATTGCAATCGGTTAACGACTAGGCGAATAAGCAAAAAAAGGTAATTTTAAGAACAAAACACTAAGCGAATCCAACGCGTCTTGATAGGCTACAGGTTAGAGTTATTAGAATTTTAGACATGAAAATTTTTGAAAAGAAATATAGAGTTTTAGACACGAACATTTTAGAAAAGAAATATTTTAATCAGGTGCACTTTTTAAAATAAAACTCTTGCTATGTAATCACGGATAAATCCAGGACGGCAGAACACGTCTGTCGGGAGAATCGTAGAAAACACGGAGTCACAGAGCTGCAGAGCCCGCGTCTACCTCGTACTCGTCTCAATCCTTGGAGATGGACGTCACGGCACGTGACGCGCCTGGATTTTGGGCGAGAGCGCCTCAACCTCCGCCGTGGGTAAGTAACGTCGTTATACCCGTAGGGTGAAGCCAAAAATTGGCTTATATCGGGATCAAATTAATACGGAGAATTACAACACGAACACCGGTACACACGTGCACCGGTATTTTATAGTTTTCACAAACTTGATGTCTCTATATTCATCACTTAACTTAATTCAAAATTTCAATATTATTTACGAAAGTAAAGTAGACCATCACGCATCGAGTCCCAAAACGTAGTCGCCGCCGTCAGACTGCAATGCTGCAAACAACCGACGATTTTTCGATGAAGCCACCTGATGAAGAACCTCGATGAAGAAATTTTTTATTGAAAAGTTTGGAATAGAAATGGAAGAGGTTTTAACCGTAGCGGTTTTACGCTACAGTACCTATGGAGAAGAACGGGCAAGAAACTCCAAGGACACTCTTTTAAAATCATGATATTGTCACGAAAAGTTGGTTACATGATTATTTTGACATTTTCAATGTGAGAATGATGTAAAAAGACGTGCACATTAAAAGCGTCCGTAATTAAAACAAAAATAAAATGACAATTCAGAAATAAGAATAAGCCGTAGGAGCTAATAGATGACCAGTCCTACTGGTGGCGCCCGTTCACGGAAATGACGTATAGATCAGCACAATTCAGCTCAATCATTTTGAAGGGAACTTAATGATCCAACACACACGCCACCACCAGCGAGACGTTTTCATTTAT
Organism: Polymixis flavicincta; assembly: GCA_949987655.1. Taxonomy (NCBI): domain Eukaryota; kingdom Metazoa; phylum Arthropoda; class Insecta; order Lepidoptera; family Noctuidae; genus Polymixis; species Polymixis flavicincta. The sequence goes on along the minus strand of OX465191.1, from coordinate 12,510,335 downwards.
AAAATACAAACATACAAGAATTTTTAATATTTCGTGTTAAATATTGAACGGTGGTACGGAAACCTTCGTGCGCGAGTCCGATTTGGCCAGTTTTGTTAATATGCCTGAAAAACTACTACTATGACTACTGCTGATTATGTCTGAAAAACAATGAAATAATTATTTCATCATGTTTACTCAAAGATTCACTTCATCAAGAACTTCAATGAATGTTCATGAATTTTCAGGCGCCACTTTTACATGAGTTCTTCCAGTTCGACAATGAAATTAAAATATTTGGTGTTATTCGATTCATTCTTTCATTCACCATTCAGTCCATAAGCGCTTTGACACTTTTGACAGGTGCCTGGACCTGACGTCTCCGTGCTGCCACCTAGTGACCGTCATTTCAGAAAACCCTAATTGTATGTAAATTGACAATTAACACTTCAACAATGTGTATAACAAAAGATTCTACAGTAATATTAAATAAGACATAAATATGTACGTTGTCCCTACCTACATCATTTAAGTGAATAACATTAATTAAACAGATGTGACTAGTATTAAATTGGTCTAGGGATAGGCTTTAGGCTAATACTTTTTCTAAGTATGCTAAAATTTGTGTTAAGATTGGCTTCCCCTCTACTGATAATTTCCTAAATATTTACAAATGGTCGATACTAGTAGTCGTCCTGCAAGAATACAGCAACTGCATCTTTAGGTTTTGTTCTTGTTAAATAACAGCTGCACAAGTAAAAAAAATAACTAGTAATAATATCCGGTCTAAAGAACCATTCTGTAAACATACTCCAACAGGTACTCCGAACAGGTACCTACATTGCATTAAGAGAAACTCTTTCACAAATGGAAACTTTTGCTCCACTGCTCACCCCTCGGGCTTTGCCTACCCCACAATACAGAGAAATGGGTGAATGAGCGTCGGCAGTGCATGTACACATTGAAATAATTCCAGGGAAACATGGAACCGATGCTGAACTGCACATTTATTAAATACTGTAAAATATTAGTTAGCTTACAAAAACCAGAACATGGCTATGTTTTTAGAATGGTACTCTTAAGTGTACGTGATGTACAGTCAACAAAAGAGATCCTAGGCTGGTTACTTAACCAAGGTCGTCGGATTTATGTACCTAGCTGAAGTTTAGTAAGAACCCGATTAATCAAAACCAAAAGTCATTTATTCAAACTAGGTTGAGAGTCAGCAGTTTTTGAACGTCAAAATTTCATAAGACAGTCCCCCAAAACGCCTGCCCGTCACCACTGTTTTCGAATGAAATTTTAATTTGATAAATTAACTGTTACTTTCTATTAATTAAATTACATATTTTCTTATATTCGAAAATAACCATCGGTTTCTTACTAAACTACAACTATATCCGACGACTCTAGTCAAGTAGCCAGGGTCTCTTTTGTTGACTGTATATCATGTACACTCGAGTATTCTTTTAAGAATATAGCCATGTTATTATGTTTTTGTAGGTAAATTAAATTTTAACCTATATCTATACTAATATACTAATAATAAAGAGGAAAGATTTCATTGTTTGTTTGTTTGTTTGCATTGAATAGGCTCCGAAACTACTGAACCGATTTGAAAAATTATTTCACTGTTGGGAAGCTACACTGTCCCCGGGTGACGTAGGCTATATTTTATCCTCGTATTCTCACGGGAACGGGAACTACGCGGGTTAAACCGCGGAGCGTTGCTAGTCTTTTAAATATACAAGATGTACATATAGAGATAGGATTAAAAAACCCTTCCAATATCATTTGATTTCATCCAAAGAAGCCGTGCCCTTCGTATGTATATACCCTTTCCATTACATGTTGTATATGTTTGTAACCATATCAGACGACCTTCTTTGGTTTCTTCTCTTTTGGTGACCGTAGTTGCTCTTACGATTCGCTAGATGTTGATTGCCCACAGCCGGTCACAATTCTAGACACCGAGTTACTATACAAATATAAATACATTATGTTTTTTTCTGTACCAACTTGTTTACATTAGTTTATGATTGGAGTCTCCTTTTAACCATGTTGACGCCTGTGTTAGGAGACTCCGCACTTCCATGACTTTGGCTTTTTGTGCAACTTACAATTTTTAATTAGCTTTTGTGTTACATTTTTGTTCATCAAGACAATAATATTTCCCCAAAAGGTAAGAAGGTAGACGTATACCTATAGTACATCCATATTTCCCCAGTTAGGTTTAATTCCCATGTAATAGGAGGCGAGCCTATTGGCATCACCTAGTCACAAAATCAGACACCGGTACACTACTTAGAAATTCCTCATGGATAAACCATACAACACTTTGCCTATCCTGGAAATCGCACCCATGATCTCATGCACAACAGTCGCGCTAGAGACCACTAGACCAACAAGGCGTAATACTTTTTGCATGGTTTTTTGGCGGCATCGCGTTGGAACATGTCGCACGAATTTTCATTTTCATGAAATTTCGTGAAATAGCGAATTAGATTGTATAATTTTGGTAGTGAATTATTCAATTTAGTTACGTGTGAGTGTACAAGTGTAGTGAAGGTGAAAATAAGTGACTAACGTGGACTTTTCGTGTTTCCCCCAAAAACTCCTAATAGGTTGTTGTAAAGTTACTACCGCTTTACAATAACTTTGACTTAACTGACTATGACTTTTTGTAACTTCGTGCCTGATATCGGGCCATTTACTTGATTGAAAAGTAAAATTACTTGACACTGGCTAAATGCACAAACCGTGCGAAGTCAAAACCAAAAAAAAAAAAATCTTTTGCATACTGCGCTACCACGGGGAGAAAGCACAGTTATATGGGACTTCCATTAAAACTCCACAGTGTCCTCCAGTGCCACTTGTGGACTTGTGGTGGGAACACCGAACCCTGGGTAACCCCATCACCGAAGCACCAGAACACATGGCACTCCATGACCACATAGGATATAGGATACTTTTCACCCCGGTAGTACGTTCCCGTTATTGCCGACCTCCATGCGGGCGTAGCCACTGGCCAAATCTAGTAGTAAAGTTTGCAACATCCCGACTACCTGAAGAGTCTCTGATGACGAAAACAGGATAATAAATATTAGCTGTTGATTTAAGCCTAAATTATTACCCTAAATCCGATGATGAGCTTACAGAATTATCGGAACAAACGGCTTTATTAATAAAGCTGCTTTAACAATATTCAGAGCAATAACTCGGTTTAACACCACGTCATTGTAAACGCAGTCATTAATTTGGGGTGTCTATTGGATATATTAGTACAGGGTGTAAGGGGAACGCTTCCGAAGCCAGAACGTAGGTTATATACAGCCTGAATGCAAACGGATACCAATAACTTTTCGCCTTAAATTGGTTATTTTGCATCAATTTAAAACGTTTGACGCTTCTGTAATGTTTCTACTTATTTTATTTTGGCGGCGCTTTACAAAGATTGCCTAAACCTAAAGACGCTGCCTGGACCTGCGGTCGTTTTTAAATGTTTTGAATCTCAAATAATGGTTGATTTAACTGTTCTCACAGCATAGTGTATAGAAAATGTTTTTTTTTTTAAACTAGGTATTTTGATGGTACTGTATCGAGAATCACTAGCACTATCACCTGTCTTCGTTTTCGGAAGCGTTTCCCTTATACCCTGTATAGTGAGTGATCTAAAGCGTGCATATATGTTCGTTTGAATAGCACGCATCAACTGCAACCATACAAAAAAATCGTTACAATAAAAGAAGCACACATATTACGTAAACCTGGAATATATTTAGCTCATAAAGTCGTTAAAATTTTCTCGGTCAGCAAAGATCTTATTGTTATTTGGTTAGACACACTAACAGATAATTAGCTGATGTGTATCCCAACTTTATAAATGCGAAAGTATCTCGATCTGTCTGTCTGTTACGCTTTCACGCCTAAACCGCTCAACCGATTGGGCACGCCACGATTGCGGCGGTAAGTCCCCTCGTTGAGGAGTGGTTTGAGAGGCGGCATGGCGTCCTCACCTTCCGCCTGACGCAGGTCCTCACCGGACACGGTTGTTTCGGGAGGTTCCTGTTTCGGATAGGGCGGGAGGAAACGCCCGGGTGTTTCCACTGCGAAGATCGCCCTGAGGACACGGTGGAGCACACGGTGGCGGTCTGCCCTGCTTGGGTGGAGCACCGCCGTGTCCTCGTGGAGGCGATCGGCGGCGGCGATCTCTCGCGTCCGGCCCTGGTCCAGGCCATGGTACGGAGCGAGAGGGCATGGGGAGCCGTCACCTCCTTCAGCGAAGCAGTGATGCTTGCGAAGAGGGAGGCGGCGCACGTGAGGGAGAGGCAGCATATGCGCCCTCGCGACCCTAGCCGCCGCAGGATACGGAGACGCCCTGGGCGTCGGGAATCCCAGGCCGATTTCCGGCCACCGTAGGCATGGGCTTGCAGACGGCGAGTAATGGGTAGCTCGCTGTCCGGTAAGGACCAGGCCCAAGTCGACGGCGCGTTGTGTTCCACGCGCGCCTCAACGAGATGTCAGCACAAAAAATGATGGGGCCCGCAAGGGCCGATGCCTGCCACGGGTGCGGGTTTGTTCGAAAGAGACATCACAGCCCCTGGCTTAAGGGCTACTGAAGGAACATGGGTGGGTTTTAGTCAGTAAAAGTCTGACACGCCCTCCTGCTCCACCCAGAGCGGGAGAAGTTATTTGATGATTTCCCACCCATTAAAAAAGAAAACCGCCGAACCGATCGTCATGAAATTCGACAGATATATAGCCTAAGATATGGAAAAAGACATAAGCTACTTTTTTATGCGATAAAAAAACATCCACGCAGGCGGAGCCGTGAGCAAAATTAGTGTATAATAAAAGTTTGGAGATATTTAATCTGTCTATTCGATTCTTCAAGCGGTATGTCGATTCTGTAACCATCTCACCGCGTGAAGTGAGCGTAGAGTGAGCTGTCAGTGTCATCCCACTGATGCTAGGGATTGACCAAGCATTAGGTGGAATGACACTGACAGCTCACTTCTCGCTTCTTTATGTGTAATCCACCCATTATTTGCACACGCGCTAATCACTCGCACATCCTTAACACACTACAAACGTACACGCACTTCATTCACTACACACAACACTATCACAAAACAACCCACCCACTTCCCCACACATTCATCAAACATTGACTCTAATACAATATACTCTTCACTCTCTCACTCTCACATTTGTAAAAGTTTACCACAAGATAAAAAATGCACCCACTTGACACAGTCCACTGGCACGTCTGCCACAATGGCATCATATAGCATATCCTAAAGCCGGGTACTGCCCCCTAAGATACAGGCCTAGCCTAGTTTAGGAGACAGGGTTGAACCTATTGTGCTTACCTACGTAATGCTAAATTAAGATCTTAAATCTGTATACAGTGCAATGTACTTTAACTTTGTGGTAATAAACAATTTATTTATTTATTCACGCGGTGAGATGGTTACAGGATAGCAATGCAGTTTAGGTTACTTGACTGGCAACCTTGCTGGACGCAAGTATCACCATCATAAAAGCTACAACAATGCACCCCATAATAGCCTTTAGCTCACTCCTTTGTTCTCAGTATTTCGAACCATAGCTGATGTTTTGAACGTTACTGCATCGACGGCTTCCATTAATCTTTAAAAAGCATGCCTCAAATTCTGCCAATATGCAAAACGAGCAGGCTAATACGTTCAGTGAGCCTTGCACTGTTTGCATAGTCTGATGAACCGCAGCACCCAACAGCGACCGCGTAATAACGACGCGTTTGTAAAGTCAGGCGTCTAAATTATGTGGCAATTTGTTGAATTAACTTGTAATAGACTAAAACTGAATGGTACCAAGTCCCAAAATGGATATTGCATGCTCATCATTTATCATCATTGCAGCCGAAAGACGTCCACTGACGTAGGCCTCCCCCAAAAGGGGGGTTTTGCCATAATCGCCACGCTTGGCAGGCGGGTTAGCGATCGCAGTATGGTGGTAAAATGCATAGAGAACGCTGCTGCCCATTCTCTAGTAAGTCCCTTAGTCGCCTTCTACGACACCTACGGGAAGAAATAGGATGGTGCTAGTCTTTTACGTCCGGCAGGACACAAACATGCATTGCATGCTCACGAAAGAAAAAAGTAGCCAATTTTTTTTATTATTATAGCAAATATTTCACAAATTACATAATTTCTAAGAACTTGAAAACACAAAACGTCTATACGCATAATTAGTCTATATTGTTCCCACTGCTAGGTAACAGGCCTACTCTTCCTATGCGAGGGAGTAGGCCATAATCCACCACGCGGCCCATTGCGGGTTCGTAGATGTCACTTATCTTCGAATTTTTGGTTCTAGTTTATGCCGGTTTCCTCACGGTGTTTTCCTTCATCGTGTTGAAAGCAGTGGTGATGAAATAATTTACACAACGAAAACCGCCTCCAGGGTTCTTAGTCCACGACTAAATGGCTCGTAAGTCGTGGCTGTTACCACTGAGCCACGGCTGCTCAAATGCCTATACGGATTAACAAAATCACAGACGAATTGAGAACCTCCTTGATTCTTGAAGTCAGTCAAAAACAAAAGCAACCGCTTTGAAAAATGCACCTAGCTCGGCTAAGTATAATACAACAATTAGAAACTTTTAAAACTAAATTTTTTGGTTTAAGCATTTCCTGGACTATTACCAAAAGGTTAACTATGCTCCAAGCAACTCAATTTACGATTTTAATCATTATAATTTGTTCACAGATCCCTGGTCACGAGATAAGTAGATTTTCTGTTTACCAAGCGCAAGATCTTAGATCTTATATCCAAATTGCACTGCAAACTATGAAACCCAGTTCGAGGATCTCCAATTCACGTACTGCCCACTCGAAGGAAGACGAAATGCACAGTTTTGCAACATATTTCCTGTCCACTTTCATGTCATTGTGTGAATATACAGGGTAAATGTTGAATCAGTGTGCAAACTGTAACCATAAATTCAACATATTATTCTAGACCCCCCCTTGATAGAAGTTTTTCGTCAGTTAAACAAAAAATAATCAGCTGTTTCATAGAAAAGTGTATGGAACAGCTTATTTTTTTAAATAATCGACAAAAAATTATCCTGAATTATTTTTGCAAGCATTATTCTGTTTAAGATGCCAGCGCCAGTGTCGCTCCCGATTTTCGGATTTTGCAGGTCAGTTTATGATCATCCCACCGCCATCCATCCGCCTAGCCTTTCCCCAACTGGGGGTCGACTGGGGGTCGGCTTCCAGTCTAACCGGATGCAGCAGAATACCAGTATTTTAGATGGAGGCACTGTCAGGCTGTATATCGAACGAAATATGATTCGCGAGCGTAACACGTACCTTAATTTACACAATTATAATCAATAAAACAATTCATTTCATCCCAATGAATGACTATTTGTTGAAAAAAAGAAATCTAGGGATTAAAGGAACGTACGGTTTAAAAACATTTATTTCTCAAAAAAAAAAAAAAATCACTTAATATGAGAAATAGAAGGAAATCTTAAAACTAAATATAAGAATTACTTAAGAAGAAGGTAGGTATTCAAACCTATGCTTCCAAAGCGGCACCTTCCCTGACCTACTGAAACATTCCATTATTACTCCCGTCCATAAGGGGGGAGACAGAGATGATGTCAACAACTACAGGCCAATATCTGTTTTACCATGCATTTCTAAAATACTGGAAAAATTAATATATAATAGACTAACAACATATTTCTCTAAATTTAATTTACTATCTCTCGCCCAATTTGGCTTTAGACATGGCTTATCCACTGAAGATGCAGTTACAGCACTGAGTTCTTTAGTAACTGAACATCTTGATAAGGGAAATAAATGCCTGACTGTTTTCCTAGATCTTAAAAAAGCTTTTGACACCGTCTCTGTCCCTCTCCTTGTGAGCAAACTTGAAAAACTTGGAATAAGAGAAATCCCTCTGAAATTGCTCAAAGACTACCTCTCGTCTAGAAAGCAAAGGGTTAAGGTGGGTGAATTGACCAGTAGTAACGTTGAGGTCACCTACGGCGTTCCCCAAGGCAGCGTACTGGGCCCTACACTATTCCTGGTATATATAAACGATCTCTGCAACATGCATATCAACAATGCAAAAGTATTTTCATACGCCGATGATACCGCTGTCGTTTTCTCTGGGAACTCCTGGCAAGATGTGAAACTCAAAGCTGAGATGGGTATGGCACAAGTAGCCAATTGGCTAAACAATAACTTGCTCACTTTAAATACATCAAAAACCAATTACATTTGCTTCAGCATCAACAAAAGTAGTCAGCCAAGTGAGGATCTCAAGCTAAGAATACACACTTGTGGAGATACCAATAACAGATACTGTAACTGTTCATGTATCAAACAGGTAAATCAAACTAAATATCTAGGCGTGATCGTCGATCAGCGACTATCGTGGTATCCACATCTTGAACAGGTCTCAAATAGGGTTAGAAGATTAAGCTGGATCTTTAAAACACTTCGATATGTTGCTCCAAGAAATATCACCAGTAAACGAGACGCCCCCAGAAATATTTTAAATGACATCTACATAGCACTAGTGCAGTCTGTCTTATTGTATTGCATCCCTGTTTGGGGAGGTGCAGCGAAAACAAATTTTATAGCTGTGGAGCGATCTCAACGAGCTCTGATAAAGATAATGTACTTCAAAAATAAAAGATACCCTACTGGTATCTTATATAAAATGAGTGATCTCCTTTCCGTAAGAAAATTGTACATTGTCCAAATAGTCTTAAAAAAGCATAAAACCCTGCCATATGATCCAAACTTATTACGGAAAAGGCGGACTGACATTGTTGCACGAATTCCAAAAACTAAAACTATGTTTGCTTGCAGGCAATTTAATAAACGGTCTGCTCAACTATACAACAAAATTAACAAACATATTTACTTATACACAAAAAAAAGTTATGAATGTAAGAAAATAATAACTAGTTGGATAAAGACACTTACATATGATGAAACAGAGGCACTTTTGGAACACATAAAGTAGCAGATACACTCACACATACACTCACACATATACTCACACATATACTCACACATGCACTCACACTTCCACTCTCACTTACACTGTAACATACAATCTCACAGACACTTTCATATACAGACTCACTACGCACAGGTATTCACACTCGAATCACACTCTCACTAACATATTTGTTTTTATTTGATATTTTAAGTGCTTACGGATGTCTTGCAAATTTATTGATATTATGCTGTACTATGGAAGAGCGGAGTCTCCTAACACAGGCATTGTTTGCTTAAAAGGAGGCTCCAAACACGAAACCCTTTTTTGTAAACTGAAGCATAAATAATTTTATTTTTTATTCTTAAATAAATAATTTAATTAGAAGACGCACACGGTAAAAGGAAAATGTGGGACATATTGATTCTTGAAGGCAAGTCAATAGCAATTACCCATTGAAATATTTATATGTACAGACGCTAGCACATCAAGCTACTCCAAACTGTCAAATCCGAATTGTCATGTTCAATTCGGAAAATTTACCTTAAACGTACCTTATGTTTATGTTATAAAGTTAAAAATCTATTAAAGAAATTTGACAGACTGGGGTAGCTTGATGTACTGGCGTTTGTACTGTAATGTTTTGAAAATACAGAGTAGGTATTCTAGTTTTCTTTATACTTAGCAAAAAACTTGGAGGGTTGTATGAATGATTTTAATGATTATTATTCCATAAAGCCCTCATTTTTACGATTGCAAATCAAATACAACCTGACACTGACTTGCAAATAGCAAATATCGTAAAAAAAAAAAGAAATCTGTGGGCTAACCTAAACCAAAGACGTAGCAAATTATTTGACACCCTAACTCAAGGAAAACCATACATATAGACATAAGTTAAGACTCCATTTCATGTTGTTTACTTATCAACTAATCTACCCGAAGGTGATCCAACTTTAAGTCGATCACAGAAGTTAATGCGACGCGTGACTTATCTGCTAAGTGCACTCTAAGTACGTTCTATGGATTTAAGTCTTAGTGTCACGGGATAAACTTCAACAGTTATTACAGATGATGAGCCAAATTGATTAGTTTTTGCTGTGTTATAATTTTTTGTCTATCTTTTTAACAGACTTCAAAAGAAGCAGATTATCAATTCGACATGTTTTTTTTTTGTTTAATGTATGTTCGGGCATAACTCCGTCATATTTAAACGGATTTGCTAAATTTGTTCGAAAGGCGTTTATTTCGAAATGGTTCCGTTTATTTTTCATAAAGATCTGATGATGTGTTTCGGAGACAGACTACGGCACTCTTCAAAAAATGACAGCAAATGAACCGCGTTTGCTGCTATCGCATATACATGCATTGTTTTGGCCCAAAGATGATGAAATTTCGAATTGGTGTGGGTAGGTAATATAACTAAAAAGTGAAAAATATAAATTAAAAAAAAGACAACCGATTTCCGGAAAAACACTTTTTTTTTAATTACAATCAATTATCATCAAAAATATCAGTGCATTTGTCTATACAGCAAACTGACGTCATACCCACAGAGCAATATGGCATCCACTACGTCCAGCGTTTTCGTCAAATTACGAGCGAAATATGAACATTTTGAATTTAAATGCATTTTTACGGCACTAATCGATTAAATAAAAAAGTTGTGTTTTTTTTTGTGGTTTATTAGCACTTTAGAATCGAATTAAGACACTTTTAATAAATGGATGCAAATACCCAATCGCCATTTTGCTGTTAGTTGTGGTGTTAACATGTTGTAGTTGTTTAATAAATGTTTGGAACTGTTGTTATTTATTCTACATAGCGATAGCGGTATTCTCACCGAATGTCACAAACAAACTATACCCCCAGTTACTTTAAAAACCTGATACTCTATATATATTTTTAAATATTTCTTTTTAATATTATAAATATTCTCTTTATAAATATTTCTCTTTCATTACCAGACCGACATGGCATCAAGCAAATACGTTTTTTCCCACGGTAATGTTTGAGTGGTCGCGTATACGCTATATGTAACTGTATCTGTGTAGCATTTCTATCGGCAGACGGCAGCAGGTACAAGAGTAGATAACCAACAGAGTCCGAACTCCATGCAATCGCGTAGTAGTTACGAATATGTTTACGAATATTAAACAAATAATATTAAATTACGATATGTGTGACTAAAGCAGGCTGGACGATATTATTTTATAGGTTGTGTGACATAAACCAGCACTTAAGCCAAGCTTTACTGTGAATGAAGTAAAAAAATACTTTTTAAATTACAGAAAAGCGTGACTTAAACGCGGGTTAATCATACAGTGCTTTGGGCACGCCACGATTGCGGCGATAAGTCCCACTTTGAGGAGTGGCTTGAGATGCGGCATGGCGTCCTTTCGGGAGGTTCCTGTTTCGCATAAGGCGGGAGGAAACGCCCGGGTATTTTCACTGCGAAGATCGCCCTGAGGACACGGTGGAGCATACGGTGGAGGTCTGTCCGGCTTGGGCAGAGCACCGGCGTGTCCACGTGGAGGCGATCGGCGGCGGCGATCTCTCGCATTTGGCCCTGGTCCAGGTCATGGTACGGAGCGAGGGTGCATGGGTAGCCGTCACCTCCTTCTTCGAAGAGTGATGCTCGCGAAGAGGAAGGCGGCGCCTGTGAGGGAGAGGCAGTATATGCGCCCAGGTGCCCTTAGTCGCCGCAGGAGACGCCCTAGGCGTCGGGCTGATTCCCGGCCACCGTAGGCCTGAGCTTGTGGATGGCGAGTAATGTGTAGCTCGCTGTCCGGTAAGGACCAAGCCGACGGCGCGTTTTGTTCCACGCGCGCTTCAAAGAGATGTCAGCACAAACTGATGAGGTTCGCAAGAGCCGATGCCTGCCAGGGATGCGGATTGTTCGAAAGAGATACGGTCGCCCCTGGCACACAGCCTGCTGAGGGAACATGGGTGGGTTTTAGTCAGTAAAAATCTGACAAGCCCTCCTGCTCCACCCAGAGCGAGGGAAGTTAGAATTAAATATAATAATCTTTTTTGAACGTATTAAGTTTTCTGCTTACTGTATTTTGTTATAACGTTCTATAGGTATACGCACACAATAGCGATGTTTATGACTTGTGTAGTGCAAAATTGTTTTTACATGCATAGTATTTAAATGCTTTTTCGACGCATGAAATGTCTTAGGAAAACGCGCTACCAATCAAAACATGCCAGGAATGTGGTGGTTAATCTTTTCCAAATACACAGTCGTTGATGAATTAATGAATAAATCGTATCCCCATTGTATGAAGCTCGGTCTCTGGATCTGAATCATATCTACTCTAGGACACCCGTCAGCGCGGGCACGCCGCAGTAACTCGCGCTCGCTCTAAAAGCCACCCCCGCTCAAACATGCGTATTTGTAGTTGGTAATGGCCCCGCAATTGAAATACAATTTCCACTTTAATTTTGATCATACTTTATAGCATTCGGCGTGTTTGCGAATATGTAAGTGTTTACAATTTATCTGTATCTAGAACGTGTGAAACTGTTTTATTTTTCCGATTTGCATGTTCATGAGGAGTATACAGAAATGGAGATTGAGGTAGGATTATGTACCAAGGTGTGAAAAAAACAGAGAATACATGAGTTGTTGTTGTTGTGAAGTTCAAAACCGTGAAAGGTTTTTTTTATTTTATTTATAATAATTATTATTTTATTTCACCGAAAAACCGTATCGTGATGAAACCAAAAAATAACTAATATTTTAGAACTAATGTTTCGAAGACATGTGACATACACCAACCCTCACTGGACCTGCGTCTTAGATTACGGCCCACTCTTTTTCACAAAGACGTGGCTTGTGTCCCAGCTGTGAGAACATTTTAGGCTTGTGGCGGCTTCTACAATTCCACATGCGAACTACGCATCAAAGGCTTTACGTCACACAAATCCTAACCCGCAATAGGAGTTTACCCCGCGACTCGTATATATACAACATCCCGACATCAACCGTCGGGCAGTTGCCCACCAGATACAACAGCCGTCTGGTCGGAGGATCCTCCCTTTTCCATAGAGTATGAGTGAACTTTACACCCTATTCCTTATATGTACTTCTATAGACTGATTATTAATGTTGTGAAGTGAATATGCCATATGGCCACCAGCTCAGAATTAGCCATGCAATGGCTCAACGAATAGATATCTATAACAACCAAAGAGAACTATTTTGTCTCTTCCATAATATACCTTAGCACTTGTTTTTCTTTACTTACTCCTTCTCAACATGCACTCTAAAAGGGTAGACACACGATATTTTTCTAAAATTCTCGTACAAGATAGATTGTTTGTATTCGTAAGATACTACTCCCGGTAACTACGAAATCTACCAAAGTTATTTACCCGCGCAAATAGCTTCTATGTAAGACGTGCGATCCTTCGAGCAATGAATCCCACGAATCTCATTGCTATGCGGCATACAGATTGGGAGGGAAAACCCAACTATATTTTACTTTTATCCCGTACAAAATTGCGAATTTTAAAAATGTGGCAATCTGCTACGCGGTTTGGGTCGGGCTGGCTGAGATATCTAGATACATTTTTTTTTAGAAAGGATAAATTTGGCAAACAAAATATTGTTTTTATTTTCGCGGCCTACAAAAATCAGTTCAGTATATTTCGTTCGGTTATAGTTCAGACCCATTTAACAGAAGACGATCCTATTGCCATGAAGACTGGAAACATGATGAGAATGGACTAGAATTCCTAAAATCAGTAACACTACCGGACTCAAGGGTCGATCCAGCTAGAAATTTATGTTAGTGACTAAACCAATGAGACAGATTTATACTCCTATTTTGAATCTTGACAACGAACCATAATATTTTTTTGCCTTTATACCATTTTTTTTTTTGGGGTTGGCGCAACATTTATCTTTTTCTCCCATCCTTCTCTATTAGTTGCCAACCCGGTAGTCACATTTCTATCCATATCATCTTTCACACAGTCCATATATCATTTGTATGGTTTTCCCTACTTTTATAGCCATTCGCATCTACACCGTGACATATTAGTCGTCTTACAACGGCAGCCCACTTCATGTATCCAATGACTACAATACATTTAAATATATTTTTACATACAAATAATGAAAATATTATTCACTAAGACGCATGGCGTAGTTTGAAACACTATGATAAGGAGATGGAATGATTGATGAAATGTAATGGTATAGGATTCTTCTACCCTTTGATACGTAAAGCCTTATTTATTATTATTTTGTACCTATTATCTCAATTAGTGGTAACAATTTTTTAATCGCGCCTGAAGGTATTTTCCGTGGTAGGTTCCGTGTTGCCGGACGTAAAAGAATAGCACCATCCTATTTCTTCCCGTGGGTGTCGTAGAAGGCGACTAAGGGACTTACTAGAGAATGGGCAGTAGCGTTCTCTATGCATTTTACCACCGTACTGCGATCGCCAACCCACCTGCCAAGCGTGGCGATTATGGAAAAACCCCCCTTTTGGGGGAGGCCTATGTCCAGCAGTGGGCGTCTTTCAGCTGATATGATGATGATGAAATGTATTTTATGTCGGATACCTACATTAAGTGGCCCATCTTTGTAAGACGACTAAAATGTTACGGTGTATACTCAAAACTATCCTCACGATAACAATCTATTTAAAATTAAATATTAAATATTATTATATAATTTAAAACAAAACAAAATTACACACATACGACCATATGGTATTCTCACATACTCATAAAGTCGTAAGTATCGGTCCGATTGCGCGTGGAACTGTATCGGATACGAGATAAGCCTGACATGTGCCGGACACTTGCCGGACACGAGCTGGACACATGTGGCTGTCCGGAATATGAATGTACGCCGCTTTGTGAATCACTGGATTAGCCACTGTATCTGTGCTAGATGTTCATAAGAGCGAGTTGTGAGGGAAATGGCTGATGAGTTTTGTTTATCAGGCGGAGATTCTGATCTGAGTGTAGATAAGATAACGATGTAACAGGATGATATTAAGATTCACTTCTTTAAAAGAAAAGAAAAGAAAGAACCGTATGTTTAATGCTGGTCGATAGAACCAATATGTGAACAAACTATGGCGGTACTGGCCTGTAAAGGGATCTATACAAATAATTAAAATTGAAGTGTCTGTTTGTAATGCCAAAATAACAGCTTTTTACTAAACGCATATGAAAGTGTATACGGTACTTATCACAAAAACAATTTAAATATTTTTGTCTGTCTTTGTCCCGGTAGCTTATTTCCGTAGGATAATTTCCGACATGCATGGGATGCGAAAACGCGAGTACAGCTAGTATTACACAAAAAAAAAAACTTGTAGCTACATTATTGTTTTCTAGTGAAATAAATGTAAAGATTGAGATTATTATTCCTTTCTGTGATTTTGGGAGATGGTCAAATTGTAAGGTAGTGTTTTTGAGTAGTGTTACTGTCATGAAATTATGACGCTTTCAGCATTAGCGCAATAGGGAAAATTTAAGGGATTTTTTCCTATTTTTCCTAGATTTTCCTTGTTGTGTTTCCAACCCCAAGGAAGGGGTTCATAATGCACCCCAAGCAAAACAAATGGTACAGCGATACCCTTTTGTTTATTTTTTTATAATGACGTTTTGAAAGGGTTTATCGTCGTTGAGATTTTTAAAGCCATTAAGTTAATCCAATTAAAAACAAACGACTGTGTTTATGTTTGTAAACGAAATGCTTTACTTCCTAACTCCATTATACACCATTCTTATTTTTTTCATTTTAATGCATTTATCAAAAAATGTACACTTACACTGCACCTACAAATTAAACTTACATAAAAATCGAATAAGTAAAAACAGAAAAATAACTATAATTTCGAAATCACGTCAATATACATTGCACCATATGTTTTAAAAATATGTCTGCCTTATAACTAGGTCAACGCAATGAATATTGTACAGCTGTCAAAATTTAAGCCATTGCAGTTGCCGTGATTAAATGCCAATACTGGCTACAGATCTCAATAATCCATATAGGATTGTGATTATTTATGTTAATCTATTTTAATTAATCCAGAAAATTTCAATTTTCAAACATTTTAAGCATCTGTTACTAATTTTGAAAAGAAACAGCAATTAAAAAAAAATCATTGGACAATATCAAACAATTTAAAGAAAAAAGTTCGGATTTGAATTGAACCTGCCAGCAAAATAAAAACAAATAGTTCATTTCCTGTGAAACTCTCACTATGAACTCCATCGCAAAAAAATTAAATAGTGACAAAAACAGAACATCGCCCCTGAGCATTTATCTTCTACGGAGAGTTATAAAAGGCATAAATAAAGCAAAACCTATAAGGCTTTAAAGCAACAATGAAAAATACGAACCGTTTTACGTTGGGTGGGGTGGTGGGGGCCGCGGGGTTCGCGGGGGCCACGAGCCCGGTGGCCGCGCTCGAACAATGGGGGCCCGGCCAGACCACGGCTGCACAAATAAAAAAAACACATGAACAACCGCTCCAATTATTGACGTGGGCATAGGATGAGGATCCCTAGCTCCCAGCTACATGCCCACGCTTCTAACTTTTACGTGTTATGCTTATTGTTCTGAGGCGGAAGTTGCGCAACTGTGGGACGACTGTTGCTGGTAATAAATGTTGAGTTTGTAAACAAATGAATGTGTTTATATAGGTGATTAGTGAGGCTGTTTTAAAACTGTCTGGAGTTAACTTCCTGTTAAGTTTTTTTGCAGTAAAAGTGCGCTTTATGGATAACAAACACACTAATTTTCACCATATTAGTAGTTACTAGATTTTTGTAAAGGGCAAACATATTGCTCAGCAGTCACAATTCAGGGCACCTCTGTGGATTAAACCCAGTATTTTAACACTCTGAATTTTTGCTGGTAAAATTATACACACTTAAAAAACATTTCAACTTTTAATTTATATTGATTTATCAACTAAGCTATATGGTAGTGGTGGACTTTTAATTAGTTTTTTTCCCTATGTTAACAAAACTCTCTCACTACGATAAAAGTACAATAAGGCGGACAATGCTATGGCAAATAAAAACCTGTAAACTGTTAACCCAAATGAATTGATGCTAAAATAATTCCCTCAGATAAATGTAACTAACCATACAGGGGCCGGCTACATTCCATTACTCCGGCAGTTAGCCAGTGGTGATGCCAAATACGTGGAGGCCCAAAACATTGCGCCATTAGCCATGGGAGCAAAGCCAACACAAACAAGTGAAAATAATGGTAAAATGGTAAACTCATGGCATTTAAATTGTATGGTTACTTGTTTATTGTTCGGGATAGTGCGTGTGTTGGTCATGTTACACTTAAAACACACATCACTTTACTCATTTTTCACCGATTTACAAAAGCACGATGTTGCATGACGCATGTTTTTGTTACTTTAAATATCGAATTAAACCTAAAGTAGACTTTGACAAGCCAACTTCAAATTCTCGATTGGGAAACCGAGTTTGAGCATAATGACTGACATTTGACTAAATTATAGTAATATCAATGCCTGCATATTCTTTTTCCCCTTGTCCTAGGGTTCATGAGTAGGATGGACCCTAATCTTAATACAATCTAGCCCTATAGATAGACTTATAATTAATTTAATTAAAACCTAAACTAATAAATTGCCTTTACTAAGAATGTGTCCAATAGCACTTTTCTTATTGTCTCTATTATGGCGAATACACTTCGTTCTTGTGTTTGTTTGCACTTTTGTACTTTACACTATTCACTAACTCGAACGGTTTTGTTCTTTGAATGGCTGCGTTTGATATTACATTTTACTACAGAAATATTTCAACTACATTGTTCTAAAGAATATGTCCTAAACGAAAGAATTCAGACAAAGCCCTAAATAAAATGCATCTACGCGTAACCCATCATAGTAGCGCAGCGTTGCGGATCGGTTATCTGCTACGGCAGCGTAGCCGGTGTAGCCAGCAACGAGCTACGTCGTAGCAACAGTTGTTTTCCGTACAAAGTATATTTTAAAAAGGTAAGCTTTTTCTTCATGGTTAACTTTTTTTAATTTTTCAACTTTTGCTGCATTATTCTTTTACTTATAGATAAGTGAAGAGCAACTGGAAGTTCTAAGCTGTGGCTTTATTACCGCTAAATTGAAAGAGTCTTAGTTTTTCCTTCTTGCGTAATTGCTTTTCATTTCTCACTAGCGTTGAAACCATTCGTTTTTACAAGAAATACTTAAAGTATCTGGACTCAGTGTTCATGTTAACTATTTAAACTTAGGTAAATATGAAAGGTAAGCAAATAAAGTTTAAATGCAATTATTTATAACGCATGGCCTCATGCGCGATAGTTTGATGCATGTTATGAAATATTAAAAGAAATACCACTGTTTTCACATTCATAAAATCTGCCTATAATATTCCCACTGCTGGGACACAGGCCTGTCTCTGTGAGAGGGAATGGTGGTCCAGTGCGTGTTGGTACATGTCACATGTCTTTGAATTATTGTTTCAAGGACATGCCGGTTTCCTCATGAAGTATTCCTTAACCGTTTTGAAAGCAGTGGTCATCAAATCATCATCATCATCATCATCATTTCAGCCGAAAGACGTCCACTGCTGGACATAGGCCTCCCCCAGGCTCCTCCACCTCGACAAGTCTTGTGCTTCCCACATCCAGCGGATGCCCGCGGCCTTCACAAGGTCATCGGTCCACCTTGTGGGAGGCCTTCCCACTCTACGTCTTCCGGTAAGCGGTCGCCACTCCAGAACCTTTCGGTCTCATCGGCCATCTGTTCTGCGAGCAATGTGCCCTGCCCACTGCCACTTAAGTTTGGCAATTCTTCGGGCTATGTATCTCTTCATTTCTGTTTCGATCGCGTAGGGAAACTCTGAGCATAGCCCTCTCCATTGCCCTTTGGGTGACTTTAAGCCTTCTGATAAGGCCCATTGTGAGCGACCACGTTTCGGTTCCACATGTCATCACTGGCAAATCGCACTGGTCAAAGACTTTCGTCTTGAGACACTGGTATTTGGGACGAGAAGATATTGCATAACCTCCCGAACACTGCCCAGCCGAGTCGGATTTGACGATTGACCTCTTTCTCGAAGTTGGACCTACCTAACTGGACAGTTTGTCCTAGGTAAACGTACTCGTCCACAACTTCGAGTGTAGCGCCTCCGATCGTCATGAGAGTGGGTGTTACATGGGCATTTGACAGGTCATCAAATAATTTACAATAATAAGCGCCTGTCTGGTGTAGAACCTATAACCTATCACTCGGCCACAACTGCTCTTTGCTTTTCACATTAAGGGACTACTCACACTTATGCAGCTGTGTTCAGCTTTTGTCCATAGAAAACGACGTAGTAATGAGTAGTCCCTAACTCAGAGAAAATTACAATAATTACAAAGATTCCCGTGTTTATCTAAAACAGGGTTTTATAAATTCTTCTGCCTTATACATGATACATCTATCTTCTCGTATTTTCAAACACACTTCAGCGCGAATCCTCCATATAATAGATCATAATACGCGGAAGGAACTTCGCGAATCGATTTCCGCCGGAAATGCAAAGACTCGGCACGATATTGCTCATGAATTATTACTATAAAGTATTGCGTATAGGTCTCTTTGTCATGCGAGATTTAATAAAGGATTTATCTTATGGAAATGTCACCAATTTCATATAAGCCTTCGAGTTTCGTAAAAATAACATTCATCTTTTTTTTTAAATGTCAAAATATCTTATACCTCAGCGAACTCATGCACCTATCTCTTACTGACAGATCGCGAAAGAAAAAGACAACTGACGTCTTAGATCTGTCAAACTAAATTATTTCTCGATTGCTTTGATTTTATGCATGATGCATTTAGTTGGTCGAAGTTGTGTCGAAGAAAATCTAAGTTCAACTAAATTTGATAGCTCTTTTTTATGCCCGTTTCTTTCTTGTAGCATTAGAAAGAAAAGGATAGCAATAGCCCAAATTAAGATCAGTTGGTGCACAACAGAATCATCACCATTAGCTACCGAAACCTGGCTGAACTGTTAAAATGAAAAATATTGCTATCGATTGCCATTTTACGTCAAAGTCAAAGCATTTATTTCAAAGGCACTTTTGAACGTCAACATTTACATTAAAATAGAATTGATTCTAGTCGCTCCTTCAAAAATGTAGTTTCGTATGGAGAAGAATGGACAAGAAACTCCACCGTTACTCATTTAAAATGTTTTAAGTACAAATAGTTAACATACATTTATGATATAATTGTGTGAAAACGATTCACCCAGAATAAAATTACCATGCCAAAATTGGTAAAAAGAATGAAAGTGAAGCAATTACACATAAATTAATTTTATGATGGATACATGGTGCTCACATATTTACAAACAATTTAAAAATAAGTATACGATTTTCCTAGAATATTAAACAAGTAATGTGTTCCGGGATTACCTCTACAAGTTGCAAGTTCCAAAAACCCACATCTTATGATACTCATAGGAAAGGCGTAAGCTATTCTTAAGTCTCGCCCAGAAAAGATAAGTCACAAAGCTCACAGGAACAAAATCTTAACTGAAATCTAAGTAAGCTTTACGGAAATGGTTCATGTATCAGATTGTACCCAAAACAATAAAAAAGTCGTCTTAATCGAGCCTTGTCTTCGCGTTAAGAGGCTTTGTCAGGGGTTGCGCACATGTTATTCAATTACGCGCCTCATCCTTCGACGAAATCGCGCTTTTGATACCCCTGCGACGAAATATATTATGTTGACGCTTTACTTTTGAATGATATAAAATATTGATTTTTATTTTAAGAAACAAAAGCAATAGAGAAAGAACCACAAAGAGTTTATTTCATGTTACTGGATATTTTCAGCACACTTAAATCCAATAAATTTTTAGTAACGGTGATCCGAATCGAAGTTGAAGAGTATAATAAGATAACATACACAACATATTTTGCCTATAATGTTCCCTCTACTAGGACACATGTCTCTTCTCTTCGAGAGGGAGTGATCTATAATCTACCTCGCGGACCCAGTGCGGGTTGGTACTTAGATGTCACATGACTTCAAATTGTTTTGGTTCTAGGACATGCCGGTTTCCTCACGATGATTTCCTTCACAGTTTTGAGATCAATGGTGATGAAATAATTTATACAAAATAAAGCGTCTGTCTGGCCATCTGCCAACACTGCTCTCGCTAATGTTTACCTGCAAAAACTAACTTCAAAGCGTACAAATAAAATCTAATAAATACAGTTCAAATAAATGAAATTGCAGACAGTCACGTCGATCTCTCGATTCAATAAATATTGTACAACATATTCGAAAGGTAAAATCCCATTAAAATTGAGTAAATATTTAATGTTACTCTCTAATAAATACACAGAGTATTTGTAAGAGACTTCATCAAATATTTACTACCTAAATATTCCCAATCAAAATAATTATTGAACGAGTACTAAATTGGCGCATAAACTTAACATTCACGCTCATCAGTAATAATCAAATAAATAAAGTATTACTTAAATCAAAATCAACGTTCCCAAATTAATTATTTACCAATTTCGAAACCCAATGAACTGAAAACGTATTTATAAAATAAATTGTATAATAAGTACGTACTCGTGGTACTCGTATATAATGTGTTCCGCGTGAGTGAGGACAAGAGGCAAAAAACGAACGTCGAGATCCATTGGAAATCACGGGGAGAATGGGGGTCGGGAGAAGGGGGAGCTCCGGAAATACAGTCCGCCCGGTATATGCCGACCACTAAACACATTTCATACTAGCAGAGTAAAGATGCTCCGCTAGAAATGTTGATTTTTCAATCCCTACTAATATTATAAATGCGAAAGTAACTCTGTCTGTCTGTCTGTCTGTCTGTTACGCTTTCACGCCTTAACCGCTGAACCGATCGTCATGAAATTTGGCCGAGATATAGCCTGGGATATGGGTAAGGACATAGGCTACTTTTTTACGCGATAACCGACATCCACGCGGGCGGAGCCGCGGGCAAAAGCTAGTATTTTCTATACGGAACGAGGTCGGATGTTTATTTTTTATGTGGTAATTTTTATGGACTTTAATTTCTCATTTTCGTATCCAAATAGGTGGGAGTTTACTACCTTTGCCTCTCTCAGGCAAATAAAAAAGAAAATGTTCATTTACTCCAACAAAAACTGTTAATAAACCTTTGTCAAACATCACAAAAATAAAATATGTTCGAGATAAAATACATATTTTTGCATTGCAACGGTAAAAGGCAGGGATAGTAACGCTATCAAAATTTTCAGTCTCCCAAACTTGCTCCTATTATAAAAGTACATCTTATCTTTATACCGTTGTACACGAAAACTGAGCGAGCAATTTGGCCTCATACAAGTTCGCTGCATGCCGATTAAAGCCTCGCTTCGCAGTGAACGTGTTAAACAAGCGAGCTAAAAATGCTTTTACAAAGCTATATGTAGGTCGACGCCGCCGGTAATTTTAATTTCCGACTATCCGAATTGTAAAAATGTACCTAGGTGAGGCTGGCACAGGAGCGTGGAAATTGACACAAGAAAAGAGAGGCCAGCAGTGTGTGAAGCCAGGCTGTGGAAGACAATGATGATGAACTAGATATAATAAAAAGATCATTACGATTTATTATTTAGAAAGAAACAAAGAATACCGTTTATTTGGATACAGTTCGTGAGTTCGTTCGTATTTCTCCGTCTTTTACCCTTCACGCTTTAACGGCTGAGTGGATTTGTATGATAAGATACTATTTATCCCGGTAGCATGTTCCTGTGGGATAATTTCCTACATCTACGCGGGCGAAGCCTCGGGAACAGCTAGTTATTTGAATAAAAATGTAAAAAGCGAAGCATTTGCCCTGCAGCGAGACAGGGTAGGCTTTAATAATAAATATTATTATTCTCATTTATTTTCTTTTAAACTTAATAAGTATATTTTTAAATATTTTTACAAAAATCATTAAAAAAAACATTTTAAAATATAAAAAATAGTGGCCCATTGGCATCAGGAGCAGGGTCCAAGCTACCGGTGGTTAGGGCTCCAGAGACAGGAACCTCATCACGATGCGAGCCATATCGAGGAGTACTGCCTTCCGAATCAGGCCTTTGATCCAGCCGCCTAACGAGAGCCTCGAGAGATGTTGTTCGAGGCTTTCGGCCATCAGTCCATTGGCTGATACGACAATCGGCACAATGACAGCAGAGTCCACATCCCACATGTCAACAACCTACTACCAATTATATTGTAGGTGCTTTTACCATTTGGAAATCAAACCAACGACTCGTAGCGCAACCATTTACGTGTCAGGAATATACAACTACATTCCTGAGAGCATAAACAAGATTACAGTAGCAGCACTTCTCAAGATTATTTATATCATAAAAAATATTGTAGAAAAAAATATTGTGTCAGAATGCCAACCCATCTCTTGCCTAGCAACAAATGGAATTCACATCGGCAAAATGCGTTCGGTCGCCACGCCACCCCCGCTCTCTTTGAACCAATAAACCATACTATGCGCACCTTTTTACTCTTTGCGAGAATACAAATACATTTTCGCCTTCCATTATTTATTACCTCTGTTGCGTAAATATCAAAACGTAGAGAGCAGTTCTGACTGATACTCGTAAATCTTCGATTTAGCGGAACGAACCAATCGAAGCCCGCTAACTCGGTTACGTTTTTCCATTGTTTTGCGCTTGCCATTCGCGTTTGACATCCAAATCTGATAATATCCGTCCATGATTTGAGTTTCGTGCCAAAAATATAAAGCAAACAATCTTACGTTGCAATATTATTGTATCTTTTGAAATCTTTACGTTCCTCCGTCGTCTGTCTGTCAGCGGTTTTCAACTTGAAGTGGGGCTGAAAAGGAATCCTGAAGATTTACTCCGCTACATTTCTCCAGTGCTCGACACAGGCACTACTTACTCGTCGATACAATTTTAAACCCATTGCGGTACATCACACACTCGTATTGATGTCGCTTTCTTCAGCTTTTTATTTGATATTAAGGAGCTCTTGTGATTTTTCTTTTTCTGACAGTGTAACTTTAAGCGATGCCAGTTAAAATTACACGGAGAACCAAGGCAACCGACATAGCCCGAAGAATTGCCAAACTTAAGTGGCAGTGGGCAGGGCACATTGCTCGCAGAACAGATGGACGATGGGGCCGAAAGGATCTGGATTGGTGACCGCGTACCGGAAGACGTAAAGTTGAAAGGCCTCCCACAAGGTGGACCAATGACTTTGTGAGAGCCGCAGGAGTCCACTGGATTCGGGAAGCACAAAACCGATCGAAGTGGCGGAGCTTGGGGAAGGCCTATGTCCAGCAGTGGACGTCTTTTGGTTGAAATAATGATGATGAATTAAAATTACCAGTTGCATTTAAATGTCGATTATTTTTGAATAAAGTTTTAAGGTACACCTTTCAAATAAGTAAGTATTTATCACATGTGTAGGTCACCGTCACTTTTTGTTGAGCATTTCTCTGAAAGCAATTTCAAACGAAACCGTATTTAATCCAATAGGAATATACATTATTATTGTCTTTATTACTTAGAATTTCGCGGAACTATTCCTTCGCATGCATTTTATGTTCGCTTTGACGGTAGAACGACGTCATTTGTAGCAAATACTCATTGAACTTTGCCGACACCATTATGGGGGGAAAAAGGGGTACTTGTGAGTATTTCGCAGTAGGTGATTGCTGAAACAATGGCTCGCCGGGCGGCGGCGGCGGCGCGGCCGAGCCCCGCACCACGCTCTCAAGTGGCGCATTTTTGTCGCTCAGATGTCAAGCTGCTGCCTGCACGTTTGCACACTCACGGAATATTGAAATTGTTTCTCTTACCATTCTGTACTGCAATAGTCCTGCACTATACTTTTTGCTGTAAGTGCTGATGTCGATACGCAAAAGTAGTTGTTGTTCGAATTTCGTCGCTGGATGTTTTCACGCGGAGGTGTATAATGTTATTTGTCCTTGAATTGGCGTCTTATTTGTCGAACAAGTTGATTAAACTTTTAGAGTTCCTTGGTTTTACTGAAAATGCTTCTACTTACCAATCTTATACTCACGTGTTTTTTTTTTGTTTTATTAAGTTCTAAATACTTAACTTTAGTTGTACCTTCAAAAATTAAAAATTGAAATCAAGTAGGAACAATCGCCAACAAAAGTATTTTTGAAATGTAAAACAACTTACAAAGTGTAACCAAGGTATGCTATTTCTGTATTCAAAGAAACCGTCACATCTAAAAGGTCTAAGTTTGCAGAAAGAATGTGGTGGTCTTTATTTTTAATGAAAAAGCCAAAGAAAATAGTTTCTCCATACATATTGACGGCAGAACCCTCGTCAAACTCACACTTGTCCGATGTTTTGATAACTCCTTGTATATTGAAAAAGGCGACCCTGATTATCGGTTCATTGAAAGGAACCCCGACTTTTACAACTTTTTATTTTCCATCTGTAGATTGAAATGCCTTCCACAAAGTGTGCGAAGCTTACCACTTAAACGGCTAAAGCGAAAAACGGTTTACTCGATAATTTTCGGCGAAAAAGCAAATTAGCTTTTATAATCAACGTTAAAATGTCTTAATTTGAACTGAAGTGATTATTTTATCTTCTTTTAAATTAACTAGGCAGTTCTCGTAATGCTCACCAATTAAATTAAAATAAGATTATATTAACGTTTGTCGTTATCATAATTTCAAAGGAAGACAAAGAAACGTATCTATAAGTCTCCCAGAAAGTCAATTTCCATCTAAACTTTGGAATAGCTAAGACTTCAGATCGACTTGTAAAATGCAAACTTTGTGTTTTACTTGAAAACAATTTCCACACAAACTGATATCGATATGGGTTGAGTTTGCTCACACGTCACAGATTTATCGCTTTATTTTTACGGTCAAATGATCTCCAGGGATTGGGCGTTCGAAGTTATATATTGCAGGAAAACCTAACATACATCAAGTTGGAGGCGAAACTAACTCATTCGTCTATGAAACGATTACGGAATATGACCAATTTCATATTCACCCGGAGCCGCAGCACCGGTCGGCGATCGGCGAAGGAACCATCTCAAATCGTACTTTTATGAAAGTCCCTAATGACACGTGAAATCCGAAATTGCTAAGATGGAATGGAGTTCCCAAACAAACCCTAATCCGGCAAACATCCTATGTATAAGTAAGGATGGAATAACCTCAATTTCACCAACAAGATCCTCGGTAATGTGTTGCGAATGGTACGGGTTGATAAGGAAAAACGGGTAAATAAGGAATCGTGAGAGGCCACCAGGACCGGAAAGGGTCAGGCGGGGGGAGGGCCCATCCGGCGGATACACCGCAACCGGCTGCCGTCCACCGGACAGCCAATGTATTTCATAGCCAGAGGGTCGTCGTCGAGCACTTTTATAAAACATAGGAGTTGTACTGTAGCCAATAACTAGTTTCTGGAGCACTCACATGAACGTAATTTTTTTACCGTAAATAGTCCAGTTGTTTCAGAAGTTTTTACGCGTTTCGATAACTGTGGCGATTTCTGCAGAATCCATACAGTTTCAGCAAAACTAGGAACATACTTGTAGACTCGATTATTTTCAAACTCGTAAAGGAATTTAATTTAGAACAAACTTGCTATTTGTACCTATTCAATTTTCTGTAAAAACATTTTTGTAAATAAAATATGAGAGCAAAGCTTATTTTAAACAAACCTCCAAAGCACTTAAGCTTTTCAGACAAAGAGATCCTCCTTTCATGACTGCAATTATAATAAAATTTTCTTTTTGATCCACAGAAAGACGTAGGGAATAATGAAATTTTGATATCAATTCGCAACCAACGAAATCCCACGAGATAGTGCTTTCAAAACAACTTTGATTTCCTCCCGGCATAGTCAAAGGAGCTTACCGAGAAAAAGCGACGAAAGAAAGAAAGAAATAAAAAATGCACAGAAACACGGAGGTCGGAGTTTTTCCTGTCACCGGGCACAAACAATGCCTCCATTGTAGGGCTGCGCCCCGCGCGCCCCGCACCCCGCCGCGGTACCGCCGAGGAAACGAGCATCTTTTGTTTCCAAGCCCGCGTCCCGCACGGAAACGAGAGCTTTGAACCCGCGGTCATCTGTTTACATCACGCCAACTAGAAAAAAAGACATCCGATTATTTGTTCTGTAGACTGTACTCAAATACACGTAACCATAGGTACGCCCCGCAACGGATGTATAGTGATTGCTCTCCGCGTAGTACTCTCAGAAATAATATTGCACTCAGGTTTTCTGTGTAAAATATTTTATACAAATATGTGAAGCGAAACTGCTGATACGAACGAAAGCTTTCGAAGAAATACTTTAATCTATTCCTCATTAACTGCATAAAAATTTGACTTCTAACCGAGTTCACAAAAGGAGGAAGGAGGTTTGCAATTCGATCTCCGTCCCATATAAATTTGGTCAAGTTCAGGTTTGTGGTTTTTGAGTTAGATTTAATAATACCTCTAATCCTGTTACTTTCTTCCACATAGCAAGTGAAGGTATACTTTGTGTGGAGTAGGTACCACAATGAAAATAACAAAACTTCGAAGTCGGTTGTTTAATTTTTATACAAAAAATCTTCTCTTTTTCCAAATTATCCGATATGTTTCAAAAGATTGAAGATAATTTGTAAAATGTACATAACACTATTAAATGGTAAAATACTTGCATCTCTCCAGTTACAAAGCGGCCGCTCGAAAAAGTTGACACAATTTAAATTGGCACAATTCTATTAATAAATAATGGCACTGCGCAGCCTCGCTATGTAACAATTTGAAATGAATAAGGTTGGTTTCCGGCAGGTAATGTACTTACAACTCGCTCTGGGAGGACGAATAATAAATTATATTTTTTCCTCGGTCCACTCATTTAGATATGAAAAAATAACGCGTTGAAACCTGAGGAGCGCTTCTGGGAGCTTGTTTATTCATGTAGCTCGCTGTTCCAGTGACTTCAGGTTCAATTTAGTTTTGTCATTCAAGATGATACAAAAATGTCTGTTAGTTTATAATACGACTTAAATAAATGCAAGCGAATTTTTGTTTTGTTTTACCAAATAGGTTTTCGAGTCTAACTATAATCTTTTTTATCAACGTATTTCTGTATAAAATTTTAGCAATTTATTTTACTTTTTTTTCCTGTCGAGAGTATAATAGTTATGCTGGCTCCACTTTGAATCTAGTAGGACATCATAGACATAAATTGTCACTAGGGTAAAAAGAAAGACAAATTATTCATTCTGTAAAAAATAGACATAAAATACACACATACACTTAATAGGGTATTTTCCGATTTGATAAAAACTATTTTAATTTGAAGATTGGGACGATATGTTTAACAGAAAAATAAAAATAAATTTATTAATACACATTTTCTCAATAAAAACGATTAAAATCTAATTTATTTTTCGTTCTTTTGAATTTAGCGCCAAAACGCTCCTTACGATGACTTTTTATCACGTGACATGTGACGTCAACTCTGTATAAACGGCACAGGTACAAATACTTAGTTTGGCGCCGTTTTAGAAGTATTTGTGCACAGAGGCACCGCAAACCAGTAATATCACTTTCTATCCATTAAAAATCCTGTTAATTATAAACTAGACATTCACTTATTTACTTACCAACTACTTTAGTTTACACAAAGTTGACGTCACGTGATAAAAAGTCATGGTAAAAAGCGTTTTGGCGGTAAATTCAAAACAACTTAAAAAAAATTGGTTTAAATCGTTTTTAATTGAGAAAATGGATATAAATAAATTTTATTTTATTTTTCTGTTAAATATCTCGTTACAATCTTGAAATTAGAATAGTTTTTGAAAAATTGGAAAATACCCTATTGCCAAAAGCCTCGTATTCCATCAATTAAAGTTTGTCAATTTTGTCCATTGCGTCATTAAGAATTGAAGACAGCCATATTTCATTCCTATAATAAGTCATTGGCGCCTTAATTAACATATCACAAGCTACCAACATCGCACCACACTCATAGCTCTGCACTGTGGTAGATCAAATTGTTTCAAGGGGAAATGATGTGGTGTACGCTCACCAGTATAAACGACGCGAATTTCCCTTGCAGCCCGTTCTTTTATTGCACACCTAAATTGGATTTTCGCTGCGCCATACATATTCCGGCCACCAAGTGAATTTCATATTTCACTCAATTTTGTTAAGCTGAATTTATCAGGGTAATTTTTAAGGCTTAAATTCATGTCATTAACTGTTTTGGTGTTGATATTATTCTATTACCGTCGGGGTTGATGAAGATCTAAATGTTTGAAGCGAAATTTGGTGGGATCTTTTACTCTCGAAATGGGTATCAATTATGTTTGAAACTCGCCCTTTTGGCCCTTAGAGAGTTCCGTACAGTTGTATATGATATTCTGAGGATATAAGTGAGACTAGTTGCTAACCAACTTTTAATTGTTATAGATCCTAAAGAGTCATTCAAAATGAAAAATGATTAGAGAAACCTCAAATAATTTTCAATGCCTTATTGTTTTACTTGAGATATAAGTAGTTCGTCGACTAAATTTTTTAATTTTTCACAAAATGGCGTCTGGTTGTCGTCATGTTGAATTTTGATTCTGATTCTGTCTGGTACTTTAGGGACACTCGCAAGATTAGGACAAATCGACTGACGTAAGAATCATCAAAATCGGCCACCGCGTTTGGTCCACAAACGAACAAACATACATTCATACTTAGATACGTACAATACACTCCACCCCCACCTGAATCCCTCAAGGAACTGTTTAAAACTATTAATATTATGACAGTACCTTGCCAATTCATTTATGAAAATATCATGTATGTAAGAAAAAATCTACATCTTTTTAATAAAATAAGTGATAGAGATAATTTTATTGCTAGAAACAAAGACAAAATAGATCAACCATTTTTCAGATTAGCTAAAGTACATTCATCTTTTATGGGGTACTGTGTTAAATTTTATAACAAAATACCTTGTGATATATTCCAATTAAATGAAAGGAAATTTAAAACTCATATTAAAAGTACACTTTGTAAACAAGCGTATTATAATTTGAGGATTATATCCAAGATAAGAATGCTTGGAAACATGCTGATCCTGCTCCATAGGACAATCTAGAGTCTAGACAAAATCAAACTGGTTGCTAATTGAATTATATAAATAATTATATTAATGACATTGATTTACACTTACACACAGACTTATTTCTTGTTAATATTCTAGGAAAATCGTATATTTACTCTCACAATGTTTGTAAATATGTGGGCATGTATCTATCATAGAACTAATTTATCTTTATTGCTTCAGTTGCATTTTGTAACCTTTTTTGGTATAGTAATTTTATTCTGGGTGCATCGTTTTCACATATAATTATTTAATGAATGTACTATGATAAATTGTATGTAAAACATTTTAAAAGAGTAACGGTGGAGTTTCTTGCCCGTTCTTCTCCATATGAAACTACATTTTGGAATGGGCGACTAGAATCAATTCCGTTTAAATGTAAATGTTGACGTTCAAAAGTGCCTTTTAAGTGCCTAATTGAAATAAATGCTTTGACTTTGACTTTTGACACATGACTTATAAACACATTAGCCTCCTTTGCGCCACGCAGTCAGGTTAAAAGGCATACATATTGTTACAATAACTGATAATTAAATACATTAAGCAAAAGATTGATGGACTTTACTTTTACTTTGACAATTTGTCATGAGCAATCCGACCGATACCTTCAATTATTATACTCTTTAACAATACGAATCGTGACCATTAACTACCATTAACAATAATGGTACTCAACAAATAAATACACGTAAGAAACTACGAAAGAGCGAAACGGTGTTCTCAAGAAAGTAAGTCGTGATGTATCTTTTACTTTCCCGCGAAACTGTTTCAGAGTTACTCTAGTGTTCTATTAAATGAAGTAGAATAAAGGGGGGATATCGTTGGTCCAGCAAGCGGACTGGACTGCCAAGTGCGTGATCCTAGATTCCATCCTTAGTCGGCACAGTGTTTTCGAGTTTTTAGAATTAGGAACCTTCATTCGTTACGATTTTTATATCCGTGTGGTGCCGGACGTAAAAGAATAGCACCATCCCACCTCTTCGCATGGTTGTCGTAGAAGGCGACTAAGGGACTTACTCGAGAATGGGCAGCAGCGTTCTCTATGCATTTTACTACCATACTGCGATTGCCAACCTGCCTGCCAAGCGTTGCGATTATGGCAAAACCCCCCTTTTGGGTGAGGCCTGTGTCCAGTAGTGGACGTCTTTCGGCTGAAATTATGATTCGTTGAGATTTTTAATGACTTATGATTATTTCCCTTCCTTTTTTACACTTGTACAAATTATTATTTTTACAAGACTTGACTAATGAGGTTGTACGTTTTATACACCTCTGCGTTAGCCCAGGCATCATATTTTGTTACATTAATTTCTGAGTTTTGTTCTGAATCCGATCGATGACAACAATTTCGCCCCCTTTAGCAAGGGATCTAACATCTTGGAACGGGCCTTCAGGAACTAGGAAAAAAGGTCGACGATGGGAAGACGATATAGTACAAGTAGTTGGCGAACAGTGGGTGAACACAGCGAATGATAGGGAAGAATGTAATCGCCAGAGGAGGCCTTCACCTTCAGTTAAATGAGGGGTTCATAATAGCGCAGAAATTTGAAGTAAGTTTAACTTCATAGAATTTAATAAGATGAATTACTTTTTTTTTTTCTTTTTTCTAAGAAATTCAGGCTTTTTAATTTTATTTTGTTTAATTAGCAAGGGATCTTAAACGTTACTGACAAAATCTAACCATACTATCAACAGAGGGGCTTGTGGCTAAGTTACAATAGCTGCGCGGGTCGATCGATCAGGTTAAGCTACGCTGGCCGCGGTTGGTCCGTGGATGGGTGACCATCTTTACATACCAAGACCCCTCCGTGCCTCGGAAAGCACGTTAAGCCGTTGGTTCCGGCTGTCATTTGTGGATCTTTGACAGTCGTTACAGGTCGTCAGAAGCCCGAAAGTCTGACAACCACTCTTACTAAGGGGTATCGTATTACCCATAAACTGGGTTGTGGAGGTCAGATAGGCAGTCGCTCCATGTAAAATACTGGTATTCAGCAGCATCCGGTTAGACTGGAAGCCGACCCCAACATAGTTGGGAAATGGCTAGGGAGATGATGACTATCAACACTGCCTCTTCGATGAAGGCGTGAAATTATTATGTTGTAATGCTGGGCTGTCACTAAACACTTATTATCTTTCCATTAGGAAGGCGCTCCGAGATGGCCATCTACTTAAACGGGATAGATGAGCGCACAACTGACACGGATACGGATAGAAGTTGACTGGAAGCGGTTAGAAACGGTTTTTTTTTTCGGTGGAAAAACATCAAATAACTGCTCCCGCTCTGGGTGGAGCAGGAGGACGTGTCAGACTTTTACTGACTAAAACCCACCCGTGTTCCCTCAGTAGCCTGTGTGCCAGGGGCGGCGGCATCCCTTTCGAACAACCCGCACACGAGCATCCGACGTGCTTTTCGAGGCACGGATGGGTCTTGGTATGTCAAGATGGTCACCCATCCACGGACCAACCGCGGCAAGCGTAACTTAACCTGATCGATTGACCCGTGCGGCTGTTAATACTCAGCCACAAAGCCGTTAAAAGGGGCAATCATAGAAATTACAAAATAGGCCTAATACACACGTTCATTCATTACTTGTTACCCTTTTCCAGACTCTAGGTGGATACTTGTAGACAGTTAGTTACTCTACTCGTTGAAGTTTGCATTTCCAGTTTACGCTGATCTCGAACTGTACAGAAATCCTATACAATGCGAGCTCAGCTTATACTGGAAATGTATAGCTTGATGTGTAGCCGTGTGTTCCCGACATCGTAATCGCGCACAAAAATTCAGCCGTCCCACACATTTTGGTCAAGAGGGTTTGAAGTTGCGTATAGGACAGTTGATACATTTTCACGATTACTATATTGGTCCCATCGAGAAAGTTGTTTAGTTTGATGCTTTGTCACACCCTTTGGCAAGTCTTTGGAAAGTAACCCTGTATGTATAGGTACTTATTTGACTAATGAACTAAACCTAGTCAGAAAAACCAACTATTTGAAGAGAGGAGTTTGTTTTAATTACACAAAAGTCAATGGTTTTGGTGACAGATGTGTCAGGTGTCAGAATTTAATTAAGCATATACCCCAGCATTCTACAATCCCAATTGTATAAGACACAAAAGAATTCTCGGAGCTTTGGGGTCGCGGTAAAATAATACTTTTGTACCTTATTTACTAAAATATATGAAGAAATAACAACTGATTACTTTTATTCCGTGAACCGGAAACATAATACCCGGACCTTCTCAGTCCCATTGTGTAAGACTCAATTATTTCAGTTGGGGCAAACGTCAAATATTAATATTTCTGTCCCATATCAAATGAATAGGCATTTGAGTTGCTTAAACTACTTGGAGTTTTAACGAGTTTTGTTATTTAGATCAACGTAGTAATTCATTTTTAGACACTGTCTCGTTTGTCTAGTGGTTGCAAGCATTGCTGCTGAGCGTGAGGTCCCAGGTTCAATTCCCGGATTGGGTAAAGTGTTTTTATGGTTGGTAAATCATCAAATAACTTCTCCCGCTCTGGGTGGAGCAGGAGGGCATGTCAGACTTTTACTGACTAAAACCCACCCGTGTTCACTCAGTTGCGTGTGTGCCAGGGGCCACGGTATCTCTTTCGAACAACTCGCACCCCTGGCAGGCATCGGCCCTTGCGGACCCCATCAGTTGGTGCTGACATCTCTTTGAGGCGCGCGTGGAACACAACGCGCCGTCGACCCGGACTTGGTCCTTACCGAAAAGCGAGCTTCCCGTAACTCGCCATCCGCAAGTCCGCGCCTACAGAAAGTTAATTTGGTTATTTGTTACGCCTTTCACGTCAAAATGGCTAAACGGATTTGGATGAAATTTTGCACATGGGTAGAACGTGACCTGGATTTGGACATACAATACTTTATATCCCGATATTTCCACCGTATCGAGACTTCACAATAATCTCTACTAATAATCTAAATGTGAAAGTTACTCTGTCTATATGTCAGTAACGCTTTCATGCCTAAACCGCTGAACCGATTGCCATGAAATTTAGCAGAGATATAGCCTGAGATACGGAGTAAGACATAAGCTACTTTTTAACTTGATAATCTACATCTACACGGACAGAGCCGCGGGCAAAAGCCAGTAATATAATAACATAAAAAGTGTAGTACAATACACTAACCGACTGTTCTGTTATTGTTATAATTAGGGCACACAAATAGACCATAACCTTAGCTAAGGACATATGCAACTTTTTGTCCTGGAGCTAGATATCATTAACGGTTCATAAATAACCGTGTTTCCTCACACATTAATCACCGTAAAAAGAACAAAGAACAAGATTACCTTTTCCTTATTTTCCAGGTGAGTATGAGATATATCTTGCATCTTACCATTTTCTCCCAAAGAACGATTTCGTTTATATTCATTACACTGTGCTTGAGCAAAATATCTACTATTATAATAATAGCTCCGTCGGTTTCAAAGGAAGCTGTCTCATTCATCCTCTCCTAAAGAATATCACTTAGAAATTCATATTGTAAGACAGACAGGATTTTCATAAACATTGTCTTGTGAATGGTAATAACTATACTAATGATACAGCGAATTTTGAACGTTGTTGAACGATTTTTAGAGCTTCATTTTGCATGTTCTATAAAAATCTTACCGCGAAAAATTACGTGAACAGTGGTGGTACAGCAGTAACAGCTGTGACTTACGAATAATTGTAGGTCGTAGGTTCGAAACCGGACAGGCGCTTTACTTTGTGTAAGTTATTTCATCACCACGTGCTCTGAAAACGGTGAAGGTAAAAATAGTGAGCAAACATGTCACATGTCATAAAATTATTAGTTCTACCAAAAATTCAAAGAGACGTGACATTTACCAACCCGCACTGGACCCGTTTGGTGGATTACGGCCCACTCCCTCTCACCGAGAGGAGGCTTGTGTCCCAGCAGTGGGAACATTATGGGGTGATTAAGATATTATGAAAACTTAGGTGAGATTCCTGTCATGTCCACGTGCTAGGGATTGCCATAATTTACAGATCACTTCACAATCACCAACCGAATTTATTTTTCCAAAAAGGCCGACGTTTCGTAAAAAAAAAGTTTTTAGCTCAGTTATCATGTTATAGTAGTAAAACCCATTTTAAGTAAGATTGATATAATTTATACTGATAATTAAGTAGATTATATTTTAAAACAATGCGTTTTATGACAAACAAAAACCAATTTCAGTTATTTTAAGTGTTTGCTTAGAATGTGGGTGGCATACCTTTTTTCTTTCTTTTTTTGGGTGGGAAATCATCAACCGGTGGGGCCCGCAAGGGCCGATGCTTGCCAGAAGTGCGGGTTGTTCGAAATAAATGTCGTGACCCCTGGCACACAGGCAACTGAGGGAACACGGGTGGGTTTTAGTCAGTAAAAGTCTGACATCGCCCAAGTTATTTGATGATTTCCCACCCTCACAAAAAACCCCTAAAGGCTAGGTAGATGATAATTATGTGAAGACGATGTACCTTCAGTAAAATTACAATACCATAAAAGGTATCCCATCCCATAAAACCGAATATCACAATGATAATCGATACCAAGATACCAACCGATGCATATACGTTTATATACAACACGACATACAAAAACGCCTGTTATTCTTGAAGAGGAGTCACTAGTACCAGTACCTGTTTAAATTAATATAACTTACACTTCACTATAATTAAAATAAAATGGAAGAAAATTCTAAAACTAAACACTTCACATCTACCTCAACCGTTTCAATAACAAAATGGCTGACAAACGCGACACATTTAAGCACCCCAATTAAATTTAATTAGCACTCACGCCATTCATTCGAAAAGGTGCCAAGATTCTTGACAAACTGAAGCGTGTAACATAATCTTAGCTATTAAGTACAGTCAACAAAAGAGATAAGTGTGCTGGCAATATTTGACCCAATTGAGACTTGTCCCGTGTACGAACCAATACCTTTAACTTGATTGCCAGGTGAATGTTAACTGTATTTATTACTAGATACTAGCTTTTGCCAGGGTGAAAAGTATCCTTTGTAACCCAGATTTCATGCCAATCCGATCAACCGCTAAGGCGTGAAACAGAAAGAGCACAGACAGTCAAACTGACAAAAATACAAAGTTACTTTCGCAATTATAACCTATGGATTGTGAAACGGAACCAACCGAAAACTAATGTTCGCTATCGAACACGTTATATTAGAACACGGAGATTCGGGATCATTCCGCAGTTACAAAGAAATTTTCTGTGGTCATCGTTAGAGTTTTTCTGATTCTGAGGATTCTATAATTGAATTAAAAAGTCTAATCTTTGACATCGCTCATTACAGCCAAGTAAGAAGTTACAAAAGCAATTCACGCGACAACAGTGAATATTACACATATAGTACATAGCTCTTACTTCCAATACACCAAACTGTTTCACCGTGTATATACTTGTTCAGAAACTCGTTATAATCTACTGAAGCCAGTCGTCTCGACGGAACAACAAATGAACGAGTAATGCTGAACATTTTTGTAGATTGTGCCTGAGCGGCAACCGGGGCTAATTTGTCATCGGCCAAGACCAGCCAAGATAGATCGTTCGGTAAGTTGATCGGTGACTTATTATTTTGGACGCACGGATAGGAAACTTGTTGTTCTTGTATGAAACCAGATTGTTTTAGTTGTTTTTTTTCTTATTGTTTCACTGTGAATTAGGTAAGATTGTGAAATGTTATTTTAACAGTTTCTTCTTAGCAGTGTCATTTCTTGACAAGTTAATAGGGACCGATGACCCAGCAGTTGTTATCCTTTCAAAATTGTAATAATTCATGCAAAACTGTCATTGAAAATGCAATTTCTGTTTTCCCGATTTTCGGTTGTTTTTTTATTGTCTTTTTTAAAACCAACCATAGATTAGAGGGTAGGACCAAGCCCGGGTCGACGGTGCGTTGTGTTCCACGATAAAGAGATGTCAGCATCAACAGATGGGGCCGGCAAAGGGCCGATGCCTGCCAGGGGTGCGGGCTGTTCGAAAGAGATACCGTCGCCCCTGGCAGACAGGCAACTGAAGGAAAACGTGTGGGTTTTAGTCAGTAAAAGACTGACACGCCCTCCTGCTCCACCCAGAGCGGGAGAAGTAATTTGATGATTTCCCACCGTCAAAAAAAACTATAGGTTAAGCCGTTCTTGAATTTTAGCAAAACTAACGAACAGCAATTGATTTTTATACATATTTATGTGGGCAGTGACAGGTTTGCACACTATAACAACTTATAGATGCTACTGATAATACAATACTCGTAGTGAGCTGATACAATTTCTTTTCATAAAGTTAAGATAAGATTATCAACAAGTCTCCTCGTATTACACAAAAAAAAAAATCAGAACAAATAAATTCAGACATAAATGTTCTCTCAAATTGTTAGCAAAAAAGTCTTCTGAAAAGAGTAGGTGTTCTCTAGAAAAAAGAGTCAAAATAAAAAGTCCTCACAGCGCTACGCGGAAATGATAAAAACTTTTGATGTAGACGAATTGTAAATATGTTCCCTGTACTATATTTTATGTTCTTGCGGACATAATATATTGCCTTAGGTTAACGTAGTTACACTCCTTGACCTCACCTGACCTATTATGTCACCACGAAGCTTTAGAGAGAGCAGGAGAGACTTTATAAAGCGAAAAAGATAGTGAACGGGAATTGAACTAATGGGCCGGATACGGAAAGAACGAAATATTTTAATTTTGTCAGCGACCTCGTTAAGTAAACGTTGATTGATGAACCACTGACATCTGTCCGAAAAAGTGTCGTAAGGATGCATAGCCACCTTTTTAAAGATAAACATGAGGGGCTTGTGGCTCAGTAACGTAACAGCCGCACGGGTCGATCAGGTTAAGCTACGCTTCCCAGGGTTGGTCTATGGATGGGTGACCATCTTTGTATATGGAGATTCCTCCGTGCCTCGGAAAGCAAGTTAAGCCGTTGGTCCCGGCTGTCATTCGTGGATCTTTGACAGACATTACTGGTCGTCAGAAGCCCGAAAACCTCACAACCATTCTTACCAAGGGGCATCGTGTTACCCAGTAACTGGGTTGTGGAAGTCAGAAGGGCAGTCGCTTTATGTTAAATACTGGTATTCAGCTGCATCCGGTTAGACTGGAAGCCGAACCCCAAAATAGTTGGGAAAAGGCCAGGCAGATGATTGGTTATAAACGGCTCCGAAAAAGAGTCCCGACTCATAAAAATGAGATAACTATTTAATATTGACTGCCTGGCGTGTCTATGTAGCCTCGTATCCACTAGGAAACATTTGACTTGCGACATGTTTGACAACATGTTGCTCATCATGTTGCAAGGCAACGAGGATCATTTGTTTAGTAAAGTTTTCTTCTGCGTTGTTGCGCGCCAACTGGCAACGTCGCGCGTCATTGTACAACGTTGCCGAACATGTTGGGAGTCAAATGTTAACTAGTGGATACGAGGCTTGAGTGGTCGCAAGCACTACTGCTGAGCGTGATGTCTGGGGTTCGATACCCAGGTCGGACAAGTGTTATCTGGTATTCCTATCTGGAATTTCTCAGTAACATCACATCCCGACATAACGTCCCGGATCCTGGATTTGTGGCCGGTTGATGGCATTAGGCTTGCCCCTTATTACATGCGACTTAAACGTAACTGGTGAAATGTGGGTGCACTGTTGCTACACCTCTGCTCAGCCCTTCCGGTAAATAAGTCGTGATGTTATGTAACTATTTAATATTATCACTAAGTAAAATAATAGACTATGATAAATGATTTTATTTCTGTAAGTAGATTTGTACAATCACTTTTACACATCAATCATATTTTTAAATCTAGATGAGGTCGGCGTTTCCTATCTGACCACTCTGAGAAGACAGGCTGAAACAAACCGCCAAGCTCCTCAAGTTCTGAGTTGAGCCGTATGATTACTGATAAATGCGTGCACTGAATGGACAGGTCCACTTAGTCTGTGCGGTTCTTTCCTCAAAAGCCCATTTCAGACACCAATCCACATGGTCTTCACATGATCTGACCAAGATTACGTCTGGACTTTAAAAGAGACTGTGACCTCTGAGTTTGTTTCGGCCTTTCTTCTCAGAGTAATCAGATAGGAAACGCTGACCTCATCTAGTTTAAAAAAATATGATTGACGTGTAAAAGTGTTTGTATGATCTCTGAGTTTAAATGATAAAATAATTTATCATTTAAACTCAGAGATCATAGTCTCTTTCTTTACTGAGTACCTAATGCAAATCTAGAACTAACAAAAACAGGGTTTATGAAGCAGTCAAACCATAAATAGAGTTATCGAAACAGTTATGCCTGTACTTAATAACTGTAGGTACGTGACCAAACTAAAGTAACATTTGACTGAAAATTAATTGTCGAAGTAACTTCCTTATTATTCAGTATTCAGTGACTTCTAGCTAATCGATGAGCTGAGAGAGCAATTATTTATTTATGAACGGGATATAAATACATAGAAAAGTTTTCCTCTTTGTTTCACTATTAATTTTCTTACAAGTAATATCGTTAACACGAATTTCAATTAACGGAATAGGATGACGGAAATAGGGATAGGCTATGACCTGGGATAAGACATAGGATACTTTTTATCCCGGTGGTTGTTATCCCGTGCGATAATTTTCACCAATCATCTTTAAATCTACTTCAAAATGACAAAACTTTACAGACATAAATTCCAAAAAACAAATCAGTATTCGGACTCCTTGATAAACACGCTAATAATACTTATATCAAATGAAAATAGGGATTACTTCATTCCCGAGACCAAACCAAAGAAACAATGTTCAGTTAAAATAGCTGTGTAATGGTAAGGGTTAAAATAGGACCAAATCCCTGCGGGGGGCAATAGGTTTCGCCTTAGGACAACAATGATATTTGGTCACAACTTCTTGCGGAGATGACTTCTTTGTTTTAAATGATCCTATTTATACTTATTTTTATCAGGCAAAACGAATCCTTATTAGAATTATATTTTAGTTACATTGCGTTGTTTACAAATTTCTTCAACATCTACCTACATCGAGAAGTTATTATCAAGATGGATAAAAAACAAAATCAAAAGTCATTTATTCAAATTAGGCTGAGAATCAGCACTTTTCGAACGTCAAAATACATAAGACAGTCCCCCAGTAACGCCCACCCTTCGACACTTCCTAGTGCTTTAGCTGGGAAGAAGAAGTGGCGCAACAAACTCCCCAGATGTTTTGATTAATAACTAAATCATAATTGCAAATCTCTCAATTTAAACTACCTTTTTGAATAACTGTTTCATGATATCATTACACTCGAGGTCATTTCAAACTTAGACTTATGTACCTATTGATGATTCTAATACCTATCTATAGTCTTGTAAATAATAATGTCATAATTTCATGGAACTGTTGTTAGTCGCGAAACATGTTTTGATCAAAATACAACCTGCATATCGTGCTACCTTAGCACATCCCCCTTTAGGGGGAAACCCGCAAAATTCAATGTTTCTTACGAATCTGCATGTCATGTGACGTTTTCATAAACTAGTCATCCAATGGGTTTATA
This sequence comes from Polymixis flavicincta, assembly GCA_949987655.1. NCBI lineage: Eukaryota > Metazoa > Arthropoda > Insecta > Lepidoptera > Noctuidae > Polymixis > Polymixis flavicincta. The sequence continues at coordinate 12,469,608 of OX465191.1, read as the reverse complement.
TGAACTTACGGGAATGATGATTTTATTAATTGTAGCTTTTGCCAGCGGCTTCGCCCGCGAAAACTTTCATCCTTTCATTCCATTCCTTGTTCCTTGTCTACATTGTAAAGGGAACCACTGTGCAAAATTTCAGTTTTCTAGGTCCAAGTGTTTGGGCTGGGCGTTGATGAGTCAGTCAGTCAGTCAGGACTTTTCTTTTTATTTATATACAGGGTAAGTTTTTATCCAGTGCGCAAATTTTAACAATGAATTCAGCATATCATTGTAGACCCCCTACCGCAGAAATTTTTCACCAGTTATACAAAAAAAAAACAGCTGTTTCATAGAAAAGTGCAATACTTACGCGGTCAAAATGTATGGAACATCTGATTTTTTTTTGTATAACCGGTGAAAAATTTCTGCGGTAGGGAGTCTAGAATGATATGCTGAATTCATGGTTAAAATTTGCGCACTGGATAAAAACTTTTCCTGTATATAAAATAGATACTCGTAGATGTTAGGTCATATGTACTTGTTAAGGTCGCGAATCATATTTCAATCAACATAGAACTTGACGCTGACCTGTAATAAAGTGCAAAAAACTAAAAACAAAACAGAAATCCGCGTGCTACCTTATCGCATCTCCCTTAATATCTCAATCCCTTTAGAAAAGCCTAACGAAAGTTTATAACTAATCAACACAGTCATCTTTGTTTAGAGCCCGTCAAAGTAAAAACACATATATCTAATACTTTTTGCCTTTGACCTTTTTATTGATCATCCGGAAGAGAATGCATAGCCGTGGAATGATTTGGGCTAAAATTATGAATGGTATGTGATATTTTTCTTCAAGGGATTTACAAGGCTGATGTGAGTGGAAGCACCGAGGTGACGTCCTAGAAGAATACATATACCTTCACTTGCTCCTTCCAGCGGCTTCGCCTTCGGAAGGTCGAAAATTATCCTGTGGGAACTATTACCGAGCATTTCAAAAGCATCCTATGTCCTAATACACGTTATAAACTACCTGTGTGCCAAATTTCATCCACATCTGTTTAGCCGTTTTTGCGTAATTTTGTTACAAACATCCAAATATCTTAGCATCCAAACGTACACACGGCTACACATCAAGCCATACATTTCCAGTTTCGCCGTGCGTGCAAACTTTCACATTTATAATATTAGAAGTAAGTAAGTAGAGATTATCTACGATACCATGGCGTGCACCTCCATATTACTATTTTAATGTGTGTAGTAACATCCTTAGGAAAGAGTTTGTATGTAGTTGTAAGTATTCGCCTTCAGAAACGTCGCAGTACGCACACTCACATGCGAGTCTTGGTGACACTTTGAAAATACTTTCAATACTTTTAAATGTTTTGAATTTTGGAGAGGCGCGTCATGTTATCAAAGTTTATCTCTAGCAGTATAGTAGTATTGGTGATGTCGTTTAGAAAAGTCTGGTGCGTAGTACTGGAAACTGACGTGCGTATATGACCAGAGGGGCAATTCTGGTAATTTTAAGAACGTTCACAGTCTGATCTCAGTGTCAATCTGTCAAAAATACCTCGAGTTTCCATATATTTTTGACAAATTTTTGAAATTCGGTTGTCGCCGAGATGACACTGCGAACGTTTTTAATTACGAGAATTGGCCTTCAGATATAAGAACGCAAACGAAGCAAAAGGAGTATGTAAGAATCATAGCAGGTCCTACTGTTTAATCCGACCTCTATGGGAAATAGGCATAGCGTACCATACTCAGCCTATAACATTCCCACTACTGGGACACAAGCCTCCTATCTGTGAGAGGGAGTGGGCCGTAATCCACCACGCGGGCCCAGTGCGGGTTGGCAGATGTCACATGTCTTCGATTTTTTCGTTCTAAGACATTCCGGTTTCCTCACGATGTTTCCTTCACCGTTTTCAGAGCAGTGGTGATGGTAATAATGTACACAAATTAATGCGCCTGACAGGGTTCGAACCTATGACTTTCATCTCGTAAGTCGCGGCTGTTTCCCCCGGGGTACCACTGCCCCCACGGAAAACGGGCGGCGTCAGTTTTCATATGCTACTTCACTATTATACAGAATAAGTATTTAACCAGCGCGCAAACTGTAACCATGAATTCAGCATATCATTCTAGACCCCTACCGAAGACATTTTTCGTCGGTTATATATACAAATAAAAATCACTTGTTCCCATACATTTTGACCGCATAGGTATTCACACATCACATTCACACATCCGCACTTTTCTATGAAGCAACTGATATTTTTTAGTAAAACCGACGAAAAATGTCTGCACTGTGGGATCGAGAATGATATGCTGAATTCATGGTTACAGTTTGCGCACTGGATAAAAACTTATCCTGTATAGCTAGACTGTTATATCAAATTAATTAACACAATTTCGTTATATATTTTCCCGCTCAAAGTACGAAGCTATTACATATATACACATAGATACATGGTCCAGAAAATAGAGAAAAGAAACCTTGTATGAAAAGGGTGGCACTAACTGGACAGTAATTACGAAATGCCTCGTGCTACCTGTGTCGTTTTTTTCTTTTTACTCTTTTTTGCTTTCTGACATACACGAGCATTTTTTGTAAGGTAATAAAAATATGTTTTGTGAGTTCTCATGTGCCATTTCATACTATTCCATTTTCAAAACCTAGTTTCTAATTAATATGATATCCAGTTAAACAAATGGCAACTTTATGCAATTACAGCTTAAGTTGATTTCAGAATAACTAATACCTTACAACTGTTGCAGGTGTGTTGTTGCAGTTGTAGTGCAAACTGAACTTTATATGTGGGCTTTAAAGAAAAAACAGTTATTTGTTTACATTTTTATAAATTAAATTGGAAATTCAGGCCAACCTGCGTTTGCTTTTATTTCAATGAAATTTGCCAGAAAGTTGCTAATAAATAAACATTTTGGCAAATTCCATTGAAATTCATGACATGGGCAAAACGGCATTGATTCTCGCACGGAAAATGTTCATGTTTTTTTTTATTACCTCTTATCATGATCAAAGTGAAAAAACTTAATCAAATTGAAATAAAGTGTATATGTTTGCTGTATACCTACAGCAAACACGTATACCTAAATGTAAGTCACAAAATTGAGAACTTTAGGTAACTATTTTCTATAAAAGATCTAAATATATCATAAGCACTTGAAAAGACTAATTAATCCATACACATACCAAACTTGTTTTCACCGAAATCTAAGGTCAAAACCCGACATTTTTGCGCTTGTCAATTCCCATTATTATTCCGCTCATCCTCGGGCGAAATATAAAAAAATCGACACGAAAACGTTCTCGCTCCTAAATTGTTTCCTTGTTCAGAAATATGAAACGCCGCTCTGTAGAGAGGCAATTTGTCGCCAGTGATCGTTCGTACTTACCCTGCTTCAGTCGACTGCCGGTAGAAGGGCCTAGCGTTTCAATTAATCCTTTAATTGCATTAAGGCAGGATAGAACTGATATGTGTGTAGGATTTCGGCGAAAAAATTCTGGGAAATTTTGTATTGGATGCACGCACTTTCAGTGAGTGGTTCCGGTATAGGAAAAGGGTCCATCGCTCCCCAAGGGTGCCTTAGGAAGTGAGTAAGTATGTCAAGAGGTAGGAAGTAGTTACTTCCCCATGCCTTTATAACAACACTACGGTAACCAATTCGTCTTCCAAGTAGATATACTATTTATTTCAATCCCCACAAGGACTGTTTTCTATTTCAACAACCATGGAGATTCAGTGAATGTTACATAACGGACGTACGTATCGCATTTCGTATAATGCACTGAAACAAATAAAACGAATCCAATCCTAAAACAACTCTTTTTTTTTTTCAAAGAAACTTATTTTCAACCCCTGACGTAAAAACGACGAGTAGTTATAAGTTTGACGTGTCTGTGTATGTGTGTGCGTCTGTCTGTCGGGGGACGGTCAATGAAAATGTCAAAACAGAGGAGGCCTAGCATTGTCATTAGCTATCCCCGAACTCGACAATGCTCAAAATATTATAACTTAAAAGGCGATTTTTTTTAAAATTTTTAAAGTTTTTTCTTTGGGTCGGGGGTTTTTTTTTTTAAATACACAGCAGAAAAACACATGGTTTTAGCATCATAAAATCACGCCTAGTTTCCCCGAAAGGTTGGGCAGAGGCACACCCACATCTCACCAGTTATGTTTAAATCTCATATAGTAGGGGGTGAGCCTATTGCCATCAACCGGGCCCAAATCCAGACTCCAGGCTGCTACTGAGAAATTCCAGATAGTAAACACAATAACACTGCCCAACCTCGGAATAGAACCCAAAACCTTATGCTCAACAGTTACGCTTGCGACCACTAGACCAAAGAGACAGTCAGTACAGGGTGTAACAGAAACCCTATTGCTATCCTTAAGAACTAAAGATAACAGCTGGTATAGAATCACTTAGTTTCAGCTCAAAATAAAATACTCTAAAAATAGATATTGATATTTTCGGTTTAATAGATAATGTTTCTTAAACTCAAATCATTCCAAACGTGTCACTGCACTACGTAGGTCAATAACTTTCTACGTTACTTGCCAATATCACGATAAATCTCTTCCTACTGGTGTGTTTATTTCAATTTGAAAAGTTCGGTTTCTGGTATCAATGTAGGTACTAAAAATTCTCATAACTTCCAAACAAGTAGGGATAGGATTAAAACACTCTTCCAATATCGTTTGGTATTATCCAAAGAAGCCGTGCCCTTGGTATGTGTACCCTTTAACGTTACACGTTGTATAGTCCATGGTTGATATCGCTGCAAAAGAGACTAACATTGTCCATTCTGAGTGAAAGAGAATTTCAGTATCCAGTATCCTCATTATCAACGGACGCTTAAACTGTAAATTCCTGGGCAACCATTTAATTACACACACCTCCAACTCCCGGGATACAGTTGTAAAATTATACTAAAACAGCTGAAAATTAATTCTGGTCTACTTTAAGTGTAACACGAACGTTTTCTAATTTAAATTTCGTCATTCAAACGCAATTTCTACCTGGAGAGTGGAAAACAGTTTTTTTTTTCTTTTTTAGTAATTCCATTAGCACGCTAGGACGTTGCTTGTGTGTCCACGAGATTTAAAAAAAAGCCAGTCTGGGTCTGTGAGACTTCGATTTAATACAAAGCGTTGAACCTCTGCTGTTGATGTTTACTCAGTCTCGTTTTGAGTAAAGAAACTGTACGAAAAGGTTTTTATTTTAAGGTTGTTTAACGCCAGTCTCGATTGGAAGGTTAAGAAGTGTCGTAGAGACGCCTATTCATAATTTTTTGCTTGCTCTTTTCATAAGTTTTCACTGAAGAGTCTTTTTTTTTTAAACAGACTGCAACAGAGGAGGTTCTAAGTTCGTTTGTATGTATTACTTATTTTATGTAGGTTCATTGACATTTTCATGAATTGTAGACCGATTTAAAACAACTTTTGGCAGAGGAAGCTCGCACGGTAGTCCCATATGAATTTAATTAAGTTAAAGTTTCAAAACCTAAACTTAATAAAATTGTGTTTTGAATTACCTTCAATGATACGAACTTTATCCATTCTATGTATTGAAAAATAAAACTTCCTGTGACCGTTGTTTACATACTCGTTGCGTGTGGTGCCGGACGTCAAGAATAGCACCATCCCATTTCTTCCTGTGGGTGTCGTAGGAGGCGACCTAAGGGAAAGTACTAGAGAATGGGCAGCAGCGTTCTCTATGAATTTTACCATCAAACTACGATCGCCAACCCGCCTGCGAAGCGTGGCGATTATGGCAAATTCCCCTTAATTGGGGGAGGCCTAAGTCCAGCAGTGAACGTCTTTCGGCTGAAACGATGATGATGATGATACTAATATAATCCAAACACCAATACGACACCGTGTAGCATAGTTCTAGTCTGATATTTCTAACCTAACTACAATATCTAGGTACTGCCTATTAGGCACCTATATTTCGTGAAAGCTAACGTAAGATAATCGTGGACGTGCCTGCGCATTGTTTGTTGAAAATTCGGGTCGTGCATTGTTTCCATATTATGCCTTACATGCTTTATCGGGGGCTGTAGTTTTATTTGAAAATCAGAAATTTCTATTAATTCGATCAAATGTAGATTATCTACCCACGTATTAGAAAATGCACTTCTCACAACTTATTGCGTTCACGCAGGGACGCTACTAAGATACCTCCATCGGTTTTTTTAAAGTAAAATATAATAGAAATTCCATGGTACCCAAATATCCTTTCTTTGGCATTTCGAATCGTTGAGCTCCTTTAGTTTTGAGTTGAGCAGCACGTTTAGGTACTGACAAATGCATGCACTGACTGAATAGGTATTTCTGTGTTGTTCCTTCCTCAAAAGAAAGATTTAGACATCAATGTGCCTGGTCTACACATGTTCTGTTATTAGGTATGTCTAGACTTTAAAAGAGACTGTGACCTCCGAGTTTGTTTCGGCCTTTTTTCTCAAGTAGTCAGATAGCAATCACCGTTCTCATCTTGTTTTTAAAATACGACTGATGTGTCATACGCATTTGTAAAAACCTACTTACAGAAATAAAATCAAACAAATTGATCCACTTTTATGACCAAGTTTACACGATTCATTTATGTCGCTTCGTCCATATTTAATGGCATACCTACGTGAGCTAACCACCACGCAAGGAAGTGACAATTTCGACACCCAGTTGATCACATTTAAATACCTACAAGGAAATGTAAACCTAAACCATATTCACTTAGGGTAGACTTAGGTACGAATCGATAATTATTTTTGTACACATACAGGATACATGTTTATCCAGTGCGCAAATTGTAACCATGAATTCAGCATATCATTCTAGACCCCACAGCGCAGAAATTTTTCGTCGGTTATACAAAAAAAATCAGCTGTTCCATACATTTTGACCGCATAGGTATGGCACTTTTCTATGAAACAACTGTTTTTTTTTTGTATAACCGACTCAAAAATTTTACGCTGTGGTGTCTAGAATGATATGCTGAATTCATGGTTACAATTTGCGCACTGGATAAAAATGTATCCTGTATGAGTACAAAAATAATTATCGATTCGTACCTAAGTCTACCCTAAGTGAATATGGTTTAGGTTTACATTTCCTTGTAGGTATTTAAATGTGATCAACCGGGTGTCGAAATGGTCACTTCCTTGCGTGGTGGTTAGCTCACGTAGGTATGCCATTCAATATGGACGAAGCGACATAAATGAATCGTGTAAACTTAGTCATAAAAGTGGATCAAAACAGGAGGAGGTTATATGTTCCACTGTATGTATTTTTTAATGTATGTTCATCGATTTCTCCCCATTTGTAGACCGATTCTCTATTTTCCCGAGTCTAGAATGATATGCTGAATTCGTGATTACAGTTTGCGCACTGGATAATTTTTTTCCCTGTATACTGTTGATATTACTTTTATCTAATAAAGGTGCTGAAAGTAAGGGATAGTAAACAATTAAGCGAGCTCGGCGGCAAAAGGGCCTCTTCCAACATTACCCTCAGACAACTGATGAAGGACCTTATTTTTCCCCTTTATTACAACTTTGCGGAAAAGTTGGAAATGTCTCTACAAGTAGGAACCCTTATAGTTTCACCATGTCCCCCCGTCCATCTGTCCACAGGTTAGCTCAGGGACTCTTTGTACTTACTAGAAATCTGCAATTTCGCATGGATACTCTTATGGATCAGAAGCTCATTTCGTTTTAGTTTTTTTTTTTTTGTAAGAAACGCAAACTATCTTGAAGTATTAATTTATAATAACCGAATATAAAATAAATAACAATAACGAGAAACCGTTAGAAACTGAAATAATTGAAATCTACAACTGTAGATTTCAATTATTTCAGTTTGGGAACTCCCAATGCACGACCATCGCTTCCAAGCTCCCGAGCAAGTGGCCGAAATGCGTGTGCGACTGTGCGCCCCTCTAACGTTGTCGCCCCTTCCACTCGCTGCGTCAAAATGGTCACGTGATCTTTTCCTCACTTGACAAATCCTCTAAGAATACATATTAGTCACACTTACAAAGTGGTAAAATAACATTTCGAATAACATTTTTAGTGTAGGTAGGTACCTCCTCTGCACGTAAAGTGAGGTTGTGTTTCTTTTTCATCCCCATGGTGCGTTTCGTCGGATAGGTATTTTAAAAATATTGCGGGATTGTGTTCACAGTTTTTAATAAAGGTATCCGTTTGTGAAATAATATTGAAAAACTAAAGATTAGATTTATGTTAATCACAAAAAACTGGCGCTCTCAAAAAAGGTTTAACTTATAGAAACAAACATAGTAAGGAACAAATTATTCGGTTTAAATTTTACTGTATTTAAACTAATAAAATCGTTTTCCATTATGTTTGTCTAACAATAACAAACTTAACGATATTTTATGGGCTATTAAATACTTAGATATACGGCCTTCTCATACTTACATTAGGCTCGAAACAAAATTCATAAATCTTAATATTTGCTTCGCTAAAGTTTCGGTAATAAAGAAACAGAAACAGTACAAGTACAGTCGCGAGCATAAATATATGACCATGGACAACTCTGCAATAATACCTGATGTCTTGATTCATCGCATAATCCCCTCAGGGTACCTCCCAGATAGGCTCAGTCCCCAGAGACCGAGCCCCTGGAACTTCCTGAACCACCAGCAGGCGTTCCCTGCGATGGCTTCAGCCAGGCCCGTCCCCGCGCCCATCCCTCAGTCCAAGAACCCGGGTTCAGGCGCTCCCGCGCCCCCTACCGCACCTCTTACCGCGACCACCGCCGCCGCGCCCCCCGCCGCCGCGACCCCCGCGTCCCGCGACCCCCGCGTTGGAGCACGCCCCGAGGCGCGCCCCGCACCCACTGACGCCGGTCCCATGACCATGTCCCCCGCCGTCGTGCATCAAAAGCTCGATAACGCGTTCTTCACATTCTGCACCCCCCGTGCCCATCAGATGGCTATGGAGGTAGATGCCGCCACAAAGGCAGGCGATATCCTTAGGATATACGCCATCTATGATGCGTACCCTGACATTACGCAAGCCCTTTTAAACGCTAGACTTTCCGTGAACCACAATGGATAATACGGCCCCTACGCGTACTAAACCCCGATCCCTAAAACTAGGAACTTTTAACGCCAACGGTATCCGTACCCAAAGGGATGAGATCGCCACGTTCCTCCGCGACCATCACTTGGATATCCTGTTAGTTCAAGAGACGTTCTTAAAACCCTGCTATCGTGACCCGAGAATTGCCAACTATAAAATAGTTCGCAACGACAGAGCACATTGCCATAAGGGTGGAACTCTCATTTATTACAAAAAGTCCCTACACTGCATTCCTATGGATGCCCCCCCCCCCTCTCCCGATTAGAAGTGTCAGTCTGCCGACTGGGCATGACGGGTCATCAACCCATCACACTAGTCTCAGCCTACCTTCCTCCCCAGACCGAATCAGAGGACTTTCAACTGTTCTCCAATGACCTCACCGCCCTGTTGAACATGAGCGACTCCGTTATCATAGCGGGCGACCTCAATGCGAAACACCCCGCGTGGAATAGTTCCAGGGAATCGACCAGAGGGAGACACCTGTTCAACCTCTGCTCGACCCTGTCCTTCGACGTCATCGCCCCGATGTCGCCGACTCATTTCCCCCACACAGTGGATCACAGACCTGACGTACTCGACATTGCAATTCTGAAAAGGATCAACCTACGGTTGAATTCCATAGAGGCAATAAACGAGCTCACCTCTGACCACCGTCCGGTAGTCGTGCATCTGGCCCCCCGCACGGGTCTCCCAGATACCGACCAACCTCCGCTCACCAAAGTGGTAACAGACTGGAGGAGAGTAAGCGATTCGCTGAAATCCAACACATCCGCCCACTTGGACGCCATCCCCGACCATTTCGACTCTCTCGCGGACACAACGGCCGCGATCGACTCATTCACGGGTCACGTACAATCTGTCCTGAACGACTGTTCGAGGCGGGTTCCGGTAGGGGAAGACCCCCGCTGGAAGCTGCCGGACGATGTACGCGAACTGCTGAATGAGAAGAACGCGGCCGTTCGTGCCTACAGCAACTTTCCCTGCGACGCGAACAAAGCTCACATGCGCTATTTACAGCGAGCTGTAAAGACACGCATGTCGGAGCTACGTGACGCGGGCTGGGACAAGATGCTGAGCGAGTTGGAACCCACGCACTTAGCTTTCTGGGAACTCCAGAGGAAACTCAAGTCCCGAGAAATTGCCACCATGCCCCCCCTGACCCGGCCCGATGGCACCGTTGCTTTCGACGACATCGAAAAGGCCGAATGCCTTGCCGATAGTCTTGAGGCCCAATGCACACCCAGCTCTCTACCTGTAGACCAAGCACACCTCGATGAGGTGGACGCTGAAGTCGAACGTAGAACCTCTCTCCCGCCCATCGAAGACCCTGATGATCCATTACCTCTCGTCACCCCGGACGAAGTTCACGAGATCATCAAGGGTCTGAAACCCCGAAAGGCCCCCGGAGCTGACGGCATCACCAATAAGGTGATCCAGATGCTACCCGCCCACCTGATCATGCTCTTGACCACCATCTTCAATGGAGCCTTGAGCAATAACATCTTCCCCCAAGCTTGGAAGCAAGCCACGGTCATTGGCTTTGAAAAACCAGGCAAACCCAAAACGGAGCCCGCGAGCTACCGGCCCATCAGTTTACTGGACAGCCTCGGAAAAATCTATGAGCGACTTATTTACAAGCGCCTCAGGGACTTCGCCGAGACTAAAGGCCTGATACCCAACGAGCAGTTCGGCTTCCGAACCCAGCACAGTTGCGTACAACAGGTACACCGGATCGTAGAGCATATAGGCGTTGGTCTCCAACGCAACTATGCGACCGGTGCAGTATTTTTCGACATAGCGAAAGCCTTCGACAAGGTCTGGCACAACGGCTTGATTTACAAGCTGTACAAACTCGGCGTGCCGGACCGACTCGTACTCATCTTACGAGATTTTCTGTCGAACCGCACCTTTCGCTATCGCATCGAAGGGGCTCTCTCATCCCCCCACCCGATTCGCGCCGGCGTCCCTCAGGGCGCCGTGCTATCCCCTCTCATCTTTACGCTGTTCACCAGCGATATCCCCAAGAGTGGTAAGGCTCAGTTGGCTCTGTTCGCAGACGACACGGCCATCTACCACTCTGGGCGTAGTTCCAAAGCGATAGCCAAAACCCTCCAGACCGCAGTCAACGTACTCGGTGCATGGTTTAGGAAATGGCGAATCGAACTAAATCCGGACAAGAGCCAGGCGGTTCTCTTTAAGAGACCGCAGCGCCGCCAAGACCCCCTCCCGGCCATCTCCATATTCGGCAAGCCGATCCCTTGGGAAAAGCAAGCCAAATACCTTGGAGTAATTCTAGATCAGCACCTCTCCTTCTCTGAGCATATCAGGAAGGCGCGCTCACGCGCCGCCTTCGCTCTCGGAAGGTTGCATTCTGTTCTGAACGCACGTAGCAAATTGTCACTCAAGTGCAAATTGCGTATTTACACGGCGTGCATAAGGCCCATCATGACGTATGCATGTGCAGTCTTTGCACACACGCACCCCCGACACATCCATAGGATGCAGACCCTCCAAAACCGTTTCCTCCGCCAAGCCACAGGCTCCCCATGGTACGTTCGGAACGAGATCCTCCATCTCGATCTGAAAATGCCCACTATTGCTCAATTCATGAAACGCAACTCGAAGCGTTTCTTCGATAAAGCCGAGATACATCGCAATCCCTTGATTGTGAAGGCCGCTAGTTATGTCCCCAGTAGAATCAGTAGTATTCGCAGGCCGAAACATGTCCTCTCAGACCCAGACGACCCCATCACTGTTCTCCAAGAAAAGAATAGGGCCACCAGTACAGTACACAAACACAAACGACGACCGTCCTACCGACCTCGCCGCCGAGGTCCTCGCGCCCCGCGAAGACTCCCGAGTAGCGATCAGACCCCCGACCGTCCCTTGCTCGTTGATGCGCCAGCCCGCGCCGCAGCTGAGCCAGTAGCTTTAAATTCCCCGTCTAATAATCATGAAAATAATACCTTGATCCAGCCTGTCCCTGATAGTACTAGCTGCCCCCCCCCCCCCCCCCCGCCAGCGACTCCCTGAGCCGAGGTTCGTACCCCACAGGGGGTGCCCTGAGTACGCAGTCGTTTTAGGTTTAAGTAGGTTTACGCCCTGGCTGGAGGCTTTTAGAATCCTAAAAACCTTCACAGGAAAGTCCGGTTGAGCAGTCACGGCCTCTCAAGGTCAACTGCGAGATGCCAATTCCAAAAAAAAAAAAAAAAAAACATCGCTTAATATATGACGACAAATATATGTAATCATTTGTGGAAGACATTACAAGAGGCAGCACAAATATGTGACACCGAAGGAACACCAAAACTATCTGGCGAGACAAGCGTCGATCACATTTAAGATAGCGCATCGGCATTAAAAATATGTTTCAATACGATATTACGCATGTTTATATACGGACATGTATTACATCATAAATATCTGCCTGCTCAGTTAAATTCTGAGCAATGTGATAACCTCGTTGTAATAGAAAATAATAGGTCTTTACCTATGAAATTGCCGTTTTGTATGAAAAAATTTAAACGATTTTTTTTCATGAATTTTTTATTTGTATTAATCGAAGTAATCACCCATGCAATCAATGCATCTTTGCCATCGCAGTGGCAGTTTATTGATGCCCTTCTTAAAGAAATCAGCTGGACGGGAGGCAACAAATACTTCAAAGGCATTTTGTACTGCCTCTCGGGTATTAAATTTTTTTCCCGCCAAGAAGTTATCCAAATTCTGGAAAAAGTAGTAGTCTGTAGGCGCAAGGTCTGGTGAGTAGGGCGGATGACGGAGAGCTTCCAACCCCAGTTCTTGCAACTTGGAGACCGTCTGCTGTGCAGTATGAGGTCGCGCGTTGTCGTGCAGGAGCAGCGGAGACGAGCGATTGACCAATGCTGGTTGGAGATGCGCCAGCTTCTCCATCATTGTGTTCAGTTCTTCACAGTACACATCTGCAGTAATGCTCACCCCGTTTGGTAAGAAGCTGTGATGAATCACACCGGCGCTAGACCACCAAACAGTGACCATCACTTTTCTAGGGGTAAGTTTTCGTTTAGGGCATTGTTTAGGTGCTGAACCAGGATCCAACCAACTTGCTGAGCGCTTACGGTTATCAAACAGAATCCATTTTTCATCGCAGGTAACAATGCGGTTCAAAATTCCTTCATTTGTGTGTCTGTTGAGCAGTGCAAGGCACGTCTCGACGCGTACTTCGCGCTGGCGATCATTGAGTTCGTGGGGCACCCATTTGTCAAGCTTTTTTATCTTGCCAATTTGACGCAAATGGACCAATATTGTTTTGACGCTAACGTCGAAAGCTGCTGCTAATTCAGCCGTAGATTGTGTATCATCAGCTTCCACAATCACCTTTAATTCGTCATTGTCGACCAAAGTCTTCGGACGACCGCGAGGTTCATTTTTCAGGTCGAAATTTCCAGAACGGAAGCGAGCAAACCAATAACAGGTGGTGCGTTGGTTTGTAGTGTTAGCTCCGTAAACGTCGTTGATGTTGCGTGCCGCTTGTGCCGCGTTGCTGCCACGACGGTACTCATATTCCTTAATTACTCGAATTTTTAACGTATCCATGATGACGAAAAAGATTGAAATGCGATGAAAATGTAACACTAATCAATAAAGAAATGACTACTTTTAGAAAAAAAAATCCATGTTTTTAAAATAAAATTAATTTGAAATTAGAATTCTTAGCCAAACAAAAATTATTTTGATTTGAAATGGCCAGTACTGCAGAACGGCAATTTCATAGGTAAAGACCTAATATCTGACATCACAATGAATCATGAAATCAGATAATTTTGCCGAGCTGTTCATAGTAATATATTTATACTCGTGACTGTACCTTTAGAAAAACATGTGGTTGCCTTTATAAGAATATATCTAAATTCAGTCATTATGCTCAAAAAGTATAGAAATGATAATGAGGAAATTTTAGTGATAAATGATAAATGATTTTATTTCTTTAAGTAGGTTTGTACAAACACTTTCACACGTCAATCATATTTTTTTAACTAGATGAGGTCGGCGTTTCCTATCTGACTACTCTGAGAAGAAAGGCCGAAACAAACTCAGAGGTCACAGTCTCTTTTAAAGTCCAGACATAATCTTGGTCAGATCATGTGAAGACCATGTGGATTGGTGTGTGAAATGGTCTTTTGAGGAAAGAAACCACACAGATTGAGTGGACCTGTCCATTCAGTGCACGCATGTATCAGTAATCATACGGCTCAACTCAGAACTTGAGGAGCTCAACGATTTGACGAACAATACCAAAGAAAGGACACTAGGGTAGGCCACATAAAGTACTCAAACTGCCAGATTTACTTTAAAAATGAACTGAGAAAGAAATGAAAAACAAAAATACCACATAGTCCTCACATTCACAATAATTAAAGCAAAAATAATATTATACTTCTCAAAGTAAATGTTCATGTCAAAGTGTATATAACAATAATCGAATGTCAAAGAGCAAAACAAAAATATATATTAGGTCTTTACCTATGAAATTGCCGTTCTGCAGTACTGGCCATTTCAAATCAAAATAATTTTTGTTTGGCTAAGAATTCTAATTTCAAATTAATTTTATTTTAAAAACATGGATTTTTTTTTCTAAAAGTAGTCATTTCTTTATTGATTAGTGTTACATTTTCATCGCATTTCAATCTTTTTCGTCATCATGGATACGTTAAAAATTCGAGTAATTATGGAATATGAGTACCGTCGTGGCAGCAACGCGGCACAAGCGGCACGCAACATCAACGACGTTTACGGAGCTAACACTACAAACCAACGCACCACCTGTTATTGGTTTGCTCGCTTCCGTTCTGGAAATTTCGACCTGAAAAATGAACCTCGCGGTCGTCCGAAGACTTTGGTCGACAATGACGAATTAAAGGCGATTGTGGAAGCTGATGATACACAATCTACGGCTGAATTAGCAGCAGCTTTCGACGTTAGCGTCAAAACAATATTGGTCCATTTGCGTCAAATTGGCAAGGTAAAAAAGCTTGACAAATGGGTGCCCCACGAACTCAATGATCGCCAGCGCGAAGTACGCGTCGAGACGTGCCTTGCACTGCTCAACAGACACACAAATGAAGGAATTTTGAACCGCATTGTTACCTGCGATGAAAAATGGATTCTGTTTGATAACCGTAAGCGCTCAGCAAGTTGGTTGGATCCTGGTTCAGCACCTAAACAATGCCCTAAACGAAAACTTACCCCTAGAAAAGTGATGGTCACTGTTTGGTGGTCTAGCGCCGGTGTGATTCATCACAGCTTCTTACCAAACGGGGTGAGCATTACTGCAGATGTGTACTGTGAAGAACTGAACACAATGATGGAGAAGCTGGCGCATCTCCAACCAGCATTGGTCAATCGCTCGTCTCCGCTGCTCCTGCACGACAACGCGCGACCTCATACTGCACAGCAGACGGTCTCCAAGTTGCAAGAACTGGGGTTGGAAGCTCTCCGTCATCCTACTCACCAGACCTTGCGCCTACAGACTACTACTTTTTCCAGAATTTGGATAACTTCTTGGCGGGAAAAAAATTTAATACCCGAGAGGCAGTACAAAATGCCTTTGAAGAATTTGTTGCCTCCCGTCCAGCTGATTTCTTTAAGAAGGGCATCAATAAACTGCCACTGCGATGGCAAAGATGCATTGATTGCATGGGTGATTACTTCGATTAATACAAATAAAAAATTCATGAAAAAAATTCGTTTAAATTTTTTCATACAAAACGGCAATTTCGTAGGTAAAGACCTATTATAAAAAATCTGTATACAAAATTGGAGCAGGTCAATCCCAAGCTTTTTTGTCCTCAATATAATCTTTAATGGTATAAAAGGCTTTCAGGCACAACTTACGTTTAATGAATGATTTAAATTTATTGAGACTTAGATCTGGAACATGGCTTGGAAGTTTATTATAAAAGCGTATACATTGACATCTGAATGACCCACCTATTTTCTTGAGCCTTGTTGATGGTACAACAAATTAGTGTTTGTTCCTAGTATTTATACTATGGATATCACTGTATTTTTTAAACAATTTAATAAGCGAATAAATAATAGCGAATAAATTATTGTCTGCAAGTGTATGATTTAGACAAAGTATACCTACCTACTTATTAAAAACATGACTTGGGTTCAATCTTAACACGGAAATGTATTTGTATGGGTTTAAGGCAATTTGAACGTTTCTAACAAAAAGAGGAGGTAACGTTAGTAGGTATGCAGAGGTAGTTCCCAGAAGGTTAAAAGATGAGAGGTCATCTGATGTCATTTCACGGTCCATATAAATAAACTGCTATCATTTGGGAGGACCCTCTGAAGTGCCGATTTAAAAAATAATTGAAAGTTGTGAATTGTGTTTTGATGGAAGCGATTCTGAGTTTATGTCCTGAAGTGTTATGTTGAAAATACTTTTGCACACACGTAAGTATACAAAAATCTAACCTTGATTATAGCTTGAGATGGATTTTTGAAGTTTTGCTCTTGAAACTTTTGGCGAAGCCCAAGCTGCTTTCTCTCTATTTCTTTCATTAATGTTGAAGAGTTAGAGAGACTGTAATGTCTAACCCGCCTTCAGCAAGCGTGGTGATCAATACTCGTGCTTTCTTTATGTCTCAGTATTAACAGCTGCTCTGGTCGATCGAAGGCTAAGTTAAGCTTGCCGCGGTCGGTTTGGGTGATCATACATTCCGTGTCGTATCGGGCGTAAAAGAATAGCACCATCCCATTTCTTCCCGTGGGTGTCATAGAAGGCGACTAAGGAACTTACCAGAGAATGGGCAGCAGCGTTCTCTATGCATTTTACCACCATACTGCGATCGCCAACCCGCCTGCCAAGCGTGGCGATTATGGCAAAACCTCCCCTGTTGGGGGAGGTTTATGTCCAGCAGTGGACCGACTTTTGGCTGAAATGATGATGATATTACATTACATATCGAGACCACTCAGTTCATTGGCAATCACGTTAAACAACGTCACGGTCTCAGCTGTCATCCGAGAATCTTTGATAGTCGTTACGTCTTATTCTTAGCCCAAAAGTCTTGAAGACCCGTCTTTGCAAGAGGTATCGTGTTAGACAGTAACTGGGTTGTGGAGGTCAGATAAGCAGTAGATGTAAAATACTTGTATTCAACTGCATCAGCGGGGTAATTGCGTAACCATTAACAGTAGCAATGGCTTTTATCAGACCGTCCAGCAACATTCATAATGTTATATACATTCTTGAGGAGGCAAACTTTTAGAACATATGAAGAAATGTGTATTTTTTTTTTTTTTTTTGGAGGATGGGAAGTCATCAAATTACTTCTCCCGTTCTAGGTGGAGCGGAAGGGCGTGTTAAACTTTTACTGACTAAAACCCACCCGTGTTTCTTCGGTTGCCTGTGTGCCAGGGGCGGCGGTATCTCTTTCGAAAAACCCCCACCCCCGGCAGAAGCGATGGTGATTAGAATAACCTTAAAAATTTGAATCAGATTGTGATTGACAGTGTGTTAGGCAATTATGACCCTAGTTAGACTGGAAGCCAATCCCAACAAGGTTGAGAAAAGGCTAGGCAGATCCATATAGGGGTCACAATGTTATACAATATACCACGTGACCAGAGAGCTGAGCTATTTCTCGGCCAAAGAGTCAGTATTGCCATACAACGTGGCAATTCTGCCAGCCTTATTTGGGCAGATTTTTGAGTCTTTTCTTTGATTTTTATACTCATACATATTATTATTTTATATGTACACCACACACACATAATTATGCAAATAGATACTAACAAAACTTCAACGTTTTTACTCAGTTTTTGAGCAGCCGCTCAAAAACTGAGTAAAGACGTTGAAGTTTTGTTCGACATGTAAATTTGGTCAATCAGTCATATTATTTGATAGGTATGTGTTTGACCAAAGTTACAACAGCCAATCAAACCCTTGAAGTAATTATTTGTCAACTGATTATATTAATAGGCCTTCAGAAATCACGGCTTAAATAGGCTTTCACCACAAACTTGAAGTGAGTCTTTTGATTAACGTGTAGGTTCCTAAGTATTTTTTGTAGCGGTACCTATAATGAAATATTGAAACGGCTTTAGTAGGAAAATTAAATTTTTCCTACCGCCTCTGCTTGCCGTGCCGGAAAATAAGCGGTTTCCATAAACACTGCTAACCTAATTGCCCGTAAATTATTACATTGTTTTGTACCTATAATGAATTGCTGTACAAACCAAAATGTGTAGGTTTAATTTTAGTTCACTTACCTAGTGTCGCTATTAGCAGTAAATGCATATTTGTAAAGGAATCTGAAAACAAAAAGAATGCATTAGTAATTTATTTACGAACATCAACAATAATTTTAAGACATATATAGTTTGCTATGCAGGCAGAAAGTTCATGGTAATATTGTATGATAAAACATCTCCACTCAGTCTGTGTGGTTCTTTTCTTAAAAGACCATTTCAGACACCAATATACATGTTATTGACATGATCTGAATCTGATCTTTAAAAGAGGCTGTGACTCTTGAGTTTGTTTCGGCCTTACTTCTCAGAGTAGTCAAATAGGAACCGCCGACATCGTCTAGTTTTTCAAATATGATTGACGTGTAAAAGTATTTGTACAAACCTACTTAAATAAAATAGTGTAATAAGATAAAGTATTTGATCTTATAAAGAACGATAAACATATTGTTATATCGAAATGAGCCCAACCATCACATATTTTTAACAGCGGAAAACTTTCAAGTTCAATAAAAATAAAGTAATGTTCACTTTTTACTTATACAAAATAGAGTTTGCCCATGCGTATTTTAATGTTTAAAAGAACAATATCGTCTGAACACAGTAAATTCCTCTCAAAACACTCTTGCAATTGAACCCTCAAATGCGAAGATACAATCGTTAGTCAATACATTCTGTCCCAAGATATAGATAAAATATACATGTTATATTATTATGTAAATCACTGAGACTCGCCCTCGACCAGACAGGGTTTCTCGATATCCAATAAGTATGTATCCATAGACCCTGGATCTGCGATACTTTGGTCCTAAGTATCTACTCTTTTAGGATTGGCCATTGTACCGAGAAAACTAGCTTTGATTGTGTAATACTCCTTTGTTAATACTTCAGTATAATATACATATAATATAATACACCAAATATTAATAAAATTTTAATTCAATTATTAGGTGACTCCAGTTATTCGTAAAAGCAGCGAAAAACTATTTAAACTTTGTGACCTAAAGCAACATATGAATAAATAAAATAAACTTTTATCAGTATGTTGGAATATATTCAAAAAGTTTTAAAAGTGTGTCTAAAATAACTAAAGTTATTCCATATTAGCAATTAAATAAAATCAGCTGATGATAAAATAAAAACTTCCTGGCAAATAATAAAAAAACTAAACACGTAGAAAAACAGCGTAATACTGAGAGAGACAGCAATGGCCCCCATCAACTCTGTAGGCAAATTCTACTAATTAAAAACGTTCAAAATCTCGTCGCAGTATCATCTCGGCGACAATGAAATGTCAAAAACTTGTTAAAAATGTATGAAAACTTGAGGTTTTTTTTGAGAAATTGAGACTGAGATGAGACTGTGAACGTTCTTAAATTTACGAGAATTGCCTCTCAGATGTAATCAATTCTATTTTCTAGTAAATTTTGACGTCCTAAAGAGCCTTTTTGAAACAAAAGATTTGACTTTGAATTTATTTGCAATTTATAAAAGGCAATCTGTTCCGTGTGGGGCCGGACGTAAAAAAATAGCACCACCGTGGGTGCCGTAGAAGGGCGACTAAGGGACTTACTAGAGAATGGGCAGCAGCGTTCTCTATGCATTTTACCACCATGCTGCGATCGCCAACCTGCCTGTCAAACGTGGCGATTATGGCAAAAACCCCCTCTGGGGGAGGCCTATGTCCAGCAGTGGACATCTTGTTTTTTTGGGTGGGGATTCATCAAATAACTTCTCCCGCTCTGGGTGGAGCAGGAGGGCGTGTCAGACTTTTACTGACTAAAACCCACCCGTGTTAGTAGCCTTTATGCCAGGGGCGGCGGTATCTCTTTCGAACAAACCCGCTTTCTTGAAGTTGGACCTACCTAACTGGGACAGTTTGTCCTAGGTAATCGTACAACTTCGAGTGCAGCGCCTCCGACCGTTACGAGAGTGGGTGTTACATGGGCATTGGACATGACCTTTGTCTTGTCCATGTTCATTTTAAGACCCACTCTTTCGGAAGCTCTACTGAGGTCATCGAGCATTGTTCTGAGGTCCTCCATGCTCTCAGCCATGACTATCGGCAAACCAACGGTGAGTGATGTACTCGCCATTGATGTTGATGCCTGCCCCTTTCCAGTCCAGAACCTTGAAGGCATCCTCCAGTGCAGCGGTTAAGAGTTTCGGAGAGATAACGTCTCCCTGTCTAACACCTCGCTGCAGAAGGAAAGGTTTCGAGGTCTGGTCCTGGAGTCGGCCTGACATAGTGGCGTTTTCAAACTGACACTTCAACACCTCGAGGTACCGATAGTCAATCTGGTACCGTTGGAGGGACTGCAGTACAGCCCATGTCTCGATCGAATCAAAGGCTTTTTCATAGTCCACAAACGTTAAACAGAGAGGCAGATTATACTCTTCGGTCTTCTGTATATCCTGCCGCAATATAAAATATAGCTTTAATAAAAACAATACGAGCCTATTATCAGATTATTAAGGCTGTAAATTATGTTTTTTAAGCCGACCCCAACTTAATTGGGAAAAGGCTACGCAGATTCATTGATTGAAGTGTATATTTTTTTTATTTTAATTAAAGAACATACAAAAAAGAGGGGCCTACAACAGATTTCTTAGTATGAGTGGTTTTTATAATAGTTATACTCCATTTGAAATTATATAATGAGATTAGACATTTAAACAAAACTTTTTACAGTCCGTTCAACAGATATTGATTTCTATTCCCTAGGCATAACAATGGCACTAAAAGCAAAAAATGTGGTTACACTACCAAGTGTTTACTGCAGATGCCATTCATGCTAATGCTACCAACGCAATAGAAGTCAAAATCAGTTGAACAAACTGTAAAAAAGGTTTATTTCAACTTATTTCAAACGGTAATCCTGTTGAAATAAGATTAGACATTGACGTTTAGCCAACGATCATACCCAACAAATAAAATCAAAATGAATGATTATTATCTATCAAGTTAGTCGCTCTATTTTTCAGAGTAAAAACCAGGAACAGCGATATTTTTCTTTTAAATTAAGATCAGCTCGGCGAAACAAAGAAATCATGCTCGGAATACCTTCCACAAAACGCTTTACATTTCATTGAATTAAATCCGATATCTTAGATAAAACCGTTTGAATGTTTCGCATCAATTTGATTCGATTCGCACTCTAATTTGATCATATTTATTTTACAAATCAAGAAAAGCTATTGTCAAAGTAACTGGACCATCACAGCGTGTAACGATGTTCTACTAAAAATCAAATTATATGTTTTTGTATTAAATCTAACGTTTCATAATCCTCATATTGCGCTCTTAGAAATATTATTGAACACTACATATTATAATGATTGCGCCTCTTTTTGTAAACCTCAATTAAATCCCGTTTTGCGGTCCTAAAATTACTAAATAGATAAGTAACTGCGACCAAATTCATCATAGAGCTCGCTCGCTTAGCTCGCGCACGGTTGGTCGAAGTTCCAACCCAACCTAACCAAACCTGCTTGATAGGAGTGCCCTAGCTTAGTAACTGCGATCAACTACATTAGAAACACAGGAACATTAGAAGCGCCAAGAGTTTTTAGAGGTCCAGTCATATAAAAACTGTCCATCATTAGGTCAATAAGTTTTAGAGGATCAATTAAATATTTCCCGTCAGAATATTATTGCAAAAAATCTAAACATTTTAAAGTCCGAGTTACGATAGGCCGAAATATTTCGGAGAGTATAAACTGTCATTTGTAAGCGGCCGACGCGTCTCAGTTGATTTCATCGTGTACATTACTAATGGTATTCGTACATTTTTAAGTACGTAGTTGAATTAAACTGTAGTTCAGGCGAAAAGGATGGTTCGTCCGTGCCTTAAATTGGAGCATACAAATAAATAGTTTGTGGTTCGGCTTTCAAAAATTTAAGAGTCTGCAAAAGTATGTCAGTAAAAACATCGTTAATCCCTTTAGGTAGATGATTGATTCGACGAAACTGTTTTCTCTTTATGAAAATGTTATAACTCTTCTTAGATTTCAGAAAACAATTTTAAATACCTGATTAAATAATCCAATTATGATACGTTAATGCGTTGGTAATTCAATTATTCAATTCAAACACGTAATTATATGAATGATGACTTTTAACACAATTATTATCTCTGTAATTCATGTAACGACGTTATTATACAAATAGCTATCGACAATTTGAATATCATTCATTCGCGAAAATTGAATATCCAATACTGAATATTTTATCGTAATTCAAACGAAATTGAATATTGTCGATAAGAAATCTTTTGGGAATGCGTACTCAGTACTCATCTATTTTCAATATCTAGGTATTTTTATATCGAAAATAACTAGCTAGAATATTGAAGTTTTTTACTCACTGAATCTTATCTGGGGGGAGATATAAAAATGTCTGGAATTATACAGTGAAAAAGGAATTCATTTCATTCATTGAGCAACGAAGGAAATGGAACGAATGAAGGGGAAGGATTTTCAGTAGGCTGTCTGTATCTTAGAACGGCTATAATTTTTGTCATGATTTCGCTTTTAGCTAGATTTCTAAGTAATTATTTAGTATTAATAAACTGTTAATATGAGTTTGTCATGGTCATGTTTTGTGCTTCTACCAAACCTACTTTTATAAATAGTTCTAATAGTTCAATTTACACATGAAAATGTAGGTATTTACCTAAAAGCGATAGAAAGAGATCGTTAGGATAATCCGACCGTTTACATTTATCGACATGAAATAAACTCACTCCTAGGGGACTTAACATCTTAGGCAAAAAGACAGCTCAACACTCAATGGATTAGTCTGAAAACAATTTAAATAAGTCTAGATGGAAATATTCTAGAGTCAAAACGGTGTTAGAAAAACCGTCTTAGTTTTACTAAAATCCTTTTATTTCGGCAATGGAATCCAAAGTTCTAACTTCAAAACTTTGGACGTGGTAACGAACGTCCGTCGGTCAGTATTCTTTTTTTAAATGAATTCGTATTTTTAACCGTCTTCAAAAAGAAGAAGGTTATCAATTCGACATGTTTCTTGTTTGTTAGTTTAGAAAACATTTGAGGAAACCTAGAGTTCATCTATACTTATAATAAAACTAAAGGTTTTGTTTGGGTTTTAAAAATCTTGTTGCTTTTGATAGCCCAACTCTTGCGAAAGGCTGTTTAACACAAGGCTAGGACTCTTAGGAAAAGCGCAAAAGCAAAAAGTCAGAAAGAACGCCTTTGCTAAAACGCAGTAAATCGCGAAAAAAATTTTAAGCCGTCCATGCCTTGGTTCTATTCGTTTTCATCTTCCTGCTCTTGACCCGAGTTGCTTGAAGTCGGCTAAACACGTTTACTTGTTCCGTTCTCCCCTGCCTGCAGATTATGATTCTCCCCTGTCAACCGTCACGCCATCATTCACACCCCTCTCTTTCATATCATTCTTCATACAATCCATCCATATTTTCTTTAGCCGTCTTCTTTCCTCACCAGGGTGCCAACATTTGTACACAAAAAATACAAAATTTATTTATTGACAACCAAGAAGGTACACCAAGTTGTAGGTTTCTCTGACTCCTAGCGCAGGAGTCAGTGTCATCCCGCAATACAGAGACACAGTGTTTTGTTGTTTTATGACAACACAAAACGTAAAAAAAAAAATGCAAAAGCAATGTAGCAAAAGCAATGAAGTATGCATCACTTCTTTAGTCACACAGGTTTCCTCCCTCGACATCACATGCCTATACACCAAGTCATGTGATTTTCATCCTTATTTTCATCCTCAGTCCCATTACAGCGAGTAAATGTATTTACTGCGAATAATCTAGGATTTTCTTATAATATGATTTAGCCTCAGGCAACACATCTTAGACCCTAATTGTAATTGATGAAGACGTCGCAACAGTCGGGCTGAAGATTATGATGAAAACATTTTTTTATAAAACTTGAGGAATACGACGGTTTCTAAAAATATACGTGATCTAAGTAAAATTAAAATGATTTATTTCTTTATACAATTGAAACCAATTATATTAATCCAATTATATTTTCAGTTTGCATTTATAAATTCTATTTTATCTTGTAGTTTAGTTACTATAGCACGCCCGTATCAATTGAGGAGCCAGGTCTTATAATTAAACGTGGGTACTACCAATATGCAGTAGTAAATACTTAGCCAAATTTGTTGGCCCGTTCCTGGGAATTGTATCATTCTTTACTTTTCCAATCAGTACTTGGATAATGAACACATATTACACACAAAGAATATGAACAAGACTAAATCCAAAAAAATGTTATTTACGCTAGTTTTCGAGTTTTAAGGCTGGCTCCTCAATTTAGACGACTGAATTGACGTTCTGTAACTTTTTAAGGGTACACAAGTCGCGGGCTCGAAGTCACTGGTGGGCCTGGCTAAAAAGCACGCTGTCTCACCAGGCTTCGAGTCCGACAGAGGTAGTATCAGTGATGAGCAGTTAGACGATAGCCTACACGCACAACATTATTGAGTGAGCTGCAGGATCAGTTATAGTAAAACAAACGCGTACAGAAAGTCCTTCTGAAGATCGGGTTTTCTGAAAAAACCACTGCATAAATCAATGACCAATTAAGTTTATATAACTTTTCAATAATTTAACTTTGTCGGTACTGACTTATTTTTGGAGATTTTACACTTCTTTTATTACTTAAACATGTCCAAAGTTACGTTAAATTTTAAAGAAAAACTAATTTTGTGGGCTCATAACTTTTTAATGGCTTTTATTTTAGTATTCTGTTTCCATACCGACAATATTAATAATGAGACAAAATCATACCATGTTTAAGTTTTGATGTACATTGTCAAACAGTGGAGTAAAACCCTCCCGAAGTTTGTATGGAAAAAATGTGGACTTGTTTCACCTTAAAGGTTTTATTTCAAATTCCAGGATCGGGCCCACAAATTCGGGTAATGTACCTACTTCTAAATATTGGTACTTAGTACCCGCGCTTAAATTAGAGACGTGACTCCATAATCCATACGGACACACTAGGTATAGCCAGTCATTTGATCGGCAAATCCCGTAGTCAGTCCATCATTGACTAGTTAGTCTGTTTGAAAAAAGTCGCTTTTCCAATTTCGATTCACACTGTAGGTATAATACATGTAACCTGCTATATTTAGACTTTCATTTTATGCATGAAAGTTTAAGTAGGTATAAAGTTTCGTTTTCAAAGGTTATTCGGCCAAGTTATGAAACTGTTGAAGATATTTAAGTAATTACTTAAAGTTTATATTGGATGTAGTTACGATGACGGCACATGCGTGCAAGTGCACAAAGTTTAGTAAGTGCAATATACCGGTCGTTATCTATGAACATAATTTCAGTATTTAACAAAAAGTAGATTCCAAAGATCACGCCTTGAACAAAACATCACGCCTTGTTGGGTAGAGATGTACCTATAGAAGTGCCGTGTGATAAGGGGCAAGCGTATTGCCATAAATGATGATGATGATGATGATGAAAACCCAATAATACTTTACCCGACCTGAGAATCGAACTAAGGACTTTATGTTCAGCACTCGCTTGCGACCATTAAATTAACGATGCAGGCAAAAGATTACCTATAGTTTTCTTACACATCCAATTTAATTTACAGTAATCATTTCGTTACTTTCTCTTCCTGCCTTCGTAAGCATAACCTATTCCATTTTTAGTAACAAAAGTTATTATAAAAATTTCTGTTCTCACAGTAAAACCAAGTTTCATCCAACATCAACGCCGGAATTTTCCACACAGCGCGCAATTTCACAAAATTGTACCAAACGGCTTAATTTAAAAAAAAAATACCAACAGCTAATATCAGAAAATGCTGGCAACTTTCTTACTTCTATTATTAAAAATACAAATGGACATTTTTTCAAAAAAATATTCCTGCTGAAGTTTGAAAGCGGTTTAACTCCGTTCATTACAAAGTTTATTCAATTTGTGTTTAATGATGTAAAAGGAATAATTAATATAGTCAATTTTGGAGGCCTACGTTTAATAAGCGTGTGTTTAGGCCTCGCGTCGACATTCATTTGGGGCGGACTAATTTTAACTGTCTGTTGTTTGCGTCGACAAAACAAATTGTAACCATGGTTGCTCGCTATTAATATTCGTCGCTTCTGATTGTTTTGCCAAAGTGCGGAAAAATACTTCTTGTTTATTCAATTTCGATGATAAATTGTGTTTTTGTTGAATTGGAAAAATCTTTTGAAATGTTTTGTTTGTTTGAGGAAATGTGTTATTATTGCTTAAAATTAGGTCTTTGTCATTTATTTTTACCCGACTGCGCGAAGCAAAAGAGGGTAGTGTGTTTATCGGCCTTTACATGTTTGTTCCTTTGTGGCACT
This sequence comes from Polymixis flavicincta, assembly GCA_949987655.1. Taxonomy (NCBI): domain Eukaryota; kingdom Metazoa; phylum Arthropoda; class Insecta; order Lepidoptera; family Noctuidae; genus Polymixis; species Polymixis flavicincta. The sequence continues at coordinate 12,442,903 of OX465191.1, read as the reverse complement.
CTAGAGATTAAACATCTGAACCGATTTCGATGATTCTTACGTTAATCGATTTCTCTTAATCTTGCGAGTTTCATTAAAGTCAAGACAGTAACAAAACTAAAAAAAGAATTAATTATAGTCGACGAACCATGTCTCACTGTTAATCATTGAAGCATCTTCTTAAATTTAACAATAAAGACCTATCCCTCCGACTGCATGAGATTTCGTTATTTTATTTATATATATTATACATTCTTTTTTTCACCTTTTAAACAGTCGGGGTTTTTGATCTGGAAAGCAGGAAATCGTCTGATTATTAATTATATTGTGGGTGCATGTTCCCATTTCGCTTCTTTTGAAACGTTTTTTACAAAATAATAAGTCGTTATCATACACCTCAAAATAAAAGGTACAACGGCAACGTGAGATTTAAGCCATTTTAAAATTAAGATACCTACGATTTATAATCTGTGCGTATTGTTAATTTCTTCTTATTTAGTTAAAAGTGAAAGAGCAATTCTAGTTTTAAAATTGTGTTTTAGAACGTACATACTAAAGTTTGACGGCATAAATTCTTCAAACTCTTTAAAACATTACAAGAAGACTTTGATCGTAGTCCAATTCTCTGTTCAATAATCTAATAACTTATTGTCAGAAGTCTCCTAAATGAACACCGTAGATATTTATTAATTTGCTACTGTTTTTCATAACCGTCATATAAAAAAAGTAATTTCCCATTTCTATCAAGCTTAAAAAACTTAATAACCAATAAAATAAACTCAGTTAAAACTATTCAAGCAATTAGGAAGCAACTCACTATTACTTGAAAAGTAATTTAAAACTCCAAGGATGTACAGCACAACTGCCTTATTATTCATACTAAGCAAGGCAACTTGTGCAAACTTTTATAAACACTTACCGAGTTCGTACAACTTCGCTAACTTCGCCGGCCGACCACGTGAAGTTGGAAAAACTTAAGTCATAACACAAAAACACTGTCCTTCCCGCAAATTAGTCATGGCAATACTTTGTGCATCATTAAAAGTTTGTTTTGCATTGTTTATGGCTCGGGGGAAACTGGCGCGAAAACGTGGAGTATCGGGAGAGAGATCGGCGAGATGAGATCGCCGCGCCGTGCGGCTGGGAGGTCCGCGCGCGACTGAGCCGAGCGCAGCGCAACCCGCGCGCTCCCATCTATTTTATATATACGCCTTTATATACCGATTTATATATTTACCCGCACCCATACATATTTAACTTTTTTCCCATTTCACGTCGTTTATTCCCCGTATGTAAGGCTCGCGGCCAGTGTAGGTGGCGCGCGTGTGTGCGCCGCCGAAGCCGAACCAAACGAAGGCCCCGCACTCCTATTTACGTGTTTTTAGAAAGGGTAAAGCTTTTATACCTTTCCTTTCTACTATTCCGCTCTGTAGTTGAACGCAATGCTCTGAATGCCGACCCACGAAATATTTCGTTTCGATTTATGTGTTTCATTTTTGTGAGTTATATTTTTTGCGCTTGAAATGTTTTATCAAATTTCTATCTGTTGCGATTTCGTCTGGGATATAGGTGGAGGCGAAACACTTTAGTTATTTTCTTTTCATGATTCAGTAGACTCGTACATGGTGACTTTCAAAAACTTTGGCAAACGAATACTTACACAGACCATTTTGTTGTTCCGCACTCCTGCATCGCTATATATTCGTATCAATATACTTGTAATACTAATTGCAGAACCCATATGAACAGCTGATATAGGGGCATCAGATAAAGAAATTTATGTTTAGCGTCCGCAAGCCATGCTGTCGGCGTCGCCGTCATTTCAAATTTACGACAGTTGTGGTGCAATGGTACTGCGTGGCGGGAGCGGGGCGAGTGCGGGGCAACTGCGGGGCGAGTGCGGGCGAGCATGGGACGCGGCCAAACGCATCGATCACTCTTTATTACTTTCCAGCGTCGCTCTCCAGCATACTGTCGGTAATCGATTGCATGTTGGGCTTTTTTTTATTAATTTTACATTTCCTATTTATTGGCTGGAACTTTATTTTGTTCGTTCAGTTTGGTTTCGGTTATCTGGTTCGGACAAAACAGCACATTTTATGCATGATATTTTATGCATTCGTTCTCAATGACGTAAACTGCAATAAATATTTATTTCGTTGTTTTGCATTTGACTTTCATTTAGAGACTGAAACTGTTCAGTTAAGTGGGTGATCTCAAAGTGTGTCCTACAGAAGAGTTTCTATCAAAATCATTACTCTGATAATCATTAGTCTACGATTTCCTAATCTAGACGGTCGGTAAGCTACAAATCCTGCACCAACATCCTCCAAAAATTCGGCAGTAGGTATGCACACAACTCAATTCCCGTGACATCACGATCAAAGGAAACGCCGACACTGCAATTTGTGTACCAGTAACTAACACCAACCGCCCAATATTTGTGAACTCATAATTACCGCTAGTTTCATCATAAATATAATATTTTGTTGACATGCGTGGGAGCGCTCTTTGGTAAACGCAGATTATAATACAACTTGGTCCTGCCCACGAATTTCTCCGCGTCATATTTCTTGTTGCCTCGACCATCACATCGCATCGCGTCGGCCACTCGCTCGTTTTCGCTCTGCGTTCTTTGTGCCTTTTTTTTTTTGATATTGAGAAAGATTATAGGTCTACATAAAACACACCTCAATATGTGTGATATTGAGGTGTGTTTTATGTAGACCTATAATCTTGCCTGGACTGTGGACACCGGACAGTTGTAATGGTAATAACCATTACCACTGTCCTCAAGAATTGGGCTACGAAATGCAAAAATATTCTTCTTTTTTTGTCCCAATTGTGTGGCTAGCAGACTGGACAGCTTGTGTGTGAATCACTGCTGCAAACACTCCACTTCAATGTTGAGCTTGTAGCACGGATTCGCATTTCACCATATGGCGGGGTAGGTTTAGTGTCTAGTTAGACTAACACAGGTGTCAAGAAATATTGTTACTAACACATTTTAGTCCTTTGTTACTTATTTATTTAAATTTATATAAATAAATTCCACTGGTAGTAAAAAAAACAAACTCTTTAGCTTTAATAAAAGTTTAAAGACATTATGTAGTTTAAATCGACCGAATTACGGTTTACCGTGAAACCGGTTTTGATATTAAGTTAGTTTTCATTAGAGGCCTATTTCATTAGAATCAATTAACGAGCCTTTTAAGGTGTACCCTAAAGACGAAATTAACCACAGTTGGAGCAAGGAAAATACAGAAAACTGTAGTAAAAGTAAATATTTCGAAGGTTATTTTTGTTAGATATTTACTTTTTCTTTGATTCCAGTTTCTTTTCTTTAAATGCCTACGAACGTATTGCCAAGGCAAACTTTCTGCTTTCTCTCTATGTATTTTGTAATAATAATAGCATCATAATTTGCCTAATCTTCTGTCAACTATGTTGGGTTGGGGTGGGAAACCGGATGCAGCTGAATACCAGTATTTTATATGGAAGGACCGCCTATCTGACCTTCACAACCCAGTTACTGAGTAACAAGATACGACGGATTGGTGATTTCAGTATCTTTATCCTCTTCAATAAAACTTAATTAAAGAGTTAGAGAAACAGTAGCGAGGTTATTGCCGAAAGTCTCAAGAAAAGCAAGTGTAGTTTCGTATGCCTACGTGTCTGCAAAGAGGCATTTTTGAGGCTAAAAGCCGCAAAAAAATTCTTGGATGCGTGGGTCCAACCTATGGCAACCACTCCACAGGAAGACGCGAAGTTTGGCAAGAAATACTTAGCCCCATGATTTCTTCGTTGAACCATCAGAGAGCCTCGCATTCGGTTACAAGCTACCGTGGCCTACTTGGAAAACCTTAAATAGACATCGAACCCAAGTAGGTCACAGCAAGGACAACCTCTACAAGTGGGGATTCATGGACGGGTCAGATCTCCGGTGTGTGTCAACAGACAATGGCTCACCTCCTATCTTGCACCGCATGGCCTATTACCTACACACGTGAGGACCTAATGGCTGCATCAGCAAACGGTATTCGCGTTGCTGAATTTTGGGCCAAACGAATTAAAAAAACTGTTTATATTATGTACATTCTTTCGTTTTATCTTTTCCATCGACACGCTAAGAAGAAGAAGTGTCTGCATAATTAATAACAGCTTAACATTTCAGGACATAAACTCAGATTCTCTATCATCATTTCAAAATTCACAACTTTCAATTGTTTTTAATTTGGCACTTCAGAGGGTCTTCCAAATGATAGCCGTTTATTTATATGGACCGTGAAATGATAGCTGACGACCTCTTATCTTTTAACCTTCTGGGAACTACTTCTGTCTACGTACTAACGTTACCTCCTTTTATTATTAACCGACTTCAAAAAGAAGGAGGTTATCAATTCGACAAGTTTATATATTTTGTTTTTAGGTATGTTCGGGCATAACTCCGTCGTATATAAAAGGATTTGCAAAATGGTTTTTTTATTCGAAAGAAGTTTATTCCGAAATGGTCCCATTAAAATTTCATATAGATCTGATGATGCGTTTCGGTGACAGACAACGGAACTCTTAAAAAAATTACAGCAAATAAACCAAGAATGCTGCTATCGCATAAATATTCATTGTTTTGACCCCAAGGATGATGAAATTTCGAATTGGTGTGAGGTAGGTAACTAAAAAGTGACAAATAAAAACTTCATTGACTTCGTTGACTTTGGATGTGTTTTTTAATTCTTTGTCACCGCCTTCCGAAATTAAAGTTATTTTGCATTTTGTAGTGTTTTTTTGGAAGTCGGTTGTTATTCTTTTGAAAAAAGTTTTTTTAGTAACAAACATTGTAACAAATGTTTCCATGGTCTTACAAAAAAATCGAAGTTAATTGCCATTAACTGTGCAAAATCGAGACTCTGGGCTGCTACTGGGAAGTCAATACTATAATCGGCATATAACGTTCCCACTGCTGGGATACAGGCCTCGAGAGGGATTGGGCCATAATCTACCGCGCGGGCCCAGTGCGGTTTATTTTATTTGTAGATGTCACATGTCACCGAAATTTTAGTTCTAGAACATGCCGGTTTCCTCACGATGTTTTCCTTCACCGTTTTGGGAGCAGTGGGGATGAAATTATTTACACAAAGTAAAGCGCCTGTCTGGGTTCGAACTCACGACCTACAACTCGTAAGTCGAGGCCGATACCACTAGGCCACCACTGCTCGAGAAGTCAATACACAATGGCAATGTTTCTGAAATTGAAACGAGGCATATTTTGGCATTGAATTTCATGCTAACCCCCGTAAGGCCCCGAGGTTGAAGCCGTCTCATGCACGAGGTTGTGTGTTCAAATCCGTAGTACGTATCGTAATCCGTTGTAAGTACCAATTTGACTTTTTCAATTCATATTTACTTGATGAGATGATATAACTCACATCGGTGAAAGAAAGACATCAATCAATCAATAGTCTTTATTTGTAAACATAGGTTACAACAGTATGCAAGATGGTATAATTGTCAATTACAGTTTGTCTAGGTTTTACCATTTAGCGTACAATAGGCTTTTGCAAATTAAGTAAATTAATTTCTGTAAAATAATTCAGTAGTATCAACGTCAATTTTTATTTTATTTATTTTAAATGAATTTAATAAAAATGCAATAAGAAATGCCAGGTAATGTCATAATATTTAACGAAATGCGATATCGTGAGGAAACCTGGACTATATATGTAGTTTAAAAGTAGGTCTCCAATCGCCAACCCGTCTAGAGCAATCGTGAGAGCTGGATGCTCGTGCTTGTGAGAAGTGGGAAACTAATACGGAATCAAAACAGTGTCAGAAAACATCGTGAGGAAAGCGGCGTGTCCTTGAAACAAAATTTGTAGACATGTGACTTCGACCAACCCGCACTGGTCCCATGTGGTAGATTACAGCCCACTTCCTCTTGAAGAGAGGAGGCTTGTGTCCCAGCAGTGGGTACATTACAGGCTGATCATGCTGGATATTATTGGGCTGGTAATTCATAATGAACCCAGGACCCCATATTCTGCAGTTGCGATGATGATCACTTAGCCTTAGCCGACGAGGCAATGGCATTACCTTACATAAAATGTACTATTAAATATACAGAGAGATGGGCTTGTGGCTAAGTAATATTAGCTGCACGAGTCGATCGATCAGGTTAAGCTACGCTTGCCGCGGTTAATCCGTGGATGGGTGACCATCTTAAAAGAACCAAGACCCCTCCGTGCCTCGGAAAGCACGTTAAGCCGTTGGTTCCGGCTGTCATTCATGGAAATAAAAATTAAATTCCCAATAATAAATATCAAAATAAAAATAATTAATAATAATAAATAATAATATATAATTAAAAATATTAATAATAATATATTTAAAATTAACTTCATGATTAATATAATACATAAGCTTATCACAAAAATGTAAACTAAATAACTAAACAAATAAAAACAAAAGGACACTTAGGCGTCGAAGTATTCGTCCGCATCGCTGTCATCAGGAAACGTGCCCAGAAGACTGGCAGCATTGCCACGTTGAATGGCAATGCTAATTCTTTGTCCGAAGAATGACCCAGCCCTCTCCCCTCCGGTCACGTGAAGTGTCGACCAACCGGCGAGAAATTTCCTTAAAGAGGAGACGTGCGCTCGGGCCCCATGACCCGAGCGTTTCGACCCCAAACGGCTCAAAACTGTAGTTACCCATAAGGTTACAGTATTTACGCCGCTTGAGGGTCTCAGTAGCCGCAGCAGCGGCACCAGCACAGCCCGCTGTGGTAGGAACATGAGATGGCGCAAGGGTGTCGACACAGGTTGCATCCCACACTAGAGGTCTACCCATCTTCTTCTTTAAAATTATCATATATTGTTTTGTCCCAGCTGGACCAAGGGCATAGCGAGCTTTCGAGGGCACGGATAGGTTTCGGTATGAATAATTGGTCACCCATCCTGGGCAGCGACACCGGCAAGCGCAGCCTGCGCTTGCCGGTGTCAGGAACCTGATCGATCGATCGCTGGGGCTGTTATTACGTAACCCCGAACCCCTCTATACAAGTATACACGTACCTATGTATAATACCTACGTGTATAGTTTTCTTAACGGAAAAACTACTGGTAAGAGTTTAATTTATACCTACTATAGGAACTTGGTTCAAACTGTTTTCAACCACACGGTAATAAAGTTTGTGCTAAACGTTCCACAGTTTGCTAGCCCGTTTTGTACATAGACCAGTTAGTAGGTTATATTTAAACTTATAGTGCACTGGTTCTTTTAAAATGAATATGACGATAATAAATTGTTTCTGAATTAACTCAAAATTAATTCAAATTACTTAAATCATATAATAATTCTAAATAATATAATAATCAGATAGAAACAACAGATGTACATACATACGAAACACGAAACGGAAATATGAAAGTTGTTAGATGGTGTTGCCTGAGACTTCGGTTACATACACAACCCGAGTTTGAACCACCTCCTACCGCAGAAGAAGCAACCGCACATTAATGAATATACTTGAAATGCGTGAACCGCCCTTACTGCTACGACATAAAGGCGCTGTCAATGTCAAATCGGTACAATTGGTGTGACTGTACTATATAGTTCTGTCTATTAGTCAATCGCAGAAGTCAGTCACAGAATTGTTTGATAATTTTGTTTCTGGGTGTAGATCTTCGATCTTCTTTCAAGACAATATTACTCTCAACAAACTCGATTAACATTTACACTATTCTTTTCTGATTCCTAAAACGTCAAATGAGTACCTACACACCGACAGTTGTTACAATAGAGAAGCTATCGTACCAAATGTTAAATCCCTAGACACAGCGGTGGTGGCGCGGTTTTGGCAACCGCCCCTCTTTGCCACTCGCTAAGATACATGTAGGGTTGATTCAGATTCGAAAACTAAACAAAAAGTGGTATTTAAAAGATGAAAATATATACCATGTATAATACTGGTATTTAACTGGTTCCAGTTAGACTGGAAACGGATCCATACGTAGTTTAAAAGGGGCTGGACAGATGATGATGAAGCTATATTTCTGTAATCAATTATAATATTTTGTTTACGCTTAAGGTTTTCAAGAACGACAATCAATCAAGTATCGTGTTTTAAAAGTAGATTTGTCTCTCGCGACTTTAAGGCTTAGCATTAAATATGTCCGTCACAATTAAATCGAGATTCAAAACTATGAACAAGATATACATTTATTATTTTTCGCATGCAGGAATACCGTTGAGCAAAGATTGGGTGCCTAAAGATGGACGACGCCGCAGCGGTCGGCCCAGAAAGCGGTCGCGAGAAGACCTGGACGCGTACCGCGAGGGCTGGTTCGAGGTGGCACGGGAAAAGAGTTCCTGGAAGAACTTGGGGGAGTCCTTTGCCCAGCAGTGGGACAGTATATGTAGACAAAACAAAAAAAAGTACGCAGGCACTGCTGATAAAACGGCGAAGGAAAGCATCGCGACGAATGAAACCGGCGAATTACACCCGCTGAAGGGCCACATGGTGGATAAGACCCACTCTCTCTCACAGAGACAGGAGATCTGTGTCCCAGCAGTGGGGACTTAATAGACCAATTATGCTTAAGTATCGAATGCATCAGCTTTATCTTGGCTACTAATGCCGCCAGGTTCCGTCAACCCTAACCGCACGCAAGAAAACCTACTTATTGCAGTCTCTTACAGCTTAAGTTCGAATCACTTTGTTATTTATTACATAACCCTACTTAAGTGTGTGTTTCGGTGAACTTCTATCATGTATACAGGGTGACTTGTTAAACAAGGGACTTAATATATTCGACTTTCGTTGCAAATGTGTTAAAAATGTTTAAATACTGAGATGATTTAGGGACTACTCACACTTATTCAGTTCTGTTCAGCTTTGTCCATAGAAAACAACGATTTTTTATAGAATTCGTTCAGCTTTCCACGGCTAAACGCATGCGTACACATCTCACACAAAATCGTTGTTTTCTATGGACAAAAGCTGAACAGAGCTGAATAAGTATGTGTAGTCCCTTATTTACCAGATAGAGTGTCGGAAAGAAAAACTGTGAGGCCCTAAAAATGACACAGTCTCACGAAAACGTATTATTTTAAACTTTCCTACGTTCTTAATGTAGATGAAATAAAGTTCAAATAAAAAAATAGTACCTAGGATTTAAAAAAACTGCGCTGTCCTTTATGGGCTTCACAGTTTTCTACCGCACGTTCTATCTGGAAAATTATACATCAATTTTAAACAATACGTACCTTAAATATTTTTTTAATATTATATACAAGTAACAAAGGACCCCATTCCGAGAGCTGCCAGCGTTCTGTGTGTACGTAAAGAATCCCATCTCTTCCCGTGGGTGTCGTAAAAGGCGACTAAGGGACTAACTAGAGTATGGGCAGCAGCGTTCTCTATGCATTTGACCACCATACTGCGTTCGCCAATCCGCCTGCCAAGCGTGGCGATTATGGCACCCTCCGCCCCAAAATGCTTGGGGGAGGCCTATATCCAGCAGTGGACGTCTTCGGCTCAAAAGATTCAAAATATGTAAGTCACAATATTTCATTAGAACTATGTTTTGTAAACTTAATCTACACTGCCATAGAATTATTGCGAATTCCTGCTAAAAACTCAACAAAGATTGCAGCAGCATAGGAGTATCAATCAAAATCAATCAATCATTTATTAGTTTCAGTTGAGACGATTGCATTTTTTCCTGTCCTTAACAGGTAGCAAATGCCATTCACATTTATTTGAAAAAATCCTGGTACAATCGCCTTTGCCACCTCGCGAATCTTATTAAAATAGTTTTATCAAGACTTTATTTTCATGCTTAATACAATTTTTTTTTGTCTTATGTTCGTTACATTTGAGCTTCAATTACCTTCTATTTAAGGACTAGCAAAGTAGCAACCCACCGCTTACTTTGCAGGGTTTAATGATTAACAATACATCATCATCATCATAATTTCAGCCGAAAGACGTCCACTGTTGTATATAGGCCTCCTCCAAACGGGATGGCCATAATCGCCACGCTTGGCAGGCGGGTTGGCGATCGCAGTATGGTAGTAAAATGCATAGAGAACACTGCTGCCTATTCCCCCTTAGTCGCCTTCTACGACACCCATGGGAAGAAATGGGATGGTGCTATTCTTCTACGTCTGACAATAATACATCGGGATTTCTAAATTATTTGTAAGTTTAATGTTAATGTATTTTAAACTTCCAAAATAAATTCCCTAAAAGACTGTGAAAACTGTAACAAAATCCATTGTGTAATTTAGAAGAACTAGAGGTCACACAGACAGACATGAAAAGTGTCTTTATTTTGTATTAGGTATTTATTATTTAATAAATGTCCCTAGTTTAACCATTCATACTACTGTATAAATAGTTGTATTGCTAACTTGGCAGCGGCTCGCTATTCTTTCAAGTTGTGTCGTTGGTGATGTCAATTTTAATGTATTTTTAACATACATAGACACGTGTGGTTGTATTAAGTAGACGACAGTTTAGTTTGTGTATTTTAACGAATTCGAAACTGCAAACAAAAAGTTTTTTCAAAATAATAACGACCGACTTCCAAAAACAACACTACAAAGCTCAAAATAACTTTAATTTCGGAAGGCGGTGACTTTTTTTTTTTTTTTTTTTGGGTGGGAAATCATCAAATAACTTCTCCCGCTCTGGGTGGAGCAGGAGGGCGTGTCAGACTTTTACTGACTAAAACCCACACGTGTTCCTTCAGTAGCCCGTATGCCAGGGGCTGTGGTGTCTCTTTCGAACAAACCCGCACCCCTGGCAGGCATCGGCCCTTGCGGGCCCCTTCATTTTTTTGTGCTGACATCTCTTTGAGGCGCGCGTGGAACACAACGCGCCGTCGACTTGGGCTTGGTCCTTACCGGACAGCGAGATACCCATTACTCGCCGTCCGCAAGCTCATGCCTACGGTGGCCGGAAATCGGCCTGGGATTCCTGACGCCCAGGGCGTCTCCGTATCCTGCGGCGTAGGGTCGCGAGGGCGCATATGCTGCCTCTCCCTCACGTGCGCCGCCTCCCTCTTCGCGAGCATTACTGCTTCGCTGAAGGAGGTGACGGCTCCCCATGCTCTCTCGCTCCGTACCATGGCCTGGACCAGGGCCGGACGCGAGAGATCGCCGCTGCCGATCGCCTCCACGAGGACATGGTGGTGCTCCGCCCAAGCCGGGCAGACCGCCACCGTGTGCTCCACCGTGTCCTCAGGGCGATCTTCGCAGTGGAAATACCCGGGCGTTTCTTCCCGCCCTATCCGAAACTGGAACCTCCCGAAACAACCGTGTCCGGTGAGGACCTGCGTCAGGTGGAAGGTGAGGACGCCATGCCGCCTCTCAAGCCACTCCTCAAAGAGGGGACTTACCGCCGCAATCGTGGCGTGCCCAGATCATCCTTGGTCTCAAAATAATGCATACTTATGCGATAGCAACATTCGCGGTTGATTTGCTGTAATTTTTTGAAGAGTTCCGTTGTCTGTCTCCGAAACGTATCATCAGATCTATATGAAATTTTAATGGGACCATTTCAGTGTAAAGCCCTTTCGAACAAAAAAACAATTTTGCAAATCCGTCTATATGCGACGGAGTTAGGCCCGAACATACATTTAAAAAAAAAACATGTCGAATTGATAACCTCCTTCTTTTTGAAGTCGGTTAAAAACTGTTTTTTTTTTTTTTATAATAGCAGGTTTTTTGTAAAATCCTCACAAATGAAAGGAAAGTAGGTTAGCATTCATTTGTAGGAAGCGAGGTCTTCTCAGAGCAGATAAAAATATTTAATAAGAAAACTGGAACTGACAAAGTTCAAGTAAACGAAAATCGAAGTTCTCACGGAAGCAAACAAACGCAATAATCATTCGGAACTTGCTCCAAGTTATTTGTAAAAGCTAAAATATGTTAAAAAAATATGATAAAAGAAGCAACTCGCGCCTGATTTGTTTTTCTGAAAGTTCAAACACTGCGTGAAAGTTTCTTAGAGTCTGCACGAAATCTTATTTTTCCTCGATTTTATTATGTAAATTTCTTTAACTTGTACTTTTGTTACGTGCAAACAAGTGTTTCTCCTCTTGCGAACAGAGTATTTATTTCATAAAAAGTAAAAATAAAACTAAAGTTGCAATTTTGCATCTATTTTTGACTTACGACTTGTATATTTCGTAGCGTGTGCTACAGCCTCTACGCTGCTACGGCGTAGCGCCGCTACAATGGCTACGGAGCTACAACATGCTACGGCTGAGTGAACTCGAAACTGCTCTGTGCTACATACGTCTGTCGGCTGGTATAAAGTATTCCTTATGCGCCGTTTACACTGGTTGATGGTAAATATATTATAAATTCTGTAATGAAACCGCTTTTGAACTTTGTTTACTTTTGTCTTTGTTTCTCAATTTTATGACGTGTTACATAAACACGACACAATCAATAATTCTGACTTCAGTTAAGTAGTCGCTGTAGGTCGCAAAATATGTTTATTCTTAATTTGTAATTACGTTGTTATTATACAAGCGATTTCAATCATTTTTAGGGTTCCGTACCTCGAAAGGAAAAAACGGAACCCTTATAGGATCACTTTACTGTCTGTCCGTCCGTCTGTCTGTCAAGACCCTTTTTCTCAGAAACGCGTTGAAGTATCAAGCTGGAATTTATATCAAATACTCAGGTCTAGTGTCCCTTGGAGCTGTGAAAAAATCAATCTTCTGAGCCAACGCAATCAAAAGATACAGCCGATTATGCCGCAAATTTTAGACATTCGCAAGGGAATCAAAACCTACAGGGTACTTCCCGTGAACTCAGAATCTTGAAATTTGATACGAAGCAAAGTTTTATAGCACAGATAAAGGAAAAATTGCGAAAAAAATATTTTTAACTGGCCGGTATTTTTTTTAAATTATGATCAAAAATACCATAGTTTTGTTTGCAAACATATAGATGTTTTTCACTAATGAAAGTCAAAACTAAGGTCTAGTGTTTTTTTCTAAATATTCAATTCTATTCAAGGATAAGAATTAACATCACAACATTGACCAAGTCACAGACGAATATAAATGCAACCTTATTTATCTGTCATTGGATTACATTGAATTTCCGCAAGTGTTTCTTTTAGAACTACACGAGAAAATGTTTACGCTTTCGAAAGATACTACTTAAGACTACAGAATCTGTGAAAAGATGCATTAAAATGTTACTGAAGCATAGATAAGTAGCTACTTTCCACCGACCGACAAATATAATGTTTGTTGTGAAAAAAATTGATTTAAGAAACTGTAGAGAGGCTTTCGTATTGATTCATATTATTGGTTGTAAGTACATTGCATTATTTTCTTAGTACTGTTTATTTTTAACCGACTTCGAAAAGAAGGAGGTTATAAATTCGAAATGTGTTTTTTTTTTTTTTCTTGTCACATCATCCGCTTCCTTTTTTCCTAACTACATTATGTCCCTAACATATGTAGTTGAAGAATTGCCAAACTTAAGTGGCAGAGGGCAGGGCACATTGCTCGCAGAACAGATGGCCGATGGGGCCGAAAGGTTCTGGAGTGGCGACCGCGTACCGGAAGACGTAGAGTAGGAAGGCCTCCCACAAGGTGGACCGATGACCTTGCGAAGACCGCGGGTATCCGCTGGATGTGGGAAGCACAAGACCGGTCGAAGTGGAGGAGCCTGGGGGAGGCCTATGTCCAGCAGTGGACGTATTTCGGCTGAAATGATGATAATGATTATAAGTAGGTACTTGTAAAAAAACGAGGTAAGATTGAGGTCAAGTGCAGACCCGTCTGGCAGTACACAAAAACATACAGTCATGGGGACTGCCCGCAGAACTCATCATCTACCTAGCCTATTCCCAACTTTCTTGGGGTTGGCTTCCAGTCTAACCGGATCAAGCTGAATACCAGTATTTTATATGGAGCGACTGCCTATCTGACCTCCACGACCCAGTTATTGGGTAATGCGATACCCCTAAGTAAGATTGGTTTTCAGACTGTCGGGCTTTGACCCGTACCGACTGTCTAAGATCCATGAATGACAGCCGGGACCAATGACACACAACCTTGTACCATAGATTAGTACTTGATTTTGAACCCTCCTACGTTGAAATTCATCGGATTAAAAAAAATAACAATGCCACTCCAGAATTGAAAACTTATACGAACTAATTGTAATTTAACTTATTAAACTTATAATTTTCATTTAATGCGTATACATGCATGTGTATCTATGAACGTACTCGTACATACACAATATCATAATTATACACAGAGGTGTCGGTAACGGCAACAGTGTCGCGAGTTCAATTGTTTATTCCCAACTCAAAAAACGCCCAACACGCCTAAAGAAGTTTTCACTTCAATAAAACAAAAAAAAAGTAGTTTGAGTCAATTTTGGCAGCTATTTTACCAAATAGATAAAATCTTTTATTACATGTAATTTATACTACTCTCAAAACGGTGAAGGAAAACATCGTGAGGAAACCGGCATGTCCTAGAACCAAAAAATTCGAAGACATGTGACAACTACCAACCCGCACTGGGCCCGCGTGGTGGATTACGGCCCAATCCCTCTCACCGAGAGGAGGCCTGTGTCCCAGCAGTGGGAACATTATAGGCTGATGATGAATTTATACTAATAAAGCTCAACTAAAACTAACTTATATACAGAGGTGTCGGTAACGGTGTCGCTCGTCAATTGTTTTTTCCCATATCAAAATATGCCCAACACGCCTAAAGAAGTTTTCACTTAAAAAAAAATACTCTGCCGTACATTTTGTCCGTATGGGTATCATGTTATTGTGCTGAATTCATATTTACAGTCTGCCCGTCGATGTGCCTGCCAGCCTATACAGGATAAGTTTTTATTCAGTGCGCAAATTTTAACCATGAATTCAGCATACCATTCTAGACCCCCTACCGCAGAAATTTTTCGCCGGTTATACAAAAAAAAAACAGCTGTTTCATAGAAAAGTGCAATACCTACGCGGTCAAAATGTATGGAACAGCTGTTTTTTTTTTTTTGTATAACCGGCTAAACATTTTTCCTCCCCGCGAAATCTAGTCCTCAAAGGTGACTCGCAAGTTCAATCAATGTCACTGTTTTATTTAAAAATCCTCCAAAATCTACTCACAATTTTTAACCAATCTTATATATCTTTTCTCCTTTACGTCGCGTCGTCTCGAGGCACAAAACCTTGATAAAATATAAACCCGAACCCGTCGATATCTTAAGGCCAAGTCCATCAGTCGATCAGCGTCCCTCAACTAACACGTTTTCCTGTAATGGTTTCAATTTGACCTAAAGTGCTCTCCGAATAAAATCAGCCACGGAAAGAGGCCGTCTTTCGTAATGATATTTTTAGACTTAAATAAATGGAGACGGGGTTTTTTGTTAGTGGCAAGATAAATCAGTTTGTTTTATAAAATTTGTGGTTTTAGATATGGTATTAGAAAGACGTATCCATACTAATATTAATACGAGGTAAACTTTGTTTGTATGTAGCGGATGATCTTTGAAAGTACCAGTCAGATTTGAAAAATTCTATTTGCATTTGATAGCCCAATTCATGAGTGAGATTATAGACTATTTATGCACATCATGCTACATTCATAAGGAGCCGATTAAAAAGAAAAAAAAAGGCAAAATGAACTAAGAGAAAATTAAGTAATATAGCAGGCGGCCAATGTTAAAATATGTTTTATATTTAACCACAACATTTCAACCGGAGGAAGGAACATCGAAAGGTCAAACATTATTTGAAAATAAGATGTACCTATGTTGCATTAGTGTTATAGGAAATGCAAGCGCGATTGGCGACCGTCAAATAGGTGAGATATAAGAAGTGCTTCGTTTTCTTTCAGAATAATAGTGGCAAATCAGAGTTAGGGACAGGGCCCGGTACCTGTTTATAGGACGCCGTGGTTCCGTGTGGTGCCGGACGTAAAGAATAGCACCATCCCATTTCTTCCCGTGGATGTCGTAGAAGGGACTTACTACAGAATGGGCAGTAGCGTTCTCTATGCATTTTACCACCATACTGCAATCGCCAACCCGCCAGCCAAGCGTGGCGATTATAGCAAGCCCCTCCAAATTCGGGGAGGCCCATTTCCAGCAGTGGACGTGTTCCGGCTGAAATGATGGTGATGAATAGGACTTAATGACGTCATATACGAACTGTGGAAAGGGTAAGGGCCTGCGCCCACTAAAGGCACGGCACGGCAAGGGATTTTTATGCGACGAATAGGAATATAACTTAATTGTAAGACAATAAAATTCAAATTTAAATGATGATGCTCAAGGACGTCGCGGCATGCCTAAGGATACCGCGGCATCGTTGCCGTTGAAATTTCAATTTTACTACCATACTATTAAGTTTAATTTGTTTTCGTGACTCAAAAATCCCTTGCCGTGCCGTGCCGTAAGTGGGCGCTGGCCCTAAGAGTTCGTAATACAGCAAAAAGTAAACTTAAAGTTCAAACAAATACTGCTTTATTAAAATGCAATGTTACATCCAGCTGTTTTCTCGGCTTTATTTAATACTCACATAATTATAACTTTTTATTTCAACACGATACCTTCGCATCCACAAAATTAACCTTAAAATGATACCAAACACACATTACCAAGTCCTAAATAATTACCTATAAAAGCCATTAAAACCTTCATTACGTAAAGTAGCTTATCTCAAATTTCCATATGTTGGTTGGGTTAGAAATAAAATAAGATTTACGCCCGTCCCGGCAGAGCGGCAGATATTTATTAGTGGGGCAAACAAGAGCAGAGGAGTAAACTTTATCACTGCTGTAAAAACAGGCATGTAACCTGGGTTTATAGCCCCTGGAGTGAGCGCCTTTAACTCAGGGACCAAAGAATTTTGTATCTCTCGAGGTTTTGCGCGAATAACTAAGTTTAGGAAGAAAATTACCTGTTAATTTATTAATGAGAGGGTATTTTTCTTAGTTAAGACTTAAATTGGTAGCGTCAACCGCTCGTCAGTAACTATAATGAAAACCGCCCTTACTGCAGATGAAATAACGGCGCTGTTAATGCTGAAATGAGGGTATTAAGCTTGGATTGGGTTCCTGCATGCATGGAATACTGTCAGGTCTTTCACGGGTCGTGATAATTATCGCTTTTATTGTCATCCACAGTAATTTCTGAATCGTCATAAAGCGCTATATCCGGTCAGCTAGTTTATTATCTTTATATATAAAAATTAATTCCTATTTCTCTTGGTCACGGCATCACACGTGAACGGCTGGACCAATTTTGCTAATACTTTTTTTGTTGTGTTTCTTATTGTCAGAAGGTTCATATGAAATAAAGAAAAAAGAAAGTTGCGCATTAATTACACCAATGCGAATGTAATATTCATAGTTAAGACAGGACAACGTCTGTCGGTTCAGCTGCGTATAATAAAGTACAAATTACTCGTGAGAATTTCTGGCATAAAATAGACACCTAACCTAAGAAGTATCTTAGATTCATCAACACGCAACAAGCGAACTCTTCACAATTCATTTAGGTACTCAATCCTATTTTAAATCATTTATTCCCGAAACACAATCTCAAATCAACACAAACCGGTCACCGATACTTTACCACAGACTGAAAACGTATTAAAATGAAAGATGGTCCCTGTGGGTACAAGAAGTGGGTATAGTACACAGTGACACACCGCTAGCTCATCGCTCACCGTGCTCCAGACAACTTACTTCCCTCCAATTGATTTCTACAACTTGTGGAAGAATGAACAGCTGTATAGACTATATTTTTCCTCTGCTTGGTAGATCATAGACAACCGATACTCCCCGTTTTTTTTTTCTGCCAATGGAAATAGCTTTGATATTGCAACGTGCTTTTCTGGTTGCGTTGGTAACGCTCAGGGGTGAATATTGAATGTGTTTGTTGTAGGTAACTGCTTTTGCTTTTAAAAAGAGAAGTTGTTTTATTTATTTTACTGCTTATAAGCTTGTTGTTTGAATGTGAATATGTTTCTTTTAATCGACTTTAAAAAGAAGGAGGTTTTCAATTCGATTTCGATTCGAAATGGTATGCCAGGGATACTTAAATTATATTTACTTTGCTGAAGTAGTTTTGAGTTAGCTTCAATGATACGATTTTTTCAACTTAGTGTATGTTCTAATAACTTCCTGAAACTGTTATTTACATACCACTTATTTATGTCGGGTAGGTCCACGAGTTTTTTTTTTAATGGGAGTTGGATGTTTTTGCCAATTCCTAATTGAACATTTTATTTATTTTCATTAATAACAACCTTGATCTACTTACTGCTGAAATGATATAGGCCTCCTTTCTTTTATTTGTTGCTTCAGTTATTTGTGAAACGAACTAGAACCGAAATCAACTACACACCTGCAACCAAAAACAATAAACACAAGAAATAAAGTCTAATGGAACGTAAAGAGAATACTTCTTTTACTTCATTCTACCAGGTTCGTACGAACCGTAAAACTAAAGCTAAATTGAAATTGAGGAGGGCCGGTCGTATCTGTCGCTCGCTGGAGTGTCAGAGGCGTCGCCGCGTCAACAGAGGCCCTAGCACGAACGCGCGACCTAAACGTAACGTAAATTGAGGAGGGCCGGTCGTATCTGTTGCACGCTGGAGTGTCGCGACGCACGCTACGTAAAATACAACTGTTTAATAGTTCTACATTTTAGCGACAAGCTCAATATTTATCACCCACAGATCGATAACAATAAAGCTTTAAAAAGAAAAGGTAGGTAAATATGGGGCAAAGTGTTATTTGGTCATTTTATGTCGAATTTTTCAGTAGCGGCCCGGAGTTTGGATTTGTGCCCGATTGATAGCAATAGGCTCGCCCCCTATTAAATGGGACTTAAACATAACTGGTGAAATGTGGGTGCACTATAGGTAAACCTCTGCCCAACCCTTCAATACAAGTCGTGGTGTTATGTTTTGTTGGTAAATATCTTTCGAGCAACGATTTATTTCAAATCATTCGAATTTATTCCGCGCGTTAGCGCTAGGCCCACAGGACACAAGGCACCGAAGAAAAAAAATAGCTGCTTTGAAAATGTCACCATCATTAGGCTGAAGTAAATAATATCTTGAATTTTCTACTGCCTATAATAACGGCTCGTCGCAGGACAATCTCTGATTTGTGTCTAGTTGACACTAACTAATATCTAAACAGGTCTTGCGTATGGACTATTTTTAACCCCCGACGCAAAAACGACGGGGTGTTATAAGTTTGACGTGTCTGTGTGTGTGTATGTCTGTCTGAGGTAACGTAGCTCCCGAACGGATGAACCGATTTTGATTTTGATTTTTTTGTTTGAAAGGTGTATTAGTCCGGAGTGTTCTTAGACATGTTTCATCAATCAAATCAAATCAAAATATTTTTATTTCATATAAACGTGCATGGGCACTTATAAATGTCAGAAGCTAGGTGCACGGTTCCAAAATGTTGTTTCCTATGGAGAAGAGCCGGCAAGAAACTCCACGGTTACTCTTTTAAAAATGATTGGCTTTAACAATGTTTTCAGAGATAAAATGTATGGGAGGACAGTGCAGGCCTGTCAATAAGTACCAGGTACTTAGACGAATACAGAATAGAAAATCGTCTACAAATCTACAGTCTGCATGGCCTACAACGTTCTCCCATTCACAATATGTAAAATAATCTACATAAATAAAATGAACCTAATTAAACATAGTGACATGATTAACATGACAATCACTAAAAAATACTTGATAATAAAATTGATGTATAATGTCAAATAATGACGAGAATATGTCAGCATTGTAAAAATAAAAAGAATAAAAAAGAACATTGAGAGCAGTTAATAGACTTTCACATAGTTATGCTGTTAATGAGGTACCAGGGAAACCACATGTGCAGAAGGAATTAATGCCAAACTTCCCTGTCTTCAACGTAGTCTTTTATCTTAGAATATGCTTTTTTGATAAGGATACGTTTGATGTGCGTTTTAAACTTTCCATCGCTAAGTTCTGTAACTGACTTTGGTAACTTGTTATAGAAGCGGATACTGTTTATTAGAAATGACTTGCTAGTTTTAGTCAATCTAAATTTTGGAATCACAATTTCATCTTTACTACGTGTATTCAGGTTATGGAAATCGCATCGTTTTTTGAAAAGGCCTAAGTTTTTGCGAACATACAAAATATTTTCGTAGAATATCAATTTCGCTGAATTTGTTTCTAAGAGACTCGCGAGGCCCCATTTTATAGATTGCGCGGATTGCCCTCTTTTGTAAAATGAAAATTGAATCTACGTCAGCTGCCGATCCCCACAACAGAACGCCATAAGACATAATATTGTGAAATCATCAAAATCGGTTCAGCCGTTTGAAGATTATCAGCTCTTTTCTGGTTGAAGAAGGGATTTGAGCATCTTCCACGGGTCTGATCAACTCGAAATTTTGGTATTCTATTACTTCAATGATATTAGACGAACAAAGTAACCTTGAAATGCTGGAGCAACACCTGGAATTTCCAAGACTCACCAACAAACAGCAAAAGTATCGTGTTTGGGCTCATTGAAAAGGTCTCAATGAATAGATTATCGATAAATAGTGATCAGGATGAGGAATGAGGATAAATTAGTAACAAACTTCACTGTGGGAAAAATACGCAACGATGCGCAGATTTAAGCGAGCGAGACATTGAGTTTAAAAGCAGGAAATAAAAATTAAATTAACGGTCAATGAAAACGCCAAACAGAGGCCTAGTATTTTCACTAGCCGTCCCCCGCCTTTACAATGCCTTGATCAAAATATTACCTTCATCTTAAAAGTCCTATAAATATTATTATTTTTACTTTTTAGATCTTTTAGGGTCGGGGGTTTTTAAATTTTGTATTCTTACAGCATCAAAAACCATTCAAAATTCAAATGATCAATTTTTTTTTTTTCTAGAGAGACCAAACAAGTCAAAGACAATACATTCCGAAAAGTGGTAAACGAAATTCAAAGAGACTTTACCAAAAAGAATAGCTCATGCTGTTGTCAAAATATTATTACCAGCCAGCATCGTAGTAGCGGGATTAACTACCTAGGCTGCGCCATGGTACATAAGTATCGCTGTAATAGTAGTTTATTGTACATAAGTAGTAGTAAGTATTAGTTCTTATAAAGTCTATTAATTCACCTCGTTGTGAAACTAATAATAGCTTAAAGCAGTTAATTAAACCATGAAGTACCGAATCACTTGATTGATAAACCCATCCTGCTATCGATCAGGCCATCAATTCAAACAACGCACTCATACCGACAGGTACCGTGCACGTAATTAAAAACAAAATGAGTGTCCCCACTACCTATATACCTATAGGTACACACATATACGTCCGACCTTTTAAAGGGTCAGGATTAAACAGTAATGAAGTGAATAATCCAGACGAAGCGGCGCGGAAAATTTTACGAAATTTCATTTCTAACAAAAATGTTGGAATGGAAACGATTCGATGATCGTCCCCGTAATTAATCTTTGCATTTCGATTTCTGAGCGAAAGTTGGGAACAATGGTTGGTTCGGGTGTAGGGTGAGCAGAGCTGTACGGCCGATAAGTTGATATCGACTTGTAATGTGAGGAAAATGAAATATTTTAAACGCAAATTGTCTGATGAAAGTGTTTTAGATGTATCGCGTATTAAGTGACTGAGAACTCGCCAGAAATTATTGAATGGTAAAAGAGCTTCCAGCGACTGAGTCTTGTAGGATAAGTACTAACGACGTAACTATTTCTTGGAATACTTTGAGAATGAGGGTGAGAGGTTGGGGGCTAAGTAATTACAGTCGCACGTTTGATCGATCAGGTTAGACTACGTTTTCCGCGGTTGGTCCGTGGACGGGCATTTTTATATTTCAACCCCTCCGTCCCTTGGAGACCCCGTTTAGCCATTGGTCCTGGCGGTCTTGCACAGATCTTTACCAGTCGTTACGTAAGAAGCCGCAAAGTCTAACAACCAGTATCTGGTAATGTATTATCCAATAATTGGGTTGTGGAGACCAGATAGGCAGTCAGTCGCTCCGTGTTAAATACTGGTATTCAGTTGCATCTGGTTAGCCTGGAAGCCGAGCTCACACATCGTTGGGAAAAAAACTAGACAGATGATAAGATAACAAAGAAAAACAAAATAAACAATACTTAGAATATAATACACCTGTTTATACAACCAAAAATATTAATCAATACGAAACCTCTCTATGTTGTTGTGAAACAAATAGTTTGAAGATACTGATCTTAAGTCTATTTGTTTCACCACAAACATTCTATTTGTCGGTCGTCAGAAAGTAGCTACTTTTCTATGCTTCAGTAACATTTCATCTTTTCATAGACTACTGCAAAAGCTTAAGTAATATCTTTCGAACGCGGAAACATTTTCTCGTGTAGTTCTATAAGTAACAACTTGCGGAAATTCAATGTCCCTACTCTAAGGGCTGGCAAATAAGGGTGCATTTACATTCGACTTTGATTTGGTCAATGTTGTAATGATATTTCTTATGGTAGATGGATTTGGTTATTGAATAGAAAGACACACCAGACCTTGTTTGGGCTGGAAGTTGATCCCAACATGGTCGGAAAAAGGCTAGGCAGATGATTCCGTTGAGTATGTTGGCAACAGTCTCGAAAATGTATTAGATACTAGCCTTTGCCAGCGGCTTCGCCCGCGCGGAACGTTCATCCCCTATTTAACTCCCTTAGGGGTTAAATTTAGAAAAATCCTGCCTCATTTCCTTGTCTACATTATTGACAGGCCTGCACTGTCCTCCCATACCTATTATCACTGTAATTTGAAAACAAATCATTGGCTTGACCAATTGTTCAAGCCAATGATTTTTAAAAGAGTAAGTGGAGTTTCTTGCCGGCTCTTCTCCATAGGAAGAGACAATTTGGAACCGTGCACCTAGCTTCTGACATTTCATAAGTGCCCATGCAGGTTTATATGAAATAAAAATATTTTGATTTTGATTTTAAAAGGGAACTTCTGTGCAAAACTTCAGCTTTCTAGGTCCAAGGCTGGGCGTTGATGAGTTAGTCAGTCAGTCAGGACTTCTTTTTATTTATATACTACATGATAAAATACTGTATAGCACCCTTAACCACTACTATGATAGAAACACAGCAAACAATCTGTTGTTTACAGATTACAGTCCCGAGATTTACCAATGCAAACTACAGTACTCCTAAACATTCTATCAACGCAATCAAAATTTAATCTCATGAAACAGCATAACTCGATATTCGCCGATACATGAACGGAATCAACATCGAACAGAAGGCAACTCGCAAACTTGTAGCAACATATACAATTTGCCAACTAGAGGCACTAGAGCTCTCACTTGTTTAATGTTTCCAACTTCCACAGAGCTCTTCAAGACAATGCTTCTGATTTTATAGTTGAACTGCTCGTTTTTTGTTCGAAAATTGCCAAAAAGTTGGGAAAGAAACGTAGGTATAAATCGGTTCTTTGCGATTGTATGGTTAGAAGTTCTTCTTAGTAGGTCCATAAACATTTCAGACGTTGTGTGGTGGAGGTACGTGCTCGCAGAGAAGCACAAACATGTCCATTAGTCGCGAGTTGAGCACATTTTTCGCAATTTCCTGCGGTGCGAGACGCTCGGCTGGGACTAAATTTTTCAATGCGCCCGCTCTAATCCTAGTGCAGTGTGTTTACGTTGCCTTGCACCGGTCGGCGATCTTTTATGTTTTTAATACTGTTTTTAACGCCGTCGGCACATTATTGTCCATTGAAATAAATTGCAATAGAAACATTTTTTAAACCAAGCCATTGGTTTTTTACCCCACTGCACGACGCAAAGGGTATTATGTTTATCAGCATATGAATATGTGTATATTTGTTCCTCTAAGACACTCTAGAGACCAAACGCGTGAGCCTATTTCGATGATTCCTACGTCAATCGCTTCGATCAATAATTATTGATCGAAGGTCAATCGAATTGTCTTAATTTTGTGAGTGCCAAAAGACATGACAGTAGTCAACATTCAATATGGCGACGACCAAACGCCATTTTGTGAAAATAAAATTGAAAGTCGACGAACTATGTCAAATGGGGTACATTGAATAGGTCTTGCAAAATCATCTAGGTTATGTTTCTCTAATAGTTTTTCATTTTGAAAGACCATTTCGGGTATATAACTATAATTTATTAATAGGATGCCTTTTGTCGCCTTTCCAGTTTTAAAAACATTCAGTACATTTGTCAAGTGAGGTTACAATTAAACACAACTTTACCTTCTAATGTCTAAGTCCAAAGATATATTAAACCCAAAAGATCTCAAATACGCTAACAAACTTGCTAACAAAAACGAACAACGTATCAAATAACTTATAACCCCGACTCTCAACATGGATACCCTCTCAAAAGCGACCTGTTCGCAACCGAACGCGCATTAGCAGTAAGAGCTAGACAAATTAACTAAAGGTGATAAGTTGCCAACTGCGGGTACGAAACGGAGCGCAATAAAAACGTTGCCTAGCTTCTTATGTGCTGGCAATAAAAGTCGCAAGTACGGGTCGGCACTGTGGTGCTGCCGTGTGCTGGAATGGCATGAACTATTAGGTACACATAGGGCATTATGATGTAATGTTTTGGTCTTTAATAGGTAGGTACAGACGCTAGCCCATTAAGCTACCCCAATCTGTCAAATTTCTTTGATAGGTTTTCAAGTTTATTCCATAAGAAGAAGGTTCATGTTCAATTGGCAAAATTTGACAGTTTGTGGTAGCTTGATGTGCTGGCGTCTGTACTAAAAGAACCCTAAGGTCCCTATGTACCGGGGTGCGTCAATAAATGTGTACAATGATATAGTATATTATGCGTTACCGGCGCTCAATATTTTCAAGATAAATGCAAGGTAATTGCCTGTCGTGTCATTAATCACGTACCATCCAGTGACGCGGCGACACGCTACTGACGTATCTCAATAAATATGTTTATCTCTTTCTAACAACAGGAATCGTTATGGGTCTTTCCTGTTCTTCGCACACTGTATGATGGCATCTACTAGTAGGTAGTTATATTCATGGTTTTTGAGTGCTCTAATATTCGTGTATGATGCGTTTATTTATAATACGTAATTGCTATATAAATTATTTCGTTTAATCCACGCTTATGTTTTAAGAGTCACGCGCCTGTCGTCTAAGTAATTTCTTCCGAAACAAAAAAAAAACCTATACTAAAATATTTGAAGGGTTATTCGAAATTGCCTTGACAGTTCGAGTGCGTTTTTTCCTTGAGGGTGGGAAATCATCAAATAACTTCTCCCGCTCTGGGTGCAGCGGGAGGACGTGTCTGAAAAAACTTTGAAGACTAAAACCCACCCATGTTCCTTCAGCTGCCTGTGAGCCAGGGGCCACGGTATCCCTTTCGAACAACCCGCACCCCTGGCAGGCATCGGCCCTTGCAGACCTCACCAGTTGGTTCTGACATCTCTTAGAGGTGCGCGTGGAACACAACGCGCCGTCTACCCGGGTTTGGTCCTTACCGGACAGCGAGCTACCCATCACTCGCCATCCGTAAGCCCGCGCCTACGGTGGTCGTGATGGTGGTGGACTATGGTAGTTGTGGACCGATTTCTAAGTTTCTTCAGATAAATATCTGCAGTATGAAGTAGTCATTAATCCTTAGGCACATATTGTAGTACCTAGTTATTAATTTTCACTTTTTGTTATTTATTTTGTGTTACACGAACTGTGTCCAAATAAACGGTATTCTTTCTTAAATTACCGATTTTTTTTTTTTTTGAAATGTTACTTAATCGAGAGTGTCCTTACCTTTGATTCAAGAAAATCTGTTCAGCCGTTTTTAGATTATCAGCCATTGACTTTTCTAGTTGATGAAGGCATGTGTGCAATGTTTACAAGTCTGATCGAGCTATAACGTGTTTACTATTTCAATTAAAAGAATATACTTACAACTTGAAGGGCCAATTTACATTATTGTTTTTTTATTGTCTTTTTATATTCCTACATAGCATTGACATAATACTGCGTTGTTATTCGCTAAAGCCAGTGTCCAGGGGTAGAATATTAAGTAGCTGGAACCAGACTGAACTGAGTAAATAAACAACTGGCCTTTCAAGGAAAACAATGTAAATCCCTTGTCTGACCCAATATTACACAATACTGCTCTACCTTACTTTAATTTAGCGATATGAGATTTGATAACCGGTCTATGTATAGGTAAATATTTTGTCTAGATTCTTCTTTTTGGTGGGGAGTTTGTTGCGCCACTTCTTCTTCCCAGCTAAAGCACTAGGAAGTGTCGAAGGGTGGGCGTTTTTGGGGGACTGTCTTATGTATTTTAACGTTCGAAAAGTGCTGATTCTCAGCCTAATTTGAATAAATGACTTTTGATTTTGATTTTTTTCTTGCTTTAAATTAATGATCAAAATCAACATATTTGTTGAAAGAAACCATTTACAAGTACTTTTTAACCGACTTCAAAAAGGAGGAGGTTCCCAATTCGTCGGAACCTTTTGTTTATGTATGTTCCCCGATTACTCGAAGATGGCTGGACCGATTTGGTTTTTTTTTTTTGTTTGGAAGGGATACTTCCCAGGTGGTCCCATGATCATCAGGTCAGGATCTGATGATGGGATACTGGAGAAATAGAGAGAACTCTTCAAATTTTATAGGCACACTTGAAGCGATTCGGGTAGTTTTTGGAAGAGTACTTTCTCGGAGTGGTCCCATTTCAATTTGGTGAAGATCTGATTAAGAACTTCAGAGATAGGCAACGGAACTCCTCAGTAAATGATAGCACTAGACTGGGATTGCTATAATCTAATGTCTGTCTATTTTTTACACCAGTTCATCACATAACATCACGCCGGTACGCTGTGAAGGGGTAAGTACATGTCAACAACTAAGAAGTGAAAAATAAAAACTTTTCCAAAAAGAAACAACCGAATTCTGGAAAAACACTACAAAGTGGAAAATAACTTTAATTTCGGAAGACGGTGACAAGAAATGAATAAAATACATACTTAACCAAAGTCGCCGACTTCCGAAATTAAAGTTATTTTCCACTTTGTAGTGTTTTTCCGGAAGTCGGTTGTTTTTTGTTTTATGGAAAAAGTTTTTTTTAAATTGTCAAGGAGTCGGTCAGTCAGAAATGTGAAGTTAGTTATTATTATTTTTTTGCTTTTGGCTACGCACGGTTTCTGCATTTAGCCAATGTCACTTTTTGCCCATTCCAAAGGTAATGTCAGCGTTAAAAATATCGGGACGAACAGGCTGTTGTCAAAATGATCTAAACAACTATCAAAATTAAATATTAACTCAATGACACAAGAAATGTTTCAGAATGAAGATAGTACACGACAACAGTCATTCTAACAAGAATTTTGTCCAACGGAGTTTCAGTTTAATTTTCGTAGTTGTTGAGATTATTTTGAAGAGTCTGTTCGTCCAGATATTTAAGCCGCTGGTGACAAGGGTCATTTTCACAATAAATTTGTCCAATTGAGATATCAACAACTACGAAAATTTAACTTCATCTCAATCGAATAGTCTGTTCGTACCGATATTTTTGACGCTGGCTGTACCTAGAACGGGCAATTGACTCCATGGGTACTGTTTGAAATTATAAATATTGTTACAAAAACATTAACCAAATCATAAATGTAGAATGTTTAATTATAAGTGAGAACGATATCAAACATCGTACACTTTAAAAGCGTCCAGAGTACAACAAATAAAAACAAAAACATTAAAAAATTAAAATAAGCCATGGCAGCTACGAGGTGACCAGTCCTGCCTGACGGCACCCGTTTACGAACATGACGCATGGATCAACCAACACCATTCCGCTCAACAATTTTGAAGGGGATATGATCCAACACACGTTGCAACAATGTGAGTGGCTATAAGAGTAAGGTAAAACCTAGGAAAATATGGATGGACTGTATGAAAGATGATATTGATAGAAATGACGTGACTAACAAGATGACGATTAATAGACAAGTGTGGAAGAAAAAGACATGTTGAGTCGAACGCAAATAAATAAGGATAACACCAAGAGAATTATGAGTCAATGTGATGTTTTATTACCACATCTATAATATTCTAGGTATCTATAGCAATGTTATAGAAATATTATTTGAACCATTCAAAATATATTTTTATAAAACATAAAGGAATTATTATAATTAAAAACTTTATCATTTATGATTTTTATCTAAATATAATATTAAAAAAAATTGCCTTAGGTATGATGCCTATATTGACTTATACAAGGCGAAACCTAAATTAGTTTTGGTGGATTTTCAACGCTTGGCTCAGGGCAGAGAGGTGAAAATACATCACTGCAAAAAAATTTAGATATAACATTTGAATGTGGCCTGATTTTAGTGACGTAATGTTTTTAAAAAAACGCAACCCCTGAAAACTCAGTAGGTATCCCTCAACACAGCCAGTAGCATTTCCTTACACAACCTTACAGATCACAAATGAATTCACTAAAAGCGTTCCATTCACGCTCATTCCGACCACTTCTAACAACCAGTGATCCATAGCCCACATGTAACTGAAAACGCTGTTACAGAAAACCCAGCGCAGTTTGAACTAGTCTAGAATTTTCTAAACATAGCTAGGAAAGCAAGAGCAGTCATTAACGTAACTGCCTACTGCCTAACTACCTCTCGTTGTGAACGAGGCAGGCCTTGCATAGAATGTACGGAATCTTGGCTGAGCTCACTTTGTGAATGTTTTCGTAAATCGAAAGTTCAACGCGATGTTATTTTTTTTGCAAATATTTGACTAAGGCAATTTTTATGCACAACATTTAAAATAAAATAGCGTTATTCATACTATTCCGATTATTGCTAGGTACCTTTGAGCATTGGTACCTACGTGAGCCGTTCAACTGTTGCGTCCTTTTAAATGCATTCTCTGTTTTTATATTTTTACATAGTTGACGTTGTTCTTTGATTTTAGACCATACATGGAGTTTAGCCATTAGTGACTAAGCGCCAATTTTTAAATCTTCAGATAACCTTTAATCTGAAGAATAAATCTTACGGTTTGGCATATCTAGTACCTTTAAACGAGCAATTCTTGTATTTTGTATGTATAATCGGTCAGTCACTGACACTCCATGGAAAGAAATGGCATTTATTGGTAATCTCGTTTATATTGACAAATAAATGACTGACTTAAGCGGTAGTCTGCAAAAATTTTGACAGTTCCTATAATAATATGTTAAAAATAATATATAAAAACATATACATTTAAACGAAATCTGGCATGAATAAATGTTCCAATTTAGTAGTATTTTTTCGAAAATCATTTCTACTAACGAGTTTTATAATAATGGCAATACGACAATGCCATTATAATACAATTCTATTACGAGACCATTAACCGACCACTGATCGACCATTATGAATTTAGCAGATTACGAACTTTTAGCAAAATGACAGTGGGATCGTGTTGGAATGACTAATTTATAAAAATAGCAGATTTGGGCCCCTGGTCGAAAAGTAGCCTATGTTACTCCCTATTACATCAGCTGTCTGCCAGTGAAAGTCACGGTCCAAAATCCAGCTGTTTCGCAGATTGGCCGAAATAAACAGACAGACTGACAAAAAGTAAAAAAAAAAAAAAAAATGATGAGTCCCGTATGGTCCCGTATCCCAGAGGTGCGGGTTATTAGAAAGAGATACCGCGCCCCTGGCACACAGGCAACTGAAGGAACACGGGTGGGTCTTAGTCAGTAAAAGTCTGACACGTCCCCAAGTTATTTGGTGATTTCCCGTCCCATCCCCCGTATATACTTGCACTAGCTTCTGCCCGCAACATCGTCTGCGTCAAATTTCTTGGTCTCCGACCCACCCCGTCGCATCGAATCGCCTGGCTGTGCGAGTACTCGCAAACTAGATGTGTTCTCTATACCTTCAGCCCGGACTAACCTTGGGCGATCAGCGCCGTTAAGCCGCCTGATGAGGACGTATAATGAAAGTCACTCTCGCACCAATAGCATTGATTTCTTCTCCAACACCCTGGTTCAATTCCGCAATCATCTTATACGACAACTTTCTGCTTGCTGATTGCTGATAATTGATTCTTGTTTGTATTCCGTCATTCATATTTAGTTCTGTATTTTTGTCACATTTTTTTTTGTTTTTTTGGTATAACTAGATCTTATTATTGTTAATTTTATACTTAGAAACTCACTTGATGTTATTTTTATTAACTTATCTGTTTTTATTGTTATTCTCATCACTTAATTAAATTAACTTGATTTACTTAAGCAAACCATGTAAGTGCTGTGCACACCTTTAAGTGATAAGTTCACTGTAGTACCACATAGATTAAGGTTAAATTGTATGTTTATGTGAACTAGTCGTTGGAGTGCTAAAATAAATAAATAAATGAATAAGTACTTCGTATTCGTGTATTTTTTTTTTCGTTTTGATCGACTCCTAAGGACCTTAGCGTGATAATATTTAACCTTCCCCGATAAATGGGCTATATAGATAACACTGAAAGAATTTTCCAAATCGGACCAGTACTTCCTGAGATTAGCGCGTTCAAACGAACAAACAAACTCTTCAGCTTTATATTCATCATCACCATCATCATCATTTCAGCCGAAAGACGTCCACTGCTGGACATAGGCCTCCCCCAGGCTCCTCCACTTCGACCGGTCTTGTGCTTCCCACATCCAGCGGATACCCGCGGTCTTCGCAAGGTCATCGGTCCACCTTGTGGGAGGCCTTCCTACTCTACGTCTTCCGGTACGCGGTCGCCACTCCAGAACCTTTCGGCCCCATCGGCCATATGTTCTTCAGCTTTATATTATATTATAAGTAATAAGTATAAGTATAGATATGTTTTAATAAAAAGCTGTTATTTTGACATAACGAACAGACACTTCAATTTCATTTCATCATCATCATCATCAGCCTATAATGTTCCCACTACTGGGACATAGGCCTCCTCTCGGTGAGAGAGATTGGGCCGTAATCCACCACGCGGGCCCAGTGCGGGTTGGTTGCGGGTTGGCAATTTCATTTATTTGCATAGATATATTGTATATATTGTCCCGTATGTGTCGCCGGGCGTAAAAGAATAGCACCATCCCATTTCTTCCAGTGGTGTCGTAGAAGGCGACTAAGGGACTTACTAGAGAATGGGCAGCAGCGTTCTCTATGCATTTTACCACCATACTGCGATCGCCAACCCGCCTGCCAAGCGTGGCGATTATGGCAAAACCCCCCCTTGGGGGAGGCCTGTCCAGCAGTGGACGTCTTTCGGCTGAAATGATGATTGTATAGATTTGGTACTTCATTGTAGCTAATCATTCAAACAGTATTATGGAAGATAAAGCGTCGACGGTAAAATTAATTCTTGTGATTGTGATTACATCGCGTAAGTACAAGACTCTGTTTCATTCAAATAGGGTTTCGTTTACTACTCTTTGTTTACGATACGAGAAAATTCCAATGAATCTTCTTTAGCAATAGCGTTCTTACAATAGCGTCTTTGTTTCAAATAGAAACAATGAAATAAAATCAGAAAACGCAGTGGCTAAGTTTTTCGTTGACGAATCACGGGCCGCAGGTTCGAATGAATATAGGTTTCTTGGTGATTTTGTGTGCAGAACAGATTTGTAAAAAAACCTAACTGGTTCGGGTTGTGATATTGGGCTGGTTCGTTCATCGGCAATGCGGCCAGTCTTCTGGACGCGTTTCCGGATGACTGCAATGCATACGAGAATCGTATTTTGACATTTAAGTTAGTACCTAAAGTAAATAGCCAAATTAATGTAACAAAATGCACAATTCCAGCAAGGAATAAATGAGCAGAAAAGGTAGGTATAATTTTTTTGGGTGTGTATCTGTAGGTACCGACTTATTATGGTTGTGAGCATAGCACTGATTCACTCTGTTCCCCGTACTAGTATAATCTATGTGTGCGCGGGAAGCAAAAAAAGAGTGAACGGTATATAAAAGAGCACACAGCAGACAGCTGATATTTTTTGTATAACCGACGAAAAATTTCTGCGCTGGGGCGTCTAGAATGATATGCTGAACGAATGGTTCTAGTTTGCGCACTAGTTAAAAACTTATCCTGTATAAGCATTTTAATGTATACTACTTTACTATTATCCACACTACAACCGATAAAATAACCCCAACCGCAATAGATTTATTCGGAAAATAAATCAAGGCGGTAGTCCCATTTTTCCTTGTTCCCATTATAGGGGTGTGAACGGTAGAGAGTGGAGTACCGTGGGCCATTTGTACCATAATTTCATGCGACGGTTACAGCAATGGCGGCAAACAACCCTTTGTTTCAAGCTTCAAATACAGGTTTTGTTCTCGAACAATGCTTCTGTTAAAAACATAGTTGCTCACGGAAATATGTAGTTCGCTGTGTTATACGAAGTCTTAAAAGATCGTGAAGTTGTTTTCTTTAATGCTGGAGTTGCAGTTTGGCAGGCGGGTTGTATTGGCAGGTCGTATCTTCATGAAAATGTAAAGAGAATTAATTAACAACTTAAATGTGTATGTCAGAGTTGTCGGATAGGAAACGCCGACCTCATCTAGTTTTGATTAAAATATGATTGACATATAAAAGTGTTTGTAAAGACCTACTTTAAGTGCCCCCGCGCATTACGCGGCCAGGCAGCGCGGCCGGGTCGCCGCGTCCAACTAATTCTTCCGTGACATATGCAAGTGCACGCACTAGGCGGCCAGCGACCACGTATTAGCCGCGCGGCCAGCAGGAACATCGCGACCCACACGCGGGCAGTTGGCCGCGAATGATTTGATAGCTGCGCGGCCAGGCCGCGACGACCTGGCCGCGTAATGCGCGGGGGCACTAAGAAATAAAATGATTTATCATTATACTAGCTTTTTCCCGCGGCTCCGCCCACGTGAATGTCGGTTATCGCGTAAAAAAGTAGCCTATGTCATTCTACATATCTCCGCCAAATTTCATGACGATCGGTTCAACGGTTTAGGCGTGAAAGCGTGACAGATAGACAAACAGAGTTACTTTCGCATTTATACTATTAGTTGTAATTGGACTAGTTAAACATCTAATACAAAAAAAAATACAAAAAATATGATAAACAAAAACAATGATATAAACAGTGAAATTCCCCGACTGTACGCACCTGAGCGAAGTTACAGACAGTTAGTAATCTATACTAATAACGAAGTTGAAGGTTTTGTTTGTTTGTTTTTGTGAACGCTACTACTCTCTGGAATGCAAAAAGAAATTTGTAATCTGAGTGTTAAAGTCGTTTTTTTTTTTTTGCATTTTTTTGCCCAATTCTTCAAGAAGGGTATTTAACATCACGTTAGGACTCTTAGGAGCTGATCCAAAAGAACTATAGTCAGGAAGAAAGCTAAGCGAAAACGAAGAAGTAACACGAGCGGATGATGCGACAGCATGGGTCGAGGTATATGACATACTAACTTTTGCCGGCGGCTCTGCCCGCGTGGAGGTCTGAAATTATCCCACGGAAACGTACTACCGTGTTGAAAAGCATCCTATATATTAATCCAGGTTATAAACTATCTGTGTGCCAAATTTCATCCTAATCCGTTCCGCCATTTTTGTGTGATTGAGTAACAAACATCTAAACGCTTTCACATTTATAATATTACTAGCAGCGCTCCGCGGTTACACCCGCGTAGTTCCCGTTCCGTGACAATACGTACAAGAGTATAAGAATTTTTCAAATCGGTTGAGTAGTTTCGGAGCCAATTCAATGCAAACAAACAAACAATCAATCAAATCTTTCCTTTTTATATTTGTATAGATTAGTAAGATATCTCACGCCAACCGCTCCTCTATCATTTAAGCAAACATAGCCGTATTTGTACCTAACTATCCGTCAGCGGTCTTAATTTCGCAGATCCTAATTACGTGGTTCCCTGAAATTTTGACGGAACTTGGTGTATGGCCGAGCTAAAGAAATAATTTACAATCTGCGGTTGCAATGAATGCGACTTTACGAAACATAGACGCACGATTTTTTGGTAGGGGTCCAGGACAAAATAATCGCAAAAAGAAAGCATTGAGTTTGTGTAACATATATATCAATGAAAGAAAGTGTCAGCGTAAGAAAGCTAAAATACAGATAGGTAAGTGTTATAATCGAAACATTAGCATCTTTACTTTCAAACAAATATAATAATTATAGATGTTTGCAAAGAAAATTTAGCCTAACCTTATCAAATCTTAAGACAGTATGCCTGATGCTGTCTCACGTATTGATTTAATAAAATGACTAAATAATTAAAAGATCAACGGTGTCTATCGGACCATCAAACGTTGGTGTCCGATGGATACCTAAATGGTTAGGATGATTGACCTAAATGATTAGGTAGGTAGGTACCTACTACTACCTAGGGCCTTAGAGGGGCCCAGTATCCGGTCGAGTAAATAAAACATACTAGTTGTGCAATTTTTACAATTATTCCTAGAAATTCCACGAGTCTATTTTAATCTTCCCCCTTTCTTGTCAACCAAATCTCACGCCTACGGTTTTTCTGATATTCCCTTTGTAAATTGACTAGACAGTTCGAATGTGATTAAAGTGGTTTTATCGCCAGCCTGTACAGCATTAGGTCGTCTTTCGCATACAGCCTTTACAGTACCTCCTTAGGACACTGTTACCAAGATCCGTCGCGACTGCATACAAAAGTAGCTCGTATGCGCAGCCCAGCGCCACCACTTAAAGAAATATCCGGCTTCCCCACTCCTTTTACTGCCTGCGTATTTTATAATACTGCACTTTCCCGGTTTTAATTAAACTTCAGCCAGTTCAAGTGTATTTTGACAGAATCAAGGGTCTGAAATAACTTTGAAACTGCTTATAACTCTGAGCTTTACAAAAGTTTTTTCATCCTTTCAATGGAATATTTTGTATGGTGAGTATTTATATTGAAATACTCACATGTAATTTTAAGTTTAACTCCTTACATTACAAAGCCTTAATAAGTCTGTTAGGGTCGTTATTAATATCGTTCGGTGTTTTTACTCCATTGTAAAAAAACTAGGGATGTCACTTATCATTATGTATAGCTCCATCTCTTTCTTTTATCACAAAGGGGAAAGTGCTAGAGAGAAACAACATACAACCCGACACGAACCTGCACATTGCAAAAAACGGAAAAATGGGCCATTCCCTTTCTAAATTGACTAGACAGTTCGAATGTGATTAAAGTAGTTTTATCGCCAGCCTTTACAGCATAAGGTCGTCTTTGGCATACAGTCTTTTCAGTACCTCCTTAATACAGGATAAAGTTTTATCCAGTGCGCAAACTGTAGATAACCATGATGAATTCAACATATCATTCTAGACCCGCTGAGAGTTGCTGACTCTCAGCCGAGTTTGAAAAAAAGATAGTTATGAACGCCAAAATTACATACGACAGTCCACCAAAACGACTGCCCTTCATCATTTCAGTAGTAAGTAATGAGCTTTACGAAACACAAAACAATACTTACTAGGTATTCGTTCATATACGAGTAGGTAGAATCGCAAATAGATTCAAAAAGAAAACCACAGAGTAATCACAGATAAGGACGGATAGGAAAATAGTAACAACAGAGTGACGCATAGTGCAAGAAGTCGCGATTATCTGTGGTCGGTAATGGGAATCGTCCATTAGCTTCAGGGAAATGCGTCACACACCATTACAATAGGGAAAAATGATACGGGATACTTTCTATCTTGTGGTGTTGTTTACTTTATTTTTATTCTATAAATGGCTAAACTGTTTGTATTATGCTGTGGTTTATAAAATCTAAGGCGATTAATTCATTGTTGCTTGCTTGTTGGTGTACAGTCAGCAAAACTAATTATTAAGTAAATTGACAGTACGTAAATTTTTCGTCTTCTAGCCAATTGTTTAGTTGTATGAAATGAACAACTGTCGTATATCTGTTTTTAATTGTAATTAAAAGATAGCATAAAACTTGTGATTTACTTTTCTTTTAATTAATTTCTACGACTTTACATTATCGGCCTGCTCTTTTTTCGTAGGTTCATAAATTACCTCATGCAAAAAATTCTTACTGCTAGTAGGCCCGGATACGTCTCTACAAGCATTATTTCAACTAACTTCATTTTGGCTGAAGCCATGTTTACCACATAGTATGAAAACTGAGGAAAATCGCTATCTTAACCGATAGCAATTTTCCTAAAGCAACTTATCGGAAAATGTGATAAGCAGCGGAAGGCACAGACGCCAGCACATCAAGCTATCCCAAAGTGTCAATGAACATGAACCTTATTCTTTTGTAATAAAGTTTATAAAACCTATCAAAGAAATTTTACAGATTGAGGAAGCTTGATGTGCTGGCCTCTGTACTTATACACACAATGTTTTTCATATTAGTACACAGAACAAAAAAAAACAGTTGAATAATTTGAAGGCGCGTGAGCACATGTACGTACACTCGCCTATTTTATATGGAGATTGGGCTCTCGAACGAACAACCCGTCAGTACTCATGTCATGCCGTGCTAGCGGCTAGCAGTGCCAAACCAAACAACAGCAGAAAACTTTGCATTTTTATGTGGACAGTAAACTACCTATACATAGTCTGGTTTATCTAAGGTTACTTTTCAAAGTCTTGCAAAATTTTAGTGTGGTCCAGCCACAATTTTCTCCATGAGACCAAAATTGTTATCGCGAAAAAAAAAACCAGCCGTCCCATTTAGGTCGAATGTTAAAGTTTTGTATGGGACAGCTTACCATCATCTGCCTAGCCAGCTTGTTCCAACTATGTTGAAGTCGGCTTCCAGTCTAGCCGGATGCAGCTGAATACCACTATTTTACATGGAGTGACTGCCTACCTGACCTCCACAAACCAGTTACTGGGTAACACGATACCCCTTGGTAAGACTGGTTGTCAGACTTTCGGGATACTGACGACCCGTAACGACTGTCAAAGATGCACAAATGACAGCCGGGATCAACGGATTAACGTGCTTTCCGAGTCTTGGAAAGTAAAGATGGTCACCCATCTACGGACCAACCGCGGCAAGCGTAGCTTAACTTGATCGATCGACACGTGCGGCTGTTATACACACGTGACAGCTGTTGATAATTTTTTCGCGATTACGATATTGGTCCAATGGAGAAACTGGTTCAATTTGATGAACTGTACCGCACCCTTAAATTTGGCAGGTCTTTGAAAATGGATCCTATTTGTTACTATTTCAATAGGCTTGCCCCATATTACCTGAAAATTCAACACGATAAGTGGGTTTACTTCAATAATAAATATCTGGATGACCGAGCTCGGTTTTTTTTTGCTTTGACTTTTTCTAAAAATGAAACCTAGTTAGATCTATTTATCGCCCCCGAAAGGCCGTGCATACTAAATTTCATGAAAATCGTTTAAACCTTTTTCTTTATATATATAATATGTATGCAAGAATTGCTCGTTTAAAGGTATTAGATTTATAATAACAATCCTCTAAACCAGGGGTCGGCAACCTACGGTTCGCGAGCCACTTGCTGCTCTTTGGATGTGACACTGTGGCTCTTTAGTTCCATACGCAAAT
Source organism: Polymixis flavicincta (assembly GCA_949987655.1). NCBI lineage: Eukaryota > Metazoa > Arthropoda > Insecta > Lepidoptera > Noctuidae > Polymixis > Polymixis flavicincta. The sequence goes on along the minus strand of OX465191.1, from coordinate 12,405,326 downwards.
AGTATTTATTTTCCCTTCACCTGGCGAGCCATCAAATAAAAAAATGGACAGTTTGCAAATGGCGAAGATTAGGCCACGCCCCTTTTCGGTCACCTTGCGTTTAAATCCCGATTTCACGCAATTTTACTATGAAACCAATAATAACTGAGACTTGTTTCGTACTCTGTATGATATTTAAAAAAATTGTGGCTCTTTAAAAACTAAACAACTTTGTAAATTGTAATTTTTGACTCTCTGACTCAAAAGGTTACCGACCCCTGCTCTAGACCATATTTCGGCTTGGACAGCCAATGTCAGCCGAGACTACGCGGAAGATATTACAGTGCATAAGTCGACGTCATTTTTTTCAGGTAATTTTGAAAATTGAGTTTGAGTGTTGAGTGTGAATGATGAGTTTTTGTGTTTGTGGTTTATGGCTTGGGGAGGTCTATGTCCAACAGTGGACGACTTTCGGCTGAAATGAATGAACCAGTGCGCTAAAATACTGTTTAATCGGTCAAGTACCTTTAATGAGACACAATAGGTTTTCTATTGTTATGGATCGAATTGGATCCAGGAGGTGCAAACCCGATTAAAAGTATGCCTATGACGATTAAGTGCCTATAATTTTATACCCTACATAAGTGATAATAAAAATTACTTGTTGTTTTATTTAAATTTCCTGTATATAGTATTGGATTATTTAATCAAAATGATGTTAAAGTAATCCTTATATTTTAAATCTCTGATATAAGTTGCATTTTAATACCTTATGAAAGAAACCCCACTTCCGGGTAAATTCGACACCATTAAAAAAAAAATTGTGGCGGGCCCTGTGGGGCTTTATGTTGGTATGCGTTTGATAGCCAATGGACATATTGTTCTGTTGGAATAAAAAAAAAAAAACATAAATCTTGGGTTTAAAAAAAGCTAATACCAATTCTCTGCCAAAACCTGTTCAAAGTAGCCCCGTTTTACGGTAAGTCTTACGAGTTAAAAAACGTATAACATCAACATCGCATCAGCTAATTACAGAAAACAAAAGAATCACGAAACAAACCAAGAAATGATCAACAATGTTCCGACCAAAAACATCATCAACATCAAAACACATAAACCCTCTTTCATTTCCGTATTGCAACGCAAGCGGCTCAGTTTCACTTTGAGGATTACAATCACCGCGATGAATGCAATGCCATTCCCGCACTGGATGACTGCAAGACAATTGTACGAATGCACACGGGCCCAGATAAACACAACGCGCTCAATAGGCTGTCAGGCAGTTTGAATACGCCCGGAGTGTGTGGTACAGACCTAATTAGGTTACTGAAACCTTCTATTGAAATGGTTTAAAGTGAAATCGTTGTAGATGTTGAGTATTTATATATTTATGATGGTTTAAGCCTCATCATTAACATCATCATCATCATTTCAGCCAGTAAACGTCCACTGCTGGACATAGCCCTCCCCCAATTTAATTTAAGGGGGGCTTGCCGTAATCGCCACGCTTGGCAGGCGGGTTGGCGATCGCAGTATGGTGGTAAAATGCATAGAGAACGCTGCTGCCCATTCTCTAGTAAGTCCCTTAGTTGCCTCCTACGACACCCACGGGAAGAAATGGGATTGTGCTATTCTTTACGTCCGGCTTTACTTATTTATCGGTCTGAGGTTTAGCACTCAGTACCTATTCTTCTTCGAGTCCTGTCAGCTAGTTTGAATACACCCGGAGCGTGTGGTACATACCTGAGACCTCCGTTTGCGATGATTGGAATGGTTTATGTGTGAAATCGTTGTAGATTTTGAGGTTTTTACTAATTTTTGATGGTTTAAGCATTCAATAATCTTCTTCGAGTCCTATCAGCCAGTTTGAATACACCCGGAGTGTGTGGTAGATACAGACTTCATTAACTTACTGAAACCTTCTTTTACATATTGGAATGGGTTACGTGCGAATTCGTACATGTTAGGTTCTTATAAATTTTTGACCGAAAAAAAAGCAGTGTTTGGTCACCTATGGGATTATTGAAAACTGACGGAGAGAGAAATAGGATTATTTTAACAATAATATAATTGGGTTGCAACAAAATGCATGCGCCCAAAGGACGTACTTCCAACAACGGTATCCTTTTGTTCACTTAATAAGTAAATAACTGTCCCGTGATAATCATACCAATCAGTCTGAAGTGATTATTAAAATGTTCTGTTTGACTGTCCGTTCTATCAGATTATTTTTTAAAGTCCATTATCAGCTATGGTGGGCTTCACTTTATAATAAAACAATCAGAGGGGCAATTCTGGTAATTTTAAGAACGTTCACAGTCTGATCCACGGTCTTAGTGTCAATCTGTCAAAAATTCCTCCACATTTTTGTCAAATTTTTGAAATTCGATTGTCGCCGAGATGACACTGCGAACATTTTTAATTACGAGAATTGGCCTTCTTATTAAAGGAACTTCATCAAAACAAAAGCCCTGACATCTAATGTCAGTGAACTTCGACGCTGCAGTCTGGTGGCATCAAATTTTTACATCAATACACAACTTTTGCTTTGTTTTGTATCGGACAACGGACGGTTGATTAAACAGGCTTTCACTGATCCTATATCCCTGAGAATGTAGACTGAGGGATAATAGACTTTATTTCCACGACATAAGAGCTTTGTTAACTGCATTAAGTGTTGGTATCTCTGCTAGTATACGCTTTGGAAGCTCCATGAGTCCCACTTACTGACAGGTCGATAATCCCAGCTCAACGGGACATAATCATGGTTTGTGCTTGCAGTACATGCAAGCTGGGCTGAACACTTTAAACTATGCTGCCTATAATCCGCGTTTCATATCGACTTGTAAAAAACGGGACTTGTATCAAAACATGACTGCAGTTGCTACACTTTCCGATATGATTACTTTTAACTGAGCAACTGTCACAATACGGTCCTTCTAGAACATCTAATTATGTATTAAGTAGCTTTTGCCAGCGGCTTCGCCCGCGTGGAACGTTCCTCCCCTATTTAACTCCCTTAGGGGCAAAATTTCGAAAAATCCTTCCTTATTCCTTGTCTACATTAAAAAGGGAACCTCTGTGCAAAATGTCAGCTTTCTAGGTCCAAGGGTTTGGGCTGGGCATTCATGAGTCAGTCAGTCAGGACTTTTCTTTTTATTTGTATAGATTCTCACAATTAGGGAAATACAGAAAATATGGACATCGCCCGCCTTTTCCATGTAACTTTTATAAAGAATAAGAATCATGTTCATAGAAACCAAATTCCCCATGACATCGATGGCTTCGCTATCAATTCGACCAAAATCTCCAAGTTAAATCACGATAATAATCAGCGATACTTTTCCCCAATTACTCGTAGCGAGGCAGTACCTCCGTCGTCGGAAGTCGCGCCAGCTAGCGGAAATTGCTCAGCCACCATCGAGTCGCGCTTCATTTCACACTGACAACGCGCAAGCAACCAATTCCTTATAGTTTCCTATGTAGGTAGGAACGGTAATTACTCTATCAGACTTTAGTTGATTTGAAGTGAGTTTTTATAGCGATTTAGGTACCTACTTGTTAGAATATTGCTTCTAAAGGTGACCAAAGTATTAAATACTAGCAGCGTTCTGCGGTTTCACCCCCATTGTTCCCGTTCCCGTAGGAATGCGGGTATAAAATATAGCCTATGTTACCTGGGGATAGTGTAGAGATTTTTTTTAAATCGGTTCAGTGATTTTGGAGCCTATTCAATGCAAACAAACAATCAAATATTAGTATGGATTATATTAGTTTTAGTATAGATTATAGGAAGAACATGGGTGATATTATAGGATTCTGGTCTGGATTGCTCGTCTTAAGCACTACCGTGTAACTTTGGGTACCTATACCTGGTAGCGTCTTGTGCCGGGTCGTTGAGCTCCCTAAAATAGGGTTGAGCTACACGATGACTGATACATGCACGACATTATTATACTCACTTCTTTATAATGCCATGTTAATCGGTTTAATTTAAATGTAGGTATTCTTAATTTAATTATGTATTAGAGCATGTGTACTCGATAATGTGTAAGCTGTGGTTACCTGTTATTGAGTGTGCATTACAAGATAACGTATTTATTAAACAAGTTTTACTGATGTAAAATATAATTATAATGTATTTCGATGGTAATCCTTAAATAAATAAAATCCTTATATTATAAAGTTTGGACTTCAAATGAGATCTTATATGACCTCTGACTTAGTAGCTATGTACGTAAGATGATTCATTGTTATTAAAAAGAGCGGCTCTCGTCATCAAGCGTAAAAATTTGGGGAGTTTAGAATTAATTAACACCTCTGTATTATAATTTTTTTAAATAAATAAATATAAAAAAAACTTTGTTTCGGAATTTCTTTACCGGGATCCGTCAACTAAAAAATGTCGTCGTCATCTAGTTTTGAAATATTGACGTGTAAAAGTGTCTTATAAGATCTATTTACAAAATAAACATTTCTTTTCAATATAGGTAAAACAGTGAGTAGGCACATGATAGATTAAAAAGGGCACTTTACAGTGTTTTTTAGAAATTTTATTTTCCTTTAACGGATGTAGAACAGGAAAAATTGCATACATGAAATTATAAACAAGGACAACGATAAAAATACACAAGCTCGTGCGGAGATGATAATTACTCATAACTCTTCAACGCTGCCATATAAAATAAATCTTTAAATAACGCTAAGTAAGTATAAATTAATAGAGTACACGTTCCACATTTAAATGGAAAGTAAATATCGTTTAATATACGGCAGTACATTTTCTTTGCTGCTTTCAACGAACAAACAAAAGTGAACAGAAATAAATACTGTTTATTTGAAACAGTACGCCAAGTAAATACATAATTCGTCGTAGTGCTAAGGCGGCCAAGTTTAAGGTTGTAATACGTGAAATAGGTACAAAGTTAGTCTACTTCCAGAACAGAGTAGGTGAGCTACTCTCCCCCCTTTTTAAATCACAGAGGAATGAGCGAATGGAGTGATTAGAATGCAAACGAATGAACTCTATTTCCACTAAAAAGTTGTGTTACAGCATTTTTCACCAAGCGTAATTACGAAATGAACCTAGTTTTGTAACCTAACAATAGTGGGAGCTGTCCGTTGCCGAATTTAGATGTTTTGATTATTGATATTGATATGCAGGTTTTTTTGTATTTCAGTGGTTTTAACTGACAAATGCCAAGTGTCTGTAAATTATTTTGCCGGCACCCTTCAAGCTACAACATAGTAACACTGCTTAACGTTACAAATATATAGATACCTATCGTGACAATTATTATAAAACTACTAAATGCTATTGGCTCATATACGGAAACATTGGCGCTTATACGGAAATTCCAAGAATGTTTATTTATCCTTCGCAGAAGCTAAATCGTTAGCACTCCACTAATTTACCTACTCAAAGTTTAATGCCGATTTACGATCTGTTTTTCCCACAAACAGCCAACTTGCACATTTCATGTTACTCTCCTCTAGCGAAGTTTATAAAACCGTAAGAATATCATGGAATATTTACACACATATGTCAACTGAGGGATGCTGTATATTTATGCACCAATGCAATGTTTTACATAGACTTTGTGTGGCTTCCAGCTGTATTTATTCTGTAAATAAAATAGCGGTCGGCCACCGGCTTCGTTTCCACAGAAATAGTGCACAAAAACCTATGCCAGTGGTAAAAAAGCTCATCAAAATGCACAGCTCAGTCTTTGAGATTAGTGTGTGGCTTCTGACTCACACAAAAGACGGATTTTTTAATGACTTTAGTGTCGGTAACCAATTGTGTTATAGGTGATGCTGGTGCGTATCTCTAGGAATAGTGAAACCTGTAATTCGTTGCTATTCTGTGTAACTAAATTTATCCACATTATGAAAGTAGTCGGCAAAGGTTAAGTAGAATGCTCCCAAGCTAGTTGAAGCGACGATCTTCGCAGGGTGGCCGAGAATCGAGCTGAATGGCGTGCAATTGGAAAGGCCTATGTCCAGCAGTGGACCTCTGTAGGCTGATGATAGTGAAAGTAGTTTGTTCAGAATTGTTTACTTACTGGATTGATTTCTGTCATTTTGTAAATGGGTAATTTTCATACCAAAAAATAATTAAAACCACGTATACACCGTGACATTTTAGTCGTCTTACAAAGGTGGTCCTCTCAATGTATGTAATACCTCTAGGTGCGATTGGAACATTGTTACTATTAATTAAGATAATAAAGTAAACCTACAAAGAAAAATAAATAATGCTTTAGAATTAAAATAAAATAAACACCCTTTTTTGTTTTGGGTGGGAAATCATCAAATGACTTCTCCTGCTGAGAAGAGCAGGAGGGCGTGTCAGACTTTTACTGACTAAAACCCACCCGTGTTCCTTCAGTAGCCCGTATGCCAGGGGCTGTGGTATCTCTTTCGAACAAACCCGCACCCCTGGCAGGCATCGGCCCTTGCGGACCCCACCGGTGGTCGCTGACATCTTTGACGGCGCGCGTGTGGAACACAACGCGCCGTCCCGTCTACCACTTTTCGGCCGCAGGGGATAGGGAGAGCGGCTGACGCTATACCGACACTCCTCTTCCCCTGCGGCCCCACCGCGTCCGCCATCAAACGGTGGCGGCCCCGTCCATGCCACGGAAGGGAAGAGCGCTGCTCAGAAGCACCGGCACTCCTCCTCTACCGCAGCTCGTAACCCTCAGCCGCGATGCCTCCCATTCAACATCGCGGCCCACCTCAGTTGCGGTGCACCTCACCGCAACCTACTTTTTGGCCGCTACGTCGTCGGCTTTGAGGCAAAAGCCCTGACGGGCGGCCCCACCTTTGGGTTCCTCTTGGCTTCACCGTGGCCGGAATCCACGGTTACTGAGCCCCCCCGCAACGACAATGCGGGAACCCACTCGGGGGGGAAATAAACACCCTTACGTATCAAACTGTAGAAGATATCTACCTACCTACCATTACATTCCATCATTAAACCTCCTTAACAGGGTGTATGAAACTACGTCATGCGTCGTGAATGATATTTATTTTTATTTTTATTATGCATAGGTATGTTCAAAAATATCACATATTTTTAAATAAATGAATAGTAGTCATTGGATACATGAAGTGGACTGCCGTTGTAAGACAACTAAAATGTCATGGTGTATAACAGTCACACTTTCGCTGTACAGTCAAAAACAACAAAAATAGACGAAGTACGTACGTAATACGGTACGCTAGACATATACTTGTGCAACTGTGAGCATGAGTAGGTTTTGAATGTCACCACAATTTTCTGCCACAATCAGCATAACTAATTTAATAAATAAACAATATTTTATCCATAATAGTAAAATTCAGTGTATATATTAAGATTGTAACGTAATATGCTAATTGGGGTGTTTGGTTGCGTGTGTTAATTCCGGGACGTGTTCTATAACAAAATTGTATTAGGTGAATTTCATCTTTGAGCACCAAGATTTCATGCTTTTTGTACTGAGAAATCATACGGTCTCATCATATATATTTTTAATGTAAAAACATCACTTAAATGGAAAGATTTTATGGATTTAAAACCTATGCAAAAAAGAAATGTAAAAAAAATCTCTCATTAAAATAGATCTAACATGTTTCTTTCCCGCATTTTTCCCCGTTCTCATTGTTAAGCATAGCAGAACAACAATACGAGATTACAGACTAAAGGTACCTTTATTTATAGTCCAGGAGCTAGTCCGACGTTGTAGGATCGACAGCTTATAACGTTACTTACGTGACTCTGAGAAATGAGTTTTTAAATGGATTCCCTCCGCGTATGCGACGGTGAGACTTGTAGTTACCTTGGTGTTAACAACATTATGATATAGTTACCAGATGGGTTCCGTGTGACGGTGATCGAGAGTGTTGTGGTTTCTTGCACGGGTTATATAGAATAACGTGATTAATAAGAAATTGTTGAGGGTAAATAACGTCACTTATACTTCATAAAAGATAGCTTGATCTCTGCGACAGCTGTCAGTAAAATCACGCCTATGAAGTCCTGAATTTCATAATAGTACAGACAGTACCTGTCAATGTCATACTTTATGGGCATGCCGAGCTAATTAGTGATGGGCGATGAATCATCGTAACCACACACTATAAACTATCGATATTTTAAATAAAACGTAATTTAAAATTATTTTGTCTTATATACTTGATCTAAAATAATAGTGAGTAAATAAAATCCAATTTCTCACCTACTCATGTAACATACCAAGCCATAAACTCAAAAAAAAGACACTCTGCCATCTCGTCCGATTTGATCATATTTGCGAACAAAAGTTTATGATAAAACAAGATTGTTCTAGCGATTCAGAAACTGATTCAGATATGGATTTGGGGTGTATTCCTTTAAGAGAATAAATGTTTACGTACGTTGAATTTAGTAACGTTTGTAATTAAATTAAACCCAATGAAATGTTACATTAGCATCGATGGTAGTAAGAAACGTCGATAATTTCTAGCGACCATTTTTTATATCCTGACAACCCTAGGCATGTCAGTTTGACTCATGTCGCAGAGATCAAGCTATCTTTTATGGAGTATAGGTATTTCTTTCGCACGAGACACTGTTTTAGACATTCGATCCTAAACATTTCGTCTTCATTCATCCATCATTTATTCTTCTGATTCTACTTGATACCTATATTTTGCAAGACTGACAAAATACGGTCTAAGTTACTGACTTATACTTTTCATTGTGTTAATGATCTTCTTCCATCAACGAAACTGGCTGAAAATTAAATCACACGGTGCGAAGTAAATCTCATGTAACGATCTAATTAACCTAATTTAATAATTTGTAAAAGACCCCGTATATGAAGGAACGTCGTTCCAAATATTATCTTTACGCAGAGGCATATAAACTGAACCCTTTTACACCGGTGCTCGTCAAAAAGATAAAACTGTCGAATATCCTCGTCGCGTTAATCCCCGTCAAACGCCAAAGGATCATAAAGAAAATTTGCATAAAATTTAGTGGATTCGAAGAGAATTCGCGGCCGGCGCGGGATTTTTTATGCGCGCACATTAGGGGACATTACGCGAAACGCCTCCCACTCTCACGTTTACTGAAATAATATTTTTCAAGCTGTTGAGTTGCTTTTTATTTCGGGGCTCGCGGCAAATGAGTTTCTAAGCGTAAATAAATCTTTCACTGCCCTCTGCGGGTAAGCGGAAACTTCCATTATTATCATTTTATATATAAGGCAGTGTTCGGTGGCAGGCGACGCGGGCGCGTTGACACAAACCATACAACGCTAGTTAAAGTACAGCTAACCGCAGTTAAATATGGAATAGTTTGTTCGTGCGTGGGTAAGCGGTTAATTTAATCTCGTTGCGGGCGGCTCATACTGCGGCGGGGTCCAATTGCTGAAAATGAATTAGTTTCTCTGTATGTTTAACGGAAAATGTTGTCCGCGCCATTTGCAATTATGGCGATCGCTTTTGCAGCGTGAGCGGCCGACAGAGACCGGCGGCGGTTTTACGACTTTCTCTAAATGTTGATATTAAAAAATACTGCCAGAAAGCAATAACTAATATGCAAGATATTAAATTGCAGAAAAACATAGAGCTACTTTATTTGTAAACATTAATAAGGACTTACTCAACGTGATCTTTTTAAACATTGAAATGCAATTTATTTCGCTCGTTATTTGCGGTTTATCTTCCTTTGCGAGCAAATTTCAGAAACACCAACGTTCATGCACATTTTTAATGTACATTTTATATTCGAGTTTTCCGCTGACATTTGTGAATTCTGTTGTATTTGTAGGGTGACCTGTATTTTATGTTTTCGTTGACATGGACTGGGTCTAAAGCGAGTGGAACACCGGTGTTTTGAAGTAAATTTGTGTCTACAATACCGAAGCAACCTGCATCCAAAATAAACTTGTTCTTATCTACAGGGTATTGTGACGGAGAGAAACTTAATTTTCTAGTTGTGTTGATAGGTTAGGAATTATGTTTAAGTTTCGTACTAATAAAAACTTTTTTCAAAAAAATAACAACCGACTTCCAAAATCACATTTTTTACTTTTTAGTTACCTACCCCACACCAACTCGAAATTTCATCATCCTTGGGGTCAAAACAATGCAAATTTATGCGATAACAACATTCGCGGTTGATTTGCTGTAATTTTTTGAAGAGTTCCGTTGTCTGTCTCCGAAACGCATCATCAGATCTATATAAAATGTTAATGGGACCATTTCGGAGTGAACCCCTTTAAAAAAAAATAAGAATTTTGCGAATCCGTCTATATACGAGGGAGTTATGCCCAGACATGCGTAAAAAAACATGTCGAATTGATAACCTCCTTCTTTTTGAAGTCGGTTAAAAAAGGCCATCGTTTGCAGCTTTGGTATATTTTAGGAAAATTATACGTAACAGCCTGAATAGTGTCAAAAAATCAACTCAGCCTTTTGCAGTCCACTGCTCGGCATAGGTCTCTCCCAAGCTCCGCCTTCCTTAACCAGTCTTACCAGCTACCTTTTTAAGGTAAGCGGCCAATCTAGCTGGCGGGCGACCCACACTACGCTTGCCGATACGAAGTCTCCACTCCAGAATTCATCTGCTCATCTGGTCCTTAAAAAAACATGGCCAACCCACTGCCACTTCAGCTTGCTTACTCTTCAAGCTTCCGCATAATTTAAATCCTGATTTTATTCTTCAAAGAAACTCCAACCATAGCCTGCTCCATAGCGCGCTGAGCGAACATGAATTTGTGGACCAGCCAGACTGTCAGTGTCCACGACGTTTCTTCACCGTATGTCATAACGGGTAAGATACACTGGTTGAAAACCTTAGTCTTCGAACATTGCGGAATAGGCGACGAGAAGACCTGATGATTTTTTCCAAACGTTGCCCAACCCAACTGGATCTTATTTCTCTTTGTGTCTGGTTTGTGGCTGAATGACTTGCTCTAAATAGACACGCTCCTTCACAACTTCGAGAAGCGACCCTTCAACGTGGATTGGACTCGAAAAGACATGAAAATTGTACATGACTTTCGTCTTGTCCAAATTCATGCCGAGGCCAACCCGCCGAAAGGCTTCGTTTAGGCTGTGCAGTATATGGTCTAACCATTCCAGTGTCTCTACCATTATGACGATGTCATCGGCAAAGCGAAGGTGGGAGATGTACTCGCGGAATAGTATACACAATTATTTTAAGTACTCTTGTTTATTTTTAACGTTATTTATTTAAGGTTTTCAATTCCTCTGTCCCTTCGATATGTAGTGATGTAACTACTGCAATTTAATATCTTTTATCGCCAGAATTTCCCATTGACTCTTCATTTGATGAATTTCACGATATAAACGATACAAACGATTGACGGAACCTGATACCTTCCAACGTAGATGAAATAACGATGATTTCAGATATTGATACTCGCATGAATATGAATGTTGAATAATGTGAAATATTACGTCAGCAACGTTTTATAAATGCAGAAAGCAATTTTTAATGATCGTCAGTTAAGTTATCATGCATCTTCGACATAAAAATATTAAGTATAGGTAGCCTGAAAAAGACATATAAATCGACAAGAGTTTATTTAATTGTTTATAATCTGTGGTCCACAATATTGTAGACAATTAATATCAAATTGTTGTCACAAACTAAGCATAGAAAACATTGGGTAAGTACTTAATTGTACCTAAACATTGATATTTCATTTTGAAATACAAAAACAATTACCTAGTCGACAAACAAATGAATTCTTGACGTTGTATACATCTATTTGAGGCTGATTGTATAGTCTCGTGCACCCTAAACCATTGCTTCATAGATTTAATAAATACGTCTGCTCAATAACATAAATGCCGTTATGGATGTGGCTGTACTGTCAAAACAGAAATTAAAAAATGCGGTTATTTTATGTGATACGCAAATACCCCGCAGATTTTCCTAATGACTAAGTTTAATGAAAATGAAAAATATTTGTTAACTATTTGTCTGTCTGTTTCTTTCTCAAGCTTTAACGGCTTCATGGATTTGGTTGATACTATGGGACTATTTTCAACATCCGAGCAGACGAAGCTGCGGGGAGAAATTAGTTACATATAAGACTTACCTTCATAAAATAACCACCCTATCCCAATATATAATAAGCCTATAACGCACACTACGGAATGCAATAAACCTCCCGCGAAAGAATTTTCAAAAAAGCCTAACAGCGAATAACAATAACCATGATACAAATACCCCAATATCCATTTCGGCCAAAGCTCATAAGTAAAGAAACACCGCAAACCCTTCCGTAAAAGCTGTCCGTATAAGTAGGTTGTAAAGAAGGTAGGCAGGGTAGGTACCCGGTGGGTGCGGGCGCGGCGTCAAATCCACAAGTTATTCCCAATATCCCAATATCCGGCGAGACGCTGCGCTGTGTATATCACACTACAGATACATGCTGCGGTCATAAAATATGCTGCCAGACACGAAAGAAACATTGGTTTACTTTGAAAACTTACAGAAATACTCTCGTGGAGGTGACTTACGAGTACGTAATGAGCGATTTTTGGTATTTAAAGAGTGGCAAACATCACGTTTATTTCTGAGTGAAATAGTATCTGAATAAAAGTCAGCCTCAAAGATTTATTTCAATTAATCAATTTAAAACCACTTTTCCATTATCAAGTAGTCAGTCAGACAAAAGGATGTAGCTAGTTGCCTTTGCTTCTTGAATCAGAAGTTCTAACGGTTTCCTGTAATATTCTTCTTTATTAAACAAATTAATTAACAAACCGCCGCGGGTATCCGCTGGATGTGGAAAGCACAAGACCGGTCGAAGTGGAGGAGCCTGGGGGAGACCTATGTCCAGCAGTGGACGTCTTTCGGCTGAAATGATGATGATGGTGATGAAACAAATTAATTATTTAAAAATACGCCAGAATGTTTCCAATTACATTTTACAGCTTAAGCAAACATGTTGGTGCTCTTGTTATCGTAAAGAGGTGTCCAATCAGTGCAAGTAAAATATAAAAGCATGTATGTCCTCAGCATTCTACACAGGTACCTGACGAGAAATCGAGTTAGACCCTCTTCGCATCGTATCAAAATCCTTCATTTCGTAAATCTTGGCAACGCAACATATGTAAGAAAATCTGAGCTACCTTCGCACTTACCCGCGCTTACAAATCTTATTTGTGCTCGTTTCGAACGAAATTCGTCTCGTGTCACCATAGCTACTTTTATTGCCTTGCTACTTGCAACCGACAGATATAAGCAACACTGTATTTGTATAAACAGTCGAATACCTCGGTGTAAGAATGGCTCAGGTAAAATTTTACCGGTACAAAATGTATTGTCTCTTGTTACAAAAGTGGATGGTTGCGCTGATCAAATGAAAACTGTTTCCTTTTAGTGAGAAACACGGTTATGTAGAAGCTACAACAGCATTTCAATTATGCCACGAAAATCTCTTGTTATAAAGTGCCCTGAGGTGTGACTATAATAAGCGCTAAATAATATGATATCCAAAGAAGAATTGTGAGCTTATATTTTCTTCTCTGGATTTCAAATTTAGCTTTTCTTTTATGTACTTGCGGTTGGGAAAAGGCAGCGGCGTAGGTATTCTTCTGCTAAAAAAACTGCTTATGATCACCAATATTTCCCCAGAATTGGTGATTACTAAGCCATGTGGTCAGTAGTATTTCCGAACCGTGACAAGCGAGTAGATCGTGAGTCATATTAAAAACTCAAAAGCCGCTTCGAGATTTGTGACCTGGCCATGACGACATGCGTGCCTAAAGAATCATAGATTGCATGGAGTTTCGAAAGCATGGCATAAACCAGTTTATCATTTCGATTAACACACTTTTTTTTAAATATATTCTATAATTTCATAATTTTTATCTTTGCCAGCATTATCGTCAGTTTCATCGGCACCTGCATTTATTTTTTTGTGAAGATGTTTTCCCGTAGCTTGTACGCTTATGCCATAGTAAATAGTAATGTAGGCCATTCAATTTGAGAGTTTAGAGAAAGTGACCTTTAGTGACGGATTTTAGGAAATTTTCAAAAACACAAAAATTGGGTTTTCACTAATGTTTTGTGGTTCTTAATAGTTGCAAATGAGTCACACTATAAGGTGCTGGAAGGAATACGTTAAATTAAAAGTCACCTAAAAATAAGGAACTCTTATGCAAAGTTGACATGCTTCTAGTACCAGCGGCATATAGGTTGTGTCTTGTCTGTCAGTGAATTAATAAATCCATTCAAGATTTTTAAATGAAAACTTCTTTAGGCGCGTTTTTGAGATGGGGAAAACAATTGAACTCGCGACACTATTACCGTTACTGACACCTCTGTATATAAGTATTTACAATGGAGTATTTTCCAATTTATTAAAAATGTTGGTACGAAGAATGTAACAGAAAAATAAATTGATTTGTTTCCATTTTCTCAATTGAAAACGATTAAAATCAAATTATTATTTTTTGTTTCGAATTTACCGCCAAAATGCTCCTTACGATGACTGTTTTATCACGTGACCATACGTGACATCAGCTTTGTGTAAACAACACCGATACAAATACTTTGTGTAGCGCAGTTTTACAAGTGTTTGTTCACAGAGGCACCGCACACCAGTAATACCACTTTCTATCCATTAAAAATCTTGTTAATTATAAACTCGACATTTACTTGTTTACAACTACTTTAGGTTACACAAAGTTGACGTCACGTGTGGTCACATGGTAAAAAATCATCGTAAGAGGCGTTTTGGCGGTAAATTCAAAACAACGAAAAATAAATTTGATTAAAATCGTTTTTAAATGAGAAAACGGATTTAAATCAATTTATTTTTATTTGTCTGTTACATGTTTCGTCCCAATCTTCAAATTAAAATAGTTTTTAATAAATTGGAAAATAGCCTATTAGTTCGTATAAGTTTTCACTTCTGTCGGCACTCCCGGAGTGCCACTGTTTTTTTTATAAAGTAGGTAGAGGTACTGATGTCTATGCGAGCAGTGGTTTTAACGGAAGCTAGCAGATGCTGTTTACACTTCCGGCCCGGTTTACAGACTGATAACAAAGAATATAAAACCGTACCATTTCGCAGAACACTAAAATCCATGAAACACAGCGTGGATTTTACAAAATCACACTGGATCGCAGGTTGGCTGGAGGCTTGTCTGCAGAATACAAATCCAAGGTGATACCTGACCAGTGCACAAAGACCCCTCGTGGCTTCTAAAAATACCCTCTAACAATCCAAATAACATTAAAATGCGGGGCCGAGGGAGGGCAAGATATGCTGGACACACCAGGCGAACAGGCGACCACCTGAGATTTCAATTTTGCGACGCTGAATAAATTTATTCGTATTTCACCGCCTTCTTTGTTGAACTTATCAACATAAAGCAATACCGGAATGGGAATGTAATGTGATTCCGTCCCTTAAATAAAATTGTGTAAATGCACTAGAACTTTCCTGTCTCACCAAAGGGTATCTGATTACCCAGTAACTGGGTTTTGCAGGTCAGATAGGCAGTCACTCCTTGTAAAATACTGGTATTCGGCAACATCGGGTTAGACTGGAAGCCGGCCTAACATAGTTGGTAAAAAGGCTAAGCAGATGATGATGTAGGTAGATAGATAGCAATCCGATGGATCCGACAACCACAGAACTGGGCCTCAAGCCTGCTAATAGGTCTTTACCTATGAAATTGCCGTTTTGTATGAAAAAATTTAAACGAATTTTTTTCATGAATTTTTTATTTGTATTAATCGAAGTAATCACCCATGCAATCAATGCATCTTTGCCATCGCAGTGGCAGTTTATTGATGCCCTTCTTAAAGAAATCAGCTGGACGGGAGGCAACAAATTCTTCAAAGGCATTTTGTACTGCCTCTCGGGTATTAAATTTTTTTCCCGCCAAGAAGTTATCCAAATTCTGGAAAAAGTAGTAGTCTGTAGGCGCAAGGTCTGGTGAGTAGGGCGGATGACGGAGAGCTTCCAACCCCAGTTCTTGCAACTTGGAGACCGTCTGCTGTGCAGTATGAGGTCGCGCGTTGTCGTGCGGGAGCAGCGGAGACGAGCGATTGACCAATGCTGGTTGGAGATGCGCCAGCTTCTCCATCATTGTGTTCAGTTCTTCACAGTACACATCTGCAGTAATGCTCACCCCGTTTGGTAAGAAGCTGTGATGAATCACACCGGCGCTAGACCACCAAACAGTGACCATCACTTTTCTAGGGGTAAGTTTTCGTTTAGGGCATTGTTTAGGTGCTGAACCAGGATCCAACCAACTTGCTGAGCGCTTACGGTTATCAAACAGAATCCATTTTTCATCGCAGGTAACAATGCGGTTCAAAATTCCTTAATTTGTGTGTCTGTTGAGCAGTGCAAGGCACGTCTCGACGCGTACTTCGCGCTGGCGATCATTGAGTTCGTGGGGCACCCATTTGTCAACCTTTTTTACCTTGCCAATTTGACGCAAATGGACCAATATTGTTTTGACGCTAACGTCGAAAGCTGCTGCTAATTCAGCCGTAGATTGTGTATCATCAGCTTCCACAATCGCCTTTAATTCGTCATTGTCGACCAAAGTCTTCGGACGACCGCGAGGTTCATTTTTCAGGTCGAAATTTCCAGAACGGAAGCGAGCAAACCAATAACAGGTGGTGCGTTGGTTTGTAGTGTTAGCTCCGTAAACGTCGTTGATGTTGCGAGCCGCTTGTGCCGCGTTGCTGCCACGACGGTACTCATATTCCATAATTACTCGAATTTTTAACGTATCCATGATGACGAAAAAGATTGAAATGCGATGAAAATGTAACACTAATCAATAAAGAAATGACTACTTTTAGAAAAAAAAAACCATGTTTTTAAAATAAAATTAATTTGAAATTAGAATTCTTAGCCAAACAAAAAATATTTTGATTTGAAATGGCCAGTACTGCAGAACGGCAATTTCATAGGTAAAGACCTAATATTACAATAGTGTCAGAATGGTCTATCATTGATTTCATAATTGTTGATTTTGACAAGTTTGGTAATCTAATTATATGGCGTCATTATGACTTTCCAGTGGTCAGCCACTGACACTCCATTGAAAGAAATGGCATTTATTGGTAATATCGTACACAATGACAAATGAATGACTGACTTACGCGGTAGTCTGCTTAAATTTTGAGTTCCTAAAATAATATGTTAAAAATAAATTGTTAAAATATATACTTAAAAATGAAATCGGGCATGAATAAATGTTCAAATTTAGTAGCATTTTTTCGAAAATCATTTCTTTTAACGGGTTTTATAATAATGGCCACACGACAATGCCATTATAACACAATTCGTTTACGAGACCATTGACTGACCACTGATCGGTCATTATGAATTTAGCAGATTACGAACTTTTAGCAAAATGTCGATGAGATTGTTTTGGAATGACGAATTTATAAAAATAGCAGACTAAGGCAACTGTTTGATGTGACGATCTTTGGGGCCTAAGTGCAGCAGTAGATGTCTTTCGGCTGAAATGATGATGAATGATGAGGTAAATACAGTAAAACGGGCTCTAAAACAAAATCTAATTTTACCACCGTAGATTTTTTTATGCTCATAATAAATGGAATGTTCTATTTTTACAATCGAAATGAAAACACCCCTCTTATTTATTAACGTTGCTTCGATTTTAAAAGATGTTAAACGTCAAAAATGTATGGTTAAACAGACGCTAATCATTACTTAACTTTGAGCAACGTTTAAATACAAGGGGATTTTTTATTTATTTATCATTCATATTTTTTTATATATTACGACTAAACTATTGTCCCCCGCAGTTCACACGCACATAAATGCATATAGGTGATATAGAGGTCTATAGATAAATCCTCTGAAAATCCGTAGCGAGCAATTCGATTCGAACATACAATTACTTCCAACCAGGATAATTGGTTTATTGTTCCACTTAAACGTTTGATAAACTGCTATCATTTTACTTGCATTTAATTCCCATTCAAGGGAATAATTACGCAGTAATGGCCTGACATAAAGCGAATGTCGAAAAAAGCTGTCACTTTTTTATATATACGTCATACTGTTTGGGACATTGCCAAGTGGCTCTATCCGTTGGCCACACCACCGCAGAGCGTATATCACAAATATTTTAATAGTGACATGACAAACAAAATCTGGCATTATCATATTTTTTGGACAAACTTCGAAACATTTCCATTACGTTTCCATGCTCCTTTTCCTGAATAATTCAACATTCTCGGCGAGAGTGAAAGGGATGGAAAGAAGAAGCTCCATTAACATGATTGCGCCAAAATATTATTGTCTCTTTTTACTTAAAACTTTCCCTACTTTGGATACGGGTTTGTTATTATACTTATTACTATTGCAACAATAGGAAAAAAGACGCTACTTTGGGGCCATTCAAGTATTACGTAAGCACTACAGGTGGGGGGGACTTTGCTTTGCTTATTTTTGATGACATGGAAAAAATTGACAAAATTTTGTTGAGAAAATCCAAAAAAAAAACTGCTGACGTAATCACTATCTAGACCATCCGTCTAGATGGTGATTACGTCAGCAGTATTTTATTTTTAATTTCTTTAGATTTTCTTTTTTTTGGTTTGAACACATATGGCAATATGAATGGTTCGACGAAAACGATGACGATATTCCAAAATCACATGAAAGTAACCAGACACAAACATCCAAGCAGACATCGAAGACTTAGACCCATAGATTCGTTTGTCATGGACTGAAGACTGTTAATTTGAATTAATATACCAATATTTCAAAAGAAGTTTGATTTGTTCGTTAATTTATAAATATTTTAATAACTGAATACCATATCAAAAAAAAATTGCTTAAATGAATATCACATGCGTTAAAATCGTCTATTCCAAGCCTATCCCTTATTTCTAGATTTATATCTGCTGCTCATGAATCAATAAATAAACCAGAACACTTTGAAAATGCATGTACAATGTTTACGTGAGCATGGGAGGGGGGTAAGAGCTTTGCTTAGTTTTACTGACGAGGGGGAGGAGGTTTAATAATTGCAAAAAATCTGCTTACCTAATACTCGAACGGCCCCTTTGCACTAAGCAAGTATTTTCTCTGGTCTTCTAATTTTTTTTACGAATTAAACAAATTACACTCGAAATGTAAGCATAAGAAAATCTTCGCCAACACGGTTGAAGAAAACCAGAGAAAATAATCCACAGCGTATCTGGTGACTCGTGGCGGTAAGTGAAATGACTTATTGAGATAAATCGTTTACCGAACACTCCAAATCGAATTTCTACCAACACCCGCAGAATCTTGCTTGGATTCTATATAACTCCGTATCTTTGAAGCTCGTTTATACTTTTATTTTATGTAGTCAATGGCAGTATTTCAAATGTACTAATAAATCAAAATAAATTGCCAATGCAGAGCGGAATGTTATGGTCACTTTGTAGGTCGTTTGAAGTTATTACTTGAAATATGAACATAAAATCGACCAAAAATTACGGTTATTAAAGAAATTTAAACATGAAATTATTTATATAATACCTTTAAACGGGCAGTTCTTGTATATATGTATATTATATACATCTTGTATACATATAATCTGAATCTTGGAAACGGCTCCAACGATTTCCATGATATTTAGTTGCAGGGGATTTCGCGGGCGATAAATCGATCTAGCTAGGTTTCATTTTTAGTAAACACTAAACAAAAAAAAAACCGAGCATTGCGCGATCATTCAGATATTTTCTATTTATTTTAGGTAGCTTATTAATATTTTAAGACAGTAGTTTTTTAATTACGTAAATATG
The DNA here is from genome assembly GCA_949987655.1 of Polymixis flavicincta. Classification (NCBI taxonomy): domain Eukaryota; kingdom Metazoa; phylum Arthropoda; class Insecta; order Lepidoptera; family Noctuidae; genus Polymixis; species Polymixis flavicincta. The sequence continues at coordinate 12,385,534 of OX465191.1, read as the reverse complement.
TATGTATAATATTATTATACAAATAAATAACTGTTAGCGAGGGCATATGGCTAATTAATAAGAGCAGCACGGGTCGATCGATCAGGTGAAGCTACGCTTGCCGCGGTTGGTCCGTGGATGGGTGACCATTTTTACATACCAAGACCCTTCTATGCCGCGGAACGCACGTTAAGCCGTTGGTCTCGGCTGTTATTTGTGGATCTTTGACAGGACTTTTTTTACGGGTCGTCAGAAGTCCGAAAGTCTGACAACCAGTCTTCCTAAGGGGTATCGTGTTACCAAGTAACTGGGCTGTGGAAGTCAGATAGGCAGTCGCTCCATGTAAAAGACTGGTATTCAGCTGCATCCGGTTAGACTGGAAGCTGACCTTAACATAGTTGGGAAAAGGCTAGGCAGATGATGATGAGGTACGTAAGTATGCATACGATGGATGTGAGCACCACAGAACTGGTCGTTGTGGAGATGCTTGATCCCAGGCCAATTATGTCCAGCAATGGACGTCTTTCAGCCGAAATGATGATGAATTATGAGGAAGGTACAGCAAAAATAGACTACATCAAAATACAGTTTAACCACCATCGCATTTTTTAGTGCTTAAAATATAATAATATAAATAATAAATAGGAGGTTCTATTTTCACAATCGAAATGGAAACACTTAAATTTTAATTTATAATTCAGTTTGTGTTTTCTTTTACAATTACAGCTAGAAAACGGCCTAATTAATTACACCGGGACTCATTAAAACAGCATTTTGCAAAGTGCTTTTTTATTTTGTGAAGGCCTACCCCTATTTCATAAGTATTACTAAGGCTTTCTACATTTATAAAGTCTTAAATCCAACATCGTCTAAAGAATAAAGTTTAATTAAACTAAACGAAGACAAGACGGTACTTAATCTGCAATAACTGATTGGAAGAGTCATGACTGTGTCTCAGAGTAAACACCTTAAGCCGTCCGTGATTACGGGGACGAGGAGATCCGTACGCCTCGGACGCCCGACCGTACGCCCGGACTCCCCGGGTCTCCACCCGGGGAGTCTCCACGTTACGCCAGAATGCAGAAAATGTGTTCTGTTTTATTAGAGAGGCCAATAAATTCTGTACGTGAGCCGACGCGACGGATCACCTCTGCCGTCACGTGAAAAAATATACTCTGTGGTACCTACTCACTCACTATGTACTTGTAGGCTGTTCCACTATTTGTCGTGGGTTTTTTAATAAAATAAAATTAACACTATCACACGTATTTAGTTGGGGGTTTGACAACTTTCTATCTCTTACGGATCACTAATTTATCTCAGATTTGCTATATACAGGATATTTTTTTATCCAGTGCACAAACTGTAACCATGAATTCAGCATGTAATTCTAGACCCAGAAATGTATAAAAATGAAATGTATCGTCGGTTATACAAAAAAAATCTGCTGTTTCATACATTTTGACCGAGTAGGTATTGCACTTTCCTATGAAACAGCATATTCTTTTTTGTATAACCAACGAACGATATGCTGAATTCATGGTTACAATTTGCGCACTGGTTAAAAATTTACCCTGTATAGCAAGAGCTATATAGTCGCTAAATTTAATGATGTCTCATGAAAGGTTGTATCTACTAACCGCTGGGTTTTGAAAGCTAATTCCAAGAAATCTTTCCTCAAATATTGGTGACTATTTTTTGTCCAAAATCTTATATTTATATATCGGAAATTAGTTTTCAGATTTCGGGAATCAGTCTTCTGTAAATACCATTACGAAACTATAATACTGTTACTACCCAAGATCTGAGACGTGTTTTTTTTTTTTGTGTTGGCTCAATTTTAATAACTTCGACCTAAATTTCTCGTAAAAAAATAAAAAAATATTAACTGAAAACTTATTTTCAAATTTTTGTGTTTTTCACTTCTTAGTTATAGTACCTACCCCACACCAATTTGAAATTTCATAATATTTGGGGTATTTTCAAAGTCAATCAAATCAAAACAATGCTTAATTATGCGATAGTAGCAAACGCGGTTGGTTTGCTGTCATTTTTTGAAGAGTTCCGTTGTCTGTCTCCGAAACTCATTATCAGAACTAGTTGAAATTTAAATGGGACCATTTCGGAATAAACCCCTTTCGGATAAAAGAGAATTTTGCAAATCTGTCTTTATATGACGGAGTTATTTCCGAACATACATCAAAAATAAGTATATGCAAACATGCCGAATTGATAAGGTCCCCCTTTTTGAAGTTGGTTAAAAATACATCGTTCCCGACAAATGAACAGCAATCTCAATTTCAATTCGAAATAAGATGGTCTATACTGTATTATAATAACAAGATATTCGACATCATCGCATAAGTATTATACATAGGCTGGCGGGTATCTTTCGCAGACACGTTCACTCCATCCCCGGGACATATTTTGCAATTTCATTTCCCCTGAGAGGCAGACACGGTTTACGCGACACCTTATTCTTTACCAACTTTAATATTTCTCCTTGTAATCTTTCGACCTGTCCGCTGAAGGCAATAAACGATGACTTTTAAAATAAATTTTCGTAATATACGGGGAAACGAAAAATAGTGTGGAGTACGGACTTGAATTTTTGAATTTCCCATTTCTTCCCGTGGGTGTCGTAGAAGGCGACTAAGGGATTTACTAGAGAATGGGCAGCAGCGTTCTCTATGCATTTTACCACCATACTGCGATCGCCAACCCGCCTGCCAAGCGTGGCGATTATGGGAAATTGGGGGAGGCCTATGTCCAGCCGTGGACGTCTTTCGGCTGAAATGATGATGATCATGGGCGTGGAGGTCGGAAATTTCTATTTCTCGTTATAATCTATCTGTGTGCCAAATGTCATCCAAATCTGTTCAGCCGTTTTTGCGTGATTGTAAAACAAACATTCAAACTTCACATTTATATTCTTTTATTAGGATTCCGTAATAATGATTTCTCAGAACAATATTTAAAGTCGTGTAAAGTATTATTGGGTGCCCGTGAGACATGACTAAGCGAAAACGTCGGACTGTCTTTTCGACAAGTCTACCTCAATAGTGTTATTATTACCTACATTGAAATATATTGAATTATAGTTTATCCAAAGACACCTAAATATTGTTCCATTTTTGCTACTAACTAAGACCCGACAGATGTCTAGTACAAACCTAAGACGCCCACATAAAAATATTTTGTACCTTTCCGGGAAACTTTTCCAATTAGTTTTCTCCTAAAACCCTAAATCTCCTAAAAAAATTGCTAAATCGGTCCAGCCGTTCTCAAGTGATGCACTTTAACAACGAACAGTTTTTCATTTTCGACACACATGGTGACAAGGACATGGTCGCGAAAATATTCAGCAAATGACTGTAGACATTGTTGTAGCATTGTAATTTTTCGTAGGTTATCATCTGTTTTATAAAAAAGTGCGGTCAAAATGTATGAAACAATATTAAGTTTTTTATAACTGACCAAAATTTTCAACGTAGGTTCAGAATCATGCAACTGAACCCACAGTAACAGGTTGCGTTTCGATGTCCATGCCACCCTGTTTAAATACAGATATATCTAATACCTTTAAACGAGCAATTCTTGTATATACCTATATGATCTGAATGTCGGAAAAGGCTCCAACTATTTTCATGAAATTTAATATGCAAGGGGTTTCGGGGGCTATAAATCGATCGAACTAGGTTTCATTTTTACAAACGACGAACAAAAAAAAACGAGCAAGGCTCGGTTACCCTGATATTAAGTAGATAATCCTGACAAACACTTGGTTAGGTTTCCGTTTACATGATAATAAAAACAGAACAATTACAAGAGTTATCAACTTCTTCGCTGTGTTTTCGAATAAAATGAAAGGGGACGAAGTAACTTGGGGTAGATCAAGTTCGTACAATAGAATAATAACTACTTGAGACTTTAAGTTTGGAGGAAGGTAGGACAGAGGGCGCCGAACGCGCGACGTCAACGTTTACGTACTTAGAGGATTGACCCAAACACCCTATGCTCAATCAAATGAGGCCATTTTAGCCAAAGTTCAAGAACCAATCACCTTATGCTTAATCAAATAAGACCATTTTGGCCAAATTCCAATTACCACTCTGAAGATTGAACCAAACACCTTATGCTTAATCAAATGAGACCATTTTGACCAAAGTCCAATTACCACTCTGGAGATTGAACCAAACACCTTATGCTTAATCAAATGCGGCCATTTTAGCCAAAGTTCAATTACCATTCTGAAGATTGAACCAAACACCTTATGCTTAATCAAATAAGACCATTTTGCCCAAATTCCAATTACCACTCTGAAGATTGAACCAAACACCTTATGCTTAATCAGATGAGACCATTTTGGCCAAAGTCCAATTACCACTCTGAAGATTGAACCAAACACCTTATGCTTAATCAAATGAGACCATTTTGGCCAAAGTCCAATTACCACTCTGAAGATTGAAACAAACACTTAATGCTTAATCAAATGAGGCCATTTTAGAAAAAGTCCAATTAATTCAATGTCTAATTATTATAAATAAATATTAATTCAAAACTCATGTTCAGCATTAAATTGTTCGTCACATCGTTGAGCTCCTCAAGTTCTGAGTTGAGCTTTACGATTACTGATAAATGCGTGCACTGAATGGAAAGGTCCACTCAATCTGTATGGTTATTTCCTCAAAAGACCATTTCAAACACCAATCCACATGGTCTTCACATTATCTGACCAAGATTATGTCTGGACTTTAAAAGAGACTGTGACCTCTGAGTTCTTTCGGCCTTTCTTCTCAGAGTTCAAAACTACTTACAGGCTATCTTGTAATGGATAGTTGAAAAGGTTTTATTTCCGATAAGCCGCTTTGACAAACTAAAATATAAAAGGTACCTCTTTATTATCTAGGATTATAAAAGTCCCTTTTGAGAAGCTTAAATATATTGTTGAAGAAATGTTTCAAGAGTTTTTTGTTTGAAAGAATGTTTTACCTGGTTAAAAAATAGGAAATCTTAGATACAATTTGTGACTATTCTTCTTCGAACTGTTTTCTGGGTGTTGCTCAATAAAATCCTGAGTACTAATAGCAGATTTACATATAATAGGTCTTTACCTATGAAATTGCCGTTTTGTATGAAAAAATTTAAACGAATTTTTTTCATGAATTTTTTATTTGTATTAATCGAAGTAATCACCCATGCAATCAATGCATCTTTGCCATCGCAGTGGCAGTTTATTGATGCCCTTCTTAAAGAAATCAGCTGGACGGGAGGCAACAAATTCTTCAAAGGCATTTTGTACTGCCTCTCGGGTATTAAATTTTTTTCCCGCCAAGAAGTTATCCAAATTCTGGAAAAAGTAGTAGTCTGTAGGCGCAAGGTCTGGTGAGTAGGGCGGATGACGGAGAGCTTCCAACCCCAGTTCTTGCAACTTGGAGACCGTCTGCTGTGCAGTATGAGGTCGCGCGTTGTCGTGCGGGAGCAGCGGAGACGAGCGATTGACCAATGCTGGTTGGAGATGCGCCAGCTTCTCCATCATTGTGTTCAGTTCTTCACAGTACACATCTGCAGTAATGCTCACCCCGTTTGGTAAGAAGCTGTGATGAATCACACCGGCGCTAGACCACCAAACAGTGACCATCACTTTTCTAGGGGTAAGTTTTCGTTTAGGGCATTGTTTAGGTGCTGAACCAGGATCCAACCAACTTGCTGAGCGCTTACGGTTATCAAACAGAATCCATTTTTCATCGCAGGTAACAATGCGGTTCAAAATTCCTTCATTTGTGTGTCTGTTGAGCAGTGCAAGGCACGTCTCGACGCGTACTTCGCGCTGGCGATCATTGAGTTCGTGGGGCACCCATTTGTCAAGCTTTTTTACCTTGCCAATTTGACGCAAATGGACCAATATTGTTTTGACGCTAACGTCGAAAGCTGCTGCTAATTCAGCCGTAGATTGTGTATCATCAGCTTCCACAATCGCCTTTAATTCGTCATTGTCGACCAAAGTCTTCGGACGACCGCGAGGTTCATTTTTCAGGTCGAAATTTCCAGAACGGAAGCGAGCAAACCAATAACAGGTGGTGCGTTGGTTTGTAGTGTTAGCTCCGTAAACGTCGTTGATGTTGCGTGCCGCTTGTGCCGCGTTGCTGCCACGACGGTACTCATATTCCATAATTACTCGAATTTTTAACGTATCCATGATGACGAAAAAGATTGAAATGCGATGAAAATGTAACACTAATCAATAAAGAAATGACTACTTTTAGAAAAAAAAAACCATGTTTTTAAAATAAAATTAATTTGAAATTAGAATTCTTAGCCAAACAAAAAATATTTTGATTTGAAATGGCCAGTACTGCAGAACGGCAATTTCATAGGTAAAGACCTAATATTTATTACCATTCCTACCACACACACAACCACTTTAGGATAAAACAGTGTGTTAAAACAACATGGTGGAGCGCCCGCGCACTATCACAGCAAGTAGGTGAGTTTCTAAGCATACGTCAATATAATAAAGTTCGTCTTTGTGATTAAGTGTGATCACATTTTTAAATATAGTTGGGCATACAACAAAAGTAACGGGGTATCTACTAAAATCTGTTCCTTTGACTTGTATTCCTAAATTCAGTTAAAATTATTTTGGATACTTAGATTCTGCCCCGCGTTTAATAAAATATACATCATCATTCTTCTGCAAATATCCAAGTTTCTTTGGGGTCAGCACAACATGTCTTCTTCTACCATAATCTATATCTATATATACTAATAATAACGAGGAAAGATTTGATTGTTTGTTTGCATTGAATAGGCTCCGAAACTACTGAACCGATTTGAAAAATTCTTTCACTGTTGGGAAGCTACACTATTCCCGGGTGACATAGGCTATATTTTATCCCCGTCTTCCCACGGGAACGGGAACTACTCGGGAGAAACTCCATAAATAGCCAGCTCAGCAGTCACCGCCTTTTTGGTCCCCCTACTTTTAATACGTACTCAAAACTTTCCGAAAAGGCTCATTCCTCAAATAAAATCACATTTAAGTTACAACTTTTCTTAGCCGTATACAGGGTAAATTTTTAACCAGTGCGCAAACTGTAACCGTAATTCAGCATTTCATTCTAGGCCCCCTAGCTTAGAAATTTTTCATCGGTTACAAAAAAAAAAAAGCTGTTTCGTAGAAAAGTGCAATACCTACGCGGTCAAAATGTATGGAATAGCAGTTTTTTTTTTTTTTTGTATTACCGACGAAAAATCTCTAAACCAGGGATCTACAATGATATACTGAATTCATGGCTACAGTTTGCGCACTGGTTTAAATTGTATCCTTATGATTAGTCCATTCAATTCTTTGTCCACACAGCGTTCTTTGTTCGAGAGAATACAAAGAAATCCTGACTCTTAGATACGTTCCCCGATCTAGAGTTTTATTTTGCTAATACAATCTTTTTCTAAACTTCGGTCGTCCGCATTATCGGCCAAACAAGCATTTTCCCAACTATGCAATATGTAGATGCTGGTTATGTGTGTTGGTTTTCGATATTTAACATTGAGAAATTACTAAGTTGCCATATTTTACAATAAACTGTTGGCTAAGTAATGACAGCCGCACATTTTAATTGATCAGGTTAAGCTATGATTGCCATGGCTGGCCCGTGGATGGGTGGCCATCTTTACATACAAAGACCCCTCCGTGCCTCGAAAAAGCACGATAAGCCGTTGGTCACGGCTGTCTTTCGTGAGTCTGTGACAGTCGTTAGGGGTCATCAGAAGCCCGAAAGTCTGACAACTGGTCTTACCAAGGGGTATCGTATTACCCAGTAACTGGGTTTTGGAGGTCAAATAGGCAGTCTGCACTCCATGTAAAATACTGGCATTCAATTGCGTCAGTTAGACTGCCCACCATTTCCCCAACACAGTTGGGAAAATGGTGGGCAGATGATCATGAGTTAAATCATCTGTTATGGGGTAAATTACGTGATATCTATTCCACTCACCGGACTGATTTTAACGGCACTTGACAGAAGGTCACTTAGGGAGTTTCACTAACCAGATGGATTTTTGTTTCAGAGCCAAAAAAAGTAACTGTTCTATGACTGTCAGTTACCTTTTAGTGTTAAAAACAAAGTACACCCATAAGAAGTCGAGGGCAACAACTAGTTCTCAACTAAACTCAACACGGTATATACAGCATTAAGTTCTGCTACAAATCATAAACACCAACTGCGCAGGCTAGATTTTTTCCGAATAAAAAACCGAAAACCGCTGAACCATTCCATTTACGGCTCAGGCGCATTCTTTGTCCGTTCCAAAACAAAGAGGAAACGTAAATAAGAGTTCGCATTTAAAATTCTCTAAGGCAATTTACATCTATATGTCCCGGACATTAATTCTGTCTATAAGGGATTAAGTCAGATGCAGCGAGCTCTCGTGCTGGCCGCCAGGATTTTTACAAGAGCACCCATTACCACATTTAATTAAATCCTCACTGTTTTAATTTGACTTGGTAACGCGGCGAAATTACTACCGCGCATTGCAATCCTGCAAAATGAGTAAAAATATGAATTAATGGCTCGGAAATTGTTGCAAAAGTGTTTTGTGTTTTATACCTGCATTACTGTGAATTGGATATTGTTAATCCACTTTAGTAATTCTGCTAAACTCTGCTTAATCGTTGCGATTGTGTGCACATTCAGTTCTTTCGCGCTTATTTGATACTAAATATTTTTTTAAATATTCTTAGGAGCTACTTTTATACACAAATCAATTGTGAAACAGGAAAAGTTAATAAAGAAGAGCTCGGGCAGCAAACTTTGACCTGAACTTAAGGTTTCATGCTTCAATAAATTACTAGTCAGTTCGTCCTACTAGGTTGCTACGACGTGGCTACGCGGCTACGCTGCTACGCTGATTGCAGCTACGCTATCACAAATTGCGAACCACTAGGCTACGCGTAAATTCTTCACAAACCTTGCATAGAAAATATGAACAACATTTTTGGACAGCACACATCCAGATTTTTGCTGACAGCGTACGAGCTGTCAGAAAATATGAATTTTACAAATTGGTGAACTCTAAAAATATGATGAAAAAATTCTAAAGCCGTGTTTGAACTACTGAAAAGTATTATAATTCATAAAATATATAAAGCCACGCACGTCATATTGCAGTTTGTTGGTTCACGGTATATTTACTTTGTATGACGGCCTCATTTACTGCATGTGTGTGACAAGGCACGCCGGCGCGCTCGAGCGAAAACTTTTTTCACAAAAAGCCGTGAAACAAACTGACGCAACTTTTTAGATCCAAATAAAACAGAACGAACTTTATTTTCCCTGGAAACAATTTAGTTAATTCGTTGTTGTTATTGGGTTCTCTTTTCTGACTTAAAAGATCTACTTTTACTTCATAATTAAAAATTCTGCATAGATAGGTACCTACCAGCCACGTTTTTCTTTTCATGAAATATTAAATTAGGCTCGCCCGGAGTTTCCACGTTTTTATTCCGCAAACGAACGCGAAGTATTTTGAAAACTAATTTCGAGTGGTAGCCATCAAAAGGTACAGCTATTGAGAGTCATGGAAACACGCTAAATTCAGAAATGCAATGGAAACCCAACTTTTCGATGAGCGTTTTTTTTACCAGGGCATGAAAACACCGTGTGTGGTGCACGCCACGTTGTAGTATCTCCACTAGTTCGGTTTTCAGAAGAATAATTTTAGGGAGTGTATTTTTTGCCGTGGCCAGTGGCCGGCGGTACCGTTTTATTGCACACTATTCCGGCAAATAAACGCGCCGGGGGGAGGGGGGTAATGGACCGGCTGGGGCCCCCACCTCGCCCCCCACCCGCTGGGTGTATTGGCTGCGAATATTGAATATTTTTGCCGTGTTGTGAAGCTAGGCTATGCGCGGGTAACCACTAATCAGTGGTCCGTGATGTACGACTGTTGATTACCGCACACTTTACATATTACGGCTGAATTCGACTTATTTGTAAAGCTTGTAATGGTGATTTTAACCCGAAATTAAGTCATGAAGAAAACGTGTTTCATAAAAGCACTAGTCTTTCAAATATAATTAAAAGTAGGTGATTATAGGGAAAAACAACGAATGATATGGCGTACGCATACCTAATAGTATAACCAATTAAAATACAGGATAAATTTTTTATCCAGTGCGCAAACTGTAACCATGAATTCAGCAAATCAATCTAGACCCAGAAATGTATAGAAAATTAAATGTATCGGCGGTTATCCAAAAAACAAATCTGCTGTTCCATACATTTTGACCGCGTAGGTATTGCACTTTTCTATGAACATACATACATACTCAGCCTATAAACGTTCCCACTGCTCGGACACAGGCCTCCTCTCCATGAGAGGGAGTGGGCCATAATCTACCACGCGGGCCCAGTGCGGGTTGGTAGATGTCACATGTCTTCGAATTTTTAGTTCTAGGACATGCCGGTTTCCTCACTATGTTTTCCTTCACCGTTTGAGAGCAGTGGTGATAAAATTATTTACACAAAGTAATGCGCCTGGCTGGGTTCGATCGCACGACCTACAACTCGTAAGTCGTGGCCGTTACGACTGGGTCATCACTGTTCTATAAAACAACAGTTTTTTTTTTTTTTTTTGTATAATCAACGATTGATATGCTGAATTCATGGTTATAGTTTGCGCACTGGATAAAAACTTTTCCTGTATACAGCTTGGTGATTAGGTTATCACATTTAATAGTACAGCGGTTATTCCAAGTTGTTATCAGTCTGATAAAATAATAAAATTAACAATTTTACTAAAAATAGAACACTGAATATTCTTTAAACAAAAACATTTACCAGAAAAAAAAAAACCGTCTTCTGAAAAACACTACAAAGACGACTATTTTTCTTTTATCTTTGTAGTTATGGTACCTACCCCACACAAATTCTTATACCTACCACTACTTGCTATGTAAATAACAGTGACACGAAGCAGCAGCATATCATCGAGGTACATAAGTGGATTACAAACGTATTATCGAGGATAACGCAAAAATTGTCACAAAGTTAATAAAGTTTATATGGAACCACCCCTGAAGCACCCCTTTTCGAAATCTATCAACAGTTGATGGAACTATCGCATAACAAACATAAACAAACAGATGAATTGAGAACCTCTTTCTTTTTGAAGTCGGTTAAAAATAATTCGCTTTAAAATTTTCATGGAATGAACCACCCCTGACATAGGCATTGATATTTCAACAATTCAACACAAACTTGATGTTAACTTAATTTTATTAAATACTAAAACGACTAACCTTCTATAACATCCTCTGAACCTGTAAAATGCAAATAAATGATTTGATTTGATTTGAAAAAGAAGGTCCCAGGGCTAGAATGTTAGTTGTTATTAATTATTTTAATTGTATATTTAAAAATACGTCACATAGGATACGTGATTCCAATTAATGTGATAAGTAAATCGTCATCCTATATAAAGTAAGTACTTACGTCAAAAATCCTCAAAATAACAGTTCCATAAATGGAACACCACTGGAACATAGGCAAACATCCACCAATACGTGTATATGACAAGGTTTTTAGCGATTTTCCCTTGAACCATAACAACCCCATCTTAGGGTGAAGTAGGCAGTAGGCAGGGTTAAGTAAACGTAGCACCATTATAGAGTCCTTACAGCTGTAACAATAACAGTTACTTTCAGTTTCAGGAAATTACTTAGAAGTGTTACGAGTATGTAGTAAGGTCGAAGCTGTACAAGTTTTGTAGGTAGATGTTTTTTTTTTAAGACTCTCGCTGGCTTGGGTGTTAGACTTAACCTTACTTCTTTACTACTTAGGTTTAGAGACTTTTTGAAGACGTTTGTAAGTCCATCACGTCTGAATGGATTCGAATGAATGTAGGCACATACGTAATAATCATAACGCGGATATCTGTGCTTGGATATTAGGTACCTACTAGATGTGCCCACGGTTTCGCTCGTGGATTTTGGTAATTTTCCCTTTGCAACGTGCTATCAGGACATAAAGCATAACATCAGCTATCTACCCGTGAAATTTCCATCAAAATCAGTCCAGCCGTTGCGGAGATTAGCCGAAACAGAGACATTTTTGTTTAATTTATGTACTTTCAGAAGCATTTAGTAAAAGTGTTTGTAGGTACGAACGTACGTATTTTTTTTTTGTATGTTAGTAGTAGTTATGTATGTATGTATTTGTATAGAAAGAATAAAGTATATACATAATAGGAAATTTTAAATAGCTAAGAATATCTACCTGAACTGTGCCACCGGTAACAGCTAGTATAGAATAATTATTTGGAGTGCTAAAAGTTTCATCTTATTTTACAAACAAATTGAGAATGTATATACCCTTTTCGTTACGTTGTATAAACAACGTAACGGAAAGGGTATATACCTACATACCAAGGGCACGGCTTCTTTGGATGATATCAAACGATATTGGAAGGAATTTTTAATGCTATCTCTAAATGTTCGGAAGTTATGAGAATTTTTAATATATTTGTACCAGAAACCGAACTTTTGAAATTGAAATAACCACATCACTTAGAAGAGATTTATCGTGATATTGGCAAGTAACGTGGAAAGTTTTTGACTTACGTAGTGCAGTGACACGTTTGTTTTGATTTGAATTTAAGAAACATATGAAACCGATTTGGTATCAATTCTTAGAGTATTTTATATACAGCTGAAACTATGTAAAGTGATTCTATACCAGCTATTATCTTTAGTGCTTAAGGATAGCAATAGGGTTTCGGTTACAGCCTGTATAAAACACATATCTAAATGTATTTTATTCAATGACAGGAAAAAAATCAGTACGAACAAAAGTATCGCGACGATGCAACCTAGTTTAGCCAGGAGCATACATTTTAGATGCGCCATCCACGGACTACAGTTGACCTCTTTTCAAACATCAAACGTTCACAAACTTTACCATTTTCTGTATCATTAAAACTGAAAGATAAATCTAAATCAGCCACTGTTAGTTTTCCACTACATTGAGCAACTATTAATAAAATAAATTTAATTAATTAAACTATTGTAGCTACGCTATGTAAAGCCCTTGTTACTAAATATCAATTCATTGATTATCTGTGCACACGCATGAAAGCACTGCTATTCGTGACAAGAGAACTAAATTCACTACAATGAGTTCACTATTCAATTGCTTGCTTCATACCTACATAAAAAAACATGTTCGGTTTATGTTCTTGTTGAGGATAATTGGAAAAGAATTAATCATCAACATCATCATTTCAGCCAAATGACGTCCACTACTGGACATAGGCCTCCCCCAAAAGGGGGCTTTTGCCGTAATCGCCACGCTTGGCAGGCGGGTTGGCGATCGCAGTATGGTGGTAAAATGAATAGAGAACGCTGCTGCCCATTCTTTGGTAAGTCCCTTAGTCGCCTTCTACAACACCCACGGGAAGAAATGGGATGGTGCTATTCTTTTACGTCCGGCACCACACGAAATAAGAAAATAATTATTGTTTCGTAATTAATACACTCATTCATAGGTAAGTTGAAGTTCACGTAGACGTAATAATATCGCAGCGGGATTTTTTCGTGCACTCGATCTTCAACGCACCGCGTAGAGCCTAGAGTTGAAAATCGAACAGTGTGTTTTTTCGACGCACTGAGATGCACTATGTTGAAAATCCCGTGGACAAAAAACTCGCCGCGATATTGTTACGTCGTCGAACGTCGACTAATGTAGGGTTAAATACAGAATCAGTTTTTATTCCACGCGCGCCTCAAAGAGATGTCAGCACAAACTGAGGGCCGACGCCTGCCAGGTGTGCGGCTTGTTCGAAAGAGATACCGCCGCCCCTAGCATACAGGCTACTGAGGGAACACGGGTGGGTTTTAGTCAGTAAAAGTCTGACCCAGAGCGGGAGAAGTTATTTGATGATTTCTAAAAAAAACCAGTGCGCAAACTGTAACCATGAATTCAGCATATCATTCTAGACATACCAGCGAAAAATAGCTGCTTCATAGAAAAGTGCCTACGCGGTTTTTTTTTTTTTGTATAACCGACGAAAAATTCCTGTACTGGGGGATTCGCACTGGTTAAAAACTAATCCTGTATATGAATAAATAGCATTATATAAACCCTTATCACGCACGTTTGGCATATTAGCAGCCATTCGATAGGTACCTACCAGTATAGCTTATAGGCAAGTTGCGTGAAAAAGCGATCATTTCAAATCCATTAAAAGTTGCGTACTTACCGGCTTTAATTTACCACCCGTTATAATTGAATGTTGGCCTTAATTAATTTATTCGAAAACCTAATTGCCCATCGCAATCAATTTGGCGTAACAGGACGTCCAATTAAACCGTAACGAGGTAATATCAATCATCAACAGTGATATTAATAACGTGGAACCAAAATCGAAAAGGTTTACAAAATTAGTGTTTACTTTGCTAGGCAAGGGCTATCAAATACCAGACAACGATAACTTAATCAGCTCAGCCTATCGCAGTCCACTGCTGGACATAGGCCTCTCCCAGGCTGCGCCACAACACTCTATCCTCCACCTTCCGCATCCAGTCTGTCCCAGCCACCTTTTAAGGTCGTCGGGCCATCTAGCTGGGGGGCGTCCCACAGTAGGTTTGCCGATACGCGGTCTCCACTCCAGGACTCGTCTGCTCCACCGTCCATCGGTCCTTCGACAAACATGGCCAGCCCACTGACACTTCTGCTTGCTCACTCTACAAGCTGTGTCGGTGACTCCGGTTCTTTTCCGGATAATTTATTCCTGATTTTATCCTTCAAAAAAAGCGCGCTGAGCGACCTAGAATTTGTGGACCAGCCCAGCTGTCAGTGTCCACGTTTCGGCACCGTATGTCGGAAGACGCTCTGGTTGAAGACCTCAGACTTCAAGCATTGCGGAATAGGTGACGAGAAGACTTGACGTAGTTTTCCAAACGCTGCCCAACCCAACCGGATCCTCCTGTCGGCTTCTTTCTCAAAGTTATGTCTACCGAGCTGGATGACTTGCACTAGGTAGACCTACTCCTTCACAGCTTCGAGAAGCGACCCTTCGATGTGGATTGGCCTCGGCAAGACGTGAGAAATGCACATGACTTTCGTCTTGTCAAATTCATGCCGGGGCCAACCCGCCGAGAGGCTCCGTTTAGGCTGTGCAGAATCTGGTCTAACTGTTCCAGTGTCTCTGCCATTATGACGATGTCATCAGAAAACCGAAGGTGTGAGATGTATTCGCTGTTAAAATTGATACCCTGTCCAGTCCAGTCCAACGTCTTAAAGATGGACATCTCAACATGGACATCTCAACAACCAACACATTGGAGGACCTCCAATGTGTTGGTTGTTGCGGCAAACTGTTATTTTCGGTCGCACCCCTCTGTGCAGTTGGATTGGGTTTGTTTCCTTATCCTGGATCTGGACAGCCATCGTAGCAGCGTCATACAAACATCTCAACACCTCGATGCATTAGACTTTGATGCTACTAGAAAATCCTACAAAGATTCGCATTGGAATGTTAACCGACCGCGGCCCAGTTGTAAACCGTTTATGTACCTATCAACTGCGTCAGGTGCTTCACATTTCTCGGCACGGGTTAAGTATGTCTACTCGTTTTGGACAGACAGGAACAAAAAATATTTTTTCTTTTTTCATCCATTTTCTTATTTTTATTAAACAAATAAATAAAATTAACTTTAAAGATTGTTCAAATAAAGATCTTCTTTTCTGCTTACGAAAAGTTGACTACTGTCTGTAAGACCCTAAGTAAATGAAGCCTATCTAAAGTCTAAAGATAAAATACAGCCTTCACAACCTTGACTTAACCAATGCCTACTTTGAGACAAACTTAAGACCGATCTACAAAATAAACAAGCAAATAACTCAGTTTAAATAAGTTTTAGTTCAGCCGCACTTGAGAGTTCAGTGAGCCAACCAGCTCTGCACTTTAAATCACAAACATACCGCAATGCCTCTTTTAAATTCGACTCCGACGTCAAAACTTCAATAGTTTAAAAGTGGGTTTAAAATCAGGCAGGCTTGCAGTCCAAGTAGTTTGAAATACTCTGGTACTTGCATATCTATCGCATCAAGTATTCCGTTGGAAAAACTTGCGAGTTAACGACGTGTCGGACGTACGACTTGTCGCAAGTCCCTGCGATTGTATGCACATTTGCTTAGTCGCCATGTGATGGAAAACTTTAGCAATCTTTTGGGAACAGAATTGTAAAGCGAACACGGTTTTACACTTGCATTTACCGACTCGCTCGATTTTATTTTTTGAAGCGTAATAATATTTTTCGTATGAAAGAGTAAGTTTCGTGTAAAGTAATTTGTGTTGCGAGTTGCGATAAGACCCAAGAAATATAGAAGTTTACGCAGATAAAAAGTTGGACTTTATATTATATTCGGAGTTGAAATTCGGGTCACAAAAGTTTTCATCTCCTACTTGGCAGGAACCCAGCGTTCAAATGCTATCTATAGGCTTTTTAAAGCGCCCACCACACTCTCAGATACATGAATTATTCGCGCCTCGTCTGGCGACCTTAGATTTACAGCACCGAATTAGCACCTTGGATCGATTGATGCCTTTTTGCTTATACTACAACTGACCAAGCTGAAATCTACGAGATAAGCCTACCGAGTCTGACAAGTGGAAAAACGTTTTCGTAAATTCTCTACAAAACTGCTGATAATTTCAGTTACTTTAATCTTTATTGTAGGTATTACCCACTCTATGGCAAATCCTGTTTCAACATACGCGTATTAGCGTACAGGACTGCAGTACCTTCCTACATTTATGTGGTACAAAAATAAATGTAAGCACTCCGCAATACAAGTCGAATAGATTTTCAAATCGTGTTATATGCGTGCAATCATCGTGCGAGTACCGTACCTACTGTATTCGTATAGCTGTCGGCCCCGCTATGCCTCACTGACAGCTGGTGCCCACTCCGTTATTTCTCCTATTCAATGCCCCAGAATATTCACAGGTTCCCACTTTACAATTTTGCTATCAATGCGCTGCGTCGTCTCATTTTATGCAATGCATTCACCGTTCTGTGCTGCGAAGCATTTTTATGATAGAAATATTCCGATACACCTGTTACTGTGAACTAGAATGAATTTTCGAAACAATTTTTTGTGTGTATGTTGTTCGTACGTTATTTCTTCATACTATATACGCAAGAAATAATATAAGTGTAGTGGGTGTGGATTGAAACGTAAAATGCAAATAGGCATTGACATGAAGATGCTTTAGAAATTAAGCATAATCTGCCTATCATATTCCCACAGAGGCCTCCCTGGGAGGGAGTAGCCTGTTATGTGCCACGCGGGCCCAGTGCGAGTTGGTAGGTGTCACATGTCTTCTAATTTTTGGTTCTAGGATCTGCCGGCTTCCTCACGATGTATTCCGGGTTTCGAACCCACGACCTACAGGTGGTGGCGCAGTGGTCCAGTGTGTATTTAATTGGAAAATAACTGAACCTACTGAACCGGTACTCTTGTAGTCTATGCCTGTATGTTTGCATCGACAAAACAACAATCGTGGATCATCAACTCCCATGAGTGCCGTTAAGGAAAATAAGGGATTGTGTATGAGAATAGGCAGTGTTACCAACCTACAAGTTATTTACATCGTAGAGTACATACGGGTGAAGACCAACTGGACTAAGGGTGAAGAAGTTGGAGGGGCGGCATAACACCAACTTCAAGTCGTTCGTGGTGCGCTTTCCAACTCACCATTTGGTGACCTTCCTCAAGGAAGTTTTGGCTGAAAGGTGTGCTGTATCGGCGTTTTCGCGGCCAGCTACGCGACACCTCGCAGCTTAACACGACGCCGTCACTTCGTGTGTAGTAGTTTTTAAGATTGTTTTGTAAATACTAGCTTTTGCCAGCGGCTTCGTCCGCGCGGAACTTTCATCCCCTATTTAACTCCCTTAGGGGTTGAATTTAGAAAAATCCTGCCTTATTCCTTGTCTACATTAAAAAAAGGGAACCTCTGTGCAAAATTTCAGCTTTCTAGGTCCAAGGGTTTGGGCTGGGCGTTGATGAGTCAGTCAGTCAGGACTTTTCTTTTTATTAATATACATAGATGCATTAGTCTATAATTATTGTATTGTACTTATAAATGTATCGTGTTTTGTGGGCCTCAGTTGCCTGAAATAAAGGATAATTAAAATAATAGGTAATTACAAGGTTTTATCCACGACTTCGCTCGCTTCGAAGTCGGATATTCTATAAAGGATTACATTAAATTAGTTAGCGAAACTCCCCAGACTTAATTAGGTATTGATATCTAAACATGATAAAACAAAAAAAAACATTTTTCAACTAAGTATGATTTGAAAAAACGTCGTGTTACAACACCACCAACGGTCGTTGACCTCCAAAAAACACCGAATCTTTTGTTATTTCATTTTATCGTGTTTAATTATTTTGACCTTGTTTATGGGATATAACTGTACCGTGTCCTAAGTTTCTAACCCAGGTCATGGTGTGTTGAGGTGAATTTCATTTAAATCTGTACAGCCGGTATGGTGTGAAAAGATTGTTACCTTTTCACGTCTTAGCGGCTGTGACAGATAGACAGACAGAGTTACATTCGCATTTATAGCATATTTATTATAGGTATATTAGGGATTATATAGTTACTGGAATCACTGATCCACCAAACGGGCACGATGAATTGGAAACCCGAAGATCATATCAGTCCGAGTAGAGACAAACTAAGATTAAACTCAAACATTATCGTTGGAGACGAGTAACGACCGACTACCCAAGATATAAATTTCCTTATGCAATTACAGCGAGTCTTAAAGTGAGAAGCGGCGATAAATCACGAGACTACTAATGTAAAACATATGTAAACAAGAATATATTTCACACAGCGGGCACAGCGCGCTTCGCGAGTTTTAATAACAGGTGTGGCCACAAAGGCCGGACGGCGTTCATTGTCTATGCCTCATCCGAATGAGGCACTCATTTTCTGCAGCCGCAAGCCGCGATACACCGAAAATATTCGCAACAAGTTTGTTGACGAGCACGTAACGAACCGCCGACGCAACCAGCCGTTTTAAAAGTTGATAACATAGGAGTACCTACGTCCGTTTTCGTGCCGTGCTAATGAAAATAAATTCTGACAAAGGATCTGGTAGCCAGTGGAAATGTCTGTATTTTGTTGTTTATTCATCTGAGGCTTTTGTCTATATGATTTCGCTGGTTGACTGCCACGGTCATCCGTCACGTCCTACTGTGAAGCAGTAACGCTCGCGAAGAGGGAGGCGGCGCACGTGAGGGAGAGGCAGTATATGCGCCCTCAATGACCTTGTCGCCGCAGGAGATACCCTGGGCGTCGGGAATCCCAGGCTGATTCCCGGCCACTGTAGGCTCGGGCTTGCGGATGGTGAGTAAGGGGTAACTCTATGTCCGAACCAAGCCCGGGTCAACGGCACGTTGTTTTACGCGCGCCTCAAAGAGATGTCAGCAGCAACTGGTGAGGTCAGCAAGGGCCGATGCCTGCCAGGGGTGCGGGTTGTTCGGAAGAGATACCGTTGGCCCTGGCACACAGGCAACTGAAGGAACACGTGGGTTTTAGTCAGTAAAAGTCTGACACACTCTCCTGCTCCACCCAGAGCGGGAGAAGTTAAAACTATCTAGTGAACTAAGGGTAGGTACTCTATATTTTTTACATGCTTTCCATCGTAACTGGGAGAAATCACTGATTATGACATGACCGCCCATTGTATCTTGAAATACTTATCATAAAAGTTTGATATTATGTCGTTAAAAGTAAAAGCTGCAGGTTAACCCGCGAAATTTTCTTACGTTTTTTGGAGTATCCAGGTTATGTAGTGTCAGACTGTATGTTGAACAAAATATGATTTTTATATTTACCTTATTATAGACACCTTAAATACGGTACCTATGCCATAAAGAGCTATCTAGTATTATCTAATACCTTTAAACGAGCAATTCTTGTATATACTAATATGTATACCTATATATAATCTGTAAACGGCTCCAAAGATTATCATGAAATTTACTATGCAGGGGATTTCGGGGGCGATAGATCGATCTAGCTAGGTTTCGATTTTAGAAAACGTCAAACAGAAAAAAAAACGAGCAAAGCTCGGTCATCCAGATATTCTGATACGTTTAAACGAGCAATTCTTTCATGAAATTTAGTAAGCACGGGATTTCTGGGACGATAAATCGATCTAGCTAGGTTTCATTTTTAGAAAACGAAGCTCGGTCATCCACATATTATTTCTTAATACAAGCAAGCAAAGCCGACGCCTACAATCCTGCCAATGTCCAAAATGAATTGGAAAAGCAAGTCTGCATAATTATTGTAAACGAAAAAAATTACTACCCTAGAACTCTCTGAGTTAATTTCATCCCATTGAATGACTCATCATCAGGGTTGCCACCTTTAGGGGAAAAAAAAACGGGACGATCGGGCATCCATAAGAGACGTTCGGAGTTTGGTGAAAAAAAAAATACCCATGAACAGTCAAAGGAAAAAAAACTTTATTTTGTGTTTATATTTGTATTAATTTTATATAATTATTTTTTTCATGTGTATTTCTTATTGTAACGAGCCGCTTTTAGTAAATCTATATTATTTTTGTATTTATTTATGAAGTCTGAACAAGACATGTGCATATTCAAAGAAATTAGCAATTCTGCTTTTATCAAATCTACCGAGCAACGATTTCTGATATTAGACCATTTCATGGTCATTTGTGAAAATACGTGCTCAACATACGCATCTGAAGGAGGTATGCTCAAAGCACGAGATACTGTCACTAAATAATGCGTTCAACTTCTGCTCCTTTGCGACTAATTTTACAAATTCCTTTAAATTTTCCCTCCGATGAGAAGTTGCTGTAAATTTTCAATATGACAGTTTCCACATCAAGGTTTAATTTGTTCATAGCATGCTTGAATGTATTATTCAAAACGTGAGCTAGACATCCTGCTTTCATAATATTTGGATTTTTATCCTTTAAAGCGTGTTTAGAATAGCATCGCTTATAGCATCAGCTGTTTCAAATGGACATTCAAAAAAGTCTAGTAGTTGTGTTTGACACCCGTCTTCACGTGAAAAATGTTGAATGCAAATAGGATACATTTTACGGTTTCCTTTATTAGACGTATCCGTAGCGACACTGAAATAAACCTTACGAGATTCATCAAAACCAATCATCGGTAGATGACGCGGTGGCGCGTGACTGGGTTGGGTACCCGTGAATGAATTGATTGAGCCTGTCGCATATTGTCAAAAATCGGGACAAAATCGATAGGCCGTCGGGACGCGGGACAATGTCTCCGAAATCGGGACTGTCCCGGCAAAATCGGGACGGGTGGCAACTCTGCTCATCATCAT
Source organism: Polymixis flavicincta (assembly GCA_949987655.1). NCBI lineage: Eukaryota > Metazoa > Arthropoda > Insecta > Lepidoptera > Noctuidae > Polymixis > Polymixis flavicincta. The sequence continues at coordinate 12,364,144 of OX465191.1, read as the reverse complement.
CATCATTTCAGCCGAAAGACGTCCACAGCTGGACATAGGCCCCCTACAAACGGGGAGGGGATTGCCATAATCGCCACGCTTGGCAGGCGGGTTGTCGATCGCAGTATGGTGGTAAAATGCACAGAAAACGCTGCTGCCCATTCTCTGGTAAGCCCCTTAGTCGCCTACTACGACACCCACGGGATGAAATGGGATGGTGCTATTCTTTAACGTCCACAACCACACGGAACGTTGATGAATGATGATGATTAAATGACAATTGCTTGAAAAAATCATTCAATGGGATAAAATGAACTTAGAAAGAATTACATCAATAGGTACATCCCGTATTGAAGATTTTAATGATATGCGCTACTTTAGCGCATCCACCTTATATAATGGCCATTTTAAACAGTATGTTCGTGTTTTAAGTGAAAAAGAACATAAACATGATGTAGGTTTAGTAACATAATTTTACGAGCAGGTTTACAACACTACACCAGACGTTACGTGTGATAGTGCACTTACAATTATTGACGTAATAGAACTGCTCTCTTCAAGCTACTGGATCTAAGTGGATAGTTACTCAGCTGACCAGTTAAACGTTAAAGAGCAACATAAAAACGTGTGTGAAATAATTTTAGAAGTCGCAGTCGGCATTTTTTTAAATAAAACATGTACAGACGCCAGCACATCAAGCTACCCCACTCTGTCTTTCTTTGATAGATTTTTATCTTTAATGCATAGGTATATGGATCATGATCTATTGGGAAAATTTGACAGTTTGGGGTAGCTTGATGTGCTGGCGTCTGTACGAAACAAAAGATTATCTGTTGTTAGGTATTGTATAATCCTTTCCTCTGGGGGTCTAAAAAGGTCACTATAGCAGAATCTTAATAAGTTATTATAATGAAATAGTCACAAATTGACAATTCATTCAATGTTATCTGCGTACACAACCCGAAATCCATCTGTTTGACAGTTTTGTAGGGAGATTCGTAAAATGAAGTCAAATAGCAGAATCATAAAGTAATTCAGAAATGAATCGATTTTAGAGGAATTGCGTAATGTGGCGTTTTTATAAAATTCAATTTAATCCGTTAGTTAGGTAGGTAGGGACTAAAGCATTACTTTTGTGTTCACCTCCAGAACAAATGATCTGTAAATGAACACGACTATAAGAACATCTCCTAACACGAAAAAACCAGTGTAAGCCCAATTCTCTCGACATGGCTGACGTCTCATTATCATAATTATTAACCCAGCAAAGCAAAAAGCATCATCATATTATGCCTAGCCTTTGCCTAACTACCTTTTGGGGTTGGCTTCCAGTCTAACCGGATGCAACTAAATAACAGTATTTTACATGGAGCGTCTACCTATGGGATCTCACTCAGTGACTGGGTAACACGATACCCTTTGGTAAGACTAGTCCGAAAGTCTAACAAGACTTTCTGGCTTCTGACTGGGTAGTTAGAAGCCGGTACGGTTCGGTACGGGTGTACCGACTGTCAACTACAAAGGACAGCCGGGACCAACGGCATAACGTTCTTTCCGAGGCACGGAGTGGTCTCGATCCGGAATTGCCACCCATCCATGGACCAACCTTAGCAAACGTTGCTTAACCTTGAAGATCGACCCGTGCGGCTGTTATTATGTAGCCACGAGCCCCTCAAAGCGAATATCTATGACAATGAAGAAATAATTCCAATTACATTAATAGGTACCAAACACACAAGTATGCTTCGGTACAAAGCGAGCTCAACAAAACATCGCTTATAAACGAACCGCGGCGATGAGATCTAATAACGAAATACACGCAAAGATAAGTAAACAAATAAGCGAATAAAGCGGCACGTTGTCGGTTTTTTCGCCAGTCGAGGGAAGAAAACGTTTAATAATGAGACTGCCTATAAACGGAGCCGTTTCTTTTTATTTTGCCTCCTCGGCCTTTGTCTCGAGCTTTGCATTTAACATGACCCGCACCTCTACAATCTTTCGTATCTACGATCCTACTTTTTATATCTTTGTTTCACCGCGAACCCAGTTTTGGGCAGGAAATGGAATGCCCTCTTTATCTGACACAAACTTGGCAACAGTAAGCATTTACGGTTCAGATGCCAAGTGTCGTTTGACGATGGTTTTGGCTCTATTTACAATATATATTTTAAAAGAAATGGTACTTAGTAGGTAGTCGGGTAAATATGTTTTTGAATGTTTTTTATGAAAAACGACATAGGTAATGAAGCTGTTATCTTCAAAAAGGTGGCCAATGCTTATACCTACGTCACGTCTGTCAATGTGGACGTGTATCTGGTAGAGCTCCCTATTAATAGGGTAACACGATCAATGATCATCACACTGACATACGTACACTATCACCGCAAACATACTTTTCGTTTCTTCTTATTAGTTGTGGCGAATCATTATTTAGTATTAGTTTTATTGAATTATTGTTTAGTATTAGTTTTATTGAATTATTATTTAGTATTAGTTTTAGTGAATTATTTAGCCTTAGTTTTAGTAAATTTACTTTATCATTTAAACCGTTGCTCTTGTATTTCACCTATAATAATTTCATACAATCTGTCGAAAGAGACTGGATCCTGCGACACAGGGTATCCTAGTGCAGGATCCAGTGTCACACCTGTACTGTAACACTTTTTATATTAGCCAATAAAAAAAAATAAAAAAATAAAAATAAAAAAAATGGCAATTTCAACGTAATTGATTGCTAGTAATTGACGCACCGTGTATTAATGTTCAATGACAGGAAATGACAATCGTTGTTCGGGTTCCGTCGTCAAAAGCTAAGCTTTGCAGCATACGCTGTTAGAAAAATTCGTAATTTGACTGTTATAGAGACAGCCCGCTTAGTGTACAGACGCCAGCACATCAAGCTACCTCAAACTGTCAAATTTTCCCAATTGATCATGAACCCTAAGCTAATACAATAAAGTTGAAAATGTATCAAAGAAATTTGACAGATTGGGGTAGCTTGATGGCATCTGTACTTTAGCTATTTTCATAGTGTAATGTCGTATGGTATTCTATTGTGGGCAAATGCCGCCGACATTCAGACTATTTTTGTCTTGCAGGAAAGAGCTTCTCGATCAATTTATAAATTAAGTCCGAGACACTCTCTCAGAGATAAATTTAAGGAGATTAATGTAATGACTGTGCCTTCACAGTATATTTATGAAAATCTTTTATATGCCCATAAAAATATTAAATTGTTTAAAATACAGTGAAATCCATAGTATAAATACTAGGAACAAACACAAAGTTGTACCATCAACAAGGCTCAGGAAAATAGGTGGGTCATTCAAATGTTAATGTATACGCTTTCATAATAAACTTCCAAGCCATGTTTAAGATCTAAGGCCCGTATTACAGAACGTCATCGTCACTCAATACTCAAGCATTACCTAAAACTAGATTCAAGCCATTTGATTGGTTGAAACTAGTTTTAAGTAATGCTTGAGTCTTGAGTGAGGTTCTGTACTATGGGACTAAAGTCTCAATAAATTTAAATCATTCATGAAACGTAAGTTGTGCCTGAAGGCCTTTTATAGGTACCGTTAAAGATTATGTTGAGAACAAAAAAGCTTAGGATTGACCTGCACCCTAATTGCGTAACTCCAATTCATCATAATCTGTATCGTTTTGAAACGGACTGTTAAACCATTGCTTCATATGTTCAAAAAATGTGTCTGTTCGACAACATAAATAACGCAATGAATATTGTTTAACTGTGAAGACGAAACCAATTATGATCAATCGTGAGTTACGCAATTAGGGTGCTGCTCCAATTTTGTATACTGAATGTTGTTTTTTATTTTTGTTTTGCTCTTTAACTATTGATTATTATTATATTATTATACACTTTGACATTTGATTAATATTAAATACACTTGACATGAATATTTACTTTGAGAAGTATATTACTATTTTTGTTTTAATTAATGTGAATGTGAGGACTATGTGGTTTTTTTGTTTTTCTGTTTCATCTCTTTCTCAGTTCGTTTTTAATGTTAATCTGGCAGTTTGAGTACTTTATGCGGCCTACCCAAATGTCCTTTCTTTGGTATTGTTCGTCAAATCATTGAGCTCCTCGAGTTCTTAGTTGAGCCGTATTACTAATACATGGACCAAAAATTGGAAGACATGTGACATCTACCAACCCGCACTGGGTCCGCGTGGTAGATTGCGTGTGCGTGTGCGTGGCAACGTAGCTCCCGAACGGATGAACCGATTTTGATTTTGTTTTTGTTTGAAAGGTGTATTAGTCGGGAGTGTTCTTAGACATGTTTCATCTAAATCGGTTCAGCCGTTTGAAGATTAACAGTATCGTGTTTGGTCGTGTTGTTTGTTTTAAAATGCCTTGATCAAAATATTACCTTCATCTTAAAAGGCCTATAAATATTATTATTTTTACTTTTTAGTTTTTGTTAGGGTCGGGGGTTTTTTAATTTTTAAAGTATTTCGTTACTACAACTAGAACTCGATTGGTTAACTCAAACACGGAATCACATAGTTTTTTGAAGTACTAATATTATTCTGAACCTTCGATTTTAGTGAAGTTTTTGTAGTTGTTAATAGGCCACCTGGAAATGAGTCAAGCATAAATTTTAAAACATTGAATTATTTCTTAACACGATTTGTTTATTTTATCAATAATTTATAATATTATTTTATTTTCATACACAATTTTAACTTAACAAAAACAAAACTATTTACAATCGTACATAACTAAAGGAGTGGTTGAAGAATCTCATTCACTTATTTATCACTGTGTCTCTGTCGCTCGCGCGAAATATTAATAGAGTCTCGCTCACACCACAGACGCCGTATTCATGTACGCCATCGCTTCATCAAACATCAAAAGTCAATCAACCATTGCTGAGAGGTTTGTGAACGATTTGCGGTCCTGTCAGTCACTATGGATCTTCATAGGGTCTGTGAACTGGGCAGTCAGGATATAGAACAGTGCCGGGGCAGGTACAAGGGACAAGTACCATAGTTCCTTGAACCCAGTCAGAGAAATGATCCCGTAGGCATGTATCAGCCAATGTCCCAGAAGTATGACCAAATTCCTTGGATTTGTTAGTGAAGACAGGAGCAATGCTGGCGCTGACTGCTCAATCTTTATTGAGAAGTGAGAAGCTGATGTCATCATTGATATTATTATGATTATGTATGGGAATGAACAATCTGGAAAGGAAAAACATTTAAGTTAATATTTAAACAGAAATGAGCTGTTGGAAGACTGGTGTTGTGGCGTAACTTTGGATGACCTATGTCCAGCAATGGACTGGGATCGGTTGAGTTGATCAATATATTGTTAATTTAATTATCTTAAAATATTTACATCATTTAAAAGCTAATAAAGTGTTAAAATAATAATATGTAGAAGTATATAAAAGGAAAATAATCTTAAGGGCATCAAACAGGTACAGATTGTTGGCAAAAGGGGCCCAAAAGGCTGGCAGCATTGCCACAGTGTATGGCAATGCTGCCAGCCTTTTGGGCCCCTTTTAGTCCGATTAGTCAAATTCTTTGGCCAAAAAATAGGCCTGCCGTCTTGTCACGTAAAGAGTCGACCAAGCACTACACAATGTCTCGAAACAAATCATACTATCTTTACCTTGATCTTCTAAATTACACTATCTTTACCTTGTTCTTCTAAATTAATAAACATGTATACTTACAAATCAAGCCAGCAGCAACAGTATGGATGAGCACGAGTATAGGATAGAAGTACAGTGCACAGTATATTGCTTTCCTGCCCGGGTTCGCAGAGTCCCAGGTCAGGAGCCATGGCCTCAGTGTTATAGTCATCAGCAGACTGAATGCATAAATTAGGAGGACTACGGTGTATCTGAAAACAAGAAGATGTTATCATTTATCAATGAAGTTAGAACCCTTAAATACAAGACAGATAAAATTTTGTACCTACACAATGTCAAAAGTATAGGCTTAACTAGAATGAAATTAATGGTTAAATAAAAATGATATTACTATGTGTATCAGCATAGCTACTCACAACCATTCGACAGGTTGTCAAATCGAAAATTTCTAATCTACCTTGCCTTTAATTGTTGGAAGCTCTCAGAAATCATCTTCTATTTAATTTAAGTGATTTTTTTTTCGGGTTTTAGCTTTGCAAACCTTTCGTTACAGCACTCTTTTGATAACATTAATTGATATTTGATTTGGGGATTTGGAAATAGACTTAAAGAAATAAGTACGGCCTAGTGGTGGGTCTTTGCCCACTCCATCTCAGAAAGAGGCTGGAGTCCCAGCTGTGGAAACATTTAAAGGGTAAAGTTGGTAGGCCTCCAACAAGATAGACCAATGACCTTGTGAGGGCCGTAGGAGTCCGCTAGATGCGCGAACTCCAGAACTAGTCGAAGTGGCAGAGCTTGGGGATGCCTATGTCCAGCAGTGGACGTCTTTCGGCTGAAATGATGATGACAGTAAATACAATTCAAGACTAATTCTACTTACAATGGGTACACAGCCTCCTGGGTACAATGCAGAGTCTCTTGATAATCAGGCTGAGGGTTGTGCAGCAGCGTGTACCAGTCAGACAGGGCCTTCGGAGAGCAGACATGTAACGCAATAGTGCCCGTTGGAGGCAACACTAGCAAAGCTGCTAGCGTACCTGATGCCACCTCCACAAACGCACATATGTGTTGGACTAGGATATTTTTTGAGCTGGAAACATTAATTATATTATGTACAGAAGTTGAAGTAAATTTTGACATAAAAAAATACATTTATTTATTTTGTGTTACATGAATTAGCAAACTGAGAGTTTTCATCAGAAGGCATTAAATGCTATACTGTCATATTAAGAAGTACATAGTTTAAACCCTAAGAATGTCCAGTACCCAACAACTATCCTTTAACATTAGTATATTGAGACTTATTTAATACAGCTTTACAACTTACAACTACGTATAAATTTTGTGAATACCTAAATAAATAAATAAACAACAAGATCACAAGACGAATTCACATACCCTTTGCCAACAGCAACCATGTCAATGAAAAACCAGTGTAACACCATAGGCAGCAGCACCATAAACCCAAGGTATAGGCCGTCGTATAAAGTGGGTTCGTCAGTGCACGGGACGCAGTAGCTGGTGGTATTGGTACGGAACCCTCGAGGACATGCGCCGCATTCGCTCCACGATCCATCATCGAACTCTGTGCGCCCACAGTACAAACCAGGACAAGTTCTAACAGCCGTCATTGTGCCGGAGAAAGGGAACTATCGCACATTATTAATTTTATAAAAAATACTGTTATTAGAAAACTGGAAATTTTCGAAAATCCTGAAAAATAAACACCAAGAGCAAAACAAGTCTCGACGTTTTAATGTCAATTTTGATGTGACTACAGATTAAACATACTTATTTTGACGTGTAGTTTTCCAGTTCAGAAAAGAAAACAATGCATGGAAATTGAATGAAACGAAAATATGAATGCCATTGCATTACTTCATGCCTTTCTAACTCGCTCAAATAAGGTAAGCCAGAGAAATAAATGTACTGTCGTCAATCCATATTCTAGGTACGATGTGAATGGGATGATTTATGCCCGGTTTCTGAGCTACTCGTATCGGCAGTTTATCTATTCATTAGCGCTATTGGTTCGATAACTGGCGAAAGTGCGTTTCCGAACACCGCAATGTAAGATAAACTCCGTTTATACTCAGGTTAACTTAACTGACCAATGTTGGCCGTTTATCGGTTCCATAACTATTTGACGTTTAATTTCGTAGCAAAAATATTTAAAAATTGAGTTAAACTAATAACGTGTATTAAATGGCCAGTAAAAGCTAAGTATTAAAATCTAAAAACAATGAGTTTTAGTATAATGAATACAAGCAGCTCCATATCAGACAATCATATTATTGATTTTTAAAACATCATTAGGTATCCAGATACTTAATACGTAGGAGAAATCCTTTCGAAATATTTACGGATGAGGAATTTGAATTGGGATAATATAGATTGAGATATAAGAATATTATGATCAGACCTGCTCTAGCTCCCGACTCCCGTTATGCATCGCAAATGTCCATTGTCAGTTTTTTTTTTACAAAGGAAGCACAAACGTTTGGAAAGACAAATAGACTTTTTACTTAAAATAATAAAAATAGGAACGTTTCTTTGAAAAAAAAATGGGACAATGATGTCGACATCACATTGTGACAACATCTGCGTCCAAAAACAAATTTTAAAGCCGATATCCTCAACAGACCCATCTAGCGCCAACTAAGGAACTAGTTATGGGTTGCATAGTTATTGAATGGCTTGTTGTGGATTCAGAAACCCAGTGACAGTTAACCGACGTTTATCTTATACATAACTTTATTGAATCAATAGCTATTGGGAGTTTAACTGGGAACTTCAGAAACCGGGCATTAATCAACAAATGTAAATATTAGTTGTACTCTGGTGCTCACCCCAATAGCAGCTTGCTTAGTCGAGTGTAAAGTAGACTACACTACTTTCTATATTCACCATAAGCGCTTATTACACTTGGCTGAATTTAGTGATCTCAATTCAGTCGTTACTGAATTTAGTCAAGTGTAATCGCAATTAGCAAGCTAGCATCCATAGCTTTTAATGTTGCTTCTGAATTTAGATGACTAAATTCAGCCAAGTGTAATAAGGACCTTACTTCTAACAAGTTTTGTAACAAGATTTCAATAAAAACACTAAAAACATCATAAGACATAAATCAATTTTAATTGTAATGACTACAAAATAAATGAAAATGAGTAACATAGATAAATGTACTAAAAGCAAAATAATGTATTAGAATAAATACCAAAATACATATTATTATAATAATTACTACAGCGCCTTAAACTTTCCTGCCGCGTCTAAACCACGACTGCGCCAAAATCCTGTGCGCAAACGTTTCACAATAGCTCGTATCAAAATATACGCTAGATAAATAGCTACAGAAAGTGCTATGAGCACAAAACAGACGATGTCTAGCATATAGTACTTAAAGGAAGACATGCCAACTGCAGGGGAGCGTAAGTGACGGGCGTCGCCATGGCGCAGGAGATACTCAGTCCACCACACAGCATCATCAGGCCCGGAAATGAGAGGATTAATAACCGCACCCTTCAAAATTGATATAGATTTTTTGTATCTGGAAAAAAATACCAATTATTACGTCGCACGTTTTGTGAGCTTATGCAAAAGGCAACACGTAGTTTATAAAAAATATAATCGACTCACTTTTCGTTACCAGCCACAGAATTGATGGTAGCCTTTACGGTTTCCTTATCCAAATTGTAAGGGTCCAGAATCTCGCCAGCTCCATACCTTGTGATTTCATTAATGAATACTTTTCTTGACTTGACGAGCGGTAAACCAATTATTGGCACAGTATAGAACACTGCTTCTTCTAAGGACCGGGCACCACCATGCGTTATGAAGGCTTTGAGATTGGGATGAGCTGAAATAGGAAAAATTCCATTAATTTCTGTAGATGAGTAGCCTCCCTTGTTATCGTCTTAGACATCTATGGCTCCCGCGACCCAATGCATGTGTTGAATTCTATTTCGCACTTCGGGACGTTAGTACAACTACTTACTTTACCTACTTACCTAAAACTTGTTGCTGTGGGAACCAAGATTGAGTAATGACATTTTCAGGCTTCTTTATCATCGTTGTGTTAGCGATCTTCCAGAGTACTGTAAACGGAAGCTCTCCGAATGCGTCTGCTAACGTTTGTAACATGGACGTAGAGAGCTGCTCAGCCTCTTGGATAGCTCCTAAACTGAAGTACACGGCGCCTTTTGAGGAGGAATCTAAAAGAGTCAACATTTCCTGCAAAATAAATCAATGAGTTAATAGTTTTTAGAATTCAGCAATATTGATTATTAAATGTCTTCTACCAACTCCTAGATATCTTACCTCAGGCAAACTTAGTCCTGGCTTAATGTGCATTCGATCGACGTAAACAACAGCTGGGACGCTCGGCCTACTCCCTATCAAAGCTGGATTACTTGCCACGAACAGCAAATCAATATCATATTCCACTTCTAGGAGACTTCGTTTCAATCCCAGTAATTTCTTGGCAGCCAATTCACTAAGAGGAAGATAATTATTGTAGTATTCGTTTCTTGTTTGGATGTGACGATAGATCTCTGCGATTCTTTCCCAGCGTCCCAAATTCCTGTAGTTCAGAGAGTTCACATCAGGGAACAAAATAGGATGTATAGGATTTCCTTTTGATTCGTATTGATGAATCCGGCCGCTAGTTGTAGTAATGGCGATATGTGGAGCTTTATATTTTTCTGTAACTGCGTAAAGCAGTGGTACGTCAGCTTCTGTAATCACCAGGTCAAAGTTTATGGTCGGGTTGATGAGCAGAGCAACCATCTGTTTCGACTTTAACTGTGCTATTGCTAGTTTGACCATGAATTCATTCATAGCCCTCTGTCTGGGATGGTAGTCGTCAGTATTCGTCATCAACTTTTTAAACTCATCCCAATACGGTGCCGACACTTGGCTGACATCAAGCTCCATTATTTTCTCTATGTCGGGAAATTGAAAGTGTCCGGGGTAGGGTGTCATGAGGACGACAGTATGTCCTCTTTGAGCAAGTCTTGATATATATCCTCTGAAAATCAAGTGGTCCGTGTATGAAAGTGAAGAGAAAAGGGCAAGGATGGATGCACTGTCCACTGCATGACAACAATATGCCAATATTAACACTGCACAAAATATTTTCAGCCCCATATCTATGTGTCTGGATTATAGAGATACGCACAATAAATGTGACCGTTCACTAATAGATAATGTAGATCAATAAAATACATCAAAGAAAATACAATGAACATAATGAAGTGAGCAAACGGCTGTGCAAACACTAATGTTGATGTAATATGTACCCAAGTTATAAGTAAGTACAAACGACATTGTTATAGCGACCTGAAAAATAAACATGATGGGACATGGATACCTACAAGTACCTACACCATATTGAATAAGTTGCATACGTTGCACCATATCTGTATAAGGTAAGTATACCCACTTCAAATTGGTCATGATGGGTGGGACCGAGTAGGTACCCCCATATAGCTTAAGTGGAAATTCATGGATTCGAGAAAACTGAATTTTTTAGGTTTGTTGTTGGAAATTTTCCGAAAATTCATCACTAAATATCACTTGTCTCTAAACGATCAAAGATTTCTAATTAATGTAATTCCCAATTCATTTACCTACATTTGAAATGTAGGTATAGGTTTATTTCTAGGTGTACTTATCTATGTGGTTTTCCAGATAAGCTTAAGACTGCCCAAGGCCTGCTACCACAAAATAAAGAGAGTACAGAAGGCAATCACATGTATGTACTTCGATTTTCATACCTACGCTCGGCAGTCGCGCTAGGGTTGTCAACTTTGGCTTATGCACAAAAAGCTATCGTGGTAGTGGCACTCGTATTTAGTTCTTTGCCATGATCATAGTTAATCTCAACTCTAATAGTTATGATCGGCGGGGGGCGGCTACGCGGATGGCCCGGCCGGCTCGCCGAGCAGTTCTATCGTAACTATTTATAATGAGGAAGATGAGCGTATTTTTTAGCTTATAAGTACTACAATAAATACCTAATATAAATTGTAAAAATACTACAAGGCCACAAAGTCATTTTCGCTTACCCACAACTAACTAGGTATTCTGTGTTACGTTAAAACTCTCACCTCTCTGGTCAACTCAACAACTAGTAGCTTAAAAAAAGAACATTCACAACAACCGTCCACTGAACAGTTATGGTAACTTTTTTTGTTGCTCGATTTTTGCATTTCACAGACGCGTGTCTCAGGAGATGGCACTCGCGCGCGCACTGGTCCCAACTGGTCCGAGATATCGTGTCCGTGAGCGATGTCTATGTGTGCGTTGCTCGAGCGCACTTTGTATGTAGATTGCCTTCTGTACTCTCTGTATTTTGTGCTGCTACCATCTGCGGGGTTCCGAGTCTACTGTTTCAATTCTTAACTTTACGTTTTTTGTGCTACATCTATCTATATATTAGGTCTTTACCTATGAAATTGCCGTTCTGCAGTACTGGCCATTTCATATCAAAATAATTTTTGTTTGGCTAAGAATTCTAATTTCAAATTAATTTTATTTTAAAAACATGGATTTTTTTTTCTAAAAGTAGTCATTTCTTTATTGATTAGTGTTACATTTTCATCGCATTTCAATCTTTTTCGTCATCATGGATACGTTAAAAATTCGAGTAATTATGGAATATGAGTACCGTCGTGGCAGCAACGCGGCACAAGCGGCACGCAACATCAACGACGTTTACGGAGCTAACACTACAAACCAACGCACCACCTGTTATTGGTTTGCTCGCTTCCGTTCTGGAAATTTCGACCTGAAAAATGAACCTCGCGGTCGTCCGAAGACTTTGGTCGACAATGACGAATTAAAGGCGATTGTGGAAGCTGATGATACACAATCTACGGCTGAATTAGCAGCAGCTTTCGACGTTAGCGTCAAAACAATATTGGTCCATTTGCGTCAAATTGGCAAGGTAAAAAAGCTTGACAAATGGGTGCCCCACGAACTCAATGATCGCCAGCGCGAAGTACGCGTCGAGACGTGCCTTGCACTGCTCAACAGACACACAAATGAAGGAATTTTGAACCGCATTGTTACCTGCGATGAAAAATGGATTCTGTTTGATAACCGTAAGCGCTCAGCAAGTTGGTTGGATCCTGGTTCAGCACCTAAACAATGCCCTAAACGAAAACTTACCCCTAGAAAAGTGATGGTCACTGTTTGGTGGTCTAGCGCCGGTGTGATTCATCACAGCTTCTTACCAAACGGGGTGAGCATTACTGCAGATGTGTACTGTGAAGAACTGAACACAATGATGGAGAAGCTGGCGCATCTCCAACCAGCATTGGTCAATCGCTCGTCTCCGCTGCTCCTGCACGACAACGCGCGACCTCATACTGCACAGCAGACGGTCTCCAAGTTGCAAGAACTGGGGTTGGAAGCTCTCAGTCATCCGCCCTACTCACCAGACCTTGCGCCTACAGACTACTACTTTTTCCAGAATTTGGATAACTTCTTGGCGGGAAAAAAATTTAATACCCGAGAGGCAGTACAAAATGCCTTTGAAGAATTTGTTGCCTCCCGTCCAGCTGATTTCTTTAAGAAGGGCATCAATAAACTGCCACTGCGATGGCAAAGATGCATTGATTGCATGGGTGATTACTTCGATTAATACAAATAAAAAATTCATGAAAAAAATTCGTTTAAATTTTTTCATACAAAACGGCAATTTCATAGGTAAAGACCTATTATATAAATAAAAAGACTGACTCATCAACGCCCAGCCCAAACCCTTGGACCTAGAAAGCTGAAATTTTGCACAGAGGTTCCCTTTATAATGTAGACAAGGAATAAGGAAGGATTTTTCGAAATTCATCCCCTTTTTTTTTTGTTTTTTTGGGTGGGAAATCATCAAATAAATTCTCCCGCTCTGGGTGGAGCAGGAGGGCGTGTCAGACTTTTACTGACTAAAACCCACCCGTGTTCCTTCAGTAGCCCGTATGCCAGGGGCTGTTGTGTCTCTTTCGAACAAACCCGCACCCCTGGCAGGCATCGGCCCTTGCGGGCCTCATCACTTTTTGTGCTGACATCTCTTTGAGGCGCGCGTGGAACACAACGCGCCGTCGACTTGGGCTTGGTCCTTACCGGACAGCGAGCTACCCATTACTCGCCGTCCGCAAGCCCATGCCTACGGTGGCCGGAAATCGGCCCGGGATTCCCGACGCCCAGGGCGTCTCCGTATCCTGCGGCGGCTAGGGTCGCGAGGGCGCATATGCTGCCTCTCCCTCACGTGCGCCGCCTCCCTCTTCGCGAGCATTACTGCTTCGCTGTAGGAGGTGACGGCTCCCCATGCCCTCTCGCTCCGTACCATGGCCTGGACCAGGGCCGGACGCGAGAGATCGCCGCCGCCGATCGCCTCCACGAGGACACGGCGGTGCTCCGCCCAAGCCGGGCAGACCGCCACCGTGTGCTCCACCGTGTCCTCGGGGCGATCTTCACAGTGGAAACACCCAGGCGTTTCCTCCCGCCCTATCCGAAACAGGAACCTCCCGAAACAGCCGTGTCCGGTGAGGACCTGCGTCAGGCGGAAGGTGAGGACGCCATGCCGCCTCTCAAGCCACTCCTCAAAGAGGGGACTTACCGCCGCAATCGTGGCGTGCCCAGCACTGGGTTGCGACAATCGCACTCTCCATGTCACCATGAGATCCCGCCGGAGCTCTGTCCGCTGTGCCGCGATTTCTCGCGGCAGCGGAGTTACGCCCCGGCGTTTGGCCTCCTCGCGCCACTCCCACATTTGCCTCCAGATCCCATGGCGGTAATCCGGCAAGGAGGCCCGCCGCCTCGCCGGAGATCGTGCGATATCCCCGGATCATTCTGATCGCCATGACCCTATGGGACGCCCTCAACCGGCGAGCTGGTTGGCGCCTCAATGTAGGCGCCAACCAGCTCGCCGGTTGTAGTATGAAGGGCCATGGACCGCACGATCCCCGCGAAATTCATCCCCTAAGGGAGTTAAATAGGGGATGAAAGTTCCGCGCGGGCGAAGCCGCTGGCAAAAGCTAGTCTACTAATAAATCTATTCTATTATTATAAAGAGGAAAGATTTGATTGTTTGTTTGTTTAGCATTGAATAGGCTCCGAAACTACTGAACCGATTTGAAAAATTATTTCACTGTTGGGAAGCTACACTACCCCCGGGTGACATAAGCTAGATTTTATCCCCCTATTCCCACGAGAACGGGATCTACGCGGGTGAAACCGCGGAGACGCTGCTAGTATCCTGTATCTTCATTTCGAGTTGGCTGCGTCGGAAGACTAGCAAGACAACCTACACAAAAATATTAACTTTAGCAAATACAAAGAAATTCGATTTCTTTGCTAGAGTCATGAACTCATGATGAAGGTTGTATACTTTCAAAAATGCTGTCTATGCTGTCATTCATGTAACCATAGCAACAGAAACCGATACATCAACACTGTTTGTTTATTGGTTTTTTTATTGCGAGACATGTTTTCTTTTTAGAACCAATTTAATAACAAGGTTATGGTAGTAATAATTTAAAATTCAGAATGAACAACGACGTAGCGAATTATTCGGTGATAGGCCGCATTGGCGAAGGTGCTCACGGCCTGGTGTTCAAAGCAAAGCACAATCCTACCGGACGGGAAGTGGCGTTGAAGAAGATCCTTATAAAAAACCTCGAGGATGGTATACCGGTTAACGTGATGAGGGAGATTAAAGCGTTACAGTTGCTTCGGTGTAAATATGTAAGTTTTAATATTAGTTCTTGCTGTAACAGTAAGGTTTTCATCAGAAATTCTACGGTATCTATCCTAACATCACCTAAATCAAGATGTACCTACATACATACTTAATCTTACGCCTTCTTCGCATGGGGGTAGGTAGGCAGTAAATACAGATACCTACGATTGGTAATAATAACACCATCGGCTGCGATCCTCCTACATACTCCTAGCTAGGTACAGTCGCCAGCTGGTCAAGCTATCCCAAACTGTCAAATTTTCCCAATTGAACATAAACTTTATTCCTTTGAAATAAAGTTGAAAAACTATCAAAGAAATTTGACAGATTTGGGGTAGCTTGATGTGCTGTGTCCTCTGTACATCAATAAGTATTGTTTATGTAAAGTGTGTCCTCCCTCTCACTGGCAAACGGTCTAAGGAAAGGCTAAAGCTGTGGTGAAATATTGCTCCCCTACCCAGCCCATGCATTCCACCAGCTAAAATTCTCCCACCTGGACATGAGTTGCCTTGGCTTACCTCCAAGTCTTTAAATAGACTCCGGACTCAGGTATGCCGAAGCAAAGAAAACTTGTGCATATGGACTTAATAGATTACTCCGCCCTGCAGTGAAAATGTGCTGCTGTCCCGCAAACAATGTGGCACTTAATATCATGTCCAGCGTGTCCTGTTGCCTGCACGCTATAGGACTTGATGGACGCTACTAAAGGTGCCAAGCTCGTAGCCAAATTCTGGACTGACTGTATTTAGTTTGCCATCGACAGGCTAAGAAGAATAATATGTACTTACTTATCTACCTATACTAATAATAAAAAGAGGTAAAGTTTGTGAGTTTGTGAGGTGATAGGGGGTAATCTCTAGATCTACTGAACCGATTCCCAAAATTATTTTACCAATAGAAAGCCACGTTATTTGTGAGTGTCATAACCTATAGGTATATTAACTCCATAAATGAATAGACTTTTTCGAGGTAGTCGGATTTGCAAAGTAATGGTCGGAGAAAAAACGGTCGAACGAAAACGTTTCTTACGAACGCTGCCATAACGATGAGAGGTAGATATACAGGAAATGTTTTTATCAGTGCGCAAACTGTAACCATGAATTCAGCATATCATTCTAGACCCCCGCGACTAGACTCTAGCGCAGAAATTTTTGGCCAAAAAAAATCTGCTGGTCCATACATTTTGACCGCGTAGGTACCTACCTATTGCACTTTTCTATGATACAGCAGTATTTTTTTTTTTAATGCCCGGTTCGACGGCGCGTTGTGTACGCGCGTCGTCAAATATGTCAGTAACAACTGGTGGGGTCCGCAAGGGCCGATGCCTGCCAGGGGTGCGGGTTGTTCGAAAGAGATACGTCACACTGGCACACAGGCAACTGAGGGAACTCGGGTGGGTTTTAGTCAGTAAAAGTGTGACACGCCCTCCGCTACTCCACACAGAACAGGAGAAGTTATTTATTGATTTCACAACCAAAAAAAAATGGTTAGAGATAATAAGACATAGGTATGGAACCGCGACCATGTCGTAATCTATTGCGAGACATGGGCACGGGTTAGCTAGTTTCTTTATAAATGCAAATCTATCTAAGTTATACTTTGGTCTAATGCGAGATCTACCAAATTAGTTACCTATTCCAAATTGCCAATTTTATATCAATCAAGACGAATTATATCTTACCCGACAGATAATCAAAATGTACGACATGTTCCCCCGCGGTATGAGCCTGGTGCTGGTCCTGGAGTACATGTGCTCAGGGCTGTGGGACATGCTGCACCACTCGCAGCAGGAACTGACCATGCCCAGGGTCAAGACCTATGCGCAAATGCTGTTGAAAGGCACGCGGTATATGCACGCGCACTATGTGATGCATAGGGTGAGTTTTTACTAAGTAGGTAGGTGCCCTGCTAAAACACTGCAAATGCGAAAGTATTCTTGTTGGTTTGTCCTTCTCTTTTACATAGTCAAGAACAAGTGATTTTCATCATAGAGACAGTTTATGGGCCAATGAGTGACGAGACTTTTTTCTGTCGTAAAATACACGGTTTCTGTAAGACCACGGGAGCAAGGCCGCTGGTAAAAGTGGTATACAGAATGTTCTAAAGCTTCTGTTCCCATAACTTAACATTAAGTTTTGGAACAACTCAAATTGTCCTTTTATTTCCGGTTTTCCTCATCAGGATTTGAAACCTGCGAATCTGCTCATAAATCACGAAGGCATATTGAAGATCGCCGACTTGGGTCTGGCGCGTCTTTATTGGCCTGATGGCGGCAGACCTTATTCACATCAGGTCGCTACACGGTACGCAATCAACTTTATATTTAGTTATAACACCTCTTAATTGCCGAAACCATTTAGAATAGGTACCTAGGCGGAAAATGGGTTTTGTGGACCAATACCTACTTTTAGCCCGGCTGATGTTAAAAAAAGCTGTAAGGATATAAGACGTACTTCAAATGAACGGTCACCAGCGCCACAGTATTATAGTTGACTTCTAGGAAAACTTCCAAACGGTTTTAGTGATGTTATTTGGACTTATTCTCAGGTGGTACAGAGCTCCGGAACTGCTTTACGGCGCAAGATTCTACACCGAAAAAGTGGACCTATGGGCTGTCGGTTGTATTTTAGCAGAGTTGATCACGAAGCAGCCACTTTTCGCCGTTAGTATTCCTTTACTTACTATTTCGTCTAACTAATATTTTTTCGTGTGTACAGAGGCCCCAAGCTACCCCAATCTGTCTAATTTCTTTGATAGTTTTTCAACTTTATTACAAAGGATTAAGGTTCATGTTCAATTGGGAAAATTTTACATTTTGGGATAGCTTGACCTGCTGGCGTCTGTACATTGTGTTTGTATTTTGTTACGATGATGATTTACATCACAAATACCTCCATCTTTTTTTCTCTCCATCCGTTTGAGCAATAGGTTCTTCTTCTTAGCGTATCGATGGCAAAAAAAAAAAAACAAACATCTTTGGCCCAAAATTCGGCTACGCGAAGTCCGCTCGCTGACGCAGTCATAAGATCGTCAAATGCACAAGTAACAGGGCATGCGGCGCGGGCTGGATGGTGAGCCGTTGTCTGTGGGGAGTTGCACTTGAGATCTGAGCCGTCTGTGAACCCCCATCCGTGGTGATTGTCTTTGCTCCGGACGCTTTGGGTTCGAAGTCTATTTAGAGATTCCCAAGCCGGCTTGGGAATCTCTAAATATGGCCGGGCCACGGTAACGCGTGCCCAGGCGGAAGGCTCTAAGATGGTTCGATAAAGTTATCAGGGGGTTTATACAGCTCCCGCCACAGGGCATGAAAGGATCCTCCCCGAGCGACGTACCCTCCAACCTTCTGTTACGTCCGGCGCACCCTGGGCAATCGACTTCTGTCGGCTAATCCTTTCACCACGATAGCAAATATAAATCCTTATCGGCCCTTTTCAGGGCCAAACAGTCCACTGAAAAAACTTGCCTTGCATGTAATCTCGATCAACATCGAAGGGTTCTCTCAGGATAAAGCTGAAATTCTTTCTGAATTATCTCGCAAGACACATTGCGATATTTTGTGTTCAAGTAACCCATCGGGATTCCACCCAAAGCAGGCCTCACATTCCTGTACTGTCACTTGTCGTCGAGATCTGTCTGAACAATGGATTAAACATGTCAATAATATGCCCCTGATCACAATTAGAAAAGACAGATAAATGTAGAATTTCCCAAAACCCGTCCTCTTCAACGCCGAGCTAATTAATGCTGCTAAAATAAACATTAGGGATTTTTACACACATGTTGGGGTCGGAATGATTTGCTATAAGCCAGGCATAATCGAATGTGTATTTTGCAGCCGAAACATGCCGAACATGTGTGTTGCTCGCCTTACGCCAAAACTGTCACTAACCATTCCACTTTCGGCGATTCCCAGGGTGAATCAGACATCGAACAGCTAGCCATCGTGCTGCAACACCTGGGCACGCCCACCGAGGAGACGTGGCCGGGACATGCAAAGTTGCCAGACTTCCACAAGATCACGTTTCCCGAGTCCGCACCCACACCCTGGCCCGAACTTCTGCCTGGAGTGGAGCCAGATGCCGTACATCTTGTCAAGTCGTTCGTTATGTACGATACGAATAAGAGAATTTCGGCAAAGGAGGTATGTTATATTAATGCTATCACTTATTTTACGGTTATAAGTACCTAAGTGCCTACCTGAATTTTTCCAAAAAAATATTTTAAAAATCATTTTCCAAAAAAAAAAACACGATGCTATAGGGTGTAACCTTTTTGTATGAAAAAATTAACCGGGGTAAGACCGTGGGTATATTTTGCTAGTTTCATATTATTTTAGACTGATGCCCGACCCTGAGCCCATGGCTGGCTACGCCCATGTTTTTAGTCATACTAAAAGCCTCCAGCCAGGGCATAAAACCTACTTAACTAAAGCAACTGCAAGCTGAGAGCACCCCCTGTAGGGTACGGGCCTCGGATCAGGGCGTCACTGGTGGGGGGGGGGGGGTGGGGGTTACGACAGCAAGTGGGGACAGGCTGGATCAAAATATTTACATTATTATTATAAATCGGAGAATTTAACTCTACGGCGCGGGCTGGCGCTTCAACGAGCAAGGGACGGTCGGGGCCATCCTTGGGGTAAAAAAATGCATATTTATACGATAGCAGCAATCGCGGTTGATTTGCTGTCATTTTTTTAAGAGTTCCGTTGTTTGTCTCTGAAACGCATCATCAGATACATATAAAATTTAAATGGGACCATTTCGGAATAAGCCCCTTTCGAACAAAAAAAGATTTTTTCAATGCGGTCTATATATAACGGAGTTTTACCCGAACCTCCACCTAACTAGTAACCGTTAAAGAGTTGTACCTTCCGTCATCAGCTCAGCGTCATGAGATGATGATGACCATTCGCAAATGTCTCAATAGCTTTAGAAAATTATGAAAAACATTGTTAAAACCTACAACATTTGAGGGTTGCCCTCGATTTCCCTGGTATTCCATCATCAGATCCTGACATGGTACCAATAGGACCACCTCAGGAGTATACTCTTTCAAATAAAAAAAGAATTTTCGGAATCGGTCCACAAATGGAGGAGAAATCGGTGAACATACATAAAAAATACATACAGTCGAACATAAAACCTCCTCCTTTATTTGAAGTCGGTTAACTAGTAGGACTAGTACCTATAAAAGTGCTATAAGATTCACCATTGTGCAACAGTAAAATTCGAATGAGACTAATATATATTTTTCAGGCTTTGACACATCAGTGGTTTCAGAACAGACCTCCACCCGCTGCCTTAGAAGACATGCCAAAACCACAGATGAGCAAACTAAAATAAATTATTGTATGAGGATAATAAATTAAAAACAGTCTTTGAAAATGTATTTATCATTTAATAATAGTTAAATTATAAATCGGTAATAATTACAATATCAAGTTGTACTTTAAATCTTATGTACATTTGAGCCAAACAGTGAATGCACAGAGATACCCTTATAATAACAGCTAAATAAAATATCCTAAAGAAGGCGACAGGTAGATAAAACTACCAATTACAACTGATCTCATACTTTCCCCTATATACCATGCATTACCACACAATTTTAAAACTACCCATTAAATATGACAAACTTTTAAAATCGTCCACATTCACCTAATCCGGCCGTCGAGAGAATGCGTTCGTGATACCTGTCAGTGCGACAATTCTAGTAACTAATAAAGATCAAATTGGCAAAACACGTATTCGTTCGTATGAAACAGTCGGGTGTCAAGAACGCATTCTCTTGATATAATTGTAAGAATTTAAAGTCTTAAATCATAAAAATACTTCCTTAATTGCTTGCTTACTTGCCATCATGTGCCAAGTAACTTGACTCTCAAACACTATCATCATCATCAGCCTATAATGTTCCCACTGCTGGGACACAGGCCTCCTCTCGGTGTGAGGGATTGGGCCGTAATCCACCACGCGGGCCCAGTGCGGGTTGGTAGATGTCACATGTCTTCGAATTTTTATTCTAGGACATGCCGGTTTTATCACGATGTTTTCCTTCACCGTTATGAGAGCAGTGGTAATGAAATAATTTACACAAAGTAAAGCGCCTGGCTGGGTTCGAACTCACGACCTACAACTCGTAAGTCGCGGCTGTTACCACTTGGCCACCACTGCTCTCAAACACTATAGAATCGGAAAAAGTTAATCTTTAAAACTACCTTACTTTTTGGAATCATTCGGAGAAAACTAGTTCCGTTAATAAATAAACTATATTTTAAATAATAATCATAATAAAAATGCAGATAAACATTTACATTAAGAGAGATCAAATTATATACCGTTCCATCCATTCAACTTTAAAAACGCCGGAAGATTTATATACCTTCACAATTTTGTCTTTAGTTACCTAATAAGTAATCTATGAGGGAAACCTTTATTCACTGTAAATATTAAATTAAGTCTATTCAGATAAATATAATCTAAACACAGCCATTGTTACTGCTAATAAAAAGTTAAGTAACATTGGACTTCGATGTAGAATTTGTTAAGCTAATATCAGACACTTTTCGTCGTAAGAAATTGAGAACTCACCGAACGTTGAAAACTAAAGTCTGTCCCAAAAATACCAATAAAAATGTAAACAAAAGGATCAGAAAACATACCTGTGAATGCCACTACATATTGAGAGCTTTAATTTGATTTTTGAATACTTAAAACACGAAATCCTTATTTTAAATCATCTGAGCGATGTTTTTTCGTTTAACTTCAACTTCTAAGACCGCCAATTGTATCACTCTATGTATTTTGTTACATTTATGTCTGTCATTTATGTAATTTTATATTTCTAAGTTTCTAAACTTGATTTCGGTTTTGTTTAAATACAGAATCTGAATGTGTTACTAATCCCCCTTTGTGAGTGATTGCGTAAGAATGTGACCTGAACAAGGCTTGTTTACACTTTTATAAGATCAGAGACTTTTGGAACAAACTATAACTAAACTATGGAAAAAATATATATCGTCAAAATTACTTTTTAATTATGGTCAAAATTACAAAGTCTTGTTTTAAATCTGAATCATGCAGCAGCGATTTAACAATGTAACCTACATGTCATAGCGCACACCTTAACGATTAAAAGAGTCAAAACACACTAATTTGCAACTACCACAATACCGTGCAACTAGTCGAGTAAATATCGAACATTTCCTAGCCGCTACTTTTATAAAGCAAAAACATTATTAATGGACGTCGTACAGTGGCAGAATACTGTGCGCTTTGGCCTCATTTTAAAAGTTTCATCTTTCATTCTGACACTTCACTTGACGTATTTGTCCCAGTATAAGCAATATTTGTGCCTGCAAATATGTAGGCCAAGTGTATTGCCAGCATCAGATATTCGCTAGAATTATTTATTATCTTATCTCTACTTTAGTTCAGAGTAACAAGAAGTCACCACGTACAGACGCCAAACACCCTAAACTGCCAAATTTTCCCAATCGAACATGAACCTTACGCTTATGGAATAAAGATGCAAATCTATCAAATAAATTTGACAGATTGGGGTAGGTTGGTGTACTGACGTCTGTACAGTCTGTTCACACTTATTTTACCTCCGATTTTGCGTCACTGTCAATATCACAGTGATCTTTATTGTGATTAAAATAAAGTTGCTGTTGGGTTGCAGCCACTAACAAGTCACAGTGATATTTATTCTCGTTACAATAAGGTTGTTGTTGGATTGCTGTTGACTGAGGTAAAATAACCATGAACGGACTTCAGTTTACATCTGTACCGTAACGGAATACTAATTCGTATTGTGCTGTAATATTTAACTGTAGTCATTTAGCTATTATAACTAGGAATTAGCTAACAGTATGGAGCCTTCGGACCCATACGAACAAAATATAACAGTTGCAATGCAACGTCTACTAGAACGCGTATACATGACGATGCAACTGCACCGTTGCGCCTTCTGTTTTAAAAGGGCATGTCAAAGATAACGTATGTTTTAGATAATGACACTTGGCAATAATAGCAAAGCCGTGTAATGCGTAATGTAATGTAACGTGTGTGGACGAGATTACGAGCAATAATGCGATTTTAAACATCAATCTAGATGGGGTCTTTGCATGATCTGACCAATATTGTCTGGACTTTAACCCCCTTATTACAAAACAAGGTTTTTCTTTAGGTATGGTTTAAACCATCGAGCCTGTTTTTGAAATAAGAACTTAGAATTGAAATAGAATTACAGCTCCTTTTACAAAACTGACAATTTAGCACTGGACTAACTTGTCAGTTTTGTAAAAGGAGCTGTATTTCGATTACAGTTAGGTTCTTATTTAAAAAACAGGCTCGACGGTTTAAACCATACCTAAAGAAAAACCTTGTTTTGTAATAAGGGGGTATGAGTCAGTGACCTCTGAGTTTGTTTCGGTCTTTCTTCTCAGAGTTTAAAAGACGATTGACGTATAAAACTGTTTGTGCAAACCTACTTACAGAAATAAAATCATTTAACCATCGGCTGTCGGTTTTTAGCGCGAGCTGATAGGCTCTCACAGTCGAACTATACAGGATTCGCGTTGAGTTTGTATACCGTCGACACTATTCACATGGCATTACATATTACACGTTTGGACACGGCTTAACGCATCGTGATAGAATTAAGCATTGGTATTCCCACTGTTTCGTTGTACCTTCTATATCCGGCTTTACTCCGGTTGATATAAGATAAGACGTTTAAATAAACTTTTTTTACAGTCCGTTCAACAGATTTTGACTTCTATTGCGTTGGTAGCATGATAAATGGCATCTGCAGTAAGCAATTGGTATTGTAACCACTTTTTTGTATTTTATGCCATCCTTATGCCTACGGAATAGAAGTCAAAATCTGTTGACCGTAAAAAAGAACAGAATAGAAAACATTTATTCGACACAGACACAACACAACAGCAACAAACACATTAAAAAAAGAGAACGTTAAACATAACAAAAAAAAAAATGCAGTATCAGTTGCGGCGTCAGATTTATTTAAATGTCTAATTTTATTTCAAATGGAGTATAGGTGATATGATAAATGTCAAATCACACATAGCACAGTAAGATTATATTAGACGGCAGTTAATCGCGCCGTGATGCCAATAACTCCATTTGAAATGGATGACTATCAGGCTGTGCCCTAATCGAAAGCGATTGTCGCACGAGGACGAGATCGTCGCGCTCTTTTATATGAATACAAGCTGGCCCGACAGACGTTGTCCTGTCTTAACTATGAATATTGAATTCGCATTGGTTATAATATTAGAAAAGATAATTTGTTCAGTAAGTTTTCTTAAATTTTATAATGTTACGGGCAACTTTCTTAATTTTTTCTTTCATAACAATATTCTCTTGGACTCTTGGTCCAGCCGTTCACGTGTTTTGCCGTAACCAAGGGAAATAGGTATTCATTTTCATATATAGATGACGTACTGGCGCAATCAATCAAGTCGCGTTCGTCTAATCTAATATTATAAGGAGGAACTATTTGATTTTTTTGTATGTTTCTTTGTTCGTCTTTTACGCTAAAACTGCTCAACGGGTTTGGATGAAATTTGGCACATGGGTTGACCACGGTATGGATTCTAAAATATTTATTATTCAGATATTTACACGAAATCAAGGCTATGCGGGTGCGGGGAAACCACAGGCGCAGCTGTATGTCATAACAGTAATATAATCATTTATTTATTTTAAAAGTGTGGACAGTAAATTAAATTTATAAATTAGGGATCAATCGTAAATCAAAAGTAACAAATAACAGAAGTGTATCTGGCGGCCCAGCTAGGTTACATATTAATGTGTATTAAGGTACGCCTCACTGTAAAAAGTTGTACAATAATAATACATGTAAATGATCGCGTTATCGCGCGACTGACGTTATCGGTGAGGACACAAGGGAAGTCGTCACGACACAGTGGGTATGCTCGCCTACGCTCAACAGCGATTGGGTTTTGTTTTTAAGCACCATCTACCTTGTCACACTCTATACAGGATAAGTTTTTATCCAGTGCGCAAACTAACCATGAATTCAGCATATTATTCTAGACCCCCAGCGCAGATATTTTTCGTTTTTTGAAAAAAAAAACAAATCAGCTGTTTCATAGAAAAGTGCAATACCTACGCGGTCAAAATGTATGGAACAGCTGTTTTTTTTTTTTGTATAACCCATGAAAAATATCTGCGCTGGGGGCTCCAGAAAAATACGCTGAATTCATGGATACAGTTTGCGCACTGGTTAAAAACTTATCCTGTGTAATAACTGCGAACATCACGACTGCACGAGTTGCGCGTCAATCATTGCCAAATGTCAGACAAAGTCTTTTACTATGTAATTACCATAATATATATGAAATAAAAGAGCTCAATTAGAAAATCGTTCGCATCATTTTCCACAATTGACAAAAATAATTATAGGTACGAAATCTTTGCACTATCCACGATACCAAAACACGAGATTGCTTAATATACTTTCAGCATAATTTGTACGTCACTCTTCTGAATAAAGCCTACAACAATTTGGCTATCAAAAACATAAAGATGCTCTTTATTGCTGTTATGATTAAAAAGGCTTCGAGCACTTAACTTCCATTAAAATAATACCCGACTGCGCTTACTGTTACTTAGGAAGTTTTTAACAACATACCATACATTAGGATATTTGAAAGGAACATTTTTGATAAACAGTTTCGCAAGTCGCACACACAGCAGTTAAAAATAATAATTGTACTGTATAAAGTACTTGCAGTCGGTATAAATAAAGTGATAAATTAAGGAGAAAATAATTATTTACAACCAAATTTTCTGTTTGGAATTGAAAATGGCAAAATTTTACAATACTTTGAATGTCCAAAATGTCTCGTTACCCCATTTCTGAGAGCCACAGATGTGATAATAACGAAAAATAAAAGCATAGATAAGTTATCAGTCTAGACCATAGAGAAAAGAGCTCTGACAACTTTTATCTATGCCTCGTTTATTTATTTTTACTTTGGCAGACCAGCACAGTCGGGCCTTAAAAATAAAAACGCAATACATATTTACATGGGCGTACAATATTTACAGTGCTCTACAAGAGCAGTCTTACAACATGAGGTCAACTTCGTGCAAAATCATACATTTACATATCTGTCAATTTATTATCTAAAGAATGAAGAAGAATCAGTGTTTTACAGCGTAATGGTTCGTTAGCAAGTTTCCTTCCACAAGTTGGTCTGCAAGGAGACATTTAGGCCTACTTATACCACAAATAACAAGCGATACGAGCTAAACATATTCACGTATCAATACTTTAAAAGATTGACAGTTACATAACGACGATCCCCGCGTTTGAATGTCTGTGGTCTATCACATAACGTAATATTGAAAAAACTATGGTGACCTCTACAAAAGCCTCTTCGTGGGGCAATATGGCCTTAGTTGATTAAGAGGTATACAGCCGTAGGATAACACGTTAAAATGCGAAATGAAACTTGCTTTAGAACATCGTGCTTAAGGAAACATAACAAGAGCACCAAAAGACTGACAACTTGGAATAAAGCCTCGTATCCACTTGGCAACATATGACGTGGAAAACGTATCGCTGAACATCTTCGGCAACGTTACCCAACAACGCGCGACGTTACCAGCTGGCGCGGAACAGACAATGTTACTAAACAAGAGTTCCTCGTTGCCATGCAACATGTCGCGCGTCAAATGATGCCTAGTGAATACTAAGCTTAAACGCAACATTACTAAGATTCTTCTACGAAAGTGATAAGTACTTATATTTATAAGTTTGAAACAATAGGTATAGTTTTTAAATACGACTGAATGACCTGTTTCACAACCGAAGTAATTTGTGTTAGATACGCTCGCCGAGGGAAGGGAGTCGGCAAAGTCACGAATAATTACGACGTATCGTAACGTTAACGTAAGAGAACTATTAATCGCAAACACTAAATTCCTTTTACGTTCTATTGTAATTATATACAACATGAACAATTTTTATCATATATCATAGAGCTACGAATTCTTTAATTTAAACAAATAATATGTACTAGCTTCCGCCCGCGGCTTCGCCCGCTTGGAAGGCAGAAATTATCCCGCGGGAACGTACTACCGGAATTAAAAGTGTCCTATGTGTTAATCTAGGTTATAATCTATCTGTGTGCCAAATTTCATCCAAATCCATTCAGTAGCTTTTGCGTGAAAGAGTAACAAACATCCATACATCCATACATACAAACTTTCGCGTTTATAATATTAGTAAGGAAGTACCTAAGGATAAGGATGATCAGCAACAATCAACGATTAAACAATGTTTCACATTATAATCATTTAAATTGGCACAAAATTATCTATTCTTTTTAACATTTCACGTAATAGTCAAAAGCTTGTGTTAATTTAATTTTATAACTTTGATTTATATTTTTTTTATTTTTGCATTGTTCTGCTAGCATTTTAAAACTTGGACTGTTCTTCGGCTTTCGTTGTTGATCAAACTAATATTTCCGTTTCTAAGCCCACATACATTAAAGTTACGATACGTCCCTAATTTTTCGGGTACGGTTGAGAAACAGGATGTTGGTTTAGTTACGTATCCATCCGGCCGAGTGCAGGTAGTGTCGCACGGCGATGTCCACGTCTGCGTCGGGGGCCGCGGGCCGGCGCAAGAGCACGCCCTTCATGGTCACGTACTGCGCCGGCGGCAGGCTCAGGGAGGTACACAGCTGTGCAAACAACCAGAATTGTCATTATTGTTTGATACATGTAATAGAGTCTCACCGTGTTTATTAGTAAGAGACTAATAAATACAGAATAAAGTTGTTCCGTTCCGTGTGGTGCCGGACGTAAAAGAATAGCACCATCCCATTTCTTCCCGTGGGTGTCGTAGAAGGCGATTTACTAGAGAATGAGCAGTAGCGTTCTCTATGCATTTTACCACCATACTGCAATCACCAACCCGCCTACCAAGCGTGGCGATTATGGCAAAACCCCCATTTTTGGGGGAGGCCTATGTCCAGCAGTGGGCTTCTTTCGGCTGAAATGATGATGATGAAAGTTATTCCAAGTTTAAACCTATAATAATGTATGGTCCTGGTATAACTTCATTCCGTGTACATATTAGTATTGTATATTAGTAAGGGCTGATTTTTCAATAGTCTGAACAGTTTTATCTCAAAAATAAATCTGACAGTTTGACATATTTTCTATATACAAAATTTGTCAAAACGCAACATTTATTCCTCAAGTAAAAGCTATCTGCCTATTGAAAAATCAGTCATATGAGGGTTAGTTTATATCAGAACTAGCTTATGCCAGCGGCTCCACCCGCGTGGATGTCGGTTTTCGCGTAAAAAAGTAGCCTATGTCCTCCTCCATATCCTAGGCTATATCTCGGCCAAATTTCATGACGATCGGTTCAGCGGTTTAGGTGTGAAAGCGTGGCAGACAGACAGAGTTACTTTCGCATTTATAATATTAGTAGGTATTATGAAATTAGATTCGATTTATAAATTAGATTGTATTTTTGTGTTATTGGGGTAATAATTTGATTGCCTATCTACTCATTAAGAGTTAAAAACAAATTTAACTCTACACGTAGTTACTTCTGTCTGTTTTGCAGTAATGTAACGACACTTCACCTTCAACTGTCAAGGACAATGTATATTCATTCATACCTTACACAAACATGATTGACACAATATTAAAAATAATAGTTTGAAGAAACTAAAAAAACACGCTTTTATTGCTGACCGAACTAAAAAGTAGAAAATAATGTTTAATTACAAGCCGTCTTATTACAAAACGCGATCTAAATTTAGTACTGTGATTGTTACTAGGTTTAAACCATGACTAAATAAAACGTTATTATAAAATGAAGTTTATCTCTAGTTCTTGAACTATCTGTGGTACCAAAGTTAGTCCGCTGAGACCCCTAGTTTATCTTTGGATTTGAGGTTAGCGTTGGTTATATTTGTGTCTTTTTATTTAAAAATCGATAGAAATGGATATTTATGTGATTGACTTGATGGATTTGGATGATTTGGATATGCTGGAGACGTCTCAGTGATCTTACAGACATCGCCATCGTGTTAATTTTTTCGAATTGACTGACGAAGATTTTAGATATTAAAATGGGTTTACAAAACGTTTTGGTCAAATAATAGTGGATGTTTTATGTGAAGACTTATCCCACGACCCTCGAGGATGCCCATTGAGTCCTGAAGTGCAAGTGGTTTGAGCATAACGCACGATTCGACACGAAATAGGTACCCCTGGTCGATGCTACTATAACGTTAGACAAAATCCTAATAATGTACAAGGTACCTATTAATATAGTTTTATTCGTAGATTCAAAACGATACAGCTGATTTGCATGGTTTGATTTAACTAGTTGTCAGCAAAACTGCATTTATTTATTAAAACGGTCGCAACGTAAACATTCGTCTCTTATTACGCACGCTGCCGCCGAATTTAAAGCATTCCACTTCACGCCAGAGGTGTTACAAATATGACAAGTTGATTATAAAAAGCAAGTCAAAAGCACAAGTGGGACTTGTTCAATATATTGTAACCTAAACATAGAATAATTTATGACGTATTCTTGTATTGTTAAATAATTATTTAATCATTTCAAGTGTTATTCTAATTACAATATTTAGAGAAACGGAACGTTGTTTCAAATAAAGCCCGAATGAATGAATGAAAGAATGCCATTTTTGTTTATTATCTGTAGATAAAATTTGATCCATGGACCTTCTTTGGTACTAACTGATCCTCAGATAGTCTTTGTTTTGTAATAAAGACGCAACTTGATCCTGGTACTGACTTTAGTACCGTAACAATCCAAGACTTATAAGTCTTGGTTTAAACCAGGACTTAAGCATTTTTTTGTAATAAGACTGAAGGAGTTTATGTTACAGTAGTAGGAAGTCAAGAATTCAATTCAGAGTAAAAAGCGGGGGGCGCATTTTCCTATATTTTCATGACTCTCCTCTCATAGATGGTTGCCAATAGAATAGTTGTAATAATTAAAATATCAAGCACCCCACGCTTTTTACTCTGAATTGAATTATTGACTTCCTACTACTGTAACATAAACTCTTTGTAATTAAAAATTATTTTCTACTTTTTAGTTCGGTCAGCAATAAAAGCGTGTTTTTTTTAACTATTATTTATTTTCCATTTTTTAGTTCGATCAAATTTTTATCGGGAAAATTTTAAAAATTTGATTTTTTTTTTTTTAATTTTTATCGGGTTATTGCATTGTCATCGGCCCTTAAGACGTGTACAAAGCTTCAAGTTGATCAGACGTCTAGAAACCAGTGAAAATTAGGCTCAAAGATTCCGTTACATACATAGATACATAAATACATACAACCCGAGCTAATAAAAGCGTTATAATAAATATCACGAATTTCTTATTGACTCAAGGATAATAAATTAATAATAATAAACTCGAGAGAAGCAGAGAGCATACCTACACACGAAAACAGTGCACATCTATTTAGTTTAGTTAGTTTGTTTTGGTAGTATTCTTGATTGAGGTCTCCTACGGTAAGTTTTTAAATCCCAGAGACTAATCTGACATTTCAAGTCATAAACATATTATTTATGAAATTAAATAGGTGCGGCAAATTAAAAATGTATAATTCAAAGTGTTATAAAGTAAATTAAGGGCACACTTTGCGCGGGCTCGAACTCACTGGTGGGCCTGGCTAAAAATCACGCTGTCTCACCAGGCTTCGTACCCGACAGAGATAGTATCAGTGGTGAGCAGTTAGACTCTAGTCTACACGCACAACGTTATTGAGTGAGATGCAGGAGCATTTTTGGCAAAAAAATCGCGAAAAAATTAAGAAAAGTCCTTCAGAAGATCGGGTTTTATGAAAAAACCACTGCATAAATTAATGACCAATAAAGTTTATTGAACTTATTGTTAATTGAACTTTGTCGGTACAGTCTTGGTTTTCGAGATTTTACACTCCTTTTATTACTTAAACACGCTCAAAGTTAGGTTAAATTAGCAAGAAAAACGAATCTTTGTTGGCTCATAACTTTTTAATAGCTTTTTATTTTAGTATTCTGTTTCCGTACAGACAATAATAATAACGAGACAAAACCATACCATGTTTAATTTTTGATGTACATAGTCAGACAGTGGAGTAAAACCCTCCCGAAGTTTGTATGGAAAAAATGTGGACAAGTGTCACCTTAAGAGCATGTAATTAAAAAAAAGGATGCACATAAGTGCGTATAGGCTAGCGATTTGGCAACGTCGTCGCGCGGTCTGTTTTCATAGGAACGGTCATCACATTCGGTAGATAAATTACCGAAATCTCAACGCATTGCCAATTTGCTTCACGTGTGGACTCTGCGATGAATGGATTACTGATTGCGTGCGCGCTTTAATCGATAATCTTTCTTTTGATTTGGTTAAAAATAAAAAATACTGGAACGCCGTGGATTCGTGTCAACTTGAAGGCAATAACTTCGTTTGCACTATCTAAGACGATAAATAACATGGTTTTTTTTTTCTACAATTTAGATTTGGGAAATAATAATTTATTATAATTCGCAACAGTTACTGAACCTCCTTTTTCGAATTTACGCAGGTTTTCAATTTCATTCTGTGTATTATTAAGAACAAGGAGTATGTAAGGATCGTAGCAGTTGGCATTTTGTATGTTTCTACCCCCATGTAAAAAAAAGCGTGAGTTAGTATGTAAAAAAAGTTTATGTTGTGTGTAAATGACAGATGATTTTACTTCTGTAAGTGGTTTGTACAAACACTAGAGGTGGTCGGCGTTTCCTATATGACTACGCTGAGAAGAAAAGAAAGGCCGACAAAAACTCAGAGGTCACAGGCTCTTTTAAAGTCCAGACATAACCTTAGTCAGATCATGTAAAGACCATGTATATTGGTGTCTGAAAATAATAATCTTTTGAGGAAAGAACCACACAGATTGAGTGGACTTGTCCAGTCAGTGCACGCATTTGTCACTAATGTTGCAGCTCGACTCAGAACTTTAGGAACTCAACGATTCGACGAACAACACCAAAGAAAGGATGAGTGTAACAACATAATTTACCTGTATCTCGTTATTGCTCAGCAGATGCCTCGAGCATGCGCCGCTGCTGCTGCTGCATGAGCTCTTTCTGGAGCATCCACATGCGGTACTTCCGTCCCGTGTGCACCTTGGGCTGGTGGAACTTGAGCCGCTTTCGCCGTCTCTGTCGCACATCAACACGGCTCATAAATATTATGTGTCATCGAAATAACTAAGAAGCTCTAAAATTTTCATTGTCAACATCTGCCTAGCATTTTTCTCAACTATGTTGGACCGAATGCAGCTGAATACCAGTATTTTACATGTAGCGACACCCTATCTGACCTCCACAACCCCTTGGTAACTGGTTGTCAGACTTTCGGGCTTCTGACGACCCGTAACGACTGTCAAAGATCCACGAATGATAGCCGGGACCAACGGCTTAACGTGCTTTCCGAGGCAAGGAGAGGTATGTAAAAGTACTAAGGGTCATTGTATGTACTTATATTAATGAACAACTTTTACATGGGACCAACCAGCGGGTAATTGCAGAACACACTAACAGCGGGAATGTTTTTGACAGTTCAACAACAAACATTGTGTTATTTAAGTTGCTGAGCAGACATTTTTCTTAATGATTTTCTTGAATATTCAAGCCACCAGTTGGCGCCACTTCGACAAGAGGTCTTCCAGTTCGACAATGAACTAAAAATATTTGATGTCGTTCTTTCGTTCACCATTCAGTCCGTAGGCGCTTTGACATTTTTGACAAGTTCCCGGACCTGACGTCTCAGTGCTGCCACCTAGTGCACGTCATTTCAGAAAACCCTCATTGCAGACACTAACAGTGGGAATGCATTTTCAAAGTTCAACAACAAAGATTGTGTTATTTAATTTGTTGGGCAGGCTTTTTTTTATTTATGAAGCAATGGATTAGCCTGAATAAAAAGAATGATCGAATATATGGAGCAGCACGCTTTATATTCGCGAATTCAGGTTGTTTGTCAAACATTTTCAATTTTATATAGAAAATGGTTTTACCAAAAAATGCTAATTAAATCCTTAGCGATTTATTATGGCAGGAATCATAGATTCCATACAAGAATGAAACTCCGGTCTCCTTCGTTGGCTATAAAAGTTAGGTTTTTTTTAGTATAAAGTTATTGTTTAATATTTTCTTCTTTATTTTTATAGCCACTGACCTTTTTCTTGGCAGCTGCGAGCTGTTCTGCGTTAGTTCTTTTGTCTGGTTGGCTTCCAGGCACCCACTGCTGCCCTGGCGAATACAATAGTTATACGGGATCAAACCCAAAACCACACGGCACAGTTATTATCGCACATTATCCCCTTTAATTATAAACGTTGATTAAAGTAATGAATAGCGACTGCTTAATTATATTTATGTTTAAGTTGAAACGTCTCTTAACTTTAAACAACATTTATAAATAAGCTTTTTATATTTTCCTTCTTTTATATGTTCTTTTTATTCTTTAGTTGTCCCGAAATGTCGAAAAAACAGCACTCTTAAAACCTCTCGGAAGGACATTTCTTATTATTTTTCCAATACAATAAATTATTTGGACGTAAAATGCTGACATAGTTACCTACTCATCATTATCTATTTCTTAATCGCCTTTTAGCAGGCCCACGGTAAAATTAGCTTAGAAACGAGTCTTAATTGTCAATTTTGAATTTAAAACTTTTATTATATGGGAATTGAGTTCGAAATACAAAAACAGGTTCGAATAACAGTTAGATCCCGTCACCTTGCTTTAAAATGAGACCGAATCGGCCTGATCATTCATTCAGAAACACATCGAATTTTGAGTTACTAGAGACGACATAAAATGGCCATGTAGCCTTACGATACTTGACAACACACACTGTCTACTCAAATCATGCAAACCAGCACAAACTACAATATAATCGCTCTAAGCACAAGGCATAAAGCATTAATGTATATGCCATGCAGAACAACGGTACAGTCAGCCGCGCGTCAGTGGTACCACTTTAACTAAAAATACGACTACTGCGTGCGGTTGACTGTACACTACAAATTTGTCTATGAGTATGCAAACAAATGGGTCGATTTTGAAATATAGGTTATACAGAAAGGAACAAAAAGAATAGGGTAACGATTCGACACGAATGTGAAAAGATAAAATTCTGCATTTTTTGCCACCAATTTTAGGGTCATTAGCTAAACTAAATAAAGATCTGCAACAGTCGTTCCGCTCAGGGGATCTACTAAGAAAGTTAACGAACATACGGGCCCGGCCAATAGTAGTTCGAAACTTCGGAGTGAACCCTACACTCGATCATGGCCATCCGGATGATCCGGGTATACCGCACGATCGCCGTTGAGGCGGCGGGCCGCCTTGCCGGATTACCGCCATGGGGTCTGGAGGCAACGAGGCCTAACGCCGGGACGTAACTCCGCTGCCGCGAGAAATCGCGGCACAGCGAACAGAGCTCCGGCGGGATCTCATGGCGACGTGGAAAGTGCGTCTGTCGCAACACAGTGCTGGGCACACTATTGCTATATAATACTAGCTGACCCGACAGACGTTGTCCTGTCTTAACTATGAATATTGAATTCGCATTTTTTTTTCTTTCATAAGAACCTGACAATAACAAACACCACAAAAAGAGAATAGGGTATTTTCCGATTTCATAAAAACTATTTTAAATTTGTAGATTGGGACGATATATTTAACAGAAAAATAAAAATAAATTTACTAATACACATTTTCTCAATTAAAAACGATTAAAATCGAATGTATTTTTCGTTGTTTTGAATTTACCGCCAAAACGCTCCTTACGATGACTTTATAACACGTGACATGTGACGTCAACTTTGTTTATACGGCACCGGTACAAATACTTATTTTGGAGCCGTTTTAGACGTATTTGCGCACAGAGGCACTGCACACCAGTAATATCATTTTATATCCATTAAAAATCTTGTTAATTAAACTCGACATTCACTTATTTACTTACTAACTACTTTAGTTTACACAAAGTTGACGTCACGTGATAAAAAGTCATCGTAAGAAGCGTTTTGGCGGTAAATTCAAAACAAAGAAAAATAAATTTGGTTTAAATCGTTTTTAATAGAGAAAATGGATAGAAATCAATTTATTTTTATTTTTCTGTTAAATATCTCGTTCCAATCTTCAAATTAGAATAGTTTTTGAAAAATTGGAAAATACCCTATTAGTAAAATTGGTCCAATCGTTCGTGGTGTGACGCCGTGACCAAGAGAAATAGAGATTCATTTTTCTATAATAGAAGATATAGATTACTATATATTTGATGACTTCCTATCCTCAAAATAAAAACCCTACACCCTATCAATTAACTTTTTCGGAGTAATAAAAACACATCCGGAGTACGGACAACTGTCAAATCGTGGTGTCAGTTCATTACGGATTTTAGGTCGGGACTCAAATTAATCTTATATCCATAGTTGATACGGAGTAGGAAACGCCCATATCTTCGGCCGAAACTACGGATTTAGTGCTTAGGGTGGAGACCCTCAGATAATGATGATGTTGAATAGTAACGTGGATATGAAAACTCATAATAATAAAAACATAGAGTGGAAGTATTACCGTAACATCGATTTGCGATAAAAATCCTTTGGGGCTCAGAACAAATGTAAGTTAATTAATTATCGTCACGCCAATATGGAACATAGAGTGTTATATAGCCCCCGTAATAATATCGCGGCGGAATTCTATCGCGCACTAAATCTTTAACACACTGCTTAGCGCCGAAAATTGAAACTCAAAGTTCAAATAAACCAATTACAGGCACTTTTGAATTGTCAGAGTCGGAAAGATGAAGCTAAGTTGCCCATTCCAAAGCGTAGTACGTACCTATGGAGAAGAACGGGCAAGAAACTCCACGGACACTCTTTTTAAATCTTGATATTGTTATTAACAATTTGTTACAGAAAATTGGTTACATCATTTATGTTCAAATTATCAATGTAAGTACGATGTAAAAAGACGTGCACATTAAAAGCGTCCGTAATTAAAAACAAAAATCAATTTAGAAATTTAAATAGGCCGTGGCAGCTAAATGATGACCAGTCCCTACTTGCGGCGCCCGTTCACGAACATGACGTATGGATCAAAACCATTCGCTCAACCATTTTGAATGAAACTTAATGATCCAACACACACGCCACCACCAGCGAGTCATTTGAATGAGGATGAAAATGGAAGCGTGTTTTTTCGACGAGCTAAGGGCCTGTGCCCACCACATTTTTTAAACGCGCCGTTGACGCGCGTTTGAGAAACGTGCGTCGACGGCGCGCTTTTATCCTACACGCTTGTCTGACTCGCGTGCGTATTGCGTCTGTATCGCTACAAACGCGCGTCAACGGCGCGTTTAAAAAATGTGGTGTGCACAGGCCCCAAGACTTACTCGCGCTGCACTCTCTTGGATTCTCAATGCTGGGTTCAACACAGAGAGTTGAAAATCGAGTGCGCAATAAAATCCCGCCGCGATATTATTATGACCGTGGCGAACAGAGTTGAAACCTTGGAGTCATGTTTTTTTTACGAGGATTGTCAAATATGTAAGAGTGCCAGAGACAGCACATTGTTGAAAGTTGAAAGTCAGCAAATTTTTTTTTTTTTTACTCCATGTACCATATTAACGGTCGAGTACGGCAGTAGTATGTTCATGTGTGTATAGCTCAGTCAAATAAGTATCCAATCATTGTTTAGAAAGTTCAAAGAAAAGAGCAACAATTTACTTTTTGTGACTCATTTCGAGGTTCACCTATACTTTAATTCAGAATCTGAGATAAATTGCATTCCTTGCCATTTACTAACTTTAGCTTTATTTAATCGAAGATGATTTTTGTTTCACCAAATTTTGTAATAAAAAGGTACCTACTAAATAAGTAAGGAGTTTGGGCAACAAATTATAGGGTTTGTTGGTCCAAATGTCTATTACTAACGAGACTTATGATACTGAATAGTCTAATAAATAAGGAGTAACTTTCACAACAATATAATCCTACTTATATTATAGTACGTGGAAGTTTATTATTATGTTTGTTATTCAAACACGCAAGAACGGCTGTTCATATTTGGATGACATTTGGCACACAGACAGTTTATCGATTGGACTGGACACATAGGATACGTTTTATCCCAGAAATAAGTGGGATAATCTCGACCTCCACGCGGGCGAAACCACTGGCATAAGCTAGTAATAAATAATATCTATTTAGCTGTATTTTTGACTGACAGTTTTTTTAAGGAGCTTTATAAGTATCAAGACTCCTTCTATCTGACTATAGTTAAATTATCGCAGATGATTTAAGATCTTATTCAAATTAAAGATACAAACCGCGTGAGTCGGGTGGAACATATGTGTGCCAGCAGGGCTTGAAGGGGCTAGACTTTTCAGTTGCATTATGTTGCACTGGAAATTGAACGTTGTCAACTATAACATTGAGTTAGTTCTTCAAAAACTTCATTCTGAGATTCTGAACTGAAGCATAGTTGTTGGGCTTATTTGACTGGGCTAAGTAATGACAGCAAGCACGTGTGGCGCCAGGCAGTACCAGGAGTCGTGTTCTCACGTCGTGCGCGTGCGGCGCGGGCGCGTGGCGGCGCAGCGCGGCGTGCTGGTCGTAGTGCGCGCACTCCTCGGCGCGCGTGACGCCGGCCAGGCGGTAGCGGTGCAGCTCGGCCAGGCGCACGCGCAGCTCGCGCTCGCGCCACAGCCCCGCCACGGCACCCGCCTGCTCGCCGCGCCCGTAGAACTGCGCCGTCCAGCGGACGCGGTCCGTGAACTCCCTGTGAACGTAGATGGTTAAATCATTTATTATTGGTCTATACATTGCAATTGATATACAAAATTCCGACGACGAATAAATGAAACATATTTTTTTTTTTTAAATACAGCCAAACGAAATAGGGTTGATTACGCCCCCAGCTAGATAAACTGACAACCTTAAGAAAATAGCTGGAATCGACTGGATACTGGATGTATAGGCCTCTCCTAAGCTGCGCCAAGCCTAGGATGGGCCTATATCCAGCAGGGGATTGCGATAGGCTGAGTTTATTGATGTATGGGTTTTGCAGATCAGCCGTATACCAACTAAGCTATTGGATATTTTATTTCTAAGGAAAACCATTGCAATCAATCTGTGACTCAACAATTCTATAGGGCTACATAACCTCATATTAACCATTACTTGAAACCAATTAATCACATATCAAAGTCAAGTGCTATGTAACAAAAAACTCACTTTTTCTCTTTGGCAAGTTTCCCGAGCGTCTTCTGCTTATTCCTCTGGTTGTTAAAGAACACAGACACGAGTTGGTAATCTCTCACTAAGCGCTTCCGTCTCGTTCTCTCTCGAAGTCGCCGCGTGTAGATGTCTACTTGTGATAACTTTAGGGCTGAAAGTATAAATGAGGTTTTATATATTTTAAATTCGCCTATTCAATAGAAAACAAAGTTTCGTAACATTGTTGCAGCAACATGTAAGTGGATTGTTGAAAATTAAATTTAATTCAAGTTTAAATGCACAATGAGGGTTTTCTGGCAGCACTGAGACGTCGGGTCCAGGCAACTGTCAAGTGTCAAAGCGCCTACTGACTGAATGGTGAACGAATGAATGACATCCAATACTTAAGTTCATTGTCGAACTGGAAGACCTCTTGTCAAAGTGGCGACAACTGGTGGCTTGAATATCCAAGAAAACCCTCATTGCACAACCTCCTTTTTTATTTATCCGTATAAAAGTTAATCCGGTCTCCTACTAACTTCACAATTAAGACCTTAATGAAAAGTTATAGTACTTAGTATTATAATATTATGTGTATTATGTTTGCTTACCAACATCCAACTCATCATCTTCAGGATTCAGAGCCAATGTTGATATTAACTGTTCTGCTTCATGGTCATGTTCCTGGAAACAGTATAGGGATCAATATTATCATTAAAATACTTAAAATTATTGTAGGTACGCTGATATTTGGAGCATCAAAGTCAAATCAAATATTTCAAGTAGGCACGCAGGGAGTCATTTATAAGGCACTTTTGAAAACTAAAATTTACAAAAAAAAAATTTGGTTGCCCATTCCAAAAGGCAGTTTCTTACGGAGAAGAAAGGGCAAGAAAAATCCCTGTCCCCTTTAAAAATATTTAACAATATTCTGTATACATTAATTACTGCCTCGTTGGTCTAGTGGTTGTCCTACTGCTGAGCATGTGGCCGGGGGTTCGATTTCCAAGTCAGGCAGTGTTAGTGCAGTTTTCTATATGGAATTTCTCAGTACCAGCCTGGAGTCGCGAGCGTATTGCCATCAACAGGGTACAAATACATTTGTACCATATTGATGGCAATACGCTCGCTCCCT
Organism: Polymixis flavicincta; assembly: GCA_949987655.1. Classification (NCBI taxonomy): domain Eukaryota; kingdom Metazoa; phylum Arthropoda; class Insecta; order Lepidoptera; family Noctuidae; genus Polymixis; species Polymixis flavicincta. The sequence goes on along the minus strand of OX465191.1, from coordinate 12,324,331 downwards.
TTTACATAGGACTTAAACGTAACTGGCGAAATGTGGGTGGACAATGTAGGATAAGTTATTAACCAGTGTGTTAACTGTAACCATGAATTCAGCATATCATTCTAGAACCCGCAGTGCAGATATTATTCGTCGGTTACACAAAAAAAAATCTGCTGTTCCATACATTTTGACTGCGTAGGTTTTGCACTTTTCTATGAAACAGCAGATTTTTTTTGTATAAAATTTCAGAGCTAGTAGGTCTAGAATTATATGCTGAATTCATGGTTACAGTTTGTGCACTGGTTAAAAAATTATCCTGTAGGTACACCTCTGCCCAACCCTTCGGGGAAACACGGCGTAATATCATGTTATTATTTATATTATTATGTAAAGACGATGCATTCTGCGCAAAAACCAAATTTGGAGCATCAATTAGTTGAATGCGGAAGTGACCATGAACACCGTCACAATTTCCAGTTCAAAGAAAGCAAATTCAGCATAGTGAGTAGGAAATTAGATGTACCCTCTCAAAATCATCTCTGTTTGGCATATAACCAAGTTGTGCTGCTTCATCGGTGGTAACTGCGAGGTGTGGAAGGCGAGATACAGCACTGGGCCCTAATGGCCCCTCATCTTTATCAGCTGAATTCAATGTAGGGCGGCTTGAGCTGTCTAAGTTGCCCCATGTTGCTCGCCCAATGCTACCTTCCAAGTACCTTGTGATATACTCATCTTTGGCCTCTGAAAAAATATTTTTAATTGTTTTAATAGAAAGAAGTTATATTAGAATAATTGCTACAACACTTTTATGATGATTCTGAATTATGAGTACATTGCAAATTTTTCTAAAGGAGTTAGCTTAAATTATAAGTATGTTCCTCATTTCTTCCACATCACATGCCAATACCATGACAAGTGATGGTCAGTGGGTCATCTTTTATTTTGGTCTTACGTTTGCTTTTCTGTGAATTTAACTAGGATAATTTTCATTTCCATACCTTCAGGTGTCCGTGTTTCAATGTGTTTAGCTATATCCTCCCAGTTTCCAAACCCAAATTGTTCTATAGCATCTAGTAATCTAACTTCTTCATTTGCAGACCAACTACTACGTCCTAAAAATATGCCAAACGCTCCCGAGTCCTGGAATTCAATAAATCATTGATTAGTTTCATATTGTACAGAAAATATAGAAAATAGTTCTGGAACAAATATTTATTAGACTTACCATGTACTGATATGAATGGTCATTTTTGTGTGATCCAATTTCTGCGCCAAGAGAAAAACACTGAAATTCAAAAAATATCGTAAAACTATGCCCTGACAATTTAAATTTTTGCGCCAAAACTATAAACAAAAATGGCAGCGAAGCTACTTTACCTGCAAACAAATATCAAAGTCGATACATTCCGCGCATTTGACGCGTACACCATTTATTTCTTCTTGACAATAAGTACAATTATATTTTGCGTATAAATCTGAAAATGACATGATAGTAAATACAATACAACAAATAACATAAGCTGAACGTTGGCAGGGCTAGTTCGCTACTCACCAGCCATTTTTTTTTTGACAACTACTTTGCTTTGCTTGCCAGTGTTTCCAACAGAGTGTCGTTTTTGGGCTAAATCGAGTTTAAAAAAGGTCTTGATAAGGACATTTTTTTTAATAGGTAGCCATTGCTGAGTAATGAAAAGGTTATTTAGTATAAATTGATTGCTTGTATAACTACTATGTAGATTATTAATAAAATACATCATTATCTAAATAGCAGTCATCGTCTAATTCCTACAGATGGGTTTCATTTTGCGTAGACGAGGTTGATGGTGGGACTTGGGTTTCATTGCGCTTAGTGTTGTTCAGTGTATATTTATATTAGATCATTTTTCTAAGAGATTGTGATGAGAGCAGCAAGTTTAGTAAGGCCAGTTCGAATTTGTGACTAGGGACTAACTTTGTTTTGTACTCCGCACAAAACAATAACAAAGACTGTTCTGAGCATATGATTGTTAGAATAAAAAGAGTATGTATTATTTTCATATCGGTCCTTTTTGTTGTATGTAAATTTATTCTTCTACTTAGGTATTCTTTTTGAATATTCCAACTGACAGACAAAATTATCTTTCATGTTGTCAACGAGAATAAAACAAAAATTTAAGTTTTATCTTAACTTCTATTTTTCTTATCTACTAATTCTCATCATCTCCTGCATTCCACATTATTAAAAGCACTCTGCTAGTGGGACCAATGTACCCCTACTAACAATGATTTTCACAGACGATAATATTTTGGGGTGGATTTCGGGCTAAATAATTGTATTTGGGCTGAACAGGAAGAAAAAAGGCTAGATCTAGCTCCAAAGGAGCTAATAGGCTTGCATCACTGTCGCTTGCTCTAGCCATAGATAACTGAACTCTTTCTTTGACAACAGACCTGCTAGTGTAGCCAGCAATTAAATTTTTATCAGTCAGTAACAGATCGTGCTTTCCGAGCTCCGTTAGGAGTATATACGTATATATGTTCTGTGTTTCCGAGGCACGAAGGGGTCTCGGTATAGGAGTAATAGTGTTCTGGGCTCGGTATCCAATAGACGGCCATTCACTGACCGACCGACCTCGGTCAGCCTTGAAAATCTGACCGTGCATCGAACCGAATTTGTTAGGGGATCTTAGACGATCAATCTCGCCAGTGATCGATGACCTCGCATCAGTTCGAGTATCCGGTAAATCCAGAAAAAGTAAAATGTATAGAAATGTGTCAATTTACGTATGTACAGTCGCCAGCAGGTCAAACTATCCCAATCTATCAATTCGTTTGTAATAAAGTTGAAAAACTATCAAAGAAATTTGACAGATTGGAGTAGTTTGATGTGCTGGCTTCTGTACCTGTGTCTGTACCTTATGTAGGCCATGAATTGAAATAATGACAGATTGATTTGGGTCTTTATCGTCTTTATAATAGTTAGTTTTCCATAGTCTTTGAATGTCTGTGGTCTTTGATCTAATCCACTCCAAATCAGCTCTAATCCTAAATAGTCTGTGGGCCTTTTCTATAAAAAAAGTTAAATGTCAAGTGAAGTCAATCCGATCTAATCGAAATCGAACAATGCATTTCGTCGTTATTTGATTACATTTTGCTAGAATCTCACGATTTGTCTTTCATCAATAAAAGTCTCGTGCTTGCTGAATGCCAGATTAAAGTGTTAACAATTTCATAGGCTTCGTAATTTGGGTATAAAGCGCAATGTGCTGCGTACTGTGATGTGATTAGAACTTTACTGTGCAATCCGCCTTGGACCATGAAATCCAGTAAAAGAAGGCTCCAGGCCCTCACGGAAGGATCCGATGGACTGCCAAATTACCTAAAAATGGAAGATTCTGAAACATCAATCCCACCCGTATTTAGGTCTCGGTTGCACGAGTTGTTTTCTCAAATAGAAAAAGAATTTGACCTTCTGTACACTGAAAATTTAAACCGTAAGTACATAACAAGATTATGTTATTTGGGTTGATTTATTTGTCTATATTGATAGTGACATTAAAAACTATAAACTTAGTTCACATGTATTTACAAACAAGTCATCATACCAAGCTCCATTATAGGGAACTTTTGAACAATGGTAGTAAGATATGATTGTTCCTGATAAAACCAGAAAATTATTTGTTATTGTTGTTTTTTATTTACTCTGAGGAACTGCACATAATCAGAAATATTTTCATCACTCATTTATAATTTTCTACTGATACATGTTTCACATGTTTGTTTATAGCTAAGGCATTGTTTTCTTTACATTGGGACCTTGCTTTAACCCATGTAAACAAATCAAAGGCAGTAGGAGTTTGGTTGTTATTATTAGTTTGGAATTACCCACTGCAAAGCAAAGGCCTCCCTGATTAATATAATAATATGCATACCTCTTTGTTTCCAGTTCAAGAGAAAATAGATATTATGAGTGAAAAATTGGAACGAGAAAGCTATGTGGGAGACAAACAAAACTCAGACTACATTGAGTTTGATGTTGCGGGAAAAAACTCTAAAGTGAAATGTTAGTAGCCTCAGCCATGTGTTAAATTTTGTGTTACTGGAATGTCATCGAATGCTGCAATTATATGTTGATTAATTCTCTTTTCTAAGGATTTTCTGTGCATACTAAATGAAACTGTGTATGGCCATTGTATTGCCAAGAACATCACTTAAATCCAATAAAAAATAAAATAGACAAGAATGAGCGAGTGTTAGTAAGGTGCAAATGGTAGCATGCTGGCAGGCACCGCAGCCTATATACTAGCATAATCAGCTTATAATGTTCCCACTGCTCACTGCTGAAACACAGGCCTCCTTTCTGTGAGAGGGAGCAGGCCCAGTGTGGCATGGCCGACATGCTATTACTAAGATAATAATAGTTATAGTGATTATATGAAGCTATCGCAGTCATGCACAGGTCCACTGAATCCTCAAAAATGTAGTTTTAAGAAAAAAAAAAACTACTTGTAAATAATAATGACTTCACACATCTTAAAAAAAACATACTTAAATACATTTTTGATTCGTTTAATAACTTCTTACAACAATATTCAGATAATAATGCTTCTATATACATCCACAGTAACCCAAAGCAACTCTCAGAAAGTGAAAGCCAGCCACAAACTGAGGGTCCAGACCAGCAAGATTGTGTCCAGCTTTAAGGCCCCAACATATAACTGCCAGTTAGTGAGGGAGTTCACAGGACACAAGGATGGCATTTGGGATGTGTCATCAGCTCGCCCTGGACAGGCACTCATTGGCACAGCGTCAGCAGGTATTTATTAGTATAGACTGTTCAGAACCCCGTGATAAACATCAACTATGTTGGGGTCAGCTTCTGGTCCACCTGAAGGACTGCCTATTTGACCGCCACAACCCAGTAACTGTGGTTGTCAGACTTTCAGGCTGCTGATGATCCATAACAGTCAACAATCCAGGAATGACAGCTTGGAACCACGGCTTATCATGCTTAGGCCAAGGTACCTTGTGATAATAGTTTTATAATCAATCAGCCATAACGTAAACCTGTTTTTGTGCAATAAAGTCTAATTTACTCTTTTTCTTTTCTTATTAAAATGTAGTGTTTGTCAATACCTAATACTCAAATTTTATTTTCATTCCACAATGTGTACTTAGGTGGTAAACAAAAAAAAACAACATTATGGACGCTGTTGGGCGTCGGGCACAGCAAAAAATAGTAGGACACCTGTCTTCGACACCTCCCAAAGTCTTTGGATGCGACCGCGCCTGAATCAAATGTCATTTGTGTTCAAAATCCTTGTGTTTTAACAAAGGAGAGATTCTTAATTAATTCGGCATGCTATGCTTAATTCACCATAAAAAAATTGCTTGTAGATCATACAGCCTGCGTATGGAGTGTGGAATGGGGCAAGTGCCTCCTGCAATACACGGGACACTCGGGCTCCGTGAACTCGATCCGGTTTCACCCCAGCAGGGATATCGCGCTTACAAGCAGTGGAGACAACACTGCGCATGTGTGGCAAGCTGCTGTCAACTGGGACCTACCGGTTATTACTTATTGTATTTTATTACAAAGATACAATGTAGAGTCACGGAAATTAATTGTTTAGTTGACCGACATGCTATTTCACACGACTGGCAGAGTCAGAAGTGAGATTTGAATTTACAGAAAACTAGCAATCATTTACCTCGACTACATAATCTACTCAATATCACCCCTTAATAAATAAAATGATATTATTTAATTTAATCTTTTTAGATTAAATTAAATTATTTAATGTTAAATTAACCCACGATACTTCACAGGAAACATGACAATATCAAATCATGCTATAAATAAAAATGTTAAGGTGGATGCGCGAAGGTAGCCAAGATATTCAAATTTTCTTACGTTTTATTCAATTCACAGGTCAGTGTCAGACTGTATGTTGACTAAAATATTATTCGCGACCGTAACAACTAACATCGGTACATATCTGACGGAAAATGCGTCGCGTATTATCGGTCGCGTAACGCCGGAACAGAAATCTATATAAATAAAAAGAAAAGTCCTGACTGACTGACTCATCAACGCCCAGCCCAAACCCTTGGACCTAAAAAGCTGAAATTTTGCACTGAGGTTTTACTATAATGTAGACAAGGAATAAGGAAGGATTTTTCGAATTTCAATCCCTATGAGAGTTAAATAGGGGATGAAAGTTCCACGCGGGCGAAGCTGCTGGCAAAAGCTAGTATATAATAAAACATTCAACCTTTCACACTCAACCGATGATGCGTTAGTGCGTCGAGCGTAGTGATGTGCCGTTCCCGGGAATGTTCCCAAAGTGGGAATGTTCCCAAAAGAATTTTTCCAGTGCCCGGGAATATTCCCAATTGCTGGGAACGTGTCGGTGAAACCACATAGAATTATAATAAAAGTAAAAATATAATAACATACAAAGTTACTGGTAAGATTTAGTAAGTAAGTAGATTTGACATGTAATGAGTACTCATTTAGTAACTTGTCGTTCATTGTATTAATTTTAGAAAGGGTTAAATAAAAATTTCGAATGTAGGAGACTAGGAGGTTTAGAGATTCATCATCATCATCATCATCATCGTCATTTCAGCCGAAAGACGTACACTGCTGGACATAGGCCTCCCGCAAGCTCTGCCACTTCGACCGGTTCTGTGCTTCCCGCATCCAGCGGACTCCTGCGGCCCTCACAAGGTCATAGGTCCACCTTGTTACGTCTTCCGGTACGCAGTCGCCACTCCAGAACTTTTCAGCCCCATCGGCCATCTGTTCTGCGAGCAATGTGCCCTGCCCCCTGCAACTTAAGTTTGGCAATTCTTCGGGCTATGTCGGTTACCTTGGTTCTCCTGCGGATCTCTTCATTCCTGATTCGATCACGCAGGGAAACTCCAAGCATAGCCCTCTCCATCGCCCTTTGGGTGACTTTAAGCCTTTTATGAGGCCCATTTTGAGCGACCAAGTTTCGGTTTATATGGCATCACTGGGAACACGCACTGGTCAAAGACTTTTGTGTTGAGACATTGCGGTATGTGGGACGAGAAGATATTGCGAAGCTTCCCGAACGCTGCCCACCCAAGTCGGATTCGACGATTAACCTCTTTCTCGAAGTTTGACCTACCTAACTGGACAGTTTGTCCTAGGTAAACGTACTCGTCCACAACTTTCAGTGCAGCTCCTCCGACCGTTACGAGAGTGGGTGTTACATGGGCATTGGAAATGACCTTTGTCTTGTCCATGTTCATCCTCCATGGTCTCAGCAATGACAACTATATCATCGGCAAACCGAAGGTGAGTGATGTACTCGCCATTGATGTTGATGCCAGCCCCTTTTCAGTCCAAAACCTTGAAGACATCCTCCAGTGCAGCGGTGAAGAGTTTCGGAGAGATAACGTCTCCCTGTCTTACACCTCGCTGCAGAAGGATAGGTTTCGAGGTCAGGTCCTGGAGTCGGACTGACTTGGTGGCGTTTTCGTACAGACACTTCAACACCGCCATGTACCGATAGTCGATCTGGTACCGTTGGAGGGACTGCAGTACAGCCCACGTCGCGATCGAATCAAAGGCTTTTTAGTAGTCCACAAACTCTAGGCAGATTATACTCTTCGGTCTTCTGTATAACCTGCCGCAGCGTATGTGTGTGGTCTACTGTGCTAAAGCCTTTGCGGAACCCGGCTTGTTCGGGAGGCTGGAAGTCGTCAAACCTGCGCGCTAGACGGTTTGTGATGACTTCGGAGAACAGCTTGTAGACATGGCATAGAAGTGAGACACCTCTGTTCCATTGCCTGTGGCGTTTTGCCCTCGAGTATGACGGAATGAAACAGCTTCTGGAGGGCCTTAAGAACGGGTTTCCCGTCGGCCTTTAGGAGTTCAGCTGTGATTCTGTCATCACCCGGCGCCTTTTTGTTTTTAAAGCTGCTTCAGAGCCATACTAATCTCGTACAAGCTGACGTCCGGGATGTCTTCAGTATACTGTCGGGTCAATCTAGTTCTTGGGTCGTTTGCCAGATTCGTAACGGTTGGTCGACGTAAAAGCGGCAACGTCGCGCTACATGTATTTTGACACTCAGACTAGGCGTAACATCAGTATTCATCATTTCCTTTTTCGATCTCGTTCCTAAAGTCTCCGAAATATCTATTATTTCGATAGGCTTCATTTTAAAATTAATTATCACAAATCACAACCGCTCTGTAGATGCTGAACGCAGAAACTGACTAGACGTAATGTGGTAGGTCTAAATTGACCGAATAGACGCGACCGATGATACGCTCGACGACGCTTTTCCGTCAGTTATGTACAGACCCTTATGCAGGTTTTATTTCCACAAACATGGCTGGCACGTAATCTTTGCTTATTAATTCGAAATTCAAACGTTTAGCGGGGCCAATCTTCTGAAGAAGAACTAGAAGGCGGGGGCGAAGAAAGTCTCGGTGAAGGTGGAGATAGACCGGAAGTTCTGCGTACCCCGCTGACAGAGCTGGGCGGACATCAAGGTGTCGTGGTGGCTGCTGATTGGCTCACAGGCGGCGACCACGTCATCACCGCTTCCTGGGACCGAACCGCTAATCTGTATGACGTGGAAACTGGTGACTGTTTGCAAGTTCTCACAGGTATGAAATAATAATTATTATTATGCCTTTAGCAGCTCTCAGGGTTTTGTTCACTCGAAAATCGACGATGTGGTCCTTAAAACTAGAACAAGTTTCACTACCTTTAAAGCACTTATTACACTATTCTGAACGCAGGAAACCTAATTAGGGAGGATGCTAAGCAAGTTAAGAAAGCAGGAACAATTCTGACTGGCTAATTAGGATTCTTGAATTTAGTTTAGTGTACTAAGGACTTTATAGTTTTAGATTTTCCCAAAATTGGCCCATGTTTAATTTCACAGGAGTATCCCAAATGCATCACATCTTCTGACTGTAAAACGACTTTGTGTCAGGTCACGACCACGAGCTCACGCATGCGTCTGCGCACCACGCGTCACGCCTCGTGGTGACAGCGTCCCGAGACACCACCTTCCGTCTGTGGGACTTCCGCGAACCGATACACTCCGTCTCCGTCTTTCAAGGACATACTGAGTAAGTTATCATAAACAACTCCATTATAGACAAGAAACATTATTTTTTCCCTGTTCTCCTCCATAGAGATCTACGTTTTAAAATGGGCAAATAGCTTCAACTTTCCGACTATTTGATCGATTTTTTAACAATTCAAAAGTGCCTGTAAATGGTTTAATTGAAACAAATGCTTTGTGTTCTCATAGCTAGTTACCTGAGTACTACCACTACCACCGATGATTATAATTTGCCAGACCTAAAGATAAAGTGACTCTGACGATATTATATAACAATTTCATCGCAATTCGTATGGGCTCGCTGGCTAGTTCGTCAAACTGCCATTATGGGACGACGTTCGGTAATGAATCCAAGTCGAAATCGAGAATTCAATGTTGTAGCTGTGTAACATTTTGAAACTTGAGGAGTTAGCACATACTAACGGTGTGTGTACAAATAAATTAATTGTTAATGTTATTCAGGAGTGTCACATCAGCGGTGTTCACAAGAGAAGATAAAGTGGTGTCCGGATCTGATGACCGTTCCGTAAAGGTAAAAAAGCATGACTAAAATTTGCTACATAACTGCATTAAAAAGTTTTTGGACCGAAACAAACTATTTTGTTTAATTGTGTTTTTTTGTGCAATATAGAGTATTTAATCATTGCTAGGTATGGGATGTCCGCAACATGCGGTCTGCGCTAGCCACGATCAGGTCAGATTCTTCAGTCAACCGTGTCGGAGTGAGCGGTAACGGTCTGATCGCCATCCCGCACGACAACCGACAGGTGCGCCTGTTCGACCTGCAGGGGCAGAGGCTAGCCCGCCTGCCGCGCTCTAGCCGACAGGTGAGATGTACTTTTTAACACGCTTTTATAAGTGTCACCTGTATGTTTGTTTGTAACCGACTCCTTTTTTGGACTTGATTTTAACCCACTTCAAACGGTCAGATTTTATTTAATCTTTGTAGACTTATCGAGAATGGTGACAATTCAATAATTAAAAAAAAAAACTCTATAAAAAAGAAACAATACTGAAAAATCACGGTTTTGTAGTTAGCAGAACTAAAAAATAGATAACAAATAATAGTAAAAAAAAATCTTTAAAATACGCCTTAAAAACCAAACTAAAATACTAGAAAATAATTTAATAATTCTATTAAAAAGCGTGGGGTGCTTTTTGAGGTATTTTTATAGTCAATTAATATCATGCAAGGTTTTTAAAGCGTAAATAAATAAAAATAAACAATCGTTTAAAAAACGAAAAAACAAGTTTTTTAAACGATTGTTTATTTTTATTATTGAGAACTTCCAACGAGAGCTACGAATAATAAATATGTGGAGAAACGTAACACTCGTACAGTTACTACTTTGATATTTGGGATCCCATTATCTCATACCAAGTAACAGATAGCAAAAAATAACGAAACACTCATAGTTTTTGAACGTCAATGCACATGATTTGTCGCTTTAGGGTCAGAGGGCGGCTCCTAAGAGACGAGTCGACGTGAAATGTGTACCTGTCTACCTCAACGTCGCAGCACCATACGACGTTGTGTACACCGTTTTTGGGTTTCAGTTATTGGTAGCACAGGACGAATAATTCTCTCTATTCGATGCGCAACAACAGCCTCGTACCAAATGTGCGACGATAACAATCGAGTGACTGGCAAAACAAATTGTATCTATCTAATCTCACCCAACTAGGGCAAAACCCTACCCTCTTCCTTTTCCACACAATTTATTGTCTTTTGCTAGTGCTGGCCAGGCTTTTCGAAATTGTGTAATTAAAAATAAAATATAAAACGTCTACTGAGCAACTTTTCAAGGGCCGAAATATTAACACACCCATTTTTAATGACAGGGCCACCGTCGCATGGTTACATCAGTAGCTTGGGCTGACGACATATCGTCCAACATAAACTTCTTCAGTTGCGGCTTCGACCGGCGTATCCTGGGCTGGTCTATCCAGCCCTCCAAGGAGAACTAAGTACTAAGACTTTACAGGTAGAGTGCTACAAGGATCTTTTGGCGCCTGATTGTCAATGACAGGGGGCGTTGCTGACAAACATTTGTTTAATTGTCACAGAAATTGTAATGACAAATCAAGATGGCGGCTTTCGTTCCAGTTTTGTCCAAGCGCGAAAAGAAACTTTGTAGCGTTATATTATGTCCGTTCATTTACAAGTTCATTGTTCTTTAATATAACGTATCAATTACGGTACAATATCAAATTGTTATTATTATAATTATATAAAAATCGAAATGTACACACAATTTTGGACATTAAAACTCGTTCAAGTATAAAGTACAAAATTGTGTGTCGTCACTCACGATCAAAATTATTCTTGTTGTGGACTTTAATTTATTTGATACATTAATAAGACTTAGGCCCGCTGCTAACACAAATGACTAAATACAACAATAGAACATCGTTCTGTTTCTGTCAGTCATTTGAAGATGATAGAGACAAAAAGATGTATTTAATTATTTGTGGTGGAAGCTGGTTTTAAATGTTTAAAAATATAATATTGGGTATTGAAAGCAGCAAATATTGTGATTATGCTATAGTCTGTTTCTTATCATTTTAAGCAAAGTTATATAGCATTTGGGCTGATAATACTGTGAATGGTGAATCTAGCATTTATTTAATTTGTCTGTAAATTGTAAAAGTCCATAATTTTTATCGTAAAAAATATTGTTACATTTTTAAAACTGTGTTAGAAAGCTAATGCCCGTTTTCAACTTAACACTGGATGACACCTCAATAATTGCCCAAGCATGCTGTTGCAATTTCAACACTCGGCTCAATGCCGAAAGTTGAAATTGCAACAGCGCGCTTTAGTGCCTAAAATACATGCGTAAATACGCATGTATTTTAGGCACTAACGTATGTTTGCTGACACATATTTAATGTTTCCTTCCTCCTATGTGTATGTTGTAATGAAAAACGGTGGTTTATGATATTTTTCTGTGTACACTTCCTTATGTAGTCTTGATTGACTACTGTTGCGATGTTTCAATTAGACTTTATAATGGCCTGTCGTTGGTGGCTCATTGATATCAAACTAAAACTTTACAGGTGATCTGATGTGATAGTTTTGTATGAAAAAATCTGAAACGATTATAGAGAAACGAGATTAGTCACGTTTCATAAAAAGTTGGGCCCAAAACCCAAAGGGCCAGCGAAAAAAAAAACAATTACATATCGCAAGGGTGAAACGCCATCTTCGCCAACTATAATTTCATTCGGCTCCAGAAGTGAAGACTCATTTAAAAACGACAAACACTACATTATATTAGCACAAACATTAATTATAAGTATGTAGGGAATTCTAATTTCAATAATGTCGGGTTTTTAGTAGATTATCAGTGTTCTTTACATTCTTCCAGTAATTAATGATTACAGCTCCCGGGCGTTAGTACGAAACATCGTGATATAGAAAGAGACAGATGTAAGGGAAGGGAAGGAGACAACGCTCGACAAAGCCGAACTTTTTCTACAACTCGATCCATCTTACTACAAAACGAGTTCTAACGGTTTAAGTTTGAGCCTTAGAGCCAATTATTGTATTTTGAACTTTATTCCGACTAACGTAAATTTCTATCCGTATCGTAAGGGCACGTCCTCTCTACCATGATGGCGTCCCCCAGTCTACTCCTTGTTATGCAATGGTCTCTGTAGCACCATGAAACATGAGGCTTCACGGGCTAGCGCAAATCTTGTTGTTCATTCGATAAATCGAGTCTTGTCAAACCACGCTGGGGTCGGTGTATTTCATTCATTCATTATTCCGACTAAAGTAAATTTCTTAATACATAATTGCCAACAGTATCGGTTATAGTAGAGTAACTTTTTTGTATTAAGAACTTTAACTGACTCGGGAGAAAGTTCAAAATACAATAATGAGCTTGAAGGTTTGAGCTTGGACAGAAGTTAAAACTCGTTCTATAATAAGACGGTTAGTGTCATATTAAGGACCGGGTACTTACAAGGGTTGTTGGTTTCCTGTAACCATATTATTAAACTAACTGGGTAATGGGGATCTGGGATTTTCTTTATGCAGAAATAGTGGCATTCTGTGTGTGACTCCATTTGTCAGGGAACAAACCAAGACACTACTCTAAATGTAAGGTACAGTCGACAAAGTTGAAGGGTGATCGCTTTATGTATTAATACTTTGGGTAATACGTCGGTGTTTTTTTTGGTGTATACAATAAGTATACACCAAAAAATACCCGACTACTGAATAATCATGCTCTAAAAATATGAAAGAGGAAAATATTTTCTTCTGAAAGCCGTGGTCGTAACATCGTATGCCACTTTGCCCAAAAGCTTATGAATGCTTACTTCTGTTAGCATGTGATACTTGATTTGTTATGGCGGGTTGCATAATATGACCACGGCTTTCAGCTGATTTACTGCTTTTTCTCTTTTTTTTTTATATGACCTTATGTCCTCTAGAGGGCGCCATATTCATATACCTAACTATACATCGCTAATAACCAATGGACGATCAAGACGCTTCTAGCGATACCTCATTTGTCAAATTATGATAACTAGTTTAGAAGTTATGAGGGAACAGGTGCACATACATACATACTGTTTAAAATCATAACCCTCCTTTTTGCTTCGCTGTAGTCGGGTCAAAAAGACATTTAAACAAACAATGGGAGGCCTTATCGTTTTCTGCGATCTCATTCAGGCAACCCACCCTTATGGCCTTCGTAATAAGGTAGAAAAGTCACCCAGGAATATTGTCGACTGGACATTAGTTTTATTGGTGGAGTTGTCAATAGACTAGTAGCATTTTGTAATGGGATTCTTTAACTTGTGTAAGGGTTTAAATATATTATTTACATATTTTAAACATATTGGTGTCATAATCAGCCTAAAACGTTCCCACTGCTGGGACATAGACCTCCGCTCTGTGAGAGGGAGTGGGCCATAATCCACCACGTGCCTGCGGGTAGACGGATGTCACTGTGTCTTCGAATTTTTGAGTTCCTCACGAAGTTATCCTTCACCGTTTTCAGAGCAGTGATAATTAAATAATTTACACAAAGTAAAGTGCCTGGCTCGAACCTGCGACCTAGTACTCGTAAGTCGCGGCCATTACCACTGAGCCACCACTGGACATATTGGTGTAAAAATAGTAAAATACAAAGTAGAACAAAAAAAAAAAACAAGTTTTAAGCAACTGTTATTATTATTTGCAACTTATGCCATTTAACACTGAAAGTGTGATTTGTAAGTAGCACAAAAATCTTTTCTTTAGGTGTATGCAAAACTGGACTTTAAATTCATATGACAATAGACTTCTTTCATGCTCTGGAGTTTTCGATTTAGCTATGTAAGTCCCTAAGACAGTAAGATTCGAGTTTCCAAATGTTCCACTTCACTATTTGTTTGCGCAGTATTTTTATTTTTTATTACTTATTGTAAACAAGTTGACCCGTTCCAACTTTGGAATTGGTAAACACTGGGATTGTAAGGAGAAAGGTACGTTCAGATTTAGACGTTAGACCAAGCGAACAAAGAACTAGAAAAAAAACATTACCATCGAACGGGGAGAATACCTAGATGAATAGGGACGAAACTTTAAAAGGGATTTTAACATTGAAATAATATTTTTTGTTGACAAAAAGGACTCTAATGCGTTTACTATTTTATAATTAAAGATTAAGAGCGTTAATTCCACGCGAGCTGGCAACAACGCATTTACAGTAGACTAGCTTTTGCCAGCGGCACCGCCCGCGTGGAAGTCTAAAATTATCCCACGGGAACCTATTATCGGGATAAAAAGTATCACATGTATTAATCCAGGTTTCAAACTATCTATGTGCCAAATTTCATACAAATCTGTTCAACCGTTTTTGCGTGATTGAGTAACAAACATCCAAACAACTTCACAAACTTTCACATTTATAATATTAGTAGGATAGGATTTTCGTGATTATTTCATTAAAAGTAAACATTTTTTTAGCCAAGCGCTAGATCGTTGGTATTTATAATGATTTTTCATTTACTCTTTAATAGAAACATGTATCGTAGGTACTAAGTAATGCAAATAGAAAATATTTGACGGTACCTATGTCGATTTTTATAAGCAAAAACCCAAAAAAACTGTAAAAAAAAATCGCATACAAACTTAAAAATACCAACGATCTAGTGCATGGCAGTTTTTTTTTTTGTATTTAATTAAATAATCACGAAAATCCGCCATAAATGCGCCGTTGCCGGCTCGCGTGTGGAGAACGCTTTAGGTGCCCTAGGTGGCAACAACCTACATTGTTCTAACTGCAAAATCCATTGTAAAGTTTCATCCCAGCATCCCTATTCTACCCGGTTGTAGGTAAATACACTAGCACATCAAGCTACCCCAATCTGTCAAATTTCTTTGATAGATTTTCAACTTTACTGCACAAGCATAAGGTTCATGTTCAATTGGAAAAATTTGACAGTTTACGCAAGCTTGATGTGCTAGCGTCTGTACATTTTTATATTCTTGGCATTTTAGTATTAATAGACCAATGTTAGAATGCTCTGACTCAGTTTACACAAAATTATTTGTTAGAATTGTGATAGAATGAGAAGACGTTCGTTTTTTCTAAACCTATGGTTAATTGTGTAACACGCTAACAGTAGGATTAACTTTAATTTTGACAGATCGACAATATTCATTGCGTTATTTACGTTGATACTGAGACAACTTTTTCAAACATATGAAGCAATGGATTAGTAATATGCTTCAAACTTATTCAGATTGTTATTGATAGTGTGTTAAGCATTTAGGGTGGTGAACGTGATAGTGAATTTAAATCGTAATGCGACATATCTTTAGGTATACTGTGCTAACGCTGACATACAGACCAATTTACTTCCTAGCTAGACCATTACACAATCACAAACATAACCAAATGTGTTGCATTCGTATACAGAAGGCTTAAGGTGAATCTAGTCGACATTTTTTCCATACAAACTTCGGGAGTGTATTACTCCACTGTTCCACAATGCACATCAAAAATTTAACATGGTATAGTTCTGTCTCATTAATAATATTGTATGTACGAAAACATAATACTAAAATAAAAAGCCGCTAAAAAGTTAGGAGCCAGCAAAGATTAGTTTTTCGTTTACCTAACTTTGGGCGTGTTTAAGTAATAAAAGAAGTGTAAAATCACCAAAATCGAGTCGGTACCGATGAAGCTCAAATATCGAAAATTATTTATCGGTTATTTAACGTCACGCTTCGACCCTCAGGAACGAGCAACGTCACATTATTGTGTTCCGAAATCTACGCGTACGAAAATTTGGGCATAAAGTATGAATTCCAAAGTCTCAAAGGAGAGAGCAGCTGCTTTAACGCGATCATCCCGCGATGAAATTCGTAGCATATGAACGTGTCCCAAGTTCCCAACATCTAAGGTATATATAATTACCTTAATCGCTTTGTAAAAATAAGTAGTCATAATAGTGTCATGCTTACTAAATAGCGCAAAAGTAACATGACAATACCTGTACATAAATTAAAATTACTAGCGAAAGGATATCATTGTAAAGTGTCATTAACTATATCCAAGAAAAAGTCCATTTCAAATCGCGAATGGCCCGAAATGTAAATAAAAATTGTAATATTTATAAATTATTTTTCCATATTTGATGACAAATAACTAAGTTTCTTTGTTATTCGTTCCTATGTATATTATTGTGTAAAGACCTGGGTGCTTACTCTCGAATATAATTCCGATAGATCGACATTGGAATTGTTAGTCAAACGTCAGGGATTGGCTAGACTCAGTGAGTCCAGCCAATCCCTGACGTTTAACTCAACCAACTGACGTTTGACCAATGTCGATCTATCGGAATTATATTCCAGAGTAAGCACCCTGGTCAAACCGAAGCGAGCGAGCGGGGAGACGAAATTAGCTCGGGTGGAGTGTGTTCAGCAGGCTTAGCGCGAGAACCGTACACAAGCGTTTTGACGTCGAAAGAGCAGACAAGAATGACGTTTCCGTTTAGACTTTTGGCAGTTTTTCACCGAGAAATGTAAACAAGCGATTTCTGTTTTAGTAGAGTAGAAATAGAAAGCGTCATGCTAAGCCTGCTGGTGGATGCGCCTAGGTAGCCCAAAATATTTAAATTTTCGTGCTTTTTTTTAAATTTGCTGGTCGGTTTCAGGTTGTATGTTGATTAAAATGTGATTCGCGATCGTAACAAACACAGATTTAAAGAATAATAATCATTAAAATCATCAATACAACCAATAGGGTATTTTCCGATTTGATAAAAACTATTTTAATTTGAAGATTGGGACGATATATTTAACAGAAAAATAAAGTAAATTTATTAATACAGATTTTCTCAATTAAAAACGATTAAAATCTAATTTATTTGTCGTTGTTTTGAATTTACCGCCAAAACGCTCCTAACGATGACTTTTATCACGTGACATATGACGTCAATTCTGTATAAACGGCACCGGTACAAATACATAGTTTGGGGCCGTTTTAGAAGTATTTGTGCACAGAGGCACCGCACACCAGTAATATCACTTTCTATCCATAAAAAATCTTTTTAATTATAAACTCGACATTCACTTATTTAGGTACTTACTAACTACTTTAGTTTACACAAAGTTGACGTCACGTGATAAAAAGTCATCGTAAGAAGCGTTTTGGCGGTAAATTCAAAACAACGAAAAATACATTTGGTTTAAAACGTTTTTAATTGAGAAAATGGATAGAAATCAATTTATTTTTATTTTTCTGTTAAATATCTCGTTCCAATCTTCAAATTAGAATAGTTTTTGAAAAATTGGAAAATACCCTATTAAAAACACATTGAATAAACTATTTCATGAAAAAAAAAAACATACAAAATACAACCTGACACTGACCTGCAAATTGCAAAAAAAAACGCATATGCACGGTACAAACGTCAGCAAACCAATTCCAAAATGTCCCAATTGAAAATGAGCCTTATTGTTTCGTGATAAAGTTGAAAAACGATCAAAGAAATTTGACAGATTGGGGTAGCTTGATGTGCTGGCGCCTGTACCTTAGCGGCTTCATCTTAAAACAATCGGCGCACGCAGTCGCGTACTGCATCACGCTTGCTTCAATAAGCATACCTTAATTGTGGTTGTGCCTAAATCCTCTATCAGAATATGTAGATTGGAGGTATAAGGCCATGAAAATAGTTGAAAAACCAGTACATTTTATTTTTGACGTACTGACGCCAGTACATCAAGCTACCCCAAACTCTCAAATTTTTCAATTGAACATGAACCATAGACAGTGATAAAGTTGAAAATCTATCAAAGAAATTTGACGGATTGGTGTAGCTTGATGTGCTGGCGTCTGTACCTAAAGAATTATTAATTATAAAAACCAATTATAAAAATATTTAATTATTTTGTAGCTTATTTCTAGTCGAATAGTGCACTTCGCTTATCCCTATTGTATCTTGGTTTAATTTTTCGTGTCTAATACATATTACTATAATATGGTGTCTGTCTGTATTCATGTTCAATGTATGTATAAATCAAAATGCATAATATGAGTAGGTTCTATTGATAATTGTGAAATAATTATGGAGTTATCAGTTGTTAAATATCTTCTATAAATGATCTGAATATTTTTGTTATGCCAAATATGGTATGAAATAAATAATATATAATTAATCATGATTGTTTTTGTTTACAACCACCCTTCTAACTTAGACAGCAATCCATTTCTTTTTTCTGTGGTTTTAATCTTCCTACCTTTTCTTCAGTAGGAACAATCCAGAAATACCAACTAAACCCCGAGAGTTGTACACACTGATTCATCTCTTTATTCTGTGGTCTTCATCTCCAGTGGCGTAGCTACCGCAGGGCTAAACGAAGCAGTGCCCCGGGGCCCCTCAGACTCAGAAACTACATATAAATTGAACTAGTAAAAATTTCTCCCACATTCGGAATATAAACAAACCAGATTTCAGGAATGCGACTTTAATAATGGCAACTTGTTTGACATAATACAGGGGAATTCCCAACAAGTCTCGAACATCTTTGTTTGAAACTTACGCGGAACTCCCTTGCAGTGTTGCCAATTTAGCGACTTTGTCGCTAGAAGTGACGACATTCGTTTTGGTCTTTGCGACAAAAAATAAGATTTGACGAAAAAAATGTTTTAGCGACTTATCTGACGACTTTTGGAGTACAAATCAAAACAATTTTAGAGCTTGTAATAAATACATTTTTTGTTATCTCGACACAGAATGATAAGGTGCCAAGAGAAAACGCAAACGCGCTTGCTTAATTTCTCAAAACTTAGATTTCTTAATCTAATTTCTTTTTTTTTATAAATGCAATTGCACGTTTCTAGTATTTCTGGCAAATTATCATTTATGTGATTGTTACAATGATGGATTTTTTTTTTTATAAATATTAGTTTTTTAAAATGTAAGTATTGAAATTATAGTTAAATTACCGCCACTAGCCTTTTATGGCCTAACAAAATCCTGAGTCCGTTCCAGATAGAATCAGTTTTAGCGACTTTTGACTTTGAGTCTAGCGACTCGAATTTTTAGGAGTTGGCAACACTGCTCCCTTGTATTATTAGGCTGGTTTCACAGTCGCGGGGTCGAACAGCGTGTTGCACCAGTACGCAAAGACTACAATCGCGATTGACGCTTGAGAAATGTGGCGCGCTTCAACAGCGTGACTATAAAACGCTTGTAGTGAATTTACAAGCGCGCGAGTCTAGTGAATTTACAAGCGCGCGCTTTTCTTTTATTTTCATAAAATAGTTTTAATTTGTTCATTAAAATAATTTACAATTTGTACCTATTTGGTTTTAATTTTATTATGGAGTCGACTGAATTACAACAAATCTGGAGTACGTCGAATACGGAACAAACGATTTTAAACAGTTTAATTGGAGCCCTAGTTTATTTATTTTTTACCGCAGGGCATTTGGTTACGCCACTGTTCATCTCTCTTCCTTTTTTCATTTTATAAAGCCCAGAAATACCAAGTAATGACCAACTAAATCTCCTCGTTTCTTCCTGCTATAATACAACGAACACCTGAGTCTGGAGGGTTGTACTAGTACACACTATTCATATCTGTCTTCTGTGGTCGTCAACTCCCTTTTTTCAGTGGGAAAATCCCAAAAATGGCAACTAAATCGCCACGTTTCTTCCTGAAAATATAAGACAACGAACACCTGAGTCTGGATAGTTGTACTAGTATGTACAGAGGCCAGCACTCAAGCTACCCCAATCCGACAAATTCCTTTGATAGTTTTTCAACTTGATTACAAAGGAATAAGGTTTATGTTCAATTGGGAAAATTTGACAGTTTGGGATAGCTTGACTTGCTGGCGACTGTACATACTGATTCCATGTTAGGAACGCATGGTGTACAGACGCCAGCACGTCAAGCTACCCCAAACTGTCAAATTTTCCCAATTGAACATGAACCGAGCATGATCCTTGTGTTATGTAATAACGATGAAAATGTATCAAAGAAATTTGACAGATTGGGGTAGCATTGTGCTGGCGTCTGTACGTCAACAACCTATAATTTTCCAGTATAAGCAGATCTCGCACTGTACGGAAAACCTATACAATGCGAGATCAGCTGTACTGGAAATGTATAGCTTGATGTGTAGCCGTGTGCGCCACTAGTACAGGTGGCTGGAAATATACAGCGAAGCGATATGGCTAAAAATGAGGGTTATTTTCACATTTATTCACTAGTTGGGTGACCACGCATGGGCGCTTTACTTATGTTTCAGGGCGTGCGGTGCACACGAGCGCAGGGCCTTTTGAGGCACGCGCAGACCGCCGACCGGTCGCGGCGCCTCCAAAGAACCTGGTAGAAGTAGGTATTTAAAAAAAAAGCTAAAATATATTCAGCTAAAAAAATTCGACCTTACTTTGCTGGGTCCTATGCTCTTTTTATTCCTGAAACTTTTTGGCATAAATAAATCGACAAAGTAACTTGATGTTTTAAATATTCGCTCTCTCTTGTAACCTATATTCTCTTCATTCTCACGGTTTCTACATATTATATTGACATCGAATAGATTTATCTGTCTTGGTTAGCAAGCATTTTTATTTACATTTTATTTGCCCGCTTTGGTTTGTTTTAGTTTATTAGTGATCGATGGTTTTAGTATATTTAGTCGCTGTTTTATCGCATGCGCTCGGCGGACAGGAAACCGTGCGTATGCAAGGTGCATTCGCACGGTTTCCTGATCAGGATTCCTGATTCGGAATTTCGTGAGACTAGCGTAGGTAACCGGTACCTACATTTTTTGTATACTAGGAATTTACACTGCCAGTAAGAAGAGTGGCGCCGCACACTGGTCCCAAATTAAAAAAAGTGGACATTGATAGTAGACCGCTGATATTTTTTTTTATTGTTGATATAATGATAACAGATAAGGCAAAAAAATATTATTGTCCTACTTCAAATACTTTTCTCTAAAAAAAATATTTCTTTTTTTTTTGTATGGGAGTGATTACATTTTACTCAATTTCTCAAAAACCTTAAGCGATGTCAAGATGGCATTCACATATGTTAGAAAACTAATCATTCTGAGTATTTGGCTCGAAGAAACTTATTGCTTATCTCTGCGTACTTTCGAGATAATAGTGACAGAAAATAACATTTTTTTTTAATGTTAATTGTTCGCTTTTTTTTACTCATATCGCAATAGGTCCGCTGGCCAGCAAAATGGAGCTTCGACGCGAGTTTGCCGGGATAACAAGATGGCCGCCTCTCATGACGTAACGTAATACGGTCACGAATCGCGCGCGTACACCTCAGTGTACAACTAAATGTGGTTGCGATAAGACGTGTCCTTATTTTTTCTGTGCGCTTGAAGAAATGCTTGTTGTTTGTTTGTTTTGTTATTGTTGTATTTTGAATCTTTGGATTTTAAAATCAAATAATTTTTGTTTGTCTTTCTTTCGTCGAATTTGTTTTCGTAATTTTTTTTTTGTTAAAATCAAAGTCACTTTGTCTTTGATATCTTTGATTCTAATTTGTTTTCAATTTTCCTTAAAATTATAATATGTCCGCATTTGTCACCAACTTAGACTTATACGTTGTTCTTAAATCAGGAGGTGGTTTTAAAAATGTCGAATTTTTATTTAATGCCCTTATTGAACGTATTGGTGTTGAATTGTCTTCCGAAGATTTGAGTAATATTAAATTATTTTGTCGTAATTTTTCAAGTAATATCTCAAAAAGATGGTCTGCTTCCAGTAGAGCTCAAAAGACCTTTCTTAACAAAAATTCAGACTGGTTACAATCCCAAATAGTTTGGCCAAAATGTCAAAATATCGATTTAAGCAGCATTTTTAAAGTTGCCGAGGAAGTAATTCCAAATTTCGAAACGCAAGTGGATACTCATCAATTAAGTTGTGGTACAAGTAAAAAACCATTTGTTGATATATCTGATAAACAGAAGAAAAGGCGTTCTCTAACACTTCTAGATCACACAGAGGAGGAATTAGTTTATGCTTTATGTGCCAAATTAAAAGAGTCTAAAAAACAAAATTAGCAGCTATATTAAACGAACTCAGCCAAAACAAGGAAAAATGTGAGATGGTACATGATGTACTATTCGCTAAAAAGACTGACAAACCTTGTTTACCAGATGATAAAACGTTAGCGCTTTACACCTCAACAAATTTGTCAAAATGGCAATATCGAAATTTAAGAACTATTCTTGCTTCAGAGAAAATGTATGGTCTTCCATCCTATCAAAAGCTCCTGGAAGCTAAAAAAACTTGTTATCCTCCAGAGTCAGACATAACTGTAACTGAATCTGATGCTAAGATAAGACTTCAATCGCTTCTAGATTTGACAACCAATAGGATATTAAAAACAATTCAGCACAACTCTGCCGACAAAAAATCGCTAAAACTAATAAGCAAATGGGGTTTTGACGGGTCCTCTTCTCAAAGTAATTATAAACAAAAGTCACACTCCGACACTAAAATTGACGATTCTTCAGTTTTCATGATTAGTTTGGTTCCGCTTCGTTTGGAAGAAGAGAGTGGTACTATCTTGTGGCAAAATCCTGCTCCCTCTTCAACAAACTATTGTCGTCCAATTGGCTTTATATTTGCAAAAGAAACAAATGAATTGATAAAGAAGGAAAGTGCATCCTTAGAGGAAGAAATTCGTAATCTTGTTCCCACAATTGTAGATAATTTTGATATTAAACATGTTTTGTACATGACTATGATTGATGGGAAAATTTCTACTGTGATTTCCAATACTTTTTCTGCAGCCGTTTGTAATATTTGCAATACCCTACCTAGCAAAATGAATGACTTGGACTTTGTATCCAAAAGACTCATCAGAGAAGATATGTATAAATATGGTCTGTCTTCGCTTCATATGTGGATAAGATGTATGGAATGTATTTTACACATTTCGTACAACTTAGACTTCAAAAAGTGGGCTGCACGAAAAGAAGATAAATTGTTAAAAGAAATTAAAAAGAATTTGACACAAGAAGAATTCCGGGAAAGAACTGGTTTGTTAATTGACATAGTAAAACAGGGATTTGGTACAACCAATGACGGTAACACGGCAAGAAGGTTTTTTGAAAATTATGAAGTATCTGCTGAAATAACGGGTATCCACCCTGTTTTAATCAAGAGATTTGCAGTCATTTTACAAACAATTTCATCTGGTCAACTTATTAATACCAACTTGTTTAGGGAATATTGTAAAGAAACAGCAATGCTGGTGTATGTAAACTTATATCCATGGTATTACATGCCTTCAAGTGTCCATAAATTTTTGATACACGGTGCTGATATTTGTGAAAATTTCTCCTTTATTCCGATAGGCATGCTTTCCGAAGAAGCTGCCGAAGCGAGGAATAAAGATTTCCGGAATGTTAGAATGGCACATACAAGAAAAATCGGTAGAGTTCAGACTAATTTAGACATTATCCACAGCTTTCTAATTAGCTCAGATCCTTACATCAGCCATATCAAACCAAAGTTTGCTCGTTTACATAAACAGTTGTTTCCAGAGGCTAGTGCTTTGATCTTGAACAATGAATTGCTTTCGTTGGAAAACGAGGAAATAGAGATTTCTCAAGAGAATATAGACCCAAATATTAATCTTTCACCATAATATTTTTTCAGAATCGTTTTGAACATATTCAACTTTATGTTTGCAGCTTTATTTGTCTTAATTTTGATTGTTTTTTAAAACTGATGAAAATACTCCTTCAGAAAGGTCATAGCTTTTCAGTCATTAGTGAGCCCCCATAACCTCTTTTACAGAGAAGTCTCTTTTTATTTATTTGACATTACGCATACATTATAATTATGTGCTAAAGTAAGGCTATGATTAAAAAAAAGCAAACAATTAACATTAAAAAAAATTGTTATTTTCTGTCACTATGATCTCGAAAGTACTTACGCAAAGATAAGCAATAAGTTTCTTCGAGCCAAATACTCAGAATTATTAGTTTTCTAACATATGTGATTGCCATCTCGACATCGCTTAAAGTTTTTGAGAAATTGAGTAAAATGTAATCGCTCCCATACAAAAAAAAAAGAAATATTTTTTTTACAGAAAAGTATTTGATGTAGGACAATAATATTTTTTTTGCCTTATCTGTTATCATTGTATCAACAATAAAAAAAAATATCAGCGGTCTACTATCAATGTCCACTTTTTTTTAATTTGGGACCAGTGTGCGCCGTCATGAAATCACGTGTAACACTGAGGACGACTAATGGAATGCTATTGCTGGCGCTAAACAAGAAAATAAAACTCGTCGCTATTGGGTACACCCAATAAATACCTACTAAGAGAATAAAACAGTCAATTCAAATTATACAGTAGGTACCTATGTCAATGAATTCCTTTGATGACCTTCATAAATGACCTAGATGTCCACTCGACACAGTGCAGGCCCGCACCCTAATTGCGTAACTCACGATTCATCATAATCTGTATCGTTTTGAAACGGATTGTTAAACCATTGCTTCATATGTTCGAAAAATGTGTCTGTTCGACAACATAAATAACGCATTTAGGGTGCCGGTCACAGAGAACTTTAAAATACAGTTAAAACCATAGAAATATAAAAAGCAGAAATCTATGGTTAAAACCGTTTAAGACGACATCGTTTAGAACAAAATACCGTTTGTATTGACCAAAATCAAAGGTCCCGGCTGAATGCTATATGACCGCATTATTAAAAACATTGCTTTTTACGACATTGCTTATTATGACATAGGTGTACCTAATTTAGCGACTAATATTTTCGGAGAATTATTATGTTAGAACGACCAATTGTATTGTAAACAATTTGAATAGGTAACAGTGTCCACATCTGGGGCATAGGCATATGATGGTCAATGGCTATTAAGATCTGAAAAGTAAACAAAAATGTGTCGAGTTTAGGGTCTTTTGTAATTCCTAGAAACAAAATACACGTGCATGCAGTATAATCAAAGCCCGCTTCTTCATATCTTTCCAGTCAGTTTGTTACTTGCCTGTACACAAGACGCACCAAAACATATTGTCGATTTATTTGTGAAACTTTTGATATGTCGCAAAGAAAAAGAAAACAAATTAATACCGAGGAAAAATCGCGTATTATATATCAAAGCTAGAGAGTGGAATTCCAAACAAAGACTTGGCAAAAGAATATGGTGTATGACGTATGTGTATGACACTCGACAATTTCATCAATTTTTCAATTTCGTCAATTTCGTAATTTTCAATTTCGTCAATTTCCATTTGGAAAGAGAAGGAAAAAAATCAAACCCATAAAGAAACTTATTAATACGTCAACCAATGCTGCTGAGGGTGCTCGCCTTCTGGCCGTGGGTGAGTGGGAGTCGGGCCTCTGGCTGCAGGCACTACCGTCACCCAACATAGGCACCATGCTGTGTGACTCGACCTTCCGGCTCGCTACATGCCTTCGTCTTGGCGCTCCTTGCGTGGTTCTGCATCGCTGTCAATGCGGTGAAGGTGTCGACTGCCTCGGACACCATGGCTTATCCTGCAGTAGAAGCGCAGGCCGGATAGCACGGCACGCCAGCATCAATTATATTATTCGTCGTGCTATTGTCACCGCCGGGGTGCCAGCTGTTCTACAACCCAATGGCTTGGCACGCGACGATGGAAAGAGACCAGACGGAATGACCATAATGCCTTGGAAGTTAGGTCGGCCTTTGGTGTGGGATGTAACATGTGTCGACACCCTTGCGCCATCCCATCTTTCTTGTACGGCGGGTTGTGCTGGGGCGCTGCCGCAGGTGCGGAAAACCTCAAACGGCGCAAATATTCCAATCTTATTGGAACATATATGTTCGAGCCGTTTGGGGTTGAAACTCTAGGGCCATAGGGTCCGAGTGCCCACTTAGTTTTCCGAGACATTTCCAAGCGGTTGGTCGACTCTTCACGTGACCAAAGGGCTGGCCTATTTTTCGGCCAAAGAATCAGCATTGCCATACAACGTGGCAATGCTGCCAGCCTTTTGGGCACTTTTCCCATTGACAACGATTCGGACGTATTTTTTGATGCTTTATGATTATTTTCTTTTTATATACCTGTACATATCAGAATAAAAATATCATATAATGTTAAACCCATAAATAAGGGGGTATTTTATGACAGCAATTTTTTGAAAGTGAAACGAGCCAGAACAACAAACCATTACCGGCTGTTACGACTATCGGTTTTTACGACCAAAAATGAGTGGTCCCTTCGATGTCGTTATAACAGATTTTGACTGTATACTGAAAGGCGGGGTTCTGAACTTCTGAATAGAAATATCTGAAAAGACCCAAATGCACGGTTTCTTTTCGTAACAAACGTCAGGTATTTTTTTTTTTCAAATGTACAGACGTTCGTTTCGGAAACTAACTGCGGGTTCAGGTCATTCAGAGCTCCCCCGAGTGGGTTCCCGCATTGTCGTTGCGGGGGGGCTCAGTAACCGTGGATTCCAGCCACGGTGAAGCCAAGAGGAACACAAAGGTGGGGCCGCTCGTAGTGCTTTTGCCTTCAAGCCATTGACGTAGCGGCCAAAAAGTAGGTTGCGGTGAGGTGCACCGCAACTGAGGTGGGCCGCGATGTCGAATGGGAGGCATCGCGGCTGAGGGTTACGGGCTGCGGTAGAGGAGGAGTGCCGGTGCTTTGGCCGGGGCCGCCACCGTTTGATGGCGGACGCGGTGGGGCCGCAGGGGAAGAGGAGTGTCGGTATAGCGTCAGCCGCTCTCCCTATCCTCTGCGGCCGAAAAGTGGTAGACGGGACGATGTCAGCAACCACTGGTGGGGTCCGCAAGGGCCGATGCCTGCCAGGCAAAGCCCCTGGCATACGGGCTACTGAGGGAACACGGGTGGGTTTTAGTCAGTAAAAGTCTGACACGCCCTCCTGCTCTACTCAGCAGTAGAAGTCATTTGATGATTTCCCATCCAAAAATTCATCATTCAGAACGGGAAAATTCAAAATAACGTCATCCCGAATGCAGTGCTCGCATTCATTTTTGCAAGATAAAAGTAAAGGCAACACTCTAACGATCTCTTTCTGACTACATACTTAAGAGAGAGAAAACAATATCACTGTTTCATTCTTATGTATGTATTTAG
Organism: Polymixis flavicincta; assembly: GCA_949987655.1. Taxonomy (NCBI): domain Eukaryota; kingdom Metazoa; phylum Arthropoda; class Insecta; order Lepidoptera; family Noctuidae; genus Polymixis; species Polymixis flavicincta. The sequence continues at coordinate 12,296,646 of OX465191.1, read as the reverse complement.
CCTGTGTGCTGTGTTGAGTGACATCTAGGTCATCTATGATGCCCTGTGGCCGACGTACGGATTCCTAATTCGGATTCCAGATTCGGAATTCCGTGAGACTAGCGCAGGCGTTCGATTTTTTGTATTCGGAATTTACATTGCCAATGCCAGTAGATCTCCTTTAGGAGTATATGTGTTCTGTGCAGTAGATAGAGTGGCGCTTTCATGAAAGCACGTTTAACATGGACGAAAACGAATTGATTGCTATGCTATAGCTGAATAAAACAGTCAATGTCTGTCTCCTGACATACAGGTACACATAGTTCAGGAGCAGTGTTGCCATATATATTTACAGATTTATCTGTATTATATGCAGATTTTTCATCACCAATACAGATTACAGATTTAGCAAAACTTTTATACAGATTTTCGTAATTTTCGCTTCCTCACATAATCTATGATGAAATGATTGAAAATGTATCTCTTTTTAGTGTATAATAATTTAGTGTTAATTTATTGCCTTCAACATTTTTTCCCCTGTGTTCTGTGTAAATCGTTGTCCCTGGCAACATTTATAGCGTTTCGGGGAATCCCTTCAGTACAAATGAATGAACGGATGTGCAGAATGAAACGATTTGTTTGGTTGGAGTTTCAACTTCTAGCTCTAGTCGAGTATCGCGAGTCGTATTTGCGCTAAGATTTCTTGACTTTCTTGTCGATTTTGTGTTGTGACTTGTGTGTGCAGTGAGTGCTGCATTCTAAGAAAATTAAAATTGATCACTCTCAGTGTGAAGTAAATAACTTGTTAATATGCTCGCGAAAAAGTTGCGGAATACGCAGCATTTTAATCAGACTTGGCTGGAAGAAAGCAGTTTTAAATCATGGTTAACAAAAAGTAAAAAACTTTTTTCAAAAAAAATAACAACCTACTTCCAAAAAAACACTACAAAGTGCAAAATAACTTTAATTTCTGAAGTCGGTGACTTTGGATGTGTATTTTAATTATTCGTCACCGCCTTCCGAAATTAAAGTTATTTTGCACTTTGTAGTGTTTTTTTGGAAGTCGGTTGTTATTTTTTTTGAAAAAAGTTTTTATTTTTCACTTTTTGGTTACCTACCTCACACCAATTCGAAATTTCATCATCCTTGGCGTCAAAACAATGCATATTTATGCGATAGCAATATTCGCGGTTGATTTGCTGTAATTTTTTGAAGAGTTCCGTTGTCTGTCTCCGAAACGCATCATCAGATCTATATAAAATTTCAATGGGACCATTTCGGAGTAAACCCCGTTCGAACAAAAGAAGAATTTTGCAAATCCGTCCATATACGACGGAGTTATGCCCGAACGTACATTAAAAAAAAAAAATATATAAACATGTCGAATTGATAACCTCCTTCTTTTTGAAGTCGGTTAAAAAAGGGAGAAGATTACGCATACTGTAAATTTATACAGTATGCGTAATCTTCTCTACCCTGTTATAAACTCCAAGTTGATAAAAAAAATATTGTTAAAATGAATAATGAAAAATATTGTTAATATGTACAAAAAATAATAAATATTGTTTTCTTGAACAGATTTTATTACAGTTTTACAGATTTTATACAGATTTTAGTTTTGTGATTGTAGTTTTAGTTTTGTGTTCGTACAGATTTTGTACAGATTTTTCGAACGTTCTATCCAGATTTCTCGATCTGGCGTGTGGCAACACTGGTTACCATTTGTAAATCTGTGGTATTTTGCGGTTCTGTGATTCTGTTTGATTGTTTGTTGAAAAAACTTCGCGATAAATTGAAATTGCTCGAGTTTCATCAGTATTGGTATCACAGCAAAAAGCAGTCCTGAATACTTTGTTTCAGTCTTCAGTAGTCGCAGTTTTAGTTTTTTTTCAGTTAAACATTGTGGAAAAAGATTTTCAAACATGGACGAGTTGCGAGGGTTTTATTTGAATCCTCGCCCATCAAGTTCGCAAATGACCAAACTTCGGGGTCCCCTTACAGGAGGCCATCGAATTGTTAGAGAAGATGAAAACAGTGATTTGAATAGGAAGGAGGAACACCGCCATTCAATTATGTTGGCTAGTGGCACCGAATATGCGCGCGAAGTCAAGAACAGGGAAACTGAACTGTATTTGCGGGTAAAAATGATTTTCATTTATTAGGCATGCAATGCCTGTAGTAAAAAAGAGCTGTCTAGAATGTCCCTAGTTCCACGACGTTCTTGGTATTTTGTCCGCTAAGGCTCCTACAAACAGGCGCAGAGCGACCTGAATCTCTTAGAAGAAGTTTTATGCAAACTTCATGGAAATTGTTCTACAAGTGTTGCGTCGCGCCTGTCTGAAGAAGCTTTCATAGCTTATAATAATACTTACTGTTAAAGAAAACAATGCTGCATTGTCTATTCTGATACTTCTTACTATGATTGCGCTGAAGTAACTCACGTGGGTTGTCTTAGAAAGGTACTTAAAACTACCCACTGACCAGGTACTTTAAATATTAGGCTCTATCCTACATACATAAACGTAAGTTGAATTGCAGAATGAAACGGAACGTGAACAGTATGAGAGTATATCTGGAGGCCTGGAGTCTATGGAGCACTTGTCTTCTTGGGGCGCCTCCATTCAGAACATTGGGGAGCTGACGGAAGAGGCTATGACTGAAGTGTACAACAAGTACTCATTCCAAATGAAGGAGGACACCAATAACTTAGCTATCAATGAATATAAACAACAGGTGAGCTACATATTTTTCACTTATGATCCCTGAATTCTACAGAGTGTTCAAATTTGATCGAAATTAGAACTCGACTTTTTGACCTATTTACTGGATGGGTTTTTTGTTCATTTCTTTGTATATTGTCAGAAAAGTCATTCATAATATTATGTGGTTTCATTTATTGCATATACAGTGTAAACTCCATGTAACGACACTGAAGGGACTGCGCATGGAGAGAAATGGAGAGAAGAAAAATCAGTATTAGAAAAAGAAAGAGTTTATTTCAGACTAAGCAACTAAGAATACGATAATATAGATAATCCATGACTCCTACTAAAAACAGTCTACACATATTTAAGCAATCCCAATTTATAAACAAAGGAATGGATTTCTTAGAAAGTTCAGTATGCATTATGCGGACAGTCGAGTTTATTAAAGGCTAGGATAATAAAGCATTGTTGTCATTATTGAGAGTGGGCGTAATGCTAAATAGAATGTATCATTATAGGGAAGACAAGCTAAACCAATCAAACCCAAGTGATTTTGACGGCTTTCGGGAATCATTAAATTGAGTGATGTTACATGGAGTTTACAGTGTATGTGTTTATCATACTGTATAAAATTTAATTTAAATGGCCCTGCTGGCATTTCATTGTGTACTAAAGGCCCTTCCAGAAATGGCCCTGCATTGTTAGTACTTAGACTCACATGAAAAACAAATAATATGTATAATGTTTGGACTTTAAAATTAAAAGAGACCATGATTTCTGAGTTTGTTTTGGTGTTGCTTCACAGGGAATAGTCAGATGAGAAATGCCGACACCGTCTAGTTTTCAAAATATTGACCAACAAACAATTTACTTGTAAAAGTGTCTTATACAGGATACATTTTTAACCAGTGCGTAAACTTGAATTGAGCATATCATTCTAGACCCCCCAATGCAGAATATTTACGTCGGTTATTCAAAAAAAATATCTCAATAATTCACCGCATAACGGAAGACGTAGAGTGGGAAGGTCTCCGAGGTGGACCGATGACGTATTGAAGGCCGCGGGAATCCTCTGGATGCGGGAAGCACAGAACCGGTCGTAGTGGCGGAGCTTGGGAAGGCCTATGTCCAGCAGTGGACGTCTTTCGGCTGAAATGATGATGAGTAGCTTTTGTCAGCGTCTTCGCCCGCGTGGGCGTCAAAAATTAACCCTCGGGAACATACAGCCAGGAAGAAATATCCTATTTATTGATTAGATTTGGGAAAACAAACAGTAGTATATTAAGCAAAAACAGTAACAATCAAATTAAATATAACAAACTAGCTGTCCCGACAGACGTTGTCCTGTCCATCCAAAAGTCATTCATACAAAATCCATACCCTACCTACCCTACCTACGCTACCCTACCCTGCCTACCCTACACTACCCTACCCTACACTATCCTACCCTACCTACCTACGCTACCGTACCCTACCTACCCTACACTAGACTACCCTACCCTACACTATCCTACCCTACACTACACTATCCTACCCTACCTACCCTACACTATCCTACCTACCTGCGCTACCCTACCTACCCTACACTACCCTACTCTATCCTACCTACCCTACCTACGCTACCCTACCTAATACCGGGATAAAAATCCTATATCCGTCTCCTGGTTCTAAGCTACCTCCCCACCAATTTTCAGCCAAATCGGTTCAGCCGTTCTCGAGTTATAAATAGTGTAACTAACACGACTTTCTTTTATGTATAGATATACTACCCACAACATTTTCCACAGTTTACTATTATATAATAAAAACAAGTTCCTATTTGCTAGTATCCTATGTGGTAATCCAGGTTATAATCTGTGTGCCAAATTTCATCCAAAGCGGTTCTGCCGTTTTTGCGTGATTGAGTAACAAACAACTAAACATACAAACTTTCTCATTAATTTATACTATTAGTAGGAAGTAGGATTATGGTTTTGTTGTAATATGTTTGAAATTTTTTTTTTGTTCACGCCTTTGATACGATATGCTTAATGTAAAGCATTACCATTTGCACTTTAGATATTGGATCACATCCACGGTTACCCAGTGGTGATAGTGGAAGGTCCAACTGGGTGCGGTAAAACCACTCAAGTCCCTCAGTGGATCCTAGATGACTGCTACCAAGCTCGCCGAACATGCAAGATAGTTGTTACCCAACCAAGAAGAATTGCCGCTATCTCCATTGCCAGAAGAGTTGGGCAGGAGAGAGGTTGGGATGTCGGTGGAGTAGTCGGTTATCAGGTAACGTATAGCTTGTCAAACTCAAAGCAATTATTTCAATTAAATCATTTACAGGAATGTTTGAATTATCAAAGGTTAGTCATTCTGAAAAATGCTAGTTGTCTGTTCCAAACTGTGGTAGGTTCCTATGAAAAAGAATGGATAAGAAACTCCATGCCATGGGCACTGTTTTAAATTATATTATAGCGAAATATTAGTTACATCATAAAAAATTGTTAAATTTATAATTATAGGTATGTCTCTAAACGAAGCAAAAACACGTGCACGATAAAAGCATCCAGAATAAAAGCAAAATGAACCAAAAAAAAAGAATTCAACTATAAAATTCTAAGAAACCTATAGCTATAGGATGAAAGTTCTAACTTCGGTCCCAGCTTAATACTTCTAGTCGGTTTATGTATTTCGAACCTTATTCCAACTAGAGTAACGTCCTTAGTAAAAAAATTACAACTAAGAATCGTTGTTAGTAATTTTTTGTAATTAGAACTATCAGGTTCTAATTGCGTGTCTATGCAAAATAAACTTCGTATTTAAAAAATGATTTATTGTTTTATACCTCATGTTGTGTCTTGAATGTGATCTGTTTGCTTATGAATGGAGCAAAATGAAGCGTGTATGTTTGATGTTTTGCGAGAGTAAGTATGCTAGGTTGTCATCTATTATATTTTAGTATTTGTAATATTTTTATTTGCTATACCTGTTTAAATCTCTATGTTAATTAATGTAATTGGTGTTACCGTTTTAATTAACAGCTTTTGTAAAATCAATATAAAATTAACAGGTTGGACTGGACGCCCATACTTCGAGTGATACACGCATTAGTTATGTGACAACTGGTATATTGCTGCAAAAACTGGGTATGTCATACTTTTTTAATTCTAGTTAACGAATTAAATAGGAATGCAGTCTCGCGTTATTTACGGTATTGAGATTGGTAGTTGTAGATTTTTCCCAGCAATCAAGAAATATTTTGTTTTCGAAAACGAGAGCTCTTTTTTTATAAAACTGTGTTGTCCCACTGCTGGACAAAAGCCTACATTCCCTCTTTCCACGAATCTCCTGACCTACTGCAATTGTGGGCCAATCATTCAAGAAAGAGCTGTAGTACATACTTATTGAAATAATGCGTTTTTTTTATCAAAAACATTATATTTAATTAAAACACCTTACACCACCCAAACAAATACATAAATTATTATATTGCACAATCTCAAGCATAGTGTGTTAAACTACGCGCGCTATGTCCGCAAATCACTTTCGAGATTTTAGAAACGAGATTCTCTCCACAAGATTGAATCTCGAAAAAAGTCGAGAAACCAGTAACCCTAGGCAGAGACTGCAGTCTGCTAATTCGAACATCAAAAATTCGATTTGCCACTTATTCAGCTCTGTTCAGCTTTTGTCCATAGAAAACAACAATTTTGTATAGAGTCCGTTCAGCTTTCCGCTGCTGAACGGATGTGTACGCATCTCATACAAAATCGTCAAATGTGAGTAGTCCCAAAGTCCCATTCCCTTTAATAATTACTTTACAACTTTTGACAAAAACTTCCCTAATCAAAACATCACTAAGGTTGAAAGTTAAAACTACCTGTCATATTTGTGTAGGCCAAAATAGACCTTGATTTTTTATGGTGTGCAAGTAAAATTCAACCTTAAGGTGGTTGAAAAATACGAGGGCGAATACAAAAGATGTAGCTTTAGGCTGACTTTTCTCTAGCTTAATTAACACATAACATCACACCTTGTTTCTCCAATGGATTGGGCAGAGGAGTACCTTATAGTACACTGTTGGGACACAGGCCTCCTCTCTTAGAGAGGGAGTGGGCTGTAATCTACCGCGCGGGCCCAGTGCGGGTTGGTAGATGTCACATGTCATCGAATTTTTGGTTCCTTAACATGCCGATTTCCTCATGATGTTTTCCTTCATCGTTTCGAGAGCAGTGATGATGAAATTGTTTATACAAAGTAAAGCGACCGCCTAGGTTTGAAGCCACGACCTACAACTCGTAAGTCTGGGCCGGCAGGTACCACTAGGCTACACCTGCTCAACGTATAGTACACCCTGCCAGGGTTGCGGGTTGTTCGAAAGAGATACCGCCGCCGCTGGCACACAGGCTACTGAGGGATTTCCCACCGTCAAAAAAAAAAAACCCTGTAGTACACCCATATTTCGCCAGTTATGTTTAAGTCAGTAATAGCCCTCTATTAAATAAAGGGGCGAGCTTAATTGCATCTGTATATTTATAGTTGCTGCCAAAACAATGAACGAATACACACACGTGATATTGGACGAAGTACATGAACGAGGTCAGGAGATGGACTTCCTACTTCTCATCGTCAAGAGGCTGTTGTACACCGTGTCACAAGGTGTCAAGGTCGTGCTCATGTCGGCCACGTTTAACAGGTTGACGTTTGCGGACTATTTCAAGATACCGACCCCCCGGGGTCTGCAAATGTCGTCCTGTATCAAAGTTGAGAAGAATGACCCCATGTTTACTGTCAAGGTGTTCTACTTGAATCATCTGAATAAGTTTGGTTCTGTAAGTCTTTTATTTTTAATATATATTTTTAAGGTGGTACAGGAAAAGAGTACACTCATACACATGCAATAAAATCACGGCTTCTTCCCATAGGCTAGGCAGAAACTACAGTACGCTACTTGTTTCTATACAATTTCGATCAATAAACTCACAAGGAATGCATTGTTTAAAAATAGTTATAGATGTAATTTGTGTAATTTTATTAAGCAGTGCGCGAACTGTAACCATGAATTCAGCATATCTTTCTAGAAATTCCGACGGTTATACAAAACAAAATCAGCTGTTTCATAGAAAAGTGCAATACCTACTCGGTCAAATTGTATGGAGGATTTTTTTTTCTACGCGGTCTAGAATGATATGCTGAATTCATGGTAACAGTTTGTGCACTGGTTAAAAAATTATCTTGTATTTGAAGTTAAGATAGCACGTTGATCATATTGATTAATAACATAAAAATGTTACCTTCTAGATCCTACACCAATCAACACCAAAAAGCGATGAACCATCCATAGCCCCTGAAATGCACCACCTGGTGGTAAAACTTCTGAATGCGTTTGAGCACATAGACAAGCAGGAGGACCACATCACGGACCGCAGTCAAGCAGATCTGCCGTCCGTGCTCATATTCCTGCCAGGAATACACGAGATTGAGGACTTGTATGCCTGTCTCACAGACCTTGATTTGCGGTAAGTTTTATTTTTAACCGACGAAAATACGGAGGAGGTTATCAAGTCGACACGTATATATATGTATATTTTTTAATGTATGACCACGTATAACTTTTTTCAGAGTAGTCCGATTTTGATAATTCTTTTTTTATTGGAAAGGGTATACCCCGTAGTTGGCACAAAGTACTACCCTAAGGGTAGGAAAACAAGGGATGATTGATTGTTTACTCACAGATTTTAATACTGAGTTGTGTATTACAAAAAGTAATCAAAAATTAAGCATGTGGTAATGAGTAGATTATAGCCACAAAAAAAAAAAAAAAAACTTTTTAACAAAAAAATTACCGCCGAAAAAACTAAATTCGGAAGTCGGTGACATAAAATTAAAATACATATCCAAAGTCACCGACTTAGTTAGTTATTAAGGTTAAACAAAGCAGGTTTATTATATTTTCGTTTCAGTTTTTTCGGCGGTTAAATTTTGTTAAAAAGTTTTTAACTAGCTGACCCGACAGATGTCTATGAAAATTGAATTCGCATTGTTAAAATATCGGATAAGTTAAATTTATTATGGTCGTTAAGTTTTTTTTTAAAATTTTCGAATGTTACGCCCAACTTACTATTTTTTTTATTTCGTAAGAACCTTCTCCTGACAATAACAAAAACAACAAAAAAAGGATTCGCAAAATTGGTCCATCTCTTCACGTGTGATGCTGTGATGATTCATTTTTATATTATTTTTAATTACAACATAAGTTTCATAATGATGTACTGGCTCTGGCCATGGAACTGTTAGTTATACAGCACACTATATTTGTGGTTATAGGGGAAGCGCCAGGTTAGCCAGCGAAATTAAAATTTTCTTAAGTTTTTGCATTTTGCGAGTCAATGTCAGGTTTATATTTCATGTTCCGTTTCCCCAATCAGTATCCAGCTTAAGTGTCACTTCACACCGAAACGCCATGCAGGATGTTCTTCTTCACTGTACCGGCGTATCGCAGCCTTCTTCATACCGATTTGTCCAGTTCCTTTTTTGAAATTTGTTTTTTTAACTAGTCCTAAATTGTTTCGGCGGTTAAATTTTGTTAAAAAGTTTTTAACTAGCTGACCCGACAGATGTCTATGAAAATTGAATTCGCATTGTTAAAATATCGGATAAGTTAAATTTATTATGGTCGTTAAGTTTTTTTTTAAAATTTTCGAATGTTACGCCCAACTTACTATTTTTTTTATTTCGTAAGAACCTTCTCCTGACAATAACAAAAACAACAAAAAAAGGATTCGCAAAATTGGTCCATCTCTTCACGTGTGATGCTGTGATGATTCATTTTTATATTATTTTTAATTACAACATAAGTTTCATAATGATGTACTGGCTCTGGCCATGGAACTGTTAGTTATACAGCACACTATATTTGTGGTTATAGGGGAAGCGCCAGGTTAGCCAGCGAAATTAAAATTTTCTTAAGTTTTTGCATTTTGCGAGTCAATGTCAGGTTTATATTTCATGTTCCGTTTCCCCAATCAGTATCCAGCTTAAGTGTCACTTCACACCGAAACGCCATGCAGGATGTTCTTCTTCACTGTACCGGCGTATCGCAGCCTTCTTCATACCGATTTGTCCAGTTCCTTTTTTGAAATTTGTTTTTTTAACTAGTCCTAAATTGTTTCGGTAATGTTAACAGTGCTCGTTACGTTGGCAACCGATAATTGTGCCTGGTACAGAATAGTGGAACTTAACATCCAATGTAACACAAAAAAGCTGTCCAAACCTATGCAATGTAACATGAAATGTAACATATTAATTGCTACTGTTACTTAAATCTTTATTTTTACCAACTTGTTCTTATGTTCTATGAATCGAAAAGATTAGGTACCCATTAGTATCTCAGTACGCAATAATGAAATCAGGTTATTACGAAACCGATCTAATAGTGATACACTGCATTGAGGTACTTGGCTGTTGTGAAACAGAAACTCCAAGAGCCAGGGCTACACTGATGTTTGTGACTTGAAGTGAAAAATAAATTATATAAATTATACTTATTATTAGTCACATTCATCCTCTTTGGAGACTACATGCCTAAAGTTGTGCATTTTGATGAATATAGTGAAAAGATAGCCGACAAAGAATGCCGGTCATACAAGTGGTTCGTGCTGCCCCTGCACTCGACGATCACGGCGGACGAGCAGGCGCGCGTGTTCCAACGCGTGCAGCCGGGTCACAGGAAGATCATACTCGCCACCAACATCGCTGAGAGCTCTATCACCGTACCTGACATCAAGTATGGTAAGTAGACTTGCCAATATTATGGCTGGGTTAATATTTTTTATTATTTCTACTAATATTATAAATGCGAAAGTAACTCGGTCTGTGTGTTACGCTTTCACGCCTAAACCACTGAAACGATCATCATTAAATTTGGCAGAGATGGGATATGGAGAAGGACATAGGCTAGTTTTTTACGCGATGACCGACATCCACGCAGGCAAAGCCGTGGGCAAAAGCTAGTCACGGATAATTGATGCCAAAACGAATAAAGTAACGACTAAGTAAAATACTATTACACAACATTTTGATACAATATATTGATAAGAATGTAGGCAGACACCGGAAGACGTAGCGCGAGTAAGCAAGCTCCAATTAGACCAACATAGTGATGCTCCCGGTTATGTAGCGGATGTGGGCAGCTTTATGAATGTTTCTGTGGTTACTCAATTCGACGGGTATATATAAATTTGTTATGTATGACCACGCATATCTTTTTTCTATGGTATTTATTAGGATACCTGAATCCGTAAACAAGCTCTACTGCTGAACATGACGTCCTGGGTTCGTTTCCCAGGTCGGACAACGTTTTTTTGGGTTTTTCTATCTGTAATATTTCATTAGCAGTCCGCTGTCTGGATTTGTGCCCGTTTGATGGCAATAGGCTCCCTATTACATGGGACTTAAATTTAACTGGCGAAATGTGGGTGTACTATAAGGTACACCTCTGCACGACCCTTTGGAAAAGCAAGCAAGCCGTGATCTTATGTAATGTTTTATTTATCAGTAAAATCTCTCAAAAACCTTCTGAAACGAATTTAATCCAACAGTGATCGACTACTGTCTGATGAAGGTGATGGTATCGGACCCTGACACAAGCTTCACCTCGCTGCGGCTGGCGTGGGCTTCTAAGACCAACTGTGAGCAACGCGCGGGCCGTGCCGGCAGAGTGCGCGACGGACGCGTGTACCGACTCGTCACGGACAAATTCTATGTACGTGTGCCCCATTCTAAAAAAAAAAGAAAGAGGGTACAAAAAATATTCTGCACAAATAAGTCGCACATTATAAAACAAACATAATGTAATGTGATATCTTTTCTGGTAACAAATGTAATGTGATATCTTTTCTGGTAGAGATTGTGTTGAACTAATTTAATTATGTGTTTAATTCGTTGTCATTTTAATTATTTGCGTATAACTTCTGAAAAAAATATATTTGTAAAAAATTCAGACACAACGTAAATTGTTATTGAATAGATGAAATGAAATGAATGAATACAAATTAGCCAAAAGCCTCGTTTTAATATTCTCACATTGATGGACTCAAAAGACTAAATGACGCAATGTAACATCTTCGCTAACATTTAATTTGATGAGATGTTTTTTTCTCATTGTAACAATAGTAAATATAATACGATTTTTGCTCGATATACATTACAACTCAATTATTTCCTTCTGTCTTAATGTAATATATGTATTTAATGTAATTTTTACGAATGCATACTGGACGTCAATTAAAATAGGGTATTTTCCAATTTTTTTTAAAACTATTCTAATTTTAAAAATGACACGAAACTTGTATCAGATAAATAAAAGTAAATTGATTTAAAGTAGTTAGTAAGTAAACAAGTGAATGTCGAGTTTAAAATGAACAAGACTTTTAATGGATAGAAAGTGATATTACCGGTGCTTCTGTCCACAAATACTTGTAAAACTGCGCCAAACTAAGTAATTGTACCGGTGCCGTTTACACAAAGCTGACGTCACTATGTCACGTGATAAAAAAGTCATCGTAAGGAAAGTTTTGGCGGTCAATTCAAAACAACGAAAATTAAATTTGATTTTAATCGTTTTTCATTGAGAAAATGGGTACAAATTTTATTTAAGTAAATATTTATTTAATTTAAGTAAGTCCCAATCTTCAAATTAAAATAGTTTTTATTAAATTGGAAAATACCCAATTGTGTCGCTGTATAATTACACAAACTACCAAATGTGTTGTCTTACAGGAAGGATTACAACAAGAGTGTCCGCCGGAGATAATCCGGTGTCCACTGGAGAGACTGGTGCTCCTAGCCAAGTTGTTGGACATAGGCCAGCCCAGTGATGTGCTGGCTCTAGCCATGGACCCGCCAGATATCAGCAACATACAGCGCACTATACTTGTGCTTAAAGAGGTAACTTATATGGACGAACACAATTGTTTTGTTCTGTTTTATTGCATTCTTCTTCTTAGCGTGTCGATATAAGAAATCCCTTCATCAACCGAAAAAGAGTTGATAATCTTCAAATGGCTGAACCGATTTTGATGAAACATGTCTAAGAATACTCCCGACGAATAATTCACCTTTCAAACTAAATCAAAATCGGTACATCCGTTCTACGAGCTACGTTGCCACACACACACACACACACACACACACACACACACACACACACACACACACACACACACACACACACACACACACACACACACACACACACACACACACACACACACACACACACACACACACACACACACACACACACACACACACACACACACACACACACACACCACACACACCACACACACCACACACACCACACACCACACACCACACACACACACACACACACACACACACACACACACACACACACACACACACACACATACACGTCAAACTTATAACACCCAGTCGTTTTTGCGTGGGGGGTTAAAAAATAACACTGTGATAATCTTAATGAATTACTAAAAAAAACGTCAATACCTTATAATGTGCCCACTGCTGGGACACGCATCTTCTCTTCAAGAGGGAATGGGCTATAAACTACCACGCAGACCCAGTGCGTATTTTGGTAGATGTCACATGTCTTCGAATGTTTGTTTCTAGGACATGGCGGTTTCCTAACCCTGCTTTCCTTCACCGTTTTGAGAGCAGCGGTGATGAAGTTATTTACACAAAGTAAAGCGCTTGCCTGGGTTCGAACCCACGACCTATAACTTGTAAGTGAGGGCCGTTACCACTGCAGGTAGACAGTTGAGAGTTTTATACCGAGAAATGTAGACAAACGATTTCTTTTCTACGGTAGAGTAAAGCGTCATGCTAAGCCTGCAGGGCCACCATTGCTCCCGGGCGGACAATCATCATCATCATTTCAGCCGAAAGACGTCCACTGCTGGACATAGGTCTCCGCCAAAAGGGGGGATTTGCCATAATCGCCACGCTTAGCGGGCGGGTTGGCGATCGCAGTATGGTAGTAAAATGCATAGAGAACGCTGCTGCCTGCAGTCGCCTTCTACGACACCCACGGGAAGAAATGGGATAGTGCTATTCTTTTACGTCCGGCACCACACGGAACAACGGCGGACAATATAGCTAGTTCATAATGAATGTCTCAATCAGATCGGTGCTCTAAAGAAGACAGTGGATGACAAGTGGTGTTCCACGGACGGTGACCTCACGTTCCTGGGCCGCGTGGCCGCGCGCCTGCCCGTCGACGTGCATCTGTCCAAGCTTGTCATGTTGGGATACATCTACGGGTGTTTGGAGGAAGCCGTCTATATGGGTGAGAATTGCTTGTATTTAAACTGTATTGGCTGTCTTGAAGGTCTATTGGTCATAAAGAAAGAAAGAAAGAAAAAACGTTTATTTGCGGTAAACATGACGCAAAAAGAACAGAAATACAAAAATAAGAAAAGGTTGAGGGAAACATGCGTCACATCCACACAAAACGGCTATCGCTCAGCATTATGCTGCGACCCTTTGCAAGACAGAGCCCCAGCGCTGGTTTTCAGTGGCAGCCGGCTTTGACGTATTGACGTCGCCCGGTGCCTAATGTTTACTAATTTTATTTTGTATTTATTATTTGTTGTATATTGGCAATTATCATCATCATCAGCCTATAATGTTCCCGCTGCTGGGACACAGGCCTCCTCTCGGTGAGAGGGATTGGGCCGTAATCCACCACGCGGGCCCAGTGCGGGTTGGTAGATGTCACATGTCTTCGAATTTTTGGTTCTATGACATGCCGGTTTCCTCACGATGTTTTCCTTCACCGTTTTGAGAGCAGTGGTGATGAAATAATTTACACAATAAAGCGCCTGTCTGGGTTCGAACTCACGACCTACAACTCGTAAGTCGCGGCCGTTACCACTTGGCCACCACTGCTCTCATATTGGCAATAGAAACATAAAATCTATGAACATTTCAACTGTCTACTGTCTAACATGCGTCACATCCACACAAAACGGCTATCGCTCAGCATTATGCTGCGACCCTTTGCAAGACAGAGCCCCAGCGCTGTTTTCAGTGACAGCCGGCTTTGACGTATTGACGTCGCCCGGTGCCTCAAACAATTATTAGGATAAGCGAAACTGCTAAGGTTGGGGTCCTTGGTCGATCTTCGGGTCGGGTAAAATTTTATTGGGTTTTGAAGCGAAAACTTCTTTAGCCGCGTTGAGGGAGTTTTGGTACGGGCTAAACTTATGGGTTAGTGTCACCGACATGCTAATTTGACGTTGTGTTGAGATATTGAGTTATTTGTCCAGTTTTCACTTCTGTTGTCTACTGTAGGATATCTCAGTAGCAGCAGCAGTGGACACTGGATATATAAGTATTGATGGAACAAAGTTTGCTTCTATTATAAGGGACTTAAACCTCTGCTTATAACTTCTGGGAAAATAAAATGAAAATAGAAAATAGTTTGTTTTGAGAAAACAGTTTGTTGACTACATTTTCGTCTGGTGTTTATGTGAATGTCGATGGCTATAAGAGTAGGGGTAGACCAAAGAAACGATGGATGGACTGTGTGAATGATGATTTGGTTAGAAAGGGTGTGACTACGGAGATGACGACTAATAGAGAAGTGTGGAAGCAAAAGACATGTTGCGCCGACCCCAAATAAATTGGGACAAGGGCAGGAGAATGATGATGTTTTTGTGAAATATTTATAAATATTGAATCTTAAAGCCATGTCTTACAATGGTGGTAGAAAATGGAAGGGGCCAAAGTTAGCAATCTCCTATAGATTAAAATAATAATAATATAAAAACATGGATACAACAGAGTTGTCATACTTTAGTATGACAACTCTACAGACAGTTTTATTACATACAGTTGTGCTTAGAACAGAATGCACAAATGTTTAACTAACATTTTTGTATTATTTCTTTGACAGCGGCCGCAATGTCAGTGAAGAACCTATTCAGCAGTCCTTTCCGCGAGAGATTGAACGCATACAACTCCAAGTTGACCTGGGCTGACGGCTCCACCAGCGACTGCATTGCCTTCCTTAATGTTTATAAGGTAAGCTTATGATCGATATTTTTGTGATGTGTGGCTTCTTATTAAACGAATACAGTATTTATATACTTACCAGTTTTGCATGAAAGGAATTGGAAAAAACTGGCCTTGTGATACGGAACTCGTAGGAGTCGGATTTGGACACGAAGAGTTCCGTAACTAAAGGCAAAAAACGCCAAAAAAAAAACACGGTACTTGTATGGCAATAAAATTAAATAAAGTTAAAAAATTAAAGTGGACCCTTTTAATTTTTATAACTTTTTTTTTGTAGTGGCAATAGATACATACACTCTATGAACATTTCAACTACCTACCTATTATGATTCTTGAGATACAGCCTGCTGACAGACTTCAACTTTCATATTTATAATATTACATTTATTTGTTTTCGTGTATTATTTATTTTTGTTAATCCTTTTTTAATGTAAATTTGTCCGTTTTCATTGAAATTTAACCATGCAATAACTTGGATCGTATTTTCCTAATTTCGAATTAATAATAGAGGATGCCTGTGATATAAGTTCGTCATTCTTTTACATATACAGGTGTGGAGCCACCTCCGCCAACAACAATACTTCCGCAGCACCGGCCAATCAGAGGCACAGTGGGCGCGGCGCTTCTACGTGCAAGCGCGTGCGCTACGGGAACTGGACGAGTTAGCGCGGGACATTTTCAAGAGACTCTCTACACTCGGCATCGACCAAAGCAATGGGAACTCGCCCTGGAACAAGCATGAGCTTGCTCTGCTCTATAAGGTAAGCTTGAGAATGTATTTAAGACTAGCTTTTGCTAGCGGCTTCACCCACGTGGAGGTCGAAAATTATCCCACGGGAACTACCGGGATAAAAAGTATCCTATGTGTTAATCCAGGTTATAAACTATCTGTGTGCCAAATTTCATCCAAATCTGCTCAGTCGTTTTAGCGTGAAACTTTTACATTTATAATATTACTAGCTTCCGCCAGCGGATTCTCCCGCGTGGAAGTCGGAAAATATTCCGCTGGAACGTACTACCGGGATAAGAAGTATACTATGTGTTAAACCAGGTTATGATCTATCTTGCCGGGGATCGCGGAAGTCTCAATAGTTCCCGTGATCCCCGGTGTAAGTGAGAGACGGAACACCGGGGTGGTTTTAGTCAGTAAGAGTCTGACAGACCCCTCCGCCCTCCCCGGGGCGGAGGACATCCATGAGGATTTCACCCCGTAAACAAAAAAAAAGGTTATGATCTATCTGTTTTCCAAATTTCATACAAATCCGTTCAGCCGTTTTTGCGTGATTGAGTAACAAACATACAAACTTTCACATTTATAATATTAGTAGGAAGTAGGATAGTTCAACACTAGGAAATCTGCCACTCTCCAAAGAAAACTAACCTTTGGAAGATGCAACTACACTCGTAATCTCATATAATTTAAAACAAGATTAAATTTAAGTGTTTGATTGTATTGTTCGTCTAGTGGTCGCAAGCGCTACTACAGAGCATTAAGCCCTGGGTTTTATTCCAAGAAGCTAGATGGAGTCGTCATTTCCTTTCTGATTAGAGGTACTATTGAGGAAACTTGCACCTGACCAATTTGAAAACAAAATCCCGTGCACACAATGACCACATCTGTTAGCAAGCGTTACTATAGCGGCTGACCGCAGCAATCAATAATAGTCCTTACGGTGTATAGATGTTAGTTTCCTCGATCACCTGTGCGTACCCTTTCGGTTAATACAGACGTGATTTTATGTAATGAGGATTGTAAATCTACTAGCCTTATGATTGTGTTTTGAATTGATTTGTGATTCTTGTAGTAAAAATAAGTTGCGTTAGAATATAAACTTTGTTTTTATTAACCGACGAAAAAACGGAGGAGGTTACTCAATTCGACGCGTATATTTTTTTTTATGTATGACCACGCATAACTTTTTCCACAGTAGTCCGATTTTGATAATTCTTTTTTTATTGGAAAGGGTATACCCCGAAGTTGGCCCCATATAAATTTCGCAGAAAAATTCTAACCCTAAGGGTAAGAAAACAGGGGATGATTGATTGTTACTCACAGATTTTAATACTGTGTTGTGTATTACAAAAAGTAATCAAAAATTAAGCATGTAGTAATTAGTAGATTATAGCAACAAAATATTATAAATTAAAAAAAAAATATAAAATTAAACCGCCGAAAAACTGAAAAGTAAAAAATAATAAACTTGCTTTGTCCAACCCCAATAATTAAGTTCGGAAGTCGGTGACTTTGGATGTGTATTTAATTATATGTCACCGCCTTCCGAACTTAGTTATTGGGGTTGGACAAAGCAAGTTTATTATTTTTTACTTTTCGGTTTTTCGGCGGTTTAATTTTTTTATTAAAAAGTTTTTATAGATATTGAGTATTTTGTACCAAAACTTCATTATAATTTCAGATTTCGAATTCATATAGGCAAAGAAAGCATTCAATCGACTGCGCGCGCACACAAGTAGGCAAAAAAATATCCAAAATGGGGTTAAAGATTCTAAATTCAAATTCTAAAGGTTTTCAAATGTACAGGAAAAGTTTTTATCCAGTGCGCAAATTGTAAAAAAAAATTCTGCTGGTTCATAGAAAAGTGCTATACCTACGCGGTCAAAATGTATGGAACAGCTGATTTTTTTTTCGTTTAACCGGCAATAAATTTCTGCGGTTTCTAGAATGATTTGCTGAATTCATGGTTACAGTTTGCGCACTGGATAAAAACTTACCCTGTACAAAGTGGTATTACATGGTATGAAATTTCCAATAACAGAAGACTTACACTGATTAGCAGCGGGTCCCGAACTAGGCACAGCCTGTTTTTGGTCACCCATACAGTACACAAAGTTAATAATTCTGCTAGCGCAAAATTGTTACAAATTCAGAAGTTCCTTATGATTTTCAAAATTTACAATTATGTGATAAAGAAAATAAATGACATATTAGATACAAGACAGTTAAAGTAAGCGCGTGGTGTAAGTGTGAGTGAGGGTATGTGTTCTATCAGAGTGTATATTAACATGTGCTGCAAAGTAAACTTTTTGTTTCCCATAAGACCGGCCCAGCAACCATTCTTTTAGTTTTGTTTTGGCCTCAAGAGTAGTTGTTCGGTATAGGGAAGGTTTTGCTTATAGTGTAGCGGCACTACAAATAAAAATGCTTCGCAACAAAATCGAAAAAACGCAAAAAGAAAAGTGGCGCCATATACAATGCCACAGGCGAACTATTCTTAGAAATTCTACATCGCTCAATCAGAGTTTACCACGACACTCGAATAGATAAAATATCCCGACATCAACTGTCGGGCAGTTGCCCACCAGACACAATACCCGTCTGGTCGGAGGATGCTCCTTTTCAATAGAGGATGAGCGAACTTTACACCCTGTTTCTCATACCTCTATAATAGCATTAAACACCCGTATTGGCAAAAACGACGAAAACCAAGACTAACCGTAACCTATTGCGAGTGTGGTGTTCCTGACCAAACTTCACTTGCTAGAGTGCCCAAAGTGTCCGTAATACCTTTTTGATATTTATTTATCTTTGAGGCACGCAGTTATTGTAATGTTTTTTCTCTTGCTTACGATACTTGGGCCATACATTTTCTTTTTTAGTTATTAACCTTTCAAGGACCTCTTATCGGCCTGACGGAAAAGTGGCGTCCGTACCATAAAGGACGGACGTCATTTGACACTTGAGATTTTTTCGTTCGGCGAGCAAAAAAAACGTCCGTGTCGATTTTTTGTTGCCTCCAGCTACTTAGATATAAGTTTTATGGCTTCCTGAATAGGCAAGCCATAACATAAACATTGTGAGTCGTTCTAAAATACGTTGTAGTTTATTATAAACAATGGAAATTAGAGACAATGACTGAGCATGTCTTTGTTCCCGTTTGTTGTTGATTTGTCATAGAACTGCCGTCTCAATTTGCTCGAAATTTTGGATGTTACTTATTGAATAGACTAATAATCGAACAGCAGTATTTTTTTGGGAATCCTACTCAACATTTTCGTAATATTTAAACTCAAACTTCATATCGCGCGGAGGTCAACGCCCGTGTTGTGCACTCGAACATTCAAATGGTTTATATAACAAATTTTCTCATTAAATAGAATGAGATTCTTATTCTAATAAGAAAATACATTGTTTACATACCATTTTATACACCAGGATCCACATAATTCACCATGAATCACTCAAA
This sequence comes from Polymixis flavicincta, assembly GCA_949987655.1. Taxonomy (NCBI): domain Eukaryota; kingdom Metazoa; phylum Arthropoda; class Insecta; order Lepidoptera; family Noctuidae; genus Polymixis; species Polymixis flavicincta. The sequence goes on along the minus strand of OX465191.1, from coordinate 12,276,710 downwards.
ATAAACACAATTCTCATATCACTGCACATTGTTCACAAAGGTTTGTTTACGTTTCATATTTCGTCGAAATATAAGTTTTTATGATGCTATTTGATACAAATATTACCTAAAACGATGTAATAACTACTTCTAAATGAATATTTATCCACTTATCGTCGAAAACACACAAATAATAAGAAAAAACACTATAAAACTAGAGAGCATACCACGAAAAAGTACCGATGACCAACGAGTTCGAAACGTCACTTTCAACTTTTTTTTTTCGTGTTACCAGATTATATTTTCCATAGAGATTTAGTTCAACCAACTGTGTGTGTAACTAGCATTACAGTAAAATTGTCGCAGACGATATAGAACTTTATTTATATTCAGAAATAAGGCTAAAAACCGCCTGAACGGCGCGGTCGGGGATGCGACCACAAGCCTTTTGGGACTAAAAAATGGCGGTTTCGCATGCGACCAAAAGTCGCTGAGCGGAAGTTGTTTTTGTGTATCGTGATGGTTGAGCTATCCGGTGTATACGTTTGTTTGTCCACAGGTAATAATAGCGGGCGCGTTCTACCCGCAATACTTCGTGCAAGTGTCAGAGGATGAAGGTCGTGAGCGAGACGCTGTACGTACTCTAGGAGGACTCGATCCCAGAAACACTGTAAGTAAACTGTATTTATGTGGTTTAGGAAAAGTAACTTTAATACCTGCACATAAAGTTCAGTTACTGCTGCAATTTGGATATTTGTGTGAACTTTAAACTAGTACTTCTAAATTAAGCTTAGTTAACAAACTGTTAAGTTGATATTTGTTTAAACTGAAATGTTTTGGGATTTCAATTCACATTACTTTTTGGCTCGATTACACTTACCACAACCACACCGCAACTCGTGGTCGGGAGTTTTTTTACGCAGACCACATGAGATGCCTACCACATCAAGGCCACGTCGCAACCACAACCGAGACCGGACGCACACACAACACTGCGTCGACGCGATGTCATAATATTTTTCGGTTACCGCAACGCAACTGTATGAAACTGCAGGCACACTATTCACATGTGCTTGCCCAGCTTCTATCGCTGCGATGTGGTGTGAGTGTGTTGACTTTTGAACGGGCCCCAAACCCAAATTCTGTCGCTGCAATGTGGTCCGTGGTCCGATGAATTGGCCCCAAAACTTATTTTGGTCCCTCCTTTGATCTTCCGTACTATTTTATTTCCGTAACTTTTTTTTTGTCCATGAAAACCTGCATTGCTACAGTTTATTTTGACCACAGTTTATTTTGAGTTCAGTTTATTTTTTATTTTCCCCACAGTTTATTTTGACTTACGCAATTCCTTTTTGCAGGTTTACCTGAAGAACTTCCCGGAGAATCAGCCGGGTGAGGTGTACGCCGCGGCCATCAAGAAGGCGATCTTCAAACACATCTCCGACGAACCGCGCGTCACCTTTGATAAAAACAGCAGGTATAATATAACAGAACCTACGCACTTTTCGTATAAACCGTTAAATTTTATTGATTTATTTAACCATTTATGTACAGACGCCAGCACATCAAGCTACCCCAAACTATCAAATTTTCCCAATTGAATATGAACCTTAAAATTTATGAAATAGAGTTGAAAATCTATCAAAGAAATTTGACAGTTTGGGGTAGCTTGATATGCTGGCGTCTGTACACACATACATAAACAGACAAGAAGATGCTTATTTCTAAAAAAATATCTTCCAGCATACCTGCGATAGGAGATTTTGTTTTTATTGATTTTTTGGTTGATAGGAATTTTCCGTATATTTAATGTGCAGTATTTTTTTTTTTTGGTCTCCTAGCTGACCTGAGATGTTGCCCTGTCCAAATTTCAACTTCTGTAGAAAAATGCACTTTCAGTTTTCCCAAATTGTCCTTTTTTCCAGGCAACTTTTAAAATGTTTCTTTCCGTAAAACGTAATTACGAACATTTTAAAACAAACATTAGTCAAATCTGCCCAGCCGCTCTGTATTGATGCGCTTTTACCAACAAACATAATTTCATTTTTATTTATTTATGTAGTTATAAACCATAGGCATTTCTATCAGCACTACAAAAAGATTTTAACGTGTATCATATTTATTTTCTCCATTCAGAAAAGTCTATTTGACGTTCAACGACGGGCAGGATGCTAAGAATGGAAAAACAAATAGCGGAGTAAGTTTTTCATCATAATTAATATCTACAGGTAGTATATAATGGCACGTGTTTTAGAAAATGAATTTCGGTTTTCTACAGCGCCGCCTCTATCACTCCTACATGTGTGCGTTCTAAGAGCCTGTCCAGATGAGGCGTTCTGCGCACGAGTCCACTCGCGCGTTTCAATTTATTTTGCGTCTAGATACCGCGTTTTACGAGCGTTTCTACGCTTGGAGGGATTACCTGCCAGTTATAAACATAGACTCTCGGATACAGCAGTTGTATTGTGGCTTGCATAACGTCGAAGGAAACATCGTAAGCAAAGAGACAATCGACAATTTAACGTGCATCCAATTCTTAAATTTCTCAAAAAATAAGACCCCTCGCCACAGACTCGCGCGTATAGTACTGGATGCAGCAATGGTGCTCGAGTATTTCAACTCACGCGGCGCTCGCGCGTTAAACGAGCGAATCGAGAGTCCCGCTCATTGCACGCGATCGCCATCACAGATCGCCTCATCAGCCGTGCTATTCTGTAACCATCTCACCGGGTGAAGAGAGCCAAGTGAGCATGGAGTGAGCTGTCAGTGTCATCCCACTGATGCTTAGAATTGACCAAGCGTTACATTATTACATTATACGCGCACTCGCGCCTCAGGCAATATAAGGACTAGTCTAGGAAAAATGAAATCGAAACACCATTGAGTTCCTGACTGAGTTTTTGTTTTGCTACTTTATTTGAAAAACGTCCCAAAATGTAATACATGATGCACACTTAAACACTACAATTAGCATACAATCATAATCCAGATTTAATTTCGATTATGATTGTAAATGTAATGCTTGGTCATCCCTAGCATCAGGTGGAATGACACTGACAGTTCACTCCACGCTCACTTCACCCAGTGAGATGGTTACAGAATAGCATAGCTGGACAGGCTCCGTTCGCGTTACCCTACGATCGCGCGGGCGTAACAATATTGCGGCCATTAATATTTCGGTTGTCTATTGTTTGCCCGAAGATTATATGCCATAATCATCATTTTCCCGAATTTCATTTACCCGAATTTCATTTGCCCGAATGTTTCATTTGCCCTAAAAGACATATGACATACTTTTAATTGCCCGAATTTTAGATACCATAAGATACGAATGCCATTAGACATAATATTTAAATGGCATACAAAAGAAGAATTTTTGCGTGCTTTAGCATCAAATTTGTATTTGCATTAAAAAAGAAATTGTACTACCTAATTATAATTATATAGTTTGATTATTAAACTTGTTTTTAATTCTAATACTTACCTACTTATTAGCTTTCTGGCTGTCGATGTCGATGGGTGCGCAATGTTTGGTATAATAAGAATAAACTTATTTATTCTGTGCATGGTTTTTTTTTCTGTGCATGGTTGATGGTGGGCTAGGTCGACTTCGTCCTACTTCTGTGTGGTTTATAAAAAAATAACCACGAAGGGGAACCAAACCTGTCCGAGTCGGGGTGCCCTAAAGTCCCAATTGCATCCAATTTCTCTTGATATAAACAACCGTTACACACCCGATGTCGATGGCAAATTATGTTATGGCATATCATAATTATGGCATGTGATAATTAGGGCTTACAATGATTATGACAAATGATGTTATGGTAAGTGACTTTATGGGAAACAAAGATTCTGGCACGTGACTAATATGGCAAATGAGTATTATGTCGTATGATATTATGGCTGTTGTCTATTATGGCAAATGATATTAGGGCAAATAAAATTCGGGTATACGGCGGTATACCTTATATTTCGTGCTCTGGATTTCCAACACACTGCTTACCGCGGAGAGTTGAAAATCGAACCGTGTGCTTTTCGACTTGCTGGGATATCTGAGGGGTAATTCTCGTAATTTCTAAGAACGTTCGCTTTCTGATCTTAGTCTTAATCTGTCAAAAATGCTTCTAGTTTTCACACATTTTTGACAGTTTCTTGTCGCCGAGATGAGACTGCGACTACATTTTGAACGTTTTTAATTACGAGAATTGGCCTTCTGTTGGATTCTCAATGGTCGGCTCAACACAGATAGTTGAAAATCGAGTGCGCGATAAAATATCGCGAGCTTAAGCCTACCTAGGCTTAAGCTCGATTTGTTTATTTACCCCCCCCCCCCCCCCCCGGGATAAAGCTTTAAGGTGCTTTTACACGGGCAACTTTTTAAGCAATTATTGCTCAGCAACAGTAATGAATCAATCTGGATAAATTTAGTGGAGCAATCTAGAGCAGTATCATCAATAAATTGCGGATATGTTTCGGGAATATTGCTTCTGATTGCTCCATATATTTCATGAGTTGCCAAATATCCAATCAGTTTGGTTTTTTTTTTTTGAATTTTCTTTTTATCTCGTTTGTACGTATAACTACTTCTCGTTTTTGCAAAGGAGGAACCGGCCAGCGGCGGAGGGAGGGTATTACCTAGTTTTTAAGTTGCTCCATATTGCATGATATTGAGTGGCCGAATCTCTGGCAACAGGTTGCTACATGTTGCCATTGCCCTAAATTGCTGGATGTAGTCGTGACGTCATAGTTGACGAGAATTGACCAGGATGGAGCAGTTTTAGTTGCTCATATAAGCGCACCTTTACAATATGTCCCTATACATCAACAAGAATTCATTTGGTTGGCTGCAATTTGTCTTCTATAATGCTGTATCAATGTGTAGCTACAATTAAGTAACCAATGTCTATAATGATTTGTTTAATCTAAGTACTACTTTTATTTATTTATTTATAGGACCCCACGATACCCGGCCAAGTGGTACTCCCAGTATACAAGGCTGTCAAAGCTAGACAAATGCGAATGGATATACGAATACCACTCCTGCCGTGAGTATAAAGTTGCATATTCCTACTTACATATAATAAACTAGCTTTTGACCGTGCCTCCTGCCTGCCGCCTGCGTGTATGTTGGTTATCGCTTAAAAAACTAGCCTATGTCCTTCTCCATATCCCAGGCTATATCTCTGCCAGATTTCATGACGATCGCTTCAGCGGTTTAGGCGTGAAAGCGTGACGGAAAGATAGTTATTTTCGCATTTATATATTAAATATAAATGCGAAATCCCTACTAATTTAATATTAATTATAATATTAAATTAGTAGGGATTAAACCCAAAAAATCTAAGAAAAAATATTGTTCCTATTAAGTTGTAATAGACAATTTACTTTGTACTTAGTAGGTATTCTAGATTTTATTATTATTTGAAAATTACCTTTTTAAACAACTTCAGAAAGGAGGAGGTTCTATTTTTTTAAATTCCATTATTCTGCTCATATATTTACATTTATGAACTGTTCAGGTTACCTAAGGCGCTTCAGCTGGCTGAGGCCTTCGCCGAGGACAAAATGTCTGTAGATTTGGATAAACTGGTACCCCGGTTGCCTGAAATTGATGACACTCATTTCCCGATTAAAATATCACAAGTAAGTGTACTTATTTGCAAATAAAGACTTCGCAAGATGATATATCCTTTAGATGCGGAAATGCTGCAGCTTTAATAGTATGATTGCACTTAGGCCGGATACACCGCGTAGAGACGCCTTCTGTCTCAGAATTAGCCAATGAAAACTCGTTGTGATTTGACGTAGCTGAGCAGATACGTTTTTTTTGGTCAATCCAGCACGATATAGATAGTTCCATGAAGACGCGTCCCACTCCGATACTTTTATTGAGAGCGGTCAAAACAAAGGAAAGGGGCAAAAAGGGGCGCGTCATCGTGGATGGAACTATCAGGGCCTAGAGACAAAACACATTTCTGTTAGCGGACACGACCTAACCTTTCCGCAGGTAATGTCATTCCCATACATTTTGGCGTAGCGTTTGGCGTCAACGCTAATAGAAATATGTTTTGTCTAGGCCTGCTGTAGTCGAAGGGTGGGCGTTTTTGGGGGACTGTCTTATGTATTTTGACGTTCGAAAAGTGCTGACTCTCACCCTAGTTTGAATAAATGACTTTTGATTTTGTGCCAGTTGCTTCATAATTTGAACATTTTTTAACAGTTAACAAGTATCAGCAAGTTCTGGGTCCAGTACGGCGACGAGAGTACAGCGGCCGAGCTGCACTCCATCCAGTCCGCGCTGAACAAGTCGCGTCTCATCGCGCACACGGGGGCCGTCACGCCGGGCGCCATCTTGGCCGCGCCCTACGCAGACGCCGGGAGTACGGAGATCTGCCGCGTGCGCATACTTGCGGTGCTGCCTAGGGATATGCTAGAGGTGCAAACATCTTCATTACTATTTAAGTGTCGAAGTAACGAACAAATCATTTTTCAAATCACCTGTTTGGTAATGTCAAATGATATGTCATGCAAACTTAACCTAAAGTAATTCGCTATAGCATAACCCCATCTTGGATTTTCATTTTGACGTCATGAATGGCTCCTCCCGAAAAAAAAAGAAATCTACACTCACGATAAAAAAATATCGCATCGCCATCTTGAATTTTCATTTAGACCTCACTATCGACTTCAGCACCATCGAATATCTTGAAAAGGACACCCATGATGAAAATTTTTTGAACTTTCGCAGTTGCCATATTAGATTACCATTTAGACCTACCACTTCCACTATTGGCAGCAGCACCCTCGAAAACAACGAAAACGACATTAATGAGGAACAATTTGAAAATTTTCGCAGCTGCCATTTTGGATTTTTATTTAGATATCTTCGCTTCGGGCAAGCTTAAATTAATCGCTGCACTCATGATTCTAGTACATATCAACTTACATAAACTGAACTCCGTCGCTGCGCTCGGGAGGGAAACGAGGGATTCTAGTATCCCTCGTTTCGCTTATGATTTACCTAGCTTTTGCCAGCGGCTTCGCCCGCGCTGAACTTTCATTCCCTATTTAACTCCCTTAGGGGTTGAATATCGAAAAATCCTTCCTTATTCCTTGTCTACATTATAAAGGGAACCTCTGTACAAAATTTCAGTTTTCTAGATCCTAAGGTTTGGGCTGCGCGTTGATGAGTCAGTCAGTCAGGACTTTTCTTTTTATTTATATAGATTTAGTGTCCGTAACATTAGGCACTGCTTTATCCCCTTACTGAATAACCTACTATTCTTGCATTATATTCTGAATTGCAATATGAAAATGCGGGAGAAGTAAGAAACCAGAACCCGATAGTGGTTTTTAGCAAGTTGATGTTACACAGGTGGTATACATCGACTACGGCAGCGTGGGGCGCGTGCACGCGTGCAACCTGCGTGTGCTGCCGGACGGGGCGTGCCGCGCGCTGCCCCCGCTGGGCATGCGCTGCCGCCTGGCGGCGCTGGCGCCGTCCGTGCTGCTGGACCCGCACTCCAACTACACGGCCGCCGCCACGCGCTGCTTCACGCAGCTGGCCTGCCGCGGCCGGCTGCTGGCCAAGGTACTGTCGTCATCATGCGCTGCCGCCTGGCGGCGCTGGCGCCGTCCGTGCTGCTGGACCCGCACTCCAACTACACGGCCGCCGCCACGCGCTGCTTCACGCAGCTGGCCTGCCGCGGCCGGCTGCTGGCCAAGGTACTGTCGTCATCATGCGCTGCCGCCTGGCGGCGCTGGCGCCGTCCGTGCTGCTGGACCCGCACTCCAACTACACGGCCGCCGCCACGCGCTGCTTCACGCAGCTGGCCTGCCGCGGCCGGCTGCTGGCCAAGGTACTGTCGTCATCATGCGCTGCCGCCTGGCGGCGCTGGCGCCGTCCGTGCTGCTGGACCCGCACTCCAACTACACGGCCGCCGCCACGCGCTGCTTCACGCAGCTGGCCTGCCGCGGCCGGCTGCTGGCCAAGGTACTGTCGTCATCATGCGCTGCCGCCTGGCGGCGCTGGCGCCGTCCGTGCTGCTGGACCCGCACTCCAACTACACGGCCGCCGCCACGCGCTGCTTCACGCAGCTGGCCTGCCGCGGCCGGCTGCTGGCCAAGGTACTGTCGTCATCATGCGCTGCCGCCTGGCGGCGCTGGCGCCGTCCGTGCTGCTGGACCCGCACTCCAACTACACGGCCGCCGCCACGCGCTGCTTCACGCAGCTGGCCTGCCGCGGCCGGCTGCTGGCCAAGGTACTGTCGTCATCATGCGCTGCCGCCTGGCGGCGCTGGCGCCGTCCGTGCTGCTGGACCCGCACTCCAACTACACGGCCGCCGCCACGCGCTGCTTCACGCAGCTGGCCTGCCGCGGCCGGCTGCTGGCCAAGGTACTGTCGTCATCATGCGCTGCCGCCTGGCGGCGCTGGCGCCGTCCGTGCTGCTGGACCCGCACTCCAACTACACGGCCGCCGCCACGCGCTGCTTCACGCAGCTGGCCTGCCGCGGCCGGCTGCTGGCCAAGGTACTGTCGTCATCATGCGCTGCCGCCTGGCGGCGCTGGCGCCGTCCGTGCTGCTGGACCCGCACTCCAACTACACGGCCGCCGCCACGCGCTGCTTCACGCAGCTGGCCTGCCGCGGCCGGCTGCTGGCCAAGGTACTGTCGTCATCATGCGCTGCCGCCTGGCGGCGCTGGCGCCGTCCGTGCTGCTGGACCCGCACTCCAACTACACGGCCGCCGCCACGCGCTGCTTCACGCAGCTGGCCTGCCGCGGCCGGCTGCTGGCCAAGGTACTGTCGTCATCATGCGCTGCCGCCTGGCGGCGCTGGCGCCGTCCGTGCTGCTGGACCCGCACTCCAACTACACGGCCGCCGCCACGCGCTGCTTCACGCAGCTGGCCTGCCGCGGCCGGCTGCTGGCCAAGGTACTGTCGTCATCATGCGCTGCCGCCTGGCGGCGCTGGCGCCGTCCGTGCTGCTGGACCCGCACTCCAACTACACGGCCGCCGCCACGCGCTGCTTCACGCAGCTGGCCTGCCGCGGCCGGCTGCTGGCCAAGGTACTGTCGTCATCATGCGCTGCCGCCTGGCGGCGCTGGCGCCGTCCGTGCTGCTGGACCCGCACTCCAACTACACGGCCGCCGCCACGCGCTGCTTCACGCAGCTGGCCTGCCGCGGCCGGCTGCTGGCCAAGGTACTGTCGTCATCATGCGCTGCCGCCTGGCGGCGCTGGCGCCGTCCGTGCTGCTGGACCCGCACTCCAACTACACGGCCGCCGCCACGCGCTGCTTCACGCAGCTGGCCTGCCGCGGCCGGCTGCTGGCCAAGGTACTGTCGTCATCATGCGCTGCCGCCTGGCGGCGCTGGCGCCGTCCGTGCTGCTGGACCCGCACTCCAACTACACGGCCGCCGCCACGCGCTGCTTCACGCAGCTGGCCTGCCGCGGCCGGCTGCTGGCCAAGGTACTGTCGTCATCATGCGCTGCCGCCTGGCGGCGCTGGCGCCGTCCGTGCTGCTGGACCCGCACTCCAACTACACGGCCGCCGCCACGCGCTGCTTCACGCAGCTGGCCTGCCGCGGCCGGCTGCTGGCCAAGGTACTGTCGTCATCATGCGCTGCCGCCTGGCGGCGCTGGCGCCGTCCGTGCTGCTGGACCCGCACTCCAACTACACGGCCGCCGCCACGCGCTGCTTCACGCAGCTGGCCTGCCGCGGCCGGCTGCTGGCCAAGGTACTGTCGTCATCATGCGCTGCCGCCTGGCGGCGCTGGCGCCGTCCGTGCTGCTGGACCCGCACTCCAACTACACGGCCGCCGCCACGCGCTGCTTCACGCAGCTGGCCTGCCGCGGCCGGCTGCTGGCCAAGGTACTGTCGTCATCATGCGCTGCCGCCTGGCGGCGCTGGCGCCGTCCGTGCTGCTGGACCCGCACTCCAACTACACGGCCGCCGCCACGCGCTGCTTCACGCAGCTGGCCTGCCGCGGCCGGCTGCTGGCCAAGGTACTGTCGTCATCATGCGCTGCCGCCTGGCGGCGCTGGCGCCGTCCGTGCTGCTGGACCCGCACTCCAACTACACGGCCGCCGCCACGCGCTGCTTCACGCAGCTGGCCTGCCGCGGCCGGCTGCTGGCCAAGGTACTGTCGTCATCATGCGCTGCCGCCTGGCGGCGCTGGCGCCGTCCGTGCTGCTGGACCCGCACTCCAACTACACGGCCGCCGCCACGCGCTGCTTCACGCAGCTGGCCTGCCGCGGCCGGCTGCTGGCCAAGGTACTGTCGTCATCATGCGCTGCCGCCTGGCGGCGCTGGCGCCGTCCGTGCTGCTGGACCCGCACTCCAACTACACGGCCGCCGCCACGCGCTGCTTCACGCAGCTGGCCTGCCGCGGCCGGCTGCTGGCCAAGGTACTGTCGTCATCATGCGCTGCCGCCTGGCGGCGCTGGCGCCGTCCGTGCTGCTGGACCCGCACTCCAACTACACGGCCGCCGCCACGCGCTGCTTCACGCAGCTGGCCTGCCGCGGCCGGCTGCTGGCCAAGGTACTGTCGTCATCATGCGCTGCCGCCTGGCGGCGCTGGCGCCGTCCGTGCTGCTGGACCCGCACTCCAACTACACGGCCGCCGCCACGCGCTGCTTCACGCAGCTGGCCTGCCGCGGCCGGCTGCTGGCCAAGGTACTGTCGTCATCATCATTCATCATCTCAGCCGAAAGACGTCCACTTTTGGACATAGTCCTCCCACTAAAAGAGGGCGTTTGCCATAATCGCCACACTTGGAAGGTGGTAAAATGCATAGAGGCCCATTCTGTAATAAGCCCCTTAATCGCCTTTTATGACACCCACGGGTAGAAAAAAAATGGGAAAGGTACTGTTTTTTTTTTGTTGAGCCTTTACTGTCTCACTGCTGGGCAAAGACCCGCAACCCCCCTTCCAGGAAAACTTTTCCCGCGCCACCTCGAACCAGCCCTCGCGGTACGGTAATGAATACACATAAAAAGATTACGTCATTAGGTCATGAATGCCTCAATGAAACAACGGATAAAATCAGAATTGAATGACCTGCATACAATTTGAAGAAAGAGCAATTCTGCACGCTGATTGTCACCGGCCTGTGGGACTTGAACTAATCATAGGCTCTTTTCGCAAATTCAGATGGCCATAATAGTGCAGTATTTATAATTATGTCGGCTATCACTTCACACGTATTGGCGAATTTGCTGCTTGTGGTGACTGGTCGTCTTGCTAACCATGATTTTATTATTGTTATTAATAATTACCTACCTGTTTATTTATTTTACGTCGATAGTCCTAGTTTGTCTCTGTGGCCTCTAGTTCAATGTTCTGTCTCGTAATGATAAATTAATTTGCCTACCTACTATTGTATAGAATCAATTTTATCTAAATAAACAGAAAGCTGTGCTGCTGGGGAGTTTGTTTCGCCACTTCTTCAGCTAAAGCACTAGGAACTCGTGAAGGGCGGGCGTTTTGGGGGACTGTCTTGTAACTTTGACGTTCGAAAAGTGTTGATTCTCAGCCTAGTCATTTAAATAATTAAAATTTTGACATTCGTTGCCGTACCTGTGGAAAAAGCGGAAAATAAGATTTTTTTCTTAAAGTTGAATCATGTTTTAGTTAAAGTAATTTTATGTTTCGTAGGTATACTCGGTAGTGCATGGCGTGGTCGCCATCGAGATGCTGGCGGAAGGCGGGCAGCTGAACGTGAACGAAGAGCTCATCAAACGAGGCTTCGCCATTCGCTGCGAGGAGAGCTACGAGTCCAAGGTGCGTGCGCTTTAATTGTTATAATCTAAGCTATAATAAGATTTTTAAGGTGTTTTTTTTTTTTTGCAAAATGTTCAATTGACCTAATACAATATAGTGGCTGATTTTCAATTTGATAGCATTCTTCTTTGGGATAAAAAATATTCATCATCATCATTTCAGCCGAAAAACGTCCACTGCTGAACATAGGCCACCCCCAAAAGGAGGGTTTTGTTATAATCGCCACGTTTGGCAGGCGGGTTGGCGATCGCAGCATGGTGGTAAAATGCATAGAGAATGCTGCTGCCCATTCTCTAGTAAGTCCCTTTAGTCGCCTCCTACGACAGCCACGAGAAAAATTGGGAAGGTGCTATTCTTTTACGTCCGGCACCACACAAACAATATCATAATTTGTTATTAAATAAATCTGCTTCTTCATTAAAAAATTGAGAAATAAAAACTACATAAGTACACATATATGTGGAAATAAATAGCAGCAAGTGTAGCAATAAAACTAGTAAAACACCTATACATACTTCTTAGTAAAAAATCACGTCTTATCATCTCTTCAAGTCATTCAAAATGCTTTTGTCATTCTACCTTTTAAAATATTTTCCACGTCATCCCAAGCCATAGACCTTCTTGTCTGACCTGTAGCTCGCCCCAAAACCAAGTGAACGAATCGATTGCCAGATCGCGCCTCCCATTTCCAATTGTCAACCATTCCTCCTTGGTGTTGCCACATAAATAATTGTTCTGAATAATCGTTAAATGTGTCAATTTAGTCGATTTAAAAATACAAATAAACGAACCTAACATTTATTTTAGCTATTTCAGAGTTGTTCCCATCATAAAAATTGTTTATATTTACGTCTATTCGAGAGAATAAAGGAGAGATCCTTGGAAGAACATATTTATACTGACTTACCTAAACATACAAATCAGTTATAAAACCTGTTATCTTTCACAGTTGAACCATGACATCAGAGAGAATGCTGCAGATCTGAACTTGGTTCAGAAACGCGCTTACAACAGGGAACAGATGGAGATGGCTTACTACCAACTAACTGAGATTGAACCGCCCAGTGTTAAGGAATGCGATTCTGATGTCTGTCTCAAAGGACCGTACAGGTAAATGAGTACTTGAAGCATGGAATTGTATAGGAAATTAATAGCATTGAAAACCCAAGTGTAGGTTTGCAGCACTTTATTGAAATTTGTATCTACTACTTTTTGTTCGTTGTAAACAGCGGGGTAATTCCTTAGCAAATTTTAATTTTGACACATAGAAAATAATTGACGGTATGTCGATTTTTAATAGTAAATACCAAAATAACTTGAATTTTTTTTACTTTTGTTTTGTATTTAAAGAAATAATCACGAAAAACCGCCATAAATGGGCCGCCATAAACGCGGGTTGCGTGGGGAGAACGCTCGAAATAACTTAAAAAAATAACATACAAACTTGAAAATACTAACAATGCACTAGATTGCATGGCTGAAAAAAATGTTTACTTTTGTTTGTATTTCAAGAAAAAATCATGAAAAACCGCCATAAATGGGCCTTTGCCAGCCCGCGTGGGGAGAACGCTCTTAATACATTATTTTTTACTACAATTATAGTGGTCCCTTTAAAAAATCTAACCCTGTACAATCTACATTGATTGAAAATATTAATTTCTGTAACTATTTCCAATAGCCATATAAGATCCTTACATGTTTTGTATATTTCTAGTCCTCTAGAAACCACGGTACACAACATGATGTATGGCAGCCGCGACAAACCAGTGATCATTGAATGGAATTCCGTGAACTCCGTACTACTGGATACTGAGCCCCAGGAGAAATACGAGAGGTAACTTTTCCGTTAAATATGTAGTGTCAAAACAGTGATTGTTCTTGTGCGAGAAGGAGATGGTGCTATACAGAACGAATAGTCCCGTCCCTTTTACGCAACATACCATGTGATATTCAAATCCACAAGTGAAGGTTTGTTTTAGATGTTTGCATATTTGTTCTCAATCACGCAAAAACTGCAGAACGGATTTAGATGAAATTTTGCACACAGATAGATTATTACCTAGATGAACATATTGGTACTATTTATTTCGGTTTTTGACCTCTACGCGGCTGAAGCCGCTGGCTAATGCTAGTGCAAGATAATTTTGTCCGTTCAGCCGCCTTGTCTTTTTTTTTCCAACAAATCGTGTAAAAGAGCTGCCAGTGTCAATATTGCACAGCAATGATCACACTGGCAGCTTAAAAAAAAAAAAAAAAACAGATTTTTGTCCTTAACCGACTTTAGATCTGACCGGTTTATTACGTATGCTGTCTATTTAGTGGGGTCTGAAACGTCAGTTTCTTTTTCCACAGAATGTTAGTTGCTGCCAACGTGGGCTGTAACGAATCTCTAACTCGACTGACGCTGCGTCACACCACTCTGATGCCGAACATCCCCGGTCTGCCTGCCATCATCGCACTGCTCTTCTGTCCCGTGTGAGTACAATCACCACAAAATCGTTTATTACTCTGGTATTTAGGCACATTTAGAGGAAATGCTAATGCCAAATGTATTCCTCAGTTTTCTCACTGGATAATATTACTAGAGCATTTTATCCCTACTAATATTATAAATGCGAAAGTAACTCTGTCTGTCTGTCTGTCTGTCTGTTACGCTTTCACGCCTTAACCGCTGAACCGATCGTCATGAAATTTGGCCGAGATATAGCCTGGGATATGGGTAAGGACATAGGCTACTTTTTTACGCGATAACCGACATCCACGCGGGCGGAGCCGCGGGCAAAAGCTAGTTAAATATATAATTGATATCTCTCACTGCCATGTTCCTATGTTTTTTTTAGTAAAGAATTCATATTTTGATTGTCTACAATCTGTGCTCCATAATATTGTATGGCTGCGTAGCTACAATTAAGAACTAGTGTCCGACCGAAAAAGAATTTTCGGACGAAAATTGAAACGAATAAGAAGCTTCAGCTTTAGTCTTACTTTCGGCCAAAAATTTAAAAGATTTAGATTTTTACGCTCTTACTAATAAACACGGAATAAAGTTGTACTAGGAATAACCATACACTTTCATAGGTTAAACTTGGAATAAGTTTATGCTGTTTTTATCGTAGTTTTTGACGTCAGACGTCACCAATAGCGTTAATAGGCCACCAAGCCAAGCCTTCTAAGTAGTAACGTTTGCAGAGCGGAACTGCGCCGCAACATCGCTGGCACGCGCTACGTGAGCGCGCTGTGCGGGCTGGGTAGCACGGACGGCGGCCTGCCCTACCTGCCCGAGCACGATCTGTTGGTCGAAATCGATGCTGATCTCGCCGTCGACGATATAGGACTTGTGAGTTATTTATTTTATCATAATAATATAATAATTTTATTTGCCAAAAACAGTGCTTTAGATTGCTTTATGATCTACATTAACAGCTAGGTTTCTTTTTGTGACGGTGGAAGCATATGTTATTGCTTATGAACTCCGCACTAGGTCGATCCTAGCCCATGGAGCAGTGGCGTGCAGTCTATAAATACATTAATACACTGTCTAGGGTCCATCTCTTCCCGTGGGTGTCGTAGGAGGCGACTAAGGGACTTGCTAGAGAATGGGCAGCAGCGTTCTCTATGCATTTTACCACCATACTGCGATCGCCAACCCGCCTGCCAAGCGTGGCGAATATGGCAAGCCCCCCCAAATTGGGGGAGGCCTATGTCCAGCAGTGGGCGTCTTCCGGCTGAAAATGATGACTGTCTAGGGTTACCTAAATCAGATACATACAAAAATAATATTATTTTATCAATAAACGACAAAATCTTTATTCATAAATCAGCTCCACCTGTCGAGCGTCGGTTGTATCATTAGTATCAGCGATGCACTAACGCCGCTGAATGTCTCGGGAGAGACATAAACTATTAACCTCTTTATGTTTATATGTGTGCTCTCGTGGTCATGCGGGTTTATTGGGTGTGCGTTCCTATACATACGTGGCACACTATGTAACAAATAACGCACACAACCGTACAGGGTAGTCAGTGGCTTTTTCCGCTTGTTTACTACACGACGAATTACGAAACTTACCGAAGTTTTCCGAACAAAGTTGGTAATGCGACTATTTTAAAAGTAGCATTGTTTCATTGAATTGTCGCTACATAAATAACCATAACTTTTTTGACGTATTATTTTTATATTCCGACGCCATTCTTTGATTGTGAGCTATGATAGCATGTATTTAAGATTTTAACGTTGATAATAGTGTGAAAAATATATAATATTCACTGAGAAAATTGTTCAGCTAGTGTGTGTATAAAGAAAATTGTTATTTATTTATTGTCTAGCTAGACATTAGCAGTGAATTTAATCTACTATATTCTTTTGAATCACATTATTTACTTCGCGACTTTGCTGCGTAGAGTCACTATGGCGTAACTATGGCGACACATCTACCAAAATTCTGTTATTTGTGATGACTTAACATTTTGAAAGAGACGTGTCGTTCCTATACAAAATTAAATAAAAGAATCGACCTTTCACCCGTCCTATGTTTACTCCAAAACGCGATATAATATCGACGTTGCAGGCGTAATATCATTGAACTTCTATCTTGTATATTCCGTAGATGAGTCGCTAGATGAAATGAAATAGTATTTTATTTTCGAAAGTAATCTTACACTCTTGCACGTAATTTTGTGGTCAATATTTTAAAACTAGATGGCGCCGGTAATTCTTAGCTAGATATTCGATAGCATTTTAATAGACTTATTGAAATCATTTTAATTAATTTTATTAGATCAACCACATCCGCCATCTAATGGACCACATGATGTTCTGCGGCGAAGGACAGGAGCAACCTACCGCCGACGACGAGTTCCGGCCGCAAGTGCCGCGTCTCATACGCAAGGATCTTATGGAGTACGTACAATGTTTTATTTCAGCTTATGAGCATTTCACATGAGAATTAATAATGTCGTACAACCGCGGACAATAGCGGTGGATCCCTTTTTACCTCTATGCTAGGGCATTTATTGCTTGGCGCAGCTGAGGCGCTATTGCTTAAGAGCAATAAAGTTCAAAACTTGTCGATCGCTAGTGTCCGCGATGGTACCTAAAAGATAGGTACGAATTACTGTGCTCATACCCGGTTTATGGAATAAAAATCAACACAGAAATTTGCCAACCAATTGTCAGAGCCACGTCAACGGATGTGATTGATTGACCAAGAGCCCCTTTACACTGGCGTTTCTCCAGCGTAGGCATTCTATGAACGTATGTGCAGCGCAAATGCCATGACAATGAGGCGCGTGCGTTGCGGCGTCTCTACTGGGGCATATGAGTATGCTGCGCTAACGTCGCGTAACTGCGATGTCGTGTACAATCAAGTTTCCTCGTTGGAATCCATTTTGTTAATGATTATTCCTACCGAAATTATGTGACGTCTGCGTCGCGCTAGAGCAGCTTACAATTGACTGCAGAGGAAACGCCGCAACAACGCAACGCACGCGTCGCGTTGTCGCGACGTCGGCGCTGCGCATACGTTCATCGAATGCCTACGCTGGATAACCGCTAGTGTGCAGGGGCTCTTAATTATCAATAACCAATCACGGCATGTCATGTTGGCAACACCTGGTATGAGTATAATTAACTATGGCACATTGACATTGATTTTTGTTCCAGAACGCAGTTGTCAGTGTTTCTACTTTTTATACCTATTTTACTTATGTTTAGGAGTCATAACTAATTTAGAAGTTGTTATAAGTTCCCTTGGCTTTGAAATTCAGTAAAAGTGTATGTTTTATGACGAAATTCTCGAAATATCCAAGATAGAGAGACACTAGTATGTAATGTTCTCGTTCCAGCCTCCTCATGAAGCACCGCACGCACCGCCAGCCAGAGTTCGTGCCGCGCGCGTGGGAGTGGCGCTCCGTGCCCGAGCACGAGCTGTTGGAGATATCCGTGCCCGACATGGTGGAGCGCGCCGTGCTGTACCCGCTGCACGCGCCGCAGGAGCTGTACCCGGTGTGTCGCGCGGCGCTGCTGGACCTCAAGCGGGAGAACGACCAGCTCAAGCTGGTTGTGGGCAGGTAAGGAGACTATACCGAATATAGGTGCAAGAAACGACCGCTTTTTATTTGGCTTTAGTCGGCGATAATCGGATCCCAATCAGTAGATATCGCAAATGATAATTTCTGTAAGGGCTGACTTTTCAATAGTCAAATTACTTTTATCTGAGGAATAAATATGTTTTAACAGCTTTTGTATAAAAAACATTCCAAACTATCAGATTTATTTTTTGAACCGACGAAAAAACGGAGGAGGTTACTCAATTCGACGCGTATTTTTTTTTTTTTATGTTTGACCACGCATAACTTTTTCCAGAGTAGTCCGATTTTGATAATTCTTTTTTTATTGGAAAGGGTATACCTCGAAGTTGGTCCCATATAAATTTCGAAGAAAACTTCCAACCCTAAGGGTAAGAAAACAGGGGATGATTGATTGTTTACTCACAGATTTTAATACTGAGTTGTGTATTAAATCAAAAATTAAGCATGTAGTAATTAGTAGATTATAGCCACAAAAAATTATAAAATAAAAACTAAAAAAAAAACCGCCAAAAACCGACTTTGGATATGTATTTAATTATATGTCACCGCCTTCCGAACTTAGTTATTGGGGTTGGACAAAGCTAGTTTATTATTTTTTACTTTTCGGTTTTTCGGCGGTTTAATTTTTTATTAAAAAGTTTTTATATTCTTCAGATAATAGTTATCTTACTATTGAAAAATCAGCTCCAAGTAGATTTGTATTGTACAAACACTTACACGTCAATCATATTTTTTAAACTAAATGAAGTTGGCCTATGTGATAGCTCTGAGAAGAAAGGTTGAAACGAAGTCAAAGGTTGTGGTTGTTGGTCGGTCATAAGATTTGTAAAGTTATTAATGTTCTATTTGAACTACGGACTCATTAATATAGTCGTCTGCAATACCTTCTACAATCATACCGTTTTTAAATATCCCAGGATTTAAAACGATAAAACCGGTTCGTGCAAGCTACGTTTTATAAACTATGACGGTAGTTTGTCGATAAGATAATCACGGTACTAAACTGATGACAATAATAAATATTAAACAAAAATACAGTTTTATGAACGCCATAAATAATAGCACCACATCATTGTAGTTGACGTATAATTTACTAATAAGAGCAATTTGGAACTCATTTTACATAATAAGACCAATTACGATATGAGTTGAGATATCATTACCTAATAGCACCACTTATTTATTTATTATTTTGAATTCGTAATGTCACGCGATCAACAACACGCTATGATGGATGATACAGCAAGTATCTTTTCGTAGGCCGTGTTGCTACTTGTTGATTTGTGTATTTGAAATTCATAACCAGTCTATAATGTTCCCACTGCTGGGACACAGGCCTCCTCTCGGTGAGAGGGAGTGGGCCGTAATCCACCACGCGGGCCCAGTGCGAGTTGGTAGATGACACATGTTTTCGAATTTTATGTTTCTAAGACATACAATCACACAATCACAGACAGGTGAAGGAAAACATCGTGAGGAAACCGGGTATCGGTTTCCTCACGATGTTTTCCTTCACCGTTTTGAGAGCAGTGGTGATGAAATAATTTACGCAAAGAGAAGCGCCTGGCAGGGTTCGAACCTACGACCACCGTCGCAGTCGCAGCCGTTACCACTACGCCATCACTGCTCTGACCTTTAAATTTGAAATAGTGTGGTAAAATGTAGTTATTTAGATAGAAACACAAATTAACAATCTAGAAAAATCTATGCAGATACTTCCAAACGCACTAACCTATCACATGGACATGAAATATGTATAAAACGGTATAACTACGTCAACAGCATCTATTATATCGCGAAAATTAAACTAAAAGAATAAATTGGAACACTTATAACTAAAAAATACGTTACTTTAACGTACAGGATCCCATCATCCGTAACGAGGGCCACAAATGAGGCAGATATAAAATATTGTTTTTTTTTTCTTCCCTTGTACTATGGTACTTACAAACATCAAGCTCTAATTTCAATAGCGGAATTGATACAAAATCCAGTGTTTGCTTATCAAACTAGACACACTAAAGTCACTAAATGTTTGTAATAAAACATTGCGTATATCTACAGGACGCCGGTATCTTCCAGCGTTGAGCTGACCTGCAAGCTCTGCAACACAAAGCCGATGCCTCTACACGCCATGCGCATACATCTGTATTCCAACGCGCATCGCGAGAAGGAGGAAGATTTCCGCTCCCTGCAGTCATAAGTTACCTGCTTTGTTACTATGCTCCCAGACTCCTTAATCATGCAACCCTGGAAGTGTTTTGTGTTAGAAATGGTTGTGACTTCAAAGGACATCATTCATTTCATCCCCAAAAATGTAAGTGCCAGGAAAAAAGGCGTTTTCTCATGCAAAATGGGCACCTAGAACATTTTTTGATATTACAAAGAAAATCTATAATTACCCCCTGGCGGCTATTTGAGTTTTAAAATACAAAAAAGTCATATTTTGGGCATTCGTTTTTAAGATGTTAACAGTTATTGCCAATGGTATAAATGGACAAGTTATTACTATCCATAATATACAGGGTTATTGGAAAAACATCAACAACCTCTTAAGAGGTCATTGTACTGATCATTATGAACAACTTTTACTATGGGACCAAACATGAAATCGTGAAAAAAAAACAGCTGTTCCCTACATTTTGATAAGATAAACGAACATAAATGTAAGGAACAGCTGCTTTTTTTTCGCGATTTCAGGTTTGGTTCCATAATAAAAGTTGTTCATAACGATGAGTACAATGACCTCTTTAAGAAGTTGTTGGTGTTTTTCCAATAACCCTGTATATAATCTAAATAAGAGTTTTAGTATTTCCACACTTAAATAGCAGCGGAAGGGTTTGTTGTACTCTTGTTGTAATAGTAAAAAATGTAGAGGGTGTATTTCCTATAAGAAAATGTTTTTTTTAGACCAGAAGGGTCGAAGTAAGGCTGTAAAACTAACTGGCACGCATAGGTGGGTTGGTAGAATAAGGTGAGTGCGATTTTTTTGTGGTACATAATTGTCTAAACCTGAATGATGTCCTTTTTTAGAACAATGATCACACCAAAGTGATTGCCAATATGTCGGCTACAAAACTGCATGAAAAGATTTTCTTTGACTCATCATTATTTTGAGGTATTTATACCTACAAGGAAATACACGGTGCGTCGATTATGGAGTCCGGTAGTGTCTTATTATTTTTATTAGATTTAGTTTGTTGATCTGATTTTGAGACGAATCATTTTGAAAATTATACGTGTACGTAGACTAGTCCAAACAAATTGGTTGTCTTTCGAGACTGCTGAGCCATTAGCTCATTACTTGGTATTTTTTTAATAATATGTAATTAGATTTAAGTTCATCTCTTATTGCATTTGCTCAAGAGCGAATGCAGACGTAAGTCTTCATTAATACTGTCCTTTTCCAATGAAAAATTTAACGATTTTGTATTTGATGAAACGAAATGCGACTACAAAAGTATGATTTATACTCATTCTTCAGTCATTATTCTTTATTTAGGGTGCCAAATAAATATAATTATCTTAAGTCTACGCTATTCTGATTATTATTATGACCTAAGAGCTTATCCAGGATAAAAATAGTGCACAATTGCACTTACTTCTTTGGTTGCAAGACTAGGTTATTTTGCTATCAGTATTTTTTTATAAAACATTGCACAACTAATTTAATCTGTAAATACTATAGTTACTTAAAAGAAAACTGACATTTTCACCATTTAAAGTTCCTAATTTTTGCTCCTTAATCGTTTCCGGACCTTCCCTAAGCCGTGATTCATTGACATTTTAGAAGATTATTCTTAGTTTTGTTATAATAAAAAATGTGATATTCGAACTAAATACCTTTAAGTATTTGTTTATTCTACTTTGTTACCTCTAAAGAAAAAATTACATTACAGAATTAGTGACATGAAATATAAAATTATAGGGTGGCTTTTTCGTTGGTAATAAGTTCCATGGGTCACGCGGGACTGAGGCCGACTGAGGGTCGGTGGCGAATGGCTGAAGAATTTACTGGTTCCATTGAAATGAGGACCGTATTACCATAGTCTAAAGTTGAAAATTGTAGAAAATGAATATCGACACAGTCAGCTCGCTGAGCTGACCCTGACTCTCCCGCCAGGCGGACTCGCCGCCCGCACACTTGTCGAAAAAGTCGCCCTATATGTAATTTGCCCTATAAAGTGCAGTGTTTTGTGTAAGTGTCAACTCTCACAAATGATCAAAAATATGTGTCTATCAAAAAATCAATATTATTAGATAAAAAATGCATGAACCGTTGCATCGTTAGATAAGATTATCTAATGTTGTTAGGGCACGATTCGGCCTAAAAGATCGAATTTTCGTGAAGAGTTTATTAACGTAAGTAAGTAAGAAAGTGATCACTTTATCAGTGTTAATGTTTGTCGGTCGGCGTATAAAATAGTCAATAACCATGTAGTCACAGACGTCTTTATGCTTGTAAGAGAAATAAATGACGTTACAAATCTAATTGTGTGTTTTATTTACATAAAAAATTTGCATATTCACTGTCTATATTGGATATAACTTGTACGCACCTTGGTAAAATACTCAGTTACTTAAACCGTATACCGGATGAAAAATTATTATCAATGTTATCTTTATCAGATACTATATCTGAACTTATTACATACCTCTCTAAAAAAAAACCTAATTCGCACATGTTTAAAAAAAAAGCGGTCATGTGCGAGTCGGAATTGCACACAAGGTTTCCGTACCACAAGGCCAAAACGCTGAAAAAAAAAACACGTTTAGCATATTCTTCGTTTAATGTTTAACTTTAATTTTATTTAATTGTTGTCATCGCGGCAATAGAAGGAAAGAAAAAAATGTTTTGTACACGCACAGAAAGTACAAACAATAAAAAAAGGATATCTGTGTGTGCGAGGCCCAAAAAAGCTATCTCAGCATGATGCTTCGATATTTGAAAAACAAAAACAAACACCGCAGCACTGGTGTACGAGCACACTCGACAATTTATGCTGACGCCCGCGATCACATGTATGTACTAACGTTATACAATATTACATGCGCACTACTTATTACTTGAGTTCAATAAAGCTGCTTGGTGAATACACACGTCGGTGTTTTCTTCCACATTTTACATTAGAATTCCCGGCACACATCATACACCAGCGGTACGACTTCACAACTGGTATTCTGATCGGGCCCGCATTAAAAATACACAATCTGTGAAAATTTCAACTATCCACCTGTTACGGTTTATGAGATACAGGCGCGCTGACAAACACGGACGGAACCCTAAACAATCATTCACACTTCATAATATGTCACTTATTTGCATAGACATTAAGCAGCCGGTAACAATACGCGGTCTATACATATTCGAGGTTAACGTATAAGTCACAAAAATTTTTTTCAACAAATTACCTGATATCTGTTTTATCGAATTCTGCTAAAATATTAATAGGTCGAACACTGAACGAAACGAAGTCTTGGGTTGTTTAGTGTCCCGCTAAATTAATATTTAGGCTCCGATATTTTATTCATGTTTTCCTAAGTGGAACTGTTGCTCCCTTTCTCTTATAAAACCACCCAGAATTAGAGAAAGGGTCCCTAAATATCGCGTGGTACATATTATATTGTAAGGCATAGTTGCCAACATTCTACCTACATAAATATAGGCTGTAACAAAAAAACGAAAACGGTAATTACGTACGCATAAGTTGTGTGTATAGATACCTGTTGGACAGGTTAATGTTAAACTTGATTCACTGTTTATCATGCATAGTCAGTGTAAATCTGTCGCCAGCACCGGTCATCGGCGTCAGTGTTTGTTGCGGTTAGAATAATATAAAATGTTTTAGTCTTTGTTTATTTTTTGAATAAAAGGAAGTGCAATCATGTGGCAGCCGCAGACGGGATTGGAACCGGTTTTTGAGTAAGTATCTACTAATATTTGTTTTGCATTGTTTGTGTTTTAAATAGATCGTTCGAAGTTCAAGCTATATTTTATGGGCCGCTTGCACCAAAATCAATAAATGCGTATACTTAACCTACCTTATTTAAAATGTGATTCTATTTCTGTGATCTACACAATTTAAAAACAACTGCAATTTACGGTGTTGTAGAAATGTTTAGTGCTGAACATATTTAGCGATTGGTGGTGTAAGCAGGCCTTTATTTTTTGTGGTTTTAGACGAGACCTTAGTTTTAAATTGCTAAAATTGATAATAATGAAATTGACACCTTAGCAAGGTGGATTTAATAACTCGACTACTATGGCAATCTACCAAGCTGAGGTTAAAGTGACTTTTATTTAATCAGTATCAAAATCATAAATCATTATGTTGGGTAGCTACAGAGAAATTCGAATTCTTACGATTAAATACATAACCAGGCAGGTAGGTGTATCGAATTATGTTTACTTTGTCCACCAAGTGAATACCTATACTGCGATAAGTAAATTTTTTTACCAACTGCAGCAAAATACTGGTAAGTTATGCATATAACAATTTTTGGAAAAGTATAGGTATAGGTACAGAGGCCAGCACATCAAGCTACCCCAATCTGTCAAATTTATTTAATATATTTTCAACTTTATCACAAAGGATATAAGGTTCATGTTCAATTGGGAAAATTTTACAGTTTGGGATAGCTTGACATGCTGGCGTCTGTACCTAAACAAAAACAGCCATATTTGTTACGATCGCGAACCATATTTTAATCAACATAAAACCCGACAGTGACCTGCGCATTAACAGTAATTATCGATATCCCATTCGATGAGTCTTGTCGGTATTCAGTTCGGGCCAAATCTTGGTCTTAACTTCCCTCATGTCACCATCTGGCCTCCTATTTGTGTTGGTTTCCTATCATCAGCCACCTTCCTGCCAGGGGTGCGGGTTGCTCAAAAGAGATACCGTGGCCCCTGGCACACAGGCAACTGAAGGAATACATACGGGTGGGTTTTAGTCAGTAAAAGTCTAACACGCTCTCCTGCGCCACCCACAGCGGGAGAAGTTATTTGATGACTGCTCACCCTCAAAAAAAAAAAAACCGTCTGGCCTCCTCTGGATCGTATCATCATCTTCCTACCCTTGCCCCATGTTACTTGGGGTGGGCGCAACACAGTTTTTCTTCCATTCTCCTCCTGTCAGGCGGCACTCCTATTATTCAATCCTTTTTCTTTCGTGATCATCTTTCATACAATCCATCCATCTTTTCTTTGGGCTTCGTCTCCCTTTTGATCGTATACGTGACTAAATAGCGGAGTGTAAGTGAGTAGGTAAATCGTAGATTGTGGAGCGCTGCTTCGTCAAACTTGTTACAGGATGAAAATGAGACCCGTATTCCTTACACTTATATGGGCCTACCACACGCTCAAGCTTCACCACAGTTTTGCCTGCGCAGGCCGGTTTGTACACGGAACACCGTGCGTGTGGTTGGTAAAACTCGCCGATTTCTACACGGTGTTCCGTGTACAAACCGGCCTGCGCAGGCAATACTGTGGTGAAGCTTGAGCGTGTGGTAGGCCTATTAGATTGAGCCACGTCACAATTTCACCCCTTGCCACATGCCTTGGCCAAACGATCAAAAAGAAACTGAGATTGAGTGCTTTAACACCATTTCCTAGTGCTTTAGCGCCGTTTATGAGATGAATATTTATTTATTTATGGACACACAAAACAATAACTTCATTAAGATAGAAGAGCTCAAATGTAGGTAGGTAGGTATTGATGAAAACAGACAATACAAGAAAATCTATTCGATATTTAGGGCGTGAGGGTGAGATTTGACTGGGTAACTGGGTTTTTTTGGGTGGGAAATCATCAAATAACTTCTCCCGCTCTGGGTGGAACAGGAGGGCGTGTCAGACTTTTACTGACTAAAACCCACCCGTGTTCTCTCAGTTGCTTGTGTACCAGGGGCCGCGGTATCTCTTTCGAACAACTCGTACCTACCCCTAGCATAGGTCGGCCCTTGCGGGCTCCTGCAGTAGGTGTTGACATCTCTATGAGGCGCGCGTGGAACACAACGCGCTGTCGACCCGAGCTTGGTCCCTACCGGACAGCGAGCTACGCATTACCATTACTCGCCGTCCGCAAGCCCAAGCCTACGGTGGCCAGGAATCAGCTTGGGATTCCCGACGCCCAGGGCGGACTGGGTTAGGGGTCATAGCCTAAGTTTTGAACATAGCGCTAGTGCCCTCTTCATCTCAGTTGTTATTGTAACATAACAATTTGTTGTTCTTGCAAAACATATCGTTAGTAATATTTCTTATCTTTTAACTCGAACGTGACGTGCCCATCATCGGTCATTAAAACAAAAACAATGTGTTTGTTCCAATAACTAGTGGTAAACAATTTATTTTATTTTGTTCTTCGATAGTTATCAATTTATCATAGTTATACTTCAAATTATATTTGATATTACTTAACTGTCATAATTTCCCTAATCATTCAGCCATTTGAAGTAGGCCGTAGTACAGCCGGAAATCGATTCTGGCCTATATTTTTTTTTAAAATTTTTGTAATGTTTTTGCTAAAACAAGTTGTTAGACAATTTTCTAAAGCGTCGTTAAGGTATGAGTAATACATTATTATGAATACATTATTATATCGCTTAGAATTGCATGTCACGTCTAGCTTGCCGCAATGCCTGGTGCGGTACTTATTACATACCTAGATACATCTTAATTTGTACCTCTCCTGTTGACTGACTAGTACTAGTACTCATCATAATTCTAGTAAAATGTTTACTGTGATCATCTGAAATCACTAAATCGATGTGATTATATTTTTGCGTGTTTCATATAACACAGTAAGTAGGAATGGTCCTACTGATTTGTGAAAAGCATGAAATTATTTCAAGGGTTAAACGAATTCGGTTATTAACCCGGGATAAAAACCGCATCTAGCCGCTTTTGTCAAAAAGTCTTGGCATAAACTATTTTGTGGAATATGTTGCCCATGCCGTGTCGTCGGGTTATCTTCTGGGGTCAGATGCATGTCAAGATGTTTGTCTCTCTGTTCGGGAGTCAGTCGGCTAAGGACCGAACTAAGATACGGTCTACATACTCAAAATATGGTTGCACAACCAATTTCGGGAACTGAAGTGGCTAGGTTAGTTCTATATTTACGTCCTCTATAACTTTTTGCATGGTTTCACCCTTTTATATCGATCCATGAAGAATAGTTTGGATTTGAAGTGAGATATAATTTTCATCTTGATTTTTTTTTTGTACCTACCTGCCTTATTAAAACGAAAATTAAACATGATTACCCATGTTTCAAGTTCATAATTTAAACGTACCTATTGGTTTTCTATCCAACTGCCTCTGAAGAAACGTCAAAATTCGAATGGTCTAGGAAAATATTGCAATTTAATTCACCTAGCTAAACACAATATCATAATATAGTAAAACTTTGTGTTCTTCATAAGCTTCAAAACCCTACACATTTGATTTCATCACTAACATATCCTCTGCACCATCAGATCCATCGAGAATGATCTCCGTGCACAAGTGTCGGAGGGTCGTTCACGCTGGGCGGAGTTCGAGCCCCGTTTGGCCATCGTGCAGGTGGGCGGCCGGGAGGACTCAAACGTGTACATACGGATGAAGCTCCGTGCTGCTGAGAACATTGGCATTAAGGCCGACCACCTCCAGCTGCCTAGAGATATCACGGAAACTGAGGTAAGAGGCTGTAGGTCTTTGTTTTGAAGGCATGACCTGTGGGGCGGCGCACCGTTTTCTGTTATGGCAATAGATGGGCCCCCTATTTCATTAAACTTCAACATAACTGGCTCCTCTTCCTGCCTCTTGGGTCTTCGAGGAATACCATCGTGATGTTATGTTATGCTGATTCCTGCAGTGGCTAAGTGATGGTTTTCTGTGCTACGGTTTTTTTTTGAGGGTGGGAAATCATCAAATAACTTCTCCCGCTCTGGGTGGAGCAGGAGGGCGTGTCAGACTTTTACTGACTAAAACCCACCCGTGTTACTTCAGTTGCCTGTGTGCACCGGTTAAGTCCGGCGCGAAACCTTTCGGTTCCACTAC
Source organism: Polymixis flavicincta (assembly GCA_949987655.1). NCBI lineage: Eukaryota > Metazoa > Arthropoda > Insecta > Lepidoptera > Noctuidae > Polymixis > Polymixis flavicincta. The sequence continues at coordinate 12,248,819 of OX465191.1, read as the reverse complement.
AGTAGAAAATTAATTGTGTCTCATTAGCCGGGTTAAGCCGGTTAAGTCCGGAGCGGAACCTGTCGGTTCCATTACAATAGAAAATTAATTATGTCCGATTAGCGGGGATTAACAGAGGGCAACGGTATCTCTTTCGAACAACCCGCACCCCCGGCAGCCACCGACTGTTGCGGACCCCACCAGTTGGTGCTGACATCTCGTTGCTAATCTACTGGGCACAAATTCAAAATCCAGGCTGGTAATGAGAAATTCTAAATAAAGAAACCCAACAACACTTGGCCGGACCCGGGAATTGAAACCAGCACTTTGCCTAACTCACGATGAATCATAATCTGTTTCGTTTTGAAAAAACAGATTGTTAAATCATTGCTTCAATAATTTCGAAAAATTTGTCTGCTCAGCAACGTAAATAACGCAATGAATAGGTATTGTTTATCTGTCAAATTGAAACAGATTATGATTAATCGTGAGTTACGCAATATTAGGGCACGACTTCATCCTCTGCAGTAGCGTTTGCGACCACTAGACACAAGCCAGCCATTTATGATCCTTATCCCAAACAAGGGGTTAGGACCTAACCAAACCTGAGGTTTCTTTATGTTATGTATGAAGTCCAGTAGCTGGAAGCCGTTAATAGGTAAAATTGTTGAGCGCCTACAGACAGCTGCTGCAACGAATGGCTCAAACGAGACTTTACATTAATACGTTTGTCAGTTGAACTATTTCGGTCGAAAATCGTACCGTTCCATAATTTGCAGGCGTTCATCCTAAAAGTATTGTCTTCTTATGAAAATAAAGCGATAAAAGCAACAGTTATAAACTTATATATATAATTTATACTTACTTATATTTTTTTTTATTTCATTTGAATAAACAGAAAAAAAAACGTATTTATTTATTTATTGAAAAGGCACATCAGCAACTTATTCAATAAGATAATACACAGTCAATAATCGCATTCAGTTTTAGAAATTGTGAATTAGTCACTTACAGAAGTGCACAGCACTGGGAGGAGCAATTTACAGGACGGTCAATGTTACGTTAGTTAAAATGCATAGGTACAAGATAAATATTTAAAATTGTTCTAAAATAAAATAAAATTTCATCATATTTTAACCGACTTAACAAGGAGGAGCTGTTAATTATATTGTGTCAATAGCTTATCTATGATCAAATCCCATAAAGACGTAACTAGTCAGATATTTTGCCCATAGTAATATCTTGAACTACTGACACCTTGATAAGACGTATCATTTAGTTTACAAATGAGTGTTGACTATTTTCATCGAATGATGTAACAAACATATTAAATCGCGTGATACGCGTTTATTCTCGTATTTTATGTAAGAAAATGAAATAGGTACCTACACAAATATCGCTTTAATAACACTTTCATTTATTTACATTTGCGCAGATTTACACACTTACCGTACTTTCGTAGAAGATAGTGACGTCATCATCTGCCTAGCTATTTCTCAACTATGTTGGGGTCGGCTTCCAGTCTAATCGGATGCAGCTGGATATCAGTATTTTACATGGAGCGACTGCCTTACTGACCTCCACAACCCAGTTACTGGGTAATACGATACCCTTTGGTAAGACTGGTTGTCAGACTTTCGGGCTTCTAACGTAACGACTGTCAAAGATCCACAAATGACAGCATGAAGATAATCATAGTTTTTTCAGTTCTGTGAAGCTCATGAATTTAACTAAAATAATGTAACTGGGAATCGGTTATGCCTCAGTAATCAACATTATAATTGTATGGAGCTATCTACAGCGTCAAATTAAATTACCTCGCTCTGGGTGGAGCAGGGCGTGTCAGACTTTTACTGACTAAAACCCACCCCGTCTCAGTTGCCTGAGTGCCAGGGGCCACGGAATCTCTTTCGAACAACCCGCACCCCTGGCAAGCATCGGCCCTTGCGGACCCCACCAATTAGTGCTGACATCTATTTGAGGCGCGCGTGGAACACAACGCGCCGTCGACCCGGGCTTGGTCCTTACCGGACAGCGAGCTATCCATTACTTGCCGTCCACAAGCCCGCGCCTACGGTGGCCAGGAATCAGCCTGTGATGCCCGACGCCCAAGGCGTCTCCTGTGGTGACTAGGACCGTGAGGGCGCATATACTGCTTCTCCCTCACGTGCGCCGCCTCCCTCTTCGCGAGCATCACTGTTTCGCAGAAGGAGGTGACGGTTACCCATGCACTCTCGCTCCATACCATGGCTTGGACCAGGGGGCCTACTCTCCAAGTACAAAATTCGTGATCTCGGGCGAAGTTACGGGCGTTTCCTACTCCGTATCACTTACGGACCTATGATTAGTCTGGGGCCCAAACTAGGAATGAATTACTATACGATTTGACAGTTGTCCCTACTCCCTTTATAGTTTTACCCGTCCAAAAAAGTTACTTTGATCAGCTGTAGGAGTCACTTTGAAGTCTCGAACTATTTTCGGACTGGTCCGTATTTTCGTTGACGGAATTACAGAGTAGCATCCCAGGGCCGGACGCAAGAGATCGCCGCGACGTGATATCTATACATGATAATACAAAAAAAAGGTTTGAAGACATTTTTTTTCGGGATCTACGACCGCAGGTAGTGTATTTGCTTGAAGTTTCAATTAAAAAAATACTTTGTTTTATTTACTTTTATGTGGACTACAAGGTCCAGGATTTGTATATTTGGATATGTTTTTAAATTAGATACCGATTATAATTTGATTTTACTGCTCTGTCAGGCTATAATTATCTAAACACGATAAAACAAAACAAAGCTGATTTACTCAACTCATACTTCAAGTGACTGGACTACCAGCCGCCATTGTCCTAAAAATATTCTCCAGTTTAGCTAGCTAATTTAATTTGACCCTGAATATTACTCAGACCTACAATTCAGATTTCCACCCACACCTACTCCACTATTAAGTATCACTCACACACTTGATGTCGGGACGTTGTATGTATGTATGTATGTATGTAGTATACTAATAATAATATATCTATGTTGTTTTTGTTCATGCAGCTTTTGGCCAAGATTACGAGCCTGAATGAGTCCCCCTACGTGCACGGCATCATCGTGCAGATGCCCCTAGACTCAGAACACACCATCGACGCGCACAGGATCACCGACGCCGTGTCGCCTGATAAGGATGTAGATGGGTAATTTGTATTTTTTTTTCTTGTTGGCTGCAGAGACAAGGAAAAGTCTCCGAAAAATGTTTTTTTTATTTTTTATTGGAGCACCCGGTTTGATGCATTTTTTAAAAATTGGCTGATAGGTTATAGGGTCATAGGTTATCATTTTGAAGTTCACCAGACATCATTTTGGAAAGAAAAAAAAAATACAAAATCGATTTGACAGATACAAAACAAAACGAGTATTACTAACTTGGACTACCTATTTTGAAGCCATCATCTTCCTTCTGTCGTTTTCCTAATTTATTGGGTATCTGCACAGCACGTCTTCTTCCACACCTACATCTCTATTAGGGACTAACCACACTTATTCAGCTCTGTTCAGCTTTTGTCCATAGAAAACAACGATTTTGTATGTAAACTGAACAGACGCGGAAAGCTGAAGGGATGCGTAGGTACGCATCTCCATAAAAAATAGTTTTTTTTCTATGGACAAAAGCTGAACAGAGCTGAATAAGCGTGGTTAGTCCCTTAGCCATCATCTTTGTAGCCATGTTATTTTTACACAATTCATCCATCGTTTTCCTAATATACATGCATAAACTCACGCTTTTTTCCCTTGGGTAGGCAGAATCTACAGAACGCCACCTGCTACGATGCAATACTTGCATACCAAGGGGTATGCAATGATTGCAACGTTTACGTTCATACATCTGGTTATATACGCACGCCGGTTGCGAAAACTACGCACCTGAGCTTTCTAAAGAATATCACCAATATGGGGCGTCCATTAAATACGTGAAGCAATTTTGGCGATTTTTAACCCCACCCACGCTTTGGTGAAAACTCGTGACATCTCACGTGAGATGTTTTAAAATACGTGTGTTTAGTGTTAAAACGTTAATCTGTGCTTATTTGCGTTGCGTTGCATTTGGCTGGCTTGGCTGGCCAGTGGCGGTTTGACCATCGAGGAGCTACTGTACTACTTTGTGGCGTTCGCATAGCCCGGATAAATATTACTTTGTAGGATTTAGCCATAATGGCGGAAAAACATGTTTTACATAATTTAACCCGGTTTTCTCGCAATGTTTCTTTGCGGAAAAAATATATAAATTACGTGATATTTTCCGAGACCCCTCTTCTCCCCCACGTGAGATTGGGTGGAATTCGACTTGACCCTCCCCCTCCCTAAACGCCTCACGTAATTAATGGATGCCCCCTAAGGTCACTATATGTCCTCCTACCGGCGTTTTTTTTTTCACTTTTGCCTTTTGTTATTCGCCTATTGATCCTCTCAGCATGACCAAACCATCTTTAAGCATACTCTTTAAAAAAATATAGTAAGTAGGTATATCTTCTTTTAAACCGCACCGTTCGCGTTGCCTTATCACATCACATCATTCCTTAGCCTATCATTCATAGACACACGACACATTCTTACACGATCAGCAATATGGTTTCACCAAAGGACGTTGTACGACTGACGCCGGTGTTACCTTATTAAAACACATATTTGCAGCTTGGGAGGAGGCTCAGGATGCCATTGGAATTTTTTGTGACCTCTCCAAGGCATTTGACTGTGTTAATCACGAAACCTTGCTTTTAAAACTTGAGCATTACGGACTAGGTAAACTTGCGCTCAGTCTAGTAAAATCTTATTTAAATGATAGACAGCAAAAAGTTCGTATTAATGGTGTCAATTCAAATGGTTTAAAAATAAAAATGGGTGTTCCACAAGGCTCAATATTAGGTCCTTTCCTCTTTTTAGTATATATTAATGATCTACCCCATTTATTAAAAAACCAACCACAAATGGTGTTATTTGCTGACGATACATCCTTAATTTTTAAAATAAATAGACGTGCATCAAATCTTGACGACGTAAATAATGCCCTACTGCTGGTACAAAATTGGTTCACTGCTAATAATTTAGTGTTAAATGGGAAAAAAACTAAATGCATAAGATTTGCTTTACCAAATGTTAAAAGTACTGATTGTGACGTAGTATTGAATAAAGAGAAACTAGAATTCGTCGATAAAACTGTTTTCCTAGGGATCACGCTCGACTCAAAACTACAGTGGAGTCCTCATTTAACAGCTCTTGCAGGACGGCTAAGTTCAGCAGCATATGCTGTAAGAAAAATCCGCCAATTCACTAATGTAGAAACAGCGAGGCTAGTCTATTTCAGTTACTTTCATAGTATCATGTCATACGGTATTTTACTATGGGGACGGGCTGCAGATATCGAGTCTATTTTTATCCTGCAGAAAAGAGCCATTAGAGCAATATATGGCCTCCGTACGCGGGATTCTCTAAGGGAACTGTTCAAAGTTATTAATATCATGACGGTACCTTGTCAATATATCTATGAGAACATCATGTACGTTAGGAAAAACTTAAATCTTTTCAGTAAACGAGGTGAAAGACACACCATTAGAACGAGAAATAGGCACCAATTGGTTCAACCAGGCTTCAGACTGGCTAAAGTAGACTCATCCTTCATGGGGTACTGTTTAAAATGTTACAATAAAATACCTCCCCACATACTCGAACTGAATGAATCGAAATTTAAATCCTGTATAAAACGCACACTATGCAGCCATGCTTATTATAAGTTGGGGGATTACATCGCTGACAAAAATGCTTGGCTAAACGCTGCTTGTCCTGCTCCACAAGGTAGCTTAAACTAAATTGAATAACATTGAAAACATTGTTGGAGCTGCTGAAGACTGTAAAAGCTAGATATCTTTGCATTGTATAAATTCAAATTTTTGTATTGTATAATTGCATAGCATATGTGTGAGCACTATGTTCCTACTATAATGCAAACATTTACAGGGTACGTCTTTCATTGACTTGAATGTGCCCTGGCAGCTGAGAGTATGTCATGCTCACTCAAATGTCTCGCTGGTGGTGGCGTGTGTGTTGGATCATTAAGTTCCCTTCAAAATGGTTGAGCTGAATGGTGCTGATGCATACGTCATGTCCGTGAACGGGCGCCGCCAGTAGGGACTGGTCATCTCTTAGCTCCCACGGCTTATTTTAATTGTTATTTTATTTTAATTACGGACGCTTTTAATGTGCACTTTTTACATCGTTCTCACATTGATAATTTCAACATAATGATGTAACCAACTTTTTGTAACAAAATCTTGATTTTAAAAGAGTGTCCATGGAGTTTCTTGCCCGTTCTTCTCCATAGGTACCTACGCTTTGGAATGGGCAACTAGCTTCATCTTTCTAGCTCACCGACCTTGACAATTCAAAAGTGCCTGTAATTGGTTTATTTGAAATAAATGCTTTGAGTTTGAGTTTGAGTTTGATAGTCACACCACACACGCTTCGATTTTCCTCACTGGTTATTAAAACAAAGAATCTGAAGTTATTCGTAAAACTTCTTGACATCATTCTCGGCCATATTTTCTACTTATCTAAAAAATATTCCCGGCTGTTCCACCATCAGATTGAACACAATAAACGAGGGTCGCATCGCAGTGGGTGACCTCTCTGGCTTCATTCCTTGCACGCCGGCTGGCTGCGTGGAGCTGATCAAGAGAACAGGCGTGCCCATTGCCGGCAAGAATGTGGTCGTGCTGGGGCGCAGCCGTATTGTCGGCACCCCGGTCTCCGAGCTACTGAAGTGGGAACACGCGACTGTCACCGTCTGCCACTCCAAGACTAAGAACTTGAGTGAAATTGTGAGTTACCACTTTACTTATAAATACAAGGTGGCATGGACCACCTGTTCATATTCAGATTCATTAATTACATGATTCTAAATCTCTCGGACGTTGAAATTTTTCGTCCAAAAAATTTGCTCTGCCATACGTTTTGACCGCGTAGGTACTGCACGGTTCTATGAAACAGCTGTTTTTTTATTGACAACCGACGAAAAAATTGTAGGCTAGTAGTGGGTCTAGAATCATTCATGGTTTCAATTGGTGCGACGATGTCTGACCCCCTATATGCGTCATATCAATTTAATGGGCTTTGTTCAGAATAAACGTATACATCCAGTGAATATCGATATAGGTTGAATATCGATCTTGTAAATCTATACATAGTGTAAAAGTCAACTTTCGTGTCTATCTGTGTGACCTCTTAGATTTTCTAAACTTCACAATGAATTTGATATGGTTTTAATTATCATGTAGATATTCTACTAAGATCCTGGTTTCGGAAGGATTAAGTATTACAGTAACGTTTAACTTTTCTAAGTTACATTTAGGGTGACTGGTAATTAGTGACCGACATTTAAACACATGATTGTATTCATCATTATGAACAACTTTTACTATGGGACAAAACCTGAAATCGCGAAAAAAATATCAGCTGTTCCCTACATTTATGTTCGCATAACTCGTCAAAATGTACGGAACAGCTGATATTTTTTTCGAGATGAAACTTGCATTTCAATGAAACTTGCATTTTTTTTTACAGACAAAGACAGCGGATATCCTTGTAGTAGCCATCGGTAGGGGCGAGATGGTCCGCGGCTCCTGGATCAAGCCGGGCGCGGTGGTCATCGACTGCGGCATCAATCCTATCGCTGGTGCGTACTACATAATTACGTCACCGTAGAACAATGGCTGTTATGGCTGCTTAGAACTAAAATATTTATGTTTTAAGTAATGTGTAATGAGGTGACAATAGTCGGAACAGGCGGTTGAAACAAAACAATTGGGGGCGCCAGCGGCGACCGACCGTCTGCAGTGCGAGATAGAACGTTCAACTCAAATCATTTCATTGAAATGATCAATTACCCGATTGTAATTTACTATCGGGGAATTGGTTATTCTTGATAAGCTTTTAATTATTTTAAAGTATTTTGTTGCTACGGAATTTTTTGGTCCTAGGAGTTTTGTTTTTACTTTCTAATCTAGGTGTGATACCGTCAGTTACAATTTAAAACCGGATTTTTATCTCAATAATGTGAAAGAATTTAAGCTAATTTGCATAACTATCAGTACAACTACGGCCTACAAATATGGAGTTTTAACGAAGACATTAACTATCAGATCCTTCAAAGAAGACCGGTCACCGTCTGGTAGGAGACGTTGCGTATGCGGAGGCCGTATCTGTGGCGTCGCACGTGACGCCGGTTCCGGGTGGTGTGGGCCCCATGACCGTGGCCATGCTGATGCGCAACACTGTGCAGGCCGCGCGCCGGCAACTGGACCGCCTGCTGGCACCCACCTGGCCCTTCAGCCCGCTTCGCATCACGCCGCTGTCACCGCCGCCCAGGTTAGTTGTCCCTCGTGACGTGACATGCGCAACACCGTGCCTTCTAACTGTGGACTGCCCACTGCTGTAGCAACTGACGAGAAGATCTCTTAGACCCCATCTGGACGGGTGTAGAACCAAGTTTTAAGAATCCCGACCAGTCGTACACAGCACTTCTCCTCCACATTTATTATGCACACAGCCAAAGTGTGGAATTCTCTGCCTGTGTCTGTGTTCCCTTCCACATTTAACCCTGTCTGCCTTCAAAACAAGAGTGAACAGACATCTTCTGGGCACGCTCGATCCATTAAAGACCTCATCAATCGCTGTCCATCAGACGTGATCAAGAGCAGGCCCAAAAAAGCCAACAGATTGCATCCCAGCGCGTCAAAAAAAAAAATTGTTCGATTTTCAACTCTGTACGCTGAAGATCCGGTACGCGAAAAAACCCCCACCGCGATATTTCATACAATATGAAAATAAAAATGGTTTGATTTCAGCCGGTATAAAATAAATTTGTTCAAACTAACGCCTCCTAAGTAGTACCTAAGTAGGTACTTGTTCCTGCGTAAAGGAAGAACAAACCGACAAACTCACTTTCGCATTTCCAATGTAGGTAAAATTATAACATGTATGGTATAAACTTCATTGTCCGTCTCTTCCAGCGACATAGTGATCGCTCGCTCCCAGAAACCGAAGGACATAAGTGAGCTGGCGCACGAAATTGGACTCTTTCCCAACGAAGTCTCGCCGTACGGACGCACCAAGGCGAAGATCTCGCTGTCTGTGCTGGACAGGATGAGGAACCAGCGGGGCGGCAAGTACATCGTGGTTGCTGGGTAAGTTTAAAGTTCAAAATACAATAACTGTCTTGAAGGTTTTGCTTTGGACTAAAGTTAGAGCTGGTGTTGTAATGAGACAGTTCGACTCCACGCAATGACTTTTCATGTTTAAATTTATGAGTTGAAAATATCTATCATCATCTGTCTAGCCTTTCCCAGCTATTTTTGGGTTCGGTTTCCAGTCTAACCAGACAAGTCAGTCGGCCTATCTGACGTCCACGACCCAGTTACTGGGTAACATAAAAAAACCTGGTAAAACTGGCTGTCAGAATTTCGGGCTTCTGAGAAAATATGCACTACCATTTATTTTCGATTTCGATACGATTTCGTACATTGTTGATGAGAAATTTCGGTGCCTGTCTGTGCATCTGAATGACTGATTTCCAAAGGTTACTGACATAGTTACAAAGTCATAGGTAAATATTTGAAAATAAATGTGAGTAAGTAATAAAGTTAAAGGTCGTAATAAAGTTCTTAATACAAAATTGACAACATAGACTCGATTTTAGGTTAGTCGTTTTTGTAAAACTAGAACCAAACTCGAAATAAAGTTCGAAATTCTAAAATAACTTGATGATTTAAACTTGAGTCTAAAGATAAACCTTATTTTGTAATGACATCGGGTTTTTGTTTTGGGTGTGAAATCATCAAATAACTTCTCCCACTCTAGATGGAGCAGGAGGGCGTATCAGACTTTTACTGACTAAAACCCACCCGTGTTCCCTCAGTAGCCTGTGTGCCAGGGGCTGCGGTATCTCTTTCGAACAAACCCGCACCCCTGGCAGTAATGATATCGGTAAAGTTTACCTAACCGAGAACCAATACCCGTCTAAATTATTTTATTATTGTGGCAGTGAAGAAGACTTAGCGTCCAACGATGCCGCATTGTTCTTTATAATACCTGAAAAAACATGAAGTTATATTATGAAGACCATGAAATAACATAACAAAAACATCACGCCTGTATTTAATGGATTAAGCAGATCTTAACCCAAACAACCCAACACACACTCACATTTCGCCAGTTATGTCTAAGTCCCATGTTATAGAAATTTATTGCCACCTGGCACAAATCCACATTTTGAGCTGGCACAGATGATAAAACCCAAGAAAACTGCCCTACCTGGGAATCGAACCCAGGACCTGATGTTCCTGCCAGGGGTACGGGTTGTTCGAAAGAGATACCGCCGCCCCTGGCACACAGGCCACTGAGGGAACACGGGTGCGTTTTAGTCAGTAAAAGTCTGACACGCCCTCTTGCTTCACCCAGAGCGGGAGAAGTTATTTGATGATTTCCCAACCTAAAAAAAAGTATCTCATATTGAGCAGTAGCGCTTGTGACCAGTAGACCAACGCAGTATTATAAGACTAGCTTTTACCAACGGCTTCGCCCGCGTGGAGTTCGAAAATTCTCCCATGGGAACGTACTTTATAGTATCCTATGTGTTATTCCAGGTTACAAACTATATGTGTACCAAACATCCACATCAGTTCACCCGTTTTTGCGTAATTGAGCAACAAACAACTAAACATACAAACTTTCACAGTTATAATATTAGTAGGAGAGTAGGAATAGGATACCTCTGCTATAATCTATCCTTTCTCCTCTCTGCAGCATTACTCCGACTCCTCTGGGCGAGGGTAAGAGTACCACCCTGCTTGGCCTGGTGCAGGCCCTGTCGGCACACCGCGGCCGCAATTCTTTCGCCGTCATGCGCCAGCCCAGCCAGGGACCTACCTTCGGAGTCAAGGGGGGCGCGGCCGGAGGAGGGTACTCTCAGGTATGTCTATATTATAAAGATGTAAAATTAGTTTGTATGTAATAATCGAGACTTATGCGGGTGAAACCGCGAGCGCAGCTAGTAAAGTATATTGTGAATGAATGACGAAGATTGATTAACCATAATATGTGTTGGGATAATATTTTAAGAGGGGCTCGTGGCTAAATCATAACAGTCGCACGGGAGGATCCATCAGGTTAAGCTACGCTCGCCGGGGTTGGTCTGTGGATGGGTGACCATCTTTACATACTGAGACTCCTCCGTGCCTCGGAAAGCACGTTAAGCCGTTGGTTCCGGCTGTCATTCGTGGATCTTTGACAGTCGTTACGAGTCGTCAGTATCCCGAAAGTCTGACAACCAGTCTTACCAAGGGATATCGTGTTACCCAGTGACTGGGTTGTGGAGGTCAGATAGGCTGTCGCTCCACGTAAAATACTGGTATTCAGCTGCATCCGGTTAGACTGGAAGTCGACCCCAGCATAGTTGGGAAAAGGCTAGGTAAATTGACTAATAACCTTCTATCTCCTCAGGTCATTCCAATGGAGGAGTTCAACCTGCACTTAACAGGCGACATTCACGCGGTCACTGCAGCAAACAACCTTCTGGCTGCCCAGATGGACGCCAGGATCTTCCACGAGCTGACTCAGAAGGACGGTCCTCTGTTCGAGAGACTCGTCCCCAAGGTTAAAGGCGTCAGGAAGTTCTCCCCGATCCAGCTGAGGAGGCTGAAGAGATTGGGCATCACCAAGACCGACCCTGACACGCTGACTGAAGGAGAGAAGGCCAAATTCGCGAGACTCAACATTGATACGTCGAAGATTATGTGGAATAGAGGTGAGTTGTACTTTCTTCTACATAAATATAGTACCCGGCGATAAATATTGCACATCGACCTTTGGAAAGAGACAACCGGCTAATTTCGGCTTCATAGAGCGTTATCTCTGTCGCACACTACCTATGTGACGTTTTGTCAGTCGTGCGATAGAGTGCGGTGGCGTCCAGTTCAAAATATATATTTAGAGTTGTTAACACCCCCAAATTTAAATAGTTTAAAGTTGTACTATGGCATCTGTGGCATTGGTGTCCATGGCATTTTATTTTACCCCAACCTAAAGCCATCACTTATAGAAAAATTGGTGTATTTTATACAAAGAATAAAAATAATTATCAAAAGAAGCAAATCATAATTGTTTTAACAGCTGCTAATAGATACCGGACTGTTTGTATTTCGTGCGACAGAGATAACGCTCTACGTAGCCGAAATTAGCCGGTTGTCTCTTTCCAAAGGTCGATGTGCAATATTTATCGCCGGGTACTGTACATACATAACTCACGCTTTTTTACCATAGGCAGAAAGTACAGAACGCCACTTGCTACAGTCCTCACATATTCCTTTTGCCTCGTGTACGTTCTTACGGTTAGGTTTCTTTTAATTATTTGCCGTGATAGAGACCATCATATGTAGGCTTCGATCAAGTACTATTATTGATCGAAGTACGCACTGCCGTTCTTACTAGACAGGCGTTAACACCTAAAAGTTGTTTCCGAGAAAATGGCAAAAAATTGCGCTATTCGTCATTTCTTAAAAACTGTGATACTTACGTCGCTGATTGTAAAAAACATTAAATGATATTTCTTTCTGTTTATCCTAAAGAATCCTTTCCAGTTAACGGCCTACAAACTCTCATATCTTGGGAACTATTTGAATTGTAAAAATGTTTGTTAGATAGAAAGATAGAGAATTGTGAACTCTCTTAGATTCTATTAAAAAGTATAAATTGACCAAGTGAGGGTTGTCGTAGGTGATAATGTGTCAATTTCAGCTGGCGGAATCACGGGCAAAAAGAGGGCTAACGGTAAACTCGTACAGTTCGCTTATTACACCAACGCTCCGCACATTCATAGGTCCTCAAAACTATGACGTAAACTATGAAACGCAGAAAACCCCATTTACCAAAACAACATAAAATTCAAAGGTCAATATTAATTAACCGAATTGGTGCAAATTCCCATGGGAACAAAAACTCAGACAAACCCAATTAGATTCACTGGTTTTTCTCAAAGACCCAGTCCATTAACATTACAAATGGATGATCACTGTGACTCAGGCGGCAATACTCGTATAGAACGCCTCTGTACTTATTTAATATATAGCTCTTGGACCCAACCTTCTGGAAGCGTGAAGGATAGAATATTAAATTACTCGTTACTTATTCACACTTTCTTTTTTATTTGTATACGTCGTGTCTGCGAAAAAGTGGGTTCATAATTCTCCAAGTGTATAAATAGTCCCCTTTTTATGCATTAAGTAGGTTAGAGTTTTATGACCGCTTTTAGTTAACATTACACACACATTTTAACACTACTTTCGGCTCACTTACGCGTTTAGTCGAACTAGCATAGCTATTCACAACTACGCAAATCGAAAAAGGCACGTTTTCAATTACCAATTTGCCTTGCCCGGACAGCAAGCAGTTTCGGAAGATTGGGGGTCGTCTATTAGATTCAAACCGATTTTTTTCAGATAATTTTATTGGAGAACAGCTTTTAGTCTCCTTTGATAACATTAATGGATTTAAAGGCAAATAGGCGTGATGAGACAGCGCGATGCGACTCTAGTAGAACGATTTTTAACAAAATTTCACGGAAATTGTTCTACACGGGTCGGATCGTGGCTTCGGATCGTGCCTATCTGCGGGAGCCTTTACATGTAGGTACGTCCGGTGCACTGATATCTCACACACTGCTACATGAATCGATAGCCGCCCGAATGACGTTTACAAGGTTACATTTTTTTTGTGAAATGTATTCAAAAAACAAGATAAAGGCATTAGTTTTAATTTTGGTCACCCGCCAAAAGACCATTGTGCAGCTTTATCCATGTCGATACGACAGAAGAATAAAACATTCCATTTCCAATTTCAGTGGTGGACCTAAACGACAGGTACCTCCGTAAGATCACAGTGGGCCAGTCGCCCACAGAGAAGGGCTTCACCCGCGAGACTGCGTTTGACATCTCCGTGGCCTCCGAGATCATGGCCATCCTCGCGCTGGGCAGGGATATCGAGGACATCAAGGAGAGGCTCGCTAGCATGGTGGTCGCGCTCGATAAGAGTGGCAACCCTGTTACTGCTGATGATTTGGTAAGTAGACTTTTGTCTCTTGAATACGTATTGCAAATGTGTATAAACGGCGGTGACCCCTTACATCATACGTCATTGCCCAGAAACAAGTAAAAATACTGGTGGAATAGGTCCATTATTCTTGTTAAACAAACTTTGAGCTATGTATGTTGCAGCAACCGATTCCTATGTTACTAGAAACACGTTGCAGACAACAGTGTTACTGGCGAGTTGCTGTCAGCAATGTTGTCACGTACATTCATTTAAAAAATATAGGGCCTTTTTAAATTAATAGTCTAATATGTCGGTGTACTTACTCAAAAGAAATTCATAATGTGAGTGAGTAGTCATAATTTTAATGATGATCACCGTGTCAACATTATTCTTTTTTTTTTTTTTTTCTGAAAGTAGCCGTTCGGACCAGTAAAATATTGCCAGTAAATTAAATTAGTGAGTTAGTAAATTAAAAAAAAAATCCTGAATCTATCCTCAAACTACCACCTTCTTCTCAGGGTATGACCGGTGCTCTACTCGTCCTACTTCGCGACGCGTTCGAGCCGACCCTGATGCAGTCCTTAGAGGGCACTCCAGTGCTGGTCCACACTGGCCCATTCGCCAACATTGCCCACGGTTGCTCGTCCATACTGGCCGACAAGATCGCCATGAAACTGGCTGGAGAGAACGGATATGTTGCCACGGAAGCTGGATTCGGTTCTGATATTGGTGAGAGCTCTTTTGTTGAAGCTGTGAACTTTTATTGTACAGTTTTTATTAGTATAGTATTTAGCCATTATTTTAGAAAGAGATGCCAGACTTTAGCAGCCTCACTCTTTTGGCACGAGATCACTCTCTTTTTCAATGGTTTCGTTCAGCTCTACTTAGTATTTTGCACAAATCAGTAAAGATATTACTCTTTTATTTATGCAGAATCTACAATTTTTCTTTCTTTCTTCCTTCAGGTGTGACTCCTATCAGTTATAGGGTTGACAGGACTTTGAAAAAGGCAGGGGAAATTAAGACTTGTTCTAGATAAGTCTGATGTACAACATCGGCACATCAATTGACATTATTTAATTGATTGAAATTATTTAATAAAATCTACGAAATCTTGTCCAGGAATGGAGAAGTTCTTCGACATAAAGTGTCGCGCGAGTGGCGACACGCCGCACTGCGCGGTCATCGTGTCCACGGTGCGCGCGCTCAAGATGCACGGCGGGGGGCCGCCCGTCACGCCCGGCACGCCGCTGCACGACGTCTACGTGCAGGTAACTGCAGTGCCGCAGTATTGTCGTTGGCTAAAGTATTTACCTACTACTCTAACTTCTAAGGCAAAATAGATAGGGTCCAAAATTGCTTGTACATCTATTTCTGTTTCATAAGATCGCCATAAAATTGAAAAGCATAGATTCTTAACCCTCATCGGAAGAACGTATCATGCACTCCGATCGCGTTAGTAAAACGATATAAGCCTGCGGTTTCAGGGCCTAAGATTGATACGAGCAGTTTTGCAGATGTAGTATTATTTCTTCGTTTTAGCTACAGGGTGTATAATACGACCATTCGCTTTATTCGAGAAGTATTATTTCTTCTTCCATGCTAGTACGATTATAGCCGCGGCGGGCTGTAACGCGCTGCAGCGTAATAGCCACATAAAACACCGTCTTATGACAACAACATAGTGATATCTAGTGTGGTAACCCTATATCTAGTGTTCTGTGATGTCCATAATCTGTTACAGAGGCGGCCAAATGTTTGACCAAATTCTTGCATGCGCCGCCGCCGGTGCTTTACGCTGCGGCCCGGTGCGGCGCGCCTGTAGTGTGCGATAGTTCATCCCGCCCAAATGTGCGCAGCTTTTAATACTCGTGTCTTTAGAATGTTACCTACCGACTAACAATCGCCTATTTTTATCAAGAAATAGTTCTGGTTTTAATGAACCATAAACTTAGCATTGACGATTCATCGTGATTTGAGGTTAATTGTCATTCCGACCGACTAATTTTATGAGCTAGCTGGTGCTACAATACCGATCTAAATCAGGCTAATGGAACAAAATTATGTGTTTTTCAGGAAAACCTGGAGCTTTTGAGCAAAGGTCTGTGCAACTTGGGCAAGCATATCAGCAATGGGAACAAATTCGGTGTGCCGGTCGTGGTCGCCATCAACAAACACGGGTCAGTTCTTTTTAAATATTCTACTACATTCTGTCACCACTGACTTGCTTACATTTTTACCATGACATGAGTTATTTTGATAGAGTTTATGATATGAGATGTGGTGTTTGACAGCTATTTGACATTGACAATTGACTGTCAGTTGATTATTTTTACAAGTGGGGTACCCCCCAGTATTGAATTAAGCACAGAACAAATAAACAGTACAAGTTGCAGCTTGAATTTGATTGCATTTACTATAGTGACATCTAGTGGCGGGTAGCGTAACTTGCTCAGGCAACTATTCCGTGTGCATTTTAAACGGAAAAATTTAAATTATTTATCTTCATTCACAGCAACGACTCACTCTCTGAGTTAAACCTGGTGAAAGACTTCGCGCTCAAGAACGGCGCATTCAGGGCCGTGTTATGTGACCACTGGGCACAGGGCGGGCTCGGAGCCATAGAGCTCGCAGACGCCGTCATTGAGGCCTGCGACTCCAGCTCCAAGTTCGGCTTCCTCTACCCATTGCAGCTCTCCATCCAGGACAAGATCCAGGTCATTGCGAAGGAGATGTATGGTGCAGGACAGGTGGAGTACACCGAAGAAGTACTCGAAAAGATCAAGGCGTTTACTGACAAGGTACCTATTACAAACTTTTTCCTCATAGACATTAATACCACACCAGCATTGCCCGAAGAGTACATGGTGTGTGCAACATGTAACATAATTTATTAACTCAAAACCTCATATACTCTCATTAGAGTATTGAGTTAAAAGCATAATACCAAAAGTATTTTTTTTAAGTTAACTGTTATTATTAAAAAAATCGTGTTGACGCATGAGCATTATTTTAAGCATTCAAAATTGAGTCTTATCGCCTTGAAATAAGATTGAATTTTCTTTGGCTCAAGCGGCGGTAATTTTTGAATCAGTCAATTAGGAACAGACAACTTTTAGGTCTTGCGTCTAGTATGTTCCACCTT
Organism: Polymixis flavicincta; assembly: GCA_949987655.1. Taxonomy (NCBI): domain Eukaryota; kingdom Metazoa; phylum Arthropoda; class Insecta; order Lepidoptera; family Noctuidae; genus Polymixis; species Polymixis flavicincta. Next base: position 12,231,572 of record OX465191.1, on the reverse strand, counting down.
GTACAGTACGCCCACAATTCGCAAGTAATGTTTGTGTGATGCAATTGGGGCGGTGGATACTAATCTAGACTCTGGGGAATTCCTTCAATTGGTTCTTCCGTTATCCTCATGCCAGTCAAAAATGTAGATCATGCTTATCCAATTATGAACGATTCATGAAACAACATTTTTTTTCGTTTTCTTCGAACTGTATTGCATCATTCTTTCAGTATGAAAGACCTGATTGTTACGCGATCTTTGATAAGTGTTCGAGCAGATAAGAACGGAGCGGAAAGCAGATATATTAAACGCATTGAAAACTCAAAATGCAGTCTCAAACAAAAGTAACACTTAAAACTGCCCCCAATTATATGTCAGTACTAATACAGAAGAATCTCACTAATCCGGCACTATTTAAAACCAGAGACTATTGGAATATTCGGATTATTGAATTATATAGAAGTAATCATATATAATTTCAAAAAGAGAGATATATTTGTAATAATGTTCTAAACGTCTTTTTTTACATTATCATATCTCATAACTTAATAATTTCATAGTTTTTAAAAGAATCCTTGATAAAGGTTTGTAGCTCTTGTAGTCCTTGTTTGAAAACCTTTTGCGTGCCGGATCAGTGAGATTCTACTGTAGCTATGATAAAACACATTTTTTTGCAAATTCAGCCTTACACGCATGACTTTAAAGTGGTTGTTACAAAGCAATGTCCAAAAAGACTGACTGAAAGATGACTACGCACATTGCGCCCTATTAATGCGGATGTTTTTGAGACGCTGATTGTGTATCTTGGTTTTTTTTTAATATCAATTATTAAACGTATTCATTTCTCTTGCTTATGAACATAGTTACCGTGGGATTGAACCTATCTGTTAGCATCAGCGGTCTGCAGTATTCATTGCCAAATGAATAACAACATTGCGACTCTGAAAATACAGACGAAACTAAATAAATTTAACCACGTACCTGTCTCCGCTTTTCATGGTCTCACGGACTATTTAAATTCAACTTTTATCACACCTTGCGCAACGATGTTATTTGTTTGGCAGCATAAACCGTGTTACGTTGTGCTTCGTCAGGTCTGCGCTGACCCTAAAACGTAGGGAAACACATGAAACAAGAGAATATTCCCGTCTATAATCTTGCTGACACAAAAAATAAAGAATGATGTTGACCAACCACCACCCACCACCATACCAACCACCACCACACCAACAACCACCAACCACTGCTAAGATTACAGAAAAATATTTTGTTGTTTCATTATTTTCAGTAACTTTTTTGACGGTTTTTACTTTTTATCACATAGTGTATACGTAGCCTAACTCTATGGTATGAAATAAATTGATGCTAGTTGATCTCGAATTATCAATAGAGCATAGGTAATAATTTTCAAGTGGGTAAAACCCGGTGGAATATTTTGCGAATGGTAAACAGCTCTCATGAAAAATGCCAGCTGGATGTATGTAAAAACCCACGCTCTGAATAAATAATTCAGCTTGAAATGTTGTTTGTTTACCTGAATGGTAATTAATTCTGAAATACTGACGTGAAAAATCCGAATAGTTTTAAAAATCGCATCGACTGAAACCCAAAAAAACAAGCCGTTAAGTGATTCCGCATGTTCATTTGATTGTACAAAATTCCCGAATTTAGTTGGCAGTTCAAAACACTCGTATGTATTGTTAGTCTATTCAATTAGCCAGAGTAATATATAATTATACTGTTTAAAAAATAAACTCGCACATTTATCACATCTGCTTTATGTACTTTGGTGACGACGGTACACCATCTGCATGACACATCACCATTAATTATGTGTCTGCATGACAGATTTAGTAAAAAAATACTGTCACGCAAAGATGTAGCTCTTCAAACCATGATGAATGATCATGGTTTGAAGAGCTACATCTTTGCGTGACAGTATTTTTTTACTAAATCTGTCATCATCATCATTTCAGCCGAAAGACGTCCACTCCTGGACATAGGCCTCCCCCAGAATGGGGGGTTTGGCCATAATCGCCACGCTTGGCAGGCGGGTTGGCGATCGCAGTATGGTGGTAAAATGCATAGAGAACGCTGCTGCCCATTCTCTAGTAAGTCCCTTAGTCGCCTTCTACGACACCCACTGTAAGAAAAAACCATGATAGTAATGAAATTCTTACTCCGAATTTTTAAAATTAAAGTATCTACTCAGTAAAAACTGGCCAAGTGCGAGTCAGACTACAAGGCAAAAAACGCCGCAAACACACTATTCTTGAATTGAGACCTGCACCCTAATTGCGTAACTCACGATTCATCATAATCTGTATCGTTTTGAAACGGATTGTTAAACCATTGCTTCATATGTTCGAAAAATGTGTCTGTTCGACAACATAAATAACGCAATGAATATTGTTTAACTGTGAAGACGAAACCAATTATGATCAATCGTGAGTTACGCAATTAGGGTGCTGTTTAATTTTTTGCTTTATTTTATTTTCATAATTTGTTGTTATATTCTGTGAACGTTTCAACTGTCTCACTATTACGGATCATGAGATACAGCCCGCTTACAGATAGACGGATGAACGGACAGCAGAGGCTTACTAATATGGTCCCGTGGGTTACCCTTCGGGTACGATACCCTACAAAACTCATAAAGCTAACCCAATCATCATTCCGCAGGGCTACGACAAGTTCCCGATCTGTATGGCCAAGACATCGAACTCGCTCACCGGCGACCCATCAGTCAAGGGCGCCCCCACAGGTTTCACGCTCAAAATCAACGGAATCTTCGCTTCAGTCGGCGCCGGGTTCGTGGTCCCCATGGTGGGCGAGATATCCAAGATGCCCGGCCTCCCCACCAGACCTAGCATCTACGATATTGACCTCAACACTAAAACAGGCGAAATTGAAGGACTATTCTAATGTTTATATACTTTTCAACAAAAGATCCTATGTATAACACCGTGTCCTAACGGAAAGCCACGGTCGCGCTTTTTTTAAATGAATATAACGTGCTCGCACGACGATTGCTGTTGGTTAGGACACGGCCTAAACCGTTAAGATGTATTTTTGTATAACCCATGTTAATAAAATATGTTATTTTTTATAGATGTGTTGTTTACTTGAGTTTTGATACTTATGTGTTAATTTTGGTCTATAAAGCCTATCAGTCTTAGTCTGAACCGAAACCTTCAGATTTCTGTCTGGTTTTTGGGTCGCGCACAACAATTTCTATGAAATTAATATTGGTCTACCTACGCTCGCGTCGCGCTGTCGGGGAGTCTTAATTTACTCAGTATTCTGTATTACCTACTTATGTAAATAAAAACACTCAGGATTTATAAAAAAAGCCATCGATATGGTAAACACTTATACAGTCTTTCATTATAAATAATTCAAAAACCGCAGACGGCGCTGCTTTGAATTTAAAATTATTTTGTGATCTGATAACGTTGTCGCCGAATGTCAACCTGACAAGGAACATATTGTGTACATTTACATCAGCGCCGCATTAAGGCTGTCTGTCACAAACAATGCTTGCTGCATATAGATAGGTAAACATTAGGACAAAAACTAGTTGAATTTAATGAAACATTAACGTTACACCACACGTGGAGGCATAATGATTTTGTTTACAGGTCTCATTACCAATAATAGATACCAATTGCAAGACGAAATGACTAGAAGCAGCATCGCAACGTATCGTACCGGTGTGAACTAACTTTAGACGCTACAATTTCAATAATGTCAACGAGCACATTTGTGTTTAGATTCAAAATTTATCGGTCTTTACCTAATATAATAAAGTAAATGTCACAAAGTCGTAGTAGGTACCTATAAATAGTTCAACAGCTCAATATATGTACCTACGAGTTATTGCCGACTCTAAAAACGTGTCGTGGGTGGTCCTTCATAACGGCATGTTGTATAATGTAGTTTGATAAATTAAAAATGACACATGCATGTTTTTATTAAATTCGGTACTAAAAACTGAGCAGTAAATTAAATAAAAATCATAGCAAATATTTAAATGGGTTTTCAAATAAATAAAGTGATTAAACGGGCAGTTCACCAATCGGAATTGGTCGGCAAGAAATCTAACTTGGTTTGGTTACAGCTCGATTCAAACTTTATGGCGGCTCGGAACACGAGGCGAGTGGCTGCGCAGTAGCAAATTCATGGGTCAGCGGGGTTGAGGGGTGGGGTACTGCGCAGCGTGTAGCTCACTTCAGAGCCGCCATAAAGTTTGACGCGATGTATAGTAGCGCTCGCCAGCGCCAGCAGCTACCGCGGCATCGCTCGCTCGGCTCGCGCGCCATTGGTCACAGTTCTGTCTAACTAACCGAACGTGACCCAATAATATTGGTCGAGGAGGTGCGTGGGCTTAGCGCGTGGTATGTCACAGTTCCAATCTAAACTATGAACTGCCGAACTATTTATCTAACTGAGCATTCCAATATTTCTACTGCCCGTTCGTTTACTATTTGAGTATTACCCACGACTCACGCGTACGACTTCCCAGACACGTAGACGCTCCAGTATCGTAACTACTGCAGGCCGATGACAAAACCGATCGTATGGATTCCGCGAAATAATATGTTGTTAGCCGACATACATAATAGTTTGTATTCTCGAGTACCGTATGCGCACAGCTTAGCGCAACATGTGTGCTAGTTTGGATATCGGATGTAAAATTTTATGACAATAAAATAATAGTACATTATGGTACAAGTGTGTAACGTTGGTGATTATCGCTGAGGCGCCATTGAGACCAGGCGAGGGTCTTAAGAGAGCCGAGGACGATAATCATCAATACACACGTGTATCATACGACGTTTTTCAACACACTTGCGAAGAAAATAATACTACAAAATCATCATCATCATCATCATCATCGTCGTCATCGTCATGTCATCGTCTTCGTCATCGTCAACGTCATCGTCATCGTCACCATCATCGTCATCATCATCATTATTATCATCGTCGTCATCGTCATCATCATCATCATCATCACCATCATCGTTGTTTTTAAGAACAAAGCAACTCAACCAATTAAAAAACAACCTATAACTCACTAAGAACAAAGCAACTCAACAATTAAAAAACAACATATAACTCACTAAGAACAAAGCAATTCAACCAATTCTATAACTCACTAGTGAATAATAGTAATGAAAAAGTCACAGTTTGATAATAGGTGTCATTATGTGCCTAACTGCAGTGAAATTAGAGCTATTTTATGAGCAAGTGTGTTGAAAAATATATTTTCATGCATGGGTAGGAAGATTCACGTTCACTCTTGCTTTGACACTGGTTTTTTTAACAATTGAGCTGCTAGAGCCATTATTTTAGCGTCTAACCTCGGATTGATTTGATTTTTTCTTTTGACCATTCGAAATAATCCATATTTACACAGACATGGGCAGTTCCATTTTACGTAAAACTAGACGAAGTTCAAAATTAATTTTTACCCCCCTCCCCCTTAATGTTTGTGTACAGATTAATGGAGAATCTCCAATTGGCCTTGATTGTGGCCTTTTTCAAATTTATATTCCAAGCTGTGCTATTGTTAACATCATTGCTGCTGTAACTGAATTTTGCAAAATGTCATGAGACTCCATAGTTCTTATTCCAATTGGCTGAATTTTTTCGTTTATGAATTCAGATAAGTGTATGAAGTGTAATCGTAAGTTGCGTCCTAAGCTGGATAACATGGAATCCCCTTTTTGAGTTATTCGCAAATATTTCAAAAACACGATGATTTTTCAGTTTTTTTCAAAAATCTCAAAAACTAGGCGTCCAAGGTGAAAAATAATGTAATTTTTATCCCCCCCTTGTGTTACAACCCCTGGAACGTTGGGGTAGATACAGCTAATGGGGGACCTTAATTTGGGCTTAGTTTGTGACCTTTGTCGAGTTCATTGTCGAATTCATATTGCATGAAGCTGTGGTAACATTATCACTGCTGCAAGTTCATTTGGCAGAATATCTTTTGTTTTCCACTTGACTATGTGTGATCTATTATTATACTCTATGGTGTGATCGTAAGTAGCGTCCTCAACTGGATAACGCAAATATCTCAAAAACTGAACGTTCCTGGTTCAAGTATAATACAATTTACATAGGTAACTTCATTGTATGTCGCTTTACAAACTAATGGAAGAGTAACCGTTTTCATTTTGCCCAGTCACACTGTTACGTTATTCATTCCCTTTTTTTATTTTAAAAACTTGCGTAAAGTTGTTGTAGCAACAGGTTTTAATGGTTCCAATAATTGTATAAGCTCATATTTACGCACGAGTACTGTACGTTATTAAAATGTCCAGCGAGGAATAAAAAAGAAAATACATTGATTTGCACTAAATGTGATGCTAAAGAATATTAAAATGGAAAAAAAACAGCACACAAATAATACAACTATACACGCAAAACGGCAAATGTGCTGTGAAGATACAACTAGGCAGACAGCTTGTTATTGTGGCGCGTGCCTAATCATCATCAATCAACCTAAGTGACTGTTTTTTACGATCACCTAAACATTTTTTGCCGTATTATTATTTATTTATGAGAAACTTTTTGGGTTTAACGAGTCAATTAATTACTTAGTGTATCGTAAGGCGCCCATTAAATTGTTATTCTAATGCAGTGTACCTACTTAGAAATTGCAGGAGTGTAACACTTCCATCCGTGTGTGTCACTTCACTATAGTGCTTACTTATCAAATTAAAAAAAAAAACGTATTTGCAAAAAGTTATTTATTTAATTGTTTGGTTAATTAAAAGTTTACACATTAAGAAGTATCAGCGGGGGTTTCGTCGATCTCGTTGACGATCTCGGTGGGCTGGAAGGTGGCGGGGCTGGCGGGGGCGCCGGGGGCGGGCGTGGGGGGCTCGTCGTCGTCACTGTCATTGGCGCCTGGGTGTGCGTGCTGTGACGGCGGCGCGTGCGCAGGCCGCGGGGCGCGCGCTGACCCCGGCGCCGACCACACAGCTTGTGAGCGCTGTAACAATAATAATGATGTTCGTTGATTTATGAAGTCCCATCACTTAACAAACAATTGATACATGATCCAAATTTAGGCGAAGTTTTTTGGCAAACAACACATTTGGTTGAGGAAAATAGCTATCGCGTCCTTAAATCACGATCGTAGCTCAATTAGGAAACAATACATTAAGTACGGCGTGCCTTATACGCGAAATTGAACGGGCTACACATTTTTATCGATAGCCTTAATAGTGCTGCGGGTTTTTCGCAGATGCAATGTTAGACCTCCTAAGTTCGTGCTACCTTTGTTTCCTTGATATATCTTCATAAGTTATTGGATGACAAACATGCTGACGGCCCACTTGATGGTCATTTCTAGGCATCACTGATTCGCTGTCATCTCAGTGATATAGCTGAAATCTCTCATGGGCCTAACCTACACCCAAGGCTCTTTAAACCATACAACGCTGCATTGCCGCAGAAATTGTTTTGCTGGTGATATTTCCCCGAACGAGTTACTTCGCGAAGGACACTACTACTGCTTAAGGACTAAGAACTAAGAGAACTAAGAGGGTCGTATTGCTGATTTTAATTCTGTCAAGACATATTTTAGGAAACCGGTATGTCCTAGAACCAAGCATTGGAAGACATGTGACATTTTCCAACCCGCACTGGGCCTGCATGGTAGATTATAGCCTCTTCTTCTCTCTTTTAAAGAGATGAGTCCTGTGTCTTAGCATACAACAGTGGGAAGATTATAGGCTGATTATGTTAAAACCATATTAGGTTACGGTCGCGTATTTTAATCCACATACAACCTGACACTGACCTGAAAATAACGTTAGAAAAGTTGAAATTTGCGAGCTACCTTAACGGGTCACAACATTTTTCCATACAAACTTCGGGAATGTATTACTCAACTTTTCGACAACATATATAAAAAAATAAACATGGTATGGTTATTTCTCATTATTAATATTGTCTGTGCGGAAACAGAATACTATTATAAAAAAGCCATTAAAAAATTGTGGGCCAACAAAGATTCGTTTTTCTTGTAAAATCTTCTAAACCAAGTCGCTACCGACAAAGCTCAAATAAAGTTCAATAAACTCTATTGGCACTTAATTTATATAAGCAGTGGTTTTTTCACAAAACCCGATCTTCCGAAGGACTTTTCTTAATTTTTACGCGCCTGTTTTATTATAAATGATCCTTCATCTCACTAAATAACATTGTGCGTGTAGACTAGCGTCTAACTGCTCATCGCTGATACTACCTCTGTCGGACACGAAGCCTGGTGAGACAGCGTGCTTTTTAGCCAGGGTCGCCTTCAGTGAATTCGAGCCAGCGGCTAGATTCCCCTTAAGGCTCAAATCATCTTACCTCATACTGATCCTTGCACTGCCGCACGCGGTCGAGGTACATATCATAGACGTACTGCGCCATGTGGGGCATGTCCCGGATGCGCAGTGTCAAGGCATCGGGCACAACTGCCACTGCACCGCGTTGTGCCGGCCAACGTTCGCCCGGCACCAACTCCAGCTCCAGGGGACGCTCCACTAGCTATGGAAATAAATGTAATTTATTATTTATTTTCTCTGAAAAAGTTACAGCCGCTTTTGCAGCAGTAGCTTATTGTTATGATATTATTATTTATAATAGGGTATTTTCCGATTTCATAAAAACTATTTTAATTTGAAGATTGGGACGATATATTTAACAGAAAAATAAAAATAAATTTATTAATACACATTTTCTCACTTAAAAACGATTAATATCTAATTTATTTTTCATTGTTTTGAATTTACCGCCAAAACGCTCCTTACGATGACTTTTTATCACGTGACATGTGACGTCAACTTTGTTTATACGGCACCGGTACAAATACTTAGTTTGGCGCCGTTTTATAAGTATTTTTGTACAGAGGCACCGCACACCAGTAATATCACTTTATATCCATTGAAAATCTTGTTAATTATAAACTCGACATTCACTTATTTAGTTACTAACTACTTTAGTTTACACAAAGTTGACGTCACGTGATAAAAAGTCATCGTGAGAAGCGTTTTGGCGGTAAATTCAAAACAATTAAAAACAAATTTGGTTTAAATCGTTTTTAATTGAGAAAATGGATAGAAATCAATTTATTTTTATTTTTCTGTTAAATATCTCGTTCCAATCTTCAAATTAGAATAGTTTTTGAAAAATTGGAAAATACCCTATTGTTCTGAGGCCACCTAGGTATCAACTGATCTGTCCTTCTTATGGGTAAAAGTCTCCACCTTAAAGAAAGAAGAAGAAAGAAAAAATGTTTATTCTGCACAAACAAAACGCACATTACACAAAATAAAATAAACTATGAAATAAAATGCACACATACAATGTAGCCAAAAGCCCCGTATTCAAGTCGATAATTTTCACAATATTGTCCATTGACTGATAGTGTCAGTCCCCGTTGTACCGTATGCACCATTGACCTGCACCTTAATGGTGCAAACGAGACTAATTAGTCTCCTCTGCACCATTGATGGTGCAGGTCAATGGTGCATACGGTACAACGGGTGTCAGTCAAGGCTTGGGACCGAACATAGACAAAACTCTACCAACTCGGACGTCTTCGTTCAATGTCTTCTTTATCTTCTGGACACGTTCGATCCATTATGGACCTCATCAATCGTTTTCCATCAAGCGTGATCGAGGTCAAGAGCGGGTCCATTTAGCAATAAAAAAACGTCCCGGACGGATTGGCCCAGGTCTTGGAACCTTCGTGATCCAAACAATCGCAGTGAATGATGGAGAATACGGCTGACAGGGGAGAATAGCAGAAATGAACGGGTAGCGCCGACCGCAGGAAGATTATGATGTGGAAAAGTGGATCGAGGACGATTCAGTTGAGAAGTACCTTTGGACCTACTTTTCTCTCTCGGCAGCCTACTTTGGCTAGTTTAACAAAAATTAATCCAACCCGCTGGAACTTCTTAGGCTTGCCTCGACAACGACACCCGCCTTTAGTCACACTCGGCGTGACGACCTTGGCCCATTTAATTTTTTTGCTATAACCTGACCGATACCGCTGTACCGCGCCTTAGTTATGCGCGGCGAGGCGGGGGGCGGGACGCTGTGAGTAGTGACGAATGAGCGGCTTGCACTGACGAATGAGCGATTTGCACTGACGAATCAACGGCCTGCTCTGCTCCCCCGTCTCGCCGCGCCCATACCTAAGGCGCGGTACAGCGGTATCGATCAGGCTATATCAATAGATAGCCCAGAGCTGGGTTATCAATAGATCCTACTAAAATCCACTTTAATAACAAATGTATATGAATGCGAAATACTCGCTGAGTGGTGAATATAAATTGTACAATAAAAGTAGTATAAAATTTTGTTTATATCATTCGTGCTTCGGTGGTGTTTTGACCAGGTTATTACCTCTGCCCACGGGCACAGTTCCAAGTTATTTTGACTGTATGAAAAAAACACTATCTAAATAAAAAGTTATATTTTTAAACAAGCGGTTTTCCTCTTCTCTGGGATTGAAAAATCCATGAATAGTTTTAAGAATTTCTGCGTAAACATGTCGTAAATAAATATTATGATTGATTTTACTCATGCAGCTGCCTGTTTTATGTCTAGGCGTCTGTTCTTTCTTAGACAATAAAAACAAAATATTCGAGATCAATCATATCGGTTTGTGCAAATAAATCTGTCTGCTCACAATTTTATTTCCAAATATTTCTTTATCACAAAATGTATAATGGTTGGTTGCCAAAAAATCGTTTCTCAACCAGTGTGATTCCTGAAACGATTCTATAGTCTTTGGTCACGATATTTCAATTGGAGATGATGAGTTGTGGAAGTCAGATTCAACTGCATCCGGTTTGACTAGAAGCCGACCTCAGCATTGTTGGGAATACGCTAGGAAAATTGATTTACTGACTTAAATTTTAAATTAAAAGATGATGATGATAATAATGAAAGGAAATTTGTAACTATATTAGCGAGAACTCCATATTCAATTTAATGCATCAAGAACCTACGTGTGTCACAGATGATGATTTCCTACTCTCCACCAAAGTTGTGCGAATGTCATAAGGGTTATTATGGTTCATAGAGTTGTAGAAAAGTTCAGCATCGGCTTTGTCATGTTTTGCGTCGTCCCAGTCTTGCTTGAACCCCAGGCCACCTACCTGTATGACAGCCTCAAGGCTTCAACTTTCCATAATATCCGGGTACCTTACCTGATTGAAGGTGGGCTGTAGCTCAAAGCAGTTCCTGAAGAGGTTGGCTCTGGCGAAGATGTACAGTCCCAGGCGAGCCCTGGATGCGGCCACTATGAGACGTCGGAGGTCACGCACATGTCCCACGGCGCGGGTCCTGACCAGGGACACTAGTGCTATGTCATTCTGCTGTCCCTGGTACTTGTCCACCGTCGTCACCTAAGAAGGAATAAGAAATGAGTAATACGGAAGTATGAGTTTTTTTTATGTTATGAAGCTCTATATATTGCCCTGGAAATTATCCCCCTTATTTATAAACGCTGCTTAAAGTTAAGTAATGATTAGAGACTAATCAGTCTCTAATCATTACTTAACTTTAAGCAGCGTTTATGAATATGCCCTATATGTTTATAAATATACTACTAACTTAATTCAAATAACAACTGTAATTCTTTGACAGATTTTTCAAATTGGCGTAGTGGGTCAATTTGATAAACAATTAATTTCACAGACCATATATTATTAACACTTTGGGGCTGTAGTTGTGATACCATTTTGTTGTCACACGTTCTTTTCAAGTCTTCTGCGACACAATCACCGATGTCCAACATTGTTTATTGAACTTACGTAGATAAATCTATACCCACTAATAATATATAATAATCTATACTAATATAAAGAGGAAAGATTTGATTGTTTGTTTGCATTGAATAGGTTCCGAAACTACTGCACCGATTTGAAAAATTATTTCGCTGTTGGGTAGCTACACTACCCTCGGGTGACATAGGCTATATTTTATCCCAATATTCCCACGGGAACGGGTACTACGCGGGTGAAACCGCGAAGCGCTGCTAGTGTTCTAATAAAGATAATTCTATTTTACAGTGATTTTCTTTTACCTAGCGATATGGTTTGAGGTTGTTGATTTTTCATCGTTTTTTTTTTTTCTAGTTAAGCGGTATACCTCTGCCCAACCCTCCGGGGAAACAAGACGTGATGTTACGTTATTTTAGTAAATTTATTGCCAAGGATTAACTGTGTTGATCACACATAAACAGCCACTTACGTGGTAATTTATAGGGCATATACAGACCAAGATCAGTAACTTGATCGAGTTTTCAAACAAGAAGCACGGCTCGGTAAAACACATTGAAAAACGACTAACCGACTTACGTCACAAAACAGTAACTGACCTTACGTAACTGTTGTTAGGTTAAGGTTAGGTCAGAGGGGTAATTGTGTAACACTAACTGCAGGAGTGGCTACCATTTTGATAGTTCAATAAAATAAATTGCGTTATTTACAATGTTACCAAACTTAAGTGGCAGTGGGCAGGGCACATTGCTAGCAGAAGAGATGGCCGATGGGGCCGAAAAGTTCTGGACTGGTGAACGCGCACCGGAAGACGTAAAGTTGGAAGGCCTCCTACGAGGTGGACCGATGACCTTGTGAGGGCCGCAGGAGTCCGCTGGATGCGGGAATCACAGAACCGGTCAAAGTAGCGGAGCTTGGGGGAGGCCTATGTCCACCAGTGGACGGCCTTTCGACTGAAATGATGATGATGATTTACAATGATAAGCAGACAAATTTTTCGAACATAAGAAGCAATGGACATCCTTCAAATTGATTCAGATTATGATTGATAGTGTGTTACGAAATAAGAGTGTGGGTATTGTTTTTGTGTTAATATAGGTATTTACATTACGATGGATAGATCCTATACAGGGTGGTAGGGACATAGAATATAATTTATTTTGCAAATATGGGTAATACACAATAGTTGTTAAAATACATCAAAGGTCAGCCATATTTTACCATTCGGCATGCAAACATTTACATTATTTATGTAAGTTCAGACATCGACGCGCAAACTGTAACCAAGAATTCAGCATGAATTCATTGATATTTTACGTCGGTTACAAAAAAAATAGTAATTAATAGAAAAGTGCAATAAGTACCTACAAAATGTATGGAACAACAAATATTTGTTTTCAATTACCGACGGAAAATTTCAACATTATTTTCAGAATTATGTACTGAATTCATCTATTCTGCCTGTATGTATAGTTTTTTTTTGCATATACAGGTTGTATATGTAAAACAAAACAATTTTGCATAGGTATGCCATTCTTCCTACTTTATTTGTGTCATTGCCTTTTGCGGCTGCCTTGCCAATTAAATTTTGGATTTTAATTTAAAAATAGTGTCTGACATAAAATATTGATTATTAATCCCTGTGGTTGGCGCACTCAAATGAATGTAGGTCAAACATTTACATTCAGCTTTGAGAATGGAACCTGAGACCTTGAGCACGGCCACAGTAGTACTGCGTCGTTTGGATTTCTGCAGTAAATCTATCAGCTAGCTCATATTAACCATCAAAATCAGAATAATCTTAGGGTACCCCGGTATAAAAAACCAATAAGGACCACAGGTTTTTTTTTTCGAGGGTGGGATAAAAAAGTGAAAAAAAAACTTAAAAAGTGAAATACCTACGCGGTCAAAGTGTATGGAACAGCTGATTTATTTTTTGTAAAACCGAAGAAAAATTTATCCGCTAGGAGGTCTAGAATGATATGCTGAATTCATGGTTACAGTTGGCGCACTGGATAAAAACTTATCCTGTATGTGTGTGCATAAATCTATATCTATATCTAGAGGAAAGATTTGATTGTTTGCATTGAATAGGCTCAGAAACTACTGAACCGATTTGAAAAAATCTTTCACTGTTGGGAAGCTACACTATCCCCGGGTGACATAGATATATTTTATCCCCGTATTCCCACGGGAACGGGAACTACGCGGGTGATACCGCGGGGCCTTGCTAATGGTTAAATAAAAATAAATAAATAAATAGTTGGGAACAAGGCTAGGCTGATGATGAAATAGATAAATAACTAAGTTTAGTATAAATGAGACACTGCAATCAAATAACGATTACTATCATCATATATTAATGTGTTTCTAATGATAACTAATCCCTACTAATATTATAAATGTGTAAGTAACTCTGTCTGTCTGTTACGATTTCACGCCTAAACCGCTGAACCAAACGTTATGAAATTCGGCAGAGATACACCCTGGGATATAGAGGAGGACGTCCCGTGTGGTGTAATAATATATGTATAAATAGCACCATCCCATTTCTTCCAGTGGGTGTCGTAGAAGGCGACTAAGGGACTTGCTAGAGAATGAGCAGCAGCGTTCTCTATGTATTTTACCATCGTACTGCGATCGCCAACCCGCGTGCTAAACGTGGCGATTATGGCAAATCCCCCCTTTTGGGGAGGCTTATGTCCAGTAGTGGACGTCTTTCGGCTGATATGATGATGGAGAAGGACATAGACTTTTTACGCGATAACCGACATCAACGAGAACGGAGCCGCGGTCAAAAGCTAGTCCATGATAAAGGCATTCAGATGCAAATTGTATACTTATTCATTAAACGAAGCCGTAACGTACCGAAGTCATTATGTAGGTATCTTCTTTTTGTCTCTGTCGTTCTCAAAGATTAAAGACGATTCGATTAGCATGCACATCATAGCATAAGCTATTAGCTTAAAATTAGTTTTGGTTTTTTAAGATTCCTTTGGCAAATTTTTAAAACTAAACTTTTAAGCTCGTCATGTCCGTCTTGGAAATGAGGTTATATTCTGTGCACATTCACTGCTAAATAATGGTGTAGTGAAAATACGAAAAAATATGTTAGGACCGTTAAATGGCGTTCCCCATAAGAGGTAGCGAGGTAGACAGTAGCGATACCTCACAAAAATATGAAAAAAGAAAAACATTGTAAGTACTTAAATGGGGTAGGTATTGGTGGATCCAAACAAAGATGATAATATTTCTGAGTGACTTTGGTATTAAATGCAGTAGTTTTTGAGAATTCTGATATTTTTTGGTTTCAACCGTAAAAATAACTTTGAACTTCATAGTTTTTTTCGAGAAATAATACAAAATACAAACTTATTTTTGCAGTAAATATTCTTCCTGACAACGGATCCCTTCACTGTGCGTAGTCTGACCCATACTTGGCCGGTTTTTTAAGACGTACGTTCCTTGTCTTCCTAGATGATGTCAGAACTCTGGTATATCTACATTTATATGTAGTACGGGCACTCCTTACAATATCATCACTATTTCGAGCAATTGTGATCTCACTTAGTTCATGCTATTGTTGAAACTTTGTACATAGTTAATTCAAAATTGAAGGTATGTTTGTTTAAACTGTTTAAAGCGTTACTAAGTTTTTAGATACATTGTGAATTTCTTATTACCAGTCCGGGGTTTGTATTTGCGCCAAGTTGCAAAATGTTCGACTTTCACCCCTTCCCTCCCCCCCTTCTTTAGACTTTATCAAAACTAGCAACAAGGTACTTTGTGTGTTTCATTCAAGAATCGCAAGTTTCTTATTCTGCTCGTCATTGCCTCCGGTAGGTTGTCTATTGTCATAGAATATAAATGTGCGGCGACTATTGAACGTGTGTGGTCGATGTAAATCTTCGTTCGCTGGTATAACTGTCCACACTTAATTAGCACGTGGAACAGAGCCCTAATCTGCGTTCGCAAGGTAGTTTTTAAAACTCAGCATATACCTACTGTTCGCACTGTTGGGAAACAGATCTCCTCTCTGTAAGTGGGAGTGGGCCGTAATTCACCACGCGGGCTCAGAGCGGCTTGGTTGATGTCACATGTCTTTGACTATTTCGTTCTAGGGCGTGCCGGTTTCCTCACAATGTTTTCCTTTATAGAATAATTAAGTGTACTTGCGAAAATAACTCTAATTAAAATTTGAATTTTTCACAAGTAGGTACTATTCATTCAAAAAATCAATTTAATTACACTTTCATTAAGTTGATATTGGTTTAAATGGAAATAACACCATTTTCAAATAAGGATTTGAATATGCTTTAATTGAATGATGATCGGGAGACAAGAGTGTTGGCAGACGAACAGCCATGAGATGATGCTATACAAAATATCGCGGGTAGGTAAGACCTGGCGGAGACTGGCACAGACCAGGGTGCTTACTCTCGAATATAATTCCGATAGATCGACATTGGAATTGTCAGTCAAAAGTCAGTAATCTGGACTCACTGAGTCTAGCCAATCCCTGACGTTTAACTCAACCAACTGACGTTTGACCAATGTCGATCTATCGGAATTATATTCCAGAGTAAGCACCGAGGTAAGCATGGCACAAAAGAGAGGAGGCCCTCAGTAGTGGATGACCACCGCTGCCAATATTGATGATGACTGAATGCAAAGTGTTCCGCATAAACAATGCCAACCACTTGAATACGAATAATTTCCTTTGGAATATACATATGTACCAGTGGTTGCTCAATGCAGCAGAACTGTGGTGGCTCAGTGTTAACGCCCCTAACTTAGGAGTTGTAGTTCCAAGATTCGAAACCCAAGCAGGCGCTTCACAGGGGTGCGGGTTTATTCGAAAGAGATACCACAGCCCCTGGCATACGGGCTACTGAGGGAACACGGGTGGGTTTTAGTCAGTAAAAGTCTGACACGCCCTCCTGCTCCACCCAGAGCGGGAGAAGTTATTCGATGATTTCCCACCCAAAAAAAAAATGCAGGCGCTTCACTGTGTGTAAATAATTTCATAACCACTGCTCTCAAAACGGTGAAGGAAAACATCGTTAGGAAACCGGCATGTCCTAGAACCAAAAATTCGAAAACATGTGACATCGACCAACCCACACTAGGCTCGCGAAGGGAGGAGGCCTTTGAAAACAATAGAGGCTTATTTATTATTATTGATACCAGGTGTTACATTCCAAGATGGAGTCAGAATCTCTTTGCACCAGGTTATTTGCAGAGGCTAGTAACTAAGCTAACAGTTTGGGATTTTCACGTCTTTAGTCATAGCGAATACTAGTCACGTGAAAGAAAAAATTCCGACCTAGTGACTTAAATTCAAAGAAAATATCGCTGTGAATCCAAATGTAAACACTAGTTTAGTGTGACATTGTCTACTATGCAAATCATGACTTCAAAGGTCAGATGAATAATCTTAATAAATGTTTTTTTTTTTTAATATTTTTATTTGGATCCGCATTCATTTATAGGTCATTTAGAATTTTATGAAACGAAAAAATGGAAAACTATGACTCTATACAGTATAAATACAGGATAGAGTGACAAACAATAAATCCGAAACTATTTTCGAGAATTTTTCGTATTACATTTTTCACTTCATAAAAGACGAGAATGACTAATCGACACATGAAACAGACCGGTTGTCATTAAGGTGAAACAAGTCCACATTTTTTCCATACAAACTTCGGGAGGGTTTTACTCCACTGTTTGACAATGTACATCAAAACTTAAACATGTTATGGTTTTGTCTCATTATTAATATTGTCGGTACGGAAACAATACTAAAATAAAAAGCTATTAAAAATTATGCATTAAAGCCAACAAAGATTCGTTTTTCTTGTTAATTTAACCTAACTTTGGGCGTGTTTAAGTAATAAAAGAAGTGTAAAATCTCCAAAACCAAGTCGGTACCGACAAAGTTCAACTATCGATAAGTTCAATAAACTTTATTGTTCATTGATTTATGCCGTGGTTTTTCATAAAACCCGATCTTCCGAAGGACTTTTCTTAATTTTTTCGCGAATGTTTTGCTATAAATGCTCCTGCATCTCACTCAATAACATTGTACGTGTATATTAGTTTCTAACTGTTCATCACAGACAGCGTCATTTTTAGACAGGAGTTCGAGCCCGCGAAAAGTGTCCCCTTAAGTAGAGCTAACAGTAAATGTTTGAGATAATTCCGGCTACGAGAACACTTACCTAATTAAATGATTCATTGTGACGTTTTGTCTAGATCAGAGTTTCCCAAACTAATTTTGTCTACTGCCCACTTTGAAAATAAATTATTTTTTAACGTCTCCATTTTTTCACCAACTTAAAAACTACTATAACTTGAAATTACATTAATTATTGTGAGCTATATTAGCGGAGATTGAGCGGAATTAGCGGGTCTCTTACCGCCCCCTTTAGGCTTGCAGCGCCCACATGGGGGCGTTATCGCCCACTTTGGGAAACGCTGATCTAGATTGATGCTATTAAACATTATTATTATTATTTCCTCACTTTTATGAGTCAATATGATAACTTGTCTCTTAAGTTTAACCTAGTTATGGCCTGTGACTATGTGTGCACTGGGTAATTAAAAATATATTGAAAATGACTATTGAATAAAAATTCTTCTCCCTCGGGGTCGGCTGCCAGCCAGTCCAACAGAATGTAGCTGATACCAGTATTTTACATGGAGCGACTGCATCTCTTACCCCACAACCCCAGTTACTGGGTAACATGATACCCAAAGTAAGTCTGGTTGTCAGGCTATCAGGCTTCTGACGACCCGTATCGACAGCGTAATTTTCGAGACACGGGGGCGTTGGTGAGTAAAGATGGTCATCCACCGTGGCAGGGGTAGTTTAATCAGATCGATTGACTCGTGCGGCTGTTATTACGTAGCCACAGGCTTCTCCTACAAGTTAATAATTTTGTTCTAGGTACGTCATTCATATCCGCTGCGTATGCGCAAACGTCGCCGACGACACAGTGCGGATCGAACGCAGTCATTGCGTGTAGAGTTGAGTGAGTTGAGCGATGGATGGATTATTATTAAACTCGACATTCACAGTTTACCACACAAATACGATGCAGTAGATGTGTTGAGTTAGGAGCTTTTAATTGCGCGACGTCTGTTATCGTTCCTTTGCTACCTGTTTTGTTGCTGTGTTTGCTGCCTGTGAGCATTTCAATAAATATATATATATATATCGTTATTATTACAAGTTAGTACGTTTTCGACTATCAATCGCGTAGCTCAAACAAAATTATCTTAAATGCTAATATAGTACATATTTCCCATTTGATATATTTATTGTAGTATTAAATACAGTTTTCTAAACTATCTTATTTCGTATTTTATAACCAGTGGATTTCGAACCATAACAGTTCTGATATGATTTCAAATTAACCAAATACTAATCGATCCAGGAGTTAGTGCTGTACCACGAATAAGTTCTACATTCTACACGGTCCTTCGAGCCGGATACCAAGCTGTTTAAAAATATGGCTATTTTTATGAGTTACCTTGTGCGGTCGTCCAATCAGCGGGTTTTCAGCGCAACGTTTGTCAATGACGTCACGGATCAGATGTTTTTGTCCGTTATAGGTTGTGAGGATCGAGATGCGCTCTGCTGGCCACCCAACAAGCCGCATGAACATGAATACTGCCACCACGTACTCAGCTTCAGCCAGGTTCTGAAAACAATTGAAGGTGTTTGAAAATATGGTTTTCTGTAGTAAAGAAATGACATGCTCAGATTAGACCGCGCGGAACACCAAGAGTGAGGCCAAAAAACCAAATACTAAAGCGTCGCATATTATGTAACATAAAATGATACGCTTTAGTATTTGTTTTTTTTTTTTAGGTTTACATTATAAAACAAAGGCAGATAGATCGCGCGGAACACCCAAGAGTCAAAAAAACAAATACTAAAGCCTCGCATTATATACAATACGACGCTTTATGATTTGGTTTTTTGGCTTCACTCTTGGTGTTCCGCGCCGTCTTCTGCCTTTGTTTTATAATCTGAGATGACATGCTTTTATGATATTTATCGTGTTGTTTCGAGAAAGATCGTTTACCTAGTACCTATGTTAATTGTTTATCTTTTAAAGCAGAAAGATGTCGACAGTAACCGTAACCAAAAGGCACACCAGATAAGTACAAAAAAAAAAACATAATTGAAGAATAACCGAGTCTCGGCTTCGGTAAAAGTATGTTTACACCCGTTATATTGTGGCTAAAATGTCTTCGAAGGCTAACGGGGAAACGAGAAGCTCAATTACGTACTTTTAGGTGTAAAAAGAAAGTTGTATGAACTGTCTTTTATTTAATGACGCCATAACATAGGCTCATGTTTTCCTTGTCGCGACGTGTCGCGAGTTGGTCATGGTGGTCCGTTATAATTATAAATCACAATGCCACTCAAGGTGTGATTGATTTACCACTCACTGACACCCTCTGATTGCTTTTGCGTTTTTTAATGAGCATATGGTTTATAGCCCTTGTCAACTCTGCAAGGTTAAAAGGCCCATTTGGTCTACAGCAAAAGACTCAACAGGAAAAACATCTAGAGATTTTTTTTGGTCAGTTGAAATAGACGACCGATTTTTGGGTTTTATTTTAGATCTGACATTGTTGGTTTTAACAAGAATTTGACGTAAAATAACCAAACAGAGAGTCGGTTATGTACATATTTAGTTTGGTTACGTCATTCGTCTATTCTTGCGGCGCCACTTTGTACATAGTGCGTCGTACACAATGTCGAAGAAAGATAGGAAATTATTCTGGTTTTAATTCGAATGTCTTGCCCAGGTCCTTCGAGCTTAGTAACTTAGTTCCGAGTGGTCTCATCACTGACAGGAGACAGACTAAAAAACGGTAGATGGATAAAGAAGATAAGGCAAGGCTGGAAAGTAGTGGAAGGGAAATACTAAGACGATAGAGGTGCTGCTGGACATATGGTGGAGCTTGAGGAGGCCCCCAAGCTCCACCACTTCGACCGGTTCTGTGCTTCCCGCATCCGGCGGATTCCTGCGGCCCTCACAAGGTCATCGGTCCACCTTGTGGGAGGCCGTCCAACTTTACGTCTTCCGGTACGCGGTCGCCACTCCAGAGCGTTCCGGCCCCATCGGCCATCCGTTCTGCGAGCAATGTGCCCTGCCCACTGCCACTTAAGTTTGGCAATTCTTCGGGCTATATCGGTTACCTTAGTTCTCCTACGGATCTCTTCATTCCTGATTCGATCACGTAGGGACGTTTATAGACATAACGTGGTGAAAACCCCACTAATATTATAAATGTGAAAGTAACTCTGTCTGTCTATTACGCTTTCACACCTAAACCGCTGAACCGATCGTCATGAAATTTGGCAGAGCTATAGCCTAGGATATGTAGAAGGACATAGGCTACATTTTGCGCAATATCCGATACACGCGGGCGGAGCCGCGGGCAAAAACTAGTTATTTAAATTTCAGCTACTACAAAAATCAAACGACATTCGACTTTTGTATGTGTAGAATGAGGACTCTCTTACGGGCCATTCGGTTCGTTTGTTATGAAGCTATAACTTTATAAAAGTAATAGGTAGCTAGTAGGTTTCTTAGATTAGTATTTTTGAGAAACCTAAACATGATTTCATCAGTGCTCCGTGTTCGCGTCTTCATACAAAGCGTAGATAGTAAGGTACCATTCATTGTAAGTACAAGATGGTGTGGAACTCCTTGCACTCGTTCGGACAAACGGAATTTGCGCGGTTAAGTTTGGGCCTGAATTAACTATGATCGATCCCTTACTCGTAACCACGTCAATCATGGACACGCCACGATTGCGGGGTAAGTTCCTTCTTTGAGGAGTGGTCTGAGAGGCGGCATGGGGTCCTCACCTTCCGCCTGACGCAGGTCCTTACCGGACACGGCTGTTTCGGGAGGTTCCTGTTTCGCATAAGGCGGGAGGAAACGCCCGGGTGTTTCCACTGCGAAGATCGCCCTGAGGACACGGTGGAGCTTACGGTGGAGGTCTGCCCGGCTTGGGCGGAGCACGGCCGTGTCCTCGTGGAGGCGATCGGCGACGGCGATCTCTCGCGTCCGGGCCTAGTCCAGGCCATGGTACGGACCGAGAGTGCATGGGTAGCCGTCACTTCCTTCTGCGAAGTAGTGATGCTCGCGAAGAGGGAGGCGGCACACGTGAGAGAGAGGCAGTATATGCGCCTTCACAGCCCTAGCCTCTGCAGGAGACACCCTGGGCGTCGGGAATCCCAGGCTGATTTCCGGCCACCGCAGGCGTGGGCTTGCGGACGGCGAGTAATGGGTAGCCCGCTGTCCGGTAAGGACCAAGTCCAGGTCAACGTCGCGTTGTGTTCCACGCGCCTCAAAGATGTCAGCACAAACCGATGGGGCCCGCAAGGGCCGATGCCTGCCAGGGGTGCGGGTTGTTCGAAAGAGATACTGTGGCCCCTTGCACACAGGCTACTGAGGGAACACGGGTGGGTTTTAGTCAATTAAAAAAATAATTCTGACACACCCTCCTGCTCCGACCAGAGCGGGAGAAGTTATTTGACGATTTCCCACCCAAAAAAAAAAACTACGTCAGTCACACACGAAATCTGCTAATATCGTATTAATAATATCGACTAAACATACAGAACATACAGAATATGACATTTCGATACCTTACATTGGTTTCTAAAAAAACACAATATTGACGTAGTTTGAACATAGTAAGATTCCGCGGGGAATCATTATAACCATACAGAATTGGGGCCCTGAACGGATATGAAGATTGTGTGACTCCGAAACGCAAGGTAGTTGCGTTTCGTTTCAAAAATTGCGGAGATTTCGCAGCACCTGACTGCAGGCTTAGTGAGCACCGAACGGTTCCAACCCGCGCCGATAATTAAAAAATATATAAATAATATAATTTAAAAAATTCCTAGACAGATTTATAAATGATTCTAGGATTTTTTTATCATTTAGGAGGGTCTACAACTTTTTAACCCTTGTGGGTTAAAAAGTGGTAGACCGATGATTGAGAAAAATTAGGAAGAAGTTTTTATAATTCGTTCATTGAAGACCCAGCTTATTTATTCAATTTGGTTCGTAAATTGTGTATTAATAAAGGCTTGTTGCATGTCTTCTGTAATTAAATGCAAACAGCAAGCGCTTTATTAGTTTACATGGCGCCGGTAACTTCAGACGGATTGAATAAATCTTGGCCAGTATTCAAATGACACAGAATAAAGTGCCAACATCAATAATACTAATGTAATAATTGCTGACAACTTGCAACAAAAACATTCTACATACGCTATGCAAATTAAAATTGCACAGCAATATTCTTAGAATGCAACGCATCATATCTATACTTATAATATATAAAGAGGAAAGATTTGATTGATTGTTTGTTTGTTTGCATTGAATAGGCTCCGAAACTACTGAACCAATTTGAAAAATTCTTTCACTGTTGGGAACCTACACTATCCCCGGGTGACATAGGCTATATTTTATCCCCAAATTCCCACGGGAATGGGATCTACGCGGGTGAAACCACGGGGCGCTGCTAGTTGAAATATAAAATACATAGCTACTAACTTTTGCAAGCAGCTTCGCACGCCCGGATGTCGATTACTATCCCACCGGAATGTACTACCCAGGGATAAAAGTATCCTATGTGTTAATCCAGGTTATACATTAGCTGTGTGCCAAATTTCATCCGAATCCGTTCAGCCGTTTTAGCGTGATTGAGTAACAAACATAGAAACTTTCGCATTTATAATCTTGCATAATAAGGGGATGCGTAGGTATGTAAACCGCAGTCAGCAAAAAAATAAAATTTGCCTTTCGTAGAATTTGGGAGAAAAAAGTACAAAACGAGGTCTTATTAATGACGTCTTTTGTTCTAAATAGCCAAAGTCACAAATTCACAATGCAAATTAAAAATGCATAGCAATATTCTTGGAGTGCATCGCATCATAATGAATGATAAAATATTTCACTCATTTATTTGAGAATGGGTAGGTATGGGGATGGGGCCGAAAGGTTCTGGAGTGGCGACCGCGTACCGGAAGACGTAGAGTAGGAAGGCCTCCCACAAGGTGGACCGATCCGACCGCTGTATGTGGGAAGCACAAGACCGCTCGAAGTGGAGGAGCCTGGTCCCATGTCCAGCAGTGGACGTCTTTCGTCTGAAATGATGATGATGATGATGATGGGTAGGTATGTGAATCAGCAAAAGCAGCTGTTTACAAAACCTAAAAATTTGCTAAATATTTGGCGATCGTAGAATTAAGGAGTTCTGTGCACAACGAGGTCTTTCTATCAAGCCAAGGTATCCCAATTTTAGTTGGTCGTTTGTCTGGTGGCGAGATGGGCGGACGACATTGTCGTCGCGGGCACAAGACCGCCCCAGAAGCGCCGCCGGCCGCGACCCAGAAGTGGGTGAAGTGGGGCGATGAAAGTAGCCCAATTTCGGTGTTATTCATAACTAGCTTTTGACCGCGGCTACGCCCGCGTGGATGTCGGTTTTCGCGTAAAAAAATATTCATATCCCAGGCTATATGTCTGCCAAATTTCATGAAGATCGGTTCAGCGGTTTAGGCGTGACAGCGGAACTGACAGACAGAGTTACTTTCGCATTTATTAGTAGGGATTTTGAATTTTATTTCGAAAGATAAACTGTATTTCCAATCTAACGCTGCTATACCTACGTAGATAAATAAGCTAATTAACCCAGTCTCAAAGCGATTTTGGAAAGGTTTTGTTGGCCTTGGTTAAAACTATTGAATTGTTTAGCGAACAAAGCTTGTGAACGTGTCAATGAACTCAAGCGTATCGATTGCAAAACCCGTTGGCTGGCCTCAATTGTATAGAAATCATAATAACAGCATAGTCGCGACAATTTTCTTAACAAAATTATAGTTTATTGCACAACTTTTTGAAGAAGAAGCATCCAAAATTTTGGCGTCGCTTGTCTCGCCAGATAGTTATGGTGTTCTTTCGTAGATCTCACATATATGTATGTTGCCGCCTGAACCTATACGCCACCCACAAAACTATTTTTTTTACAAGCTGTCCCACTCCTGGGCGCAGAATTTTTCCCGCATGACGATAGCTCGGCTGTGGACGACCAACGTTTGCAGCCTTGTAAGATAAAACGGACGCCGTATTTAACATAAGAAACCGCCTTTTCATACCCTATACAGGATAAGTTTTTTACCAGTGCGCAAATTGTGACCATGAATTCAGCATATCATTTTTGCGCACTGGTTTAAAACGTATCCTGTATTAGCACAGCAATATATCGCGATTCGCACTATGAGCTAAGCTTCTAAATCGAACAAAACAATGACGTGATCTTGAAGAGTCAAGGGTGTTGGTATAGAAATCAAACACAGTGGTTAAGTTAAAATACCCTATTATTAAAATCCCCTCTTATACTTTGTGGCGCTCGGCTCAGATCCTTTAATAACAGAGTTCTAATGCCTATTTCACTGTGTAACTAATCGTTGATAACTAGGCGATTAGATTAATTAACCCATAACAATGACGTCAGGACCTGGAGTCATGGTCGGTATACGTGGGCAGAAAACTAATCTGAATTCAAAATGAAAAAAAAAAAATCGGCGCTTCCTTCCTTTTTCTGAGAAATGAAAGACAGGTAAAACGTCACGAATTTATTTAATGATGATTTTGATAAATACGTTATTGTGGTTTTAAGCATAATCCATTAAATGGCGCTTGGGTGGAAACCGCAGCGTATAAAATGCTTTTTTTTTTCAAATTTTTTCCTTATCCATACTCCTGACCTACCTTATCTTTTATCCTACCTATATCTTTCGAATGTTTCCCTACTAAAATTATAAATGCGAAAGAAACTTTGCCTGTCTGTTACGCTTTCACGCCTAAACTGCTATACCGATCGTAATGAAATTTGGCAGCTTTTTTACGCGATAAAGCTAGTATGAATTATAAATTCGAAAGTTACTTTGCCTATAAGTGTGGTCTATGGCTATTCACGCTTAAACCATTGAAAGGATATCGATGAAATTCAGCTAGATGGCATCCTGGGGAAGGACATAGGCAATTTTTCGCCATAAATAACCCTAAAATGGGGGGTGAAAGTTTTTATGGGCAGTGCAAACTGCAGAAGACCGCATAACTTGGAGACGCGTCGTATGTTGCGACCCTCAGGAATCAGGAAACGACGAAGAAGAAGAACTATAACCACTTCATAGACGCAATCTAAAAACCCCTTGATTCTCCACGATCACAAAATAAAGTCAATTGAAAAAAAAAAAAGATTTTGATATTAACGCTAAAATAGGGGATGAAAGTTTTTTATGGGCGGTGCAAACTGCAGAAGACCGCATAACTTGGAGACGCGTCGTATGTCGCGACCCTTAGCAATCAGGAAACGACGAAGAAGAAGTATAACCACCTCATAGACGCAATCTAAAAACCCCTTGATTCTCCACGATCACAAAATAAAGTTGATGAAAAAAAAAAAAAAGATTTTGATATTAACGCTAAAATAGGGGATGAAAGTTTTTATGGGCGGTGCAAACTGCAGAAGACCGCATAACTTGGAGACGCGTCGTATGTCGCGACCCTTAGCAATCAGGAAACGACGAAGAAGAAGAACTATAACCACTTCATAGACGCAATCTAAAAACCCCTTGATTCCCCACGATCACAAAATAAAGTTGATTGAAAAAAAAAAAAAGATTTTGATATTAACGCTAAAATAGGGGATGAAAGTTTTTATGGGCGGTGCAAACTGCAGAAGACCGCATAACGTGGAGACGCGTCGTATGTTGCGACCCTCAGGAATCAGGAAACGACGAAGAAGAAGAACTATAACCACTTCATAGACGCAATCTAAAAACCCCTTGATTCTCCACGATCACAAAATAAAGTTAATTGAAAAAAATAAAAGATTTTGATATTAACGCTAAAATAGGGGATGAAAGTTTTTATGGGCGGTGCAAACTGCAGAAGACCGCATAACTTGGAGACGCGTCGTATGTCGCGACTCTTAGTAATCAGGAAACGACGAAGAAGAAGTATAACCACCTCATAGACGCAATCTAAAAACCCCTTGATTCTCCACGATCGCAACATAACGTTGATTGAAAAAAAAAAAGATTTTGATATTAACGTGAAGATGACTTTTTTATATGTAGCATATGTTAATAAAAGCATAATGTAAGTAATAGCATATGTAAAAAAAAAACCGTGGATTGTTCGATCACCACGATTCATTTTAGGGAAAAGTCTTTTTCTATGTGTGACATGCAAGATATAGAGTATCTTTTTTTAAACATCTTTTTGTTTTGATCTACTTTTTTTGTCAAAATCTGTAATGCAGATCATAATATTAAAACTTTAAGGATAGTCTTTTAAGAATATTTTCCTGTAGCAACCTTCCGAATTTCCTTCCTGTATATTATAAAGCGGCATTTTCTCAAAATTGTCGGGTCAGATTTTCATGCGACTTTACACAAAGGTAAAGATGAGGTACCCTTACTTAAATATTAATCGCTATTGGTCCATAGACCAATTTCGCATAGTCTCCTTTATGTTTTTTTAAGAAATAAATAAAGAATTACGGGTTACAACGTTTTTGTAAAATAATCTTCAAGGAGGAAAAAATTGGGTAAAATAACGGATGATTTTAAAATTCACATGTATTCAAAATTGAAATAATTGTGTCCCCCTTTTTAAGTGATTTTTTTTATCTGGGTAGTAAAATCCCGTTGTATAATTTCCGACAATCACGCGGGCGAAGCCGTGTGCAAAACCAGTATAGCCATTATAAGAAGTGAGCTGCAGGCTTAGCACGAGAATCGTAAACAACGTTTTGTCGTCGGAAGAGTAGACAAAAATTACGTTTCAGTTGACAGTTTTTCACCGAGAAATGTAAACAAGCGATTTCTATTCTACAGTAGAGTAGAAATAGATAGAGTCATGCTAAGCCTTTTTTTGGAGGGTAGAAAATCATCAGATAATTTCTCCCGCTCTGGGCAGCTGTGGGTGAAGTCAGATTGTTACAAAGATGACTTATTGTAGACTTACGAGTATAACTGTTACATTATAATTTTATCGGTAGCTATCTTGACAATCAGTTAGTACAATGGTTCCGAAACTAGGTAGTTTACCTGTATCTTGGTGTCCTGAGTTGTAGAAATAGGCTTTGTTATGATTTTTCTGTATCAATGACTGTATGACAACGACAGTAAAAAGTCGATAACGGGAACAATGACAAAATCATCAAAGATTTTTAAGAAGATGATAAGATCACATCATTTCAATTACTTAGTGCACACGTTTATACTGACAGCTAGGCAGCGAACTGGACGTGTAGAAAGAGCTTTGATATCTTATGATAATAGGATCTTTAAGGAAGATTATTAACTTGCTGCTTATTTATCTCAAAATCAAAACCAAAATATTTTATTTCACATAAACCTGCATGGGCACTTATGAAACGTCAGAAGCTAGGTGCACGGTTCCAAATTGTTGTTTCCTATGGAGAAGAGCCGGCAAGAAACTCCACGGTTACTCTTTAAAAAAATAATTGGCTTTAACAATGTCTCCAAATTACAGAGATAAAATGTATGGGAGGATAGTGCAGGCCTGTCACTAAGTACCAGGTACTTAGACGATCTATGTACTGCACCCAGCCTAGGGGGGTCACCCCAACTAGCAAAAAGTGGTTTTTAAACTATCCTAGAACCATCATTTATCGAGGACTATATGAGACTTATATCCTCATATAACCCTGGAAAAGGGCCCACTTTATAAGTCTACTTTTACTTATAAGGTATTTATATCAGACCGCTGAAATGCCATATACGACTATAATGCTCCTGTAATTGAGTTACGTCAATGCAATTACTCCTGTAAATCTCAATATAAGTAAGTTATAGTCAAAAATGAGATTAGAAATGTATATTGTCAATAGTCGAAGTGAAGGTATCACTTGTTGTGCTCTGTAAAAAAATATTTTAGGGTAGTATTTATATGAATCAGAATTTATTAATGTCAACCTTAGTAGAAAAACAAAATCTTATTGTTGTCAAATTGTTAGTCTTATAGCTTAGTCGTCGGGGAATGTAAATTTTCTGTGAAATCTATCATGGTTTTGATAAAAAAATAAAGCGCCTTTTGAAATTTGCTTATTTACATTTTAGTATTAATTAATATTAAATAAATATTATTAAGGCAGCTGCCATTTTCTTGGTGAGCATTTCCAAGTACGATATAGGGCTAAAATAAGTAATTTTAGCATTTCCAAGCGTGACATAATACCAATATAAGTATATTGGTTCTATATTGGGTTATCTCAAAACCGAAAAAGATTCGCCATTGTTACCGATTAGGGTTCCGCAATGACCAGATGAAAATCGATTGATATTTATAGATAAGTAAGTTAGAGGAATAATTTAAGGGTTTGTTCTACGTGCAAGGTTAAACATCAGTTTAAACATGGTTTTTATTTGACTTAATTATATAACAGGTTGCCGATGGTTTAAACAAGACTATGCCGGATATGTTCCTGGATATCGATCGATTTTTAACCAAAAAAGATTTCCGACCTTGAAAGAACTTAAAATGGCCTCGGAGTGTTACACATTTCTTGTTGTCTGAGATATGTCCCGGTTGTCACAGCGTGGTTTCTATTAACAGTGTACATCATATAGGCCGAAACTGGTATGTCGAACTGTTGAAAACTGGTAATCCATCAACATTTGTTTAGAGAAATCTCATTTGATAAACAAGGAACATTGTGATAAAAAAAATTTCAAACATTTGATCAAACCGTTGTGCTAATAGTGTCCTGGGGCTGAAATACTGATGTGTAGGTTTTCTCTATTGGTATCTAGTAATGTTCGTGCGTCTTTAGGCAAAACATTGTTTATATTATTATTTAAAATTTCAAGTAAAGAGTTCAATGCAGCATGAGAAATATTGAAATCTAAGGCCAAGTTCTTAATAGAATCACGCAGTTCTAAATTTTGTTATAATCCGAAAGTTCTTCCTTATGATCACTTTCAACATCGCTCAAAGATTTGGTACTTTCCTAGTCTGAACCTCTTCCATCTAAAGTAGTACTACAATTATCTTGCCGGAACCCTCGCTAGAATTCGCGATACGGTCTTCACCAGTTAAATTTAAAAAATCGTTGCTCACTGCGGTTAACATTTCTTTATATGTTTTTTTTTTACTTTTCTTTTATCAGATCGACTTTTTTAAACTGCTTCCACTTATTAAAATCCATTTTCAATATTTGTAGACAAAAACAGTTGTAATCAAAATGGCTGATGTTAAATCCTACAATAGAATTTGCAAAACTATATAAAGCGTGTTTTCACCTGTACTGGCCGTTTCAAGCAAAAGTGGCTTCTTAAGAGATTTAACCAGGATTGTTTGAGATTACTTAGACAATAACACTACTGTGGAATACCTATATAAATATGTCTAGGTTTAAAACGGCATACGATAAATCGATATAGAGAACACTTTATCCTACCGAGTGCTGTTATAATCTTGGTGATCAATTATTTTTAAAACGTGGATATGAAATTCATTTAACACTTACTTTTAAGTTTCTGTAAAACCAAACCAGATACATAAATGATTTACAGTTATTTAACTTTAATTTACTTAAATTGGTCATACATTTTTAGCTTATAAGAGGTTATAAGTAAAAATAACAAGAGTAATTGCTCCTCAGTGTATATATTCCTGGTACATGCTCCTACAGGAGTATAAAGATTTAAATGGTCCGCAGATGATATCTTATAGGCACATATAAGTCTGAGTTACCGGAGTAATTACTCCTGAGTGCAATTACTCTTGTTTCATGCTTTTATAGGAGTCTTGATCCTATATTTGTCAGGAAATATGATCCTATATACCGATATAAGTACAAATTTTAGGATTAAACGTACTTGAGTAAAAACAGCATGTATTTATGCTGTTAAAAGCGCAGTAGCGGCCACCAAAACTATCATCGGAGTGTTATAAGTCCAAGTAGCATTATAAAATCGCATTCCAGGATTATTTTGCTTGTTGGGACGTCATACAATTATATCATTATGAATCCTCATCTGCCTAGCCTTTATCCAACTATGTTGGCGTCGGCTTCCAGTCTAACGGGATGCAGCTGAATACCAGTATTTTACATGGAGCGACTGCCTATCTGACCTCCACAACACAGTTATTGAGTAACACGATTACCCTTGGTAAGACTGGTTGTCAGACTCTCGGGCTTCTGACGACCCGTAACGACTGTCAGCCGAACCAACGAACAGCCGGGACCAATGGCTTAACGTCCGACACACGAAGACGTCTTTGTATATAAAGATGGTCACCCATCAACGGACCAACCGCGGCAAGCGTAGCTTAACCTGATCAATCGACTGTGTAAACATTAATATCAACATTAATTATTTACACAGTTGAGTAAGCCCGCTATAGCTTGATATGCGATACACTAACGACATTATGGCTATAATTAAATATCGTGATATCACCTTCTGCTCCCACCAGATTCTTAAGCTTAGATGATGAGCAACCATATGGCATTAGTCCTCTCATTCTAGGAACCTCATCAACTAACTATAACCGTCTAGCACTCGAGAAGATACTTAAATGGTAAGGCACGTGGTTTTGAGTTCATATCCGTGAAACCGTCTTGAACCGGCGCGGCGGCGGCGCACACTAGTCCCAAATTTAAAAAAAGTGGACATTGATAGTAGACCGCTGATATTTTTTTTATTGTTGATATAATGATAACAGATAAGGCAAAAAAATATTATTGTCCTACTTCAAATACTTTTCTCTAAAAAAAATATTTCTTTTTTTTTGTATGGGAGTGATTACATTTTACTCAATTTCTCAAAAACCTTAAGCGATGTCGAGATGGCATTCACATATGTTAGAAAACTAATAATTCTGAGTATTTGGCTCGAAGAAACTTATTGCTTATCTCTGCGTACTTTCGAGATAATAGTGACAGAAAATAACATTTTTTTTTAAATGTTAATTGTTCGCTTTTTTTTATTCATAGCCTTACTCATATCGCAATAGGTCCGCTGGCCAGCAAAATGGAGCTTCGACGCGAGTTTGCCGGGATAACAAGATGGCCGCCTCTCATGACGTAACGTAATACGGTCACGAATCGCGCGCGTACACCTCAGTGTACAAGTAAATGTGGTTGCGATAAGACGTGTCCTTATTTTTTCTGTGCGCTTGAAGAAATGCTTGTTGTTTGTTTGTTTTGTTATTGTTGTATTTTGAATCTTTGGATTTTAAAATCAAATAATTTTTGTTTGTCTTTCTTTCGTCGAATTTGTTTTCGTATTTTTTTTTTGTTAAAATCAAAGTCACTTTGTCTTGATATCTTTGATTCTAATTTGTGTTCAATTTTCCTTAAAATTATAATATGTCCGCATTTGTCACCAACTTAGACTTATACGTTGTTCTTAAATCAGGAGGTGGTTTTAAAAATGTCGAATTTTTATTTAATGCCCTTATTGAACGTATTGGTGTTGAATTGTCTTCCGAAGATTTGAGTAATATTAAATTATTTTGTCGTAATTTTTCAAGTAATATCTCAAAAAGATGGTCTGCTTCCAGTAGAGCTCAAAAGACTTTTCTTAACAAAAATTCAGACTGGTTACAATCCCAAATAGTTTGGCCAAAATGTCAAAATATCGATTTAAGCAGCATTTTTAAAGTTGCCGAGGAAGTAATTCCAAATTTCGAAACGCAAGTGGATACTCATCAATTAAGTTGTGGTACAAGTAAAAAACCATTTGTTGATATATCTGATAAACAGAAGAAAAGGCGTTCTCTAACACTTCTAGATCACACAGAGGAGGAATTAGTTTATGCTTTATGTGCCAAATTAAAAGAGTCTAAAAAAACAAAATTAGCAGCTATATTAAACGAACTCAGCCAAAACAAGGAAAAATGTGATTCGCTAAAAAGACTGACAAACCGTGTTTACCAGATGATAAAACGTTAGCGCTTTACACCTCAACAAATTTGTCAAAATGGCAATATCGAAATTTAAGAACTATTCTTGCTTCAGAGAAAATGTATGGTCTTCCATCCTATCAAAAGCTCTGGGAAGCTAAAAAAACTTGTTATCCTCCAGAGTCAGACATAACTGTAACTGAATCTGATGCTAAGATAAGACTTCAATCGCTTCTAGATTTGACAACCAATAGGATATTAAAAACAATTCAGCACAACTCTGCCGACAAAAAATCGCTAAAACTAATAAGCAAATGGGGTTTTGACGGGTCATCTTCTCAAAGTAATTATAAACAAAAGTCACACTCCGACACTAAAATTGACGATTCTTCAGTTTTCATGATTAGTTTGGTTCCGCTTCGTTTGGAAGAAGAGAGTGGTACTATCTTGTGGCAAAATCCTGCTCCCTCTTCAACAAACTATTGTCGTCCAATTGGCTTTATATTTGCAAAAGAAACAAATGAATTGATAAAGAAGGAAAGTGCATCCTTAGAGGAAGAAATTCGTAATCTTGTTCCCACAATTGTAGATAATTTTGATATTAAACATGTTTTGTACATGACTATGATTGATGGGAAAATTTCTACTGTGATTTCCAATACTTCTTCTGCAGCTGTTTGTAATATTTGCAATACCCTACCTAGCAAAATGAATGACTTGGACTTTGTATCCAAAAGACTCATCAGAGAAGATATGTATAAATATGGTCTGTCTTCGCTTCATATGTGGATAAGATGTATGGAATGTATTTTACACATTTCGTACAACTTAGACTTTAAAAAGTGGGCTGCACGAAAAGAAGATAAATTGTTAAAAGAAATTAAAAAGAATTTGACACAAGAAGAATTCCGGGAAAGAACTGGTTTGTTAATTGACATAGTAAAACAGGGATTTGGTACAACCAATGACGGTAACACGGCAAGAAGGTTTTTTGAAAATTATGAAGTATCTGCTGAAATAACGGGTATCCACCCTGTTTTAATCAAGAGATTTGCAGTCATTTTACAAACAATTTTATCTGGTCAACTTATTAATACCAACTTGTTTAGGGAATATTGTAAAGAAACAGCAATGCTGTATGTAAACTTATATCCATGGTATTACATGCCTTCAAGTGTCCATAAATTGTTGATACACGGTGCTGATATTTGTGAAAATTTCTCCTTTATTCCGATAGGCATGCTTTCCGAAGAAGCTTCCGAAGCGAGGAATAAAGATTTCCGGAATGTTAGAATGGCACATACAAGAAAAATCGGTAGAGTTCAGACTAATTTAGAAATTATCCACAGCTTTCTAATTAGCTCAGATCCTTACATCAGCCATATCAAACCAAAGTTTGCTCGTTTACATAAACCGTTGTTTCCAGAGGCTAGTGCTTTGATCTTGAACAATGAATTGCTTTCGTTGGAAAACGAGGAAATAGAGATTTCTCAAGAGAATATAGACCCAAATATTAATCTTTCACCATAATATTTTTTCAGAATCGTTTGTGAACATATTCAACTTTATGTTTGCAGCTTTATTTGTCTTCATTTTGATTGTTTTTTAAAACTGATGAAAATACTCCTTCAGAAAGGTCATAGCTTTTCAGTCATTAGTGAGCCCCCATAACCTCTTTTACAGAGAAGTCTCTTTTTATTTATTTGACATTACGCATACATTATAATTATGTGCTAAAGTAAGGCTATGATTAAAAAAAAGCAAACAATTAACATAAAAAAAAAAAAAAAAATCTGTCACTATTATCTCGAAAGTACGCAGAGATAAGCAATAAGTTTCTTCGAGCCAAATACTCAGAATTATTAGTTTTCTAACATATGTGATTGCCATCTCGACATCGCTTAAAGTTTTTGAGAAATTGAGTAAAATGTAATCGCTCCCATACAAAAAAAAAAGAAATATTTTTTTTACAGAAAAGTATTTGAAGTAGGACAATAATATTTTTTTGCCTTATCTGTTATCATTGTATCAACAATAAAAAAAAATATCAGCGGTCTACTATCAATGTCCACTTTTTTTTAATTTGGGACCAGTGTGCGGCGTGCCAGCGGGAGTCATTGCCCCCGGGCCTTGGGAATGCGAATTGATTCGAGTACATAACCTCGTAAATACACCATGAAGCGGCTGACTACATTACGTAAAATTTAACAAATCTAACAAAGTAACCTTGATAAGGCGTGAGCCATTGTATTCGGTAATATTCGAATATTTAATCAAATCTTTAAAACCCCTTTCGAAAACTGGGCTTGCGCCTCGTACCTACTTAGATCATGTCTACTACACACACCATATAAGAAGGTCTCGACGAATAATTAGTCACCCTGGTAATTGCATCACATAACTAATGAATGTGAAACATGGGTGATTGTACGACGTACAAGCACGTAATTCGGTAAATAACGTGTCCAACAAAACCCGTATGTTGAATGCCGGTCAGACCGAAAAAAAGGACAAAAAACTCTTGTGGCAGCTGGTTACCTGGTAGGTAACTTTTGTGATCCGACATTTGGTCAACTTGCAAGGTCACTAGCGTGTCATGCCTCTTAAAATAATCTAGCTTGCTGAGTCAGTTACATTAGTATGGACGCAAACAACCATTTTTTTGGATATACTATAATCTGTGATCAATGAAGCCGAAAATAGAAGAATTGATTTGCATCTTTAACAATCTACGCTAGTAGGTCGATCTCAAAACCACGTTGAATAGAGTGCTGTTTTAAACATTGCAGTTTATTTCAGTAGATTCTATGCTCGGAATTTTGAGATCAGAAAGTGTTGAGTGTAATGATTTTTCACGGAATAAAATGGTCGAAAAACTCTTAACGAGGCGCGAATCCCGGTTGAATAAACATTTCCCCAAAACACGGTAAACGTCATTCAACAGTCGATTCAACACGCTTTTAAAATTGGGATTCTTAATAGACAAGCCGGTAATTAAAACAACTAGCAGCGATTCTTAATAGTGCGCCTACGCACTGGCATTACGTTTACATTGATTAATTAAAGCAAAAATTGAGCCGCAATCCGATAGCGAGTAACTAGGTAAATAAATAGACGATGCGCGGATTTTGCGGCCCACGGGGCCACGCACGGGTCACAGATTTAGTATATTAAATATAAACAAAAGGTGCGAATTATTCCGACAAAGGTTCAGGGACTCGGCTCAACTCTGGTACATACTTTCAAACAAAGATCCAGTTTTGTTTCCACTGCACTGTTGTGATGAAGCGAACGAGTGAGTAAGAAGGAAGTATTGTTTGTAAAAGTATTTTCTCTCGTACCAAAAGTACACTACTTACTTTCCAATGTGAACGACCTACTTTAAACAAAGATTTGGTTTTGTCTCGTCTGACCAACTGTAAGAAAGGATGTAGAATTCTGGAGCAAACATGACGCGTCCGTCTGGCAAACATAATTTGCGTACAGACAGAGACACACATTACATATGCAAAGTACACATATATGACTGGAAAACAGCCGTCGAAATAATAAAAATATTATTGCACACATGAGAAATTCCTATTGTGGGGCAAAGTTTGTTTAAAAAATAAAATAAAAATAAAACTTCAGAAATCGATGTCTGAAGAGGAGATAAGAGAGAGGAATATTTTCTTTCCTTTTTCTTTTAACTATTTTATTCATCATCATCATCATCATTTCAGCCGAAAGGCCTCCCCAGGCTCCTCCACTTCGTCATTTTTGGGGGGGTTTTGCCATAATCGCCACGTTTGGCAGGCGGGTTGGCGATCGCAGTATGGTGGTAAAATGCATAGAGAACGCTGCTGCCCATTCTCTAGTAAGTATTTTATTATAATTATGTAACTAGATTATAAGGCTGTTACTACTTACTTATGTAGGCTATTTGTAATGCATCGCTAAAATTGAGCGCTGTGGTGCAGACAAATGATGAGGGAGGGAACGCAAGAGTTTCAATGTTGATAGATGGAGAGGAAGAGCGAGGCAAAGGAAAATATAGATGGGTTGTGTGAGCGATGATAGGAGTGGAAAAAATAAATACGTATTATTGAAGCTCACCAATAATCAGAATTTGACCAAATTTATATGGGACCATTTAGTAAGTATAATCTTTCAAACTAAAGAAGAATTTTACAAATCGGTTTATAAATGACTGAGTTCTGAGATAATTAAGAAACATAACAAAAAATACAACCGAATTGTGGATCTAGTCCGTTAAAAAGGAGTGACTGATTGATAGTGAGCTGATAGGTGAAAATGAAAGAGGAAAACATTTAGAGACGACCTCACATAATAAGCTACAAAAGAAAGTATGCAGAGAAATGACGTATTTACCTGATAGAAGTACGGGCTAGGTTCAGTCTCCCCTGCCCCGTTAAAGTCATCCACATTGATGAGCTGGAAATCGTAGCGTAGGCCTGCGTTGGCGGCGCGGTACTCCGGTAGCCGGGTAACGTGGCCCAGGTCACCTAGAGCCAGGTACCGCCAGCGGTACAGGTTGCAGATACTGTGGACGTATGAGGAGTTAGAGACATAGAAGTAAGGAAGATTACGTGACAACAGAATATATTGGGCATATCCCAGTAGTTGCCCGGAATTTGGATTTGTGCTAATGGCAATAGGTTTATTTTGCTGGCTGTTGCTGAAAACCAGGCCCTTTCACTGCCTTGCAACTGTTCCTCAACTTGATTTTGTTTTCCGTCATGTTTAACGCAAATTAATGTTTTTTTATTTTTATCCCCTACTAACTGTTGTTTGCGACTTTGTTCGCGATCATGGAGTCTATGCCCCTCCTCCAGATCATGGTCTAACCATGTGTGAAATTTCATCCAAATCCGAATAACCGCTTTAGCGTGAAAGCGTAACAAACAAACAAATCTTTTGTCTTTTTATTATTAGTAAGTATAGATCTAAATCTAAAACATGGAGCAATATGCTGACCCAATACAATATACAGAGTAGGTATGTACTAATGCTCCAGCTATGATACACCACTAGGTATAGTTTTCCATGAATACGCCTAAACCTATCTGGCAACATATGGGTGTTCTATACACCTCTGCCTTCCCCTTCGTGGAACACAGTCGTGATGTCATGTTGTAATGGGCAATCCCCCATAGAATTACTATTTGCGGTGTTTCGTTAGCGAGAATTCGATTGTAATCCAAGGTTTTCCAAACGGTGACGGGACTATCTCATCAGATCGATCAGTAGACATTGTCAGATTAGAGGATGTAAAATATTGAAGAGATTCCGTCACGATTCGTTTTAGGTAATGTGTATTATATACAATCACTAGCTTTTGCTAGCGGCTCCGCCCGCGTGGATGTCGGTTTTCGGAGAAATTTTTTATATCCCAGGCTATATCCCGACCAAATTTCATGACGATCGGTTCAGCGGTTTAGGCGTGAAAGCGTGACAGACAGACCGACAGAGTTACTTTCACATTTATAATATTAGTAGGGACTAGAAAGATACGGATAAAGAGAGAGATAAGTACAGAAAGATACAGCTATAAGAATCTCTCTCTTTCATTATAAATGTGAAAGTTTGTATGTTTGGATCTTTAGATGTTTATTACTCAATCACGCAAAAACGGTTGAACGGATATGGATGAAATTTGACAAACAGATAGTGTGTAACCTGGATTAACATTTAGGGTACTTTTATCGGAGGTTTTTTAGGTACGGTCCCGTGGGATAATTTCTGACCTCCAAGCGAGCGAAGCCGCTGGCAAAAGCTAGTTGTCTAATTAAAAACCAATATACAGTTAACATTCAGAAAATGTGACAGATCGCTTGCATTGTACAAAGGCCACAGTCGTATTTGTTTCATTGAAACGCCTGGGCTTAAGCAGAGTCTTCGTTTCGCTAAACTAGAAAACGAAACAAACCCTCAAACTTTGGTGGTTATGAACTTATGAAGAACGATATATTTTGAGAATATAGGTAGTAAGTATCGAAAACAACTGGCTGGGTGTGTTGGCGATTTTGTGATTATGAGTGTAAAATTTTATGTCATTCGTTGATCTTTGACAGTCGATGCAGGTCATTGGAAGCCCGAATATTTGACAGCCAGTCTTATCAGGGGGTATCGTATTACCCAGTAACTGGGTTGTGGAAGTTGCTCCATGTAAAAAATGCGTACTCAGCTGCATCCGGTTAGACTGGAAGCCGACCCCCACCGTAGTTAGGAAATGGCTTGGCAGATGATGTGATGATGAGTGTCAAATAGTTGAAGGCTAGACCTTGACTAGCCTAAGACTAAGACTAAGACCTACACTTCAAAAAGTCGCCAAAACGAGGAAAACCTAAATTCTAGGAACTGATACCTGAACTGATTGTATGACATAATGAAGTATTTTAATTTTCCCATAAAAGTGGCCGGAAAGATTTCGTA
The DNA here is from genome assembly GCA_949987655.1 of Polymixis flavicincta. Lineage (NCBI taxonomy): Eukaryota > Metazoa > Arthropoda > Insecta > Lepidoptera > Noctuidae > Polymixis > Polymixis flavicincta. The sequence goes on along the minus strand of OX465191.1, from coordinate 12,192,364 downwards.
TATAGAAAAGAACAAAGTGATGTCTCATACGTTTTTCCACATCTAAAGATAACTAGCTTTTGCAAGCGACTTCGCCCGCGAGAAGGTTGGTGTATTATATACATAGGTTTGTACAAACACTTTGACACGTCAATCATATTTTTTTTAAACTAGATGAGGTTTCTAATCTATATATATAAAAATTTCGTGTCACGATGTATGTTCGCAATAAACTCCGAAACGACTGAACGGATTTTGATAAAATTTTGTAACCATTTATAATATGGTCCAACTTAAAAGATAGGATAGCTTACATCTCAATTTATGGTAGGTAGGTAGGGTAGTGTAGGGTATGGTATGGTAGGGTAGCGCAGGTAGGGTAGGTTGGGTAGGTAGGGTAGGGATTTTGTATGAATGACTTTTGGACGGACAGGACAACGTCTGTTGGGTTAGCTAGTAAATTAATAATTTCTTTGTGGCTCGGTACAACATCTGTATACATATCATCTAGGCATGTGGGACTACTAGGGGTTATTCTTGTGGGCTCCATAAATAAGTTTACAAGACGTTGTGAACGGTTGTGACGGATATCTACAGTGTGTGATTAATTAACTAGTGTAATTAATTAGTTCGTAAATTATAATTTGATTTGAACTGTAAACGGTTTTTCTATTGCGCAGTAACCAACACTTCCCATAGTACGCCCACAGTAGTTAAAATATGGCTGATGATAACGAGAGAGAAGTGCCTCCTCCGACATATCCATTTTATAAACCTTCCTCTTGAATCAGTCTGTTGATGAAAACCGCATTAAAATCCGTTGCGCAGTTTACAAGATCTAAAAGACACGAAAAGCGACTCTATTGTATACTAGGTAGGTATGTAAAGATACTAATCTAGAAAGCAAAGAGGCTATGCAAAGAGTTGATAACATATTTTTTTCACATATCAGCCGAACTGTCCTCGGCTTTATTTCTGACATCATAAAGAACTATGACATCAACGTAAAAACGCAAATAGATTTAGCATTGATTTATGCGCAAGGTACCATAGAATAATAATGTTTAGAAGTGAAACTGTCACTCAAATTAGAAAGAATGCCGAGAATTTTATCAAAGACGCGGTACTTAGTATAATTTATTCCTTATTACGATGAGATAAGAGATAACTTGCAATAACTTATTAATCGTTTTTCGTCGATCGTGAATGTCCTACCTATGAGCAACAGGCCTACGTGCCGCGGGACGGACCATTGATAGATGCTATGATAAATTATATTTTATTACTACACTTGTGCACATAAAAAACCATCATCATCTGCCTAGCCCTTTCAGTTGCATCCGGTCAGCTTCCAGTCTAACCGGATGCAGCTGAATACCAGTACAAACGTATTTTACATGGAGCAACTGCCTGTCTGACCTCCACAACCCCATTACTGGGTAACACGATACCCTTTGGTAAGACTGGTTGTCAGACTTTATGACAAAACGAAAAAAAAAAAAATGCTCGGAAGAAAATGTCGTTGTTGAGAATGAGTCTCACTTCTGTAAGTTTAGGTATTTTATTCTATGGAATTAACCACGTAGGCGCGTATAAATAGTCGATAAACGATACAAAACTTAACCGATTTTCAAACAAACTCTCAGAAAACGATGTATTTTTTCCTGGTAAAGTAACACCTGGTAATATGCTAAATATTTTTTTATAATACGTACCTACAGTTTTCCTTCTTGTTCTAAATAAGAAGGTACCTACCGATTTCGTGAATGAAGAAAATATAATGCAAAGAAGTACAGACAACGTCATCTTACTGTGTACAAAATTAGCATGTTATTCGTCACGAATGTGCGACAATCATAGCAATATAAACCTTATATCAGTGACATAAAAGTCACATGACCTTCACTCATGATTCGCAATGCATAAAATACGATAGAATAGATTTACCAAACGTGGTGACGATGGCTCATTACAAAACAACTGTTTCACTTCAAGAACCGCGCATTTTTTCGGTATAAACCGTAGCCTATGTAACTCGCCGAAACCGTAGCCTATGTAACTCGCCGACCTCTAAACGTATGCAAAACATTACAACGACCCGCTGCTTAGTCAAAGAAAAACAAACTAATAAATACCATCTCGCATTCATGATATTAGTAGAGCGGTCATTAGAAGGCTGAACGTATGCAGAAGACCACGAAAAAAAAAACCTTCAAAAAGTAATATACTATGAAAAATAGCTGACCTTGGTCTGGCTCGTCCTTGTGCATCCAGTTCAACATATGGCACTCCTAGGCGGACCATCCTGGTGAACAGACTCTGTTCCATGTTGCAGTACTTCTGGAAGGCCATGTTCTTCACGACAGGCGGCAGCTGGTGGTGGTCACCGATCATGATCCAGCGCTTGAGGCGCGAACGACCATCTTGAGGGTTTTGCAGGAGTAGAGGTATGAATGTCTCAATCTCCAGGATCTGAGCAGACTCCTCCATCAGTATGTTGTCGTACTTAAAGCCTAAAATGAAGATAAAGTTAGTTATTTTGTGATTGTTAGAATCTGATTACTATTTGACTCCTCCACCTCGCGGTGTAGGGTACCATCGGCGGTACGGGCGGCAAACTTTCTCAATAAATAATTTTAATTTTAAATAATCTGAATTAAGCTATTGGACACCAGAAATTTGTAAAGGGCGGGCATTTTTGTAATTTAGAAGTTTAAAAAGTGCTGATTATCAGCTTAAGTGGGACCAGTCCGACTTGCCCAGGAATCTGTAGCATGTCAGGTGACAAATGGGCTATGAGAACCACCGACTGGGTTCCACTAAACGCACGAAGCCATCGCGGCATACGGCAGGCCGAGTCGAAGATGGCGGGACTAACTTGACTGTCATCGAAAGTTCTGGCCAGCACTAGCAAAAGGCAGAATTGTGTGGAAAAGGGAGAGAAAGGCGATTGCCCTGTAGAGGGACAGTACAGGCTAGTTAGAATAGATTCCCAGCTTGATTTAAATAAATGATTATTGTTTTTTTTTATTTTACAATTTCTTTTCATATTCTTGTCGCACCTCTAATTCTAACCGATTAAAATGAAAACGTAATTTCTTATTATGTTATCTGTTACGCAACCGCGGAATTCTCACTCACTCTAGATAGCTGCTGGCAACACCACAGTGACTTGCGGTAATTCCCCAAGTTATTTTGGGTATCCGCGACCTTCGCCTATGCAAAATCACGTTTCGGAGGCCAACCTATCATCGGGATGCTAACCAGAATAGCAAGTTATTTTGATCGTATTTTTATGTTTTTGTTATGATTGCCTCAAAATATTATACCTCTATGAATACTAAATTTTTATTTGTTTGCAACTTGAAGGTTGGAGCGACTATCTATTTGACACTCCTTGTATGATATTATTATTATTAATTCTGGACATACGTGACTGGTGGCAGATAGTACAGAGAAAACTTGCGCAAAAAATTAAAGAAGATCAGCTGACCGTTACTCATCGTTTTCTTCAAACTTCGCATATTCTTTGTAGTAAGACATACAATGAGTACTGTTCTGTACAATAAAACTCAATGATTCATGATTTCATAACATCATACGAGTCTTTTGCATGTAGGTGGTCTAATGAATGATCCAAAGACAGGTTATACCAGTCAGCAAAATGATAAATGAATTGCAATTCTCCGAATCGTAATCGTCTGAACTGATGGTGCATCTGGTCACAGTCAAAGCATTAATTTCAAATAGGCACTTAAATGGCACTTTTGAACGTCAACATTTACATTAAAATAGAATTGATTCTAGTCGCCCACTGTCTAATTGCTCTGTCAGCTGTCAGTATCAATAACAATTCTCGTTCCCATTACGGCAAATGAAGATTCTAAGAATTAAAATTGAAAGTAATTGGAATTATCATGCATCGAAATATCCTTTAACAGTGACCACAATCAAGGAAAGTCCATCCGCTTAAAAACTGGCACCCCTTGAAATTACCGCGAGCCGTGTGTCGCCGAACATCAACAGGAGACGCTTCGAATTTTTTTTGTCACATTACATTATATCTCTCTGAGGGATAGAATCCGGAATGAGGTGATCCGGCTGAGAACCAAAGTTGTTGAAATAGCTCACCGAATAAGCAAGCAGAAGTGGCAATGGGGCAGCCATATTGCCCGTAGAACCGATAACAATTGGGGTGAAGGTTTCTTTGAGTGGAGAGTTGGAGACCGCCAGCTAACGTAAGGTAGAATGCCCTCAGGCTGGCTGGAGCGACGTTCTTCGCAGGGTGGCTGGAAGTAGCTGGATGAGATTTGCCGAGGATCAAGCTGAATGGCGTGCAATTGGAGTGGCGTATGTCCAGCAGTGGACTGCTGTAGGCTGATATATCTGGTGCATCTTTTAGTATATGCGGAGATTCCGATGACTATAAATGTTTTGGCAGGATATTTAGCTAGTGCCAACACTTTAGAAATACTGCTTACCCATTTGAACAAGTTCGGACCTCTTGAGTGCTGCGTGCGTACAGGTCATGGCAATGATCTTCGCCTCTTTCACTAGCAAGTACTTAGATCTATCCAATCCTGACCGCAGAAGTTCGAAGGCACGGAATTCCTCCAGCTCCTCGAATATATGGTCGATGTATCTGTGGAAAAACAAATTGTGTCATCAAAGACATTCACAGCTGATGTCGGCCGGCGTGGTGGCTTATCTCAACGCAGACTAGCCATCGACGCAGGAGATATTCAACATTAACATTCACAACTAAGTAACTGGGTATGGTAACACTGGAAGTCACACTTTCGGGATTCTGAGGACCTTTAACGTCTATGTAAGATCAACGAATGACAGCCGGGACCAACGGCTGTATGTGCTTTCTGAGGCACTGAGGGGTTTTGGTATGTAAAGACGGTCACCCATCCACAACCAACCGCGGCAAGCGTCGCTAAATCTTATCATAGCCACAAGATACAATGATGTTAGATTATACATATAGTGCCTAAATTATAGGAACACAAGCGCAGTCTTTTTGTTATAAATAGGTATACTATAAACTCGTAGTGACATAATATATTTTACTACGCGACCTTGCGATAAAATTCATCTGTTCCCTACATTTATGTTCGCATAGGCGAACATAAATGTAAGGAACAGCTGAATTTTTTTCGCGATTTCGGGTTTGGTCCCTTATTAAAAGTTGTTCATAATGATAAGTGCTGTAATGGTTGTTCGCTTCACGAAGAACCTCACGTACATGCTGGCAGCCAATGGTTAGGCTGTGTCTATCAGGGCCGGATCTTGAATTTGTGGGGCCCTGGGCTAATATTGCTTTGGGGCCCTACCTAATTACTGAACCAATTGCCATTTTATCAAAAAACTTAATAATTCTAGATATTTTTTATTATTGACAATATCGTCTATTGTTTCCAGTTCGGTTGGAGGCCCTCTCTATCCACGGAGCCCTGGGCTGCAGCCCAAAAGCCTTTAAGTAGATCCGCCCCTGGTGTCTATGTTCGAATAATCGGGAAGTTTGTATCTTTAGAATGTCAAATAATTTTACATAGGTTTTTGTTGCGGAAGCTTGATTCTATTGACAGGCGCGACGCTGTAATGAGCTAATTCCTTAAATTAAAGGTGGAGTCCCGCCGGTTAAAGATCATCAAGTATTTTGTTTATGGATACCAGTCCCTGGTAACTTGAGAGCTCGCTCGGCAGAGCTCTCACAGTACAATCTCCCATTTCGGTTTCTCGCATGTTTTCAATTTCAACCTGTTTAAATAATTATTTGGCAAAAAAGATTTTCTTTCCTCACTCGCATAGTACACAGTCAATATAACGTAAGCAATTGCGTAGTAAAATATATTATGTCACTAGGAGTTTATAGTAACTATTTATAAAATATTATGCAGAGACACAAGAACTTTTTTACTAAGAAAACGTTCGTGGGTATGGTTGGTCGTAGATCCAATACGACATTATTATTATGTAAGTGGGAAGCCTCTAGCCGGTTTCATGACGGTGTCAACGACCCGTGACGACTGTCATCGCATGTCGACCTTGGCCGAACGTATCCACAACTCGATACTGACCTACCCGCTACATTATTTACCTGTACCTACTATGTTTAGTTTTATACGTTTTTGTGTTCGTTTGTTTAGTGGCAACACTAAGCTAGGATCCGGGGCGCTAGCCCTTAGCGTCCCTCTCTCTTGGTGGTCAACCGTCACGGGACACGGACTAGATTTTAAGTCAATAGTTCATTCTGACCCAACTAGTTTAATTAGTTTTATAACTATGTTAACGTGTGTACGTATCTAATTCTAAGCTATAAGACGTGTATGACAATATATATTCATAATATCAATAAGTTGGAGTTTCACTTCCGCTCTTCGACCATAACCTCACCTCCAACAACTTTAGAGGACACATGTAGAATAACGTTTACCCTCGTCCCGAAAATTTCAAAATAATCATTCCCAGATTTCAGCAAACGACATACTTATCCGAGGTTTTTGTCAAGGTTTTTAACACACTCTTATCAATAAAAGAGTTTACGCAAGGATACTTAAATTTACAAAGAAAGTAACTAACAGTCTGCCCGTACCGCCGTGTCCTCGTGGAGGCGATCGGCGGCGGCGATCTGTCGCGTCCGGCCCTGGTCCAGGCCATGGTACGGAGCGAGAGTGCATGGGTAGCCGTCACCTCCTTCAGTGAAGCAGTGATGTTCGCGAAGAGGGAGGCGGCGCACGTGAGGGAGAGGCAGTCTATGCGCCCTCGCGGCCCTAGCCGCCGCAGGATACGGAGACGCCCTGGGCGTCGGGAAACCCAGGTCGATTTCCGGCCACCGGAGGCATGAGCTTGCGGATGGCGAGTAATGGGTAGCTCGCTGTCCGGTATGGACCAAGCCCAAGTCGACGGCGCGTTGTGTTCCACGCGCGCCTCAAAGAGATGTCAGCACAACATGATGGGGCCTGCAAGGGTCGATGAGGCGCCAGGTGTGCGGGTTTGTTCGAAAGAGATACCACAGCCCCTAGCATACAGGCTACTGAGGGAACACGGGTGGGTTTTAGTCAGTAAAAGTCTGACACGCCTCCTGCTCCACCCAGAGCGGGAGAATTTACCACAAAAAAAAAAACAGTCTGCCCTTCTTGTAGTTCTAAGGACCAACATCATTATATTTTTAATTATAGGCATTAACTAATTATCATAATTCAGTACAATGTTTCAATAACAACATTAATTTATGTAAGATGATACCTTCAACATATGTGGCTATTTACTTCATAAAACATTATCTGGGGGCCATATGTTTACATAATTAGGTATTCCCAATAGAAACGTAAGCTTGCCAGGAATAATAAAGTCGTAGAAAGATCACGAGGCTTGTAAAATCGGGAAACCCCAGCAGATGTAGCCAAAATTATTTTCAGCATTTGTTTTAAGTTTTTTTACGATCACATTAGCGCAGCTACAAATAGCTGCAAACCCAATGTTATCACCTAGAAAAAAGGCCATTTAATTTATAAAAATCTTCTTCCTCGACATTAGCGGCAGCGATAGCGTCAGAATATGAACGCTTAGTAGTAACAAGTACGGTCTAGTCTTTTATTATCTTTGACAGTTTTAATATTTCTTCCTTTATCAAGTAAGAATCCAAGTCAGACTCGTGAAGCCGTTGATCCCGGCTTTCATTCGTATATCTTTGACAGTCGTTACGGGTCATCAGTAGCCCGAAAGTCTGACAACCAGTCTTACCAATGGGTATCGTATTACCCAGTAACTGGGTTGTGGAGGTCAGATAGGCAACCGCTCCATGTAAAATACAGGTCTGCATCTAGTTAGACTGGAAGCCGACCCCAACATAGTTGGGAAAAGGCTAGGCAGATGATGATGAACAAGTCAGGACAAATAATACCTTTTGAAGCCACGGCACTAAGCAAACTATTGCATAGAAAACTATACAGGAAAAGTTTTTATCCAGTGCGCAAATTTTAAACATGAATTCAGAATATCATTCTAGACAGGGTACCGCAGAAATGTATCGCCAGTTATATAAAAAAAAAAAAAACAGCGGTTCCATACATTTTGACCGTGTAGGTATTGCACTTTTCTATGAAACAGCTGTTTTATTTTTTGTATAACCGGCGAAAAATGTCTGCGCTAGGGGCTCTAGAATGATATGCTGAATTCATCGTTAAAATTTGCGCACTGGATAAAAACTTATCCTGTATTTAATTACTTGATGACGTATGCAAAGTTAAATTAAATAAGCTAACGAACCTTTGCAGTCTTGATGAGTATCGTATTTAAACACGATAATGGACGATGCGCTCTAGCGGAAAATTGAAACTTAGTCAACAGACTTGAGACGTATCGCATATAAACGGTCTTAGCTTACAGAGGCTCTAGTGTAAGTTTCATCTAGCCATCTCGATCAAACGCGTCGAGCGCGTTTGGCGCTCCGATTCGCCCTGGATTGGTGAAGGACCAATCGGAGCGCCGAACGCGATCGATGCCTTAGATCGAAATTGACACTAGGGCCACTAATCATTCTTTACTATGGCGACGACCATCAAAAGTATGGAGTTTCAGGGAAAATAAGAAAATGTTATGTTGTAACTGTGGTACAAAATAAGTTTGATTTAAAAAAAATAAGTGAAAATCGTAATTACTTTTACTTATGGTAGGTACTTCATATCGTATTTTATTTTCAATGAAATAACATAATCACGCTTGTATACCCCGTAGGTGTTTGTAGAGATTGTGCACCGTAACGATCCGTACATCGTTAGACTAATAAAACTGAAAGATAGTTTTTTTTTTTCCGGAAACCCCATATATTTAAGGTGACACTTGTCCACATTTTTCCATACACACTTCGGGAGGGTTTTACTCCACTGTTTGACTATGTACATCAAAAATTAAACATGGTATGGTTTTGTCTCATTATTAATATTGTCGGTACGGAAACAGAATACTAAAACAACAAAACCATTAAAAAGTTATAAACCAACAAAGATTCGTTTTTCTTGCTTATTAAACCTAACTTTGGGCGTGTTTAAGTAATAGAAGAAGTGTAAAATCTCCAAAACCAATTCGGTACCGACAAATTTCAACTATCGATAAGTTCAATAAACTTTATTGGTCATTGATTTATGCCGTGGTTTTTTCATAAAACCCGATCTTCCGAAGGACTATTCCTTAGTAATAAAAATATTATTCCTTAGGCGCTTGCCCATCGTCTTTTATGGTGTAATTTTGTCATTATTTCAATAAATCCTTGAAATTACCTGTAGCAACTCTGCGCTACCTCCATGTCCTCTTCATATGATTTCCCAGGGAACAGTGGTTTGGGCGCATCGTCAAAGAACTCGTGGAAAGGAAACTCTTTGCTTATTATTTCCATAGACTTCGTCTGTAAAGGAAAACAAAAATTGTCATCTTATTTTTATTTATAGAACATTATTTTCAGAATAAGTAACTGAATCGTTATCTTCACCATTGCTCGAAAATGGTGAAGGAAAACATCGTGATGAAACCGGCATGTCCTAGAACCAAAAATTCGAAGACATGTGACATCTACCAACCCGCACTGGGCCCGCGTGGTGGATTACGGCCCACTCCCTCTCACGGAGAGGGGGCCTGTGTCCCAGCAGTGGGAACATTATAGGCTGATGATGATGATGATGAACTGAATCGATTTCAATAATTTTTACCCTTTATTATATTTTTTCCCAAAAAAGTTTTGCAAGTGTGATGGAAATTGTTATCACCAGTTAATGACAATACAATCGCCGTACGGTTACGTACCTACTGCCTAATTATTATCAATGAGCACAAAACGACGCTGGTGCCCGGGCGGCGTGGGGTTAGACAACCAGGAAACATAACAAGCTTATAACTTTGTGATTTTTCGTGATACTAATTAATTTTGAACATAGATTTTTTACATTAAAATACTAGACACGTGTTTCGGGTTTCGCATATACTAAAACTAGCGTTGTAAATAGGCAACATGATAGCACAGACTGGTAAACTACGTGTGTGGTGCGTGTAGTTTATATCTAAGGGTCATTAAGTCGACAGTCTTTTCCATTAAATAATAATACACGATGTAATAAAATGTAACTATATTTCCTATCTGAAAATAGAAATGTTGCATAATATTAAACTAAGTGTTTTCGTAGATCAGATTGTTAATTCAAAACCGGAACACAAAACGCGTAGAACCGCATAAAAGAACTCAATCTCAGTTTTTATAATGAGTTCAACTTTGAACGTCATAAATAGTTTTATGCGGATGATTTCGTTCTTTTATTACATGTTTCTACGTAAGCTAGAAGAATTTGACCGACGCAGTTTAAGAAAGACAACCTAATAAAACTATTATCTAGTCTCCCGACTAGGTGCTACGTCGTGATGGTTTCGTGAAAATGAGGGCGTGGCCGACTACCTCCACTGATGCATGTCGCACGCGTCGTTCACAATAATGAAGGCCAGGGAAAATTATCTTAAGAATCGTAAGATAGGTGTGAAGGATGATATTCCGAAAAGTGACAGATTTAAGTCAACCCTGAATGAAAATCGCTGAGCGAAAAACTTTTGTTTCATGTATCTACTTTCTAAACAAATAAACTATTATAACAAATGGTTGAATTCCATTTCCAAACCGTAAACATAGCGAGACCGCGCCTTGACTATTAACATGCTTATTCCAAAATCGAACAAACGTATTTTTTACATATGTAATATACACAACTGAATTGTTTTCCAATAAAGTTAGCAAAGGTGTGTGATAAGCATTTTTTATGGGCACGTTACCTGATCCTGCGCACACTTGGCGAGGAATGTCTCCCAGCGTGGCCGTACGTGGTAGACATGGAAATGATGCGCCAGCTCGCAGGTGGCGCTAGCATCCTCTCCCGCCTCCAAAGTACTCTGCAGTCGACCTACGCGCTCTAGCAGTTCCAGGCGTTTTGCTAGCACGTAGTTCACGCGACCGTATCTGTTCAATGGAAAAGGAATTAGTACAACGTGACTGATCCTACAGTTCTTTTTGTATCATAGCTTCATGGCAAGTTAAAAAGTGTAGATGTTGTTGGGGTAGGCTCTGGTGACACAAACATCGTGGTGCAATTTTGAACTTCACGCTCAACGAGCGCGTCGAAGCGCATTGTCAGTTTTGACACTATTTCAGTAAAATAGTCAATAATTACCTACATTAACGCACGTTGCATGTGAACTAGATCGTACTTGCACTTATAAATACAGAAGTTAAAATACTTGAACATAATGAGTTCTGAAGTATCTCGTCGACCTCGTTCTATAAATGCTGTTAACATCTGGCGAGGAGTATGCCGCTTTGACGAAGGCGGTAAAGCGGCGAAAAGGAATCATGAAGAAGCAAAATGTAAGTCTTAAATAGGCTTCAATGGACCAATATTTCAGGTAATAAACATAATAAATCATCACTGAAATAAATATTAATAGGATAAAATGTGGTTCATTCAAGTAACAAGACTCATATACAGACATGTACATAAAGGATACATACAGGCTATCAAGTACAGACAAATAAAAATAAAACAAAAACGAACAATCACAAGATAACAATATGCCTGCTGCAGCATTGCCGGACATAAGGACAATCCACTCTGCCGGCGAATAATGTTTATGCTTCATTATTATCCCCAGCCTACAGCAGTCCACTGCTGGATACAGGCCTCTCCAATAGCACGCTATTCAGCTCGATTCTCGGCACTTCTCATCCAGATGCTACCAGCCACCCTGCGAAGATCATCGCTCCACCTAGCCTAGGGGCATCCTATCTTACCTCACCGTTACGCTACCTTTATGCTATTCTATGAAACAATGGCTGTTCATGTATGTGAATTTAAATGTTTGTAAAGGCACCCGTAATGCAGGAGATATTCCCAGTGTGGGGCAACGTATTTTTTTTTTTAAATGGTGTTGTTGTATTGTGAATTTCAAAAAACCGTCGAAGCTGCGGTAGTCGGTAAGTCACGTCTTGGAAACCACATGCTTTTTTTTTTTCGAATTTTCTTCGCGACATATTGCATCGCTTTAATGTGTGTATTATATACGAATAGCACCACATTAAATAATCTCATAGAGGTATGAGGAACAAGTGTTAAGTTCACTCTTTGTCCATGGAAAACGGAGGATCCCCCAAACAGACGGGTGTAGTGTCTGTAAGTACAACCTAATGCCCAACGATTGATGGACGTTGTACACACGGCTCCACATCAAGCTATACTCTTCCAGTAAATGATAAATGATTTTCTTTCTGTAAGTAGGTATGTACAAACACTTTTACACGTCAATCATATTTTTTTAAACTAGATGAGGTCGGCGTTTCCTATCTGACTACACTGAGAAGAAAGGCCGAAACAAACTCAGAGGTCACAGTCTCTTTTAAAGTCCAGACATAATCTTGGTCAGATCATGTGAACACCATGTGGATTGGTGTCTGAAATGGTCTTTTGAGGAATGAACCACACAGATTGAGTGGAGTATAAGCAGCAGGCTTTGCATGAGCACCGATTTGTCGACAGAAGAATAGACATGACTATTAAATAAATGATGTGCAATAGGATTAGATAGCTATGTTTTTCTATTCATTATCACAGTTATGCGTTCTGAACCAATCATGATTTTGTAGATAATCGTATTTACTTTGTGGCCGTCGAGTAGAAAGTTTTGTTGTCAGTGTGATTTTGACTGCTTGGGAAGAAATATTCTTATGAAATAGTCTACATTTATAAGGACCTAGACAAATATCGTTAGGAACGAAAGACTAAATGAAAGATTGTAGAAGAATATCTACGGTGCGATAACAAAAATGTAGGAACGAAATGTCACTTTGTATTGAAAAACCACTGTCTATTCTTCGTAGAAATACAAAGCGACATGCTAAGCCCGCTGATCTCACATTGTATACGATTTCCACAATCTTAAGGACTACGTCAGATCTATTTCCAGTCCAATTAGTAACATCGAGTGAAGCAAAGTGCCTTTAATCGATATTTAATATTGAACTGTGTATCTGTTACTAATGCGTTTCAGAAGGAGCACCTATTTTTTGTTTTGTTATTGCTACAGCACAGGAAAGTTTAGAAACATTCATCAATGTTTGCTTTCGTTCAATGTTGAGAAATAACATCTTATTTTCAACCAAGAAAACGATCGGATTTGTTTTAAATACCCGTTTAAAGAGAATGAGCTAAGGTGGTCCGTTAAATTCAAATTTTCATACGTTTTGTTGTAATTTGCAGGTCAGGTTTGCCTTTGATTTGGCATTAACTTTATTATTTTCATTATTTATTTAGTATGGTTTTATTTCACCGATATCGCCACAGCAACTTAAGGATCCTACGACCGAAGCTCGCAACTAGGATTCGGGCGGAGACAATATTTCGTCTGAAAATTGCTATCGTTGCGCTAGTGTTAGTACCTGTCGAGGATACATACCTACAGTGAGCAGTACGATCACACACACATTGACAATGGCTTGACGCGATAGCGCTACTAGCTACTGACCATTTAAGATGAATTTGGATGTGTTCCGTAATACCAAAAATGATGAATGAAAACTTATTGTATTTTAATATTTTTTTCGACATTTTACAACTTGATAATATGAGCTATGCTTCTGAGACAACAATATTACGGAAATTGTTGGTTATAATACCAAAAAAACAGTGAGAAAACATGTCATTTACGCTGTAAAAATGTGCGAAATGCAATTCGCTTAAACTTCATTTCAGGCAAGTATTTTGGAAAAAAAAACCCCTACGAGCCTAGATAAATACTGTCTGAATCCGAATATCATCATAATATGATGGAAATATGCTCAAGTTGCAAATGATTTAGGTATTACGTATGTATGGACAGTTCATTGTACGTAGGCCTCTTAACACTTGGGACCTATGTAAGGTATCGAATATCAGGTTACGTGCGTATCAAATCAATATTTGCATTTCAATATAACATATTGACGATCGATGTCAGCGATAGATCATAGTTACGTCGACCAATATATGCGCTTACGTAATACCCACTTGACAGTATCTATGTATACTTACTAATCTATATATATATAAAAGGAGAAACTGACTGACTGATCAATCAACGCACAGCCTACTAGGACTAGGAGCGTGAAATTTTGTTCACGGCTTCTTTTTTAGGGTTCCGTACGGGTTCCGTACCTCTAAAGGAAATAACGGAACCCTTATAAGATCACTTTGTTGTCCGTCCGTCCGTCCGTCCGTCCGTCCGTCCGTCTGTCAAGACCGTTTTTCTCAGGAACGCGTGGAGGTATCAAACTGAAATTTCTATATGATACTTAGTTCTACTGTCCCTGGAAGCTGTAGAAAAATCAACCTTCTAAGTCAACGCAATCAAAAGATACAGCCATTTAGGCCGCAAAATTCCGCAAATTTTCGAAACTCGCACGGGAATCAAAACCTACAGGGTACTTCCCGTGAACTTAGAATCTTGAAATTTTGTACGAAGTCACGTCTTATAGTACAGATATAGGAAAAATTACGAAAACCAAAATTTTTTAGTTTCGTCATATAAAAAAAAATATTTTTGACAATTTTGAACTTTTACTTATATACCCACAGGTTTGTACGGAACCCTCGGTGCGCGAGTCCAACTCGCACTTGACCGGTTTTATAATGTAGGGGAGCACTAAGAAGGGGTTTTTGGAAATTCGACCTTTAAGAGGGTGAAAAGGGGGTTTTTGTTTGTCTTGAGACTTGGCTCAAATACTTATCTAAGTAAATTATAAAGTTGGTTATTTATTGTTTTTCTAAACTACCCCCTAAAGGAGGATTGGGGGGTGTCAAAGTTTGTATGGAAGAATTTTAACGCACTGTCTGATTAACTCGAAACTCAGTCTTTAAACCTAAAACCAAAAATAAAGAATTATTACAGGGGTAAAATTTGCACACATATGGATTATAACCTAGATTAACCCATAGGATACTTTTTATTCCGCCGGTACGTTCTCGCGGGATAATTTCCGACTTCCACGCGGGCGAAGCCGCGGGCGAAAGCTACTATATTATAAATCTGAAGAGTTTGTTTGTTTGGTTGAACGCGCAAATCTCAGGAACTACTGGTTCGAATTGCAATATTCTTTTAGTGTTGGATAGCCCATTTATCGAGGAAGGCTATAGGCTATATAATACCACGCTAAGACTCTTAGGAGCCGAACAAAGAGAAAAAAGTCACGATTACGAAGTACTCGCACGGGAAGGCGATTCGAAGCGACGGGGTGGGTCGGGGGAGCAAGTTTGTCGTGAACGAAGTCGCGAGCATAACAGTCTAAATCTAAATAAACAAGTCTGCGAGATACAAACATAATATAGGTTAGCTGCAACTGCTAAAACATAACTCTATTTTTTAATATATAGCAACACTGCTATGGAGTCCAGTCTCAAGTTTCTTATTTTTTTCCTTTTGTTCAGAACACGAGAATGCGACGACCGTTAGCAGACTTGTTTATTTTTCAATGTCTGGTTCTTTTGCTCAGTCAACGAACGCTCATTCAAAAAAAATGGCATTGATGGTGTCATTATTTCGGACGGCGAGTAATGGGTAGCTCGCTGTCCGGTAAGGACCAAGCCCAAGTCGACGGCGCGTTGTGTTCCACGCGCGCCTCAAAGAGATATCAGCACAAATAGTGATGGGACCCGCAAGGGTCGATGCCTGCCAGGGGTGCGGGTTTGTTCGAAAGAGACACCACAGCCCCTGGCTTAAGGGCTACTGAAGGAACACGGGTGGGTTTTAGTCAGTAAAAGTCTGACACGCCCTCCTGCTCCACCCAGAGCGGGAGAAGTTATTTGATGATTTCCCACCCAAAAAAAAAAAAAAAAAAAAAAAAAAAAAAAAAAAAAAAAAAAAAAAAAATGGTGTCATTATTTCGTAGCAGTGGCTTTTGTGGTTCCTCGCTTGTTTAGACCAGCAGGCCACACGCCTTGGTCAGTTCGTTTGTTGTCAACCTATACTCGTCATGACTGTTGTTTTTTTTTTTTTCGTTCCATTTAATGGTAATTGCGGTTTACTAAAGTAAGACTAATGGTCTTGGGTATTTCGATTTGATAGTTCATGGCCAACCTTGAGCTGTATACTATATAGCATAAATTCATAATACAGGGGGAATCATTCAGTTAATTTTACCAGTACCCATATTTCGCTACTTAGTGGTTTTTTTGGTGGGAAATCATCAAATAACTTCTCCTACCTTGGCGTAGCGGGAGCGGGGCGTGTCAGACTTTTGCTGACTAAAATTAAATCAAATCATATATTTTTTTTTCATATAGGTAAGTAATATCAGAGTGAATCGATTAACTGCATGTTTTAAAATTGTATTCTAGACGTTATAAATTCCGAGCAACGAGTTGAATTAATTCTATCAATTCATTTAACATTGCTGAACTAGATTTATTATAAGGGTACTGAAAAGAAAATGAAACAGTTTGGGCACCAATATGCTACCCCGGTAAACACCTTCATATATTTAATGTTTTGGTTTTTCGAACTTCAAAGACAAAATCACCTTTTGTTAAAACATTAGGTTATTACAGTAGGAATAGCCTACACCTCCGGCTAATCTCAACTAATCTAATGTTAAGAACAGCAGTGCCTAAACCATAGCTACCAGTATCGTAAGCTTGGTTGAAGTTGCGATAAGTTTTAACAAATTATTATTGAAGTTTTGCATACCTAACGCACTGTATGTGAGATATGAATGAAAAATGATTTAAACCCAGTAGTACACAAGTTTTGAATCCTGTTGATAAGCCATTTTTACATTACGGTCATGTAGGTAAGTATATTGTTGTGTTTATTCTTAAATCCAACATTATTATCGCATTTTGCGGAACATACATGTTTTTTGAGTTGCCTAAACACTACTTTATCAGTCATGCGTTGAAGATTCTTCGCTCGAAATATGTGAAGTCATAGTACTAATGCCAAGCCTTTAGGTAGTTCAAGCGTTAAAAATGATTACCTATACATAGAGGGAGTTCAGTGCGTGTACGAACTCCTCCTATATGTAAAGTACGGCACAAATTAAAGGTAACATCGATTGTTTTGAAAAAATAAAATTAGCAATATCAATCAGGGTTTTTTGACCTCAAGTCGCTCTAGTTGAGAATGATCGTTTTCGGTGAATTTTGCAGATGAAAGTTTTGTGCTGTTTACTGTCTTGTTTACGAACCTGGAGAAATCTTTGTCAGTTTGCAGTGCTTCCTCGCCATGCCCGAGACGCAGCAAATGTCGCTCGTCCACATCCAATTCAGCTACTTTCTCGAACAGCTGATTTAGCGCTTGGTTACTGTGGGTCACGACCAGGTTGCGCTGCCACGGGAAGTTGTGGTACAGGTTTGATATTATCTGAACAGCCACGTCGGTTTTACCTGTCATAAAAATATTGTATTAATTTTTGTTTTAAGGTTCATGTAATATAAGAAGCTGAACCGAATTTTACCAAATTGATAACCTCGAATTTAATTCAAGTGGCCAACTAGTTGGTTTATACACAGAACACCTAATTATAAAATCTTCGGAGATAGAAAATATAAATCTTCAATGGACAGCACATTTCAACCGCGATACCTGCTGTATGTATTGTATAGGCCACTCAAATTATAAAAATGAAAAATAAACTAAAAAACAAGCCAATTTAAAATAACATAAGTAGGTAGGTACTAAATAATAGTACTAATGCCACGTGGGAAACATATCTGGAAGTTGAGTTGGTGTCAAAAAGTTTATCAACTAACGCAAATAAAAAACTGGCTCATTAATAACCTCTGCGTCGATAAAAACCTGGGTTTTATTCCCGCTATCAAGACGATATTGGGTATTTAATAATTTATTTCAGGTCTCATGTGTGTTTAGGTACAGTATAATAAAGTAAGCAGTATTACGTCTCGGCAGTGTCCTCGAAATTATTACCTACGGCCACTCGGTAGACAAACACGCACTAGGGATGCCCCCTGGCTGTGTCTCTTAGGTTACGTATAGTGATAATCCTATAATGAAAATGATGCGTGATGATAATGCTATGAAAAATTCATTTTCATATCATTATATTTTTATCTTTAGATATTGTAAATGATTGAATACAATAGGTATAAGTTAAACTGTGACTGATATTTTAATGTATACTTAAATGTAAAAGTTAAAAATCATTGATATAAAAATAACAATAAATAATAATTGTAGCTGAGATATTTGCACGCCATGAGAAATGGCAGACATGTCACTCTTTATTTTAAGATCTTGCATGCATATATTATTTTAATTCTGTATGTATACACATGTTCAAGCAAATAAAATTTATTTCTTTCTTTCTTTAATTTAAATTGCATTTTACTGCAAATCATTTGGATGAACATGGGATGAATAGTTTGCAATTCACGGTAGTTTTTATTTTTATCGCGGGGAGCGCGACATTCACTTTCTGGGAGAGAACCCCATGCGGGCGATGCCGCGTGCACGTGGCTCGTAAGTATACGTATACTTCGTTCGTTCACTCGGTCATCGATCGCATGGTAACCGAGTTTTTTTTTTTTTTTTGATATTGGCATCTCGCAGTTGACCTTGAGAGGCCGTGACTGCTCAACCGGACTTTCCTGTGAAGGTTTTTTAGAACTCTAAAAGCCTCCAGCCAGGGCGTAAAACCTACTTAAACCTAAAACGACTGCGCACTGAGGGCACCCCCTGTGGGGTACGAACCTCGGCTGCTGCTGTCGCTGGCGGGGGGGGGGGGGGGGGGCAGCTAGTACTACTGGGGACAGGCTGGATCAAGATATTATTTTCATGATTATTATACGGGGAATTTAAAGCTACTGGCTCAGCTGCGGCGCGGGCTGGCGTATCAACGAGCAAGGGACGGTCGGGGGTCTGATCGCTACTCGGGAGTCTTCGCGGGGCGCGAGGACCTCGGCGGCGAGGTCGGTAGGACGGTCGTCGTTTGTATTTGAGTACTGTACTGGTGGCCCTATTCTTTTCTTGGAGAACAGTGATGGGGTCATCTGGGTCGGAGAGGGGTAACCGAGAGATACTTACTACCTACTAATACCTAGTAAGTATCTGTCAAGAAAGTCGTGCTTGCTACGATTCAATGCATACTTACATTACTTACCTAAAATAACGTTATTTTTATAGGATTACTTTGCCGACTGAGTTGATAATTTAAATGTAATTTCTGGTTTCGATATAGACGAATTCAAACATCCATATACTGAACCATACAGTCGATAACTTCGTGCCATATTTTACGTAAACAAAATGTGCGTTTCGCACCGTTCGTCAGCGTTCGCATCCGTAAGAATATGCGGCATTGAGAACCGAGGTTAATTGAATTTGAGTTATGAAGACGTAATACTGCTTACTTTATTATACTGGGGTTTGGACAAAATTGGCGAACTCTAATTAAACCATTTGAAATCAACTAGAGCAGAACAAATGACTATTTGTTTGCCTCTGCATGGGTTGGCTACGACAAACAACAATGAAGTTACGTATTCACCTAGACACTTATGGGAGTGCATTGTTCTTACATTTTTTACTCGATAAATGGGGCTGTCACAGATACTGTCATACGCATTGCGATTATAAAAGTCACTAAATAATTAAAGAAAAAGTTGATAAGGAAGGAAACTTACCTGTAGGTAGGTAACGTATGTTGTTATACGGCCAGCCACACTTTGTTTACGATTTTATAATCGTTCGTATTTACGCACGATAAAAACAATCGTGACACTAGTAGGCGAATAAAAACTATCTTGAAAAGTTCGGACTAATTTTGAAAACTGTACACGCACCCTTCTGGTTTAATCCCCATTTATTCTAAAGCGCAGCATGTCTTCTCCTTCCAAACATCTATACCAACCCTCATCTCAGTGGTCACTCTCTCTTTCAAGGCGTATCATTTTTCACACATTGTCCATCGTTTCCTTTCAATCCTCGACTCTTATGACCATCACTTTCACCCATAGGCATGTGGTTTTTTTTCCCTTTATAAAATACTAGCTTTTGCCAGCGGCTCCGCCCGCGTGAATGTCGGTTATCGTGTAAAAAAGTAGCCTATGTACTTCTCCATATCCCAGGCTATATCTCTGCCAAATTTCATGACGATCGCTTCAGCGGTTTAGGTGTGAAAGCGTGACAGGCAGACAGAGTTACTTTCGCATTTATAATATTAGTAGGGATCACAATAGATTATACTTTATTCATTCAATCATTTTTTCATTACAATCTAGCCTATTAGCTAATAAGTAATTTATTGCTAAGTAACTACAGGATAAGTTTTTAACTATTGCACTTTTCTATGAAACAGCTGGTTTTTTTTTTTGTGTAACTGACGCAAAATTTTTGCATTGGGGTCCAGAATGATTATGCTAAATTCATGATTACAGTTTGCGCGCTGGTTAACAACTTATCCTGTATAAGCATGTGGATGGTGCAATCGGCTGCCCTAATGTGCGGCTGGCCTAATGTGGTGGTCGTGTTTCTTTTTCTATAATTTTTTTTTATTTACTTTTGTAGGTAATACAAGGTCACAGGAATAGTGATGAAAGCGGAAGAATAATATCGAAATCCGTAAAATAGCATTTGTGACGTATTGCAGATTTTATTTCAACTTACCTGTTCCCGGGGGTCCTACTACCAGGGTCAAACCCGGCTGCATCCCAGACCGAATAGCCTCGACTTGCGTAGGTGTGAATGGTATCGTATTTCTGTAATAAAAAATCTTATGAAACAACCACGTTCCTGAGTTCTAGTTAGCCGGAAGTAAAAATATCGCAGCGTAGATTTCTCGCGCACTCCATCCTCAACGCACTACTTAAGAGGAACCTAGTCGCGTGCTCGAACTCACTGGTGTGCCTGGCTAAAAAGCACGCTGTCTCAGCAGGCTTCGTGTCCGACAGAGGTAGTACCCGCGGTGAGCAGTTAGACGCTAGTCTACACGCACATTATTGAGTGAGCTGCAGGATCAGTTGTAAAACAGGCGCGTAAAAAATTAAGAAAAGTCGTTCGGAAGATCGGGTTTTATGAAAAAACCACTGCATAACTCAATTACCAATAAAGTCTATTGAACTTTTCGATTATTAAGAGTTGTCGGTACCGACTTAGTTTTCGAGATTTTACACTTCTTTTATTACTTAAACACGCCCAAAGTTAGGTTAAATTAGCTAGAAAAACGAATCTTTGATGGCTCTTAACTATTTAATGGTTTTCAATTTTAGTATTCAGTTTCCGTACAGAAAATATTAATAATAAGACAAAACCATACCATGTTTAATTTTTAATGTATATGGTCGAACAGTGGAGTACTACACTCCCGAAGTTTGTATGGGAAAAATGTCGACTAGATTCACCTTAAGGTGTATTTTAAGGTGTATTTTATCGATGGGATACACTCTGTTGGATTCTGAATTTTGATTGCTTCAATTTCATTATTTTGTATCGTTTTCACACATAATTTATAGGTACCTATGATGAATGTATTACTATGTTAAATATTGTAAATATTTCTTGGCCATTCTTCTCCATACGAAACTACATTTTGGAAGGGGGCGACTAGAATCAATTTTATTTTAATGTAAATGTTGACGTTCAAAGTGCCTTTTAAGTGTATATTGAAATAAATACTTCGACTTTGACTTTTGACTTTGAATAGGTATTCGGTTTAACACCGAGAGGTACAAATGCAGTGAGCGATAAAATCCCGGTCCGATATTTTTACGTCCGCCGTTGCGAACGAGGTCCGAGTGGGTTTTAACGCTATATTATTTCCAAGTAAGAATTCAAAGAGTTCTTTCAATAAGCTTATCGTAGTCTCGGTCATAGGTATTCCCAATTGCTTGGCGGATACACACCTTCATTGTGTCGATATCGGGATATATGGTTATTATGGGTTCAATAAAATAACACGGAACTCGTTCAAAAACAAAAAAAAAACAAAAAAAGTGCTTCTGTCGGTATGATCCGTAATTGAAAACGTTTGTTCAATTCGCGAGATATTTATTAAAGACGTACGGTCAGCAAATAAAGTCGAGTTCAGCACTATATCATTTATTTAACTAAGCGACTTGAAGTTTTGACTCAATAACAATATTTATGAGAATTGAAATGTTTATCGAATTTCGTTGCTGACCGTAATATGTCTGATTGGGAACACCACTCGGTTCACGTTTGCATGTGGTCCGATCAGGCGAGGTCCCAGGGCGGAAATAGGTAAGCATCATCTGTGTACGTATTTTCCTGTTTTTTCTTCTTGTCTGTACGTATATATACAATGTGTAACGGAAAGGGTATATACATATCAAGGGCACGGCTTCTTTGGATGATATCAAACGATATTGGAAAGGTTTTTTAATCCTACCTCTACATGTTCGGAAGTTATTAGAATTTTTAATACATTGATACTAGAAACCGAACTTTTCAAATTGAAATAAACACATCACTTGGAAGCGATTTATCGTGATATTGACAAGTATCGTGGAAAGTTATTAACCTACGTAGTTCGGTGACACGTTTATTATGATTTGAAGTTAAGAAACATAATGAAACCGAAAATTTGGTATCAATTCTTAGAGTATTTTATTTTGAGCTGAAACTATGTATAGTGATTCTATACCAGCTGTCATCTTTAGTGCTTAAGGATAGCAATAGCGTATCTGTTACACCCTGTATATAAACACACACAAACGTGGTTGGATAAATAAATGGTAGTTTTAGATGACATATTTTTATTTATGTATCCAATATCTTCATTTCAAACTTCACCCAGTAACTTGCGGCGTGGATGTAAGATCGCGCGATCGCGCGCAAATAAATTCAGCTTTGAATGCGGTATAAGAAGTCGCCACACGACCATTAAAACCAATGGCCATGGCCATGTGCTGTATTTACGCGTTGTTTTTTTTTACTTTGATGTTGTTTGTATTTGTAGCCTTGTGGGCTGCGTTGCCATCCGCAAAATTTTATAAAAGTATAGGCCCGTTTCCAATGTTTAGACGCCAGCACATCAAGCTACTCCAATCTGTCAAATTTTCCCAATTGAACATACAGCTAATTTAATTTGACTCTGTATTTTAAGATACAGATTATCATTACAATATGTCATCGACATCATCAGATAAATAAATAGTTTAAGTACTTACTTTTTGGGTTCGTTGGATAAGTAAGGACCTCTTTTAGGCTGAACGTGCGGTTCTACGAGGATCACCTTTCGTGGCTCGTCTTCCTCCATGGCATCTTCACCATGCTTTTGCTTCTGGAGAACATTCTCGAACGTTACCCTATAATAAAAAAATAATTTAGGTATTGGCTTGACGAAGGTCATGTATGGGACTTGAAGACTTGAGAAGTTACATATACTTAGTAATGGTTTTAGTCGGTTTTAGTCGTTGGGAGCTTAAAATTGAAAAAGGCCTATTAAATATACAGAACACACCAAGCAAACGTAGACGACTATGGTCTTCAGTGGTTAAGTCATAGATAAATTGGCGATCACATAATAGACCAACTTTTTATTTGACGATTTAAACCCAATAAGTTAAAGTAATTTAGGGGGCATGCGATAAGTTAG
Source organism: Polymixis flavicincta (assembly GCA_949987655.1). Taxonomy (NCBI): domain Eukaryota; kingdom Metazoa; phylum Arthropoda; class Insecta; order Lepidoptera; family Noctuidae; genus Polymixis; species Polymixis flavicincta. Next base: position 12,168,747 of record OX465191.1, on the reverse strand, counting down.
GTACCCCGCGATATTTTTATTTGCTTGCGTTTTTTGTAATTTGTAGGTTAGTATCAGGTTGTATACAGGATAAGTTTAATCCAGTGCGCAAACTGATCCATGAGTTCAGCATATCATTGTAGAACCCCCAGCACAGAAATTTTACGTCTGTTATGCAAAAAAATATTAGCTGTTCCATACATTTTTACCGCGTAGGTATTGCACTTTTCTATGAAACAGCTGATTTTTTTTAATAAAACCAATGAAAAATGTTTCGCTGGGGGTCTAGAAGGATATGCTGAATTCATGTTTGAAGTTTGCGCACTGAATAAAATTTTTCCTGTATAGATCGGAATACGATTCGCGACGATAACGTATTAGCAATTTAGAGAATTATAATCATCAATACAACTCTTTAAATACGAATTTGCCTCAAATGACATGATACTGGAACTTTCCTGTGCTGTATCAATAAAAAAACAAATCGGTAAATCAGTGTGAATAAATCAGAAAACAGTCATCCGAACTGTATGATAACTTAAAATAACTACTGGCGCCTATAATGTACACGCATTTATTATTTATTATCAATTATAACAAATTATTTATAACTGAGACAAAAGCGCGGTCTCTAGAGTCTAAACCATGACTAATGAACAGTAGGTACATACTTAAATACTGAAATTGAAATATTAAGCTGAAACTGCAAGTTGACTAGGTATTTGCACTAAATTTCTAGGAAGTGAATGTGGCTAAAATTTGCATCATAACATTCGCTCAAATATCCTAAAAGAAATTCAATAATGTCAAAATAAAGGAGCTTTAATTTACATTTTTGGAATTTACATAGAGAAAAACGAACAGAAGGTTTAAGTAAAAAGGGATTTACTATCAAGGGGAATTTTCCAGTCGTTTTTTAGACACCAAGTTTATAACTGGATTTTATGCAACAATATCTAACCGCAAAGAAAACCCAAAACGTCATTGGGCTTTATTTCACAATTGGTATAACACTTTAAAAACATTTGAACAAAACTGAAAACTAAAGTAGGTATGCAGGATAGTCTATGACATTGCTTGTTAGCAACACACCCTGGCTCATTTTGAGCCGTAGTTCAAGAAACAAAATAGTTATATCTATATTGGTTACCCATCATAAGTTCGAAAAATATTTGACCAAATTTCATTTCACCTAGAACTTTTCAACTATTATCGTTTCGTTTTTTTTTTACTTCATCGAAGTCGTGTCTGCCACTGTAGCAGTTGTCCTATTATCAATTCGATTTTTTTCGTTACTCCGACGTTTCATTTGGCCGAAATTCTTTTTACCGAAGTTACATAAATGTAACTAAGGCCAAAATAACATTTGTTCGAAGTATTATGTTTCCGAACATCCATTATACCACTGTTTTAATTACCATACTCTAATTTCAATCTCTATTCGTCACTATTCTCTATTTATTTATCTCTTATTTTAGTTTCATCCTTGTTTGTATGCAAACATGTGCTTCAAGCATGCAAGCAGGCATGCAGCATGCAAGCAGACATGCAGCATGCAAGCAAGCATGCAGCGTGCAAACAAGCATGCAACCTGCAAGCAGGCTTGCAACATGCAGCAAGCATTGTTTCTGTCACAGCTCCGGCGCTGCGGGGTTTGGGCGGCCCCACGCGAGCTTAAATCCTACGCTCCGCGCCTACGCGGGCTTAAATCACACTCTAGGGGTAGGGCAGACAAGACTGCGTGAAGTCGGTTTTCCACCGATTCGTTTCTCACAAAAATTTGTAGCACAAAATGTTGACTTTTTATAACACCATTTAAATTTAATATTGAAAATGCCATATATATTTGTGACCAAATAATATTCCGTAAAATGTTGTTTCTGTGTGGTGTAAATATGGCAAATAAATCATTTGGCTAATGAAAAAAGTTCAAAAGAGGCTTCGGCCAATAGCAAAAAGTTATTTTGTAAATCGGCAAAATATAGTTCGGTAAAATAATAGGTACCTATGACATGATATTCGAAGATCTAAAAATATGTCAAATAATGCATAAAAGCAAAAAAGACGTCGGTCAACAGTTTTCGGTAAAATGAAATTCGAACAAAAAAAATCGGAAAACTGATCGGTTCCCATCTATATTAGAACTTTCAACCTTGTATTGTTAATTCGATTTTTATTGGAAACTAAATCGAATATTTGAATAGCGTATTTAAGTTAAAATTGAATATAAACCATGGCTCGCGAGGTAGTCTGTCACCTTACATTTGCGGCAATCGCGCACATGAACGTCGTCATTGCCTCGCGCGGCATCATCCGTTGCTGACGTTTTGTAAACTCATTCTGTTGCGCAACGCATTACAATTAAGTGATAGTTTTGCTGTATATTTTATCTTGTGTTATGTGAATTGGGAAAACTTGGATAATATGGCAAAATATGTTAAAGTACTCCGCTCCTACATCTTTTGCCAGTGGCTTCGCCCGCGCGGAACTTTCATCCCCTATTTAACTTCCTTAGGGGTTGAATTTCGAAAAATCCTTCCTTATTCCTTGTCTACATTATAAAGGGGACCTCTGTGCAAAATTTCAGCTTTCTAGGTCCAAGGGTTTGTGCTGGGCGTTGATGAGTCAGTCAGTTCGTCAGTCAGGACTTTTATTTTTATTTATATAGATAGATGTATTTTGGTCTTAAGAGGTAAGAGGAACAGGGTGTATTTTCGTCATCCTCTATAGAATAGTGAAGACCCTCCGACCGGACGGGTTTTGTGTCTGGTGGGCAACGGCCCGACGATAGATGTCGGGACGTTGTATATATTTTAGTTGCGCAGGAAACTCTGCTTGCAAGATGCAGAACTTTGCGTCACGTCAGTGTGATGCGTAATTCGCATGTGGCGATGTAGATGCCGCCACAAGCCCTTAATTTCAGAAATGTTGACAACAAAACTATACTGTTTCGTTTACCGTATTTCACACCGAAGAACCCTAAAATAATGAGTCATAATAAGAACTCAAACTTGTTTAATCATGTTGATACTAAATTGCTTCATTAAAACCGATGACAGCACTGTTCGCAAAATGACGCAAACAGTCATCGATATTTTACTAGCTCTATTGTAAGAACAAGGAACTTACTTGAAAGGTCTGACCAGTTTTCTAGGATCGTCAGTCTGCACCTTGATTTCGTGTCCAGGGAAGCTGTTCCGTAGATGTTCCATGTCCAAGAAAGTGTCGTTGAAGTCCAGGGTCGGGATCTCATTTGGCATTCTAAAACAATATTTTTATCAGAGCTCATTTATGGAGTGCCCGATAGGATTTCCTTACAAATTTTTATCCCGTACGTTGTGTGCCAGTGAATAATTTAATTAAAGATTTCATATTTCATTATTTAACTCTTAACATAAAACGGCTATCCGCAAATTGCATTAGTTTAAGAAAATTAGTGCGATTAAATTAGGAGTGCGTCCGGAACGAGACCGAAAGAATCACATTGATAAACAAGTCACACGATGTTGGTAAGTGTAACAGCATTCTTGCGTCCCCTTTATGAAAGGATGCTAGACGGTTGTATAAATTAGCAAAAATAGGATTTAGATCATAAGGAATAATATGTTTGTACCGATGAGGGTGGCATAAGTAATCAGTCCATGATTAAAATCGAAATAACATAAATATTTTTTTTTTTTTTATGCTAAAATTTATACCAACAGTTCACAGAACCCCAAACATACGCCCATGATCGTTTCGCCTCGTCCACGAACAAAACACAGCCAGGTTTAAAATCCAAGAGAGATAGAGCTGAGAGCGAAAGGAGTGACCGGGACAGGGGACTGCGCCCGCGCGAAGGTGTGAATCGCAGGCACGACGAACAAGGCATGCCTCCTAATGCGGCTGTGAGGTTGAGAAGAAAGAGCTGTGAGGTTCGAGCCCCAACAGGCATTTTACTTTGTGGAAATTATTTCATCACCACTGCCCTCAAAACGGTGAAGGGTAACATCGTGCGGAAACCGGCATGTCCTAGAACTAAACATTCGAAAACATGTGCCCCAGCAGTGGGAACATTATGGGCCGATTATGCAAAGCTGAGACAGCTCGTCCTACAGCTCAGGTACATTGGCATGTTCCGTCAAGTAGAAAGAGGAAAGGAACCTACATTAAATGTGAACAAAAGAAAGATGGTTACCTGGTGTAGTGGGCCTGGCCAGGGTCGCCATATCCGAGCACGATATCGTGGAGCCACTCGGGAACAACGCATTCCGTATTCATCAGCTCTCGGATCGTTTCCAGGACGGCTTTGAAGTTGTTCTCTTTGGGTTTTCGCCTCATCACGATGTTGAACGTTTCGTATACGTCCTGTATACGACAATATAAAATGAGTCATCATATTCTATACAAGGTGCATTTTTGAGACCAGGCAGTACATTAACCGTTGCAGCTATAGGAGAATTGTAGTTTACAAGTGACCCATTTAGTAGGTACGTATATTTGCAAATTCTTTCAGGCGTACGTGACTTAAATACATCAGGAATTTAATGGAAGTCACGTACGCCTGAAAGCTTTTAAAACATTCGTTTCTATTTCAAGCGACCTAAATATGACGTGCTCTGTGTTGCAAAAAAAATTACTAACTAAGAACATACCTCATTCCCTTTGCTGGCGTGGTCCAGGTCAAGCCTGTACTGATTGGGGTCGAGTAGAAGGCGGAATGTTCTGGCGTCTCCTTCGAGCTCTGGCCTCGGTTCTGGTCCCTCCTCAATGACCCTGCCCGAAGCATCTAGCATACCTTCCACCTCGCACCCTCTAACATACACTATGCCAGCCTGCTCAACCATGCTTTTTCGATAGTCATATTTAGTACCTGGGAAATGACAAAAAATCGGAAGCTAAGACAGGTAGATTCAGAAAAAAATCGTAACTATACTGTAATAGCTAAGAATTACCTATGCCCTGTGTTGGTCTAACAGTGATCAGAAAGCAAACGTCGTGCTTCCTCAAACTCTCCCATTCATGTTTGATCTCGTTCCTGACGCTGAGCGTGACCGTCACGTCGGCTCGAACACACGAGGGAGCCTTCTCTCCTATGTTGGGCTTGGCCACTTCCACAACCGCGAAGCTGGATATAGGGTGTGCCATACGGGCCCAACCTCCGAAATATACGCTCGTATCTTCTGCACGCCTGTGAAAACACGGTTTATTTAATAATGAACATGTCGAAGCTTCTTAGATAAACTGGACAAGTCAGTCTGGAGGAGAGAATTGTCATTTTTTCTCGTTATACGAATGATACCGGCAAGTATACGTTGCGTAGCCTATCTAAAAAATACGTACCATGGTGCCAATCGATATACGGCATCTTCAATATCTTGACGAATTTCATCTGTAACAGAGTAAAATAGATATATTTTTGTATTTATATTGCATGATTATGACAAGCACCGGTCATAGCATCACTATGGTGCAAGCGAAACTGGAAAGATGTAAGTTGAGGTCATGTCGCAGACGGGACACGGACTCACGCGGATGGTCTACTTGTAAAGCCACAATGTGTGTGACATAGAATATCTAGTGTTGAGTATCAAGCTCCAGGTGTGCTGCAAGTGCTCTTGACTTCGTAATATAACTACTTGATTTCGATAATATATTATGACAAGTACTGTATTTCTTGAGGTTGATTACAATTTAACGAGACGACCGATGTGTGCGCACGCTCATGGTATCGACGAGCTAGTGAAATGCGGGGGAAGCGTGCGATCGTGGTGTGGAGGGCAGCCCGATGTGACGTCAGGCACACCTAGGATTGCACACCACGCTACGAGGCGCAGGCACGTCACGTCTGTGTCCCGCTTACTGTATTTTTGTATTAAGTCTAATAATGTCGGCGACGATCTTTGTGTTGTTTGTTCTCTTTTCAGTGTTTGGTGATTATATTTAAAAAAATTGCAGCCCAGGTACAATAAAAATATTCACTTACAAGTACTTTCCAAACGAAATAGGTTAAAGTTTCTCAGTAAATAATCGTGTAGGGTAAGAAACTGTAGGTTCAGTTTGGGCAATGCAAGGCAATTCTCTCCGCTATAGATTTCTGTTGGAACCACGTTCTCATCCCATATTACTTCTTCTGTAGGATAGAGAGGCATAGAATTGAGCTCTTCTAGCTGCGAAATGCGACGCTCATGACGTGAAACCTGGAGACAAGAAAAAAAATGTGCAAAAAGGAAGAATACCGCGTAAAGTGAGTAGGTACCAATTTTATTGTAATGAAAAAGTATGTCGAATTTTCTATTAGGTACAAACGACCTGTTACCAGGTCTCGGAACCGGTGCCAAAAGTACAGGTTTTGTACTGGTACTTAGCTGTTCATACTATCGGTACCTGGGTACCGGTTCCAGACGAGTACCAGTACTCAAACTAACAAGTACCTATGTTAAATTCAGGTCCCCGGCGCGTAACACAAATCTCATATTTGAACGAGGAACCTTGTATAGATACTCGTAAACTACGATAACATGGCGCGCCCCTCCATTTTACTATTTCAATATGTGTAGTCATATTCTTACGAAAGAGTTTGTATGTGATTGTAAGTAATCGTCTTCAGTAGCGTATCAATATGCATACTGCACACATGCGAGTCTTGGTGACACTTTGAAAATGCTTTCAATATTTTCAAATGTTTTGAATTTTGGAGGGGCGTGCCATGTTATCGTAGTTTATCTATACAAATATGAAAACTTGTGGGGTTTAGAATGCCTATTAAACGATAGTTTTTACTTAACCTAATAAATACCATTTTATGTGGAACACTGTACAGCTGAAGGCTAATGTGAGTGCGATAAGGATTAACGACTGCAACAATAGTACTTATGTATTTACAAATTTATAATAATTTAAATCATCAATTCAACCCTCGTAAGTTCATATAGTGCAGGTACTACTCTGGTACCAGTCCCAGTACACTGTACTGCTCTGGTACGGGTAAGGCCAGTAAAAAAACCGGTATTTTAAGCCCTACGTTACATAAATATCTGTTGCTTGAAATGAAACCCACAGTTGGTTAACTCTTAAACACATTCAACATTTTTTTTTTATTAATTTTGTCAAAAACTATAACTTAATTAAATTAAACCTCAGAAAAGATTATTTAATAATTAAAAGTTCATCTTACCAGTAATTCTTTGAGGAACTCTTTGTCTGTTCGATGCCAGGGGGCGTCGGTTTCTTTTCCTTCTGGTGGTATCAGATTTAAGTACGTAGCTATTGCACGCAGAGCATTTTCACTAAAAACATAAATATGTATTGGATAAATACTAATTTACTTATAAAATTATAATTATTCAGTATTTGTTCATGCACAGTATTGTTTTAAAGTGCGGTGACGTGCGCCGGCACACGGACCTTTTCAAAACGTCACACGCTACTGACAGCGTGCGGTGACGTCACAACTGACGACCGACTCGGCACCGGTAGCCTTCGCTGCCGCCGCCGCCGCCGCCGTCGCAAATGCCCGTCGCGGAGACGGTGTGCAACCGAGACCGCGGTCGTGTGGAATTACGAAAACAGCATTCAGCCGTCGTGTCACCGGCTACGGACGGCTACACGTCGTTGGTTGTTGGTTGCGGTCAGCGTGTAGTCAGTCAGATAGACAGCACGTACGATGCCTACCGGTAGGCATCGTACGCCATTCACCCGCCACAGGCCGCAGCCCGCCAGTCCGGCCGTGTTTTGTTTTACCATATCAAATCGATGTGTGTAATAAATTAGTCTTTTTTTTTTACATATTATTTCACTGAATCTAAAAGAAACGTCCGTCGCGGCGGCGTCGGGCGTCGTCGTGATATCGGTATTTATATTATAACTGAGAAATTTAATTTTAAAACAAAAAACGTAAACACACGACGATATCATTTTAACCAATGCGTAAACTGTAACCATGACTTCAGCATATGATGCTAGACCTCCTAGCGTAAAAATATTCTGTCGGCTATAAAAAAAAAAAAAAAACTATAGTAGTTAGGTTATTTTATTTTGTCTGGCTGGTTTTATGATTGGCTCAACAACAATTGAATACACTGATACAAGAAATGAGATCCACTAAACTTATAGACTAGTGTACCAATTTCTTACAGGTAAGCACATCATGCATTCATCGATTTTGTGCACCTGCTTAAAATTTGATGAGTTCATATACTCACCAAACATGTTGATACGGAATAAAAATAAAAATGTTTTCGACCAAATTCTAAAACTATGAAACAGCTGATATGTTTTTGATAATCGACGAAATTTTTTACGTTACTGTTGAGTTCACTCATCTCAATACCGCCACGCGCCTGCGGCAGTAAAAGACGGGTGCGGGGCAACGGCTCGTCAGCCGGCAGACCGCCGCGCGCCGCCGCCTAGCGCGAGACCCTCCGCGCCACTACAGTCAGCTGTTGCACGCATCCACGCATGGCTGCGCTTGCGCTTTTTAACGTTCATATATCACATTGTTTCCATTTTACCGTTCTATGTTCTATGTTATTGGGTTTGGTTTCCGCACTTAGTCCTTTAAGTGGACCATTGTGCGTGAGCCATGGCGGCCGTCAGTGGTTATTCCAACCAGCCCACCTCCCTCCAGAAGTTGGCTATAACTCCTGGTCTGTTGAGAACATCCGTGTAAGATCTGGGTGCCCCGAGGGTTTCTGTCCTAATCTGGGCTACGCCTGTGCATTCGAAAAGCACATGCGCGACGGTTTCCTCAGCCTCCATGCAGGCCCTGCACAGGGGGCTGTCCGTTATGCCTATTGTGTAGAAGTGTTTGTTTAGCGGGCAGTGTCCCGTAATGGTCCCAGTCACTAGACGCAGGTCCTTTCTGTCCAGGCGTAACAGACGTCTGGTCAGCCTGCCATTCAAAGATGGCATTGCTTCCCTAGACTGCCTGCAGCCTGGTGTCGAGGTCCACCAGCTCTCTGCTTGTATGTGTGTGTAGTCCTGAAGCCACCTGCGTATCTGGTTAAATGGGATGGGCATTATGGGCTCGGGTCCACATATCGACGCGCTGGATGCCCTCCTAGCCAGTTCGTCAGCAGCATCGTTGCCTAGTGATCCGCTGTGTCCTTTTATCCATTGCATTTTACCGTTTATAATTTCGTAATTTTTAAATATACATGTTATACAGTCTGCTCACATTTTCATTTTGCTACACCACGATGTATCATCGCTATCATTGGTCCTTCGACCCGGATCTGCCAGGGTTCTATAGCGGGTAATCATATGCAGAATTCATGGGTACAGTTTGCGCACTAGTATATTTTTTCCTATAAATGATGTAAGTTTTTTCCTATAATCTTTTATTTATAAAAGGATTAGACAAACCTTAAGTTTCCGAAATGTTTCTCCAAGGATTGTCTGGTGTCCACACTTGCTACATTTGCAAGAGCAAATAAACGTAGGTCAGGAAACTTGGAAAATGCTGCTTTCTAAAAATCAGAATACAGCGATTATTACGGGATTAAGGAATAAAAATATATTTTTTCTAAGGTATTTTGTATGCCTTACCTGCAGGGAAGTAATCCTAGAATAGTGTTGTAAAGTCATGTCCCGGTCTGTCATGGGATCTCCTGTTTCATCGCTGATTTCGAACCTTGCGTAAAATTTCAACATATTTAGGAGCTGAAAAAAAAATACATTCTTTTAATACCTACCGAGAAACAGCGTTGTGCCTACACAAATAACGTTTATGGGAATATCATATTTTTTTGGAGATGGCATTCTGTATAGTTTCTGTGTGCATCATGGGAAAAAGGCTTTCGTTTATGTCATGCAGGTATGTATGCAGGTATATTGGTTTACCTACTGTATGAAAAAAAAAAAACACTTTTTAAGTACCTACTGGGAAAGCAGATTGCTAACTTGCATAGTACCCACTACCACGCTTCGGAATGGGCAAGTAACTTCGTCTTTCTGACTGACCAACCGCTTCATAATTCAAATGTGCCCGTAATTGGTTTATTTGAAATAAATGTTTTGAGTTTGACTCTGACTTTTTCTATGTATCAGGAACCAAAGGTACAAAAACACATATCCTGTTAATCTGAATGAACCTACTTTTTCTAGCCAGTAAGTTCTAAACTTCAGGTCGATAACATGAAATAAACCTTAAAAGAATATAACACTGGAGGATATCCGCAATATTCTGAAGAAAAAACTAAAAAAAAACCACGAGTGAAAAATTACTTTAATTTCGGAAGTCGGTGTCTTTGGATATGCATTTTAATTCTTTGTCACCGCCTTCTGAAACTAAAGTTATTCTTCAGTTTGTAGTGATTTTTCGAAAGTCGGTTTTTTTTTTCACTTTTTAGCTATAGTAAAGAGTGAAATTATCGACATATCAACTTTAGTTTTCTATCTGACCCCAACCCTACAGTAGCCTCGTTCGCATTTTTTACTAAAAAGATATTATCAAGAGCATGACAATGCACTTGATACGAATATGTCTTTTTACGAACATGTATTTTGCTGATTTGCCGTACATTTTTACAGTGTAAATTTTAAACAAAAATATTTTACCCTCTATGAACATAAACAAACGAAGTGTAGAGACTGATGCGCACCAAAAAGTAAAGCGAGGAAAAATATTCGATTCATGCCATATTTGATGTGGACAAATGCGTCTCTAAGACAGACAAACGCAAAAAAAAACCGTATCATTTTGTTCAGAAATAACTTGTTTCGCGAACTACAAATTAGCCGGGCATCGTCATAGGATTCCACGCCATGCATTATGTCAGAATTGATATTGATAAATATTTATTTTGGAGATTCTACGACATCAAGTAGCGAGCGCATGCGCTAGCAGCGCAGTCCCAAACCGCCGCTACAGCAAAGCGGTAGTGCTGATCTTTGTATTGCTGATAGTAGAGTTCCACTTTGAGAATATTTTATCGAAAGTTTACGAATCGGAAATCGTGAAACAACACTTGTTTAAAAGTCAAATGTGGCCTTAAGGCAAAAGACATTAAGCAAAGTCGCATTTTATCATTATTATGACCACAAAAGGAATTCAGTGTGTTGATTTTATAAAAGTGCAAAAAGTTTTCTCTAATGAACATCAGTTTTCGCACAAGTTTTAGTTAAGTGATACTATGGTTTCTAGAATGGGTTTGAAATTTGTCATTTCGTTGTTGACACTGGTCAGCTATGTGTCAGCCAGCATCAAATGTTGCCCTGATGCACAAGCGGTTCTCATGAAAAGGGATGTTTGTTGGGAACCAAAATCAAATGTTACAACTCCAATATCTTTGACGTGTAAAGTAACACTGAGATTTTTAAAGAATTATTATGTTAACGACGCTGACGAACTAAAACTACACCTGGGAGATGATTTTGACGAAACATTCGAGAGTAGCTCGTAAGTATAGGATTTTTTATAATCATAGAACTCCTCACATTTGAGTGGCTTTCGAGGAGCTCGTGGCTAAGTCATTACAGTAACCCGGGTCATCATCATCATCATCATAGGTGATCATCCATTAGGTACAAACACACCGACACCTCTCTGTGCTTTGGAAACTCGGAAGGCAAGTTATGCTGTTAGTATGTTTCCATTTAACCTTTGATAGTCGTGTACCTAGTTAGAAATCGGAAACAAGAAAGTCTGGCAACCGGTCTTGCCAGGGAGTCAGTATCTGAGTTGCGGAGATAACTTAAATGTAGTCGTTTCATGTAGAAAAAATACAGGTATTCAGTTGTTGATTGTTGATGTATTTTTTCATCCATCAATCAAATGGAGAAATGAATACCGAGTTCAGCTACTCACCGCTAGATGGCACTGTAATTTGATTGCTCGATTTAGCACGCGAATTTATTTAAATAAAACTGTCATTTTCGCGTGCAATTTCTGTTATTTATTTATCTGCTCAGCTGAGATGTGGATGAGATAGAAATAACTGTAGCACACGACTTCTTACGCGTCAGGTTCGTGATTAACTAAATATAAAACAAAAATCTTGGAGAGCAGTGGTGGCCCAGTTGTATCAGCCCCAACTTACGAGTTGTAGGTCGTAAAAGTTCGAACCCAAGCAGATACGAGTACTTTACTATGTGTATTTAATTTCATCATCACTGCTCTCAAAAAGGTGATGGAAAACATCATAACAACGTATCGAAAACATGTGACATCTACCAAAACGCAATGGGCCCCCGTGGTGGATTATGGCCCACTCCCTCTCACAGAGAGGAGTCCTGTGTCCCAGCAGTGCAGGGTACTTTGTAGGCTGATTATGATGATGAGGGTGCTAAGACAGGCCGGTTTTCTCACGATGTTGAGGTATGTACCTATAAAGGTACATATCTACCCAACCCCTCGAGGAAACAAGACGTGATGTTACATTATTTTATAAATATAAATTGATTCCCTAAAGTGGTTAAATAGGGCAAAGTGAAGGGGAGGATGAAAGTTTGAGAGGCAGTTCATTATTTATGCCAGTGGAAATTCACACGGCTTGTCATTTATAAATAGTAACCATTGATATCTATACAAAAAAACCCAAGATACACAATCGGCGTTTCAAAAACGTACGCATACAATAAGCGCAATGTAGATACGCAAGTGTCAAAATATAGTAGTCATCTTTCAGTCTTGGACATTTGTAAGGCAAAAAAATGTGTTTTATCTATATAAATAAAAAGAAAAGTCCTGACTGACTTACTGACTCATCAACGCCCAGCCCAAACCCTTGGACCTAGAAAGCTGAAATTTTGCACAGAGGTTCCCTTTATAATGTAAACAAGGAATAAGGAAGGATTTGTCGAAATTCAACCCCAAATTGAGTTAAATAGGGGGTGAAAGTTCCGCGCGGGCGAAGCCGCTGGCAAAAGTCATAACTATAACCACTGACGTATAATTGGGGACAATTTTGAGTGTTACTTTTGTTCGAGACTGTGCAACTTGGATATTTTGTATTTCAATCATATTAAGTAACTGATCTATTTAACCGCCATCAATTAATTACACAACCAGCCGCCTAAGCCTGCTATTTTTATAAATTCGTCATCCCAAAACGATCCCATCGTCATTTTGCTAAAAGTTCGTAATCTGCTAAATTCATAATGGTAGATCAGTGGTCAGTCAATGGTCTCGTAATAGATTTTATTCATGCCAGATTTCATTTATATTTATATTTTTACATATTATTTTAGGAACTGTCAAAATTTTAGCAGATTACCCCCTAAGTCAGTCATTAATTTGTCTTTATGTACGAGATTACCAATAAATGCTATTTCTTTCAATGGAGTGTCAATGGCTCACCATTGGAAAGTCATAATGACACCATTGTAATAATAGATTACCAAACTTGTCAAAATCAACAATTATGAAATCAATGATAGACCATTCTGACATTATTGTAATAGCAGACTTGAGGCCCTGTTTTAATGCACCGAAGTGGTTTTCAATAAACATTGTCATTTTATCTTTACTGATAAGATTGTGATTGATATGTAGCTGGTAACAAAGAATATAATACTTGTATGATTTTTGAATAGCAAAACAAACATGACAACGTGAGTTACGTCAGCTACGTGAAGAGCGTCAAGGCGAAAAAGAAAAAAAACTTCGCAAATTTACCTATATTTGAATGGCATTGTACTTTTGGATTGTACATCTATGTATCTACAAAATAATATGAAAGAAAGAAAAATAGATTTTATTTGTAAAAGATACACGTGCATACAAAAAGACATGATCATTCGAATCATCATCTGCCTAGCCTTTTCCCAACTATGTTGGGGTGAGCTTCCAGTCTAACCGGTTGCAGCTGAATACCAGTATTTTACATGGAGCGACTGCCTATCTGACCTCCACAACCCGATACCCCATGGTAAGACTGGTTGGCATACTTTCGGGCTTCTGACGACCCGTAACGACTGTCAAAGATCCACAAAAGACAGCCGGGACCAACGGCTGTATGTGCTTTCCGAGGCACGGAGGGGTCTTGGTATGTAAAGATGGTCACCCATCCACGGACCAACCGCGGCAAGCGTAGCTTAACCTGATCGATCGAACCGTGCAGCTATTGTTACTTAGCCACAAGCCCGATTCGAATAAAAAACATAAAATCAAAACAAATTTACACCCAGGAACACAGAACACAAATAGTCAGTATACCTGCATGCCGTGTTAGTGGTCTACTCTCCTAAGACTCTCTAAGCTCGAAATCCGTAGTTTCGGCCAAAGTAACGGGCGTTTCCTACTCCGTATAACCTACGGTCATAAGAGTAGTTCCGGGCTCAAACTTAGAATAAATGTCAACTCGATTTGTCAGTTGTCCTTACTCTCGATCTGTTTTTGCCCGGCAGAAAAGTTAGCATTTTCATTAAAAAAACTTTCGTTCAGTTTAGTCATAATACTCGTACTTATTCCTAAAAACCAAAGAATTGCGAATTACATTTTGATCAAATCGCCAAAACAGTATAAGTATCTTGCTTGGCTGCCCACTGCGATGCAACCCTTAGGGTCAACTCCCACCGAAAGAGCGGCGAAGGGCAGCGAAGCGCAGCGACCCGCTCGGTAAAGAAGGCTCCGTCTCAACCTTAAAGATAAATAGCCCGATAGACGTTGTCCTGTCTTAAATATGAATATTGAATTCGCATTGGTATAATATTAGAAAACTTAATATGTTCGTCAAGTTTTCTTAAAATTTTCTAATGATCCACGCAACTTTTCTTTTTTTTTTCTTATGTTCCTTCACCTGAATTGTCAGGAGAAGGTTCTTATAAAAGAAAAAAAAAATGAAATTTGTTTTGTTATTGAACAAACATAAAAAAGAGAATTAGCAAAATTGATCCAGCCGTTCACGTGTGATGCCGAGACCAGGTGAAATAGGGATACATTTTATATGTATATACAGATATATAGATAACATTACGACTATAATTTACTTTTTCTCTTTTACAGGTACTGTTTGGGAAACCTCACTACAATAAAGGATCTGAATCTGTCTCACACCAGGCCTCTGGCAATAGTGTGCGCCGCCGAAGAAGATGATATCATAGATGATAGGATAATGGGCTACACGATGATAATCTCAGTTGTATTTCTTACTGCTACAATTCTTATTTATGGCTTGCTACCGGAACTTAGGTTAGTGTTATCGCTTATCACACCCTTATCCAAACAACCATGTGCATGCATCATCATCATCATTTCAGCCGAAGACGTCCACTGCTGGATATAGGCCCCCCCAAGCATTTTGGGGGGTTTGCCATAATCGCCACGCTTGGCAGGCGGATTGGCGATCGCAGTATGGTAGTAAAATGCATAGAGAACGCTGCTGCCCATTCTCTAGTAAGTCCCTTAGTCGCCTTTTACGATACCCACGGGAAGAAATGGGACGTGATATGTGACATCGTGACGTCAGCTTTGTGTAAACGGCACCGGTACAGATACTTAGTTTGGCGCAGTTTTAGAAGTATTTGTGCACAGAGGCACCGCACACCAGCAGGCTTAGCGTGACGCTTTCAATTTCTCCTCTACCGTAGAATAGATATCGCTTGTCTACATTTCTCGGAACAAAACTGTCAACTGTCTATACGGAGACGTCATTTTTGTCTACTCTTCCGACGACAAAACGCTTGTCTACGGTTCTCGTGCTAAGCCTGCAGTAATATCCATTCTATCCATTAAAAATCTTTTTAATTATAAACTCGACATACTACTTTAGTTTACACAAAGTGATCACCATCATCTAAAAATTTGCTGAAACTCACGACCACAGACCTTCCTACATCCTACATGTGAATGCAGAGACAATCCAGCTGCTAGACAAAACAGACGCACGTAGGCTAAAGATAACTAAAACCATTATGAGTCAGTGTAGTTTACAAATTGTGAATGAATAGTAAGTGTTGTGCCACAGTATAAATATGGACAGTACGAAAATTAGGCCTATTTGTTGAAATTATTATTTGAAGCGTTCTGTTTCGATCCATAGAATCAGCCATATTTTCAAGTACTTCTGCAAATATTTTATTTGCGGTATTATCGTTTCGTTTTGCCAAAGAACATTTCTTATCTGCATGTTGATTGTAGCCTTGTGTACTTCGCGAACGAACTAGGTCGTAAGACCGCTCCCACAGATGAACTACGCGAACTAGTTCCGTCATTCCCCGCTCCACAGTTCGTTAGTTCGTGACCGAATGAGCCGAATAAGGAGTATATTTATTTATTACCAATAAGCCTAGGTATTATTTACAATAATGATATACTTTTTTAAGAATATTCATTCAGAGGTTTTGCTGTTTATAGTATAAAGTGTAAAAATTGTAGGTAAAAATACAGCAATCCATAATCTTGTCTCGTGCCCGTGCAGGAGCGGTATTAAGGCGGTGATTCCTTAAAAACGCTCTAAAAGGTGGTTTTTTAAACCAGTGTATCTCTTTAACCGTAAATATTTTTGAAAGCAAAAAAATATGTAATATTTTCAAGTCTTTTTTGCATACAGTGATGGAATTCAAAACATAATTAAACATACTTTAATGCATCAAAAAAGTCATCAAAGTCACCTCTTAATTATCTTTAAAACCAGTTTAGTTTATCCCTTCAATAACAATTATTATTGTAATTAAAAATATACTATAAAATTTCAAATGCCAAATTGCATCCAGTGATGGATCACTTTTATCAAATAGTTTTTATCTAATTTTATACGATTTTATTCGCATTTTTACGACAATGCTTGCTCATTTATGTTTCGAATTTATTACAACAGACTTTAATTCGTATCGGATTGCAGTAAGAACTATTATCGCTCACAGCGACAATGCGATGAGTACATTCAAAATAACCAGGGCCTTAAAACGAGCGAACGATCTGCCTTCATCTGATTCGAGCTGGGAGGTGACGAACTAGAAGAGCGAACTAGTTCGTTTAGGAGCGGCGAACTAAACTGAGCGATCTCTGTCGCAAACTACTATGCGCAAGACTAGTTGGACTAGTTGATTGGGAATGCTGCAGGATGAAGAACACACAATCTGATTTTGTACTGGTTGCTATTATTTTATCAGTGGCTAGATTTGGTTATGATAAAGTTTAGATTGTGTGATTCTTGTCTACTAGCTATTGCTAGCGTCTTCGCCTGTGTGGACGTCGGAAATAATCTCACCAATCAAACACCTATGTGTTCAACCAAAATATTAACTATCTATGAGCTAAATTTCATCTATTTTCGTTCAGCCGCTTTTGCGTGATTTCGTAGCAAACATACAAACTTTCACATTTATAATAGTAGGAATAGAATTAGTATTCCATCAATCTATCCTATTTGACAAAAATATCTAAATTTGTGAAACTTTTTTATATTACAGAGATGTTCAAGGGAAGAGTATTATAAATTTCTGTATCAGTCTCGGTATCGGTCTCTTAGTACTCATTATTATGAAACTCATGACATACTATGACATGGGATGGTGCGCCGTTAGAGGTAAGCAATTAAATATTATTTTAATAAACATTAAAATTGTTTTAATCATAGATCATTGTATACACCAATGACTTATCACCAGTGATAGGAATAGGTAGTGCCTATTTGCCTAAACTTCGAAGAACAGAGACAAGAAACGGAGACTTCCTTACGACTATTTTTTTTTCCCGGGATTCGGGAAAATCTTCAGTACTTTGAAAATAAGCTTTATTTATGATGTGTAAAAGCTATATTTAACTAAACTTGCAACTACCAAATTTTCAGGATTTTCACGTAAAATCCCGAAATAAATAATCTAACTTTAATTTATGATTTGATACAACGGTTAGTGGGATCGTAAATATAATTGGAATACATGAATTAAAGTTAGATTATTTATTTAGGGATTTTACTTGAAAATCCCGAAAATTTGGTAATTGCAAATTTAGTTAAAAATAGCTTTTACACATCTTATACAGGATACGTTTTTATCCAGTGCGCAAATTTTAACTTACTGAAGATTTTTCCCTGAGGAAAGTTTAGTTCTAAGGAAGTCTCCGTTTCTTGTCTCTGTTCTTCGAAATTTAGGCAAATAGGCACTACCTATTCCTATCACTGCTTATCACTAACAATATTTTGTGATAACAAGTAATCAAAATTCCAAAATGTTCAGCAATGTTGTTGATGAGTTTCTACAAACATTTTTGGCGATGTAGGTGCAACCATATCACTCTGTCTGATATCCCACTCAGGTGTTACTTTATACTGGATCAAATCAAATTAGGTGGCAATACTTTACCCACGTGTCGGGTACCGAAATTCAAAGAAAATAAAGACACAACAAAAGAATCATCATTGCATAGGCAAAGGTGCCTATGCCGCAATCGGTCAGCGAACCGCATCTCCCGGGCGCGTATAGATCGCTCAGCTGTTTTTGTAATTTTTCATGGAAATTAGATATTTTTTATGAATTTCCAAAAACCTTAACACAACGCGTTTGGTAGACTTGAACAAAGTACGAATGATGAATTTTATAAAATATTTTCTTTTCCATATCGGTACCCAAATGTGGGTAAAGAATTGCCAGAAAATTGAAGTGTTACCAAAATAAATGATTTACCACTCTTTATTGTTTTTCAGGATTTCTAGCATATTACTTCTTGATAGCTGCCTTTTTCTGGTCAAACGCAATAGCAATACAGGTCCTTTTAAACACAAGGTAAGACGCATTCTTAAGGCGATGATAGATGACAGCTACCTACAGCGATGCACTGGCGCCTGTCGATCGCAAGAGACCCCGCCTGAACGCGCATCAAGTTTTTCGAAAAACAACCCATGTTGATTTATCAAACACAATTCAAAGAAAAACCGTATATTAAATTTCGGGTGATTAAATTGTCTTTTAGATGGTGAAAGTTTCATGGAAATACACCCGATAGTTTTTGCGTGATTGTCGTTTTTATGTCCGTGATAGACATTACTTTACCAATTAATTACATTATGTTATAAAAATATTATTTTAAATATTATTTTAAATGACGAAGAAAATTGTCTAGTTTCACATATTTTTTTTTCAAATACATAAGACAAGCCGTTTAGGCGTGATCTTCAATAAAAAAGTCCTTAAAAGTCGACTGTCTGCTCCTTAAGCAATGTACAGCCCGGGAAATTGTTTGATTAGTACATTGACACATTCACTATGTCAATTTGCCATCTCATACGACTGTCGAAGAATGGCAGTTATGATTTGAATATAGGTACAGACAATATTAATTGAAAGTCAATTTATTATACACTTGTTTTCCCTGTCTATACATAAATTAATTAGCAGCCCCATTAGGGTTAAGCTCTGCTTCCGCGGTTGGTCCGTAGATGGGTGACCATCTTTACATGCCAAAACCCATCCGTGCCTCGGATAGCATGTTAAGCCGCTGGTCTCGCCTGCCATTCTTAGATCTTTGATAGTCGTTACGGGTCCTCAGAAGCCCGAAAGTCTGACAACCAGTATTACCCAGTAACTGGGTTGTGGAGGTCAGATAGCAGTCGCTCCATATAAAATACTGGTATTCAGCAGCATCTAGATAGAGTGGAAGCCGACCCCTAGATAGTTGGGAAAAGGCTAGGCAGTTGATGACTTAAATTAGTTAATTATATTGTTTTATGCTTTGATTGGACAACTCTTAATTTTATTTTCCAGGCGACCTGCGACTTTAGATTACAGCTGGAGAGAGTTCAAGTGGTACATGATATACGCTTGGGGATGTCCTACTGTCCTCACCATATGCATGGCGATCGTAAACTTTCATCCCGGTGACCATCAAAAACCCGGGATCGGACTTAATCACTGCTGGTTCTTTGGTAAGTTTTGAAGCTTTCACGTATATTCGTGTGTTTTTGAATCTATAACTTAAGTACTCTCATTCCACTTTCGGCAGTCGTCTCAATTGATCCAGGGGACTTTAGAGAAGACGTACGGTTTACTTAATAACTGCACAATTTAGTTTACTTAGTTAATTGATCAATTAGTAGGGGCTTGATGGGCCTGTACGGCAGCCTTCCTCATCTGCGTCAGCGCAGGGGTCACCATGTTGCCGTAAAGGTGATTGATGTGGTGAGTTTGACAATTAAAAGTGCGTATTCTCATACTGCGAACACGCTCTTTCACTTGCCAAATCTTCTGACAACACGCACTCGCACATCCACCACCCAAAGAAACTCACCAAAATAAATGTGATAACAATTGAATGTTTACAATTTCAGATAAGCATCAGCAATGGTACTACATGTACAGCATCATTTCCGCACTCCTGGCTGCCAACATTTGTATATTCATCTACACGTCTCTGCTGATATGGCGTTTGTCCTTTTCATCTAGTCATATAAGGGCATTGAAATTCAAGTAAATATTTTACATCTATATACTATCATCATCTTCATTTCAACCGAAAGACGTCCACTGCTGGACATATGCCTCCCCCAAGCTCCGCCACTTCGACCGGTTGTGCTTCCCGCATCCAGAGGACTCCTGCGGCCCTCACAAGGTCATCGGTCCACCTTGTGGAGGCCTTCCAACTGTACGTCTTCCAGTACGCGGTCGCCACTCCAGAACTTTTCGGCCCCATAAGCCATCTTTTCTGCGAGCAATGTGCCCTGCCCACTACCACTTAAGTTTGGCAATTCTTCGGGTTATGTCGGTTACCTTGGTTCTCCTGCGGATCTCTTCATTCCTGATTCGATCATGCAGGGAAACTCCAAGCATAGCCCTCTCCATTGGGTGACTTTAAGCCTTCTTTTGAGGCCCATTGTGAACGACCACGTTTCGGTTCCATATGTTATCACTGGCAACACGCACTGGTCAAAGAATTTAGTCTTGAGACTCTGTGGTATGTGGGACGAGAAGATATTGCGTAGCTTCCCGAACGCTGCCCAACCGAGTCGGATTCGACGGTTGACCTATACCTACATATATCTAATAATAATGCTATTAATTCTAAATTGATATCCCTCAATTCAGTGTGCTTTTCGCCAAAGGCCACCTCTAGCCGTGTCCACTCCGTTCGATCACGAGCCACTCTCCTCCAGTGAGGGCTCGCTGTTTGTTTTAGTTCGTCCTCCCATCTTCTTATTTGTTTCCCTCCTATACATATTATAAATTAAACTTGCTTTTCATGTCTCTAAGGGCGAATTTCACCAAACTTTTATACTTAGAATAAGTCTTATCCTGAGAATAAGTTACGAATTTTTGACAGATCTTCCATAGTAGAATTGTCAGACTAAATTTTACTCTAGGGATAAAAGATATCTGACTTTGGTAAAATCCGCCCTAAGTGTGACCGCGTTCATCTTCTCTCCGCAACGGATTTTGATGCGGTTTTCATCATCCCTTAGAGAATTTACTCTAAGATTTATGTATCCCATATTTTGTCAAATCATACAAACCGTGCGTACCTTTATGCGCTGTCGGTAATAATGTTTAAATTGCAATAATATCAGATTTTAACAATTTCTTTATTGTTTTCAGGTTTGTGATGACCGTGCGACTTATTATTTTGATGGGACTACCGTGGGTTTTCGAAATGATCGGATCATTAGTCCAGAAGCATATTATTTGGTTCGTAACTGTTTAATACTTTCAGCCCAAAAAAATTACGACATGAATTTTCTAGAAAAATATTTGCGATATACAAGAATCGTTCGTTGTTCACATTCAGATTTTTCATGAGGATATGACTCACGGAAAGCAGGTTTAACAAAGCAAACATCGCCAATATGTACATTTACAGCGCCACCGTGATGATTAATTAGCAAGTGCAGTCTAACGGACGCCGAGCAGATTTTAAAGAATTGATAAGGTGGTGATAACAGCCCATGGACTTGTCACCTTAGCCAACTCGCAACTGAGCCCACTTTCGCACATATCGGGGGGGGGGGGGGGGGGGGGGGGGGGGGGTACTGCTTACTGGATTTTCAGCGCTCTGCTAGGCGCCGAGAATTTAAAATCTAACAGTCGACGGACGTGCAAGCGTGCCCCACCGCGATATTTTTACGTCTATGCGTACTTACTGAGATGACGTAGTGATAGTATAAAAATGCTCTGTGGACAGATAAGATGAAAAAAAAACATCCTCAATGCAAACTCATGATTAGGTACTACTAACATTTAAATTCATTGTTTTGCAGTAGGTATGCATAGACTCAGAGAAAACAGCTGTTTGTTTGTACTTTGGATGCAGCTGTTTAAATTGAAAATAATTATCACATTCAATAATGATTTGATGAATAAGCATTTTGTTGAACATATACATAGGTATAAACCGTTCCCATGTCACAGTAAGGCCATCTAGCGTTCGATAGCAAAACTATTTCGGCACAATGCAAAGTAAAGTGTCCAACGTGGAATTATTTCAGTTGTTTTTAAGTTTCTTACTTTTGATCAAAGAATCATTTATGTTATCAGCAAGAATTTGTTAATTTTTACATGTTTAGATTCGATTCGATTACAAAATCCGCCATTTTAAATTCGAACTGGAACTGTAATCTAACTCTGCTTTTATTTGCTTTACAGGACTATACTCGACATATTCAACACGCTACAGGGGATCTTAATATTCCTATTACTGGTGGTGTTTCGCAAACGTGTAATAAAGATAATGTACAGGCATGGCTGGTTGAATTGCATATCAGGCTTCATTGAGAGACATCTAGCGACAGAAGACGACGAGGAAAACGTAGTGCAACATACTGACGTGCCAATGCACG
The DNA here is from genome assembly GCA_949987655.1 of Polymixis flavicincta. NCBI lineage: Eukaryota > Metazoa > Arthropoda > Insecta > Lepidoptera > Noctuidae > Polymixis > Polymixis flavicincta. The sequence continues at coordinate 12,146,080 of OX465191.1, read as the reverse complement.
ATAAGACAATTTTATAATAACCTGATTTAAAGTTGCTTTTCCACCAAAGATGTGTAAGGTATTTGAGCGGTGAAACTATGTAATCTGCGAAACTGTGATGTCTTTTTTCTACCAAAGCTGTGTGTACCTAGCAAAGCGTGTAAGGTATGATATGAAGGTATAATACGTTCTCTACTTATCTCTGCTCCGAACTTCACATCATCATCATCTTTTCTGCCGAAAGACGTCCACAGTTGGACATAGGACTCCCCCAATTTGCGGGGGTTTGCCATAATCGCCACGCTTGGCAGGCGGGTTGGCGTTCGCAGTATGGTGGTAAAATGCATAGCTGCCCATTCTCTAGTAAGTCCCTTTGTCGCCTCTTACGGCACCCACGGGAAGAGATGGGATGGTGCTACTTTACGTCCGGCACCACACGGACGCACGTACTTCACATAACCAAGTACATCACTCACGCAGCTTCAACGAACACGAAAAAGAGTTCGCTTCGTTGAACCATTTCCCGGCAGAGCTAAGCTATGCTATGAAAATCAAACGATCCCATTGGTTGAGATCATATCTTTCGCTACAAGCCAAGTAAAGGACCTGTTGGAAAGGCAGCTTAATTCGCGGGAAGAGAGGGTGCTCGACTTAACAGTATTACTATCTTACTAAAGACTTAAGCTACTGATTACTAATATCCGTTATATGGAGTCATCTAACTAAACAAATGCGCTGGAAGTGGCTACCGTTGCAATATTCATAAACGTTGGATTTGTTTGGATAAGAACGGACATTTCTGATGCTAAACGAACTCCAAGTCCCAATTATGATGTATGATAGTGCTATGAATTACGATCGAACTTACTCTATATCGATGTGACAATATTCATAAGTGTTATGTTCGTGACAATGGAACATCGAGATTACTAGCAGACTGATATTTGAATAAAAACTAGCTGAGCCAACAGTAGTTATCCTATCCAAATAAAAAAATCCAAAAGTACAGAATTTCCATAGAAAATGCACCAATATTCCTACCACCTTTTCCAATTTGTCTTTCTGTAAAACCTTAATTCGGACTATTACGAACATTTTGAAACAAAAAATCGCCAAACAGCACCCTAATTGCGTAACTCACGATTCATCATAATCTGTATCGGTTGGCGTCGGGAATCCCAGGCCGATTTCCGGCCACCGTAGGCATGGGCTTGCGGACGGCGAGTAATGGGTAGCTCGCTGTCCGGTAAGGACCAAGCCCAAGTCGACGGCGCGTTGTGTTCCACGCGCGCCTCAAAGAGATGTCAGCACAAAAAATGATGGGGCCCGCAAGGGCCGATGCCTGCCAGGGGTGCGGGTTTGTTCGAAAGAGACACCACAGCCCCTGGCTTAAGGGCTACTGAAGGAACACGGGTGGGTTTTAGTCAGTAAAAGTCTGACACGCCCTCCTGCTCCACCCAGAGCGGGAGAAGTTATCTGTATCGGTTTGAAACGGATTGTTAAACCATTGCTTCATATGTTCGAAAAATGTGCCTGTTCGACAACATAAATAACGCAATGAATATTGTTAAACTGTGAAGACGAAACCAATTATGATCAATCGTGAGTTACGCAATTAGGGTGCAGGTCTGGCCGATCTCAAGTGAGCGCTTACCAACGACCAGCATTTCATTTTACTATAGTGTGTTGTTATTTGTAAAACGAGGGCCATACTTTAAGGTAGTGTAGCATTCATGAAAATGAAAAACTTTTACTAAGGGGCCACTCCATATATTAAATCACACGTTGTGGGGGTGGGAGGGGGTTAACGAAATGTGACATTGTGTGACAAGGGCCAAGGGGGATCAAAAGCTTTGTGACGTCACACGTTAAAATCACCATTAAGTATCTAAATTATTTGACTTTATGTTAATTTTATTTAAGATTAATTTTAATTAAAATAAATAAGGATGGAAAAACTGCTGTTTTAATTTAAATATGTAAGTACTCTAAATAAAAAAAATAAAAGTATGTGACGTAACACAAGGGGGAGGGGTTTCGCAAGTGTGACCACATGTGACAAGGACGGGGCGGGGTCAAAAAACCATTTAAATTTTGTGTGACTTAATTTATGGATGGCCCTAAAGCCGATTGAAATCGAAAAATGTGGGGAACGGCAGATTTTTAATTTTGGTGTCCACTCTATAATAATAGTAATACGCTAGCTTTAATCATGTTATTAATGTTGGACGAAGGATAAACCCAAGGAGCAGACTGCTCAAGTGCAAGCAACAATGCATTTTATGTCGTTTGTTGATGTCAATAGTAGTGACGGCCCAGAGGAAACCCAAAATATAGAAATTCTAAATATTTGACATAGTCTATTTTTATACTTATATTTTATTACACATTAGTGTAAATAATCTGTAGAAACCTACTAATTAAAGTAATTCGTTAGTAAGTACATTTTTATTTAGATTTTCGTTTTTTAATCTAATTACCTAAGTAATTTTAATAAATAATGTATAATTTTGTTTTTAATTTTAAACGCTGATTTAGATTTAAGGATTTTTAATCGAAAGTAATAGTGACCTTAAGTAGGTATAAGTAACCTTAATATTTTCGTTAAAAAAACTTATTCTCAAGTTTATTTGAATAAAAAATTCATACTTAATATTGATTTTCGATTTGAATGCCAAGGCTTTTTGGCCAATAGCGTTGCATTAATTAAATGAAAACAAAACAAGTTTAGTAGCTAGATGAGGAGTGTTCATACAGAAGAGAGAAATACTACATACAAAAAGGAGGTTCCAATCTCAGTTGGGTAATTTCGAAACACACTTGCAATTTGAATGTTCTACAACATTTATTACGTTATTTATATTGTTGAGCAGATAATTTTTTCCAAGTTATGAGGCAATGGTTTAGCAATATCCTTTAAAATTAAGTATTCAGAACTAGCTTTTGCCAGCGGCTTCGCCCGCGCGAAACTTTCATCCCCTATTTAACTCCCTTAGGGGTTGAATTTCGAAAAATCCTTCCTTATTCCTTGTCTAAATTATAAAGGGAATCCCTGTGCAAAATTTCAGCTTTCTAGATCCAAGGGTTTGGGCTGGGCGTTGATGAGTCAGTCAGTCAGTCAGTCGACTGACTAAAGAAAAGTCCTGACTGACTAACTAGTCAGTCAGGACTTTTCTTTTTATTTATATAGGTAGATGTGATTGATAGTGTGTTGCATTATTTAGATGCTGGGCCATGGTCATAACAACCTTGCCAGTAGTTTGAGCCCTTTCTAAATCAATGATGAAATTAAACAATAAGTTGTTTAATTGGGTACATACGTATGCTAGTTTTCTGTTGCTAAAACATAACATACTAGTCGTTTATTATTGTTTAGTGATCTCCAAGTTGTATTAGTAACTAGTTTTAATACTTATGTCCGGCACAAAATAATTCTAGGATAAATATTTTTTATACCTATTAATTAATCGTGTAGATGTCTAATTAATTTGTAAAATCGTGAACATGTGTATTTTATAGTCATATTAATAAAGTTATGAATACAGTAAAATATGCAAAAATTAACGGTGTTATTATTTATGAACCCTACCCAGATTAACACTTGGCAGCTAGCCAAAATGTTGAACCCTATTCCTGATACTTTATTCTACGTGTAAAAAAACAGTTATAACCGCGACTAATATTCGGCAGGTACGAACAAGGTTCGATTCCTAGGTTGGACGAATTTTCATCGGGTGGAAGGAATTTTACCTTATTTACAACGACCAAAATAATTAAATGGTGACTAAAATGACAAATACCTACTTTTTATATGGAATTGTTACACCTAGGCATCACCGTTGACCGTTGTTCAGATTATATTATACAGAATCTACTGATTTTTTTTCCAAAACTGTAGAATTAATGACATCTACGTACACTTAGCGCCATCTACCACTGCAATGTTTAATTATTTTTAACACACAAGTTACACTGCTCGCTAGTAGATGGCGTACCAGTGCGGCAAAAATGGACCACAGTGGTATGGTCATGATGATTACTACTCGCCACTAGATGGCGTTAAAATGCAGGAGCGTGATTTTTTATTAACCATTACCATCCTATTGAGTTGGGTGGGACTTTGAAAAGTCTATCTTATTGCCACGGCAGTATCCTATTTATATTATAAATGTGAAAGTTTGTGAAGATGTTTGGATGTTTGTTACTCAATCGCGCAAAAACGGCTAAACGGATTTGGATGAAATTTGGCACACAGATAGTTTGCATCTATCTCCGGAGTTCTTCACCAGATCTTCAACAAATTGAAATGGGAGCACTCCGAGAAAGTACTCGTCTAAAAACTACTCAAATCGCTTCAAGTGTGCCTATAAAATTTGAAGAGTTCTCTCTATTTCTCCAGGATCCCATCATCAGATCCAGAATTGATGATCATGGGACCAACTGGGAAATATACCCTTTCAAACAAAATAAGAAAATCCAAATCGGTCGAGCCATGTTCGAGTAATCAGGGAACATACCTACATAGAAAAAAGGTCCCGACGAATTGAGACCTTTTGGAAGTCGGTTAAAAAAGTTTGTAATCACTAGCTTAAGCTGATATAATTTAATAATTGAACTTTACCAAGAAAACATCTTTGTTGTGTGTTTTCTTGAAATAGAAATACCCTGTTTGAAATTAAAAAAATAAAACAATTTTTTATTTTTATAAAAAAATATAGTAATTAATCATAATGTAGTTTTAACAGAAATTTGAGAGAACGAAAAATACTGTTTAACCAAACTTAAACAACAATTTATTAATAAAAGGTTTATATTCAATATAATATAACTTATCATAGACCAGTACAAATTGGTGCCCATGGTTTACTCGGAATGGTCTGACAATTACATCAATAGCAACTGCTCTATACATATCTGCTGTCATGAAGCCTCGATACGGGATCAAAGGCGTTCTAGCTCCAATCAAAATACCACCCCAAAAGGACACCGATTTCCCGCCTTGCTGAATTGTTCCAGTGGCAGTTCTTTGCCTTTCATGGTCTCCTGGTCTTCTCCAGACACGGACACGTCAGTTATCTGGATGAGTACTGATTCGCGATTCGTCAACGAAGACACTTATGCCAAATGTTTTCTTCTTCATTTTGCCCACTGCAATCTCCGTCGTTGTCGTTGCGGGAATTCAGAGGAGGAGCTCGCCAAGACCTCCGTGCTCGTAATCCATCCAGCCTGGTGCAAGCAATTCGGAATGGTCTGAGTGCTAACTTCAAACCCAGAGGCGGCCCGAACTTCTGCTTTTATTTTAGTAGCGTTGATTGTTGGGTCACGGGCTGCCAGCAATCTAATATTGCGCTTTTAGGCAGCAGGCAAAACAGTTGGGCGACCACTGCGGGGTCGGTCAGCAAAATTACCCATCCCGTGGTACCTCTGCAACGTGGTCACGACGCAGGATTGGGATATAGCAACTCTGCGTGCTATTTCTCTCGTGGTGTTTCCGCGAAAAAGTATTTTGAATCCGTTAAAATTGACTAAATCATATTTCTGAATGAGCGTAAGCTAGGACTGAAACCCTTTTTTATATGGAACAACAATTGAACTCTTTCATTGTTTTACTGGCTTTTACCCGCGACTTCGTCTGCGTAAAAGTCGATAATGGTCTTATAGGATTTTTTATTGTTTTTTTACGATATTAATTTTGATAAAGCATATAAATTATTGTGTTAAAATGAAGCGCTTTCTAGCTGACACAACTATGTCAGGTGTGCTCCTACTGTGTTGTGCCAACCTGGTACTTTAACGGAATAAAGCGTTTTCTCGACACAATTACCTACCTATATTAGGTGTGTTCCTACCGAGTTATGACAACCTGGTATATCGACGGCATATAATGCTTTCTAGCTGACAACTATGTTAGGTGTGTTCCTACTGAGTTATGACAACCTGGTACTTCGAAGGCATAGAGCGTTTAAAACGCTGACTAAAAAGAAGGGATAGAATTTCGGAAAATCCTTTCACGTCATACAATGAACGCATCCTCCAAGTTTCAGGTCTCTACGATCAGCGGTTTAGGCTGTGCGTTGATCCGTCAGTCAGTCATTCAGGACAAAGCATTTTATTTGTATAGATATAATATGTCGCAGCCATCTGATGAAAAGAATAGTGTTTTTTTATTATTAAAACTTTCCATGTGCCTTAAGGAACATACGAAAAAATGAAATCGAATTGGTCGAGCCATTCTCGAGTTTTGCGCTTAGCAACATTAATTTTTATTTGTGGTACTTCGACTTCGACGGCATGTAACGCTTTCTAGCTGACAACTATATTAGGTGTGCTCCTACCGAGTTATAACAACCTGGTACTTCGAAGGCATAAAGCGTTTAAAAAGGTGACTAACAAGATGTATTGAGAAAACTTTGCCCCCGTTTTCAGCCCCTAAAAAAAGGGGTAGAATTTACGAAAATCCTTTCTTATCGGATGCCTACGTAATACAAAGAACACACCCTCCAAGTTTCAGTTCTCTACGATCAGCGGTTTAGGCTGTGCCTTGATCCGTCAGTCAGTCATTCAGGACAGAGCATTTTATATGTTTAGATATTCTACTTCTATATTCTTAAATAAAGAATCTAAAAAGAAGAAATCATAATATATTCTACCGTAACAAAAAAGATTTAGATTTTTCAAAGTGATCGCAATTTTTTTTTGATGTGTGTACAATGCGACGCTTTAGTATTTGGTTTTTTGGCTTCACTCTTGGTGTTTCGCGCAATCTATCTGGCTTTGTTTTATAATCATATATCGGCATTGAAATTCAAGTAAATATTTTACATCTTTAACTATACATACAATACAAAGTCCGAAAGTCTGACAACCAGTCTTACCAAGGGGTATCGTATTACCCAGTAACTGGGTTGTGGAGGTCAGATAGGCAGTCGCTCCATGTAAAATACTGAAATTCGGCTGTATCCGGTTAGACTGGAAGCCGACCCCAACATAGTTGGGAAAAGGCTAGGCAGATGATGAACTATACATACAATAATACTAATCTTTATTCTGAATTGTTAGTTGGGAGATGAGTTACAAGACTTTTTACTTCATAATAGTCCTCTAATAAAAACGTTTTATTACCTTCTTATCACAACCGCACCGAAAACTTCAAAGCAATAAATAAAATGCGACCAATCATGGCGAATGTTCAACGTAACGATAATCAGAGTTTATAACTTAAGTAATACTAAAATATCAAATTTAAAATTCTATACTTACGTGCTAGTTCGAAATGTTTCGTCTAAATCATCCCCCGGATGTAATGTTTGAGTCGATTTACACAGCATTGATATCGATGAAGATGGAAGTTTGTTGGGAACCAAAAGCAAATGTCACTGGTTTTGGTTCCCAACACACATCCCTTTTCATGAGCATTGCTTGTCCACCAGGGCAGCACTTGGCGCTGGTTGATACATAGCTGGCCAATGTCAACAACATCTCGATAAATATACCGACACTCATTCTAGATACCTTAGTTATTACTTATTATACCACTTTCATCATTTTTGATATGCGAAAACCGTGGTTTTTTCGTCAAAACTTTTGCACTTCTTTCTATAGACTCACTAAAATCCTTTTGAGGTCATCGTATTGTTGAAAATGTTGAAATACGACAGCGCATAGTCATTTGCCCGAAATGATGACTTTCAAACCAGTGCTATCGTATGATTTCCGTTTAGTTATAGATATTTACAGTCGGTATTCACGTAATTTTACTCTACTTTGGCACACTGCCGCTTTATTGTAGCGGTGACAAAATACTGCCCTGCTCAGTCTTAGTAATAATGGTTTGTATGTTATACCTATTTGTGACCACATATACGACTGCTCCCCCCCCCCCCCACCTACCCCCTATAATGTTTTTCAATCAACAGATTTCCTCAATTTTGAAATCCTCAGCTAGGGAAAAATGGTTTTAAACTAAATGATTAACTAATGAATTGCAAATAAATACCTGCATTCATTTTATTATTAATTTCATTCAAAACTTAGTTTAAATTACTTAGATTTAAATTTGTTCCTTCTCCTAAACTATAGAAGTTAAAGTTTTGAAATTAAAAACGTTTTATAGCAAATTTAATAAACTCTTTTTAACCCCCGACGCAAAAACGACGGGGTGTTATAAGTTTGACGTGTCTGTGTGTGTATGTGTGTGTGTGTGTGTGTGTCTGTCTGAGGCAACGTAGCTCCCGAACGGATGAACCGATTTTGATTTAGTTTTTTTTGTTTGAAAGGTGTATTAGTCGGGAGTGTTCTTAGATATGTTTCATTAAAATCGGTTCAGCCGTTTGAAGATTATCAGCTCTTTTCTGGTTGAAAAAGGGATTTTACCCTCTTTCATGGGTCTGATCAACTCAAAATTTGGGATTCTATTACTTCAATGATATTAGACGAGAAAAAAAACCTTGAACTGATGCTGGAGCAACACCTGGAATTTCCAGGAAACCCAAGTTATTCACCAACAAATAGCAGAAGTATCGTGTTTGGGCTCATTGAAAAGGTCTCAATGAATAGATAAAAATAATTGGTGATTTAAGGGAGACATTAAGTTTAAAAAGCAAGAAATAAAAATTAAATTTAAAATTTAAAAAACCCCCGACCCAAACAAAAACTCTAAAAAGTAAAAAATAATATTTATAGGCCTTTTAATTTGAACGTAATATTTTAATCAGGGCATTGTCAAGTCGGGGGACGGTCAATGAAAACGCCAAACAGAGGCCTAGCCGTCCCCCGACTTGACAATGCCCTGATTAAAATATTACGTTCAAATTAAAAGGCCTATAAATATTATTTTTTACTTTTTAGAGTTTTTGTTTGGGTCGGGGGTTTTTTAAATTTTAAATTTTTAATATTATGGCTTATTATTATACAGTATTAACGTTTTCAACTGAAAAGAAGATAAAAACTGAAATATAGCCAATTTAAACTGGTTCTAAACTCAAACAACGAGTATTTATGAAAGTCTTACGCGTTATTTACATTTTAATAACTGGTACCTATTGCCTCCTCGAGCTCTGATGCCAATTTCAAGCCGCATTGGGGAATATTATCCCATTATTTCGGCTTTCGCCATTTTGCGGCTTCTTACCAGCCTCCTGAACTCATCACAGGCGTGCTCGATCGGGATTCGTGAGATTCTTATTCATATTCATTTATTGCATTCCATATTGTAAAAAGATGTTACAAATGGCTTAAAGTTAGGTACAGAAATATGGACCCTATAAGGGCACAGCAAAATGATAAAGATTACCTTCTAAGAATAAAATTAAAGCTACTACTCATATAAAAATATAAAAATCTAGGTATTTAAATTAATTTATGAAATAAAATAAGAACATAATTATATTGCAAACTTGTCCTTTAAGACATATGTGTACACTCCATTCCACAATATGAACTTAGTGATAGGTTTTACCTACAGAGACATGGTCATTATGGATCCTTTCGGTCATATCAATGTAAACTACATAATTAGTTTGTATACTAAACTTGAAATCGAATTGGAAGTATATAAAATTAATTCGGTTTAATAAATCTTATTTAAAGATCAGAATTTCTTGATAGCCAAGTTCCTGAATGTACTCTTGTACGACCCGAGAGGCGTGTGGCCGGGCGTTATGCTGCATACCGATCCATCAACCATATTTGCCAAATATGGCCCTGCAAACTCATTAAGTTGAATCTAGTCCACATTTTTTCCATACAAACTTCGGGAGTGTATTACTCCACTGTTTGACAACGTACATCAAAAATTTAACATGGTATGGTTTTGTCTTATTATTAATATTGTCTGTACGGAAACAGAATACTAAAATAAAAAGTCATTACAAACTTATGAGCCAACAAAGATTCATTTTACTTATTAATTTAACCTAACTTTAGGCGTGTTTAAGTAAGAAAAGAAGTGTAAAATCTCCAAAACCAAGTCGGTACCGACAAAGTTCAATTATCGAAAAGTTCAATAAACTTTATTGGTCTTTGATTTATGCAGTGCTTTTTTCATAAAACCCGATCTTCCGAAGGACTTTTCTAAAAAAATTACGCTCCTGTTTTACTATAAATGATCCTGCATCTCACTCAATAACGTTGTGAGTGTAGACTAACGTCTAACTGCTTATCACTGATACTACCCCTGTCTGACACGAAGCCTAGTGAGACAGCGTGCTTTTTAGTCAGGCCGACTAGTGAGTTCAAGCCAAAGACTAGGTTCCCCTTAAGGATCTCGTGACTTCGTGAGCATATCTTTCCCCAGTCAGGGTGACATTTTCTTTGGCGACTAGCTCTGTGCGACAATCCGAAGAGATGCCAGACCATACGTGTACAGAGCCTCCACCGTATTGGACTCTTTCTGTGAAGCAAGCTTGAATGTAATGCTCACCAGGTCGCCTGTACACTCTTCACCTTCCATCAGAAGTGAATAGTGAGAATCGAGGCACATCACTACAAAAATCTTGGATTACGGACTAATCTTTATTTGAAGTTCTAAGAGTTCTCTTGCGTTCTTTTCTAGGACGGTGACCGATATTGCCGAGCTCGTTGTTACGTTTAATTGCTGAAGAAACTAACCCCGTGTACAACATTGTCATGGCCTTACTTGTTAAGACAAAACTCTAGCAGATAATGATGACGAAATTCATTTCTTTGAAAAAATAATTACAATAAAAAGGCATTTCTCGTAAAAAATAATAAATATGGTGGTTTCCTGTGTACTAAATGTCTCATTTTTGCTAAGCGCAGATTTTTAGAAAGCTTTGACGCACCATAGGTTGGAAACATAACTCGTATCAAAATGAATGTGAGTAATAATTTAGTGTCTGACCATTTTGTCCTAGCTTATCGTTTCCTGAAAGTTGAGAAAATCTGTAAAACGGGACACTTATCAACGAGGGGTTGTGTATTATGATTATGATGCACTCATTTTCCGTTATGATCTATCTATCTATAAAAATAAAAAGAAAAGTCCTGACTGACTGACTGACTCATAAACGCCCAGCCCAAACCCTTGAACTTAGAAAGCTATAATTTTGCACAGAGGTTCCCTTTATAATGTAGGCAAGGAATAAGGATTTTTCGAAATTCAACCCCTAAGGGAGTTAAATAGGGGATGAAAGTTCCGCACGGGCGAAGCCGCTGGTAAAAGCTAGTCATACATAAAAAAAACTAGATCAGAGCCAGAGCAGTAACTATTTTGCTCCAAAATGATCTAGAGGATGTTACGATTTGTATGGAAAAATCATAACTATCAATAAACATAACTCGTGGAGTCGTCGTTTAGGTATTATTTCATAAAAAATAATACTATCCTGAGACGCCTGTTAAAACATGAACTTTAGTTGATTGGAAAAAACACATTGCTCTTAATTTTTTCGTAGTGTTTAAATGTCAATAAGAGCCGTCCATAGACCCTACAGACAACCAGTAACGTCGGTGACAGAGGCTTATGATGTAGAAACTGAAATATCGGTATAGTGTGACAATGACAGTTAGATTTCTTTGATGCCGCAGGCTCGACGGATTAGCGTGAGGTCGTGGGATCTTTTCCCAATATTCAATAGTTTATTTCCATTCCACGGTGTGTACTTAGGTGGTAACATCATCATGGACCATTTCGGGCACGGCACAATAGTAGGACAACCCACACTGGGTCCGCGTGGTAGATTACGGCCCGCTCCCTCTCACTAAGTCGTGTCCAATAGTACCTAGTATTAGAGAGCGGAAGCTTTGAAAAACTTAGTTGATCATTTTTCTGAACGAAATGTTAAATGATTTTAAATATAATGTTTATTTTATTTTATTTATATTACATTTATTAAGTTACATAAAAATTATTTAAAAAAAATTTACTAAGTAAGTATCTACCCCTATTCATTTTGTCTTGACTTTCATTAGAACTTTAACTTGCTTGAGGATCAGTTAAATATTTCTCCTTGTAAAATAATATTTTTATGTACTTTAAAAATGTAAAAATTGCTAGTATTATTATACCCGTTGAATATAATAAACCATAAAGCTGTCACTCGGCTTATCTATTTAGACCACATTTTAACGACGTAACTATCAAACATACAACTGATACAACTAATAACAACACTGACACTAATCACAATTATAAATAGAATTAATTAGTACCAACTTCCATAGTCTGGAATTCAGTGATAGTATCTTAATTGTAAATAAAATTACGATAACAATCATTTAGTATTACTCTCTCCAATGAGGCACATAGAAAACAGATACCGGGACTTTTAATGACAGGCAAAATAAAAATGAAAAGGCCAAGAAAACTCAGCTGAAGCAAATGGTCATATGTATCGAGCAAAAGGAACTGTTGGTAAACGTGAAGTCTAGATACAGATAAAACACAGAAACACAAGAAAATACAGCCAATATAAATGGTCAAAGGTGTCGAGCAAAAGGAATTGTTGGTAATCGTGGACTCCAAATTGACGGACAAAACATAAATACACAAAAAAAACTCAGCCAAAAGAAATGGTAAAAGATGTCGAGCAAAAGGAACTGTTGTTGGTGAACGTGAACTACAGACTCCAGATCGACAGACAAAGCATAGATACACAAGCAAACTCAGCCAAAAGAAATGGTCAAAGATGTCGAGCAAAAGGAACTGTCGGTAAACGTGAACTCCAGATCGACAGACAAAACATAGATACACAAGAAAACTCAGCTGAAAGAAATGGTGAAAGGTGTTGAGCTAAAGGAATTGTCGGTAAACGTAATCTCCAGATAGACAGACAAAGCACAGATACACAAGAAAACGAAGCCAAAAGAAATGGTCAAAAGTGTCGAGCAACCGAAAACGTGTCAAGCTACATTTGTCAGATGGAGTCTACTATTCATAATTATTGAGTGCAGTCACGATCTTCAACTTTGAGGGATCGAATACAAAGATGGATGTCATTGGACAAAAGATCATTTCAGTGGCCGGAGCAAGATTTTTTAACATTGGTATTTTTCTAAGCAAGATCTATTTTTATCATGTTAAATTAAATGCCAAATCAAAATCATAACGTATATTGCCACACTTTGCAAAAACAACTTCGGATGCAGAAGCCCACAGAATTATAATGTATAGGTATTTTAGGTAGCACATCAATTCATAAAACCTGCTAAACAATTGACAAGAAAACGCAAATTCAAACACTACTACAGATAGCTACCGACCTCATCACAACATTTGAAAATGACATAAACGATACTTTAAACGACATTATAAATTGGTTAACAAGTAATAATCTCATAATTCATTTAGATAAAACAAAAGTAGTCAGTTATTCCCAAAGAAAAATCCCTTTGACATTAAATTTCAATGTAAATTATGAAATGAAAAAAATAGAGGAAACAGATACCATCAAATTCTTGGGACTATGGATTGACAAAAATATGTCATGGAAAGCGCAAATTGTTACGGTGTGTGAAAAACTAAATAAATTTTCCTACACTTTCTACAGACTATCCAAGATTGTAAATCAAGAAGCAGTACTAACCGCCTATCATGCCTATGTAACGTCTACGCTTAGATATGGACTTATCTATTGGGGGAATGCTACATACAGGGAACTCGCTTTTAGGGCACAAAATAAATGTCTTAGAGCAGTTTGTGGCATATGAGCCCCAGATAGCTGTATGCCATATTTTGAAAAGCTTAAGATTTTAACCCTTCCTGCTCTCTACATCTATGAGGTCGCTATACTTGTAAAAACCAATGAGGAAAAATTTGGTAACCTGCACTCCCGTCGACACATAACAAATATGCCCTCAAAAACTGCCCTACTTTCTTCTAAAAGTTTCTTCGGAATGTCCTCACAAATTTATAATAAGCTTCCTAAGCAAATAAGAGAAATTGAAAACATTAAATTTTTTAAGAATAAATTAATGACTTCTTGGTGAATAGACCTTATTATTCGGTACAGCATGAATTTTTGTCCGACAGATTCGTGGTGAGTTAGTGCCAAACTATGTCTTGATGCAAATTAGAGCTCTATTTTAAAAATATGTCTATCTGAATGAATGAAAACAAATGATTTAAATTATTGTATTTGTATGCCTAACATGGTGGAGCAGTGTAAATGCACACAAAAATAACAGAATAACAACTCTTTAACCACTGTCTCACAATAAAGATCTTTGACTTTGACTTCATTTAGTTACTTGGTTAATTACAGTAGTACGGGTCGATCGAAGGTCAAGCTACGATTGCCGAGGTCGGTCCGTGGATGGGTGACCATCCATTATGTATTGAAACCCCTCTGTGCCTCGGAAGCACCTTAAAAGCCGTTGGTCCCGCCTGACATTTGTAGATCTTTGATAGTAGTTACGGGAGTCAGAAGCTCGAAAGTCTGAAAACAGGTCTTACCAAAGGGTATCGTATTACCAAGTAACTGGGTTATGGAGGTCAGAAAGGCAGTCGCTCCATGTAAATTACTGGTAATTATTAAATTACTGTATCAGGGCCTAGTGACAAAACACATTTCCATGTCATGAAAGGTTACGTCGTGTCCTTTCCGCAGGTTAATGTCTTTCGCATACATTTTGGAGTAGCGTTTGGCATGAACTCTAACAGAAATTTGTTTTGTCTAGGCCTGCAGGTCAGACTGGAAGCCGACCCGAACATAGTTGAGAAAAGAATCGGCAGGATGATTGATTTTGACACATCGCCCTCTCTTATAAGCATGCGCTTCGACCGCGCATGGCAAGCAGCGCTTTGAAGCGCTGAGAAACCGGGCTGGCGCGTCACAAATATTATTTTTTGTGTTACTTGTTTTTTTTTAACCAATGCACAGAGGCCAGCACATCAAGCTACCCCAATCTGTCAAATTTCTTTGATAGTTTTTCAACTTTATTGCAAAGGAATAAGGTTCATGTTCAATTGGGAAAATTTGACAGTTTGGGATAGCTTGACCTGCTGGCGACTGTACTTACAGAATTAACAAACCATTTGTTTCACTCAAGATTCCACTATGTGTGTAATTATAACGTAAGATTTCCGTCGTTGCATTATATGTCGTTTTTACCGTAAGGACCCTAGAAACGTAGGCAACAAGAAACCGTATACCATCGTTCAGTGAATAGTAATAGCTCTAGGGATAGTGCCGTCCACACGAGTCGTTCGCAAGTTATATCGATATGTAACAGATATTTCAAATCGAGAATCGATTGCGACGGACTGTGATGCGACAGTAATTAACAGCTACAGCATTCATTCGACAATCGCACGCGGTCGGGAGAATCCAGTGTATGTGGTGCTAGTGATTAAAAAAAAAATTGTAAGGAAAGAGTAAATATGAAGGTGAGTTGATGTGACGCACTGTTTAAATATTCGCGAAAAACAAGCTGTTTGTTTTAATTAGTGGAAGAATATTTTTTTCATCGTCAGATGTATTTGGGGGTATTCTGATTTGTAGATTTGTTCATTTATCTTTTTTTTCTGTTTTAATATTTTTCCTGGCGTGTTAAATTATAAACTAATTCAAACAAGTGATTTTTCAGTTTGTAAAGTAACAGTAAATGTCAAGAACGATAAACATGTAAAATGTGATAATTTTAAACCGTCGAATACAGAACAATTACTGTTGGTATATATTAAAAACTCAGTTGCGTAGTTTTGCAATATCCCGTTTTCGATAAAATATTTAAAAGATTGAATTTTAACCGTTAGAACCGGTCACACCACTGCCTACCTACATATTCATTTAAAATCTGCAAAAATATATATAATTTTTAAATTTTATTCGTATTGGGGCTCTAAGTACCTATTTGAAAAAAATACCAAACCAGTTAGGTATTGTGTGAATCGTCATTTTTGCGCATAAATGACGATCCATGGATTCCTTTCCCGTTTTCATGTTTTTTTTTTTTAGAATTGCGTGGGTAGGTACCTATTGTTTATCTGAACTTTATAATAATAGCTAGGTAAAGACAATAAATACTTAACAGGATAACAAGATACTTAAATGACCATCGTTTCCATGCTAGTTGATCGTAGTGAATAAATTCCCAAAGAGAACGTTTCTTAAATCATCAGGAATCTTCAAGACGATGCACTTAAACTAAATATAAGTGAGCACTTGCAACAAAAATAACTTGCCCTGTGCAAACGGAGCGATCATGCCTAGTACCTTTTATCATATTTTTTTGTAAGTAGGTACACTGAGATATGGAAGACAGGGCGTTCACATCCCGGCAATGTGACATGTGGGTACATAGTGTACATACAAACAAACAAATACGCCTATAATTGCTTAAACAAAACAACTATTTGAATAACATTATACAAGATTAGCTCGACTAGTTAGTGGGTAAAAGTTCATTTAAAATTACGAGACCATTCACAAACATGTATAAAAAGAGCAATTAAATCTAAAATTTATTGTTTCTGAGTAAACAATTAATATTTGCATATGAATATGAAACGTCATACACCACATCTTTATCGTTTACTATTTGTTTGTCGTCATCAAACAGAAACTCACAGTTTTTCTAAAGAACGTTGATTCAGTGTTTGGTCATACCACTACCTCCTATGGAATGTAGGTACAGGTAGGTCAGGTGGTGTACCTAATTACTAGGAAAACTCTAGCGATTCCTTGTTTTTAATTGACCTGTGACACGTTTTTATTAGCACCTTAGGCAGTGCACACATCAAGATCATAACAGTTTGCCTGACATTAACAGAATACACGTATTATCTTGTTTCTAAACAGTTTTGTAGCCTGGATGAGTCTCGCATAGATCAGACGGGTAGTTGCGTAGTAAACTATCAGTAGAAATCGCATTCATGGTGTTGTTTATGTTGCTAAGCAGACAACTTTTTCGAACATACGAAAGATTGGATTAGCAATAACTTTCAAAATTATTCAGATTCTAATTAATAGGGGTGTTACACAATTAGGGTGCAGGGAGGCATGGAGGAACCCTGAACAAAATAAAAGTCAAAATGGTAAAAAATAATTAATAAGAATGAATGAATGAAATGCACTGACCCCAGCGTGGTTTGACCAGACTTGATTAATCGAATGAACCCCAATATTTGCATTAGCGCTTGAAGCCTCATGTTTCATGGTGCTACAGAGACCATTGCACATCAAGGAGTAAACAGGGCGCCTTAATGGTAGGGAACACGTACCCGACCATTTTTAACCTCCGACCCCTCCGACGCAAAAAGATGGGTGTTTTAAGTTTTAACTTTTGTTTTGATACGAGTGTGCCATAATTTTTTACACGCTTTTATTAAATTCACCTGTATGTTTCTTTGTTTGTAACCGACTCCTTTGGAATAAATTTTGACCCACTACAAACGGTCAGATTTCATTTAAACTTTGTAGACTTATCGAGGACCGATGACAATTCAATAATTTCAAAAATAAAAACTGGAAATCACGCTTTTGTAGTTGGCAGAACTAGATTTTTTTTAATAAATAATAAATTAAAAAATCTAAAAAAAACACGCTTTAAAAATCAAACTAAAAAGCAGAAAATAATTTCAAAAAAGCGTGACGTGCTTTTTGAGGTATTTTTATAATCAATTAATATCAAGCACTCCACGTTTTTTTTTAAATGTTTCATCTACTATTTTTTTTAACTAGGACTGTCTGTCACCCAGTCTTGGTCTCAGGTGTACACTCAGCCTAATGTTAGAAATATGAGTTTAATTATACAATTGCAATTATTTGTTATTGATAGATATGATACTAATTAAAGCAAGCTTGGTTTATTTACAGATTCTATAGTTTACAAGTAAACCCGTTATTTATATGTGGGTACATGCTTTTATTGATGTATGTTTATATACAGGAAAAGTTTTTATCCAGTGCGCAAATTTTAACCATGAATTCAGCATATCATTCTAGACCCCCTACCGCAGAAAATTTTCGCTGGTTATACAAAAAAAAATCAGCAGTTCCATACATTTTGACCGCGTAGGTATTGCACTTTTCTATGAAACCGGACTAATTGTATAACCGGCGAAAAAATTCTGTGGTAGGGGTCTAGAATGATATGCTGAATTCATGGTTAAAATTTGCGCACTGGATAAAAACTTACCCTGTATACATATATGTGTGAATGGTGGGTAACATGCATATTTATAAATAAATACATGTTTATAAATAATCAAATAAATACACTAGATTTCGTTCCACTTTTTCGATTATTTAAGGTACCTCCTTAGGTTGGTAGGTAAGGTAATCTATACTTTTTATGTAACCTTTACCTATTTAGGTAACCTTTTTTTGTATGTACTTAGTGAGTAATCCCCGGAACGGCTGGACCGATTATGATGAAATTTGGTGTGGGGATGGAAATTACCTACATACGAGGCCAGGAACAGAAGCTAGTTTAAAATATAACCGTAAATTTAGTAGATCCTGATTTTTAACGAGCTGATGACATTTTATCACTTTTATCAGTATCAGCATGGACCCGACCGTCTCTTGCTCGTTGATGCGCCAGCCCGCGCCGCAGCTGAGCCAGTAGCTTTAAATTCCCCGTCTAATAATCATGAAAATAATATCTTGATCCAGCCTGTCCCTGATAGTACTAGCTGCCCCCCCACCCCCGCCAGCGACTCCCTGAGCCGAGGTTCGTACCCCACAGGGGGTGCCCTCAGTGCGCAGTCGTTTTAGGTTTAAGTAGGTTTACGCCCTGGCTGGAGGCTTTTAGATTCCTAAAAACCTTCACAGGAAAGTCCGGTTGAGCAGTCACGGCCTCTCAAGGTCAACTGCGAGATGCCAATTCCAAAAAAAAAAAAAATATATATCAGCATGGAACGTAGGTAGGTAGGTACCAACGATGACAGTTGCTGAAAAAATCTAACATTAAACAAGTCATACATAATTGTTAGAAAAAGGAAACTGACTAGGTAGTTGACGCATTAGAATGTGTATTAAATATTTAGGAAGTGATAAAATCACGTCTTCAAACGTTAGTGACATCAAGTCATCACAACACAGACTGATAGAAAGCTACGACTGCCAAATAATATCAAAATTATTACTGAAACTAGCTTTTGCCATCGGCTTCGCCCGCGTGGAGGTCGAAAATTATCCCACGGGAACGTAGGTATTACCGGGATAAAAAGTATCCTATGTGTTATTCTTGTTTACAAACTATCTGTGTGCCAAATTTTATACAAATCCGTTCAACAGTTGTTGCGTGATTGACTAACAAACATACAAACTTTTACATTTATAATACCTACTAGCTTCCACCTGCGGTTTCGCACGCGTGGAAGTCGAAAATTATCCCATAGGAACGTATCATCGGTATAAAAAGCACCCTATGTGTTCATCTAGGTTTAATCTATCTTTGTGCTGCTGGGGAGTTTGTTGCGCCACTTCTTCTTCCCAGCTAAAGCACTAGGAAGTGTCGAAGGGTGGGCGTTTTTGGGGGACTGTCTTATGTATTTTGACGTTCGAAAAGTGCTGATTCTCAGCCTAATTTGAATAAATGACTTTTGATTTTGATTTTTGTGCCAAATTTCATCCAAATTCGCTCGTCCGTTTTTGCGTGATTGAGTAACAAACATCTAAACATACAAACTTTTACATTTATAATTATATTATTAGTAGGATTATTCCCTTAAATTAAGTACTAGAAACGCAGTTGAGTAAAAAGCATCATAAATATATAGGTACTTATCTATACTTTTCATGATATCAATCCATCGTGGCGCTTGTATCGAGGCGTCTGTTTTGCTATGTTGATAACACGCGACCTCATGTCGTGTCAATTAGTATTTCATGTCTATAATTCACACTGTCACACATTATTATCACCATTATATTACTATTATTTTATTTTAATTTTGATGAACCCAATTTTCAAGTTTGTGTTACGCTTAACGGCTTTAATATGACTAGAAAAAAAAAAACGTTAAGAAAATTCAGGCGTTTTTATAACGCTTTTATTAGCTCGGGTTGTATGTATCTATGTATGTAACGGAATCTTTGAGCCTAATTTTCACTGGTTTCTAGACGTCTGATCAACTTGAAACTTTGCACACGTCTTAAGGGCCGATGACAATGCAATAACCCGATAAAAAAATTCAAAATTTAAAAAAAAAAAAAAAAATATATATATAATTTTCCCGAAAAAAATTTGATCGAGCTAAAAAATGGAAAATAAATAATAGGTAATTTAAAAAAAATAAAAAAACACGCTTTTATTGCGGACCGAACTAAAAAGTAGAAAATAATTTTTAATTACAAAGAGTTTATGTTACAGTAGTAGGAAGTCAATAATTCAATTCAGAGTAAAAAGCGTGGGGTGCTTGATATTTTAATTATTACAACTATTCTATTGGCAACCATCTATGAGAGGAAAGTCATGAAAATATAGGAAAATGCACCCCACGCTTTTTAGTTCGGTCAGCAATAAAAGCGTGTTTTTTTAGTTTTTTTAAACTATTATTTTTATAAAAAATATTTTATTTCACATAAACCTGCATGGGCACTTATGAAACGTCAGAAGCAAGGTGCACGGTTCCAATTTTTGTTTGTGATGTGTTTATATAATCTTATATTATGTTAATAGAAGAATTATGTAGCAATTATTATCATGTCAGCTCTTATATGTCCTGTGGACATACGTATAAAACATGCATTAATAGCGCACTGTTGATACCACATCTCATTTATTCATTCATTCAGTAGTCTTAGGTATGGAGGATGCGATAAGGTACAGAGACGCCAGCAGCTCAAGCTTTCCCAAACTGTCAAATTTTCCCAACTGAACATAAAAACTTATGATTTTGTGATAAAGTTGAAAATCTATCAAAGAAATTTGACAGATTGGGGTAGCTTGATGTGCTGGCCTCTGTACCTCGTGAAAATTCAACATGTTTCAATTTTTTTTTATGTATGTTCGGGCATAACTCCGTCATTTAAAGACAGACCGATTATCAAAATTATTTTTTTGTTCGGGTTTATTCCGAAATGGTCCCATCTAAATTTCATATAAATCTGATGATGCGTTCGAAGAGAGACAACGGAATTCTTCAAAAAATGACAGCAAATCAACCGCGATTGCTGCTATCGCATAAATATGCATTGTTTTGACCCCAAGGATGTTGAAAATAACTAAAAAGTGAAAAATAAAAACTTTTTTCGAAAAAAGTTTTCTTACGTTTTTTATTTTTAATATGCAAGTCATTGTCAGGTTGTAGTGTTGTTAAAATAAAATTCGTGATCGAATATTTTCGTATAATATTTGTTACGATCTGTCACTTCTTGCTGCGGTGGTAGATACTGCTGCAGCGGGTAGCCGCTGCCGGTCTATGTTAGACGAAACACTGAATGAACTAAATCATACCTCAAAAGAGATACCGCCGCCCCTGGCACACAGGCAACTGAGGGAACACGGGTGGGTTTTAGTCAGTAAAACTCTGACACGCCCTCCTGCTCCATCCAGAGCGGGAGAAGTTATTTGATGATTTCCCACACTTACAAAAAAAAAGCACACAAGTGTGAAGTGTAGTACTACCTACTTACTTGTTAGAATAGATAAATAAGTAATAATAATTTGCCCTATAATATGTGTTCACACCATAAATATAAGAAAGAAGTTGTTTCCTGAACTGTTTATATTTCCATGGTTCTCAAAAAAGGTATGGCCAGCCGCTAACTGAAAAAATTTGAAAAACTAACGACAGTCAGTGAATGACTGATGTTTTTTATAAGTTAATTTGGTGTACGTACCAAATGAATAAAAACATCGACATAGATACCGATGGATTTTTTCGAATATAATTGTATTGTCAATTCATTAAATTAAATTTTATTAAAAAACATCCATTGGTTTCTTACTAAACTTCAACCATATCCGACGACCCTGGTGGAGCAGGAGGGCGTGTCAGACTTTCACAGACTAAAACCCATCCGTGTCCCCTCAGTAGCCTGTGTGCCAGGGGTGGTGGTATCTTTTTCGAACAACCCGCACCCCTGGCAGGCAGCGGCCCTTGCGGGCCCCATCAGATTGTGGTGACATCTCTTTGAGGCGCGCATGGAACACAACGCACCGTCGACCAGCACCCTAATTGCGTAACTCACGATTCATCATAATTGTATCGTTTTGAAACGGATTGTTAAACCATTGCTTCATATGTTCGAAAAATGTGTCTGTTCGGCAACATAAATAACGCAATGAATATTGTTTAACTGTGAAGACGAAACCAATTATGATCAATCGTGAGTTACGCAATTAGGGTGCTGGGCTTGGTCCTTACCGGACAGCGAGCTACCCATTACTCGTCGTCCGCAAGCCCACGCCTACGGCACGGCCTACGGTGGCCGGGAATCGGTTATCTCTTTTGGTGACTACATTACATACGTTCGGTGTGAACCCATTGTAACTCGTAAGGATTAAATAATAAATTCAGATCTTACAGGAAAGATACACCATTAAATCATGTTATTCTCCTAATACACTATGTCTAATTGATATGATATCATAATTATAATATGGTAATCCCGTGTTTACATAAACAACAATTTTATTATATAGGTATCATAAAATTGAGTACTTAAAATAGCGTATAAATAGCATTCCTACGTAATTTTCCATATAATTTTCTCATTAACTTTTATATGGTTTAACATATTATTATGGATTGATAAAATCGTTAGCAATCTTAAAAACAAAATGTAAAGCGTAGTTCCCCGCGATATGTCAACAAACAGCGAAGAAAATTCTTGGAAGTGTTTTGTCATTGAATTTGATGTAGTTGTCATCTAGTCATCACCCGGACAGTTCATTGATAAATAAGATTTGTTAATTACTGTATAGTTAGATGTTCTACTAATTTATGTATGAATGGATTGATACTTATAAATAATTACTAGTTATCAATAGACAAAGAATTACAATTGCTTATTACTGGGTAAGTTAGCTTATTTCTCTAATTCATTGTTTTATGCATGTGGTGTTTACAGTGGTAAACCTAATAAAATAAATAAATAAAAACCTACTTTAATCAATTAATCCTACTAATTATAAAAAGCGGGCCAGACACTCGTAGGACAATTTCCACGAAGTTTTCACGGAAATTGTTCTACGTGAGTCGCGTCGCGCCTGTTCGAAGAAGCCTTCAATGTCAATGTTTGTTGCTCAATTACGCAAATAAGGCTGAACGGAATTGGATGAAATTTGGCACACAGATAGTTTATAACCTGGATTAACACATAGGATACGTTACATCCAGGTAAACTCAGACAAATTCGTATGTATCTTAAGGTTGCATTGAAGAGAGGCCTAGTGTTAGCCGTCTTCTGAATAAGTACTTGGATTAAAAATAAAAAGATAAGTGAAATAAATAACTTTGAAATTGATTTTCTACGTGTAGCAATAAATTTTACCTTAATGTAGGGAAATATCATTTAAAAAATAAACTTATTGTAAAAGCATCCTAAATAGGTGTAGGCCAATAGTTTAGGTGTCAATCCCCACAAATAAAATATTTGTGCCTTTATTTATGTTAAGTTACTAAATATATTTATATCTATTCACAATTAGTAATGCTATTGTATTCAAACACTGTTGCCGATAGTTTGCGGATGCTGTAGAAAAAACTGTTTATTTTAATTAAAATAACGCGTATAATGTTTTATTCGTATGTCATGTTCATGTATTATTAGACAACGTGAACAACGTCTATTTGCGGTTAGCTTTATTCACATTAGTTATAGCATAACCAGCCTATAATATTCTCACTGCTGGGACACAGACACAGGCCTCTTCTGTGTGAAAGGTAATTGACCATATACCTAATCCACGGCGGATGTCACATGCCTTCGAATTTTTGCGTTCTAGGACATTGCCGCTTTCCTCACGATGTTTTCCTTCACAGTTTTGAGAGCAGTGGTGATGAAATAATTTACAAGTAAAGTGACTGCTTGCGTTTGAATCCGCGGCCGCTAACACGTAAGTCGCGGCCGTTACCACTCGGCCACCAATGACTGCTTTGCATTTTACGATATATCTGTACTAATATTATGAAGACGAAAGATTTGTTTGTTTGCATTGAATAGGCTCCGAAACGACTGAACCGATTTGAAAAATTATTTCACTGTTGGGAAGCTACATTATCCCCGGGTGACATAGCTATATTTTATCCCCGTTTTCCCACAGGAACGGGAACTACGCGGTTATATATACATGAAATGCAATATTCATAACGGTTTCGAGAGTCAATTTGAATTATTCATTCTGGATGACAATTCACATCAAATATGTAAGTATAATAAATAGTGTTATAAATTAATTCGCAAAAATGGAAATGTGATACTCAGAATTCCGCTTCAAAAACGAATAGAAGGCGTAGTAGGGTTTTCCCAAAGGCGTAAACACAAATTATTAATCATTCAATAATTTGAGCATTCCAGTTGTAATAAGCAGATACCATCTAAATATTTTATACCTACGTAAAATTATTTAGAATAATATGTTCTAAGCCTACGCATGGACGTAAAAATATCGCGGCGGTATTATATCGTGCACTGGATTTTTTTTTCAACTCTCTGGTGAATCGAGCATTAAGAATCCAATAGAGGCATCTTCTTAAAATTAACAATAAAGACCTTTATTGCCTCCGGCTACATGAGATTGCATTTGTCATCATCATCATCATCATTTCAGCCGAAAGACGTCCACTGCTGGACATAAGCCTCCCCCAAAAGGGGTTTTGGCGTAATCGCCACACTTGGCAGACGGGTTGGCGATCGCAGTATGGTAGTAAAATGCACAGATAACGCTGCTGCCCAGTAAGTCCCTTGGTCGCCTTCTACGACACCGACGGGAAGAAATGGGTTGGTGCTATTCTTTTACGCCCGGCACCACACGGAACATAAAGTATTCAGTTTAATACTCAACCTCTTTTTACAAAAATGTCTAGTTTTTTTCTTTTTAAAGTTCACTTTTTACGCAGTCGGGTTTTTGTTTTTGGAAATTCCTACTGGTCAATTATCATGAATTGTCAGGATTCAGAAGACACTTATGTGGCACGGGTTGATAAAACGAAACTTTAATTATCCACATTTTAGGTTTTTTGTTTATCGCATAAGGATATATTACACCACATTACCAACCCTCAATCGCGTGAGCAGATGTAGAAATTCCTCTAACTAAAACTTCGTGTGCCCTTAGTTCTGACCTCTTTCAGGCATTTGCCTGAAGTTATGATGAATGTCTGTGGTCCTGTGCCTACCACATATGTATAGGTAATAGGTTGTAGGCGTGACTGTGACCTTAGCCGCAAAACTAATGAAATTACCCTCCTTACATAGCATTACCCATCTGATTGTTGATTGACCCAGTTCTTTGATCGGATTCAATAAGTCACCGATATATTGCAAGTTCACGGTGACTTCAGAGGTCTTGGGTTCGATCCGCAGTCGGGCAATGTGTCATCAGGCTTCTTCGATTACGAAATTCTCAGTTGCAGCTTGAAATCTTGATTTGTACCGGGATTTTGGCAATAGGCTTTTTACCTTTAACATGGTCCCCACCGTAAACATAACTAGCGAAAGGACATTATTCAGGTTTCGAACATTTTGTACCCAACCATTAAAAAAGCCAGACATACAAAAAAAATACATTCAACAACTTTTACCATTACAACGAGGGTACCTATACAATGTACCCTTCCGTTGCTATTTAGTGAGAAAATACTAAATACCTTATTTTGATTGTAAGTATTTTAATAATATTAATATTATCATGTCTACTTATTTTTGGTAAGAACTGTTTGCATCTTTAAACGAATGTCCAAAATATTGTTGATAAAATACGACTTTTGATTGATAGTCAAAACTCAAAAACCAGGGAGTTAATTCTAGACTTTCGCTATAATATTTAAAAAAATCAAGATGTAATTTCCCATTCAAAAAAATATCTGGCCGGACTTTAATTGTCCGGTTCGAAATGAATGACCTCCCACAAGATGGACCGATGACCTTGTGAAGGCCGCAGGAATCCGCTGGATTCGAGAAGCGCAGAACCGGTCGAAGTGGAGGAGCTTGGGGGAGGCCTATGTCCAGCAATGGACGTCTTTCGGCTGAAATTATGTTGGTGATGAACTGAATGATGTCTTTGGGTGTACTGAACTGCCTACCCGTCTTTCTTATGAACGTGTGTTTTAGGTACCTACTGAGTATTATATTCACATGCATAACGCGTGAGTAGGTATAGTTAAGAAAGAGCTCTGTTATTACACAATTATCTCCTTAAGAAGATAGTCAAAGACAATGCTAATGATAAATAAGAAAATAACAATGTCTGATCGGTATAACGACCGTATCCCGCTTTATAGAAGTTTTTTGTTTTTTTTTTTGAGTGTGAGTAATCATAAGATCAGTTCTCCCGCTCAGGGTGGACCAGGAGGGCGTGTCAGACTTTTACTGACTAAAACCCACCCGTGTTCCTTCAGTTGCCTGTGTGCCAGGGGACACCTTTATTCATTGATTATGAACAGGCAACATGCAAAAGTTTCATTTTTAATTGAGCCTTACAGTAAAGACTTCTTCAGACAAGCCCGATGCGACACTTCTAGAACAGTTGTTCTGTGTGTGTTGTTTTCACAGAACTTGTTTTACGAGGGTCGCGTCACGCCCGTTTGAAGAAGCCTTAAACCGCATTAAGTTGGTATTATAAATTACATCACATTAAGAAAAATTACATAGATAATGTGAATTACTATATCATTAAGAAACGGGGTCAATAAACTATCATTTCACAACACAAAGGTTGTACCGAACTCTGTAAAGTGTAAACGGTCACTTGTCTCTGGTCGATGTCAAATATTACATAAAGTGTTATCACGTTGTTATTCCGAATGCATCGGGGCTAAAATTACTCTATGACTCTAGCGTAGGTACAGCTAGATAGTCGCCTCTTGCACAGACATAATATCATTAATATATTTACACATACATTATTGATTGTAATAGCCAATAAAACTCGGCGATATAACTCGCGTAGAAATATAATTATTTTACTCAAAACATCAATAAACTTAATTCAAAGAATCTAAGTTACCGAACTACAAATTCGTAGCTGTAAGTAATTTGTTTTAATGGCTCGCAAGTTCAAAGTTCAATGATACAGAAGAAGCTGATAATGCGGTGCTAGAATACATCATGACTTTATATGAGTTTCAATCATATTCATTAATGAAATAAAAATCTTTAATTCATTGATTCACTGACAGACAACACTGGACACTGACCACTCGTTCTAGAAGTAATTTGAAATTCCTTTTACAACCAAGTTATACACTAAACCCTCTTACTAATAAACACAGAATAATGTTATTCCAAGTTTAAACCTATGAAAAAGTATGGGTATTCCATTGTTATTCCTGGTGTAACTTTATTCCGTATTTTTTAGTAAGAGGGTAAGAAAGGATTTTTGAAAATTCATCCCATATCTGAGTTATGGAGGATGAATGTTTGTATGGAAGGTCTTTATTAATTCTGATGTGAATGCCATCGGGCACTTAATTGGCTTAAGTTACTCCATATTATAAAACTAAGTTCCCGGCGGCGCGGCGGCGTCTGTCTTTCGGTCTGTTTGCGATAAACTCAAAAACTACTGAACGGATTTTCATGCGGTTTTCACCAATAGACAGAGTGATTCATGAGGAAGATTTAGGAAGCTGCCGTATAAAAACGGGGGCGAAGCCGCTGGCAAAAGCTATTTAACTTTAATTCATTCAATCACTGACAGACAAACGCACAGCCTAAATAAGCTAACCTAAGGAACAGGATTTTTTTCAGAAGAGTTTCGTGTATCGTAAAAGAGCACGAAGAAGCCGTGAGGTTATACAGGAAAAGTTTTTATCCAGTGCGCAAATTGTAACCATGAATTCAGCATATCATTCTAGACCCCCTAGCGCAGAAATTTTTCGCCACATACATAAAAAAAAATCAGCTGTTCCATACATTTTGACCGCGTAGGTATTGCACTTTTCTATGAAACAGCAGATTTTTTTTTTCTGTACAACCAGCGAAAAATTTCTGCGCTAGGGGTTCTAGAATGATATGCTGAATTCATGATTACAATTTGCGCACTGGATAAAAACTTACCCTGTATGTAAGAAGCACTAAATCAGAAGTATTTTTTTTAATTCACCCCCTAAAGAAGTTAAATAGGCGATGAAAGTTTGCATGGAAGTCCGCCATTTTTGCCGATGGGAATCCCATCAGCACACGGCTTTTTCATTAGTAAATAAATATTGTTTATTTTCAGGAAATTATATTGTTAGTACTGGCTGTTTGCGGTGGTGCATTGTCTGCGATGCCATGCTGTCCGAGGAACGAAACTTTAATGCCAAAGGGTTACTGCGGTACGGAGAAAATGACCGTGATAAACTGTACGTATGGACGAATGGTGCTCAGGGACATCATCCTGGATGGCACCAAGGTGTCCACGTTGGATTCGCCCCACTACGTCTTTGTTGAAGACCCTAGCCAGTGAGTATGAAGCTACACATATCTCTTAATCATTTTATGATGGCTTACGTGACACATCTGAAAAGTTCGTGTCCACTTCAGAGATCTCATCATCATTATCATCAGCCTATAATGTTCCCACTGCTGGGACTCAGGCCTCCTCTCTGTGAGAGGGATTGGGCCGTAATCCACCACGCGGGCCCAGTGCGGGTACGGCTTCAGAGATCTATTTTGTTGTAAATACCTACATTAATTGTATAGGTCATGACTATTTTTTTCAAAATTACTAAATCAAGTCACGCCACATGATGCGTACCTAGTTGTTTTTTGTCATTTCAATAATTAAACCAAATACATACCTAATATGAAACCACAAAATATTTTTATGAGGTAAAATTAGGTACCTATGGCACGCAATAATAAAACTAGCCGAAAGCTTCAGACAAAGTTAGTTACGAGTAAATCACACCGTATACAAATTAGAAGCGAAGTTTCTTCATTAAATTGTCCTTATTTAATTTATTTTATAATTTGCCAGGTATTGCGTTGCCACCATGTACCGGAACAACAGTAACCACTCCCTGGGCACTGTCCCTGTGGCCGTGGTGTGTTTTGAAGAGATCTCCAAGACCAGCGACATAGAAACCAGTGGAATCTTAACACTTATCTCTGTGTTTTTCCTCGTGGCTACTATAGCTGTATATACTTACTTGCCACAGTTGAGGTAAGTCTGAACACAACTACTTTTAGCAATTACATTGGCAGCAGCCTAGAGTCTATATTTGGGCCTGGTAGACGAAAAAGGCTCAAACTTATGGGATTCAACCATTACTGCCGATATGTGCGTGGTGGGTACTATCGACCCGTGTTCCTTCAACTTTATACCATTTAAATACTGCTCACAAAATTATGTAGTGCTAGTGAAGTGTTCTAGTTTTAATATCATACCAATACTTTACGCCCATTATTCGATATCGTTGTGATAAATACGTAAAATTCTGTCATAATTTCATATTGTACGTTTTCATCGATTACTTTCAGAGATCTACAGGGGCTATGTTACATGTGCATGTGCGTCAGCATGGCCTTAGGATTCCTATCTTTGGGGATACTCCAACTGAGCCCAGGCTTCAGAGGCGAATTTTGTACAGTCACAGGTAAATTAACATTTTGATTCGTTCATTACTTTTAATGTACTGTACCTATACCTGTACTTTTGCATGTAGTCTACATAACTATTGCATTTTAGTTTTTTTGAAATTTTTATGATTCCAATAACTTTACTGTATGAACCATAACTTTGTGCTTTCCTTAATCGGTTGAATGCCGTAATTATAGAAACAATTAAAAAGCTTTTGTGTGTCTGGTTCAAATCTTTGCCTATGCAGCTGCTAGTGTAGCTTTTTGCCGCTTCTAAATGTTTGTTTGTTGCTTTTAGGTTTTCTCGTCTACACCTGGATGATGGCAACTTTCTTCTGGATGAATGTCATATCTATCAACGTATATCGCACAGTGCTGTAAGTTTAAACACTTCTATCTTACTTAACCTTTCCTCTTCTGCCTTGCCTTTTCCCAACTATAATAGGTTGACTTCCAGTCTAACCGGATGCAGCTGAATATCAGTATTTTTCGTGGAGGGACACCCTATCTGACCTCTATAACCCAGTTACTGGGTCACTTGTGGCTTCTGACGACTTGTAACGACTGTCAAAGATCCACGAATAACAGCCGGGACCAACGGCTTAAGAGCATTCATTCCACGCGGGCTGGCAACAACGCATTTATAGTAGTTTTTCGTGATTATTTCATTAAATACAAACAAAAGTACAATTTTTTTTTCAGCCAAGCACTAGATATTCTGTATTTATGATTATTTTTAACATTTACTCTTTAATAAAAATATTTAATCATACTAAATAATGCAAACAGAAAATAATTGACGGTTTGTCGATTTTTGTAATTAAATGGCAAAATCACTGCAAAAAAATAGCATACAAACAAGAAAATACCAATGATCTAGTGCATGGCTGAAAAACATTTTTACTTTTGTTTGTATTTAATGAAATAATCGCGAAAAACTGCTATAGATACGCCGTTGCCAACCCACGTGGGATGAATGCTCTTAACGTGCTGTCCGAAGCACGAGGCGTTATGCAAATATGGTCACCCATCTACGGACTACCCAACCTTGGCGACCGTAGCTTAACCTAATCGATGGACATATGCAGCTGTTATATGACTTGGCCACAAGCCCATGTATCTGAATTAACCTTTATACCTCCTTTATTGTTTTCATCTAAAATGTTATGTCTATCTACATATTTCTTTTCTCCTCTTCCAGAGATTCAACTTACTTAAAGAAGACGGAGAGGAAACAATATTTCATCTACAGCTGCTACGCTTGGGGCTGTACTCTTCTATTCCTTACCGTCACTCTTATTGCCAACTTCGTTGAAGGAGAACATTTCAAGCCAGGTTTCGGAAAAGGCAGTTGCTGGTTCAATGGTAAATAAAGTTTTATATTGATAATGTAAAAGCATTGGTAGCTGCGAGTTACGAGTCGTAGGTCGTAGATACTAACCCAGCAAGGCGTTAGACTTTGTGTAAATTCATCACCAGTGCTCTCAAAACGGTGAAGGAAACCGCCAAGTCCTTGAGCCAATAATTCGAAGACATGTGACATCTACCAACCCGCTCTGGGCTTGGTACTCCTTCTCATCAGATGAGGCCGGTGTCCCAGCAGTGGGAACGTTATGGCTTTATTATTTTTGATAATGAAACAGAGTTAGTAAATGCTTTGTCACATGCTTTGCAAGATGTTGATTTTCTTTTTTTGTAGGTCGTACCGAAACATGGATTTTCTTCTATGGCCCGATCGCAGTTCTTATTGCTGCTAATGTAGCTCTATTCGCCATGACATCGTTCAATTTATGGAGGCAAACTAGAAAATATGAAGTCAATACACTAAACGTCCTAAAACACAAGTAAGTATACAGTAGTATATTTTTTTGTACAAAACTAATGTTATGATGTTGTCGCACATTTTATATAACCATGATATAAATGTTTTTGTCAGGTTCCTTCTGTCTTTGAAGTTGTTCCTCGTCATGGGTATCTCCTGGATATTCGAGATCGCTAGTTTTGCTCATGGTACAGCCCACATTATTTGGTAAGCAATCCTAATCGTTCTTACTCTAATTTCTTGTCAGATTATACAACATTTGGCGCCATGGTCATGCCTTTGCCCGGGTTTACGGTTGTCGCATTTTTTCTCGAATACAACAAGCCTACCTACAAAATTAAAATCTACTTCTTTTTTAAATCATCGAAAGGCGTTGGTAGCCCAATGGTGACGGCTGCGACTTACGAGATGTAGGTCGTTGGTTTGAATCCAGACAGACGCTTCACTTAGTGCAAATTATTGCATCACACTGCTCTCAAAATAGTGAAGGAAAACATCTAGAACCAAAAATTCGAAGACATGTAACATGTATCAACCCGCACTGGGCCCGTGTGGTGGATCTTTCTTCGCAAAGAGAAGGCCTGTGGCTGTGTCCCAGTGGTGGGAGCATTTTAGGCTGATTATGCTGACACACGATATGGAATGAATGTTTGTATGAACATTCGTGATTGTCCATCTAACTACGTAAATCTGAGTTCTAACCTTCTTTATTTTATGTTACAGGAAAATCATGGACACGTTTAACTGCCTTCAAGGAGTCATCATTTTCTTATTACTCGTACTTCTGAGAAGGCGCGCCATGCGTGGTATGGCCAGCGAGAATGTTTGCCTATGGTTCAGTCGCCCTCTGGCGGAGAAACTTAGCCCGCACGACGATTCGGACGACCAACAGATATTGGGAGACGATACCGTGGAGGTCAGGCTAAATTGAAGTGGATCGCTCATCATATTCATCAAAAATCGTTTTGATCTTATTTCCATGTCACTAAGTTTAAATTATAACTAGTCAACAGAAAAATCCGATCAGAAATATACACCCAATATCATTTGTATTGAGATAATATTTATTTTCAATACAAAGCTTGTTGATGTAATTTTATTATTATGGGTTAGTAATGGAACAATAAAATCGATTATTAGTAAGTACAAATGCGCTATAGGTTAAGTATAATAATAGGTGCACCAATTGGTATCTGCACTGAATGAACTGAGCGATATAAATCACAAAAAAAAACATCTATGTAACAAGTCAAGTCTTTCACAATAATTCTGAAAATGAACTAATTGAGTATTTATAATGAGATATCCGTTTAACCTCTAAGATAAAACAATGTTTTTCAAAACATTTTGGCTGAAATCTACGTAAGTAATAATACCTATCCAACCATGTGCCATTTTAAATCTGTGTCAAAATAACCCGATTCAAAATGATCTGATATTATTACTATTGAATTTATTTATAATTAACTTTAAGCATAACCATTTTATGTGCCAAAAAATAAAGTGTAGTTATTTTAAAGAAGAAACTCAATATATATTTTTATTTTACATGTCATAATTAATTACGATTTTAATAATTTACTAGAATTTACTCGATGTAAATACTACAAATTAAGATTTTATTAATCATTATTTCCTAAAAGTAATTGTTTAATTATGTTTGTTTTTTTTTTTCAAGAATGCATTGCATGCATGCATTTTTTGGTATTTAATACTAATAAAAATATTTTAATTATTTTTGTCGTGTCTTTAAATAACATCACGCCTTGATTCCGCGAAGGGCTGATGTTTACATAGTACATCCATATTTCGCCGGCTATGTTTATGTCCCATGTAATAGGGGGGCGATCCTATTGCCACCAACCGGGGACAAACCCAGATTCCGGGCTCCTACTCCGAAATTCCAGACAGACCTCACCCAGAGAACCCAGGACCTCATGCTCAGCAATATGCGACCGCTAGACCAACGAGGCAGTCAACGTTTCATTCAAGTGTTTTCACATACCTAATTACTTATTTTAACTAAGGCCCAAAAATCAATGCTTTCCATCATGATTTTATTATGCTCTGTTACAACTTATATTTTTTACTATTTTATGAACTAGCTTCTGTCCCCAACTTCGTTCACATGGAGGTCGTAAGACAACACAATATAAGAAACATCAGCCACATTTATAATTTTTCGCTGTACGCACGGCTACACATCAAGCTATACATTTCCAGTTTACGCTGATCTCGCACTGTACGGAAATTCTATACAATGCGAGATCACCTTATACTGGAATTGTATAGCTTGATGTGTAGCCGTGTGTACACTGCATAAGTCTGCATTTCAACAGCCAAAATATATATTGTCAGGACTGTGAGTCATAACTATGTTTGCATTAAATTAAAAACAAACATAAGCTAGCAAATGTTATTATTTGCATCGCTCTAGGACGCTGCTGCCTCATCATCATCATCATCATATAGACTGATACACACTCAATCTTGCGCGAATTCGCCACGGATTTTCACTTTTAGTTTAGGAGGATGTAACCTAACCTAATGTTTGAACAAAGTAGTACAGATACAGAACAGAATATAGATTTCAGAACAAAAACGAATCATTGTGACTGTGCTAAAAAAATGTTATTAAGGTGAATGTTACTCAAAAGACCAAATGCCAAAGCCACAAACTTAGCGTTCCGACTCCGAAAAAGTAAAGTCAACTTCTAATAAACGCAGTGTTGCCATGTACACCGTAATTACGGTAAATGCACCGTATTCAGCAAAAAATTACCACCTACCGTCGAGGCATGACAACGGTGACAAAATCTACCGTAATCTGGAAAGATTAAGAATCCTGTTGTAAAAAAAGTTAACTAAATCAAAACACAATTATTATGTATTATGAACGCACTCCGGTCCCTAATATTTTTGTCCGACACTACAATGGTCACACCAGCAGGCAGTTCAGGGATTCCCCCTGTTTCGGGCCCTCTATAATGCAAAAAAATTGAGTTGACGTTCATTGATATTAATTTGGAGTAATATTACGATCGTTCCATTTAGTTACATGGCATTCCTCGAATTTAGTCTGTTTTTGGTAACTTGTCAAGTCGTCAAGTTTTTACAGTTTCTTTGTTTAGCTGTCGATTATTAGACAATATAAAGACAAAAAAACCGGAATAAACTCATAACTAGCTCCTATATAAGGGAATATTTTGACGCAGCAGTCTAATAAAAGACACGGACAAAATTGTATTAACTTTAACCTGATGATGATATGCTTTGGGCACGCCACGATTGCGGCGGTAAGTCCCCTCTTTGAGGAGTGGTTTGAGAGGCGGCATGGCGTCCTCACCTTCCGCCTGACGCAGGTCCTCACCGGACACGGTTGTTTCGGGAGGTTCCTGTTTCGGATAGGGCGGGAGGAAACGCCCGGGTGTTTCCATTGCGAAGATCGCCCTGAGGACACGGTGGAGCACACGGTGGCGGTCTGCCCGGCTTGGGCGGAGCACCGCCGTGTCCTCGTGGAGGCGATCGGCGGCGGCGATCTCTCGCGTCCGGCCCTGGTCCAGGCCATGGTACGGAGCGAGAGGGCATGGGGAGCCGTCACCTCCTTCAGCGAAGCAGTGATGCTCGCGAAGAGGGAGGCGGCGCACGTGAGGGAGAGGCAGCATATGCGCCCTCGCGACCCCAGCCGCCGCAGGATACGGAGACGCCCTGGGCGTCGGGAATCCCAGGCCGATTTCCGGCCACCGTAGGCATGGGCTTGCGGACGGCGAGTAATGGGTAGCTCGCTGTCCGGTAAGGACCAAGCCCAAGTCGACGGCGCGTTGTGTTCCACGCGCGCCTCAAAGAGATGTCAGCACAAAAAGTGATGGGACCCACAAGGGTCGATGCCTGCCAGGGGTGCGGGTTTGTTCGAAAGAGACACCACAGCCCCTGGCTTAAGGGCTACTGAAGGAACACGGGTGGGTTTTAGTCAGTAAAAGTCTGACACGCCCTCCTGCTCCACCCAGAGCGGGAGAAGTTATTTGATGATTTCCCATCCAAAAAAAAAAAACAAAAGAAAGATGATATGCTTAGAAAACATTTTTACAAAATGAGGAGATTTTGGTGTCACATTCAGAATAATTATAGTATTTATTTCCATACCTCTCCTCATTTTTGTACTTATATGTTTGTGAATTATTTATTATCTAGTAATTTTACTTGTATTTTTGTTTGATTAAAAAAAAAGTATACTACCGTTTTTCTCATAACCCAATCACCGTAGTTTTATAAAATCTACCGTATTTTGATAATGGATTTACCACCGACCAGATTTTGGACATGGCAACACTGAATAAACGTCAAACATCGCGAGTGCAGCAAACGGAAACGCAAACGAACCGACTTCAGAATCTCCGAATTAAATCCAAAGAATCAAAAAGTTTTATTTAGAAAACAATATTACCGTCTTTTAACATCAACTTACATGGTTTTATTATGTTTTGTGTTTGTGATCTTAAAATTAAGTTTAAGTGCCGTATTGTATGACAAACAAAGTGTCGATAAAAGCGACAAATACCTTGTAATGAAAGTATTAAAGATTCAATAACAAACATGTATGTAGTACTGTTAACATTATCATTATTGTGTGCGACGCATGAACTGCACGCGGAAGTTGGGGAGACAGATCTCAATGAGATATCGGACAAGCTGAATGGAGTTAAGATAAATAAATGCTGCGAAAATAACGAGATTGTTGTGGACGGGATATGTAGACTAGCCGATAGATATAACCAGAGTGAGTTTATTTAAATACCATGCAGAATGACTGTTAGAAACTACCTACTTAAAATTCCAAGCTAATAATTACTTTTGACTGTATTGTTTTGGGTTATTAATAAACAACTTTTTTTTTAAAGCTGACCATTTGTTATGAACAATACAATTCGGGCTTTGGGAATGTTTTGAACATAACAGTAATACTTTAAAATTACTGATGAAATAATATTGTGCTTATAATTTACAGGTTTGTGGACACCACAATTTAAGACTGAGGATGGCAACGATGCCAAAGTAAAATACTTTAATTATGTGTATGGTGTGCCAGACTGTGCCACCACACAACAGAGAGCTATATTTGATTTAGGAAAATCTGAAGATACGTAAGTAATCTCATATACATGTTTCAGTCATGCTCATGAGGTCAACTCATTAATAATTATTATGAGAAAAAATC
The DNA here is from genome assembly GCA_949987655.1 of Polymixis flavicincta. Taxonomy (NCBI): domain Eukaryota; kingdom Metazoa; phylum Arthropoda; class Insecta; order Lepidoptera; family Noctuidae; genus Polymixis; species Polymixis flavicincta. Next base: position 12,109,425 of record OX465191.1, on the reverse strand, counting down.
CCAAATATGACAAACTGCATGTCAATTTATGAGAAGCGATGTCCCTGTCAACTTCCATATTAAACAATGAATTGATTGAACACAGCAAGCGAAATAACATCTTTGCAAAAAAGAGAATTTTTGCAAAGTTGTTATTTTGCTTGCTAGTTAGTTACCAACCAATATAATTTACTTTACAGGCTTAATTTATTAACTGATGGTCGCTTACGCCACATTATCAACCACCAACCCAGTTCAGATGTGAAAGAGGAGCCAGTGATTAGCACGTTCAGTTTACATGAGAGCATAACAATACCGGAAGAGAAGGAACCTTCATCGTACATACACAACCAAGCAAAATACTGCATGGATAAGGTGGGGATGCATACCGTAGAACATTGTAGTGTTTATAATAACACCACCGTAATCATCACATCATCAATTTAGCACCAATTTAATAAATCTTATAAGTTTTGGGATGGTGAAAATGATAAAAATCATCATTTCAAATCATACATTAATCAAAGTCAAAGCATTTATTTCAATTAGGCACTTAAAAGGCACTTTTGAACGTCAACATTTACATTAAAACAGAATTGATTCTAGTCGCCCATTCCAAAATGTAGTTTCGTACGGAGAAGAACGGGCAAGAAACTCCACCGTTATTGTTTTAAAATGTTATAAATCAAATTACATAATACAGAATATCACTTGATTTCATTTAAAAGTATCAAAAAGCAAATTGATGGAGTAACCTCCTACTTCAGAGTAGCTATATAAACACTGCATTATGGTTTTTTATAATAGAATTTGGGTTAATTTTAAATCTAGCCTGTTATCCTGACATTTAACCTAATATAGATAAACTTTCAAGTAATCATTATCAGTGAATGACATTAAAAAATCTTCCACATTCCATTTTGTTTGAGCTTGCTCCCATCTGAGTCATTAGGTGACTCAACTTAATATTATGCAAAAAAGAGTTTCAATGGAACTTCATTTCATACATATAGTTATGTTGTTTTAATGGAAATACCAGCATCAAGGTTTAATACCACTGCTCATTTAAATAATAAAAACTTCAATGATTTATACATACAATCTATGTAATTCTATCTATAATTCATCGAGTTGTTACTGTAAAGTACCATTCATAATGTAGTTCCAACTTGCATTTCATACTTCATCTTCATACTTAGATAATTTAATGTATGTGTCATAGAGTATTCCCAATGTAATCCTATGTAATCATAACGTGTGTTACATTAGCTCTCTCATTCTTGTAATAAAATGCTTACTTTCAGATTTTAGTAACACAAAAAGACACGCAAACAAAAAAACCTGCCAACATAACAGGCGCCTATGCATTAGTATGTGTACCGGAGGTCAAAATAAATTGGAAAGACACCAATTTTCTCATGAAGAAGATCCTTAACCCTGTATTCCATGCTATTGCAATGATCTTGTTCTTACTGGTGGCCGTGATATACTTTGTGTTGCCTACCCTCCGAGACCTGGCTGGTAACATAATCACAACTATAAACATATGTCTGATTGTGAGCCAGGCAGCAGACTTGGTCAGAATATTCACCGAGTTCAGTAACCATGTCAGCTTTATGGTTACTGGTAAGTAGAGAGCCCAACGATAAATGCATGACAATTATATTGTTGCATACTACATATTATTGCATTAAGGGTTGACATTTTTCTTTTGTTTTTCAGATATTATCTTGTATATCAGTCTACTGGCAGCTTTCTTTTGGCTAAACAGTTTTGGTTTTTATGTATGGAAAACGTTCAAGTATGTATTTTACAAGTACGCATTTTTTATTACTAATACAGTCGTTGTAAAAAAATATAATATTGTAAAGCACTTTTTAAATGTAATATTTGTCCTGAAAGCTTATGTAATGCACTTTCACTTGTGTTACTCTAATGCACGTATTCACTAACACTTCACAACACCTAATTGTTATTAAAGATAATAATAAAAAGAGGCATGTCAGTTTGTGTGTAAGTGGTAATCAGTAATAATATCTGGAACTGCCGGTCCAATTTGAAAAAATATTTTTGTATTTAATAGCCCAATTCTTGAGGAAGATCACAGGGAAAGTCACAGGCTATGAAGGTAAAACGAAGTAATATTGCGGGTGAATGCGATGCTACATAATAATTATATAGGATATTTATTTTATGTTCAAACAATAAATTTCACGCGAACAAAGTCGCACAAAGAAGCTAGTGCCTTATGCAACGCACTGTTGCATCTTCAACCAAAACTGCTAAACCATTTTAATCCAATAACAATATTTTAAATTAGACATATGCATGAAAATTTACACTATAATCTATACTTAAGGCATGGCAGAGCCCGAGAAAATTAAAACCGTTTTGCTTGAGCGAACCTAGAATACCAGTAAACAATTGTCTTTTTGGGAATGACATCTTCTCACAACGACAGCAGGTCAACCTGAGGTTGGCGGCTGGTTAACCGGGCTTTCCTGTGGCTACCTTAACATATTAAGGCCTCCAGCCAGGGCTTAATAACTTAAAATTAAAGCGACTACACGCTAAGCGCACTGATACACCTGTGGGGTACCGTACTCGGCTTCGGGCGTCGTTGGAAGTGGGCAGCAAGGGACGGACTGGATCGGAGTGAATCAGTAAACAAGGCGATTCTTATGGATAAATTGTATTTACAGATCTCGCAACGTGTTCCTACGCGTGACTGACGTTCGCAAGTATTGCTATTACTCGAGCGTCGTGTGGTTCTGCGTCCTAATCATGGCGGGCATGGCGATATGCGCGCATTTCCTACTAGATACCGGTACTAATCCGAACAGGAAGGCTAGGATCCAGTTCTCTTCGTCAATCATCATTGACGATGAGGAACAGGAAACTATTGGTAAGATGATTCATCAATATTTATTAGCACATTACACTGAAATTTTAAAACGGACTTCAAATGGAAGATTTTCAATTTGACTATTCTTACCTGTATCTATCTTTCCCATGTAAGTACCAGAATATTTGAACGCTATTTTCACCCGCTTTAATATTTTTTACACTAAAATGTTTATTTTTATTAATCACTATATTCTTATTTTAATGTTATTGAAGATTATTTTCCACTTTTTAATTAGGTGTTATAAAAGCAATCTCCTTTTTGGAAGTTGATTACAACTTCCTACTGATTATAAATGAGTACGTTCAAAAAAAAGCTAGAATCTAAGTTCTGTAAAGCTTGTCCAGTCTAACCAGTTAGTACCACCAGTTGAACGAAGCAATTTTTTTTCTGTTCATTTCAGGATTGCTCGGTATCGCTATTTTCTTCACCCCGGTTGCGTTCACCATAATTTTCAATGTGTTCTTTTATGTCACAACATTGAAAATCATAAAGAGGATTAATATCTACGGCAGAATTCACCATAAACTTAAGGGATGGTATGTACAACAACTATTACGATTCTTACGCCGCGTCCTAACCAAAAGCGATCGTCGCGCTCTTTTATTTGTATATGACTAATGGATTTTCAGCCGAAAACGAAAATGATTTAGACATTAAACAATATTAATATTTCTGCTTTATGTGAAGAAAAATTATAACAGAACCTCGCTTTACAGCTTCAAAATAAAACCGCGCCCGTTTATGACAGATTGGTGAAACCACGAGCGGACCCGAAGTTAGCCAAAGTCATCTTTTATTGCTGAGCTTAACGAAGTAGGTAGAATGACGCGTGACAATCAATTCAGATTTTCGGTTTTGCCGAAGCTTCGGCTGGTTTATGGAAGAAAACCAAAATATGACCGAACCATGAGTTATTGATCAAAACCGAAAACGAAGCTTCGGTCGTTCACTAAATATGACATACTCGCGCGGTCAATCAAGTCGCGTATTGCACGACGATTGCTTTTGGTTAGGACCCGGGGTTCAAAAATATCTCGCCTTCCTGCAATAAATTATTTACTTACAACAATTATTATTTGTTCCAGCTTTAATTTATTCCTACAACTATTCATGATAATGACAACAGCATGGCTGTTTCTTTTGTTGTCATGGCTCAACATAGATGAATTACTATACGCACACATATTCGTCAATCTACTCCAGGCAGTTTTAATATTCTATGTGTGCATCGTACGACAGCCACATGTAACGTTTTTGTTGCGCAAGAGTTGTTGTTATGCAGAGCCTGTGCCTACGGGTGAGTGGGGCGACGAGATGACTCACATGAACGGAGGAAATTACTGACAGATCAACGAATATCAAGTAGAATCTCATGTTAATGAATAGTTGTTTTGAAGCCGATATATGTCACTGTAAGCTTGTGAGCGCCGTTAGTTTATAATCTATCTCGCGAGATTAGAAACTGTCGATAAATTGTGAACTGCAAAAACCAGTTCCAATTTAACGCACTATTTTCGATAGTTTATAATCTGGCCGTCAAATTGTGAACAGGTATCAAGACGGATAGTACAGAGGCCAGCACATCAAGCTACCCCAATCTGTCAAATTTCTTTGATAGTTTTTCAACGTTATTACAAAGGAATAAGGTTTATGTTCAATTGGGAAAATTTGACAGTTTGGGATAGCTTGTCCTGCTGGCGACTGTACCTCACGCTATTACTAAATAGTCAAGTAACTGCCACTAACTTGGAAGTAGCGCTCGCCGACCGCTGCCGCGGCACCGCTCGCATCGCTCGCTCGGCTCGCGTGCGATTGGTCGCAGTTTTAACCTAACCTATTTGGTCGGTAAGCAGTATGATGCACTTCACAATTTATCGACAGTTTTTAATCTTGCTAGATAGACTATATATTAACGGTGTTCACAATCTTATTGTAACATATACATTAGCTTCCACACACGGTAGTACGAATGTGACATATTTTAAATGTGACGAATGAAGCTATATGACACTATAAGTAGATATAAATACTTATCATGATAAAATAATTTGTTAAATATTAAACTCAAGTATCACAGTTATACATGTCCTGTGTACAAATGCGTGTGCCTTGTGAATGTGCTTCAAATTATGATTTCGAAGCACCTACTTAGTACATAAGTTATTTTCTCTACTAGACAACTAATGCCACTCTCTGAATGTTAGTAGTTATGCCTGAACTGTGATTTATGTATTAATTATGTATTGGAACCAAGTGTCTTATTAATTATATATAATTGTCAGTATATTGGAGCAGTAAAATATTCAAGCCTTATTGGCATAAAGAATGTTGTACAAAATCATAATGAAGTGTTAAAAAAAAGATGTTGAGTAATAATTGTTTCTAAATAAACAATATTTGGGTTGATCTCTCGTCGTTAGGAATTGATTGCTCATAAAAGATACTTAAAATTATTTTTTAAATTAACAAAAGTTACTAACAAATAACAAATGATATGATTGTAACATGAGAGAGACTATAGATTGCCATCGACATTAAAACAATGAGTGTACATACTATGAATACGAGGCTTTAATGTATGCTATCTATTTGATCAAAAAACAACATAATATCCGTCCTTATTCTGTATTATAGCAGCTATAGGTGGTTAGTGAATTTATATAAAAAAAATATGTATTGTATACGCTCTCTTGCACTATCAAATATAAGAATAAACTGTCATTTTATAATTATGTTTAATATTTTAACTTGGACTTTCTGTCATGTCGAAACTGTAATGACAAAACGCATTTATGATTATTTTTTAATTCTTTTTGAATTTACTTTAATAAACGCAGCTAAGAACATGAAATCGTTTTGTTTAGATATTTCCTTTGGTTGGGTAGTTGAAGAATGAGACAAAATACACAGTAACAATTATGGAAATCTATTTATTTGAATCCATCAGAGCTCTAAGGGGTAATTTCCATATCTGTCAAGAAGGTTCGCATTCAGATTTCAGTCTCAATCTGTTAGAAACACCCCTAATTTCCCTACAATTTTGACAAGGTTGTGACATTGATTGCCGCCGAGATGAGATAGCGACTAGACTTTGGACGTTTTTGACTACGGGAACTAGCTTCCTGATAGTATTACGTCAGCATTTCAATGTAACTTTTGTTCTAATTGTCGATGTTTTACGCATCTGTTCCCCGATTCAGTTTTATATTGTGTCGATGATATCATCCACATCTGGCCTTCGAATGAGCTACGGATTGGATATTTGCTTTTTTATACTTTCCTCTTCAAAAGAAAGAAAACATTAATTTTTTTTTGTAAGTTCATGATTTATTTTAATAGGGTTACTTGTAAAGAAAAAATATCTCTATGATCTACGGATGGCATCAATACCTAATACCAAGTGGCATGACACCGCGCTCTAATGTACCGGAAAAATAAGAATCTCTTAATCAAATTACACTATTTAAAACCGTTTTCACTGGTACACAGGGACTAGTATGAAAAAAAAGACGGTATATTTATTCAAATACATATCTTAGGAATATTCTTAGAACATTACTCTATAGCTCTTCAGACTTCCGTGTGTAACAGCGACGCTATGCTAAATATAATATCACTTACCTGTGAAAAGAGTTGTCCCTCGGGCCTGCGCGTGAGTGCCGACATCTGGCTGCGCACGACCAGGTGACTGTCGTCCATCACTGTGTTGAAGAACCGCCGCGTCGGCAGCAGAGCCTCCAAGTCTATCATTAGCTCCAGAAACCGCTCACAGTATCTGTAAAATTATATTTTTGTTACCGAGTTGTAAAAAAAGAACAAATTACCATTACCTGCCGGGATTCTTGAATTAATGAGGTCTTCCAATAACTTTCGGTTCTAAAGTTCGAGGTGTCGAAGACGCGAATATTTTCGGAGACTTGCTTTGTGCTGTGAACAAATGGTGGGTGTTTTGTTCACAGCAAAAAGCAAGTCTCCGAAAATATTCGCGTCTTCGACACCTCGAACTTTTTCGACACCTACATTTTGAAACAGGGTGCGTAATTTCGTTCATTCAAATCGTGGTCGTATTTTAAAACTAGTGTAATTGCATCCCGTAATAGAATGACATAAAATCACGCCTTGTTGGTTTGTAAGGCGTGACGATAAGCTTATTATAATTATTTGCTTAAAAACACTAGCAGCTAATTAGCTGATGCGTATGTATCAAAAAGCTTGGAGATATGTAATCTGTCTATTCAATTCTTGAAGTAGTTCCGTGTGGGAGCCATCACATTTTCCGGGAGCCTTTCCATGCTGTTACAATTTGGTGAGAGAAGAGGTGCTTCAAATGCTTTTTTTTTATGAATAGGGGTATTACACCCATTTTTGAAAAGTATCCTAATTAGATTCAAAAGTGCTAATAAACCACTGAAAAATACAACATTTTTATTTAATCGATTAGTGCCGTAACAATGCATTTTATTTTGCATTTTCAAATTTCGCGCGTAATTTGACGAAAATTCTGGACGCAGTCATGGACGCCATGTTGCTCTGTGGGTATGACGTCAGTTTGCTGTGTAGACAAATATATATATGTGTGATATTTTATATGATAATTGTTTATAATTTAAAAAAAATAGTTATTATTCTACTTATCGTTGGTTTGCTATTCCTGAATGCAAAATATTATCGAAATAAAAATTATGTTGGTTACGAAAATAATAAAAGTACAAACGCGCCGTATGACGTAATAAAGCTACTATTTCATGGTGTTCAAAAACAAATTAAATAAACTGAAATCTTTGAATTGAATTATAAAATTTATTTTGTTATTTCATGATATAAAACTAACATTTTCGACTGCAATTTGCCTATAGAAGCTATCTCAATAATATTTTTTTAGATTTTTTTCACATAGAGTAAAATACCCTATTTTCCCATAACTTAAGATAAGCAGAAGCTTGTTTTAGGGAAATTACAATAAGAGGTTGAGTTATTACAATAATAAGTACTGATTGTATAAAGAGGTATATTCCAATTTGATAAAAACTATTTTAATTTGAAGATTGGGACGATATATTATTATTTTAACAGAAAAATAAAAATAAATTTATTTAAATCCATTTTCTCCATTAAAAACGATTAAAATCAAATTTCTTTTTCGTTGTTTTGAATTTACCTCCAAAACGCTCCTTACGATGACTTTTTATCACGTGACATCGTTACGTCAGCTTTGTGTAAACTAAAGTAGTTGTAAACAAGTGAATGTCGAGTTCAAAATTAACAAGATTTTTAATGGATAGAAAGTGGTATTACTGGTTTGCGGTGCCTCTGTGCACAAAATACTTCTAAAACTACGCCACAAAAAGTATTTGTACCGGTACCGTTTACACAAAGCTAACGTCACGTGTGGTTACGTGATAAAAAAGTCATTGGAAGGAGTGTTTTGGCGGTAAAATCGAAACATCGAAAGATACATTTGATTTTAAAATTGAGAAAATATAAATAAATTTATTTTTATTTTTCTGTTAAATATTTCGTCTCAATCTTCAAATTAAAATAGTAAAAAAAAATTACCCTATTGACATGATAGAACCCTTACCTCACAGCATGCGAGTCTACATCCCCCGTCTCCGGTATACTCTCCAATATGCGCATGAACTTGATCATCAGCCTCTGCAGGTACAGTCGCTCCCAGCTCAGCTTTTCAAGGAGTTCAGGTTTATCCTTCTTTTGAATAGCGCGCCAGTATTTCCGCCATTTTGGAACTGTTTTGAATTCTTGGTTTCTTCGACCTGAAAACAATGTTAATTTTAGATGTAATGTTATTACACTTGGACATTTAATTTTGATACTTATTATTAACTAGCTTTAGCCCGAGGCTCCGCCCGCGTGGATGTCTGTTATCTCGTTAAAAAAGTAGCCTATGTCCTTCTCCATATCCCAGGCTATATCTCTGCCAAATTTCATGACGATCGGTTCAGCGGTTTAGGGGTGAAAGCGTGACAGACAGACAGAGTTACTTTCGCATTTATAATATTAGTAGGGATACGAGCATCTACTTTAGGCTTTTGCGCCACCAGCGTACAGCAGGCCTAGACAAAACACATTACCTGCGGAAAGGATACGTCGTGTCTTTTCCGCAGGTAATGTCATTCCCATAAATTTTGGCGCAGCGTTTGGCGTGAACGCTAACATAAATGTATTTTGTCTCTAGGCCCTGATTTCATAAGTCTGTAGACTGTTGAGATAAAATAATTGACGATTACCGTCTCTCATGACCATTGTTGGCTGGACTGACTCGCGTTTCTGAGTATTTTGTATATGACCTACTCAAATGTCCTGCAGATCCGATAGCGTCGTGCGACGAGTTGTTGAGCTCCCTAAAATAGGGTTGAGCATGCTGTTGGGACATTCATCATTCGCTAATACGTACGTACGGACCCAATCCCGGTACCCCAAACATACACATGATGGTAGACCTCTACCATAGAATATTTTTGTCAATGGCAATACCTATGGAGTGGCCGCTACACCTACGAGATCAAAATGTATGGAGCAATATTTATTTTTTTTTCAATCAATAACTTGACGCAAAATGTAAGTCCCCGCCTGGACGATTAGAATCATGTTCTGAATCCTTGACAACGGGTGGCGCGTCCATGTCCCTGCCACCCCGCATGCACCAACATTTAATTTCAAAATTCCGGTGGTACAGTAGGATCCAAAAGCGGAGTACCAATCTCAAAAAGTAATAGATTGACACTACGGTTTAACTTACGACCTTCTTATATTAAGTAATTTCTATACTGTAGACACACACACTCTCATACGTTTACAAATGATTGTATTCCATAAATTCAACCGTTAAAGTAAATGACGTGATAGCTTAGTGGTTCCTGAACTTGGATTAGCGCCATCGTGCGCAACGAGTCTCGGGTTCGAATCCCACGCGCGGTGTGCGGCTAGCCTTTTTATTGTTTTAAAAATCGCTTTTGACTATAGTTTCTTGTTCTATTCGTCTTGTTCACTAAACTCGTAAAACTTTATCAATATACCCACAGAAACCTAAATAAATTTAAATGATAGTTAACTTACGACTCATTCGACGTGACATATAGAACGGTGTTGGTTGTTATTGTGTGCTAGTGACGTGTGTTTAATCTATTAGCGGTCTTCTAGTTCATTTTAAAATGTAAGCAAATTGAATAATAGAAATGAAAGCGAATATTATTGCGCTGCATAAAAGCGGACTTAAATATCACAAATAACTGATGAAACCGGCCTGAGTGTGAGTATTATGATTTAATTATTTTATTAAGCACTTATTTAAAGTATAACTGCTGATCCTTGTAGTAATTTTTAAACGTTTTATAAATATCATAACGTCTAAATAGAAGAAAAATATAAAATTTCAAAGTAAATTTATTTCCTAGATTAAATATTTATGTGAAATTTATATTTCAAATAATTTTGTTTCTAAATAGTAATAAATATTAGTATGTATTTTGTTTAGTAGCCTAACGGTACCCCTTTTTTGTTTTAGTGAAATACTGTGAGTCAGTGGATGAAAAGATATGAGGAAGGGGGTAGCCTTGCCCGTCGAAAGCAAAGTGGAAGACCCCAGCTTATAAAAGAAAGCGACAGCACAAGTGGTTTCAAAAAGACAAGACATTTTGCCAAATTATTCATAGTGCGCTGTGCACTCCACGCAGAAGGTTTGCATCATGGAAAACCAGCTCAAAAAACATAAACATTAACATTAAGATATAAATTAGAAATATTTATTATTATTGACTTTTATTGATTTTAGTAATATTCACATAATATTGTGTCATATCCGTAATATGGATTATTTCGAGGTTTAGTTTCAATCTTCTTTTCGTAATGAAAATGATTACTTAAGCTATAACTTCGATAAGTCCTATTAAATACAATTTGTTAACTTTGAGGTTTGAGAGAACTAACTCACTCGCAGTAGATTTATTCCAATAGTAGTACTACTGAGTCATTTAATTGTATTGTGACAACTTGTCTGCATTTGTTATTTTTACGTGGGTAGATTTGCGTAGAAAAATGTGATTTCTTTAGAGTACCGCACATTGTAGTAATTACAGCACAATATTATTATATTACTAAGATACAATAGCCTGATTATCATGGTTCACCAATTAGCTACTTTACTTCAATAATTGTTCTTTATGAGAAAATAAACTGTTAACAAGAAGTTATTAGTAGTTATTTTTATACCTATACCTACTTCATAAAATTATAACGAATAAACATTTTGTAATCACATAATCTTCTTAATCCTTTGTTTAAATAATAATTTAAGTAATTTTAAAAAAACATTCTCGTATAACGAATAATAAAAGAACTGATGAAATTGTTGAAAAGAAAAATAAAAGTCTCTTCGGGAGATTTGAACCCAGACTTTTGTGTTTCTTAATCAATGACAATACGCTGCGAGCTACCGATACTTGATATTAGACCGTGAATTTTAGCGATCGTATCAACCGACCAAGGTCATACGTAGTTACTACGTAACACAGTACAGCAGAGACAGAGTACTCTGTGCGACGGTATGTTTTTTGTATCTTTTGACGACAGTGGTGTATGAGTACCTACTGTGGTGTGCGGTCTGGTTACATCACTTATACACACAGCTGTAGGTACGGCCTGGACCGCGAGTCATAGCAATATAACCCTTAGCATGAGAATGGACTCTTGACCGCGACCGTACATACCTTCTTGCAAGCTGATCCACATACTAAGCGACACGAGTCGCTTGACCTGGTCTCTACACAGCTGCACCTCCATGCTGCCGAAGCAATGGTTCAGGAACAGGAGCAGAGCCGTTTGTTCTCGCATGTTGCTTCTCGAACGATCATCCTCTACGCTCGCGCGGAGAACTTGCTCGAAGAACGCTGGGAAGTGTTCTGGTTTCGTCAGGAATGCCTGGAGCGAGAAAAGATTTAATTTATTAAATTACGCTTACACCTCTGCCACTCATGTGACGTCATATAATGTTCCCACTGCTGGGGACACAGGCCTCCTGTCGGTGAGAAGGAGCGGACCATAGTCCAACGCGCGGGCCAATGCAGATTGGTAGACGTCACAATGTCTTTGAATTTTTGGTTCTAGGACTTGCCAATTTCCCCACGATGTTTTCCTTTCACCGTTTTGAGAGCAGTGGTCACAATATCATTTGAACTAAGTAAAGTGTGACAGTGTCTCTTCTAACGATAGCATTATTTTATCAATTACTCAATTTATTAATTACTATTCTATTATTTATTTGAAATCGGGGCAGAAGTCTTCCTATAGCACCGGAGCACTGATCTATGACCATATTAGTTTTGTTAAATAAATATTTTGCTGCAATTTCATTAAAACAGAATCAATGCCGCCTAATGCCGGCTTAGATCCTATGTCGAAATGCCTCACCTGCCAAGCAGGCACTCGTTCGCGAAACTTCTCGTTGATCATGACGATAATGGACATCATGTGCGCCTGCGAGGCCTCGCCCGCCGTGTAGTGCGGCCATAGGTAGTTCTCTAGGTACTGGGAGAACTCCAGCATCATGATACGACGTACTGAGAAACTGGAAATTATGAAAAATTATTTTTAATATTAATACTATTCTAAAGATCAATAAAATATAAAATGAAAAAAAAAAAAATAAGGGGATACCTAACATATGGGAAATATGGGTTTAAAGAAAAAGGTTTCTAACCTTTTTTTCACATCACACACCTTTCATTTCATACCCATTGCTCGGCGGCGTGGTGGATTAAGGCCCACTTCCTCTCCCAGAGAGGAGGTCTGTGTCCCAAGTAGTGTATATTATAGGCTTATTTTCCGGGCCTCTCGGGCCCTTTTTTATCTTCATTATATTAATACAAAATCGTTATTTCATAACTCTATTGTTCATTATCGGTAGGGAGATATTCATACTATAAAACGTTTTTTTAAGTTAACTACATAATTGAAAAAAAAAGATTAAAAAGAAATATCTTCACTTTATTATGAACACAGCAACTAAACTATCTTTAATAATAACTAACAAGTATTTTGGTACAAACTACTTGCACTAACCATGATAATTCCAAATCACTATAAAACTTCTTATAAACATAAAACTTAAACAATAAATAATTTTAACTTAATTTATATTTAGCTGCTAGTTATAAATATAAAAATATTGATATTATTTTGAACTTGTTGTTACACAATAAATAATAAAATATGGAAACACTGCACCAGTATCAAAAAATAACTGGTGTTTTGCAAAAAAAAAATAGGTCATTGCACCCACTCTATGAGGCTGTTGACCCCTATACTGTTCATTTGTTTAAATCAGTTAGGCTCAGAAGCAAGTTGTGCTTGCATAACTTATATTTATTGTGCTATTTCAAGTATTTTAAGTTACTTACTGGGATCCAAGTATTTCTGCTTGGTAGATTGACTCCACAATAGAAGCATCATAAGGTAGGTGGCTCTCCTTAGTTTGTGGTGACCAGTACTGATTAGCAAGCTGTGGACAATGCAACCATGTTGATTTGTTAAACAATTCCATGTGGATAGTTGCATAGATTTGCTTTAATGGGTTTTATTCATAATGTAATACCAGTAGGCTCATTGTAAATTAAAATTATGTGTGAACATGACTGCCTAGATGTTATTACACATTTTAAACGAATTTCATGTTGGATTTGTACTAGATCAGATGGGCTTGTCAATGCTGGTTAGCGGCTGGCTGATGGTTTAGGCTCTAGATTTGATTAAATTACATAATATTTTATGCATCTTAGTTTGGTCCAGAGACACGCAAATTGATTATACCTAACATCATACCCACCTGAATAGTATTACACTTACTTTTTATACCGCATGACCCAAAATGCCATCTCCCTTTTGCACACCATGTGAAACAACAAAAATTTTACACATGAAAAGTACTAATAACAAGATCTAGTTACTACTACAGAATGTGGAATTGCACGAAATATGTTTGTCATCTCTTTAACATTATTGTAACTATTTTCCTTAATACCACAGGTACAGTCACGAGCAATAACATGTATACACTTACCAACTTTTAAAAGTAATTTTCTCCACTTTTACTAATTGTAATCTTATTTTATTATGAAAATAATATTTTGGAACCCACACTGTAATGAAATATCTAAGTTATATCAAGGCTGCAATCGCTATTTAAAAGAAAATCGCTTTTGAATTTGGCGATGTGTTTACATGTTATTGCTCGTGACTGTACATTGCCGCCATAACGCGAACTCTCGATGTCTAGCTGTACATCACAGAGCGCGACCAGTGGTCACGTTATCGCGACAATGTAGGCTTTGCATGAAAATGTATAGATTAACTAGTGAAGTTGACTAGGGATTCGAATACTACGGGCAGTCTACTGAGCGTGAGGTTATGGTCAGTGGCTCGTCTTAGTGGTATGGTCCAAAGAACTATACTACCTATTTCTTTACTCATTACTTGGTCAACTCATTTTAACAACTTGAATTCTTAATAACTGGTCTATGGATGAGGCTATATGAGATATAAATCAGATAAAAATGTATACCTGCAATCAATCATGTTAGGAGTACAAATCAATAAACTATATTCTGTTTAGTCTCAGAATCAATATTATTATGGTATTTATTTTGTTTATTTTAATTATCAAGTAGTAAGGAAACTGGTTCAGTATTGACATATTAGCTCAATGGTATAACTAGGTATTAAAGGAAAAATATGTTTTAAATCATTTGAGCCAACTAGAACCATTGTGAACTCAGAGATCCACAACCTAAAGGTTGTATGTCTTTTTTATGCAATCTATTTCGTTTTGTCTGTGTGCATAAAGAGACTATGTTTTAATCTTGGGAGCTTAAATTAGATTTTTTGTTTATTTGTGTCTCAGATAATATTTTCAACAAAAATAATAATGGAATGCAAAAACAAAAGTTGACTGTCTCTCTATCTAGTGTAATTTAACATTTTGGTCAGTTATTATTACTTAGGTACTTGTCACTTCACCAATCTGAAAAATTAAATTTGGGGATGTGTGATTTGTGAATGTGACATACATTTACATTTTTATGTTTATTGGGTACTTTTAGGTTTTACAAGAAAAAGGTTCTTATGAAGAAGCCAAAACATAAAAGAAATACATAACATAAGCTTGTAAAGTTTGTTGGTTAGGTATAAGGTGCCGAAATATTTAGAGGTTGTAAATAATAACAAAAAATGGCCGAAAATAAATGGGGGTCAGAACCCCTTCTGACGTTCCGAACCCCTTCGCGGCTTGTCATGTGGTAATTATTTAGGTTCGTCTGAGTTCTATTAACTTCTGCAGTTCATGTTCATTTTACCACATCCTTCTTGCTCTTAACTAAGATTTTGCATTATTATAACATTTCTGTAACATTGTCCATTTGTAGAAATGGATACGGACAGAGTTTTACTACAAATATAAAGTATTTATCGGGTGCTTTTCTTTTATAATTATCCAATGTTATGAAATAGATAACCTAACTTACCTGAGTTATTCGATCAGCATTGATTTGAGAAAGGGTCGGCAGCGGTATTTTTGGTTTATCAGAAGGTGGAGCGGCATCTACTTTCATCTTGATCACTGTTTTATCCTTCAAACGTTATTTGGAAATATATTGAGTGCAATACGCGTCTGTAAACAAAATAAACACCAAATCAACTGAGCCGAAATGACATCATTCATGAGTTCATGACATGACCTGACAGCCGGTCTGGAAGGAAATGTCAAAAACTGACATACTGAGTAAAGAACTGCCATAGCTAAAAATAATTACGTTCCTTTTGACGAAAAATTTACTATATCAATACTCTTAAGGAAACGGTGAAAACGAAAATGAGCACAATACAGGAGATATAATATATGCAACTTGTAGATTGCGAAGTGACGAAGTCGCAGGACATTTTGTCCACCTATCGAGAATTCAAAACAAGTTTGGGCATGTACATGCGCCAGCAGCTCTGGCTATCCCAAACTGTCAAATTTTCCCAATAGAACATGAATCTTATGCTTATGCAATAAAGTTTAATTTGGAATAAAGTTCAAAATCTATCAAAGACATTTGACAGATTGGAGAAGCTTGATGTGCTCTGTACAGACGCCAGAACATCAAGCCTGCATCAAGCAATGTCTTTGATCAATTTTGAACTTTATTCCAAATTGATAAGGTTTATTTACAATTGGGAAAATTTGACATTTTGGGGTAGCTTGTGCTGGCGTCTGTACATACCAAGATAAATCAATTTGATAACATTATGGGATTTTGACTTGTGAACCCCAATCATAGTCAATGGCTTTCCTACAAGGCTAAACTACATGTAATTGTTTCAGTTATAAAACATGATGTTTGATCCACCCGATTACCCATACAAAGAATTATCAGAAACTTATGATCCTGACGATTTACTTTTCACCAACGATCCTGCTGAGTCCAATGAAACCCTAACTAATGTTAATAAAAATCCACCAGACGTTACTGCAATAATGAATACTGTGGAAAGTCAAATATCTTTTCATTCAAACGATTCTGGAAGATTTTTCAATGTCGAAAATTCTTCTTTCTTCCAAGAAAATTCAAACATAGAACAAAACACGGAACTGTACATTATACAGTCGGACAACTTATTTAACTATGAACCAACTCTGCTTGATGAAAATACTGTCAATCAGTTCTTATTACCTCTTCAGGACTCTTCAGGAAAACCGAAGGTTTTATTCAAATAACACATTTGTAGATGATGTCGATGTAGTTAGTAGTCCTTGATTTAATTTAAACGTACCCAATAGCTTGATACATTCAGAAACCAAAGCAAGTCGAATTCCAGTTAAAAATTATTTCTCCGTTTCCAGAGTAATGAAAGCACCGGTCCGGACTTACTGGCTCTGCATTCTTGTGTAATCTGTCATGAGATATTTACGACCGAAGCTGATCTTCTTGACCACACTATATCGCTGCACACTTCAGATAATTCCATAGACCAACCTCAAAGCACATTACTACCGGCCCCTGTCAATGACAAAGTCGAAACAAGGAATGTACCAGGTTTGTGTGGTTCTCTACTTATTTACTCTAGAGTTAATAAGAAAACTAC
This sequence comes from Polymixis flavicincta, assembly GCA_949987655.1. Lineage (NCBI taxonomy): Eukaryota > Metazoa > Arthropoda > Insecta > Lepidoptera > Noctuidae > Polymixis > Polymixis flavicincta. Next base: position 12,092,402 of record OX465191.1, on the reverse strand, counting down.
ATGGTAAACTCTCACTCGCAAGTTTAGTAAAGAGATAAGGAACTTGCATTCAAAATTAAGGGTCTTGAAATCTCGCAACAGCATGCGCTGCCGACTGCCATGAGACTCTGCTTTGAAGAGTAACAGATAACGCAAACAACTCACCGATTTCTGGGTCTGATTGCCAAACATTTCCGGCTTCTTCTGCATTTGAAAATGTATTGCTTCCGACATCCAATGTGCTTACCTACCACAAGATCGCCAGACCCCAAAAGACGGCTGCAGTAGGCGTAGGTACGCCACTACGTTGCTAGCCTTGCAGATGCATCTTTACGGCACAGTAGATCAATCATAACACCGTGAATTGTAATGGCACATGTCGTAAAGCCCGAAAGTTGAAAGTAACCCTTCTCTTCCAGAACCGGCTCACAGTAATGAAAACTTCGAGACCGAGTGGCTCGTGTGCCGAATGTGCGAGCGTGTGCTATCGACCGCTCTGGAAGTTGAACCCACGGGTAAAGTCAACAGGGATTATATTACGTATTGTTTTATTTTAATAATAAAGGATTTACGTACCTTTCCAAAAATAGAAGGTCGTTGTTCTCGTACTTGTCTTTATTGCAATTTCAGCTTTAGCTTCCGCAAAAACCGAGGTCTACGTGTAGATGATGACCTGATACTTAACTTTTTCCAGTACCTAAATATACTTTTTTTAATCTGCCTCATTGGTCATGTCTCAAGTTTTACTGTTAAGCATGGGAGATCCTGGGTAAGAACACCAGTTTGGACAAAAGTTTTAAACCAAGAATTCTCGGTAGTGGCCCGAAGTCTGTCTGGATCTGTGTCCGTTAAGTGACATAAGGCTGGCCGCGTTAAACACCACTGGCGAAATGTGGATGTTTTATGCGCGCCTACCCCTTCAGGATATATAAGGCTAAGATGCACGATGTCGTCATGTTTTATTGTTTACTAACTCCTTTACACTTTCCAGAACAACTGTGTTGCATGGCCTCCGATGGCAAGGGCAGTGTTACATCTCGCAAACTGTACACAATGTACGTCTGTGACTTCTGTAGCGGACTGTTCGCCGATGGTGATGCCCTGGACAAACACCGACTGACCTGTTTTATTGAGGAACAAAATAATTATTATGAGGATCAAAATGTACCTATTTTAACTATTAATCTTTACTCTCCTTCCCTAGTTGCCTATCTAAATAAGCAGAATTCTTTGTTCACACAGAATAAAGTTAGTCCAATGCAGTCCAATGTCTCTTCTTATTGTTCCGATATTTCATCAACTTTATATCGGTTTCATAGGACAGCTGCAACCCAGATGCGAATATATCTCAAGGACCAGAAATCTGTTATGCTTGTGACATCTGTGGGAAGCAGTATGCATCTACTGAGGAGTTGAAGATCCATTCCTTGGAGTGCCAAAGACCTCTGCCCCCTAGAAACACCCGGCGGTCGTACACAAACAGCGGTAACAGCAAAATGTGGAACTGCGGCTCTTGTAACCAACTTTTCGCTACAGCTAGGTAATAATCGAAGCTAGTTCAAAGCTTAATTAGATATGTTGAAACCTTACCTGCACCTTTGCGTAACACATGATCAATCATAATTTGTTTCATTCTGATAGTACAGAGGCCAGCACATCAATCTACCCCACCTGTCAAATTTCTTTGATAGTTTTTCAACTTTATAACAAAGGAATAAGGTTTATGTTCAATTGGAAAAATTTGACAGTTTGGGATAGCTTGACCTGCTGGCGACTGTACAACAATATTCATTGCGTTGTTTACGTTGTTGAGCAGACACATTTTTCGAACATGTGAAGCAATGGATTATTAGGAATATCCCACAAAATTATTCAGATAGGGTGCTGCTCTCTACTTCGTAACAAAGGAGGTCGTTTAACTTTGTTTTCGTTCGGTAGATGGCGCTAGTAGGCGCGTCTCTAACAAAATCCACAACTATTGTTTTCGAAAAGTTAAAATTTTAAATTAATGCATTCACCTATCTACCTTATACATTTAACTATTTTAACTACTCCGGTTTGATATCGTAGTGCAGCTACCTAACCTAACCATAATGCTATCCTAAATAGGTCAGAACCTAAGAGACCAGCAGATCAAGCTAAATACCCCAATCTGACAAATTTCTTTGATAGATTTTCAACTTTATAACATAAGCTCAAGATTCATGTTCAATTGGGAAAATTTGACAGTTATAAAGTCACGCCTTCTTCCCATGGAGGCAGACAGAAATCACAGAACGCCATTTACTACGATCCTAACATACTTACTCCTTTTGCTTCATTTACGTTCATCTATTATATATATAAAAGGAGAAACTGACTGACTGATCAATCAACGCACAGCCGAAACTACTAGGACTAGGAACGCGAAATTTTGCACACGGCTTCCTTTTATAATGTAGCGGAGAGGTTTTTGGAAATTCGACCTTTAAGGGGGTGAAAAGGGGGGATTTTGTTTGCATGAAAAATCTTATTCCTTGAGTTAACAAGCTTGAAAATTGGCACAAATACTTATCTAAGTAAATTATAAAGTTGGTAATAAATTGTTTTTCTAAACTACCCCCTAAAGGGGGATTGGGGGGTGTCAAAGTTTGTATGGAAGAATTTTAACGTGCGGTCTGATTAACTCGAAACCACGTTGGATACTTTTCATCCCGGTAGTACGTTCCCGCGGGATCATTTCCGAATTCCAAGCGGGCGAAGCCACGGGCGGAAGCTAGTATCTACATATTTTTTTCTATAGGTAGGTATGTAGTACAGACAGCACATCAAGCTACCCCAATCTGTCAGATTTCTTTGATAGATTTTCAACTTTATTACATAAGCATAAGGTTCATGTTCAAATGGGAAAATTTGACAGATTGTGGTAGCTTGATGTGCTGGCGTCAGTAGGTACTTTAAATACTCAAAAGCTTACCCTAATGAAATGTTGTTTCCCAGGGAACTGTACCGGCACAAAAGGGGCGAGGACAGACCCCCGGGCGCTCCGCTGATGGCCTACGTGTGCGAGGAATGCGACAAAGTGCTGGGCAGCATGTGTGCATTGCACACGCACAAGAAAATGCACAAAGTTACTAAGCCTGTACGTTACACAACCAACCAGGGGCCTAAGTCTACTAATTTATAAACGTTACAATGGTCTCTCAATGGTGTGTTTTTGACAGTTTTTGTATGGCAAATCTGTCAAAAACTTACCATTGAGAGACCATTGTGACGTTTATAAATTAGTAGACTTAGGCCTCTGCTTGCTGTATTTCACTACATTACCGTTGTGGATACATATTTCAGTATTATTGAACGCTAACTGAAATATTATTTAAGTCTGTCTTAAGTCTGTCTTAAAAACCATTGCTGAATTGCTTAGGTACTAAAGCTGTTTCTGCCCCAACCCACTCGCTACTGGCCAGTTTTAATAAGACTTTAATTATTAATATTATTATTTTTTTCCACTATTACTTAGCCTCTGGCAATACTTTTTTAAGTTCTACGAAGTTCAACCGATGGTGTTAGTACTCTCGTTCCCACGGGCGACTTTTAACGCAGTTTTATTTTATCTCGTTGGTAATATAAGATTGTCAAAGCTCGGCTCAAGACCGAGAGTTGAAATTCCAGGGCGAGATAAAAAAATCGTCGCTTTAAAAAATCGCCTATCTAAACCATGGTTTATGGTTTTGTAGGTACCTACCACTTAACATGCTTATATAGGAACTTAAGCTTTGCTGTCATCATTATTTTACAAAACATGTAACTTGTAGGGTAAAATCAGCTGTGTTGACGCCCATCCAACAGTCATTAGGAATCTTCTATCAAGAACTGCACCCTGCGTAACACTATTAACCACAATCTGAATGATTTCGAAGGATATTGCGAATTCATTGCTTCATAGGTTCGAAAAACTTGTCTGCTCAACAACGTAAAGAACGCAATGAATGTTGTTGAACTCTCAAAATTGTAGCCATTAGCCTGTTAGTTTATAACGCAATTACCCCGCTGATCAATTCAAAGCATTTAATCCTAAAGCCCACTCACAAGGTAAAAGTAAATTCAGAATTATGTGTCACTATTAGATGGAATTGTGTGTACTTACCTAACAGTGGTACCTACATGTAGGCGACGAGCTTGAGGATGTGTCATATAAATAGTACCTACTTAATTACTTCCATAGTGAGCCAAAAAGCCTAATAGAAATATGGTGTACAGAGGCTAGCACATCAAGCTACCCCAATCTGTCAAATTTCTTTGATAGTTTTTCAACTTTATTACAAATGAATAAGGTTTATGTTCAATTGGGAAAATTTGACAGTTTGGGATAGCTTGACCTGCTGGCGACTGTACTAGCTTTCGCCAGCGGCTTTGCCCGCGTGTATGTCGTAAATTATCCCAAGGGAACCGAGATAAAAAGTATCCCGTGTTAATCTAGGTTATAATCTATCTTTGTGCCAATTAAATTTCATTCTAATCCGTTCTGCCGTTTTTGCGTGAAAGAGTAACAAACACCCAAACTCACATTTATAATATTAATAGGTAATAGGATGTAGGTAGATACTAAAATGAATTGCTGAATCTGGGGGCCTACTCTCTAAGCACGACATCCGTGATTTCGGTCGTAGTTACGGGCGTTTCCTACTCCGTATCACTTACGGACCTATGATAAGTTTGTGGCCCAAACAAAGAATGAATTACTACACGATTTGACAGTTGTCCCTACTCCCTAAGTATATGGTTTAACCCGTCCAAGAAAGTTAATTAATCAGCTTTAGGAGTCACTTCGACGTATCGAACTATTTTCGGACGGGTCCGTATCTTCATTGACGGAGTTGGAGAGTAGACCCCTGAATCATCCAAGTAAAAAGTGGTGGGTCGTAGTACTCGTAGTGCTGTCTCGTTTAATATCTGTTAGGGGATCGTCGTCACGCGCCCGTAGAGTTTCATAGAAGGGGTCTGAAGAGTAGGAGTCCCTTTCCTACGAGTATCGATATAAATGAATACATAATATGTTTTTATATATTTCGATATATTTATTCATATTCCTCGAATAGCCAAGAAACCAAACAATGCCGGTAAACTTAGAATTTACATATGTTCCAGGGTTACCCATGCCGCGTGTGTGGACGTCGCTTCAACCAGTCTGGTCACCTGGCGATTCACATGCGTATGCACACGGGGGAACGACCTTACCCCTGCGACCTGTGCCCGAAGGCCTTCAAAGTTAAGGTGTGAATCTGGATTATGTTAGATTTTGTTGTAGAAAGCAATCGTGGTTTCCAATAATGGGTAACAAACAATTGACATAATTTAACAAACTTGTGCTTAACTAACTGGTAATCCAGTCTATTGCTAAGTTTGTAGCCACGTTGTAGCACATTTCTTACATGAGCATTTATTTGAAAAGGGTGCAGCAAGATTTCGTAAGAACCTTGTGGGATTTGTTTGTCTTTTCTTTTCCATTCATTAGGGCGCATAGATTGCCTCTGTGAGCCGCCTCTTTCGTCGCGAGCATTACTGCATCGCAGAAGGTGGTGACGGCTTCCCATGCACTCTCGCTCCGTACCATGACCTGGACCAGGGCCTTACGCTAGTGATCGCCGCCGCCGATCGCCTCCACGAGGACACGGCGGTGCTCTGCCCAAGCCGGGCAGACCTCCACCGTATGCTCCACCGTGTCCTTCGGGCGATCTACGCAGTAGTAACACCCGGTCGTTTCTTCCCGCCTTATCCGAAACAGGAACCTCCCAAAACAGCACTTACCGGGCTACCCTGGCCCTGGTCTGAATAAAGATATTTGAAATTGTGAAGCTTTAGAATATATCTACGAGTATGTCTGATCGAGTATGACGTAGGTTCCTAGAACTAACCAAAGTTCCACATAAGACAAATACGTTCAAACGTATAAATTTCTAAGAATTGATTACAAAACTTTAATTACAAACAAAGCCAAGTGTAAGTAAAACCTCACAAATACTCAGTACGTAATCGCAAAAACGCCCATTGCACGCGCTATTTACTATAGGATGGACGCAGATAGTTCCCAGTATTTTTTCCTGTATGATAATGTATGTGGAATGGTGTTGATGGCAGGTGGAGCGCGACGATCATCGTAGGACCCACACAGGCGAAAAACCCTTCGCGTGCACAGCGTGCCCTAAGACGTTCACTGCCGCAGCACGCTTGCGTGAACACGCACGCATTCACACAGACCAAAGGTTATCATACAATCCTTTTGTTTTGCATCCAGACACAGTTTTATCCACTTTGACTCACTACTGTGGCAGTTTCGATTTTGAATCACTGTTTCCATTCACTGATCTTTCTTAGCACTTGAGATTTTATGAAGTAGGTAAATGTTGAATTATTAAATAAATGTAGCCTATGCCTTTGATAACTGAAAAATTTTGAAATTAAAAAATATATTATACGTACTTTCGAAAAATGGCCTCCGCAATACTTCATCCATCACATTTTGCTAATACTTCTTGAGGTCCATGATAGCTATAGAACTAACAAAGTTTACGAGAGATGGCGCTAGCGATCTCATATTCGAAATATGATTTGAATTTTAAGAACAAAAAGGAGTCATTCTCTTTTTTCAGCATGGGCTTTTTGATGGTTGGTTGCCTAATAAGAACTCAATTCAATTTCTCTATTTTTAATTATGTACAATTATCCATTTGTAGTCGTCGACTATTATTTTCATCCAATAACAATTTCCAGTAACTCTGTACCTCCAATATTATTTTTGATTTCAATCAAATTGATATCTACAGCGAAACGTTAATTTACCCGGGATGGATTCTCGGAACTCATGAACACGAATAGGTACTGCGAGCCGGTTGCAATTGCAATAGAAAATCTCGCTATTTCGGTCAACAAAATAATGAGTGCTTTTCATTTTACTACCTTTTTACATTAAAGTTGATAAAAGTGCTATACAAAAATATTTCGATGTATTTAGTCCATTACAGAAATATATTTTAATTAAACAACCGTCTCTTTAGTATCTATTGATCTGGATACACTTACGTACTACATACAGTACAATATATGTGATAAATGGGTAGGTAATAAGTATATGAATGATGTCTGACACCTCAATGATGTCTCAGACATCATTCATACACAGCACAGCAGTAAAACAGCACCCTAATTACGTGTCATAATTTCAATCTCAATCCGAAGGATTTTGACGGAATTTGTATAACCATTACTGCATACGTTTGAAAAATCCGTCTGCTCAGCAACGTATTCTATTCATTTTTAACCGACTTCTTTTATTATGGCAAACAAAGCCGATGTCGACTATTCTGCCAATGTCTAAAGTGAATTGGAAAAGCAGGTGTGCAAAAAAAAACTATGGAATAGTCTTCGATGATACAGTGGGCTTTTTGTTGATCTTGTGGGGTTAGCACTGGACTGAAACAAACAAAAAATAAATACGTATAAAAATATAATTGTTAGAACATTAAAAATACTTAGACCACATAAACACAGATTGAGGGAGTAAATCATAATTTTATATTATTGTGACGGATGAAAATCATCAGCGCCACAAGCAGTTCAGGAGAGGAATGAATTCAGCAACGTAAATAGCTCGATGAATGTCGTTGCACTGTCAAAATTAAAGGCTTTGCCATAGTTAGTGTATTAGGTTATTAAGAGCATTCATTCCACGCGGGCTGGCAACAACGCATTTATAGTAGTTTTTCTTGATTATTTCATTAAATACAAACAAAAGTACAATTTTTTTTCAGCCAAGCACTAGATATTCTGTATTTATGATTATTTTTAACATTTACTCTTTAATAATAGTACATTATGGTACAAGTGTGTAACGTTGGTGATTATTGCTGAGGCGCCATTGAGACCCGAGCCGTTAGGCGAGGGTCTTAAGAGAGCCGAGGACGATAATCATCAATACACACGTGTATCATACGACGTTTTTCAACACACTTGCGAAGAAAATAATACTACAAAATCATCATCATCGTCGTCATCGTCATGTCATCGTCATCGTCAACGTCATCATCGTCGTCGCCAGCGTCATCGTCATCGTCATCGTCATCGTCGACATGTCATCGTCATCGTCAACGTCATCGTCATCATCATCGTCGTCATCGTCATCGTCATGTCATCGTCATCGTCATCATCGTCATCGTCATCGTCATCGTCATGTCATGTCGTCATCATCGCCATCGTTATCGTCATCGTCATCGCAATCGTCGTCATCGTCATGTCATCGTCATAGTCATCGTCATGTCATCGTCATCGTCATGTCATCGTCATCGTCAACGTCATCGTCAACGTCATCGTCATCATCGTAATCGTCATCGTCATGTCATCGTCAACGTCATCGTCATAATCGTCATCGTCATCGTCATAGTAATCGTCGTCATCGTCATGTCATCGTCATCGTCATCGTCATCGTCATCATCATCGTCGTCATCGTCATGTCATCGTCATCGTCAACGTCATCGTCATCGTCATCGTCATCGTCATCGTCATAGTAATCGTCGTCATCGTCATGTCATCGTCATCGTCAACGTCATCATCATCGTCGTCATCGTCATCGTCATGTCGTCGTCATTGTCAACGTCATGTCATCATCATCGTCAGCGTCATCGTCATCATCATCGTCATCATCATCATCATCATCATCATCATCATCACCATCATCGTTGTTTTTAACAACAAAGCAACTCAACCAATTAAAAAACAACCTATAAACTCACTAAGAACAAAGCAACTCAAACCAATTCTATAACTCACTAGTGAATAATAGTAATGAAAAAGTCACAGTTTGATAATAGGTGTCATTATGTGCCTAATTGCAGTGAAATTAGAGCCATTTTATGAGCAAGTGTGTTGAAAAAATATTTAATCATCCCTACTATATATATATTTATATATATATAATATTATAAATGCGAAAGTAACTCTGTCTGTCTGTCTGTTACGCTTTCACGCCTTAACCGCTGAACCGATCGTCATGAAATTTGGCCGAGATATAGCCTGGGATATGGGTAAGGACATAGGCTACTTTTTTACGCGATAACCGACATCCACGCGGGCGGAGCCGCGGGCAAAAGCTAGTACTAAATAATGCAAACAGAAAATAATTGACGGTATGTCGATTTTTGTAATTAAATAGCAAAATCACTGCAAAAAAATAGCAAACAAACAAAAAAATACCAATGATCTAGTGCATGGCTGAAAAACATGTTTACTTTTGTTTGTATTTAATGAAATAATCGCAAAAACTGCTAAAAATACGCCGTTGCCAACCCACGTGGGATGAATGCTCTTAACCCGCAGTTAAGTAATATTCCCTGGCTTCACCTCGACAAGCCTCTCCGAAAGTAAGTAAGTTCCTTCTACTTTCAGACCTTACCGTTGTGACATTTGTGGTGCCGCCTTCAGAAGACCGTACGCTCGAACCGTGCACACCCTCATTCACACCGGAGAGAAACCTCATGAGTGTGACATCTGTGGAACTGCCTTCAGGTAAAGTTCATCTTTCTCGTAAATTGAAACATTTTCTATGCCAAGGTAACTATGGTTAACAAAGTAGTTACCTAGGTTCATGTCTGTCGGCGCCTGCGACCCTTTGCTTGTCACAGGAATGCCACAGAGTGTCTCAGGCTCTTATGGCATCGAAAAATAATGAGGTCACGCTTTGCGCTGACGGTGTTTTGTTTTATTCGCTAACATATTTACATTTTATCTAACTTTAGTACTGATTATTTATTTAGACTGCCCGTGACATCACATCGCTCGGGCCCTACCCGAATACCAGCGCTGCGACACTTTTTAAATGACGCAGCATTATGCTGAGGTAGGAGCCTTTTGGCCTCGTGCAGGACTTTCTGTTTTATTTTTAATCGTTTTTACTCTCAAGCTTTTTTTTTTTTTTTTTACTATTTTATTTTAATATGTGATCTTCCTGTGCGAGTCACAATAAATACTTTTTCTTTCTTTCTTATTTCTTTACCTACTTGAAAAACTACTCAATCAACCTATAATATTCCCACTGCTGGGCCACAGCACAGGCCTCCTTTCGGTGAGAGGGAGTCGGCCATAATCCACCACTTAACCTCAGTGTGGGTTGGCGGATTCACATGTCTTCAAACTTTTGGTGCTAGAATATGTCGGTTTTCTTACGATGTTTTCCTTCACCGTTTTGAAAGCAGTGGTAATGAAATGAATACACAAAGTATAGTGCCTGTCTGGGTTCGAAGTTACGACCTATAACTCGTAAGCCGGGCCTGATACCACTGCCCCCTGCCCTAGCTGCGACTGCTCCTCTATACCTAAAAAGAAAAAAAAAAAACCTTAGTTGTGCAAAAAACACTTATAAATAAACACTATGCACCGTTACAACTAAGGGAAAGAGTGTTTTAGATTAACTCTGGCACCCAATGTAAGATTTAACTAGTGTATTGGGTGCCATCGTCCTCGCCTATAATTGAACATGTATCAGTAGTTGTAAGACAAGCACTATTATATTATTGTATCAAGATAACTATTTACTAACAAATGCAACTGTGATGTGGCCTATTGAATTACCTATGTATGGGGTATGTGTATGTAATTGAAAGGGAGAGAAATGTGGTGAGAACTTGTGTTTATTTTAGTCTGTATAAAGTATATATAATTAAAAATCATCATATCAGCCGAAAGACGCCCACTGCTGGACATAAGCCTCCCCCAAGACGGGGGGATTTGCCATAATCGCCACGCCTGGCAGGCGGGTTGGCGATCGCAGTAAGGTGGTAAAATGTATAGAGAACGCTGCTGCACATTCTCTAGTAAGTCCCTTAGTCGCCTTCTACGACACCCACGGGAAGAAATGGGATGGTGCTATTCTTTTACGCCCGGCACCACACAGGGGAAATTAAAAATATATGACCTTATTAACTGCATTAGGTTAAGCGATTGATATATGCAGTAAATCTTCAGTCTTATCATAATTCATTGTCAATAGCCACTTCACCCATTTAGGCAAATGGGAGCAATGGTGAATAGTTTATTTATTTTATTGTAATGGTTACACAGAATATCATAATGACGCTGAGCAAGGGCCGTTCTACATCCACCAGTTGAGCATACCTCGTAGAATCTACTAGTACGTTTTTCGGCAGCATTCGGCTTGGAAATCACAGAGCGATGTTTGCGCAGAAAAAAAGCAACCTTTTTTTTCCAACGTTTCATTACCATTACAACTACCCATATTTCTACGCTTCACGCTAAAGCTATTGCAGGGTAAGCAAAGAATGCCCGAAGGGTCCTACCTCAATGCTTATCTCCCTTCCGACCGAAATCAGTTGTATTATTGCTGCGTCTACCTGCATTCGTGTACAAAAACTTGTGGTCCTTTATCCTCATGCGCACCTTCCGAGCTTTTGCAAAGTTTCGTGCAGGATACGGAAAAAATCAAACTATAATAATGGCGTGTATTATGATCATGATCCTACGTGATACCTACAACTTAATTTAGATAAGAGAACGTATAATACGGGATAGGTTTTTAACCAGTGCGCAAACTGTAACCATGAATTCCGCATATTATGAGGCCTTCCAACTTTACGTCTTCCGGTACGCGGTCGCCACTCCAGAGCCTTCCAGCCCCATCGCCCATCTGTTCTGCGAGCAATGTGCCCTGCCCACTGCCACTAAAGTTCGGCAATAGGGTATTTTCCAGTTGATTGAAAACTATTCTAAATTGAAGATTGGGACGAAATATGTAAAAGAAAAATAAAAGTTAAGAAATTTATATCTATTTTCTCAATTAAAAAACTCTAAAAAGTAAAAATTATAATATTTATAGGCCTTTTAAGATGAAGGTAATATTTTGATCAAGGCATTGTCAAGTCGAGGGACGGCTAATGAAAATGCTAGGCCTCTGTTTGGCGTTTTCATTGAGGTAGGGTCGGGGGTTTTTTAAATTTTTAATTAAATTTTTATTTCCTGCTTTTTAAACTTAATGTCTCGCTCGCTTAAATCTGCGCATCGTTGCGTATTTTTCCCACAGTGAAGTTTGTTACTAATTTATCCTCATTCCTCGTCCTGATCACTATTTATCTATAATCTATGCATTGAGACCTTTTCAATGAGCCCAAACACGATACTTTTGCTGTTTGTTGGTAAGTACCTTGGGCATCCTGGAAATTTCAGGTTTTACTCCAGCATCATTTCAATATTACCTTGTTCGTCTAATATCATTGAAGTAATAGAATACAAAATTTCGAGTTGGTCAGCCCCGTGGAAGATGCTCAAATCACTTCATCAACCAGAAAAGAGCTGATAATCTTCAAACGGCTGAACCGATTTTGATGAAACATGTCTAAGAACACTCCCGACTAATACACCTTTCAAACAAAAAAAACAAAACCAAAATCGGTTCATCCGTTCGGGAGCTACGTTGCCTCAGACAGACACACACACAGACAAGTCAAACTTATAACACCCCGTCGTTTTTGCGTCGGGGGTTAAAAACGATTTAAATCAAATTAATTTTTCGTTGTTTTGAATTTGCCGCCAAAACGCTCGTTACAATTACTTTCTTTCACATGACGTCAACTTTGTGTAAACTAAAGTAGTTAGTAAGTAAACAAATGAATGTCGAATGGATAGAAAGTGATATTACTGCAGGCTAAGCATGACGCTTTCTATTTCTACTCTACCGTAGAATAGAAATCACTTGTCTACATTTTTCTGTACAAAACTGTCAATTGTCTACACGGAAACGTCATTTTTGTCTACTCTTCCGTCGACAAAACGCTTCTCCACGGTTCCCGTGCTAAGCCTGCTGGTGTGCGGTGCCTCTGTGCACAAATACTTCTAAAACTGCACCAAACTATTTGTACCGGTGCTGTTTACACAAAGCTGGCGTCACGATGTCACGTGATAAAAAGTTAACGTAAATATATCGTCCCAATGTTCAAATTAAAATAGTTTTTAGCAAACTGGAAAATACCCTATTCTTCGGGCTATGTCGGTTACCTTGGTATAAACGATTATAGAGAAAATTAAAATTCAATAATGTAATAGAATGATAACGACTGTCCGGGAACCCCTCTGCTTACCTAACAATACAAGCACGGTACGATAGCACGGTGAATGACTATGGCGCAGCAGTAGCGCGGCACCAACCGCTTGATTTTCTGTGCTACGGGTCACGGGTTTGATTCACGCACGGAACTAATATCTGTATGGCCGACAGTTACTTAATTATTGTTCCGGGTCTTTCTCTTTTTGCATGTGGGATGCTTCTCTGTAAATGCACCTAAAGTATCCAAACTTTCAAACATATTAAGGACACAGTAATTCAATGTTGACCTGAATTCTTCGTTGTTCACAGACGTTCTGGAGACATGTGGAAGCACAAACGAACTCTCCACGGAGTCCAAGCAGTGTCCATCGACACAGAACCAAAGAAGTGATACTAGAAAAAAAAGTTGAACGTCCTACCTCAGACTGTCTACTTCCAAATGGTGTCAAAAGATGGCGCTAGTTGGTTCAAAGTAGGGGAAAAGTGTTGAGTCGTACGCAGTGCCATGCATGTACATAAATTATGTATTTTTAATATTATTAAATATATTGTATTAAAGAGAATTGCTTGATTTTTATGATATATTTAAAATTATGTTTACGCCTGTTTTAGCGACTACATATTTTGCTGTTGTAACGGGTAGTTAGAAGCCCGAAAGTGTGATAACCTATCAAGCTTTCGGGCTTAGACGATTAGTACCCCTTGGTAAGCCGACGGGTACCTCTCATGTTACCCAGTAACTGGGTTGTGGAGGTCCGAAAGGCAGCCGTTGGTCTATATAAAATACTGGTACCTACGACCTAGATGATCTACCTAGATGTTTGCCAACTATAAAAGGGTCAGCTTCCAGTCTAACCGGATGAAGCTGAATACCAGTATTTTACATGAATCGCCTGCTTATCTGACCTACACAATCCACAACCCAGTTACTGGGTATCACGATACCCCTTGGTAAGGCTGGTTGTCAGACTTTCAGGCTTCTGACGACCCGTAACGACTATCAAAGATATGACAGCCGGGACCAACGGGTTTGCGAGGCCCCTCGGTCTTGGTATGTAAAGATGGTCACCCATCCAGGGACCAGCCGCGGCAAGCGTAGCTTAACCTAATCGATCGACCAGTGCGGCTGCTATTACTTAGCCCCATCATCATCATCAGCCTATAATGTTCCCACTGCTGGGACACAGGCCTCCTCTCGGTGAGATGGATTGGGCCATAATCCACCACGCGGGCCCAGTGCGGGTTGGTAGATGTCACATGTCTTCGAATTTTTGGTTCTAGGACATGCCGGTTTCCTCACGATGTTTACCTTCACCGTTTTGAGAGCAGTGGAGATGAAATAATTTACACAAAGTAAAGCGCCTGTCTGGGTTCGAACTCACGACCTACAACTCGTAAGTCGCGGCCGTTATCACTGGGCCACCACTGCTCGGAACCATCGGCTTAGCCCCATATTACCTAGATATTAATGAAAAAACGCCATGCGAGAGCCGTGTAACTGCCTATAGCTACCTACTCATTTCTTCCACGTACTGTCGATAATCGATTCTTTTCTACTTGTTGCTGAAAATTGCACCTGAAAACGTTTTCTCGATTAACATTTTCCCGATATAATGAAGAGGCTTAACTTGGAAAATCATGACTTATAATCCTTGTGTATGGACCACCCTTGTCGGATTGATACCTCATTGGTTTTAATAAAACGTTTTCAGTATTTATTCCTGAAATGCCTCGTTCTCATTACATAATACTATAATGTTCCCACTGCTGGGACACAGGCATACTCTCGGTGAAAGGGAGTGGGCCGTAATCCACCACGCGGGCGCAGTGCGGATTGTTAGATGTTATCAACTCGGCCTATCGCAGTCCACTGCTGGACATAGGCCTATCCCAGGCTGCGCCACAGCACCCTGTCCGCAGCCTTCTGCATCCAGTCTGTCCCAGCCACCTTTTCAAGGTCGTCGGTCCATCTAGCTGGGGGGCGTCCTACACTACGCTATTGCCGATACGCGGTCTCCACTCCAGAGGCCTTAGTGTAAATTTAATTTTACCGTCTCGAACAAACGCATCGAGCGCGTTTGGCCCTCCGATTTGCCCTGAATTTGTGACGGACCAATCGGAGCGCCGAACGCGCTTGAAGCGTTTGATGGAGTAGGTATCACACTAGGGCCACTGGACTCGTCTGGTCCATATGTGGTAGATGTCATCATCATGATCATAATCATCATTTCAGCCGAAAGACGTCCACTGCTGGACATAGGCCTCCCCCAGGCTCCTCCACTTCGACCGGTCTTGTGCTTCCCTACGCGATCGAATCAGAAATGAAGAGATCCGCAGGAGAACCAAGGCAACCGACATAGCCCTAAGAATTGCCAAACTTAAGTGGCAGTGGGCAGGGCACATTGCTCGCAGAACAGATGGCCGATGGGGCCGATAGGTTCTGGAGTGACGACCGCGTACCGGAAGACGTAGAGTGGGAAGGCCTCCCAAAAGGTGGACCGATGACCTTGTGAAGGTAGATGTCATACGTCTGCAAATTTTTGCTTCTAGGACACCACCAAGCACCGTTTTGAGAGCAGTGGCAGCTGTTGGAGAGTTGTTACACAAAATTTTATTAAGCGCCGGACTGGGTTCGAACCTACGACCTTACAACTCGTAAGTCGCAGCCATTACCACTGTGCCACCTCTGCTTTCGTTCTCGTAAACCGCATCATACAACTGTATTAGTAGGTATATAAATATTTTAATCAAAATGCTTTCGTCACATTTTATTGGGATAAGTTGTAATTTCGAGTATTCAATAACATTGGTTTCATGGTGAATTTACACACTAGTTGATACTTAGCTGAACCACTGGGCCCCAATTCTGTATGGTATAATGATTCCCCGCGGAATCCTAATACTTTCAAACTACGTCAATATCGTGTTTTTTAGAAACCAATGTAACGGTAAGGAATCGAAATGTCAAATTTTGTATGTTCTAAGACAATGTGTCGATATTATTAGATATTAACAAATTTCGCTCGTGATTGACGTGGTTACGAGTAAGGAAGGAAACGATTACATACATTTTGACCGCGTGGGTATTGCACTTTTCTATGAAACAGCAGATTTTTTTTTTTTGTAAAACTGACGACAAATCTGCGTTGGGGGCTCTAGAATGATATGCTGAATTCATGGTTACTGTTTGCGCACTGATTAAAAACTTATTCTGTAAGTATATCGTATAGTTGTTTTGACCTGAAATATATTCTTTCGGGCTTAAAAGTGTAGGTATTGATATCTTAAAATATTTAAGGAAAAGCAGCTGTTCTACATTCCCACGGTTTTGAGAATTGGGTGAGTTCCTTTCCCCATACTTACCATCAAGACAGAACGCATACTTTAATTTACCATCCAATTTCATTGAAAACCGTTTCATAGAACAACAAAACTGAATAGGTACCGATCTATTTTTTCTAATGTTGGTTTCTTTTTGTTTGAAAATTTAGGAGACCTAAGAAATCTCAATTTCATTTTATCCTGACTGGGCCCCAATTCTGTATCGTTATAATGATTCCCCACGATATCTTACTACGTTCAAACTACGTCAATATTGTGTTTTGTAGAAACCAATGTAACGGTAAGGAATTGAAATGTCAAATTCTGTTTGTTCCAAGACAATATTTATTAGCAGATGTCAGGTGTGATCTAAAAAAATGGACGTGGTTTCGAAGTAAGGAATCGTTAAGTGATCATAGTAAATTAGGGCCCTGTAGTGCATAATTTTGTCAGTTTTCACTTTTCAGACCTGTTTTTGTTGAAAATAATGCAGAGCAGTGATAGCCCAATGTTAACGGCCGTGACTTACGAGTTATAGGTCGTAGGTTCGAACCCCGCGCTTTACTTTATGTAAATGATTTCATAACCACTGCTCTCAAAACGGTGAAGGAAAACATCGTGTGGGAACCATGTATGGCATATCCTAGAACTAAATATTTGGAGACCATGTGACATCTACTAACCCGCACTGGGCCCGCGTGGTTGATTACGGCCCACTCCCTCTCACCGAGAGGAGGCCTGTGTCCCAACAGTGGGACATAGGTATTGAGTGTGTACAAAAGTAGTGTCGTAACGCTGCGTAGGCTTGCGTTAGCGTAGGCGCTACGTCTGTTTTGCGTAGACGCCGCGTAGGCTAACGTTAGCGTAGGCGCTACGTCAGTTCCGCTTAGAAGTTGAGTAGACCCCACGTAGCTCGTAGACGCCGCTTATCGTTAGCTTTAGAATAAATTGTAGTCATCGCATGTGTGTGTGTAGTATTTCTTCACATTTATTTGCATAGTAGTAATTAAGAAGTTCGTGTATGGTGTGTTAATATTACTTTTTTCTTCTGATAAAATTAAATTTAAAACAGTGTCTTGTGTATATAATTATATTGATGCTGGGGATAGTAATATATAGATACATCGGAATAAAAGTCGGAGGTTCTTCAACAGTAAATATTTATTATAAAAATTGCTTTTATAGCCACATTTCTGTTTCTATAATATATATAATATTTATGTTCATTCTTTGTGCCATTGTTTCACAAAATTATTCCTGTTCTTGTTATTTTCGATACAACGGCTTAAACAATAATTATATTACAATTATATATCTTACATTAGACAAATCGAGAAACGACTTTGAGATACTCTCAACATGAGGAACGATTTAACAATTCGATGTGCAATTTATGAGCCCCTTCAAAATGGTTTTCTCAATTTTCTAACGAGAGTATTCTTTCTAAAATATATTCACAATAGTTTCAATAAAAATCCTGTCATTTTTGGTAACCAATGGCAATGAAAAACACTAAGGAGAATACACTTATACAACGTAGTCGTAAAGTTACGTATGAAAACGTTGCGAACGTCTCTTTGAAACGGTCGCAACTGAGTAAAGACGGATGCGACAAGGAGTCTACCTGTCATCATAATTATTGCTGGAGTTCACAACACTGTGCGGCCAGGTTGCGCGGCCGCATCTCGCTCGAACGTGCGTCTCCGCGGCCGTGAAACGCGCCCGCCATCGCGCCAGTTCTGGCGCCGCGTGGCGAGCAGGTCTCGCAACACAAACGATAACAACAGTAGAGGAGTATTAAATACAATTTAAGGTAGGGCCCACCACTTAGTTTATTACAAAATTTTACAATCAAATAGTACATACAATCATATTATTTATTCACTGAAAACCCGACTTGGAAGAACGAAGAATCAGTCGACTATTTTATGAAAATGACAGGATAAAGAAGTTTCTGTACCTACATTATATTGCAAGCATTTAACGTTTCGTATTCCTGACGCACGAGTGTAAACAAATATAACACTAATTGAAATATTTAAGTAAGTTGACTGAAAGTTTAGATTAATTAGGTTTAAGTACTTTCAAAAAAATTAGTCATACGCTTGTAGGTCAGGAATACAAAACAGTGTCAAAAATGTTAGTACAAATATAGAGTAAAATGTATTAGGTAGGTACGAGTGAAACAGGGCAATTTGCCGGAGAGTCGCTAACTTACTTAAGTAAACCATCACAACCAACCATACGGACATCATCAACAAAATATCTAACGCGAAATAACCCATAAAATAAAAATAGATTGAGCTGATTTTTCAGTTACTCAGTGCATCACTTATGAGTTTAAAACCCATAATTATAACTAAACGTTGTTCATGTATATTATTGGTCTGTACTGGCGATAAAATTTTGTGACATCTTATTATATTAATAATGCATAATTATGTAACTTGTAAATCTGTACTTGTTGAGTGTATTGGACAGAATAGAGGTCGTAATATACAACAGGGCGGCGCGGGGTCCTAGCCCAGCGGTGGCGGCTACCCGACAGTCGACATCGATATCAATAAAATTATTACTTTACATAATATATTTACAACGGGCGCGATCACACGCCATAATGCCCATTTCCGTATATAATATGTACACTAAATTTAAGAACATAGAGTTTTCTCTCATTAGCTACCGAATCACAATTCAAATATTTGAGTAATTGACAACGGTGGACAAACATGCGCCGGAGCACTAATGCATCTTATTATTGAAATTTGTACTTTGATCTATTAAAGTTGTGCTAGGTATGTTTGGTCCATGCAGTCAGAATTCCGTGGTTCGTGCAGTGGGCGCGCCGGCTCGGACGGTGGTCAACTTTAGAATAAACCAATTGTTTAAGTACGGAATTATCTTAATACAGGACACAGGTATACATCGCGTCAAACTTTATGGCGGCTCTGAAGTGAGCTACGCGCTGCGCAGTACCCCACCCCTAAACCCCGCTGACCCATGAATTTGTTACTGCGCAGCTACTCGCCTCGTGTTCCGAGCCGCCATAAAGTTTGAATCGAGCTGTAACAATCTCAAAGGGTACAGAGAGCAGCTACACGTCTCCTCAAAGCTCGCCCACCAGTCCTGCCGCCGGCAGCGCCCAGAGGGCACAGCGTCACACAACCCGATGTTACCAATGAGAGAACGTATCATCAAGTCAAGTATTTCGTCCAGTCATTCAGTTTCGAGGACGTTGTTTCTTACCAGTCTCTGTTTAGAAACGACGGGTTGTTCAACTTTAACAATTTTTACAATTATTCAACTGGTTTGTTACACTTTTCAAATCTCAATGCATACAGAGTCCATCAACGAACTACTGTTTCTATCGAAGCCCTAATCTGTTCAGTTCGGATGCTTCCTAACAATAATACTTTAGTACAAAACTAGAAGGTAGATGTTTCGAATAAATTAAAGATTGTTCTAATTAGTTTTAATTACGTATTAGGAACTGCAGTTCACTGTTAGTAGAGTAAATAAACTATTCGATGAGACGTTTTACTGTTATTTTGATTATGTCTAAAAAAAGATCTTAACGGCTATAATAGAGTTAAAATTGATCGTTAGAAGGCATCCGAATTAATGGACACAAATCTCAATTCCGAAATATGAGTGGTTTTAAGTACCTACAGCCACGGTTCAGTCATGTATTACAAATTCCAATTATTCAAATGCACGATTCCTGTAATCATGAAACTTTCATAGTCACAGCTGGTAAGGCTTGTTTAATTGACATCCAGTTACGAGTGAAGCCACACGGCCGTGTGGTGGATGTGGAACTCATGAAAGTTCATCAGTTACGTTAAGTACTAAGGTACTAGCTATTACAATTTGTTCATCATTGTTCGCATTACCATCGCACTGCAGGAGCACAACACAGCATTGACGCGGTATCAAAACGGCACATGTCCACACATTACTATAAATACGACAAACGTAGACATCTCTTGGAGGTGCGCTCCGAGCTTTACGACTCGCTATAACTAACTGAAATCCAGGACAGTCTCGAGCCAGCCGCGGAGCGCACTCTGCCCGAGAGATCTCCGTCGACTCAACATAACCCATAATAGAAATAAGTCATACTCGTTGTTCAGAAACATTATTCAATGAAAATATCAAGACAGAAATAATTTCAAATTGTCACTTTTCTTCTTCTGGTCAACGAAATAAATATAGTCATTTTACCTAATTAATTACATAATAATTTCAACAAAATTTCAAACACCTGAGTTTTAATTTAAACGATAATAACGTCATTAGCTAAGTCACTTCTTCATTCGGTTTGGAATTCACTTAAAGAAAATAAAACTATCAAAAATAACTCGGCTCGCATTTAAGTCCTGCGTCACGTCCGAAGCTAGCACCTTCCCTTTTGCAATTACATAATACTAACTACTGACTGCGTATATGCGTCGCGTCGCGTCGGCGCGCGAGACGCCGCGCGGCGCGGCGCGTCCGACTAGAGTTCCGCGCGGCCGCACGCGCGAGCCGGCCGCGCGGCCCGCCTCACCGCGCGGCGCGGCCCGCGCTATCACAGGCGCTCAGTGGGGCGCGGGCGCGTCCTGCCCGCGCGCCGTGCACTAACTCGTCGGCACCAGCAGCCGCACGAAGCTGTCCTCGCTCCAGCCCCAGTCGTCGGGCCACGCGTCCTCGGGGGGGTCTAGCGCCGACCTCGACGATAGGCTCAGTACAGAGCCCCAGTCGATGGTGCGCTGCTCCTCGTCGCCGTAGCCGGAGTCGCGGTCCGGCGGCGGCGGCGCGGGGAAGGGGGTGGCGCGCCCTGCTGCCGGGTCGCGCGCGCTCAGCAGCTCGCAGCGCGCCACGCCGCCGGCCACACATGCCGGCTCGAAGGGCGCCTCCTCGGCGCTCTCGCGCTCCATCTCGCGCTCGATGCCCCGCAGGGTGTTGCACACGAGCACCGAGCGCCTCAGCGACGGGTCTGCCGTCTGGCGGAGGCGCGCTAGCTTCAGCGCGCATAGGTTCATCATCTTGAACCGCCTCTCGCGGTAGCAGCGGCGCGAGGCGCAGCGGCCGGCCGCGCGGCCGTCGCAGCAGGCGCGCGCGGCCGCTCCGCCCAGCTCCAGGTAGGACTTGCCGTTCTCGGCACGGATGGTGTCGTGCGCGCCGCACCAGCCGCCGCACCAGCGCCGGCGGCACGCGCGCCTCTCCTCCTCCTCGGAGCGCCAGCAGTCTCCGCCGCCGGCCCCGGCGGCCACGGCCTCGAGGCGCGCGATCGAGTCCTCCCAGCGCGCGACTTTGCCGCCGCCCTCACACGGGGAGCCGGCGCGCCGCTTGGCGCCGCACCCGCCGCCCGAGCCCTGCAAATACACAAACAACATGGTTACTCACTGCATTCCAACTGACGATACGTGCACTGGGAATTCTTCCGATGACGTTTTATGTTATAAATACTATAAGTCGAATAGATTATATGTAATAGATACCAGAATAAACATTCTACTGAAAACATTCGAATTGTTCGTAATGACACTGACAGTGACATAGTGCAATTCGTCTTCACTTCAATGAAAACGAATGTATTATAGTATAAGTTCTTATGTTGACGATTACAAATTGAAGAAGTGAACTCGAAATCTAGTCAGAATGTAATGCATGGATGAACGTAGCGAGGTAGGTGTGTAGATGCGGATGTGAAGCGAGTGGCGGAGAGACTCCGCACACAATGGTGCGTGGGCGCAGCAGACAGGCGGAGCCGCGCGGCGCCACTCTCTAACTACCACAAGTACCGTAAGCTGAGACGCTTTATGCACTCTACGGAAAACTAATGGAAAGCGTTATAATACTAATAATAGTAGTAACTTGGTATAAATCCAAGTGTCCGTAAGGCAGTAAAGGTAGCCTAACTAAACTAAACCTACAGGTTTACTTCTTTGTTCAAATCATTCTGGAATTCTATATCCGGGCAATACGAAGTTCTTTTCTTCCGGTAAACGATACTATTTTGCTTTTTAATCGAATACAAAAAGAAGAAGGTTATCAATTCGACATGTATTTTTTTTTTATGTATGTTCGAGCATAATTCCATCATAATATTGTTCGAAAGGGGTTTATTCCGAAATCGTCCCATTTAAATTTCATTTAGATCTGATGATGCGTTTCGGAGACAGACAACGAAAGTCTTCAAAAAATGAGAGCAAATCAATCGCGATTGCTGCTATCGCATAAATATGCATTGTGTTGATGGAGGATGATGAAATTTCGCATTGGTGTGGGGTAGGTACTATAACTAAAAAGTGAAAAATAAAAACTTTAATTTCGGAAGTTTCACTTCGTAGTGTTTTTCAGGAAATCGGTAGTTTTTTTTTTTTAAGTTTTGTTATTGACTTTGCAGGACTGCTCATAGCCACATAGTAAACCTACAGTGAAGTGAAATGTAGAGTGTAGAATAGTATTCACAAACATTTACGCTGCAAACAAAAACAATAGTAATCTCTATTTACCCACATAATAAGTCAGAAATACCTCATGACTAGACCCTTAGCTACAATATCTGCTTCAAATTGAATGTCGAATGTAAAGCGCATGGAATGTTCCATCAGTGCGCAGAGCTCGCTAGAGTAACAGACGGCGCACAATGTACCTGGCAGTAGGGTGGTCTGAGCTCTATTGTGAGCCGACCCTACTCAATTTTTTTAGCGACAATGTGCCGGGGTGCAGCCCCTAGCGGCTCAGGTAGGGACCCATGCACCCGCCGGGATCACCGGACCCTTCTACCGGAGCTCGGAACGCATTCTTTTGCCTCTACAGAACTACGCACAACACATGCACGCTAATCACCGTGTTCAACTCCTCGATCCATCAGACTATCAAGCAGAAGTACTCTGAACTTGGTGTCTTATAATTGTATCCTTATCTTTACTGCTAACTTAAATAACAAGCTATCATGTTAGCAGCTGCATGCAGCGTCGCAGTACTGACGGACGTGCAAGCGTTGACTTTTACCGCAGTAACGCATATTTATCGAATTACCTTCTTATACATTGCCACTTTCGTTAGTGGTCATTGTGAAATGTTGCAATGCATCGAGCCAGCGAACACCGTGCGTGGCCATACACACGTCGTGGAAAAAATAAACTAGTAAGTGGCAAGTCCAGCAGGCGGCAGATGCCTTCGCACCTGCCACTACAATTAGGAGGCACACGCGTTTCGCAGAACCTGCCTAGACACTACAGCCTTTATACCGCCTATTATTTTACAGAAAATGTTACATTAAGCGAAAATTACTCGGCTACCTATATTTTTACTTACAAGCGAATCTATGTTATTAACATTTTGATGATTCGTACAAGCGCCAATATATACCTACTAATGACTTTTATTAGTCGCGAATGATACTCGTATATCTACTTAATACCGATATTTTTATAGCAAACAGTTGCTTGCTGGTGCTATTGTAGAGTGCTGAACGAATTCATAATAAAAGCTAACAACGCATGATCGGTTAGTAGGTTAGGTTGCGAGTTGAGCTGTGTTGCGACCGTCGCCGGCTGCCGTTGCGTTGAGTCAGCGGCCACTCATCGCAACGCTGCAAATAATCACTTTGCGTCACCCCTTTATCGCTCCGCGGAAAACGTGCCGCCTCACTGTACAGCGCGATTACTACACGCCTCTACAGTTGTACACCTACTGTTCATTATAGGAAAACTATAAGCGAGCGCGACGAGTTTTCAATATGCAGAAATAGCTAGATAATATCTAGCGTGAGGTTGTATCACGCGGCGCCCGCGAGCGCTATATGTATGTAGCGGTGTCGTCGCCAGCGCTGGCGCTCATGAAAATAAATTTAGTAAATGACGTTGGCGCTCGGCGTTGCCACTCCGTGCCTCTGGAACGCGGCTGCGCGACGTTGCCGCTCCGCTCGCTCTTTCTAATCTTGTCGTAAAGTTCTTTTTCTGATGCGCAGCGCGTCGCTCGTTCTCTCCGCTCGAAACTTGGAAACGTCAGACGTTTATTTTATCGCTAGTCTCGGATATGCGGCATTTTATAACCGTACCGCTCGCTATAGCGCCGAGGCGAGGAGTTAGTGCTTATTCAAAATAACAACCATAAAGAATTGTACTGTATGCGGACTTGAGAAGTCATAGTCGACGAGTCGTCTGAGCGGCGACGTCGTTATAGCGCCTCTCGCTCGAGGAGGTAGGAAAAGTTCGGTCGGCGAGGCGAGTCGAACGGAGACTTTCTATGGCATTGTGGAGACCAAATAGACGGCGGCACGGCAACGGCATTGCCTCACAGCGCCACAGCCATGTCGAGCGGCGCGCGGGTCGGCGGGGGGCGCGAGGGCCGCGGGCGGCGGGGGCGCGCGCCTGTGTGCACGTGCAGCACACTGGCGCACGTAACAACGTCGTAGCGGCGCGCGTATCTAGCGCTACAGCTACCTACGCCCGCCGCGCGCCTCGACAACGTTGTATTATACAGCCAACTATAAAGCGGGGTAGATAGCATGGGGTGTACTGAGCCACGTTATGGGGTCGCTCTACCCACACGAGAAAATACGATGCCGCCTTTATGCGTCAGATGTTTTGGGAATTATAAGCGATGGAATTTCTTTTGATTAGGTACACATTTTCCTCACAGTTTAAAAAAAGTAAGGCCACCTACTTTGTACATATACAAGGTAGCGTAGGTACCTATCAAACGAAAAGTAGTTAATGTAGAGATATCAAAGCAAATAAATAGGTAGTTGTTGTATTTCAGTGTTGTTTTAGTTTCAGTGGCGCGTCTCTGTGACATTTCCCCACCCACGTGTTTAACGCCACTTTCGTGTTTGTGTGTGGAATACATCGATGCCTGTATAAATAACGATTGTTTACGACGCCACGGTCATAACATCGTAGTATTTTTATTTCATTTTTTTTTCGTCCATTCATGAAACTGCGGTGCGAAGAGGCTGCGCTATGCAGTATCGAGTCGATTCAATGACCGATTAAGCCATTAACGCTCCTTTTCAGTACAATAGAGCACGTGACCGCCGGTGGTAATTTCATTCATCTCCGAAGGGCGGTTTGTTGTGGACCTGTTCCGTGCTATCGAGATTACAGATCGTAAACACTTCACTTTGTTCTAATGTTTGCGTTTTATTTGAATATTTTTGTATGGGGTGTGAATTATTGTGGTATTGCCATTGACGGAAGGAAATGTTATATTATGCGTGTATAATTCTTTTTTCAAGGTCTTTAGAATGTGCCTTTGAAAAAGAAATGGCATTTTGACACGAATTTCTGAAGTAGAGCAGTGCAACATTGACAAACAACCTGCTCGGAGACAATGAGTTGTCAAAAAAGTCGGAGGCTATCGTGGCGTGGCATGTGCACGGTACGCGGCCGGCACGAAGATAGCCTCGCCTGTCGCAGGCACCAGGGCTGTGCCACCACAAACGTTAACGTAACGACGACGCCCAAAATTTCACCTAAAACGGCTTAATAACCATTCTACGCACACACCACTTGTTTATCCCTAATCCAGAACTCTCGAAAGACAATAATCCCAAGAAATACAGTATTTTTACGAGCCGATAAACTTGCAAATTTCAACGGCAGCATGAGTGGAAGGAATGATAAAAATAAAATACGTAGTCGGTATGGTCGCAGCCCTGGCTAGCACGCACATTTCCGTGAGCGGAGAGCGGCGAGCGGCGAGGCCGCGCGGGCGTGTGTGCGTCCGTGCGCGTGCGCATGTGCGCGTCTGTGTGCGTGCGCCAACCAGTCCCACATCCTGTTTCGTGCCTTCGTGGGCCGCTCGCGCAGCTTCGGCGACTCGCCGCAGTGCTTCTGTCGAGCTTTTTATTTCACGCCTGTGGCTACTGCATGTACAAGATTGATTTTAACAGTAGTTGTGTTGTGTAATACAATTTTTTGCCAACACCTAACCGTAACAAATGGCGGATTTCATGTCAAGTTTGAATTAGGATTTATTGACAATAATTTGCGTTTATGCCAATTTGATTTAATTCTTGTGTGTTCTATCTACCGTTTTGATTGAGTCTACCCACCATAGCAGCCTATCAGTCAGTACATTTATCTTGTACACATTCTTAAACTTAGGCACAATTCGGTGGGAAGAGTAAGAACTGGCTTTATTGCCTGTCATCAATCTAAAACCATATAAAAATGCAAAACAACAAAATCAAACGCATCGTGTATTCGTGTCTACTTTTTCAACCCAATCCATAGAAAGAAAAATGCATGAACAGCTAACTTGTATCGCAGCATAATAAAGGCGCTTTGTACGATGATAGATCAGTTGAATGGGCTGACAAAAAGCTCATAATCTATGCGTACCGTTATCCAAGTGTCAATAGAGTCAAATAATTTCAAGGTGACGAGGAAAAAAATGAACAGTTGAAAAGCAAACAAAAGGAATCCCTCGGGAATGTGATCCCGCATAAAAAGAGAGGGAATTCCCGAAACGCATTGTTTACAGTGAGCGCGTGCGAGCCGACGCGTTATGCGTTTATTATGATGAGCGTGGTCCAGCGAGCTGCGAGCTGCGACCACTCGATGCAATGAAAGGGAAAATTTGTAGTTTTTGTCGGTATAGAGATGACGCACGCTTCCCCGAACGCAGCCGCCGGCGCCCGCTCAATGATCGGAATGTCGGTAGTGTCGCGCTCGGCTCCTCGGCGAGTTGCCTTTTGCGAACAGCCACACATGCCTGTAAGCAAACTTCCGAGCCTAACTGGTCCACGCAACCCATTGGCGCAAAGAAGTCCCCTGCAAGGCTGCCAACTGTAATCAATATCACCTCATATGCCAGTTGGGTTCACAAATGATTTTGAACCTAAAGTCCCATTGCTCCGTTCCACTAACAAACTCGGACAGTCCCAGAATCTATTCTCCCTAAAGGATTAAACACGTCGGATTCGGATTAACATGCTGTTATTATCTGCTCATTGATGAAAAGTGCATCTGACGTGAAGTAATCTGGTGCTATGTGATAATGTGACACACGCGGGACCGGTTCAAGGCACTTTTACACTTAACACTGACATTGTTAGACTCAGTGCAATTCGTAAGGTATAAATCAACATCCGGGGGTGGAGTTTATATCGCGCTCTGTCGAGATAATAAATCAGGTGGCGGCGTACGAGGGCAGATAATGACGTCACTGGCACGTATCTCGGAGAATCCCCGGAAGAGAGCGAATAAAATAAAAATGTCACGTCGCGATCAGCTGTTGGGCGGTGCGAGCGTGACGGCGACGGCGGCCCGCGCCGCAGCGATACGCATAACGACGCCGCAATAAAACTTATTTTTATGTTTTTCGCTCACAATGGCCGCGCGAAGGTCGAGCTATCTAAATGGGTCAATACACTCTGCGTAGTACGAGCGGTGAACACGTGCTCCCCGTTTGTAAATAGCGAGATATCGGCCGATTGTTGCAGTGATTAATGGGGGCGCGTAATGACTCGGCGCCGGCCGCCCGCGCCCGCGCCGCTCGCTAATATGCTCATTCATCGGTTCGACACTATTATTATTTGCCGGTCGGAGATGGTTTTGTTCGCGTTCCGACAATCGATGCGACGACATTAGGGCGACGCTCAATGTCAAGGCTGCACTTGCTATGCGCCACCCGCCGGCCGTGCTCAATGCTAATTGTCTACGAGTTGACTCGACCCCGTTATGCCAATTTACTGAACAGAGTGGTTGTATGTAGGTTTGTACACCACTGTGCAGTGGTGCACGCCGTTCGGAACATAGGTTTTCAAGTACGAAACATGCACTGATTAAGCTTTAGTCAGACCTTTAGTCAGTTTACAGTCTCATCAGCTACACATAGAATTTAGTTACAGCTACAGTTACCAATACCAACCTAGCTTTTAAAATTTTATTTTTTTGTGAAACTAAATTTTTGCCATTTCTTGGAGCATTAAAAGTTACCTCAACCATTTAGCTGCTTTGACAAACAAGCCACGGGATTGCCTCACAAACATATGTTTCGCGAGTGGCTAAGGACTATGGACAGTGAGTGAGATGTATGCGGGCGTCATCGACAGGCGGCGATAAGGGCGAGGTCACGGCTATCAATGAAGACATCTCCATACGCGCACGTGGCGTCCGGCCACGACATCTCGCGCCCATTCACTATGAAGACGCCCCCGCGGCCCTCCGCGACCCCCCGGCACCCGCGCCCGCGCACCGCCCCGCCAACCCCGCACCCTCCGCGGTGCATCCATGCAACAAGTTAGGGCACAGGTTTGTCTTGTAAGGAGCCCGGAAGACGAGTCGCGCCGCGGATGCGAGCCCGGCACTACGCACAACTAACTGCCACCTATCGCAATACACACGCAATGCCTTCTACGACCCGTCTTCTCAATATCAAGTGGCATTCAATACTCAATTTCCAATATGCACCAAATCTGTCAACTATCTCCAAAAGGGCTTATCGTAGCAAAGACACGTAGGCTGTCTACGAACCGTAGCACATATCAAATAAAAACCGTAGCACCGTAGGCCGAACGTTTAATACCTACAAAACGTTTTGCAATAATTGGTAAAATCGGCACCAATATAATGTAACGCAATTCAAATAAAGTTCTCGTAAAACATGGCGGTTCAAACACATTTTCCAGCTTCGTGATGCCCAATTAAATATGGATGTGATTGAAAAACGCGTGTCCGGTAACGAGCGTGTACATAATTGGTGGGCGGCCGGGGCAGGCCCGGAGTGACCCAGTTGCCGTTGCCTGGCGACCCGGGGCTGCGCCCCCCGCGCCGCCTGCCACCCCCGCCCCGCACTAAATAACCTGCCCGAAACCGACACCTTAGCAAAGGTCGTTCAACCGTCACAGAGGCAGTTGCTCTCGCCATTTTTAACCCGACGTGCATGCATCACACATGATGACAACCCCTGCACCTCCCCGAAAAATGAGCTTATAAAATAATCAATACAAAAGCACCGATTTTAAAGAGTAGATGAAAATTCTGGAAAATTCGTCATTAATTAGTCTCTTTCATGTATTTCGAATATTTTTTGGTACTGGAAATTGTAAACCACTGCGAGCTTTAATAATTAGTGGTAAACCTATTTTATGCTGAACGTTCGATGCCATAGTAAAAACTGGTATTTTATAGCTGCACGCTAGATTATGTTGAGAGAACATGCATGATGACAATGCTTACCAAAGTGACAATGTTTTGGGCTTATTTAATAATGGTTTCGAGTCCTCAGCATGATCACTTTCCTTGCAAAGCTTGCTTAATTACGATTGACAAATTTACGAAACTCGACAAAACTTTTGGTAATTGAAATATTCGCAATAAAGAGGAATACGATGAAGATTCCGAGTAGACGTGGGCACTAGTGGGTAGGCCGGCCGCGGCGACACCAGCGAACAAACTAAATGAAATTATTTTCTTTAACTCTTAACTTCGAGTGTTTTTTGTTGAGACGAAGAGAAAAACCTGCGAGCGAATAAACTTAATTGTTATAAGCCGCGTTTGCCGACTGCCACCCCCTCAAATTGTGAGGGCGAGGGGGCGCCGAACACAGTTGTATTTCTCCGAACTTGTGCTAAATTTCACTTTCTCCGAAGACGTTGTGCGTAGACTTAGCCACCCACCACGACCCCGTCCTCTCGCGAACTTTGCTAAATAGTTTCGACACTAGTAAGTACCTATCTTCTTAAAACTTTAGTCGGCTGTCATCTTACGCGTCGGCTCTCTGCATAGTTACATGGTTCCCAATCATGTCACCATAATGTTTCATGAAAGTTACATTCTATTTGTTATTAAACAGCAATGCTGTCGAACATGTATCTTCTATGAGAACACTCTCCACCCTCTGTGAGATGTCGTTATCTTAGCGAACCCTAACCGAGTAAAACATAAAAAACGTTACTCAAAAAAGTCCTTCCACTCACAAAAACTCTGCTGCCTCCTCGCCCTCTGAAGTTATAAAACGCTGAAGGCGAGTGAGGCGAGGCGACCGGCTTGCGATCTTATCCCCCCGTATTAAAGTCGAGTTCAGCACGAACTACCCCGTGCACACCAGCAAGCAGCGCCTGAAAGGCGAGCACACGAGCGTGGAAGCTTTAGCAAAATGAAAGCCGACTCGCTCTTAATTCACCAGCACATAGACACGGCGTACGGACGTCGATGGGACCCCCTCGCCGCCCACCGCCCGCCGCCCCCACGCGCCGGGCATAAATAAGGGGGGCGAACTCGGGTTAACAAGAGAGTGAGTGCCCTCCCTCGTAGCAATGCTAGAAGGGAGAATTAAGGGGGCTGCGGCGAAGGACGAATTAAGGAGATGAGAGAGCACACGCTCTCTAGACGCGCCACCTCGCACCAGCAGGGAATTAAGGGAGAGCGTACAGCTACGGTGTCACTGCGACACGCTACAGCTAGCTATTCTTTTTGTTTTGTTTTTACCATAGCGTCCCATTGCTTCAAAAAGTTCAGAATCGTATCTTATTTATAACTGCACGATAGTATCGATTTTCTGTAGGACTCTATTCTGTTGGACTGGCTTAGCGCTAAGTTGAAAAAAAAAAACATGGAACATGGTGTGCCGCGCTCATAGCCACCTCCGAGGTCCGTGACGTCACTGCTGCGTTTTCAAAGCACGTGAGCCACTTCGTCACATAAATTACAAACTATATCCCACAGGAGTTAAGGTTTGTTTTCGACGAAATTGCTGGTGCTCCTTTGTCTTGGTCTGTCGGACTGGGCGAAAATGGTCTTTAGGTCTACAGTGGAAGGTTGAATTTACAGGAGTCGTCTCGTAATGATCTTGGGAAGAGGGTGGGTATAAATTTTCTATGGGGGCAGACGGGGCGACGTCGCGCGAGGGCGCCGCTGAGTCACGGCGGCGGCGGTGCCGGCGTCGGCGGGGCGGGGCGCGGGGCGCGGGGGACGTGCCACAGAACATATTGTAAGTATCTACCACTCACATGTCACAAAGTTTTCTCCGCATCGGGAAACTTTGTTAACGTCAACGGAGCACGTGGCCTTGCCGATATTATACATAATTGCTGCACGAGTTCCCGCTCAACATGTGACAACTTAGCGACAACTTACTTTCTCACTTAGTTCGGATAAAAAGTACGAGTAGATGATCACATGTGTTAGTGCGGCTTTCAGTAGTGTTGAAGTAAATAGTTGAAGAGTTAAAGTTGATAGTGCGTTTGATTTCAGTGATCCGTGACTCATTACGCAACTGTAACTGTGGTGCATTACTGTAACTGTGTAATATCCGTGGTATTGAACTTGTTCTAGATCATACGTACATCGATATCTACTGAACCGCGATATTATATTACTTTTGGGCGTTTGGATGACTTACACCTTTTGCCTTTAATTAGCATTGAGTTGTTTTCTTTGTTCATTTTCCTGTAGTAGCTACAATCGATCTCGTTATCATAATTGTGAAACCCAGGATCGGACTGAACACATAATAATTGTCAGCCGTATCTTCAGTCGTGCAATCGGCTCACATCGTCCCGTCACCTTGAGGCCTGATAACGCCGCTGTAGTGTGATAAGAGCTGATACCACCGACCCGACCAACGCGCCGCACACAATCTTATATTCTTATGCTTTAAACATTATTGTATTGACATTGGATAGCTTTGATTACTTATAAGCTTCGTGAAGCCATCAATGATAGTTTTGTTATGAAATATTAATCAGAATTTGATAACAGTTACTTAGTTCTAAATCTGTCATTCATTAAAAATACATTGCAAAGCAGTACTTGCTATCTTTATTGGTATCAATCTATGAAAAACGTAAACAATAACAATTTAATAGAAAACAAAACAAGCTTTTGGCAGGCAACATGATCAGTATCCTACAAGTCCTACTAAAATTCTAGTAATTTAATTGTGAAAGTTTGTATGTTTGATGTTTGTTACTCAATCACGCAAAAACGGCCGAACGGATTTGGATGAAATTTGGCATACAGATACTTTACAACCTAGATTAGGTCGCATAGGTTTTATTTGAGTAGTACGTTCCGGTGGGATAATTCTGACCTCACTCGACAAAGAAGGTAGTATTTTCGTAATTATTTATTTTGAAATGAAAGCAGATTGCTTTATTCTAAGTCAAGTCTACATAAATGGAAAGTTCAGTTTTATAAGTATACGATACAAAAAAAAAAAACATCATCAACGTCTTGCGAACAGAAACTCGACTTCTTTTTCGAGAAGTTTTTAGCTCCGAGTTGGCGGCACGTTGCTCGTTGTCGTGTAGCATCGCTCGAGCGAGCGCCCACAATGCTCGCCCCGAAGATCGGCGTTGTAGCCAATTACATTATGTACGGGAGGGCGAGGGGCGAGAGGGAGCCTTATATAAAGCCCTCCCCCTCCAAGCCTTGGAAACTCACAGGTTATAAAGCGCGGGAATGAGTTTTCGCGCGAAAACTTTATCGCAAAAGCGAAGCGCCGAGCGAAGCTTTTTCACGAGCTTAGCCTAGTTCGACGACATCGACGGTTAGGATTAATTTTACGATTCAAACTTTTTCTTACATCAATTGTTTTAATATTTATGTATATGGCTAATGGCTGCGTTGTAGTATTTTATATGAGGTTACTTTCAGGCCTATGACCATTGACCACACAAGTTGCCAGTTTTCCTCTTTCGGTTGTTTTCTTTAGACGTTTGAAATGTACTGCTGTTCAGGGGCCTAAGTCTACTAATTTATAAACGTCACAATGGTCTCTCAATGGTAAGTTTTTGACAGATTTGCCATACAAAAACTGTCAAAAACACACCATTGAGAGACCATTGTGACGTTTATAAATTAGTAGACTTAGGCCCCAGTTCAGATGTTGTTATTGTGACTCATTTTGATGAGATGTAGAGGCAAACCATGATTGCTTAACCATACCACTACAGTTATAATATTAAACTTTATTCTGTGAAAACCAATATAGTTCTGGTCTGTCTTTAGTCAGACAGTGGTCTACTTTTTTCAGGATTTAATTCTGACCCCAGCTTTGATGTCGTAGTTATACATTGCATCCAAACAGTTGAATTCAGCTCGAAACAAAAGTCAGGGGCGACCCTTCGGCTCCCGCGTCGAGGGAGAGCACAAAGAACGACTCCCAATTCAGTAACGAGTCCCGGGCCCGGGTCCGTTAGCTCAGCGCCAACTCAGATGAGGGGCCCGAACTTTGCCGCCCGATGCGAGCTAACAAAGGACTTTATTCGGCGTCATCAGGTAAATGAAATATTGACAGGATATTAGAGCTGCGTCAGTTTCATTGGTGTGGTGGGTCGATAATCGATGTCAAAGTAAGGTCAACAGCGGTGGGCAAAAGCAGGGTCGCCGGTGGCGGTGGTGACGGCGGTGCGTGCGGACCGGCTCGGCAGCCGCAGGCCGCAGCACGCCGCTCGCAGTGTCGATGCTGTTTTGCATAAGTAATGACCGCCGCCGCCGCCACCGCCCCTCACCTACCCCCCTGGCTCCCCCCGTAGGCCTATCGATTGCGGCGGCGCGGGGCGGGCCGCATCGCCGTAATTGTCACACTGAGCGAGCTGAATTTCACTCCACCCTCGCGTTATCGACCTTACTACCCCCGCATAAAACCCAGTCTCCGCCGGCAAGAATTACTGATTGAATACCAAATGCGTTATAGTCCGTTCTAAGTTTGGAGGCGGCTCGTAATAGAGCCTTCGAAGAGTCTATGACAGAGCTTAATTAGACAGGCGTGCGATGGCACCGAATGGATTTTACTTGTTCGATATTTCAACGCGAATTAAAGCACAAATTGTTGGGACCGAATTAAAGTACCTACTTTTAAAATTAGTGGACCGGACAACTGAAGCGTCAACCTTCGGCGCGGGCGTGAGCATACAGTTGGCGGAGTTTGTTTGTTCGACACATTAGCGACTACTCGCAGTCGCGACTGGCTAATGTGATCATTCGTCAACAAACCAAACTACCAAGGAACTGAACGACTTGAATATTTGAGCAAATAAGTAGACTCAGCTGGAAAAGTGCAAGCTACAGCTAACTGACGAACAGTTATAGCTGTTCTCGGTGCACCGGGGAGAGTCGACAGCGGACACCTCACGCACGCCTGTCGCACGCAGGGAACAATAATTCCGTATCGTTTCGCGCGACAGAGCGTGCGACGTCGCATCGTATGTATTAATAGTCGTCGTCTAGGCGAGCGCCGTTTTTTAGCGCACCAGCAACGACGAAAGTATGGAGAAAGTGGCGCGTTGACGTCACGCACACACGCGCAGCACACGCGTGCTATACGCCGGCTGAAGACAACGTGACAGCCGCTCTCTGTGCTCGATACAGCGCTGTCTTGCTACACGCCGACGTTGCAACACCGCGCTCCGTATGAGAAATACGACGCTAGCAGCCGATACGAGGTGCCCCTCTCGACACGTTCACTTGCTCAACTGAAATACCTTTAAAAATACGTCAGCGACGAGCTCACATCGACACTACACTTTTGGATTTGCCAGACTCACCAAGCCGAAGGTTTATGGGCGTTCCCCAATCTTGTGATAATTGGTTCTTATAGGGGCGCTTGCGCTTCATTACTGTATGCGGGCGAACTATCAGCCGGGCTCAAATAATAGTGCTACCAGTATGTCCGACTTTGACTTCCAGTGAATGCAAAATAATGCCCCATTTAACGAGCACCTGTTTCGGTAGGAACGCGTGGATAACCGAACAAAGGACAGGTCGTCTCACAAACACGATTCTTTATTGCGGTCCATTGCAGTTGTCATTGTCGATTGGTTACGAGCGAAAATCACCATTGTTAGCGGTACATGACATAACTCGGATCGTGCCCACGCGATCACAACATCTCAGAGCATAATAGTGTGAAAACAAATAAAGAAAGAGTAATGATCATCGATACGAGAGACGAAACGTTAAACAACGGTAGCACGCGAGTCGCGAGCCAACCGACGTGTACTACACTCGGAACTAGATTAAATTGAGATCAAACGTGGTTCATTCATAATCTGATCACAACGTAAACGTAGTAAGTTTATAGAGGGTTTAGTTCAGCGGTTAGTCGGCTTAACCGAGAGTCGAGCGACGGTGCCGCCCGCGGCGAACAATTAATTAAATTAAGTGCAAGATGAAAAGGAAAACGACCGCCGCCGATCAGCTGATCTGTGATTGATGCGTACATCATTGCACCCTACTGCACGCCGCTCACACCAAAACCGGTTTAGGACCGTTATTATTAAAAAAAACTTGTTTATTTACGATTCGACGGCGATTACATCGTGTATCAATTAAGTTAAGGTTCGCGGGATCGAGAGTCACTTACTGGGTATCGTTTCAGAATCCCACCGCAACTTTTTAACTTGTTTTCAGAAAAAGGGTTAAACAATTAAAGCACCTACATTTCTCTCACACATAAAATCGATAAAACGATAAACATCCCATGTTAATAGAACAGCAAATAAACAAAACAACGACCTCGGAGACTTAAAAAGTGAAAGAAAACGTAATAAATATAACTTCATCACTTTTTTTTCATTGCCAAAAAAGAGCTGTAAGTGGTGACGTCACTGGTCGGGGGGTGGAGGATTAGGACAGCGGGGTGAGGGGGTGGCGTGGGGGCCAACCCTCGCTGCGCCCCTACTAACGAGACTCGACTCGATCTAATAACGTACAAAGGTACTATTAAGTGCACTTTCCAAATAAGCAAGCTGAAACTGAAAGCTCTACTTTCATTTTAATGAGAGCGACCATTGTATATTTGGGAACATTTTCAGTGCTGTTGCTAAGTGGGAAAATACTTCATAGTCTTCGTAGCAGATGGATTAATCATAGTTAATGAGCAAATAATTGTAACTCATCGGAAATAAAAAGGTTTCAGAGTTGGTCCATTGGAACACAAAACCTTTCAGACATTCCATTTTTCTGGTTCGAGTAACAATCGAGTTCGAAAGGACCAATGGTACGGCACATCAAAGAGACGAGCCGGTGTGAGTTTGGGGGCCTCCCCCACCCGATGGGGGAATATGGTGAACACACACATACGCGACTCCATTACTGTAATTATCCAATTATTAAAAAATGTATGACTATGCATTTAATTACCAGCTATTGGGTTAGTGACACCCGTAAGATAATGTTATTTGTATACCTGTTATGGAAATCATTACTGTTAATGGAAAAAGAATGTTGGGTTCTTTGTGATGAGTAAAGTTCGGAAAGAAAATTCGGGAGGTCCTTTTTCGTA
Organism: Polymixis flavicincta; assembly: GCA_949987655.1. NCBI lineage: Eukaryota > Metazoa > Arthropoda > Insecta > Lepidoptera > Noctuidae > Polymixis > Polymixis flavicincta. The sequence goes on along the minus strand of OX465191.1, from coordinate 12,055,786 downwards.
GCAGGAATGCTACGAGCGCTACGCTGCGTAGCTACATCGTAATTGGTAAAGGCAAACTGATGTTTGAATGATTAAGAGTCGTTCTTTGTTCAATTTCTACGTTTGAAAAGAACAAGAAGTAGAAGACATTTCCTCTATAGAGCTCATAAGTTTTAGGCTTCGTTGTGGTTGCTACGCCAGTTGCTAAGGGCCTATTCTGAAGGACCTTATCGCATTAGTTTTCTATTAAGGTACGTATGGTAGTTTTATGCCTGTTTGGAATACAACGTTGGTGATTTGTAAAGAATAATCTATACGTTCTGTAAATCCGATCTTTTCATTTCTGCTTAGCAAACTCCGAAATAATCAAAAGAAACATAAAGAAAGTTCCATTCTAAATCAAAACTAATAAATCAGTAGATAAAGAAGAATACGCTGCACGTACAGTAGTACGCCCCTTTGCGGCTGATTACGAACGCGCTACCAAATAAGAATGAATTTTTAATGAGAACCCACCCCAGGAGTCGGCCTCTTCCGAACAGTACGCACTTAGGAGATTAGTCCCGAGAGCGTTCCAGTTAACTTGCTAACAAGTAACAACAGTATACCGGCTAAAAATAATATCTACAGACACAGAAATTAATACTTCCCACTTTACGTAACGCGCTGTTTTTCATGACCCCTCGTAGACCCTCTATGAAAAACGCGTAGGCGAGAAAAGCGTAGCTAGAAATTGTAGTAATCCAAATGACTACTCTTGTTGAACACTTCTTGAAGTGTATCTCTTGTATTCGGCAATTTCATTCACGTAAACGTTAACATCCGAGTGCTACGAAATGGAGAGACAGGTAGCCAATAAAGACGACCGAGCCGTAAAGTAATAAAGTGATAAGACGACGACCCCACACAACAATAACAATGTAAATACCGTTTTATAGTGTAAACAAAAAGTATAATAAATGTTACGTAGACTGCTACGTCAGGACGTACGTCACAGGCGACGTCACGAGCGGAAGTCCGCACTAGATATATTTAGTGTAGGCGTGCACCGCAGCAGGGTTCAATGTCGAGGCGCGACTATCTATCGCCCATCAATCACTGCTCGCCGCTCGAACAGCCGCTACCAAAGGACGCGACCGCGATCTACACTTTTCCTCACTCGCCCACTCGACTCGAAGTCATCCTCCTAACTAAGTACATTGCGAAAAGACGCCTCTCTGATTACACCAGTCTCGATGCTGCGATAACATCGCACCGGTATGCGCGTGATAATAGTTTGTTGTTATACCCGTAGTAATAGTAATCCACCTGTCTTCGATTCGCAGATATGAATCGAATCGATTGTCACGGTCGGTCGGGTGGTACATTATCATTTTCATTCATGGATTGATAGAAGTGTGTAATTGGATATCGGAACACGTCGATATAGATTGTGCGTGACCGGGTGAGTGCGGTGTGTTGCGGTGCGGTGCGGTGGTGCAGCGGGCGCACCGGGAGCAAGGCCGGCGCTGTTTACAAACTTCCGTCACGACTCACGAGCACTTGTCACTCGCGCCGCCGCGCCGCGCCGCTCCTCGGCCGACGCACACGTGTCTACGCAAATAATAGCGAGCCCTCACAGTTGACATTGTCCCACTTCGAGCGACTGCCCGCCCGTCTAGACTTGAGATACGATCACCGTCGATTCGCTCGCTGCTAACATTTTGCATTCGTTACTGTCTCAATACGTCGCTGTACCATTCTCTATCTCTCTATCATTAGGCGCCTCAAGTCGTAAGCGATTCCTAGATACATCACGCTAGAGATAGTATTCTTAAATTTCGAAGGCATGCACCCTTGTGGAAGTCGTGCCCTACGCGGGGTGAGAACGAGGGTGAATGCAGTAGGGTGGCGGAGCTCCCTCGGCCCGTCACCCCCCTTGCACAGTAGGCGCGTAGTAACTGCAATAACGGAGCAGTGAAAGTGTCGCGGGGCGCTTCAACCGTCAATGGGTGAAGACTTTACTCCCTTCACCCCGCCGTCTTGTGCTCAAACTTGTAGCTAATAGTACGATCTTCCTAGTGCCGGTCGCCGCTCACATGTTTGTGTTCACATAAACAATGTTTATGTTAAAAGTTTCTCCTGGAGCACGCAAACGAGCGACGACCTGGCGAAGTGGCGACGCTTATTGAATTATTGCTCGATTTACTGAAGAAGTTGAGCGTGTCGGCTGATTACAAAGGTGTGACGTGTGCGCATCGCGACGAGTGCACATAAATCGCGGTCGATCAGCGCCGATCGAGTATGTAAAGTGTCCGCGAGACGGAGCGGACACCGGCGGCGACAAGCAAAAGCAAATAAACAAGCGGAACGAGTACGTCGTCATTATCTCGAGTCATGAATGAAACGGAACGTAAATTGAAATGTATCGCGTGCCATAATCCGCGCGCATTAATCTCACTCAAACGCCGATCGTTGCGTAACCGCGAGCACAACAAACGGCTCAAGTTCATTGATCCACTTAATGTCCGCGCTAAATGTGTCGTTGTTGAATGTCAAAACATTGTTACATAATTATCCGCGTATGCGTGAGGTGTGCGCCGTGCGCGCGCGCCGACGTCCCGCCGGAGCACCGGGGCGCAGGCGCAGACTGGCCACTTCCGAGTCCGGCCGATCGGCGATCACCCGCGATACGTCACCATGTTTATTTATGAGCTTATGATTATAAAATGACGTTTACAACATTCTGATATCGTTGACCGGTTGCGGTATAATAATAACATTCATTCATTCATAAGTGATTAATGGTTACTACCTACGAAATAGATTTGTAGTAGTATATAATAAAGCTATTATCATAATTATAAACAAGATTTTACGCTACTTGCTGGCTGTAGTAAAACATTATTTACAAACATTTGAAGCTAAATCAAAATTACACCTTTGTTTTACTTTTACGTTTTCGTTCAAGCGTAAAGTTTTTTTGCTGCGGTTACCGAAATATTTGAAGGTTCCATCAGCGAAACTTTACGAGTAGTATGAACATTCCTTTATCCATATAACTTTTTACAACTCTATATTTACAAGTGTATTGAAAGTAATGGTCGTCGAGGCAGACTGTTACATTTGCGCGTGGTGATTGATTTGTTTTCGTAGTAAAAGTAGCTGAAGTAGTGAATCCACTGATCTGAATACTAATAAAATAAGATGTAGTTAAGCAGGGAGCGTTGTAAGTTCAACGTATGTCACGGTGCACGCTTTCAACCTTCATGTTCGTTTACGACACATGGCGATCGTTTCAGATGCGCGGTGCAAACTTTAAGAGTTATTGTACTTGTTTAACTTTCGCCGCGTGCCGAACTTGACCGTCAAAACAAGATTGCAATAAAAACATCACTCTTATACAATGACGTGAATTTACATAAATTATTGGCGGCGGCATGTCTCGTCCCGCGTCCGTCGCGGACACGCCGCGCCCGCTTGTTTACCCAAATGCAATGTTTACATAGCCATCACAGCAAACTGGAGGGTTCAACGACACATATTGTTTTATTGCCAGACGTAATTGGGTCGCGGTGCGGCATTGAGGCCATGGGAAATATATTTAGAGCGTGGAAGAGACACTTCGCGAATGCCAAAGATATTATTATCCCTTTATTCTCGACTCTACGTCAGATGCGCTGGCGAATATCTACTGATAAATATAGCTGAAGGCATGCAATTAGCGAAAAATATCAACAAACCAGAATTTCCCAATTTCCTATCACGTCGGTACATTTGGCAAAGATAAGATTGCGATACTTTAAGTACTGTAATCTGATATTTTGAATGTTGATTAGGATCACTTGCGCAAATACGGAATTTTACAGAACAAACCGAATTATAAAAAATTATGATGTCCAGTTATTGAGAAAGGCAGCACGAGTTTGTGAATGCATCTTAAACATGACAACAAGCTACCGACAAAAAATGATAAACAAACTGTGTTCGGCGGCCCAATATAACAGTAATAATAAAATACTGGCGAGCATTGAATTCGGTGCACCTGACATTCGCATACATTTTTTCTAAACAGGTGTCGACGGCGGCGTGTCGCTCAGCGCGTGTCGATGCCCTATATTATTGTATGTCTTTCAAGTTCATTGAGTCACACAATGGCCATATAATTGGTTGTTAGCGTATGTCAAAACACGTCGGCGCGGTTCATAATGCTTTACATAATTAGGCTCGTTTGCATAAGCGATTATTATGCGTGTCTTCGCCGATGACGTCGGCACCGCTATGGCTAATTCATTCATTTGTTTATGAGTTTACTATTACTTTTACTCCACGTGGTCGATTGTTTACAATGCGAGCGTGAATTTAACGGCAAATGTGTAATAAAAGTTGTTATTATTACGCGATGTGCTTAAGGAGGAGCGCCTCATTGTGACGTTGATTCATAATGCGGCTGATGGCTCGCTTGTTTACATACATGTTTATTTAACATGCGTGGAGTGAGGTTAGAATCTCCGCCATGTATGGCAACTATTTACATTGTTACGGAGCTGTTACTGGATGCGCGAAATGGAGACGTTCCACGTGATTACAATACAAGTATCCGAAACGCTTATCGTTGCCGTTTTCTAGAAACTTCTAACACTGGATCGCAAATCTTTTTAAAGGATTTCATTCTTGATGTGAAGTGTAGGACAGAGTGATTCAGAAAAATCACAAAAAACATAGGCCTAAAACGCGTAATTGCGAAAAAGGGTGCATTTTTTCGTAGCACGTAGCTACAACCGCGTTTCATTTACCACGTTTCGTAGCAATGCTACGAAATCTCTACCTTAGGTCCTACGAAATTTTTGTCTACGAAATCCTTGCAAAAAATCCTAAAAATGGTATATATCGCATCATGTCATGTCGCCCTATGGGTGACGTCCACAGCTACGCACTCAAGAATGCTACGATACCGCATTAAAATAACATCTTATTCTCAAGTCCAGTCGATCCCACTGTCATATATTCATTTATAAAGAAATACTTCATAATTAAGATGTTATTCCCTTCGAGCCGACGGAAGACGCCCAACTGCGTCGCATCGCATGTGTAGCTGTGGTGTATATTTTTTTTTAAGAAACCTGATTGTTTCAGTACGTTTGTCTTCCGGTTACCCGTCGATAGTACTGACAGAGCATAATCATGACTTCCCGGATAGTTATTTTGGATATTTAGTTTTAGGTTAAAATTGCTTTTGGGTTTTCTACATGTTCATATTCATATTCATTTATTGTATTCCATATTGTAAAAAAATAGCTAGGTACAAAAATATGGACCGATCACGGCAAAACGAAAAATTGGAGAATAAAATCGGTTGGCGCAGTGGTTAAGCGATTGACTGCTGTGCTGCGTGTCGCGGGTTCGATTCCCGCACGGAAAAAATATTTGTATGAACTACAAGTAGTTGTTCCGGGTCTGGCTGTTGGTGTATGTGAGTTTAATTTTTTGTAAACGTATCCACAATACAGGAGAAACTTCTAGTGTCGGACAAAGTTTAAAAAAAAAAGTAAAACTATTTTATACTAATATAAAAATCTAAGACAACATGCGACGGACCAATGAAAATAATGATGATCAGATGCTCAAACTTAACTCAATTTTAAGTCATATGGTAGGTCTCAATGCTGTCCTTGTGAGCTGGAGGTATATTGTAGTGCCAGAATTTTAAGAAAATCTTCAATTTCAAAATATATTATTTCACATAAACCTACATGGGCACTTACAAAACGTCAGAAGCTAGGTGCACGGTTCCAATTTGTCGCTTCCTATGGAGAAGAGCCGGCAAGAAACTCCACGGTTACTCTTTAAAAAATAATTGACTTTTACAATGTTTTCAAATTACAGTGATAATAGATATGGGAGGATAGTGCAGGCCTGTCAATACTAGGAATGACAATACAGAATAGAAAATCGTCTACAAATCTAGTACGTAAGGCCTACAACATTCTCTCATTCACGATATGTAAAAGAATCTACATAAATAAAAGTTAAGGATGGTTTGAATAGGTCTTTGTGGATAATCTTCTCCTACGCTACGCTTTGGAATAGGCATCTAGCTTCATCTTTCTGATTGACCGGGCCCTTGACAATTCAAAAGTGTCTGTAAATGTTTTAATTGAATTATTTGAGTTTGAATAAGTAAATTAGGTAATGTCAAATTATTGGGAAAGAAACCAACCCCAGTTTAATCCCCCCCGAGTGGGTTCCCAGCATTGTCGTTGCGGGGGGGCTTAGTAACCGTGGTCTCCCATCCACGGTGAAGCCAAGAGGAACCCAACGGTGGGGCCGCTCGTCAGGGCTTTTGCCTTCAAGCCATTGACGTAGCGGCCAAAAAGTAGGTTGCGGTGAGGTGCACCGCAACTGAGGTGGGCCGCGATGTCGAATGGGAGGCATCGCGGCTGAGGGTTACGGGCTGCGGTAGAGGAGGAGTGCCGGTGCTTCTGAGCAGCGCTCTTCCCTTCCGTGGCCTGGACGGGGCCGCCACCGTTTGATGGCGGACGCGGTGGGGCCGCAGGGGAAGAGGAGTGTCGGTATAGCGTCAGCCGCTCTCCCTATCCTCTGCGGCCGAAAAGTGGTAGACGGGACGGCGCGTTGTGTTCCTCACGCGCGCCGTCAAAGATGTCAGCAACCACTGGTGGGGTCCGCAAGGGCCGATGCCTGCCAGGGGTGCGGGTTTGTTCGAAAGAGGTACCACGGCCCCTGGCATACGGGCTACTGAGGGAACACGGGTGGGTTTTAGTCAGTAAAAGTCTGACACGCCCTCCTGCTCTACTCAGCAGAAGAAGTCATTTGATGATTGCCCACCCAAAAAAAAAAAAAAAAACCCCAGTTTAATACGTGAGTAGAACAATCGATGTCAAATTTGCGAGTTTGAGAACTACCGTTCTTTCTTCAACTCTAACGCATTACAATAAGCACTTGTTGATCCCATTTTTTGCCTCCAAGATGCCAATCTTATCAGCTGTCGTGGTACACTTGGTCTTGACCGCCGGGAGCGCCTTCACACCCTATTTCACTATCGTTGGGCCAGACTAGCCCCGTCACGGTGACGCGCGGTTTTTCTGCCTTTTAATCATCTATAGTTTTTTTTATGAAACAGTTAAGTATATGGATAGATCGTGCACTCAAGAGGTTAATAACACCATTCAAACGAACTATTTATTATGGTAATATGTTATGTTTTGTGTACCGTCTGTCAAGTTTTTTTTTTTTGTTCAATCATAAGTGATGCCGGCAGTAAGGCCAGTAACATCTTTTTTCGCTAATATATTACATACTACAATAACTTATGTAATTTTGTGTAATAAACTTTTTATGACTCTTAGTCATAATTCAGATTTTGTAAACATTACCTAACTTATTGAAAAAACAGCTGAAACGGTAGACAGCTATAATATTCGTTTTTTTTTTCATTTTAAACGTTACCCCACACTAGGAATTTCTCCTGTATCTTGGGTGCGTTTACAAACATTTAAAGTCACATGCACATAAAGCCAGACCCGAAACAAAACTTGTAGCTTATACAAATATTTGTACCATGCGGGAATCGAACCCGCGACACGCAACGCAGCAGTCAATCGCTTAACCGCTACGCCAACCGTGTCGACTTTATGTTACTAATTCATACTTTGCTAATTTTCTGGTTCCAAACGTTAGATTGAAACAATAGCGACTTTGTTCCCGAGAATGCTTTAATGTAGGCACAAAATGATATATTTAACAAATGTTTGGTAGAAACTAGTTTCGTTATAGCGTTTCTCATTAAAAACGAAGATAGTCGCGACGGTAAGGCAGCAATCAACGATCGAACAAAACCGGGTACCGCATCTAGTTTATTACTTTGGGTGGTCAAACTAGTTACTGTAAACTGTCTATACGAATGAATTTAGACTTTATTCTTTGACAGCGAGAGTTGGGTTTCGTTTGGGGATATGTTTGTGGTACTATATAAGTGCATAAGGGTAGTTTGTGCATAGTTTCTTAGAGCACGTGACTGCAACAAGTCACATTCCGCGTCCCCACCCACCCCCATAGCCCTACAAACAACCCCGATACAACTACATAACTAATACATTTATTTTGACGACTCTTAACACAGTTATCACATGTTGAACCTTTAAAATTTTTGCAAGACATAATATAGAACGGAGTTTATATAATTTTTGTACGGTAATACGGGTTTATTAATAACAAGGGAATATTTTTAGATTTTTGGTAACTCGCCTCTGTTTATTGGTAAGCCAATTCTCGGAAAGGAATAGGGACAAGCCACTTACGTGAAGTATTTTTGTTTTAACCCTTAGAAGATTATGTCATTGATGAAAATATAATCTGAAATTCGTAGGTAGTTGTTTTAGTTTCGTTGCTGAAACAATTAGGCTCAAAGAAGAACGTGCGGTCGTGGGATCGGCTGCACTTGGTGATGGGGCCTACTAAGCATGGCAGGGCATACTAGGCATCTAGCTGATACCAGTCGGGGGTGCGACATACATCTCCCAGGCCCCCTACTTCCTGCCAGGGGTGCGAGTTTGTTCGAAAGAGACACCGCCGCCCCTGGCATACAGGCTACTGAGTGAACACGGGTGGGTTTTAGTCAGTAAAAGTCTGACACGCCCTCCTGCTCCACCCAGAGCGGGAGAAGTCATTTGATGATTTCCCACCCAAAAAATAAATAAAAAAGGCCCCAAACTTATGGTAGGTAGTAGAAAGTACAGTCAGGTTTGAGTCGGTAGAAGTCCGAAATAACCATCCGTTCTACCAGGTGGAGGTTGTCCATGAGAATTTCCAAGTGGAAAAAACGTATCATGGGGTTGGTCATCAATTCCTACAGATGCGACATTACGAAGTTCCAACAAAGCTTTTTTCCTTCTACCGTATACCGTAACTGTGCATATGAATAATGTATTGTGGAAGGATTGGAGCTCCCAAACAAAAGTTTATAAGTGTCGTGAAGGACAGATATACCTATTAAACATGTATTTTCATTTGGAATACGTAGACTTGAAAAGGTAAGACCCTCTAAGGCGTGGAGAGTTGGCTATGTAATATTTCAAAATAATGACCGATTAGGTCTTGACTTGTACTAGTCACGATCGAGGTCAGAGAAATACAAAAGAAATGGAAACCATGCTACTAATGAACTCCACAGGCTGTTCAGTTCCTCAGATAAAGAAAGAATAGCAAAAGGTATCGCAGAGGACCCGCCAATGGCGATTCCAGTCGAGGAGTAAATCTCAATAAGTGGAATGGAGGAGGCGCTCTGGGCCGGTGCTGGGCGGGGCGCGCCAGCCGTCGCCATGGCAACGCACCCCTAGCCGCTACCAGGAAAACCCACCAACCTCAGATCACACTCCTATTCGCTTTTGCTTAGAGGTTTTCAAAACAAGACCAAAACAGACTGTTTCGCTACAAACAAACTTTAGAGTTCTTTTTCTGCTCCACGTCTAATTGAAGGTCTTACAGAATTGTCTAATTCTAAACCAATGTCAGACCTGTTTTAGTATCATTCAGCTTAACGAATCGCAGTGGCCATCCATTTATTCATTACATTCAAGTAAAAACCACGGCGCATTGTAAAAGAGTCCAATAATATCGTAGCAATATAGAAAGTAAAGTGCGTTAGCGCTGGCTGGCTCGCTGGCGATGGCGAGCCAACAGCCAACTCGGCGATAATTAATGTGGAGTCAGTGGAGTCGAGCGAGCGGGCGCCGCCACGCCAGCCTCGCCGAGCGCACAAAAAACCCGCTCCGACACAAAAACACCCGCCGCCAGAGCGAGAAAACGCCACGCGACAGAACGAGACAACAACAACTACGTATTTCTGTGACGAGTTCTCGCTCGCCTCGAGCATCGCGCAGTTATCGAGATTCGAGCCGAATACCGCGCTTTGATTTAAAACTCCACCGAATGCGCCCTTCTATCTATCACATGGCGTTTGACAGGTCGCCGGAAACGCGCCGAGCTGTCAGTTTGAAAAAAAGGCGCGCGTCTTGTAAACTTTATGAATATTTTAAGGGCCATTAAAGAAAAGTTATAAACCTATTACTGAGACAATACCTAATGTATGATGAAAGGTACAGTTCTGAAGTTGCACAATATTATATTTGTAAGTCTGAACTACAATGAAAAGTTAGAAGTTACAGCTGACTAAAGATAATCCGTTTAGAAACACAAAGAAAGAGTTTAGGAATCGTGCTAAAATATTCTATTCTAAAATATATTTTTCCACTAATCTAGATAATGTATAGTAAAATTACATAGTTTTTTACATAAATACCTTAGCTAATATAATGTTCAAAGAAGTAAAGGTTTAAAAGCCTCATAATCACTTACCTACTAGCATCCTCCAAAAGACTTAAACGATTCTACCCACTTGGTAAAAATTCTCTAAGTTGAGAAATATTTTACTAAACTTTTAGTAAACATAAGTTTACCACTACAGTTCGGTCCATACATTAACTAGATTTCGAGTTTCATCAGCATTACACACTTATAACAAAACTATTCAACACAAAAACTATGACTGGGAACACAAGTCGAATTTGAAATAATGTGAAACTATCGCTGACGCTTCACTTAACATACGAATACTTATAATTACGATGACTTACCTGGAAATCACTCCACATTTTCATTGGGATACACCATAGTTCCGATACGAAAACATCACACGATTCACGATAACAACTGTCAAATGTGTCACAGCACGGCGTCACAATCACAAGCGAACAGGGTGGAGGCCGAGCGCAGACTGGAGCTAGCGGCTCGCGCGCCCGCCGGCAATCGCGTCGCTGTGGCGCGGCGCTCGGGCGCGCTCGGCCCGACTCGGCGCGGCTCGGCCCGCAGCGCCCACCTGCGACTCGAACAACAAAACCGAACCGAGAGCTGCCAGAGTGCCTGCTGGCTGGACACCACAATGCCTTCGTCCGCCGCCCGTCTGACCACTGGAAATACCCGAGTTTCACTGCATACAGACTTACTGTTCGCATCTACGATCAGATGGTGCAATCGTTATATTCATTTGCAGCGCTAAGTTTTGATGTTTAGCAGATGACTTTCTTTAAACAAAAACGAGTCTTTGTATCAACGCAAAGAATGACTAAACGAATAGACCTCAATATAAAACAGGTCGCCAGGCACGCAGAATATGAGACACAATATCTTATTCACCCACTTGATAACAACGCACAGTATTGAAATCTGAATCCTAACGCTCAAACATAAAGAGCTCAAGTTTTCAGTCAACTGATAACAGAAAGTGACAAATAAAAAAGCTTTCTGAACAAAGTTTTGAGTGCGCCGCGCTACGGCCGGCGTAGCAGGAAGTTCGTAGCAGTAAAACTTCGTAGCGCTCTCGTAGCGTGAAAGTTTTGATTTCAACGATTTGCGTTGCGGCGAAGAGGGCCGCGAGGCCGCACTAGCTCTGCGACCCTGCGCCCCTTACTATCGACCTCCGACGGTTGCGGAACATTTTTGAGTATCTGTTTCTGTACGAGCTACATTGCCGCGTAACCATCCAGCACAACTCGTCTGAAGCGGTGTATCAGAGCAATGTATGTGCTACACGGAGTGCGGTCGTAACATAACATTGCTCTCAGATTTATCTGTTCGTTCATCTCTCACGAGAGTGCGCCACTTGGCTGTCGACCGACTACGCCCTTACCGTGTTTAGGTACGTTTTGCAAATCACAGCATGACAAAAGAACCTCCAGTTTGTCGCGTTCCATTCCGCGTGCAGTGAGGGCGTCGCGACGCGGCGTGGATAGCGCGCCGGCAATGGGGCGTGTGCCGATCGATACGGTTGCTACAGATACGCGCCGAAGAGAAAAATCATTCGGCGGCAATTTCGAGTACTCGTTACTATTATAAATATTTAGGTCGCTCGCTCGATATTATTAAAGTGATTAATTTGTATTCGTTTTGGAAGTCAAAATAATGGTAAACTGTGCAATGGAGTCGGAGCTGCAGTGATACGGTGGTCACGATGACGGAGCATTTTGGACAGATAACAAGTGAACGCCATCGTGGCGAAATAAAACAAAGTTACGACTCGCCTGCGTGTGCGCTTATTGCGAAGTATCGCTCTTTATCCTGAATGAAAGGTTGACAATATTGGTGTTTTAAGAGTCGCAGGTTCTAAATGACTACTTGCTTATGACTTTGATTTGTGTTGATATAAAATTAAAGATGTAGAATAAAAACTGTAAATATTAATCCATATAAATAAAAATAAATTGAAATATTTATTTTTTGAGTCTTATGCGAAATGGTTATAGGTGATAGTGAGAGTGACTCTGATAGTGACAGAAGACTGAACAAGTCAAAAAATTATCACTCTCTTCAGTAACCGATTATTATTTTACATCGTAAAAACAACAAAAGACGGTAACAAATAACTAACTTCCAAATTACAATAAAAGTACAATAAATAAACCACTCTATACCTAAATATATTAATAGATTCGATTTCATGCAGCCAGCAAGAAAGCCTGTGGAGTGAACGCAAGGTGTGCAAACTGCATGCGTCAACCTGCCAGTGACATGCGCCGTGCACGGTGCGCGCGAGTCGCCAACCCGGCAATTTAGCCACGACGCATGCGCGAAACCGACTCCTTGCTAGTATCATTTTACTGCTGCACTTGAAAAATATCGTGTAGGTACCATTCTTACCTATAAAATAAGGAGTGTGCAATTAATGTTTAGTTTAAAGACGTACTGTTTATATTACAATATTGTAGCTGTGTTTATTTATTGTTCGGACTTGTTATAATTATGCAGATACTTAGTTGGGAAGCTCTGGGAACAGATTAACAGTACAATCATAATCTGACGATCAAATTGAGCTATCAAGTAGTGTCGCAGATCGGGCAGTGTCATTACGTTTTTCCATGCTTAATAAGAGCGACTTACGTATTGTACTCACAGAATTAGCTAGCTGAACTGGCATTGGGAAGGCCACATTAGCCGTAGAACCGATGACCGTTGGGGTAGACGTGTTCTTGAGTGGAGACCGGAATCGGCAAACGTAAGGTAGGACGCCCTCAGGCTAGGTGAAGTGACGATCTTCGCAGGGTTACTGTTAGCAACTGGATGAGAGTTTCCGAGAATCTAGCTGAATGGCGTGCAGTTGCAGAGGCCTATGTCCAGTGGACTGCTGTAGGCTGATGATGATGATGACGTATTGTAGGTCGTGGGCTCGAACCCAAGCAGGCACTTTGTGTAAATTATTTCATCACCACTGCTCTCAAAACGGTGAAGGAAAACATCGTGAGAAAACCGGCATGCCCTTAAAAAACCAAAAATTCGAAGACATGCAACATTCACCGACCCGCACTGGGCCCGCGTAGATTATGGCCCACTCCCTCTCACAGAGAGGCCTTTGTCCCAGCAGTGGGAACATTATGAGTTGATTACGCTTCACAGATATGTTCAGTATCAGCCCGGAGTCAGGATACCTGGATTCGTACTCGGTTAATGTCAATAGGCTCGCCCCCTATAGCATAAGACTTAAACTTCCTTTGGAAATATGGGCGTACTGGAAAACCTCTATACAAACCGTTAAAGAAACAGACATGATGTTTGATACCGAAAAATCATCAACCAATCGTTGAATCGCTGAACCGTGGACCCACCAATGGTATTAGCCTCATCCCCTTATTGTCAATGCCAATCCTCTCTGATTTACTCCGATTGCGTCCAGGAATTCAAACCCTCGCCTCGTTGTTGTTTGTTCCTCAATTTTCGTAATTGCACCTACCAATGTTTGTGTCTGCATCACCCAAAGGTTGACTGGTGACTATGGCATTAAGTCCGCCGTAAATAAATCTACATACATATATGCTGATGCGGGAATCCGCTGGATGTGGGAAGCACAAGACCGGTCGAAGTGGAGGAGCCTGGGGGAGGCCTATGTCCAGCAGATGACGTCTTTCGGCCCGAAATGATGAATGATGATGATGATAGGCTGATATAATATAACTGAACAGTTTATTTGTTTAAACGCCCCAATCTATGGAACTAACAGTCGGTCTTGAAAAATATTTTAGTATTTGATAGCCATATTTTTGAGTATGGTTATAAGGGTCTTTAACATCACGCTATCCTTAGGTGCCGAGTTTTTTACTCGTTCTGTTCAGTGACTGTTTTCTTTTTGAAAACAGTCAGAAAGAACGCTAAACGAAAACGAAGTAGGTATAGGTCGGGTGGGCGACGCGATGCGACGCGATGGGCAGGGAGCCATGGAAGTTTTATTAAAATCATCATCATCATTTCAGCCGACAGACGTGGAAGCACAAGACCGGTCGAAGTAGAGGAGCCTGGGGGAGGCCTATGTCCAGCAGTGGACGTCTTTCAGCTGAAATGATGATGATGATTATTAAAATGTGGCCTTTAATTTAGTATATTGTGTAACTTTCAACTTCCATGCGAACTAAGTTGCTGACAGAATCTAGTTTATAAAAATAACAACAGATGAGCCCCAGAAAACCCAATGCATTAAATGTATGATGACATTTTATAGTGTAGTTTATAATTTTGTTGATTTTTGTAAAAAAATATTAAAAAATTAAATTCCACTAATTCACTAAAATATATCGTTCGGAATCGGAAGCCGGCACGTCTTATAACCAAAAAAAATCGATGACTTGTGACCTCCACCAACCCGCACTGGGCCTGCGTGGTGCATTACGGCCCACACCCTCACAGAGAGGAGGACAGTATCCCAGCCGTGGGAACTTTTTAGGCTGATTACGATGACTCTCACCATAACATCTAGGGTATTACATTAGCGAACTCCTCTCTTTGCTAACGTTTTCGGGCTTCTGAGAACCCGCTACGACGCACTGAGGGGTCCCGACATGCAGCCTACGTTCAAATCGTTTACGATGATAATATAGCTTATCTCAATTAATATGCCAACATAAATATGTGATTTTTCCCTACCCTGTAAAACTTCTGAAAAGTAACATAATGTAACAAGTATTTAATTATGTTACACGTCGCTTTTTGAAGAGGGATGAGGTTTCCCGAACCCTTTTTGAAGGGTTTATTATTCATTATTATCAAAATGTAGGCATAAACAAATGTTTATGTAAGTTTTTATCTTAAATCACCTGTTTCCTTACTTTGTTTGAAACAAATCATTCATGAAACTGTATCAATTAGGTTTAAAATATTTTTTTTTTATATTACGCTTTACGCTTCGTTTTAAAGGAAAAATGTATTTAATAATTGTATTTATATCATCGTATTTCATTGAATTATCCTTCCTTATTAATCTAACCTTATTTTCATGTGATTTCTGGTTCAATAGGACATCTCTTTTCCTTCAGTGAGGGTTTAGAAAGATGACTAAGGGCGAGATTGGGCTTTACTTGTGTAAGTAAAGTAAGCATCTCATACAAATATGAAGTTTATTTCCATTATATGTTTGTATCATATTCGTATGAAACGCTTATTCACATTCGCTAATAAATATGAACGCTTCATTTTTAAAATATTATTAATTGTGAAGGAAACGACCAGTAGCACTAGGAGTCGTGCGCCACTAACCGTGGTGAAATATGTACAATCCAGTCAGCAAGGTGGACAACTGACTGCATAAGTGGGAAGCTTACCTTCCCTAGAGTAAATTTTAAGGACTTGATTATATATCGCCTCCCGTGGAAACCATTTCAAAGAAAACTAATGTACTGCATGGTGCTTCTAACCTCTGCCCGTCATTCTCCGGGGTAATTGCGTCACACAGTAACAATAAGACTGGCTTTTGACATTTCAACTATATTCATTGCGTTATTTACGTTGTTGAGCAGACGATTTTCCCGAACATATGAAGCAATGCATTTGCAATATCCTAAATGTGTTACGCAATTAGGGTGCTGATCTGTATCTATGGAGTTAGTAAGTACTATGCTGTATTTTACTTGTAAGAATTTAAAAACAATTAGTTCCCCTGTTTGGAATGTAGACATCAATGGGCTTCAATTCATTCAGTAGCTATAAAAACTCACCAACATTAATTCATCATATAAAACGAAGAATAACACACCGAATTCAGGCCACACTTACTCATTTGGCATCACCTCGTTCTCTGCTTACTTCATTATTGATCATCGCAAGGAATAACTACAGAAATATAACTCTATAGCCAGGCGGTAAAGTCAACCTTTCCTTTAGTTCGCCGTAGTCGAGTGATTACAACTATATTTGTAATTCCACGCAGCTTTAATCATTACACTACATAATAATAAGCGTTATTTTCCTGCCATCGCTTGCGCATGGTGCGTCATCACCATTGTTATAGGAATTCTGTGTTTTCAGTACGTCAAGGTAAGGGTAATGACAACGGTTTATGGTACTCGGCAGTCAAGACCTATAGATTAGAACAACAAAGTGTGATTGTGGGGTTTTTAAGGTCGAAAGGAGGTTATTTTCAGGATCTATTACCACACTCAATCTTGCCAGGTTCCTAGGTGATGATTGTCCTGAAACGAATGTTTTCAGCGACAAAAGTATTACTGTATGCGGTTCGGAATGACAGTAAAGTTTATTTTTAGTTCAGTTCCCATAATACACTAAACGACCTAGTAAAAGGTCAATCGAGTTTTAACTTCTGAGTTTCGCGTTCGCTAATTTTTCGAAGAGAACAATAAGGATAGAATTACTGTCTGTTTGTCGTGAATGTTTTCCTCCAAAAAATAGTTTTCTTATACAAAAGATACGTCGTGGTATTATGTAAATGAGGAGCAATAAAAAGTGCTAGGTAAACGAACGGCCAGCGGCCCGCCGGCCTATAGTCAGTTATATATTTAACGACTTCTTTGTGAAACATCGACATTAGGTGTGTGTAATAAAAGTAAAGTTAAAAGAATAAAAGTATATTATTGTTAAGAAAAAATATTACACATTGATTTGGAAATTAAAGCACCAATTGGAATTTACTATCATGCCCATATGTAATTATTAAAATAAAACTAGAACTTGTCGTAATGAAATCTATCTCTTGATTCACCTATCTCCTTTAATGTTTCAAGCCTTGGATTTTTGTACCTACCTAGCACAAACTAATATGGTGAAGGATTTCATGATACAATTTGCAAAGATCCATTAAATAACTGAGGGGCAATTCTCGTAATTTTTAGAACGTTCACAGTCTGATTTCAGTCTGAATCTGTCAAAATATACCTCAAGTTTTCATACATTTTTGACAAGTTTTTGACATTTGATTGCCGCTGAGTGAAACTGCGACAAAATTTTGAACGTTTTTAAATACAAGAATTGGCCTTCCTGTTACCAACAAAAATGGTAACATCATGTAATGAGACACAAACATACAACTAATATCAATCGAAACATACAATCAGAAATAATGAGCAAAAGTATATACTTTTGTGTCTACTTCGCCATTTTTATGATTCCATTTTTGTCAGGGATGCAGCGTTAAGCAGACACTGATGACAACCTAAATGCTGGGTAGTGAAGGCGGCTGAAAGCGGCTGTCACCGAATTTTATTATAAAGGACTGTGATATTAACGGGCGGGGTGAAAGTGTTCTGCTATTTCGAAATTCAGTATGTTTCTTGATACATGAATTGTTAAAGTGATAAAGGTTTTTAGAGGTAAGGTAACTATGATGAGCAATCCGAACTCGTTGATCCGATCAAGTCATTTATTTACTTGAATGTGTATATGTCGTGGCCATATCGTAGATTTGTTCACTTCATGAAATTCTCAAGAACTTTTTCTCGAGAAGACGGTCGACGTCAGGGGCACCCCGATGTTCGGTTTGGTTAGGTTCCTTTAAACCCTGCAGACAGAAATAGGAGCCCCACGCAGTGGGGCTCCATCGAACTGATGTCGACCGTCTTCTTCTGTAATATAAGAACCAGAATAAGACGAGAATTACATGAAATGCAACCATTTCATGAAATTCTCGAGCATTTAATGAATTGAGCAAATCTACGATTGGCCATTTCACAAAGTGAGCGAATCTACGATATGGCCACGACATATACATGAAGTGATGGACCAACAATGACGATGAATGTTGAGCCTGGTGGGGATGATGAGTATAAACTTACACTTCTAAAAGGATGGCCAAATTGTTATAAATCTTTCAGGGATAAACCAAGAACAGTTCATACTGTTCAATTATCAATTTGCCTATCTTTTTTCCACCTACATTGGGGTCGGCTTCCAGCCCGATGCAGCTGAACACCAGCATTTTATATGGAGCGATCTGACCTCCACAACTCAGTTACTGGGTAATACGATACTCCTTGGTATTAGCTATTGGTTGCCAGACTTTCGGGCTTCTGACGACCCATAACTACTGTCATAGATCCACTAATAACAGCCACCGAGACCAACGGCTTAACGTTCATACCGGCACCCTAATTGCGTAACTCACGATTCATCATAATCTGTATCGTTTTGAAACGGATTGTTAAACCATTGCTTCATATGTTCGAAACATGTGTCTGTTCGACAAAATAAATAACGCAATGAATATTGTTTAACTGTGAAGACGAAACCAATTGTAATCAATCGTGAGTTACGCAATTAGGGTGCGGGTTTCAGTATGTAAAGATGGGTACCCATCCACGGATTGACCGCGGCAGACGTATCACAACCTGATCGATCGACTCGAGCAGCTACTATTACTTACGCACGAGTTCCTAAATTAGTAGGTACCTACCTAATACAAGACGGAAGGAAGACAGCCCTGGTGACATATAGGCTCATGGCTGTCCCATACAAGCTTACTTAACAACCCTCCTTGAGGAAAAACTGCAATTAAAAACAAAAAACTGCTCATTATAATTAAATACTCCAAAGAAAATTCAGTTAATCTCGCAAAGTAAACGCATGAATTCATGAACAAAATAAAATGACAAGCAGAAATATGACCGAGCGCGATTGTAGAGTGAATCCTTTACATCAAGCACGGAATAATTATTTTAAAGTCACCTTTAGAACGGCTTTGACTCACAGCTTGTTTGTTTTCGTTCGACTCGGCACTGTAAATACGGCTCACTATCGCCGAGATGATCAATGCTGCTTTATTTCGCTGGAATGGCGGTAGATGGCAATAGGGACGAGGTATTTATGTTTATATACGTGCTGCCCATTCATTGACAGAAGTACGCAGAGTAGGAGGTGATTGTGAAGCCATATTTTCCCGATGACGGTATATTCTAAGTCATGTTAAGGCCCTGGTAATTTTGAATGTACTCGTCGTATTGTCGTTATGAGCGATAATAGTTCTTATTGGAATCTGATACGGGTTAAAATCTGTTGTAATCAATTCGAATGATAAATGAGCAAGCATTGTCGTAAAAATGCAAATAAAATCGTCTATAATTAGAAATTAAATTTTTTGTTAATAAATAGTCCATCACTGGATGCAGTTTGGCATTTGGAATTGTATGGTATATTTTTAACCCCCGACGCAAAAACGACGAGGTATTATAAGTTTGACGTGTCTGTGTGTGTGTCTGTCTGAGGCAACGTAGCTCCCGAACGGATGAACCGATTTTGATTTTGTTTTTTTTGTTTGAAAGGTGTATTAGTCGGGAGTGTTCTTAGACATGTTTCATCAAAATCGGTTCAGCAGTTTGAAGATTATCAGCTCTTTTCTGGTTGATGAAGTGATTTGATCATCTTCCACGGGTCTGTTCGAGTCGAAATTTGGTATTCTATTACTTCAATGATATTAGAAGAACAAGGTAACTTAATGATGCTGGAGTAACACCTGAAATTTCCAGGATGCCAAAATTAGTAACAAACTTCACTGTGGAAAAAATACGCAACGATGCGCAGATTTAAGCGAGCGACACATTATGTTTAAAAAGCAGGAAATAAAAATTAAATTTAAAATTTAAAATAACCGACCCTAACAAAAACTCTAAAAAGTAGAAATAATAATATTTATAGGCCTTTTAAGATGAAGGTAATATTTTGATCAAGGCATTGTCAAGTCGGGGGACGGCTAATAAAAATGCTAGGCCTCTGTTTGGCGTTTTCATTGACTGATTTAGGTTCGGGGGTTTTTTTAATTTTAAATTTAATTTTTAATTATAGTAATAATTGTTATTGAAGGGATAAACTGGTTTTAAAGGTAATTAAGAGGTGACTTTGATGATTTTTTGGTGTATTAAAGAGAGATACACTGGTTCAAAAAACCACCTTTTTGGGAATTTTCAAGAAATCTCCGCCTTAAGGAGCGTTTTGATATGTTGCGGTATTGGAAATATTAGCTGTCGTTGCTAAGCGTGGTGATTTTAAGACCTTCTACCTGATGACCTTGAGTTATCATTTTTAGTATTGTCTTAGTCATGAACGCCAGCTGGGTTGATATTCTTTCTGTAGCTCCTTTTGTTACGCCTTCCTATCTACTACCGCGACCTATTTTCTGAAAAGAAATGAGAAGATACGGAGTTATTCCTAGACCTACGGTGAACTACAGATAGTAAAGAATTCGTATTAAATACACTACAATCAGGTAAACTAGAGGTTGCAAAGAAAGCCAAATCAGTCGCCAGGTTGTCGACCTGAAACAGACTTAGATAAAGCCTGATAGCATATCAGAACCGATGGCAAACCGAGCCCGAAATGTACTGAAAATATTTGCTTTTGCAAAAGTGACATGTTTTAATTTATTTTGTAGATTTGCATTTCCTTATAGACAGCTGTCCTATATTTTTCCTCATTATAATCCTTCTAACATTATTCAAGTGGATGTTTGTTACACAATCACGCAAAAACAGCTGAACGGATTTGGATGAAATTTTACATACAGATAGTTTGTAACCTGGGTTAATACATAGGATACTTTCTATCCTGGTAAAGTCCACGCACACGAAGTCGAGGGCAGAAACTAGTAGGTACAGTCATGAGCACTAATATGTATACGTTTACCATCTTTTAAAACTGTTAACTGTTAACTATGTTATTATGAAAATAATATTTTGAACCCTAGGTATTTCATTATAGTGTATAATGAAATACCTAGGTTATCTCAAGGTTGCAATCGATATTTACGAGAAAATCACTTTTTAATTTGGCAATGTGTATATATATTAATGCTCGTGACTGTACATATTAAGGAATTCACTTGAGTACAGTCAACAAGAAAAGTAACCATCCAAGAAAATAACATCATTGCACCACTAAATAATGAAAAATTATTATTATTGCGTCATTGCGTGCGTACGAACTTTTAAACTAATCACAAGAACAATGTCAGAGTCTTACGCAAATATGCAGCATGGTTTAGAAGGAGTAGTAGTTACCTAGGTGCTTCACTGGTCTCTTTTGTTGACGGTACATTCACACCTCATAATTACGCAAGATTCGAAATCGATTTTCACTCAAAGTATTGATAGATATATTGTAATATGGTTACGAACATAATATTATCAAATATGCCTTTCGTCTGACTTGCAATTTTCTCTTTCACCCTAAAAACGAATTTGAATCTTGCGTCTTCCTCTTGGTCCTGTACTTCATTACTGAGGGTCATGTCCTGAAAGAACTTCGTGACTTCATCTATGATATTCTTCGACTTCGTTCGGTTCCCAGCTTCTCTCATGGCAGTCGTAACAGAGAGTCCAGTGAGGGCGGTTACTTGGTCAGACCAGCTGCAGCGGTTAGCTGACCGGCCGCGAGGTCTTTTTCCATATGTAACTTTGCTCATCGCCAATTTTTTAAGGTTATTTGGTTCCCGACGGGCAATGTGGCCAAAGAATAGATCGTGACTTTGAGGTATTTATACTTGACTGTAGGTACATGGGCTAGAAAAGTGGACGACGCACCAGAATGGGTTCTTGACTGCATGGTATTTAAAAAAAATACTTCTTAGAGAGAGTGTTATTGTTCGTTCAGAAAACGCTATTTTAAGCCTACTCATTATTGTATTGATTTTGGTTTGAAAACATTACAGGTAAATGAATGAATCCGCGTGCAGCGTTAATTGATAGGTGAGTACAGTCGAGATCATTAATATATTGGCCCTTTCAGGCTTCAAAAATACATGCAAGTCAAAAAAGTTTATAATGTTGTGACAACTATATGCATCATTAAATTGTGGTCAAGATTTAGACTCATTAATATGTGAATGCTTTTTCTCATAATTGTTCATGTTATTTGCCTAATGCACATCGTTATATTATTGCATCGTTCACATGAGGACGGTTCTATAGAATTTATTGAGCCATCCAAAACTCACAATATTTTGAATCCTTGACAGTGCCAATATATTAATGAACTCAACTGTACCAATAAGCTTTAATGATTATTACTCACACACTCATAGAACACAGCATATTCACTGATCTGTTGATTTGTAACATTATTGCAGATTTACAAGCAGTCCCTTTAGTTTGGGACATTTTTGGGAATTACATCAACATTACCTACCTATTTGACACACTTGACCCATCATTGTTGATGAAAAAAATCTTGGAAGACACGTTGTTTAAATTCAAGGGACTTTTAAATATCACAATATAGGTATATGAGGCCTGATTTTAAATTTGAAAACATTGTAAAATGTAATTATTTTTAAAAGAGGAACCGTGGAGTTTCTTGCCGGCTCTTCTCCATAGGAAGCGACAAATTGGTACCGTGCACCTAGCTTCTGACGTTTCATAAGTTCCCATGCAGGTTTATCTATACTATAATAATCTACTAATATTATAAAGAGGAAAGATTTGATTGTTTGTTTGCATTGAATAGGCTCCGAAACTACTAAACCGATTTGAAAAAAAAAATCACTGTTGGGAAGCTACACTATCCCCGGGTGACATAGGCTATATTTTATCTCCGTATTCCCATGGGAATGTGAACTATGTGGGTGAAACCGCGGAGCGCTGCTAGTGTGAAATAAAATATTTTGATTTTTCTTCCAGTCTAACCAGATGCAGTTGAGTACCTACCAGAATTTTACATGACGCGACTTGATATCAGGTCTCCCCAACCCCGTTACTGAATATTACGAAACGCCTGGGTAACACTGGTTGTCAGACTTATGACGACCCGTAACAACTGACGGGGCCAACAGCTTAACGAGCTTTCCGAGGCACGGAAGGGTCTTTCTATGTAAAGATGGTCACCCACCCACGGACCGACCGCAGCTAACCTGATCGATCAGCCTGTACGGCTTTTATTAATTAGCCACAATTAACTCGAACATTAAAGAGAAAGAAAAACAAAACAGATATTTAATCACGAACACACAATATTAATACTGGACAGTTGCACACCATGCCTTGATGCGCCGAGGGCTTTGGCAGTGGAGTACCTAGAGAAGGTTCGTGAAAATTTCGCCAGTTATGCTTAAGTCCAACGTAAAAGGGGGCGAGCCTAATGCCGTCAAACGGGCACAAATCCAGACTCCGGGGCTACTGAAAAATTCAAGATAAAAAAATCCAAATAACACTTTGCTCAAACCGAGAATCGAACCCAGGATCTCATGTTCTGTGCTTAGCAGTCACCCGGGAATAGATTGTAGAGGACTTCAGCTTAAGCCATAATTACGATAAACCTTAACAATGTGATGATAGACGTTCCAATATATGATGAGGAATTTTTTGTTTTGACCGCCACCGTGTGCTCCACCGTGTTCTCAGGGCGATCTTCGCAACAGGAACCTCCCGAAACAACCGTGTCCAGTGAGGACCTGCGTCAGGCGGAAAGTGAGGACGCCATGCCGCCTCTCAAGCCACTTCTCAAAGAGGAGACTTACCGCCGCAATCGTGGCGTGCCCAGCAATGGGTTGCGACAATCGCACTCTCCATGTCGCCATGAGATCCCGCCGGAGCTCTGTCCGCTGTGCCGCGATTTGTCGCGGCACCGGAGTTACGCCCCGGCGTTTGGCCTCCTCGCGCCGCTCCCAGATGTGCGCGAGGACCTTTGCCTCCAGATCGCATGGCAGTAATCCGGCAAGGAGGCCCTATATGATGAGTTCAGAACTCCTAATTGTATACAATAAAAGTTAAAATGTAAACCTGTGACCTATATGCATCACAACGCTATATTTCATTTCAGTTCGCAAAATTTAAACATTTTCAATGCACGATTTTTCGTGTGGAGGCTTTTCCTGGTAAAATTATTAATCAACCGACGTTTGAATAGTGGGCTATGTACATTGGCTTCACACACATATGCGTGTGCTATGCTCTGCATTCATATACACGTATTATGTATCTCATCATTGGTTGAACTATCTCTACTAATGTTATCAAAGTATTGTGCGATTGTGTTTTGTTTATTTGGAAAGGTGCGCTTGCACGAGCAACTAAAATTGCTCCATCCTGGGCCATCCATGCCTCTGTCGGTCCATGCCTGGTCTTCCAGGTAAAATAATGGTATTCAGCTCCATCCGGTTAAACTCGAAGCCGACCCCAACATAGTTGGGAAAAGGCTAGGCGGATGAGTGTCTTATGCAATTAGGGTGCAGTGCCAGGTTGTTTTTTAGTTAAAATATGTTTCGCGACCGTAATATGTGTATCGTAAAAAAAAAAACATTAAAATCTTCAATAATACCCTCCTAAGGCTGCTCTCTTAAAAAATGATTGAAAACAGCATGCAAACGAAACCACTTTTCGTCGATATTTACAAAGAAATTACATTTAAAAAAAATAGTTAGTTATCTACATAATATGATACGTCATTTGGTTTAGGCATAACTTTTCTGTGGGTATCAAATAATAAGAAAAAAAAACACCAAATCACCTCCAAATCGTTGAGATGAAACCATTTTAGTCCTTCATTTTTTAACAAAGAACATAAAAAATATGTCTACTGCTTTGCAATACAAAGGAAAATGATTTGATTTTGTTACTTTTTACAAATATGCATTATTTTTATTTATTTATTAGATTAAAGACTGCACGGCTACATCACCCCGCACTTGCCCACAAATTGAATGCGCCCAAATGCTGAAGGTCCTTAGCATGGATACAAGCCTTAAGTGCGTTTAATTTCATTGAATGACTACTTCATGAAAAAATCGTGGTCGCGGTTGTTATTGTCGCGTATCATATTTTGTTCAACTTACGGCCTGGCAATGGCACTGACATGCAAATTGCACTAAACAGAAAAAAAAAATTACGTCAGCTACCCAGGTTCCACATTAAGTCGTATCATTCTCAATCTGGCACAACTACTTAAAACAATCTTAGTCACATTTTCGGTCATTGTGGCGATAATTGGAAAGGTGATGGTCGGCACTTCGGCAGTAGACGTCATTTAGCTGATAAAATTATGCTGGTCTCTGTTTTATATTCCCTGATGACTAGGGATGGGATACCTTACGAAACCTTACCTTATGAGTTACTTTTAGGCCAGTGGTTGTCTGGCATATCATTGCCTTTCACAGCTATTTCGGGATTAAGCATAAGGATTTACAACTGAGCGAATTCAATAAAATAACAGGAAATAAGGATAAAAGATAAATCAAATAGCAGGATTTTCTGAAAAAGCTATAATGAGTGAACTGATGGTATCCAGGGCAACGCAAGGAAAACAGGATGTGAACTACTTATATCAGCGATATTAATATCAGTAGAAACTGCTTTGTAATGAAGATAATACTTTTATTTCGCAATATTGCGCAATCACTGCTTACGGCATTGGCAGCAGGATCAGATTAACCCGTGGTTCTGCTTAGCCCCTTCTCTACCGCCAGTCATCGCATCGCATGCTTATGATACTATCATTCTTACGTATATTATGGCACCTCATGTATAAAGCAGTTCAGCAGAAGTTACTAATAAAAATACTGATAAAAGGTCGAACGGTGAATTTTTCATGAAATAGTATTTCAATGGGATTAAATGAACTAAGAGGTACGCACGGCTACACATCAAGCTGTACATTTCCAGTTAACGCTGATCTCGCATTGTACGGAAATCCTATATAATGCAAGATCAGATTGTACATACTGGAAATGTATAGCTTGATGTGTAGCCGTGTGTACCATATTGATAATTTTAATTCTGTAAATACATACGTGTTACGGTCTTGAATCATATTTCATTCAATGTACAGCCTAACACTAACCTACAAATTCCAAAAAAAAGTAAAAAAAGTGAATCAACCCCGGCGCTTCCCACTTAAAGCGAAAAGATGTTTATAGTAAAAAAAATTATTAGTTACTGAACTTCTGCCACGGATGCGGGTTGTTCGAAAGAGATACTGTGGCCCCTGGCACAGGCAACTGAAGGAACACGGGTAGATTTTAGTCAGTAAAAGTCTCACACCAAGGAGCGAGAGAAGTTATTTGATGATTTCCTACCCTAAAAAAAACTCTGGCGTTTCCCCCTTAAAGCTAAAAGATGCTTAACGTAAAAAAATGTTAAGTTACTAAACTTAAAGCAACGTTTATCAATAAACCCCTATAATTTAACATAATTAAGAAAAAAACCATTTTCAACAGCGTAGCTTACGTGGCTCACGTGGCTGTACTGTATATTGGCAGTTAGTTATATTAGTCTAGCATGACATCATGCTTTTATGAAAGTTCTGTTGGATACCTAGTGTCCCAAGAGTGCGAGACATCACAGCACAATGCGTAAAGTGCTGGTTTGGTGATCAAGAAGTTCTAAATTCGAAACTGGATTTGGTCCTGGGTTCGATCAAAGTGTTATTGTGTTTTTCGATCCAATTTTTTTCAGTGCTGGTTTGATGGCAATACGGTCGCTCCCTATTACATAGCACTAAAACATAACTGGCGAAATGTGTGTGAACTATATGAAGGTACATCGCTGTATAACCCTTCGGGGAAACCAGGCGTGATCTTTATGCTTCTAATTCGAAATATTGATGTTCTCAATACTGCTGGTACAAGCATATTTTTACCTAAGTTCCTATGCGGATGAATGAAATATGCAACAATAATGATTGCTGTCAAATGCAATCAGACAAGGGTTGGCCCGTGTGGTTCCGGGCGTAAAAGAATAGCACCATCCCATTTCTTCCCGTGGGTGTCGTAGAAGGCGACTAAGGGACTTACTAGAGAATGTGCAGCAGCGTTCTCTATGTATTTTACCACCATACTGCGATCGCCAAACCCCGCCCCCCCAAATGTGAAGGAGCCTGGGCGGGCCTATATCCAGCAGCGGTGGCTGAAATGATGATGATGAATGGGTTGGCTAGCATGAAAGTCATCATCATCTGCCAAGCCAACAAACACAAGAACGATGTGTATTTGCCTTAATAGAGACAATAAGAAAAGTGCTATTGGACACATTCATAATAAAGACAATTTAATAGTTTAGATTATAATTAAATTACTTATTAGTCTATCTATAGGGCTAGATTGTAATAAGATTAGGGTCCATCCTATTGATGAACTCTAGGACAAGGGAAAATAAATCTGCCTAGCCATTTCCCAACTATGTTAGGGTTGGCTTCCAGTCTAACCGGATGCAGCTGAATACGAGAATTTTACATGAAGCGGCCGCCTATCTGTTCTCTACAACCCCTTTACTGGGTATCATATTATTACCCATTGGTAAGACTGGTCAGACTTTCGGGCTTCTGGCGACCCGTAACGACAGTCAATTTTCAATGAATGACAGCTGGGACCAATGGCTTAACGTCCTTTCCGAGGCACGGTAGGGTCACCCAACCATGGACCAACCATCAAGTATAGCCTTAACTTAAAACCGAAAACTATCCGCTTCTGACCAATCATTGAAACTAGCATTTGATTTAACAGATTTTATAATAATGTATTTGAATACTTATGTAATTAGTGGTCAAATTAATTACAATAGATACTTAACTATTGACAGCCCGATAAATCAACCACAGGTCCCAAAATTGGACATGGGTGCCATTGAATTCCATTCCGGCACACACAATATACGGAATCATGGTACCTCATAAGTCGAAAGGGTATTAGGGAAATGGAAGTCAGTAATATCTTTACTTATATATATTTTGAAAATAATTTCTTTTATATAAGGAAAATACAGTTATAAACCTTTTTCCTTTATGTACGGAATCCTAAAAACAATGACAGTGCTGAGCTCAGCGGTTTCAGGCAAAAACGCGTCTAGCGTTTATTCAAATTCGTATGAAATTAATGTGAAGCAAATGTACATGAGTTATTGTCACCAGATTTTGGAGGCATGAATATGAAAATATTAGTTCATTTATAGTGTAAATTGTGAGGGATAGGTAGAGATGTAAGTTATCGGTAAGTGTAAAGCCCTGTGGTATAATTAACGATGTTCTGTCCCATGTGGTTGGTATCTGCAATCCAGCCAGAATATTCACACTCGTAATGCAGCAAAATAACTGCTGAAATTACGCAAAAGAAATATCGCAATATTCTTTCTCATTTTTCTTTTTTGCCCGATAGTCTGATAAACCAAAGGGTATCGTATTACCCAGTAACTGGGTTGTGGAGTTCAGATAGGCAGTCGCTCCACGTAAAGTACTGCTGTTCAGCTGCATTTGGTAACGGAATAAAGGTCTTTATTGTTAAATTTAAGAAGATGCCTCCGACATGATATTGCATATAAGTATTCAGTCTAATAGTCATCCTTTTAAAAATAAGTTTCTCGTTTCCATCTTTTTTAATTAAATTTCACTTTTTAGGCAGTCGGGTTTCTTGACTTTGTATTTTTTTTTTTCACGGTGTATAGTTACTTAATATAATTATTTTTGACGTTAATGAGACCTATTTATGAAACCCTTTATTTTGATACCCCACTCAAATAGGTTTTGAGAAAAAAAAAAATTTTAAGACACAATATGGCGCCAAAAATCTGTCATTTTTTTATTTCTTTGATATACCGAGTGTCACTCTCAAACGGCACCTCTCAAGCTGAAATCGATCAAGCCGTTTAGGCTACAAAGCGTGCCAAAGAAATATACACACATACATACATACACTTGAAAAACATAACCCTCTTTCTGGCGCAGTCCGGTAAATATAAAGTCGCTTTTCGTGTCTGTCTGTGTGACCGCGCTCTTCCAATTCTTCTAAACTACACCACGGATTTTCATGTGCTTTTCACCTTCATTTAGAAAATGTTTTCCTAAAGGTTCGTGTGTATTGTTAAACTTACATACATACATAAGCAGTATATAATGACCCATTGATGGGACACAAGCCTACGAGAGAGTGGGCCATTTGCCACGCGGGTCTGGTGTGGATTTGTAGATGACACATGTCTTCGATTTTTAGACATACCGGTTTCCTCTAAACTTGTAAGTTTCGATTTTTACCTCAAGTTTCGAGTTTTTGTCAAGTCGAGTCGTATAGAGGCACAGCCCAGCACATCAAGCTTCCCCAATCTGTCAAATTTCTTTGATAGTTTTTCAACTTTATTACAAAGGAATAAGGTTTATGTTCAATTGGGAAAATTTGACAGTTTGGGATAGCTTGACCTGCTGGCAACTGTGCAAACCGAGCGAAGCAGGGCGGGACGTAAGTTACCAATCAATGAAAAATCAGGGCGAAATTACGTCGCGTAATTTTCATTGAAAGCGTAATCATGCGGGATTTCCGTCGGCAGGTGTGTCGCATCGATGAAAAAAAAAACGCGAGAACCTCCTCCTTTTTGAAATAGGTTAAAAAAGAGTTTAGGCTAGAGGATGAGCAGCAGTATCTTGCTGACTGCTTGTTGCATGTGAGAGTTAGATTGATGCAAAAGCGTGGTATTCTTGGCAACATTTTTTTTAAATTATTATTTTAGCTTTCTTTAGCAGGGTTTCGCAACCATGATTAGAGGGTCTACTTTCTGATGCCCGGTTCCAAACAAAAACGGATTGTTTTCCTTACCAATGCTGGCACTTTTATTTCCAAACTGAGGAAATAAATAGTTTTGTACAACAAAAAAAAGACAATCCGTTTTACCTGTGATACCTACTTCCACCTAGGATGGTATACTCCGCAAAGCTATGACTCTATGAGGCATTTGCTTCATTTTTGGTAAAGATACAAGAGTCTTAATTTTTACCTAGAACTGCCGGTAAATTATAGGAATCGGCCATTAGTCCGTCAACGGAGACACGGGCCGTTCCGTAAGTAGTTGATCCGTCGAAACAAATGTCAAATTCAATTTTCGTATCGGGAGTAGGGACATTGTCAAATCTTGTTGTCATTCATTCTTAATTCTGGGCCCGAACTGATCATATTATGAACATTATGATGTGATATCTACGGAGTACGAAACGCCCGTAATTTCGGCCGAAGCTATGGATTTCGAGCTTAGAAAGTTAACCCCCAGTAGTGGACATTAACGTCCTAATACTTACGCAATTAAGCCTTTTGCTAACGACTATAGACTTTAGGTTCAATTCATTTTCTACCTCTAATGCATAATTCGGTTTCGTCTGCTAGACCCCTTATTGAAGCCAGAACCTGCAAGCCTGCTAACTCTAGGATCGAAGAGGATTAATAAATGAATAGATGGCGCCACTTTTAGACCAGTGAGGACGATAACATTAAGGACTCCTAATATACATTTTCACTACCACTACAAGACACCTAAATGATGATTCAGCATGGATGATTCAACCACTATTTTTACCCGACTGCCAAGGAAGGGTTAAGATTTTCGTAACATTTGTGTCCATGGAGTTTCTTGTACGTTCTTCTCCATGATTAAGTACTTACTACGTTTTCAAATGGGCAACTAGTTTCGCCTTTTGAAACGTTGACTGTTCAAAAGGGCCTGTCAATGTAAATGTTTTGAATGCGTAAATAAAACCCGCTGTTAGATTTTCAATTTCGCTTTGCGTTGCATTAATAGGGTAATACAACCATTTTTGAAAAGTGTCTTAATTAGATTCTTAAGTCCTTATAAACCACTAATAAAACACAACATTTTTATTTAACCGATTAGTGCCGTACAAAAGCATTTATTTTATTTAAATTTTCAAACTTCGCGCGTAATTTGACGAAAACGCTGGACGCAGTGGACGCCATATTGGTCTGTGGGTATGACGTCAGTTTGCTGTGTAGAAGAATGCGCTGATAGATTATAATTATAGTTGATTATAATTTTAAAAATGAGTTATTATTCTACTTATCGTTAGTTGTCTGTTCCTGAATGCATAATATTATTTAAACAAAAATTACTTTGGTTACGAAAATAATAAAAGTACCAAGTTGTTCAATTGACACGCCGTATGACGTAATAACATCTAACGTAATAGCAGCTACTATTTATGGTGTTCAAAAACAGATCTAAAAAAAAACTGAAATCTTTGAATAGAATTTCAAAAATTATTTTGTTATTTCATGAAATAAAACTAACATTTTCCGACTGCATTTTGCCTAAGCTATCTCAATAATATTGTTGAGCCGCACAATTGATGTTTGGTTACCACTAGCGCCATCTCTTATCGAATAGCGGAATTAATGGTCAATATCTTTCCAGAAAGTTCGATGCTAGAACTTTCTGGAACTATCGACATGTGTTCGGTCAGGGCCGATATGTACTCGAACATTCTAGATGCTTCTACGGTAGAAGGTTCTGGAACTATCCGAGGGCCCTATATAAGCGGGAACGGAGCGCGTCTCGGGGTAGTTCATTGGAAGCGATACATGCGAGAACATCTAAAGCGATCTTCAAGTGCGACTTAAGAGTGATCCGTAGTGCTATTGTGTTGTGTTATAGTGTGTTTAATTAAAGTGTTATTTTTGGTAATTCATATCGGCAGTTTTTAATTGTCACGAACCCCAAGCTCGTAACAATTGGTGTCAGAAGCAAGGATTAAAATCATGCCGATTTTACCTAAAGACGACACGGAGGGTATCCGTACCCGGAGTCAACGCCAGCAGGAGACGGACCAGAGGCGATTTGGTGGAGCAATGCCACAGACGTCGGAGGGCCAGCTACCAACCACAAAGGCCGGCCCGTCCACAGCTGCTCCAGCATCACCAGCACCAGATTTTGCTGCTCTGATGATGATGTTGCAGGAGCAGGCCCGCCGACAGGAGGAACAGGCCCGCCGATTGGAAGAACAGCTCAAACGGGATAAAGAGGAGCAGGCCCGCCGACAGGAGGAACAGGCTCGCCGTTTGGAAGAACAGCTCAAACGGGATAAAGAGGAGCAGGCGCGCCGACAGGAGGAGCAGGCTCGCCGACAGGAGGAGCAGGCCCGTCAATTGGAAGAACAGCTCAAACGGGATAAGGAGGAGCAGGTGCACCGCCAGGAAGAGCAGATGCTCCTCATAAAGGACCTTCACGCAACCTTCGGGAAAGACATGAAGGAGGTGAAGGAGAAGGTTGCCCAGCATGACAACCGCTTGTCAGAAGCTGAAACTCAGATCAGCAAGTTTAGTGACGTCATTGCTGATGTGAAGCAAGAGTTGGGTAACCTCAAACTTGGGGATGGAATCGCAGCTCCCGTAGCTACAACACCTTCGCTACGTGGATTCAAAGTGCCGCCGTACGACGGGACTTCTTCCTGGTCGGCCTACAAAATTCAGTTTGCGGCTGTCATGAAGGCGAACGGGTGGAATAAAAGTCAGGCCATGACTGCCCTCACCCTAGGCCTGCGCGACCAGGCTTTAAATGTGCTGGAAGCTCTCGGTAAGGAAGTGACTTACGAGCAGCTCCTCGAGGCATTGGAGGCTAGATATGGCGACGCTCACCTAGAACACGTGTTTCGTGCGCAGCTCAAGGATCGTGTGCAACGCAGTAACGAAAACCTGCAGCAGTGGGCCCTTGAAGTGGAGAAGCTGGTTCGAAAAGCGTACCAGTCCGTACCTGCGTTTATTGATGGGAACCTGGTGCAGGCATTCATCGACGGCATCCGGGACCTTGAAGTTAGAGCTGCTGTGAGACTCGGTCACCACGGGACGCTTAAGGACGCCTTGGCCCATGCACTGGAGGTGGAAGCTGTGCGGCAGGATCATCGTTCCCATCGCGTCAGGGAGGTTGTAGCAGCTACAGTTCGCGATCGTAAAGGATACAGCCCTAGGTGCTACGGCTGTGGGGAAAGGGGCCACCTTCGATCCAGTTGCCCTAAGCGAACTGCAGAAAGGGAAGATGGCCGGTCTCCAGAGGGTAGCGCGGCTAACAGCACTACCCAGCAGCAGCAGGGAAACGAGTAATAGCCAGGACTGCGGGGCGGGTGCTGGCTGATGTTCAAAGAGCCCCAAGGATTTCGATCACACAAACCCATGACGGGAACACCTTAATCATCAAGGGCGAGGTCAACGGAATGCCTTGTAAGCTGACCATAGACACGGGAGCCTCTCGTACGGTCGTCAGTTCCAAAGTTATGAGTCGGCTCCTTGGGGACTCCGCAGACAACCGGGAACGCATTAATTTGGTGACAGCCACCGGTCAGCGCATACCCGTCCGTGGAGAGAAGGAGATGGAGTTGAAGCTAGGCAACAGGACCTACCTGCATAATGTCATCGTGGCTGATATAATGGACGATTGCATCCTGGGTCTTGACTTTATGAGGAAGAATTTTTGCGAGATTGACGTCAAGCAAGGAGTTATGAAATGTGGACGAGAGGAACTTTTTATGGAAGGGGCGTTATCAGGGAATGTGTACAGCCTTAAGGAAATTGTTCTTCCTCCGAGATCAGAAACGATTGTGCCGGTTAGTCTTCCTCGGAATCCTGGGCAAACTCATCGTTGTGTACTCGTGGAAAGGGTAGACAATGACCTTCCATGGAAAGTGGCACGAACTTTGGTCAGAGCCACCGACATCTCAGGGATACGTGTGCTGAATCTTTGTGATCAACAACAGACTATTGAAAAAGGCACACTGATTGGTACTTGCGAGGAAGTGGATTGGCTGCGTCAATGCAAATGCCTATCGACTAGGACCCCCAGCAAGGATGCACAAACGAGAGTGACCACACTTTTAGAAGAGTGTCGCAGCGCTCTGTCTCATAATGAAATGGCCAAGGCGAAAAAGATGTTACTGAAGTACGCCGAAGTTTTCTCCCTAAACGATAGTGACATTGGGAAGACTGGCTTAGTTCAACACAAAATAAATACAGGAGAAGAGTTGCCTATCCGTCAGCGGCCAAGGAGATTGCCGGTAGCGCGTGAAAAGGAAGTAGAAACCATGATTGAGGGAATGGTGAAGGATGGTGTTATTGAACCTTCATCTAGTCCATGGTGTTCACCGGTAGTGCTGGTAAGGAAGAAGGACGGCAGCATGCGGTTTTGTGTTGACTATCGTCGTCTGAATGACGTTACGAAGAAGGACAGCTACCCTTTGCCGAGAATTGATGACACGTTGGACATGCTTACTGGAGTAAAGTGGTTTAGCACGCTGGACCTGAAAAGTGGCTACTGGCAAGTTGAAATTGACCCCAAGGACAAGGAGAAAACAGCATTCTCGACAGGAAAGGGTCTGTGGCAATTTAAAGTTATGCCGTTTGGATTGTGCAACGCTCCGGCAACGTTTGAAAGGTTGATGGAACTTGTACTAACTAAGTTGATTGGCGATGCCTGTCTGGTCTACTTGGATGACATCATCATCGTAGGCCGTACGTTTGAAGAACATCTTCAAAACCTGGAACGCGTGCTCATGAAGATCCAGAGTGCCAACCTCAAGTTGAGTCCGAAGAAATGTTCACTATTCAAACGGCAAGTTAGCTTTTTGGGATATGTAGTGTCGGAAGAAGGTATCCGCACGGATCCGGAAAAAATCGCCGCTGTCAAGGATTGGCCAGTTCCAAAAGACAAGACGCAGGTCAGAGCGTTTTTGGGGTTGTGCTCTTATTATCGGCGATTTGTTAAGAACTTTGCAGATATAGCCAAACCCCTGCATAAGCTAACCGAGGAGAAGCGACATTTCAGCTGGGATGAAAGTTGCGATTTCGCATTCCAGGAGTTAAAGGACCGACTTTGCAAAACACCTATTTTGGGGTACCCTGATACAGGCAAGGAATTTATAGTTGACACAGACGCAAGTGACATAGGACTTGGTGGTGTGTTGTCTCAACGAAATGGTGATCAAGAGGTTGTGATAGCGTACTTCAGCAAGTCGTTGTCAAAGCCGGAGAGGAACTATTGTGTCACGAGACGGGAATTGCTTGCTGTGGTAAAGTCATTGCAGCATTTTAGCAAATATCTTCTGGGGCGGAAATTCCATTTACGTACCGACCATGCTGCACTGAAATGGCTATTGCAGTTCAAAAATCCAGAAGGACAAGTTGCGAGATGGATTGAGCTACTACAGGAATACGACTTTGTGGTGGAACATCGCAGCGGGAAATCTCATGGCAACGCAGATGCATTGTCAAGAAGACCTTGTCCTGAAGACTGCAAGCATTGTACTAGGCAAGAGATTAAGGAAATGGTACCTGTGAGGATGCTCAGGACAGACCTCAGCAACGAGTGGAAGGAAAGCCTACAGCGTGCACAGCAGGAAGATTCAGACATCAAGCCGATTCTGGAGTGGATAAAAGCCAGAGCTCCTAAGCCCAAGTGGAGCGACGTCTCAGCAATGAGTTCCATCACAAAGAGTTATTGGGCCCAATGGGACAGCTTGGTGATTCAGGATGGAGTCCTGTGCCGTAAATGGGAAAATGCTCGGGGAAACAGCTGTCATTTGCAAATGGTAGTCCCGAAATCTCAAGTACCGGATGTTCTGCAGCTGTACCATAATGGTTGTTCAGGAGGTCACCTGGGAGTAAAACGGACTCTACTGAAGATACGAGAACGGTTTTACTGGGTCCACTGTCGGGACGATGTTGAGGACTGGTGTCGCAAATGTACAAGTTGTGCAGCTGTAAAGGGACCTCAGACGCGTAGCAGAGGTGCATTAAAATTGTACAATGTTGGTGCACCATGGGAGAGGATAGCCCTTGACGTTGCGGGGCCGTTTCCGGAAAGTGAAAGTGGTAACAAGTATTTCATGGTTGTGATGGATTACTTCACTAAGTGGCCGGAAGTCTTCGCCATTCCAAATCAAGAAGCTTCGACAGTTGCAGATAAATTAGTTCATGAAGTCTTCTGTCGTTTTGGAGTACCTTTAGAGATTCACAGCGATCAAGGAAGGAATTTTGAGTCCCAAATATTCCAGGAAACTTGTCGAGTTATGGGTACTCATAAAACAAGAACAACTTCTTACCACCCACAATCGGATGGAATGGTGGAACGATTCAATCAGACATTAGAGAGGTACCTAGCAAAAGTTGTGGAAAATCGGCAACGAGATTGGGACAAGCACATACAACCGTTTTTGTTGTCATATCGAAGCGCTGTTCACGAAAGCACATCGGTGACACCAGCTTTCGCAAACTTTGGAAGGGAATTACGGCTACCTGCAGACCTGATCACCGGAATACCACCTGATGCCCCACGCAGTATAACCGATTATGCGAATGACTTGCGGAACAAGATGAATGACATTTATGAGCACGTCAGACAATCAGGCCAGCAAATGTCTGAAAAGATGAAAACCCGTTATGACCGCAAAATGAACAATAAGGGTTTTGACGAAGGTTCACTAGTGTGGTTGCACAATCCAGTCCGCAGCAAAGGGAAATCTCCTAAGCTTCAAGCTAACTGGGACGGACCGTATCGGATTGTGACAAAGATCAATGACGTTACCTACCGGATACAGAAAGGTGCAAGGGGTACTCCTAAGATAGTCCACGTGGATCGACTGGCGCGTTATTATGGGGCCGATAATGCTCGGGACGAGCAGTTCTTAGGTGGGGGCAGTGTTGAGCCGCACAATTGATGTTTGGTTACCACTAGCGCCATCTCTTATCGAATAGCGGAATTAATGGTCAATATCTTTCCAGAAAGTTCGATGCTAGAACTTTCTGGAACTATCGACATGTGTTCGGTCAGGGCCGATATGTACTCGAACATTCTAGATGCTTCTACGGTAGAAGGTTCTGGAACTATCCGAGGGCCCTATATAAGCGGGAACGGAGCGCGTCTCGGGGTAGTTCATTGGAAGCGATACATGCGAGAACATCTAAAGCGATCTTCAAGTGCGACTTAAGAGTGATCCGTAGTGCTATTGTGTTGTGTTATAGTGTGTTTAATTAAAGTGTTATTTTTGGTAATTCATATCGGCAGTTTTTAATTGTCACGAACCCCAAGCTCGTAACAATATATTTTTAGATTTTTTCTCATATAGAGTAAAATACCTATTGACGCGTCACGTAGTTATTGAAAAAAGACGAGTAATTACGTAACTCACTAACAGAACAGTAGGAATTATTTTACTTTTGACAGTTCAACAACATTCATTGCATTATTTACGTTGATAAGCAGACAAATTTTTCGAAGATACAAAGCAATGGATAAGTAACATTCTTCTAATTCATTCAGATTCTGATTGATCGTGTGTTACGCAATAACTCCATTATCCAGTAACTGGGTTGTGGAACTCAGATAGGCAGTCGTTCCATGTAAAATACTGATATTCAGCTGTATCCAACTATCCAGTCTGACTAGAAGCTGACCCCAACATAGTTAGGATTAGGCTAAGCATATGTGATGTGTTACACAATTAGGATGCAGGCATAGAACCCTCAACTAATTCTTAAAAGGAGTGACATTCCATACTGAATATGATCGTGTTTTGTTTCTGCCAGCAACGGCTATGATTCTTATGATTCGGTCATTTACTCGTGTTACCATAGCAACAGTGGTTACCTACATGAAATGGTACATAAGTACCCTTGGGTTGGGTTTGGTTTTCTTTTAGCAGAATTACATAAACATTATTATGGAACAAGATGGAAAATGTTATCAAATGTAGCTCTTATATACAAGGTGACAGGAATATCGACGCTTATCTGTTACCTTTCTTCTTCGTTCTGGTTCATTCCACGATTCTGAATTTTTCGTCGTTTGTGAAAAAAATATTAGACCTGCTATACATTTTGAGCAAAACAGCAGTTTTTTTTTTTTACGTAAAAATTCTAGGAAAAACTTAGAATTTTTTGAATAATAATCTTGCATCATTTCCTGAATTTATGTATTCAGTTTGCGCGTTGACTCTTCCCTGCCAAGACAAGAAAAAAAATAGGAGAAAATCGAACTAAAGTTACATAATACTTTTCAACACACTTGCTCATAAAATGGCTCTAATTTCACTGAAATTAGGCACATAATGACACCTATTATCTGTGACTTTTTCATTACTATTATTCACTAGTGAGTTATAGAATTCGTTGAGTTGCTTTGTTCTTAGTGAGTTATAGGTTGTTTTTTAATTGGTTGAATGATGATGATGATGATGACGATGTGACGACGATGGCGATGATGATGACGATGATGATGACGATGACGTTGACGTTGACGATGACATGACGATGACATGACGGTGACGATGACGATGATGACGATGATGATGACGACGACGATGATGATGACGATGATGATGACGTTGACGATGGCGATGACGAGACGATGACGATGACGACGATGACGATGACGACGATGACGATGACATGACGACGATGACGATGACGATGATGATGATGATTTTGTAGTATTATTTTCTTCGCAAGTGTGTTGAAAAACGTCGTATGATACACGTGTGTATTGATGATTATCGTCCTCGGCTCTCTTAAGACAATGGCGCCTCAGCGATAATCACCAACGTTACACACTAGTACCATAATGTACTATTGTTGCATAAAATTCAAAACGTGCTTAATACGTATTTCTAGAGTTGTTGATTCGCCTATAAATAAATCAAATTCGTGCGAATCGCACAAAAAATTACAGATTATTTAAAAATTACTATTCGCCCGATTGGCCTATGTCCAGCAGTGGACGTCTTTTGGCTGAAATGATGATCATGATTATTCGCCCGATTCGCGCAAATGGACTAATTAACCAGGTCTGCCCGTGTGCCAAACATCCCAAACCGTTCAGTTATTTAAGCATGAAACCAGTAGACTGTCGTACGGACAGAGTTAATTTCTCATTTTGATTTTGTGTTTTCAGTAATCTGACTGTCAAATAGCTACTACAGAATCTGAAAATCTGTTTAGGAGTTAGGTTACGTTTTTGCAGTATAATTTTGAGAATTATATTACATATTCAGGAAAATAAACTATTCGTAATAATTTTGATGATTACAAAAAATCCAGACATACACTTTATCACAACAGACCACTAAATCGCTATCACCATCTACTTAGTTAGCAACACTATTTAAATACTAAGAAATTCAATAGTATTTCTAAGGAAGAACGCACAATCAACCGATACAATTAGAAAGAAAGAAAGAAAAATGTATTTATTTGTCACAGAAACACGTACATATAAAAAAATTTAAATAACATATTAATAAAATAAAATAAAAAACATAACAACACAAATATTTTCATAAGAACATCAATCAATCAATTAATTATATACCACTAATATAGTGGCATAGTGACATCGACACGAGTTCAAAGTTATAACTACGTAACATTTCAGAAGCTTACGTTCGTTATCAGCTGCAGTGACGTAGCCGTGATAAAGATGTGTGACGTAACACTCGCTAAAAATAACACTTCATTATTGACCGCTTAATGACCTGAATGAGTAACCTTTACCTCGTGTCAAGTTTACTATGAAAAACGTAAATATACAATGTAAAAATTATTTAATTATAGCATAAAATAACGTCACGCCGTTGTTCCCCGAAGGGCTAGGCAGAAGAGTAGGTAGCTATAGTCTCCCACATTTCTGGAGTCCCATGTAATAAGGGGCGAGCCTATTGCCATCAACCAGGCACAAATCTAGAATCAAAAATAATAAGAGAGACTTAAATTTAGAACAAAATGTGGGTTCAGTATCGTTTTCGGTAAAACCAAAGACCACGAGACTACGTCACAAGGATAAAATGTATGGAAAATTCCACGCTTTTAAAATGCTCAGTCGCAAAAGTATTATTTCGGTTCGCTAATTTATACATTTGGATGTATTCTTTATTCTTTTGGCTGTCAAACTGTTGTTATAAGGAGTTTTCAGACGGTTTGACAGACCCTACAGTACCTGCTGTAGAGTATAAATGTCACCGTCAAAATTATGGTGAAGTGAGCTAGAACTGGCTAGAAGTGAACTGTCATTCCATCTGCTGATGTCATCATCTGCCAAGCCTTTTCCCAGCTATGTTGGGGTCGGCTTCCAGTCTTACCAGATACAGCTGAATACCAGTATTTTACAAGGTGCAACTGACTATCTGACCTCCATAACCCAGTTACTGGTTATCAGACTTTCGGGCTTCTGAAGACCCGTAACGACTGTCAAAGGTCCACGAATGACAGCCGGGACGCCCGAGGTCATGTGCATTCCGAGGCACGGAGGAGTCATGGTATGTAAAGATGGTCACCCATCCACGGAATAACCGCGGCAAGCGTAGTATAACCCCATTAAACAAATCTGCTGATGTAAGGGATTGAAAAGACAGTTGACTTCAAGTTAGTTTTCACGTTAATTTTTTTACAGTATGGACCGGCCCGAATTGGTGTACATTTCGGTGTCGCCACTCGGGTCTCGGCACTCGGCACTCGGCCGCAGCTCCGCAAGTCAAGTGTGTGTAATTCTCCGAAGGTTAATTCCCGCGTCGTCAGTCGTCACCATCAGCGTTTATTACAGTTGATTAGTCTCTACACAGCTCTGCCACTCTTATCTACAACACACACTTAGTTTCAATTTTCACAACGTGTACCGCACAAGAACAATTTGTTCGAAGAATTCCGTACAAAAATCAAATAGGTATAGTATTGTATGCAATATTGTGCTGCCAATCTGCTGGTAGGTGTAGCTTGGTAAATTACGATTTAACACATTACTGTATTACCTGCGATTGTTTCCTTTGATTTGGAAAGTTTATGCCTTTTCTATTTAACCCAGAATCAAATATACTTAATTTACCTTACACTCACAGCAGCGACAGAACAGCACCCTAATTGCGTAACTCACGATTCATCATAATCTGTATCGTTTTGAAACGGATTGTTAAACCATTGCTTCATATGTTCGAAAAATGTGTCTGTTCGACAACATAAATAACGCAATGAATATTGTTTAACTGTGAAGACGAAACCAATTATGATCAATCGTGAGTTACGCAATTAGGGTGCAGGATAATCCTACATTATGAATCCTACTAGTATTGCAAATGTGACTTGGTTTGTGAGGAAGGATAGATGGATAGGTGTTTGTTTGTTACTCTTTCACGCAAAAACTGCTGAACGGATTTTGATGAAATTTGGCACACAGATAGCTTATAACCTGGATTAACACATAGGATACTTTTATCCCGGTAGTCCGTTCCCGTGGGATAATTTCCGACCTCCACGCGGGCGAAACCGCCAGCAAAACCTAGATAAGGAAATACGGGACATGACATTTGCGTGTACTATAATGAAGTCATTTTCGTTAAATCATGGATTTATCCAAGTTTTCCTGTTAGTTACAAACTCAGATAGGGAATGCTATAGATTTAGAAACTGAATGTAGTAGTTGCATACATACGGCTTCCATTGAGCAATCAAGTTGAAGCTATAGACCAGGAAAATGCTAAGCTGATAATGAATAAGGAAACTGTTTATCTGAGTAACTGTGAGGTATATTACCTTGGTCCTTCGGTAGGAACTTAACTTGTACTTTACTTTCAATAATCTGTCCATTGCTGGGCCTGAATTCACTATGACCACTTAACGATTAGTTACTCGTAACCACGTCAATCACACACGAAATCTGCTAATATCGTGTTAATAATATCGATAAATTGTCTTGGAACGTACAGAATATGACATTTCGATTCCTTGCTTAGTTTCAACGTAGTAAGATTCCGCGGGGAATCACTATACCGATACAGAATAGGGGCCCTGCTGCTGTATTCTTAATCGCGCCATAACTCGGATTTTTGAATCCAGTCCATCATACCTCAGGTTCTTTCATCATTTACCGTTTGACTCGAGATTGTCCTGAACTACTGGTAAATTCTTAGTTAATCATTTATGGAATTAAGATTTGAAATTATTATGATCAAGATTATCATTTTCTTGTATTCATAATTCTTCATCTTGAACGCACGATATACCTACTTAAACTTATTTGCAACAATGCAATGCTTATTTGATCCAAAATGTTGATACATTTCTAAATTATTATTTTTTTAGCTAATATTGTGACAGAGTTTAAACCAAATTAAAAAAAAACGTTCATACAAAACATTAGTACATAAGTAA
Organism: Polymixis flavicincta; assembly: GCA_949987655.1. Lineage (NCBI taxonomy): Eukaryota > Metazoa > Arthropoda > Insecta > Lepidoptera > Noctuidae > Polymixis > Polymixis flavicincta. The sequence continues at coordinate 12,013,623 of OX465191.1, read as the reverse complement.
ATGAATATTACATAACATCTTATTTACGATGTCGTACGATATATCCACTTAATATTTTAGTAAAATTGAAGACGTTCTATATATTACAATAATTAAAACTATATGGCTATTATCTGCACTAATAAGAACCTCTAAGTAGTAACAATAATTTTATTTATACTAAAATTATAAAGAGGTATAGTTTGTGAGTTAATGAGGTTGTAGATTTTGTAAATTATTTTACCAATAGAAAGCCACGTCATTTGTGAGTGTCATAGGCTGTTATTAACCCGAAAAATTAAAAGACTTTTTCGTGGTAGTCGGATTTGCAAAGTAAGTAGGAGAAAAAAAGGTCGAACGAAAAAAAATTGGGATTCCACCCGTGCAAAGCCGGGACGGGCAGCTAGTATTCTTATATACAAGATATTCTTGAGTCGTGGCATTTACCTAGTGGCCAGGCGCAGTGTAGGGACAATAATTTCGAAAAATTCTGATGGGTCTTTTAGTTCACTGGGCAATATAATAATAAATCATTAAAATAAATATGTTATTTAGTTCTATCAAACCATGATATAGAATGGAGAGTGCGTAACACAATGCCAGTAAGAATCGTTTAATTTTGTAACGTTGTTGACCAGACAAATTTTTCGAACATAATATCAAACAACTAGCTTTTGCCAGCGGCTCCGCCCGCGTGTATGTCGGTTATCGCGTAAAAAAGTATCCTATGTCCTTCTCCATATCCCAGGCTATATCTCTGGCAAATTTCATGACGATCGGTTCAGCGGTTTAGGCGTGAAAGCGTGACAGGCAGACAGACAGAGTTACTTTCGCATTTATAATATTAGTAGGGATGGATTAACAATGTTCTTAAAAATTCTTCAGACTATGATTGATAGTGTGTTACCGTATAAATGTCTTTTAAACATAAGTAATATTTAGTTCTTTCATAGCATGGTATACAATAGAACCAGGTCCAGTGTTTAGATTCCCCGACGATCTCATAGCTAAACGTCCCCGGGAGCACTCACAGGCTCTGATAAATCCCTCCTTGGCTCGGTTCTGTTGCCCCTGACCTGAATGCGGAATCTGGCGGGTTGGCTGCGATTCGGCTTTATTTTTTACTGAAAAATCACACTTTTTAATGTGATTTTATTTTGTACTTGCTTTTAGATCCCGAATGGCGCAGTGGTGTTCATAATCTACGTAATGCGGATTCGATTGCTGCATGGTAAGTAAAATCAACCTATTATATTCCCACTGCTGGGACACAGGCCTCATCTCTGAGGGGTAGGCCATAATCCACCACTCGAGCCTAGTGCTAGATAGAGGATATCTATGTGAATGAATAGAGACTGACAATTGCTACTGATATTATAAATGCGAAAGTAACTGTCTGTCTGTGTGTTAAGCTTTCACGCCTAAACCGCTAAACCGATCGTCATGAAATTTGGCAGAGATATAGCCTGGGATATGGAGAAGGACATAGGCTATTTTATTATACGATAACCGACATTCACGCGGGCGAGGCTGTGGGCAAAAAGTCTTAAACTATATACATACGTGAATCAAAAAGTGTTAACCCCTTTATACGAAAATTACACGGACGGAGGGGTCTGATATTTGGTACCGTTAAACTTAATATTTTTATAGTTTTATTTCAATGAATTATGTTCAATTTTCGTACACTGAACGACCACTAGTGATTATTAAAAAAAAAAAAAAACGAATTGCTAACCTCCTTCTTTTTGAAGTCGGTTAAATGATACGACAATCCCTTACACGTTCCAAAAAGTTCAGTTGAACCCAAAATCAAATCTAGTTCTAATCACTATTGAAAACCCAAAGGACTTTTGGCCATAAATAAATTAGTCAAGGGTTGTCAAACGTACTTTAACGCTATGAAAATTTGAAACCCTACCACTTAAAACTGTCAGAACATGGCACAAAAACAGTCAAGTACTAGCTAAGTTGCGTGATTAGTGCTAAGCGCCATAAATCACTATTATATGCGATACAAATCACAACACTCGGTTTGTCAACTGACTTTCTTTGTTTTATCTACTGTACCATTTCTTACAATCGTAGCGTTTTGAAGTTGTTCGCCTAAACTGAAGCAGTGGTCACAGAGGTTTCCAGTTAAAGTGGCTTCTTAATCTCTTTTCGAGGGTTCGTAGGGTCTACTGACAAGAAGCATAAATTATAGATCTGTTGTACCTATAATTTATGCTTATACGACGACTGCTTCAGTTTACGCGATCTATTCTGTAAAAATCTCAACGTGAGGTGAAGTGAGTTGTCATTCCATAAGATGCTAGGGTTTGGCACTATTGACAGCTCGCTTCAAGTTCACTTCACCAAAGATTTTCACTGTGAGATTTTTGCAGAAAAGACCCGCAAACAGCTTACAATGAAGAGGAATTACAGTCAGGAAGATGTAGTAGGACCCATGATTCCAGACTCTACAGGGTAAATTTTTAACCAGTGCGCAAACTGTCACCATGAATTCAGCATGTCATTCTAGACCCCCAGCACAAAAAAAAATCGTCAGATATACAAAAAAAAAATCTGCTGTTCCAAACATTTTGACCGCGTAGGTTTCGCAGTTTTATATGAAACAGTTGATTTTTTTTGTATAACCGACGAAAAATTTCTGCACAGTTTGCGCACTGGTTAAAAATTTATCCTGTATAGACCTGCCGCTGGACGTTCAATTGAGCATCGCCTCTCGTGGAGGGTATTTTAAGTGCTAGTTATAGTGGTTATGCAGCTCTGGATGGTCATGAATCTTACCTGCTAATCTCAACACAATACGATACCTTATAAGTTTTCCAAATCTAATTGCGTACACAGTATCAAACAGAATCAGAAGGATATTGCTAATACATTGCTTCATATGCTCGAAAATCTTCTCTGCTCCGCAACGTAAATAAGGCAATGAATTTAGTTGAACTGTTAAAATGAAACCCATTCTTAATGTCAGCGTGTTACGCAAATACTCCTCTAGTGATTATGATGTTCACATAGTCACAAAGGTACAAAATGGTGTCTTTGGAAGGCCCATGATGAAGCAATGGACGTTTTCTAACAATTTTCTAGCAGACTGGTCTGAAACTAACTTAACTCCTTAGCTGCCAAACTTCAAGTTAAACTATTGTTAACTGATTACCATGAGTTCAAAATGAAGTGTTATTAACTATTGAGCAGAGCGAGCCGCGCGGCGGAGTTGTCTGAATTTTCAAGGATTTTTCGATAATACCATGAATTGCTAATGCCTGAGTTACTTCTCAGCAAAAAGTTTACTTACTGTTCGAAGGATAGACGAGCAATATAATGTCTCTTCATTGCCCCAGTAGTAGGATAGTTCTCGATTCTTTTGTGGGTTCGAAACCTTAGTCATCCCTACTAATATTGTAAATGCGAAAGTATCTCTATCTGTTTGCCTGGGGGCCTATACAAAACTCATTTCTGTTAGCGTTCACGCCAAACGCTACGCCAACATGTATAGGAATGACATTACCTGTGGAACTGCTGTTACGCTTTCACGCCTAAACCGCTGAACCGATCGTCATGAAATTTGTCAGACATGTAGCCTGGGATATGGAGAAGGACATACGCTACTTTTTTACGCGGTAACCGACATCCACGCGGGCGGAGCCGTGGGCAAAAGCTGGTTGAAAATATTTTTGGGTCGATATTTTTGCTACATCCGGTTAGACTGGAAGCCGACCCGAACATAGTTGAGAAAAGGCCAGGAAGGTGATGATGATTTTTGGTATACACGGTGACATATCAAGCTATAAATTTCCAGTTTTAGCTGACCTCGCATTGTACGGGGTTTTTCGTACAACGAGAAGTCAGCTTATACTGGAAATGTATAGCTTGACATGACGTCGTGCGTACCAACCACAAAAATTCATGGTCGATTAGAATTGGGACGAAAAAATGTGATAGATTTTCTTGCTGTTTTGATTTTTTGGGGGAAACTCATAACCACTTTGTTTAAAATTGGACTGCCCTTTGATAGATTTTCTTGCTATTATTTTGCGGGAGATTCAAAATTCTTTTTTTTTAAGTTGGGTTGAGAACACAAATAAGTATCGTCGTTTCTGATTGGTTGAACAGAAATGACTTGCCTATTTACTTTTCTGAATTTTAGTTCTTTAGTATTTTTTCAATGTTTTCCATTTTTCACATGTATACCAAAAAGCCCCGGTTTTTCGGTAAACCAGTATAAGATCCCTTCCGTTAGCCACAAAACAGTACAATTCTGACCTCTGCCTACTCTCCCAAGGATTGTAGGCGTAACAATATAGCGTTACGTAAAATATAAAAACTCATTAGTTGCTTAGGTAAGTTCCCGCGTTCGACTCGAAAGAGAGATTGTTCTGTAGTTCTCAGGGGGAGCGAGAAGGCAGATGTGTAAAGAGTTTGTACTATTTTTACCTTTACCTTTGTAACCAACCAACGTGTGACGTCAGAGGTGATGGGTAAGTGACATTTGAGGTTTCATGAGGTATTCACTGAAAATATCGTAGCTACATGTTTTAGCATTGTTAATTAGTCAGTACCTGAATGTTTGATATTTGTTTTTACTAGAAGTATAGGTATGGTGGTATGGATGGTCTCTTCCAGAGCTCTCAGCTTCACTCAACTCCGGAATATGGTGGGTCTTCTGGCGAATATGAGACTTTATGCTTCAAAAAATAAGGTAACATTAGGAATCATCGACTTCATTTTTGTAATGAATGGTCTCCTGAAGTCTGACAACCAGTCTTTACCAAGGGGTATCGTATTACCCAGTAACTGGGTTCTGGAGGTCAGATAGGCAGTCGCTCCATGTAAAATACTGGTATTCAGCTGCATCCGGTTAGACTGGAAGCCGACCCCAACATAGTTGGGAAAAGGCTAGGCAGATGATGATGGTCTCCTGCAGTTTCAGTTAAAACTCAAACCTGGACTATTCGTGGTCCACTGGTAAATTTGGCAATGTATGGAAAAAAAAATAAGTTGCCGTTAGACGTCTTTAGATACTTAGGTATATAATAGACTTATACGTAGAGTATTCTCTTTCTGTGAATATTTTATTTAATGTGGCCCAAACCACAAGTCAAATAATTGTCAACATATTTCGAAGTACCCACATAGATTCATGACGTCATCATATTTCACCTCTCTTCAAAGGTCATCGATCCCATTCATCGTAGTCCCATTACCTAATTAACATACTTCTATAATAAGTGAACCAGTAAAGCTTTGAACCCTGAACTTTCCAGCTGGCCGAATCAAGTCCACTGCATCATTGGTATCTAAAACAATATTTCTATCGTCCATAGCTGCGACGATAGCAATTTTGGCTGTGTGTTAACAACTCACGCCACACTGGAATATGAACACTATGCATCTGAAAATAAAGTGGGTTTTCGAGTGGTGATAATTTTGACAGTTACCGCCTTGCCAGCGATGGTGGATTTAGGTAGAATAAACAGGTTTGGGTCGCCTCGTTCGTCTAGTAGAAGGTGCCTCTTCTGACGTCGAGGTTCTGGGTTTGATTCTCGTGTTGCGCCACGTTGCTTATCCTTGGAGCCGGAATTTCTGCAATTATATTCTACGTAGAGATGATTTTTTCGTAGAGTCGCTTAGACAGTTTCATTTTTCTTAATGGTTTAGTACGTTTTCGGGAAAAGGTCAAAGGTAAAGTTTTTGGCTTAGCAACAGACAGTCTCTCGCCGTGTATGTACAAAAAGATATCTATGGGGTTTTGAAGACATCTTTTTTTCGTAAAAGAAAAATCTGGAAGAGTATTGTCAAAGTTTTATTTAAAACTGAGTTTTTGGAATAGATAAGTTGAACAAAAAAATGGGAAAATTGAATTATACAATTGGTACATTTTCACTACTAAAATAAATATTACGGACCCATATTAAATCAATTCTGTGAGATAACATTATATTTTCCTGTAGGTAAAACAAACATTCAAAATAAGCACGAAAAGTTTATGTGAATGTTTAAATGTTACATATTGAAATGATAAAAAAAAAACAACATAAAAACCACTGTTATTTTTAACGTAAAAAATATATATTTATAGAATGGATGTGATACTAAATAGTTTGTAAGGATAGGTAAGTTATAGTCATCTATAGTACGGTACTAATCATATCGTATACGTGTACCATTCGGTCATTGCCCTACATGGGTTTAAAAAGCACCGTACCACTGATACTGCTTGCCCCATAGGAGTTCCAAACTTCACGCCCAACCTGTAGGACGATGGCTGTGAGCACCGGTTGTCAACGGCCTTAGATAACGGGAACGCCGACCGAATTCACCCACAAACGACAGACGTCCCCATTCGCAGGGACCAAGAGATCCACTCCATAGATTGGGTGGTAAGGACGTCTGTGGCTCCATAACATATGCACTTTATTACACCAAATTATAATGACGGGCTCATTAATCTGACTTTAACTTCCCGGAATGACAACCTTCAACAAAGGGTAATACAGATACGTTCTATCTTAACAGTTGTCAGATTCAGAAAAAATACGGAAGTCAAGAGCTACCAGTTTAATGTCTAGGCTCAAATTAACCACAAACTGACCTGTAATAAACCCCCATATGATTGAAAAAAGACATACTAGGAGTTCATTGATTGAAAACAAGTCTCAAACGCACAAAGAAACATTCCAGAGAAATGTAGAGGCGATCCGACGGACAGTATGGCACAGCTAGCCAAACCATCCGATTTCTATTACACCGTCTAAGGTTCATAAACTAGAGTCTTTGGCATCAGACTCAAAGGCATTACAACCAATAGAACAACGAGAGGCTACCCTGAGAGGATGCTCGACAATTCAAGATCAAGCAATTGACGACGAATTAGTGGAAAAGCTTACCCTCTACAACATTACAGAGCGATATAAAGAAGATTGGTAACCTTTTTTTGGCACAAACAAAGCCTAATTCATTGCTCGGCTCGCAGGAGCGACGCCGCATTCGTAAACAAAGAGCGAGCAAGCTACGGCGACGTCCAAAATAGCCCCATACGACGATGCCGAAGACGACGTTTTCTCGTTATAATTTCGTGTTTTTATCGAGTCGAGACGAGCCCCGGTGTCGGCGGAGCGCTCGCAATGTTTTCCTCCAGCGCTTTATCTCTCTCTGCCTCTCTGCTCTTTGACATCGCCTGACGTATACAACCTCGACTCCACTCATTATAGACCTTATGCCTAACTACTAAGGCCGAAATCTCCCCGAATGTCCTCTCTTGAATTTTCAGACTCATTAAGCGTCATTCGGAAATTTTGGATTTAGTAAACAGAATTTTAGAGAACGAAACGAAACAAATGAGAAATACAAAACAAGTTTTAATTTCCCTCCCTGATTAAAATCGACTAATGAAAATTAGTGCTTTTATGTTTAAATAGGGCGCTACGAAAATTGAAGTCTGTCTAAGTTAGGTTTGCTGTCTTGCCAAACTGACGACAACTACAACGTTCGCTACGAGTCTACGACATACGGAAACATGACTAGCGTTGTGCGTTTAGAAATAGTCGACAATGTTAGTCAAGGCTAGTGTATATTTCGGCAGTGTATGTGAAATGCGCGAGTGGCGGCGGCGCGGCGGCGACGCGGTGGCGCGGCGTGGACGGCGCGGCACGTTTGTCAAGCGCTGGTTGGTGCTCGGGCGGTCGCTGACGCAACGCGCGACCTCTTTGTCCGGCCCCACGGACTCCGGCGGAATGTCCGCGGAGCCGGCCTCGCCTGCGCCGCACCGCCGTCCGCGCTCGAGTAATTACGAATGTCAAATGTTATCGCACGCAACCGTCCGCCGCGCCGTCCGCACTCCGCTGCGCCGCTCTTCATAATAATAAAACCTGATATTTAAAACGGAACGTCCTTCTAACGCCGTGTAGTTGCGCCGACGCCAATCTACGATAATAATAAGCCGGCTACCTAGAAAGCGTTGCGCTGCAGCGCTGTCCTACCAAGTATCGTTAAACGGTCACAAGTCGTGAAGCGCTACAGCGCCACGAGCGCGCGCCACGTAGCGCTCACATAAGTACGGCCAGTTCTATGCGCGCCTGTATAGCTATTAAATGTATATAGAATATATAGTAGTAATCGCTCGACGCAGCGGTATTATGTCGGAAATATACCGGCCGCGCCGCGCCTCAAGCCGGTATACGGTTTTGCTATTTAGTTTGTATGGGAAGCTTATTTTCGATTTTTTAATCTTGTAGAACGAGTTATGGATTCGGTTCTTTTGTTAAAATCTAAAGTATAGGGTAAGCTTTCCTTGAAGCTATATGGGTTATGTCTTGTGTCTCAATTTTTTCCAAAAAAATTAAAATGACAGATTTTCTAGAACATTGCTACACAGGTTAGTTCAACGTCAAATACCTGTTTAAAGCTACTACTAACACACATTGGATAACATTTGCATTTTTAGAAACAAATAAAATAAAAAAAAGCTTTGTGAAAAACTTTTACACAAATTTTGTTACATTCTTTACGTATTAGATATTTACTTTATTAAAGTAAGTTAAAAATAATTAATAGTGGGTTTCCTAAATATTATAAAATAATGCACTAATGGCCGTATGTTAAATATATTATTTTGTTGGGAGGTTTGATATTTTAAAACGATTTTTGGTCACACGTTAAACTTACTACTAAACATTCACACATCCTTATTACAAAACAAGGTTTTATATAAATCAGGTTCAAACCACCAAGCCAGTTTTTGAATGAATAACTCAAATATGTATAGAAATGCAGTTCTTTTTACAAAACTGACAACTTTGTCCGGAGGAAAGTTGTAATTTTTGTATTAAAAAGTTTACCCAAACCGAAATAAAGTTGGAAATGCAAAAACTTGCGCGGTAGGTACTTAATCTAGATCTAAAGTTAGATCGCGTTTTTAATTAGACGGACCATGTTTAGAAAGAGATCTCTGAACTGGGTAGATATAATTATTTTGTTCTATAGCTATTTATGAAATTAATTTTGACTTTTCTAGTCAAGTATTCCTTCAGAGTTCTAGTTTTTACTTCTCAGCTTTTGATAAACATTTTTTTTCTTTTCAGAAATGAAAATGTTAGTCGGATCGGACTACGAATAACTCCAATGGAAAAAAAAACTACACACGGGGATGCGGTTTTTTTTTATAGCCTTAATGTTATTTTTCAGGCTTCGTACAGGATTAGATTTTCTTATGAAGTTGCTTAAAATTACCTCATAAGTAAACGTTCTTACACAATATTTGTTACGTGAAGTAATTTTAAATGCGGTAAAGAAGTCAGTTGTTTTTAGAAGGTGAAGAATAAAATGATAAAGTTGTAACCAACAAATGTTTAGTTGAAGAAATAAACTGTTGTTCCTTCAAATAATTATGTTATCTAACAAAATAACTTCAAGCAAAAAAAAAATTCAAACAGTTTTATGTAGGATTTACTTACATGAAATTGATTGAAATCATCAAAGGTGAGTGCTTAAACAAGCAAAATAATACGAGACTAAAACTAAAATCATTAATAGCATAAAAAGATTGATATTAATAAATCTGTGAATTGTACTGTATTTATAAAAAAATACACATACTTCTGAAGCTAGCCTAAGTCTTAGAAGGTGTAAAACCCTACGCCAAAGTTCATTTTTACCCACAGCGCCCGTACACGCTCATTTCTCCAACATTTCTGTCGCTACCTAGATATAAACATGAACAAAGAAAAACCCAAATATGTAACCGGCTCGTGGCGCGGCCCGTCCCTCCGTCAGCTATAGCGTGGCCTTATAGATGGTTGTTTGCGCTCACAGAGTGCGGTGAACAGCGCTCACCGGCGGCGCGCGTGTGTGCGCGTGCACGGACACGGCGCACACAGCCACGCGAGCACACAGCCGCGTGCCTGTACGGGTGCGTTCCGAAACCGCTCTCTATTCTATCTATGCGAAGGCGTCGTACCGCCACGTATAGCGGGCACGCTCGGGGCGAGGAATTTAGAGGCGGGGGTCGTATCGTTAATTGTTATGAAGTTGATTTCGGTCCTGAAATTCCGAAATAGGTATTTTGAAATAACGCCTCTTTTTCGTCAACGGAACGGCGACGCGACACCGCGTATCGTTGTTAACCTATTTTTGCACGAGTTGATCTCGAAGCGTCTCGTCGTCTCGATAGAGCCGCCCATGTGATTGTAAACATATGTTTTCATTTATGAGTGCGTCGAGTCGGCGTTGTTATCACTGCACGTGATAACGATGTGAATGCGGCCTTGTGCCCTGCGGTTAGGGTTTAGATTTGATCGGCGTGGACAGTTCGATGTATTGCCAATCGCGAAACAAGTCCATGGTTAGCGAATTGACTGACCACGAAGGGGTCTCCAGGTCACGGCATTGGTGCTGATGACTCGGTACAATAAGTTGGAGGAACTTTGAACAAGTCTCCAAGACTTGTTGACTTAATTCTAGTGACGTAGAGTTATAGTTCTCTCTTTGTTCCGTTGTGAGTTCTTCTCAAGTATGAATTTTAATATTTTCCTCAACTTTCCAAACTTTTAAAACAACACAAAAACTTTAAATGAACAAATTGAAACTGTTAGGCATGGAGTGACAAAGACCATTTGTCACCAATTCGCTCATACTGAAATAAACAACGCAAGAAATTAATCTAATAGAGCGACTCATACTCATATACCTACTCGAAAATACATTCAGCACAGTAACAACACTAGCTGGGCTGTTTACAACGACATCCATCGCGTGTGCCATATCAACAGGACGCTAGTCCCGGCGGTGGGCCAGCAGTGTATGTATTTTTGTAGTTTTTTAGCCTGTCATCTGGCACCAACATGCGGCAAAGGCCGAAAAAGATGTCATTCCCCTTCATTCGGTCCGTCTTCGACTATCATTCAAAGTCGACGCTCCGTCGCGGCCTCTATACGAACAGTCGAACGAAACATTTCTACTATCGTTCTCCAACTCACTCGCAAACTCACTCACCTTCACCTTTCTCGAATTTTCTCAAAGCAAATCTCACGTGAAACGATAAAAGTTCGACTTTGTACACATTAGTAGTCACTAATCCCAAAAATTCTACCACGAACGAACGAAACACGAGTTTCAAGACTTTTTACAGTTCATCGCGTTGTTTCTGCAACGTGACTGTTAAAGTGACCTTAGGAAACCAGTGGAACGAAGAGTTTCGGAACTCTGTGAGTTATTCTCTTATTCTCTCGCAATTGAGTCACGCAGAGTGGAAACGATTCGAGTTTGCGTGTTAATGGCAAAGGTTAGGTTGTCTAAAAACTGAACAGAACTGATGTAGCACCAAAATAATTGTGCGCTCATTAAAAATACACTTGCACGAGTTTTGGAAATTCAACGTATGGTTCTTTTGTTGAAATGATGAATCAGTTCAACATTATGGAAGGTAGGTACAATATGAGTTAGGTAGGTACGTCACATTGACACTAGAAATGGACAGTAAACCCTTGGATCAAAAATATGCTCTCAACTATTTTCAAATCTTTAGTCGGAGTCACAGTTAGCTAATAGACAATCACACATTACATTATTTGTACTTCATTAACACTAATTGATACTTATAGATTTCATATCCTTACTTCTGCCGATCATTAGGTACATACATACTTACAAAAAGTAAAAACATCATCAGCAAATGACTACTAATTTTACATTACATTAACTTACGAGAAATTTCCAAATTCTTCGTACAATTTTTTTATAGAAAACAAAGCAATCAAAATCAAAAGCCATTTATTTAAACTAGCCTGAAATTCTGCACAAAAAAAAAATCAAAATTACATAAGACAGTCCCCAAAAACGCCTTGGGAAGAAGAAGTAGCGCAACAAACTCCCCAGCAGCACGACTGTCTGTTTAGTTAATGTTTTCAATGTTATTCTAATGACGTTAAATTAAAGATGGCGGCCAAACGTTACATTTGAAAGGCGTGCGTTGCTCTGTCGCTCGCAACACGCCGCTTAGACGCCACAGTCATGGGTGGTTGCTCGAAACATTCTACAATTCGTAGCTTCGTCGCTCGAGTTTCATTCGAGTTTTCGAGCCAAGCCACTTAGACGCGAAACTCGAAGAAAACCAGCTCAGAAGGAGTCGTACTTTCCACAGAACAAGAACAAAATTCTGTGAAAACCACACGCCAAAGTGATGCGATTTATTTTAGAAAGTAGTTTGTTTTAAATAGCTTGAAATATAGAAGATCACTAAGATTCTTCTAGTTATTTCTTCTAAATGTTTCATTAAAACATAATATACTAAATCACATGACGAAAACATTGCTTTCATAAATTCCAAAATAATATTTTTATTGTAAAAAATATCATAACATTCATAACACAACACTACCAACCCATATCTAAACATAAACATATTGACATGTCCGCGCGGCCACTCGACCAGCTCGTGAACTGCGTAGCACTCGTAACCCCGCGATGTCTTAATTGCTCTTATTTCGCAAAAGACATCAACGAGTGCTACGAACGTCGCTACGAACCCTAGACCATTTGAATTGTTATTGAAAACTCGGCGCAACTCCCGTCCTAAACGTCAAACTGTCGCATAGAGACACATCGCAACCCCACTCAAAGACACGCTTCAGCCTTAAACCATAACACAAGTTATTTTTAAAACCCTTCCTCCAACATCATCAACAATTCATGTAAAATAATAATTTCACAGTTATGGTCCACAAACACGGTGTCAAACGAAAAGAAAATCTGAAAACAGCAATATGGTCTGTGGCGGCACTGTCGGTCCGGGCCGCTAGGTGGCAGCACATAGCTCGCTATTCACAGCGTATATTATTTACCGCGTTTATATATGTATGTCGTTATATAAGTGAACAGAAAGCTACGTTCGGTGGGCGCGCGGCGCGCGGCCGGCCGGGCTGCGGGGGGCGGCGGGGGCGCGCGGGTGCCGGAGGGGGACCGCTGCACACTGGCGCGGCACACGCACACAGGCGCGCCGCGCCGCGTCCGTGTGTATCGAACGAGCGAGCGCGCCAACCGACCGACTCGACGTATTCTTATTATTATGAAAGGAGAAACGCTTTTTGTAGGGCAAGAACTAAATTTGTAGTATTACGGCTGCCGATAATAAAGATCGTAAACGCATTTCAGTTCGCTGAAGTTTGCCTGGTGGCTCATAGATGTCGCGCTTCCTATCGGCTCGTAGCTTATTGCGAATTAAGTTTTCCGCGTCGGACTTGCCATTACGTGATCATAACGAGGTGATGTGTTGAGCTTAATGAATAAAGAGCAGTCGTTGTGGCGCACTACGCTCTTACCTACAGCTCCGAACGTACCTACTTTACGTTAACCGCAGCATTTACATAGTAATGCGTAGATGCCAATCTGTTTAATTGTATTACGTTTCAAACTTATTTGACAAAATAAGTTGCGATTTTGTATCCAAACATTCCGATTCTTTTCAACTGTGTTAGAGTCTTCACTTAGAATGTTGTAGCACAGTAATGATAGTAGGTAGATCCTATTCTACAATACCTTAGGAATAATTACCTATATACGCTCAAGAGAATATGATCAAATCTGAATACTTCAATCAAAACTACTTTTGATCCCAAACAAAAGTTTTATCATACTAACTTAAAAATAAATATACCTACACAACAATAACATGAAAACAAAGAGCACAGTGTTGCACATCGTCGGTAGGTGGCGCCGGCGTCGCGATGCGTCATCGTGAGTGGTCTCAAATGACAGGAGACGATGGTTCCCGCCAAAACTCGCAGCGCGGGAAACGCAACAACTTTCACACGTATACTTTGACAGAACGAACGCTCACTGACGTACTTACGTAGAATAGAATGCACTACGAACTTACGAATAACTTCGTGTAACGTTTGTCCAACTACAAAACCAACCATTTTATTAGAACCATCACATTTTAATATTAATTAGTGACGGTTTAAATCAAATATTTTGTATTGATGTCGCTACGCCGCGCCCTGTCTCTAAAGGGTCTACGCAGGACTACGCAGATCGCTACGCCAACTTTAAATGTGCGTATTTAATTCTATTTTATATTAATTTTGGCGTATTTGGTGAAGCTTTTAGGCTGAAATAGGTAATAGAATGCAAAATCGTTCATTTAAACGAAACTTTAAAATTGAGGTCGTGACAAATAGAACTTTACAGTTTGGATTTTGGAAAGTAAGTCGGAATATTGACACGGAATGTCTCAGACAGAGTCAGTTGGGTTCTTGGTACACTCGCACGAATTAACTCGCTCGAATCGGGCGAATCGTCACTTTTAAATAATACAGTATATTCTTTAGGCGACTTGCACAATGTTAATTTACTTATTTGTGGGCGCATCAACAATTGCGGAAAGACGTATGAGGCAATTGGCACACACGTTTTGTATTATATGTGATGGGAGGGGCTTGTGGCTAAGTAGCATAAGCCGCACGGGTCGATCGACCAGGTTAAGCTACGCTTGCCGCGGTTGGTCCGTGGATGGGTGACCATCTTTACATACCAAGACCCCTCCGTGCCTCGGAAAGCACGTCCCGGCTGTCATTTGTGGATCTTTGACAGTCGTTACGGGTCGTCAGAAGCCCGAAAGTCTGACAACCAGTCTTACCAAGGGGTATCGTATTACCCAGTAACTGGGTTGTGGAGGTCAGATAGGCAGTCGCTCCATGTATAATACTGGTATTCAGCTGCATCCGGTTAGACTGGAAGCCGACCCCAACGTGATTGGGAAAAAGGCTAGGCAGATGGCAGGCAGATGATGAGAGTTAGTGTACCTACTTTTTTCTAAACTTAACGTTCGCTTTACTGTCGTCCAAAAATAAATTAGGTACCTTCGTGCGAGTCGCCTTCAGAACATTTTAATTGATAAAAAAATTACGATTCGCCCGATTCGGGCGAGTTAATGAGTGCGATTCAACTAATAAGGGTAGAGTGTAAGGGGAGTGCCGTAAGATGGGATTTGAATTTAGATCATCAAAGCCCGTTTTCACTATCGTGACACCTAAATTTATTGCCTAATAATAAAAGAGAACTGTTCGATTTTCAACTTTCGACTCAGTAATGTAAGTTGAAAATCGAACAGATCTTTTTTAATAGCGTTACATTTAGGTGTCGCGTAGTGTTAGTGAAAATGGGCATTGGACTTCATACATTATGAAATTTCAAAGTAAATTTATTATAATCCTACTCATCATCTGCCTAGCCTTTTCTCAACTATGTTGAGGTTGGCTTCCAGTCTAACCGGATGCAGCTGAATACCAGTATTTTACATGGAGCGACTGCCTATCTGACCTCCACAATCCAGTTACTGGGTAATACGATACCCCTTGGTAAGACTGGTTGTCTGACTTTCGGGCTTCTGACGACCCGTAAAAACTGTCAAAGATTCACAAATTACAGCCGGGACTAACGGCTTAACGTGCTTTCCGAGGCACGGAGGGGTCTTGATAAGTAAAGATGGTCACCCATCCACGGACCAAACGCGGCATGCGTAGCTTAACTTGATCGATCGACTCGTGCAGCTATTGTTACTTAGCCACAGGCCCCTCAACTACTTCCTTACTATAATATTATAAACGCGAAAGTTTGTATGTATGGATGTATGGATGTTTGTTACTCTTTCACGCAAAAACGGCTGAACGGATTTGGATGAAATTTGGCACACAGACAGATTATAACCTAGATTAACACATAGGATACTTTTTATCGCGGTAGTACGTTCCCGTAGGATACTTTTCGACTTCCACGCGGGCGAAGCCGCGGGCAATAGCTAGTTAAATAATTAGCTGCAGATTAGTTTGAAAAGCTGTTTACACGTTTCCACTCAATAGAGTAAGATCACTTAATCAAAGCTAACATGTCGATGATTATACGAAAAATCGTAAAAATAGAGCCCCATTGATCTGGCATACCCTCCGTTCTAAACTTCTAATAATACCGTCTATCTCCCTTCCTCTGCAGACTCGGTACAATCCACCGCATGCCATCGTAACAATTTCACACTGACAGCAGGTTTATTTTGTAGCAATAAAGGCGATTTTTGTTGTTCTAGTGTGGAGAGTGCAGTGTGGTGGAGTGTACGTGTACGTCTCCCTAACGAGTAGAAGTCATTACACTCGGAGTGGATCCTACAGGCTGCGGGTTCGTTATCTGTGGTCCATTGATGACGATTCTGCTGGTTTTCGAGTTGTGCTTTATGGTTCAAAAAGAAATATTGCCAGTTTAAATACGTTTTTTAGCTAATGTAAATAATTAATTATATTTTAATATAGCCACAGATCTGTAACTTGTTATCATAGGTTTTATCCCAAAGTAAAAAAAAACTTTTTGGTCTGTTTGTTCCGGCTTATCTCCGAAATGGCTGGGCCACTTTTGACGGGACTTTCACTGTCAGATAGCCGATGTTATAATGAGTAACATAGGCAAGCTCGGTAGCACGTTCCCGTGGGATAATTTCCGACATCCACGCGAGTGAAACCGCGGGCACAGCTAGTTATATTTAAAAGTTAAAAAGAGTTATAAGAGTTAGAAAGTTGTTTTTAAAATAAAGCACGTAAAATTTGCGTCAATGCACTTTCTATCACAAACATAATATTGAATTATTTATGACAAAATTTAAAAAAAAACGCATTGGACAAAAATTTGCAAATAAAATGCAAGTGAAAGAGTACCTTACTACATGTTCATTTTCTTTTCGAATTGCAGAATACGTGATGAAACTTGGAAGAAAAAGTCACCTTCAGTTAAGCAACAAGAATCCAAGTACTCGTACCTGTGATACAAAAATCGAAAAAAAATGGCCGACGAACTGACAAGTTAGAAGTACCTGCTAAAATATTTCTATTCCATTGTAATCAGAGGAAGCAAGTCAGCAGGTACCTGGTTCCGTTCGGTCACGGCCAGTGACAATGGCTGCGATAAGAAAGTGCAAGTCCAAGGAGTACGTGCAAATGTTATCGTAGTGTCGAAGAAGTATGTTATACAAGGAGATAAGAAACCGTCCTTTAGCCTGGAGGACGAAGCTAGGGATATTTCCACGGAGCACTTGGGCTTTTAACTTAAGTGGCAGTGGGCAGGGCACATTGCTCGCAGAACAGATGGCCGATGGGGCCGAAAGGTTCTGGAGTGGCGACCGCGTACCGGAAGACGTAGAGTAGGAAGGCCTCCCACAAGGTGGACCGATTACCTTGCGAAGACCGCGGGTATCCGCTGGATGTGGGAAGCACAAGACCGGTCGAAGTGGAGGAGCCTGGGGGAGGCCTATGTCCAGCAGTGGACTTCTTTCGGCTGATATGATGATGATGATGATGACTTGGGCTTTTTCTGCTTGAAATTAGACCGGCGTCTTACCTTATTCATATTATCTTCCCACTGCACTTAGGCCACCTCTCTTCGATAGCCACGCTGGCGTAGTGCGGGTTTGTAGATGTCATGTTTCTTCAAATTTTAGTTTCTATGACATGCAGCAGGCTTAGCATGATGATTTTTATTTCTACTCTACCGTAGAATAGAAATCGCTTGTCTGCATTTCTCGGTGAAAAATTGTCCACTGTCTACACGGAAACGTAATTTTTATTTACTCTTCCGTCGACAAAATACTTCTCTACGGTTGACGTGCTATGCGTGCTGCGGGCTTAGCATGACGCTTTGTATTTCTACGAAGAATAGACAGTGCTTTTTCAATACGAAGTGACATTTCGTTCCTAAATTTTTATATCGCACCGTAGATATCCCTGGGCACGCCACGATTGCGGCGGTAAGTCCCCTCTTTGAGGAGTGGTTTGAGAGGCGGCATGGCGTCCTCACCTTCCGCCTGACGCAGGTCCTCACCGGACACGGTTGTTTCGGGAGGTTCCTGTTTCGGATAGGGCGGGAGGAAACGCCCGGGTGTTTCCACTGCGAAGATCGCCCTGAGGACACGGTGGAGCACACGGTGGCGGTCTGCCCTGCTTGGGCGGAGCACCGCCGTGTCCTCGTGGAGGCGATCGGCGGCGGCGATCTCTCGCGTCCGGCCCTGGTCCAGGCCATGGTACGGAGCGAGAGGGCATGGGGAGCCGTCACTTCAGCGAAGCAGTGATGCTCGCGAAGAGGGAGGCGGCGCACGTGAGGGAGAGGCAGCATATGCGCCCTCGCGACCCCAGCCGCCGCAGGATACGGAGAAGCCCTGGGCGTCGGGAATCCCAGGCCGATTTCCGGCCACCGTAGGCATGGGCTTGCGGACGGCGAGTAATGGGTAGCTCGCTGTCCGGTAAGGACCAAGCCCAAGTCGACGGCGCGTTGTGTTCCACGCGCGCCCCAAAGAGATGTCAGCACAAAAAATGATGGGGCCCGCAAGGGCCGATGCCTGCCAGGGGTGCGGGTTTGTTCGAAAGAGACACCACAGCCCCTGGCTTAAGGGCTACTGAAGGAACACGGGTGGGTTTTAGTCAGTAAAAGTCTGACACGCCCTCCTGCTCCACCCAGAGCGGGAGAAGTTATTTGATGACTTCCCACCCAAAAAAAAAAAAAAAAAATTATAAACCGTAGATATCCTTCTACAATCTGTCATTTAGTCTTTCGTTTCTAACGATATTTGTCTAGGTCATTATAAATGTAGACTATTTCAGAAGAATATTTCTTCCCAAACTGTCAAAATCACACTGACAACAAAACTTTCTACTCGACGGCCACGAAGTATACACGATTATCTACAAAATCATGATTTGTTTAGAACGCATAACTGTGATAATTAATAGAAAAACATAGCTATCTTATCCTATTGCATTATTTATTTAATAGTCATGTCTATTCTTCCGTCGACAAATCAGTGCTCGTGCTAAGCCTGCTGCAGGCTTAGGATGACGCTATCTATTTCTACGAAGAATAGACAGTGCTTTTTCAATACAAAGTGGCATTTCGTTTCTCCGTAGAAATCCTTCTACAATCTGTAATTTTGTAATCACACTGACAACAAACATTCTACTCGACGGTCACAAAGTATTACCGATTTATCTACAAAATCATGATTCGTTTAGAACGCATAACTGTGATAATTAATCGAAAAACATAGCTACGAGTATCTTCTCGTATTGTACAGTCGCCAGCAGGTCAAGCTATCCCAAACTGTCAAATTTTCCCAATTGAAAATAAACCTTATTCCTTTGCAATAAAGTTGAAAAACTATCAAAGATATTTGACAGATCGGGGTAGCTTGATGTGCTGGCCCCTGTACATACCTACATCATTTAGTTAATAGATATGTCTATTCTTCCGTCGACAAATCGGTGCTGGTGCTGAGCCTACTGGTTTCCTATCGATGTTTTCCTTCACCATTTTGACTTACCCCTGCACCCTAATTGCGTAACTTAATATCAATCTGAATCATTCTGAACGATATCGCTAATACATTGGTTCATAAGGTCGAAAAATATGTCCGCTCTACAACGTAAATAACGCAATGAATGTTGTTGAACTGTCAAATTGAAAGTCATTCCTATTTTTAATGTGTTCCGCAATTATCTCGCTGCTTTGCGCGGGTGCGTTGTAGTGTTGGGGCGACATGTAAAAACCAATTGAATCCAAAGTCCGAGAATAAATCATTTTGCCTTTAATTGCTCTTTTTCCTTCAGTTGGACCTTTAAATGGCGAATTTGTAAGTTACCAGAGTTATGACTCACATCCCGACTAATTTCGGACTTCGAACTATGCACCTCAACGCGTAATGAGCTCATACATCTAAGGCTCCATTTGAGTCCAAAATTAGTTGGTTATAAGATTGACATTCCGAAAAGTTTCAAAACTTAGGTCTTCAACTAATGCGTTCTGCCCGTTATGACATACGGTGCCACAACGTAGAAACTGACAGTCAGGCTGGTCCACAAATTCAAGGGCGCTAAGCGCGCTTCTTGAAGAGTAAAATCGGGAATGAAGTTATCCGGGAAAGAACTGGTGTTACAGACATAGCTTACAAAGTAAGCAAGCTGAAGTGGTAGTGGCCTGGCCATGTTAGTCGAAGGACCGAAGGTCGGTGGAGCAAACCAGTCCTGGAGTGGAGACCGCGTATCGACAAGCGAAATATGGGATGCTCACCAGCTGACCGACAATCTTAAGAAAATAGCTGGGACAGACTGCATGCGGAAGGCGGAGGACGGTGTTGTGGCGCAGCCTTTGAGCGGCCTATATCCAGCAGTGGACTATGAAAGGCTGACTTGATTGATTGAGATAAATATACTCATAGCAATGATTTATACTAATATTATAAAGAGGAAAGATTTGATTGTTTGTTTGCATTGAATAGGCTACGAAACTACTGAACCGATTTGAAAAATTATTTCACTGTTGGGAAGCTACACTATCCTCAGTTGACATAGGCTATATTTTATCCCCGTATTCTCACGAGAACAGGAACTACGCGGGTGAAACCGTGGAGCGCTGCTAGTAACTAATAAGCATTAGAGTCTTATAGGAGATAGTGGGTCAGCATTGGGAATGTCATTAGAAGATAAGCTGAAGGGGAAAAAGTCAGAAAAAGAAATATGATCTATATTTTTCTTTCACATTAATATTTTAAACGTATAAGATGCAAAGCCTTCATTGCAAATCTAAGGGTTCCAAGCTTCAGTATATTTAAACTATAGGAAACAGTAATTAAACAAATCAATAACGAAGCAACTATACTCGTTGTATTGTAAAGGATCATAGCAGGAGGCGTTCTGTAGTTTCTGCTTACCCCCTATGAGAAAAAAAACCCGTGATTTTATGCATGGAAATCCATAACGGTCAGTTGGATGTACCCACCACCCTATATACAACAGATACAGGGTGTATAACGTTACAGGAGCAGATCTGTAACTAGTGAAACTCAAAGGATTCCGGGAACCAGCCTTCCCTTTGTCTCAATGGTGTCTGTCTCCACTGACGTCCACACTTACATTGATATGCTATTCATGGGAAATCTCTCTAACGTCACTGTGTTAGCAATAGCCATGCGTTTGACGTCACGGTGCAGTGGCTTAGAACCTGCTAAAGGTTGTGGGTTTGATTCGAGACGGATATATCTTACTAATATTATAAAGAGGAAAGATTTGATTGTTTGTTTGTTTGCATTGAATAGGCTCCGAAACTACTGAGCCGATTTGAAAAATTATTTTACTGTTGGGAAGCTACTCTATCCCCGGGTGACATAGGCTATATTTTATCCCCGTATTCCCACGGAAACGGGAACTATGCGGGTAAAACTGCGGAGCGCTGCTAGTTTTTTTATAAGCATGGAAAGCGAGCAATGTGTTAGAGCAGTGGTAGCTCAGTATCAAAGGCCCCGATTTACGAGTTTTTGGTCGTGGGTTCGAACCCAGGCAGGCACTTTATTAGTGTAAATAATTTTATCACCACTGCTCTTAAAACGGTGAAGGAAAATATCTTCAGGTAACCGGCATAGGTCGTGAAAAGAAGAAAGAAGGATATACTCCACTCACTCAAAGAGAGGAGGCTTGGGCCCCAGCAGTGGGCACATTATCGTATCATACTGTAGCAAGTCTGTAAGATTCCTGTGCAAGTCCAATAAATAATTTTTCTTTCTTTCTTTCTTTCATTATAGACTAATTACTTACTATCGATATCGTATTTCCCAGTAACTGAGTTGTGGAGGTCAGACAGGCAGTGGCTTCATGTAAAATACTGGTACTTAACTGCATACGGTTAGATTGGATGTCGACCCCAACATGGTAGGAGAAGGCTAGGCATAGATGTAAGATATACAAGGTAAATTTTTAACCAATGCGCAAACTGTAACCATGAATTCAGCAAATCATTCTAGCGTTAGAAAAAATCGTCGGTTATACAACAAAAATCTGCTGTTTCATAGAAAACTGCAATATCTACGCGGTCAAAATGTATGGAACAGCAGATTTTTTTTTTTTTTTTTGTGAAACCGACGAAATTTATCCACGTAGGGTGTCTAGAGTGATATGCTGAATTCATGGTTACAGTTTGCGCACTGGTAAAAAATTATCCTGTACTTTTTTCAGTTAAATATATACTGCACAATAACATGGGAAATATTATTCACAGTCGCTCCACACAGTTTTCATGGGACGAAATGCACCTCTACCTCTGTCCACCCTCCCCCACTGAATACACGAAATGAGATTATAACTAAGTATGTTTTCATTGCTATCTGTGCGAAGGGTCTATTTATAATATATATTTTAACATATACATCGCCATGCCCGTAATCCGTAAAAGGGTAGTCAGACATTATGTGTACCTATAACTACCCAGGGCAGCATTAGATGCCGCGCCGGTAGGGGGCGCTAGTCAGCATTTACGGGGTAGATACGATTCTAATGCTCCGTTTTACCTTTATAATGCTAATAACTTTGTCCACTGTATATTTTTTACATAATCTGAACGAAAAAACTCTACGTCGGTTTTAGAAAAAAACCTGAAATACACACATAAACCTTCATGGGCACTTATGAAACATCAGAAGCAATGTTTTCAAATTACAGTGATAATAGGTATGGGAGGACAGTGCAGCAGGCCTAGACAAACCACATTTATGTTAGCGTTTACGCCAAACGCTATCCCAAAATGTATGGGAATGACATTACCTGCGGAAAGAACACGACGTAACCTTTCCGCAGGTAATGTCATTCCCATACATTTTGGCGTAGCATTTGGCGTGAACGTTAACATAAATGTATTTTGTCTCTAGGCCCAGGCCTGTCAAAAAGTACCAGGTACTGAAAATACAGAATAGAAAATCGTCTACAAATCTACAGTCTGTAAGACCTACAACGTTCTCTCATTCACGATATGTAAACAATCTACATAAATAAAATGAACCTATTTAAACCAATATATTTATGATTTCCATGACAATCACTAAAAAAGTAGTCGATATTAAAATTGATGTATAATGTCAAATAATAACGACAATAATAATAATACTATCCTGCAGTAGTTCTACACCAACCAGGGTTTGTCCTTGGGTGGACTTGCATAGTGCATACAGGGATAATCGTCGGTTGGTGCCTCATTCGTCATTGGAGCCTTTGCAAGTTGGCTTCGGCTCCTCGTACGTCCAAAGGACCGGCACCCTAATTGCGTAACTCACGATTGATCATAATTGGTTTCGTCTTCACAGTTAAACAATATTCATTGCGTTATTTATGTTGTCGAACAGACACATTTTTCGAACATATGAAGCAATGGTTTAACAATCCGTTTCAAAACGATACAGATTATGATGAATCGTGAGTTGCGCAATTAGGGTGCTGGTCTCCATGGTCCCGAGCCATGTTTATTAAAATATATAAAAGTTTATTGCTAAATATCTATGGGAAACTTCTTAGTTCTTACGTAGTTTATCAGCATACAAAACAGATTTTGTACAGAGGCCAGCACATCAAGCTACCCCAATCTGTAAAAATTCTTTGATAGGTTTTCAACTTTATTCCAAAGGAATAAGGTTCATGTTCAATTGGGAAAATTTGACAGTTTGGGATAGCCTGACCTGCTGGCGACTGTACATAAATACATTTTGACTGGTTTTTGTATTATTGAAAATACACTTATATTAAAAGGACTAAAAAAAAAATTTCCGTACGAGAATAGAACTCGCTACGCTGCATCCAGTAGCGCAGATATGAATTCACTTAGCCATTGCACCGATATCAATCTGTTATTTAAAAATAACCCAGCGGGGTTACACACAGTAATATTTGCTTTTATTTTGACAGTACAACAATAATTATTGCGTTATTTCTGTTGTTGATCAGACACATTTTTCGAACATAGGAAGCAATGATTTCGAAATGTCCTTCGAAATGATTCAGTTGTTATTGAAAGTGAGTTACGCAATTCGGGTGCTGAATCTCTTTGGTTCCTCTATCTTTCATTCCACCTTCTGAAAGGAAACTCACAGTTCCTCTGGGCCCTAATTCACCATGACCACTTAACGATTCCTTACTTCGAAACCGCGTCAACTCCTCAGATCACACACAACATCTGCTAATAAATATCGACAAATTAACTTAGAACACACAGAATAGGACATTTCGATTCCTTACCGTTACATTGGTTTCTAAAAAACACGATATTGACGTAGTTTGAACGTGGTAAGATTCCGCGGGGAATCATTATAACCATACAGGGCCTGAATTCACTAATTCACCATGACCACATAACGATTCCTTACTCGTAACAACATCAATGACACATGAATTCTGCTAATATAGTATTAATATTATCGACAAATGGTCTTGGAACATACAGAATATGACATTTCAATACGTTACCATTACAGTGGTAAAAAAAAACGATATTGACGTAGTTTGAACGTAGTAAGATTCCGCGGGGAATCATTATAACGATACAGTATTGGGGCCCCGAATTGGGACCCTGGTTCTTCATACTTACTTCTCTCCCGGCTCTTCACTTTCGTTTACAAAACCATTCGTTCGATCTTTCCTTCACCGTTCTTTCGACACGTATTTGAACGACATGTGAATGGTGTGAGAGGTTTCACTGAACATAACTTCCATGGCTTTTTTAATTAGTTTCTTTTGTGGTTGTTTTTCTTTTTCGAATAGCGTTAGTAATATACCTCCACAATTGTTGTCGCCTACATTCAAATTTATCTGAACAAGATAAATAGGACAATAATTGAAGTGGTGTAGTGGAGCTTTTTTCGGCCTATTAAGAAAAGGGTCGTAGGTTCTTTGTCTCGTATCAATACAAATACTTTTAATATGCAGGATAAATATTCGGTCAAAGATAACTAGATAGGTACCAAAAAATTTACACAAACATGCAGGATACGTTTTTAACCAGTGCGCAAAATGTATGGAACAGCAGATTTTTTATTGTATGACTGACGAAAAATTTCTGCGCTGGGGAGTCTACAATGATATGCTGAATTCATGGTTTCAGTTTGCGCACTGGATAAAAACTTATCCTGCATGTTTGTGTTTATTTTTTGGTACTTATCTAGTTATATTTGACTGAAAATTTGTCAATCTAAAATTGAAAATTGGTGCTTACGCACTAATGAAGTATTACATTAACTACAGGCTAAGCATTGCCATACAACGTAGCCAGGCCGCGGCTTTGCCTGCGTGGTTGTCAGAAATTATCCCATGGGAACGATGAAATCGGTCCAACCGTTTTGGAGATTAGCCAGAACAAAAATTCAAAATTTAAAAATTGCATACACTTTCAGCAGTTAGTAAAAACCTGTTATTTTCACATTACAAACAAGTTATTTATTTATATGTAGGTATGCTTAATAATCAATTTAAATGAAGTTATTACACAAAACTACAGTTACAGATTTTGCGTAGCGTCGTATCTGACTTACCTCAGTTTTATGAAATTATGAGTCACGTTCAAAGATGCTGCACTTGATTTACTACCTAATTAACGCTTACTTCTTTTAAAAGTATGGAGAACAAAACTTTAGAAGTAAAAGAGTTCCTTACAAGACGGCTCGTCGGAGAACAAACTACGTTGGCACCAACTTACAAATATCGCGGATGGATTTTATTGCGCACTGGATTTCCAACTCTCGGTGTTAAACCGAGCGTTGAGAATCCAACAGGGTGTTTTCCAGCGTGTCGAAAAACACACTATTCGATTATCAACTCTAGACTCTAAGACAGTACGTTGCAGATCCAGTGCGTCAAAAAATCTCAACGCGAGGTTTTTACGTCCGTCGCAATATGGACTTACAGTAACAATTATAAAGCTGAAATTACAGGCTTATGAGGTATTTCAAGTTTGTCTTAGAGTTTTAGATCTAAAGTCTAATGGATTTTTTTTTTTTTGAGTGGAATTCATCAAATAACTTCTCCCGCTCTGGATGGAGTGGGGCGTGTCAGACTTTTACTGACTAAAACCCAGTCGTGTTCCTTCAGTTATCTGTCTGCCACGCTACGGTGTCTCTTTCAAACAACCCGCACTCGGGCAGGCATCGGCCCTTGCGGACCCTACCAGTTGGTGCTGACATCTCTTTGAGGCGCGCGTGGAACACAACGCGCCGTCGACCCAGGCTTGGTCCTTACCGGACAGCGAGCTACCCATTACTCGCCGTCCGCAAGCTCAAGGTCCAATGGTCTGAATTGGAACCCAGGATGTTGCAAATGCCAATAGATGGTGTTAAGACATAATCATTGCCTTAGATGTACACTATCGCATTAGGAAACCCTGTATTATTAGATATACATTATCGGAAAATAAAAAAAATACCACTTAGTTAACTTGCTTAAAACAGTGCAACCCGTGAGTCCTGAAAGGCCGTTATATCACCGAGCAATCAAAATAACTTATAGTCTGTATATCACAAGATGTGTTGTCCTTAAGCTTACCCCAACGTGTGTACCATCAACGGACGTGAGAAACACCAACATCGGCAATTCCATACAACCATTACATACATACAAATCGAGCCGGAATCAGGGACATTAGCAGTTAGTGTTACAGGCCCAATTCACGCCAGAATGGGTCCTAGTGCGACAGGCTGTGGAAAATGAGTGATTAGCTATGTAACAGTAGGTCCTATGTTGCTTAGCACGAGCACCGATTTGTCGACAGAAGAATAGACATGACTATTAACTAAATGATGTTCATTATAGATAGCTATGTTTTTCTATTAATTATCACAGTTATGCGTTCTAAACGAATCATGATTTTGTAGATAATCGTGTATACTTCGTGGCCGTCGAGTAGAAAGTTTGTTGTCAGTTTGATTTTGACAGTTTGGGAAAAAGTATTCTTCTGAAATAGTCTACATTTATAAAGAACCGTTAGAAACTAAAGACAAAATGACAGATTGTGGAAGAATATCTACGGTGTGATGTCAAAAATGGAGCAACGAAATGTCACTTTGTATTGAAAAAGCACTGTCTATTCTTCGTAGAAATAGATAGCGTCATGCTAAGCCTGCTGATGAGTGTTACCCAGCGTAATTTACGCTGCTCAAAGTGAGTCAACAAAATCGCATTGTATTTGATTTAAAAAAAAAATGCGGTTTGTGACGCAAGTTTCAGTATAATAAAAACTTTTTTCAAAAAAATATCAACCGACTTCCAAAAAAACACTACAAAGTACAAAATAACTTTAATTTCGGAAGTCGGTGACTTTGGACGTGTAGGTATTTTAATTCGTTGTCACCGCCTTCCGAAATTAAAGTTATTTTGTACTTTGTAGTGTTTTTTTGGAAGTCGGTTGATATTTTTTTGAAAAAAGTTTTTATTTTTCACTTTTTAGTTACCTACGCCACACCAATTCAAAATTTCATCATCCTCAGGGTCAAAACAATGCTTATTTATGCGACAGCCGCATTCGCGGTTGATTTGCTGCAAAGTTTTGAAGAGTTCCGTTGTCTGTCTCCAACATGTCGAATTGATAACCTCCTTCTTTTTGAAGTCTGTTAAAAAGTCTTAAATTCGACTAATTTTGAGCAACACAATTACATACGTTGAAGTTACGCAGAGCCTATCCTCTAACATGAAGTACACGTGACGTCCATTCGACGTACGTAACATAAATCCCAACGCCCCGGAGGCATAGGTGCGTTACACACTATTGATTACCGAACACGAGTCCAGACTAACTAGGAAATTCTTAATTGATTATCCTATGACCTAATTGCTATTAATCCTGAAATTCTAACTATACATAGATGCGTATGGGAGACAAAAGGGGCCTGTTTTAGATGTCTCAAAGACTATTATTAGTGTATACAAAGTGTTACTGAATAAACGCAAGCCTTTAGTTTGTTCATAATTCCCTCATCATCATCATCATTTCAGCCCAAAGATGTCCACTGCTGTACATGGGCCCCCATGGTTCCCCTAAAAGGGAGGTTTTGCCATAATCGCCACGCTTGGCAAGCGGGTTGGCGATCACAGTATGGTGGTAAAATGCATAGAGTACACACCCACGGGAAGAAATGGGATAGTGCTGTTCTTTTACGTGCGGCACGACACGGAACATAATTTTATTGTCTACTAAATCGATTTTAGTCTTTGTTTATTTAGATGCAGTTTTTTGTAAAAATCTTCTTAAGAAATATTTCAAAAAAGTGAAGTGCTGGTTTTTTTTTTTAATATTTTCGAGATGTAGGTACCCACAGTAACGTAACCATATATATTCCATTTCATGAACAAAAGTCATGTAAACTAGTGTAATCTTTCATGCATAGGATCCAAAAACCTAAGTACAACAGTTTGTTATTCCTGCTTATTTTTTATACTTAATTACTATTTTATGCAGACTAAGAACAGCTCCTGGGTCATATCTATCTGTTTCTGATTACGTTTTTTATTTATTTATTATTGTTTATTTCCACTAGAGTACCTATAGTTTTCAATGTTTGGTTAGTATATTGGCGTGTGCTAGCTGACATATGGCAAATTAAATATTTAAATGTGTTTCGTAATGTTACCGTTAACGTTACCTCCTTATTGTGTAGAATCAAGTTCTTCTAACTTAACAGACAGCTGTGCTGCTGAGGAGTTTGTTGCGCCACTTCTTCTTCCCAGCGAAATAACTAGGAAGTGGTGAAGGGCGGGCGTTTTGTGGGGACTGACTGTCTTATATAATTTTGACGTTCAAAAAGAGCTGACTCTCTTGAATAGTTTGAATAAATGACTTTTGGTTTTGAATAAAAACCAGCGTAACCGCCATCTTTACATACCGAGATTCTCCGCCTCGGAAAGCACGTTGAGCCGTTGTTCCTGTCATTCGTGGATCTTTGACAGTCGACGTGAGTCGTCAGAAGCCCGAAAGTTTAACAACCAGTCTTACCAAGGCGTTTCGTGTCAGATAGGCAGTTGCTCCACCTAAAATACTGGTATTCAACTGCATCCGGTTGCCTGGTACGAAGCGAGAGTGCATGGGTAGCCGTCACCTCCTTCTGAGAAGCAATAATGCTCGCCAAGAGGGAGGCGGCGCACGTGAGGGAGAGGCAGTTTATGCGCCCTCACGGCCCTAGTCGCCGCAGGAGACGCCCTGGGCGTCGGCAATCCCAGGCTGATTCCCAGCCACCGTAGGCGCGGGCTTGCGGACGGCGAGTAATGGGTAGCTTGCTGTCCGGTAAGGACCAAGTCCAGGTCAACGGCGCGTTGTGTTCCACGCGCGCCTCAAAGAGTCAACGTTTTTACGTGGGGCAACGTTTTTAACAAAAAATAAAAAGATGTCAGCACCAACTAGTGAGGTTCGCAAGGGCCAATGCCTGCCAGGCGTGAGGGTTGTTCGAAAGAGATACCATGGACCCTGGCACACAGGCAACTGAAGGAACACGGGTGGGTTTAAGTCAGTAAAAGTCTGACACGCCCTCCCACTCTATCCAGAGGTTATTAGATGTTTTCCCACACTAAAAAAAACTGCATCCGGTTGAACTGGAAACGGACCCCGAAAATATTTGGGAAAGGCTAGCCAGATGATGATTCAGACCAAAAATCGATGACAATCAAGCTCCTTCCAACACCAAAACACCAGTTTTAAGTATTTATACGCAAATACTGAGAGGAATAGGCACGGTGATGTCATCGCCTAGATCGAGTCCGTTTACAACGCTGCCGCGCTGTCGATACAAAGGAAAATAACTAAACATAGTGTTTATGTACATGATGTGGGGAAGACATACAGTTAATAAGTTTGACTCCTCGTGTCAAACTTGTATACCTATGTACGTCACTAGGTGTGACGTCATTAGTCTGGCATGCGTTTAGGTTGTGTGTAGGTAATGTTTGTTTTTGTGTTTCTATCCGGCAAGGGTTACGACGGAACTGAAAAGCAAGTAGGTACGTCTAGAGGATTGGGAGATTAGCATCAACATCATCCTGGGTAAAGCTCGGAGCGACTGTCTATCTGACCTCCACAACGCAGGTTCTGGGTAACACGATACCTCTTGGTAACACTGGTTGCCAATATGGTGGCTATAGAACGGAAAAAAATTTAAGCTTTTGAGATGTGGTGCTGGAGGAAAATGCTCCGCATACCGTGGACTGCGAAGAGAACGAACAAATCTATCCTCGAACAACTACGCATAAGAGATAGACTTCCCACGATAAACGTTACGTTATATTGCCCGTAGGGAACCAAATAACTTTGAAAAGTTGGTGGTGATGGGCAAGGTAGACGGGAAAAGACCTCGCGGCCGGTCACCTAACCGCTGGTGCGACCAAGTAACCGCCCTCACTGGACTCTCTGTAACGACCGCCATGAGAGAAGCTGAGAACCGAACGAAGTGGAAGAACATAATACATAAAGTCACGAAGGCCTTTCAGGGACACGACCTTCAGTAATGAAGTACGCGACCAAGAAGAAGAGAACACTGGTTGTCAGATTTTCAGGCTTCTGAAGACCCGTAACGACTGTCAAAGATCCAAGAACCGACCGCGGCAAGCTTAGCTTAAGATGATACATCGACCCGTGCAGCTGTTATAACTTTCAATATGGGACCAACATCGTAATCGCAAAAACATAATCAGCCATCCCATACATTTAAGTCGAGTAGATATTGAAGTTTCGAATGGGACAGTTGATAACTTTTTCACGATAACGATTTTGGTCTCTTGAAGAAAGTTGTTCAGCACACTGACTTATTACTTGTTAATATTTCTAGGAAAATCGTATACTTACTTTTACAATGGTTGTAAATATGTGAGCACCATGTACTCGTATCTATCATAAAATTAATTTATTTGTAATTGTTTCAATTTCATTCTTATTACCTATTTTGGTATGGTAATTTTAATCTGGCTGCATCGTTTTCAATATAATGAATGTATGTTAAATATTGTAGTTAAAACAAAAACTCAAAAAAGTAAAAAATAATATTAATAGGCCTTTTAATTTTAACGTAATATTTTGATCAGAGCATTGTCAAGTCGGGGGACGGCTAGGCCTCTGTTTGGCGTTTTCATTGACCGTCCCCCGACTTGACAATGCTCTGATCAAAATATTATGTTAAAATTAAAAGGCCTATTAATATTATTTTTTACTTTTTTGAGTTTTTGTTTGGGTCGGGGGTTTTTTAAATTTTAAATTTAATTTTTATTTTTTGCTTTTTAAACTTAATGTCTCCCTTAAATCACCATTTATCTATAATCTATTCATTGAGACCTTTTCAATGAGCCCAAACACGATACTTCTGCTCTTTGTTGGTGAATAACTTGGGTTTCCTGGAAATTCCAGGTGTTGCTCCAGCATCAGTTCAAGGTTATTTTATTCGTCTAATATCATTGAAGTAATAGAATCCCAAATTTTGAGTTGATCAGAGGCTAAAATCCCTTTTTCCACCAGAAAAGAGCTGATAATCTTCAAACGGCTGAACCGATTTTGATGAAACATGTCTAAGAACACTCCCGACTAATACACCTTTCAAACAAAAAAAACTAAATCAAAATCGGTTCATCCGTTCGGGAGCTACGTTGCCTCAGACAGACACACACACACACACACACACACAGACACGTCAAACTTATAACACCCCGTCGTTTTTGCGTAGGGGGTTAAAAACATTTTAAAAGAGTAATGGTGGAGTTTCTTGCCCATTCTTCTCCATACGAAACTACATTTTGGAAGGGGCGACTAGAATCAATTCTATTTTAATGTACATTTTGACGTTCAAAGGTGCCTATTAAAGGGGAACCTATAGTCGCGGGCTCGAACTCACTGATGGGCCTGGCATAAAATCACGCTGTCTCACCGGGCTTCGTGTCCGACAGAGGTAGTGCCCGTGATGAGCAGTTAGACACCAGTCTACACGCACAACATTATTGAGTGACCTGCAGGATCAGTTATAGTAAAACAGGCGCGTACAAAATTAAGAACAGTCCTTCGGAAGATCGGGTTTTCTGAAAAAAGCAATGCATAAATCAATGACCAATAAAGTTTATTGAACTTTTTTGGTTTGTCGTTAATGACTTAGTTTTGGAGATTTTATTCTTCTTTTATCACATAAACAAACCCAAAGTTAGTTTAAATTAGCAAGAAAAACGAATCTTTGTTGGCTCCTAACTTTTTAATGGTTTTTAATTTTAGTATTATGTTTCCGTACAGACAATATTAATAATAAGAGAAAACCATACCATGTTTAATTTTTGATGTACATTGTCAAACAGTGGAGTAATACACTCCCGAAGTTTGTATGGGAAAAATGTGGACTAGTTTCACCTTATGTGCTTATTTGAAATAAATGCTTTGACTTTGATTGCGTAACAATCTATCAATCAGAATCATTTCGAAGGATATTGCATAACCATTGCTTCATATGTTCGAAAAATTTGTCGGCTTAACAAAATAAATAACGCAATGAATTTTGACTGTCTAAATGAAAAACATTCCTATTTTTATTATGTTACGCAAATTACCCCTCTGTTTGATGGTCTGCTGTACACCCTTTTTTACATTTTTACTAAGACAAATTTTTCCATGTTGTATTTAGACGCAGCACATATTTTTCTGCAAAGCAGATCTAGGTCGACCAAAACCATCACCCCATAAAGCTCAGCTATGTTCGCAGAATAATTAAAATGCTATATTAATTTTCTCCGAAATCAAGCTCGGTCCTCCTTTGACCACTTTTGTAATTGCATAGTTTCTTTTCTCGAAAATATTAAAAAAAAATGTCTTCTCTGCTATTCTATGTCACAGAATTAGAAGTGCAGACATTGAAATTTTATGTTCTATTAAAATAATAATGTATTAAGAACTGGATGCTATAGTGGTAAATGGATACACCACAGAACAGAAATTCACCAATGTCCAATAGTGCGACTGCACATGGAATAAATAGGCTTAGAGTTAAAAGATGAATTAATTGTATATTTGAATCCAGGCCCTGGAGCTTCCACCTTAACATGTAAGATTTGTACTCAGAAGCTGTTGGTTAATCAAACAAAAAGTTGCTTGAAGTTTTAAAATATGCTACTTTAATTAATCTGATTTGATTAGGGTGAATCCCCACTGCTAGACTCTTATGGAAAAATAAAAAATTTCAGCATGAAGAAAATTCTAAATTTCAGATTTGTACTATCGATTTATGCCGTCCTAGTAAGGTGCATCTTCCGAAGCAAAAACACCAGTCAATCCGAAACTCCCACGAATATTACGAATATTTCCAATCCTAGGAACATAAAATTGTTTCCTAGAAGTAATTAAAGCGTTCCGAAATCCGATGGTTGCGAGCGTACGGACGGTAGATAACGAGGGGTTACTCGTTATTTCATGGCATTGTCCTCTTCAGAGAAAACCATAGTACATTCCCGAAACTTAACAAAACACTGCAGAATATTATTAATCTTAATCATTATTATTATCATGTTCGCCGAAATACAAGAATTTAATGGAAAAACAGAGGTTATCGCGTTATCAGTCTGATATACGGCTATGTACAACGCACTAAACTCGGCGGTTGTAGATTTCTGTACTATCGTTTGCTGTTATATACGATGCGGATTTTGTTGGTTTAGGTTAGAGAATAGCCGGGATGGAGAAGCAGTGTAGACCGTATAAAGTGCAGTGGCAGTTTCAATAGAAATAGTTAGTAGCGTTGATTGTATTTTTGCAAACACTATACAGACAAATCATTTTCACACAACATTATTTACTTGTGCGTCGATTAAAAATAATTAAGTACAATATAACGTAAAATATCACCTTGTTTCCCTTAAGGGTTGGACAGAGCCCTAGTACACCCATATTTTGCCAGTTATTGTTAAATCCCATGTAATAGGGGACGAGCCTATTGCCATCAATGCTACTGAAAAATTCAGATAGAAGACCCAAAAACACTTTGCCCGGGCATGGGACCCGAACACTAGACCTCATGCTCAACAGTAGCCCTTGCAACCACTATACCAACGATACAGTACAAGTAATTACAAGTGGCATTAATTAGACATATCCTGCATTGGTGCACACGGCTACACATCAAGCTATACTTTTCCAGTTTACGCTGACCTCGCAATGTGTGGAAATCCTATAAAATGCGAGATTAGCTTATACTGGAAATGTATAGCTTGATGTGTAGCCGTGTGTACCTAGTACGTACATGAGAATCTGTCATAAATAAACCATCGTTGTGGTCAGCATCCAGTCTGCGGCTCAAAATAAATATTAAATGGGACCGGCTGGCTATCTAACCTTTCACCTTTGCAACCCAATTACTGAGCATTACAGATATCAGACGGTTAGACCGTTGTCAGACATAGCAGTCTACTCATGATATAGGTAAATATATTTTTTATGACAGCCGGGCCAGACGGTCTTGGTGTCCCGATATGGAGACTTAATGGTCACCCATCCGAAGTTTAGCCATTGCTACAGCCGTCTTTCCGCGTAGAACGATCGATATTGTACTCACTTGTTACCTTTTTGAGTTTTAAAGTTTAAGCTGTAGGTACCTTACTTACGTGACAGTTAAAACATTGTTACATTACTCACTAATTTAGAGACAGCTTCTTATTAAGTTTAATGTTGATAAACGATAAGTAAAATTCTGTAATCACAGTCATGATTCTTCTAGAGAGAGGATTATTCCACTTTGCCCCACGAATCTGTCCCAAGAAAAACTGTAATTAATTAATTTTATGAGTTTCGAGGATTTTTTACATGTATTTTAAAAGTAGGTTCCTATTCTGTGTTTTCCGTGTGGTGCCGGACGTAAAGAATAGCACCATCCCATCTCTTCTTCCCGTGGGTGTCGTAGAGGGCGACTAAGGGACTTACTAGAGAATGGGCAGCAGCGTTCTCTATGCATTTTACGACCTTACTGCGATCGCCAACCCGCCTGCCAAGCGCGGCGATTATGGCAAACCCCCCAAATAGGAGGAGGCCTATGTCCAGCAGTAGACGTCTTCCGGCTGAAATGATGAATGATTCTGTGTTTTTATTTGGAAAATACAATCCTGATGTCACATTTGTGTTGTTTATACTTACTTTATACTAGCTTCTGAGCACGTATTCGCTTGCACAACATGTTTTCTATACAATGGCACAACACTGATACACTGAGTGATACATTCTTACAGATTATTCCTGAGAAACGGCTTTCCCTAAAATAATATAACAGTCGATTGTAAACACACGGTATTTCTCATTAATCAGGCTGTAAAAAGTGTGTAACAAGAAAATATTCACTTTGCCCTAAAGCTCTATTTGCTTACTACTATCAGAATGTATTGTTTTGTTTGAAAAAAATATCATGTTTCATACTTTTAAAACGTGATTTTTCAGGAGGTGGGTTTTCGTTTTTGACCTTACCTACTTTTCATTTAAGCTATTTTGGTTTTATCTAACAATAAGCATGTATATTGTTTCGGAAATGTGCAAATTAAACCCTTTCATTTGATAGCCAAACCCGGCTAAATTATTAACGTTAAATTTAATATGACGTCACATAGCCTATATCGGCGGACGATCAAAACGCTTCCAACGATACCTCATTAATTGTCAAATAATGATAAAGAAGTTTTAGGGGAACAGATGAACATACATGCATACATAAAAACAAACTAACTAAAAAAAAAATCGTTTATAATAATTGATAGGTACTTACGAGTATATGAACCTACGATTGGAACAGTGGCTGAAAGGTTGGCTGCTGCGCTGGCGCTTGCATGTCGCTGGTTTGGTTCGCAAATAGAAAAGAATATTTGTACTACTGTTACAGATGATTATTCAGGTATCTTCTGAATATGTGAAATATTGCTAGCAAACGCACGATATAAGAAGACTCCTCGTGCAGTTCAATAATTTCGTTACAAAAAAACCTGAATATTCCACGCTATCTTGATTAAAGAACTCTTCCCACATCGTTCCCATTACACAAGCCATCAGCTCCCAAAATGACGCACATACAAGGCCACCTCCAGCGCCAGTGCGTGAGGGCCATGACGTCATACCGCAGCTGAACCGACGACCGCCGCCCACCCGTCCCTCACTCGTGATAGGAACCACGTTTAGTCAAGCATAGTAAATTCGCTCTACTGAGTCCAGTATTCTATTAATTATAATTTCAATAAGTTTTTTGTATGTATTGTATTGTTTATATGTACCTACCTATTTGCAATTTTATTTTTTATTTTATTTTAATTCTGTGACTTTTTATATTTTTCCTCTTCATTCTATTCTGTTACTTCTTCTTCGTTACACCCTTCTCAGAGCGGTCGTTTCTGTTGCAGCATTGTTTTTTTTTTTTTGTAATTTGCGTTTGGCCTGATATTTTGATTTTTAATTATTTTTTAGGAAGAAAAAAAAACACCCAATAGTTGTGTTTTTTTATCGTAGTTTCCTACTAATATTACAAATATGAAAGTTTGTATGCTTAGATGTTTGTATGTTTATAACTCAGTGACGCAAAAACGGCTGAACGAATTTGGATACATTTTGGCACACAGATATTTTATAACCTAGATTAACATATAAGTAGGTTACTTTTTGTCCCGGTATTAAGTTCCCGTGGGATTATTTCCGAAGACCACGCGGGCGAAGGCGCTGGCAAAATCGTAGTACCTATGAAAAT
This sequence comes from Polymixis flavicincta, assembly GCA_949987655.1. Taxonomy (NCBI): domain Eukaryota; kingdom Metazoa; phylum Arthropoda; class Insecta; order Lepidoptera; family Noctuidae; genus Polymixis; species Polymixis flavicincta. The sequence continues at coordinate 11,977,094 of OX465191.1, read as the reverse complement.
AACAAAGTTGCCATAATTTTCTTTTTCAATTATTAAGTACTTTCTAAGTTTATCTTGACATCACTGACATCGGTGAAGGAAAATATCGTGAGGAAACCAGGGAGGCTATTCTCGTAATTCTATGAACATTCACATTTTAATCACATTCTCAATCGGCCAAAAACACGTCTAATTTAGGTACCAATATTTTGTACAAGTTTTTGACCATTGATTATCGCTGAGATGAGATAGCGACTTGATTTTGATTTTTTTTATTAAGTACGAGAATTGGCCTGCTGGGCTTATAACTGCGAAACGTGGGCTTTACGTTTCGCGTAAAGGGTGGGCGTTTTTTGGGGGACTGTCTTATGTATTTTGACTTTCGAAAAGTGCTGATCCTCAGCCTAATTTGAATAAATTACTTTTGATTTTGACTTACTCGCACTGCACTCTATTCCAACACCAAGAGTTGAAAATGCAGAGCGCGAACAAATCCCGCCGCAACTCTGAAATCGCCAACCCACCTTCTCTGTATCAGAAGAGGTCTTCTCCCCGCAGTGGGGCAATAAAATACTGGTTTTATTAGCTGCAGTAATAACCCGCTTTCTACCTGGAGTCATGGGATTACGGCAAGAGGATAAAAGGAGCATTATATTGTCTGTTTTACAATAAACTGCATTCACCAGTCTATTCGCCGAATGTGGAGATTATGACCATTCTCGTTTAGCTGTCTGTTATACGTAGGTAGTGGTTATTACCACTGCGTAATTATTACTAAGCAAAATATGGTAAAGTTACCATAGTAACAATAGACAAAGTAAATACGTAGATACTTAACAGTAGACTGTAACCATGAATTCAGTAAGTAGGTATATGATTCTACACCTGCGTCGCAAATGTGAATCGGTTAACAAAAAAAAAAACTGCTATCTCGTAAAAAAGTGCAGTACCAACCCGGTCAAATTGTATGGAACTGTATTTTTTTTTAAACCTAGGAAAAAAATCAAAGCCGTGGTCTACAATCATATTTATGCTGAAATCATGGTTACAGTATGGTAAACATTTTATCCTGTGTTACCAATTATTTCAATGATCAATGACGATAATGATGACTTCAACATTTTAAATAATAAAATGTCATTACATTAGTTGATTTTTCAAAAGTCCTGGAAATGTACTTAGTATTTTTGCTGACACATACTTAATGGTTGGAATATTTAAAGTACTATCGCGGTAGGTAGGTACTAGGTAGGTGCCAGCTCCGTCCGATCGATGGCGCCATCGTCGTCGTCGCCGCTGCTATTCTCCCAAGATAAAACCTCCCTGCTGGAACCGCTTTTCTTTTTCTCTGTCCATTTATTTTTTCCAAGCTTATTAGTTTCCTGTAAAACAGTAAAAATACACTTACCTACAAAATGTAACACCTATTCACTTTATTTTTGTGGTTAGGTAAAAAGCTTTCCACTGTCATCGAACCAAACAGGTTTTCAAAATTCATAATGTTCATGTAAAAGCGGCTTGCTTTCATGCCCAAGGCTGTGTCACCACTCGTTGTAATTACATGATGTAATCCATGAAAATAAATGAAAAATTATCTTACCTCCTTCAAAATATAAAATAATTCCAACATTAATCGACACTAATATCTAAAAGAATTCCGTAGCAATGACTTCCGAGTAGTTCCGAGCAATCTCCGAGCTAATGAACATTTATGAAAAATTCTTTCGCTGTCCCGGAAATCTGTTCCGACCTAGAAAAGTCTTGAATACTCTAACAAATGAGTACAATCGGTACAATCACAAAATATAAAACCTGTTGTCAATGATTTTAACGAATGCATTCCATCAAAATGAATAGCAACATTACTTTTTACAACACTGCATAACTCCGTTAAAATTTTAGTTTTTCGTAGAAAGCTGTCCAAACCACTACTTAACATAAAATAAATAAGACGAACAGAAAAAGCTCTCGTCTATTTTGAGATAGAATCGAGCGCCATTTTGCGTGTCCTAGTTTATCGGCGGATTAATACAATTTCCTAGCACGTGAGCTCTCGCCGAGGAAAACACTGCGCTATTGAAAATTGTTGATAATTTCGTGCTCATCACAAGCCAATGTGATTTCAAACACATTCGAAAATATTGTTTACGGATTTGTTTGGCGGTTCATAAATACGCATTATGCTTAATTTTCGTTGGTTTTTGGACGAGCTCGTCGTTGTTGAACTTATTGTTGTGTTTATGGTGTCTGATGTGTATGTGATGAGAATAGACCATCCCGTCTATTTCTGCTGAAAATTTCCAAAGTTTTAGGCTAGACCGATCACAGATTCTGGAGTAACGGATAAGTAAAGACACTAACACCCGAATCGCGGTACACACTTTCAATCACAATCCAAGGGCTTCGAAGAAATTCTTAATCTATTGAGTTCAAAGAGGTACTTATTCATCTGCATAACAACGTAAATAACGCATTTAACGTGTCTGTACTGTGAAAGATAAAGAAATCGCGATAAATTGTAATTTTATGTATGTTACGTAATTTACAGGTTAGGTGCTGAGCCGGTCCTTGGCATTCACATTAAGATCCCGAAAGTGGCCAAGACTAAAACAGAGAAATAGGCGTTGATGATATCATGAGAACCAAAATTTTGATCCCAAAACGACAAAAACAAAATAGACATTTTAATTTCCCATTTAAGGTCTAACTATCTCTTATATTTTCAAAGCATGTGCTCTAATTACGATGTCATGACAGCAAAACCACACCCACTATATTCATTATCGCCATATTTCATAACAATTCAGAGTTATCCATAATTGTATATCGAATAATTTCAATATTCCATCTAAACATTTTACTCTATCATTAAACTTTCCTCCAAAACGTTATTTACACAGATTAAAAATAACAGCAAAATTTCTCCCGCAGTCCTGGATTTTTTAAGGAGTGAGTCTATACAGGATAAGTTTTTAACCAGTACGCAAACTATAACCATGAATTAAGCATATCATTCTAGACAGCGCAGAAATTTTTCGTCGGTTATGTAAAAAAAACCGGTGTTTCATAGAAAAGTGACCTAGTTACGCGGTCAAAATGTATGGAACAGCTGTTTTTTTTTTTTGTAAAACCGACGTTTTTTTTTTTGCACTGGGGGATCTAGAATGATATGCTCAATTCATGGTTACAGTTTGCGCACTGGTTAAAAACTTATCCTGTATAGAAATCTATTCCTGGGAGCCGAGCTGGACGAACCAATTAAAAATTTCCAACGGCAGACTATTCCAGTGAATTGATAATATTATATCACGTCTAACAATCCCTTCCTGAAATATACAACTCTGTGAACTGAAAATAATGCCAGGTATTTTCACTGAACTATAATGATGATTACGACGAATTCTGTTATAGTATTGCAGCTTTTACGCAGCTGATTTTAATGTCGTTCCGCGAATATTTTTGCAATTTTCCGCGAATTAATTATTTTATCTTTTTAAGCTTTTAGGAATAAAATGACCTGAAAAAGTAGGTATTTTTTGTTGTCGTCTGTTTCTTTCCGATTACCTTCTGCCTGCGATTTATTCCGCGTGAAATTTTTAGTAGTTTCGAAGATTACCCCCCTTTAAACAAACTCAAAAAAATTGCCTCAATATACGTATAATGTTATAAAGTGGTAAAATTTGTATAGAATTAGATAAATTGAGTAGGTCCTCGAAAAAGCCGAAGTAGTGTAGCATTCTGTCATGTTTGCCGGATCAGCCACCCGCAATGTCGTGACGAAGTGACAACACTGCAAGTAAATAATTACAAGATCATATCAAAAAAGGTCAGGTTTAAAATGATGAAGACATTCTACATAAAAAGAGTATCTAAAAGGGTTTTTTTTTTTTTAGGTTCTCTAAGTAAAAATATTACAGCAGTTTTCGTAGCTAACAAACAATATATATTGTAATTACTACTTAATTGTACATGCATAACTTTATAAGATTAACTGTGGAGTTTCTTGCCGGCTCTTCTCCATAGGCAACGTCAAACCAACAATCAACTATGCACCTAGCTTCTGACGTTTCATTGTGCCCATGCAAGTTTATGTGAAATAAAATATTTTGATTTTGAATGTTAGTCTCCCAAAGTTATTTTAGTACAATAATCTATATAGTAATATTATAATAGATCTAGGAAAAACCTTGTTTTCTTTTTACGAAAATTACGCGGATAGGGCACTATGACATTTGGCACATTTAAAGTTTCTATGGAAAAAGCGTCATACATCATACTCAGCCTATTACGTTCCCACTGCTGGGACACAGGCCTCCTCGCCGTGAGAGGGAGTGGGCCGTAATCCACCACGCGGGCCCAGTGCGGGTTGGTAGATGTCACATGTCTTCGAATTTTTTGTTCTAGGACATGCCGATTTCCTCACGATGTTTTCCTTCACCGTTTTAGAGCAGTGGTGACGAAATTATTTACACAAAGTAATGCGCCTGGCTGGGTTCGAACGCACGACCTACAACTCGTAAGTTACCACTGGGCCACCACTGCTCTCTGGAGAAAGCGTGCAGGAAGATAATATTTTTTGATTATTGTCGAATTGGGACCACTGAGCGACCATTAATAAATAAAGTTCTTCACAAACATTTTCTTCTTTCTGATCCATTCAGCATAGATAAACATTGTCCCAATAGGTATCTCGAAGTATATGGAAAATGTACAGCCTCTATCCTATACCTAGAGGTAAATACATCCTGCTGCTAATTGCCGTTTCTATGTAAACAATTTCTCGACATTGGATCTCTGTCTTGTACTAGTACCTATTATTCTATCTGGTTCCAAGAAGTGATAATCCTTACTAACCTTACTATAATATCATAAACGCGAAAGTTTGTATGTATCGTTTGTTACTCTTTCACGCAAAACGGCTGAAAGGATTTGGATGTAATTTGGCACACATCCCGGTAGTGTATTCCCGCAGGATAATTTCCGACCTCTGCGCGGGCGAAGCCGCTGGCAAAAGCTAGTAAGTAATATTATAAATGCGAAAGTAACTCTGTCTGTCCGTCTGTCTGTTACGTTTTCACGCCTAAACCACTGAACCGATCGTCATAAAATTTGTCAGAGAGCCTGGGATATAGAGAAGGACATAGGTTAATTTTTTACTCGAAAACCGATACCCACGCAGGCGGAGCCGCGGGTAAAGCTAGTGAAGAATAATTGATGCTTCAATTCAAGACACTATATATAGTCTTTATCAGATTTCTAAGTAAAGCCAGAGATATATTCTTTATCAAATTGACTACCTACCAACTTAAATTCTCAGTATATTCAAATTACAATGTCATTCTTTGACAGTTGTATGGAATAGGTATAACACGGCAGATTTACATAGTGTGTGATGAACAATTGATTTACCTGACCATACCCACCAATGAGCAGTTATGTTATAATCTTTACTGATTTCAGACCAGCGACTGCCCTCAGGACTCTCTGATTAATCTGTTGAACAAAGAATACATGTGTATTTGGGAAACTATAATTATTTTGCACAACTAAAATTAAGTGAATGATTCAAGCTAATATTCTCCAATCAAAAAAAGGGATATGAAAAAGTTTGCGAACATGTAAACGGTTCTCAAAACGGTAAAGAAAAGAAAGGCAGGAAACTGGTATTCACTTGGAACCATGCATCTTCCAGCAGGGTGTAACGTTCCGTGGTCTACCTGGAAGAACCTGAACTGTCTCCGAACCCAACAGAAGGTTTAAGTCGAACTTCGTAAAGTGGGGCTACCTCGACGGACGACGGAGCAAGGTATGGATGTGGAGTTGTGTCACAAACTGCTCCACCTCATCTTGACCTCTGTGCCCCGAAACATAGGTACACCTTAGCTGCCACCGATAACGCTGTGGAAGTGGTGAAGTTTTTGGCCAACAAAAAATAAACTGTCGTGCCAGTGACGCGAAAAAGAAAAAGATTTGGGTACAAAAATGTGACATCCCGCGACCCGCGAGGTGGATTATGTCCCACTCCCTCTCAGAGATAAGAGGCCTGTGTCCCAGCAGTGGGAACGTTAAGCCTTGTTGGCTGCTTATGTTATGAGTGAAAATGAGAGGAGAGGAAATGTAAGTACATAATATTGAAAAGGGGAAGCACACAACATCTAGCGTCGCCGACTAGGTCAACCGTCAACGCTACTTGCACGCGGTGCATGCCGCCGATCGACGAGGTTTGGGCGATTAATTGATTGACAAAATGAAAAGAAAAATCTACGTTCGCTCTTCAGCAATAGAACCACCGTACCTCCGGTTTTATTGATCACCAATTTACGTAACCAGTATAGGGACTTCTAATATTGAACCGTCTTGTCGTCCTCGTTGCCTTATCAGGGAGATTTCCTGGTCCTGATGTGCGTCATCTTATCATTTCAACTTGATATCACAGCAGACTGGGGTAATACGTCGGGCAGAATCCGTGTTCAGTCATATCAGGGTGATTCATACGATTTCTGTTTGATAAAGCAATAAAAGGAGTCTGGGGAAGTGGGAACCCCAAAGTGGCCTGGTAGGTTGGGAATCGGCGAGTTTTAATTTGATTTGAATGTTCTAGAATAAAATAGAACATTGAAAACTGGACGGTGTAAGGTAAAAATATAATATATATTTCTACATAGATCAGCTTTTGTATTAAAAATAATTGCAGTCTACTTATAAAGTATCTGTAGCCCAATCATTGACCAAGGTCCACATCATTTTATAATATTATCAAATGACACTTATTTGCTGGTTCATAGAGATTCGATTCGCGTGTATTTATTTAGATAGCGTTGCGTAGATATGACTAAGTGTTTGTGCTACCTACTGAGCGTTTTCCTTACTCCACAATGAGTCACCGGCAGACTGGTAGCCGCGAGAGGGGCTCGCGCTAAACTATACGGATATGGCGAACGAGAGTAAATAAATACTTGAAATTATTTCATAATTATGTGAATTTCAGGAACATTTTTGCTAGAGTGTGTTTGTTTATGTCTGTTTGTTATGACATGACGGCAAAACAGCTGAAACGATTTCTATAGAATTTGGCAGATAGCTGCCAAATTCAACGTTAAACCTAGACAACATGGGCACTGTAGGTACGTACCGAAAAACACAAATATTTTGGCACAGGGGCCAGCATAGACGTACCTTAGAGATGAAAGTAGGACGGGACTGTATTATGCTGTTTCATGCCTGTAGGTAAGTAAACATTGTCTTTTATCCTTATCACTTTATCCTTATTTGAGTGACCTTTGTTCCGTGTGGTGCCGGACGTAAAAAGAATAGCACCATCCCGTTTCTTCCCGTGGGTGTCGTAGAAGGCGACTAAGGGGCTTACCAGAGAATGAGCAGCAGCGTTCTCCATGCATTTGAGCACCACACTGCGATCGCCAACCCGCCTGCCAAGCGTGGCGATTATGGCAAAACCCCCCTTTTGGGGGAGGCCTTTGTCCAGCAGTGGACGTCTTTCGCCTGAAATGATGATGGTGATGATGATGATGATGATGATGATGAGGCCTAGTTAATACTGTTTAGAGTTTTACAATCTAAGCAAAGGGTGCTGACCGCGTTGCCAATGAAATGATTGTTCTTTGAAAGATAAGATTGCAAGTAATAAAGCTGTCAATGTCATGAGAAACTATGCGTCATCGTGTTTACGTTTATTCTTGAAAGGCCACCAAATGCAAGACCTTACGGGATGTTGACATGATCACTTTTTACTACGATTGTAAGCAATAAGGAAATACATATTTTTATTTTCTTGAGGCAGGTAGGTACGAAAATTTGAGAATAGGTAATAATATTAATAATTCGAGGGGCTTGTGGCTAAGGTTTAACACCCGCACGCACGGGTCGATCAGGCGGTTGGTCCGTGGGTGGGTGACCATCTTTACATAGGTACCCAGACACCTACGTGCCTTGGAAAGCACGTTATGCGTTGGTACCGGCTGTGATTTCGTAAATCTTTGTAAGACGTTACGGGTTGTCAGAAACCCGAAACAACCAGTCTTCCCGAGAAGTTCTATTATATTTACTGGGTTGTGGAGGTCAGATAAGCAGTCGCTCCATGTAAAATACTGGTACAGCGCTGCATCCGGTTAGACTGGAAGCCGACCGACATAGTCAGCCGATACACACACAAACAGCTAGACAGATTTATTGAAATCAAGAAAACAAAAATCTTTACAATCTCTGATGAAATGCGAATAAGCCCACTCAGGCGCAAGAGCAAATTACCTGGACTGCCCCTATTTAAATAGATTAACAACAAGCAATGACTGCCTGGTTGGTTAATGGTTCGCAAGCGGGACTGGAGCGGGAGATGCTGGTTTAAATTCGCTGGTCTACCACAAAGTGGTCGGGGTTTCCCAACCCATAGAATGTCTCAATAACAGTAGTCTGGGTGTATGGCAATAGGCTAGACGTGCGGGCTTAAATATGTGTATCATATACAGGATAAGTTTTTAACCAGTGCGCAAACTGTAACCATGAATTCAGCATATCATTCTAGACCCCCCAGCGCAGACATTTTTCTTTGGCAATACAAAAAAAACAGCTGTTCCATACATTTTGACCGCATAGGTATTGCATTTTTCTATGAAACAGCAGATTTTTTTGTAGATCACACGAAAATTTTCTGCGCCGGGTATCTAGAATGATATGCTGAATTCATGGTTACAGTTTCCGCACTGGTTTAAAAATATCGTGTATACACCTCTACCTAGCCCTAAGAGAATACAAGCATGATGTTATAAACAAGTATCATCAAACCAATATCATTGGCAAGATAAGTACCTCCTGCTCGTTCTGATGACATCACTCATCTCGGTATAATGATTGAAACTATAAACTTCACGCTCTTATTGGCTTGCACAATGAGCAGAACTCCAAACCGTGTCATGATGCATCGGCATCGCCCTGACAGTAACACACCGGTACACTCAGTTCGAGAGTTTTCGTAAACAGTGGTCATAGATTGGTCTCTTTGACATTTTCTATTTAAGTCTTCTATTATTTGATTTGATATTAAATATACTTACTAGCAGGAATTAAGTAGGTGCTCATCACCATCTCTTACACACAATAAGAAATAGAAGACTTTTGGTTACCAAGACAAAAACGTTCCCAAGACAAAACGGCAGCAGCAGTTGACATGTATTTAGATCTTGCCTTTTGCCTTTTTATTAAACTGGAAAATTAACATTTTGGAACTTTTCTATTAAATTATTGATCCACCAATCATAATTTTCAAATATTTTTTATGCTTGAAACCGGATCGTCATACTGCGGAAATAGAAAAATAATTTCGAAACTAAGGTTTCTCAAATTCACTAGTTCCAAATCGAATGGACATATACAAGAGTCGACACCAACTAGCTCTAATTCTCATTTTTTATTTAACTAGCAGCGCTCCGCGGTCTCACCCGCGTAGTTCCCGTTCCCGTGGGAATACGGAGATAAAATATAGCCTATGTCACCCGGGGATGGTGTAGCTTCCCAACAATGAAATATTTTTTTCAAATCAATTCAGTAGTTTCGGAACCTATTCAATACAAACAAACATTCAAATATTTCCCCTTTATAATATTAGTGTAGATTATTCCCTTTACCCTACATTTGTATAAAACAAGTAAAAGATACTCATTTAAGTTATGGAGGAGACTCCGCGTGTCCTAACACAGGCATATCTGCTTAAAAGAAGGCTCCAATCTGTTGTTAAGTTTTACTTGTTTAAATAATAAACCATTTTGTTTTTTCATGAAATGGTCATTCAATGGGATTAGGTATATGAACATATAGAGGTTTGTATAATTGTATTGATGATTTTAGTGATTATTTAATAATTGTCAATCTGGTGTTGTAGCCGCGAATCATATTTTGTTCAACATACAGCTTGATTTATAATAATAATAAATAAAAAGCCTTTTATTTCCTATTAGTTACAAAATAAATAAGCAAATAATTTGCAACATAAGAAAATGTGAATTTCGCGGGCTATCCTGGCGCTCTCCCTTTTACAGGTATCTTCACTCTACAGACAAGCTAGCCAACATTACGGCGAGAGACTTCCCAGTCAGATTTTTTTTTTGTGTAACCGACGAAAAATGTCTGTGCTGGGGGGTCTGGAATGATATACTGAATTCATGGTTACAGTTTGCGCACTGGATAAAAACTTATCCTGTGTACAGCACCTTAATTACGTAACATACTAATCTGAATCATTTTGAAGATTTATTGCTAATCCATTCTTTATTATGTTCGAAAAAATTGTCAGCTCAACAACGTAAACAACGCAATGAATGTTGTGGAACTGTCAAAATGGAACCGATTTCTACTGACAGTAAATTAAACAATTACCCTTCAATTATCTGCACCCGTTGTATATAATAGGGACAATTAAAGTAACTTCACAGCTCCTAGATGTCGAATGTCACAACGTGGGCGATTGCTTAGCCGTATCCATGATAGCAACAAATAAGAAATAACTTAAATACTTTGGACCAGAGGAAGTTGACAAAACGTGTCATTACCGAGTAAATTCTACGAGTACCTATTTATTTACTTTAGAAGCCTGAAAGGTGCGTTATATCAACATTTTACTTTGAGATAAATCGTGTTGCAGACTTGCACCGCTGCGACGACGCTTCGAATTCTAGGAAGTAGTACCAGAGTAACATAAAAGAGAGAAGGTGTTGCCATTTCTACCTCTTATAGGGTAACTTGTTGATATTGCGAGAGTAGTATTTCATCAATTACTGCGCAAATATATTGTGTGGTCGTATATTACGAGTACCTATACAGCATGTATTAGAAAGGTATGGTCATAATTAGGCGTATGGTACAGACCATCTAACTAAAAACTTTCGCCGTCATGGGAACATCGTAATCGTGAAAATATTATCAATCGTCCCTAATACAAAATTTCAAGACCTACTCGATCCAAATGTATGGGCCGGCTGATTATTTTATGATACAAGGTATATTACAGTAGTTTCATTTGAAACTCAAATGTCCATAGCTGAACGAGTATACATGAGACAGTCCAACTGCACTTGGCAGACGAATAACTGATGGACGAAGGAAGATATAAATGTCAGGTATCTTCTTAGCCCGTGACATTCAAATTTTCTTACGTCACGTTACGGTACGTTTTTTGCAATTTACAGCACAGTGTCTGGTTGTGTGTTGATCAAAATATGATTCGCAACCGTAACACTTATTTATTGACAGAATTATCATAATAATTAAAATCATCAATACAGCCATCTAAGTTTCAACGGCGCGTTGTGTTCCACGCGCGCCTCAAAAAGATGTTATTACCAACTGGTGGGGTCCGCAAGGGCCGATGCCTGCCAGGGGTGCGGGTTGTTCGAAAGAGATACCGTGGCCCCTGGCACATAGGCTATTGAAGAAACACGGGTGGGTTATAGTCAGTAAAAGTCTGACACGCCATCTCGCTGGGAAATCATCAAATAACTTCTCCCGCTCTGGGTGAACCCAGAGCGGGAGAAGTTATTTGATGATTTCCCACCCTAAAAAAAGCCGTCTAACTTTAAGTAAACCCATTGAATGACTATTTCATGAAAATATCATTCAATGAGATTATATGAATTTCACGGGCTAATCTGGTGCTTCCCCTTTAAATAAACTGCTTTACTGACAGACAATGTACAACCTACACCGCTGGGTTTAGGTTATGCATTGTGCATTGTGGTTTGAGAAGCATGGTTTTGCTCAAGAGGTCCGATAAAAAGATGAGCACTAATGCAGGATTTCTGAACTTTTATATAGAGGGGTTGAAAGTTTTTAGGAAAATTCGTAACTTAATGCGATAGGATTCCCATCAAGCACGCTGTTTGTAATCAATACATCCCATATTTATGTCCCATCTACAATTAAAAGAGAGCTCAGATTATTTTTTGTCAACGCACTGTTTATATACTTCATCATTACCTAACTAAAGAATGTAGAGATAGGTTGGCTTTTTTTTTGTGTGATCAAATAACTTCTCCCACTCTGGGTGGAGCGAGAGGTCGTGTCAGACATTTACTGACTAAAACCCACCCGTGTTCCCTCAGTAGCCTGTATGCCAGGGGCTGCGGTATCTCTTTCGAACAAACCCGCACCCCTGGCAGGAGATAGGTTGGCTTAAAAACTAGAATGAACATTTCTGGCAGCTTATTTAAACGTTCTCTTCGTCGGATAATTGTTAGTTCATGGCTGAAAAAAGGGCTTCATCCCTAGCTGTGCATCACGTATCTGTTTAAGCGTGATTTTTTTTGTTTTTGAAAAAAATATTTCCGAGCAGCATTGGTCCGGTGGTAGCGGCCCTGAGTTACGAGTTGTAGTGTTCGTGGGTGGTTCGATGCCAAGCAGGCGCTTTACTTTGAGTAGGTAATTTATTTCATCACCACTGCTCTTAAAAAGGTGAAGGAAAGCATCGTAAGGAAGCCGGCATGTCCTAGAACCAACATTTCGAAGACATGTCTCATCCACCAACCCGCATTGAGCTCGCGTGTTGGATTAGGCCCACGCTCTCAGAGAGAGGAGGCCTGTGTCCCAGCAGTGGGGACGTTACAGGCTGATTGTGCTCTTGCTATTCCCGAAATATCTCTGGATATTGTTAACAGTTACTAGTTGGGCTAAAAGATAAGTAATACCTGAGTCATAATACGAATGAGTAATGCAGATATAATACTCGTATCACCTACTGATATAAAAAAAATGGTGTGGTTACGATATATAGGTAACAAATCATTATCTATACTTTGATAAAAACATTCTGGTGCTATTGTTGTGATGAATCATTAGAATATTGTTAAGAAAGAAAACTACATCAGTGGGTCAAACGCGTGGATCTAAAAGAAAAGTACTGACTGACTGACTCATCATTATCAACGCCCAAACTCTTGGACCTAGAAAGCTGACATTTTGCACAGAGGTTTCCTTTATAATGTCAACAAGGAATAAGGAAGGATTTTTCGAAATTCAACCCCTAAGGAAGTTAAATAGGGGATGAAAGTTCCGCGCGGGCGAAGCCGCTGGCAATAGCTAGTCTTACATAATCATGAGTATTATCAGCCTATAATGATCACACTTACAGCAGAAATGGCTTTCTTTAAAAAAAAACAAAATCTAAAGTCATTTATTCAAACAAGGCTGAGTCTTTGAACGTCAAAATTACATAAGACAGTCCCCCAAAAACGCTCGCCCTTCACCACTTCCTGGTGCTTTCGCTGGGAAGAAGTTCATTGTTGGGAAGACCAATTTTTTTTAACATATGAAACAATGGATTAACAAAACTTTCAAAATTATTCAGATGGCTGTCGTAGTGGTGTCACATGTGTCCGAAATTTGGGGTCTAGGATATGCTGGTTTCCTCACGATGTTTGCCTTCACCGTTTTGAAGCAAACGTAACGAAATAATTTCGGTGATCGAGTGTTTTGATTATTGTAGCGATATTCGTTGTCAGGGGAAACGTCTCATCTTCAATTAGGTACAGTAGTCATTGTTTACCTATGGCCATACAAATATTTGACAGTAAATAACTACACAAACAATAATAGATATGTTTTTGAAGCTTATTCGCCCACAATGGGCCTCATAAGAAGGCTTAAAGTCACACAAAGGGCAATGGAGAGGGCTATGCTTGGAGTTTCCCTGTGTGATCTAATCAGGAATGAAGAGATCCGCAGGAGAACCAAGGTAACCGACATAGCCCGAAGAATTGCCACACTTAAGTGGCAGCGAGCAATGTGCCCACATTGCTCGCAGAACAGATGGCCGATGGGGCCGGAAGGTTCTGGAGTGGCGACCGCGTACCGGAAGACGTAAAATAGGAAGGCCTCCCACAAGGTGGACCGATGACCCTGTGGGGGCCGCAGGAATCCGCTGGATGCATGAAGCACAGAACCGATCGAAGTAGCGTAGCCTGGGGGAGGCCTAGCAGTGGACGTCTTTCGGCTGAAACGATGATGTTTTTGGGAAGTATATTCCCGTTCAAACGGGAATACTTCCCAATACCTTTGTATGGGAATACCTTGGTACTCAATGTTGAGGTGCTCTAAAAATTGGTGCTCAAACGGGAATATTCCGTTTTTGAATCTTCAAAAGTCATTTTGTCAGTGGCAATATTACAGATTTAAAGATATGTGTGTCCAGCGCAGGTCCCCCAAATCATGCAATACTTTATCGTAGGTAGTCCATAGCAGAGCATAAAGGCTTCTTCAAACAGACGCGACGCGACACTTGTCTTTTAGATCAATTTCCATGAAGTTCTCGTAGAAATTGTTCTACGAGTGTCGCGTAACGCTGTCGCATCGTGCCTGTTTGTAGGAGCCTTAATTTGACATAATTTATTAAAATAAAGTCATGAAAATACAGACGATGTCATACTTTCAAGTCGTTTAATTTACGGTCTAAGTTAGGTACCTACTGTGATATGACAACCACAGCCAGATACGAATCAATAATCCATCTAAGCTCGCTAATTATCTTCGCGGCTAATTGCAAATGTTCCGCTCAATATACCTAACATAGCATAATTATATGAGAATGTAAAGTGATCTACACTTCTACACTAATATCTACACTTAATCATGATTATTATTATTTATACAGGATTTTTTAACCAGTGCGCAAACTGTAACCATGAATTCAGCATATCATTCAAGGACCCCCAAATTTTTCGTAAGTTATCCAAAAAAAAAATAAGCTGTTCCATACATTTTGACCGCGTAGGTATTGCACTTTCTATGAAACTTCATTTTTTTTTTTTTTTTTGGATAACTGACGAAACTTTTCGCCACCATCGGCCAAGTGTTTTGCGAAAATGGTTTGTTTGTTTGTACTAAGCTCTGGAAGTACTGATCCAATAACAAAATTTTTTTCACTGAAAGAACGCTACACTATTGTTTTATGTTAAAACAAGAAACTTCAAGTGATCGAAGGCATGGGCAGAAACGTATTTGAGATGTAAATAAGAAATAAATGGACTTAATTTATGAATCATCAGCTTATTATAATGCTACCACTGCTGGGACGTACGCATCACCCCTATGAGAAGGAGTGGGCCATAATCTACATCGCGTCTACAGTTCGGGTTGGTGGACTTCACATGTCTTCGAGTTTTTGGTTCTACGAGATGCCGGTTTCCTTCACAGTTTTTATGAAATTAAATACACAAAGGAAAGTCCCTGCCTGGGTTTTTTGCGGTACATAATTTTTTTGATCGATTTTAAAAGAGTTGTAGGACTCCAAACATCCTATTTTTATGTTAATATAACATCATGAGGTCATTTTCATTATTATTTTTAAAGCCCAGTTCTTCTCTTGTCGTCGTTTCACATTCATGACCTACAAATAGTCAATTCTCTCAGTGGAAAATACTGAAAAACCGCAGAAAAACGAAATCACTTACCATAAAAAGTAAGTTTATCTAAAATTAGTATTTTTTCGTACTCTATTAGAGTTATAGAGTACACTTTGAAAATGAGTGGCAACCCTAGTTGTAGTGTAGCCCAATATACTTTTACTGTTTAATTATAAAATTAATTAATTAATGAAATCGAACTGTAATATATAAGTCTGCTGCTTGCCAAACGCATCTCCTCTGACCTAATATACGTCTTCCGACTGATTATTATGATTGGGAAGATTTAATTACATCACAATAAGGATTACATCCGAGGTCGCCACCTGCCAAAGTATGGCGAATTTACCCTCAGAATCGTTCGATACAGCGGTCTATATCCAACCAGCAACCAGCCGTGCTTCCTTCGCTATTTATAAAACATCGCAAGTGTTGTAATTAGATTTACTATTGCGAACTCTATAGCGAACCAAATAGGGTGTATTTTATAAAGGAATTGACTGTGTTGGTCTAAAAGAATATTCTTGCCAAATAGAGTACGGAGGAAAAACCGGGAATAGTCAGGAACAAAAGAAGAACTCTTCTATTTCAGGATATCTTATGTGGGTATCACAAAAATGGCATTTAAAAGGTGGTTATCAGTACTACTGCAAAATACTGTGCTGAAATAACTTTCAGCTTTACGTGTCGCGGGTTCGATTCCCGCATTCTATTACAGAATCTAAGTACGTAATTGTTTTAAAATCGATGGTTCTGGATATAAAATTCAGAGATTTTTGTTATTCATTTAACACCTATACACTCACAGAGTGGAGCCTGTGTCCCAGCAGTGGGAACATTATAGGCTATATACTATACACTAATCAAGTATTTTATCAATTTAAACTCAAGTTTATACCTACATCTCCTCTACAAAACAATTTCCACTGTCCCAGCCAATACCCTGAAATCAGTTATGCGTCAAGCTCTCGGCGTATTTAATTTAAGATTTGGCCCATCAGCAATGCGAGTGGCCTGTGACCTTTCGACGGCGCCCCCTGGACCGGAGGCGCCGGCTTCCTGTGCCGGGCCGGCACAGCCGGCCGGCCTACCCGCTTCCGCCCGACTACGTTCCGCCTCCAAATCATTATTGAAACAAAATAAATTAGCTATCTGACTCACCTATGACATTTCGTCTCAATTTGTTGCTACTTTTATCATGGTCTTGTCTAGGTTTTTGTATTAGCAAAGTAGTTTTCAGTAGGTAATTGGTTGGCTGACTAGCTAATTTTGACATGTGATAACCTTCGTCGACGACTTCGTCTTCGACTTCTTGGCTTAGTTTTGTTTGAAATGAAACACTACAGCTAAAAGAAAGTATGAGCAGCTAATGCATCAGGCGTCACAAAGTGATGAAGACTGATTCCAGTAATTGTTAGGGTTGATCGTACACTGCGATGAGCAACCTCACTCCTTCTAACATCCCCGAAAACTTCAAAAAGTCATCTGTTTACAAAATTATCCCGCCAATTTTATTTCCCGCCTTTAATATTGCCATATTTTATCATGGGCATGGAACGTTCAGAATCCAATAACTTTGTCTATGACAATATTCCGGAGTGAGACCAAAATAGATAGGCCGGAGTTGTTCTTTGTAGCAGCCCCTAAATAGAGTGCGTAATAGGAAGGGGAGGCCTGGAGGGCGACCCTCGGCCCGCGCATGCGCGCACACACCTACCGCACTAATATCGGTTTTATTACAACGGTTTTGTTGTTCTTCTCGTATTAATTTTATTTTGCGAAATTAATTGTGAACTTAATATCAGTTTATTAATATGACGAAAGATCCTTCATTATTCAACAAAATTACAGAATATCACATGCCTTTCCAGAGACTACAATGTAGTCACCATTATTTTTCTAAGAGCATCTTTTGGAGACAACGGTAAAGTATAGAACAAAGGAAGGCGCCGATTTCCTAGTGGAAAATACTTAGTAATGTACCGATTACTAAGTATTTTCCACTAAGAGAAAGACTAAAGAGAGTTTGAATAATATTCCAGATTAATAATTTTCTATAAATTAAAGAGTAAATGAGTTGGTGGAGCGAGCTACGAGCTGTGTTTAGAGATGTAGGCAGGAGGGTGGCCGTGTCACACGCGCGGCAGATGTGCTCTGCACGTGGCGAGCCGTCGGCCGAGCGCTGCGCACAATGGAACGCAATTCACATCCAATATGGCCGCCGCTGGGGAACTTTCCCGCTCTTTTCACTGACGTTTATTATGTTGACGTAACAGCCGACATTATAATTTTAATTAAAAGTAAAGCAATAACTAGTATTTCGCTGACTTAGCTTGTTTCATGGAAATCTTGAAGCTTCTTTAAGAAGATTCCTTCACAGGTTTGATGATTAAGATTATTATTTTGCTTTAGCCGTAAAACTTACTTTTTGATCGTCTTTTAATTGATTAAGTAATTAAACTTACTTACCTTCTTGACAATCTATTTACGTACCAAAGCTAATTAAACAATTCCGGAACTGACGGAGTTGCAGACAAAAGCACAATGGATTGGTTTTAGTGATTTTAATCTCCCTCATGTTAAGTTCTTGTTTCTATTGTGACCCCCGCTAAAAGACAGAAGCATCAAATTGATCACATATTCATAAGCAAACAGTATCTGTGGCACACCGTATGTTTTAGATTTCTGGCTGGACCACTCTTACATATAAGTATATTAAAAATGTTCAAACGAATACTGAACCACTTCTGGATACCCAAGTTTGACATCAGAGCACGAAGATGAAGTGTAAGACTGTAGGGAAACTATCAAAAATATACACCACAACGAAAGCCAGTACATCGTGATCCTTATTGCGACAGGCATAACGTCGTCAATAAGTCTCATCTCCAACAGGATGACACTGTTCGTTTGGCCGAAATTCCTTTATGTGAATACATCTTCACAACTTAGGTACCGTAAGAGTTTTCCTTACAGCCAAACGCGAGCCATTGTTACACTCTGTTAGAAATAGTGATGGTCTATCTCCAGCCTGACACTGAGAAGACGGCAGCAACACTAGGAGTAATTATCTATGACATTTGACCACGGCCACCGAGAAAGGTGATATTTTTTTAACATGTTGCCTGACCAGCTACAATTTAGAACATCAAGGTCTATGATAATGAGACTCCGCATTGATAATACAGATAAAGTTGCAATTTATTTCACACACTTCAATTTTTTCAACTGTTTATATCCGAATCTTAGGATTGAATCATTTTGATCCAAAATCTGGAAATCTGAAAATAAAATCACTATCTTGGAACACCGAAATATAATCTTAATAAGTAACTGGCTATTTTTGGAAATAACATTTTCATTCATTTAAGATATGAGATAAAGCTCCAACGAGTTAGTTCGAAACTGTAGCAAAATGGCTACGAATAAAGGATACGTAAATACGCGTAAATTTATTTTATTATATGTCATGTCAAAAGACGCAACACTGGGAGCTGTACACAGGAAGGATCGAGGCTCGCCAACTTGGGTCGTTACAGTCAACAGGGAACTTAGCTATGGACGACACGAAACCTCAGTTCATGGTGCTTGTCTTCAAATGGATTTTTGCTTCTAAAAGAATGTATCGGATCAGCATCAAACCATCCATCCATGTATACTAGTGATCGCCCAGAAGTCGAAATTAGGCCAAAAATCATTTCAATTTTAAGTTTGAGTCATCATCATCATTTCAGCCGAAAGACGTCCACTGCTAGACATAGGCCTCCTCCAAAAGGGGGGTTCTGCTATATCTACACGCTTGGTAGGTGGCTTGGCGATCGCAGTATGGTGGTAAAATGCATAGAGAACGCTGCTGCCCATTCTCTAGGAACTCCCTGGGAAGAAATTGGATGGTGCTATTCTTTACGTCCGGCACCACACGGAACCTTCCTTTCCTACTATCCTATACTACTGATATTATAAATGTGAAAGTTTTTTTTTTATGTTTGGATGTCTGTTACTCAATCACACAAAAAACGGCCGTACGGATTTGGATGAGGCCCACAGATCGTTTAAAACCGAATTAACTTTTATCCCGGTAGTACGTTCCCACACCACAAGTTTGAGTGTTATTATAAAAATATTAGGTTTCTGCACTCCATCACCACTTAATTAAAGTGTAACTGTACTATATTACTGACTGTCATACTTGACCTTTTACGTAATTTTCAAAAAAAGGGGCACAAAGTTCTTGTAACACGTAAGTATACAGGATAAGTTTTTATCCAGTGCGCAAATGTTAACCATGAATTCAGCATATCATTCTAGACCCCCACCGCAGAATTTTTTCGCCGGTTATACAAAAAACAATCAGCTGTTCCATACATTTGACCGCGTAGGTATTGCACTTTTTTATGAAACAGCTGTTTTTTTTTTAAACTTTTCCTGTATAGATGTTAACAATAACAAATTTTTTTTTTTCAAATCCGGTAGGTAATCATTTTTTGTATGGAACTTTTGCATGAACTGTTTGATCGGACAACATCTGTCAGGTCAGCTAGTATACTCGTATATCTATTTAAATAAAAAGAAAAGTCCTGACTGACTGACTGACTCATCAACGCCCAGCCCAAACCCTTAGACCTAGAAAGCTGAAATTTTGCACAGAGGTTCCCTTCATAGTGTAGACAAGGAACACGGAAGGATTTCTCGAAATTCAACCCCTAACGGAGTTAAATAGGGGATGAAAGTACCGCGCGGGCGAAGCCGCTGGCAAAAGCTAGTATTATATAAAAGCTATTCCAAGATCAAACCCACATCGAATAAAAAGTCAGTTTCACTCGGAAGTTAAAAATTGTGACCGATATATTAGATCTATGGAAATAGTACGCCATTCCATAACGTCATAGGACTTGATGGAACCTAGTAGGTACCATCATGGAAAAGTTGTATGCTTTTTAGGCATAGGTAGTAGTTCGATCATTTATTAAGAATTTATTGTCAATAGTCTTGCTTAAATCTTCCGGGCTTCAAGGCAAGTTATGTCGAAGACCTGTTCCTGTTTGATATTGGTGAATATCAATTCGGTATCGATTCAGAATATTTAAATCCTAGGTATGACACGTTCTCTCAACGCGTAACGACAGATCTTATCGGAACGTCATCAGAAGCCTATCTAAATAAGCAGTTAACCGGCTTTTGGGACCATTAAAAATACATACTGTATAGGTTTAAGGTGATCATTGCGTAAAACACGCGGTGCCTGGAGACTATATTGTGTTTGAAAAGTTATAACTTGATTATGTGCTACTTCCATGTGTTGCCGGACGTAAAAGAATAGCACCATCCCATTTCTTCCCGTGAGTGTCGTAGAAGGCGACTAAGGGACTTACTAGAGAATGGGCAGCAGCGTTCTCTATGTATTTTACCATCATACTGCGATCGCCAACCCGCCTGCCAAGCGTGGCGATTATGGCAAACCCCCTCCTCTTTTGGGGGAGGCCTATATCCAGCAGTGGACGTGTTTCGGCAGAAATAATGATGATGAACTTGATTATAAACCCCATCAGATCCTTAAAACATATAATTATTTACTCAATGAAACGTAAACTTCGGTATGTCAGGGTTTGTCCAGGATGTTAAAAACCTGTAAACA
Organism: Polymixis flavicincta; assembly: GCA_949987655.1. Taxonomy (NCBI): domain Eukaryota; kingdom Metazoa; phylum Arthropoda; class Insecta; order Lepidoptera; family Noctuidae; genus Polymixis; species Polymixis flavicincta. Next base: position 11,956,079 of record OX465191.1, on the reverse strand, counting down.
TTTCTTTTGCCTCAATAATAAGTATTTCTAATAATGCAAAGTAGGTAGTCATTCGATATTTACCTACACCGATTCTGTTAGTCGCTCGACCACGGCTGCTCGTCATTACGCCGACGGTCAACCGGTTTGTGATCGCATCAGAAAAACAGCTACCCCAGTACCACGAGACTCCCAACACAACGATACGACGGAGTTGGTGAACAGTTTCGATGGAAATTACAAGGGTAATACACCTGTCGTGGTAGAGGGTGGCCGATATGCGCGATCGTGGAGAGCGCCACAAATTCGGTGTCAAAAATTTATATAACGCTGCGAATTTAAAACGCGTTCGTTCACTTCGGTATGGCACAACGAGCTAGCAGTAGTTAGCGAGGACGCTTTGAGGTGCAGCAGAGCACGCAATGGAATCACGTCAAGAATACGATCGTTATTAAGTTACTCCTTGGCATCATGCAGTACCTAGTAATTCTTCCATAAATTCAGAACAGTTAGTTCTAAGATCTGACCGCAACATATTTTGTAGACAAAGTTATACGAATTATAGCAACTTTTACGCATTTTCCCAGCTCTAAATATTTTTTTTTGGCAATGTTGCTTAGGTGGTTCATTTGCATTTCATAAAATACAACCCGAACTTTACATTAATAGCGTGTTGACGTAAAACTGTGTGTATGGATTCAGGACTTATAAAAAAATTAGAAAAGCTATGTTTATCATTAGGAAATTCATCATCATCATCACGACCAAAAGACGTCCACTGCTGAACCTAGGCCTCCCCCAAGAACTTCGCTATTTCGACTGGTTCTGTGCTTCTTGGTGCTTGCAATTTTTTTGGGGGGATTTGCCATAATCGCCAAGCTTGGCAGGCGGGTTGGCGGTCGCAGTATGGTGATAAAATGCATAGAGAACGCTGCTGCCCATTCTCTAGTAGGTCCCTTAGTCGCCTCCTACGACACCCACGGAAAGAAATGGGATGGTGCTATTGAATACGTCCGGCACCACACGGAACATACGTGTGAAAATATATAAAATTATTTTGTTATCTGAAGCTAATCGCCTAATAAAAACGCAGTCAACACTATTGTGGATAGTTTTGAAAAATAAACTAGTGTACCTACGCACGGCTATCTACACATCAAGCTTTACATTTCCATTGTACAGACGCCAGCCCATCAAGCTACCCCAACCTGTCAAATTTCTTTGACAGGTTGGGGTAGCGTAGATTTTCAACTATAACACATAAACATAAGGTTCATGTTCAATTGGCAAAAATTGACAGTTTGGGGTAGCTTGATGTTCTGGCGTCTGTACGCTGATCTCGCACAGTACGGAAATCCTATACAATGCGAGATCAGCTTATACTGGAAATGTATAGCTTGATCTGTAGCCGTGTGTACACATTCATTATAAACTTGCGCTTTCTTCCCATGAACTACTAGTAACTAAAGAACCACCTGCTACGATCCTTACATACTTAGGTACTCCTTTTGCCTCTGTTACGTTAATGAATCCGATCTATTCATGAATGAATACATCACTGGCCCTATATAGTCTGTGTTTCATTTAACCATCTCGATCAAACGCATCGAGCGCGTTTGGCGCTCTGATTGGCCCTGGATTGGTGATGGACCAATCGGAGCGCCGAACGCGCTTAATTGAAACTCACACTATTACGACCTCGGTGGCCCTAGTGTTCAGCAAATTCAGCATATTCTAGCCCCACAGCGCAGAAATTATTCGTCGGTTATAAAAAAAAAAAAACAGCTATTTCATAGAAAAGTGCAATACCTACGCGGTCTAAATGTATGGAAAAATGTCTTAGGGTCTCCTTTATAACGGTAATATTTTTATTTGGCTGGGAGGGAAATCATCAACTAACTTCTCCTGCTCTGGGTGGAGGGGGGCGCGTGTCAGACTTTTACTGACTAAAACCCACCCGTTTTCCTTCAGTAGCCTGTGTGTCAGAGGCCACGGTATCTCTTTCGAACAACCCGCACCCCTGGCAGAAAGGCTCATATTAGTGTCACTCATGCTACTCTGTCTCATTAAATAGGTACTGGAGGGAGAGTGATTTGATGACGGTTTATTGGGTGACGCCCTCCTCCCTTAAGTTCAGTATCTATGTTATTAATCGGTTGAAAGACACTGAACGAGACGAAATAGAAACGTTATTGTTTTTACGTCTGAGGGTCCCCCAAAGTAGTAGTTTATTTGTAAATCAATCAAAATAGAAACTCATTTTTTCAAATTAGGCTGAGGTTCAGCACTTTTCAAACGTTAAAATTACATAAGACAGTCCCCCAAAACGCCCACTCTTCACCATCCCAATCAATCAACTCAACCTATCGCAGTCCACTGCAAGACACAGGCCTCTCGCAGGCTGCGCCACAAAACTCGTCCTCCGCCTTCCGCATCCAGCCTGGTAATTCCGGTTCTTTACCGGTACCTACTTTCTGATTTTATCCTCCAAAGAATACTCCCAGTACAGCCCGCTCCCGCTCCATTGCACGCTCAGCGACCTTGAATTTGTGGACCAGGCTGACTGTCAGTGTCCACGTTACGGCACCGTTATTTGTAAATATGTTTTTGCAATATTTTTGTTAACTTGCTTCGTTCGCATGTATTTCTTTTGGCTACAAATTATGGTTAAGAGATTTAAAAATAATGAACACAAGCGAGAATAGAAACAAACGATCACTGGCCAAACGTGCAATTGCTCTCATGACAACTGAGCTACCCTAATCGCATCAGTCGAATGTCGACTCATGCCGTTAAAATCTTGAAAAAAAAATCGTAGTTTGGAGCCCGAAGTTGGAAAGCCTACGTCACTCAGAAGAAGTTGTTGCTAATACGTTTCAAATGTTTGTATGAAATATCAGTGGAGGGCGAGCCTCTCTCTCATTCTCTCATTTTGAAATTAGACGATCTAAACAGCTCTCCTGAGAATCCTAATGCCAAATGTAACTAACAATCATACCCTAAATTGAGGACTTTCTCTAAAAATCTCTTTTTTTTCTGGTAGTTTTGTGCAAAAGTTAGTTCAGGCAAAGCATAACTCCTTTCACTTCTTTTCTCTTTTGATGCCGAGAAGAAAACTACAAGATCGCAGTAAAATGTTTGTTTCGCCATTTGTTGAAAATTTAAATGTTCAAAAGCCAAAACTCCGTGTAAATAATTTAAATAGACACCAATATTTTGCGCACTGCGGATGTCTACAAGAAACCAAACCGTATTTTTTATTTTAACTCTAGACTTTTCTTTTATTTCTTAGTGTTAACCTACCCTTTATTTCGGGCTTACGTCGATTAAGTTGGAAGAATCGAGCATACACGAAATGGGAATTTAGTTAACCTCTAAAAACTTGACTGTCCACTATCCCTCTTCTCCTATGATGAAGCTTTTGCGACATGGTGTAATCTGCGGTGCTGATTCAACTGTTTTTTATCGGGGTAATACATCATTGATTCGCTAGATGTACATACCTAATGGAACTAGTAGGTATATATAATTTCAGATAAAAAAAAATTGCCACCAACATCAACACTACAATCGTCACCTCTGCCTAACACTTTTAAGAAACAAGCGTGATGTTATGTATGAATAAACCAAGTAATAATGAATATGACTTGACCTATTCCTCAGGTTCCAGTTAGTGTTTAACTCTGAATTCTGTACGCATTTTAGAGTCGGACGGACCCTCAAATCCGTAATGAGGAAATAAAAATAAATAACCCCTACCTACTAATTAAATATGATTAAATAATTAATTTAATATGAACTGACTTATTCTTTGTAGGGTTCCTAAAAGCGTAATAAGTACAAAGTTCTTAGTTTCAAAATAAAATAATATTCTCAACACAAAATGAGACACTAAAAACCTTGTTCAACGGAACATTTATTATTTTTCAACTAGCAGCGCTCCGCGGTTTTACCCGCGTAGTTCCCGTTTCCGTGGGAATACGGGGATAAAATATAGCCTATGTCACCCGGGGATAGTGTAGCTTCCCACAAGTGACAGAATTTTTCAAATCGGTTCAGTAGTTTCGGAGCCTATTCAATGCAAACAAACAATCAAATCTTTTCTCTTTATAATATTGTATAGATTATATCGTTTTTATGAGTAACATTTTTTGATAATTTGTTTTGAATAAATTCTCAGACCCTGGTAGGTATTTCCAAGAACAGTTTTTTTTTTTTTATAATCATGTTTATTTGTATTTTTTTTAATTTATTCCAAAATAGAAACCCAAATGGTTAACTTAAAAATAAACTCACTGTAGGATGAGTGGAAAATCACATGTGGTTCCCGAAAAATTATATTAATCCTTCTGCTTTCTTTTCCTGGGTGTCTTTATGACATGAAATGTCAAAAGACAATATCAAAATGTCGACGTCGTTGCACATATTTATGATGATCTTGAACCAGATTGGTAAATTAATATCCTGTCAAAAACAAATCAAATTGTGTACGAATAAAAAACAATATTTATTCTGAATCAAAAATCCCATAACCTGTTCACATAATTTAAAAGGGTGCACGTATTTGAACTTATTTCGAGTTTCGACAATCCAATATAAAGGAACGAGCACACGAACCAACTTAATTGCGTTGCAATGACGAAAATGGATTCCGACTCTCATGATGAAAGTCAAACATGTAATCCTTGAAGGGGAAGCCAGTTGCAGTGGACATCGGATATACCTCTGGGACCACAGTATGTACTGCTAAATGTCAGTTTGTACTTTGTATTAAGGGGAACCTAGTCATTGGCTCGAACTCACTGGTGGGCCTGGCTAAATAGCACGCTGTCTCACCAGACTTCATGTCCAACAGAGGTAGTACCAGTGATGAGCAGTTAGACGCTAGTCCACACGCACAACGTTATTTAGAGAGACGCAGGATCATATATAGTAAAACCGGAGCGTAAAAAATTAAGCAAAGTCCTTCGGAAGATCGGGTTTTATGAAAAAACCACTGCATAAATGAATGACCAATTCAGTTTATTGAACTTTTCGATAATTGAACTTTGTCGGTACCGACTTGGTTTTGGAGATTTTACACTTCTTTTATTACTTAAACACGACCAAAGTTAGGTTAAATTAGCAAGAAAAACTAATCTTTGTTGGCTCATAACTTTTTAATGGCTTTTTATTTTAGTATTCTGTTTCTGTACAGTCAATATTAATAATGAGACAAAACCATACCATGTTTAATTTTCGATGTACATTGTCAAACAGTGGAGTAAAACCCTCCCGAAGTTTGTATGGAAAAAATGTGGACTAGATTCACTTTTAATAGCATGTACATTTCCACTTGCTCCTTAGCAAGTGGAAATTCGGGGCATTGGAAAAATTACCCACTAAAAAAATTATAAAATAATCCATACTCCCATAATCCATGCTCCCATAATCCTACTATCCTATCCTACTGATATTATAAATGTGAAAGTTTTGTATGTTTTGGATGTCTGTTACTCAATCACACAAAAACGATCGAACGGATTTGGATGAGGCCCGCAGATGACCTGACTTAACATAAAGGATACTTTTTATCCCTGTAGTACGTTCCCGTGGGTGGGTCCCGTGGTCAGATAGGCAGTCGCTCCATGTAAAATACTGGTATTCAGCTGCATCCGGTTAGACTGGAGGCCGACCCCAACATAGTTGGGAAAAGGCTAGGCAGATGATGATGATGAGTACGTTCCCGTGGGAGAATTTTCGACCCCCACGCGGGGATGCCGCTGGTAGTTAGTAATATTTTACAGGAAACGTTTTTATCCAGTGCGCAAACTGTAACCATGAATTCAGCATATCATTCTAGAAATTCCCCTAGCGCAGAAATTTTTCGCCGGATATACAAAAAAAAAATCTGCTGTTCCATACATTTTGACCACGTAGGATCACTTTTCTATGACAAAGCTGTTTTTTTTGTTTAACTGGGGAAAAATTTCTGCGCAAGGGCTTCTGCGGGGACCCTGTAGATGTGGAGGTAACTCTGCCTGTGTGTCACCTTTTCACACCAGGCTGAATTTCGATGAAATTTGGGACCATGACCTGAGTTAGGGTATAGGATACTTTTTTTATCCCGGTAGTACATGCCTATAATGTTCCCACAGCTGGGACACAGGCCGCCTCTTCTATGAGCGGGAGTGGGCCATAATGCACCACGCGTACCAAATCCGGGTTGGTAGATGTCACATGTCATCTAATTTGCGGTATCCTTACTGTGTTTTCCTTCACTGTTTGAGAGCAGTGGTGATAAAATGAAATACACAAAGTGCCTACTGCCTGGGTTCGAACTTACGACCACAACAACTCGTAAGTGCTGCGACACTTTTTTAAATGTCACAGTCACATAAAGCATCATGCTGAGTTAAGAGCCTTTTGGCCTCGTACAGGACTTTTTTTTTTACTCCTAAGAAATTTTGTTTTTATAATTTTTGTATGAATGTGTGTTTAGTTTCATATGTAGTCTTCCTGTGTGAGTCACAATAAAATAAATACTTTTTCTTTCTATCTTTATTTCTAAGTCTGGGCCGAAACCACTGGGCCACCACTGCTCCCACTAGTCGGTTCCCGTGGAAATATTTCCGACTTCCATGGGGTTACTAAATTTTACAAATAGTCTATGTCAAAGAAAGAAAGAAAAATACGTTTATTGGCATTACAGGTTATAAAACCTTAAAACTATAATTAAAACACAACAATGTTATTAACGCTAAAAGGGCCCTACGCTCAGCATAATGTCAGATGGCAACACAGTATGCACCACTTGTGGCTGATTTTCAGCTGCAACCCACAGCGACATAGACTACTTCACATCATAGATTTATTATTGGAGTATTAGAAAGTGATGCGCAGACTTAGTCGTAGCAGCTAGTATGTGCCTAAATAAATCGAATACTTAAGTTGGATCCTGTTGGTAAACAAAACAAGCGTGTATCTTGTTTAGTATGAATGATATTAATTCGTAAACAATATATGTTACGCATCGCGATTTAATTATCACGTCAAACACCGGCCGCTATCAAATTTTAACAACAATCTACTCACCGTGATTTGCATTTTCCGGAGCGAGTGGGAAAACTGATAGACACGTTTTCATAGATGAATTTAATGATAGCGTTTTTTAATAACTACATATTATTGTTATGTTTAGGTACCCCGCGAAATTCAAATTATCTTACGATTTTTCTAATTTAAAAGTCCGTGTCAGGTTGTAGGTATGTTTTTTTTTTTATGTTGGGCAATCATTAAATAATTTCTCTCGCTCTGGGAGCGGGAGGGCGTGTCAGACTTTTACTGACTAAAACCCACCCGTGTTCCTTCAGTTGCCTGTATGCCAGGGGCCACGGTATCTCTTTCGAACAACCCACACCCCTGGCTGATGCTGATTAAACACACAACCCTCTTAGTTAATTTTATTCCTCTGCATGACTACTTCATGAAAAAAATCATTCAATGCGATAAAATTAACTAAGAGGGTTTTTTTTGGGTGGGAAATCATCAAATAACTTCTCCCGCTCTGGGTGGAGCAGGAGGGCGTGTCAGACTTTTACTGACATAAACCCACCCGTGTTCCCTCAGTAGCCTGTATGCCAGGGGCTGCGGTATCTCTTTCGAACAAACCCGCACCCCTGGCAGGCATCGGCCCTTGCGGGCCCCATCACTTTGTGCTGACATCTCTTTGAGGCGCGCGTGGAACACAACGCGCCGTCGACCTGGGCTTGGTCCTTACCGGACAGCGAACTACCTAAGAGGGTTGTGTTGATGATTTTGGCTGTAAATACATACATACTCGTATACGCTTCCCCCTTAAGGGCTGACCTGTAGTCTTAAGAGCAAAAACCCTTTTTAGATTGAATCTCTTGGATACTCTCCGTCTATGGTGTATTTCGAGTATATAGGAGTACGCAAGGCTCCCATGGATTAGAACCACAAGCATGGTGATGGTAAGTATCTTCAAGATAGTCGTCCTCAGTGCACAAGTCCGGAATCCATACTCGTAGATATGTTACAAATTCGAAGATAACTCTGTCCGCCTGTACGTACATATGTTACTTTTTGCGCCTAAAACACTGAATGGATTTCGATAAAATTTGGCTAGGAGAAAGATGGCATCCTAGGGAAGGGTTTAGGCTACCTTTTGTCTCAAAACTGATCCTAGAAAGGGAGTGAAAATTTGCATGGACAACTTAGCATTTCATAACACAGGGATATGATAATTGAAATGTATGCTTTTGATAAGAAACCAAAAAATCATTTCTTTCGTCGTTCTTGTAAAATCATCCTCCAGGGGATGATTTTAAAACTCAGATGATTGTTCAAGCTTTTTGTACCTCTTCTTAAGCTACATGCACCATTAACGAATCCAAATATTGTTCAATTTAAAATCGGTATAATCGAAATAATTTATTTGCCTTTTATTTAATTGTTCTAGTCATTCTGAATAGTAGTAATTCAGAATGACTAGAAGGATACTGCTGCTATTGCTGTTACAAATAAATAGCTACCTATTTATGACGATCGAATTGAACCTATGATCCTGCGAGCAGAAAGTGGACCACAGCATGCAAACTCTACCAAAACACTTAAGTACTATGCTGAATAAAGCATAACTGATCGACGTCAAGAGCTAACGTTGACCGTTTTCTAATACCAGGGCCTAGAGACAAAATACATTTCTGTTAGCGTTCACGCCAAACGCTACGCCAAAATGTATGGGAATGACATTACCTGCGGTAAGGACACGACGTAACTTTTCCGCAGGTAATGTCATTCTCATACATTTTGGCGTAGCGTTTGGCGTGAACGCTAACAGAAATGTGTTTTGTCTCTTGGCCCTGGTCAGTTAGCTAGCAACACTAGCAGCACCGCAGTTGCGCAGGTATCGATATCTAATGAAGATAAAGCAAGAAAAATATTTTCAAAACTCATAATTTCACATAGGTAACCACGGCCGTTGGCCCCGTAGTTGGCTTTTGTTGTTGTTTTATAGTCATTAGATATCGATAGTCATCACGTTTGCGAAGTTACACTAGCTAATTTAGTTTGACCCTATTTAATGCTCCAACCCATTCAACAAAGCATCGTGAGTGATGCACTGAAAATTATGCATCTACTTATCACACTACATTGATAAAAGATTGAAATGAAAATAGCTTTTCAGATTTGCCAGTTGCATCCGATGCAGACCTAATTTCACCAAGTTTCACTGACTGAGATATTTGCGATCCTTTATAAACTTAGGTTCCTTTCTTTTAAAATAACAGTTTATTTTACTAATTCAATTTCCTATTGACTAGAAAATGTAATTAGGAAAATAAACTGAACTTGCGTCAGTAACATCTAAGATAATAATTTTTCTGCATATCTTTTCATATTATTTTGTGGTACAGTAGGCCGCACGTCAGTGGTAAAGTTATCAGCATAAGCTGTCCTCTTATTCTGTTGAAACTCCCTACTACGCTAGGCCAGCTCAAAGTCAAAGTTATACCACCGCCGAGCGGTCAACTGTACATATAAGTAGGTACTTTAGTCCATCCGTCCTCTAAAGGCAGCCAACGAACTCAGAACTCACGTAAATCTATGTACTTTCATATGCTTAATCAGCCTATAATATTCCCACTGCTGGGACACAGGCCTCTTCTCTTCGAGGGAAGTGCAACATAATCTACTACGCGGACCCAGTGCGGGTTGGTAGATGTCAGTGGTCTTCGAATTTGTTCTAGGACATGCCCGTTTCCTCACGATGTTTTCCTTCACCGTTTTGAGAGCAGTGGTAATTAAATAATTTACACAAAGTAAAGCTTTCATGTGCATTTTGGCCAAAATTAACCATCACCTTCTAAAACGACCTTCCAAAAAGATGATGTTTCCGTCAAATTGGCCCCGTCTTCCGTAAAGCGTAAGCTACCGTTATTTCAATTTCCAAGCGGAACTCGCGATGACATCACATCGTAAAGTTCTTAATACCACAAATACTTACTACATACTTGAAAACCGAAAAAATCTAAGTTACTAACCTACCTTATCTACTTGCATAAGATAAATTACCAGTTGCCGAAATACAAAATTTTCGTTAGTGAAAAAAGAAAATGTTGGATCTGCAACGTGAAGAGTAATTGTGAGCGATAGTAGCGTCACAATAGCTAGATGAACGCATAGAGGGTGTGCAAGGACGCGGGGGCACTCGAGGGCGCAGGGTCGGCGTCGAGGGCGAAGGGCCACGGGCGGCCAAGGGTACCGGGGACACGCGGCGCATCGGGCCCTAAGCCGTTAAGAGGCATTGCATTTGTACTGCTTATTATGCTACCCCCGTTATGAGCGTTACATTTCATGACGTAAAGAAATTATCTCAAGATTTTGGTAAATATTACCTTGTGTTTAAAAGTCGCACTTTTCCTGTGGACTAGCTATGCAGATGAACGTTTTGATGACCTGTGATTCTTTTCCCTGTTTAAAAAAAGTACATTTGCATTTGATTAATATTATTTTAAGTCTGTTAGCCTATATATTATCTATGTCGTATATCCGATATCCTTATCCCAAATGTCATTTTTTGACATAATGAAATGGCCATTCACTCATTGGCAGAATAGTCGACATCGGCTTTGCTTGCCATAGTAAAAAATAGAATAGAATTTGCTTTACAATTTTGACTGACTCTACTCATATTTGTTTGTGTTACAAATACAATCGCGCAACACATCGCGATTTTTTATGAGGAATGTATAAACCGAAAACTTGCTGAAATGTGGGTAAAGTGCGCCGCTTAATGCTACGGCCAACGTGCCGTGGGAAAATGTCGTGTACCTTACCTTGTACAGCGTGTACATTTTACTGTTTGTAATTTATTCTTTTTTTTTTAATTAAACGTATTTAGTGATTCAATATTTCTTTTACGCAAGTATGACATTTTATAATAGTGCGAATGCGATACCCTTTCTTGTTTTTCATTTTAAAATATACGTCTATACTGCAAGTAAATCTAATTGAACTGTCTGTTTGTAATGTGAAAATAACAGCTTTTTAATAAATGCATATGACGGTATATACTAATAACAAAAAAAACGTTTTTTTAATATTTCTATCTCACTGTCTGTTTGTTGCTGCTAATCTCCGAAAAGGTTGGATCGATTTTGACGGGACTTACATTAGCAGATAGCTGATGTTAGAAGGAGTAACATTTTGTCCCGGTGGTACCACGCTCCCGTGGGCTAATTTCTAACATCCACGCGGTTGGTGCCGCGGCCACAGCTAGTTTTGGAATATTTTACAAGGTCATACATTCATTGAAACTGAAACCTTACGTAACCTAAATTTGTAGATGCGGTAATATTATAATTGAAATACTTGCTAACTTACGTAAGTTTCAGTCCTTATTAGTGCGTTGGCTGCAAGTCGGAATGTCAAACGTGGGGTCTAAGGTTCAGTCACCGGGTTGAGTTAAGAGCAATATTGGGCTTTGAGGGTTGTCAATGCTTTGGCAAAGGTAATTGAGGTGTTCTAGGTGTCGAAATATGGCCCATAAGTTGATTTTTCAAACGCATAAAAGTATACAGGGTCAAATTAAACTAGCTGGCAATACTTTACACACGTGTTGGGTATTGTATTGTATTGTGTTGGGAAAATCAATGGAACAAAATATATTTTTATTTTATAATTTGATGGGCAAAGGTCAATCAATGGTCGCAATCGGTCTGCTGTTTTTGGATATTTTTCGTGGAACTTACGTATTATTTCCAAAATCTTTATCATTACAGTTGTTTGGTGGTCATAATGTACATGTGTCACATAGTCTGTCTGTCTGTGTCTTTAGTCTGTCTTGTGTATGGTGTCTTGTACCTATGTATGACTCATGTTTAAGCAAATAAATATTATTATATCTTTTAGTACCTATTTCAAATTTTAGAATAACGAAGGATTGCGAAAAAAATTCTTTCGATTGTTTGTTTTTTGTTACATTAGTTTACGATATCAATATCAATACCAACACGTTGTTAAAATATTGTCATTTAATTTAATTTACCGCTGTTTATAAATAAACGTATCGTACTTGATAGCATTATGTTATGTTGAACGATAGTTAATGATTGAAAGAACTAAAGTTAAACAAACTTGGTACACACTGCTACAATCAAGCTATAGCTACATTTCCAGTATAAGCTGATCTCGCATTGTATAGCATTTCCGTACAGTGCGAGATCACCGTAAACTGAAAATTTATAGCTTAATGTGTAGCCGTGTTTACCTCCTACAGTATTAGTTGCAGCTAATGTACAGACGCCAGCACATCAACCTGTCAAATTTAAATATCCCAAACTGTAAAATTTTCCCAATTTAACATGAACCTTATTCTTTTGAAATAAAGTTGTAAATATATCTAAGAAGTTTGACAGATTGGCGATATCAAGCTGCCCGCTTGATGTGCTGGCCTCTGTACAAACAAAACATTAAGGCGCCTCGCGCACTAGACGGCCACGACCACGACCAGTGGCCGCAACGACCAGATTTAACTAAGAAACCATATGAACATCGCGCACTTGGCCGCAACGGCCAACTGGCCGCACGCTGGGTCGGCACGACTGGTCGTTGAGACCAACTTACGTACAGTTTGCTATGAGCCCTCGTGCACTAGATCTGCGACCGCGAATGCGGCCCGGCCACGGCCAGCCATCCGCGGTGTCTTACGTAGCGTAGGACACCGTGTCAGAGGGTATTCAATTTCTATTGGCCAATGTAGGAGAGGTACCCGGAGCAGAAATACGACATTGCCAACACTAAAAATATTCTGAAGGACCCAGAAAATTAGGTCCCCTAATAATACTGTATTTTTAAGTTTATCACAGGTGCATTTGTATTTGACTCGTAATTTTTTCTTTCAAATAGTAGTTTTTAGACTGCAAATTTTCCAATGAAATATAAATATATAATAAAATAGTGAATGACCGTTGGAAGTAATGCTAATTTTTTGTTAGTCCAAATTAGGTAATATCATAGTAATATTGTCTTAAATTAAATGAAACCGAAACTGTAGTACCCACCATACTGCGATCGCCAACCCGCCTGCCAAGCGTGGCGATTATGGCAAATCCTAGTTTTGGGGGAGGCTTATGTCCAGCAGTGGAAGTCTTTCGGCTGATATGATGATGATGATGAAAATGTAGTAGTTATTTTTGATAATGTATAATTTTAAATTGCTTTTTTAACAATTAAAAAAACAATTTTTACAAAAAAAAAAAAAAAAAAAAAATGCATATTAAGGTATTTATGTTGCGAATTTCCAACACAGGATGTATCCAATAACGTCTTTTTCTATAACGTCTTTTCCACATCATGTACAGGCACACAATTTCTATGTCCATTCTGTTCGAGCTCAGAACAACAACTGGAACAGCTCGACAAATGGCCGCTTTACGACAAGTCGTGGTCGTGGCCGCAAATTTGGCCGCAGCCCAACCGTAGCTTCTGCGACCACAGTTGCGACCACGACCACGACTGGTCGTGGTCGTGGTCGTGGTCGGCTAGTGCGCGAGGTGCCTAACCCTCTTACTAATAAACATGTAATAAAGTTATTCCACGAATAACAAAAGAATAACCATACATTTTTCATAGGTTTAAACTTGGAATTACTTTATTCTGTGTTAATAAACACATAATAATAATTATGAGGGCAAAAATATTAACAGCATTCGCATTGCTTTTGGCTCGTTAAATGCAGTAGACAAATATGCGAGTATATAAATAGATTATTTCAATAAACGGTCCATAGGATGTCAAAGAGCGGACCCATAGACATGTTTACACGCAGCAATCGGACTCACAGCGAGGGAATTTGTTTCCCAGGCAGCCAATCGAAAACATTACACTCTTATTTATTTACAACTGGGTAATTTGTTAAATTAAACAGGTAGGTAGGTCCCTAAGTTTGTCTTGATATCTGTTTTATTTTTTAGCTTCTGATTGTGATAATATGTAGAGATTAATTAAGTTACTAAATAGACAAATCTAAATTGATTAAATTTAGATCTGGTGAGCTTTTCAGCAATTTCTATTTTATAATTATTTGCTTGGACTTAGTTGGATTAGGGGCTTGTGGCTAAGTAACAATAGCGAATAGTTTTAGGGAAGACCTTTGTTCAAAGCTAGACCCTAACAAAAAAAAACTGGCCAAATGCGAGTCGGACACTCGCACGAAGGGTTCCGCACTATTATCTCTCTCTCGTGAAAATTTCAACTGTCGAAACTATCACGGTTCATGAGATACAGCCCGGTGACAGACGGATGGAGATCGAAGTCTTAGTAATATGGTCCCGTTTTACCCTTTGGGTACGGAACCCTAAAAAACGTTTGAAATGTGCCGTGTCTTGTATCATGGCTGCTTTTGCAGATAGGTAGGTACAAATCTAACAACCACATCCGTAACTAACAGCACTAATCGTTTCTTGGGCGAGATTCGAACCCGCGAGTAGCAAGTATCCCGACTCGTGGCGCAGAAGCATGTTCCTCCCGAAACTTTAGACTTTGACCATAGAGCACATATATCTCTCAGATTATAAAACAAAGGCAGATAGACAGCGCGGAAGCACCAAGAGTGAGGCCAAAAAACCAAATACTAAAGCGTCGCATTGTATGTAACATACAATGCGACGCTTCATGGCGTAGGTACTAACTCGAGTTTTGAATCAGTATTTGTTTTTTTGGCCTCACTCTTGGTGTTCCGCGCGGTCTATCTGCCTTTCCTATTTTATAATCTGAGATAAATATATTATCTAGGTTCTAGAAAGATCTGTGAATAAAACTGACGTGCATAACCGCCGCACGGGTCGGTCGAGCTATTGGTCCGTGGATAGGTGGCCGTATTTACATACCAAGACCTCTACGTGCTTCGGAGAGTACGTTAAGCCGTTCGTCCCGGCTGTTATTAGTGGATTTTTGACCGTCGTTACGGTTCGGCAGAAGTTCAGAACCCAATTTGTGCGATGGGTCGCACAGTGTGCTGGATTGGAGGGTTGAAATCCGACAGGACACTCTATGTCACTGTGAAGATGGACG
This sequence comes from Polymixis flavicincta, assembly GCA_949987655.1. Taxonomy (NCBI): domain Eukaryota; kingdom Metazoa; phylum Arthropoda; class Insecta; order Lepidoptera; family Noctuidae; genus Polymixis; species Polymixis flavicincta. The sequence goes on along the minus strand of OX465191.1, from coordinate 11,941,022 downwards.
GTGGACTATAGTGGAAATAGTCTGCATGGCAACTAGTCGTACCAAGGGGTATCGTATTATCCAGTAACCTTGGTAATCAGCTGCATCCACTCGAATGGAAACCGACTCCAATATAGTTGGTAAAAGCTAGGCAGATGATATGCGTAGCGATCAGCAACTGGATTCATCTTTCTGGCTGAAAGACCCCTTGACAATTCAAAAGTAACTCTAGAGAAAAACGGTTTAATTGAAATAAATGTTTTTAGTTTGAGTTTTATAAAGAACCTCATCATTCCATCCTTCATTTATCCAATTTCTTCTACGATATTGACGCTAAAACCACATTACCAACAACGCGCAATTGAATGAAGTTAAAATGAAATTCGTTTCCAACGAGTGTCGGCATTGTGATCGGCAACGTTCTCTATTGCAGCCCAGTTTTCCTCAAATTCATTCGCCACAGCAGCGAGTTAGCCGGCAGGCGGCACGGATTCGAAGCGAGCGGCGAGCGGAGCGTGGCGCAACCACCACTGCTTGCTACCTAACAACAAGTTACATAAAAATACAAGTCGCGGGCACAGAGCGGCCCCGCCATACGGCTTCGTACCGGTTGCTCCACACTGACACGCTACTTGCTGGCCACTCATTTTTATTCACGATGCAAGACGCTTTATAATTTACAGAACTTTATATTCATAGTAAATTCCATTGTGGTGTGCTGTACGATCCAAACTCGTGTCTAAAAGTAAATTATAGATACCCTTATTAATAGCCTAATTGGACTTGTATGATTGTAAGCAATTACCTTTACATTACATGCTCCTAGACTGTCTCTTGCCTAAAGCAAGTTAAACCAGTCGGTTTCCTTGAAGATTTATTTTTTGTGCGTTCGAGCATACAACCAAAACAAGGTGCTATTTCACAAGGTTGGGTTATCATGTGTCTCACCATCTACCCTCATTTTAACCATAACCATACGTACCTACGTACTTATACCCGTTTTTACTTACACTTATGTGACGTCTAAACGAATGCCCAAGGAAAAGCGTACTGTTGGATTTTCAACGCTCGATTCAGCGTTCAGAGTTGAAAATCCAACGGTACACTACTTAGGCATTTATTTAGGTATTCCCTAATGTTTGTGAAACTGAAAACAGGCATAACTAAACAGAATTTAAGATAACATTACCTACTTACCTACCTACCCACCTACCCAAAAACATTATAGGTAGGATTACTACACAACACCGCGCACAAACCAATATTGTCAAAATCTTTATTATCCTACCCGCATTCGTTTGAAAGAAGTTTGATAAGAAAAGTGTCCTAGTCCTCGGAGTGAATTAGTTCCATGTACAAGTACATTGATATTATAATGCCGTATGGTCGCTGTGAGCTCGGCGCAGCGGCGGCGTCGGCGTCGGCGGTGACACATCGGCGCGTGATTCAGAGCCGACTGCGCGTGCACAAGTATCCCTGACGTCAGCGCGCGTCCGGCGGCGGCTATTATCAACATGCTCGGAAAAATATCGCACGTCATGTAGGTAGGCGATAAAGAATTTTCGAATGGATTGAACATTTTGCTTTCGTGATACGTGTAACTAACCTAGGTAGCCCTGTCGAACTAATTAGACTAGCTGTTGAAATAACTTCAGTTGGGTCTTGACTTGATGCAAGACTTGTATGAATCTTGCTGATGCTTTAATATAGGGAAAGCTTGTAACGCTGTATGACAGCAATCAAGGCAGTCCTATTATTTTGAATCAACATGTTTGTATTTTAAAATTGTATTTATTTTTGTAATTGGATCTTGAGCCGAAAGACGTGACATGGACATGGCCTATGTCCAGCAGTGGACCTCTTTCGGCTGAAATAATGATTTGCAAGAACATTTAAAATAGGTACTCTAGTTTTCAATTCAAACATACTTAGGTATATATAACAGCAAGCCAGTTTTCCCCGAATTATACCTATAGTTAGCAACATTCCTACGCTATGTTTGGAGTTTCCCCACATGATCGAATCAGATATGAAAAGACCCGAAGGAGAATCAAAGTAACCGACATAGCCGGAAGAACTGCCAAACTTAAGTGGCAATGGGCAGGGCACATTGCTCGCAGAACAGATAGCCGATGGGGCCTTAAGTTTCTGGAGTGGCGACCGCGTACCGGAAGACGTAGAGTTGGAAGGCCTCTCACAAGGAAATCGGCCCACCTTGTGAAGGCCGCAGGTACCCGCTGGTTGCAGAAAGCACAGAACCGATCGAGATGGCGAAGCTTGGAGGAGGCCTATGTCCAACAGTGGACGTCTTTCGGCTGGAATGATGATGAACGTTCCTACAACAATCCTTCTACCTCACATACCTTTCTCTATTTGATTGTGCATTCTATTTTTCAGGGCCGGTTGAGGTAAACATATAAATAAATATTTGTCTCCATTGTATTCCTGTAGCGCCGCGTCTGCTGGACTTCTTTTGTAGAACAGACTATAGTCATGATATCAGCCGAAAGACGTCCACTGCTGGACATAAGCCTCCCCAAAAGGGGGAAATCGCCACGCTTGGCAGGCGGGTTGGCGATCGCAGTATGGTGGTAAAATGTTTAGAGAACGTTGCTGCCCATTCTCTAGTAAAGTCCATTAGTCGCCTTCTACGACACCCACGGGAAGAGATGGGATGGTGCTATTCTTTTACCTACGTCCGGCAACACATGGAACGGACTATAGTGGTGGAACTGGTGGATGTCAATTTCAATATCAATTTGCTCAAACTGGGAATCGAATCCAGAGTACAGTTTTTTTTTACTCATTTTTGTTTGATGCCTTGCGGAGCCGTTTAATTAGAGTTTAAGGTCTATTCAGACCACCTCTATAATTGATTATTTTTTACAATTTGCAATGTAATAAAACGAACAGAACATTATTTACCTACGTTAGTTTTCTTGGGCAAGGAATAGTATTCGAAACATCTGTACAGATTGAGGTTGCTATAAGAATAGAACCCGGGTGTTCGGGCGGCGGGCGGTAAGTCCGTAGCGTTCCGTTCCTCGACCGCAATGCTGCGCGTTTCTATACCTTTTGTATTCATAACCTCCACATCACCTCGCCCGCTCGCCTCCTCTACTCGCTTGTGCCGAATTTGCTTCACTGATTACGACCTTCCGTTATACTTGGAGTGGAGAATTTTCTCTGCTTGGTCTAAGGAAAATATTGTCGTTACTCCTGTTGGTTCTAATTGGGTAAAACGTCAGGAAAATAGAAATGATTGAGAACCTATTTTGTGAGGTATGTAGGAACTGCCACTTGGCAATATAGTGTACCTACAATAAATTAAAAACAAGGAAATTAAAAGTTATTATTTTTAATTCCCTTTTTTGTAGTTTCTGATAGTCCTGTTGATTTAACAGCTATAATAAATAATACCTGGATGTAAGGTGTAATTCTGTGGAGGTACAGACAACCACACAATGGTGGTAACAGCGACATAAAGGTGAGATTGTTACACTGTGGTTGACTTTAGTTTTTTAATATGAACTAGGTGATCCGGCGAACTTCGTACCGCCTCCGAATCGATAAATGTTATGTTAACCTATTATGCAAAACATCTTCAGAGTCATTGGGCATGATCTACCGAGTTATGACAACCTAGTACTTCGAAGGCATAAAAGGCTGAAAAGTAACATAACATTACGACTTATTTCCCCGAAGGGTTGGGCAGCGTAAGGGCCACAAATGTGGGTTTACCTTAACTACAGCCACATTTGGACAGTTATCAAGTCCCATGTAATAGTGGCAGACTCTATTGCCATCCACTGGGCACAATTCCAGACTGGGCTGCTGTTGAGAAATTCCAAATAGTAAAACCAAAAAGCAGCGTATCGAAAGTTGTCGAGACATTTGGACCACATTTAAAAGTACATACCACAAGTGTTAGGCTGCGTTTCCACCAGAGAACCAATAGAATCGCATCAAAGCGAAAAATGAAGCGATTCTATTGGTTCTTACAAACACATCCCTCGCTACGCATCCTCGCACATCTGGTGGAAACGCAGCCTTAGTCTACTTCTGCGTTCCACGCTTATTTTGTCTAATAAGCAGAAAGAAGTAAATAAAGTTGATTGTTGATTGGTAAAGTCACCTCAAATCATGTCTTTCTAGAAAAAGTCTGATTTCTTCGACAAAATGTACTTTATTGAAAAATCTGTGTTGATATAGTGTAATGAAATTCAGTACGTTTGCAGTAACGCGTTAGTTGCGTACAGTCAACCGCACCAACTAGGTAACAACTGCCTTCTGACCGCCCCTTTATTTCGTACCAGTAAGGGCGATTATTGAATTTAGTGTACACACGGCTACACATCAAGCTATAATTTATCCAGTTCACGCTGATCTCGCCACTGTGCGGAAATCCTATACAATGCGAAATCAGCCTATACTGGAAATGTATATCGTGATGTGTAGCCGTGTGTACTACTGACCTTCGGCGGACAGTACACAGTTTCAACACAGAACTGCAAACGTGTTGTTGATAATGAGACACCTCGTATACAATTATGTACATTACAACGATGCGACATGTACTACACAACCCCTTATGATGCATTCAGTAAAGGTCTATTAAACTACAAGCATAAACTAAAATAAAAAACCAATAAAAAATTCTACATCCATTATATTTTATCGTCATTAGTGTTGACAATTAAAATTAATACATTTCAATTGCGTTTGAGATTTAATATTTACTTTTTTTTTTACAATACAATTTACGAACCCAAACGTATGTTTTTCTTATTTGTTAAGACGTTCCATGCTCATCCATTATCTAAAATATATAAAGCTATGTTTACGTATTCGGCTTCAGCTTGTAGATAATGATTGAACATCGAAGTTTGAATAGTAAAAAATCAGTCTAAACGAAGATGCCTGCGCAATTGTTCGCCGTTGGTCCACAAGCTACTTCAATACTGTACCATCATCAGTTTCGGTCTTATATACTAACACAGGAACAAAATATTAACTTATAAATAAAGAATAGTACCTACTGATGTTTAATAAATTCAGTCAAATTTGTAAAATTAGCCAAACCTATATCGAGATTCCAAATAAGATAAGACTAGTTCTGTATAATTTTCAGTCAATTTCGTTTGGCATTCTCCCTTAAAATCTTGCAATTAAAGCTTATTCGAAATGTTAAATATCGCTGCAGTAGAGCAAAAACAAACACAACCTAAAGATATTCGCACCGACAAACACCACAAAAAGTAACCACAACGCAAGCATGCATGCTTTGTTCTAGTCCGCCCTATCAGAAGGCGACCAGCAGAAAGAAACGCCTGATATTTTAAACAAATAACTAAAGACAATTTTAAATATTGAGAAGACATTTGATCATGAATACTACATATACATACTTCATATACAGCAAGTTTTGCAATGCCTAAATAAATAATAGAACCAACTGTACATATGCGTTCGTTACGCACCCCACCCAAAAAATACTTAACACAGCCCGTCGATCTAGTCTTCTTGTCATGTCATGTCTTCTGTTCAATATCACAATAACACCAGTAGCTCATAGACCAACGACAAACAGGGCTGCACAGGTTTGGCAGTGGGTTTACGAAAAATTGAGTAATACATATTATACGATATTTAAGAATCACAATACAGTTAATACTTATGAATAGAACTTACTTAAGTCAAATATGATAAGCGGTGACGGACGCTGCGCACTACTGGGCCGGTGGCGCGCCTTATCGCAGCGGGAATTACTACAAGACGCGAACTTTACTCCCTCACGACACATATTATACACAAATGCTCCTACAATTAAAGGCGCGGCGCAGCTTATATAAGTGTTAACACCTAATGCCGCCGCGCTCTACCTGTATCAAACTTCACGTGTCCGCAAAAGAGCGCAACATCGACGAGTCTATAGTTAATATGACCTTACTAGGTCCCTACAAAATCGAATAGATAATACAGAAATATAATGGAATAGCATATAGTGCGTGGTCTGGCAACTCGTATAAAGCACCATGATCTGGCCCTTACGTACCAAAACAAAGAAATTATGCAAAGTTCGATAAAATACTACCACATAATATGTATGTTGTACGCTTACAGGAATGTCTAATAATAAAAGTTTCGCTCTTATATCTACGTGACTTACATTCAATAACTTTACTTATAGCAAAATTAAACTTAAGTAAACACATAGCCACTACACATGGCATCTTATCGTAGCAGAGTTCTCTTGGAATGATGCACACTAATAAAATTTTACAAAAGATCCAATACTGTCATTTTTAGTTGGTTTTATAAAGTTGCAGACTTGGTACAGTGAGATGCAATGGTAATGGTATAGTAATAAAAATCTACACAATAGGAGACTTGTCAAGGTCAATATTGTAGAGTAGTTAAGTAGTTGAACCTTGGGGCATTTGTTAAACGTATTGCTACTAAGTTACCTAAGTACAATTTAAGGTAATACGTTGAATGTGCTTCTCCTGACAAGTCGCAGTGTACGTCAGTAACGTATACATCGCGTCAGTAGTGCGCGCCGACCGTCACCGCGTGGTACACAGTGAAATTTCAATACACGTATAAACTAGGAAGTGATGTCAATTAGCGGGAAGCAACCTCAGTCTTGTCAATCTTCTGATGTGAACCAACAACGCTACGACGCCCTGCACTCATCCGCTCCTGGAAACAATGTTAAAATGGAGTATTTACTGGTTAAGTTTTTCTTACAATTTAATCTCACAGAAAAAAAAACCTATTGTTTATAACTTTTCTATCACAAACAATATCAAGATTATGAATGAGATATTATGTTATAAAACATTAAAAAAGCATAATACACAACAATGTAGGAACAACTAGTGAGTTAAAAAGTTGAGATTAATTTATATATTATGTAAACGATTGATATCAAGAATGATTATTTAGGTAAGACTCAAGAGGACCCAGTTAGGTTATGTGACCGACCGTCGCGAGCAGCGAGATGAAAGAAAATACAAAATGTTCTAGCGTTTATTGCAGCGCTTATGGTTTAAAGTCTACTAATTTACAATGGTTGCCATGATCTCACCATTGTGCCTTTTGTCAGAAACTCACAATGGCGAGATCATTGCAACATTTGTAAATTAGTAGATTTGCCCCTTAGCTATGTATAATTGTACATACTGATCGCCTGTACTCGCCCGATTGGTGTATAGCGATAACCTTACATGCTCATCTTTGCTTTGTCGCGACTGAAAAGACGTCACGTGACACTCACCGTACTATCTTATGCTTCCGTGGGCTGCTCTATCGGATCGTTGCTCGGCTCGTCAACAGCTACCGTCTTCACTTTCATGTCAGCTACATCTACGTCAGTACTCTTTTCAGTTTTGCCCTGATCCTTTTCAGCTGAGTCACCGTTTGCGCCATTCACTACCTCTTGCCTGTTTTCTATTGACAGTCGGGAACTTAATTCTTCCTCTTTGCTGGCAACTCCGTTTTGAGACGAGATTTCAGCATCGCCGTTGGTAGCTTTGCCGTTTACCTTTGCTTCTGTCGTTTCTTGTTCTTTCGGCTCACTCTCAGGCTTAGCTTCTTCAGGGACTTTTTGATTCTCCTTCGATTCTACAGGAGTTTCTAGAGTTTCCTTAATTGTCTCAGCAGGGGTCTCTTTCTGTTCTGGTTCTGGTTTTTTATCTTCAGCTTTCTTTTCTTCTGTGTCTATTTTTTTACCTGCTACAACTTGCTCTGTGGCAACTTCGGGCACTTCAGTTTTACAAGCATCTATTTCAGGTGTGCTGCTAACTTCTGTTTCCATTTCATTTTCAATTTTATCTGTTTCCGGTTTTGCTTCTTTCTCATTAGTCGATTGTTTGTTTTCTTCGCCCTCTGTAGTCTTAGGGCTACTACTGTCAACATTCTCCTTCGTTGCTGTAACTTCCGCAACATTTTCTGTGGGTTTCTCGTCTGGCGCGAATTTCGATGTATCATTATTGCCGACTTCCTGCTTCTCGATTTTATCTCCTTCCTCTACAGCCTTGCTCTCTGACGCCTGTTCTGCAGCTTTTAAAGCTTTCTCTTTCTCCTCACTCTGCTTCATTTCCATTTCCATTTCCGAATCTAATATTCTCTCAACAATATCATTTGTATCCAAATTTTCAGTCTCCATGGTTTCTTCGGCAATAGTGTTCAGTAAAGGTTTGACTGGTATGTTATCCAGGTTGGTGACATCCTGTACTTTGGACAATATTTCGTCACATTCCTTCTCGAGCACCTCTCCTACATTCTGCAGATCTTCCATTTCATTGGAAGAGGGTTCCTCGATGACGGGTTCGAGATCTTCGATCATTTCCGCTACTTCGTTCAGCTCCTCTTTGCCATTAGTCACATCCTTGATTTCTGTGATTACAGAAGCAGGAGGAGCTTCTGCGGGAACAGGTGCATCTTTGTCATCATTTTTTAGTTCGGCACTTTCTTTTGGCTCAGGAACAGTTTCTGAAGGTTCAGTCTCCATCTTTTCAGTCTCTGGTTTTTCAGTCTTATCACTACTCTCCTCAATAATGGGTTCAATGTCGCAGACTGGGGTATCAGCTATTTCATTTGAGTCAGTGACTTCTTCGACAATTGTTTCCACTTTTTCAGCCTCTACATCCATCTTAGCTTGAACAGCTTTATCTTCTTTACGGACAGGTAATACTACTTCCTCCACGTCCATTTTTTCTGGCTCATTGGATGCTTTTAGAGCGGGTTTTTCAGGTTCAGCCGCAACTGTTTCAGGTGCAGCTTTCTTTTCAGTACTCTCTTTTGCTTCGGACGTAGCTTCGGCTTTAGGAGGCGATTTGTTTTCAACGGGAGCTTTCGTTTCCGCTGGCAGTTCAACTTCAGACGCTTTCTCTTCAGATGGTGGTTTATCTTGACAAGTAACTTCTTTTTCAGAAGCTGTTTTAACATCTACATCCACATCGGTTTTCATAACTTTGGCAGGTTGGTCATCCTGTAATGACATAATGTCAATTATTAGTTTTTGTACAACATAATCAGCCTATAATGTTCCCACTGCTGGGACACAGGCCTCGCTTTCGATAAGAGAGAGTAGGCCGTAACCTACCACGCGGGGCCAGTGCGGGTTGATTTTTGTACAAACTATGTCCAAATTAAAATGTCCTATCTGGGCTTGGGTACTGAGAGATTTTTAATGAGTAGTGAGCATTACTGTTTTTCGTAAACAAAGTACTGGTTTTTTTTTTAAAAAAACGTTGCCCCACACTAGGAATGTCTCCTGTATTGTGGGTGCGTTTACAAACATTTAAACTCACATACACAAACGGCCAGACCCGGAACACTACTTGTAGGTCATACAAATATTTGTTCCGTGCGGGAATCGAACCCGCGACACGCAGCGCAGCAGTCAATCGCTTAACCACTGCGCCAACGCCAACCGTGCCATCAGTAGAATTTTTAACAAATAGTCTAACGCTCTAAAACAAAAACAGCCCTTATTCATTCAGATTTCTCCAATTCTTCATGGAATCCACTAACACACATTAACACTATGCTTAGGAAACGCATTTTTATAGAATACATATTTATCACAGATAGCATAATGTTGCAGTCCATTCCTATGATATTACCCCTTTTAGTACTTCAAATATAGAGGTAAAGTTTTAGAAACATAAGAAGTTGCAGCGCTTATGAAAGTTGTTTAAACTACTAAACAAGGGGTATATTCATAAACGATTATTAAAGTTAAGAGGTGTTTTAATGTCAAAAATGTATGGTAATTCAGTTGCTAATCTTTACTTAACTTTAAGCAGCGTTTATAAATAAGGGGGTAAATTGTTCAACAAATACATACATGTTTAATGTATAAATAATCCACACCAATACAATATTTACTGTCCAAACCATCACTAAAAACCCAAAATAAAAACATATAACAAATAATATATTTTGCAATATTTGAAGATCAAGATATTTTTAACTATGAATTGGTTTAGTAATTAGATATTTCCTAAGGATTGCATTTTCCTATTTTATCTTGAATTTAAAAACATTTGAAACTTTTCATTTCAGCACAATTTAAAAAAATCGTTTAGTATATCTGATCCATTGTTTAACGATTGTGGAGATTGTAAAATGTATAAGTAATGTAATTTGGTTTAGGGAAATATCCTGAATGTGAATAATTTGAAACTACATTTTTTTTCTCTTAAAATTTTATTTTATACATAAATGTTAGTTACCAATAGTTACTATTTATCAGAGGTGCCTGAAGCTTAAAAAAGCGTAAAGCCTCATTTACACGATGCAAGTTTCTTGCTGGTAGCATACAATAAAATTAAAGCAACCAATTCATAACACCTTTTAGGCGATGCAACTTTTATTGTTGTTGCAAATAAATTCAACCATGTAAATCAGGCTTGATGGTTCCTGTGAACAATGGCCTACCAGATTCAAAACTATATTCATCTACTTTCCTGTAGTAATTATCCGAGCTTTATTATTAATAGTTGAGAAATTATGTTTTTAAGAACAAAAGAAATTGTGCAATAGAAAAATGAGTATCTATAATTCGACTTATAATTGTATTTAGTAACTTGACCGTTGAAGGGTTACTAGATTTTGACAAAAAAATATATAGTTAGGTGGTATAAGAATAAACAAAAGAATTAACTTTAAATTATGTACTTCTTTATAGCTCGTCTTAAAAATATCATATGCATTATAAAAATTAGTTTTTCAGTAGTAAGGTAATTCATTAAGTTTCTTTCTATTTGAAATTGAGAGTTAGAAGAAATTAAAAAAGGAAATTACTTTTATTAATAAATTACTAATTATTTCTTATATTCCACATCTTACAAATGATTTTTTTAAGTTTTATAACGAATGATAAAATGGTTTCATTTTAAATTAAACCATTTTTATCATTCGCTCTTTACGAAAAACCGTTCATTACCTCAACACTTAGTTTTAGTTTGGTAAGGTAATTTTTTTTTTTTTTTGAACTGTCAAATTACTGAATACAATTAAAAGTCTGACTTTATTTAGCATCCAATGCGTACAGGAACCATTACAAAAACCATTCACCATCTATACACGTACTCACCTGCAGGTAGGTCGGCGAGTCTAGTTGTCTACACAGATATAACTACAAGTGCATGCATAAGGCGTGCTATGGCGGGTATCGGGTATCAGCGGAGGGGCACCTGGGCGTCGGGCTTGCGCTTGTTGGGGTTGGCGAGGGTCGCCAGGCTGTACAGCACGGAGAACGACGCTGCTGCGTCGGCGGGCAGCGCGGCGTTACCCTCGCGGCTCACCAGCGCGGTCTGCATGCCTGATGTACGCGCAGCCTCCGCCTCTGATGATCAACACGTCGCTTCAATTTTGAATACAATCTTTAAATAATTTACTGTTAAATTTTGTTGCTACAAACCTACTCATTCTCTACATAGCCTCCTCCCAACTGTGTTTGCCTACCTGACCTCCACAACCCAATTACTGGGTAATATAGTACCACTCTACGTCTTCCGGTACGCGGTCGGAAGGAGGAAGAATAGAAAGGCCTCCCACAAGGTGGACCGATGACCTTGCGAAGACCGCGGGTATCCGCTGGATGTGGGAAGCACAAGACCGGTCGAAGTGGAGGAGCCTGGGGGAGGCCTATGTCCAGCAGTGGACGTCTTTCGGCTGATATGATGATGATGATGATGATAGTACCACTTGGTAAGATTGGTTGTCAGTCTTTCAGGCTTCTAGAATCCCACAATTGATGGTCTCTGATCTAAAAATTACAGCTGGGACAAATAGATTACCATGCTTACCGAGGCACGGAGTAGTGTTTTCGTTAGCCACGAGGCTCATAAAGCTAATATAATATTATGGCAGTGGTAGCATGGTTAACATGTAAATGCAGTATGATTTCTTTGCAAACATGTAGCTACTCATATACTTTATTGGAATCCATAGTTCTAATACTAAAATCAGGTAACGCCCTCTTCAGACATGGGGTAGAACAAGTCCTGACAGCCTGGATTACCAACATGCTTGGCCAACGAATGGTTCGCCTTGAGGATGAGCAGCAGCTGGCCATGATAGCCAGAGGCTGCCCCCAGGGAGGGGTGCTGTCCCCCTTCTATGGAATCTGGTGATAAATGACCTTATCATCAAACTCAACGCCAATCATTACTTTACAATAGGTTATGCGGGACAACCTCGCAATCCTTGTTTCGGGAAAGGTTACGGGAACAATCTGTAACCTCACTCAGCACAACGTATAGTTGACAGATGATGCAGGGAATTTGAACTATCAGTGAACCCCACTATGGTAAGGAAATCAATCAGGGATGAACATCACAAAATATGATTGGACCTAAGTGAGTGCAGGCAGGCTAAGGAAGCACTTCCTATGATCGATGCCCGCCTCACCAAACAGGTTCTCCGTCTAAACACAGCTGCGTACAGTTACAACAGCTGTAACTGGCCATGGATCACTTAACAAACATCTATTTGTCATAGGAGTAACCGACAGACTATGCAGGGCCTGCATGCAGGGCAACGAGACGGCAGCTCATGTGCTGTTAAACTGCCCGGTGGTCGCTTAATACAGGGAAAAATACTTCAATAACCCAGGTACCCTACGTGAGATTGTTATCAATAACAAGGCGATGCTGGCCTTTCTCGAGGAGCTGGGGTAAATCGAATAACTGATTCTCCCCACCCGTACGCAAAATACGCGATTTGATGTGGACTTGTGGGAAACAGCCGTCTCACCTATTGCCTATTATTACTAAAACCAAACACACCTTTAACAATGTCAGTTAAGAACAGTATCTCTTCAGGCTTGCAGCCGATCTTCTCAGCGATAGCAGTGTAGCTGGCTGCCTCCTGTTTGGCACCGACGGCGGTGTCGAAATGACCGTCAATTGACTTCAACATGTCCCCAGCCAGGGATTGGCCGAAGAGAAGCTTCTGCGCCTGGACGGAGCCCGACGAGTAGATGTAAACCTTCTGGCCGTCCACAGAGCGCCACTGGTCCAGGGCGGGAGCCACATCGTCGTACACACTGGAATATTGAAAAGAAATATTCAGAGCTGAAGAATGATTATAATACATTTACGGTTGGCAAATTGATAGCAAAAACCATTTAACTATGCAGAGTTTTTTGTCACAAAATAAATTATTTAATACCTTAAAGTGATAGCTTTTTATATAATTTTCAATATAATACTAAGTGCTGTTAAATAAATTACAGACATTTACACACATGACAAATTTAACGAAACATACTATTGTAAAATATAAGAAGTTTTGAACACAAATAAGAAAAAACAGAAACACAAGTTGGTAATAGAGCAATCCTGAAAGAGACATTATATTATTATAGGAATACTGGCACTCACTAGGAAGTATGGTACAAAAGAAAATAAGAGCTATCGTTAGCAGAATAAATTATGACTAGCGCCATAGGTCGTTGACTTATAGTAGTCAAGGAAAACTTGTCGGAAAATGTTCATGAATTGATCCGGAGAAACATTATTCAGAAATAGACCAATACCATTATCTATATGTACATTAATAATATATGACGCATAAACGTTGTACCCCTTTTTACAAAAATTACGCGACTTAAAGTTATGAAATTTGGAACAGTTGAATGTTTATGTGGAGAAGGAGCGCAGAAAGCTAATAATTTTGATTTTTTATTAAAATTTCAATAAATCATGGTCGTATACAGGATAAGTTTTTAACCAGTGCGCAAACTGTAACCATGAATTCAGCATATCATTCTAGACCCCTCAGGGCAGAAATTTTTCGTCGGATATACAATTAAAAAATCAGCTGTTTCATAGAAAAGTGCAATAACTACGCGGTCAAAATGTATGGAACAGCAGATTTTATTTGTATAACCGACAAAAAAATCAGTGCTGTGTGTGTTACAGTTCGCGCACTGGTTAAAAATTTACCCTGTATAGACCACTGGGCGACTAGTTTGTAATCTATTTATATAAAAATGAATCGCTGAAATGTATGTACGCGCATAACTTCCGAACGACTGCACCAAATTGGATGATTATTTTTTATGTGTTCCTTATTGGTAGGACAAGGTCTGTGTAGCTAATGCCAATTCAATATTCATAGCTAAGACAGGACAACGTCTGTCGGGTCAGCTAGTTACATATATAAGTTTACACGAAATGAAATGCGTCATTAGCACCCCAAAACAATAATTTACATTTCTTCTTTAGTTTACCAGTTCGAAGTAATAGTACGTAAGTGTACTTATACATTTACATACTGGACCTCAAGGTTGCATGGAGAACTAAAAACGTACTACCTTTTTGAAAGGCAAACAGGAATAAGAAATAAAACATCAGATGAATGCCACGACTGTGTTATATTTTATGAATGTACCGAGTTCAATATAATAATAGGGTATTTTCAAATTTATTGAAAACTATTTTAATTTGAAGATTGGGACAGTATATTTAACTGAAAAATTAAAATAAATTTATTTAAATCCATTTTATCAAAAAACTATTGAAATTCAATTTTGTTTTCGTTGTTTTGAATATACCGCCAAAACGCTCCTGACGATGACTTTTTATCACGTGACATCGTGACGCCAGCTTTGTGTAAAAAGCACCGGTACAAATACTTAGTTTGACGCAGTTTTAGAAGTATTTGTGCACAGAGGCACCGCACACCAGTAATATCACTTTCTATCCATTAAAAATCTTGATAATTATAACCTCGACATTCACTTGTTTACTTACTCACTACTTTGGTTTACACAAAGTTGACGTCACGTGATAAAAAGTCATCGTAACGAGCGTTTTGGCGGTAAATTCAAAACAACGAAAAATAAAATTGATTTAAATCGTTTTTAATTGAGAAAATGGATATAAATCAATTTACTGTTATTTTTCTGTTACATATTTCGTCCCAATCTTCAGTTTAGAATAGTTTTTAATAAATTAGAAAATACCCTATTGAGGTAGATGTAAAAATAAAGTAAAACTCGAATGTAACTCACTGTCCCTTGATGTCTCCCTTGTCGTATCCTTGCTTCCAGATGAGGCCTTGCAACTGCTTCAGAGCGCCCACCTTGCGGTCCGAAGACATCTGCCACTTGACGCTCTTCACCAGACCCTCGATCTGATCCTCCTTGGACGCGTCCTGAAAAACAAGTTTTTATAAGAAATATGAGCAATGTCTATGAGTGTAATCTGTGCAGTGATTTCTTTCTCAAGGTAATGCAACACGCCGTCGGCTACTTTTTATCAGAGACCCCGGCCTTTTGTCAGTCTACGTTAATGCGCGTCCACTGCTAGTTTATTCCTTGTCTCACGTCATTCCTTGTCACCATCGATAAAGATCTGATCGGATTTTAATCTTTCCGAATAAGATCGTTTTTTGCAGAACCATCTCCGTTAAGCTCTACGGCACATCGCCATTTCCGCAATTCAAGAGAAAAAAACAACGGTAGCCCTTATAACTCTGAACCGGAACATCGCTGAAACGAAGTAACGTGACCCCAAGAAGTGACCAGTGGCCGGTTTAAAATCACAGTTCCGGCTACGCCCCAATTCGAAATAATCATGCTCGCGATGGAATCTGTCGAGTGCAGACAATTGAGCCAGATCGGTATTCCACTTAACTTATATGTGCGTGATAGCTATATCGATGACGGAATTGAATTTTCTGATGACTTACGATTTCTTTTTTTTTTTCAATCCTTGCTAATCCTACTTCATACTAAATATTTTAAACGTGAAAGTTTGTATGTATAGATGTTTGGATGATTGTTACTCAATCGCGCAAAAACTGCTGAACGGATTTGAATGAAATTGGGCACACAGATAGTTTATATCCTCGATTAACATAAAGGATAGTTTTCATCCCGGTAGTAAGTCCTCGTGGCATAATTTCCGACCTCAATGTTTCCGAATCTATGTTACCTATTCACGTCTTAACTAGCTGCTGAACCGATTGTTATGAAATTTGTCGGATAGGTAGTTGGAGAGAGCAAGGGACTTGGAGAAGGACATAGGCTACCTTCACCCTCCGGTTATTCGTTTATAAAATAAATATATGAAATACCACATACATATACTTGTTTTATCCACTGCTTTTATAAAGCTTGTATATTGGTTGTTGCAAGTATTCAAGTTCCGTCTTTTGTCTAGAAACGCTGGAAACGGATCGAGCACCACGCCCTAAATGGCGAAGGCGACTCGGTCGCTAGACTGAATTAAAACTTAAGCTATAATATAACCAATGGTTATGACATTGTAATTTTTTTTATCGGTGGACCCATTTTTAGTCAGCCACCTAAAATCCCAAATGGTCACAAGGGCGACTCTTGAGCGTGAGATCGTAAACTCGAGTCTTTTTTTTTACTTAGTGCTATGACTTTATTATTTATATTTGAAAGAATGCCAATAACACTCAGACTCAATTCCGAAATATAATTATACTCCTCTTCTGGATATTCAATCACGTAGTAGGTCTTTTAGCCGAAATCACAAGCTTTAAATAATTGATTTTGTTTTTAACCATGAATCCATCTTAATAGGGTATTTTCCGATTTGATAAAGACTATTTTAATTTGAAGATTGGGACGATATATTTAACAGAAAAATAAAAATACATTTATTTACATCCATTTTCTCCATTAAAAACGATTAAAATCAAATAAATTTTTCGTTGTTTTGAATTTACCGCCAAAACGCTCCTTACGATGACTTTTTATCACGTGACATCGTGACGTCAGCTTTGTGTAAACAGCACCAGTACAAATACTTAGTTTGGCGCAGTTTTAGAAGTATTTGTGCACAGAGGCACCGCACACCAGTGATTTCACTTTCAATTCATAAAAATCTTGTTAATTGTAAACACGACACTCACTCGTTTACTTATTAACTACTTTAGTTTACACAAAGTTGACATCACGTATTAAAAAGTCATCGTAAGGAGCGTTTTGGCGGTAAATTCAAAACACCGAAAAAATAATTTGGTTTAAATCGTTTTTAATTGAGAAAATGGATATAAATCAATTTACTTTTATTTTTCTGTTACATATTTCGTCCCAATCCTCAAATTAGAATAGTTTTTAGTAAATTGGAAAATACCCTATCGTGTAGACGTACTCCTATAATAAAGTTCGTAAAACAAACCTTATTATTTATTGTAGAACAAAAATATCAAAGTTCCATGACCTCACTCTGATAAAAGAAGTAATGTCAATGCCACGCCAAAACAAACACGTTTCCGAATTGTAAAAGATGACGAATAAGAATACATTACCCGTCTAATGTATTCTTATGCTAATAAGGTAATTGAAGAAACAAAAATTGAAAATGCATGACTCTGACGACCCCACTAGCGCGATTTTTATTTGTTAGATGGATTTTCGGAACATAAATACATAATATACTCCGTTTAAAATAACATTAGTCGTTTAAAAACCTTTTTTACAGTCCGTTCAACTGATTTTGACTTCTATTGCGTTGGTAGCATGATACATGGCATCTGCAGTAAACAGTTGGTATTAATGGTATTGTTACCACTTTTTTGCTTTTTATTGCCAATGGCATTTTTATTCAATGGCAATTTCTATTCCGTAGGCATTAGGATGGCATGATGCCATCCTTATACGAAATAAAGATTAACATTCTAGACACCCCCCCCCCCTCCCGCAGCGTAGAAATTTCTTGTCGGTTATACAAAAAAGGTCAGCTATTTCATAGAAAAGTGCAATACGTACGCGGTCAAAATTTATGGAACAGCTGATATATTTTTTTACACTGGGGGGTCTACAATGATATGCTGAATTCATGGTTACAGTTTGCCCACTAAAAACTTCTCCTGAAATTTGTTTATCACCTGGAGGCGTAGGGAATGCAATACTAGGGATCCTGAAATACCGGGATCCCACATGCAAAATGCGGTAGTAATCTCGCTCCTGTCTGCAGCAATCATGGTCAAGAACAACATGTCCACGTATTCATTTGGCACTAGTCGTACAAGACTACAAAGACGGCAAAGTGGCAGTTTGATTGATAGAAATGACCTAGGTACCTCTCCTGGAATAGTAACAACTCCGTCGACGCTCTTCTCCTTGTCTTCAAGCGCCAGTTTCCTGAGCGCCGCGACCGCCTCCTTCACATCCTCTGCTTCCCAATGGTCGGTCAGGAAATCCTTCACATTTTCCTCGGCGTACGGGAAAAGCTTGTCCTGTAACAAAGAATTTAAAACCTTTAGACATAATACTGGCTGGTAGTGTTGGGATTTTATCCGGATAAATACTCAAAATGGATAAATACTTATAAATATCCGTTTTTACTTGAGTATTTATCCAAAACAGCGGATAAATACTATATAAAGTTTTCGTAACGTACAGACGCCAGCAGGTCAACCTACCCCAAACTGTCAAATTTTCCCAAATGAACATAAACCATATTCTTAGGGAATAAAGTTGAAAATCTATCAAATAAATTTGACAGATTGGAGTAGCTTTATATGCTGGCGTCTGTACATTTTGTGATTTTACAAAAAAAGGATTGAAATGAATGAAAATGTGACAATATAGATTAGTACCACAGTATAAAAATCATACAGTAGTTCGACGCCTTTAATCTTTGGTAAAATGCCGACATGGTCTAGAGACAGTAACGCATCGGCCAGGGTCGTCACAAGTAAACAATATTTTTGAAATTATTTATTTATTGCAGATCAACATCGATAGCAGTATTGATGTTAATCTGCAATAAATTTACTTCGGAATTGACACCCATATCATATTATAAATACATTTAAAATGACGTCCGCCATCTTGGATTTCGAAAAAGAATGGCTTTTTCGTAACAAGCACCCCAATTAAACTTAAAATTGGTACCGATTCTCTTGTACAGAGGCCAGCACATCAACCTACCCCAATCTGTCAAATTTCTTGGATAGTTTTTCAACTTTATCACAAAGGAATAAGGTTCATGTTCTATTGGGCAAATTTGACAGTTAGGATAGGTTGACCTGCTGGCGTCTGTACACCGAACTAACTAAACTATAACTAAAATTCCTTACTTTTGACTATGAGAATCTTAACGCTATCCTGCAAAAATATCTCTAAATTTTGACACAACTAAAATCGAATTTCTCGCACGTGGTATGTTTTGGCTTCGCAACGTGGTACTTGTTTGCCCTACCCCGTGATTTTTTTTAGAGCCAGAGGCGCGCAGGGGCTGCAGCCTCGACGTGATTTATATGGAATTTTCACTTTTTGTATGGAAAATATGAAAAATTATTACCCACATGTTGAGTTTTAGAGGTGTATGAGTTTAGTAAAGGGGGTCGAAATTTCCATTATTTTTGCGATAGGACACACCATTTTCGAGATATAAACAAAAGAAGAGAAAAAAAAAACAGTACTATTTTTGCACCAGAACTCAAGGTGTTGCTGTGAATTTTAGTTTTTGACAACAAATTTTATTCCACACCTACTTAATCGAGATTAAAAATAGTCAGATTTAGTTAGACAACCAAAATTTTAGGTTGAATAGAACAATGAAATTGACAACAACAGAATACCAAAATTGCCATTTTCACTAAACTCAGTGCAATCTTTGTGCTGTCAAACTAAAATATAGTTAAGTTGTGTCACTTTAGTCAATTTCCGAATGGGAAATCGTCGTTTGACAGGAATAAACTAAATTTTGGTGATTTTTAGTCTAGTTTAGAGAATTTTGTGACAACAGAATCGGCACCATTGACACCCAAATCAAATCAAATTATAAATAAAACGACGTCCGCCCTCTTGAATTTCAAAAAGGATGACTTTTTCGTAACAAGCACTCCAATTAAACTCAAAATTGACATCCATATCTTATTATAAAAAATAATGTCCACCATCTCGAAATTTACCCTTAGTAAATAATAAAAAAGTCCAACACTTTCACATTTACAATATTAGTAGGATTTCCAAACAGATGCCCTGTGCGATAACCTGTGCCTAACCTTTTTTTACCGTACGCCGGTCGGCCATTTTATTAGCGTAATCAACGTGGCACGATATTTATAAATATTTTTTTTTAACTGCACTCTACAATAACAAAACAGATTTATTTAACTTTCTTCTGTACGTGGAAGCTGATGAAACCGCAGATCTTTATTTATACGAGATGAGGACTTGCAATCACTCACAGCACACGTCGTATGTACCACCGCACTATTGCCCTGTCTAGACGGCTTCGTCGGACGACTGTATGATTTTTAGACTGTGTTAGTACTGTACTTTATTGGTCACTTGAACAATTAAAAAACCCGAAATTAACAATAATTTCACTACATCATGAGTACAGTTCGTCAATCACCGACGCCGTTTTTTTTTTCTTCTTTTGGATTCACAACGTAAGTACTTGTTTGCCCTACCCCGTGAACTTTTTCAGAGCCGGAGGCGCGCATGGGCGGCAGCCTCGACGTGTTTTATAAGGGATTTTTCACTTTTTGAATTAAAAAAAAAAAAATACCTTCATGTTGAGTCTTAGTGGTTTATGTGTGCTTTATAAAGGGGGTAGAAATTTTCGTTATTTTTGCGATACGACACACAATTTTCGAGATATAAGCAAAAGAAAAAAAAATACAGTAAGTACTGCTTTTGCATCTGAAGTCGAGGTGTTAGTGTGAATTTTAGTTCATGACAACTAATTATATTCCACACCTTTAGGCCTCTCCCAAGCTGTGCCACAACACCCCATCCCAATGCCCCCCTATGTTGGTAACTCAGATTCTTTTCCGAATAATTTCAGTTCTGATTTTATTCTTCAAAGAAACTCCGAGCAAAGCCCGTCCCATTGCGCGCTGAGAGACGTTGATGAAATTCTGGACCAGCCCAACTGTCGGTGTCAACGTTTGTTTGGCACCGTATGTTATTATAGACACGCACTGGTTGAAGACTTAGTCTTCAAATATTGCAGGATAGACGACGAGAAGACTTGACGAAATTTCCCAAACGCTGCCCCCCAACCAAACTGTATCCTTCTGTCGGCTTCTTTTTCAAAGTTGTCTACCAAGACGGATGACTTGCCCTTAGAAGACATACTCGGCAAGACGTGCTAGTTGTACATGACTTTCATCTTGTCCAAATTCATGCAGAGGCCCACCCGCCGATAGGCTCCATTCAGGCTACGCAGCATCTGGTTTAACCGTCCTAGCTTCTCTGCCAGTCTGCCATTATTACGATGTCATCGGGCAAAGCAAAGGTGTGACATGTACTCGCCGTTTACGTTGATACCCAGTCCAGTCCAGCGTCTTGAAAACGTCCATTAACAAATTAGTAAACATTTTCGGGGATATCACACTCGAGCAGTTGGTTGGGCCTGGTTTTCTGATCCTGGATCTGGTCTACGGTACTTAAGCCTTTTCGAAAATCGGGTCTTCTGGCAAGATAGTTTGTGACGACTTTCGAGAACAGCTTGTATACGTGGCTCAGAAGTGAGATGGGTCTATAATTCCTGAGCAAGCTTTTCTCAACTTTTTTGAAGAGAGCCACCGCACCTCTGCTCCACGCGTCGGGCGTGGTACCCTTTTGGATGACAGAGTTAAAGAGACTCCCTAGCTCACTCTGGTCTGGAGCCTCGCCAGCTTCGCTTTAAACCTTTTCATTTCAGTGCACCATGGGCCAGCAAATTAATAGTTCGTGCTGCGCAGTTTAAGGCTCAACATCTGTTACTAACCGAAAAGCCTTTCGCAGGTTTCTAGCGTTGTCACCAACAACCACAATAAACTTTTCTGCTCCGTATTTTTTCATGACTTTTAGAACTTCTACACAAGAGATATTCACTTGTATCTGTGGCGATTCTGTACACTCTGAACAAAGAAAGATTCTAAAAAAGTGATATTCAAAGAGCATGTTCTATTAGTGACAGTGGGGCTCCTGACACAATTACAGCCCTGGCAAATGACATCAGTACTAAATCTATACATACAGGTAAATAAAATTGGAGTAACTGTTTGTAATATTGAATTAACCGCTTTTTTACTAAATGCATATGGATGTATACACGGTACAAATATCAAAATAACATTTTTTTTTTTATTTGTGGCTGTCTGTTTGTTCCGGAAAATCTCTGAAACGGCTGGACCGATTTTGAAGGGGCTTGCACTGGCTGATGAAATAAGGTGATGTAATAAGGGGTAACTTAGGCTACTTTTAGTTTAGAAATGTAATGTATTAATGTTTATTAACGTACTACCGGGATTTATCTGTTTAGATAATACAGATAAAGCCCGGTAGTACGTTCCCGTGGGATAATTTTCCACCTCCACGCGGGCGAAGCCGCGGGCAACAGCGGATAAAAATGAGTTTTTTTTTTTTAATTAGTTTTATGGCCTGGTTTCAGAGACCTTTTAGCCAAGTCTTTATTATGAACGTATTCTAGTCATAACAAAGTTATTGTAAAGCGGTAGGAACTTTACAATAACCTATTAGGAGTTTTTGGGGGAACACGAAAAGTCCACGTTAGCCACTTCACCTTCACTACACTTGTGCACTCACACGTAACTAAATTGGATAATTCACTACCAAAATTATACAATTTAATTCGCTATTTCACAAAATTTAATGATAATGAAAATTCATGCGACATGTTCCCACTGCGATCCCGCCAAAAACTCATAAAAATGAGTAAAAACGAGTATTTACAGATACCCATTTTTGATAAATAGGTACAAGGGCGACACTGAAAGCTTTTAGAACTGGCCACTTGTAAACGATACAATTAAAAAATAGGTTCAAATTTTGAAAATGGAAGTCTGCCAATATTATTGTGTATAAATTTTATACATTTGTCAGTTGTTTACGATTTGGCGGCAAATTGAAAATCGTCTGTCACGTCAGCATGAATTTAACGCGAGAAAATATTGTACAATGATTTTTTTTGACTTACGATGTAATAAGTCAACAAGAAAGTTACGATAGACTTCGATTGGCCTTTCACGATGAAGCCCTATCTCGTGCCACTGTTTACAACTGGTTTAATGAGTTTTAAACGTGGTCGTACTAATCTCACCGATGATCTGCGTGAGGGACGGCCTTCTATGGCGACGACTGAAGATAACATCAGTGTTGTGCGGCGTATGATAGAGACTGACAAAAGAGTGACTTATCAGCAGATTCGGACAAGCTTAGGCATCGATATGAGTCAAGTGCACAAAATCCTCCATGAACATTTAGCTGTCCGGAAGCTTTGTGCCCGGTGGATACCTCATAATTTGACAGAGGCCCAAAAACTCCGTCGTGTTGATTGGTGCCGTGAAATGGTGCAAAGATTTAACGGAGCTGACTCAAATGCTGTGTTCGACATACCTACTTACGGGTGAGGAAAGCTGGATTTATTGTTATGATCCTGAAACTAAGAGGCAGTCTGCTGTGTGGGTGTTTCCTTCCGAGGAGTTGCCAACTAAAGTGAAGAGAGGTCGAAGCGTGGGCAAAAAGATGGTGGCCTCGTTCTTCGGAAGGACAGGTCATTCCGCAACTATTGTTTTAGAGGATCGAAAAACAGTTACTGCAGAGTGGTACACTTACAATTATTGTTTGCCACTTGTCTTGGAAAAAGTTCGGGAGAAACGACCTCTCAGTCGGAACCTCCTTCACCACGACAACACCTCGTCAACACACCGCCAAGCAAACAATCGACTACTTGGCGACGTCCGACGTGGAAATACTGGATCACCCGCCCTATAGACCCGACCTCGCACCTTGCGATTTTTATTTATTTCCGAAAATAAAAGAAAAACTTCGAGGAAAACGTTTTATGGACACCGTGGAAGCAGTGGCTGCGTTTCAAAATGCCGTCGAAGAGACCCCTAAGGATGAGTGGGCAAAGTGCTTTTCTCAGTGGTTCCATCGGATGCAGCGATTTATTGATGTAAATGGACACAAAAGATATAATAAATTTAATAACTTGCTAGTTTGTTCAGTTTTTGATTTTCTAAGAACTTTCAGTGTCACCCTCGTACTCTAGTATTTATCCTCCGAGTATTTATCCACTGTCCATCACTACTGGTTGATGATGGATTTGTTATCAATGTATACAAAAATAAATGTTTCACAATTTGGGACGCGACAAACTAGATGCTGCGCAACCTTATAGGTAGGTACATCGTGTCGAGTAAATTGTGACAATTATTATCAACTCGTATTGTGAGAACTCTCACAAAATAGCAATAACTCTCTAATCTGTGTACACTTTCACAGTATCTTGGATGAAAAATACTTCAGTGATTACTGTTTCATGACAATAAATACAAAGAAAATTCATCAATTTTTAAGAGAAATCATAACCATTGAAACAACCCCTGGTTTCATCTGAATGGACCGTCCTGAATGCCTATCCATCAAGAAATTGGTTCATTAAGGAACGCTGGAGAAGTACCTACTTACCTACTATATCTAAGGATGCAGTGGCGTAACTAGTAAAGTTGAAAGAGGTGCAGTCTGTTTGCTCTCTGACAGAGGTTAATGTTATGCCAACAACCTACCGGCACCGGCCTAAAGTCAGCGAGAGGATTTCAGGATATTAAGGGGCGTCCATTAATTACGTGAGACGTTTGAAAGGGGGAGGGGATCACGTCGAATCTTACTCAATCTCATATTTTTTTTCACAAAGAAACAATGTAAAATTGCGAGAAAACCGGGTTTAATTAAGTAAAACATGTTTTCCGCCAATATGGCTAAATCCTAAAAAAGTATTAATTATCGCGGTTATGCGAACGCCACAAACTAGCACAGTAGTTCCTCGATTGTTAAACCGCTACCGGGCAGCCGCCCGAGCCAGCCAAACGCAATGCATGAATCCAACACAAATAAGCACAGATTAACGTTTTTACACTAAAAATACGCAATTTGAAATATCTCACTAGAGCGGGGGTGGGGGTCGAAAAATTGCCAAAATTGCGTCACGTAAACGGCTGCCCTCTCAAAAAATGGCTGAAAACAGCATGCAGATGAAACCACTTTTCGTCGACATTTACAAAGAAATTACATTTGAAAATAAAATTTATTAATCTACATAATATGATACGTCATTTGGTTTAGGCATAACTTTTCTATGGGTATCAAATAATAAGAAAAAAATACACCGAATCACCTCCAAATCGTTGAGATGAAACTATTTTACTCCTAAATTTTTTAACAAAAAGAGTAAAAAAAAATGTCTAGTGCTTTGCAATACATAGGAAAATGATTTGGTTTTGTTACTTTTTACAAATATGTATTATTTTTGTTATAATAAATTAAAAATGCGATCGATTAAAGACTGCACGGCTACATCACCCCGCACTCGCCCACAAATGTAGTGCGCCCAAATGCTGAAGGTCCTTGGCGTGTATACAAGCCTTAATGGACGCCCCCTTATCATATAATGCTGAAAAAAGATTGCACGGTCTGAGGGACCTCGCGTAACAAGTTTCACCAAGTCATAAAAAAAAGCTTACAAAACAAAAGACAACAGACTCCCGGAAAAACATTACAAAGTTAAAAATTACTTCAATATCGGAAGTCAGTGACTGGATATGTATTTTATTAATTTCTTGTGACCGCCTTCCGAAATTAAAGTTTTTTTTCACTTTCTAGTGTTTTTTGGAAGTCGGTTGTATTTTTTTTTAAGTTTTATTTTTCACTTTTTAGTTATAGTACCTATCCCACACCACTTCGAAATTTCATCATCTCTGGGGTCAAAACAATGCATATTTATGCGATAGCAATAATCGCGGTTAATTTGTTGTCATTTTTTGAAGAGTTCCGTTGTCTGTCTCCGAAACGCATCATCACCTCTATATGAAATTTAAATGAGACTGACCATTTCGGAATAGACCCTTATTGAACAAATCCGTCTATATACGACGCAGCTATGCCCGAACATACATAAAAAAAGAAAAATATATTTATTTATAAACCTGTCGAATTGATAACCTCCTTCTTTTTGAAGTCGGTAAAAAAATTCATCTGTTTCATAGAAAAGTGCAATACATACGTGGTCAAAATGTATGGAAAAGCTGATTAATTATAACCGGCGAAAAGTTTTTAGACGAACATATATTATAACCTCCTCGTTTATTTGAAGTCGGTTAAAAAATAGTCTTTACAGACTATTCTTTTCAATTCATCACTTATTCGATCGAAAATATTTTAACTAACCAAACAACCTAGGCACTGAATCGAAAGGGGATTGCTAATCCCCTATTCGTCCGTCTTTTCGAGTCTCGACAGCAGCCCATTGACTCGCTCCAGCATCGTCCATGCAGCTGCCATTAAATAATTGGAGGGTCATAACTTGTTCTTTACAACTTTATGTGACCTTTACAAAAATAACAGTATCACGTAAAATAACGATTTCAGAACAGCATCGATTTGTTTTTTTATCCCAGGTTTCACAGCAATTCTTCTAAGATAGAAAGTTTGAGCAAGATTAAAGCATAGTCTGATTTCTATACCTACTTGTTCAATAGCAATAGCAATTTCAATTAAGCGGTGGATCCATTGATGTCAATGGCGGCAGAAGTGACACGCTCCCAATAACTGTTTCTGCACTAATTGGAACTAGTTAATCATTAACCACGATACCTATACATAAACTATGACAGTGTAGGGTGTTACTAGGGGTTAAATACTTAATGAAATTGAAATGATAACGTTTTGGAAACCCTGAGAAGTGACTTACTGGTTCGATTAACGTACTTGCTGTCTCAATCTTTTTATTATTTATATTTTTATATACTTTATAATGTAAACCAGAAAATGCGTAATAAAAAAATACAATTATCAATCTTCCTTTTTTATACGGGTCCCAGTAGCCTTGCACTTTCGCCCGCATACGGATACCTATGTGGGCAATGCAAACAAGCGACCAGTCAACGGTTAAAGTCTCGTCCAGCTTCGTCGGTTACCGAAAAATTAAATACGGATGCCCGAACCAGCTTTCCTAGCAACCAGTGCTCCGCTGATCGTCACAATGAGAGCGAATTTCATCATAAGACACTCATCTCGTCAGGGGTGTAAATGAACGAACGTTTTGCGTGTTGGAATTCGGGTCAATTCTTTCATTAATGACTAAGTGAAACTGCTTCTTAAGTCGTCAACTCTGATCATTTAGCACTAAATCAATTTCCTGCTAAACGTGTATTGTGTGCTTAGGCACACGACTAAACTATTTACTACATACACGTCTTTAAATTCGACACTACGCTTATGGGAACGGCACAAATAAACCATGTGGAATAGATCGGCCAGTTCACGGTAACGGCGCCGGCATAGCTCTACATTAGCAAAGCACGAATAGACAGTTGCTTCTGTGTCAACTGCCTAGTGCACATTCCCTTATCCACGACAAACGTACCACAGGTATACTACGTTTAACATTAAGTAAAAATTTTATAGTCCTGTAGATCTATCTTTTCTTTCGCCCTTTTAATTCGAAGACATGTGATATCCACCAACCCTCACTGGGCCCGCGTGGTGGATTATGGCCCACTCCATCTCACAGAGAGGAGGCCTGTGTCCCAGCAGTGGGAGAGTAAAACACTGATTATGCTATCTATCTTTTCTTACGCTTGTTAGGCTCGTGTTAACCACTAGCACCATGGTAAGCGATGGTACGGTATACGATGCATAAATTACGCAACCTGCATGCTTGCGCACTGGATAAAAACTTATCCTGTAGCTATTCTACAGGATAAGTTTTTATCCAGTGCGCAAATTTTAACCATGAATTCAGCATATCATTCTAGAGCCCCTAGCGAAGAAATTTTTCGCCGGTTATACAAAAAAAAAAAATGCACTTTTCTATGAAACAGCTGTTTTTTTTTTTGTATAACCGGCTTTAATTTTTATAAAAAACTTTTCCGTATATGTATACAGGATAAGTATCAGCAAAAAACAAAATCGCCGGTTATAAATAATCAGCTGTTCCATACATTTTGACCACGTATTGTACTTTTCTATGAAACAGCTGATATTTATTTTTGTATAGTTGAATAATTTCTGCGCTAGGGGGTCTAGATGATATGCTGAATTCATGGTTACAGTTTGCCCACTGGCTAAAAACTTCCTGTATCTATCTATTGTCTATTGTTTATCACCATTCTCCTGCTTTTTTAACCGAATTCAAAAAAAGGAGAAGGTCATTATGTTTGACTGTGTGTATTTTATATTTTTTTATGTATGTTCGCCGATTTCTCCCCCATTTGTGGGCCGATTCTCAAAATTCTATTTTTATTTGAAGAAGTATACTCCTGAGGTGGTCCCATTGGCACCAAGTCAGGATCTGATGATGGAATCCCAGGGAAATCGAGGGAAACCCTCAAATGTTATTAGTTTAGGAAAGGACACGACGTAACCTTTTCGCAGGTAATGTCATTCCTATACATGTTGGCGTAGCGCTTGGCGTGAACGCTAACAGAAATGTGTTTTGTCTAGGCCTGCTGGCCACTTGTAAACGATACAATAAAAAAATTAGTTCAAATTTTGAAAATGGAACTCTTTGCCAATATTATTGTGTATTAATTTTATTCATTTGTTTACGATTTGGCGGCAAATTGAAAATTTGTCTGTGTCACGTCAGCATGAATGTAACGCGAGAATTTTTTTGTACAATGATTGTTTATGACTTTCGATGTAATTTAAGTCAACAAGAAAGTTACGATAGACTTCAACTGCCTTTCACGATGAAGCCCCATCTCGTGTCACTGTTTACAACTGGTTTAATGAGTTTAAACGTGGTCGCACTAATCTCACCGATGATCTGCGTGAGGGACGGCCTTCAACGGCGACGACTGAAGATAACATCAGTGTTGTGCGGCGTATGATAGAGACTGACAAAAGAGTGACTTATCAGCAGATTCGGACAAGCTTAGGCAGCGGTATGAGCCCGGTCAGGAAGCTTTGTGCCCGGTTGATACCTCATAATTTGACAGAAGCCCCAAAACTCCGTCGTGTTGATTGGTGCTGTAAAATGGTGCAAAGATTTAACGGAGCTGACTCAAATGCTGTGTTCGACATACCTACTTACGGGTGAGGAAAGCTGGATTTATTGTTATGATTCTGAACCTAAGAGACAGTCTGCTGTGTGGGTGTTTCCTTCCGAGGAGTTGCCAACTAAAGTGAAGAGAGGTCGAAGCGTGGGCAAAAAGATGGTAGCCTCGTTCTTCGGAAGGACAGGTCATTCCGCAACAATTATTTTAGAGGATCGAAAAACAGTTACTACAGAGTGGTATACTAACAATTGTTTGTCACTTGTCTTGGAAAAAGTTCGGAAGAAACGACCTCGCAGTAGGATCCTCCTTCACCACAACGCCTCGTCGCTCACCGCCAAGCAAACAATCGACTACTTGGCACCGTCAGACGTGGAATTACTGGGTCACCCGCCCTATAGCCCCGACCTCGCACCTTGTGATTTTTATTTATTTTTTAAAACTTCGAGGAAAACGTTTTATGGATACCGAGGAAGCAGTGGCTGCGTTTCAAATTAATAGCGCGGGGAAGGCGATGCGATACGACGGGGTTTCGGAGGGGGACAAAAAATTCACGTGGACGTAATCGCGGGCAGAAGCTAGTGTTACCTACTTACGACGAAAAAAAAGGCGCATTTGAATCCAAATTGTACTCCAATATGCTTTTCTTTCTAATCACCCCGCCTAAGAAACGGTGAGTTACGAAAAGTAATGCAAATAGACTGTTGTATAAGTTTCCCCGCAGCCTCCCACAAGCCTACAAAAATAGGTTGGTACACATGGCTACACATCAAGCTACACATTTCCAGTATATGCTGATCTCGTATTAGATATATTTCCGTACAGTGCGAGATCAGCGTAAACTGGAAATGTATAGCTTGATGTGTAGCCGTGTGTACAAAGGAGGGAACCTTTTAAAGGTCTAAGTTATTCTCATACATGCCTATCTATTTGGTGGTAAGGTAGCCGGGTTCTTTGTCTGACAACAAGTTTCACCAAGGGCCAATAACAGTTCTGTAGGTTGATAAGCAATCACTTCATGAAAAATACTGGTATTCATCTGAATCCGGTTAGACAGGAAGCTGACCCCAACATAGTTTTGGAAAGGCTAGGCAGGTGGTAGCAGAGTTCTTAACTTCACCAATGGTTGTGGGCGTTGTTTGTCAAGAATCCACGTGCTATTTTCGTTTCCACAAAAAAAAACTTTTTTTTTTCTTTAATTACGGTCTCGCAGGTAAGAGAACGGTACGATGAAAAGGTCGCAAATTAAAAGGTACCATTTTATATTTATCACTTTATTACAGCTTCCCACACAACAGATATCTGTTCTGTGCAGCTTCCTATGCTTCCACAACCAATGCGAATATTTGAAAAACCTTTTATTTGGCAAACCTTTTTTGTTTGAAAATTTGCGTAGAACGACATACGATCTCACCAAAGAAACTTCGAGCGAGCTTTGGAATGTTCGGGTTATTCGGAACCATGTTACCGATCCTTACAAATGCACTTCCCCGAATTCCCCTTAAGCTTGCATCGCTTTCCATTTTATCCGACTTTTCCGTAGATGTTTCATTGGAGGAATTTTACCGAGAAAATTTAATGATGGAACGAATAATCTTCTTTTTTGTAAGGGTGGTTTCCCGGCAACAAGATGAGTATTGCTTTCAAAGGAATTCTTGGTAGGTAGGTATATGAACCTACTATAGTTCTGTTACCTATATCGCATAATTAGATCATTATTAGACAGGTAGTTAATACTTTTAGGTAAGTACAGTACCTACCTACTAATAAGTACATTGCTGATACACTTTTGCTGTATCGTGATGAAATAGTGATTCGTAACTAACTAGGTAGGTAGGTACCAAATGTTCCGTTTTTTTTTTTTAAATGATGACGCAAAATCGATCTAGGCTCGACCCAGTCCAGAACAACTCTCGATAGGGGCTGGCACGTCAAAATCTAGTTTTGGGAACCTTTGTGTAAACAACGTTACAAGTTTGCCGAACTTCAATTGATTATTTCCAAGTCATGGTTATTTTACTTAATTCCACGCCAACATAAGATAGCTTATTGTCGATCTTAGGTTAAACTCTCGCCTCTAAGAAGTAACAACCATGCCTTGAATTTAGCATAACATGATGCCCTGGTGAAACTGCATCGTCTACGATGCGGCAAGTCGGTGGGTGAACGAACTGCGCGACTTGCCGCCGGTGTCCAAACCGGATAGCGAGCCTACCTAGCCGAGCGACCCAGCCCGCGGCTCCCGCGGTAGGGACGCACCAAGATAATACCCAACATTGTTGTACTGTAACATGCTCTAATTATCCCACTGGACAGTGACGACGAAGTTCTGAATGACAAAGCCAATCATTGCCGGAATTGTAACGCAAGTTTTCTTGCTCGCTGACTGACGCGAAGCTCTAACTTCCTAGTTAGGTTATTGGCATCTATGTAGATATAGCCAACATTTCGTTTTAGGTATTGCGAGCTTCTACTCGCAATACCTAAATGTAGGCTAGAACAAGTATTGAGACAACGTATTTCTATACGTTGTCTCAATACGTGTCCCGCCCTACCTCGTAGAGAACAACGCGTTTGCGTAGTCAAGCTAGCAAAACCAGATGAATTTGTTTTTGTTTTAACTTTTATCAAGAGCTACCTATTTGATCATCAATAAGGTACAGAAGTAAACAATACGTAAGTGGGTTGGACGAATGAATTAATGAGCAGATTAAAAAGGTAAGAGCTCAAATGATTTGACTAGATCAAACCTAAATTAATGTAAAACTATGAATCAGTTGTAAACAGCTGACTTGCCGACTCCCGAAAGAGATACCTACTTCATTGTGTGAAATAATAATAGATATTTCAGAGGTTTTAATGAAACCGTGATTAGTTAATCCGTGTTTACCAACCATATTTTGTTACAACCCTAAGTTTAATTAACATCACGACACCGCAAGAGTTAACCTCATTTTGTTAGGAGAAAAGGGGCGAGATAAAGATGTAGGTACCTTCCCTATCTACAGGCTACTAGACACTAATTACCCATCTCACCAAAACAACAACGTTATTATGCTTACAACAGTATTTCGTAGAGAAACACGAAAGTGGCGGATTTTTTTTGTCATAACTCCCTCTTCAATGCTTTCCTCGGCATTAGGATACACCTAGTCTGAATACTTAGTGCCGGTGCGTAGGTACCGCTAAGTCAAAAATAATACTAAAATAACCCACAGTACATGCGTTGCTTTTTAAATTCCGAGACTAGATAAAATCGCGGAATCATCAACACGACGCGACAATCTTGACAAACGAAACACCACCCGTGTTTTTTTTTTATCTCTGTCACATTCTGTATTCCTCAAGCGAGTGCGACAAGGCCAACCAATGTGGACTCGACGCTATTGAAAGACGACAGTTAATTGTTCCACATTTTTTACCAGCCAGCTGCTCAGAACAGCTGTTTTAAGCCGGTAGGTGTGATAGCACGCGCAACTACATTCCATACATGAAATAAAACTGTTTTTCTTATTACGGCGAAAATACATCATCTTCCTGATAAAAAAGTCGGCCTGAACTCCAGGATCTATGTCAATTTTAGCCGTTTCGCTAAAATAAATCAATAAATGCGAACATAGAGTGCGATCCATTTTTCCATAAAAATAGTCAAATTGCTCCGTATACTATGATGAGAAAAGCCGTTTTAATTGCAGTAAATACGATTAGAACACGTGGATAAATCGGACAATGAAAGGAACATGAAAGGGGTACCATTTTGATTTCGTCCTCCATGTTGCGAATCTGAAAACGCGACCATTGTGCATGTTCAATCGAATCTTTTTAGATGTAGGCAAGATTCCTAAAAAAATATATGAAACAAATAACGGTTAAACAAAACACATGTTGAGACAAAACACCGGCCGGTCAATCGTTAGACCTACCTTAACAAAGCTGATCGATGTTGTGGTTCCTTCAATATCCAACAAAAGAATTTTGCATTTCTTAACGATGTCGCTGATATCATTATTCTCATTCGCCATTTCTGCGTTTATTTGTCTTTTTTAAATGGAGCACTTATATTTTCTGATTTATTTGACTAGAATTCTTCCACGCTACACTACTACACCACACCGCCACAGAAAAAAAGCATTGATTGAGCCGCCCGTGAACGAACGAAACGCCACACAGTACACGGCGAATACGCGACCAGCTGACAGAGATAGCTGCGTATTGAGGTCGCTGATTGGTTGAAGAGTGACAAAGACAAATTCACCAAACAAGGGAGGAAGCGAGATGACAAACGGAAGGATATGCCTGTGTCAATGCAGCCAACTTTGTAAAACATAGTTTTTGTTACCAGATTTTCTCAATTTTGCAAGAGCAAAAAATTTCGTTATTATGAATATTTTAATGATTTGTTTGGTTACCAATCTATTATTGTTTATTGGTACATTTTATTTTCTTCGGAAAAAAGAAATGCATCCGGGATTTGAATGAAGTTGCAAAACTTCGTTCAAGTCCCGGGTGCATTTCTTTTAGTCTGGCGTTCCACCGAACTCTACCAACCTATGCGATGCGAAACGTTACAGACATAATGAAGCGAAGAATCTTTGTCCACCAAAGATAGTATTTGTAGCGAAGCGAGTAAAATTTACGTTGACACTGCCGAATGTATCGGAAAAGTGTTGCTTGGCTGCCTCGAATACACACAAACCTTGCACGGACGTGCCAGGTGTTCTGCGATCACCACTAGCAAAATATGAAAAATATTAATTCGTTTAAAGCTTTTTCGCAGACCAGCACCCTGCGGAACTCACGATTAGTCATAATCTGTTTCATTTTGAAACAGATTGTTATAGTTACCATTGCTTCATAATGTGTTCGAAAAATATGTCTGCTCAAAAACGTAATTTAACGCAATGAATATTGTTGAACTGTCAAATTGAAACAGATTATGATAATGAGGATAGGTTTCTAAGGTTTCGCAGCCAAATGACAAAATGGAAATCCATAAAATTTCGCCTTGTCTGTTCCTTTGTTCGTTCAGATGCCATTTTACTCGGAAACAATTATTTGTAATAATGAAATCGAAAAATAATGAAAATAATTTATATTCTGTGTAGGTACCGCTAAACAATGTGATAGATTCCAAAATTATATGAAAACGGGGGCTGAAAAAAAAAACTCATATGCCTGTGGGGTAGCTACCGAGTACACATACTGAGTTACGCAATTAGGGTACTAAGTGGAGTTTTGTTATGTTCATCTTTAAATCCTAGAATAGCACTGTAGGGTAGGCTACCGATTAAAAGAATGGTCGGCTTATTCAGATGGACAACTTTTTCTACCTTCAGTTATTTTATTAGCCTTTTAGATTTAAGTGCTCGAGCTCCGTAGGTAGGCCTTTTTATTAATTTGCAATCAGAGATTCTATTATAGGCCTATGTCTAGCAGTAGACTGCGATAGGCTGAGTTGATTGAATCAAGGGGCCTACTCTCTAACTCCGTCATCGAAGATACAGGCCCGTCCAAAAGTAGTTCGAAACTTCAAGTGAATTGAATGTACAGCCAAGCTAACTTTTTTGG
Organism: Polymixis flavicincta; assembly: GCA_949987655.1. Classification (NCBI taxonomy): domain Eukaryota; kingdom Metazoa; phylum Arthropoda; class Insecta; order Lepidoptera; family Noctuidae; genus Polymixis; species Polymixis flavicincta. The sequence continues at coordinate 11,906,450 of OX465191.1, read as the reverse complement.
ACGGACAAAAACATGTCGGGAGTAGGGACAGCTGTCATTCATTCTTAGTTCGGGCTCCAAACTAATCTTCTTTCCGTAAGTGATACGGAGTTGGAAACGCCCGTTACTTTTACCGAAACTTAGGACCGAAACGACGGAATTCGTACTTAGGAGTTCGCCTCCAGAGATTAGTAAGTTTTTAGGCAGCAAGCATGGAATTAGTATATACTACATAGTCAGTCTGTGATTTACGCGCGCGCGCGTCATAGCGTGATGTTAAATAGCCTTAAACATTCCTCAATAATAGAGCCAAGAAATACAAAAAAAAAAAATTGCTTCCGACCGGTAGTGCCTGAGATATCCCCGTTCAAACATTGAGGTAAGTACGTTATTAGATATTACCTCAATGCGTTCAAACCAAGTCTTCAGCTTTGGAATAGGAAATTTTACTGAAAATTCGCGGATGCTGATTTCATTTCAAAATAATCAATACATATCAGAAAAAACCTGGACTAGTCTGTTTTTAACGTGATAGCTTATTTAATCACGATTCCGACGGTATAACCTTTGTATATGGCTCCCAAACAAAGTTTTTGAAATATTTTCATTTTAATTACTTCCGGGAACATCTCGCGGGACCACCCAGAAGTCGCTTGACAGAGCCGCGGATTCGCGAAAATTTAGCCTGACAGTCGAGTGGATACCAGAAAAAATCTTAAAATATAATATTGAGATAGCTTAGGCAAAAAGCAGTCGGAAAATGTTAGTTTTAGTTCATGACGTAACGTAATAAATTTTTAAATTCAATTCATAGATTTCAGTTATTTTTAAATCTTTTTTTGAACACTATGAAATAGTAGCTGCCATTTTACTACGTCATACCGCTGTATAAACTAATCAACTGAACAACTTTGTTCTTTTATTATTTTCGTAACTAATTTTTATTGAAATAATTTGTTACATTCATGGAAAAGCAAATCAACGATAAGTAGATTAATAACTCATTTTTTAAATTATAAACAATGATCATACAAATTATTAGCACCTTTGCTACATCAAACTGACGTCACACACAGAGCAAATTACGCGCAAAATATAAACGTAAAATTTTGCATTTTTATGGCACTAACGGTTTTTTTTTATAATTAAGACACTTCAAAAATGGGTATAATACCCTAATAATACGTACTGGATTAGTAGTAGGTACCGAGATCATTCTTAATTCTCAAGAAATCCAAAAATCCAGAAGTTTGAAGGCGTCATAATAAAACCAAAGAAATAATATTAAATAATTTATTTCATTTTTCCTAAATAAAATTACAAATATGTCACTTATGTATCTATAAATTGCTTAAAAAAACAAAACATCCTCTATTTGGTCTTAAAAATATTTTATTTACAATTTTGAAGCCCTAGGTTTACATGCATGCTATTCATAATTGAAAGTACCTCATATTCGGTTGCATTGAGTGTTATACTACTCTTCACTATCTAATAACAGGATCGACGTAGACATCGTCTAATTTAAAAACTGCACGCCCGTCCACTAAAATTTCTACACAGGCATTTGAAATGTGTGTGTGTAGACGATCTCTACCTACGTACAGTATATATTAATTTTAACCAGAGCGCGTGAATCAGCAATTTTTTTTTCTTTTCTGACGGAAAGTTTATTCGCTAGTGGGTCTTGAATGATATGCTGAATTTATGGTTAGGGTTGCGCACTGTTTAAAATTTTATCATGTTTAACAAAGGCACCTTGCAGTCTTTAACAATATTTAAAAGTATCTATTACGATATATTTGTAGACAGTCAACAAATATATCGTAATTTGAGGAACACCCTAAGAGTCATGGTATAAGATAATTCGAATCTATAGATTTAAATGATCTAATAAACTGCTCTTGGGTCGCACCAGTTTTTCTTCCATTTTCATTTTCTTCATTAGTTTTGGTGTTCCCAAATTAACGTCAGCTTTTCGTTTCATTGTCACCTGAAATTAATATTAAAGCGTTTAATGATATTTCGAAAGGAAATTTTAAGAAATTGCCGACGATTTGGTCCGGCAAAGGTCATCATCATCATTTCAGCCGATGGACGTCCACTGCTGGACACAGGCCTCCGCCAAAAAACTTGGGGGTTTGCCATAATCGCCATGCTTGGCAGGCGGGTTGGCGATCGCAGTATGATAGTAAAAAGCATAGAGAACGCTGCTGCCCATTCTCTAGTAAGTCCCTTAGTCGCATTCTACGACACCCACGGGAAGAAATGTAATAATGCTATTCTTTACGTCCGGTAAAGGTGGTGTGGCAATATTGATATATTTTCAGGGCAGACTCATTGAGCCTAGCGGCGGGACGCAATTTATGTTTTTTTTCCGTTTAGAATCATGTAGGTACTGAATGCTTGGTAACTGTCGTTGCTCGTCGATTTCCCTGCTATCCAGAATAATCAATTCAAGTAAAAATAGACCTTTGGCACATCGTCATCTTGTGTTAGGGCAGTAAAGACAAAGTTTCGCTTGTGTGATGCCACTGAGCCCATTTTTGGAGTATCGTCGTCAGCTGCTAGCGGTGTTGCCAACGCTGCCAGCCGCGCAAGAGCACCTCGACCGCGCGTCAGCAAGGAACCGTGGTAATTTAGCTGAAATAACAATATCATTATGAAAACCATTATTTATGACCAAGTATATACATACTTTACTTTTAACAAAGCAGTGTAGGTCGCAGGTTCGAACCAAGACAGGCGCTTTATTTTGTGTAAATTATTTCATCACCACTGCTCTCAAAACGGTGAAGGAAAACATCGTGAGGAAACCGGCATGTCCTAGAACCAACAATTCGAACACATGTGACATCTACCAACCCACACTGGACCCGCGTAGTGGATTACGGCCTACTCTCTCACCGAGAAGACGCCTGTGTCCCAGCAGTGAGAACATTTCATGTTACATACTTTAAAAGGGAGTTACAAAGTATTTATTCTATAGGAATACACTTAAAACATAAATTAGGTGAAGAAAACTACAAAAAATAAAATCAAAGGAATACTATATACAAGTACTGTGTATGAAAAACAAATGTGGTGTATACCGGAAAGATGGAGAACGACTTTTGCGGGCTAGGTATATCTTTAACTGTCTTCTTTTCTTGAATGACAGGACTCTCGGCATTTTCCGGTTTTGATTGATTTACTTCTTGCAGCAGGGTCGACATCGACTTTGAAGAGAGGTTCCGTTTTGTTATTGTTGTTCTGTTTACACTAATGTTAACGCTGTCATCTTCCTCTTGTTGCTGAAACTAAACGTTTATGAATTAACAGTTTATTTTTGAACTTATGAACTTACTGTTAAACTTAGACAGTAGTGCTAACAAAGGATCTAACTTTGTGAGAGACTGGTGCCTGAGGTAGGTTTATTTAAAAACCTGTATTACAAGATTTACAAGTCACCAAAGTGTGTTTCAAGTAACTATAATAAAAAGTTAGTTTTAAAATATGGTTTTGTAACAGAACTCAGTTCAGGGCTGGTAGAGACGAGCGGTTTGAGCTTGTGCCTGCTCTTGTCGTCGATCTCGCCCGATGGATGTATTCTACCTACGATGGGACGAGCATGCCCAGAAGATGCATGTTCGCTCTTTATCGACAACTGCGCTGCTGTAAACGCAGTCTACAATCGCGACACCAGCATCGATGAGCCGCGCCTCAGACGTGTCGACGGTATACATCGACAAGGGACGACAGCGACCTGCCGTTCGTCAGTAAGAGTCCTTAGTTCTAGTTATAATCGTTCTCTAGAACGAATTCCAGCCATGGCAGCCAATCTCCGCAGAGACTAGCCTTCTGCGAGGGATAGTGCACAAGTGTGTAATAGACACAGGTGCAGTCACTTTCATAGTCCGATGGGACAGCAATCCCACACGACTGGAGAGAGAACAGGCACAGGACCAACGACTTAAGATACGCACCGGGCACAGGTGTGTCACACCGCCAACTTACAAACTCCGGGCTCATCATCATCATCATTTCATCCGAAAGACGTCCACTGCTGGACATAGACCTCCCCAAGCTCCGCCACTTCGACCGGCTCTGTGCTTCCCGCATCCAGCGGCCTCCTGCGGTCCTCACAAGGTCATCGGTCCACCTTGTGGGAGGCCGCGTCCAACTTTAAGTCTTCCGGTACGCGGTCACCACTCCAGAGCCTTTCGGCCCCATTGGCCATCTGTTCTGCGAGCAATGTGCCCTGCCCACTGCCACTTAAGTTTGGCAGTTCTTCGGGCTATGTCGGTTACCTTGGTTCTGCTACGGATCTCTTCATTCCTGATTCTATCACGGAGGGAAACTCTAAGCGTAACCCTCTCCATTGTCCTTTGGGTGACTTTAAGCCTTCTTATGAGGCCCATTGTGAGCGACCACGTTCCGGTTCCATATGTCATCACTGGCAACATGCACTTGTCAAAGACTTTTGTCTTGAGACACTGCGGTATGTGGGACGAGAAGATATTGCAAAGAACGAGAAGAAGATATTCTCGAACGCTAAACTTTTTCTCGAAGTTGGACCTAAGTACCTAACTCTGGGCTGCTACTAATAAATTCCTTATGGAAAATACCAACCGTCCTGGGAATCGAACCCCGGACCCCACGCTCAGCACTCGCGTTTGCATCCATGAGACTAACGGGGTAGCTTGTTGTAGTAGTAATGATACTAACCATTGTCCTCAAAAAGACTTCTCGTTCATGCCTCTGTTTTCTCCATTGTTCTTCTGATTCAAATTCTTCTTCCTGTGTATCGCCGAATTCGTCAGGCACTGTACCAGTCTCCTGGTCTCCATCTGTGAAAAATAAGGTTATACAAGATATTGATTTGCATCCTAGTCAAATTCAAGGACGTTATTATGCTAATGATTCTCGACCCAAATCAACAATAAAATGGGTAGGTATTTTTTTAAATATTTTTTCCTGTTTACTAAAATCCGTAAGTGTGAACCAGCCGTATTTAAACGCGGCCCGTCTGTTACTAGCCTAACCGCGCTTTCACACACAAACGCAAACAATACGAGTACATCCATTCACAACGCTTGCGCGATCGTTCGTTCGGGCGCCGCGTGCGCGGCCCCCCGCCTGCCCCCGAACCAACAGTGTGTTTGATGTCGCCGAAATGTGCGTGCGCGCTTCTCAGTTCTCGGTAAATTGTTGAGACGTCATTCGATACAAAGTGCAAGATGACGGACAATTACACTAATGTCGAGTTGGTGGAGATGGTCCGCCTGTATGCCATCAGTGGAGACAGCCTACGTGGAGCCATCCGGATGTTCACGGAAATGTTTCCCGATCGGGAACCCCCATCACAGAGCGTCATGCTGGCTGCTACGCAGAGACTGCGGGATCATCGGTAGTTTGACGTTCCCCGGCATGCTCAAACTCGCGGCAGCGTAGGTAGGCCTGCCTGTCGCCTTGCAGGAAGACATCCTGGAATACTTCCAGCGAGAACCACGGGCAAGCACGCGGGAGGCTGGTCGACGCTTTGGAGTGCACCACACCACAGTGTACGTGCAAGGATCATTAGTGCTTTCGACACTTTAAAACGAATGTGTTAGTGTTACGTAAACTAAAGGAAAACCAGCTACGTCGTGCTCGACTGTGCCAAGAGTGTGAAGGTGGCAACTTTGAACAACTCCTCCGGGTAACTTAAGTAGGTAATTTATTTATTTGTACATTTTGTAAATACGTTGTTAGCTTAATCAATTTTATTAGTGTAAAAATAAGTTGATTTTAAATTTTTAACTACGCCAATAATACCTAAGAGTCGAAAGTATCACCACCTACTTACACTCTTTCCATTTCCATCAAACCTAAAAAACATTTTTAAACTTAGTAGATCGGTACATCAACTAAGGTAGGTAGGTATTATTACCGGTCCTAAGCCCGTTAAGTAGTAAAGAAAATTTCAAATCAACCAATTTAATCCACAAATAAAAACAAAATCATTACGAAAAGTTTAGGCTGAACGATAGCATTAGAGCAAAACGAACATTTTATTAATCATCTGATACCAGGTCAGTGAACTTTTCTTTGGCGCACTAGTATTACTGTCATTAGTAAGATTTCCGTATTCTAATGATGCTTAAAAAGAGGTAATTATCAAACTAAATTTATGACAATAATGTAGGTGATTTTCGAAATAAAATTAGGTAAAATTATTGCTACCGGTCGCTCAGGTCATTCATTGCTCGCCGCTCGGTCGCGCACGCTTGAATTTGGTTTGTAGGTAAGACGTTGACACTCACGCACGCATTGTCGCTGTGTGCGTTGACGGTGATTCTCTTTTATTTGTATTGAATTTAAGGGTTTAATTCTGAAATACTGTTAAATTTCAACAACAAAAAAAAGCAGTGCTTATTAGTTATTGCCCGGTACTGTACTTTCAATTGATTATTTATGTCTTTTATGACAACTACCTGAAATTTGACGAGGATGCAAAACAACATCTTGTAGAAATCCTACTAATATTTTTTGTATGTTTGTTTATGTTTGGATGTCTGTTACGCAAAAACGGCCATACAGGTTTGGATAAAAGGTACGAAAGATAGTTTATAATCTGGAATAACATATGGGATAATTTTTATTCCGGTGTACGTTACCGTGGGATAATTTCCGACCTCCACGAGGGCGAAAAAGCAAAAACTGGTGAATTATAAAAAGTCCACACAGGCTGGGTCGCCTGTATTTCAAAAATTTACTTGAAAAGAGGGACCTTGAACAAAGCGATGCATTATAATGGCTTTTGTGACTTATCATCATCTACTTATCTGGCTATCCTCGTAACTATGCTGGAGTCAGCATCCAGTGTGAACCGGATGCAGCTAGTTACCAGCAGTTTATATGAAGCGACTGCCTAAATGACCAACAACCCAGTTATTGGGCAATACGATACCTTTTGGAAAGTCTGGTTCTGGTGGTCAGACTTTCGGTCTTCTGACGACCACTAACGACTTTCAAAGATCCACGGATACCAACCGGGATCAAAGGCTTAATGTGCTTTCCAAAGCTCGGATTCTGCGACTGCGACGCACGAAATAACGGGAGTTTTATTATAAACTTGGACCCACAGATAACTATAACATAATGTTTAATACCTGCATTTCTCCATCGGAATTTTCGCTGTCGATGGCCGTCGCCGAGGTCACCGTCTTCGAATAATAGTTCTTGTATTATTCTCACTTCGCGTTTATCTTGATCCAGCACATCTCGCCTAGAATTAAGTAAGAAGAGATATAGCGAATATTGAGAAACTAGCGACCCGCGCCCCAGGGTGCAATAGCAACATGTCAAAACTTCGACATTTCTGTGCTATATTTAAGTAATTATATGTATAATATATATAAACCAGAATATCTGCATCAAAATCCATTGAAAAGTTAAGAAGATCTAAGCAGTCTCACATAACCAGACACGAAAAGCAAATACGTTTTACGGCTTCGCCCGCGTTTTGTATAATTACACCTAAACCTTACTCATGAATCACTCTGTCTATTGGTGAAAACCCCATGAAAATCCGTTCAGTAATTTTTGAGTTTATCACAGACAGACAGATAGACACAGACGCGGCGGGGGAGTTTGTTTTATAATATGTAGTGATTTGTATAGATAATATCTAAGTTTTTATCATAAGGATTGGAGGATTGTGTCATGGAGGGGGATTGTTATTATTAGTTAGTAATTACATTATTATTCTAAGGTAATAGATATTGTTTTTATTATTATTTAGTTTTGCTATCGATCAGTTAAGTTTCGCTAACGAATTTAATCTGACCCTATATACATACATATGTATCTGTCCCAGCTCCTTCCTGAGTTGTCCCTGGTGGAAGACATCGTCGTCTCCTTCTTCGCGTTCCATCCTGTCCAAGCCCTTCTCGTCTTCATCTCCAGACCCCACCCACTCGTCCTCACTCGTCAGTTCCGCCTCTTGCTCGAAGAAGTCAGCCATTTTGCGTTTCTTCTTCGGTTTATCAGGTTTTACTTCGATCTGGGAATGTGTAATGTAAGTAAATAATGCTCAGGCACGGGTAATATAATACTTGCCAAGGAGGTTATGTCGGGGCTTCCATATTACAGAATGTATCTACCTATATCTATACAAATAAATAAAATTAAGTATAAATAAATAAATGAAGTGCAGCAGGTCAGGCAGCAGGTAGTCATCAAATAAAACAGTGATGTGAATCGAAAAACATAATACAATACAGGAAGCCATAATGCCATGAAGATGACTGCCTGGTATAAGTTAATTGTACATTTCTGTAGTTCAAAGTTTTAAATAAATAAGAGTTTTTCACATTACAAAAACCCAATTTAATTACAAACTAACCTCATTTTCTTCAGAGTCATACTCCACTAATCTTTCAGTTTCATCTTCTAAGTCTGACATGTAGTCATCATCTACTAATTCTTCTTCATCTTCATCATCTAGAATTGAGAAAAAAAAAAACAATAAAGGTTTTTTTTTTTTTTTTTTTGGGTGGGAAATCATCAAATAACTTCTCCCGCTCTGGGTGGAGCAGGAGGGCGTGTCAGACTTTTACTGACTAAAACCCACCCGTGTTCCTTCAGTAGCCCTTAAGCCAGGGGCTGTGGTGTCTCTTTCGAACAAACCCGCACCCCTGGCAGGCATCGACCCTTGCGGGTCCCATCACTTTTTGTGCTGACATCTCTTTGAGGCGCGCGTGGAACACAACGCGCCGTCGACTTGGGCTTGGTCCTTACCGGATTGCGAGCTACCCATTACTCGCCGTCCGCAAGCCCATGCCTACGGTGGCCGGAAATCGGCCTGGGATTCCCGACGCCCAGGGCGTCTCCGTATCCTGCGGCGGCTGGGGTCGCGAGGGCGCATATGCTGCCTCTCCTTCACGTGCGCCGCCTCCCTCTTCGCGAGCATCACTGCTTCGCTGAAGGAGGTGACGGCTCCCCATGCCCTCTCGCTCCGTACCATGGCCTGGACCAGGGCCGGACGCGAGAGATCGCCGCCGCCGATCGCCTCCACGAGGACACGGCGGTGCTCCGCCCAAGCAGGGCAGACCGCCACCGTATGCTCCACCGTGTCCTCAGGGCGATCTTCGCAAACAATAAAGGTGCAATCACCATGTTAAAGTAATTAATTGATTTAATGCAGATGCGGAGGCTTCGCAATATCTTCTCGACTCTCGTCCCAAATACCACAGTGTCTCAAGACGAAAGTCTTTGACGAGATTGTGTAGTCGCTCACAATGGGCCTTATCAGAAGGCTTAAAGTCACCCAAAGGGCAATGGAGAGGGCTATGCTCGGAGTTTCGCTACGCGATCGAATCAGAAATGAAAAGATCCGCAGGAGAACCAAGGCAACCGACATAGCCCGAAGAATTGCCAAACTTAAGTGGCAGTGGGCAGGGCACATTGCTCGCAGAACAGATGGCCGATGGGGCCGAAAGGTTCTGGAGTGTCGACCGCGTACCGGAAGACGTAGAGTGGGAAGGCCTCCCACAAGGTTGACCGATGACTTTGTGAAGGCTGCGGGAATCCGCTGCATGTGGGAAGCACAAGACCGGTCAAAGTGCCTGGGGGAGGCATATGTCCAACAGTGGACATCTTTCGGCTGAAATGATGATGAATGCAGATGTATGCGATGCATAGGATTAATGGTGACCTAGTGGTGACCGCCGTGACTTACGAGTTGTAGGTCTTAGGTTCGAACTCAGACAGGCTCTTTACTGTATAAGTCATTTCATCACCACTGCACTCAAAACAGTGAAGGAAATCATCGTGAGGAAACCGGAACTAAAAATTCGAAGACACGTGACATCTACCAACCCGCACTGGGTCCGAGTGGTGGATTACGGCCCACTCACTCCTTCTCACTGAGAGGAGCTCAATGTCCCAGCAGTGGGAACATTACGAGCTGATTATGTTGTAGATGCATGTAAAAATATTTACCTGATATCTGTAGTGCTCTTTTTTCCGGCTTTCGCTTTTTAAGTTTTCTGGTCATTCCTTGCACAACTTCTCCGTTATTTTCAGTAGCCTTAATATCATCATCATCATCAGAGTCAATGGTAAACTTCTTTTTCATTTGAGTATTTTCAAGAACCTGTGCATTTTTATTCTTCTGTGTATTACCACCAGTGAAGAATTTATTAGCCTTCGGTTTGTCGAACTCCGGATCATCTAACTCATCAAGTATAGACTTTAGAAGGTTTCCATCTGTACTTGGTTGTTTACTATTCTCTTCTAGTTGTTTATTATCTTCAATACTGATATTCTGTCTTTCAGGTACAATTTCTTCAATCTCTTTACTAATATCGTCGTTTGCTGCAGATTGCTGCGCTGTCTGTGTGTCATGGAAATCATTGTTGACTATATCCTGAGACATGTTGTCAATATATTCCTTGTCTTCAGAAGGCGAAACAAACTCGTTATCATAAAACTTCCCAGTGCAGAGAGCTAATATATCTTCTCCAATAGGTTGTGATTGAGATGACTGTGTTATTGGCAGCTGTGAGCCCTCCACAATACCGTTTAGGCTTGGCTGGAAAAACGAAGAATAATCTATATAAATATCAATAAATGTCCTGACTGACTCATCAACGCCCAGCCCAAACCCATGGACCTAGAAAGCTGAAATTTTGCACAGAGGTTCCCTTTATAATGTAGACAAGGAATAAGGAAGGATTTTTAAAATTAAACCGGTAAGGGAGTTAAATAGAGGATGAAAGTTCCGCGCGGGCGAAGCCGCTGGTAAAAGCTAGAGAACATAAAAAAAAAACTAACTATAAATACAGGTTGGCGGAGACATCGACGCGCAAACTGAAACCATGAATTCCGAACCATGAAATCTGCTTCTTCGTAGAAAAGTGCAATACCTACGAGGTCCAACTATATGGCAGAGCTAATTGTTTTTTAACCGACGAAAAAACGGAGGAGGTTCTCAAGTCGACACGTATATTATTTTTTTAATGTATGACCACGCATAACTTTTTCCAGAGTAGTCCGATTTTGATAATTCTTTTTTATTGGAAACCCCGAAGTTGGTCCCATACAAACGAAGAAAATTTCCAACCCTAAGGGTAAGAAAACAGGGGATGATCGATTGTTTATTCACAGATTTTAATACTGAGTTGTGTATTACAAAAAGTAATCAAAAATTAAGCATGTAGTAATTAGTAGATAATAGCCACAAAAAATTATAAAATAAAATCTTTTTAATAAAAAATAAAACCGCCGAAAAACTAAAAAATAATAAACCTGCTTTGTCCAACCCCAATAACTAAATTCGGAAGGCGGTGACATATAATTAAATACATATCCAAAGTCACCGACTTCCGAACTTAGTTATTGGGGTTGGACAAAGCAGGTTTATTATTTTTTACTTTTCGGTCTTTCGGCGGTTTAATTCTTTTATTAAAAAGTTTTTATAATAACTGACGAACAATTTCCGTGACCCCTGCACTAAAATTCTTCGTTAAAAAGTTCAGAACATGCATTGAAACCACAGTAACAAGTTGTAAGTCGAGGTCCCTGCCATCCTTTATAAGTGCTTTTGACCTTTTCGATACTTACGTCTTTATAGGGCTGCGACATGCAAAGAACATTTAATTTACTAGGAGATTTCAGTTCCATGTCCATGGTCACCTCGGATGTCGAGTCTAGTATAGAAAACGTTTGTGTCATCACTTCATCATTTGCACTGTTTCCATCCTTTGTTCTTTCAACGACTGTGGAACTTTCTTGACTGGTGAAAAGATCATCTGATGCCGAAGCATGTCTCTGGGCTAGTTGTATGACATCATCTGGAAATAAATAAAATCTCTTTATTTTGCTCACTATTCATCATAATCATTCCAGCCGAAAGACGTCCACTGTTGGACATAAGCCTTCTCTACTAAGTCCCTTAGTCGCCTCCTACGACACCCACGGGAAAAGATGGGATGGTGCTATTCTTTACGTCCGGCACCACACGAACTATTGTTCACTATTGTTCTATACAAATAGTATATGGAAAAGTACGTTTTTACTTAGTTACCTTGAGAAGCACTCTGAAATTCATTTAAAACTGCTACAACTGCGTTCGCGTCATTTGTTTCGTTACTGTCCTTCACTAAAGATTTTGGTTCAGCTTGTTTAATTGCAGCATCTTCATCATCGGAGTCCTCAAATGCTTTCAATATTCTGCCTTTTTTAGGCTTAGTTGTTTCTTCTTGCTCAGATTCTGAAGACTCGTCATCACTAGATTCGTCTTCTTCATTATCCTCTTCCACATTATCATCATCACTGTCATGAATGTCCTCATTGGCTTCATTATCTTTGGGTATTTCACCTTCGTTTTCTTCAATATCAGTCTCCTCAGCTTCCTCATCAAGCATTGAGTTATGTTTCCTTGGTTTGTCTTTAATCTCAATATCATTTTCTTCTAGCTCTTCTTCTTCACTTCCTGAACTACTCTCATCCTCTTTTGCAACATCTTCTTCCAAGTTTCCTTCAAGTTTCTCGAAGCTGTCTTCAGCATCGTCCAAGATAGTTTCCATTTCCATGTGTTGCTGCTTTTCCTCTTCAAGTCGTTTTGCCCATTCAAGAGATCGCTGTTCTGCAATTTGTTCCTCAAGTTCATGTTTTAGCTTTAAATGTTGAGCTCCTGGTTTTAACCTGCAATTCGTTTTGATTTAAATTAGAACAAAATATTTTTTTTTAAACATTATTGAAACCACATACATAATTATCAACTCACTTTTTTTCCTTCTCTCTTTCAAGTTCTTCAGGTGTCTTCAATCTTGCAAAGTATGAAAATCTCTCTTTTAGTAGTTCAACACCAGTCTTTTTGGTTACAAAAGCACCTCCATCCAAATCAATAACCATGCCCGGGGCACCCATTAGTTTAGGTTTTGCATTTAAAGGCAGGGGGTCCCTTATGAGCATAGGTGAGTTAACAATGTCATCATCTGAAACAACGAAAAATACGCTTTTCAGTGACCACCTGACTAAGAAAAAAAAATTACTTATACAAATGTACAATCGCATTAGGATGAAATAATCATATATCCTACCTCTCAATATTTCTGCATTCTCAATTATTCTATCAATGTCCTCCATATTTACATCATCGTCTGAGAAAAAGTCATCTTCTTTGTCTTCTTTAGCAGCAATATCAACTATTTCAGTTATTTCATTGGAAGAGTCTTCAGTCTTCTTTTCTCTTTTGTCTTGATCTTCAGGTTCAACTGACTTGCCTAGTTCCTCTGTATTGTTTTCACTATAATGTAGGGATATTAATTGACTCTCTGGTTCAGTACACACTTCCGTGATTAGTTGCTCTGAATGACTATCTAACTCATCATTATCTATAGCAGCAGCAGGGTCGTCTGGAATTGTTGTTTCTATGGGAATCATTTCAGTATTATCTGTCGTTAAATGATCTTCTTCAACAGAATCATTGTAAATTAATTTGAAATCTGGGTTTGAATCATTTTTTTCAGTATCATCTTGTTGATCATTTGTGGCAATACTAGTTGAATCAGGTTTTTCTTTATTTTCTTCTTCACCATTTAAGATAACCACTTCAGTTGATGCTATTTTGACTGATTGATTTTCTATCAATTGAGAATATGCAAGATCATTATTTGCAACATCTATGTTGGTAATTGGTTCGTTTCCTGCATGTTCAACAGTGTTACTAGGCTTTTCAGTAATCATTTCACTTTCATTATTGGTGATATTAGATATTTGTTCTATTTCTTGATGTATTACATCAGTTTTTTCTTCAACTTCAGGAGTTTCTTCATCTGATTCACTTTTGCATAATTCCATCATTTCTTTTTGACGCTGTTCTAACAACAACCTGAAAATGTAATAAAACAGAAATTGATTTTGATATTATATTATAATATTTAATGTAATCAGATTGTTTCTTAAGTAACAGCTTATCAACTCCATACACTACAGCACAGCACAGCATAGCAGACTATACATAATTATGAATGTATACTGGAGGATGGCGAACCTCTGGACATTCACATGCCATATTTTCAAATAAATATTTAATGTGGCTATGAGGTGCCAACAAACACACAACAAACAGTGTCAACAAGTGGTTCACATGTTCAACAGTATCAAAAAATTTCAATTTAGGATACTGTTACTAGTTATTTTAACTGGATGCGTTTACATTCTGTTTGTTACTGTGTGTCAGGCACCTAAATAGGGTATTTTCCAATTTATTGAAAAGTATTCTAAATTGAAGATTGGGACGAAATATGTAACAGAAAAATAAAAGTAAATTGATTTATATCCATTTTCTCAATTAAAAACTATATAAACCAAATTTATTTTTCATTGTTTTAAATTTACCGCCAAAACGCTCCTTACGATGTCTTTTCATCACGTGACGTCAACTTTGTGTTAACTAAAGTAGTTAGTAAGTAAACAAGTGAGTGTCCTGTTTATAATTAACAAGGAGTAGTCATCTAGACAACAAGCTGAACAGGGCCTGCATCACCTTCTGGCAGTGCAGGAAAATGATAGGTAAGAGGTGGGGTCTATCACCCAAAATAATACTATGGCTGTACACCGCAGTGATCCGCCCCATGATCACCTACGGGGCCGTGGTCTGGTGGCCCCGCACCAAGCTAGCTACAGCCACTAACAAACTACAGCGCATGCAAAGACTAGCCTGCATGGCGACCACGGGATGCATGAGGACTACTCCGACTGCAGCGATTGAGGCCATGCTGGGACTGCCGCCGCTCCACCTGTTCATACAGCAGGAAGCAACGATGGCGGCGGCGCGTCTAAAGGCTATAAATCTATGGAGTAAGAGTGACACACAACACACCGCGCTGCTTAAGGAACTCAACAGTGAGTTCCCTATCACGAAGGCAATAAATGACCGGGTGCCCAAACAATTTATCTTTGATAAAAAATACAAAATCCAACTGCATGAGGATCGCCGGTGCGAAGGATTGCGTCCCGCAGAGCTGCGTAAACAGGTAGTGGCACAGGAGCTGGAGTCTTCTCGGAGGACCTCAACATCCACATAGCCACACCACTGGGGGTCCAAAACACAGTGTTCCAGGCCGAATGCATGGGCATCTCCCTTGCTGCATCTGCTATCATGGCCAGGGGAGTTAAGGACCACTCAATCCGCATACTCTCGGACAGCATGGCTGTTCTGCAAGCGCTGAACAGTCACACAGTTGACTCTGGGCTAATATACGAGTGCCACCAGCGCCTTAACGAGGTAGGTAGCCTCAACAATATTACCATTCAGTGGATCAAAGGACACAGCGGTTCGCTAGGCAACGATGCAGCCGATGAACTTGCCAGGAGGGGGTCGAGTATGGCACCAGTGGGACCAGAACCCATCGCGCCACTTCCCTTCGGGTATCTACGCACTCTGGTAAGGAAGCGAACCAGGTATCAACATCACAAATTATGGTTGGACCTAAGTGAGTGCAGGCAGGCTAAGGAAGCACTTCCTGAGCTCGATGCTCGCCTCACGAAACAGGTTCTCCGTTTAACTAAACCACAGCTGCGTATAGTTACAGCAGCCATAACTGGCCATGGGTCATTTAACAAACATCTCTTTGTCATAGGAATAACAGACAGTCCGCTGTGCAGGGCCTGCATGGAGGACGACGAGACAGCGGCTCATGTGCTGATAAACTGCCCGGTGGTCGCTAATTACAGGGCAAAATACTTCGGTAACCCAGGTACCCTACGTGAGGTTGTCAGCAACACCAAGGCGTTGCTGGCCTTTCTCGAGGAGCTGGGGTGGATCGAGTAACTGAATCTCCCACCCGGACGCAAAATACGCGCTTTGACGTGGAGTTGCGGACAACAGCCCGTTTTACCTATTACCTATTATAATTAACAAGATTTTTATGGATAGAAAGGAAATCACTGGTGTACGGTGCCTCTGTGCACAAATACTTCTAAAATTGCGCCAAACTAAGTATTTGTACCACATTTGTACTGATGCTGTTTACACAAAGCTGACGTCACGATGTCACGTGATAAAAAGTCATCTTAAGGAGCGTTTTAGCGGTAAATTCAAAACAATGAAAAATAAATTTGATTTTAATAGTTTTTAATGGAGAAAATGGATATTAATAAATTTACTTTTATTTTTCTGTTAAATATATCGTCCCAATCTTCAAATTAAAATAGTTTTTATCAAATTGGAAAATACCCCATTCTATCAATACCTTGCCAAAATTATTTTGTCATTGGTTCGCCATCCCTGGTATACAGAATAATAAAAAATAATAGTTACGCATAATGTTTTAATTGCTCTTCATTCATTTTGATGGGCAGTACTTTTCCATCTAATGCAACAGCAGGCTTTCTTCTGGACATAATGTCTTTGAGAGATAGTGCTTTAGGTCTGTGATACGGCAATGATACTGCTTTCTCTCTCAACATACGATTTGATTCGCTTTTTATTAACTGCATGTTTTCCATTGCCTGTTTAGCTGACATCTGTGCAAGAAAATAAATTACTGGGTTAAACATAAATTGTGTAAACAATATATATATAAAAATTGATGAGTTTTGTTTTCTGACTACTCTGAGAAAAAGACCGAAACAAGCTTAGAGGCCACATGAGAACAATGCAGGGTAATGATTAAGATGGTATGTACAAGATGGAGTTAACAACTACAATGACCAACTTGGGAGAGGCTCATGGCTCATGAAGTTACAAGTCAATCAATGAACTCAGCCTATCGCAGTCCACTGCCAGCAGAGACATAGGCCTCTCCCAAACAGCACAACAACATCCTGTCTTCCGCCTTCCGCATCCAGTCTATCCAAGTTTGGTAAAACGGGCTGTTGTCCGCAACTCCATGTCAAAGCGCGTATTTTGCATAGTCTATCCAAGTTACACACTATGTTTTATTACCTTGTTCCCAGTACTTTAAATCATATTAACAGAGTCAAATGATAAAATGTATATTATGATGACAAAGATAGGTAGTACAGTAGGCCATGACATACCCTTACTGGTTTAGCTTCAATCAGTTTGGTAGATTTCTGTTGCTTCCTAGGCCTCTGTTTTGGTATTTGCTTTTTGTTTATTTGATCCTCTTCATCAGATGTATCAGGGTCACAAATGGATGACATTGATGCCATACTCTTTTTCATTTTCTGTAAAAAACAACATAAACAAGTTCAAATCCACAAAATAAACCAAGTCACTAATAAGACGCAGAGCAGTCTGGCACCTTAAATATTGTAATACTGAAGATGTGCAGTATTGTTGTACTGCAGGTACATAATAACATACCAAACAATGGGTGGTGATAATAATACCCCCAGTCTACTTCTAAGAAATGAAGCATGATTTTGAATACTAACATACGGAGAGTATTACCTGTTTAATTTTCGCTATTGATGACATTTCACAGTCAGTAGGATCTGAGATCTCACCATGACTACCTTCTGAAGACTGTTTATCACTGTTGTCTTGTAACATTGTATGCTTCCCTCTAGAGCTCAGCAGACCTTTAAACTTATCTTTCATCTTGTTTCTTTTGTTTTTCATTCTTATTTGTTGCTCTTCATTCTTCATAGTTTCGTTCCTTGAAGCATCAGAGTCAGAGCTACTTTCATCCATCTGTATTCTCGACTTTGTTTTGCCATTTTTAAAAGGCACAAAGCTGCTCTCTGTTTCACTGTCACTCTCATTTTTTAACTTTTCTTCCTGACCAGTCTTATTCTCTTTAAGTTGTAAGTTTTCGTTCTCTATGTCACTATCAGAAAACTGTTGCACTCGTTTCTTGGTTCTTTGCACGGGAGCACTCTCATCATCACTGGAAGTTATGGTCTCTCTCACATCATTGGTGTTTACTGTAGGAGACATTTCGTTGGAACCACGACGTGATTGCATTTTCAATTTATTTTTGTGATTATTCTGCATGTACAGTGAAACCAAGTGTTGTTTCTTTTACTGCAGACATTCCGACTACTAGGTATTTTATTATTGTACTATTGTCATTTTAGAGAGTTAAGCAACGCTATTTATCAATTTAGTTGTGGTACAAGTACAAAACACATAGTTTACAGAAACTCGGAAATTCGAGGAACGACTCAGAAACTCAGAACGAGGTATTCGCGTTCGCGCCAATGAAGTTAATGACAATGACATGGGGTGAACGTCAATGTCAAATTTCCAAGATTAGTGATGCGAATTCACTATTATAGACCATCAACTAATGTTATCAATATTGTCATTAAGAAGGGGGAAGCCCCACGGGAACTCGCGAAATTCAAATTTTCATGCATTTTTACAATCTGCAGGTCAGTGTCTCGTTATAAATTGAACAAAAACGAAATATGAAACGCGAGCATCACAAGTACAGACGCCAGCACATCAAGTTACTCCAATCTGTCAAATTTCTTTGATAGATTTTCAACTTTATTGCATGCGCATAAGGTTCATGTTCAATTGGGAAAATTTGACAGCTTGGGATAGCTTGATGTGCTGGCGTCTGTACCTATGTATTAACAGAATTATAAATTATAGCCATTAAAAATTTTCACATAAGATCCTCCATCCAAGAAGAGAGAGCTTATAAGTTCATATGAACCCTATTGATTGACTATTTCGAAATAGTAAAGTTAGAAGGTTATTAGAAGGTTGTTTTGCAAAAATCCTAATTGTGAATTTCACGGGCTACCTTAGCGCATCCTCCTTAAATAATCTACAATGCTAGAGCGAGCGAAGTGAGCTCGGAAACTGCGCCACCCTCCTTAGTCAGATTATCGGTTAAATGATAATGTTAAATAAATGATAAATTATTTATTTCTGTAAGTAGGTTTCTACAAACAGTTTTACATGTCAATCATATTTTTAAAACTACCAAGGGCGCATTCCGTATTAGAAAGTGTTCACTCAACGTTAAAACATATATTCACCATATTAAACTTGTATACACCACACATTTCGTCCTCTTAGATAGAAGCACTATTTCAAATAAATCTAAGTTAGCTAAAGATACGATGCGAATCAAAACAAAACAGCCCAACTGTCACTTTTGACAGCGCTCACGGTGTTAGTAGATTATCGCATGGTCGGCGTTATCGCAAGATGGCGCATGTCATGACGTCATCTATGACGTTTCGCGGGCCATCGTTATCGCGCTCACGCCAATTCGGAACGGGTGTGAGCGCGCTCAAATCGATATTATTGTATCTCGGAACGTGGGGCAACATTATCAGGCTTTGTGTCTGGAATGGTCATTTAAGGAAAGAACCACACAGATTGAGTGGACCTGTCCAATAAGTGCACGTATTTATCAGTAATCATGCAGCTCAACTCAGAAGTTGAGGACCTCAACGATTTGACGAACAATACCAAAGAAAGGACATCTGGGTAGGCCGCATAAATTACTCTAGAAGAAGTTGATTAGGTTCGAAGCTCGACGGGAATCATAATTTGCTGTCGACCCCGTCCTGTCTTTGAAATCTCGCCTGTTAATTTAAGAATTACTGTGAAATGAAATCTTCACATAAAACTATCAATTCGTAAAATTAACTATCGATTTATATAAAAATCGTTTCATTGCATCACCTAAGTATGTACAGTCGCCAGCAGGTCAAGCTATCCCAAACTGACAAATTTTCCCAATTGAACATAAACCTTATTCCTTTGTTATAAAGTTGAAAAACTATCAAAGAAATTTGACAGATTGGGGTAGCTTGATGTGCTGGCCTCTGTATCTAAACTATGAAGCATTTATGAGGAGAATACATTCAAAATCAAGCTCAAATGTTGCCATGCCATGTATATATGCGAAACGATGGTTTGCTGTTTACCGCTGACGAGTTTCATCGTCTGGAGCCATTCCTGGATGCAACAAGCAACAACCAGGGCCTAGAGACAAAATACTACTAATTTGTCTAGGCCTGCGGTCAAGCTATCCCAAACTGTCAAATTTTCCCAATTGAACATAAACCGAATTTCTTTGTAATAAAGTTGAAACACTATCAAAGAAATTTGACAGATTGGGGTAGCTTGATGTGCTGGCCTCTGTACCTATGCTCTGTTTATATTTAACACTAGGTGCTGCCCGTGGCTACGCCCGCGCCCCGTCGGCGTGGTGGTTGTTGGATATAATCCCACGGGAACGTACAGAAGCCAGCACATCAAGTTACCCGAAACTGTCACATTTTCCGATTTGAAAATGAACCTTATATATCTATCTATACTCTATCTATATTTATAAAAATTTCGTGTAACGATGTATGTTCACGATAAACTCCGAAACTACTGAACGGATTTTGATAAAATTTTGTAAACATTTTTAATATGGTCCAACTTAAAAGATAGAATAGCTTGCATCTCAATTTATGGTAGGTAGGGTACGTAGGTAGGGTTGGTAGGGTAGGTAGGTAGGGTAGGGATTTTGTATGAATGACTTTTGGACGTACAGGACAACGTCTGTCGGGTCAGCTAGTATACTAATAATAAAGAGGACACATTTTGATTGTTTGTTTGCATTGAATAGGCTCCGAAACTTTTGAACCGATTTGAAAAATTCTTTCACTGTTGGGAAGCTACACTATCCCCGGTTGACATAGGCTATATTTTATCTCCGTATTCCCACAGGAACGGGAACTACACACGGGTGAAATCGCCGAGCGCTGCTAGTATGTGATAAAGTTGAAAATCTATCAAAGAAATTTGACAAGATTGGGGTCTGTACCTACCTGGAAAAAAATATCCTAAAGTTAATCCTGGTTTTCCAACCATCTATGTGCCAAACTTCGCGTGATTCAGTAACATACATAGGCCAGCATATCAAGCTACCCCAATCTGTTAAATTTCTTTGATAAACTTTATTTCAAAGGAATAAGGTTTATGTTCAATTGGTAAAATTTGACAGTTTGGGTTAGCTTGACCTGCTGGCGACTGTACATACACACAACCATAAATCTAAACTTTCATGAATAAACATGAAACTCTATATTATAGGACCATAGGGTCCGAGTGCCCACGTAGAGTCTGACCAACGAAAGCTGTCCAAGAAAAAAGACGAGGATCAAGAGTTGTCAACCATGGCCATGGCTATCTATACACTGCTTAAACGGAGTTGATACTAATTATTATTCAAGACATATTATTATGCGATATTTACATCAGTATAACCTTAGTACCCCTGGTATATGGCATTTTTGGCATTATATAGGAAAGGTTGAATTAAATAATTCGTGGTCAGCTTTCGTTGGCCAAACTCTAGTATTCCGAAACATTGCCAAGCGGTTGGTCAACTCTTGACGTGACCAGAGGGCTGGTCTATTATTCGGCCAAAAAATCAGCATTGCCATACAACGTGGCAATGCCGCCACCTGAAGTGCCTTTAGATTTGTTAGATTATATTAAATAGTCGATCCATAAGTCCCTTAATATTAATTCAGTCTCGTCAACCTCAGAAAGAACTCTGACCGGAAGAAGAACTAAAAGGTTTTATAGCTAAAATAATGAACAATTTTAATATGTCTCAAATCTACGTAATTTAAATATGTCAAACTAAAGTCATTCAGATATTAAAAAAATAGGTTTTATACATCTCCTCCAATTGGACGATATTCAGGTGGATTTTCTTTCTTCTTCGGCAACTCACAAATAACTGCTTCGGCGGTAGTAAGTAATGACGCGACGCCGCTAGCGTCAGTAATGGCCCTTCTTACAACTTTAGTGGGATCTATAATCCCTCTTTCAAGCATATTGACGTATTCATTATTTAATGCGTCATATCCAAATTCAGGACCCATATCTTCGACTTTAGATACAACAACAGCGCCATCGAATCCAGCATTATCAGCAATCGTTATGCAAGGTGTACGCAAGGCATTCTTAACAATGGAAACACCAATCTCTTGGTCGATATTTATTGGCTTCAGTGCGTCTAAAGACGGTATACATCGTAGGAGTGCTATTCCACCACCTGGTACAATTCCTTCCTCAATTGCTGCCCGAGTAGCATTTAGTGCGTCATTAACCCGATCTTTTTTTTCATTTACTTCAACCTCGCTGCAACCTCCAATTCTCAAAACGGCTACACCTGCTTGCAGTCTTCCCAATCTTTCGATAAGCCTTTTACGCTCATAATTACTAGTCGTTTCTTCCAAATCATCTTTTATTTGTGCGATTCGTTGTTCTACTTCAACAGCATCGCCTTTCCCTTTAAGTAAAATAGTTGAATCCTTTGTAATTATAACTTCGCCTACCTGACCAAAACTCTCAGGTTGACAGTCTTCGAGTCGTATTAGGTTTGCATCGTCTTCAAAAACTACACCTCCCGTAGCAGCAGCCATATCTATCAGTGAATGTTTCCTATAATCACCAAATCCTGGAGCTTTTACTGCAACTATGGGCAATCCAACTTTTAATTTATTTACTACCATCACGGATAAAGGCTCGCCATCAAAATCTTCTGCTATTATAACAAGCGGTTTTTTCTGCGCGTTTGCTATCTCCAACGCAGGTACCACTTGTGATGCAGTAAAAATTTTCTTTTCCGAGTACAGAATGAGCGCATCATTGTATTCGACTCTCGGACCTTTACTTGAGTTTATGAAATATGGAGAAACATAACCGCGATCAAACTGCATTCCTTCTATTATTTCTAGTTCGTCATCCAATGTTTTACCATCTTTAACTGTAATAACGCCATTTTTACCAACTCTATTCATAGCAGCTGCTATTAATTTTCCAATCGATTTGTCACCATTTGCAGATATTGTAGCTACTTGTTCTATTTCTTCTGAAGTGCTTACTGCTTTAGACATATCCTTCAACTTTTGCTTAACGGTTTCAACGGCTATCATAACTCCCTTTCGTATTTCAATTGGATTAGCTCCTTTCGTTATATTTTCAAAACCTTCTCTTGCAATAGCCCTGGCTAAAATTGTAGCTGTAGTTGTTCCATCCCCAGCCTCTTCATTTGTTTTGTTTGCAACATTCTGTACCAGTTTTGCACCAATATTTTGGAATTTATCTTTTAATTCTATACCTTTGGCCACAGTTACGCCATCTTTTGTAATTTTAGGTGGCCCTAAACCTTGTTCCAAAATTACATTACGTCCTTTGGGACCCATGGTGACAGCGACGGCATCCGCTAAGATATCAACTCCTTGTAACATAACTGCCCGAACGTCCGGCCCGAACCTCACTTCTTTCGCGTAAAACCGACGTGAGTGCACAGTCGATACTTCCGTGTTCTTGAAAGCAAACAAAGCATGCCGAGCGCCTGAGATAATTCGCGCGCGATACATATTGATTATTTAAGAATTTTCAAATCATTAAAATAGGTACACTGACGTAAACGGACATCAACACGTCATCATGGGCAATCATGAAATAAAACAGGAGCGAGTGACAGCGTGCAAGAATTCAGAGTTGGATTGAAAAAAGAATGCTAAAATATTTTTCCTAATTTGGTCGTAGACTCTACTGAGCAATCGAAAGGGTCGTTTTTATTTTGTAAAATAAAAAGATAAAGATGTCAAATTGTCATGTCAAATCAGAAGAAGGTTAGACGGTTTTATTTTCTGTGCTATGTGTGGTAATCTGTGGTGTGGTGATAGTGTGCCTGTTACAGAGTACTTCTATACCCTACGTTCCGAGATACGATAATATCGATTTGAGCGCGCTCACACCCGTTCCGAATTGGCGTGAGCGCGATAACGATTTCTCGCGTAACGTCATAGATGACGTCATGACATTCGCCATCTTGCGATAACGCCGACCATGCAATTTACTAATGCCGTATTCCGAAATTCAACAAAAGTGATAATATCGCGAACCCGACCAAATTGAATAGTCAAAAAATTTAAGAGCTATCAGATCATTAGTACTGATTTTTATTTTGGTTGGCTTCGCGATATTATCACTATTTGTCTAGTATGGAATGCACCCTAATATCACCGTGAGCGCTGTCAGAAATGACAGTTGGGTTGTTTTGTTTTGATTCGCATCGCATCTTTAACTAACTTTGATCAATTTGATATAGTGCTTCTATCTAAGAAGAAGAAATGTTTGGTGTATACAAGTCTAATATCGTGAAAATATGTTTTAAACGTAGAGTGAGCACTTTTATCGCGATCACGAGCGTTCCGTTTTGATGACAAAAATGACGGTTATTAGCTGTCAGAATCGTGATATCTAACTCGGAACGCAAAATATCGATGTGAGCGCTCACAGCGCTATGTTTCTAATACGGAATGCGCCCATAATAGTGAGTGCCTATGGATTTTTAAAATAACGGCCGGGCGTGCCGGGCGACGAAGTTTTGTTTTGTCGTGTGAATTAATTTAAAGAAATGAATTCTTCAAACAAACCCATAATTTTAAACTTAGAAATTGGTGATCAATTAACTACGATATCTTGTGGTCATGTTATGGTGGAGTTAATAAAGTTTATTGCCTATCAAAGATTGCAAATACCTTATTCTTATCAGTGGTTGAAACAAGTGATTAATAAAAAGAAATTAGATGAAGACGTGAAGGATAGTTTTCAATCTGAAAGACACTTTCGGGTAGCTTCTACTGCTTTGGAAAATCTAGATTTTATATTAAAGGTAAGTTTGGTCAAAGGATCATCTTATGGGTGGGTTTTATTTAGGACTGCAAACAGTCACAAGACACCTCTTTTTGAGATTTTATTTGTTTTATATGAATATACAAAATAATAGTTTTTTGCAGGCAAATACAAGAGTGTAGAATTTAGTAGGATATTTATAGGTAGGATAGATTACAGATTTCTTTCTAGACTCAAGATCGGATTCAGATTCATCTTGCAATTTCTGTAAACTTATCTTTAACGATGTAACAATCCTCTTGCCAGATTAGGTAGATAATAAAAATATTAAGCTAATTCATTTGTCATTACTTACAGGGTCTCCAAAAAGAGGTCAGTGGTTCATCAATTCCTGATGAAGTATGTATAGCACTTGGTGCTACCCCCGTGACCTGTAAAGAGGTGTACAGGGTACTCCTGCCAGTTGCATGCCATCGTCCACAGTGCCACTCTATACACATAGCCAATGACCAGAAAATACAAAGGAGTGTGTTTAAGTAAGTTTCTATGAAAAGGCTTCATCAACTTTTGTTTTGTTGTATTGAGTAACCTTATCTTTTACTAGTTCTTTCCAGTGGGTTCGCCCATGTGGTGGTTGATAATGATCCCACTGTAAAGTATTACGGCGATAAAATGTGTCTATATCTGTGTGCCAAATTTCATCCAAATTCATTCAGCAATTTCTGCATGATTGGGTAACAAACATCCAACCATACAAATTTATACATTTCAAATATTAGTAGGATAGAAGGATTGTCACTCTGACTGGCAGTATTAGTACTGTTATTTCATTTAAAATAGTATGAAGTAGTACAGCCACTTCTTCATTTGTGTTTTTCCTATATTCTGAAAGGAATAAAATAGATCTAATGTTCTTCTCGTTTGATTTCAGGACTTTAGTAACATCAGAAAAGCTAAGCCAAATTTTCTTCAATCAACTTCCACCAACCAATTTGTATGTTTTCATCAAGAAAAAGCTGTTGAACAATCAAGACAATGTTTTGGACACCGACAACTTTGTGTTATCTAGTGGCTGCAGGATACCACGGAACTCTAAAATTGTTGTTTTGGACTTAAGATCTAAAAAACTTGATAACCTTGCTTGTTGCAATGAATTTCAAATATTTGGAGACATTGTTTATCAAAATCTCCAAAACTTGCAATTAGAAGATTCAGATGAGAATGTAGATGAACTCCATGAGATTGAATCCACTGATAGTATAAAGTGGTATCAGTCATCATATGTTATGAAGGGATTTAAAGACTGTATTGTTAATGGCAGTTCCATCACTAATGCCTGGCTCAATTCTTGACTAAGTACAAAATTAGCTCAATTTCATGTTTTTTAATGTAAGAACTTTATTTTTGTTAGTGTAACATTGCACTGTTATTTTAATGACTGACATCATTTGATGTTATGAGTATTTTTATAAGTTCTTTACATCATCATAGGTATAAATTAGTAAAATATTATATAATATTCATATATTGCTTAGTTACAATTAATCATGTTTGTGTATGACTGCACATAAAGCTTGAATTTGTGCCATTCAATTTTCATGTTTTTCAATTAAGTAGGTAATATTATTTTCTGTAGGTATGTATTAAGTTGATATTAATTAGTATTGAACTGGACAAGTTACGAGAATCTATCTGTGTTTGATTCTGTAATGGAAGAACATTATTATTACCTATCTTCTTGCCCTTCCTTCCCGCACCCTAAATCATAATCTGTTTCAATTTGACAGTTCAACAATATTCATTGCGATATTTACGTTGTTGAGCAGACGTTTTTCGAACAAATGAAGCAATGGTCTATCAATCTGTTTCAAAACGAAACAGTAGGTATATGTATAGCTACATACCTACACTACAGAGGGGGTGTACGTTACCCTAGCAAGAAAGTGTCTCCTAGAGTTATATGAGTAGAACGTATAATGTGTGCCTTATCTGCTGTGAATGTGCACATAAAAAATGTGTGCTCCCTGTCGTTTTGGAGAAAAACGGAAAAAACGATTCTTGCTGGGGTAACGTTTTTCTAGCAGGAAAATTCTAAACGAATGATCGGAGAGAGAAAAATTGTGCATGGCCAGAGAGCTTATATGTGTGCCAATGTAGCGGCACTACAAATAAAAAAATGCTTCACGACAAATATCAAGAAACACAAAAAGAAAAGTGGCGCCATCTACAATGCCACAGGCGAACTAACTGAGCAATTCTACATCGCGCAATCAGAGTTTACCACGCTACTCAGATAGATAAAATATTCCGACATCAACTGTCGGGCAGTTGCCCGGACCAGACACAATACCCGTCTGGTCGGAGGATCTTCCTTTTCAATAGAGGATGAGCGAACTTTACACCCTGTTCCTCATACCTCTATACTGGTGACCCCGTGAAAGAACGTCAGCGCAGCCTTCGTGCAACACTTCGGCGTGACGTCATCATCAACATCAAGATCACTTCCTCAAGCTTTCGAGCGGCGAGTCACACAGCCAGCCAGCACCCTACGGCTTCAACGGGTATCCTGACCACCTGCATGCAGCGAACCGCATGCCTGGTCATCACCCACAGCCTCATCAGCAGCCATGGCCCAGCACACTGCACTTTCGGCCGGTCGAGAGCCCAATCTCCCGGTCGACGCCAGCAGTCAGCCTCAACCTCTCAACCCAGCGCTGTACCAGATCCGACACATTGGAGCATAACGCAGCGCAACCCCGACTCACTGGGGAATCGTCGCAGACAGTTCCGACTCACCGCGAACTATGTGACACCCGGTTCCGACCCACTGGAACCACAACTGGCACTGGCAAGCATGCATAACATGCCCTGACTCAGCCCACTATCGACCTCCGGTCTCCGGGGGGGAGTGATGTAGCGGCACTACAAATAAAAAAATGCTTCACGACAAATATCAAGAAACACAAAAAGAAAAGTGGCGCCATCTACAATGCCACAGGCGAACTAACTGAGCAATTCTACATCGCGCAATCAGAGTTTACCACGCTACTCAGATAGATAAAATATTCCGACATCAACTGTCGGGCAGTTGCCCGGACCAGACACAATACCCGTCTGGTCGGAGGATCTTCCTTTTCAATAGAGGATGAGCGAACTTTACACCCTGTTCCTCATACCTCTATACCAAAATGTGCCCCCAAAAATAAAATCTGTGCCCCTTCAGGTTTTCGAGATGTTGCATTTCCTGCTGGAGTAACGTTTTGATGAATCGTATATCTCTTAAACCATTGCATGTGCCCCTGTAGAATAAACATACACGAGTAGCTCTTAATGTGTGCCCCAATTAGATTTAAGAAA
The DNA here is from genome assembly GCA_949987655.1 of Polymixis flavicincta. Taxonomy (NCBI): domain Eukaryota; kingdom Metazoa; phylum Arthropoda; class Insecta; order Lepidoptera; family Noctuidae; genus Polymixis; species Polymixis flavicincta. Next base: position 11,878,552 of record OX465191.1, on the reverse strand, counting down.
ATATTTATAGTTTTCCAGTAATCGCGGTTTTATGAAAACCCGAAAAAACATCGCAGCGCCTAAATGAGACAAGGCACAAGTTCGCTGAAAACTGTATTCGGTCCTTCTTGACGCTATTAGCTATTACATAGATATAAGAAAGAAGAAGATATGTCAAGTAGTTGAAAATGTATCGGAACCCGGTGTCTCCACTTGCTCCCCACTACCGCGCCACAACTACACACGCAATTTAGTAAAACCAATAGATACGAAGTCGCGCTCACACTCGCAATTTATAAATCAGAACGTACTACACAATATAGACCTTATCCCTTCAAACGCAGCGTGCATTTAAGTAAAACTCACTCACACAAACAACGGTTGCTACCGTTGTGCTGTGCAAAAGCAATTTATTTTACATATACGCTAGTGATTGACTAAATCGGAAAGTTGTCGATACTTCTATTTATTATTGTACTACTTCAATTTTTTTTGGGGTCCAGGAAATAAGATAAAATGAAAACGATAACCGTAATACGTTACTAATATATTATCTGATGCCGATAACAATAACGCGTACGAAGCGTTTGAAGATATTAACGTAAGTTAAATGCCAAAACCAAAAAAAAAAGTAAGGAAATAGCACGAGGATAAGACTTATTATACGATAATTCAAACCCAATAACACTCCACCGACATTATCTAAAATTTTGTTAACTTTACGACTGTTGTTTAGGCATTTCTCTACTACGCTGTAAAATAATCAAAATAAGTAAAAAACATTAATTCACATCGATCTAGCCATCAATTTATTCGCGAATCGACATTATCGATAGCCTACGTTAGTGGATCTGCACGAGCACATCACTAGCTCGACGCAAGAACCAGCGGCCGTACTACGGAATGCGTCCGCATAGATACTTTATCGTTTTGTGATATTTACATTGCTTGTCCAGTCACTTAGCGACAAAATATTTAGGTAGTGGTTTAGGAGCAATGTATTTAGTACAAAAATAATACAGTCGCTGTGATATTTGAAAACAAAAATAACATGGTAAACGCAAGAAATGTTTTTCGATTTCTTGTTTTTCATGATTTTAAAGACAAATATAGAAAAATACTTGTAGGTACTTATTTATGGTAAGTGATTCCATGATTCACAAAGTTTTTGTTTTGGCTTTGGTTTTTACAAGAAACCACTGAACAACACGGAATTCTTATGATTTATCACGACAACGGTCGAAAGCACACTAGTTCGCGGAGACGGCCATTTGCTTTAGGAATGATCATGCTGATCATACCGCGCGGACACAGACACGCCCCTTTCCCACTTCTCCTGCTTTTTATATTTCTATGCGCTATACAAAGTTTCAAAACTGTTCATGCATGCGTTTTTGTGTAATCTTGCTAAAAGTCAAAACGATGGTGTCTTAACTTTGACGGCAAAATACAAGGAACCGGCTCAATCCCAGATGTGTAGGTGTGAACCAAAGTCTTGTGCCTTTAGTCAAAAATATATGGTGAAAATATTCAGCTTGGAATGTTTCGCATTAAGTTAATATTAACAAAAAACCAAAATATGTAAACAACGGCTGGTTATCCGACCAAATTCCAATGACTACTAAAAAACGACTGATTCATACATATCGATGACCTTCTTTATTGGACGTATTATACTTAAGCTGTTGTCCGTACAGTCGCGTTCAAAAGTTTTGGGGGCTAATTAAAAAATATATTAAATGCACCTTGTGACTATATTAAATGAAACAGCTTGTTGATGTGGAAATTATTATTTTTATTGCCTTAATTTTAATTCTTAAAGTAATCAAAGTCATAAAGGCGTAGGAACAAAAAAAAAAACAGAAAAAGTCATTCCTACTTTGTATTGATGATTTTGATGATTATAATTCTGTAACTACATATGTCTTACAGCCGCGAATAATATTTTAATCAACATACAACCTAGCACTGGCCTGCAAATTGCAAAAAACGCAAGAAACTTTGAATTTCGCGGGCTGGTTGGAGCATTCCCCTTACTGATGAAAAACTTACTGTTAATTTATCTAGCCTACGGCTTATCAATAAATATAATAGAAACAGCTAGTAGAATATAATCCAATAACAACTTTATTTTATTACTTTTTTATTACTTATTACTTTTCTACTTCACTGTACTCAGGCACAACACGTGTGAACCAGTTAGTGAGTAAAGCGCTTATTACACTTGGCTGAATTTAGGCATCTAAATTCAGTCGTTAGGTACTGAATTTAGTCAAGTGTAATCGCAATTAGAAAGCTGGCATCCATAGCTTTTAGTGTTGCTTCTGAATTTAGATGACTAATTAGATGACTAAATTCAGCCAAGTGTAATAAGCCCTTTAAGTAAAGAAGGTCATCGATATGTATGAATCAGTCGCTTTTTAGTAGTCATTGGAATTTGGTCGGATAACCAGCCGTTGTTTACATACTTTGGTTTTTTGTTAATATTAACTTACAAACTTACAATTTTGGCACACATATAAGCTCTCTGGCCATGCACAATTTTTCTCTCTCCGATCATTCGTTTAGAATTTTCCTGCTAGAAAAACTTTACCCCAGCAAGAATAGTTTTTTCCGTTTTTCTCCAAAACGACAGGGGGCACATTTACAGCAGATAAGGCACACATTACCTATACATTCTACTCATATAACTCTAGGAGGCACTTTCTTGCTGGGGTAACGTACACGTAATTGCGGCAAGGTTGGCGCAGTGGTTAAGCGATTGACTGCTGCGCTGCGTGTCGCGAGTTCGATTCTCGCACGTAACAAATATTTGTATGACCTACAAGTAGTTGTTCAGGGTCTGGCAGTTTGTGTAAATGAGTATAATAAATGTTTGTAAACGCACCCACAATACAGGAGAAATTCCTCGTGTGGGGCAACGTTTAAAATAATAATTAAAGTGTCATAGCTTAATTTTTACAAAATTGTGACAAAGTAATTTTCTTCGTTGTCTTCAAATATTATGTTTATACATAAGTAATAATGATGAATGTTTACAAAATGACAAGACTTATAAGAGTGAAGTTTCTTGCGCATTCTTCTCCAAAAGAAACTACTTAGATGAAGGGGTGACTAGAATCAATTTGACGTTCAAAAATTAACTGTCGAAATTAAATAATTTTGATTCAATGCACAATGGCAGCTTTATTTCAAATAAATGCTTTGATTTTAACAGTTTTTTTATAAAGCGTATTTTTTGTTGTTGAAAGTTTTACATTTTAATGAAAGCAATAGGGTTTTATTTTAAATAATGTGGCTATTTTTGAAGTCGTCTTGTACTTAATGGTTAAAGTAGGTACCTACACACTTAGTTCCAAAATCTGCTAGAACTAGGAGCTCACTCCCAGCTTCAACCTCACGATGATGTTGTGCCCGCAACTAACTGCTATGTTCATTCTTTGTACATGTTGATATTATGTTCATTTGCTCTACCAAGTGAACAAGTCTTTTATACACCGTTTTCCTGGTCCAGAATGTTGTACTTAGTTATTTTAGTTTTATGTATTTCACTTCTACTTGCCCACCATCACCAAATATTTGCCGTTCTTTGTGTGCAATACAAACTTTGTCTAAATCCTGATCAGAAGTCCTTGTTGTACAGTTTCCCCAACTATTACAATTTTTAATTGCACCAGTAAATTCTACCATCAAGTTATTTCTTCCTCCATTAGGCCCCACTACATAATCACATTTTATTGACTTCTTTAACATGTCATTTAAGCAACATTCAAGTAATTCATAATATGCTAGCCAGAATTTGTCTGGTAATTGCGTTAACTTGATACCAAGTGACTCTGTGAGGAGGCCAGTAACAAAGATGTCATCTATCCAGAAGTATGGGTGGTAGATTGCTTCATCACATAGTGCTGCAGCTACTGTAGGAGTTGTGATGTAATACCACCCAGAGAGATACGGGGGATACTCTTGTCTTGGATACTCATCCCACGTCACATACCATTTGTTTTCTTTATTCCTCCGTGGCTTAGTATTGTTTAGCATGTAGCCCATTAAAAGGGCTGATGAATAGTTTACTGTTTTCATTAATGCATAAGATCTTTCCAAGTTGTATACAGTGTCATCATCCACTTTGAGTATGAATGATGCCTCTTGGCAGGTTGTTGAAGCCCATTTCAGACCCATTAGGTGTTTGTAAGTTAGGTTTCTGTAGTTTTCTACAAATGTGCCTTGTAAAATATCACCAAATGTTTTGCTTTCATCATTGATTGCTGATTGAGTTATGTATCTGAAAAGCGCATATAATTATTTCTAAATTCAAGTACCTAACTGATAATGCTGAATTTAACTAAGATCGTTTATTATTACTAATTACATACTTTTCTGTATCAGGTATTTGGGCAAGTAAGAATACTCTGGTTGCATTTATTTTCCTTAGTTCTTCTGCAGGCATAGCTCTTCTATGAGCACTTCTTATCTCTACATGTCCCACATAAGAAGTAACTATTATGACTAAAAATGGATGACCTGAAATTTTATTGAAACAATTTCATGAAAAACAGTTTAGTACTAAATAGACGAGTATCATAGTAGAAAATGACAGAAACTTCAAATTTTGAAATTCATTTTGCAAGCGAGTTGATTGTGTTATTATATAAAGCTTCATTAAAGTTTCAGAAATAGGTAGCACAATTACTTTTACATGTTGTCTGTAAGGGTTGAAGTGAAACATCGTTCATTGTGTACAATTTTCTCTTAAGAATGAAAAGAGGATCCGTGAATTCGGCATTCGTTTTCCAGTAAATCCAGCTAGTGAATGCTATTCCAAGGAGTAAGACGATATAAACAAACTTCTTGCGCATTTTATACGCTGTTTAGCATTCGTATCAAACTCTGTCACACACGCATAATTACTCGCTTTGAATACGTCTGGTAAATCACCTTGTTTTACAAAATATTTGGTGGGTTTTTGCGAGCCTGCAACGTAATGCAATTAACAGAAAATATAAAAGACAGCATTGTATCGTTAGTGGTTACAACAGTGTTTCTGTGACAGTCATTTGTTTTGTTAATTTGTTTTCGAACATATGAGTACATAATCTGTCAAATTAAAAGTCTTCTTTCATTTGAGATAGAACTTGACATTTTTTTTTAATTAGTTTTATGGCCTGGTTTCAGAGACCTTTTAGCCAAGTCTTAAGAACGTATTCTAGTCATAGCAAAGTTATTGTAAAGCGGTAGTAACTTTACAATAACCTATTAGGAGTTTTTGGGGGAACACGAAAAGTCCACGTTAGTCACTTATTTTCACCTTCACTACACTTGTGCACTCACACGTAACTAAATTGGATAATTCAATACCAAAATTATACAATTTAATTCGCTATTTCACAAAATTTAATGATAATGTAAATTCATGCGACATTTTCCAACGCGATCCCGCCAAAAACTTAGAACTTGACAGATTGTGTACCAGTGTTGCCAACTCCAAAAGTTAAAACTAATGAGTTCCCACATCGATTTATCATATAATAAAGTGCTAGCAGCACAATCCGTAAACATGACACATGAACATGTTTTTCTTTTAAACGTTGACTATTAAACTGATAACTTTATACAATTACATGCAGTCGGAGGCAATCAAGTTCTTTATTTTTAACTAGCAGCGCTCTGCGGTTTCACCCGCATAGTTCCCGTTCCCGTTGGAATACGGGGATAAAATATAGCCTATGTCACCCGGGAATAGTGTACCAACTGTGAAATCATTTTTCAAATCCGTTCAGTAGTTTTGGAGCCTATTCAATGCAAATAAACATACAAACAAACAATCAAATCGTTCCTATATTCGTATAGATTTGAAGAAGATGCTTTGGACTGCATGATATTGCATAATTTGAGATTTAAAGATTGCGTCGATTTTTTTGTTTTCGTAGAAAATCGCATTGATACTTACTAGAAATAAAAGAAAAACAACGTTAAATCCGGAGACTGCGCGGGCCAGTCCAGGGTTAACACATTATGTTGTTGCAGACACTGGACTGGTTGGTTTTGAAGTTACAGTCAGAACACGAAGTCAACTTTCATGCCAGTGGCGTGCAGTCCATAAAATCAGGAAGACACTGCCTACCCTACCTAAATGAGATAAATATGTAAACTTCGATCAATAATAGTACTATTGATCGAAGTATGTAAAACTAATATTATTTTATCAATAAACAAAAAATGTAAATTAAAAAGTCGCATGGAGTAACAACTCTATGCGACTTGGGATATGTTCTAACGACGTGCATGTAAAGATATCCTGAAAAGTTGCTGACAGACAGTGAACTTTTCACGTCTTCTTCGAACCTGGGCCTAGAGACAAAATACATTTCTGTTGGCGTTCACGCCAAACGCTACGCCAAAATATGACGTAACCTTTCCGCAGGTAATGTTATTCCCATACATTTTGGCGTAGTGTTTGGCGTGAACGCTAACATAAATGTGTTTTGTCGAGGCCTGCTTGGACCGTATCTTACATGGTGATGTCGTTTAGGTACAGAGGCCAGCACATCAAGCTACCCCAATCTGTTAAAATTCTTTGATAGTTTTTCAACTTTATTACAAAGGAATAAGGTTCTTTTTTTTGGGTGGTAAATCATCAAATAACTTCTCCAGGAGAGCGTAGGAGGGCGTGTCAGACTTTTACTGACTAAAACCCACCCGTGTTCCATCAGTAGCCCGTATGCCAGGGGCTATGGTATCTCTTTCAAACAAACCCGCACCCCTGGCAGGCATCGGCCCTTGCGGGCCCCATCATTTTTGTGCTGACATCTCTTTGAGGCGCGCGTGGAACACAACGCGCCGTCGACTTGGGCTTGGTCCTTACCGGACAGCGAGCTACCCATTACTCGCCGTCCGCAAGCTCATGCCTACGGTGGCCGGAAATCGGCCTGGGATTCCCGACGCCCAGGGCGTCTCCGTATCCTGCAGCAGCTAGGGTCGCGAGGGCGCATATGCTGCCTCTCCCTCACGTGCGCCGCCTCCCTCTTCGCGAGCATCACTGCTTCGCTGAAGGAGGTGACGGCTCCCCATGCCCTCTCGCTCCGTACCATGGTCTGGACCAGGGCCGGACGCGAGAGATCGCCGCCGCCAATCGCCTCCACGAGGACACGGCGGTGCTCCATCCAAGCCGGGCAGACCGCCACCGTATGCTCCACCGTGTCCTCAGGGCGATCTTCGCAGTGGAAACACCCGGGCGTTTCCTCCCGCCCTATCCGAAACAGGAACCTCCCGAAACAACCGTGTCCGGTGAGGACCTGCGTCAGGCGGAAGGTGAGGACGCCATGCCGCCTCTCGAACCACTCCTCAAAGAGGGGACTTACCACCGCAATCGTGGCGTGCCCAGCACTGGGTTGCGACAATCGCTCTCTCCATGTTACCATGAGATCCCGCCGGAGCTCTGTGCCGCGATTTCCCGCGGCAGTGGAGTTACGCCCCGGCATTTGGCCTCCTCGCGCCACTCCCACATTTGCGCGAGGACCTTTGCCTCCAGATCCCATGGCGAAAGGAATAAGGTTCATGTTCAATTGGGAAAATTTGACAGTTTGGGATAGGTTGACCTGCTGGCGTCTGTACCTAATTTTGAGGAGGAATAATCGTTGCATGCGTAACATTATTACATACAATTGATAACAGGGGCTCGTGCCTAAGTAATAACAGCTGTACGAGTCGACCGATGGTTCTTGCACCATGATGTTTTACACCTATGACTCTGCAGTCGCAGCAGCAGAACGTGGCGCCCTCAAATCTCGTCGATGTAAACCTGTCAGCCAGCAAAAGTTGTCTCCCAAAGGTTTATAAAAGAAAATGTTACTGACACGGGACCTTACCGCCATGTGGTCCGGTTCAGGACTGTAATTGCGTAATGCACTATCAATCACAATCTGAATCGTTTTGAAGGACATTGCTTCATAAGTTCGAAAAATGTGTCTGCTCAACAACGTAAATAACGCAATGAATGTTGTTGAACTGTCAAAATGAAAGCCGTTCTTTCTGTAAGTGTGTTTCGCAATTACCCCGATGGTTGTCGACATTTATTCCATACAAACTTCGGGAGTGTCTGTTCGACAATGTACAGACGCCAGCACATCAAGCTATCCCAAACTGTCAAATTTTCCCAATTGAACATGAACCCGAGAAATCGGGGTTTAAACTCAAACTCAAACTCAAACTCAAAGCATTTATTTCAATTAGACCTTTCACAGGCACTTTTGAATTGTCAAACAAAAATCGAAGTTGAAGCTAGGTGCCCATTCCAAAAACGTAGATCTCTCTGGAGAAGAACGGGCAAGAAACTCCAAGGACACTCTTTTAAATCGTGGGTATTACAAAATTTTGGGAACATTATTCTTGGTGCTTCTATATGTGAGAACAATGTAAAAAAAATATAATAAAATAAATTAAAAAAAAATAAGATTCAAAATAAGCCATGGCAGATAAGAGATGACCAGTCTCAACCGACGGCGCCCGTTCACGAACTTGACGCATGGATCAGCACCATCCAGCTCAACCATTTTCTAGGGAACCGAATGATCCAACACACACGCCACCATCAGTGAGACATTTAAGTGAGCATGACATACTCTCAACTACCACGTTTTTTCAAGTCGACGTACATCAAAACAACATATTATAAGGATGCATGGTACTCACATTTACAAAAATTTGACAAAATGCTTCTTAATTATACAAAACTATAGTTTCAATCCTATTTGAGAAATTCATAAGATTTGACTTCCAAAAAGAACGAAAAATATATAATAAGTATCTATTGAAATTTTAATAAATAATACTTGGTTCAGTAAAATAAAAACAAATTCGACCTCAACTTCGACAAATTCGAAACCCAAGGGGACCTAAAGGGGCGTGACCTAATCGATGCCATTTTGCAGTAAAGTAAACTCATTTTTTTTGACGGGTTATTCTTTGTGCATACGGAATAACGATGAAAATCTCAAAGAAATTTGACAGATTGGGGTAGCTTGATGTACTGTCTGTGTAATGTCTGTACATTGTTACATGGTATGGTTTTGTCTCATTATTAATATTGTTTGTACGGAAACAGAATACAAAAAGCCATTAAAAAGTTATGACCCAACAAAGATTCGTTTTTCTAACTAATTAACCTAACTTTGAGCATGTTTAAGTAATAAAAGAAGTATAAAATCTCAAATATCAAAAAGTTCAATAAACTTTATTGGTCATTGAATTATGCAGTGGTTTTATCGTAAAACCCGATCTTCCGAAGGACTTTCTTAATTTTTTACGCGCCTGTGTTGCAACAACTGATCCTGCATCTCACTCAATAATGTTGTGCGTATAGACTAGCGTCTCTAACTGCTCATCACGGGTAAAAATCTACCTCTGTCGGAGACGGTGCCTGGTGAGACAGTGTGCTTTTTAGCCAGGTACACCAGTGAGTTCGAGCCCGCGACTGGATTCCCCTTAAATGTCATGGTTGACACACTGCTTTCCGTAAAATTGGTGTGAATAATATCATGATTTCATTGATTTCAAATGTATAGTCGGATTTATGACAACATTCCTGGTAAAAAACGTCACTCTGAAAAACTCCACGTTCGCTTTCCCTGACGTAAAACGCGCATTGAGAATTCAACAGGGTGTATCCCAGCGCGCAAAAAATACACTCATCTCGATTCTCATCTCTCGGCTCTATGCAATGCGTTGCAGATCCAGTGCGCGCAAAAATCCCGTCGCGATTTTATTACGTCCGTGGGAACGTGGGCCAACTGGCCAAGGTACCTTGGCCAGCCCCGACAGTCACATAGACAAAAATTGTTTTTTGACGTGCGAGTGTCATTCAACCTTAGAGCGGTAAAGGTAGGTATCACGAGGTCGACTATATCTTGTTCCGTTTTTAAAACATTTTTTTAAACTATTCACGGTGTGTTTGGAAAGGTCACGTAATGCCAGTAATCTGCTTAATCTTTCGAACGTTTATTAGTTATTATTTTTATTGGTTACTCTTTATAACTCACGTATAGTCAGATATATTAGTGGTAAGATTACCGTTACGTTTGATTACTACAAACAGCAGCTTATTGATGCGACGGCGAACAAACTACTGTCATTTTTATCATTAATAATGAGTCGTTATCAAGAGCCCGCCTACAACAAGCGCAGGAGCGCAGGAAGCTCAGTCGACTGATCGTTGATCAGACAGCGACGCGTGCGCAACATACCGTGCGGCTAAAACCGACCGTCCTACTGCGGAACTAAATTAATTAAATTCGTGACATAAATATAATATCTAACATGAATTTTACATTGGAAGAAGCAATGGAAGAGGCTTTAACAGCCAAAATTATTACAATGGTGTGCCTCTTCGCTATATCGATGGTGACGGGGTGCTTGCCGCTGGTCATATCCTTAAAGTACGACTGGTTCAAAACGAGTGGCTCCTCTGACCTCCGCTCCTCCAATCAGCTGGTAATGGGCTTGCTCGCGTTCGGAGGGGGAATCCTATTTGCGACCACCTTCATGCACTTGTTACCCGAAGTTGATGACAACATCGAAGTTCTGCAAGGTTAGTAGATTTATTTACATGAAACACCTGATGCCTATGATCTTCATAAATAATGATACTATTGATCGATTTACTTATGTATTATTATACCTAACTAGGTTTTTATTTGTGCAGATGCAATACTGAAACCAAATAAACTCATGTTGCCATCAATTTATTAAACCCGCGTTTTTATTTTATCGGAAATATAATATGTTTCATATAACACATAGTAATATTTCCCTAGATTGAAGTAGAACACGATCACGGTAAAGATGATTACGTATTTACATCCACGTGTATGAATAAACGCCTAGTCAATTATGTACATGATAGATTCTAGGCTGTGTGTATTACCGAATTTATCGGTGAATTAAGTAGCGTGACAATGAAACTGCTACTTAAAAGTTTATGCATTTTTCCCGGCTGTCGTAACTGGGACATAAATAGAGATTGCAATGTTGGGAAACAACAGACACATTCTGTGTTGCATTAGCGTGGGCATTACGTCTATTGACCATAATGTACGCAGATACTAACTAGATAGGATATCATTTCATTTTATTGGTGTAAAGTTATCTCCGTTTGCGGTGGTCGATTTTACATGAGCCACCGTCTAGTTTACGCTTCAGCTATTCTTGATTTATTTATAAAAAAATAAAAACCAACGACAAAGCATTAATTTCAAATAGGCACTTTTGAACGTAAAAATGTACAAAAAATTATATTAATTCTAGTTGCCCCTTTCATAAGGTAGTTTTGAATGAAGAATAGGCAAGAGATTCTACCGTAACCCTATTGAAATGTTTTATATTATTTTGTATACATTAATCATTATAATAATGTGAAGACCTAGAATAAAATTACGGTACCACAGTAGGTGAAAAAAAAAAAAACGAATGACAGGTATCCAACCTAACTTACGTAGGTACCTATTTCGTCAAGTTCTTGCCTTGGTTTTCTTGATGTGATCGTAAAATCCGGCATGGGTTCGATGTCATGCTACTGACGTTGCTGTCCATAGTGTCCCTGCTCTGCCATGTTTTTGCGTATCACAAACGACTTTCACGGTGTATATACATTAGAAGTAAGTCGATTTGCTTCAAACCAGTAGGTATGACTTACAGAGCAAAATTGGAGTGTATAATGGACTTATCCTGTCGTAATGGGTCGTCAGAAGCCCAAAAGTCCACCAAACCAGTCTTACCAAGGGGTATCGTGTTACCCAGTAACTGGGATGTGGATTTCAGATAGACAGTCGCTCCACGTAGAATACTGGTAGTCAGCTGTATCCGGTTATACTGGAAACCGACCCAACATAGCTGGGAAAAGGCTAGGCAGATGATGATGATGTACAGATGCCAGCATATCAAGCCACCCCAATCTGTCAAATTTCTTTGATAGATTTTCATCTTTATAATATAACTTTAAGGTTCATGTTCAATTGTGAAAATTTGACAGTTTAGGGTAGCTTGATGTGCTGGCGTCTGTACGTACCCTGTATAGGTATCACTTCCTTCTGTCGAAACTAATTTAGTTAGAGAGAGTGAGTTACCTGATAAGAGGCACCAATAATTGCATTAGTTTTATGCACTACTTAATTTTAGCATGTCAAATGGAAGAATGTGCGTGTTTACGTAATTACCCCTCCGAGGGGTAATTGCGTAGAAATGTCAGCACAAACTGGTGGGGTCCGCAATGGGTTGCGTGTTCTTCAAAAAAGATACCGTTGTCCCTGGCACACAGGCAACTGAAGGAACGCGGGCAGGTTTTAGTCAGTAAAAGTCTGAGTCCCACTCCACCCAGAGTAGAAGAAATTATTTGATGATTTTCCTCCCAAAAAAGGGGTAATTGCGTAATCGCCTTAATTTTGATAGGTCAACAAAATTCATTGCGTTATTTACGTTGTTCGGCAGACAAAGTTTTCGAAAGTATTATTATTACTATACGTTCGAAAAATTTGTCTTATATACATAAAGCAATGAATTATTATCTATATCCTTAAAAAGGATTTAGGTTCTGTCTGATTGATAGTGTGCTACGCAATTAGGGTAACTACGGTCTTTGCAAATATATTTTTTCCATTCCATTATTTTTCAAATGCCTCTTAAACGTTGATAAAAATATCAAACAGGTAAGTAAGAGTTAAAAACACGTATGCCTTTCAGCTCGATAGTTTTGGTGGAAGTGGGTGAAATATTGATTGCAATATTCCAGGACATACATACAAGTGAAGTTAAATAAAAGCTTTAAAAAAAACAGCATTTGATTAAGTGGCAGACGCTAAAAATTTCGTCGTAAGTACCGCGCTGCTAACAAGTAAATATAATGTAGTTTTCACAGTTACGTGCTAATGTGCCTACATTAGCGAATAACGTGAAGACCTACACATTTACCTAATCATCACCAAGAACAAAAACTAAAGGGGTTCTGTTTAGGATTTTTTTCTACATGACTACCTATAGTTTTCAATGTTTTGTTGGTATATTGGCGTGTGCTAACTGACATAATATATCAAATCGAATGTTTTTTTGTGTTTCGTAGTGTTATTACACGTAAAACAAAAACAAAAAAACCGGTCGTCCAGATATTTAATATGTTTTATAATTTGTCTTTTGTTTTGCACCGTTAAAAATAAATACTGTTCTTAAACTGCATACCATTAAATTAGATAATGCTGGCATTCGTATACATAATTGGATTTTAATTGCATTGCAGGTATTTTTGGCATTTTGATAGGTACGAAACTCTCTAACATTCGGCGTCAAAGGGAACACGTTTTACGAGTAGTAAAACTAAAAGGCCGATGTCAGTACCGTTATTGTACCTTTATTGTAACAGTGGCCCTAGTGTGAGTTTCTTTTAACCTTTTCGATCTAACACATCGATCGCGTTCGGCGCCCCGATTGGTCCTTCACTATTCCAGGGCCAATCGGAGCGCCAAACGCATTCGATGCTTTGGATCCTTGCTGGGCCTAGAGTTTACCTATAGTAAACTCTAGGCCCAGCAAGGACCTGACCAAACCTCACTTAGTTCATTTGAACCTTAGAACCTTCTGCTTATAATTATAATCGTCTCATGCTGTTTCTAAAGGTTTTCTCTCGTATCTTGTGACTTAATTGAAATCAATATCTAGTGGTTTAGGACCCATGATCCAAAGTTCATAATCATCATTCGTGGTTATTTATAACTTATTTACTTAAGTCAGGTTTCAGCTTTCTTAAACTTGAAAATTCTCAGTATGTGTATGAGTAAAATTAATAGGTAGGTATCACAGTTGTTTCGTGTAAAATTCTGATTCAAATAAAATTCAGTAATTTGACAACTAAATATATAAAAAAAACGTGAAAAGGAAGAGAAGACAAACAATTTGAAAACCATAAAAGCGAACGTTATCGACTGTAATCGGTCATGTGGTAATCGTGCAATCGTCTAATTAATTATTAATTTCGTCCTTTGTTTAGTTAGTTATCTGATAAAAATATGAATATACGTAGCATAAATCCTATTATTCGTTGTCTTTCTTTCCGTACATCATCGATACACTACGCGCAACGTCTCGACTTTACTGCGTTTACGTGCGATCCCTACGTATGACTTCTACGCTGAGCCTACGCACGACTGCTACGCTGCGCCTACGCCTGGTGCTACGCGCAGTGCCTACGCGCTTCTGCTACGCTACGCCTACGCGTGATGCTACGCGCAGGGCCTACGCGCGTCTGCTACGCTGTGGCTACGCGTGATTTCTACGCACTGATTGCAGCACGGAGCACAAAATCAGGATTTCAGTGACTTCTACGCTGAACCTATGCAGAACTGTTTCGCTTTACATACGCGTGACTTTACGCGCTACATCTACACACGTCTGTAACGCATAGAATGCGTTAATGGAATATAAAAAAACCGGTCAAGAGTATGTTGGACTACGAACAATGAAGGGTTCCGTAGTTGGGATGAATTTATCCCAAGAACAAAGTTGGGATGAATTTATTCCAAGAACTTTGTAGTTGAAAAAATATTTACCCATACATCAATATACGTCACTTCTCTAATTGCAAATGTTAGCTTGTAATAGAGAAAAAGAAGTGATAAAACTACAAATTAATGATTTTTAGGGTTCCGTACCTCTAAAGGAAAAAACGGAACCCTTATAAGATCACTTTGTTGTCCGTCCGTCCGTCCGTCCGTCTGTCAAGACCGTTTTTCTCAGGAACGCGTGGAGGTATCAAACTGAAATTTCTATATGATACTTAGTTCTACTGTCCCTGGAAGCTGTAGAAAAATCAACCTTCTAAGTCAACGCAATCAAAAGATACAGCCATTTAGGCTGCAAAATTCCGCAAATTTTCGAAACTCGCACGGGAATCAAAACCTACAGGGTACTTCCCGTGAACTTAGAATCTTGAAATTTTGTACGAAGTCACGTCTTATAGTACAGATATAGGAAAAATTACGAAAACCGTAAATTTTTAGTTTCGTCATATAAAAAAAAATATTTTTGACAATTTTGAACTTTTACTTATATATACCCACAGGTTTGTACGGAACCCTCGGTGCGCGAGTCCAACTCGCACTTGACCGGTTTTTTGGATTTTTCTTTCACTTGTGCGGAGAGACCTTGCTTGACAAATTTCATGATTCTAGGTCAGCGGGGAGTTCCCCATAGGTTCTGATTTATTTGCGAGAGTCAATATGTCGTATTCAATGGCCGTATTTTTTATTGCGTTGACTTAGAAGTTTTTTTAGAGCTCTAGAGGACCACAGACCTACATATTTGATATTAATGTTGAATTGATGCCTCTACGCGTTCCTGAGATAAAGTTTGTTGACAGACAGGTATGGTCGGAAAACTAAGTACCTAATCCTCTAAGGGTTCTGTTTATTCCTTTTGATCAAAATCAAAAGTCATTTATTCAAATTAGGCTGAGAATCAGCACTTTTCGAACGTCAAAATACATAAGACAGTCCCCCAAAAACGCCCACCCTTCGACACTTCCTAGTGCTTTAGCTGGGAAGAAGAAGTGGCGCAACAAACTCCCCAGCAGCACAGCTGTCTGTTTAGTCGGATGGACTTGATTCTATACATACATATGCAAGGTAATAAACAATAACGCATAATACCAAAAATAAAAGTCTCCTGGTATAAAGGGCTCTAAAGCTTACATATGCAATGCTGGATTATTGTTAGATCATGTCAATAACGAATGACATAATAGATAGATAGTAAAAATAAAACACTTGCTCAATAAAATTGAGAAGAGAAAAAAAAAGTATTTAACGAAATAATTATATGAACCTATATAACCTGTCACTAGGTACGCTAATTCTGGAGAAAGAACATAAACACTGTCTTGTGTTAATCACAGCGACCAACTATTCTTGTCATTTAAATAGTCGTTAATGGAATAGTAAGCCTTTAAACAAAGGATGGATTTTACTTGAGCTTTAAACGCATCAAAAGGCAAATCTAGCAAACAAGTGGGAAGCTTGTTATAAAAGGTTATACCAAGCCCAACAAATGAGTTATGAACCTTATGAAGCCGGTGAAACGGAGCACGTAGTTTGTCCTTATTTCAAGTCTTAACGGTGTGAATATCACTGTTTTTAGTGTACAAGTGTATATGTTGCCTAATAAATACGATGTTAGGTAATATGAATTGTGATGCCACTGTGAGAATACCAATATCTTTAAAAAAGTCCCTCGAGGAAAATCTGCCACCTAGCTGGTAAATTGCATTTGAGTTACGAAACCCTAAAAATAGGTTCGTAGAAGCACTCAGCGATATGTTACAGACAGCCGTCAGCGTCCGCCGTGAAAGGTCATGTTGATCACGTAACGCCATAGATGTCGGCTTGATGGGAACACAATGAGAACTGACGGCGTTAAGTATACCGTGGGATCGTGTGGTCAGACTATTACAGCTCATGCTCTAAGTATGTATATCCGAATAATTAAACTAACTAGTTAAATAACGCGTCGTTTTGCATCCTCGTCAAATTTCAGGAGGCTGTTATGAAAGACATAAATAATCAAATAAAATTACGATACCTGCTCACTAATGAATACATACTTGTTTTTTTAGTTATTTAAGTTTAACGTTATTTCAGAATAGGTACACCTCTTTCAAAAAACATAATCGTCCCGTTGCGTATGCGGTAGGCAGTGTCGTACGAGTTACGAGTATGTCGCTGTGTGTTACAGTGCGGTATCACACCGGCCGCGTTTTAACATGCGTGTCCCACACATGCCGATTTCCGATAAAAAAATACCTACTTTTATTTTATTATTGATTCGTGTCGAGAATTATTGGCATAGTTACGTCCTTGAATTTGACGAGGAGAGGATGCCAAACGACACGTTGTATATAGGTCAAGAGCAGGCCCATTCAGGCCCTGGTAATTTTATATGTACTCGTCGTATTGTCGTTATGACCGATAATAGTTCTTACTGCAATCCGATACGGATTAAAATCTGTTGTAATAAATTCGAATTACAAATGAGAAAGTATTGTCGTAAAAGTGCAAATAAAATCGTATAAAAATAGATATTAACTATTTAATAATTATTAATCCATCACTGAATGCAGTTTGGTATTTGGCATTTTATGGTATATGTTTAATTATAATAATAATTGTTATTGAAGAGATAAACTGGTTTTAAAGAGAATTAAGAGGAGACTTTGATTATTTTTTTGATGCATTAAAGTTTATTTAATTATGTTTTGAGTTCCATCGCTGTATGTAAAAAAGACTTGAAAATATCATATATTTTTTTGCTTTCAAAATTATTTACGGTTAAAGAGATACACTGGTATAAAAAAACCACCTTTTTGAGCGTTTTCAAGAAGTCGCCGCCTTCAACAATAAAAAACAAAACTTAAATATCAGAATTCAGACGCACTTCAAAAAATCGTCTAGACATCGTAGATTATAAAATAGTGAGATAGGCATTTTTTTTTCTCTTTATTTAATTTAGGGACTTTTATATAAAATACATGACAGTCCCATCGTACCTTATTAAATCTACAAAACAAAAAAAGGAACTAATTAACCTCTTACAACAATTCATTATTCAACACTTAAAACGAAGACTTACAAATTTAAACAGACTTTTAGCAGCATCAGACAGTGGTATAGACAAAATTTCGTGAAACAATCCTACATTATTTTGATTTAATTGTAGATCTATCATCAATTTTTCTCTCTCAGTCTGAAAGCGGACACATTCCGTCAACAAATGCACAACGTCTTCTACCTTACCACTTGTCTCGCAGTTTGGAGAGTTGCACTTTTTCATGAGAAAACCAAAATTGTTGAGAGGCATGTGTCCAGATCTCAATCTGAGAGCAGTTACCAGTAATCGCCTACTTAACTTACTATTAATAAACCAAGGTATCCGAGGAGGTTCGGCAGCTATAGTCTTATACTAAATACCTTTAGTTTTAGACCTCAAATCAAAGTATTTATACCCAAAGTTGACTGCATTTATCCTTATATTTTGGCAACACTTCTGAATAATTCATTTTAAAATCCAAACCACTTCCTTCAAATATTCCTTTCTTTGCCAGCTTTTCAACCTCCTCATTTCCTTTTAAACCTATATGTGAAGGGATCCATTGTATCCTCAGAGAGATAGGCATTTGCATGTATTTAAGTAATTAATGAACCTGTGATTAGCAGTAACTTATATCAGTGTCTCTATAGGCTTATCGAATATAAATGTAATAGGGCCATTAGATTACGAGGATACATTTAGGTACCGATAGAGCGATAGCTAACACTGAATGAATCATAATAGGTACTGTCTGTCCGTCTGTGCACATTAAGGTGCATTTAAAGTGCCTATAATTGCCGCCTTGCAGTCCTAGTAGCGACAACTAACTAGATAAGTAGTTGTAAATTTAGGAAAATTAATTGCGAAGCAAATTGATCAACTTAAATTGTCCGTTTATTCAAATCACAACTGTCATTCTTTGACAGTTGCATAAAATGGCTATTCTACAGGGTGGCAGGGACATCGAAGCGCAAACTAAAACCATATGAATTCAGCACAATAGGGTATTACACACATTTAAAAAAGTGTCTTTATTAGATTCTAGAGTGCTAAATCACAAAAAGAAAACAACTTTTAAATTAATCGATTAGTGCCATAAAATTCATTTAAATTTTACATTTTATTTCGCGCGTAATTTGACGAAAACGCTGGACACAGTAGACGCCATATTGCTCTGTGGGTATGACGTCAGTTTGCTGTATGGACAAATGCGCTGATATTTTATAAAATAATTGTTTATTGTTTAAAAAATGAGTTACTTTTCTGCTTATCGTTGGTTTGCAGTTCCTGAATGAAAAATATTATTTAAATAAAAATTACTTTGGTTACTACAATAATAACAGTACAAAATTGCTCAGTTGCATCATTACATGCCGTACGACGTAATAACATGGCGACGATTATTTTATGGTGTTCAAAAACATATTTAACAAACTGGAATCTTTAAATTGTGTTTTAAAATTTATTTGTTTGTTTGTTTTTTTGTTTTTACTAACATTTTCCGACTGCATTTTGCTTAAGCTATCTCAATAATATTTTTTTAGATTCTCTTATAGAGTAAAATACTCTATTGAAATGTATGGCCGATTATTTAAAAAAAATTGCTGTTCCATTAATTTCTTTTTAATAACTGAAAAGTTTAAAAATGTCTACGCTAGGAGGTCTAGAACAATGTGCTGAATTCATGGTTTTAGTTTTACGTGTCGATGTCCCTGCTACTCTGTATTACATAGCAATTAATATACCCTAACTGTACCTGCATACCACTTCGGAGAAGGTAAACTTGATGTTATGTATGTTCAACGTATTTTATATATTTCCAATTACTTTACGATAACCTCATGCCGCATGGTTCAAGTAGGACATCATTAATTTATGGCGTTACCTGATGTACCTACATGGCTACTACACGGCCGCGTTTATGCTTAACCTAAGGCCATCAAGATCTTCTAGACAACCTGTTTCTAAAGGTACTGGTTTGAATTGGCTCTTATCATTTTATGTTTACCAAAAGTTTGAAATCTTCATACAAATAGAAACCTCCATACAATGTTGTCGTTTTGTATCTACTTCCAGTTCCACCTAGAAACGTGTGTTATGATTAGACAAGAGGTAGTTAAACCAGTAATTTTGTGGGACTCTGACCTCACGGAGGAATGGTGAGACAAAAAACAGATGTTGTTGTACATTTTTTCTTGTTCTGTGAGCATAAAACCTAACCGAAAATTAGTTTGTAGTAAACATACATACGGCATGTTCTAGAACAAAAAATTCGGAAGACATGTGACATCTACCAACCCGCACTGGGCCCGCGTGGTGGATTACGGCCCAATCCCTCTCACCGAGAGGAGGCCTGTGTCCCAGCAGTGGGAACATTATAGGCTGATGATGATGATGATGAAACATACATAAATCAATCTTTAGTTTTGTAAATCTGCAGCAAAATAATTATACTATCAAGTATATCAACTATACTATTGGAGATATTGATTGTATCTTTATGAAATAAAGAAACTTTATTGAAGATAACAGGCTCTAAAATATTCTAACATTTAATAATAGCTAAGGAAATACCCTTATCTTAACGCCGAGCAATCTGTCAGGTAGGTAATAAAAATAAAAACAATCGATAAAATTGACTGATTGAATTTAAGTACTTCTGTGTGTAATTCGATAAAATAGAACAATGAATTGAATTGCTTGAATTTGTACGTAGCCTTCTTTCTCTCTCCTAACTTTGCTGTGCCCGACAGGGTCCATTTTGTTCTCACTGTTTAAGTATACCATCTTTTAAACACATATGGAAAGCAATAAAGAATTGACTATTGAGTATTGAAAATAAAAATGTAAACCATAAAGCATGGGTAGGCATCTAAGAAAATACCATAGATATCTATCTATGGTATCTATGCAGGCAATGCGAAAGTAATCCTTTGTGTTTATAACAACTATCTGTCATTCTCATCTTCATCTTATCAGCCGAAAGACGTCCACTACTGGACATAAGCCTCCCCAAAAAGGGGGATTTGCCATAATCGCCACGCTTGACAGGTGGTTTGGCGATCGCAGTATGGTGGTCAAATGCATAGAGAACGCTGTTGCCCTGCATTCTCTAGTAAGTGCCTTAGTAGCCTTCTACGACACCCACGGGTAGAAATGGGATGGTGCTATTCTTTTACGTTCGGCACCACACGGCCACGGACACTGTCCTTGCATTATCAATTTATCACACACCTAAATATTGATAGACAAGGTTAGATACGTATCATCATCATCATCATTTCAGCCGAAAGACGTCCACTGCTGGACATAGGCCTCCCCCAAAAGGGGATACGTATATTACACAATATATACGTACTAAGATATATGTACATCATGTTAGTAATAAATAAATTGTCCTACGCGGTCAAAATGTATGGATCAGCTGATTTTTTTTTGTATAACCGGCGAAAAATTTCTGCGGTAGGAGCTCTAGAATGATATGCTGACTTTATGGTTAAAATTTGCGCACTGGATAAAAACTTATCCTGTATATGACGGAGTTATGCCCGAACATACACACAAAAAAAAAAGATATAAATATGTCGAATTGATAACCTCCTTCTTTTTGAAGTCGGTTAAAAATGCACAAGTAGGTAATCCGACGGCAAATTGTTGGCGAAATTGTAAGTCAGGGCCGATATCTCTCGAGCTGTACACCCACATTGGGTGCATACTTACGATACAAAGAATAAGGACTACTGACCTACATCCACTATAAGACCAAATTAATTCACTATGCAATGACACGATAATATAAATCCTTCTTACTGAACAGGCTTTCGTTTCCAGTCTTCATTTTCATCTCATCATCTACCTAGCGTTTTCCCAAAATTATTGGGGTCAGTCGCTCTATGTAAATACTGGTAGTCAGCGCATCCGGAGGTCAGATAGGCAGTCGCCTATCTGACCTCTACAACCCTGTAACTGGGTAATACGATGGTACCCCTTGATAAGACTGGTTGTCAGACTTTCGGGTTTCTGCCGACCCGTACTAACGACTGTCAAATATCCACGAATGACTGCCAGGACCCACGGCACGGAGGGATCTTCTATGAAAAGATCCAGTTTCCATATTGATCTACCATCGTTAAAAAACTTGTAAAGAAATAACATAGTATCACATTTCAATACAAAAACGATCAGTATTATGAAACTAGTTTGTTATCAGATAACGAACATTAAATAGGATTAGAGTTAAAAAACGGAGAAGAGGAAACGAAGAATCTCACTCAATACACAGTCAGTACAATGATGATTGTTTTATCTGGCGATAATATAGTGACAGTGACCAAAAGAGATAAGTTACCAGGGTGACCAGGGTCGTCAGATATAGTTGAAGAAATCGATAGATGTTTCTGAATTAAAAAATAAAAATAATGTAAAACAAAACAGTTAATTTATCAAATTAAATTTCTTTCGAATACATCGTTCGTTTTCTTACTTATTAACAATTTCTTTTGTTTACTGTAAGTAGGTACAGTCGCCAGCAGGTCAAGCTATCCCAAACTGTCAAATTCTCCCAGTTGAACATAAACCACAATCCTTTATTAAAGCAATAAAGTTGAAAAACTATCAAAGAAATTTGACAGATTGGGGTAGCTTTATGTGCTGGCCTCTGTACATAATTAGGTTCTCCTTGACCTAGGTCAGTGATGAATGTGATATCTAATAGTTTTTTAAGTATTAATAGGTACACCACATTAAAATAGATTTAGACAGTACCGTATTAGCATCTACGTAGACTTAAAACTTACCTCCATTTTTCACGATGTTTTGTTTTTTCTTAAAAGTACTTACCGCTATTAATGAAAAAGTCGAAATGAAAAAAAAAAACTCGTCCAAATTCAAATAGATAGGTACTGCTGCTTGAGAACTCTATCCCGAGTCTGAGTACATCCTACACTGAGATCCTACAATAATTAATTTTCTATTATATTATTTCCAGAGAATGGCGAGCTTCCCGAGATCCCACTCTTCATGGCCGGGCTGATCATGTGCGGTGGATTCTTCATGATATACCTCGTAGAAGAACTAGTGCACCTGTACATCAACAGCCGACAGAGCAAGAAGAGGAACAACTCTTTCACCAAACCTTTCAGGTTGAGGAAGAGTTCTTTAGCTGGAGGTTCCGTCGAAGCAGCCGTTGAACCGCTCCCAGAGAAGGAGGCTGAAATTGAGGACAAGAATGGTCTGAGCCACTTACATGTGTTGGAAGAGGACGACTCTGTCGCATCAGCTCTGAGAGGACTGCTCATTGTGCTGGCTCTGTCAGTCCATGAGCTGTTTGAAGGACTTGCTGTGGGATTGGAGTCGTCAGTTGGAAACGTGTGGTACGTATCAAGTTTTGTTTCTTAATTACGGTTGTGCTTCAACTTTGGACAGCGGTGAGAATGTTTAGTTTATGTTATAACTTACTTTCAGTTCTTACAAAAGTAAATACATAACTATAGTTCAGTAAGTATACTGATTAATTACCTACTGATTCGTGAGGACAACTTTCCTTTTTAGTATTTGCTTCGTTTCTTTTAATTAAATTTACCTCATTAACAAACATATTGACATGACCCACTTAGCCATACATCAAATACCCTTGTCTTCAGAAAGAGAAAAAATAATAATTGAATAGGTAGTTGTCTTCCGTTAAGAAACTCATTATGCTCCAGTGACACGGATATTAGGTACGATAATATCAGTAGCACTAACCGATAAGGCAGGTACTAATTAAAAACACAAACAATTTTCAACAATTTTCCTGTTCATTTTCGTGCAAAAATACGTGCCGTTTTTGACACGGTATGATTAGTAAATATTGTGACAATAAAGAATTGGTTACTGAAAGATTTATTACCTTAGATAGGTGACGAGACGTTTCGCCGACCGCGAACAATAGTTACCGTCATGGCAATAAATCGATAGTGGCAAAAATAGTAGGTAGCTACTCTTAACGACATGACTCTTGCTGCTTGCAGTCACGTAAATTTTATCTGATTTTGTAGTGCTTACCTACATTGAAATTATGATACCTATCATATCAAGTCACCGAAGAGAGATTATGCCTATCGAATTTCAAGGGTTTGATTAGACGGATTTTATTTAAATATTAGAACTGTTGGGAAAATCGATAGCTTATCAATGTTACGTGATGGATTATAGGCGCAACTGCTTATCAACCAAACATCTCCAAAGGCCTACTAGACTAAATCCCGGAAGGATGTGTCGTGAACTCATGATCTGACGTAAGTGTATTTTTAGTTGGAAAAACCAGTTTCTGTTTCTTAGTAACTTTATGCACGAATAAAAAAATACAGTACAAAGGCAGACTTAATGCTTTTCTACCAGTCAATCTTAAGGTAATACAGGGACAAAACATGGCAGCCGCAGCCGCAACATAGGGGATAGATAGCTCAGAATTAACATTAAAATATAAGAATTAATACATAGACACACACTTATTAATAAAAATAAACTTTGTCAGAAGTATGTAGGTTACGATCGGCAGAGCAGAAATCGAATCCAGTAAATCAGCGCTGTACTGTTTCGTTTAACGTCTGACGGATGTTTTCACGTGCCTTCAATTAAGTTCGAATCGATGAAGTGTTTGTATGTCATGAGTGGTTTAGTGAGCAAACGAATTGTTCAGTCTTTTTTAGAATAAAAAAAGTAGCTATAAAGTTAAAAGTAAAAAAAAGTAAGTAAGTAGTCGTATTAAGTTAGTAGTGTAAAGTTTTCCATAGGCACTTAAAAAACTTAAATAGGGGGTGGACAATACCTATGTCTAGATCTTATAAGGAAGTTGTTGTAATGTGGGCATCAATTATTACGAATACGATATACAAATACGTGACGATACGATAAGTGTTCTAGACACTCATGTTGAGTGCTTCCTTTTGAGTTAAGGCTCTTTGGTTGAGTGTATAAGTAGGTACTTTTCCTTACAATGTAGTTAGGAAGGTACTCATTTTCCTCTTTTAAGTTAACGCCCCTTTGAAACTTTCCTCCGCCCCTTATGTTAAAATGGAGTGTTGTAGGAATGTTTATAGAAATGTATCTTTACTATGTACATCCAAGACATTTCATCTTCTATTTATCCTCCCCTGTATACTATTATAGGTTGAATCATTGAGATGAGATTTCCAATACAGTCTTTGGGCAAATCTGAAAATTTTAGACCTATTTCCTTCTACGGAACCAAGTGGTCGATTGGCCGATTGCAGAGCCAAAAAAACTATCTATATTTTAAGATAAAAAAAAAACACCCCTGTCACGTTTATTTTCTTTGTTTATTAGTATTTGTGTATTACGTTTATCTTTTAAAACGTCAATAACCAATAGGTTTATCTACTTATCTAGGTACGTGCTTACGTCTGAGCAATATATTTAGATTAACCGATTAAATTACTTAAATTAAACGTTGTTTGATAAGCGTAGATATCTTGTGAAAATGTTGCCTGTATTGCCCAATTGGAGTGATTGCTGACTTTGATACCGAAAATCGGTTTTACCGTCATGATCGTCCTACAATAATGTGGTAACTAGCATGCCTGATTTTTATTCAAAATCCTGCAGCATTCAAAAGCAATAATTAAAAATATTTTCACACTTATACCTAGTTTTGTCAGGAAAAAGTAATACCAGCGGGTTACTACAGCAGGAATTCATTCATTCATTGTGTTATTTACTTTGTTGGGTCGACACATTTTTCGAACATACGAAGCAATATCCCTCAAAATTATTCAGAATGCGATTGATAATCTGCACCCTAATTGCGTAACTCACGATTCATCATAATCTGTATCGTTTTGAAACGGATTGTTAAACCATTGCTTCATATGTTCGAAAAACGTGTCTGTTCGACAACATAAATAACGCAATGAATATTGTTTAACTGTGAAGACGAAACCAATTATGATCAATCGTGACTTACGCAATTAGGGTGCTGGTGCAAATGATTAAAATGTCATAGGCATTCCGATAGGTTTTAGCACTACTGAAAGGCAGCACAGCAGATTTAATTTCGTTTAGATTAACTCTTATGTCTGGGCAGAAATCCAGTAGAAAGCGGTCTCTTTTGTTATCTGCAAAAGACGATACAGTATTGGTTATACCTACTTACCTAGCTGTTGATAAATGCCTAAATAGGGCTTGTTATCAATCACCGAGTTAAGCCACCGTGTCGTGAAATGTTGTTTGTTTACGAGTATTTGGCAATTGGCGGGCAATCTACCTGTTGTTAATCACGCCTATAGTATTGCTTATTTTTATTGTCAATTTAGTTTAACAACCGCCATAGTGACAATAAAAATAAATACAAGTATACCTATGGTGTCACGTATACCTAATACTATGATAAATAATCATTATCGATCACGTTTTGATAGCTGGTTACAATAAAATATTAAATCGCGAATCTGTTTTTAAATCTGAAGTGGGTGTACCTACACATACACATACGCCTGCAAGCTAAGCACGAGAACCGTTTTGTTGACGGAAGAGTAGACAAAAATGACGTTTCCGTGTAGACAATTGACAGTTTTCTACCGAGAAATATAGACTAGCGATTTCTATTCTACGGTAGAGTAGAAATAGAAAGCGTATTGCTAAGCCTTTGGCGAGCTTTGAGTTAAACACGACACTACAGGATGTTTGGCAGAACGTTGAACATACGAAAATGGTGGGGTCATCTTATCTGCTACTTACTCAGCCCTAATTTATTTAGCCCTGGCCCCTGGATATTAAATATTTTTTTCCTTTCTTCTAGTTTCACCACTTTCTTAACTTTAAAGTGTAATTTTTATTAAAAATGGGTAAAACAGGCATTTTTTTTAAAATCATTAATGTTGGCAGATTCTTATAACATTATTGCTTTAGATGTTAGGTAGAAAAAACGGAGTACTCAAACTTACAGAAAGATGTAAAAAATACTTAAATCTTAATTTCAACTTAAACAGTATGCGTGGAGGTAAATCTCCTGGCCACGATGGGCTCAGTATTGAGCACTTAAAATATGCTGGAGTACACGTGCCGAGGGTCCTGTCCATGTTCTTCAATATGTGCATTAGCCATTCATACTTACCCGATGATTTGATGAAAACTACTGTGGTGCCCATAGTGAAGAACAGGACAGGAGACATATCGGACAAGGAGAACTATCGCCCGATCTCTCTAGCGACAACTGTAGCGAAGCTATTGGATAGTGTGCTTGAGTCTTGTCTGGATAAGTACATAAACATACATGACGCGCAGTTCGGGTTTAGACCTGCACCCTAATTGCGTAACTCACGATTCATCATAATCTGTATCGTTTTGAAACGGATTGTTAAACCATTGCTTCATTTGTTCGAAAAATGTGTCTGTTCGACAACATAAATAACGCAATGAATATTGTTTAACTGTGAAGACGAAACCAATTATGATCAATCGTGAGTTACGCAATTAGGGTGCTGGACTGTCAACTGAAAGCGCGATTCTGCACGCTGTCCAATACTACACTGAACGGAAGACTCCGGTATACGCCTGTTTTCTGGATCTCTCCAAGGCCTTCGATCTCGTTTCGTATGAAGTGCTTTGGAGAAAGATGGAGGACAGGGGTATACCGCCGGAACTATTGAAAATATTTCAATACTGGTACGCGAATCAGACTAATTGTGTTAGGTGGTCAAACTGCCTCTCAGAGTCATACGGGTTGGAGTGCGGAGTGAGACAGGGCGGGGTGTCCTCTCCAAAGCTGTTTAACCTTTATGTAAATGACCTCATAGTCGAGCTCAGCGGCATGCGTGTCGGTTGCCGGGTGGGGGGTGTTTGTGTGAACAACATCAGCTACGCGGACGATATGGTGTTGTTGGGCCCGACTGCGAGGTCAATCAGGGAAATGCTGAAGGTTTGTGAAGAATACCGCCGCATCACATGGTCTTATTTATAATGTTAGGAAAACCGAGTTCATGGTCTTCAGGGCCGCTGGCAAGTGCCCAGACATCATTCCTTCAATTACTTTGAACGGCGCTAATATAAAGCAGGTAACCAAGTTTAAATATCTGGGCCACATACTTGTCGACGACCTTAAAGACGATGATGACGTAGAAAGGGAGCGCAGGGCGTTGGCGGTCCGCGGGAACATGTTGGCGCGCAGATTTTTTCGTTGTACCGACCAGGTCAAAATAACCTTGTTTAAAGCTTACTGTCAAGGGTTGTACACGGGAAGTCTGTGGTTCAACTGTTCGCGGGGGACGTTAGATGCCTTGCGCGTCCAATATAATAATGTTTTCAGGATGATGTTGAAACTTTGCCCAATCGCGTACTGATGGTTTCCATGCTGTCATCAGGAAAAAGGTGGCATCGCTTGTGAGGAGAATTCGAGGGGGTAGCAACAGCATCATGAGAGTCGTGGCTGAAGACCCGAGAGCTCCTGTACTGAGGCATCTCATGCGGAATCATTTTGCGAATGAAATGCCTCGCAAGTACATGACTCACTAAGTGTTCTGATAAAATTAAATAATAATAATATATTACTAATCCTAGTGTATAAGGTGTGTATCTACTAACAAAATTGGTTCCTATGTTGTCCCGAATAAAACAATTTGAATTTGAAAAATATCAGGGGGCCGGGGGCAAATAAATTAGGACTGGGTTAGTAGCAGATGACCCCACATATCCACCATTTTCGTATGTTCAACGTTCTGCCAAACACCTTGTAAGTATATTAACTTGGTAATACAGACTGGCAGGTTCATCGACGCGCAAACTGTAATTATGAATTCAGTACATGAATATTTATCTAATGTAGACAATAAGTAAACGTTGGTTACAAAAAAAAAAAAAAAATTGTGCCTACGTGGTACCTACCTACGCGGTCAAAATGCCTACATTTTGAAGGCTAATTCTTTTTGAAATAACCAACGAAAAATTTCGACGCAAAGGGTTTCAAAATCATGTAAGTAGGTACGGAAATGTTACAGTAAGCACTAGGCTAACGAAACAGATCACAAAACTATTTATCAGCATGATTTTCTATCCTTATTTCATTCAATTTTGTGAGAAAAGTTTTTCTGCGCCGACCTTAAAATAAATTGTGATGGAAAAACAAAGATGATTGATATTTAATTCCTTATTTCCAGGTACATGTTCGGTGCCGTATCAGCCCACAAGTACATCATCGCGTTCTGCATCGGAGTCGAACTGCTGGCGTCTGGTACCAAGCGATGGATATCCATCGTGTACATCTTCACGTTTTCCTTTATGTCGGCGCTCGGTATCGGTATCGGTATCCTGCTGGTGGGCGGCGCGGGCGCTGCTGATGCTGGCGTGTACTCAGTCGTATTACAGGTGTGTATTGACACTGATTATTTTGTCCACAACGTTCATTTGATGAACATAATTTCAAGCCAGTTTTTCCCGAACGGGTAATAGACAGAGGTTTATACCTACAGCCACATTACGCCAGATATTATGTTCAAGTTGTCATCGGGCTATGTCTAGAATCTCTCCCTTGTTTTAGATTCCCTTAATTTTATTTTTTTGATGATGGTGGGAAATCCCCATGGATGTCCTCCGCCCTGGCGAGGGCGGAGGGGTCTGTCAGGCTCTTACTGACTAAAACGTCCCCAGTGTTCCGCCCCACACTTGCACTGGGGATCACGGGATCTGACCGGGAATCAGGGGATCTGAAAGGCATGCTCTGCCTAACTCAATCTAGTGGTAATAACAGGTAGTAATTAGCACTCAATCGTGTGCAGCGTACCTACGCATACATACATATAGTTGTCTATTGCGAATGGATTCTTCCAATATGATGGGAATACCTTTGTGGTTCCCATATGGTTCGCATCTTCCGTCAGCAGTACCACCACCTTTAATAATTAGGGATATTTTGATAATAGCACGGTTGGCGCAGTGGTTAAGCGATTGACTGCTACGCTGCGTGTCGCGGGTTCGATTCCCGCACGGAACATGTATGAGATACAAGTAGTTGTTCCGGGTCTAGGTGTTTGTGTCATGTGACCATGACTTTAAATGTTTGTAAACGCCCCCACACAATACAGGAGAAATTCCTAGTGTGGGGCAACGTTTTCTTTTATAAAAAATAATAAGTAGGTAGGTAGGTCTTCGATCAATAAAAAATTGATCGAAGAGGTAGGTAGATAAGTCAAGTAACTTTAAATTTAGATTGGTGTTTTATAATGCTAATCTATAACTTCTCTGAAATTGCGTGCTACCGTTACAAGATTTCTAAACAATGGTGCTCCAGAAATTAACTTTAATGAGTACAGTTTAAGGTCAGCTGCTAGATAATTTATAGACCCTATCTATTTTGCACCTAGATCATTAATTACAATCGACATTTTTTCTAAATCTTATTCACCATTCTCTCGCTTAGGTAATTAAAACGTCGTATTGTTTAACTCGAGGCTAAAGTTTATGCGACAAATAAGTACCATTAGTAGGAGTACCTACCTAAATGTCAATATTATGTAGGTAACTAATCATAAAACATTAATTTCCACTTAGCGGCCGCAAGTCACCTTGTCGAATTGTCATTTTAATTCAAAAAGTTATCAATGTCGTAGTCGGAAAGGTAGGAAGGTGCAAGTAAAAATCAACCTTATGATGCGTACCTAACATTCCTTGACTGTAGGTACCTGTGATATTTCGACATAAGTATGACAAGTAGGCACATACCACTCGCTCACCTAATTATAAGGCTGGTGAAATTATAGATAATGAAACTCATTAATTGCTTAGCACTAGCGAAATATTTAAGTATCTGTTTTTTTTTTAATTATCTGGATTTAGATTGGTACTAAGAACAAAAGCTTAAACGTTTAAGTACCTATGAGGATAATTAGATAAGTAGCCCCAGCTATTTTTGCACCAAAAACAATTAAAATGCAATTAACTACGTCATATATAAATAATTATAATTAGGTTGGTAAAATTATTGATAGTGAAACTCATTAATTGCGTAGCATCAGCGAAATATTTAGGTAATTGAGTTTTTTTTTGGGTTCAATGGTTACCCTTCGGGTACGAAGGGTAACCATTGACCCTAATACTAAGCCTCTGCTGTCCATCCGTCTGTTAGCAGGCTGTATCTCATGATCCGTGGTAGGTACACAGTTGAAATTTTCACAGAATGTGTATTTCTGTGTATAAAATAAAATTAAAAAACTAAAGGCGTCTCCATAACTGATTTTTTTTTTGTCATTTTTGCGTTACTCGCATACGAAGGGGTACCTACACCCTTAGCATGCGAGTCCGACTCGCTTTTGGCCGGTTTTTTGCCTAATTAGACAAGTAGCCACAGCTATTTTTGCACCAAAATCAATTAAGATGCAATTAACAACGTCACAAATAAATAATCATAATTAAGTGAGGTACCTATGTAGGCACATACCGCATGCTCACCTTATTATAATTAGGTTGGTGATATGATTGATAGTGAAACTAATTAATTGCTTAGCATCAGCGAAATATTTAGGTACCTACTTGTTTGAGTTTTGTTTGGGTTCCGTAGGTACCCAAAGGGTAACCAGCGAGACCCTATTACTAAGCCTCTGCTGTCCATACGATAGACGTATGGTACAAAATTGAAATTTTCACAGTGTGTGACACACCTATATCTGTGTATAAAAACAAAGTAAAAAATATAAAGGGGTCTCACGTTTTTTTTGGCGTTTTTTTGCCCTGTGGTACGGAACCCTTCGTGTGCGAGTCCGACTCGCACTTGGTCGGTTTTTTATCTAGATTTAGATAGGTGGGTTTAAGTATCTATGATAATTAAACAAGTAGCCCGATATTTGCACCAAACACAATTAAAATGCAATTAACTACGTCATATATAAATCATATTTATTAATTACAATAATTATCGCTGTTAGATTGGTATTATCGGGCATCGGATAAATACCATATGATATCATTGTTATTTTTTATATGACGCATACTGCAGAAGATCACGCTTACATTCCGATAAGGGTGAAGCAGAGGGTTATAGTGTATATGTTAGGGTCCACTCAAACACCACTTGTTCAAGTCCCATGCAATAAAATAGGAATTTTAGCCCATTAAAATACCTACCTAAAAGTTTTCGCTGTCAGGTTAGAATCGAGTCTACTTCAACATACAAAGTTGGGAAAAGGCTAAGCAGACGATGATGAATTCAAAACCCAAAGCATTTATTTCAGTTAAACCATATAAAGGAACTTTTGAACTGTCAAAAAGCCAGATAAGTTAGTTACCCATTCAAAAACTTAGATCTCTATGGAGAAGAAGGGGCAAGAAAGTCTAAAGACTCTTAAATCAAGAATGTCTGACATAGGTATATAGTTGCTTGTAAGGAATCAATTCCAAATTTATGATGTTATATAAGTAATAAGGGTCTAGGCCTAGTGAATGGCCTTATATTATTTGAATACACCTAATGGTTTTCCCCGTCCCGTATGTGTCGCCGAGCGTAAAAGAATAGCACCATCCCATTTCTTCCAGTGGGTGTCGTAGAAGGCGACTAAGGGACTTACTAGAGAATGGGAAGCAGCGTTCTCTATGCATTTTACCACCATACTGCGATCGCCAACCCGCCTGCCAAGCGTGGCGATTATGGCAAAACCCCTAAAAATGACAAGCAGCCCTACAAAACGGCCCCTAGTACCCCGCGGCCCGCCTACCCTTTGGGGCCGTTTCACGTAAATATTTGACAGCTATTTGCGACGTTGCCAACTTTCAGAACAAACGCTCTGAAGGCCGCGGGTATCCGCTGGGTGTGGGAAGCACAAGACCGGTCGAAATGGAGGAGCCTGGGGGAGGCCTATGTCTAGCAGTGGACGTCTTTCGGCTGAAATGATGATGATGAAGGGTTTTCAGCTGTAGATATCCGGTTTGAATGGAAACCAACCTGTACAAAAGGGAAGAGACTAGACAGATGATAATAATTGACCTTTTATTCCTATTACGACTACAGTAGCTAAAGATGATCGGTGTAAACATTTCCAGGGTCTGGCGTGTGGTACGCTGGTCTACGTGGTGTTCTTCGAGGTGTGGAAGGGCGGCAGTGGTCTGCTGCAGTTCTCGTGTGCGTTGCTCGGATTCGCCGTCATGGTTGTACTTGAGCTCATTGTTGAACTTGGTAAGTTGAACCAATTGCTTTTTTATCCTGTCAAAAGATGAGCATTGCACCGAGTGCACGTCTCTGCTGATGAACATCTGACAGCGTATTAGCTTATTGTTTGCAACAAACTCTAATAAGAAACTGACAATTATATTTTTTTAATAATTATTATATTTATAAATTTCTGTGCTGTCATACTTTGGTACTGTTTTCTTAGAAAGCCCTTTAGTAAAACCGCAGATGGCATGTCATCCTGATGAGCATATCAAATAGATTGCTACGAGTAAGTAGCAGGATATACAAGGTGCCATAGAATAAGCACAAATCCTGAATGTAGTTTGATCATATTTGACTATCGAGTACTCATCGACTATGTATTAGTGATTGTCATGGAAATCATGTCACTTGATTTGAATAGGTTCATTTTATTTATGTAGTCTTTTACATATTGTGAATGTGAGAACGTTGTAGGCCTTCCAGACTGTAGATTTGTAGACAACTTTCTATTCTACATTTTAATTCCTCTAAGTACCTGGTACTTATTGACAGGCCTGCACTGTCCTCCCATACCTAAACAATGTAATTTGAAAACATTGTACACGCCAATAGAGTAACCGTGGAGTTTTTTCCTGGCTCTTCTCCATATGAAGCAACAAATTGGAACCGTGCACCTAGCTTCTAACGTTTCATAAGTGCCCATGCAGGTTTATGTGAAAAACAATATTTTAATTTTAACTACTGAATCGATTTCAGTGAATTTTAATATGGGTATTCTTTCAAAAATTACGTTTTTTTTTTGCCTTAATGACCGCCGATTGAGCCCGAGAAAATTCAAACTTAGTTGGCAATAAGACTCAATTTTAAATGCATGAAGTTGTGGTAAACGCTATTGATTAAATAATAGTTTGCTGTAAAAAAATGGTCATTGTATTCGTTATTACATATTACCTCAATGATTGTATTATGCTTTTAACTCAATACTAGGGTATTTTACTCTTTACGAGAAAAAATCTAAAAATATATTATTGAAATAGCTTAGGCAAAACGCAGTCGGAAAATGTTAGTTTCAGTACCTAAAATGACAAAATGATTTTTTAAATACAATTCTAAGATTTCAATTTTGTTATCTGTTTTTGAACTCTATGAAATAGTAGCCGCCATGTTATTACGTCATACGGCATGTCAACTGGGCAACTTTATATATTATTTTTGTAACCAAAGTAATAAGGTATTTTCCAATTTGATAAAAACTATTTTAATTTGAAGATTGGGACGATATATTTAAAAGAAAAATAAAAATAAAATTTATTTATATCCATTTCCTCCAATAAAAACGATTAAAATCAAATTTCTTTTTCGTTGTTTTGAATTTACCGCCAAAACGCTCCTTACGATGACTTTTTATCACGTGATATCGTGACGTCAGCTTTATGTAAACAGCACCAGTACAAATACTTACGTTTGGCGCAGTTTTAGAAGTATTTGTGCACAGAGGCACCGCACACCAGTGATTTCACTTTCTATCCATAAAAAATCTTGTTAATTATAAACACGACACTCACTTGTTTACTTAGTAACTACTTTAGTTTACACAAAGTTGACGTCACGTGATAAAAAGTCATCGTAAGGAGCGTTTTGGCGGTAAATTCAAAACAACGAAAAATGATTTGGGTTTAAATCGTTTTTAATTGAGAAAATGAATATAAATCAATTTACTTTTATTTTTCTGTTACATATTTCGCCCCAATCTTCAAATTAGAATACTTTTTAATAAATTGGAAAATCCCCTATTTTCATTTTGCATGCAGGAACAGCAAACCAATGATAAGTAGAAAAATAACAGTTTCTTTTTTAATTATAAACAATTATCTTATAAAATATCAGCGAATTTGTTTTAATAGCAAAGTGACGCCATACCCACAGAGTAATATGGCGTCCACTGCGTCCAGCATTATCGTCAAATTACGAGCGAAATTAGAAAATTTATATGCATTTTTATGGCACTAAACGATTAAATAAAAATGTTGTTTTTTTGTGGTTTATTAGCACTCTAGAATCTTATTAAGACACTTTAAAAAAATGGGTGTAATACCCTATTGGCGTGTATGAGGTCTTGCGTTAATAATGTTACAAAATGAAATATAAAAAAAACCTACTGCAAGTAGGTAAGTATACATCTCACGGCTCTGTGAGACTCATGTTTGTAGCTTCCTAAATAGTAAAGAGCCGAGATAAAAAGACGTGTTGTTTGAGCTTGAGCCACCGTTTTGTATATATTGTAGACATATAATAAAATATCTACAGTCCGTCCAGTTATTTTGCCTCTGAAAGCAGTAACCCAACTGCAACCTTATTGTGACAAAAATAAAGATCACTGTGATATTGACAGAGTTGTTAGCGGCAATAGCAATCTTATTGTAAAGGAAACAAAGACCACTTTAATTTTGACAGTGACGCAAATTCAGAGGTAAAATAAGTGTGAACGGACTGTAATCTCATGTGTTGTGTTTAAATTATTTAAGAAGTATCTTTTTATTGCCTACCTACTAACTATACAAATAATAGGTCTTTACCTATGAAATTGCCGTTTTGTATGAAAAAATTTAAACGAATTTTTTTCATGAATTTTTTATTTGTATTAATCGAAGTAATCACCCATGCAATCAATGCATCTTTGCCATCGCAGTGGCAGTTTATTGATGCCCTTCTTAAAGAAATCAGCTGGACGGGAGGCAACAAATTCTTCAAAGGCATTTTGTACTGCCTCTCGGGTATTAAATTTTTTTCCCGCCAAGAAGTTATCCAAATTCTGGAAAAAGTAGTAGTCTGTAGGCGCAAGGTCTGGTGAGTAGGGCGGATGACGGAGAGCTTCCAACCCCAGTTCTTGCAACTTGGAGACCGTCTGCTGTGCAGTATGAGGTCGCGCGTTGTCGTGCAGGAGCAGCGGAGACGAGCGATTGACCAATGCTGGTTGGAGATGCGCCAGCTTCTCCATCATTGTGTTCAGTTCTTCACAGTACACATCTGCAGTAATGCTCACCCCGTTTGGTAAGAAGCTGTGATGAATCACACCGGCGCTAGACCACCAAACAGTGACCATCACTTTTCTAGGGGTAAGTTTTCGTTTAGGGCATTGTTTAGGTGCTGAACCAGGATCCAACCAACTTGCTGAGCGCTTACGGTTATCAAACAGAATCCATTTTTCATCGCAGGTAACAATGCGGTTCAAAATTCCTTCATTTGTGTGTCTGTTGAGCAGTGCAAGGCACGTCTCGACGCGTACTTCGCGCTGGCGATCATTGAGTTCGTGGGGCACCCATTTGTCAAGCTTTTTTACCTTGCCAATTTGACGCAAATGGACCAATATTTTTTTGACGCTAACGTCGAAAGCTGCTGCTAATTCAGCCGTAGATTGTGTATCATCAGCTTCCACAATCGCCTTTAATTCGTCATTGTCGACCAAAGTCTTCGGACGACCGCGAGGTTCATTTTTCAGGTCGAAATTTCCAGAACGGAAGCGAGCAAACCAATAACAGGTGGTGCGTTGGTTTGTAGTGTTAGCTCCCTAAACGTCGTTGATGTTGCGTGCCGCTTGTGCCGCGTTGCTGCCACGACGGTACTCATATTCCATAATTACTCGAATTTTTAACGTATCCATGATGACGAAAAAGATTGAAATGCGATGAAAATGTAACACTAATCAATAAAGAAATGACTACTTTTAGAAAAAAAAAAATCCATGTTTTTAAAATAAAATTAATTTGAAATTAGAATTCTTAGCCAAACAAAAATTATTTTGATTTGAAATGGCCAGTACTGCAGAACGGCAATTTCATAGGTAAAGACCTAATATTATACTTTAGTATACAGACAATAGAATTTTAAGCTCCTTGCCATTACGCAGGGTCAAATTAGATTACCAGCGAAACTCCGCAGATATAGTGGGTATCGCTTACTAAAAATGAATTAAAAAAATATGATCTGAAGATTTAGTTTGGGTTCAACGACCTGTTTCTTGAGTGGAACTGTCTAAAAAACGTACCTCTACTTACTTCGACTAGATTTACGCAAGTGGGTAGGTAATGAAGTTGATGTATGAACTTCAAATAATAGGTATACTTAAGTACCTACCTACTTGTGTTAAGAAAATGTTTTTTTTTTTCGCTGAGTTGAGTTTGAGTTTCGCTAGCAAATTTTTGCCCGCAGAACCGAATTATACAGGCGTTACAATGATGGTTCATTTCTTTCCTTTGTAAATTATATTTTCTAACTTTGCCATTTCTATATTTTCCAGCCGCGTGAAGATGACATCACAAATATAGTGACTGGAACGACAAGGAAACACCGAATTTTGCCGTTATTGTGAAGTAAAATAAATAATTAATAATATCTTCTATTACGAAATGTAACGTGAAACATATTTAAGGTAAATAAGTCACGTTTCGGTCTAGACTGAACGTTTTAACTGCTGTTCACGCTGATCTCATAGCCGTAGCTAATCTGCGCTTTATTTACCGCGAAAATATATGTTATACGTGGCCATTTTGTATGTGGAAGGTGATACCTAGTCAATGCAAAGTATTTAACGTGAGATTCGTATGATACGATCCAGTTAGTTCCTTGGTTAATGGTGTAAGGGCAGATTTTTCAAGTCAGATATATCCCAGGAATAAATACTGCGGTTTGACAGCTTTTGTATAGAAAATAAATGTCTATTGAAAAATCAGCCCTATTGTAAATAAATAATTTGTTTATTAATAAACTTTACTAAAATTTTGAGCGATTTTTATTCTGTTTGTTTTGTTTCCTTAGGATTAAGAGGATTGAGAAATAATACAAATTATTTGTAATTTAACAAATCAATAATGTAATTAGAAATTAACAGTTCATACTATCCTTTATCTATTCTTAAAGAAAATAGATATAATTATTTTATCTTATATAGTTAATATTTTAGGCTGATTAAAAATCATCATACAGATTATGCAGGCGGTAAATTTACACATCTATTGGTTAAATTGAATAGGTAAGTAGCTGTTACAAACCACGTCTACGGGGCTGCGCACACGCTGCCGCGCTGGGATATCGACACTGCTATCTGTGACGTCTGGCGACGCGTGTCGACGTCACAACACGACGGAAAAATGTGCACAGTTCAAAAGTTACGAGAAAACATTGTTAAAAATTTTCATTATTAAAATATGATGTACTTAGATAAACTTCCGCATACTGTCGGTACACGTATATTCTTAGAAACTAATACGATTGAGAGAAAAAGACATAGAGAAATTTTCGAAAACTCTTAACGCTAACTGGTACACGAGTATAATAATTTGTCAAGCCGCTGCCTTTAACATTCCTACACATTACTCCTAAGGCCGGTACATTTTATTCGTCATACTTACAACAATACACTTTAAGTAATAATAAAAGTTTTAAATATTCAACTATACGATATCGTTTTCATAGACTATTGCACTTTATTCTGTAATCACAATACATTGCAACGATTTTCAACTATCATGTTAAATTTTCACCCGGTTTCTGAAAGCCTATTTTTCATTTTATTTTATTCTATTTTCAAATCCGTTGATTTGATTGGCTGTTAATACTGTGGGCAACCAATCAGCAGATTACAGATCGTCCCCTAAATAACACAAAAACGTATCACGATTTTGTCCAATTTGAGAAAACAGATAAAAATCTAGCGACAAGATACAGTCATGAGAATATAATACCTTTCAAAGCCCGCTAACCATCATTTTAGAAATCAAATCTCATCGAGATATGTGATTTTGTGACTAAATACAACCTGTTATTTTGACATAGATGGTATACTTAACTCAAAATTGATCAAAGGCGAGTTACATTTAAGTGTTTCTAAGGGGAAGAGATTTGAAACTAGATTTTCTGATCAAGGACTTAATCAGGCTTTCACCAACTGGAAGTGTCATTTCACATGCTGGGTCATTTGATAATCTTCCCATTACCTACCTATCTGTTAGCGCATCCACGGTTCCAACACCATGCAATAAGCGTTTACATAATAACTGGCTAAACCACGCTACAAAAAAATCTATATAAATGAATAGAATAAAAAACTTCGACTGTTAACTTCTGTAACTTATTTAATATTAAATGCAACTCGTGACAAACACACTAAATAAGAATACTAACGTAAACTACGAATTCAGGCACCGTTATCTTAATCTAATACGGGTGAATTTCACCAAAGAACCTGAACAGGATCAACTCATTTAACCCGCGTTGAAGAAGCTTCCGAAGAGCATTCAGTGTCATTGTTGTTGCGAAATATTAACACTGACAACTGTGTTAATATTTTGCAACAATGATGACAGTGATAGCTCTAGAATACAAGTTGCATTTGTTGATCGCGTGCAGTGTAATTGGTGAAATACGCCCTAAATCAATAGAAGCAGTACATTGGATCATACAATTCAAATGCACAATAAGTAAACGCTAAACGCAAGTATCTCAGTTACATAAAATGAGAGATACCTCAATCTCAACAAATATCATAATATAATACTACATAATATTTAATGTTAAAAATCTCACTAATATTTAATTTAAGACGAAGACTTGCTGATAGGTAAGTATTGTTTGTTTACTCATTAAAAAGGCAAGGAATCCTGAAATAGACGTGTTGATGAATGTTACAGCGCCATTTAATGGCGGCAAATAAATGTAATGTTTGAGCTTCGAGGTCTAACTACACCGCCATCTTGCTATCCACATTGCACGCCCTATATTAACGATGAGTGCAAATGAATACGAAAATATTTCTTCTATAAAAAGTTTTTGTGTGCATAAGATCTGTGCAATTTCATTACGTATGTTAAATTCATGAAAGAGCATCTTTTTGGCTGCTTAGCCATTCAAAGTCATCTGAAAATATTTTTTTTATCTAGTTGGTGCATTTCTCGTTTTAGTAAAAATAAATAGTAATAATTGATTTCTATTTAAATTCTCTACAGGCGAGGCTGGTGTAGGCATTGCATCGCCTTGTATTGAACTATATGCGAACAGTAAATATGGTGACAATGATCGTGTGAACTGTTTTATTATATAAATATAGTGTCTTAAGAAGTGACATACTTTAGAGAAAAAAAATTTGGCACATTGCTAAAATAATAATTATCTTTCTTAGCAAATAATAAGTTTAATGAGATCGTATTTACATCAACCAGCTGATTATAGAATATTTTTAGGAATAAAATATTATTAATTGAAGCAAATTTTTAAAGATGATTGAATTCTATTTGAATTGCAGTATTGCCAATAATTGCCATATGTAAATACAATCTCGAATGAATGTTGACTTCATTGAAAATGCAAATTAACTTAAAAAATAAGGCAAGAATAAATAAATAGTAAATTGCAATCTCATAGTTCAAAGGAACAGAGTCAGGTAAGTACAGCTAACGATATATTTATTGAGTAGAACACGATAACATTTAGGAAAATACTTGACCATTTGACTAGGAACGTCAGTCAACATGTCCGCAAGCCTCGTACAATAACGACGTAAATCAAATTATTGCAATTTATTAATTCTATACGCGAATAATATAACTGTACTTACCACATACATAACGCTTAAGGAACTCTTAAAATGACGCTTTCCAACGTTTTGGTAACAACTCAGGGTTCACAGCTTTAATTTAATAAATATTAAAAAAAAAAAAAATACGTTGATTTTTTTTCATTGTAAATAAACATTTACTTGGTTTTTTTAAAGTTACTATTACAAAGCCGTACTTTTACTTAAAAAATAAGCCTCTCTCTCTTTCTATAATATACTTGTTCTGTTTATAAAATAAATGTGTATTTTTGGTAAGCGTCATTTTAGTGGCATGTAGTCAAGTGCGAGGTGCTTAAGATTTGAGGAGCTTGTTCGCCCGTTGATTGGCCACCGCTATGCGTGTCTCGTTGCTTTCACCCTATAAACAAACCTCATTGTAATGTTACATAAACATACCTAGTACACTTGTCACACAAAATTATATTTCATTTTATTAGTCATAAGGTTTAAAGTAATATAAGAAAAATTAATTGTAGTTTATGGTTATGTAAAAGGGACAATCACAGAAAACAAACAAAACAAAAACGAAAGATATGCGACAAGAAAATGTCACAAATTAATAACAAAATAAAAGGAAGAAAAATAAAATAAAAAAAGAAGACAACAAACGGCCTGGGTTGTTAAAAATAAAATCGAAAAGGAGCATGGTTTTAAAAAACCAGGAAGAATTTTAACAAAAACACAGTTATTAACACATGTTTACATTTTGGAGCAAGGCAAATTGTCGAGCACGTAATCGTGATCACATGTAACGGCACAAGTTTAAAACCTTTTTTTTTTTTTTAAATTTAAGTCGTCCTTAAGATGACTTGATGAGTGACACAGTAGTAGCATCAGTATTTGTTATGATAAACGACTTGACAGTAAAGCCAAAGCAAAGCCGTATAATACTTTTAGTGTTTATTTGTTAATTAAAGGTGCTGCTACATGCGACACGATTTTAATCCTGCCTTTTTATCTTTCAGCGATTTTTGGCTTGAAGCGGGAACGCCATAGCGTCTTAGATTTTAAGTGACACAAAAGCCAATTTGTGCTGCTCAATCGCTTTAAGTGCAAGCTGTGCTCCGCTTTATAAAAGTGCTTTTTTATTATAAAAGAATACTCACGATCTTCAGCGACGTGTTGTGTGTTTAGTTTGTTTGTGTGGGTGTGCAGTCTCGTGGAGTAATGCATTTCATACAGTTATTTATGTTTATAAACGGTAGTTTTTTAAACGTCACCCGACTTCAGTTTCTCTAAAGCAAGTTGTCTGCTTTCGATTTCAAGCAAATGTTTATATTTAAAATTATTTTAATATTATTTATATTTTAAATAATTATAATAATATGTATGTTAATTAATAGTACTTACATATATTTAATTTTAATTAACATAGAGTTATAATTAATACGATACATATTTTACATTGTTTCATTACTTAAAGTATACTGTAGCAAACTATAATCATCAATCCATAACTCTTCATCTTTACTTGACTCTTCAAATAATATATTTGATTATTTCTTATTTGCATTAATATTAAATTGCAACACCAAAATTTTGTTAATGAATAAATAAATGTTCGACCTAAAATCAAAATGAAAATGTAAAAGGGGAAAAAAAAAACTTAAAATCACTTTGTAAATGAAATGATTTATTTTCTCATAAAATAAATAAAAGTACTAATAAATTATGATAGTTAATCGCTAAGTTAAGATAGCTACATTGTAATACTAAGTTACATTATTAAGGTAGCGTCTTTTCATACTATTTCATAGAAGCAGATATGTATGTTATTGCACAGATATGTAAAAGCTATGTACTTGAATTTGTAATGTTTTGAATTTTCCAATACAAATATTTAAAAAAGAACAGAATAAGACATGAGTAGACTTCTACAGAATTAAATCAAGAAATATTTGAGCCATAAATAGGATATTTAAAAATAATTGTTTGTAATGTAAATAAGTACATTATTAAAATAATTCAATATTTTATTGCGAATACATAAATGCTCCTATGAAACGTATTAGAAATCAAAGATGAGATCTGATTGCACTTCAGATACAGTTAAGTTTCTTCGAAGACATGTGACTGGCTAAACTCTAATCACTTAAATTGAAAACTATTATCACATATCACCTCATCCCTACCATTCATTATATCCATTTATTCATCCCCTCTTACGAGATAGCCTATTCTGAAGAACAGCACATGTTTCAACTGTTCTTATTGCATTTTGACTAATATGCAAGGAAGTATTGTGAAATTATTAAGTAATATAAACTATAGTTTATAACCTCCAACTGGTAGGCTATAATTGTGAATAGGAAGCGGGAATAAAGTGAAATTTTGAAAGGTATAACAGCCAATTAATAAACACAGATCTGTGTGAGATTTGATCCCATATCATAGGAGTACATAACGATTTCCTTTCATTATATCTCATGTGGTATATCGCAGGGTATTTAAACCAATTAATATTTTAAACATGATTGTTTAAGTCTGCGACAAGCAACATTATAACTTTCCTAGCATTAACAGTAACACTACATAATAACAAGGGGTAAATGCATTATCTCAAAATTATAAATCTCGTGTTTCAACTTCTTATCTGTTTATACTGTGTAGTAATTTAATAATAATATATTATTTAAGTATACGAGACGATGGCGTTATAATACGATTAAGTATAATTTAATAACTTCAACATGTTCTACTGCATGAAATGAGCACCAAAAACTATTATTAAAATTATGTAGTTTTGTGAGGGGTGTCCTGCTGATCTTGTTGTCGTTCAGGATTTGCCAAATTGGTAGTTGGAACCCAGTTTTTTAAACATGGTGGCGTCTTTTTCATACAGAATGCACCTTTGTTGAATAGCACCGACGCAACTCGATCCATGCTCATTGGAGAACGTTTGTTCAATGTTTCACTACAGTATATTTTTTCAGTAAACCAGGCAAATTTTGTACCCCAAACAAAACTACATTCGAGTAATATTTTATTAACACGGACTTAAAACTTGAGCATCAAGAAAAAGCAGTAAGATACTGTTAAAGTGAAAAAACGAACAAGTGTTCACTTGATACAGTAGCATGCTAGGATTACATGTTAAATATTAATATT
Organism: Polymixis flavicincta; assembly: GCA_949987655.1. Classification (NCBI taxonomy): domain Eukaryota; kingdom Metazoa; phylum Arthropoda; class Insecta; order Lepidoptera; family Noctuidae; genus Polymixis; species Polymixis flavicincta. The sequence goes on along the minus strand of OX465191.1, from coordinate 11,835,101 downwards.
AGGTCTTTACCTATGAAATTGCCGTTCTGCAGTACTGGCCATTTCAAATCAAAATAATTTTTGTTTGGCTAAGAATTCTAATTTCAAATTAATTTTATTTTAAAAACATGGTTTTTTTATTCTAAAAGTAGTCATTTCTTTATTGATTAGTGTTACATTTTCATCGAATTTCAATCTTTTTCGTCATCATGGATACGTTAAAAATTCGAGTAATTATGGAATATGAGTACCGTCGTGGCAGCAACGCGGCACAAGCGGCACGCAACATCAACGACGTTTACGGAGCTAACACTACAAACCAACGCACCACCTGTTATTGGTTTGCTCGCTTCCGTTCTGGAAATTTCGACCTGAAAAATGAACCTCGCGGTCGTCCGAAGACTTTGGTCGACAATGACGAATTAAAGGCGATTGTGGAAGCTGATGATACACAATCTACGGCTGAATTAGCAGCAGCTTTCGACGTTAGCGTCAAAACAATATTGGTCCATTTGCGTCAAATTGGCAAGGTAAAAAAGCTTGACAAATGGGTGCCCCACGAACTCAATGATCGCCAGCGCGAAGTACGCGTCGAGACGTGCCTTGCACTGCTCAACAGACACACAAATGAAGGAATTTTGAACCGCATTGTTACCTGCGATGAAAAATGGATTCTGTTTGATAACCGTAAGCACTCAGCAAGTTGGTTGGATCCTGGTTCAGCACCTAAACAATGCCCTAAACGAAAACTTACCCCTAGAAAAGTGATGGTCACTGTTTGGTGGTCTAGCGCCGGTGTGATTCATCACAGCTTCTTACCAAACGGGGTGAGCATTACTGCAGATGTGTACTGTGAAGAACTGAACACAATGATGGAGAAGCTGGCGCATCTCCAACCAGCATTGGTCAATCGCTCGTCTCCGCTGCTCCTGCACGACAACGCGCGACCTCATACTGCACAGCAGACGGTCTCCAAGTTGCAAGAACTGGGGTTGGAAGCTCTCCGTCATCCGCCCTACTCACCAGACCTTGCGCCTACAGACTACTACTTTTTCCAGAATTTGGATAACTTCTTGGCGGGAAAAAAATTTAATACCCGAGAGGCAGTACAAAATGCCTTTGAAGAATTTGTTGCCTCCCGTCCAGCTGATTTCTTTAAGAAGGGCATCAATAAACTGCCACTGCGATGGCAAAGATGCATTGATTGCATGGGTGATTACTTCGATTAATACAAATAAAAAATTCATGAAAAAAAATCGTTTAAATTTTTTCATACAAAACGGCAATTTCATAGGTAAAGACCTATTATTATTATACTTGGATAAATGTATCTCGAGATAGAAGAGATACTAAGCAAAATATTTGATTTTTAAATTAATTTATTTACCGGTTGCAGATTCATTTTTCAACTTATAATTAATTAATTCACCTAAAGTAATAAATAATTAATTATTCAGGAATACTTAATAGTCTCAAATAATGATCTAACTATAGTCGCAACTAAATCTATATGTAATACATATTTGATAACTCAAACCCCTAGTTTTTAAAATACTGTTCAATTTAATCTGTTGTCAAATCTCATAAAAAGCTGTCGGAAATGCCCAACAGCCATTAAAAATTTGTTTCTAATGATTCGATTTGACATCAGATTATCAGAATGAAAGCTTTTAGTAACCGGGTGTCATAATAATAGTTTTCAAAATGAGAATACAAAAATGATATTTTAATTTGACTACAGCTTAAATAGGGTAGTGTATCTGCAACCGGTGTAGTGGGCGTGTAGTATGCGCCCGCGCAGACCACGAGACCGTGTGTGTATGTGTGTGTTGGTGTGGCCGTCGTCCTTTACTTGAGGAGCTCGTGCGCGCGCTGATTCGCCAGAGTAATCCTCGTTTCGTTCGATTCGCCCTAAGATTAGAACACGCGGTTTGTTTTTGCTAGTTGTTCAATTCACAGCGACTTTTTGTTTGTATTTTTGATATGTGACTTGGGCCAGTTACACAGATGTTCGATTAAAGAAGAATGAGCAACTTTTAAAAAGAGTATACAATTAGGTAACTATAAAAGTCATTAAAAGACCAGCTATACTGTGTGCACTTGTCCTTTTTAAGTACCGGTGAACCGGGGTTACATTGATTCGCGGGATGAGTTTGATCAAAACTTCCATTTCATATAAAATCGCTAATTGCGTAAAATGAAACGCAACATGGTAGTTTTTTTTTCTACTTAAGCAACACTGAAGAACTGTTAAATCGTTTCCTGAGGAATTCACTAACAATATTAATTAAAAAAGTTAACTATTTTTCGTGTTGGCAGATTTTGATTTTTGAAATTGTATTGGCATTTTATTTGGGGGTTACTTTGTAACTACGCAATTAAATAGGGGTATCAACGTAACCTTACATCGTACGTATAAACCTTGATCAGTCAGTTTAATTTTTTTCTCATTATAAAGTAATATTTATTCACGTATTATTACAGGAATCGAGAGTTATAAAAAAACCGATTATTGTTTTTTTTTTTTAGGTAACCACAAATTTAAGATATATGAACCTTCAAAGTTCAATATTGATTAAAGGAACCCCGGTTCACGGTAAGTAATTCTGAGGTTGATCTCTTGTCATGTAGAAGTATTGTTTTGTTGTCAATTTGCATAAATCTTTGCAAAAACCTTGGGCCGATCAAAAAACTTTACCCTTTCTTCTTTACATCGAAGTAATATTGGAATCATTAAATTGTAACAGTAAAACATTGAAGTGTTTGCGATGGCCTTTAGTCGCTGTCTTTTGAAACAAAAACAATGTTTCGTTAGCATTTGATGTGAATGATGTGTTAGTTATGGAGTCTAAATCTGGGTATGTTAGTTTGGACTCTGAATGGATGTGACAACTAGTAACATTTACACAATGGTCGTGTGGGATGTGTTGTAGTCGTAGCATGTCTTGAACATTCGGAAGTCACAAAGAAAAATTCATTCAGTTTCACAACAACCAATTTCTAATCACATACTCTACGAAGTATGAAAGGACATGCGTCGAGTGAAGACAGAAGGGAAGTGATTGGTTGCCAGGTAAGCGAGAGACCGGAACTTGGGATGCCAACAAGCCAGGAGATAGTTCATACTTTCATAGACACTGAAGACAACTATTCGCACTTCCACTGCTAACGTGACAGGCAGAAACATTTAGATGGTGAAAATGTTAGATGGTAAAAATGTTGTGAGGCGCAGTGAAATTTGTTTTTAGGGAAATTTTACTGCGTCTCACGGTGAAAAGTTTTACCCAATTATCTGCAATTCTATAACATAGTTAAGTTATCCATTTTTTGTGAACATTGTGTAGGTATTGGGTGAAACTTCACACTATGAATCAATCAAAACGACAACATCAATAAATCATCTTAGAATATAATAAATAGTAAAAAAATATTGATAATAATATAATCTTATATCGGCCTTGAAGAGTAGAGATTGGAGAGAAATCTATTGAAAAGAAAATTAATCAAGAGTGCACGCGAATTCGTCTGTACGCGACAGTGCGAGAGAGAAGGATAGAACAAACAATAGAAGGATGGCATCGATTCTTGTGCGTGATATAATTTGTATCAGGTCAGTGAGTCGTGTAATGTCCTATGACTTTTATAACAATGACATAAGGTTCAATTTCAGACAGCTCACACGCTTCGTCTATCTCACAGAATAGACAAGCTTTCCTCCGCTCGCGCTGTCGCGCGGAATCCCTGTGAACCTAATATTAATTTCTAATTTTCGTGCACTTATTTCTATTCTATGTTAATTTATTAAATGTGCGCGTTTAAGTTTTCATTGCAATTTTGCCAGTTTTGGTTACAGTTATTTTACTCTATTTATCCCAAAAACTAAATTGGTCAAGATTTTGCGCAGAAAAATCTTGACTACGGCTACTTCTTCTCAAAGACTTATAAGTGCATTCTAAAGGAGATAATTTATTCTTGAGCTTTGTCACAGCATTTAAATTGGAAACATTTAAACTTTTGAACCCTGTTAAGTTGAGGAGCCCATTTATTTGCTCAAGATAGCGGCTCAAACATTATAATTTAATCCCAAGAACTTAAAGTAGTTTTCCTTCTGGAACTATAACACTTCGTCAAATTGGCTGCCTTCAACTTCTGATTGCACTCTAGTAATAGTAGATAATGCAGCTTGCCTTTTCAAATATCAACGGTCGAATTCGCGTGCACCTCATTGGATAAGAACCAACAAGTCTCGACCAATCAGGCTCGACACCTTACCTTGCGGTTGACACGGTCGATCTGGCGGTTCTGGTTCTCGAGCTCGGAACCCATGTCCAGCGCCATGTTGCGCAGGTTGCCGATCATCGTGTTCACTTGGCCCATATTCTCTTCCATCTCATCCTCGCGAGCGTCGTTTGTTATCCTGGATTGAAATAGTTAAGGTTATGATTTTATTGGTAGTATTTTGGGTCCTAACCAGGTTTGGTATAACTTTGGAGACTCGCCCCGATCAAGAAGAAATGTAGTTTGTAGGTGCCCTAAAAATGTTGAAATTATTATAGGGGTATGAGGAACAGAGTGTAAAGTTCGCTCATCCCCTATTGAAAAGGGAGGATCCTCCGACCAGACGGGTATTGTGTCTGGTGGGCAACTGCCCGACAGTTGATGTCGGGATTTTTGTACCTATCTGGGTGTCGTGGTAAACTCTGACTGCGCGATGTAGAATTTCTTAGATAGTTCGCCTGTGGCATTGTAGATGGCGCCACTTTTCTTTTTACGTTTCTTGGATTTTGTTGCGAAGCATTTTTATTTGTAGTGCCGCTACATTACCTGCTAGCTGGCATACTCGTATCGTGGCTTTATGACAGCGATTGTTCTGGGATGGCTTGCAATAACGACTTAGGAAGTTTGAGTAAAGTCTCGCTCCCTGATACCTGGCGAAATGTAGGTGTACTAGATATAGGTGCACCTCTGCTTAAACCTTCGGGGAATACAGTGATGCGTGATGGCATGAAACTTTGTGTTTTGAAATTTTCACTACCGACTTTGGCAGTTAAAAAATCTCTTAAGGCAGAAAAAAGGGCCAGAGCGCTTGCTGAAAACAGAAATGGCGTTTTTTTTGGAAGAAGCGCATGAACAGGAGAAGAAATGAAGTGGAATCTTACCGAACACTTTCGAAGTTCATTCATACTTATGGAAATCTATCAGGCCTATACGAGGCAGTGGATGAATGCAAGAAGAGGTCAGCTCACCTTCCTATGTATCCGGCCTGTGGTCCTACACCGTTGCGCTCGTCCATCACCCTCTGCGGTTGGTTGTTGACCACCTTGCCGTCGTCGTTGCCCTTCCACGTACCATCGTCCTCCTTGAACGACGCTCCCCTGGAATCATAGCAAAACACGTGTTAGGCTCTATCTCTTAGAAAATACGTCCCCGTACCTGGACGAATGATAGCTGAACCCATGCAGGAAGACCACGCAAATCGACGCAGAAAGAATATGGTAACGCATCACTTTGAAACATCCAACCGAGAAGACTCGTCAGAGTAAGCTTTATGATAATTAGAAGTCATGTATTACAGTGATTAGCAAAGAAAAAGAAAATCAGAAAATGGTTAATGGTTCGTAAACCGTTTTGTGGTTAAATGTGCGAGCGCAGAAGCGATTTTTGGCGTGTTAATCAACGTGTGGTACGCACTTGTTGCACGGCAGCACACAGATGCCGCAACACTTCTCCATGCCCGACAGATTCTTCTCTGCCTCGCGCATGTCCGCGTTGATCTGGTCCATTCCCTCCTCGATTCTGTCCAATTGCTCTGTTCACACACATCAACAAACGCTTTAGATCCGCCCTTGTCAGTTTAACTGCATTTATGTGTTCAAGCTCCTAGCTCTTTCCTATTATACTCGCGATTTTAATATTTTTTGAATCTTTAGAAAATTTAAATTTTGACTGTAAATTCTCAACGCTCTCGACAATAACCAGCGCTAAGTGTAAGACATGTATCTTGTAACTGTAGCTGAGTTTTATTCAACTATAATAGATAGTTATGTCCATGCAAGTTGCCAACCTACAGCAATTACTATATCATGACATTTCAACGCTAATATTTAAGCATCTAATATTTATCTGAACATTTCTTTGAGGTGCTTGTGTTGTTAGGTATGTCTTACACTTGATCTGGTTAAAACTAAATCAAGAAATTATCATTTACCTTTGAATAAAATGATGTATGTGCTGACACTAAGTGATTACATTACCGTACTCGTAGTGACTAACAATTAGAAAACAGTTTCTAAATATCACTTATAAAAATCTAATCATGCAAATAAACAGCAATATTGAAGAAGACGTGCATAGCTGGATGCGTGACAAAAACTAAATAAAATAATTAATACGGTTTAACTGAATCAGATAATCTCATGGTCCCAGCTCACTTGGCGTGAGTCCTGAGGCGCACTGCGCACGGTCGCACTGAGCGCAGAGATCGTTTGATGCACTTTATTCACTAGGTTTAGTTATGATCATGACAAACAAGTTTTACCTTCAGTTTTTATCCGTTATAAATAAACTGTTAGCAGATTTTCAATCGTAACATATTTATTGTCATCAAGTCATTGCCATTCAACGAACTTTTATAAATTATCTGAACTGGCATTTCAGACAAAAGCTTTACTAAATTATGAATGATGCAAAATAGTATGTTCTACTGGATGCTTACCGCCCTGTTCATCCAGCATGACCAGGGTTTTCATGCCCACCTCGTGACTCTACAACACAATAATGATGTCACTATAGCTCGCCAAACGAATGCGGTGAGGAGTCGGGCGCGGCGCGCGCGCAGGCCGCCTGACGCACTGAGCACAGGCGCGTAGCCGCGCGGGCGTCGCAAACTCAAACAACACAAAATAACTGATAACTAAACAGAAAAAAAAACATGGACATGAGCGCGGCGGGCCACACAGGCCCGCCGCCGGGTGATCATGGGACAAAATAAAATCAACTTAGCAAATGAGCGTATCCATTAAGCCATTCCTAAATGAAACGTGAAATAGCAAAGTATTGATTTATTGAAGAAGAAAAATGAACAAACTAATATGTAGTGCGGCGAGGGGCGGCCTCGCCGACAGACACAGACGTCGAGCTAACAGTTACAGACCTACAGCTAACATGAACAGTACGCTGCCAGCCATGGAGATGAGGCGATACCATACTATACGTCGAACAGACATCGTCAACGCGCATTCATTTAGTACCGCAGATTACGGAAGAGAACAGTAGATTCGGAAAGATAAATAAATATACCTATAAAAAGCGTATCGATCAAATATCAACGGAAGAACTAAACAGATTGCGCAGCTCATTCAAATTAAATCTTCAGCAAAAGATAGAGTAACAGTCTTTTGCGACAAGTAGCAACGAACGGCCATCGGGCTTATCTATTTACACTATATGTCAAGGTCATCCCCATCGAAACATAGATACACACGCAACATCGATCTCAGATAAGTCGTTAGTTAAGAGAAACGTCAAAGAAAAACAAAGAGATTAATATTATTAACTGCACATTCAAACACAGACGTTCTCACGTTTCGACTACCCATGTGTCAGTTTAACTCTTACCGCCCTGGTGACTCAACATATGAAGCGCTTGCCCCCCGGCGTCCTCGCTCTATACATAAAATACAAATCAAAATAATATATCGTAGGAGAGAGTATCGGGGTGTGTGGGTGGGTGGGTGCGGTGCGCCGGAGTCGGTCGCACGGGCGCGCGTGAGCGTGGCGTGCAGCGGCGGCGTGACGCGTGACGCTACGGGCGTGGCGGAGGCGACGGCGTGCGTGCAGGTGCCGGGCGGGGAGCGCGCGCGCGCGGGCGACACGCCGCGGGCGCGCGCGCTGCCCCGAGCCGCTAACACACACTACTCGATCCACAACGACATGCATGCAGTGAAGCTTGCAAGTAAAACCAGATTTAGTTTCATCTGTGCTCAGTTTCATATGATTTATGATATTTTGTGTGATGTCAAGAGTCGTGCGTTGAGGAGAAGCGTTTCGAATTTACTTTGCTCGTTCATTTAGATTCGTTTATGTGAATTCAGTAAAGTTGTTAATTTAGAGTCGAGTACGAACAATATCTGAAATGCAGAATGTATTTTGGTATCGGTACGCCCGAATATATACGTTTGTTATGTCGAATCGTTCGGCCTGCCTGACGTCGTAGAAGATAGAGCTCGTTGTTAAGTTGTGCAAAGTGGTGTATATTATCTACATAACGAATAAATATACAAAGATGTGGGTTTTCCGTGATCTTCTCCGTGTGTGAGTCTTACAATGTTAACGGTAATCTCAGAGGATGCCCGCACCTTTGCATTGTAATAGCAGTGACGTAATTTTTAAATACATAATCAATGCGATACCCCCTTAAAACTCTTCTATATCGGTGAGCCCATCTTCGGGTCGGCTGAAAACCCTACGATGCTCAACAAAGTTAGCGAAAAAGGATAAAATAGATAAAATTGTAAATAATGTAGTGTTGCAAATTTTGCAGATCACTCACCTCCCTGGTCGTCTAGAGCGACCAGAGTACGAATGCCGGCCTCCTTGCTCTACGCCGCAGAAACAAAAAGTCACAGAGCATGTTAGTTGTGAGGGGTACAGTAGAGTGAGTGGACAGTGGGTACGAGCCCGGCGGGGGCACGCGGCGAGCGTGTCGCGGCACTTGTAGTCTGATGTCGCAGTTGTGTCACGAGGAGGACCGCGTCGGCCTCCGTGCCACCTCACAGGGGCGAGATATGTACAAGTGTGCAAGAGATGACTACTGGTGCACCAGTGACGGACGACGTCCTCCTCGGTGTTGAACTGTGTTGTTGAGAGTAATGCTGAGTCTGTACAGTGTCGTATATCATGTTATATTTCGCGCATACATTTCGGAATATAAAATTAATAGTATAAAATAATATTTGCAACATATCATGTAAATAATTAGGTACTTTCTATAAAAACTTTAAACCAAAACATACTAACAAAACTGAGAAATCAAAAGTAAGAAATAATGATGAAACAGTTATGTGGGTACTACTGATTATCTTTGGTTTTGGTTCATGTATATTGTGTGAGAGTCAGCAATAGGTGTAGCTCGATTTATTTGTTGGAGTTCAGTGGCAGGTACGGGGTGTGTTAACGCCCACATATTGACAGTAATGTGAATGTTCGAGAAGGCATGAAAATCATACAACATAATAGATGTACAGTCAACAACAGAGAGCAGCCACTACAACAGAGACCTAATATACAGATCAACTAAAACAGGATAGAACGAACATCAACATACACTGATCACGATATATTGAAAGGCAAGGTTCGCGAGATCAGTTGGTGTTGAAACGTTTACTTACAGAAATCATAAAGAAACACAGAGAACAATAATGTCATCTATGAAGAGTAGAAGTATCGTTACCAGACAGGAAATTAAATAGTAATAGAAAGTGCGTTGAAACAGTGAGTCCGCCTCGGATGCGGATTCCTTCGTGAGGATCCGAGTGGTACACAAGGGTCTCAGTAGAAAGCAAGCCCAAGCACAATGGATTGACTAATTTTTTTTTTTCAGACTCAAAAGCGCACGTATTTCGTTCAAATTACGTACTAAAAGGGGTACTAACTTTAGAGAAGTATTTGAACTAAATATGGGACTTGGATTCTATTGTGGACAATGATGGGCTTCATGCTTTGAGACCTAAAACAGCATTCGGGCGAATTACTGGAGCTGACGGTTAAACACTCGGCTTTGAGTTAATAATTTGCCTCTTTGACAAAAAAATCTGAAGGAGGCAATGTTCTAAGAATATCAATTTGTTAATTAACTGTCAGCGCCGAGGGCCAGTTCGCCCGGGATATTTAATCACATAAAATGTACAGTTCAACTACGAACAACACAAAGGGCTATAGAAGTCTAACATTTTCGGACACAGTTAAGGCACGGATCATGCAACACCCATATATGTATGGTAATAATAACATATAATACTGATTACATATTATATATTATACTCAAATGTAGGGTTCAACATAAAATAAATAAGGATTTATGGCCGGATAACTACAATAGATATACATACACACATTTAGAAAAAGATAAAAAACAAAATAAAAATTTAGCGACATCGAAACACAACAGCCAGGGTTAGCAGAGGCTGCGCCCTAGGGGGTGGGACGGGCGTCAGAGACCAAACCGAGCTTGGGGCTATCCAGACACTTCCGCTATACCCCTCACTCCCTCGCATCGAGAACACCTCTCTCACAGATGATCACAATTCACATAATCGACAACAGAACTCAACATAACTAAACTATGGGGGATCTAATTTAATTTAAACGCGTCTACGGATATACAAGACCGCACAGTTCTATTGGCTCAATTCATTATATTTCTTAATAGATTATAGAGCTTCCAGTATTGTTGCACGCTTGGAAAATTAATATATCATTCAATATTAAACACACAGGTAATTAGACCACATTTGAAGACAGTAGTTAAGCATCGATGAATTTGATATAAAAACAACTTTTCTTTTGATAATTTAAAGAAATAAACAGTGATTCAGAAGTTTTCATATGAAATTCATGGCAATTTCACCTACTGTCAAGGGGGAAAACGTATGATTAATGTTAATTTTGGGAGGTATTCTCGAAATCACACACAGATCTCTCCCAATGCATAATGATATCTCCATAGATTTAGAGCATATTAGTAGGATTAAAATACACAGTTATATCAAACATAGTTATTATTAGTTTAATTCGTTCTCTAAACAGAATGTTAGTTCATGGGGATATTTTCCATTCATTTATAATCAAATCTTAGTTAAATTAAAATTAGTGTAGTGATAACTCACCTCCTCGCATAGCTGCATCATGCGCCGTGTGGACTCCAATGACTGAAATGTTACAACAAATCCAATTATTTACAAGTCTCAATAAGATAGAAAACTTCACAAGGCTGTTATTTTCTTACAATTGTACAAGTTTGAACAAATAAAAATGTTTCCAGCAAATAGAACTTGGAAAACTTTTACGCGGAGAGCATTTTGAATGCCTCACTCGCTTTGCAACTCTTTAAATCTTTTTATTTCCTCAGCTGATTTCGAAGAAACTTGTGTCTCTTTGTCAATGTGCTTACTCCTGTATTTATCAGAAAATTTCAGGTGAGATGTCGGCACATCATTCTGGAATTTAAATTTATTACCAATAGCGAAAAGTTGAGGTGGTTTTGGAAGTAATATTAATAACAACTGCAAGGGTCTACGGGTATACGGTTGTTCCATGCCAGCGAGCTTAGCATGACGCTTTGTTTTTCTATGAAGAATAGACAGTGGTTTTTCATTACAAAGTGACATTTAGTTCCTACATTTTTGATATGGCACCGTAGATATCCTTCTACAATATGTCATTGAGTCTTTCGTTTCCAACGATATTTGTCTAGGTCCTTATAAATGTAGACTATTTCAGAAGAATATTTTTTCCCAAACTGTCAAAATCTCAACGACAACAAACTTTCTACTCGACGGCCACAACGTTTAAACGATTATCTCAACAAAGTTTAGAACGCATAACTGTGATAATGATTAGAAAAACATAGCTATCTTCTCTTATTGTACATCATTTAGTAATCATGTCTATTCTTCCGTCGACAAATCGGTACTCGTGCTAAGCCTGCAGGAAAGCAAGTAAGCCGTTGGCTGTCATTCATGAATCTCTGACAGTCGTAACAGGTCGTCAGAAGTCCGAAAGTCTGACAACCAATCTTACCAAGGGGTATCGTGTTAGGTACCCAGTAACTGGGTTGTAGAGGTCAGATAGGAAGTCGCTCCCTGTAAACTACTGGTATTCAGCTGCATCCAGTTAGACTGGAAGCCGAACCCGACGTAGTTGAGAAAAGGCTAGGCAGATAATGAATAGCGAAGAGCTAGATTCTTACGACAACGGGTTCTTATGCTACGATAGCCTAGGATAGCTGTGCCTCCCATCCTAAGATTAAAAGAGGGTTCAGATTATACTTAATTAAAAGTAAAAGATACTAACATCATCGGTGACTTGTCCGGCGCGCAATTGCAGCTGCTCGAGCTCGCTGCGTGGCGCGCCATTTTCGGCGGGTGGCACTGCTGCAGGCATTCTGAAACAATGTAAGTGACTTCGTCAGTATATGTAAGTATACCAAATATTGGAAGAAAATAAATTAAATTTCTTTTTGCCAATATTTCTCAAATTTCTTGAGAACAAATATTGCGAGCCGTGGCTATGAAGGTCTGAGGCCTAGGTAATCTGAAAAACCTCTTGCACAAATAACACTGCTGGTCCATCAACATCTAGGACATTCTAGGAGGTCGCACGTGTTCCCGTAATCCTTCTAATACCCACAGATTTTCCACATTTGCGCCCAAAGATAATGTTGAAGATCCGTCAAGCTTAGAAGCGGCTAATTTAATTTAAAGTTAGTCTGTTGGCACGCAAAGACGGGCTATGTAAAAACCTATGTTTAAAGTTACTCTACGTGACAGAACTCGGAATTAGTACACAAGTCCGCAGAAGAACCAAAGTCTTCGAAAAATTCTCAAACTGAATTAGCAATTTGAAGCGGCAATGGGCGGATGTGGGTCCATATTGTTCGAAAAGCTGTTGGAGGAGAGAATGGAGACCGCGATCCGGAAAGCGGAGCGTGGGAAGGTTCCCACATTAGGTGCAGATACAAGAGATCGGATGGCCTAGTGATGGTCTCGAAGGCGTTAGATGCAAGGCTCAGTCAATGTTAACCATGGAAAGCGGCCTATGCCTAGTAACCGGGTGTACTTATGCCAAATCGAATATCAATTGATCGACCATTAAAAATCGAACGTGTAAATACTCGAACGTTCATAATATCGAATGGTTAATAAATGGAACATTCAATATATCGTACACTCAATACATCGAGTGTTCAAAATATCGAATGTTTGGTTGTTCGAGCGTTCAACGCATCGCATATTCATTCTATCGAAATATCAATATACTGTATAGGTAATTTTTATGTAGAATACAAGAAAAACAGAAAATTTATTAATCACTAATCAATTACTTATAGCAGTAAATTCGAATTGATGAACGTTCGAGTATTTAGACGTTCGATGTAGTGGTCGATCAATTGATATTCGATGATTTGGTATTCGATTTGGCATAGTACACCCTAGTAACCAGTGTCTAAATAGACGTTCTAAGGTAAATTTGATCTCCTTCCTGGCGTGTCGAATTGTCGATGGTAAATATTGTTTAAAGAAGAGTCAAATAATTTGACGTCTCCGGTGAAATCATTCGATTATGCCAAATTCAAAGACAGTGTTCAATTTAATCCACGGTCAGAATAATCTCATAAAATACCTACTACTATTAGGGGGGCTTGTGGCTAAATGACAATAGCTGTACGGGTCCATAGATCAAGTTAAGCTACGCTTGCCGCGGTTGGTCCGTGGATGGGTGGCCATCTTTACTTACCAAGACCCCTCCGTGCCTCGGAAAGACGCTAAGCCGTTGGTCCCGGCTGTCATTTGTGGATCTTTGACAGTCGTTACGGGTCGTCAGAAGCTCGAAAGTCTGACAGCCAGTCTTACCAAGGGGTATCGTATTACCCAGTAACTGGGTTGTGGAGGTCAGATAGGCATTCGCTCCATGTAAAATACTGGTATTCGGCTGCATCCGGTTAGACTGGAAGCCGACCCCAACATAGTTGGGAAAAGGCTAGGCAGATAATGAATACCTACTACTATTAAAAACTATGTATCCATTATACTACACAAACATTTTTGAAATATATAAATGCTTGCGATTTACTTTGTTTACTACACGCGATTAACTTGCGAGCGACAATAGCAGCAAGTATTTAGTCTGGCCTTGCGGTAACCTTACACATATAGCCTTATGTCCGCAGATAACTATCCTGTGTTACCTAACTCACTATACGATGTTCTAGTTTAAATTGAACCCCCCTTTAAAATTACCTTTGAATATCATAAAACACGTGGATCCTCTTTGCACAGTTTCAGTTTGCTCTTAATATAGAATCAGTGCACTGAACTTTCTTTTAATTAAAATAGCTAAGCGGATGGGAAGCGTGGTAGTTAAATGTATGTATGACCTTCAAACCTACGCGTCGATATTATTACATAGCTTTGAACTTCAAACGGCAACCCCTTTTCGAGAGAATCTCGTGGCATAAATAACGATGCAAATATCTTCTCCATTTTATTATAATACGAGCCACGATGATATGCCGATTTCCGGCCACCGTAGGCATGGGCTTGCGGACGGCGAGTAATGGGTAGCTCGCTGTCCGGTAAGGACCAAGCCCAAGTCGACGGCGCGTTGTGTTCCACGCGCGCCTCAAAGAGATGTCAGCACAAAAAATGATGGGACCCGCAAGGGTCGATGCCTGCCAGGGGTGCGGGTTTGTTCGAAAGAGACACCACAGCCCCTGGCTTAAGGGCTACTGAAGGAACACGGGTGGGTTTTAGTCAGTAAAAGTCTGACACGCCCTCCTGCTCCACCCAGAGCGGGAGAAGTTATTTGATGATTTCCCACCCAAAAAAAAAAAAAAAAAAAAAAAAGCCACGATGATATCATATAATGCACAGAAAATGGCGATCGATGTTCGAGATCAGGATTATCCTTTGTTCTTGCTCACGTTTCTTTACCAGTAACATTACATGACTAATATTAACAAAAACCAAGGTCCGGGTTTGCTGACAAATCCGATTAATTTTCAGAAGAGGTATTGACCTCTTCTGAAAATCCCTTAATTGTAAGGGGACACTTTTCACGGGCTCGAACTCACTGGTGGGCCTGGCTAAAAATCACGCTGTCTCACCAGGCTTCGTATCCGACAGAGTCACAGAGATAGTATCAGTGATGAGCAGTTAGACGCTAGTCTATACGCACAACGTTATTGAGTGAGATGCAGGAGCATTTATAGCAAAACATTCGCGAAAAAATTAAGAAAAGTCCTTCGGAAGATCGGGTTTTATGAAAAAACCACGGCATAAATCAATGACCAATAAAGTTTATTGAACTTATCGATAATTTAACTTTGTCGGTACCGACTTGGTTTTGGAGATTTTACACTTCTTTTATTACTTAAATACGCCCAAAGTTAGGTTAAATTGGCAAGAAAAACGAATCTTTGTTGGCTCATAACTTTTTATTTTAGTATTCTGTTTCCGTACCGACAATATTAATAATGAGACAAACCCATACCATGTTTAATTTTTGATGTAAGTACACTGTCAAACAGTGGAGTAAAACCCTCCCCAAGTTTGTATGGAAAAAATGTGGACTTGTTTCACCTTAAGATGTAATTTGAGATACGAGCGAGGGATGATCACGAAGAATAATATATGAAGTGATAGGCCGATTTATGGCCGATTAATGAACCTATCCGTGAGCAATAAACGACTTTACGACATTAACGACACTTGGGTGTTAGTACGTCACCCACAGACGTTAATTAGAGGAGATTAAGCCGTTAATTCCCAGCCTGTTTTATCATAACATAAAAACATCGGGGCGGCTCTCACCCGCCGATCTTTATATGGTAATGGTTAGCACCGCAGGCTCCACGGACTGCTCCTAATCTGCCCCTGTTTAACAACCTTGCGGTTATTTTTTTTATTAAATAAGTTCAATACTCCTGAAAGCTTTAAAATTCACGAGAGCAAGTAAGCCCTTATTAGCATAGAAGATATCTTCAGCTCAAAGAGCTTTTCTGAAATTATATTGCTAAAGTATTTGTGCTTTGTAGTTCAACGCCCTGATTCGACACTGAATTTGCAATTCGGGGAAGGAAAGGCATTCAAAATTGACGTTGTCGAAATACCTTCACATTTGCATATTTCAAAGCGTGAATCATACAAGGCCTTTTGATTTTACGAGACTCTAATGAAAATTTATGAGATATTTAGACTGCAGACCATTACGTTATCAAATTATTTTTAGTTAGGGCTTAGTGCACGGCGACGACGCGACAGTTGGCAAATGTCGTCTAAAGTGTAGATATAAAGGCAGGACACCCTCGGGTGGCGTGGCCTTGACGCGGCGAACAAAGGGCGGGGACAGCCAATCTCACACGTACCGCCTCATCTAAGCTAGGATTGTTTGCAGACAGGGATTTGGGACAGCCACGGGGGACAGCAGTCACTAGGAAAAAACAGCCTTGTTTTTCAACCTTCTCGTAAAGTTAAACATTTATATTCTGCTCCATTTAACTACACCTGGATTTATTTAACTTTAATTTCACCCTTTAATTCCCAACTCCAACATTGACGTACCCGTTTTAACTTATTAATGAGCTAAGCGAGCAGAGATATAAGTACATAATGTTCTCTGAATGTTTTAGCTGGAGTAACACAGTACATTTTCCTACGAGAAAATTGTTGCTTTAAAGCATGTATAGTCTGGTGGAGTCAATGCTCCCAAAACCGCTGAATGCTGCATTGTTAATGAGGGACTTGAAAATGCTTTCGCTTTAGCACTATTCTTAGTTTTCGGAGCACGAAGTCACAAAAGCACATTTCAAGGCGGCTTTGTTGAAATGAATTTAATAATTCTTTAACAAACCGTTGAACAGGTGGGCCTGAAGTCTGAAACAGTTTTCGAAACGCAAGTTTTGTACCTACAAGTTAATAAATAACGCCACATTGCAATCGCTGAACTTGGGCCCTGTTGAAGTTACGGCAAGTTGGCAACGTGCCGGGACGAGGCAGAACGACCCACTTCTGTCGTAACAATTACGACTGTAGGCTGGCAAGTGATAAATTGGTGACTTTATAGATATAATTTACAGATATTGCTGGTTTTCTGCAGATCAAAGACCATAATTATGAATCACCGAATCACCAATCGATGATGGTACTCCAGAGCAGAGTGGTCACTGACTAAAATTAACAACAAAAAAAGAAAAATCCAAATAGGTCCAGCCAGCTTTGAGTAATGGGGGAACATAGATACTTAAAAAAAGTTTCCGACGAATTGAGATCCTCCTCCTTTTGGAAGTCGGTTAAAAAGATTCAGCGCTAAATGAAACTGTAACGTTATTCGGGAGAGGCTATCTAGCCATTAAACTGCGAGGTTGAATTAATGTAACTTTGATTTGATTTAAATTAGTAAATACTTTTCAGACCATGCTTATAGCGAGAAAATTAACATACTAGCACGGTCGATGTTAAATACATGAAATATTTTCAACCATACGAATACAAAAACGTGTTAATGTGGGTCAACATAGATACAATAATCACCCTATAACTAGTGGCTCTAAAGCCCGATGGTATTGTGTTAAGGCGAGGTCTGGCGGATGCCCTGCGTCACTAGTCATCATTAATTACATCATCATACCAGTTAAGAATCACCACACACATTGAATTATATAAAACCAGGGACCCTTATTCCTCGCCCGCTCGCCCCTTATTCCAAACTAAATACACATATATCGAGAATTTATAAAAGGAAAGCCTCGTTCGTTACCATCCCGAGCCTCGTTGGTTCCCAGCTAAGAGCTGTCGTTAGATATAATTACTGTGGTTACTCGTTAGGGCGTGTTTGTGTACAGAGAATACACATCTAGAATTGTGCTATTAAATGTAAATAGCTAGTCACTTACTCGTATTCAGACCCGCTCCACAACCTTCAGAACGAAGGCGTAATACGAACCGAAGAGAAAATCTTTCAGAAAGTCCGAGATGTCGATAGTTTCGATCGAAATATTTGTTCTGTCCCTGTCTCACTGTCTGCCAGCATTTATAAAGAACCTTCAATTACGACACAAGCACACGATAAACATTTCCATGCAGAGTACGCTCATGAACAAAACAATAGAATACCGTAGTGAGGGTTTACGGTGAGCATAGCGTGCCGAGCGGTACCGACCTTAGAATTTTAATGATAGCATGTAGTTAACCCTGCATAGGTTGCCTGCGGGACCATTGTTGCCTGTTTATTCATTAAACTGTCTCCACTTGGTACCTAGTACCTGCCCGCATTGTGTATACTTATCTTAATGGTCATATTCCGAAGTGATATTGTGCTGCGACATATTTTTCAGCGGGCAGCTTCGCTTTGGTCTTGTATTTTGATAAGTTCAATAACACCATGAAAGCTAATTCCACCACATGAAACTGAGATTTTGTAGGCAGACTATTAAATTGCCGTTATGCTCAAAGACGATCAAGTAAAAGGAAATCTAGTAATAGGACTTGTGCAATGTGCATACTACGATGAAGAACATGAAGCAAGTGATAATAAATCATTTCACGCAACAGTACTTCAAACATTAAAACCAGAAATGAATTAATGGATTCCAATAACGGTTGATTAAATTAAACTCTATAGGAATCGTGATTGAGTACCTCAACATCATTACACAAATATGCTTCATTCAACAAAGCATTACGTCATAACGGCGGTTGATTAAAAATCCCGATTTGCTGCAGACTTACGAGTAGATGAATCAGTACAATTAGCTGTGTAAACAGTAGTTCTGATATCAGAGCTATTTCCGTAGTACCTGCTCAGTGCACCTCATGTTAAAGTAATGAGTGATATTTATAAAACATACGATCAAAGTTGCATTTCCACACGTACCGTCAATGTAACTGCATTAGTTATTCGAGTTTCATCAATGACTCTGCTATGAAACGACTAGCCATCGCGTCAGTTTTGACTATTCATAATAGCCTATAATGTTCCCACTGCTGGGACACAGGTAATCTCCCATGCAGGCCCCGGTTCGGGTTGGTAGATGTCACATATCTTTGAATTTTTGTTTCTAGGACATGACGGTTTTCTCACGATGTTTTTATCCACTGTTTTGAGAGCAGTGGTACTGACATTATTTACATAAAGTAAAGCGCCTGCCTGGGTTCGAACCACAGAACAGGTTCAAACCCACCACCTACAGCTCGTAAGTCGGGGCGTGCACTTAATCCTTTGTCATGAATCTTACAACGTGAGATAAAGGCTTTCCCAAGTCTTTGATGGATCGTTTGGAAAGGTCCTATATTATTGTTTGATGGCAATAGATCTTGCAAAAACCCGAGGTTGCTTAGGGCCCTTCTCTTTCGGATAATAATTAACTTTACAACAAAATGAAAATGCATTCTTTATTTTGGGACTATTCGCAGTTCTGATTTATAAAAATGTTTCACACATTGGTTTGTCCTTGACGCAAAGGTTAGAGCGCGTAATTCATGCATCTCATCTGCTTCATGTCATTGCCAGTTATCGTTCGGTACAGACTGTACCCCCACCCCCTCTTCAATGACGTCACAGTAAATTACTTTCATACGCCATGAAGTTTACGGTTATGACCAAAAATAAATTTTCTGTCATTATAAATAACATTTCTGATAGTAATTTATCGAAGGATTCGTCGTTTCAGTATTGTAACGTCGGGTCTAAAAAGTGCGGGTAGTAATCTTAGTATTTGCGGAGATAGGAGCCGACGACGGAGCATGTCCGCGGAGCCCCGCGCGAGAAATCAATAAACGCGCGCAACTCCCCCGGAGCCGCTACCGACCCCTGCCGCCACCACCACGCTTTATTGCAACTTTTCACTTGTTTACGCACCAACGAACTTATAATAAGAAACTAGAAAATAAGAAGGCGGGATGAGCTGAACAAAACAGATAAAAATAGTGATCAAATAGTTCTTGAAAGTTATAGGAACAAGTCTTGGGGAGAATTTTCCAGCGGTGGTTGGGACTGTTGAAGTTTCAATCCAAACCCATTATAACTTTACTGAGGACACGAAATAAATAAAATATAAAAATACATTATAATCTCCTTCCTTGGTCACTTCCAAGTTTCTCTTAATTTGTAAAATTATCTACTAATAATAGGTTTACCTATGAAATTGCCGTTTTGTATGAAAAAATTTAAACGAATTTTTTTCATGAATTTTTTATTTGTATTAATCGAAGTAATCACCCATGCAATCAATGCATCTTTGCCATCGCAGTGGCAGTTTATTGATGCCCTTCTTAAAGAAATCAGCTGGACGGGAGGCAACAAATTCTTCAAAGGCATTTTGTACTGCCTCTCGGGTATTAAATTTTTTTCCCGCCAAGAAGTTATCCAAATTCTGGAAAAAGTAGTAGTCTGTAGGCGCAAGGTCTGGTGAGTAGGGCGGATGACGGAGAGCTTCCAACCCCAGTTCTTGCAACTTGGAGACCGTCTGCTGTGCAGTATGAGGTCGCGCGTTGTCGTGCAGGAGCAGCGGAGACGAGCGATTGACCAATGCTGGTTGGAGATGCGCCAGCTTCTCCATCATTGTGTTCAGTTCTTCACAGTACACATCTGCAGTAATGCTCACCCCGTTTGGTAAGAAGCTGTGATGAATCACACCGGCGCTAGACCACCAAACAGTGACCATCACTTTTCTAGGGGTAAGTTTTCGTTTAGGGCATTGTTTAGGTGCTGAACCAGGATCCAACCAACTTGCTGAGCGCTTACGGTTATCAAACAGAATCCATTTTTCATCGCAGGTAACAATGCGGTTCAAAATTCCTTCATTTGTGTGTCTGTTGAGCAGTGCAAGGCACGTCTCGACGCGTACTTCGCGCTGGCGATCATTGAGTTCGTGGGGCACCCATTTGTCAAGCTTTTTTACCTTGCCAATTTGACGCAAATGGACCAATATTGTTTTGACGCTAACGTCGAAAGCTGCTGCTAATTCAGCCGTAGATTGTGTATCATCAGCTTCCACAATCGCCTTTAATTCGTCATTGTCGACCAAAGTCTTCGGACGACCGCGAGGTTCATTTTTCAGGTCGAAATTTCCAGAACGGAAGCGAGCAAACCAATAACAGGTGGTGCGTTGGTTTGTAGTGTTAGCTCCGTAAACGTCGTTGATGTTGCGTGCCGCTTGTGCCGCGTTGCTGCCACGACGGTACTCATATTCCATAATTACTCGAATTTTTAACGTATCCATGATGACGAAAAAGATTGAAATGCGATGAAAATGTAACACTAATCAATAAAGAAATGACTACTTTTAGAAAAAAAAATCCATGTTTTTAAAATAAAATTAATTTGAAATTAGAATTCTTAGCCAAACAAAAATTATTTTGATTTGAAATGGCCAGTACTGCAGAACGGCAATTTCATAGGTAAAGACCTAATATTAAAAAGAGGAAAGATTTGATTGTTTGTATGCATTGAATAGGCTCCGAAACTACTGAACCGATTTGAAAAATTCTTTAACTGTTGGAAAGCTACACTATCCCCGGGTGACATAGGCTATATTTTATCCCCGTATTCCCACGGGGACAGGAACTACGTAGGTGAAACCGCGGAGCGCTGCTAGTGTTAAATAAAGTAACTGCAGCAATTTGCTTAATCCTCAACTTCTGGCGAAGAGTTTACAAGGGACGGTAAATTCTTAATTGGGTACGTGGTTAACTGGTTAGTCTAGCTAACGAGATTATAACGCATGCATAATACATGCGTTGTACAATATTAAATTACTTGTCTTTCATCATATTAAGTTGTGTTTAAATAGTTAGAGATGGTTGAGAAAGAAAGAAATGCTGTTCAGATAATGTCTAGAAAGGAGCAAAGGAAAGGTTTGGGTATAAATATAACTGGCTGGGAAGATCAAAGAATTGATGGACGGATTATTGTGTGAGATGATAATTATTATGGTTAGAAAAGGGTGAATACTGAGATGACGGTAAGAGATGTATCGAGGAATAAGACACTGCGTATACGCCAGATAAATTAGAATAAGGGTAGGAAGACGATATGAAAATTCGAATCTGTCTTTATATCACATGAATGAAAGAAAGAAAATACGTTTATTTGCGGTAAACTTGACGCAAAAAAGAACAAGAACACAAAAGAAAAACAAGATAAGGTTGAGGGAAACATGCGTCACATCCACGCAAAACGGGTACCGCTCAGCATTATGCTGCGACTCTATGCAAGACAGAGCCCCAGCGCTGGTTTTCAGTGACAGCCGGCTTGACGTAATGACGTCGCCAGGTGCATCAAACAATTATTAGTACACTGTACTGGTACGGTATATAAGTAAGGCTAAGTACACGGGTCGATCGATCAGGTTGTTCCGTAGATGGGTGACCATCTTTACGTACCAAGACCCCTCTGTGTCTCGGAAAGTACGTTAAGCCGTTGGTCCGGATGTAATTCGTGGATCTTTGACAGTCGTAACAGTTCGTCAGAAGCACGAAAGTCCGACAACCAGTCTTACCAAGTTGTATCTTGTGGAGGTCAGATAGAAATTTACTCCATGTAAAATACTAGTATTCAGCTGCATCCAGTTAGGAAACCGACCGCAGTATAGCTGAGAAAAGGTTACTTCATCATCATCCACTGATGATGATGAAGTAACTTATGATCAATCCACAATCTCGCGCCATTGAACACATTCCTGTGACAAGCCGCTACAGTAAACGGTCTTGTGAGATATTGCTATAATTACAAAGACTGGCAAACGGATTAGCGGTCGCAGTATATTGTAGTTATCGCTGAGATTGCTACGATTCTCTTGACTCCCTAATCGTATGAACTACCCCCAAGAGGGGGGGGGGGGGGGGGGGGCGGGGTGCCTGTTTTACTCGCAATTTCATTTAAAACGTTAAACGAAATTCCATTCTTGTATATTAACTTTAATAATTTTAGTTTCCTGTTAACCTTTGACATTTAGAAAAAACGACACGTGTATTCCGCGAACATTACATTTACCACGACCTCGCTCGGGGCGGGCCTGGGCTCATTACGAAAATATTAACCCTCGTTATAACTAAGATGGCGCCGGTGACGTCACACACGAATCATTATGGTAGATAAACTTTCGGATTTAGTTTGGTTCGAGTTCAGATGAGTATGTTGGCGATGTTGTGGTCCATTCCAAAGTGCTGACGCAAACGTTTTTATTAGTGTTTGGTTATGAGAGTCAAGGGCCTGGGTTTAGAATTCAAATGTATATGCCCAAGCAGCAAAAACTAGTACTATAAAAAACCATAGAACGTTTTGTAAAAACCTGTCCTTGGTCCTATAAAACCCCAAAGAACGTATCTTTTATTCGGAAGTGGCGCATTTATATCTCTGTACAGTGACAAAATAATTTTATTGCAGTGTTCCAAATGACGAAACAGTCCATTAAAATCTATGTAATAGCGATGCAGGTCTCAAAATAGTGATGTACTGGCTACTGTAGGACCTTTTAGAGTACTTTTTCATACTATACAAGAGTTTAGTTTCCTTTACCTCACATTTTTCATTCACCATTCATTATTTTACATTCGTGATAGTGCAGAGTGCAAAAAATAATTAAAATAATTTTACAAAGGATACAAGCAATCTGAGGTGAGTAAGATTTTATTTTGTTATTATAATATTAGTCTATTACGGTGGAAATGATGTGCGACTGCAGCTTTACTGATAAACTAGGGATAGGTTTACCATGAATTTAAAGTGCCCCCCTCGAATTGTTGAGCTTTTACTAAAATATTTATCATATAAAGTGATTTCGATATTCTAAGAGCCATTATAGTACTTGCCGTGATAATGTTTTCACTGTCAGTCAACGTGGATTCAACCAAAAATTTGGGTTCTATGTGAGCATGACTGAATATTAACACAGTGTTTTTTTTACTATTTTTCTGAAACGGAATGACTGCTGAAAACTGCTGTCAACATTGTGTTTTTACAAGTTTTTTTAAATATTAACTTGCAATGTATGTATGTTTGTCCAGGTGGATTCTTACAACTCAATTTTTAAGCAGATATCTTAAACCGATTGAGCTGAAATTTTGCATGCATATGTATATCGCGTGACAATGCAATATTATGATAACATGGAGCTGATCTGATGCTGGAGCTGGAAGGTGGCCATAGGAACTCCGCAATGACACGACTCAACCCCAACGAATTTTCATGGTGACATGGAGAGAGCGATTGTCGCAACCCAGTGCTGGGCACGCCACGATTGCGGCGGTAAGTCCCCTCTTTGAGGAGTGGTTTGAGAGGCGGCATGGCGTCCTCACCTTCCGCCTGACGCAGGTCCTCACCGGACACGGTTGTTTCGGGAGGTTCCTGTTTCGGATAGGGCGGGAGGAAACGCCCGGGTGTTTCCACTGCGAAGATCGCCCTGAGGACACGGTGGAGCACACGGTGGCGGTCTGCCCTGCTTGGGCGGAGCACCGCCGTGTCCTCGTGGAGGCGATCGGCGGCGGCGATCTCTCGCGTCCGGCCCTGGTCCAGGCCATGGTACGGAGCGAGAGGGCATGGGGAGCCGTCACCTCCTTCAGCGAAGCAGTGATGCTCGCGAAGAGGGAGGCGGCGCACGTGAGGGAGAGGCAGCATATGCGCCCTCGCGACCCCAGCCGCCGCAGGATACGGAGACGCCCTGGGCGTCGGGAATCCCAGGCCGATTTCCGGCCACCGTAGGCATGGGCTTGCGGACGGCGAGTAATGGGTAGCTCGCTGTCCGGTAAGGACCAAGCCCAAGTCGACGGCGCGTTGTGTTCCACGCGCGCCTCAAAGAGATGTCAGCACAAATAGTGATGGGACCCGCAAGGGTCGATGCCTGCCAGGGGTGCGGGTTTGTTCGAAAGAGACACCACAGCCCCTGGCTTAAGGGCTACTGAAGGAACACGGGTGGGTTTTAGTCAGTAAAAGTCTGACACGCCCTCCTGCTCCACCCAGAGCGGGAGAAGTTATTTGATGATTTCCCACCCAAAAAAAAAAAAAAAAAAAAAAAACCCCAACGAATTTGGCTTCGTTTGATTCGTATTGATGAGTACTTTGATTCTATATGGTAACCAGGGCCTGTTGCTGGAGCTGGAAGGTGACCATTAGAACTCCGCACTAAATCGACACAACCCTATCGAGTTTGGGCTCGTTTGATTCGTATTGACGAGTACTTTGATCCTATATGGTAACCAGGGTCTCATGCTGGAGCTGGAAGGTGGCCATAGGAACTCCGCAATGACACGACCCAACCCTGTCGAGTTTAGGTTCGTTTGAAAACATTTCCAATCATAACTAAAAAATAAAAAACAAATTAATGGTAAAAAACAATAAAAGTGGCGGTTTGACAGCATAACTATGGAAAATATGTCAAACCGCTATTTTTATTCCTCAGATAAAAGTTATCTGACTATTGAAAAATCAGCCCTAAGAGTCCTGTTTTATACTAGCTTTAAATTGAATATTCCTGTGAAGAGAATATTCTGAAATTGTATGTTTTTGACATATTTTAGGTACCTGATATTGTATAAGCTGAGTTAATTATGTGGGTTGATTTTAACGTAAGATCAAGACTGATAGAAGAATGAGAATGAAAGGAAGAAATGAAAGGTTTTTCTTTTTTAGTTCAAAATAAAGAACCATTTAATTAATAAAGATTTTTATTTATATACCATCTGCGTAAATAATCTTAAGAATCGGTAAAATGTCTTTATTATACAGTATGTAATAATAGCACAACACATGTTGATAAGCATAACAAATGTAAATGTAATGTAATGTATATTTCAAGATTATGAATCCAATCTTTTTCGAATGTTGAATCATTGCTTGAAGATTCAGAAAAATCGCTGGAGTCAGGACTCTCTGTAGAAATCTTTGTAAGACACATTTTGTACGGAACCGTATCCCGTAATTGTGATAGAAACATTTATCTACATGTATGTGCCACTTTTGCGTCATTATAGTGATAGATACCCATTTATAATACTAACAAGCGCATTGCTAGGCACCAAAAAAGTTGTAATACAATAATTCTGCTCTATAATAGTGTCTGTGTGATATGCTTATCGGAAAAATTATAATATGCATCTAAAAACTATTATAGTACACTGACGTTCTATTAGCGTGATCTGAAATTAGCTTACATCACAAAAACACTCTATTGTAAAGTTTTTGTTACTAATACTGCACACGTACTATAACAGCGATCTGAATATCCACAATATCACAATATCGGCCTGTAGTTGCGTGTTCATCACAGCTATAACGAAACTACTATTGCAGTTCGTTTAGAACCCTTATTACGCTAATCAGATAAATAGACGCACATGTTAACAATTTTATAGAACAATATTATTATGTACTAGTTATATTAGAACTTGCTATAGTACTTGACTATAACGGTTGTATAATATGGCGTAGTAAACGTTTACATTCTTTGTTTATAGGTATTTTTAGCTCTCTAAGCATTTAGAGCAATAATGTACTGTCGAACGCTTTTATGCAACACTCTGGCACCGCTAAAACCTTAATAAATCGTTTATAGAGCTTTTTAGAGTTATGAGCTGAAATAATAGGACTGAATTGCTGGTTGGGTGAGATCATTAATTTTGTATTCCAATATTTCGAGAACCAATGAGCTTCGCCTTTGGGGGAACTGCTTATCAAGATAATAATGTTTTTATAGCACCGTAAAGTTAAAATTACCAACCCGCACTGGGCCCGCGTGGTAGATTATAGCCGACTGCCTCGCGATGAGAGGAGACCTGTGTCCCAGCAGTGGGAACATTATAGGCTGATTATAAAAATTAAAATTTGGCTAGATTAGGAATCCAGAAGCTTCGAGAAAGAGGTCAATCGTCGAATCCGACTCGGCTGGGCAGCGTTCCGGAGGCTTTGCAATATCTTCTCGTCCCAAATACCAGTGTCTCAAGACAAAAGTCTTTCGTGTATTCCCGTTCGTCCCACCGACTTCGTCCCCAGCGTGGGACGAACGGGAATTTACAAAAATAGTATTACATTTGTTCCCGATCGTCCCATTCGGGATTTTAGTGGGACGAATGGGAATATGTCCTAAGATTAGTGCCATTCGTCCCACTAAATAATTTTGTGCGTAAAATTTTTGATCATTGTTTAGTAGTTTACTAGTCTCCCGCTCTGGGTGGAGCAGGAGGGCGTGTCAGACTTTTACTGTCTAAAACCCACCAGTGTTCCCTCAGTAGCCCGTATGCCAAGGGCTGCGGTATCTCTTTCGAACGAACCCGCACCCCTGGCAGGCATCGGCTCTTGCGGGCCCCATCAGTTTGTGCTGACATCTATTTGAGGCGCGTGTCAGAATAATGGGGATATATACATTTATAAGTGTGTACATTTAAAACAAATATTAAGCTTTGAATATCAGAATGGTTACTGCTTATTTACTGTATATGCAGGTTCTTATGAATATGGTTTGTAGGGAAAGGATTTCATGAAGTAAAGCACAGAAAGACAAGACCAGACATTTATTTCAGTTAGGCTTGTCAATATTGAATCAGAAAGCTAGTCGTCCGTTCCAAAACTAGGTCTTCATGGAGAAGAAGGACAAGAAACTCCATGGAAACAGTATTGAAGTATTTCATCAACACATCTCTTACATTACTATGAATTATTATTTTCCTACATACATTTAATTTCAACTCTTGGACCATTGTCCAAGAGAACTTAGAATTATTATAACATTGCTATTACATTATTACAATAGCTAGGAATAGAACATGAATATGATTGTTATGATTTAAAACATTAGGAAAACCGACTATAATATAACTTGTACAACAACATTTTTATAATAAGCAATAATTATTATATAATATCAAATTACTTAACTTACATGACATCTGGTTGATTTATTCCACACAACATCGGCACTAGGACTAACCTCCTGAACATCTACCAAGCAACTGACCCAATAACGTTATTTTTAATCCTTTTTATAACTTCCCAATGTCAATTTACATTAAACAACTACCGCCATTTTGAACAAGCTACAGAACGTCACTCATTTGGCTTAATAACTTCTAACACAGATTAATAAACAAAGGTTATGTAGTAAAACCGTTAGAAAACATTTTATGGTAATTAAGCAATTTAATAAGAACTGATTCGTAATTTAAGACACTTAAAAGTATCAATATGAACTGCCAGTATTGTGCTAGTCAATTGAATCAGTCTATTTATTATTTTAAGTAATACTAGAAAACCCAAATATATTACAAGTGTAATTAAATACTACGTAATCATTTATAGTAACAACATCCAAGTTATTTTCACAAATTGAGACCGTTATTTTTGTAAACTAGTCAAATTAGGTACTTCTGCACTTGTTCAAGGCTTCGTCAACGTGACAAATGACATTATCTACCAAACAATAATAGATTATCAAAATGAACAATCTAACACGGCCAGACTGACAAGTACTTCGTTCTCGAAGTACCTATGAATCCACCGTCTCACAAAAACAACAGCACTTGATAGTTGACCAGTTAAACTTACACATTATATAAAAGTATCAAATCAAAACCTAAGGTAAAGTATATTTAAACAGGTATTATTAAAAACTACTTAATCATTATAGATTTAAGTAATTTTTGCAAGTCAATACAGTTATTTCCTGTGAATACTATCTTGTCAAATTAGGTAGGTACCTCAAGGCCTCGTTAATGTGACCGATGTCATTATCCAACAAACAATACTTATTGTAATATCAAAATGAATGATCGAACACGGCCAGACTGAAAATACTTCGTCCTCGAAGTACCTATTAATCCTCCTTCTCACTAAAACGACAGAACTTAATAGTGACCAATACAAAAAAAATTATACATTGTTTCTCATTTTATGTGCTCCAGGCATATAACAATTTATCTGTCTACATATTGATACAGTTTTTTTTGTTTTTACCTCCCTAATGTCGTATAAACATTTAACAATTTTGTCATAACTATTAACGTAAGGGTATAATTAAGTTCACAAAAGAATTGTTCAGTAAGTCATTCATGTTTAACAGCTGCATCGCAGCACTGACCAGTGATCATGAAAATAATTCGAATAATTCATCGTTCGGTCAATCTGACAATATTATTGAACATTATTCAATAAACACATTTTCTATTAACAATTTCATACATTTTTGACATGGCCACTCCGAACAATACTTTTACATTGGAAGTAATAACTTTTAATAACACCTAACAAGAAACCAAAGTATAGTGAATTATTTCAAACAAGTTAATCTTAAGGAAAATCTTAGTTTTGTACATGGGTGGTACTCGGGTGGTGCCCTATATAATGTGAAGTAGCTCAATTTTGTATTATGTTAAATTTAATAGCTCAATTTTTTATAATTATTAATTTTACAAACATAGTTTTAAGTTTTGTTTTTTTACTAACAAGTTATGGAATGTAATAATGAATTCTGAATTAAAATAATTAATAATAATAATAACCATGTGATGCTCACTACTTTGAAAAAAATCACAATGAATTAGTTCCAGCAAAAGTGTGTTTTTAGATTGACTTCTACTTAATTGGCTGTCAGTATCACATACCATTCTTTATTTATTGTTTGTTTCAGCTGTAAGTCATCTATTGTTAATTAATAAATAAATAAAAGAAGCCACGCCCTCCAATAAATTTGAGCAAGTGGTGTTGGTGACTTTGGACCGGAGTAGATGGACAATGACTGTCCGCTCATCCAGTGACCACGATCTTCAGTAATGAGGGACTCATTGAATTACCTTTACGACGATAAATAAAGTACCAACTATTTATTCCGTCTTTCTGCTAAGACTTGGTATATTTCGTTTTCGTTAAAATTATCTCCGAAATAATTTTGTAAACATCAGAACCTTACACAAGTACCCAATTTTAAATTACCGTGACCACTAAAATAGCATTTATATAATTCTCAAATAACATCGATTATAAATTACTTGTTACACTCACATTCAAAATATGTTCGTTACTTTAATTTATCTATTCTGTAATAATCTATACCAATAAGATTAATAAAAAGGAAAGATTTGATTGTTTATTTTTTGTTTGTTTGTTTGCATTGAATAGGGTCCGAAATTACTGAATCTATTTGAAAAATTATTTCACTGTTGGGAAGCTACACTATTCCTGGGTGATATAGGCTATATTTTATCCCCGTATTCCCACGGGAACGGGAACTACGCGGGTGAAACCGCGGAGCGCTGCTAGTTCAACAATAATTTCCAATTTCACGATAGAACAGCTTTACAGATTTAGCATTTTATATTTGTTTGTAAAGTCAATTAGCGCAGAATTATATTCAGCCATCATTTGATATTTCAGACCGAATTAATAACGTGACACCGTAAGCGTCATTTGTTTTTAAATATTTTCTTTTTATTTCATAAAATAGCCAGGTTTTTGAAAATAAAAGATTTGGGTGATTTTAACTCGACAGTAAAGGTACGTACTATTTCGATTGGTGTTATGTAAATTATTAAATTTTGTTATGCGATAATCTGCTCAGTAACGTATTTTTAAGAGGTGTGATACATCTTGATTTGAAAAGAAAAGAATTTGTAAACTGAAGAAGAATAACAAATCACACCGTACCGAAAAAATATGTAGTAAAAGCACATCCAAACCAATATTACAATTTAAATTCACTATACGTTGGTCTATTAAGATAAAAGAATTATCCATCATCCCAATATACAATCCATGTCCAATTGTCCATGTACCGTTTGAACGTTCGGTCAAACTGAAATGCACCAAAATCATCATCACAATGCCAATAAATCTGAAAATAACCTTTCACAGCCATGCTGAACTGTACTTGTCTCAAAAGCAATAAGGGGAATATTTATATTGTTCTCATTGGTCTATGACCCAAGTGATGTTAAGGCCCCACCTGCTGTACGTGAGTTAGTTAACACCAGGCCTGTGACCCCAGCAGCAATTATTCCATTAGTCTATGACCCAAGTGATGTTAAGGCCCCACCTGCTGTACGTGAGTTAGTTAACACCAGGCCTATGACCCCAGCAGCAATAATTCCATTGGTCTCTGACCCAAGTGATGTTAAGGCCCCACCTGCTGTACGTGAGTTAGTTAACACCAGGCCTATGACCCCAGCAGTAATTATTCCATTAGTCTATGACCCAAGTGATGTTAAGGCCCCACCTGCTGTACGTGAGTTAGTTAACACCAGGCCTATGACCCCAGCAGCAATAATTCCATTGGTCTCTGACCCAAGTGATGTTAAGGCCCCACCTGCTGTACGTGAGTTAGTTAACACCAGGCCTGTGACCCCAGCAGCAATTATTCCATTGATTTCACAATAAAATCAACCTCTAAATTGCAACTTATCAAAGTCAAAGTCAACGTCAAAATCAAAGTCAAAGTCAAAGCATTTATTTCAAAGGCACTTAAAAGGCACTTTTGAACGTCAGTTGTACCATTTGCATTTTTTTAGTTGGTTCATTTCAGTTTAACCAAACTAAGTTATTAAGTTTTTCTGTCTCTCAAGTCTCATCGCTGTGAGCATTGGAAATTGAAATCGAATATAACACAATTTCATAATTATGTCTTTCAATAAAAATCTTAAAAGCTAATTTTTAAAAATCATAAAATAATACAAACGTCATGAGGAAATAGAAAGAAAATTGCATTAAGTACATACTCTACTAAAGTCATAAAAAAGTATAACTATAAATTCGGGGTTTATTACCACATCCGAAAATATTTTTACCATTCATAATCCGTTATGCAATTATTAAAAAAAAAATTAAAAAAAACTACCTTAGGCATACACAGCTGTTCATGACACGTTTCGAGGCTACTACTGAATAAGCTAGAAAGTATCAACAACTTTAAAATCCATAGTGTAATCAAATTGATTTTATTGCCACTTGAATTTCAGGTAAGTCGTTGCGCAATTTGAAATTTATCAAATCGAGTTTTACATGTAGGTACTAAGTATCTTTTTCTTTTTTTCTTTACTTCTCATTTGTGGAAATTAATTAGCTAACGCAGATTAGATGGTTGTATATTTTTCTTTTTTATCATGACATGGAGAAAGACAAATTAAATTGCATTTAGCATCTTTAAACTTATGAAGTTAACTGATTTAATCAATTTATTTACCCGGTAACCTAATCACAAGTGTTTATTGTACAAAGCAATTAGTTAGGTATGTATCACAGAAGAAAGTAACTTTGTTCTTGTATCATTTAAGAATGTCAAAATTACTATTTTGCTTCCTCTCTCTTTCCTCTAACTATTGTATCCTCTGATTATCTTTTAAAGTAATTGGTTCAATGATACATAAGTAATTAACAGTAAAAACATACTAATAAATGCTCGATAAACAATAGTAATGATATAAAAGTATTTCGCAATACTTAATCTTTCAATTTATCATCGTATCCATTTGTAAATATTAAACAGCCTCTAAGGGCCTTACCAACTTAAGCTACTTCTTATTACTGGAAAGCTTCCCGATACTTCTCACAGCAGCTGAGGTTCCAGTCTCGAAGCTCACATAGTAACTTGCAGCTCCACAGCTCCGATGTCAGGGGCAGCGGGATGTCATCATTATGGTGCGAGTGAAGTCAGCGTCCCGCCAATGGTTTTCAAAATATCGTCAGCAGCTCGAACATTGATCATGAAAATAGCAAAATAAAATGCATTAGTAAGTGGTTTTAAAAGGCCAGAGAACCATCCCACTTCTGATGTCAGAATAATGGGGATATATACATTTATAAGTGTGTACATTTAAAACAAATATTAAGCTTTGAATATCAGAATGGTTACTGCTTATTTACTGTATATGCAGGTTCTTATGAATATGGTTTGTAGGGAAAGGATTTCATGAAGTAAAGCACAGAAAGACAAGACCAGACATTTATTTCAGTTAGGCTTGTCAATATTGAATCAGAAAGCTAGTCGTCCGTTCCAAAACTAGGTCTTCATGGAGAAGAAGGACAAGAAACTCCATGGAAACAGTATTGAAGTATTTCATCAACACATCTCTTACATTACTATGAATTATTATTTTCCTACATACATTTAATTTCAACTCTTGGACCATTGTCCAAGAGAACTTAGAATTATTATAACATTGCTATTACATTATTACAATAGCTAGGAATAGAACATGAATATGATTGTTATGATTTAAAACATTAGGAAAACCGACTATAATATAACTTGTACAACAACATTTTTATAATAAGCAATAATTATTATATAATATCAAATTACTTAACTTACATGACATCTGGTTGATTTATTCCACACAACATCGGCACTAGGACTAACCTCCTGAACATCTACCAAGCAACTGACCCAATAACGTTATTTTTAATCCTTTTTATAACTTCCCAATGTCAATTTACATTAAACAACTACCGCCATTTTGAACAAGCTACAGAACGTCACTCATTTGGCTTAATAACTTCTAACACAGATTAATAAACAAAGGTTATGTAGTAAAACCGTTAGAAAACATTTTATGGTAATTAAGCAATTTAATAAGAACTGATTCGTAATTTAAGACACTTAAAAGTATCAATATGAACTGCCAGTATTGTGCTAGTCAATTGAATCAGTCTATTTATTATTTTAAGTAATACTAGAAAACCCAAATATATTACAAGTGTAATTAAATACTACGTAATCATTTATAGTAACAACATCCAAGTTATTTTCACAAATTGAGACCGTTATTTTTGTAAACTAGTCAAATTAGGTACTTCTGCACTTGTTCAAGGCTTCGTCAACGTGACAAATGACATTATCTACCAAACAATAATAGATTATCAAAATGAACAATCTAACACGCGCGTGGAACACAACGCGCCATCGACTTGGGCTTGGTCCTTACCGGACAGCGAGCTACCCATTACTCGCCATCCGCAAGCTAATGCCTACGGTGGCCGGAAATCAGCCTGGGATTCCCGACGCCCAGGGCGTCTCCTGCGGTGGCTAGGGCCGTGAGGGCACATAAACTGCCTCTCCCTCACGTGCGCCGCCTCTCTCTTCGCGAGCATTACTGCTTCGCTGAAGGAGGTGACGGCTACCCATGCACTCTCGCTCCGTACCATGGCCAGGACCAGAGCCGGACGCGAGAGATCGCCGCCGCCAATCGCCTCCACGAGGACACGGCGGTGCTCCGCCCAAGCCGGGCAGACCGCCACCGTGTGCTCCACCGTGTCCTCAGGGCGATCTTCGCAGTGGAAACTCCCGGGCGTTTCCTCCCGCCTTATCCGAAACAGGAACCTCCCGAAACAACCGTGTCCGGTGAGGACCTGCGTCAGGCGGAAGGTGAGGACGCCATGCCGCCTCTCAAGCCGCTCCCCAAAGAGGGGACTTATGCCGCAATCGTGGCGTGCCCAGCACTGGGTTGCGACAATTCCACTCTCACATGGCTCTAGGTGGGGATGCGCCGGCGATGCCGCTACTAAACAAAAGAGTGCTGATAACATTGTGTTATTTGCGTAAACCCTATCCCCCTTATTACAGAACAAGGTTTTTCTTTAGGTATGGTTTAAACCACCGAGCCTGTTTTTGAAATAAGAACCTAACTGAAATCGAAATACAGCTCCTTTTACAAAACTGACAAGTTAGTCCAGTGCTAAATTGTCAGTTTTGTAAAAGGAGCTGTAATTCTATTTCAGTTCTAAGTTCTTATTTCAATAACAGGCTCGGTGGTTTAAACCATACCTAAAGAAAAACCTTGTTTTGTAATAAGGGGGTATTGGTTTACCTGGCATTCTCTCCCTTTAGTATCCTTAAATTAGACCGGTTGGGTTAGTGTTGGCAAAGCAATGAAACTGCACGGGTGTTAATGTAATAATATATATTCTACACAAATCCTGTGGAAAACTACTGATGTAAGTACATTTTTGTTATGAATATTATTAGAAAGCCTACACAGTTAATACTATTTTGACTCATGTCTTATTAATTTATGTACGGTATCATGTTTGTATTCTATTTTATTTTACACATATTAAATATAATTCTAAATTATATTACTAATAATTATTAAGTTCTGTTTTTTAGAGCTCAACAATGTCACAAGAAGCGCATCTTGGTCCCGCTAGTAGTGCATCTCTTTGGGCTTTATGTGCAATAATTATTATGGCGTTCATTTAAGGTCTCAAATCTTTCTACACTTGTGATTTTTTTATTATTGTTACTCTTTATTATGTTTTATGTTCATGTGTTTTCGCCTTGACCTTGTGATATTTTGAGTATTTTGATTTTGAAATTGTTATAGTTTATTGACGGCACTGTATACCTACATATGGACGTGTGACTTTGTAATAGTTAGGGCGGTTATTTTATAAAAAAGTTCGACAAACATAATTTTTAGTTTTATGGAGAATTTTATTTTGTTTAATGTTTAAGTTTATGAGTATTTTGATACCTAGGTACGTAAAGTTGATTCGTAAAGGTTCCTTAATATTGTTATTTTTTTATCATTTTTCTTTACAACGTCTGAATCTATTTAGTGGGACCAATAGGACTAAAAAATAATTAAAACTGATTCCCGTTCGTCCCATCAACAAAATTAGTGGGACGATCGGGATAAAAAACGTGTATTCCCGTTCGTCCCCCGAGGGGGACGTAGTCGATGGGACGAACGGGAATACACGAAGTCTTTGACCAGTGTGCGTTGCCAGTGATAACCTATGGCACAGAAACGTGGTCGCTCACATTGGTTTAGTTTCCCTACGAGATCGAATCAGAAATGAAGAGATCCGCAGGCGAACCAAGGCAACCGACATAGCCCGCAGAATTGCCTAACTTAAGTGGCAGTGGGCAGGGCACATTGCTCGCAGAATAGATGACCGATGAGGCCAAAAGGTTCTGGAGTGGCGACCACGTGCCGGAAGACGAAGAGTGGGAAGGCCTCCCACAAGGTGGATCGATGACCTTGTGAAGGCCGCGGGAATTCGCTGGATGTGGGAAGCACAAGACCGGTCGAAGTGGAGGAGCCTGGGGGAGGCCTAAGTCCAGCAGTGGACGTCTTTCGGCTGAAATAATGATGATGATGATGAGGAATCCCAATTCATAATAAACCTTGATCTGTTAGCATTACAGAAGTAATTGTGCCAAAAGAAAATAAAGAGACCACGACATGAAGATAAATCTCAACCCTGATGAGCGTTGATGACATAATAGACATTCGTACGGCTTCGGAAAAACTATGTCAATTAGGCTATTGAATATTTATTTATCTGGCGCTATTCTTAGACTCAATAAAGGGTCGTTATAAAAATGATTCTAAAGATGCAGTAGGTCATATTGCGAGTCAACTTGTAAAGGCTACGATTGACGGAGCCAAGTAAAACCACTATAACTATTAATGTGGTTCTCACGCCAATTAGGTTACTTCAGTGCGGTCCTACCCCATAGCACATTAATTATTTATAAGTTTTATTTTTATCTTCAGTTTTTTCTTTCTTTGACACAGAAGTTTATCATGTTGGTTCCAATAATAGAACAGCGAATGTTCAGATGAATTTTCCGGGTAGGTAACGCTCACCTGTAATTGCTAGGTCAATTTGGCTTCGTTTTCATCCCCACGAAGCCCGTGGTATTCTAGGAAGGATTAACGGAAATGCTAGCGCGCAGGTTTTTATTTTCATTTTATAAAATGGTTGCAATTAGTGGATTCATTTTGGATCCACTGTGTTTAAAAAAATATTGTTCGTACAATTCCGAGTTTGATTCAAAATACATATCCCGTTTAAGAACCTTTTATATGGCCAGCAGATTACCATTTGTTCAATGTTCATTACAAAAGGCCTCAACGTATCATAACCAGCGCTAATACAGCAATTTCACGCAATGAAGGTTTTTAATTTCTCCCCGTTGCCCGTTGCAAAGCTGGTGAGAATAGACTATACGTATGGTTGTATCGCGCAATCTCCGTCGATTCCGAGCGCGAAGTGAGCCGGCAGCACTTTGATAGAAACGTGATAGGTATAGTTGCGTTATGGTTTCAAATTGCTGAACGAGATCAATTGCAAGCCTGGGACACATTGAAACTGTCTGTAACTCGGTAGCTCTAATGCAAACAAAGGTGCCTGTGGAAACTTTATGTTACATTAGTTTCATAAAGTTTCATTATTCACCAATGTTGAGTTAGGTCTGTGGGCGGCGCAGTGGCTGTTCAGTGGTGACATTAAATTCAGTGAAATTGTGGCGTAGGTGTTACTAGATCTATTCTCTGATATAGGTAGGCATCTCGCTGTCCTTGCAACGACTGCATTTGTGTGAAATATTGACTACTAGCACTTCGCCCGCGACTCCGCGTGAAATCATGGCCCCGGACCTGGCGAGCTATTACTTCGTTTTCACTTGGCGATCTTTCTGACTTTTTGCTTTTCGCTCGTCTCCTTAGGGTCGTAGCGTAATGTTAAATAACCTATCTATAAACTTTCCTCAAGACTTGGGCTATCAAAAGCAAAAAGATTTTTTCAAAAAAAAATCCGACTGTAAGTTTTTCCACAGATTGCCCCTTACCTACATAAAAACTTCCAAAAAAAACCCCTACAATTGTATTAGTCTAAATCTGTGCCATTAAAACTATAAAATCAAGTCTAAAATAGAAATTTTCGTCTATGGTCGCTGTTCATTATACATTTTTTTTTCTGCAGTTGCATTTCACCCATGAAATTACGTCTATTGTCTTGACGTTGTCGATCTCTGTTGATGATCAAATCTTTAAAAAAATAAATTAAAAATAAGTTGTACCGTCAACAGATATTAAACAAGGTAGGCGGGAATACAAAGTAGGCGGGTATAGCTCTCAAAACAGTGAAGGAAAACATCGTGAGGAAACCGGCATGTCCTAGAACCAAAAAATTCGAAGACATGTGACATCTACCAACCCGCACTGGGCCCGCGTGGTGGATTACGGCCCAATCTCTCTCACCGAGAGGAGGCCTGTGTCCCAGTAGTGGGAACATTATAGCTAGCTAGCTATTCTTATAGGAACTCTGCATGAGTTTCACATGGCACGTCGATATGTGAAACTCATGCAGAGTTCCTATAAGAATAGCTGTAGTTATGTCTTGTCACCGAAGTATTCCCGCCTCATCATCATCATCAGCCTATAATGTTCCCACTACTGGGACACAGGCCTCCTCTCGGTGAGAGAGATTGGGCCGTAATCCACCACGCGGGCCCAGTGCGGGTTGGTAGATGTCACATGTCTTCGAATTTTTTGGTTCTAGGACATGCCGGTTTCCTCACGATGTTTTCCTTCACCGTTTTGAGAGCTATACCCGCCTACTTTGTATTCCCGCCTACCTTGTTTAATATCTGTTGACGGTACAACTTATTTTAAACGTGGTCAACTGGTCATCCAACGGCTAATGAAAGGGAATTATTTATCCGTCGCATTTCAATCTTTTCTGTTTTGTGGAAATTCTCCTCAATATTTGGTAAAGTATGCGACATTAACACAATCCTCCCTGTGTACTATTAAAGATTTCCACCAAGGACCTGCTCAATTGGAGGTCTTACGTTTCTCTTTCTTTTAACTTCTTATGGCGTCAAATCGTGTAGGATTGCTAACGACAGCAATGATTATCTAATCTGCGATAAACGTATGCCTCATGAGGCCCTTGTGGTCACATTGAAGGCTCTCCTACAGTTAGCATTAATTCATGCACGTTTCTGACGTAACATTTCACGCTCGGTTTCAGTCAGGTTTCAACTGAATATGGACAAAGCGGAAGCGACGATGGAGAAGTTAATCCCCACATAAATCCATTTAGGTTGCACGGCCCGGCTGTTCCAGTCCATCGTCGAAGGTATAATACTATATGACATATTCATGACGGTTCCAATACCCGATAGCGTGTTAGCGTTGAGTCTATAGGTATTGATGATATTATGATATTGAATGGAAGTAATGTTGGTTCATTTACGGTATTAGAATTTAATATCGGGATATGGACTCCACTATAACAGCGTTTTACTGTTTTTGAATCTTATCCATTCAAAATTTGAAGATATGCAGACGGTGAGGCTAATAATAGGTACTTATTATTACGAATGTGCAAATAAGTTTCCTTTTTAACTGACTTCAAAAAAGGAGGAGGTTCTCAGTTCGGTCGACTTATAAAAAAACATTTACATGTTTCGTATCTTCGTGAAAATTGGCACGAG
Source organism: Polymixis flavicincta (assembly GCA_949987655.1). NCBI lineage: Eukaryota > Metazoa > Arthropoda > Insecta > Lepidoptera > Noctuidae > Polymixis > Polymixis flavicincta. The sequence goes on along the minus strand of OX465191.1, from coordinate 11,796,139 downwards.
ATCGAGTCTGTGTGGCAGAGATGGGCGGCGGTGCGTGCGAGCAATGCCGTGGTGAGAAGCTTAGCTTATTTAAATTCTTACCACGGATGGACAAAAAAAACTTTGAAGGAAGTTCTCACTTTATGTTTGTTAAATACTTACTTAACTCAGTCTATGGTCCAGGTCCAGGGGCTATTGAATTTCGCTTTTTTGGCAACAGAATTCTGCTGTCCAAAAATGTTATTTTTTTTGCATTGTTAATTTTAGTTTTTTTTCACTCATTACAAAGGTCTCTCTCTACCCATCGAAAAATCAATTTCACCAGGGTTGAGAGTATGATGGTAGTGGCTAATGTACCGCCATTTAACTATGGGCTTTTTTGATAGTTCACTACAAATCTGATGAGCATGCTTATCAGGCTAGAGTAAATAGAAAGATTATAGCCAACTGCACACAATAATGTTTTTGTACTGTGCACACATTAACTGGCACTGCTGAACATCCAGCATATATTCTTCCTCATAAAGCAAATATATACAGAAGTTTTAAACCGCTGTGTGTCACAAACACCAAAAAACAAGTCACCAAAGAGATTAAACATTAAAATATATAATTTATTATCAATATTCAGGAGGAAGTTGCACGAATAGGGACAATTATAATGATTAAATGTGTGAAAAATTGACTATGCGCAAAAATTACTAAGTTTACTACATTTTGGGTTAGCTAAAATTCAAAGCAAACATGTTAGTAACAGAATTTTTACCTCAATTTTCCTATCCTCATGTGAATCATCAATTAATTTTAAATAGGGATATCCTTTGAGTTTAAAACCTATTACAGAATACTTGAAATATTTATTTAATATTTTTTACTGTAATCGAGTTTATTTTTGATGTGAATAGGTTTCCTATGTAAGAGCTAACAAAGTAAAACCAGGTCTTCACTTGCTAATTAGAAAGTCAATTTCTCTTTGATGCAGTTCTTGTACTGAACGGGGAGGCTAATCATTTTCATATTGAGCACAAATTACATACTTCTAACACACTTATTGATGTTTCTTATTGTATTAAAATGTGTCCTGACAATGCATATTTTATGCTAATCGGCCAGTCTTAAAAAAGCAGGTAAGAAATGACTGTACACTGACAGCAATTTCTGTTATTATGGAAAATATTGTATTTGTTTAGAGATTGCTTATTTATCTGGTGACGCAGCCAAATAATGCCCATACGAAATTGATGAAATAACAATTGGAAGTATGTTAACGTCAGAGATATCCGCCCATGACATCATCAAACTAGTTAGGAGTAAAATTAGGACTTTTTCTTTTTACATGGCTTTGTGAAAACATTATAACCGGCATGATATTCTAAAAATATGGTAAGATACGAGTTCATTACCATCTCACAAACGGGATAAGTTGTGCTGCAACAGTAAACTAAACAGATATTAATCCAAAAGTGGATTTTTTATCGACACTATAGAAAAATGATATTTTACTTATTATTCTATGCACTTACCTGTAAGTTTAATGTTTATTAGCACCTAAATAAAACAAATGCGCCCGAAGACACTTAGCACACCCACTAGGCACCAAAATACAGCACAAGACGAAATGAAAAGGTTTTCGCACTGACAGCTCGTTCGCGGCTGGTCGATCGACTCGATGAGGTTAGCCACGAAATGCGCAATGCTTTGACTATGCGCATTGACCCCCACTGTAAAATGTCATGCGCGTTTGATTATAGACAAATGTAATATCATGAAATAAATCCGAATTAGCCTCCTACACCCCTAATTTAAAAACAACAAAAATATAAATAAACAAGGCTGTTATTGTGAAAAATAAGCGCTATCTGTTGTGGAGTAGTGAAAATAGTTCGGGTTAGAATTGCGCCATGTGTTGTCAAGTAGCGATAATAGTCAAAAACTCCACGTTTGTTAACTAGATGGCGCTAAGAACCAGCTAAATATAATTCAATGTTTTAGTTCAACCGGTTCACACACGCCTGCCAGGGGTGCGGGTTTGTTCGAAAGAGATACCACCACAGCCCCTGGCATACAGGCTACTGAGGGAACACGGGTGGGTTTTAGTCAGTAAAAGTCTGACACGCCCTCCTGCTCCACCCAGAGCGGGAGAAGTTATTTGATGATTTCCTAACCAAAAAATAAAAAACCGGTTCACACGCCCTAGTGTTCTCTGATGGATTGTGTGACACAATAATCCGGGTAGTGTCCATGGAGCCTATTTGATTTCCGATTTCAAGTTTCAGCTCAAAATTGTTAAGAGGAAGAGGATGACCACTTTACCTACTGTTTATTATTCAAGGTCATTTAAAAGTGCGTTATCATTAATTTGCACATTAAATCATTCATAATCATAGGCTCAAATAAGGAGATTAAAATAATATAAAATTGAGTAAGCTTAGCTTACTATTGATGTGCAGCGAAAGTAATTTTTTTTTTAAATTGCAATACGAAATGTTATATTTAGGTACCTACCTACTTTACCTCGCGAAGACGGAATTAAATAAGCGTAAATCGAAGTAACTAAAATTAAGTACCTACCTAATGCCATACTAAAAGATTCCAAATGGCCAATGGGGACTGATTTCTTACCACCACCCTATTTCTTTGGTCCATTGTTGATCGAATCGAATCGAATGCTCTACCTACTTATACAGATTGAAGGGTCCATCCAACGTTAGGTTCACAACACAGCAGGTCCAGCTGTTTCAGAGATTAGCTGGAACAAATAGACGGACAGACACAAAAATAATACATAATTCTTTTTTTGTTATAAGTAGATACCGTTTTGACTTTCCTATGCATTTAGTAAAAAGCTGATAATTTGACATTACCAACAGACACTTCAATTTTTTAATTTCTTGAAGATGTAGGTAGATAGGTATAGATTGGACGTGCTCTGTATTGTCAGTCTTAGAGTTTAATAAAAGAAGAACGAACAGCAGGCCTAGACAAAATACATTTCTGTTAGCGTTCACGCCAAACGCTACGCCAAAATGTATGGAAATGACATTACCTGCGGAAAGGTTACGTCGTCTTCTTTCCGCAGGTAATGTCATTCCCATACATTTTGGTGTAGCGTTTGGCGTGAACGCTAACAGAAATGTATTTTGTCTCTAGGCCCTGGACTGAATGCCATACATAGAAAAAAAAAACATCCAGCCGAACATGGAACCAGGAAAATAATTCCAATTCGCTATGCATATAAATAAGTATTTAATTAGGTACTTAGGTGTAATTAAATATGATTGATATTCCTTCTGATGGCTATCAAACGGCAAGAACCTTTGGAAGGCTTTTCGTAACGCCGTTATCTGATTTCTACCTACTTACCAAGAATTTTTGTTGGAACGGATTGATAGGAAATGTAATTAGCTACTTAATTAAGGTGTGGCAACCAGACGCAACAATACAATACCTTTCAATAGGTTCGTCGGTACAAAAAGATTTGGATTTACATCAGGAAAGAAGGTTCTACAGCATCTTTGATCGGGGGGCCTAGACAAAACATATTTCTGTTAGCGTTCACGCCAAACGCTACGCCAAAATGTATGGGAATGACATTAGCTGCGGAAAGGTTACGTCGTGTCCTTTCCGCAGATAACGTCATTCCCATACATTTTGGAGTAGCGTTTGGCGTGAATGCTAACAGAAATGTGTTTTGTCTAGGCCCGCTGTTTGGTGAGCCACAATTTAATGCTGGAGGAGTACCTACCGGTAGGTAGGTAAAGATGAAAAAAAAAGCTCTCTGCAAAGGCTAGGTTGAAAAAGGCTTCAGAGAATGGTTCAAAATGTTCAGAGAGTGACATAGATAGGAATTAAATTAATGTTCAGATTTTGTACTTAAAATAAAATAAATACTTTGTTAAAGGGTACATAATTATAAGTAACGCCGAGCTAAATACATAGTTGTGTCGCCATCAGCACCTACCTACCTACGTTACGTTACAGCGAGTTGTAGATCGTAGGGAAGCCAGACAGGCGGTTTACTTTGTGTAAATTATTTCATAAGTGATGGTTCCTCGCGACGGTTTCCTTCAGGAAAAAGAAAGGAAAGAAAAACCAGCATGTTTTAGTTTTAGAACAGCCATGGGCTAATTTTCCTGTAGTTGACAAACTAAATTCGGCATACACGCTGGACCACAGGCTCCACGGACACGACATTCTGACGCTCCACTTTTGGATGTGGTACAGGTAGCCTAGCTCAATATTAGCTAATCTAGTTTGATATACGGATTTAGAGAAATAAAATTATACATTATCAGCGTTCTACGTGAAAACGTGATCACAAAAAAACAATGCGCAAATCCGCGTGGTAACTCTAGTATCATTTCTCTTGTATCATGAACAGTGAAGGTGCCATACTCGTGTTACTCTCGTATCGCCGATGACCGATAACACAATCGCGTCGTTACGTAAGCAGTGTGAAGGTAACGGCCGCTATTCGCCGGTCGTTAGGTGTTAACGACGTTATCGCTATCCGTTAATCGTAATTGATCTCGCAACGTCGCTGTTATCGATAGCCAAAGCCTGCCGTATAGATATCATTGTATTGATAACATCTAAGTATGTATATACTTAAAGATATCTGAACTAAATAAAGATTAGGACACATAAATGTTATAGCTTTGTGTTATGCCAATGCATTTTATGAATTAGCGTCATTAGATTTAGGCTAATTATGTTATTGGACATTTATGATAGGTAGGATAGATAGCTATATTTAATACTGATAAATTTAAAATTGTCACGTTTTTAGCAATTTTATTTTTTGAGAATTTGCTGAGAAATATGAATGGTTTTTAACCGAAAAGGAGGAGGTTATTATGTTCCACCGAACGTATTTTTTTTAAATGTATGTTCCCTGATTTCTCCCTTATTTGTGGACCGATTCTCAAAATTCTCTTTTTATTTGTAAGAGTATAGGTACTCCTGAGGTGGTCCCATTGGCACCAAATCAGGATCTGATGATGGAATCCCAGGGTAATCGAGGGCAACCCTCAAAATTTGTAGGTATTAACAATGTTTTTCATATGTTTTCTAAAGCTATTGAGACATTTGCGTATGGTCATCATCATCTCATGACGCTGAGCTGATGAAGGAAGGTACAACTCTTTAACGGTTAGGAGTTAGGTGGAGGTTCGGGCATAACTCCGTCATATACATATAGACCGAATTCCAAATTTTTTTTTTTTTTTAGGAAGTAGTTTATTCTGAAACGGTCCCATTTAAATTTCATATAGATCTGATGATGCGTTTCGGAGACAGACAACGGAACTCTTCGAAAAAAGACAGCAAATTAACCGCGATTGCTGCTATCGCATAAATATGCATTGTTTTGACCCCAAGGATGATGAAATTTTGAATGGGTGTGGGGTAGGTATCATAACTAAAAAGTGAAAAATAAAAACTTAACTAATAAAAGTGTTTTATCAATTTCAGATGTGCATTTCTGATGACGGGTGTTCGCGGCAGGATCTTGTCTAATTTGTCTTATCTTTGTATTCTCAGTGTGTTCGCAGATCGGTGGGATTCCCCGATGTCGCGGAGGTAGATGCAGCTCCACGCTGAATTTTAATTATATTTTTTATCTGTATCTGTAACCTACTAACACTACAAGATATTTATTTATTTATTTATAGATATAGATATAGATAAGTAAAATTGATACTAGTCTTATGGCCTCCGGTCTTAAAAAAAAAAACATCTATTCTATTCTATTGGTGTCAGTATTTTATTTTACAGAACTATGCGACCTGAATCATATTCTGGGCAACCTTTGCACCTAGAGCAAATTGTAATTCCGTTTCCACGATTAGATGCGACGAGTCACAGATGCGACGAGTCACTCTCCAGACACCTGAAAATTGACGACGAGATCGTCCTTATTCATCGATCATCGCCAGACTATTTGGGCATTCACCCCCGCACCCTAATTGCGTAACATTCAATCACAATCACATCTAATGTAATCCTAATAACAATTTGAATGAAATTTGGTGAACAGTCAAAATTAAAGCCATTCTGCAATTACCACACTGGTTTATGGTTTCACAATTTGATTTCATTTTTCTCACAATAGGCCTTATCAGCAGGCTTAAAGTCACCCAAAGGGCAATGGAGAGGGCTGTGCTCGGAGTTTCCCTACGTGATCGAATTAGAAATGAAGGGATCCGCAGGAGAACCAAGGCAACCGACACAGCCAGAAGAATTGGCAAACTTAATTGGCAGGGGCAGGGCACATTGCTCGCAGAACAGATGGCCGATGGGGCCGAAAGGTTCTGGAGTGGCGACCGCGTACCGGATGACGTAGAGTACGAAGGCCTCCCACAAGGTGGACCGAAGCACAAGACCGGTCGAAGTGGAGGAGCCTGGGGGAAGCCTATGTCCAGCAGTGGACGTCTTTCGGCTGAAATGGTGATGATGATTTCATTTTTACTAAAACATAACTTGATCAACGAACAAAAGAGAGACTTGACAGCAGATTTCAATTGGAGACTGATGGGTTATGGAAAGAGAAAGAGAAGAAATAGTTCAATCTTTCTAAAACCCATCTTTTCTCTATATGTAATACGTGAATTGCCTAATATGCTTAGCCAAAACCCTTCTCTGTATTTATATTATGGTCATATCTATGTGTTAATTAGTCGCTCGGAACCGTGTGGAGGCAATGCGACGAGGGCCATTATAACTCGAAATGTTCCGGACCGCGTCCCTTCCCAAGGTCGAGGGCCCACGGCTAGTGAACGGATGTCATTAACATGTGTACCTGTCTGATTACCCAATCTATGTTTCCTCTCGTCATGTCATTAAAGTATTCAGTTGTGATTTGTGATATGTTTTATTGTAGCTTAAAATCTTAAAACCAATACTAGATACCTAGGTAGGTTTGATATCTGAAACAAAGGTTAGTTTTTTTACTTGCCTTCCACAAAACTGTTGCATTTTATTTAAGTATAGGCAAATATAAAATATATGCTTCGATAGTGTCTGACCCAGGATTTTGGAAATTAAACACCTGAGTTTCTTTCAGGCCGAATTTTTTTTTTAAGGGTCATAAAAACGAAGTATTCCTACACAACAAAAAAGCGGGTGGGTAGATTTGCACCTGAGTTTAGTTTGATGTAGGTACTTATATAAGTATTAAATTGTTATCAAAATAATTAGATAAAGTCATGCTTGTTTATGTCAGTACTACAGACTTACCTATTGGAAATTCGTTTATCTACTAAAATAATAACGTCAAAATAAATTTACATAGATACGCAGGGCAATATGATTTCATTATAATAGCTCCTGTAGCTTGTGGCTTTGTCTGCAAGGTAACGATAGCAACTTATGATAACCGATACGGAACAGTATCTAACTCTTGTTTTAGGCTTTATTGTAATAAATAAGGTATGGTAAGTAATGTAGTTTTACGTTATGTAATTCGCAGTTTGGTAATTCATATCGGTACCGTACCTATTTAGTTAGTTACATAAGCTGGTGAACAAATCGTAGGTAGGTAGGTACACATCGGGCCAAGAATAAAATGTAAGAATCTTCACTTTTCAGGGTAGGTTATGTCCTATGGTACATTATGTCATTTTATGAACCGTTAATTAGATACATAATTATAAATAGCCTACTTTATAGGCTAAAATATACATAGAATTATACATAAAGTACCTATACCTAATGTTAATTCAAACAGAAAATAGAGCAGTGGTGTTTTTTTTTTTGAGCCTGGGAAATCATCAAATAACTTCTCCCGATCTGGGTGGAGCAGGAGGGCGTGTCAGACTTTTGCTGACTAAAACCCACCCGTGTTTCCTCAGATGCCTGTGTTCCAGGGGCGGCGGTATCTCTTTCGAACAGCCCGCACCCCTGGCAGGCATCGGCCCTGGCGGACCCCACCAGTTGGTGCTGACATCTTGTCGAGGCGCGCGCGGAACACAACGCGCCGTCGACCCGGCTTGGTCCTTACCGGACAGCGAGCTACCCATTGCTTGCCGTTCGCAAGCCCGCGTCTACGGTGGCAGGGAATCAGCCTAGGATTCCCGACGCCCAGGGCGTCTCCAGCGGTGACTAAGGCCGTGAGGGCGCATATACTGCCTCTCCTTCACGTGTGCCGCCTCCCTCTTCACGAGCATTAGTGCTTCGCAGAAGGAGGTGACGGCTACGGAGCGAGAGTGAATACTCCCGCTCCGTACCATGACCTGGACCAGGGCCGGACGCGTGAGATCACCGCCGCCGATCGCCTCCACAAGGACACGGCGGTGCTCCGCCCAAGCCGGGCAGACTTCCACCGTATGCTCCACCATAACCTCAGGGCGATCTTCGCAGTGGAAACACCCGGGCGTTTCCTCCCGCCTTATCCGAAACAGGAACCTCCCGAAACAACCGTGTCCCGTGAGGACCTGCGTCAGGCGGAAGGTGAGGACGCCGTGCCGTCTCTTAAGCCACTCCTCAAAGAGGGGACTTACCACCAATTCTGCTGCACTTTCTAAAATGGTATCTATTTGTTTCCCAAGATCTAATATAACACATGCCCAAAACTGTCCTCACTCTAAAACTTGCTGCTGTGCATCAATACTTAAAAAAAAAAAAAAAAACAAGTTTCTTTTTTCATTTCAGTCTAACTAAAAACCAAATAGTATATTCCCGGGATAGTCTCGGGATCCCGGGATTACGTATTATAAATCTCGGGATTGAAAAATATGCTCGGGATTGTAGTATCTACATCTACCAACCCGCACTGGACCCGCGTGATAGATTATGTTATGGCCCACTCCCTCTCACTGAGACGAGGCCTGTCACCTGTGTCCTGTCAGGGAGAACATTTTAAGCTGATTACGATATAAATAGTTAATTATTTGTAATGTTTTGGTAAGATACAAGTTTTACTCAAATAATGTTCATCATCATCATCATCATTTCAGCCGAAAGACGTCCACTGCTGGACATAGGCCTCCCCCAAGCTCCTCCACTTCGACCGGTTCTTCGCTTCTCGCATCCAGCGGATTCCTGCGGCCTTTACAAGGTCATCGGTCCATGTTGTGGGAGGCCTTCCAACGCTACGTCTTCCGGTACGTGGTCGCTACTCCAGAACCTTCCGGCCCCATCGGCCATCTGTTCTGAGAGCAATGTGTCCTGCCCACAACCACTTAAGTTTGGCAAGTCTTTACTTCTTGAGACACTGCGGGATGTGGGACGAGAAGATATTGTGTAGCTTCCCAAACGCTGCCCAGCCAGCAGATTCGACGATTGACCTCTTTCTCGAAGTTGGACCTACCTAACATAATTGTCTATAACATCGAGTGTAGAGTCTCCGATCTTCATGAGAGTGGGTGTCACAAATAATGTTGTATTAATAGATTGTTACATAATCCAAGAAATGTAGGTACCAAGTAGACAGGTCCAGACGACTTCTAAGTAAGCTTTACTTTCCTGTCGTAAGGTGGAAAAACCAGCCTGCAAGCCAAAAATAGAAATGCGACTAAGTTTAAAATATATTTGCTGTAAATGTTGAAGCTATAAATACAGACAAGACAGTAGACACGGACGATATTACATACTGATATGGGACAATGAAACCTAAATAGGTTCTATCTATTTTTTTAGTTTAACATGCACCACCCCTAATTAGAACGTGAGCTTGCGGACGGCGAGTAATGGGTAGCTCGCTGTCCAGTAAGGACCAAGCGCCAGGTCGACGGCGCGTTGTGTTCTACGCGCGCCTCAAAGAGATGTCAGAACCAACTGGTGGGGTCCGCAAGGGCCGATGCCTGCCAGGGGTGCGGGTTGTTCAAAATGGATACCGCCGCACCTGGCACACAGGCTACTGAGGTAACACGGGTGGGTTTTAGTCAGTAAAAGTCTGACACGCCCTCCTGCTCCACCCAAAGCGGGATAAGTTATTTGATGATTTTCCCACCCAAAAAAAACCCTGATTAGAATATTATGTTAGAATATTGTGTGCAGAGCAGTGGTGGCCCAGTGGTAACGGTCGCAACTTACGAGTTGTAGGTCGTGCGTTCGAACCCAGCCAGGCGCATTACTCTGTGTAAATAATTTCATCACCACTGCTCTCAAACGGCGAAGGAAAACATCGTGAGGAAACCGGCATGTACTAGAACCAAAAATTCGAAGACATGTGACATCTACCAACCCACACTGGGCACGCGTGTAGATTACGGCCCACTCCCTCTCAAGGAGAGGAGGCCTGTGTCCCAGCAGTAAGTACACATTGTATGTACTATTGTTATTTTCCGGTGAAGAAGATTTTCTAAGCCGAAATATTTGGAAAGTCTGCACATCAATTCATCAACCAATTTCCTTTGCATCTCTCTTTGTATTGTACCCATTTTCTCTGTAAATCCCCCTTTTCAGGAAAGTCATTTAGCTAACTCAGATTAGCGTGTCGTATGCTGTTAAATCATATGTAAGCTGTAGTATTCGTGTTGTGTTAAATTTTAAAACCTTTGAATTTGCATTCAGAAAACCATTACGTTTTATAATGTGTATTCCATTAGCTACGTAAAAAAGAGGATTTTCTAATGCCCACACCGCTGACTCACGTCTTCATCATTTTCTTTTACGTTTAAATGAGTAAAGGCAACCAGAGTAAGGCACGCAGTGAGACAAATCTGTTACGTCACTGGATCGTGACTGTGATTTATGCACTCACTGATGTTTTTTACCTGAAAGCGGAACTAGGTATGATTTTACGTCATTTAACCAGCTCAGTGAACTTGTTTACCAACAAGATGACGCTGCGTAGTTTCTCATTGCTTGCGGTTTTCTGCAACAGTCAATTTGTTGACTTACTTTTTTTAGCGGCTTTACCCGCGTGGTGGTCGAAATTTTGCCACGGGAACGAACTACCGGGATAAAAAGTATCATAGTTGTTACTCCAACTTGTAAAGTTTCGGTGTGCCAAATCTCATCCAAATCCGTTCAGCCGTTTTAGCGTGATTGAGTAACAAACATCCGAACATCTAAACACACAAACTTTCACATTTATAATGAAAGTAGGATAGTAGGATTAATTGATAAAATCTCTACAGTTGTCGTCGGCAAGCACCTTAATTTCGTAACACACAATCAATCGCAATCTGAATCATTTTCAAAAATGTCCTAATCCATTGCTTCATTTGTTCGAATTTTTATTTAACTCAACAAAGTAAATAATGCAATGAATGTTTTTGATTTGTCAAAATGAAAGCCATTGCTATTGTTAGTGTTACATTAACAATTAATTAATTATTGAAGGTACAGCGGAGCACATGTATTAAAAAAAAACAGACTTGTTGTTCGCGACGATGCGTCACCGAATAGTTTATAAAGTTTTTTCTGACAATAACTCAAATTCATAGTGATAATAGTGATAGTTAAAACAATAAACAGTGGTGAATAAGTGCCTAGTAGATTTGTAAAACAGCACCCTAATTGCGTAACTCACGATTAATCATAATCTGTTACAATTTGACAGTTCAGCAGTATTCATTGCGTTATTTACGTTGTTGAATAGACACATTTTTCGAACATATGAAGCAATGGTTTAACAATCTGTGTCAAAACGAAACAGATTATGATGAATCGTGAGTTACGCAATTAGTCATGCTGTAAACTGTACCACCCCTATGTACCTCATTAAAGTGGTCATATTATAGCCGTAATTCCCTACATTTTTGATAATAATTAAATAAAACACGAAAACGTTAGGTTAAGTACCAAATATTTATTGAAAATGGCGGGCTGGTTTTGAATATGTTTTTGCGCAGGTGGAAATAAAGGTACTGGTAAAAAAACTCTTTGTGGATATTAAATAATTAACCCCCTTATTTATAAACGCTGCTTAAAGTTAAGTAATGATTAGCGACTGATTAACCATACATTTTTGACGTTTAAACACCTCTTAACTTTAATCATCGTTTATGAATATGACCTTATATGTAAAGTAAAAAATACTAGTAATTGTGGTAATGTAAACTAAAAACACGAGTGTGTAATAAGCTCACTTATAAACCTAATTACGTTGCCAAAAAGGCGAGTGTGTTGTTTTTTTATCGTGTTTGATCATAAAGTTGTAAATGTAAATATTGAAAACCGATTCTTTTTAGCATTCGTTCTTAAACATAAACTTGCAAAACTTATGCAGGTACATAAGTACCTGGGGAGATCCGCGTGAGTTTCACACGCTCGAGGAGGGAATTCCCAGAGCGCGTCTTCGGTAGCCGATACGCGTCTGTGACGTACCGCAGCTGCATCATAATGCGCCCACGCAGGTAAGTAGGAACAGCCACAGGTGTGTTGTGGAGCTGATGCAGCTCACAGGTCACGTAGGAGCTAACGGACGATATGGAGCTTTGTCATGAGTTGAGCGTTTTGAATGAAATTGTGTTTCATTTCTGTTTTGTTTCTATTTTTAATTGTAGTGTGCACACTACATATTTATTACTCAGTACAAAAATATGAATTTGTTTTATATTTTATCCTAATTTTATACACACTGGTACTTCAGACAGGCCGACGCCTCATCCAGATAAATTATTCATGCTGTATATGAATTACTCTAGGAGATGGTAACGACAACAATAAAAATGCTAATTATGTTCTTATTATTTTTCTAACTACATATCTAGACAAGAACGGACCCGGAGCGGCGAGGTAATTCAATGAGGAACGCTGAAGAAGCAGCATTACGTAACTATTAGGTAAGGTTCAAAGAGGTGCAGTCAGTTTGTACTCGAGCACGGAGGTCTGCCTACAATGCGTCGGCGAAAGGATTTCAGGATAACATTATGATGTAGTAAATAATCGTTTAAAAAAAACTCAAAAAACACGCTTTTTATAGAAAACCGAACTAAAAAATAGAAAATAAATTTTAATAAATTTAAATTAAGAATAGTGTTAAAAATTTCAATAAATATAAATAGTGTGAATAAAAAATAAAATAAAATATTTTTAAAAAAGCGTGGGGTGCAAGGTGTCAATAGTTATAAATATTTTATTGACAGATAGTAGAGTAGAGTGATTATGATTTTGATAATATCTTAAAAAGCACCCCACGCTTTTTTTTTATTTTATTTTAAATTCGCACTATTATTAATTTATATTTATTGAAATTTTTAACACTATTCTTAATTTAAATTTATTTTCTATTCTTTAGTTCGGTTTTCTATAAAAAGCGTGTTTTTTAGTTTTTTTAAAACTATTATTTATTTTCTACTTTTTAGTTTGGTTTATTTATAAAAGCGTGATTTTTTAGTTTTTTAAACTATTATTTGTTTTGTAGAATTAAAATTCTTCTTAGCATTCGAAAATTTGTCAATATTAGAGAAATCGGCTAAAGATAATTATTGGAAATTAAAATTAACATCAAGTCCTGTCTTATCGACTGTAGAGAAAAATTGTAAAAAATTAAAATTAAGTTTCTTACCTTATCGACTTCAATTACCAAAAATCATATTTTGCAAATTGAAAAATGGAATAATTTTATAAAATTAGAGTATTGTCATCGGTCCTCGATAAATCTACAAAGTTTGAACGAAATCTGGCCGTTTAAAGTGGGTCAAAATCGCGCCCAAAGAAATCGGTCACAAACATACATACAGGTGAAGCTAATAAAAAGCGTATAAAAAATTGTAATGCTCTCATATTTCTGTTATTATTTTAACTCAGCTCGGTTAGGCTTTTAAGCTGGTAGCGCGATGTTAAGCCTAGCCTTAGCTTGCTCAAGAATTGGCCCTTCAAATGCAAAACGAATTTTTCAAATGTAACTCGTAGTTTCTGAGATTACCCTTACATATACATATAAACTTATCAAAAAACGTTGACCTCTTAATAATATTAGTAAGTATAGAAGAGCTACAAGTTAACACAAGACTTTTCTGGATTTCGTTTCTAATAAGAATGCGGAAAACCGATCTTTAATTATAACACTTATTATATTAAGTGAAACCTTTTGAACTATTCTGATAAGGATTGTACGTAATAATTAACAGAATAAACCCATCGTACAGTTAACCGCACATCCAGTGAACAATCCTTATTTCGTAGCAGTTAGGGTAGTTTTCGTATTTGAAGTGCTCCTAGGGGCCGTTCGTTAGAGTTAATTATTTCAGAACAACTTTCCTCCCTGAAGGCTTGATCCCCCGTCGGCTGAAGTCTTCTACTTTCCTGCTTCCCGACCTGATTCTGACGTGTGAAAGATGACATAAAAATACACCTAAATGTGGTAGTTAGAATGGGTACCAGACTTATAAGACTTGTCTCAGGCCTTGATTCTAAAATCACAGAGGCGGCAGAAAAAAAACATCTAAATAAGTTAGTTTTTGTTTCAAGTCCCATGTAATACGGGGCGAGCCTATTGCCATCAACCAGGCACAAATTCAGACTCTGGTTTGCTACTAAGAAATGCCAGATGGAAAAAAAAAACAATAACTGTTTGCCCGACCTGGGAATTGAACCCAGGACCTTTATTTATTTATTTGTTAACATACCTAGGTAAATAAAATACAGATCTTATGTTTGATGAACAGTGCGCTACGTTATGCCAGGAGGCGTACAAATATGGTGTGGAAATCTAAATGATGATTACAATTAAAAATGTACTAAAAATATTTGAAAAATCATGCATAAAAATTATAAATTATTATATTTCTGCAAGTAGGTTTGTACAAACACTTTTACACGTCAATCATATTTTTGTAAACTAGATGAGGTCGGCGTTTCCTATCTGGCTACTCTGAGAAGAAAGGCCGAAACAAACTCAGAGGTCACAGTCTCTTTTAAAGTCCAGACATAATCTTGGCCAGATCATGTGAAGACCATGTGGATTGGTGTTCGAAATGGTCCTTTGAGGAAAGAACCACACAGATTGAGTGGACCTGTCCAATCAGTGCACGTACCAAAGAAAGGACATTTGGGTAGGCAGCATAAAGTACTCAAACTGCTAAATTAACTATGGTGATTATTAAGTTAAAAATAAATTGAACAATTATATTAAATATTATACTATAATTATGTCAGCCCTAAATGAGGAATTATTAAAATGTCAAAAATCTAAGTCAAAATAATTAAAATGTTAGTGCGTTACTATGGTCAGCAGTAGCGCTTGTGACGACCAAAAAGAACCAATATATCTAATAAATGCGGAAGTAAGTAAGTGCGATGAAAAGTTCCACCATTAAAAATGTTCAATGTTCTTTGTCGGATTTAGACGGTACTCGTAATGTCAATATCATCATATCACCTTAATATTATTAGCTTATATCTAATACCTTCAATTTAGCATATTGTTTTACGATATCATACATTGTTGTTATCAGATATCACATGATAGTAGGCAGTACAAATTCCGCAGTAACGATAACTCCGTTATCGCCGTTCAACGGAGTCTGTCGTTCGAAATAAATTCGTTACGCTAACATTTTCGTTGAGTTAGAGGCGTTATTTGTGTGTATATGATAATGATATTGATAACGATTTAGAGTCGATGACGGCGACATTAAAGGTCACAGATATTTATGTAACAATGTATTTAGAATCTTGACTTAGATACACGGTTTGAATAGGAAGTAGCGCACTTAGGGATAGTTGCGTCACAACATAACTTTTAGTCATCTTTCTTATATGATATACATCAATGTTAGATAAAGTATTATCAAGCATCAATATTTCGCTGTGTCTTCTTTGTTTTAATCATCCTATTGAGAAATAATCTGACGTCTACGTATATTCGGCGAAGTGATCATAAAACGTCTCATGGATTCCGATTCTATGACAAAGAACATCAGTTTTCCAACTGTGTATTCGAAGATGAGGAAAACAGCAGAGTGAAGTATAAAGACAAGATGATGTAAGCTGTTCCTACAACTACTAGGATTAGGAATATAACTAAGGCTAGGAAGACGAAGAGAGATGAAGAGATTCAATTGAAGACGACCTACAAAATACACTAGCTAAGCCTAGAGGAATTCGATCGGTCGCCCTATGCAGCAAAATCTGCGCCTGTTTTGAAAGATCATCCTCATTTCAGTCGAAAGACGTCCACAGCTGGACATATGCCTCCCCTAAGCTCCGCCACTTCGACCGGTTCTGTGCTTTCCGCATCCAGAGGAATCCTGCGGCCTTCAAGAGCTCATCGGTTCACCTCGTGGGAGGCTTTTGAAGTATAGTGCTAATCAATTGCTTCATAAATGTCCGAACAAATTGTCTGCTCAACAACGTAAATAACGTTACTGTTATAATGAAAACTTTTTTCACTCTCACTGTGTTACGCAATAAAATTATTAACCCTTTGGACCATGTGAAATTTATTTCAACCAACAATTATAATTTGAGCAAAAAGGTACTGATAAAGGAGAAGTGAAAAATAAATTTCTGTAGACAATATCGACGGTCCCTACGACGTACGTACAATCCCCTAAGTGGTAGATCATACGTGATTTGCATGTTTAGTTTTCGTGACCTTCAGGCCAGCCTATACTATCGTTAGTGTAACAAGAATAAGTGTAAGATGATAAAATGCACTTTAAATCCATCATGAATTCATGATATTACACTAGATTAGAACATGTTAGAAACTTTGAAGCGCTCTCCTGTAAAATTTGTAATTTGTAGTTAGGGAATTTTACGTAGGGACCGTCGATGTGTAGTGTGTGAGAACAAGAAGAGAAGTCTTAAACTAAAATATTTAATAAACACATTATTTTACTTTTATAATGCATACAATTAACATATACTTAAATAGTATTTATTAATTTACAATGCTAAAATATGTAAACATATAAGTACAGGGCGGCAACCATGATTTGTGTCGATAGGTTTAAAACTACTCCTTGTACTCACATTAATAATGTATTATGTTGTATCCCTATGGATTTTATTATATACCTACATAAACATTGTTTAAGATTAATGTTGGCAAGTAAGTTGCAGGGTAGATTTAACATTTTGCTCTGCAAGTAGTCCGTAGTTGCGCTCGTTCTAAATCCGGCCATATATCGTCCATAGCCAGCTGCGGCAGAAGACAAATGTTTCTACTCCATTTACCGATATTTATTTACCGTTTTAATGAGATTTGTGGAGATTAATAGCCGTATGTCTGTCATGGCTTGTCGTTTGTAGTTTGTAGGACTGATGTATTAGAACGTATGGAAATTGAGGTCCTGTTGGTGAGCTTATGTGTCAAAATAAAATAAACTCAATAGGAAATTGAGACTTTACTCTCTTTCTACCTCTTCCCTCAAGAAAACTGTAACAAACTTTCTACTTACAAATAACTACCTGGAAACAGAACGCCTGCTTTTCTCTGATTATAACCCACCCTAAAGACTTCACCATACACACTTACAAACATAACATACCTTCACACACGCACACACACCCTCACACACACAAACACACACACCCTCACCCACACGCACTCACCCCCACACATAAACACACAGAAATGCACACATACGAATTGTTCAAATGTCAAATAAAATGTAAAAAGTATATTAGAAAAAAAAAAAAAACATATCATCTGTAGTTTCGAATTCTGCAATTATGGTTGTATATTAACTTTAGAACACTTGTTCTGGCTGCAATATTTTTTGTCACTAAAATATGTATGGGCTGTATATACCACTGCCCTTAATACAAGTTATTGTATAACTTAGTAAGGGTGCTGGTTGCAACACCTACCTGTTTGTTAACTAGCATAAGTCAAGTGTACCCATTTATGTTAATTACTATTAACTTAATGTTAACATTATTATTTGATTAAACAAATAAATTTGAAAAATTTGAAAATAGATTAATGTAATAGTTATTACGCTTAATATGTTCTTCGATTGATATAATATTATTTAAACACAACTACTGAAAGATAGATATATATAGTTAAGAATTTCCTGAGCACTGGAATGTGTCCAATTTGTAATAATTCTCATAGCTTTTGCGTTTTGGATTTTTGTCTCCCAAAATGTTTTCATACAAGGCTATTACCATAACCTCCTTATAAGCTCAACCGTAAACGCGAGGAGGCTTTATGATTTACACAAAAAATAAATTTAAAAAAAGTTAAATCCAAAACAGATCATTTTACTTTTCACTTTATATTTTTCGCCAACAACTCGATCCTATGAGTTCCCGACCTACAGTAACAGCATATCTGCGCTATACCTACATATAACATCATACAGAAATATTTTTCACTATATTATTGGAACGCTAGAAGCTGGCCCAGCGTGGCCGACGGAGTGTGTAAATCTTATTACTGTAACGAGGAGCGATGGGCCACGCTGGACGACAGTTTTACGGCCATCGTTGTTTATAAGGGCTTGTCTGAACTGCCCGATACTTTGTATTCAGTTCGTCCGCAAAGCTCTCTCGCTAACATGATTTAACTCGTGTTAAAGTAGCATAGGGATATACAGGATGTTTGGCAGAACGTTGAACATACGAAAATGGTGGATATGTGGGGTCATCTGCTACTTACAGCCCTAATTTATTTCGCCCTGACCCCCTGGATATTTTTCTTTTTTTTTTGCTTTCTTCTAGTTTCACCACTTTCTTAACTATTTTTTTTAAAATCTGTAATGTTGGTAGATTCTGATAAAATTATTGCTTTATTCAGATGTTACCTAGAAAAAAAGTTATGATGAGTCCTCAAACTTACAGAAATATGTAAAACATACTTAAATCTTAATTTCAACATGCATTAAAAAAAAATCCACGGGTCAGGGCCAAATAAATTAGGGCTGAGTAAGTAGCAGATGACCCCACGTATCCACCATTTTCGTGTGTTCAACGTTCTGCCAAACACCCTTTTTTTATTTATTTTTTTATTTTACAAAACAATCAATTTTTTTTTTGGTTTTACATTTTTGCTCGCCAAACTTTGCAGTTTGATGACGAGAAGCGCTTGTTCTTTATTACATTTTTAATGTTATCTGAGACTTCTAAGGAGCTAACCTTAAATAAAATACTAACTAATTAATACCTACTAAGCAACAAAACTAATTATAAGGTTCGAAGTGAGTTCATTTCTCGACAGTGGCTGAATCCTCGCTATCGAGAAATAAACTCCTTAGTCTCGGTTTTAGGACACCTTTACTAAATTTAGGGGTTTTTCTTAACATCTTTATTTTATTAAATACTTTTGGTACCAAATATCTGGAAGTTCTTTCCCCATAGTAATTTGTTGTTTTCGGTGCTACTAGTCTTTTTTCTCTTACACTTCTTGTATTATATTTATTTTCAAAAGGTACTTTAAACTCATTACTGAATCCTGAATCCTATCTATTGGTAGGACTTTACAAATAGGGAATAATTTTTCATACTCTTTGTTACATTGTTTCTTTACCTTTTTGCTAACTAGGAACTTGAGGAGTCTTATCTGTAATTGTTGGATGTTTTGTAAGTACGTTTTAAACGTTCGCCCATACACAATAAGCCCATAACTAATTAGTGAGTCAGCAAGTGCATAATATACAATCATTAGCGTTTGTTTATTCACGACACTGTTTAACTGATAAAACTTCCCCAACACAGATCTCAGCTTGTTACAGACGTCAGTTACATGCGTTTTCCAATTAAAACATGTATATAATTATACTTCACAAGTTTTTGAAATGTGGTGAAAAAAAGTTCGTTTTTCGGGACAAGGGATTGTTGAATCGGCTTTTCCTCCTTTTTTGTGTTTTATTTTTTATTTTCATGGCGGATTGCGGGTATGGAACAAAGTCTATTGAAACGGTTCCCCGGAACATGATTGTGATCTCTCGGTTTTTCGTTATTGTAAGTTCAATTAACAGTGAGTCACATGATGGGAAAGTGAGATATATGTCGCACGTCTTACGATAATTAGGTTGAGAATTATAAATTCAGATTGCAAAATGAGGTTTTATGCCTTTTTTTTTTCATGCGAAATACTTTGCAGTTAGTTCGTGTTCACAACGTTCAGATATAATTTAGATAAGCCTATAATAGTGTAAGCTAGTTATAGGCTATTAAATATAGGCTTACTTATCTAAATAACAATCTATTTTAAATTCGTGCGTATGTATAAGGATTTTGTATTAGCTAAGCCCAAGTTATGTGATAGATAGATGTAGCTTTATATCTTATTGTTATAGTGGCTAAGTATTTAGGAATTATACCCAGAAAATGGGCAGCTGCATCATCCTGCGACCTAATATTAGAATTAGGTACCAACATTCCGTGATAATGTGTCACTGTCATTCATTTATTTATTCGTTCTGTAAAGACGTTGATCTAATGTTCATTAAGTCTAGTGCCAAGCCAGTTAAGCAATAATATACCGATTGTAGGTATGTATTAGTAGTTCAACGTAAAATAATCGGTAACTTATTGCGGTGGTCGAGTCATGAGGAAAATGTGTTCATAAACCTACCCGGATGCTGAGCGATCTCTAAGCAGAGGAGTGTCCAACAGATACAGGTATCTATCAGAGAGACAGACTAAATAATGATCAGGGGCCTAAGTCTGCTATTCTATAAATTCGTCATTCCAACACGATGCCATTGTCATTTTGCTAAAAGTTCGTAATCTGCTAAGTTCATAATGGTCGATCAGTGGTCGGTCAATGGTCTCGTAATAGAATTGTGTTATAATGGCATTGTCGTATTGCCATTATTATAAAACCTGTTAGTAGAAATTATTTTCGAAAAAATACTAATAAATTTGAACATTTATTCATGTCAGATTTCATTTATATGTATACATTTTACATAATATTTTTAACATGTTATTTCAGGAACTGTCAAAATTTTAGCAGATCAGTCATTCATTTGTCATTAGGCACGAGATTACCAATAAATGCCATTACTTTCAATGAAGTGTCAGTGGCTGACCATTGGAAAGTTATAATGACGCCATTATATTAGTAGATTACCAAACTTGTCAAAATCAACAACTATGAAATCAATGATAGACCATTCTGACATTATTGTAATAGCAGACTTGAGGCCCAGAAGGTATGTAATGTTCAGGAAGACCAGTTGCAATCGTTTTCGAGGCGTTTGCGTTTGTTTGTTTGGTGTTTCGCATACTGTGTCTATTTGCATAATCAGTCTATGATATGTCCACTGCTGAGACACAGGCCTCCTCTTATACAGGGTATAACAGAAACCCTATTGCTATCCTTCTCGACTTCCAAAAGGAGGAGGTTCTCAATTCGTCGGAACCTTTTTTTTTATTTATATTGTATGTATGTTCCCCGATTACTCGAAGATGGCTGGACCGATTTGGATTTTTTTTGTTTGAAAGCGTATATTTCCCAGGTGGTTCCATGATCATCAAGTCAGGATCTGATGTTGGGATCCTGGAGAAATAGAGAGAACTCTTCAAATTTTATAGGCACACTTGAAGTGATTCGGGTAGTTTTTGGAAGAGTACTTTCTCGGAGTGCTCCCATTTCAATTTGGTGAAGATCTGATGAAGAGCTTCGGTGATAGGTAACGGAAATCCTCAATAAATGATAGCAAATGGAATGGGATTTCTGAAATCTCATGTCTGTCTATTGTTTACACCAATTCATAACATAACATCACGCCGGTACGCTGTGAAGGGGTAAGCACATGTCAACCACTAAAAAGTGAAAAATAAAAACTTTTTCCCAAAAAACCAACTTCCGGAAAAACACTACAAAGTGAAAAATAACTTCAATTTCTGAAGGCGATGACAAGAAATTAATAAAATACATGTCCAAAGTCACCGACTTCCGAAATTAAAGTAATTTTTCACTTTATATTGTAGTGTTTTTCCGGAAGTCAGTTGTTTTTTTTTTGGAAAATAGTTTTTGTATTTAGATATTTCTGAAAAGAATAGGTATGTTTATAAATGACAATTAGCGAAAAACCTACTGTAAAGCTTTACCCTAATATCAATTAAGTTTATTGCGCATTTTATGAATACTTAATTCTAATTGCATTTGACGTTTGAATGGTCTAATCCAGACGATAAAATCGAAGATTGTGCGGTACATGGTCCAAACGTTATCTCTTTCAATATCATTTAACATCTGTTTAAAGTTGATAGGCCACTGAAAGCTACTCATTAGTTTTCACTTAATGAAATCGCTGTTTTACGAATGAATAAAATAAAAGTTATCGTAGATTTAACGATTGCTTAAGGGTTCAGAAACCGCTAAATCACTAGGTACTCGTAAGTATGAGAGAGCTTGATGTTTTTGATTTTGTGAAGAAACTCGTTGGTCGAATCGTGGCTACTGACCACAACGAATCTTAAAAATTGGCCGCCAACTGCCCAGACAAGCTCCTCGGAAGGAAATTGGAATCCGCTCTTTTGTTTCGTGCGCTAAAATTGCGCTTTCAGACCACGTTCGCATGGACGTAAAAATATCGCGGCCGGGTTTTATCGCGCATTAGGCCAGAATTCACTATGATCACTTAACGATTCCTTACCTACTTCGAAACCACGTCAATTCCTAAGATCACAAGCGAATTCTGCTAATATCGACAAATTGTCTTGGAACATACAGAATATGACACTTCGATTCCTTACCGTTACATTGGTTTCTACAAAACACGATATTGACGTAGTTTGAACGTAGTGAGATTCCGCGGGAAATCATTATAACCATACAGAATTGGGGCCCTGGATTTTCAACTCTCGTTTTTACGAGCATCGAGAATCCAACAGAGCCCCAGAATGTCGAAAAAATACATATTTCGATTTTCAAGTCTTTACGCTAAACAGTACGTTGCATTCTTCAGTCCGAGAAAAAGTCCTGCCGCAATGTTTTAAGTCCTTGCGAACATGGATATGGAATGAAAAAAATAAATAAATTAGGTAATCATTTGTTTCAAGTTAGCGATTAAGAAAATTTAGTTCCTTGCCTTGTTTTGCGGTTAATGATCATGTATGTATACAGGCTGTGGCGTAAATAATGGATAACCCTGAAACTGTCGATTGGCCAGATTATCATCTATCATTTACCCCACTTAGATCGCCAAATAGATGACCAATTTAGTGATATTTTTGATATTTAAATAAAAATCTTACTTACTCTTACAAAATTAGCTGCCATTTCTACAATTCGTAATTTTTTCTCGTTTTTTTTAAATGTAATTCCTGAATATTTGTATTATCAGATGAGTAAGTAAGATTTTTTATTACATTCTAAGATAATAATGCAAAAAATAATTATTCTCAAATATTAACATTTTTTCTAAGGAATTATGCAATTTTGGGCCCCTGTATCAAAAAAAATCATCCATGGGCACATGGCGATATAAGTGTGGTAAATGATAGTAATAATCTGGCCGATCGACAGTTTCAGGGTTATCCATTTTTTTGCCACACCTGTATATCTTCTCTAAATCATAAGACTCAATGTTTGTTTGTTTGTATTATGCGCTGCCATACCGATGGCGATAAAACTTAGTCAAGTTATTGCTAGCCTTTGCTCAAAGGTAATAACGTTACACGCGGCCCGCGGGAAAAGTCGCGGGAAAAGCTGGTAGGATCTAAAAACAAACAGTTTCGACTGTTTCGGAGAACAGTCTAGTTCTATTCATGCCTACTGAGACACAACCATTAGTAGACTGTAGAGATCAATTGCGAAATATTTTGTCTAACCCTGAAATACAATCGAATTTAATAATTAATTGTCGATAATTAATTCGTGAACAATTATTTGATTCGCTTTCGACTGTAATTGAAAATGATATGCGTGCAGTGCACAGTAATTTATTCCTTTCCGACAAATTGCTTCGAAATTCTCTCGTATTTTGGTACGCACGGCTACACATCAAGCTATACATTTCCAATATAAGCTGATCTCGCATTGTATAAGATTTCCGTACAAAGCGAGATCAGCGTAAACTGGAAATGTATAGCTTGATGTGTAGCCGTGTGTACCAGGTTCAAATTTCAAAGGAAAGTTGAGGATTGAGATTAATAGGTGAAATACCCCATGAGATTGGATACTGCCTTGTTGGTCTAGTAGTTGCAAGCGCTACTGCTGAGCATGGGATTCTGTGTTCGATTCTCGGGTCGCGCGAAGTGTTTTACGAAAATAAATTTCGGTTTCGGTTTAAAGAAATTTTATTTCTCAAAAAGAACATACATGGTTCACTTAAATATGAGAAACTTAACAAAGTAGGTATACATAGTTAGTCGTTCGATCTATCGAGTTTATACAGTGCATGTGATTCATTGTTGGTCCGCCAAATACAACTTTAACCTCTTTTTAAAAGTGGTCAATGATTTAGAGTCTCTAATCTCATTCGGTAATCTATATATATAAAAGAAAGTCGTGTTAGTTACTTCACTTATAACTCAAGAACGGCTGAACCGATTTAGCTGAAAATTGGCAGGGAGGTAGTTTAGAGCCAGGAGAAGGACTTTTTATCCCGTTCAGTTGTTTCAGAAATAAAAAAAGTATCAAAGTGGAAGTTGGCTGTCGAAAAACGAAAATTTTCACGGATAGGATAATAGGGTAGATAGGGTAGGGTAGGTAGGGTAGGTAGGGTAGGTAGGGTAGGTAGGGTAGGTAGGGTAGGTAGGGTAGGTAGGGTAGGTAGGGTAGGTAGGGTAGGTAGGGTAGGTAGGGTAGGTAGGGTAGGTAGGGTAGGTAGGGTAGGGTAGGTAGGGTAGGTAGGGTAGGTAGGGTAGGTAGGGTAGGTAGGGTAGGTAGGGTAGGTAGGGTAGGTAGAGTAGGTAGGGTAGGTAGGGTAGGTAGGGTAGGTAGGGTAGGTAGGGTAGGTAGGATAGGTAGGGTAGGTAGGGTAGGTAGGGTAGGTAGGATAGGTAGGGTAGGTAGGGTAGGTAGGGTAGGTAGGTAGGGTAGGTAGGTAGGTTAGGGTAGTGTAGGGTAGGGTAGTGTAGGGTAGGTAGGGTAGTGTAGGGTAGCGTAGGTAGGGTAGTGATTTTGTATGAATGACTTTTGGACGAACAGGACAACGTCTGTCGGGTCAGCTAGTTTGTTATAAAGCTGCGCTCCCTCAAACTGTATAGTTCTTCTTCCGTACAAGGTCCTAACTGAAGGCAATTCTAAACTATCCCTGTTCCTAGTGTTGTAGTGACGAATTTTGTGCTTGAAAGTGATTTGTGTGAGTGTATTTTGTTTGCTAAAATTTTCTTTATTAATATGCATGTGTGATAAGTATAAAGTTTTTGAAGGTTAAATAGTTTAGTTTTATCATAAATTTCTTTCGTAGGTGTTAAGTAATTGTAATTAAATAGAACTTTGATTGCTTTGTTTTGTGTTACTTGTAGGTCATGAAGATGCGTAATTGCGGCCTGTCCCCAAACTTGAATTAAATAGTCTAGATGCGGTTTGACTAGTGTATTATAGATTGTGTAGCGTAATTTAAATGGCACACATTTAGCAATATTTCGTAAAGCTCCAGTTAACGGAATCAATCTGCTTCTGACGTAATCAACGTGTGGTTTAAATGTCAGTCTACTGTCTAAGGTCAGGCCCAAGTATTTTTCATGGTTCGATCTTAAAAGCTGTTGGCCATCTACTGTAAGAGGAGGGAAATCCGGAATCTTTTTGTTCTTAGGAGAAAAAATTATGTATGCAGTTTTGTTGACATTGATAGTCAGTAAGTTTTTCTTAAGCCATGTATTTAGGATATTAAGGTCTTGTTGTGCTTCAGTAACAACGCTTAGTATGGACTTGCCAAAATAAAAAAGACATGTGTCATCTGCATACAGTGTGATATGGCCTACTAACCCAACATTGCTTATATTGTTAATATAAATTAAGAAAAGTAGTGGTCCTAAAACTGATCCCTGTGGAACTCCGCATAATATTTTAGCAACTACACTCTCAAAATTGCCAATTTTAACTATCTGATGCCTGTTTGCAAGATAAGATTCGAATATTTTGTAAGCTTGGTCAGTGATTCCTATACTTTTTAGTTTTTCTAATAGTACTGAATGACTTATTGTAAAAGAGAATGCCCATGGACAGTACTCTTCAAAAATGTCTCGTGTCTCAAAAAGTTGAACAGTATGAAATATCTAAAATAAAAATATATTTTATGAATAGGACTTAAATGATATTTCTATTGGGATAGTGTTTTGAACAATAATTAGTAATTTTACGTTTCTGTATGTAAAGTACGCCATTTTTTCAAGCCCCTGTCATTTGTCAATATTAAGGATGTCCATTTTTCTATTGCGTTTAATGTGCCTACCTATTTGATATCGATTATATGAAATCGCCCATAAATGATATCGATTCTGTAATGATTAGCAAGATAAAATAAATAAATCAGTTTCTAATATCCCACAGTTCTAAATATTAGGTAGTGGGTACATTTATTTTCACTCAATTATGTGACGGACGAAACAATAGTGTGTGGTGGGCACCGCACACTGGTAAGATTGATAAAGTCTTTTTTTTATTTATTGTTGTTATCGAAATCGGAATAGTTTCAAACGTCTAAAGATATAATACTATCCTACCCACGTCGATAAAAAATCAACAAAGATTTTCATCTGCATCAATCGAACAGTCATAATCGAATGTTTCTTTTATTAATACGGGTACCCACAATCCTATTTGACATTACATTTATTTTTTGTCATATTTTTGCAATATTATGCCATGTCAACGGTCAACCAGAATGTTTTTTTCTGCTGGTTTTAGTACGTTGTGCGTCGAGTTTGTGCTTATAGTTCCTCGACTACTGCTGCTGCTAACCTTTTAAAAAAATATACTTCTCTCGCAACTGCACCGTGTATGTGTTTTGTGTGTATTGTTTATTAATAGAGACAGGATTTTTTGTGTATAAATATTCAAAATAGCATGTTATTGTGATATAATTAACGAACATGGCGAGTGCGACTGTGGGGCGATGTCTCAACTGCTCCTTGAGATTAACGCCACTCAGGCGCAGGCTTATGTTATCGGAGATTCCTGATAATATCATGAACATTTTACGAGTCTGGATCTCACCAACAACGGTAAGAACGAACATGTTTTTCATCGTAGATTGATGTATTTGATTCAGGAACTGCGCTTCTTTGTTTGTATATTGGTACATCTTCACAATGATTTATTTTATTGTGTACCTTATAAGTTATGTGTAGCTTTAAGTTTGTTCTTTAGCTCATTAGTTGGGTTACTGGATTTGAATATAACTTATGGGTAGAGGTCTATTGTGTCGGTAATAATCTAACTTATTTACTAGGATAGTTCATTTCAATCAGTAAGTGTATTTTGAGATATAGCTACACCTCTCAATTAATTGTATGTAGTTTAAAGGCTCCTACACACATGCCGGCGGCATGTGCCGCCGGTCAAGGCCGGCGGCATACTCGGTTCCTGCTGCAAGTGCCGGCGGCCTAATAACGCCTGCAGCATACCCGCAAGGTAACAAGCCCCGGCTGTGCCGCCGGCTTTATGGAAGGTAACAATTGCACGGAAATAAAATGATTGAAATATGTATTTTTTTTCAGCTGTCAACCGAAGGCACATTGTGTCATGAGTGTTTTACACTGTTGCAAAATGCGGTCACATCACAAGGGCCGCTTACACCTGCAGTAGGACACCAGTCTGTCTGCTATGTTTGTGGGGTTTCTATACTGAGATCAAGAACTCATCGAGTGCCATTAGACTGCCCCTAAGAATCATTTTATTGCGAGGGGTGCCATCTCATCAGGTATACTATATTTTTTTTAATACACTTGGGTATAAAAGACGTTGGCGTTTTTAGCTAAGAGGCTAATAAGAATTAGCCTCTTAGCTCAAAAACCCCTGGGGTCCTAAACCATTCCACTCTACTGTTTATTGTTAACTTGCTAGTGATGTTAAATATTTAGGCTGGTCAAATTGTAAACAAGTCATTCTATTCTATAACAGGTGACACGTCTGGAAAGAGTTTGCCGAGCCTGCTGGATGTATGCAACCAGAACAATACAAAGGCAACAAACACACGATGCTGATCGATTAGAAGATTCTAATACCCAGGACCTGTCTCAGGAGCATATTGGACAAGATGTTAACATTCCTATGCCGCCCCCTCTGCCAGAACAGGGCTTAAACCCCAATCAACCAGTATTACGGATTGTCCATAAGGTTAATTCTAGAACATACAAACGTGTTGCTGCCACACCTAACCATTGTTTATTCAGTGACTGCAACAATAATGAGCGTCTTTTGGTACCATCAATAGTGAAAGAATTACTGATACAGCGCTATAAAATATATGTTCCTTTGAGTGCTCGGATCTGCAATTTCCATTTGAATACCAACTTGTGGGATGAATTATTGGCGTCATATAGTGATTTTACAGGTCACCAAATGGATGATATGATGGCAATAATGGATAGAGCAGTGGTGAGAAAAGTAGATTTTACCGATTTCAATAATTTGGATGCAAAAATGTGTCATTTCTGGTTAGGATTTACAGTAGAACAGTTACAGGTACTACTATCAATGTTACCATCCCTTTCTGGTCATGTACCTTCAGCAACTCTAGCACTAAGCATATATTTAGCTAAAATCAGAACTGGAGACAGCAATGAAAGGCTATCGCAGTTCTTTAATTTGCCTCGCAGCACATTAGAACGGTACATGAACAAAGTACGAAACTGTTTTTTACAAGATTTTGTGCCTTTATGCTTAGGTTTTGGTAGCACAACGGTAGTCGATGTGGCAGCTAGAAATAGAATTATACCTGAGGGACTTTTTGGTAATCCCGATTTACCGGAAGCTGTTAAACCAGCTATAGTTATTTGTGATGGGACATATGTATACATTCAGAGCAGCAGTAATTATAAATTCCAAAAAGATACATATAGCTTGCACAAGTTTTCCAACCTCATTAAGCCTTTTATGATTGTTTCTTGCGATGGTACTATACTAGAATGCTTAGGGCCATATAAAGCCACAAAGAATGACTCCACTATCATAAATGAGGAATTAGAAAATCACCAAAGTGGATTTAGAACGTTTTTTAGAAATAATGATGTATTCATTTTAGATAGAGGTTTCAGGGATGCATTGCCAAATCTAGAAGCGATAGGGTATAAAGCTTACATGCCAGAGTCACTAGCAGAGGGCGAACATCAGCTAACAACCTCACAAAGTAATAAATCTAGATGTATCACTATGTGTCGATGGGTGGTGGAAGTTGTGAATGGCCGAATAAAAAGAGATTACAAACTTCTACGACAAGATTATTTTAATCGTGCCTTACCACACATGATGGATGATGTTAGGATCGCATGTGCTTTAACCAATAAGTTCCACCCATTAATTGAAAATCGGCCAGAAGATAGGGATTATCTAGAAATAGCCAAAACCAGGCTTCTGATGCAAAATCACCTAGGCGATTTCATTATTAATGAAAACATTAATAGGAGACGTGCTTTATTTAGACCTATAAATGGCAATATACCAGAGTTAGGGGACTTCCCAAAACTAGGGCTAGTAGAGCTTAAAAGATTTGCCTTTGGCTCGTATCAATTGAAACAAGCCAGATCCTACTATGGCGAGCATATAAGACAAAATGGGTTCTACCATATAGAAGTATCGGAAGAGTTTGAAGAGGAATTACCTTTAATATTGGGAACGAATAATTATTTGCTTAGAGGTAGAATTAAATCAAGGCATGTCTCTAGTAGAATATATTATACTTACATTTTAATAAATAAAAACGTAAATGTAAGAGATACTTTAGCCGCCATTGTAGGCTACTATTGTTCTTGCCGTGTAGGAAAAAGAATTGTAGGTTGCTGTGTGCATGTAATGTGCATTTTGTGGTATTTGAGCTGGGCACGCTATAATAATGTTAGTGTCCCAGCTCCATTTTTGGATCACATTTTTTTGGAAGAATGAAATAAAGGTTTAAAAACTTCTTCTTTTTTCATTTATTGTACCTAGTGTAGCTGTTTTTCTCCTATTCACACTAACTTAGACAATTTCATGAAACATACTTCGAGGCGGCGTCTCCGCTGCGCATATGCGTTCATCGAACGCCTACGCTGGACAAACGCTAGTGTGAAGGGGCCTAAGCCAATCGGCTATCAAGTAATAGGTAAAACGGGCTGTTGTCCGCAACTCCACGGTAAAGCGCGTATTGTGCGTACGGGGCTATCAAGTAATATACTATTACTTTAATTATATAAAATAATATAATATTTACTGCCTCGTTGGTCTAGTGGTCGCAAGCGCTACTACTGAGCATGAGGTCCTGGGTTCGATTCCCAGGTCGGGCAAAGTCTTGTTGGGTGTTTCCATCTGGAATTGCTCATTAGAAGCCTGGAGTCTGGATTTGTGCCCGCTTGATGGCAATAGGCTCGCCCCCTATTACATCGGACTTAAACATAACTGGCGAAACGTGGGTATACTACACATAGGTACACCTCTGCCTAATCCTTTGGGAATACAGGTGTGATGTTATATAATATAATGTTTGCTTCCATGCTTTACGTTTTAATGAAACGTGGGAATAAGATTTTGAGGCACAAAGACACTCAAAATCTAAAACGGCAAGACTTGGTGAGATGGTCACCAGTAACTGGCCACCTAAACATAGGTAAACTGCTACAGATTTTACACCAATGTGTTTCAAAGGCACAAGGGTCACTCGAAACCCCTTTCAAATAGCTTTTTTCAGTTGATTTTGTGTTCGAACATAACCTTAAAATAGTCATTTTATTTTTGTAAATATCTCCGAAATGCCGAGGTAGATTGCGTTGAATTTTTTGAGGAAGTATTTAGACATGTCATCGAGTATTTCGAAGATGATTTGATGAAGACACGCAAATGTTGAAATCAGTACATTTGTCCATAGTGCCGTGGGCATTCTCTTTTGTCCTTGCCATCCTGGAACCTGCCATCTAATCTCTTCATCAACCTTGATTGACTGGTAGAGAATGCCTAAGGCATTAAGTCTGCCTTTGTATCTTTTCTGTGTGCGAGAAGTTTAAATAAACAATTTTTTTTTTTTTTACAAAACAATCGATATTTTTTTTTTTGGTTTCACATTTTTGCTCGCCAAACTTTGCAGTTTGATGGCGAGAAGCGCTTGTTCTTTATTACATTTTTAATGTTATCTGAGACTTCTAAGGAGCTAACCTTAAATAAAATACTAACTAATTAATACTAAGCAATAAAACTAATTATAAGTTTCGAAGTGAGTTCATTTCTCGATAGTGGCTGAATCCTCGCTATCGAGAAATAAACTCCTTAGTCTCGATTTTAGGACACCTTTACAAAATTTAGGGGTTTTTCTTAACATTTTTATTTTATTAAATACTTTTGGTACCAAATATCTGGAAGTTCTTTCCCCATAGTAATTTGTTGTATTCGGTGCAACTAGTCTTTTTCTCAGTAGCAGCCCACAGTCCGGATTTGTGCCCGGTTGATGGCAATAGGCTCGCCCCCTATTACATGGGGCTTAAACATAACTGGGCGAAATGTGGGTTTACCTTTGCCTACCCCTTCAGGGAATACAGGCGTGAAGTTATGTGTATTTCAGATGTCAAAGAAAACATTCGACAAATTTCCGCGAACTTCTGTTGTATTTTGCATAAAGTTCAAATGTCAAAGGAAAGTTAGATTAATGGGCTCAATACTCCTTGAGATTGTTGCTGAACAACGACTTTTGAAGTACCTACTTAAATGCCGGAGTCATTTTATGAATTTACTAGCTGGTACCCGCAGCTACGCCCGCGTCAATGTTGAAAATTATCTGGAACAGTCTTCTGTGGCTCAATGATTTTTTTTTCCACACAAACTTCCACGCCCTGTTTCACCCCTTTACGGACGGAGTTTCTTAGAACCCTAAATTTCACCTTCGTAGATCCAGTAGTTGTTGAGATTTCGTGATTAATCAGTGAGTGAATGAATGTACGAATGAATGACCTTTCGCTCTTATTTATATAGATCAAGAGTTCTCAAGTTTTAATCGGTTGAAGTTTACCTACCTACAGGTGGTCAATTAATTCAGAAATTCAGTCTCCTAAACTGACCATCTGCTCGATAGAAACCTTATTTTACTTTACAACAAAAACTTTATTTACCCACTAATTTCATGATAGGTACATTCGTATGTAAAATTCGCTTGTTGTTTTATGCTGTGGTAACATTTTAGGGCCCCACAATGGGCCACGTAATGCAGCCTGCAATCACCACAGATTGACGAAAAACCGGTTGTTATAAGTATTTGCATTTTTTATGCTATAGGGAAGTTTCATACTGCACATTGCGACCAGTTGAGAAAGTTTGCAAGCAAGTATATTTTTATCTTTGCCTCATGACATGAGTAGGTAGATACTATTGTAAGTAGATACTAACAGGAGTGGTAGACTCTTTACTTGTAGAGTATGTATACGAAGATAAAATCTATGACCGTCTATTTAATGGAATAATGTGGGATGGTGAAGAAGAAAAATGTGAAATGCGTTTGCTGTTGTCAATTTTCTAACACAAGCATTTCGAATATAAGCTGATCTCGCATTGTATAGGATTTCGGTATAGTGCGAGATCAGCGTAAACTGGCAATGTATAGCTTGATGTGTAGCCGTTTGTACATTTAGGTTAAACTTTTGGACAGTTTGAACAATAAACTCCGTCTCTTCCACATGGCTTGCGAAAAGCCTCGAGCCACATGCAAAAGCGAAAAAAAAACTGCTCTTGTTTAACATTTTTTAAGACCTAAGTACTTATATGTAAATTCAACCTAGTAAAATGGTTATTTTTTAAGACTTAGAAAATATTCAAGTTGGCCGAAAATGGATCTTTAATGAAATTACAGATGCCATTAAAATCAAAGAAAAAAACATTATTTTTTCATAATTTCATTTTAGGGCTGAACTATTCGTCTAAGCCAATTATCGAGCGGTATTTTTCCAGACCTAAATAAATAGTGCTGGGTCTTAAAAAAATACTTGTACAATTTACAAATTGCACAAGTATTTTTTAAGACCTAAACGAAAAACGTTTGGCTGAAGTATGTACAAAAAACGTGAAAATTTGTGACGCCGTATTTATGATAGACGATGAAAACTTTCAGTTTTTTTAATTATATGGTAACGCAACATGCCAGTTTAGTGCTGATTTTTTTTCTATCCATTCAATATTTGATAGGTTATATTTTTAAAAGAACGTGCTCGTGAATTTTTTTGTGTATGTAATTATGCGTAGGTATAGAAATTCTCTTTAAAATCACCTACACCAGTAACTACAGGCACCAGGCACCAGCACCCTAATTGCCATATGCTAATTGCGTAACTCACGATTAATCTTATTCTGTTTCAATTTGAAAGTTTAACAATATTCATTACGTTATTTTACGTTGTTGAGCAGATACATTTTTCGAACATATGAAGCAATAGCTTAAGAATCTGTTTCAAAACTGATTTATTTGGTTGGGAAGTCATCAAATAACTTCTTCTGCTCTGGGTGGAGCAGGAGGGCGTGTCAAACTTTTACAAAACCCACCCGTTTTCTCTCAGTAGCCTGTGTGCCAGGGGCGGCGGTGTCTTTTTCGAACAACCCGCACCCCTGGCAGGCATCGGCCCTTGCAGGCCCCATCATTTTGTGCTGACAGCACTTTGAGGCGCGCGTGGAACACAACGCGTCGTCGACCCGGACTTGGTCCTTATACCGGACTGCGAGCTACCCATTACTCGCCGTCCGCAAGCCCACGCCTACGGTAGCCGGGAATCAGCCTGGGATTCCCGACACCCAGGGCGTCTCCTGTGGTGACTAAGGCTGTGAGGGTGCATATACTGCCTCTCCCTCACGTGCGCCGCCTCCTTCTTAGCGAGCATCACTGCAGAAGACGGTGACGGCTACCCATGCACTCTCGCTCCGTACCATAGCCTGGACCAGGGCCGGACGCGAGAGATCGCCCGCAGAGAGATTGCACGGCGGTGCTCTGCCCAAGCCGGGCAGACCTCCACCGTATGCTCCACCGTGTCTTCAGGGACTTACCGCCGCAATCGTGGCGTGCCCAGAAACGAAACTGATTATGATTAATCGTGAGTTACGCATTTAGGGTGCAGGTTAATAAAAGCTTTAATTTACGTTATAGTCTTGGAAATTGCAAAATTTTAAATTAAATTAGTATTATTATTCCAATTGGGTTCTAAATTAAACGAAACGCCTAGGGAAGTCGCACACAGAAGAGCACTTATTTGTAATTGGATTATGGAAATGGTGTTGCTGTTAGTACCTACTTTGGTAGGGACATCATAAAATAAACTTTTATGATTTCATCGTAGGTATATTTACCATTAAATACGGCTTTCTTTTGCTGCACCCAACGCTATTTGCTTTAAAAGTCTTCAATCTTTCTTTCTTTACTTTATTTTCTCTGGGGTTTGTCAGGCTGACTCAGTTTGCTAACAATAGAAGAGTAATTTTATTGTGTTAATTTCTTGACAGTTTAAGTAAACTCGCATGTCTTCACCGATAAACCAGAAACAATTGAGCAATAGATGCTAACATTCGACGCATAAAACCGTGTTTTTAGTGGGGACATTTATCCCGCAACTCTGTTGTCAGACACGAAATTTGCCGAGACCCGAGTGATGTCACCCGACGAAAAAAAGAAATGAGATTTTCGTTAAATTCGGGTTTCCGCTGGCCTCATGTAGTTTTTATGCAGGGTAAGTTTTTATCCAGTGCGCAAATTTTAACCATGAATTCAGCATATCATTCTAGACACCCTACCGCAGGAATTTTTCGCCGACTATACAAAAAAAAAACAGCTGTTTCATAGAAAAGTGCAATACCTACGCGGAAAAATTTCTGCGGTAGGGGTCTAGAATGATATGCTGAATTCATGGTTAAAATTTGCGCACTGGATAAAAACTTTTCCTGTATATGGTTGACGTGTAAAACTGTTTGTTCAAACCTACTTACAGAAATATAATCATCTGTCATGTAACCAATAAAAATCATCGGCAAAGCAACTTGCTTTGCCGATTGCTTTTTATTCTTCCATTCTGCTACAATACGAGATGCGTAACTCTGTAAACCACTGAACCGATTGATAAACTTTACCTCCTGGATATTTCTTCTAAAAAATTTCACTTATTAGATAAGGTACCTAATACAGACGCCAAGCACATGAAGCTACCCCAAACTGTCAAATTTCTTTGATAGATTTTCAACTCGTAAGCGTATGGTTCATGATTAATTGGGAAAATTTGACAGTTTGGGGTAAATTGTTGTGCTGGCTTCTGTACCTACCCCAAACCAATTCGTATACCACGACGTGCTATTTATACAACAGTAAAAGTGACATAATCAAGATCAAAGTGTATTGAATACGTATTAACGGAGCTAACGCATACGCAAACTGTATATGGAACCTCCCCAAAGGCATCCGCATACCTTATGAATGAAAAAAAAAACCGATCTACAATTGCCGGAGACAATGCGGGACAAAAAAAAGAAATAAAAACTTATTTTAGAAGTCCGTTAAAAAGGATGAAATTCAAAATACACACAGACGAAGTCGTGGGCAACAGCTAGTTATAATTGTCATTCAGATGATCCGGAAAGCACTTATGATTGTTACACACTAAGCTATACATTTCCAGTATAAGCTGATCTCGCATTGTATAAGATTTTCGTACAGTGCGAGATCAGCGTATACTGGAAATGTTTGATGCGTGTAGCCGTGTGTACGGATATACCTAATATGCGCAAAGTGAACGCATCTGAAAATAATGTGACCAAACGATAAAATAAAACAAGTTTCTATTTAATTTCATAACAGTAAAAGTTGCAACAATTACTTTTATTTTATGCAAGACTATTAGATTGTTGAATGACTCGTAAAGGCTCTCGAAGACAGGCACGATGCAACGACGAAGACTGGTGCGATGCGATTCTGGTTGAACAATTTCTAGGACGTTTTTATAGAAATTGTTCTACTAGAATCGTGTCGCACACCTGTTTGTGGTATGTAGAATGTGGTTACCAAAATTGATTTGCAGATAATATCTGCAAATTAATATTATTTTTAATAATGAAAATAAAAATAATTTAAGAAAATTATATAATAATTAAACTATTATCTTTGCCTAATGATCTAATCAATGTATTATTATAATCGAATTATGCTTTACATGCCATATTACGTTAGATAACCATTATGAATTAAAATTATGAAAGTTATGTGTTTTATTAGGGTTCCGTAAATCTGTATCAAATACCTAATAAAGTCAACGGTTTTGTTTCATACAATACTGCGGTTTATATTGAGCTTTGGCAAGCATGTCGTCTGACAAAGATCGACGAATTACAGCCGGGACCGAGGGCTTAACGTGATTTCCGAGGCACGGGATCTCTTGGTATGTAAAGATAGATCACACATCCATGGACCAACCGCGGCCAGCGTAGCTTAACCTGACCGAGCATTCCGTGCGGCTGTAATTAATTAGTCAGAATCCGCTAAATAACTTCAACAATTTTTAATCACACACGGTCTAGCTGCTTCAATAAATAATCGTTATTATCCTGTTGTAATCAGTAACGACGGCGTTATGCGATAACGGTTCCACTTTAACGATGCGGGGTTTTACCTGTAGGTATCGTGTATTCGCACGTAGCCTACCAAAAGTAAAAGTATATATACTTTGTTATTTTAAATTCCGGCTGATTTTCAGCTCATTGGCATCCTTCCTTAGTTTTGGAAAAAAAAGGGAATTTCCAAAATAAATTATTCCAAATAGTTTTTATGTAAAGGTTGTCTGCAAAAGACGGCCTTACTTTGTACAGGCTAGCTATAAAATAACTTCAATGATATTCGAACAGCTAAACTAATATACATAGAGTAGAATAACAGAAAAACAGTAAGCGTGAGATTGGGCTAACAAGCCGAAGGAAGAAGATACAACTAAGGGCTGAATTTTCCAAAGTCACATAACTTTTATCTGAGGGATAAATCGGTTTGACAGCTTTTGTATGCAACATATGCCAAACTGTCAGATTTATTTGTCAGATAAAAGTTATCTGACCATTGAAAAATCAACCATAGGATTCGTAGTATTTGTGTCTCGGAATATTAGTGTATTACACCCATTTTTGAAAAGTGACATAATTAGATTCTAAAGTGCTAGAAAACCATTAAAAAAACACAACATTTTTATTTGTATAGGTACAGTTGAAAATCTATCAAAGAAATTTGACAGATTGGGGTAGCTTGATGTGCTGGCGTCTGTACAAAGTTATTCAATTGACCCGCCGTATGACGTAAAAACATGGCGGCTACTATGGAAATAGTAGCCGCCATGTTTTTACGTCATGGAAATACATTTTGACCGCGTAGGTAAGTAAAAGTATTGCAGTTTTCTATGAAACAGCTGATGTTTTTTTTGTATAACCGACGAAAAAAAATCTGCGCTATGGGGTCTAGAATGATATGCTGAATTCATGGTTACAGATGGGCACTGGTTAAAAAGTTACCCTGTATAAAATGTAAAATGGTTTGTTTTCCCTAACAAAATAAATACATACATAAGTATAGGACTTGTTTGGCCCTCGGCAGGCAAGGTCCGAGCTCGTGTTTTAAACAGTATGAAAAATATATCTTTTAAGAGCAACCTTATTTCCTTTCTTTATAAAAAAAGATTACAAAAGATATCACAAACCTTGACGCACGTAAAACATGCGACGACAAAGAAACGAACAAATAGTCATTAACATATTTTATATATCAGTAAGGTTGATTTAAATACAGTGATAACGCGGTCGATCGTCTAATAATCGATTAACATGAATAATGAGGCGCTGCGTTGAGTTCGTTGAAACCTGTCGCGGAGATTTCCGGTCGATAGAGCCTTATTTTATTATATTGCGTCAGTGCCTTTCTTTATTCTTTACCAATGTCTATAAAACAGGGAGTTGATAGAAAATAACGCAGCATCCGTGACACTATTAGCCTGATTCAAAGAGACGTCAGCATCAACTGGTCGGGCCCATAGGGTAGCTTTCTGTCCGGTAAGGATCAAGCCCGGGTCAACGGCGCGTTGTGTTCCAGAGGCGCCTCAAATATAATATATGTCAGCACCGACTGGTGGGGTCCGCAAGGGTCGCTGCCTGGCAGGGATGCGGATTGTTCGAAAGAGATACCGTGGTCCCTGGCACACAGGCACAGGGTACTGAGGGAACACGGGTGGGTTTTAGTCAGTAAGCGTCTCACACGCTCCTCCCGCATCAGTGGGAATCGTTTTCATTTTGACAATTCCACAACATTCATGGCGTTGTTTACGTTGCTAAACAAACAATTTTTTCGAACATATGAAAGTCTTCAGAATGACTCTGAATAAGTGTGATACGAAATAAGGGTGCGGTTTCAGCTTCAGTGTTCGAATAGGCACTATATACAAGCATGTCGAATGTTCATTATGGTGATGAGCAGCGATGTTCAGCTTGACTTCTTCAGCTTGGCATAACAGTGTTCCGCAATTTAAAAAAAATATGTTACATAACTTTTTCTTTGGAGTCTAACTTTTTTGTGTGATTTTATTTCTGTTTATTCTCTTCAGTTGTATGTTTAACTCTGACGTTGTTTGTACCGTTTTGTTAATTTTATACATACATGAGTTTAAATGAGTGGAAACTTGTAATTGACTTTCTTCTACATGTTACTTCTGACTACTCGAATTTATTGGAATAATAAAATAAAATAAAATACCAACTAACTTAAAATAGGACAACATTTTATGAAATTATCTGATAATATCAAGTGAAGAAATAAAATATCTGAAATTAGCTTCAGCCTACAATATTTTCCGGGAGAATTTTCTTGTTTTAACGTAAAATATGTCCTATGACACTCAATAGCAATACTGTAGCTTCCCATAGTTTCCACTAGTGAAAGAGTTTTCGGAATCGAATCAGAGTTTCGAAAATTACCTGCTACATACAAACTCAGTTTGACCTTTTATAATATAATTGTTCAGAAGTATAGCTAAGTAACTGGTACTTATCTAGAAGTGGTGAATCAGACTACAGCCAAGATAAATTTACCAGCCTGAAAATAAACAGTATCTACGCCATGCAATTATCAAGTTTGTACCAGTCCGTCTGTCTGTGGTCATTAAAAACTATGAAGGCCAAAAGAAGTTATACAATTTTCGGGCCTGAAAATACCTAGTGAATACACCATGCAATTTTCCCGGTTCCAAGTATATACGTGTCCGACTCTCTACCCTCATTAAAACTAAGACTAGGTAAAGGCAAAAATACTTTTACAGCCACATTCTAGAGTTTAGGTTCTTCAAGTTCAAAAGATAGGTATTTTTTTATATTTCCATTTGTAAATAGCAAAGTGAGCATGAATATTTTCTCGTTTCAACTTTCGTACGGGAGCTAGCTGAATAAAAATATATGTGCGCTCAATTTTCATTATCATCTTAATCACAGCTTCTGGAAGCCTCCAAAGCGCTGCCTACCGTGGCCTGATTGGAACCTTGCCAAGTGTATGATAAAACTTTCATAAAAAAATAAACAGCCTAGGCTCTCAGACAGAAGATATTTATAAAAATAAACTTACAATGACTGATTGACACATTTTTAAGTGATGACGATATATTTATAATTCCGTCGATTACATTTTACGTCATAGATTTTTGTGCTTTAGTATTATAGTAAAGTTGAGTCGTATATATGTATACTTAGGAGTCGGAAACGAGTTATTAAGACTAAAAATAATACCAATAATCTAGTTTTCGTTTAGTCTAAATATCAAAAGGAAAAAATAAAAGTGTAAGTTAGTAATCTATATTTAATTATCGATTACTAACTTACAGTTTTATTTTCCGGATTGAAATCCGGGATACCGATTTTTCCAACATTAAGATAAATAAAAAAACAGAACACGAAAATTATGACTACCAAGATTTTCACGACCATTCAGGTAATGCGAGATACTTCTATAAAAGAAGTAAATATCGGAGAGAAGCAAAACATGCCAATGATTGTTGAGAACACTACGCTTTCAGGGCATTTTTCTGCATGAAAATGAACAAAGCATGTACAAACCTGTAGCTTATATTCGCAGAACAACAAAAACTTTTCAGTCTCTCCTCATTGTTTATGCTAGTTGGCAGCTGCCGAGGAAAGTTACTGAGCTTGTCTATGTCTTGAGTAAATAGCTATGTAAGTTAAGTATATACGCGTTTGTCCTTGAGTTTTTTATGCGGTCGTCGTAAAACTTCTGGCACCGTATATTTTAATGAATATGTTTTCTATTCGACATTGACATTTTCGTTGAGAGCTTTTGTAGAAATGATTGTCAAAAAGTCAAGTTACACCATGTGAAGTTTAGACGTAATTAATCATTGATAGTGTTCCAAACTTTTCAGGGTTTTTTTGTTTATTTTATTTTTTGGGTGGGAAATAATCAAATAACTTCTCCCACTCTGGGTGGAGCAGGAGGGCGTGTCAGACTTTTACTGACTAAAACCCACCCGTGTTCCTTCAGTAGCCCGTATGCCAGGGGCTGTGGTGTCTCTTTCGAACAAACCCGCACCCCTGGCAGGCATCGGCCCATCACTTTTTGTGCTGACATCTCTTTGAGGCGCGCGTGGAACACAACGCGCTGTCGACTTGGGCTTGGTCCTTACCGGACAGCGAGCTACCCATTACTCGCCGTCCGCAAGCCCATGCCTACGGTGGCCGAACTTTTCAGGGGGTTAACGAAAGACATTATTCGACAGTGATCGATGCAAGTTGTACGGTCAAAAGAGAGAAACACAGAGTGCAAATAAAATTTACTTTTATAGATTGATCTAATGATCATTATAATTAATAAATAAATTATTAAAAAAAAAAAAGTTACTAAATTATTTAAAAAAAAATATCATGATCTGCCTAGCCTTTTTCTATGTTGGGGTTAGCTTCCAATCTAACCGGGTGTAGCTGAGTACTAGTATTTTAAATGAAGCTACTGCCTATCTGACCTACACAGCCCAGTAACTGAGTAAAACTGAGGGTCAGATTTTCGGACTTCTGACAACCTGTTACGACCGTCAAAGATCTATGAATGACAGCCGGAAGAAGCCACGTCACGTGCTTTTCCAGGAAACTTAAAGATTCTTCACCCATCCACGGACCCACCCGCCAAGTACAATTTAGCCTGACCGGTCCAACAGTACGGCGGTTATTACTTCGCTTCAAGATACTATCTAGGTACAGATTTCCCAAGAAAAGTTTGCGCGTCGGGAATCATCGTCTCACTTTGGAAATACGTACGCGAGATTATGAGATCTAATATTGAGCTGTCAGAATCATGACATAACTTACCAATTTTGTATTACCATGATAAAAAAAAAATAGATAAACAACTCTACGTATTTCCAAAAACTTTTGAGTGACAGGTTACGATCTGCGACAAAAGTAGTCCGATAGAGATAAAACTTTTTAGAAACGCGCAGTGATGGGTGCACTGCAAAACACGGCAGTACAAAACTGAAGCTTTGCCTCTACGCGGGTTACTCTATGTATATTGCGCGACATTCGTGCTAATTCGGAAACACGATGATTCCAGAAGCATATACTTTTC
This sequence comes from Polymixis flavicincta, assembly GCA_949987655.1. NCBI lineage: Eukaryota > Metazoa > Arthropoda > Insecta > Lepidoptera > Noctuidae > Polymixis > Polymixis flavicincta. Next base: position 11,754,617 of record OX465191.1, on the reverse strand, counting down.
TTGGGATATCTGTACCCAACACGCAACTGAACAACTGAAATATATGCGAAGCAAAAACGTTTTTTCCCTTTTTACGAAAATAATTCGGTCGGAGGAGTAAGTTTATGTATAGAAGGACTGCAAAAAGCTAATATTTTTACATAAAAATGCATTAGAAATTTATATATTAAATTAATAAAAAAACATGATCGAATTTCGACCTCTGGACGACCACGAGTATAAATAAACAATTTAAAAACAAACGACGTTTTAAAGTGTTCCGAACCAAGTAAAGATTCCGCAAGAATTTATTTGTAGTACGTTTTGTCCTTAAGATTTATTTTATAGTCGCAAAATGTTATATTTCGTGAGTCATCGCGCCCTATTCGACCGCAGTGGCAAGTGTGCACTATAATTTAGGGCCTGGTGTGCACAGGTGGCAGTGACATTAATTTTCCTCGGCAATCTGCCACACTCTCAAATCTCAGCGACCTTCAGTGCGCCCGCGCCTTGAGTAACGCGTCTACTTGAAATAAATTGCCGAATTCTATATTTTTTTACCCGTATGGCACTAGAAATTGACCAATTAAGTTTTTCTTTTGTTTTATTGATAAGGTCAGCAATTTTATTTCTAAAACCTTGATCCCTACTATAATATTATAAATGCGAAAGTAACTCTGTCTGTCTGTGACGCTTTCACGCCTTAACCGCTGAACCAATCATCATGAAATTTGGCAGAGATATAGCTTGGAATATGGAGAAGGACATAGGTTAGTAAGACATAGGCTAAAATAGTAATATGATTTATGATATATTTGCGTACCAATGCACAATAAATTAAACTTTTACATTAAAGTTCACACAATATGCATTTTACGGTACTCATGCATTAATCAAATACTTTCATCGAAATGTCGTAATAAGAATTATTGAAAATAAAGAAAATATAAACAAACTATGAGTCACCGCAACGCCGAAGCCGACGTATGTGTTCAAAGTAAGTTCACGATTATTGACACACCTATTAATATACTTCGGAATAAATCATAGATCTATTTAAAGTTTATTTCCGACCACGGCTAGCCAAGAAACTCAGCTCCATTCATAGAAATCAAATTCTACCCACCTACATAATATACCTACACTCACACCTTGCCATGGTATCGATCCATAGACACTCTTTTTGCTTCGTCTACGTGTCTACTACTCCACCCAGAGTGGGAGAAGTTATTTGATGATTTCCAACCCTCAAAAAAAAAAAAAACAAAACCACAGCAAGCGTAGCTCGACCGTCTATTTTTACTTAGCTACAAGTCCGTACATACATGATAAGAACCATACTTTTGTAAAGTGAACTAATGTGTTTATTGATGGGCACTCATTTGTCTAGAATAGTATTTGTCAACTATTAAACTTTATTCTTTATGATCTATTAACCAGCGGCACGTAGCCATACATAATTACATCGTAAAATAATGATGTCTCTGTAACATCGGATGAATAAATAGTCACGTTTTCCAGCTTGTTATCTAATTCCCTTCAAACTGGTTGAGCTGAATGGTGCTGTTCCATACGTCATGTTCGTGAACGGGCACCGTGCGTCAGTGGACTGGTCATCTCTTAGCTGCAACGGCTTATTTTTAACCCCCGACGCAAAAACGACGGGGTGTTATAAGTTTGACGTGTCTGTGTGTGTGTGTGTGTGTCTGTCTGAGGCAACGTAGCTCCCGAACGGATGAACCGATTTTGATTTAATTTTTTTTGTTTGAAAGGTGTATTAGTCGGGAGTGTTCTTAGATATGTTTCATCAAAATCGGTTCAGCCGTTTGAAGATTATCAGCTCTTTTCTGGTTGAAAAAGGGATTTTAGCCTCTGATCAACTCAAAATTTGCAATTCTATTACTTCAATGATATTAGACGAATAAAATAACCTTGAACTGATGCTGGAGCAACACCTGGAATTTCCAGGAAACCCAAGTTATTCACCAACAAACAGCAGAAGTATCGTGTTTGGGCTCATTGAAAAGGTCTCAATGAATAGATTATAGATAAATGGTGATTTAAGGGAGACATTAAGTTTAAAAAGCAAGAAATAAAAATTAAATTTAAAATTTAAAAAACCCCCGACCCAAACAAAAACTCTAAAAAGTAAAAAATAATATTTATGGGCCTTTTAATTTGAACGTAATATTTTGATCAGGGCATTGTCAAGTCGGGGGACGGTCAATGAAAACGCCAAACAGAGGCCTAGCCGTCCCCCGACTTGACAATGCCCTGATCAAAATATTGCGTTCAAATTAAAAGGCCCATAAATATTATTTTTTACTTTTTAGAGTTTTTGTTTGGGTCGGGGGTTTTTTAAATTTTAAATTTAATTTATTTATTTTATTTATATCTAGCTGACCCGCCAGACTTTGTCCTGTCTGAACTATGAATATTTAAATCGCAACTGTTTTATTTTTTTCTTTCATATGAACCCTCTCCTGACAGTAACAAACACAACAAAAAAGGAATTGGCCAAAATTGGTCCAGCCAACGTGTGGTGCCGTGACCAAGGGAAATAGGTATTCATTTTTGAAAGATGGATGCGACTTTCTACATATCCATCGTTCTTGCATGTATAATTTCAACCATGAATGATATATAACCGATATTTTGACTTAAAAAGTGTCTGTGGAGATTTTTGCCAGTTCTTCTCCAAAGGGCGCTAAGAGTCAGAGTTACAATACATATTTTGTTAGCAGGTACAGTATTTTAAACTATAATTAGTACACGTAATATAATCAGATCAAAATTTAATTTTATAAAAAAAATAATCAAACAAATTATGGCTTTGGAATGGGTAATTAGCTTCATCTTCTGACTGGCCGAACTTTTGCCAATCCAAAGTGCGTGTTTAATGAAAATGTATGCTTTGGGTTAAGCGGAAAAGATGCGATGAAACACCGCGCGCGTTTCTACGCTAGTAAACTTATTCCGATTCTTTATCTATACCCATAATTATCACATCGATTAAAGCAAGGGGAGCGTTCAGATTCGTCCCTAGCCTTAAATTAGGTCCACGCAAGCCAAGCAATAAGACAAATGTCCCTATTGTCCGCACGGAATGGCTCGGTAACAGAACTGTGTCAAGTATGCGTTTAACTTATTTACTTAGATTACAACACGCAGTACAAGTGCTTTATATTTGTTCATACTAGTTTCTGAGAAAGGAAATACATTCGCACTGTACTTTAAATTGTTGAAATGTCTACGCAAGATACCGTGTTTAAAGAAATATTTTAGATTTAATTTCTTAATTAGAATATTTGTGTCTTAAAGTTATACCCAAAATACGTTGAGGTCACTAAAAATGTTTCTACGTTAGTCTTTTATATGAAGAATTTGATTAAAATGCGCGTAGGCAATTTGCTACGAGAGCGCTACGAGCGTTGCATAATGTTTTTTTCATCTTTCAAGTTAAATGCTTTGAATTTCAGCAGTGGTGGCAGGCCGCGACTTTCTTGTTATACTTACCTTGTAGATTCGAAACTAGTCAGGCGCTTTACTCAGTGTAAATTATTTCATCACCAGTGCTATCAAAACGGTGAAGGAAAACATCGTGGGGAAACCGGCATGTCCTAGAACCAAAAATGCGAAGACATGTGACATCTCTCAACCCGCACTGCACTGGGCCCGCGTGGTAGATTACGGCCCACTCCCTGTCACAGAGAGGAGGCCTGTGTCCCGGGACTGGGCACATCATAAGCTGATTATGCTTTGAATGTTTCAGCTTGCAACATTATTTCGTCAATTTGTCATCTTTATCTTTCTGATAATTAATAAACAATGTGAAAACAGTTAAAATTAAAAACAAGTCGTTGGTAGCGTGTCAAGGTCTTCTGCTGTGATAAGAGCCTAGTAATGAGGAAATCAACAAGAGATATATTTTTAAACTATCAAATATCTAACTTCTGTTATTATTTTAATTAATATGCCTGGTTGGTTATACAGGATAAGTTTTAAACCAGTGCGCAAACTGTAAACATGAATTCAGCATATCATTCTAGCGCAGACATTTTTCGTCGCGTATAAAAAAAAAAATCAGCTGTTTCATGGAAAAGTGCAATACCTACGCGGTCAAAATGTATGGAACAGCTGATTTCTTTTTGCATAACCGACGAAAAATATTAACGCCCCGAGCGTTAAAATTTTTCTAGGTCTAGAATGATATGCTGAATTCATGTTTACAGTTTGCGCACTGGTTTAAAACTTATCCCGTAGTGGTCGCAACCGCTACTGAGCACGCAGTCCAATTCTAATCTTCGGTCGAACTAATTGTTTTCATTTCATTTTTTTTTTAAGAAGCAGCCTTGAGCATGGATTTGTGCCCAGTTGGGTGACCACTGCAGCCACTGCTACACGGGCCTTAAACGTAACTGGCGAAATGTGACTGTGTTCTCTAGGTGCATCTCTGCCAAGACCTTCGGGAATACAGGCGAGCTGTGATGGTTGTTTATGTAAAAAAATAATAGATATCCCTACTTCCCTAGTCTTTTAATTCTTTGTTGATGACCAGTTTTATCAAAGAGCATAATCTAAAAGATATATATCTAGAACATAAAAATCTGTGTAATGTCAATGTTAATTCATTTTCTACAAGGTGTTTTTAACAGTCGCCCTTGATAATAAGGATATTTCTTTGTATTGACCATGTTACGTTTGGCGAAAATTTTCAAGACACACAATGTTGTGTATTAAAAATACATATATTTGCTTGCATCGAGGCTGTCAAGGTTGACACAGATATCACGAGTTGTATCCAAGATTACTGCACTAAAAATAAAATTACTTTGTAGCGTTGGTGATTTATATGAAAAAAAAAAAATAACTGATATAAGTAAAAAAAATAATTATTAATTATTTTAATTTTATTTCAGCACGGTTGAATTATTAAGTCAGTTCAAGAACTACAGTAGAAATGGGTCAAATGTCAAAATAATTTACTTTTTCTTTATTTATTTAAATTTAAAGTTTTTATTTTATAATTTAAAGTTTTCTCAGTATTTCACTTGGTTATTGTTATGTTATTTTATTATGCCACATTTTATTTTATCACATAACGCCAATAAACGCGGTAATAAAGTCGTTAACGGAATGCGAGAAATGTCACAGTAATAACAAAAAATATTAAAACATTTGTCATGCGTGCAGGCAACAAATTACACCTCAACGTTGCGCATGGGTTTTAAGGCTGTGCGGCGAGCGCGGGAGTCTGCGCGGGAGTGGAACGAACTGCGATGCCGGCCGGCAGCGCGCATAGTACAGGCGCGTCGCTCTCCGACAGCGCACGCGCATATCGCTGATAGCACACCACGCTATAAAAGGGTAGGCTCCCTTGCTGCAACCCACTTATACGCTCGTGCTCCAAGTAGAAGGATCTTTGAGGACCACAGTTGGGACCAACATTTGTGCCAAAATGTCCGCGGAACATATGGATGTGCTTCTACGACATGAGGAGGGTGAAGATGACACGGATGGTGTTGTGCTGGCCAAGGGGGTGTCCATGATCGTCCTCTTTTGTGCCTCCATGATCTGTGGTCTGGTACCTCTGCTGCTGGCTAAGAAGTTCCACTGGCTGTCGGCTGAAGATGCAGGGAACCTGAAGACTACCAACAGGATCGTGATGACTCTGCTGTCATTTGGTGGGGGTGTCCTGCTCTCCACAACATTCATGCATTTGATACCTGAAGTGGAACATAATGTGGAATATCTTCAGAGTGAGTACTTTTGTTTATTTTTAGTCATTTATATTTCAAGTTGTAAAGATAATTGGTGCGAAAAAGTAGGCCACATTATGGACGCCAAATAAATAAGGCATGGATATACATAAAACTTCAATCATAAATCTGCTAAATTAACAGCCTATTTTGAAGTGTGATTCAGGAGATTTTGTAACACGATGTGATATTCCTGAAGTCGAAACTAACGAATTCTGACATGTTTGTTTTTATATTAATTGGGAGAATTGGGTAAATGCAAGTCCGTGAACACTTGAATTTACCGTGCAAATACGTGAAAGTATTTACGTCGCAAAAATCCAGGAAAAGTGCATCAGCTAATTTATTTGTAACATGACAACAATATTTAGACGTTTCTAAAATAATATTTAGCATTACAGTTATTCATGCCATGCGGAAAAACCCGTAATATTTTAAGGCTTAAAAGTCCTTATCAAATCCGAACAAGGAAGGAAGTTATGGTTACTTAACAAAAATCTATTTAGGAGACTCTCTAGGGACTCTGCAGGGACGCGCAAAACACCATGAATATAGGTAGCACATGATTGTGGACCCGAAGCGAGATGGAAGGATTTTTTTTTAATAACCGAAAAAATATTAAACGCATAGGGAATAATTTAGAATCATGTACTGAACCAATGGGAACGGGTTCTGCGTCAATGTCCCTACCATCCTGTATTTCATAATTGTGACGAAAAAATATTTCGTTAGAAGAACATCAAATTTTTTTCGTACCTTTGCCCTGACGGGCAAGTCTGTTATTTGTATAAATTCGTCATTCCAACACGGTCCCATCGTCATTTTGCTAAAAGTCCGTAATATGCTAAATTCATAATGGTCGATCAGTGGTCAGTCAATGGTCTCGTAATAGAATTGTGTTATAATGGCATTGTCGTATTGCCATTATTATAAAACCCGTTAGTAGAAATGATTTTCGAAAAACGACTACTAAATTTGAAAATTTATTCATGCCAGATTTCATTTATGTGTATATAATTTTACATATTATTTTAGGAACTGTCAGAATTTTAGCAGATTACCCCCAAAGTCAGTAATTCTTTTGTCATTATGTACGAGATTACTAATAAATGCCATTTCTTTCAATGGAGTATCAGTGGCTGACCACTGGAAAGTGACAATGACGCCGTTATATTAGTAGATTACCAAACAATTATGAAATTAATGATAGACCATTCTGACACTATTGTAATAGCAGACTTGAGGCCCTGATCGCCACCAGGCCAAGCTTGAACCCTGTTTGCAATTTAAATGTATATTTATAAAATAAAAGAGATACCAATTTACCTTCTGATATTCTCATAATCCAACTAGTAATTAGTGTGCTACAAATTGTGAAATAATCTAGCGAATCCTCATTTAAAAAAGTAAAGATTTGAGAACACTAATTGTGATTTGAACGAAAACATAGATTTTAAGCAGCTTCTGAAAATATTACTGTCCTTTTAACCGAGGGACTTACCAGCAGTCACCAAGTAACTTGCAAACTGCTCACGCACCGCTTAGTAAGTGCATGTCCGCAGTGAGGCAGGCAGTAGAAAACCAAATCATCCGACCATTGAGCTTAATTTAGATCCAATTTTCTTTTTATTCATGTATCTGAGACTGGTCTAAGACTGTGATATTCTCTAAATCTCGATGCTAAATAATGTTATATTATTTAAGTGAACATTCGTCCAAGAGGTTACTCCTCAAGTTCGCGTCACACCCACGCTTGCCATTGCCATAGAAGCATTGCACAACACAACTCTTGAACTGCAAAGTACAAAGGTCCAATTTGATGATCACGACGTACCATACTATGAGTAGAATGGCTCTTTATATAAAGTCGTATAACGTCGAACAATAATGGTGTCAAACCAAGTGGTGATATTAGTCATTCATAAATGAGAACAACTTTAATTTGCTAAGAGACTAAGCCAGAAATATCGACGACAAATAAATCGGTTCATTGATTTTGATCGAGTAGATATTGGATTTTAGTTTTTCGATTTTTCAGATTTTAGCTATCTTGAAAACTGTTTTTACAATTTGTTAATAATAAAAAGTTTAAAAACCGGAAACGTCCAGGGCCTTAAGTCTGATATTACAATAGTGTCAGAATGGTCTATCATTGATTTCATAATTGTTGATTTTGACAAGTTTGGTAATCTACTAATATAATGGTGTCACTATGACTTTCCAGTGGTCAGCCACTGACACTCCATTGAAATAAATGGCATTTATTGGTAATCTCGTACAGAATGACAAATGAATGGCTTACTTAGGGGGTAATCTGCAAAAAAAAAATCAGTTCCTAAAATAATATGTAAAAATATATACATATAAATGAAATCTGGCATGAAAAAAAGTTCAAATTTAGTAGTATTTTTTCGAAAACGGGTTTTATAATAATGGCAATATGACAATGCCATTATAACACAATTCTATTACGAGACCATTGAGCGACCACTGATCGACGATTATGAATTTAGCAGATTACGAACTTTTAGCAAAATGACGATGGGATCGTGTTGAAATGACGAATTTATAAAAATAGCACACTAAGGCCACTGATTGCTTTTTTTAGAGGTCTCGCCTAGGCTTTTCTATCGCTTACGGTTGTGAGTTCTACTCCTCAATGTCCCTTCCGCCGTAGCTTTTAATTCGCCTTCTCTTTCAAAGAAAAATATTCTAAACAATCATGTTTTGTGAGACGGTTTATTTTCGCGTAGGTTTCAAGGCTCAATTATTGTGACTGGTACTCTCTTATTAGAATGTACGAAGTCGAGAGGACATTATCTAATGGTTGCGCAACCCGTCAATATGTGTGCTACTATAGAGGCGTTAACAGTCATATGTCTTGGGGTTTTTCTATAGTTCGAAAGATATAAATAGCTGTAATTATTGCTTACCGCAAGAATGCTGCGATGATTAATATTATTGATCAAGGAGATCGGCTATTGTGATTTCGTTCATGATTTAATATTCCAATGTCATATTGTTAAGATGATTTTAGAAGAAAGTATAAATGCGACACTAAACTCTAAAGAGTATAAATATCATATATGTAAACCAAGGTACTTTTTTAATGTCTATGTGCAAACTATAAACATGATTTGATGCCAAATGACATTCTCTCCCAGTCTTCCGCAAAACATTATATACGCAACACAATTGTAAATATATATAAAACTAGCTTTTGCCAGCTGCTTCGCCCGCGCGGAACTTTCATCCCCTATTTAACTCCCTTAGGGGTTGAATTTCGAAAAATTCTTCCTTATTCTTTGTCTACATTATAAAGGGAACCTTCAGCTTTCTAGGTCCAAGGGTTTGGGCTGGACGTTGATGAGTCAGTCAGTCAGTCAGTCAGTAACGACTTTTCTTTTTATTTAAATAGATATTTAAGTTAGACAACTGCATTTTCATAGAATTAATAGATAGAGTTTACAATATGCTAATAGTTGTGGTGGCAGAGGCCGGTTTGTTACAGCCGGCTTTATTTGTTGTCGTTCCTGACTTTCTCATTTTATTGACCCCAGATATACAAAGTCATGGTATTCCATGTAGCCTTAATGATTCAAGTTATAAGTCAGCATTGCCATTCAACGTGGCAATGCTGCCAGCTCTTGGGCACTTTTCCGATGCGGAAGAATTTTTATGCCCAATAATCTCTTCCCTTTTTTTCCTATAAATACATAAACATAATATACAGATCAGATTGTATATTGTAATTTTGTAATTCACTTATAAGTTTGTAGTAAGGTTTTAGTATGGTGTAGTACGTCAGAAGGCTCGCCACAACGTGCGCGGCACCGGACGCCGCAGCTAAACAATTAACTTATTACCAATTCAATGAAGGGAAACAGAACCAGACCAGCGCACGCGCATCGCATCATAACATTAGCGTATTCCCCTGTTTCAGACATTAATATACATTCAATTTACTATTGTTTTTGGCTTATTACATTCTGAAGGCACATTTTAAAACCACACTCATGAATTAGGAATTAATATATTATTGCAAAGTTCCTATTATTTGCATATCAATAGAAAATACTTGGGTTGCATCGCAACAAATAGTTTCCTATGTATTAATTTGCAATACATAGAATAATTCCATTTGTATGACTTAACATGTGCAATTATATTGATTGGGTAGACACATGATTGCATTATTTATATATTGCTAATTTATTTGTTACCTACCACATAACTGTTACTAAGATATGACGTTCCTTGGATACTACTGGATTTTCCACATTTAAACAAAGTGTGGTATCACGTCTGACATAATTTAAGCGAATACATACATAATTCTACATTTTCTGAGCGCTAAACAATTTCAGTGAAACATGCTCTAGAACAGAGAAGCATGATTAAATAGGATAAATAGCATTAGGATAATCAGCCTACAATGTTTCCACTACTGGGACACAGCCCTCCCCTCTGTGAAAGCGGGTGGGCCATAATCCCACTCGGGCCCGGTGAGGGTAGGCGTATGTCTTCCAATGTCTTCAATTCTTTGGTTCTAAGATAGGCCGCCTGGTTTCCTCATAATGTTTTCCTTCACAGTTTTGAGTGAGCACTGTTGAAAATTAAATAATATACACAAAGTAGTGCTTGGTTGGGATTGAACCCACCCACTCGTAAATTGCGAGCGAAAACACTGGGTCATCACTGCTCTCCTGTTTAAATGAAAGACATAATGATCTTTTTAGAATATTTCATCATCATCATCATCAGCATTTCAACCGAAAGACGTCCACTGCTGGACATAGACCTTCCAAAGCTCCGCCTCTTCGACCGTTTCCGCGCTTCCCGCATCCAGCGGATTCCTGCGGCCTTTACAAGGTCATCGGTAGAATACTTAGGGCTCTAATAAATCTTAAAACGACTAATTTACACGTCATTGAGATATGAGGAAAAACGTGACGGCCGTGGGAAAGACATTTATCACACACGTTCACATAAAAAACAATGTTTCTCGGAACCTATTCTGCGAGAGAACAGAGAAAGTGTCGCATTATCGTACACAGCACGTGCGATATTAAAATGGTTAGTAAAAGTTGGTGAGCTTCTGTCACCGCATTGTTAAGAGGTTTCCAGTTTCCACCAATCATTATATACATATACGAGCTTCTGCCCGCGACTTTATCTGCGTGATATTTCGACTCACCGAGAGTACGCTATACAGCGCGTCACCCAGTTGTGGTCTTACTTCGGTATTACTTAGCGTTCTTTCTCTTCTTTTTGCTCCTAAGCATCGTAGAAAGATGCAAGCTTATTACCTTCCACGTGAATTGGGCTATTATTCGTAAAAATATAGATAAATGTAATATATTTCCATAAACATTGAAAACGAGGAATTGTTTTGACTCAGTAGTTTTCGTGTATTACGTATCGTACGTAAATCGAGTATTCAAATCAGACGGAAACTCAGAAATCGTGTCTGCGGTTATCGTAACGAGTGATTCACATAATAGCGATCTTTTTTATTCCTAATGCGCTTGAGCTCGAAAAAAATACCTTGTTCGTAAGTTTCCGTAGTGCTGTGTTTATGTTTCTTTGTTTATATACAACTCGATATAAATGCCATAAGTAGGTAGTTAGATTAGAAGGAAAAATTTCAATTGTAACTGTGTCAAAATATTTTAGATTCGTCAGAAGATTTAAAAAAAATTAAGTTAATTATTTTATTTCCCTCGTGTAACTTATCTAAAGATTAAAGTAATTATAAGAAAACCTTAGAATCTACTTATTTTGATATTGTCATCATTTAAAACTGCTTATTATAAGGTTATGAGAACCATTGACAAGCGGACATTTTTTCAAGGGTTAATATTGCACATAATTATAATCATTGACATACCTATAAATTTAAACTTTTAATAAAGTTGAAGAGTTCCTCTGTTATGATTGTTTGTACGCGCTAATCTGTGAAACTAAAAGTCGGATTTAAAATGAAAAGATATTTATTCAAACTAGGCTGAGAGTCAGCACTTTTTGAACGTCAAAATTACATAAGACAGTCCCCAAAATGCCGCCCTTCACCACTTCTCTAGCTTTAGCTGGGAAGAAGAAGTGGCGCAACAAACTTCCCAAAAGCACAGCTGTCTGTTAAGTTAGAAAAACGCAGTGTGATGTGAAATCGTATCTACCACATAGTAATCGTATCTCTTCAAAAGTACAACCGTTTCTATTTATAATAAATAAATGAATTAAATTAAAATTAAATGTTTTATGCGTCAGTTTACAAAAAAGGTTTTCATGTATGGAGCTTCCTTTTAAGCAAACAATGCCTGTGTTAGGAGACTCCGTTCTAAGTAAGTACAGCATAATCTTATTCTATTTACAACAAATCCGTAGGTACTTAAAATGTCAAAACCTCCCCACACTTTTTGAAAAGTTTGGTTTATAAAGCGTGTTTTTTTTAGATTTTTAAATCTATTATTTATTTAAATTTATTTTCAAGTTCTGCTAACTGCCAAAGCGTGATTTTTCAGTTTCTTTTTTGACATTTTTTTTTTGACATTGTGGAAAATTATTGAATCGTCATCGGTCCTCGATAAGTCTACAAAGTTTAAATGAAATCTGACCGTTTGAAATTGGTTTTTTTTTTTTCAGTCGGTTACAAACAAACATGCTTACAAACATACAGATGAAGCTAATAATAAAAATAAAAATAAGCGTGTTAAAAGTATGTTACTGAGAGTGGGATTCGAGGGTGAATACCTGTGCGTAGTGTGTCTGTATATGAGAGTGTCTTTGCGTATTTATAAAAAGCATAAAGCCAAGATAATTTAAGATGCTGATGACTTCACAGACTAGGTTTTTCCGCATGTCCTTATCCAATAGATATCCTCAAAGACTGCTATAAAGTTCACGATCTGTCACGGTCAGTACAACGTGGGATTACGTAGACGATTATATCATTAACATAATACTCGTCACGCTTTAGTTAAATCACAACATGCCACTGGGATTGTCTTTCTTACTGTTATGTAACTTGTGTAACTTAACTGATTCACTTCACATTTAAATTTGTCAAATAGACTTTAAGATACTACATAATTAATTAGATTTTTTTGATTTATAATTTTGTTTCGATTTTTTTTATATATAAATTGATCTCATATTGATTATTTTATTTTGCCTTGTATGATCTCACGCTTATAGCAAGGTATACTGTAAGTGTTTTGTTTTAATTGATTTCAGTTTCGCTTTTTGCTTTTTTCTTTAGTTTATGTTTTCCTGTTATGTAATAAGTACAGTACTAACATTACTATGTACCTTACTATGAAAATGTCGCAACTCCGACCCCCAAGATACAGGATACAGAATTTTCTGTGACGTTCGCAAACACTCAAACACGTGGGTTTCATATTTAGCATTCATAATTGTCTGTTTTGTTTCCCTTTTTTTTTCTCTACAATTTTTATCTGAAATAATAATGACGTTACACCGCACATTGGATAATCCTAGTACCTGTTTATTAATGAAGATCTTAAAACAAACAATAATCACGAACATACAAACTCATTTAACATTAACGCACATCAAATTACTGACGTCATCAACCACAGTGAAGACTGGTTTATGACAAAGTAAATACCTACACACAGTAGACAACTGAGATGGTGGTCTTATAATAAAATCATTATTCACAATTATTCAAATAAAAGTATCATCATCATCATCGTTTCAGTCGAAAGACGTCCACTGCTGGACATAGGCCTCCCCTAAAAGGAGGGTTTTGCCAGAATCGCCACGCTTGGCATACGGGTTGGCAATCGCAGTTTGATGGTAAAATGCATACAGAATGTTGCCCATTCTCTAGTAAGTCCGTTAGTCGCCTTCTACGACACCCACGGGAAGAAATGTGATGGCGCTATTCTTTTACGTCCGGCACCACACGGAATAAAAGTATCTAAGGATCGTATGGCAGGTAGGGTGGAGTTTCTGCCAACGTCTAGGCATCGCCAGTGGTTTCACCCGCGTGGCGGATGCAAATTCTCCCACAGCAACATACTACCGAGATAAAAGTATCCTATAAGTTAATCCAGGCTATAAACGATATGTGTGCCAAATTTCATCGTAATCCGTTCAGCCGTTGTTGCGTGGTTGAGTAACAAACATACATCTAAACATCCGAACATACAAACTTTCACATTTTCATTTTTCACATAGATTTCATTTATTCTGGCTAGTGGTTGATGCCATGCATGTTAAGTGTTCTACCATTTTCTGCTTTCTACAGACATTAACCCTAGGTTTTACCAGAGCCGACTTTCAGACGTTTTACGTGACTCCAACGTTCTGCCATTATAATTATTTGTCCATCATTACTGGTTGATCATCAGGTCCCGGTCGACTATAATGAAACATGTTAGCCAAACCAAAGCAGTTAGATCAACAATAACATTCTCAATTCTCATAGGTTTTTCATAAAGATATAGAGATCTACGTTTTTGGAATGGGCACCTAGCTTCAACTTCGATTTTTGTTTGACAATTCAAAAGTGCCTGTGAAAGGCTTAATTGAAATAAATGCTTTGAGTTTGAGTTTGAGTTAAAAAATGACCAACGGCGCCTTTTGACGGAGGTCCAAATTTTCTATACATTTAGAATTGCTGAAAATTCAGTTTCGTTCTAAATAAACAATCTGAAAAAATAAGGTAAAGGTACCTATTTCCCATCCCAGATCATATTTTTCACCCTGATAGTCCCTGCGAGTCTAATTTCGTAAAAATATCGACAGTGTTAGTTCTGAAGCTCGGTCGTAAACCGGCCCTGACAAGATTACACGCATATATTTAGTCAAACCTGATAATAATGCGTAACCGCGTGCAGTTAACGCCAAATAATGTCGAAACACGTAAAGGCCGACCCTTCTTTAAGGAAAATGTGCAAGTAGTGCATAATTTGTAAAGAGGAGACATTTCCTGGTACCGGGTGTTTCACCGTAAATACGCATTTATGGACGATTGCAATTAGAGAAATGTGACGCGACGAGGGAAATATAATGACAGACACGTATCAACGAGACCACGTATTTCTGTTTATGTATAAAATGACACGTGAAGTTAAATTGAACCTAAATAAATCAATAGAATCAGCTGATTCATCTATATTGGTAGGCGTAGGCAAGTAGGCTACGTGAGTTGAATCTTTGCTCATCACAATCAAAATTACAGAGTGTTTATTTATACATAACTAGCTTTTGCCAGCGGCTTCGCCCGCGCGGAACTTTCATCCCCTATTTAACTCCTTTAGGGGTTGAATTTCGAAAAATCCTTCCTTATTCCTTGTCTACATTATAAAGGGAACCTCTGAGCAAAATTTCAGCTTCCTAGGTCCAAGGGTTTAGGCTGGGCGTTGATGAGTCAGTCAATCAGTCAGTCAGTCAGGACTTGTCTTTTTATTTATATAGATAGATAGATTGCGCAGATTTACGCGGGTAACACCCGCAGTGTTACCCGCGTAAGTCTGCGCATAAGTCTCAACCCCGTGGGAATATCGGGATATTAAGTATCCTATGTCCTAGTTCAGGTCATGGTCGACCCAAATTCGTTCTGAAGCATAACAAACAACCATACAAAAAAAACTACTATAGATCATCATCATCATTTCCGCCGAAAGAAGTCCACTTCTGGACAAAGGCCTCCGCCAAGTTCCGCCACTTCGAACGGTTCTGAGCTTCCCGCATCCAGCGGAAGACTACTATAGATATACTAATAATAAATGAACAGTTTGCCGTCACTAAAATTAAGCATCAACGTACATATTCATTCCCAGTGTCTACGTCAGTTATGCCTGCCGCCATACTTACTTACGTTCCTACCTACTTACGTACCTACCTACTTTTGAAGCTAGGAGTGTCGTTGAGCTGTTGCACCTAGACCAAAACATAGTAAACTGGAAGGTTAATAGTAGGCGACTTGCGCCGGTTATGTGCACTCCATGCAAATTAACCCTATCGCCGCTTAGTGGACCACTACAAAATGCTAATATGGCGGCACTATAACCACGCGCAGCTTGCAACTTTATGCGATACTGACACGTGAAATATTTTGTCATTTACTTCATTTTGTATTCGAACGCATAAAACTTCAGACGTATGTTTTGTTTATATTTTCAGATCAAAGATCCCACGATAAAAATTCAAACGAATCATCTTAAATTTTTATTATCTTCGATTTTGTATCTAAACACAACTCATGAGGTAGGTACGTCGGGTAATTTAAAATGTACAAAGCTCTGTTTGTGAAGCTATGATCAAAAGGAACGAATCAACGATGGTTGTATATTAAATGCGCATTAACAAACCCGTAGCGAATGTCTGTCCTTATGTAAAGAAGAAAAATGTGAATTATTTAATGTTGTCAATTTCCGGACGGGCCGCATTTGGAGCAAGCGATACTAACATATAACTGCTACCGATATTTCCCGCTGTTCAAGTATTCGTATAGTGTAAAAAGCTTTGCAATTTGTGAATTAAGTGCACCGGCCATTTAAAGCGGCTATAAATATTTATACTTTCCCGTTAATGGATAAATTAAACAATTCGGGATGCAGTATTTCGGCTTAATTACATTATCGACTTTAGGAGAACAGTTTTTAATGGAAATACGGTGTATTCTAAGACATTCCATAGGCTGAAAATGGTTGTGCATTGATCCGTCCGTGACTGCTGTATAAAATATATCAGTTGGCAGACTGTCACCTAAATTCGCGGAGGTGTCAGCACCAAAGGGTCGGCTGATTCACTGCACTGAATATTTATAATGAGAGTCACGTGCATTTATTTTAGCCAATATATGTCGCACATTATTAGGACGCTTAACGGCACTACACTTTCTTGTCGACAAACGGCAATAATCGTAAACTTTGCTGGTAGCAATCGTTTCAGAGGCTCTTAAATGCTATATTGCTCACATAAGCACCTGTTTCACGTTTTAGTATGTATATTAATTGGCAAGAGGTGCTGAAACGTAATTACAATTCATACGTGCGTAAATTGGCGTAGAATCTATTACTAACTCCGAAGGAAATTAAATTAACTTTATTTCATGATGATTTTTTCATTCTTGGCGAACGGGTTTCAAATTCTCATTTTAAAACCAATGTCACAGCCGTAACTCTTTTGCTAAGGTGTAATTAATTACTTCAAGACAATGATTATTCTTGGTCGACACTAATTACTTTACATAGCTGTTAAACTCAACACTTTACGTACTATATTCATTATTTCCCTGTACGTATTTTATGCATCAGCGATTCTCTAAACAAAGGTGTACAAAACGTAACTTTCATATTTACCATGCATTGTTCTTATGTGGGAAGCAGAGACAATATTGTGTGTTTTATTATTTTGTGCTATGTTGAAGTCATCCGCAAGTCTGCCTATTTGTCCACTGATTTAATTATGAAACCCTATATAGGTAAGACCGAAACGAACGAAAAAATCTCTCCCAAGTCGGGCTGCAATATCTGTTCATCATCTATTCTACGTTCTTAGATCATCGTAATTATACTTCGTATAATAATAATAATAATCTTTAGAATATTTTTGGGTACATACTTGCAATGCATAATTCGCACAATAAATAGATACACTCCAAAAATAAGCATAATATCAAAAGCATCAACAATATCGAAAGAGTCGCGATAAAAAGTCGCATCAACAAAACAAAAAAGTTTATTGAGGTGAAGTTTTAATTGACAAGTTTGATGCACAGTGTTCTACGGTAGCTGCTTCGACTTATCTACTTATGTTACGTAAGTAGTAAAGTTCTGCTAACGTATGTTGGAAATTCCGGGAGCATCATTATTAATTACTGATGTAAGCCTTTTAAATGTTCGAGTGTAAGGTTTCCTAGTTCTTTGTTTTGAATATGAAGTGGTCTGTCTATGCATTTATTCTTGACTGATAACGACTTAACTCCATAACTACGAAGTAATTGACACTTGAATTCATTGTAGCGAAAATGCGCAGTTTTCAGAATATGATTGTGTATATTAACAACTATTGTGTACTACCCATATTTGCAAAATAAAATCCTATTCTATTCTATTCTATTCTATTCTATGATAGTAGGTTTAGATAAAGAGCGATCAGAGTATACTATGCTGCATGTTGAAGTTTCCGTCATACGAAATACGTTGCACCTTTGTTTAAAATATCATCGAAAAATCGCCAAAACCAGTTTCTCATAAGTCCTGTTACAAATCTTTTCGAACTTACTAAAATAACAACCTTTGTGGATGTTATTGCAGCGATCGTAAGACCGGTTCCGTAAGGAACTATACATTTATTATTGCAGAAAGGTAGATATTTTATTTACTTCCAACAATGTATAAAGTCTAACAAATATCACTAAAAAGAGGTAAATGTGTTTATTGTTCTTGGTATTAGCTAGTTGATTAGAATTCATGTTTCTCAAAATCGATTACTTATTAGCGGTTTTTCCTCTTACTCTTGCTAGACAACAGTTTCTGATTCTGCTATCTTACAGATTTCCCTAATTATGTTATGTACAAAAATCCTTTGTATATTGTGTACAAAAATCAAATCAAATGAAATTTAATCGTACCTTTACCGATTAGAACCAGCCTTCCTAAATTACACAGACATAAAGACAAACCTACCTACTTACGTTTATATTATTATACTCGTGGATAAATTCGTCTTTGACGTTGGTTTTGCCAAGAATGTTAATGAATATAGCCAAACTACTAAACCTACTTGTAATTTGAATATCTCTTGTACAGAGGCCAGCACATCAAGCTACCCCAATCTGTCAAATTTCTTTGATAGAGTTTCAACTTCATGGCAAAGGAATAAGGTTTCTGTTCAATTGGGAAAATTTGACAGTTTGGGATAGCTTGACCTGCTGTCGACTGTACATATTAATTTAAAATTAGTTACCGAAACACTTACATTATAGGGGTTACCTTGGTTGGTGTTAAGATAAATTTGCAACATCCTTGTTAAATACGTACGCTGCGGTACAGTCCCTGCTTTGTATCGATAGTTACGTTGGTACTGATTCATGCCGTGCTTTATAATGGTTCACCTCAGAGAAACCATTAGGTGCAGGAGAAAACTCGAACCAAGGCTGGCAACATGACGACACACTTTAATTATGTCTAGCCAGATAGAAATTGAGACAAAAAGCTTTCGTGCCGCTGCCGAGACTCACGATAGGATCCAAAGTGTGACTCAACGTTAATGACGTACTCAGAGATTAGAAATGTTGATTGAAATTCAATTATGTAGGGATTTGGTAAAAAAATAACATCAACAAATTAAAATACAGATTTATATTATGTCAGAAGTCAAAGTAGTTCGATCACCTTCAAATTAAGGTCTGGTCTATTGTAGTTCTGTAAATCTAGGCAGTAACTATTTATCAATAGTTACGTTGCCTAAGGCAGTAAAGAGATTTACACCAATAAGTCGTAAAAAACTCGTAAAGATCTATGAGACTGCAACTTGTCATTGCATTGCTTATAAACATTTCACTTTCGTGTTTTCTTACTTACAACAGTGCTTCAGCACTAATAAGACTTTAAACTGAGTTTAAAAAACTTTAGTCACTCTGTAATTAATTTACTTATAAGTACATTTTAAAAATCAAGTCAAAATATTTTATTTCACATAAACCTGCATGGACACTTAAGAAACGTTAGAGGCTAGGTGCACGGTTCCAAATTGTCGGTTCCTATGGAGAAGAGCCGGCAAGAAACTCCAT
The DNA here is from genome assembly GCA_949987655.1 of Polymixis flavicincta. Taxonomy (NCBI): domain Eukaryota; kingdom Metazoa; phylum Arthropoda; class Insecta; order Lepidoptera; family Noctuidae; genus Polymixis; species Polymixis flavicincta. The sequence goes on along the minus strand of OX465191.1, from coordinate 11,735,105 downwards.
GGTTACATGGTTGGTACCGGTTTAAAAATAAAATTGGGTTTTACAATATTTTCAAATTATAGTAATAATAGGTATGGGAGGACAGTGCATGTCTGTCTACAAGTACCAGAAACTTAGAGGAATGAAAATACAGAATAGAAAATCGTCTACAAATCTAGTCTGTAAGGCCTACAACGTTCTCTCATTCACAATATGTAAAAGAATCTACATAAATAAAATGAACCTATTTGAACCAAGTGAAATGTACTTATAAGTAAAATAATTATATAGCCAAAGTATTTATGTTTAATTTAGTAAAAACGATATTTGTGAAATAGGAAATAATCCAAAATGAATCACGTATTAACTAAGGACAAAATGAAAATACAGTTAAGCAGTTAAGGGCCCAAATTAGACCCCTGCAGAACACCTTCGCAAAAGAAACGTGAAATTTTTTAATAATCATTGATGTGTAATTTAAAGCTGATATTTTGTGTACCCTAATTCATATTTAACTCTATTAAAACCAAACTGATTTTTTTGTTTCCCAACAAAATGTGTAACGGAAAACCAAAGCAACACTATCATATGCACATTTTCCAACTATCTAATCTATAACTATTGCAATTATGCAGCGATAACATCGTAGTTACTTTCATTTCCTATATTTCACGTCTATTGTATTTTGAACAATAACTGAAATATACCATATGAACAAATAATTTATATACGCGTGTTGTTTATAAACATAATTATGTTAAAATGTTATGCATATTTACTGATGTACTGCACATTTCTGTTTATACATGCAATTGTGGTATTCAGGTTAAAAGGATGATAACGAATGTCTTTAGCCTTTTAATCTTCATTGTGAAGTGATAAGTCATCGTTTACCGAGATGCAATTAAGATCAGGCTCTAGAGATTACAACCATCATGTCACTATGTCAGCATCATAACAAGTTTACATTGCTGTGTTTCGAAATTATTTATCTGGCAAACGTATTACTGTCCGAATTCATAGTGCTAGTATGTATTAGCTATAAATAAATCTTTGCCTTATAAAAGTGTATGACAAAATGGATATATTTAATTTTTTACTAATAAAATCCTTTAGAGCTTCTCATCTAAATTGGATATGGTCGCTACTGTTGCTGAAAACTGTTTTTCTATTGCTTTATTGATGATGGAAGTAGTGTCCTCACTGTGTGTGTTCCTTACTCTTCTATTATATTATTAACAGATGGTCCTCCTTTCTGAATTTTTAGTTATTTTAATAAGCTAAGCCGCAACTCAATGTCAATCACAGGGTTATCTGATTTTATCTGATGAATAGGTAATATGTCCGGTGCGATTAACGGTTACATTACCTATATTTAACTTGTTATCGATTAGGGAACATCACAATCTTGGATAGGAAGCAAGATATGACAAGCATTATGCCAAGTTCATTGAAATCCGGTGATACGACTAAGTTATTATGTAATTCTGAAAATGAGTTCATTAAGATCTTTAATGTTTTAGAGCTTCACCTTCCTTCAATATTCGTTAACTTTGTCCTATTAACTACGTACCGTGTGGTGCCGGATGTCAAAGAATAGCACCATCCAATTTCTTCCCGTTGGTGTCGTAGAAGGCGACTAAGAGACTTACTTGAGAATGGGCAGCAGCATTCTCTATGCATTTTATCACCTTACTGCGATCGCCAACGCGATTATGGCAAAACCCCCCTTTTGGGGGAGGCCTATGTCCAGCAGTGGACGACTTTCGGCTGAAATAATGATGATGATGTCCTTTTTAGAATAATATCAATATTGCGAAATACGTACACAATTGCATTATTATAAAAATGTGAATGCCATTTTGCATAATTTAACAATTTTATAAATTTATTTCATTTGAAAAAAAAAGATACTCTAGGTAAAATATGAGGGAAATCCACAGGAATTTATGAAAAAACACCGAAGTGTTTGTTCTTAGAATACGACGACGATACTCGTACGAGTACGTTTATTTACGTTTCGTTGATGTTAGCGGTTCCAACATCAAAAACAGCAGTTGCTTAGATAGATATAAAATAAAGTTAACAGTTAGGCACCTTCTTTACATATAAAACAGTTTCGTGACTGACAGACAAAACAAAGCTTACACAGAATACTAATATGAATTTGGAACATACGAGTATATTCCTTGATGTAGAAGTGAAAAATAAGAAAGGTTTTCGAAAGTCGACTCACGAACTACTCAAACGGGGGATTAAAGTTTGTATGCATACGATGGCGCGGGACTTCTTGCTCGCATCAATGGACACCCCTAAGGAAACGTGGACAAAATAATGTAAGCAATGCGGATATTAATTATAGAGTCAAATTGGCACAGTTCTTTGTGACAACCCGCCGAAAAAGACGTAATTATGCATGAGATGGAGCAGCTTTGATTTGTCTGTCCATACTTCATACATAAACATTTATAGACTGGTACGTAGACTTGCTACGTGGAACTTAAATAAGAAGTTGTAAGAAGCTATCGTATATAGTATTTCGAACTATATTTGCTGTTGGTTAGGCATTCGGAGGCCATGACATTTATATTTGGTGACAATGGCTTGAATTACATTGCGAATTGGATACAAATTCTTAGTATTGATTACATTGCTTTCATATATGTGCGTATATACTGATAGATTATCAAAAGCATTCAATTTTGACAAATAGAGTGAAAGGTTATGAGATACTTGTTGTAATGCTTTCGTTCAAAAGAATAAACAAATCTTTCACTCTGGTTGTAATGTTAATTACATTATAATGCATGCAATAATTATCCATATTATCTATCCTTCTTATATAGAGTGTCGATAGCAGGCCAGGGTCGGGGATTTGTTCGGTAGAGTTACCGTGGCCCTGGTACAGGCAACTGAAGAAACACGGGTGGGTTATAGTCGGTAAAAGTCTGACATGCCCTCCCGTTCCGCCTAGAGTGTGAGAAATCAAGTCAGTGAGAATTATCTCCCACCCAAAAAAAGGGTGTTGATAGCAATCTATACGTATACAGTCGGTCCAGAATTAGCTACGAGCTTCGAACTTTCAGCACCTTTGTTATAATAAATAAAGAGTCCTACCTAAATAAGTAGTAACAGGTGTCAACAAACGAACAACCATGCACTGCGCTTGTCGTGCTATTGAAAGCGAACACTGAACAACTACCTCAATAAACCGTAGACAGTTTAATGCTCGCTGCTTGCTATGACTACTATCAATTTTCACCACTTAATTTTATTACACTTCTAGGTATAAAACCTTTTCTATACTAATATTATAAAGAAGAAAGATTTGATTGTTTCTTTGATCCGAAACTACTGAACCGATTTGAAAAATTCTTTCACTGTTGGGAAGCTACACTATCCCCGGGTGACATAGGCTATATTTTATCCCCGTATTCCCACGGGAACGGGAACTACGCGGGTGAAACCGCGGAGCGCTGCTATTATTTTATAAAATTATGGGTTATTCCATATAGCATTTTGTTTTTTTTTTAATTTAATAATCTGTTATGATCATCTTATTATGTCAGAAATCTCAAGCTTGATTTATTTGTATATTTCAAAATTAATGACGTCCTAACGATATTGCATAACAACTGTTTAAAATTTTTGCTACCGGGTGCAGTTTTGTCATATAGATGCTAGCTACTGTGCATTATATACACGTGTAAAGATAAATACGCACTTGGCGCGATAGGCCGTTGAAAAGATTAAGATATTGTACGAGTAATCTTTCAAGTTAAAAGATAACTTAGTGTAGATTCTATAAATAAATATTTACTTTTCCTTAACAGATAATTTAAATAGGAAGTATTCTAACCGGGACTGGCTCGGTGCCGTCCTAGAAAGGTTAACACCCTCACTTGATCAATTTTTACTTTTTAATAGAATCTAAGAGATTTCACAATTCTCTATCTTTCTGTCTAACAAATATTTTTACAAAACAAAAAGTTCCCCCGATATGAAAAGTTTGTAGGCCGATATGTAACATAATTTTGGATGATTCCATCACTTGAGAGCGTCTAAATCTTAACCCACACTTCTTAGCTAAATGTACTTTAAAATACTTTAACTGCCGGATGGTATGATTATCATCTAGTATCAATTGATGTGTCCTACAATCAGTAACGTATCACAGTTTTTAAGAAATAACTATTCGCGCGTTTTTTACCATTTTTATGGCTTAACGCCTTTCTAGTTACAGGACGGCAGCTCGTTGGTCTCGTGCCTGCCAGTTAAGCACGAGCCCTTGGGTTCGATTTCCAGTTCGGGCAAAGTGTTATCGGGCTTATCTACCTGAAATTTACCAGTAGCAGCAAGGATTCTGGACTTTTGTGCCGGAATTATGTCAATAGGCTCGCCCTCTATTACATAGGATAAACATAATTGGTGAAATGTGGATATAGGTACACCTCTACCCAAATTTTCGGGTAAACAAGGCGTGTTGTTATGTGTATTCTAGGCAGAATCGGAGTCCCTTTTGTAGCCCTAATGAAGTCAATTAACCAGTCATGGAATAAAGACAATGTAGTAAGTTAACTAATACAGGAAAAGTCACTGACGTCGCACCTTAACATAGTCATTCATCATTCTCACGCCAGCAAATATTAAATCTATAAAACCGAACATTCATTGATCGTTATGCAACACTTGATCTTAACAGGTGACGTTCTGTAGTTACTGGCCATGGGAAAAAAGCGTAAGTTTATGTGTGGAGGTATGTAAACATTCATTTTTATATGCTGATGGACAAGTAGAAATAAATACGTTGATTGAAATATGAATTGCTATCCTAGACACAGTGATACAGTTAGAATAAATAGTCGATAAAATGATAATAAATGGACAAAATTGTAAAACAAGATGTACGATACAGATAACAATGATAACATTGACAATGACATTAGCTAAGTCAAGTGTATTATAAAATATAACGAAGTTAATGTTAGAAACAACGATGGTGAATCGTTGACATATAATATCTACTTATCTATATAATCTGAATCTCGGGAACGGCTCCAACGATTTTCATGAAATTTAGTATACAGGGGTTTTTGGGGGCGATAAATCGATCTAGCTAGGTTTCATTTTTATAAAACGTGAAACAAAAAAAAAACCGATCCTAATCTGAATCTCGGAAACGGCTCCAACGATTTTTATGAAATTTAGTATGCAGGGGGTTTCGGGGGCGATAAATCGATCTAGTTAGGTTTCATTTTTAGAAAACGTCAAACAAAAAAGAAACCGAGCAACGCTTGGTCATCCAGATATTATTATATAATATATAGCACAAACTTTACCCTCTTTTTACGACATTACGCAAACGGAAGAGTATGAAATTTGGCACAGTTGTAAGTATTTATGGGGAAGGACTGTAGAAAGCTACCTAATGTTTTTGATTTAAATAAATTTTGGTTGAATATCGACGAGTGGCCGACCACTAGTATTTTCAAATATCTCTGCTGAAATCTAAAAAAATATATTATTTGCATTCCATAAGACTTTTCAATAAAGCTATTGATGTAGATACTCATTATTTTCGCACACTTCATTAACTGATATTAAAAACCTATCGACAAAATAATCTGAAACAAAGAGTGTAGCAACAAAGAAAGCAGTTTAATCTTTCATCCAATTCTTATCGGTGTATCACATAAATTAACAATGTTATATGAATTCTCGAATGTCGTGATGGCCCAGTGGATATTAGTTAAATGTTTTGTTACAATTATCATAAACATATCCTAAAATGTTCATGTAACGAATTGGATTAGGACAAAGTTGTTAGTAGCGTATAGAGTTCGCGTTGCTTGATTACTCACTATCAGATTGTTTCTTTTTAGAATAGCGTTCTTAGAAACTATTACTATTAATAGTTAGCCCCTATAAAGGTTGCTTTCCTTGCACGTGTAGAATTGAACAGGAAAAGTTACTCATAAAGAGAAACATTGAAGTTTTTTGTTAGGTAGTTGCCAACTTCTGCATAAGAAACCACGCATTGACACTTGACACCAATTTGAAATCGACTTTTCCTAAGTGCAGAAATGAGGAAAACACTTTAATGTTATTGGGAAGATAGTGTTTTTAAAGAAAACCATCATCGCGGTTCAACAGTTAAAATATGGATAAAGTATATGACATTGGCACAGTTGCAGTTTCAGTGCATGGATAAACTCACCATCATCAATTAATTAAACTTGTTGTCTCCCATATTCATTGACTACGGCCCTTTTTAATTTTGCGTTTATAAATGATCAAATAGGTCATTAATTTTAAATACGTAATAGATGTTTAACTACATAACTCCATATCAATGGGGTCAATTTATTTTAGATAGTTTTTGTGATTGATTTGTTTAAATATGGATCAATTGATATCACCGCCACCCACTACTACCTACCAACGTAACGTCTCATAGACACAGGTTTATAAAAACGCATAGAGAGCAAGTGGAATGTTCCACAAACAGCTCGACAAGGTTACCATCACAAAATTGAGTTAAAAGTTAAATTAAAATAGCTTCGCTCCGATCAATATTTGTTATTTCCGATTAGGTAACTGTCCCAGTTCCGGATCGCCTCTCACACTGCTGAACCAGTTCTTAACAAATGCTTTTAGTATTACGCGAGACACTTCTCGCTAGACAAATCAAACAAAAAAAAACAATACCTACTATAAAAAATTGTTGTTATAGAGTTGCTGCGTACTTAGATGAGCTAAGTACCCGCTAAATAATCCGAGTAATAAGAATGTTTGACTCATAAATATCTTGCATCATGCAATGTTTTATTGTCTTTGTAAGTCAATTTCCTCTGAATCTAGTTCAAAACTTCTAAGTCCTCCGTTTTATATCTTCCTCTTGATCTTATCAACTCCAAGTTTTCCCTTTCCATACATACCAATCGATCGTCATCTCAGTAATTCACCCCTTTAGGTATTGACATATATCATCTTTCACACAATTTGTTTCTTCGGTTTTCCCCCAATTCTTGTACCCCGTTTGTGAAGCTACATAATAGTGACATTTCGCGAAAAAAAAACAAATGCTGTTCGCCGAAAAATAAACGAATTAGAATTTCGCAACTCGTAATCTAGTAGCATTGCGAATCACGTTGACATTTCTCCACATATTTTCCGGGTGACGGTTAACTGTGCTAATGGCATACTGAAAGAAAGATATTACGAAACTGTGATGTGATGCTTAGGTAAATGAAGTGCCGACGTGATCTGCACGCTAAGGTGGTGGTGATGAGTATGTTACGTATTCTGTTCGTACATTCAGATTCTAAGTAACAGAAAAGCTATATATTATGTATAATGTCTGCTACTGTAAGGTTTAAATGCACGTGAAGTGACAAACATTTTGGGGTACAGCCTTATGTAAATTTAAAAAGTGCTGATTCTCAGCCTAATTTGAAGAAATGACTTTTGATTTTGAATGATCATTGATCGTCACGCCAATTACTTATGAAGTTTTATCTTTTTCTAATTCCAATATTTTTATTTATGTGGGTTTATTTCCAATTTAACAGTGTAAACCATGACGTTGTTACATTTACACTACAAAAAATTTAATGTATCTATTTTAAACTGTTGTCGCAGTCTGATGCTAAACACAGGCTTCTTCCAAGTTGCGCCGCATCACCCGGTACTCTGCCATCCATGACGAAACTATTTGTCTCGTAAGTAACTTCTCCGATTTTCAAGGACTCGTCAGCTCCATCTTCCATCGTCCCTTGCTCCAAAAACATTTCCAGTTTATGTTATGTTCGGTTACATGCCAGTAATGCTATATCGTGAATCACTTCATAGATTTTGATGCGGTCGTCACCGATTCATTGAACAGTCTATATACAAAACGTGTGTGGCATGTAACAAAAAGGGAACGACAGAAAGAAAGATGTCACTGTCGTCGTGCACATCACTTGTTTCAACTTATGTGTGTAAACCTTTGTATGTGTAAACACATTAAATCCCAACAATTCATCTTGTTTCCTTTAGGTATTGTCTTCGAGCAGCTTTGCATATTTATAAGTCTGCTCGGCTTTTGTGCGCGTGAGCACCACGTAGGTAAATTTTTATTGCAGCCTTGTTTGTCAGTTGTCACATGGCAATAAAGCGACAGTCAATTGTTAGGTCAATATTGTTATCGAGTACGGCTTTAAGTGCTCTATTTATTTCATGCTTTATATTAATTGATCTATTAGCAGCATCTGCAGATCTGTATCTAAGTACCTACTTCAACAATTACACAATACAATTCCCTAAGCTTACCGTAGTACCGCCCATTGTTCGAAGCCAGGCATTCGATCCCGTGCATCATTCAAGGTCATTATAAGCTACACGGAATAGAGTAGAGTACACTATACATTCATGTATTTCAAGGTTAGAGTGGGCGGAGGTGGCGCAATTCGTACTCAAATACGAAAAGTTGGCGGTCGGCGTGCGCGCAGCTCTACTAACGACTTATGTTCCCACTGATTGTGCGAGCTTGCGGTCAGGAAACATTGACTATAAAGTACGTTATGTACTAAATAAATGTTTAATGGGCAATTGAATGAACAAGTTCAATTAATGAGTATTTATTTTTCTTATTTTCAGTCCGTAAGATTTGTATCTGTATATTCTTTCTGGTTGTTCTTACTCTGTCTGAAATTGGCACCTCTATTTAGTTGCGCTATAAAATTTCCGATTTGTTACCACTTGAAATGATATGACCTCAGGGTCACGGCTTCTAGCATTCAAAAATCTTGTTGACCGTCACGCTTATCACACCTACCTGTTGTAATTATTATGATTATGTCTGTAAAATTCTACGATACCATTTTAATTTAATACCTGCAGGCTTAGCACGAGCACCGATTTGTCGACGGAAGAATAGACATGACTATTAACTAAATCATGTACAATAGGAGCTATGTTTTTCTATTAATTATCACAGTTATGCGTTCTAAACGAATCATGATTTTTTAGATAATCGTAGTATATACTTTATGGCCGACGAGTAGAAAGTTTATTGTCAGTGTGATTTTGACAGTTTGGGAAGAAATATTCTTCTGAAATAGTCTACATTTTTAAGGACAAAATGACAGATTGTAGAAGGATGTCTACGGTGCGATGCTAAAAATGGGGGAACGAAATGTCACTTTGTGTTGAAAAAGCACTGTCTATTCTTCGTAGAAATACAAAGCGTCATGCTAAGCCTGCTGCTGTTATTCATTTATTATTGTCCACGTAAACTGATCAGTAATCAGGTTTAATAGGATTAAATCCTTTCCTGTCGAAGGTATTATGCATAGGTACTATTGCGTATTATTACAATTCACATTTACCTAAGCATTTTATATAGTTTTCTTTCTTTCGTTAAGGTTTCTGGCTCTAGTGTATACATATATAATATTAAATGAATGCAAATGATAGTTAGACGCCGATACTTATATCACAAGATATTATCTTAGCTTAGGTTATCAACTATAACATGTAAAATAATGTTACTATCTTTTAGCCTATTTTTTTGTAAACCTGTTTCTTTATACTAAGTTTAAAGGTACAAATAAACATTATTTGTTATTTCTGAATTGAATTAGTAAATCCAACCTACTTCACTTAAGTTGTTAAGTTCTTTTTCGAGAATAAGAAACTAATTTGACATCCAAACATGGGTGGTTGTGATTGATGCATATCTTTCGAGACAAACGAATCTGTCTCGGGCAGCGGATCACCGGATCGATGGAAAGCGTCTGTCAGGACTGCGCAAAAGGCATGTCGAGGTCAGTCGCTTTTTCGTCTCGTCTTTCTTATAGGCCTAGGTTCGTTCGCGATGTTTTTGACCCACCACCGACCATTGTTGCAATAAAAATGCAACCTACAATTTGTAGAGCCTTGGAGTTTAAAGTTTTCGGTGAATTTATTATAACGACATAGGAAGAAAATCTTTGTTCTTAGCCCGTATCATATTTTAAATAATTATGATTTTTCTCTGTAATGAGGAGTTTGGCACACTACACGTTATCTATTCTGACTTTCTGACATGCCTACATATTTAATGAATTTTCGAGAAGTGTAAATGAACTACCATTTTCCTTATTACGTCTTCCTTCTTCCTAGAATGCATTAAGCTATGCATGCACTACAAGCGTAGTAGGTACGTACTCAACAAAATGAACACCGACATTCATTCACATTACTTAGGTACATAAATTTATGCAAATGCAGACGGGACTTTTTATATTTTGGTAATTTCACGGTATTTTTAAAGGTTGAAAGGTTTCATTTGTATCTATTATATTTTGCAATGTTTTTTATCCGTTGTCTTTACAATGAGACACCTATATAACCTTTTTTTTTTCTTTCTTTTGACATCACCGTCATGGTTGCACGCTTTATCGTGTGAAATCGGCATTGCACGAATCGACATGAAAAGCGAAAAAAAAAATTGCCAGGACACTCCGGCGCCGATGAGTCAGGAACACCCGGACGCAAGAAAAACTTGAAATAATTTCATGTCAATATTAACTTTGGTTGTAAGCCCAAAAGAAAAGAAGTAGGTGCAAGCCTGAACGTCTGTTTACACTTCATTTTATCAAAATTACCGATATTTTTTTCTAAATACCTAAGAGTTTTTGTCAACAAACAGAATCTAAATATCAAATCTTAACGAGGTTCTATAGACCTACAACCGTTTACAAAAAAAAAAGTTGATATTGGCAACGACATTGACCTTTCAGATGTTGCTATATTTACGTAATAGGCTTCAAAATAATATCCGATGACCAAGCATAATCTAAAAAATTGTCAAGAGTAAAAAACATAAAAAAAAATGTTACAAATTCTAATTAGCTGCTAAAGCGCCATTTCGACTAACTTAGCATTAAGTGAGATGAAATAAAAAATGAATGTAAGTTGCAATTCATATTGACAGCGTAATTGAATCATTCACGTGATTTATTGCACAACTTATACTTAGCTATTTCTACTTAACATGAATTTGATACGAGTAATAAGACTGTTTTTAGCTTTTTAGATAAACTTTTCAATCGGTTCAATCAATCAACCCTACCCATCATTACCCTATCTTAATTTCGTTTCTAAAAAGGTAATTGACTCTATCAATGATGAATTTACATCGATACCTACGTGTTAGGTGATCACGTTCAATATTACGAAAATTGTATAGATCAGTGAACTGTGAATTACATATTGGAATCATAGGCGTGACGGTGATGCAAGATTACGCAAAAATATTACGAGATAGGAGGACCCGAAAGAAATTATAGCTGATGAATATACCTAAGGCGACCCTTCTCTCTTATTGTGTTAACAATAACAGCACGTCTTCATATGTGACTGCAATAACGCATAACAAGGCTGTTAAGTCACCCAAAGGGCAACGGAGAGGGCTATGCTTGGAGTTTCCCTACGCGATCGAATCAAAAATGAAGAGATCCGTAGGAGAACCAAGGTAACCGACATAGTCCAAAGAATTGCTAAACATATTGCTCGCAGAACAGATGGCCGATGGGGACCGAAAGGTTCTGGAGTGGTGACCGCGTAACTATTGGACGACGTAGCGTTAGAAAGCCTCCCACAAGGTGGACCGATGATCTATTGAAGGCTGCAGGAATCCGCTGAATGCGAGAAGCACAGAACCGGTCGTAAAGCGGTGATTGGGAGAGGCCTAGGTCCAGCAGTGGACGTCTTTCGGCTGAAATGATGATGATGAACAGGCACGACCGTTCACAAAACCTACGAAAACAATACAAATTCAACGGTTAAGTTTACAAATAGAGTGACGTAATAATATTTTGACATGTTGGCATTGCGTCTGCTAGCATTGCAGAAGATAATATTAACTTGCATACAACTATCATAATTGTAGCCGTTTCGTCAGACAGGACGCCCAGCTTAGCGGCACGGTGTGAATTTGCATCATCTGTTTATGTTCAGCCTTCAACCTGACCAAGGTTGAGATGGGTAAGGGGGCTAGTGGCTAGTTGGTTGTTACAACATTAGGTATAGATTTTGGGAAGCTATTAAAACGAATTACGCATATCACATATTGTTTCAATGCAGGCGCCGGCCGTAACCTATTTGTCCGAAGGATCTTTAAAACGTATAGCATAGTATAATATTAGGTATACCTACTATACGTAGAGCTTCGAAGCACATTTTCATGATACAATACAGTTTTTTAGGTACAGTAAAAGCTAGTTCAAAATAGATTATTGTCATTAAGTTGGAATAACTTCTTTCGACCTTATTCGTTACAGAAAATCAACAAACAAAGCGTCAAAATAATAAAAAAACCGCCCCAGATAAGATCCACAGATTTCCTCCGAAAAAGAAAATGTATTGGTTCGTTACACCTATCCAAGATGCAAGTTCATTTACCGAAATGTATTCCTAAAGTACCAAGTATTCATATCTGCCATCTTGAAACTAAACAGAATAGTATATTTTCCTCGGAAAATGCAGCGAAGAAACATTGTACAAAATCATAAAAGCGGGGCTATCTCGCTGAGCAGGCAAAATTTTATGGTAATAATAGGTCTTTACCTATGAAATTGCCGTTTTGTATGAAAAAATTTAAACGAATTTTTTTCATGAATTTTTTATTTGTATTAATCGAAGTAATCACCCATGCAATCAATGCATCTTTGCCATCGCAGTGGCAGTTTATTGATGCCCTTCTTAAAGAAATCAGCTGGACGGGAGGCAACAAATTCTTCAAAGGCATTTTGTACTGCCTCTCGGGTATTAAATTTTTTTCCCGCCAAGAAGTTATCCAAATTCTGGAAAAAGTAGTAGTCTGTAGGCGCAAGGTCTGGTGAGTAGGGCGGATGACGGAGAGCTTCCAACCCCAGTTCTTGCAACTTGGAGACCGTCTGCTGTGCAGTATGAGGTCGCGCGTTGTCGTGCAGGAGCAGCGGAGACGAGCGATTGACCAATGCTGGTTGGAGATGCGCCAGCTTCTCCATCATTGTGTTCAGTTCTTCACAGTACACATCTGCAGTAATGCTCACCCCGTTTGGTAAGAAGCTGTGATGAATCACACCGGCGCTAGACCACCAAACAGTGACCATCACTTTTCTAGGGGTAAGTTTTCGTTTAGGGCATTGTTTAGGTGCTGAACCAGGATCCAACCAACTTGCTGAGCGCTTACGGTTATCAAACAGAATCCATTTTTCATCGCAGGTAACAATGCGGTTCAAAATTCCTTCATTTGTGTGTCTGTTGAGCAGTGCAAGGCACGTCTCGACGCGTACTTCGCGCTGGCGATCATTGAGTTCGTGGGGCACCCATTTGTCAAGCTTTTTTACCTTGCCAATTTCACGCAAATGGACCAATATTGTTTTGACGCTAACGTCGAAAGCTGCTGCTAATTCAGCCGTAGATTGTGTATCATCAGCTTCCACAATCGCCTTTAATTCGTCATTGTCGACCAAAGTCTTCGGACGACCGCGAGGTTCATTTTTCAGGTCGAAATTTCCAGAACGGAAGCGAGCAAACCAATAACAGGTGGTGCGTTGGTTTGTAGTGTTAGCTCCGTAAACGTCGTTGATGTTGCGTGCCGCTTGTGCCGCGTTGCTGCCACGACGGTACTCATATTCCATAATTACTCGAATTTTTAACGTATCCATGATGACGAAAAAGATTGAAATGCGATGAAAATGTAACACTAATCAATAAAGAAATGACTACTTTTAGAAAAAAAAATCCATGTTTTTAAAATAAAATTAATTTGAAATTAGAATTCTTAGCCAAACAAAAATTATTTTGATTTGAAATGGCCAGTACTGCAGAACGGCAATTTCATAGGTAAAGACCTAATATAAAAGAAATTGCTACTGTAAGATCTTTTTTCGCGTGGGCGAGTATGTTACACGGCGCATAGTTGAATGGGTTTATGTAAATACTGTATGTAATGTAATGTATCGACACACATCATAAATATCTTTGTTATACAATTTCTTGCAAAACTGCAATCTTCGTCTGTACACTACCATTATCTACGTACCTACAAAATGGGATGCTGAAATTGTTTAATTTATTCTGCATTGATTTTTGGGAAACATGAGAAATGAACTCTATTGTAATGGGTTGAGTTGTGTTACTTCATAGCTAAGCAGGAACATTCAGTCAGACCACTTCGTAATAAATTAATTTTCCTTTTAAAGCTAAAGTTACTGCTGTAATTTCATGTATCTACCCAAAGATCCTCTGCGATTTCGAGTCCTCATTTCGAATAAGCGAGAAGCTGTAATGTAGATTATATGTAATGTAAGTATTCATTTCGTGTATCCAGCTGGACGCTACTTAATCTTATAATAATCTGGTCTGCGGCCTGGAAAATACTTCAGGCTAGTTGGAAAACAAGGCTATTGTTTTCACATTTCTCGTAATTTTACTGGCAAGTCGTTCTTGCGAGTTGCGAGAGAAATAGGAAGTCTAGTAACTATATCTACTCGTTTTTTAAGACGAAATTGTAGAAGAATATAAGAGGGAGGCTTTGTTGAGGATTAAGCGCTTAGACTAGACTATTTGGATTAAACTGTGCCACGAAAGAGTCCGCTTTAATATAGAGAAAGTAGGTAACCTACTTTTTATTTATGTTTCATTTTCATAGTAGGTTAATAAGCAAGTTCGTAAACGACGCAAAGGAGGTATAAGTACCTACACAGTCATAAGGATCGTAGCTATGACCTTGTAGTCTCTGCCCTCCCATGAGTTTATGTGTATTAATTAATATGTACGTAACACATTAAAAAAAAGTTTATCAATATCAAAGGATAGAAATAGCTTTAAACATGAAATTAACGTTTACGGATTACCGATAAAATCTATATAAAAATCTATGTACAGACGCCAGCACATCAACCTACTCCAATCTGTCAAATTTATTTGATAGATTTTCAACTTTACACCGTAAGCATAAGGTTCATGATCAATTGGGAAAATTTGACAGTTTGGGGTAGGTTGACCTGCTGGCGTCTGTACTAATAATTACTGGACGGACCCAAATACATAAATATTCGTTCACTTGGACTAAATATCGGTCAAAACGTTTTAACAACTCACAAGGTTGGCAGTAGGCATATTGTAAATACCTATATAACTACTCCAATTACATAGGTAATTATGTAATTTTAAATAAACACAATAGCAGACCTGTGTTATATACATAGGAAGGTACCTACGGGCTTCAGCATCCGACACGTAAGGCGAAGTCACGAAAACGACATCCTATTCATTATGCAGTTTGAACATACTTAGATACCTAAATATTCTTAACGAAACTGAACGCCCAAAATGGTGTTTTTTTTTTAATCGGTATATCTCTTTAACCGTAAATAATTTTGAAAGCAAAAAATATATGATATTTTCAAGTCTTTTTTGCATACAGTGATGGTACTCAAAACATAATTAAACATACTTTAATGCATCAAAAAAATCATCAAAGTCACCTCTTAATTATCTTTAAAACCACTTTATCCCTTCAATAACAATTATTATTAAAGTTAAAAATATACCATAAAATTCTAAATGCCAAACTGCATCCAGTGATGGATTATTTATTATCAAATAGTTAGGTAGTATCTAATTTTATACGATTTTATTTGCATTTTTACGACAATGCTTGCTCATTTATTATTCGGACTTATTACAACAGATTTTAACCCGTATCGGATTGCAGTAAGAACTATTATTGTCGTGCGCATCTTGTGGTATTTTGTCAAATTAATACACACATGTATTTGGGCAAGATTATATTGTTTTGGCTGACGGGAGCTGCAGCAGGGGAGGGACGGGAATGTTGATTGAAGTACCTCGTTGGCAGAGTTGATAATTTCATACGTACTGGATTTAGGCCACTATTTCGCCAGCGTGTAGGTACTTAGTTTTGGTTCCATAATTTTTCGAAATACCTAATGCCAATCTCTGATCTTCATGCGGGTGAAGCCCCGGGCAAAAGCTAGGCTATGTATTGTACAGCCAGCAAGAGAATCGCAAATTTTCACAAAATCTTTTTTCTATCAAAAAACTGAAGTCAGAGAAAAAAAAAAAATCTTCGAAAAAGTTTTTGAATTTTCTCACACATTTAAGGTTTTTTAAAGGATTACCTTTATTGCTCTACTGGGTTAAAAATAAGCCCATCAGACATTGCAAGGCAATAGTTCAGCGTGAACACCAAACTTTTTTTTAAATATTGCTATTAAAGTTAAGACCATCTGCCTTGAAGACTCCAGCTGCCACAGGTGACACTGCTAAACGCTTTGGCCTAGAAACTCCATAGTAAAAACCTGCTTACCTTAAACTTCACTTAACATTATTCTTCTAACCATTATTCATTGATTTGTTTCAGGCATTGGCTCCATAAATGAATTCAGCTTCTCTCTAACACCTCTCCTAACATGCTGTGGTTTCTTCATCATGTACCTGGTGGAGGAACTGGTTCACATGTACATTCACTACAGGGAGAGGAAGAATGGACAGGTGGCGCCTCTCGTGAGGAACCTCAGTGTACGACAGAGCCGAAGCGGAGTCACTAACGGAGAGAAGAGCACCAACAACTCCACCGCAGATCTTGTTGAGCCAAAAAAGGTAATTTTTTGCTGATTTTTGATAGGTACGTTTCTGAACCGAGGTAACCAATCTCGTAAAATGTAAATTGTACAAAATGTTATGGCAATGTGATATGTAGGTATCCGGTCCATATTTATACACAAACGAGTGTTTTCCTAATAATTAATTATAAAATAATAGGTATGATGCTCTTATCTAGGTATAATCTCAAAATGTTTCGTTCGACACTTATAAGAAAACGGCTAATTTGATTATATTTCTACTATTCTTCTAGGATCCTGAGAGTCATCACCACCACCACAATGGACATTCCCACCACCACAGCCACATGCCAATGAACGTTGGAGATGATGTAACTTCTGCCCTCAGAGGATTGCTCATTGTCCTCGCTCTTTCTATCCACGAACTGTTCGAGGGTTTAGCTGTCGGTTTAGAATCCAGCGCTTCTCACGTCTGGTAAGATTTGTTTTATTTTAAGACTACTTGCGCCATCTACTATCAAGTAGCGTGACTTTTAAAAATATTAGTTTACTCGAGTTCTACATAATACTGGTACTTAATCATAGATGGCGTATTGTACAATTGTGAAATACCCATATTGAAGTTTTATTTTGACTCACTTCCGGTTCCAAATTTTAATTACGTTTATTTTTATTATTTTTCAGGTACATGTTAGGAGCTGTTTCTGCCCACAAGCTTGTGATTGCCTTTTGTATTGGTGTGGAACTCATCGCTACACGTACTAAGACTTGGTTGATGATCGTTTACGTCACCACTTTCGCCATTGTATCACCCTTGGGTATCGGTATCGGTCTCCTGCTGGTGGGAGGTCAAGGTGCTGCCGCAGCCGGTCTCTCCTCCGTGGTGCTACAGGGGCTTGCTTCAGGAACGCTGCTCTACGTCATCTTCTTTGAAATCTGGAAAGGCGATAGAACGGGTATCCTGCAATTCATCGCATCTGTGGTTGGATTCTTCTTGATGTTCGGTCTGCAATTGCTGAGTAAGTGTCCACAAATATTTAAATTAAAATAGATCACGTCATATTATTTTCCTTAATTTAATGTTACAAAAATATAATTCACATGAACTGCTGCGATGTGTTACTATGAATAAAAAGATTTATTAATAACTTTACTAACTTTCCTTTTACTATTTTCAGCTCCTCATTCCCATTCGCACAACGGCGACCACGGCCATTCCCACAGCCATACCCACGACGAAAAGAAATAGGTTTAAGTAGAAAAAAGGAGCTAAAACTTCATAGTACCCACGTATTTCTTTTAAGATGTAGCTATGTGAATCAGACTTACAGTTAGTTAGGTGTTGACCAAATGACAATGTTTTTGTATGTGATAAATTATGATGTGTGTTTATAGATAAGTTTAAGATAGTATAAACTACATTTTATGTATTAATAAAATTACTTTAATTTAAGAAAAAGATGCAGGTTACAGGAGCTCAGTAAAATATTATTATTGTTATTATTTTCGGATACTCGCTTTACTTTAAGAAATTAGTGTTGCCATTAGTCGCTAGAACTCAATTCCTAGATGCCAGAAAAAAAAAAACGTAATCCCACATTATATTACAAATACGAGCACTAGCGAGATTCCGAAATAAACGAACTTTCTAGTCATCAGCTACATAATAATACTTTATTTAGTTTTGTTTTGATATCAATTCAAATCCAACCAAGAAGCAATTTGGCACTACATATGAATACTGTTCTACCTTGTGCTACGAATTCAACATTTCAAATGTGTGTTTATTGATAACTATTAATATTTTGGCTAGATATTCCATTATTAGAGTACAGACACCAGCACATTAAGCTACCCTATACTGTCAAATTTTCCTAATTGAACATGAACCATAAGCTTGTGCATTAAAATTGAAAATATATCAAAGAAATTTGACAAATTGGGGTAGCTTGATGTGCTGGCGTCTGTACATTTGATTGGAGCTTGACACATAATCATTGATTGAAATAGTATGTCAATGCAGCTATTACATTACAACAGTTTTTGAGGTAGCACCTAGCCTACCTTACAAACGTTAGTCCCCTTCGATAAAGTACAATATTTTCATCTTGTTTATAGAGTACTTAAACTTACTTGATTTTTTAAATAACTTCACAAATAACTGATAAGTATAAAGTTGTGTAAATCAAGTTTCTTTATGGTTAAGTCCAGTTAGTAGGTGTTTGTCTGTCTGTGATATTGAGAAACAGGAATAAGCAGTTGAATCGGATGGGCCATAAAATAGTTACTTAGTTTTAAATTAACACAATCGAAGTTCAAACGTCCTTGAGACGTGAATTACTAATAACTTAGATATAATTCATTACGTTTGTTATTGATGTCCTGTAGTTAAGTTATCCTCCAGAAACATTCCTGTACTTACCTCCAAATGGATAATTTACTCTTTATTAGGTACCTACTTTTCTTTATTGTGCGTAAAGACGGCAGCACATCAAGCTACCTCAAACTGTCAAATTTCCCAATTGAAAAGGAACCTTTGATATATTTTCATCTTAGACAATAGAGATGAAAATCTATCAAAGATATTTGACAGATTGGGGTAGCGTAGAAATGCTCGTGCTGGGCGTCTGTACTTATATAACTGTTTTGTGCATTTTGAACAATGATATAAAACCATTAAAATATGTTGGGGGATGGAGAGTGCTGTGCACTGCATTAAATTATTTTTAAACTGTACAATAATGTATGCAATTTTATAAAAGTTTGTATAATAAAACCATAAATAATATAAACTTTGTTTGATTTTTACTTCGAATTCCATAAAGCTCAAACTCGCAGTACAAGCCATTGAGGTAATATGTACTACGTTAGTACAGACGGCAGCAGGTCAAGCTATTCCAAACTGTCAAATTTTCCCAATTGAACATGAACCTTCAAGGTTCTCAAGGTTGCCTGGAAGAGATCGCAGAAAGCGATAAGGCCGCCCATTGTATGTTTTTTTAGTGTTTAATGTTTTATTTTGTCATGCTTTTTCTGGTGTACAATAAAGCGTATTTAAATAGATTAATAAATAACCTTATTCCTTTGTGATAAAGTTGAAAAACTATCAAAGAAATTTGACAGATTGGGGTAGCTTGATGTGCTGGCCTCTGTACATATTACCTCAATGGTACATGCAAGCCTGGTCAACTGGAATCGCAGAAAGCGATAAGGCCGCCCATCGTATGTTTGGTAATAGTGTATGATGTTTTATTTTGTCATGTATTTTCTGGTGTACACACGGCTACACATCAAGCCATATATGTCCAGTATAAGCTGACCTCGAATTGTATAGGATTTCCGTACAGTACGAGATCAGCGTAAACTGGAACGGTATAGCTTGATGTGTAGCCGTGCGTACAAAATAAAGCGTATAAATAAATAAATAAATACAAGTCTTTCCCAGACTGTTATCGTGTCAAGGAAAATGATTTCAGAAGTGGACGATAACCGTGCTTGCTTAGGTATTTCACCAGATCGTACTGTTAGCAAAGAACTAGGTGTCTCAGAGACGGCTCGACATGGGGGATTCAGACAAAGGCCTCGGAGACTTATGAAAAGCCCCCATTTTCCCCAAGAGTAGAAAGGGGTAGATGGATGGTCTTTAATAACCGGTACCTAACGGTGTTCATTACGATTTAGCTAAGTACAGAGGCCAGCACATCAATCTACCCCAATCTGTCAAATTTCTTTTATAGTTTTTCAACTTTATTGCAAAGGAATAAGGTTTATGTTCAATTGGGAAAATTTGACATTTTGGGATAGCTTGACCTGCTGGCGACTGTACATACCTATGAGCCTAAATGTTTCATCATAGTGTTTCATAGGCATTTTGCTTGCTCAATGTTGAACGTCAATCAAAACTGACTGTCGGTCAATGGTTCCGATTCCAAATAAAAATCGGTCGATTTATTTAGGGGTGTGGTAATGTGGTTACAAGAATGCGAACAAACGGTTTGTATCCGTTGATAATGCTGAATGTAGATAATGCCTTGACGACGACTCATTGATTATGGCTGTCCTTTTCACACTGCTTGAAAAGTCATACTACTATTCTGTTGTCATTGTAGCTGTCAAGCTTGTCAAGGTCAAGTGAAATAACATTTTTTGACAATTACTAATTACCTACTTGAATTTACTAAAACTTGTGGGCTTGGACGTGTTTTTAAATTAATGTTCTTCAAGTCGTCAAGTTTTTATAAAGTTAACAAAACAAGAGCGTGAACGTTTACTTCTCAGCTTTACGCACGATTTACAAATATCTCAGGATCACCTGGATTTATTAAAAAAACAGGTAAGTAAAAACATTTTTACAACTCTTCTCGGAGTTTCGTAAATGTTAATTAGTAGGTAGTTAGAAAGTGAAATGTTACGTATGATATAACAAGTTGAAAGGTGAAATTGTTATGTGGCCTTGCGTCGCGTGCTGCTCAGTTGCAGTCGAGTAGGCGAGCGCCAATAGAAAGTGTCTAACAGTTCGCGTTCCCAGTGATACTTTAGTTTTTCAAGACTTATTGTTATAGTTGCATTTCTCTAAGTGTGTCGCAATGGCTTTGTTACTCGGTTCTGCTGTTTGTTTATCTGTACCTGATTGTAAGTTCTACATTTTCTTTGAAATAGTTAACCCACTTGCAAGACCTGAGTTTCATGTGCTCAGTTTATTAACGATACTGTCAGCTGTTTCTTGAGTTCAATGACTGTTTACGTGGTTTTCAATGAGGAAAAAAAATTGCTAACATTACCTTATTTATGATAAAGTTGTATTTGTGCAGTACATATTTAATCAGTTGTTTGTCATTTCTGCAGCAGTTGAGCACCGCCCGCTAACTCGCAGGATGTCAGCCCCTGGTTTAACGTCAGAAGCGCAGATGCGGTACATGCTGCAGTGGTTCGGAGAGTTTAGTGAGCTGCAACGTGAAGACTTCCTACCTGTGTTGGCGGCAGCCCGAGGTGACAAACCTGATCAGCTTGCAGCCTCAATGGCTACCATCACGTGTGATGATAAACCTGTCAGCCTTTTTCAATGTCGGGTAAGTACAGTAATTTCTATTAACTTTCTATGGCAATCTAATTGGTTTCATAAACCTTGCAGAAAATAGAAACCTTGGTTCAAATATCAGGTGTCTGTCTGACTCATGGCATGAATATGTGAACTAAACAGTTACATTACAAATGAGTCAAACATGAAGTTTTCAGCCAGACTATTTACAGACTTCACTATATTTTTCATGTATTTATTTACTTTTCAATGCGCTTTTGTTGTGAAAAGTTTAGGAACTAAGCAGTTGTTGTCGTAGAGTTAGCCCTATGACAAACACTGCCTTACTCTAATCTTTACTGACACCTGGAGGTTTTGCTAGGGGTGCGGGTTGTTCGAAAGAGATACACTGGCCCCTGGCACACAGGCAACTGAGGGAACACGGGTGGGTTTTAGTCAGTAACTCTGACACGCCCTCCTGCTCCACCCAGAGTGGGAGAAGTTATTTGATGATTTGTCACAAAAAGAAAAGAAAAAAAGAGGCTCTTAGAGAGCAACCATATTTAAAAATGTAATATTATATTTTAGGAAAAAATCTAATTTATGCGTATGCTTTAAAAGTACCTATTATTTATTATTATTTATTTTATTTTAAAGAAGGCTTACAGACTAACAAACCAATACATTATATTTTCATTATTTTTTTTTATTTAATTTTTTTTTTTTTTTCATTTTTTTTTTATTTTTTTTTTTTATTTATATTTATACTGAAATGTTTTTTCATAGAAGACTCAGATTTCACAGTTTACTCAAAACAAGTTAAAAGCTAATCAAATTAATTGGATTCATCATCATGTTATGAAGTTATGATTCATGGATATTGGTATACTGAAATGTTTTTTTCATAGAAGAGTCAGTTTTCACAGTTTACTCAAAACAAGTTAAAAGCTAATCAAAATAATTGTATTCATCATCATGTTATGAAGTTATGATTCATGGATATTGATTGTGTTAGTATAAAAGTGTTTAATATCTTTTTTGTTAATGAGATTTTATAAGCATTTAATTTGGGATCCCTAGAAAGACCCCATTATGAAATTCCCAAAGAATTTAATTTTGTAGCAGGTCTGCAGGCTTGACGTTTTCTATTTCTACTCTACTGTAGACTGTCTACATTTCTCGGTGAAAAACTGTCAGCTGTCTATATGTAAACATCATTTTTGTCTACTCTTCCGACGATAAAACCCTTGCTTTGCTCGTGCCAAGTCTGCTGGAACCAACCAGAAACTTGGTCATGCTTTTATAATTTATTATTTACATGCCTGATGTCTGATGGAATTTCCCATCAACATCTTTTCCGAGCCTTTGAGTATGAGTTTCCAAAAAACCATGATACAGCTTACTTTTACTTTTTATAAACAGAAGGCTAAGTACCAAATGCCACATTTCTAACTTCAAATACAGTGAAACCTGGTTAATTGGGATCTCAAGGGACCAAGGATTTTGTACCATTTAAAGAGGTTTTCATTTATCCAGTTTTCCAATTAGACAGGTTTAAAATTTAGTTGTCTCATTTACAGAGGGCCCGCTTATAGAGGTCGAAATGTACCGTTATTCCATTTATAAAGGTGAAAATTTTGCGAAAGAAATTCAAATGTTTGTAAACAATCGTGTCGTAACCTGTCCCGAACTCCCAACCTGATAAATTGTCTCACTTATAAAGGGAATTGAGCTCCAGAGTCCCAAATATAGAGGTAAACATCGAAAAAATCTTAGAAATCAAATCTCATTTAACCAAGTTCGAAAAGTCCCATTAACAGAGGTAATTCGATGAAAAAGTGCCGGGACCTCATTGTAGTTTTCAATAATAGAGGTTTCTCACTTATCCAGGTCCCACTTAACCAGGTTTCACTGTATCACTTACTTATATCACTTATTTACAGGGTGGAACTTTGAATCCCCTTTACAGGGTAGAACTTTGAAAAATCCTTCTTCAGTAGTCATTTTAGTTATACATATAAGGATCTCTTGTGAAAAATTTCATGTTTCTAGACACGGTGCTTTAAGCTATGCGTTGTCTGTCAGTTAATTCAAGATTTTTATTAAGTAAATTCTTCTTCTTGATAATTATTTGGTTTTTTTAATAGTAGTCTAGCTAACACAGCGGTTCCTAAAAGGTGGACCGCGGAACTCTGGGGTTCCGTCTAATGGTCACAGTGGTAACGCAGTCTGTCCGAGAGTTTAAGACCTCCGATCTTCGCGTTCAATAGGGTATTTTCCAATTTGATAAAAACTGGTTTAATTTGAAGATTGGGACGATTTATTTAACAGAAAAATAAAAATAAATTTATTAATACACATTTTCTCAATTAAAAACTATTAAAATCGAATATATTTTTCGTTGTTTTGAATTTACCGCCAAAACGCTCCTTACGATGACTTTTCATCACGTGACATCGTGACGTCAGCTTTGTGTAAACAGCACCAGTACAAATACTTAGTTTGGCGCAGTTTTGGAAGTATTTGTGCACAGAGGCACCGTACGCCAGTGATTTCACTTTCTATCCATACAAAATCTTGTTAATTATAAACACGACACTCACTTGTTTACTTACTAACTACTTTAGTTTACACAAAGTTGACGTCACGTGATTAAAAAGTCATCGTAAGGAGCGTTTTGGCGGTAAATTCAAAACAACGAAAAATAAATTTGGTTTAAATCGTTTTTAATTGAGAAAATGGATATAAATAAATTTACTTTTATTTTTCTGTTACATATTTCGTCCCAATCTTCAAATTAGAATAGTTTTTAAAAAATTGGAAAATACCCTATTGTCAGACATAAAGCTATTCTAAGAAAATATGTGAAAAAAGTACATTCTTCACATTAAATAATCATTGCATTGTATTTCTTAGGTACAATAAATATCTTACAATACATAGAATGATTATTGTTAATTATTTTAACACATAAATTATTGTTCTATCTTCGAGTCTAACATGAATATATTCAAACTACTAGGTAAATACTTTAGTTATCAAAATAGCCAGCTAGGGTTCCGCCAAAAAGCTATGATCAATTAGGGTTCCATGGCCAAATAAAATTGGGAACCTCTGGTCTAACATATAATCTACATCATATCTTGATCGAGTGTGAGCGGGGCGAACGCCTCAGGAGAATTCTGTTTGATTCTCTTAATATGTCTGGAATTGGTACTGTAAATACCGTTTTAGCTAATCCTATATCGGACGAGGCTAGAATTAATAAATTAATATATTAGAAATACAATCATATAAAATAATGTAAAATTCAAAATTTGGCTATGTTGGAGCTACATATTCAGTATTGTGACAAAGCTCTTTAATAAAGGATTTAAAAAAGAACCTTGTACCCCTTTTTACGAAAATTACGCGGTTTCAGGAGTACGAAATTCGGCACAGTTGAAAGTCTATATTATGGAGGAGTGCAGAAAGCTAATATTGCTATATACAGGGTGTAACAGGAACCCTATTGCTATCCTTTAGCGCTAAAGATAACAGCTGGTATAGAATCACTATACATAGTTTCAGCTCAAAATAAAATACTCTAAGAATTGATACCAAATTTTCGGTTTCACATGTTTCTTAAATTCAAGTCATAACAATCGTGTCACCGCACTACGTAGATCAATAACTTTCCACGTTAACGTGTTTATTTCAATTTGATTATTTGGTTTCTGGTATGAATGTATTAAAAATTCTCATAACATCCGAACATGTAGAGATAGGATTAAAAAACCCTTCCAATATCGTTTGATATCATCCAAAGAAGCCGTGCCCTTGCGTGAAACCTGTATTGTCCCATCGGATTGCAAAGGCGTCCCTTTTCTTTTTCCACTCAACTCGATCCTGAGCCATTATGAACCAATCTTTTATGTAAATGTCAAGTTCGTCGCGCCATCTACGCCTGGGTCTTCCGCTATTGCTAAATTAATTATCGTGGAATTTCGACCACTGACTGACCACTAGTTCGAATAAATAGGCATTACCTTTGTTCACCACAATCTAAGTAGCTATATTGCATAACTTCATTCATCTATTAGTAATACCGTACCTGTAAGGAAAAAATATGGTGCACATTAAACAAATGTTTTCATTTGTTATCAGCATAGCATACCCTGAACTTACCAATCAAATCAATGTTTTCAGATAAAACTATTCAACGAGTGGTTCCCCACCTGGGCTGAGGAAGACCAAGATAGGCTGATCAAGAGTGTGTCTGAAACTGATCCTGAATTTGGCACAAAGTTGCAAGACATCATGATAAATGGGCCAAAAGTGAATGGTGAACAGAATGGCACCAATGAACTACATTCACCAGTTCCTGAGGAAGAAGCTAAGACTGAAGGAAATGAGACTTGGAATAATGGTGAAAATGGGGAAGCATCGGTTGAAGAACCCGCTGAGCCGGCAGTCCCTGAGAACATTCCTGTTGAAATAGCAGCTGCATCTTAAACGGTGTATTAATATTTTTGATATTTCTGTTTTTAGTATTATTTTTT
This sequence comes from Polymixis flavicincta, assembly GCA_949987655.1. Taxonomy (NCBI): domain Eukaryota; kingdom Metazoa; phylum Arthropoda; class Insecta; order Lepidoptera; family Noctuidae; genus Polymixis; species Polymixis flavicincta. The sequence goes on along the minus strand of OX465191.1, from coordinate 11,708,964 downwards.
CACAAAAAAGTGTTTGCCACCTATACAATACAATATGTGTCATAAGAATAGCATTAGGTATATATTGCATTATTTGCAAATGGATTTGACTTGTCGCATGTTTATTTATATATATATTTATCTATGGTTTTGTATAAATTGTAAAGAAATTCTTGAATACTGGCAGTTTATTGTAACTTTAAGATTATATTGAACTATGTTTCGACTGTATTAACATTATAAACATTCCATTTAATTCATTCCAAGCTAGAATATTTATTAATATTCAGTTTTACTAACTCTTGAATTATGCTGTTTTATAGGCTTCTATTAGAGTTTCTTACTCTTTACTGTGAATCTCATTTTATATTTTTTATAAATGGCCACTAATCTTTTAATTCTGTGTTAGAGAAGTATTAGTCGCCTATTTGTGTATTTATAAATTATTATATAAGAATATAAGTAGATATGTTATTGGGTGTCACAAGCATAAAATGTCTGATATTATTATGTAATATTCATATACGTATTGTAAATCATCATTGACGTAAAAATCGTATGTAATTAAAATGTTAACGTAACTTGTATTCACCGAAGTTGATAGAGTGTGTGGCATGCCAACAATATTCTAATTTATTAATTAGAAAACATGTAACTATCGCCACTGTGTACTATTATTGTATTCGATGGGTACCGCTTAGGTTACTGTACTACTTGCATTCTAATTGGATTAGATATTTGTATTGCTATCTAGTAATAATACGCGTGTTCAGGTTCAGGTCTGTTTATCAACAGCCTGTTTTATTTTAGCGAATTTGTAAAAAGAAGCCAAATATGAAAGATCTTTGGAATTCTCCTAGATCGCGAGGTAAAGGAGGAAGTACAAACATAATAATACGTGCCAAGATTTAATGAGTAGATATATTTCATTCTTTAGAGAAGTATATTTTTCCTATGTTCACAAAAGTAATATATTTCCGTAGTTGTATTCTTTCGTGATGTCTGAAGTGTGTGTGATAGAGCGGTGCTGTCGGGGCCGGGGGCCGGGGCGTGACTAGAAGGAGGTCATTTATACATCTAATTATAAATAAATTATTTACTTAATACAAATTTTATTATAATTGTAACATTGTTTTATTAATTCCATGCTGTAGAAACTTCACCTCCTTACTTTTTTGTTAGGACAATATACAATCTTAAAAACATAGAGAATACAGTGGCAAGATGTACTGTCATGGATGGCACTCATTTGTGACTAAACTCTTACAAAACAATGTAACACTATCAAAATATACTTTATTTCACAGATGTAAGTTTTATAGGCATTAACACTTAAAAATTAAGTTAATCTCAAGTTACACTGCACTTTTAATGAGTACAATACGAAGTTAATGCCTGTTTCATCACGTAACAAGTACCTACAGTCAACAGTAGGTCATTAGCAACACTTGAGAACTTATTGCTAAAAAATAAAGACTCCATCAAAGTCAAATTGTTACGATGTACGTGCTGTTGACTGTACGCATTGTTTTTGTTTCCCGTTATAAATCTCAGTCAAACAAATTATATCTGGAGTTACCTAAGGGCGTAACTTGGATAGGATCCAGTCGACATAAGCGCCGACTCGGGTGTATACGCCGGGCCAGCCTTGGGTGCCGCAGGGCGAAGGCCCGTAGGACACGACGCCGAGGACCATCCAGTTGTTGGCGGAGGGTGCCTGGCCCATGAGTGGGCCGCCGGAGTCCCCGCGGCACGAGTCCTGGCCGGCCACGCCGCCCGCGCATATCTGCGTGTTGTCTATCTGGCGGCTGACGCGCTCGTACACTCGGGCGCAGTTGTTTAGTGCCACTACGGGCACGCGCACCTTTAGCTTGACGTCCGACTCGGTACCTGAAATTATTTTATTTGAATGTCACATTGATTGAGGTTGCATTTGATGCAGGTTTTAAGCTAAGCAGAACAAAGCGGGTTTTCATTTAATCAGTGGCAGTAGTTTAATGTATAGTCTGCTGGTACCTACATTTTTTTTACTGAACTTTATTTATACCAGACAAATTAAACAGGATTAGCAAAATTTATTGTAGCTGCGTCAATAATTGATAAACCAATGCTTAAGCATTGGAATATTGGTCAGTTAGGTAACTTTTAAATGCCACTATTTAAATGTAACGGTCGGCGTGGGTATATTTACAGGCGTAAGCGCAATTTTAAGAACTAAACAATCTGGTAACCACTTTCCAAATCATCTTCATTCAATGGAATAATTATAAAAATTAAAACGTGACAAATATTTGTGCTTAGGTAAGTATATGATGATGTGTGTTTTTCCACGGAGTAAATACAATGGCTTTTTCAAAATTGAAATATGAATGAAAACGATAGAAGGGTATTTTGAATGGATTGTTTAATCTGCTAGGCGAAGGCTACTTGAAGGTGGAAGCATGATGCGTTTAGTCCAAAAGAATAAGACGCCGCAATAGAAATAAGGAGAATCTTATTGACTTTCTAAGACAATCTTAGTTGGGGAAGATGTATGCGTTTCAGTGGCGTGGCCATGGCGATTTTTTAAACATTTGTAAGAGTTGATTCCCAAAACCGTAAATTTGGCAAAGTTATGGTTAAAAAGTTAAAAGGGTTTGAACATGGCCACGCCATTGAAACGGAGAACCGCGCGGCCACTGAGATCTGTAGAACTAAGCATTGCAGAGACCTGAAATTTAGGTAGGTAAATGATAGATTGAAATTGCAAAAATATAGAAATAAATCCTAGGTTTATATTTTAGGACCTGTTAGTTGAATATTGACATTATTTATGACAATATATTTTTCCTATTTTTTGTTGTTTGAAAATCAATTATTTAATATTATATGCTTTGATTATTGTAATTATGTCATAGTAGGTACCTACCAATGACATCCATGAATATTTGTACGCCCTCTGGTATAACATAGCGCGCCTGTAATTTCTTATAACAACTATTTATTGTACCTATGTTAACAAGTGATCAAATGAATTATTAAGACTATAACCATGCGGCCATGTGGGTTTAGTTTTATAGCTCCTGAAATGTAAAGATAAGATTTTTTATTGTATTTTTACTAATTTTGACAAATTCAAATCTGGGTTTTACAAAAAACTTCAGACGTCTGCGATGCCTTTTCAGCTAGATATCGGCGTTACCGTGTTTTCCACCGTTTCAATGGCGCGGCCATGGGGTTGTAGTAATACAGCTCCTAAAATATAAACCTAGGATTTTTTTCTAAATTTTTTTGTCTAGACTTTAAAAGAGACTGTGACCTCTGAGTTTGTTTCGGCCTTTCTTCTCAGACTAGTCAGATAGGAAAGGCCGACCTCATCTAGTTAAAAAAAATATGATTGACGTGTAAAAGTGTTTGTACAAACCTACTTACAGATACTATAAATGATTTTATAATCATTTATCATTTATATTTTTACAAATTCAATCTAACATTTACCGTGATTTACCTACCTAAATTTCAGGTCTCTGCAACGCTTAGTTTTAAAGATCTCTGTGGCCGCGCGGTTCAATGGCGCGGCCATGTTCAAACCTTTTTAACTTTTAACCATAACTTTGCCAAATTTATGGTTTTGGGAATCAACTCTTAGAAATGTTTACAAAATCTTTGTGGATCTTTTTTTGAAATATGGCCATGGCCGTGCCATTAAAACGGACACGGGGCAGATATGACTGTAGTCTAGGGTACAACATGACCCCTTATGATGTGGTGGGTGTAGTCCGTTAGCGTCCTTCGATCGGGGATGGGCTAAACATTAACTAGCTAATGACCTACTGTGAAATTTTAAAACACACAGAGCGAAATAAAAAGGTATACCAACTTTAAATTCTTATTCGCCAGTTCTATTTTTGATGCGAGCAATCCTTAAAGTACTTCTCCTTCAGCTCAACTTGGAACCGTCTGTTTGAAATGATTCCACGAATTCAGTTCTATATATAGCTAAGCCCTTGGCTCTTTCTATAGCAGAAGAGGTTAGGTTAGGCTCTTTTGGTAAAACGCATCACTAAGCACGCGGGGTGGAATGTTAGCTATTCACATATTTCTATGGAAAGGACTTTAGCCCACCTGACAAGTTAGGTCCAGTGGTAAACTGCCGGGGGGCGTTACTGTCGGCCTCTTCTGAAAGCAACGATTGTTAGCCGAACTACCAGATGGATTGGTGCTGGTGCTAAATGCTCATAATGTACCTACACAGTGCTGAGTGCAAGGTTAGTTCAGTTTATGAATCTTTAGCTGTTGAGAGCTGGTGGTACTTACGTGTTTCAGTCTTTCCCCATCCTGAGACTTCCATGTCGAAACCTTCGTAAAAGCTGTTTTTGAGGTCGTTGTTCAGTGGCAAACATATTGGTTTGACGAAGTCTGAAACATTCAACAATACAGTAAATTTTTTTGAAACATCAATATCCAAAGATTCGGCTGAGCCACATACTTAGACATGCCTGATTCCCCGCATGCGTTCGCCGTTAAAAAAAGAAGAATTAGGTACAAAAAGATTCAGCTGCCTAGCTGGTGGTCAACAACTGCCTACAAAGCATGTTCAAAATTTAACGTTTAAACTTTGCATTGTAAGCATTGCTGTATGGTGCAATTTTGGGGTTTCGGCGCTGTAGCCTTCCTGTTGTAGAACGATATAACGTTTCACCACGATATCATCTTTTGTCCTGGGACTAAGCAGTTATAGCCAATAGGAGGTAGGGACCAACTAGGTGATCTAACGTTTTTGGGAAGTTTGTTGCGCCACTGCTTCTTCCCAGCGAAAGTACTAGGAAGTGGTGAAGGGCGGGCGTTTTGGGAGACTGTCTTGTGTTATTATAACGTTCCAAAAGTGCTGACTCTCAGCCTTGTTTGAATAAATGACTTTTAATCTTTTGATTTGATTTACCGTTGAATTGGGCGTTTTGCGCAAGCCTGAGTAGGGCGATGTCGTGGTGCTGATTGGGGTCGTCAGCGTTGTACCCCTCCTGTGGGATGATTTGTTCCACCGGGATGTCCTGCACGGGCCTGCTGCAGTCATCGTGGAAACAGTCCACGTCGCTCGACGTGTTCCACTCGCCCAGACGCACTTGCGAACTGAAATCATTTGATGAAGGGTTTACTTTGGTAGATAAATTTTGGTTTTAAGCGGATTGTGAATCTAGATGTCTCTACCTTCGAAGTTTGGTTAATTACGCGGTTGTATTGTATAGTATGTAGGTATAAGTAATTTCTGCAAATCGCTATAACTTCATGTGAAGTACCTACTTATTTCTCTACAATTTGATAATCAAAGGCTCAAGCATAAAATTTCTTGTGTAAGTAATCTATCGATAAAACGAAATTCATTACAAAATGCATCTAAACAGGAGACGAAAAATAATGGAAAATTAGTTTCAGTTGAGGGACCAAATAAAAATTATGTTGCTACAAGCTAGGTTACACGTCTTCGAATGTATTTCTCATTGGTAGTAATTATGATACGTGCGTAGGTACCTGTGAATTGTTATTTTAAAATAACGATAAGAAAACACGCCTATGATTTGACAAGCTTTGAGAAGGTACGCACGGCTACACATCAAGCTACATTTCCAGTATAAGCTGATCTCGCATTGTTTAGGATTTCCGTATAGTGCGAGGTCAGCGTAAACTGGAAATGTATAGCTTGATGTGTAGCCGTGCGTACCTTCTCAAAGCTTGTCAAATCATAGGCGTGTTTTCTTGGTACCTAGGTATCATACCTGCTAGTAGGTATGAGTCGTTTGCACACAAATACACAAGCAATAAGTGGCGAGTAGCGAGCACACGTCACAAGATATCATCATCATCATTTCGGCCGAAAGCCGAGGGTTTTGCCATAATCGCCACGCTTGGCAGGCGGGTTGGCGATCGCAGTATGGTGGGAAAATGCATAGAGAACGCTGCTGCCCATTCTCTAAGAAGTCCCTTAGTCGCCTTCTACGCTACCCACGGGCAGAATTGCGATGGTGCTATTCTTTTACGTCCAGCACCACACGGAACGTCACAAGATATGCTTTCGCCCATTTAGTCGACGTTCACAGGGACGTAAAAATATTGCATCAGGGGGTTCTCGCACATTGAACTTTCAACGCACTGCTCAGTGCCTAGAGTTGAAAATCGAACACTGTATTTTTCGACGCGTTAAGATGCACTCCGTTGGATTCTCAATGCTTCGTTCAGCACCTAGAGTTGAAAATCCAGCGTGCGATTAAATCCCGTCGCGATATTTTTAGGTCCGTGCGTACGTGGACGTCTACTGGCTACGTGTAGGTATATTTATCATTATCTACCTACCCCGGGGGAAACACGAGTGAATAATTCCTAGAGATTGCTTGAATCACTAGGGGCAATGTAGTTCAACCGTACGAGTTATCAGTAGCATGACTTGACCTCACTGAATTTACCTACCCAGAAAGGTACTTATATGACACATGACTGTAGGTACAGTAGGTACGAACTGCGAATTATGTATGTACCTACAAACTTGTGGAAAAATTGAGGTAACCACTCAGCCAGTTGGAGAACCAACAAAATACTTACGTAAACATAACCTACTTACGTATAATATGTACCAATCCACCTAAACTGACCCACTTATCTAGTTATTCTGAGACAGATAAAGGCTTACCTTTGTTACCTAAATACAAACATTCGTAATTATACATTTTCAGCTGAAAAATAAGCTGAATGCAATCTGTGTGTACCTCGCAAATCTTTCAAAAACTCACAATGAAGATACAACACAGTATTGTGACGAAGCTCCTAAATTAAGGATAAAAAAAACAATGAAGAGACCATTGTAACGTTTGTAATCAAGTAGACTTAGGTGATCGACATTGCACTGTGATGATCGTCTGTACCTACCTACAGTCGATAGAAGACTCTTTTTAAATGGAGATTCCTTCTATGCTTGTAGCTAAAAGTGTACAATTTTAATTGTAAATAGACTCACAGTCTCCAGTTTGGCGGGAGGTCCGAGCCCTTGACGCAGTGCGCCGCTGTGAGGACGTATCTTTCGGCAATGAGTACTCCTCCGCAGTAGAAACCCCATCCGACGGCTGTAAAATAACGACCAAACAATTAAGTTTTGCCTGTTTGTCTTTTGCCTTAGATACGTGCTTCCTATGATGACCACTGAGAAGAAAAACTGTGACTAAGAGATAATGAGGTCTCTTATTTTTTATTAATTTTTTTACACAATGGTCAGATACTCAGATTAATGAGAGTCTTGCAGCAAAATCAAAGCTTGGGCTGGTCTCTTGAGGATTCGAGTGTAGCTATCCTAACTGCTAGAACGCATCAATAGACCAGGGTCGATAATTTTTAAACAAAAAAAAAAAAAAAATATAGTAGGATAAATGAAACCCATTGGAAAAGGAAGAGAATATACCTAAAGAAAATGAAAGGAAAAATAATTTACGGGCGATCTGAGGTCGGGAAACACTTCCCGACCTCAGATCGCCCGTACATTATTTTTATGGGGTGAGTTTTAAAGGGTAAACAACGGTTTCTCTCGATTTCCGGCAAAACTACAAGTCCTATGCAAAAAGTTAAACGGCAAAGTTGGAAGTAATAAAAAGATCTATAACTTTTGTACTAACACTTTTTTCACATAACCTGTAAATGTGAAAAATTCAAATAACCAAGTTTTTGATATTTACATTTACTAAAAAAAAAAAAAAAAACGAAATTTGGTGAAAACTTACCTTTTTATGTCCCAAACACAGTGTATTTTTTTTTTTATTTAAACTATTTATTTTTACACATTATTTAGACTTACCTAATAACAAAAAAACACCCTAATTTTCAATCGAAAATTCTCCCGTCAAATATCTGCTTTTTTTTTAAAGTCGGAGGGCTTTTTATTCGTTGAAATATCTACTTTCTTATGGTATAAAAAATACATTCCTATGGTAAATTTTCTCAGGAAATGCAAAAAATACTTTACTATACTTACTACTTAAATGTCATAGTGTGAAAGAAAAAAAGTACAAAATATTTGTTAAAACACGTCAGCACAGCATTGGCCATCTATTTATTGGAGCAGCTCAATCCCAAGCCTTTCTATCTTTGTGATAGAGCATAAAAAGATCTCTGGCTCCGCTTTGCTTGGTTTTTGAATTTGCATAGGATACAAAGCGTAATAGGTATACATAGGTGTCTACGTTGGCATTTAAGAGTTTCCATTGGCATAAAGTTCACTGCAATAGCAGATAGTCTCTAGTGTGTATAATTATTTGGAAGTTCTGACCTGACTGGTGTGTAGACTCCACTGTAATGAACATTAAAACCACGTAACATTAATAACCGGATTTTTTTATATAATGTGTATGACACAAAGCTACTATCATTGTCTTTTACGCAGACTTTCAGACAACCCTAACGAGCCTGGCGGGAAATTACATAGGGGAAGCGTGTCTCTAACTTACGTTTGTCGTATCTGATAAGCGCCATCCAAGGGTGCTCGTCGATGTCAGCCTGCGTGCCTCCAACTATTCTGTCGTTGTTCTGGATCCCGCAGATCCGGGTGTTGGGGAGGAGACTCGTTGGATCAGCAGTCCTCGAATTAAGAGGACTACTTTGTTGAGGATTACTTAAGAACTGCGGTGGACAGCATATCTAGATGATCAAAATAACATTATTATATTCAGTGGAAACATAAATAGCCTCTTTTGCTATTCGTTATTTACAGTACTATGAAGTTAAATCTTAAATTCATTCATCAATTCACTGACAGAGAACGCATAATCTAAAATGCTGGGTTTAGAAATTTTGGACAAGAGTTCCTTTTTTGTCGAAAGTGAGTGAGTGAGGTGAGAGTCTAAGGTAGAATTTTTGAAACTGCATCTCCTAAAGGGGAATGTTGGGTATGAAAGTTTTATGGAATTTCATAATTTTCGTCTGTGGGAAACCCCATCGAAAGCACGACTTTTAAGACAAGAAGAGTTTTCAAAAATGTTAATCTCAATTTACCCGAATGTTCCCTCTAATCGTTTGACGTTTCACCTGATTGGTAGAAAGAATAAAAAATATGTATAGTTCTTGTGAGCAAGCTCAGCTTTTAGGCCATATTGGAAGGCACTCTTGATTGTCTCACCATTGGCAAGTTGCCGTCCTGGAAGCCGCAGTGCAGGCTGCGCAGGAGTTGCGTCAGCTGCGGCGTGCTGCCGCGCTGCAGCTGCGTGTAGAGGCCCGTGCAGTCGCTCAGAGGAATGCAGTTCGCGCCGCCATTACACGCCTCTAGAATACGTTGAGGGGTTATGTTTTAGATTGAATTAGATTATGTCGTGCTGTGTCAGAAAGAAAGATCGTAGCAAACATTGTTGTTGTAAGAAAGCGGATGGTACCACAATTTCTACCTAACTCTTTAGATAGGTAAATAGACTCAAGTTGAGCCTAGATTAGATAGGTAACTATCTGATAGAATATCCGAAAAGCTATGATGTTCAGAAAATAATTATCTATTTTATTGGGTAGATACTAGCTGACCCGACAGACGTTGTCCTGTCCTAACTATGAATATATGTTACGCGCAACTTTCTTATTTTTTTCTTTCTTAGGAATCTTCTCCTGAAAATAAGAAATGCAACAAAAAATTAATTAGGAAAATTGGTCCAGCCGTTCACGTGTAATGCCGTGACCAAGGGAAATAGGAATTCATTTTAATATAATAGAAGATAAGATAAAAAAAAATGTATTTTTTTCTTGATATCAGCCAGAGAGATTCAAAAGTCAATGCAATGATTAAATGTGAAAGCAGAAAAATATAAAATTTTCTGCGTGAAGTCGGAACATTGATTGGAAAAACAACGGATTTAATTGATTGGAAAAACAAGTGTGTCTATACATTCTTGGAATTAATCGGCCAGACTTCCTCTTAAACATATAGTATTAGTCATTTCTTATTCTATAGTAAGAAATGACTGTAAGTATAAGAGGAAGTCTGAAAGTGGCACGGGTAGCCGAAAACGGAATCTTTTGTCATGGTCTAGGGATGTGATGCAGAAGAAAGAGGAAATTGTATGAATTACATTCATATACTTAATTGTTTATTTTATTAGACTCTTTAAATCATTTTATTTTTTACTATTGTATTGTACAGAATCAAGTTCTTCTAACTTAACAGACAGCTGTGCTGCTGGGGAGTTTTTTGCGCCACTTCTTCTTCCCAGCTAAAACACTAGGAAGTGTTGAAGGGTGGGCGTTTTGGGGGACTGTCTTATGTTCTCTTTTTTTTTTTTGACGTTCGAAAAGTGCTGACTCTCAGCCTAGTTTGAATAAATGACTTTTGATTTTGATTTTGAAAATATCGTAAGGAAAGTTTCAAGTATAAATGTGGATGGTTATTAGAGTAGAGGAAAATTATGGGGCTAGAAAGGGGATTACTGTAGAGAAAACGACTCATAAAAAAGACATATATATGGCGGTTGCGCCAGTCCCAAATAAATTGCGATAAAGTCCGGAGAGTGATCAATTGATCATACTTGATGATTAATCAAAATAATTGAAAGAAAAGTCTCTTATAATTTAAATTAATTGCATGAAATTTTCTGAAAGTAAAGTCTAATAACTTAGGTGAATCAAATTGATTGAAAACAATTTAAATTTACTGGATCTAATTGATTGTAAGCAAAGACTCTATCAATTTATAATTACGCATAAATTAAGGGAGCGAATAAAAAAGGCTAGTTTCTCGGAATTGCCCTTAATAATGAGAAACATAATACTTTGAATCGGACACTCGCTGTATATATTATACAGATATAGACTCAGGAAAATTAGCAATTTTTGCATAGTGTGATCAGGGCCTAGAGACAAAAAACATTTCTGTAAGCGTTCACGCCAAACGCCACGCTAAAATGTATGGGAATGACATTACCTGCGGAAAGGATATCTACGACGTAACCTTTCCGCAGGTAATGTCATTCCCATACATTTCCACGTAGCGTTTGGCGTGAACGCTAACAGAAATGTGTTTTGTCTACGCCTGCTAAGCAGAGTCAATGATATACAAATATATTACGGAAATAGAACATTAAAATAACGTTTAACCAATCTTAGTTATAAATTAATTAGTAACTATACTATTATTGAGCAATATCTGCGTTATTTTGGGTTTTCTTAAAATTGAATACCCTTAAGAAGCTCATATTATATTCAAACATGGGTTTTTTGGTTTTTTATTCTTTAATCTCGATACAAAAGCATAATTATACGTATTGACCTTTGGCAAGCTTTTGACAAATCGCGTGTGCTTGATTATGTAAATCAAGTGACCTCGTACAACCATACCTATTGATTAATTAATCTAAACTAACGTCATATGCATCTTCTTTGTATTTTTCTATGCGATGTTGAGATATTACAGCAGCTGATTAATTATTTTCAGAATAATTATAAGACGGTATATCCGAACCGACCCCCGGTAATTCTATCTTGTATCTTGATATGGAGGTACTTCTCATAGTGGCTTAAATATGCCTTATCTTAATAATATCACCAGAAATAACCCATTAAGGAGAAAGAGCTACCATCACACATCGACTGTATTGAAGTTCCACGAAGAGACCAGTCATAAACTACTGCGTATACACATGGAATATACTCCACATTTGCTGAAGACAAGAAGAATATAACTAGCTAGACTAGAAATCAATTATTTAAACACACAGTATGCTCAAGAGAGCATACTGTGTGTTTAAATAATTGATTTCTTAGGTTTATGTTACAAAATAATGAGTCAATTAGAAATGATTAGTAATTTATCCAGCCATGCATTATTCTCAGTAATTATTTTTGCATATAATTTTGCATGGAAATCTCCCCTTCATTATGAATACGCCACAAGGGTAAACATATTAAGTCATATATTCGCTTGAACTTTGAACCCTTTAATTATTATTGATGAATTGACTTTGAGGAATGTTTGATTTGCTCTGAGGAGGAAAACTAGGAGTCAGATAGAAAACTAACAATTAGAGAACAATAGGTACAATGTCCGTCATTGAAATTTGTACAGACGCCAGCACATCAACCTACCCGAAACTGTCAAATTATCTCAATCAACTTTGAACCTTATACTTTAGCGATAACGTTGAACATCTATTAAAGAATTTTGACAGATTGTAGTAGGTTGATGTGCTGGCGTCTGTACAGAGGCTAGCACATCAAGCTACCGCAATCTGTCAAATTTCTTTGATAGTTTTTCAACTTTATAACAAAGGAATAAGGTTTATGTTCAATTGGGAAAAGACAGTTTGGGATAGCTTGACCTGCTGGCGACTGTACGTACAAATGGAACACATAAAACTTCCGTTTAGGTTCCATAAATTCGGTACTTATTTTTAATTTGCGATTACAAATAAATACAGGTGGTATTGCCAAATTTTTTACCAACTTCAAAAAAGGGAGGACATTCTCAACTCAGTTTATTTAGTTTTCAAATTATTGTGGAGCGCTGTGCCCGCAAAAACGACAACAATAAATACTTTATCACAAAAAAAAAATACACTTCAAAGTGAAAAATAACTAATTTCGGAAGTCGAAGGCGAAAAACGAAAATACAAAACCAAAAACACCGAATGGTTTTTTTTTTAAATGGTGGTCCCGGCTGTGATAAAGGTAGCTATGACTTTAGCGCGGACATTTTGAACTTTAAAACCTGCTGCTGCAAGATTGTGCGGCATGTCCCGAGGAAAAGGTTATTTTTTTTGTGGAACAAATAAGTAGCTTTAGGTTTTGGTCCACCGTTGAGGAAACGGTTATTACACAAAGCCCATTTCATACTCTTCTTTTGTGAATTTCGTTTAGCAACAAATTCAACATGAAGCGAGGTGAGCGAGGCTAAAGCCACAACAACATAGTATACAATCAAGGCATAGCGCACCGAAAACATTTACACCACGCTTACGAAGGTCTACGAGTTGACTACGCAACGCGTGCGCTACGCTTCCGCTACGCCACCGCTACGACTGAGCGACGACTGCGCTACAGCTGTGCTACGCGAACGCTACGGCTACGCGGCCCCTACGCTAGTCAAACGCTCGAATTCGATCATAAATTGGTGCCCAATTGCCACTTTAATCTGTTAATCCCGGCTAATGAGACACAATTAATATTCTATTGTAATCGAACCGATAAGTTCCGCGTCGGACTTAACCAGTTAAAGATAATACTATTTATTCTTCCTGTTCAACTCTCATTTACTATTTATTGTAATTTCTCAGAAATACTTGATGTTAAACTGCCTCGCCGTTTTTTAGAACATTCTAAATTTAGACATAATAATAAAAACTACAGAAAACTCGATTCTAAAAACATTTAGTAACACTACTATTTTAACGAATTCCAGTTTTAGTCATTTATCTTTGATAATACCGGCTGCCTTAGTACTTTGACTTTGAATGCCAGAAACTGGTTTCTGTTAGGTTATCATATCATCATCAATTAATACAATCTTTGGTTTTATGCTAGAGATTCTCACCAAATTGCATTAGAAAAAACCGGATTTCTTATTGGTATAGACGGCTGTACATGGCTGTACAAAACGAGTGTGTTATTCGTTCGTGTTTTGTTATGTTTTTAATAATTGCGGTACAAAAGAAAAGTGATTGGGTTTCTGCATGATTGTTAGTTATTTAGTACCGCTAGCCGATAGCTTATATGTCTCTAGGAATCAGTGGTCTTTAATGATACCTTGCAGTGTAATAACAGAGCTGGTGGGATTGTCTTCTGTATCATCTTATAGATAGATACCTGCATAAATACTAGTTTAATGGTTACAGTTAATTCTATTAATCGTAGCTAACATTCAAATTGTTGAAACAGTAATTAAAATACAGTTAAGTTAATTTGCGTATTATAGATGACATTAAAGAGATATGTAAAACTTAAATGGGTTAATTATGTAATTAATATTATTTACTTACAAGTTATATATTTACAAAAATGTTGATGGTTTGTAGGTACCTATTTAGCAAATGCTCAATGATGACAAGTTGTGTTTACTTTGTGGTTTGTAGTCCTTGATATTACCGCTTCTTGACTAACACACCCATAATAATGTACAGTTTTTAACAGTCGTGATTCGATATTTTTGCAGTAGGAGTTAGCACCTAGGTATTTATATTACTTAATGGAACATGTATTTCGTTGCTCGTTGCGGATATTACAGTTTACAAGAATTCGTTAAAGACCGCTTGTAGCCTTTAAATACGTCTAAAAAAACACATCTAAGAATAAAAAGTTTCCTAAAAACTTTGTCAGTGTGTCACCTATGTTTAACACTGCACAAGTACGTACATAAGATCACGTTGTTCGTTACGCGACAATTAGTAAAACGGTAATTAAAGAAACATTTAACAGTAGCTAAGTAAACAAAAATAGATGATAATTATTATGTTTGTACGCAATCACAGATGGGTAAGCGGTCGAACACTACAGATTGCGGAGGTTAACTTATGCAGTAAGGTCACTAGAGTTTAAAAACACATTTTTTTCATCTCACTTACGCATTAATTACGAATATAAAAACGGAATAATACTCACGTCCAGCTGCGCTCGACAATGTGGCGACGAGAATGCAGGCGATGACAGCCGTCCCCTCGTAAAGGCTCCTCATCTTTTCGCACTTGTATTACAACAAATTACTATACATTAATTTCCAAACGAGTCTGTCAACAATATTGTTGTCTAGAGGACGGCCGGTACGCGACTGATAGTTCAGCACACCGGCCACTGGCCGCCACTAGCCGCCAACACACGTTTAAGGTTATCAACAATAAATATTTTTTGAAAATGCGAATAGCTGCGACCATGTTGTGATGACGCGAGTTTTATTATTATAGACAACACTCGTCTTAACTTAAGATTTTCCTTATATAAAGACACTAGTTTTGTATCGGTATTTGATCGATTTCTTATTTCATTTCGGGGATTATTGCTCGGTAGTTCAGGCTGAATTCTATGCAGTATTTTGAAAAAATCAACATTGGCCCAACTTATCCAACTGTTCGTTGAAAATAGCATGTTCTATGAAAACTAAGAAATGTTAAGTTAAAGTGATTTTAGCACGTGTATGTGTATGTAATTATACTTACCTCGTCGGCGGTTGTAATGCCACTTATGTGCGACTAGAAATGTTTTGCATAGGTACTTCATTTTATACAATTAGTCGCGAACTTGTGATAAAATTTATTGCGAGATTTAATTTAAATCGACAATAGTTTGTCGGGTGGTTGTGAGTCATCGGTCCCAAGTTCGATCCTCGGGCGGGGTTCGGACTGGTCCGTCACAAAACGAGCTTCGTCCGAGTACGTCACAACCCACAGTGAGTACCTACTTTATTGATCGAGCACATTGTACTTACTTCCTTTAAAGTTCACGGACCAACCCAAGAGCAATCACTTGTTCTGTTTTGTCTCTCGGTTTTTGTTACAAACAACTTCGAATATGATGGTCATTGATTAGATCTACCTCTTTAAGAAATCCAATAATTTAATTATTTTTCGTTTAGTATTTCATCTATTCTATAGTTGATAAAAGTCCGGAAGTAATAGAAATGTTCAGTGCCGTGTTTTTGCGACATTTTCTTTTGGTCTGCCAATCCTCAAACAATTAAGCTTTTTATGTTAAAAGCAGAAATTCTTAACATTCTAGAGAAAGAGACAGAGCATCCACTATTTTAGGTTATCTATTTCGAGAAAGATTTATGCAGTATTTTTTTTTTGTAAATTACGTGACTACCAAGGACCAGACCTAACATGGGCTAAAACCTGAAGAGTTCCTGAAACATTTTCCTATCTGTGTAGTACAGGAATATCAGCCCTCATTTACTCATTCATGTTTGTGTTACAGAAATAGGAACAACTTTGTAATTTTGATCATATCTACTTCATTGCTCATTCATTAATATTATTCTTTGGGAAACGAGTATTTAGGCATCTTAGTATTGAATTCGACCGCTAAATGTTTATTTTATGTAAATATCGATAACAGTTTAACTTGTTTTGCTAATATTTAAATATACTATAACCAAACTTCATCAGTAACACATATCAAATAAAATAAAACTTCTAATCGAAGCTCATGGCGCTCTCCATTTGTAAGTCTACAAGATTCTACGCTACAACTATTTAATTGTAATTGGGGAATCAGACCGGATAGTGTTACCGAGTAACTGGGGCTTGTGACGGTCAGATAGGCAGTCGCTGTATTGGTACCTACTGCATCTGGTTAGACTAGAAGCCGACCCCAACATAGTTGGGAGAAGGCTACGTAGAAATACAGGATACATTTTTAACCAGTGCGCAAACTGTAATCGTGAATTCAGCATATCATTCTAGAGCGTAGATTTTTTTGTCGGTTATACATTCCACAAGATCAGCTGTTTCATATAAAAGTGCAATACCTACGCGGTCAAAATGTATGGAACAGCTGATTTTTATTTGTATAACCGACGAAAAATTTCTACGCTAGTGGTATTACGGGGAAACGCGAAATACTTTTTCGCGGTTCTCTATCAGTAAAAAGACACACAATTAAAAGCTGTCCTATTAATGGTATTTATATATTTGATCGATGAGGTTGGTCCGTAGCCGGGTGACCACCATCATATACCAAGACCCTTCCGTGCTTCGGAAAGCACGTTAGGCCGTTGGTCCCGGCTGTCATTCGTGGATCTTTGACAGTCGTTACGGGTCGTCAGAAGCCCGAAAGTCTAACAACCAGTTTTACCAAGGCGTATCGTGTTACCCAGTAACGGATTGTGGAAGTCAGATAGGAATTTGCTCCATGTAAAATGCTGGCATTCAGCTGTATTCGGTTAGACATCGTTGGAAAAAAACTAGGCCGATGATGACTTATTTTAGGTTTGTTTATTAAATGTACTTCATAAGTACCTATTTATTAAGAATTAAAACAAAGTAGGTAAACCTTTAGACAACTCGGAAGGGATTCCCCTACAGTGGCGAATGCGTTGGCGCCGGTAGGTACCGATAAACATGTTTTCCTACAATGATGGTGTAAAATTAAACAAGTGAGCATTTATTTTAACTCGCTTATTTTAAATCTTTTTATAGAATGGGAAATTCTATAGGATTTTCTAATTGGATGATATTTTACCGATACTACTACCATCCGACGAATAAATATCTTTATCTTTATCTTTAACAAACAGGTTTTTTTGACGGGCTGGTTTTTTGAAACCTCTTCAAGTTTTCGTGTCCCGCTGTCATACATCTCAAGTTTTAATGAATTGTAAATTTTATTGGGTTTTTCATAAATCGATGGGTTTTTTAACCATGAATGCCTATCAACAGTCTGGATATTTAGATATGCTCGGTTGATAACAATAGGCTCATTAGATAGGTTTTGATTAAAAATAACTGGCGATATATGCATTTCTGCTTTATGTAGCGATAATATTGAATAGTATTTCGATTAATCAGCATAATAATATATTGTTCCCACAGCTGGGATACAGGCCTCCTGGGCTCGCATTCCAGTCTGCATAAATCATGCCATAAACATATTAAAAAAGATATATTAAGCTCAGATTATAAAACAAAGGCGGATAGACCGCGCGGAACACCAAGAGAGAAGCCAAAACACCAAATACTGATTCAAAACTCGAGTACTGCGCCACGAGTGAATTGTGTGTTACATACAATGCGACGCTTTACAGTACAGTCGCCAGCAGGTCAAGCTATCGCAAACCACAGTCTTTATACTGTGCCCAAACAGTCAAATTTTCCCAATTGAACATAAACCTTATTCCTTTGTTATAAAGTTGAAAAACTATCAAAGAAATTTGACAGATTCGGGTAACTTGATGTGCTGGGCTCTGTACCTAATTGGTTTTTTGGGTTGTGCGTTGTTTTATAGAATTCCGTTTCACATAAAGTTTAATGTAAGAATAATCATTTCATAGATTATCAAATCAAATATTATTTATCCTCATATTGTTTATTATAAAACATATTACATTACCAAGAATAACGTTTTAATATTGTTAATAATAATTATTTTATTCTTCTTATTGTTTTTGGTAATATCTGTTTGGGGTCTCAGTTCTGATTAAACCTACTGGTTGCATGCTGCAAGCGATCATGCAGCATACAGCGTGCAAGCAAGCATGTAGAATGCAACATCCAGCAGGCATGGTTTCTATCACGGCTCCGGCGCTGCAGGGCTCCGGCGCGGCGGTCCCACGCGAGCTTAACGTCGCAGATGGTATTCACGCTCACCACCGCAGCTTCGGCTTGCTGGCCGGCGAGCCGGCCAGCCTCAGCCGCGGCGGCGCGGCGGCGGGCTTTAAAACCACCTGCTCCTCAGCTTGCGGGCCGCCTCGTCCCTCCGCGCCTACGCGGATTTAAATTACAATCTAGGGGTGGGGCAAACAAGACTACTTACGTGAAATCGGTTTTGCAGCGATTCGTTTCTGTCACTAACATTTGTAGCACAAGATATTGACTTTTGAAGACAAAATTTTAATTCGTTGAAATAAAATACCTTGGAAAAATACACCGAACAAACATAATTCGTTAAAAATAATTCTACTGTTTGATAAGTTTGTTAATAAAAAAAAGAGATTAAAAATTCGTAGAATTGTGTTTCCGTGAAATACCTATGTTTCATTGAGTTAAATAGTCTTTGAAACAATAATACCTATTCGAAATAAAAATACAAGGCCCAAATAGGTATAATCTGAAACATTTTCTGGGAAACGAAATTCTATGAAATTTATGTCTGCGGTTTTCTGGCCTCACTCTTGGTGTTCCACGCGGTCTATCTGCCTTTGTTTTATAATCTGAATAAATAGGTATCTACCTTGTTTTGCCGTTGGAGGTACCTAACTCCGTATCGTGTTTTGGAACACGGGCCACGCGGGCCCATTCCGGACTGGCGGATGTTAAATGCTTTCGAACTTTAATTCTGAAAAAATAAGTTAAAAGCTAAGTATTTTAAATAGTAAGTAGGTATTTAATCATTATTATTTGTAAGTGGTGCAAACACAGTACCGAAATGATTCCATTCAAAACTTCTTTGTACCGCGGAGGTTTGCTTATAGCAAATTCTGAGAAAGTTATAATTAAATTATTTGTAAACATAATTATATGCCTAAAGGAGGACTTTAAAGCAATTATAGGGTGCTAAACTTAATATATCTATATAAATAAAAAGAGAAGTCCTGACTGACTGACTGACTGACTGACTCATCAACGCCCAGCCCAAACCCTTGGACCTAGAAAGCTGAAATTTTGCACAGAGGTTCCCTTTATAGTGTAGACAAGGAATAAGGAAGGATTTTTCGAAATTCAACCCCTAAGGGAGTTAAATAGGGGATGAAAGTTCCGCGCGGGTGCAGCCGCTGGCAAAAGCTAGTTATCTATAATTGCTCTAAAGTACCCAACGGCATTGACACAATCGCGGTTGCGGGTGCCTTCGGAAAAGAACCTTTTACTGAAGTATGATCTAAAGTTGAGGGCTGGGTAGTAACCGTATAAGGTGCACCTTGGCTTTGCTATCTAGCAAAGTTTCTATCTAAGCTTTCCCCGGTGTTTTTTTTTTTTTGGGCGGGAAATCATCAAATAACTTCTCCCGCTCTGGGTGGAGCAGGAGGGCGTGCCAGACTTTTACTGACTAAAACGCACCCGTGTTACCTCAGTAGCCTGTGCGCCACGGGCGGCGGTATATCTTTCGAACAACCCGCACCCCTGGCAGAAGCCGTCTACGGTAATAACAGAATTTCGCTTACCTTTCTTTTTATTAGCTTGACATTGCAAAGCGGTGTTACCGTCTAAACTTGTAAAGTCATGTGTGTTCGATTAAACGATAATCTGGTATTCATTTGTTTTCACATTGTTGCTAATCGAACTATAAGTACAGCTGTATATAGCCTCACAAAACCGTGAAATTGGTTTAACCGTATATATTCCCCCCTTGTGATCATTCCCATGACTTCTGGCAACGTTTTTTTTTTACCTAAATATTATCTGTGGCCAGCAGGCTTAGCATGACGCGTTCTATTTCTACGAAGAATAGACAGTGCTTTTTCAATACAAAGTGACATTTCGTTTCTCCTTTTTTGACGTTTGCAACGTAGAAATCCTTCTACAATCTGTCATTTTAACTTTCGTTTCTAACGATCTTTGTCTAGGCCCTTATAAACGTAGACTAATTCAGAAGAATATTTCTTCCCAAACTGTCAAAAACACACAACAAACTTTCAACTCGACGACCACAAAGTATATACGATTATCTACAAAAACATGAGTCGTTTAGAACGCATAAATGTGACAATTAATAGAAAAACATAGCTATCTTCTCCTATTGTAAATCATTTAGCTAATAGTCATGTCTATTCTTCCGTTGACAAATCGGTGCTCGTGCTAAGCCTGCAGATCTATCCAACTGCAAATTCTTAAGTACCTTACTCTACTTAAAGATAATTTATAAAAATCCTGTTTATTATGTAACTAACAAGAACAGTGGTGGTACAGTGGTAACGGCTACGACTTACGAATTGAAAGACTTGGTCGAAGGTTTGGACCCAGCTTTAGTTGTACATTATTTCGTCACTACTGCACTCAAAACATGTTCGAGAAAAATCATAAAAAAGACATGTGACATCTACCAACCCTCACTGGGCGCTGGTGGTGCCCACTCCCTCTCACGAGGTGGCCTGTGTCACAGCAGCGGGAACATTATAGGCTGACTTTAATGGTGTAACTAATAAAACATGCAAGCCGTCATGGGCGCGAGTCGTGCGATATGGGTACTAGGCTCGGAAAAAGTACGGATTCCAAAACATCACAATGTTTTTAAGAAGCAGTCCTTGCTGCTCCTCGCCGTGCTGGCGTAGGTACCTTTCGAGGCTCAGCCTTTACAAATCGAGAAAACACAGACGCGGCTCACGCACGAGACGTTCTTGTAGCTTCAAAAATCAAACCATAAACCTCAATTAAACTACATTAGGTATAATTTTTAGGACTTTATTTAATTATAACCATTCGCCGCATTCTTCAGAGAATTGATCTCCGTCGCTTTGGAATATGGCCCATGTGCCACTTTGGAGAGAATCGTCTTTTCGGCGATCTGTACTTGTACCTCCTAACAGGGGTGATACCTTGGCGTTGCGGGCTAGGTCACGGAACAGCTTCAGCCCAACAACAAACCATAGAATAGCTTTTAAGAGCGCCCACTGGTACCGGTCGTTGCGGAGTCTCGTCCAAAACATGTACAAGGTATTAATCGACTTCAAAATCTTACTACGCAGCAGGTCATAACGCTGTAAAGAAATAATGAAATTTACAATTTGGTACCATATCCCATTTGTTGAGTCTTAATAACAATCCAAAGGCTAAAAAAAGATTTTTGGGAAGTGTGTAACCAAAGTTAAAAAAAGTATCTAGTTAAGTACTAAAAGTTTCTTCATAAATGATTGCCATATCTCATGACCCGGTAACCCGAGCATAGCCACAGGCACGCATATGTAAATAACGAAAATCAATTCCACTGTTAACAACCTACTATGAACAATATGAGCCATTAATAATGGATAATGATGCAAAGCAATTGAATGTACATAAAAATTTAAAGGTTTACGATTCCAGTGGTTTAATAAGAGGTAATAGAAATTATGCTCAAGACTACATACATAGGCCGCACTTTGTTTTCACTTCAGTCTCTGGCGCTGTCGCATTGAGCGTTGGCTCAGCATCGCCTTCGTCGAAAGTACAGTGGTACGAACTCTTGGCGCGTGGCCGAAATCGGAAATTCCCCCGCCATTATAATTTTTGTAATAGACTATTAGGTACTTTTTTTTACTTCTATTTTGTCAATTTCTCTCATCTTTACCAATAACGCCCAATCCGTGTCATTCAGGTGCTAAACGGTCTTTCTACTACTTTAGGAGCAGCGCAGCTCCACGATTACCGCTCACAGAATGTACAGACGCCAGCAGGTCAAGCTATCCCAAACTGTCAAATTTTCCCAATTGAACATGAACTTTATTCCTTTGTGATAAAGTTGAAAAACTATCAAAGAAATTTGACAGATTGGGGTAGCTTGATGTGCTGGCCTCTGTACAACAAACACGATCGAAACTTTCAAGATTATTTAAAGCGCTAACAAAATAACACAATTACAATATGCTTTATAATTTATCTTCTTTCGTGTTCGCGGTAACTATGATTATTGTGTTTTCTCGTCTGAACTAACCTAACCTATCCATCGTTATCAGTTGGAGTTTGTCCAAACTGGGTGATTTGGCGACTATTTGACTACCGGTTCAAAATCATAACAGTTAGTAGTACTAGGTACTACATAGTCTACAGTTCCATTAAGTGTATCATCATCTTCATCATCATTTAAGCCGAAAAACTTCCACTGCTGGACATAGACCTCCGACAAAGCACCGCCACTTCGACTGGTTCTATGCTTCTCGTATCCAGCAGATTTCTGCGGCCTTCGCCAAGTCATCGGGCTTTATCGGTTACCTTGGTTCTCCTGCGGATCTCTTCATTTCTGATTCGATCACGTAGGGAAACTCCAAGCATAGCCCTTGGGTGCCTTTGGATGACTTTCAGCCATCTCATGAAGTGCATAGTTCAAGTTTTATTCAAGTGTTGTATGTTCAGTACTGTAAGTAGCTACCACAGCGTTTCAGCAACCGCGTGTGAGTACTAAGTTAAAAGTTTGGTCAGTGGGTCGTCTTAGAAGTTTGACTAACGCTTGGGGGAGGGTCGAAGACGCTGAGGTTATGAGTTCGTTGCCTTCGTCGCTCCCGCTCGGCGATCTCACTGGCTCCATCATCCCCCGACATCTTCTGACTTCGGTCACCACCATCTTCGTCGTCACTATCACTATCTCTTCGGTTTCTGCGGCATCCAGGGACAGAACAAGCACACATCACACTTAATTTAAACCTGCTGGCCCGGCTCTGATTATTTGTGGATCACATCAATTATATAAATAAATAAAATAAGAAATAAAGTAGGTACTTGACAGCGTTCTGTGACAATATCTTGTTGCGTGTCAAAAACACTGTCAAAAAAGACAAAGCGCCAAATTTGTGAACGTTAAAAATGCTGAAAAACCATAGAGAGTAGTCTGAGTACTTATAGGTACAGAGGCCAGCACATCAAGCTATCCCAATCTGTCAAATTTCTTTGATAGTTTTTCAACTTTATCACAAACGAATAAGGTTTATGTTCAATTGGGAAAATTTAACAGTTTGGGATAGCTTGACCTGCTGGCGACTGTACTAACTCCTTGGACTGGTATATGATGATATGGAATATAAATGCAATACGAATACAAAAAGCGCACATCTCTTACTTATTTGGTATGGTGTACTTATATGGTATGTTTAATACTTGATGGCATGAAACTAGATGCTATTTCGTAAACTGTATTTCTAGGAATTACTTTAGATTCAAAATTGCAATAGGGTGCGGGCACATTAGAGCTCTTTCAAGTAGATTAAGCTCAGCTGCTCACGCAAAAAGAAAATTAAGGCAGTTGACTGATGTAGCCACAGCTAGGTTAGTAAACTTTGCTTATTTCTACAGTATTATGTCTTATGGTCCTGCTGTGGGAATCGGGAGCTGACGTAGATTCAACTTACATTTTACAAAAGAGGGCAATCCGCACAATCTATGAAATGGGGCCTCGCGAGTCTCTTAGAAACAAATTCAGCGAAATTGATAAATTAACTGTGCCTTCTCTTTATATCCTAGAAAATATCTTGTATGTACGCAAAAACTTAGGCCTTTTCAAAAAACGATGCGATTTCCATAATCTGAATACATGTAGTAAAGATGAAATTGTGATTCCAAAATTTAGATTGACTGAAACTAGCAAGTCGTTTCTAATAAACATTATCCGCTTCTATAACAAGTTGCCAAAGTCGGTTACAGAACTTAGCGTTGGAAAGTTTAAAACTCACATCAAACCGCGAAATTAGCCGGAATCAAAATAGGTCTCTATAATTATAAATGATAGAGCCAGTTTTGCTTCCGGCTAGTTTCGCATTAGGTCCCTTTAATTTTAAAGGTGCGAAACGTGTCCTTATCAAATAAGCATATTATGAGATAAAAGACTACGTTGAAGACAGGGAAGTTTTGCATTAATACCTTCTGCACATGTGGCTTCGCTGGTACCTCATTAACAGTATAGCTATGTGAAAGTCTATAAGACTTTGTGATGTTAGTTTTCGTTCTTTTTATTTCTTCAATGTCTGACATATTCTCGTCATTATTTGACATTTTAGATCAATTCTAATAACGACTATTTATTAGTGATTGTCATGGAACTTATGTGACTTGGTTTAAATAGGTTAATTTTATATGTGGAGATTCTGGTGCTCCAAAAATATTTAATAATATATTAATCATAATACACGTTTATTAACGTAGATCAAATTAATGTAAAAAAATAAAAATTTCCCTTTATCCTAAATTAACTAAAACGAATAAACTAAAAATACAATAAACATAGCGTCGAAAAACTCATCCACATCGCTGTCGACTGGTAATGTATCCAAGAGACTGGCGGCCTTACCACGTTGCATAGCAATACTCAGCCTCTGCCCAAGGTAAAAACCAGTCCTTGGGTCACGGGAAGCGTCCACCAGCCATTTCGAGATTGCCTCATAGAGAGAATGAACATTCGGACCCCACGGCCCAACGGTTTCAACCCCAAACGGCTCGAAAATATATTACCAATAAGGTTGTAATACTTTCGCCGCTTGAGGTTTTCCGCAGCCGCAGCGGCAGCACCAGCACAGCACACCGAGCCAGGAAGATGGGATGGCGCAAGAGTATCGACACACGTTGCATCTCACACTAAAGGCCTACCCATCTTCCATTGAAATAAAGACATGCCGTTGAGTCTCTTGCCATCGTCGCGTGACTAGCCACTGGGTTCTAATCAGCTGGAACGCCGACGGTGACAAGAGCTCTTCAAATGATGTCGTTAATGTTCGCATGCCGCGCTGTAAGACTCGCACTTCGGCTGCAAGATAGGCCGTGGTGTAGATTATTATCCGATACTGTAGATTCTTTTACATATTGTAAATGAGAGAACGTTGTAGGCCTTGCAGACTGTAGATTTGTAGACGACTTTCTATTCTTTATTTTCATTACTCTAAGTACAAACGCCAGCACATCAAGCTACCCCAATCTGTCAAATTTCTTTGATAGATTTTCAAATTTATCATTTATGCATAAATTTTATGTTCAATTGGGAAAATTTGACAGTTTGGGGTAGCTTGATGTGCTGGCGTCTGTACCTGGTACTTATTGACAGGCCTACACTGTCCTCCCATACCTATTTTTACTGTAATTTGAGAACATTGTAAAAGCCAATTATTTTAAAAAGAGTAACCATGGAGTTACTTGCCGTCTCTCCTCCGTAGAAAGCGACAAATTGGAACCGTGCACCTAGCTTCTGACCTTTCATAAGTGCCCATGCAGGTTCATGTGAAATAAAATATTTTGATTTTGATTTTGGTGCACTTTGCTGCGCAAGTGCGGGAATATATTATAGAGTAAAAGCATACGTGCTAAATATACTGTATTGTGAATCTAAGCGTTGCAATAACAGCCACTTGACGAGGTGTGTTGTGAAACGTCGTACGAAACGCTTTCCAGCTCAGCTCATTATGTTTGCAACTCGATTTCATGTCATAGGCATCTCTTAATTAACCTGGTATCATGAATTTGTACGTAGCTACCGCTAATGGCCGGAGATTTTTTATCCGGTGTGCTGAATTTATTCCGCTGGTATCAAATTATTTCAGACATTGAAATGCCTCAGGTGGGTTTTTGGAATGGTAACTACATATCGCCAAAATGAGCGAGGAACGTCTATACTTACATGGGATATTTTTCTTCCATTTTTTCGAGGGTAAATAACTGTGCTAAGGATTCGCAGTCAAACTTACTACTAAAATATAGGATTTATTTTTGAAAAATTTAAATAAACTTACATAACAAGACAGTATAAAATGTAAAATGTCTGTAAAATTCAACCAACTCGATTTTCAAAACCTACCATCGTAAATATACCAGAGTACAGAGGAAAAAAAATTACCTGTGCGCAAACTGTAATCATGAATTCAGTATGTCATTCTAAACCCTCCAACGCAGAAATTTTTCGTCAGTTATGCAAAAAAATATCTTCTGTTTCATAGAAAAGTGCAATACTTACGCGGCCATGTATGGAACAGCTGATTTTTATTTGTATAACCGACAAAAAATGTCTACGCTAGGGGTTCTAGAGCCCGGAGAGGGGTCTAAACGATATGCTGAATTCATGATTACAGTTTGCGCACTGGTTAAAAATTTACCCTGTATATGTACAGTAGTCCGCCCGTAACACTTATCAGTATATAGCCTTCCGTTTGAAATTTCAACAACATTCATTGCGTTATAACAACAGATTGAGCAGTGGATTAGCAACAACCTACAAAAAGATTCTGCTTCTGATGAATAGTTAGGGTGCTGTTATAGAATTAAGTATCGACGAAATGTTCGTGGATGCTGAGTTTTGATATTTATACTATTGCATTGTTCTCCGACAAAAATTAAAAAGGCGAATGCGGAATCATTCATGATCTGTTAAATGAAAGCTCACGTTTGTCAACACCCAAGCGATCATTTTAAATTTGAAAAGGAACAAGAAAGAACCAGACGTCTGATCCCTCATAAGCAGCAAAAGAAATGAGAATCCAAGACTCTGTTCAGTTACATAGTAAAAGTGTATAAGCGTTTTCAAATAAGTTTTATTTATCAATGAACAAGGTCAAAATTACAACCACAAATTAATTTATATAAGAGGTGTTTCTTTTAATAGATCCGATTGCTTTTTTTGATACATTTCGGCTTTCTCTTGAGATCGTCGCTTTGGCTGGACATCTCCCTGAACAGTCTCAGCCCAAGAGTGAACAATAGGCCACTCTTAAGTATCTCCCATCGGAACGGGTCTTTGCAAAGTCTCTTCCAAAAACAGTAAAGTTCTTCGATGGTCCTTAAAATTTTTTGTTGCCACGAACTAGAAGAGTGGCAGCCGGAACACTGCAAAGAGATCATTAAACTAATAAGTAGCTTTTGCCTGCGTGGATGTTGGAAATTATCCCACAGGAACGTGCTACCCAGAGAGCAGTGGTGGCCCAGTGATAACGGCCGCGACTTACGAGTTGTAGGTCGTGCGTTCGAACCCAGCCAGGCGCATTACTTTGTGTAAACAATTTCATCACCACTGCTCTCAAATGGTGAAGGAAAACATCTTGAGGAAACCGGCATGTCCTAGAACAAAAATTCGAAGACATGTGACATCTACCAACCCGCACTGGGCCCGCGTGGTGGATTACGGCCCACTCCCTCTCAAGGAGAGGAGGCCTGTGTCCCAGCAGTGGGAACGTAATAGGCTGAGTATGATGATGATGACGATGAACGTGCTGCCGGGATAAAAAGTATCCTATGTGTTAATCCAGGTGACAAACGATATGTGTGCCACATTCCATCCATATCCGCCGTTTATAAATGATTGAGTAACAATCATTTATTCATTCATCCAGCATTCATAATATTATCTACGTAGTAACTTCGATCAACAATGTTGCTATTGTTGATCGAAGCGTAGTAGGATATACAACAGTACGAAGTAGGATAGATCCCCCGACAGGCTGCAACGAAGGATTTTTGTTAGTGTTGGGCTAGGTAGAGGTGTAGTATCGATTCCAGGGTCCATAACGAAGAGTCCTGGAACAGTAATTTCGCGGAAGGAGGCTGTTGAGAGGGAGCGGGAGATTGCTGCCGCTAACCCGATCCGCAGCAGACGCACCGGGCGTCGGCGGAGGGCAGATAACTGCCTCTTCCAGCCCCCCTAAATGGGTCCAGGGGCAACGGGATCTGGGGAAATCCGTCGCCCCAATTCCTTAGGACCTGAGATGGCATCGAGTAGTGTACCACGCGTGCCTCTCTCTGATGTAAGGAGGAGAGTTTAACCACCCCCCCCAATTCGAGGTGGCCCGCTGAGGCAGGCCCTAGCCGGCACTAGCCGGGGATCACGGAAGTCGCATAAGATCCCGTGATCCTCGGTGCAAGTGTGTGACGGAACACCGGGGATGTTTTAGTCAGTAAGACTGACAGATCCGTCCTCCCCAGGGCGGATGACGTCCATGAGGGTTTAACCCCGTAAAAAAAAGGCAGAGATGTACTCGTAGTTAGTACACCCACATTTCGCCAACTTTTATCGAAGTTCCACCCATGCAACTGTAAAAACACCGGCCCAGTGCAAGTCGGACAATGCAGGGAGAGAACCTTGCATTGTCGTTGGGATGAATTACTTGGCAAACAAGTAGTGCGTACCAAAATATGTCGCATAAATGGCCGCGTTCCTCAGAAAAGGGGAATTGACAAACTGACATATAGACGTACGACGACATGTGAAATTAACATTTACATTTCCAAAACTTGGCAAAGTGTATCTATGGAACAGCTGATTTATTTGGCGAAATTAGTCGTTGAACTTCGTACTGCCTTTTGGGTTTTGAGTTATTTCAATTACGCCTTGCCTAAGGATGGCTGCTATTTTGCGGCGTTATACTAAATTGCTCTACGAAAAATAAAAAGTATCTAATGTAACACTAACGGAAGGACGGGGTTCGCAGACATTGGGGCTAGGACACAGTTCGCAGCATCCTTGGCGATGGCTTCGCTCCACTACGATGACGTCAATCATGTCATCGGACCCACTCGAGGACTTACAAGGCTGCGTCTTTTTCAAACACGGCCTCCTCCTGCCCAGGTCACAGGCCCATTCGTCGTCATCACTGTCGTCCCAAGGGAAGCGGGGCGAGGGGGTCCTGGGGCATGCGGGGCGACAACATGAACTCATTATGTCACGTTAATACCTTAACTTTGCATCTATGTTTCATGGATCTAAGAATCTTAATTATCCATGAAACATTTACAGAACATCTAGAATCACTAGAATATAGGAAAAATTGAACCAGATTTGACAGTGATCTGTACCAGTATTTTGACACAGAAAAATCAGAATAAAGTAAGGAGTAAAGCGTTTTGTGAGTAGGTTTCATGGTTTTACTTAATACTCCAACAACACTACCTACTAGGATGTTTTGGCGCGTGGCCAAAATCAGTACCAACGCCGCCATCTTGTATTTTTAATGCAATTTCTGTGACAATTTTTAAAATGTTTACCAACAACGACCCCTCATCATCTGCCTAGCGTTTTCCCCCTCCAGTGTTACAATGAAATTGACATGTCCGTCCCTTCCTTCTTTCTTAAACTCGTGTTGGCTTATAATGAACATTTAATCTATACTAATAATAATGTATCTACATAATTATGTAAATGCGCCCTCAAAGCCCTAGTCGCCGCAGGAGACGCCCTGGGTGTCGGGAATCCCAGGCTGATTCCCGGCCCCCGTAAGCGCGGGCTCCTGGATGGCGAGTAATGGGTTGCTCACTGTCCGGTAAGGACCAAGCCCGGGTCGACGGCTCGTTGCGTTCCATACGTGCCTCAAAGAGATGTCACCACCAACTGGTGGGGTCCGCAAGGGTCGATGCCTACCAAGGGTGTGGGTTGTTTGAAAGATACCGTGGCTCCTAGCACACAGGGAACTAAAGGAACACGGGTGGGTTTTAGTCAGTAAAAGTCTTACACGCCCTCCCGCTCCACCCAGAGCGGGAGAAATTATTTGATGATTTCCCAACCTCAAAAAAAAGGCGACGATATACATATCTATCTATACTAATAGTGAAACTGAAGAGTTTGTTTGAAGGCCCTAATCTATGGAACTACCAGTTGGTTTACAAAAGATCTTTTGGCATCTGTTAGCCCAATTTTTGAGAAAGGTCCATAAGGGTCGCGTCGAAAATTCACGATGACGAAGTCGCGGATAAAAGCTAGTTAGTTAAATCTATAGAAATAAAAAGAAAACTCCTGAATGACTGACTGACTGACCGACTCATCAACGCCCAGCCCAATACCTTGAACCTAGAAATCTATTATAGATTTAAATAGCGACTGAAAGATCCGCGTGGGCGAAGCCGCTGACAGAAGCTAGTACATATAAAAAACAAAATGAATATCTTACAAGATCATTTATTTAAGCGTTCAATATAAATACTGGACCAGTTTAGTGTAGACAAACATACAGAAGAACAATCATTACCACGTTTACACACAATAATAATTCACACCCGTGACTAGCTATAAAAGTCTGGTTACAAACAAATATATCATTCTCAATAGATAATATTATTATAGGTTTAGTACAAAATATATCTAGGTTAATTCTAAGAGCTTCTGCGCATGGAAAAACATCCAGGTATCGACCTGTAGACTAGGTTTCACATCCAATGGCATAACTTGAACAAAATTAGCGGGCGATCTATCTGAAATAAGCACTACATTCATGTTTGTTCTAGTATAGCCTAGCTAACGGATTTGCTGAGATCCCCAAATTGATACAAAATTATTTGTCAGAAATCGCCAAAATAGTAGCAGGGTTGCCATTTTTCAACTATCATATATTAAATAACGTCTTATATACATAATTATTATCTAGGGATTCATCAGGAGCCGTTTCCATTCAATAACAGCTAGAGTAGCATTAAGTACTTGTGGCACGGCTTTCCCTGATCTTTCCGAGTATTAACAATATCAATTGCGTTATATCAGTCATCACACGCTATCAACTGTGCATATTGTCTAAGATCCAGTTCATGTAGTAGGCCACATTGGTGTATACTCCTGGGAAGCCCCCAATACCGCATCGCTTCGGGCCGTAGGATACGAGACCTCGCTGCACATACCGCACTCCCAATTTTCCGTAAGAACCAGGGTACATAAGAGGACCGCCCGAGTCTCCTCCGCAAGAATCCTTGCCTTTGACCCCACCAGCGCATATTTGCGTCACCCTTACTTTCGGGGATCTGTAAATAAAGAGAATAAAAATATACTAAGAGAATATTTAGGAACATACCAAGCATACCATATTGAAAAAAAAGAAGAACAAGAACTTGGTTTTGTTACTCTGTTAAATCTGTTGAAGTTAATCCAATGATGCTCCCTTGGGGGACACCAACCTCTAACGCCACCAATCTGTGTAGTTCTTTCCTCAATAGACCATTTCAGATACCAATCTACATGGTCTTCACATGATCAGACTAAGATCATGTCTGGACTTCAAAAGAAACTGACCTCTGAGTTTGTTTCGGCCTTTCTTTTCAGAGTTGTCAGATAGAAAACGCCGACCGCATCTAGTTTTTAAAATACGATTGACGTGTAAAAGTATTTGTACAAACCTACTTAGAAATAAGATCAATTACTCGTATCAATTAACGCCATAGTTACAGTAACGTATTGAGAAGTTTTCACATTGAATTGAGTAACTCTCAATATCAATACAATACTGTTGAGTTACCATCTATCAAGACATTAGGTACTCAAACTTGTGCATATATTTTAACGATCATGATTACTAAGGTATGCTCATTTGTGTGTAATGCCTGTTAAATAAAGAAAGCTTCTGTATGAAGAATTTATGGAAGAGTTGACTATGATGAAAGTGAAACTAACCCTCGGTATGCCGCCGTGCAGTCCTCGGTGCTGACGACGGGAAGG
The DNA here is from genome assembly GCA_949987655.1 of Polymixis flavicincta. Classification (NCBI taxonomy): domain Eukaryota; kingdom Metazoa; phylum Arthropoda; class Insecta; order Lepidoptera; family Noctuidae; genus Polymixis; species Polymixis flavicincta. Next base: position 11,677,290 of record OX465191.1, on the reverse strand, counting down.
TCAACGTTGAGCAGAACGGGAGACTGCAAACCTTCCTCCGTGACTCCCCAACCCGCAACATTTACGTTTTGCCCAACAAGAGACTCCGTTTGAAGCTTTTGAGTGAAAGGTAGACACAAGGGTTTCATGCTTGCTGTAAATAAAAAATAAAATAAAACTTGTAATTTCATCCGAACTTCTTGCTAAATTAAGCTTACTTTTTCTTTGTCAGGTTAGTTGCAGGGAAAGCTGACGGTGCAACGCGTTTGCAGTGTAGTACTTATCCGCGCGCCATCTTATACGCTACAAATAGAAAGCATTCGCGAAAGAGCGTACGTGTAAAGGGGCTTATTATTAATGAATCTAGAGTTTCACCATTCACATGAATAATGTACAACACACACAAAGCACTTACGAAGTGAAAAATTAGCTGGTTGAGCAAGTCGTATCAAAGCTATGTCGTCGACCAGTGACTGCGGTGTGTATCCAGGGTGCGCCACTACTGCATCTATCGACACGTTCTGTGGATTAAAATAACGCAATTAAAGTACAGCCAATAGCTATAAAATGTACTACAAATAACTATAACCAGTCATCAGGTTTGTCGAACAAGGAAGAAACCATGCATGCATTATATCCAAATGTTTTTTTTTTTGTAATTTATAAAGTCAATTAGAACGATTATTATCGATTAACGATGATTATAATCCTCGCAGGGTGATCGTGGAACCTGGCCCAGGTTATATATAGCTCAGTGCCGTACAATCTGATACACCTACTAATGTCCAGCTGAGGATTACACAATTTATATTATACCCTTACCTCTATTCTCGGCGCGCAGTACTCTCTATCATCTGACATTTCACAGTCCGGGTCCTGTCTGATGTCATGCTCCCCGAGGATGACTCCATTTAGTCGCAGTCTATTGCCCAGGAAGGAAACGCAGTGAGCCGCCGTCAGGACATACCTTTCGTTGATAAGTGAACCACCGCAGCTCAACGCTGCGCCGCGGGCTGGAAATTATAAAAAGTTTTCTATTAGTTGAGTATAGACTGTTATTTTATTAATTTATCAGGTGCGTAGTTCCTGAAACCAGCGTGCGTGTGTAATCAGTGGCCCTAGTGTGAGTTTTATTTAACCATCTCTACCAAACGCTTCTAGAGCGTTCGGCGCTCCGATTGGTCCGTCACCAATCCAGGGCCAATCGGAGCGCCAAACACGCTCAATGCGATTGATCGAGATGGTTAAATGAAACTCACACTAACACCTCTGATGTAAGAACATAAACAAGGCAAAAGGACTATGTTAGGATCGTAGCCGGTGGCATTCTGTTGTTTCTGCCAACCACAAGGGAAAAAGTCGTGAGTTTATCTATGTATGAGTATATACTACAGAAGTGACTATTTAAACAAAGTGATTGATTGTAAATGAAAGTAGATATTAAGGTGAATCTAGTCGACATTTTTTCCATACAAACTTCGGGAGTGTATTACTCCACTGTTCGACAATGTACATACAAAATTAAAAATGGTATGGTTTTGTCTCATTATTAATATTCTCTGCACGGAAACAGAATATTAAAATAAAAAACCATCAAAAAGTTAGGAGCCAACAAAGATGAGTTTTTCTTACTAATTTAACCTAACTTTGGGTGTGTTTAAGCCATAAAAGAAGTGTACCAAACCAAACCGGTACCGACAAACCTCAGCTATCGAAAAGTTCAATAAAGTTTATTGGTCATTGATTTATGTAGCGGTCTTTTCATAGAACCGGATCGTCCGAAGGACTTTTCTTAATTTTTTACGCGCCTGTTTTGTTATAAATGATCCTGCATCTCACTCAATGACATTGTGAGTGTAGACTAGCATGTAACTGCTCATCACTGATACATATGCCAGCAGGCTGAGCACGAGTACCGATTTGCCGACGGAAGAATAGACATGACTATTAACTAAATGATGTACAATAGGACAAGATAGCTGTTTTTCTATTACTTATCACTGTTATACCTTCTAAACGAATAATGTTTTTGTAGATAATCGGATATACTTTGTGGCCTTCGAGTAGAATGTTTGATGTCAGTGTGATTTTGACAGCTTGGGAAGAAATATTCCTCGGAAATAGTCTACATTTATAAGGACCTAGACAAATATCGTTAGAAACGAATGACATAATGACAGATTTTAGAAGGATATCTACGGTGCGATGTTAAAAATGGAGGAACGAAATGTCACTTTGTATTGAAAAAGCACTGTCTATTATTTGTATAAATACAAAGCGTCATGCTAAGCCCGCTGGTGAGACAGCGTGGTTTATTAGCCAGGTCCACCAGTGAGTTGGAGCACGCGACTAGATTCCGCTTGAGAACTATTTATTCCATAAAAGGTACAAAATCATTATCATCGTGCATATATATTAATAATAATAATATATTTATTTGACATAAAGTACACAGATACAGGAGACACTTATTTTAAACATGCAATTTAGCTTGGTACAGAAAAAATGATCAATGACCCCTATGCTAGGAAAACCTGTGTTACAGTGTTATATGTAAGTTCAAGGCAGAACATTTATCATGGTTTGTTATTAGAATATTAACCGTAGTTACGTTTATTTGAGGATTACGTAACTAACTATTTATGGATAGCTAAGTGTAGCATACCTGAATCATAAGATAGAAGCACCATCCAAGGCATTTCGAACAGCTGAGTCCTGTTACCGCCATTGATCCTGTCACCGTCAATGGTCCCACACTGCAGTGGCAGGAGGTCCAGGTTCGGATGAGCTTCCACGCCTATTGGCCCATTGTTATTGTCTAGCGTAGCTCTAGTAAAAGGTTCTACATTGTTACCCGCGTCAGGTCCTAAGATTACATTTTGAGTAACTGGGTTTAGAGTAGCTGTGTGTCCCAAATCAGCGCAACAAACCTGTAAAAAACATGTTTTTAAAGCATTTAATATTAAGTAGATAGGCGACTATGTCGTACACATGTTGATTATTTAAGCGAAACTGTACATATTTTTAAGCCTTATATTTTTTGAATAAATATATAATAAAAATATATACAGCAAAAGTTTTTATCCAGTGCGCAAATTGTAACCATGAATTCAGCATATCATTCTAGAACCCTTAGCGCAGAAATTCGTCGCCGGTTGTACAAAAAAAAATCAGCTGTTTCATAGAAAAGTGCAATACCTACACGGTCAAAATGTATGGAACAGCTGATTATTTTTTGTGTATCCGGCGAAGAATTTCTGCGCTAAGGGTTCTAGAATGATATGCTGAATTCATGGTTACAATTTGCGCACTGGATAAAAACTTACCCTGTATAATATAATAAATATATAATTATATAGCTATTTTAATGAATGACGACAGTACCTCTTATGATTAAATGAATTACTAATTAATTAGTAATTGAGTCATTCAGGAATTGTAACTGAAGCCAAGAAGAAGAAGATAAAACTATGTTGTGGTCGGCTTCCGGTGTAACCAGATGCAGCTCAGTACCAGTATTTTACATGGTATGACTGCCTATCTGACCCCCACAACCCAGTTACTACCTACCTACCTACTTTTGGTAAGACTGGGGGTCAGACTGCTGGGCTTGTAACGACTATCAAAGATCCAGGAATGACAGCCGGGACCAACGCGGCTTAACGTGCTTTCCGAGGCACGGAAGGGTTTGTTAAATACTTGCTATGTAAAGTAAGTGAAATGGATGAGGCCATAGGCCCCCATAAAAATAACCCTAGATACAATTAATCATATTGCGACAAGCCATGAATGACCATCGCAGTGAAATGATACCACATGTTGTGATCATTAGGAGATATTACGGTTAAATCAGAGCAGGAGGAGAGCAGTGGTGGCCACGTGGTAACGGCCGCGACTTACGAGTTGTAGGTCGTGAGTTCGAACCCAGACAGGCGCTTTACTTTGTGTAAATTATTTCATCAGAACTGCTCTCAAAACGGTGAAGGAAAACATCGTGAGGAAACTGGCATGTCCTGTCTGCCTGACCACGATCTACTCAAAAACTAGCTAGCTGATTTTCATACGATTTTCATCAATGGACGGCGTCATTCATGATGAAGGTTTTGTGTAAGTTGGCTGAAATATGACGATGATTGTTGAAGACGTCGAAAAAAAAAATGCCGACTGGGAGCTTTACTGGCGAGTTAATCAATAGAACTTATAAGAAAACAATGTATTGCAATGTAAAATGGGATATTTTCCAACATCCACGCGGGCGAAGTCGAGGGCAAAAGCTAGTTTTTAATAATTATGTGAGCAATCAATTTAACTTGCTAATTATGCAATTTCTGTATAGTGTTACGTAATTATTTTAAAGAATAAAGGAACACGATTTTAAATTTAAACTCTTCAGCTTGAACAATCACTATAAACATGCTTGCTTACCATAGGGTCATTATATTCGTAGCCACACGTTATTTTCTGTAGCTTCATTCTCATGTGAGGCGGTATGGGGTTGCCTGCCTGCTTGATCTCATCGAGGACGTGCTGACATTGGAGCAAAGGAACGCAGGTGCCAGACCTACCCTCAGCAACGCAACTGTCTCCGGAATATACTGGAACAGATGATAACGATGGAACATATAATACCTAAACACTACACACCACACAAATGTCCAAGGAAATATTGAAAGTATTATTGCTTTATTAATAAATTATTCAGGAAAATCATTTTCTGCGGTACTGAGAAAAATAAAACCACAAGACATCATGCCTACATTTCCTGAAAAAATTGTTGTAGATACCCAAATTTGGCCTGCTATGCTTAAATCCCATAAGGGGGCGTCCATTAATTACGTGAGGCGTTTAGGGGGGGGGGGGGGGAGAGGGGGTCGAGTCGAATCTCACTCAATCTCACGTGGGGGAGAGGGGGGGTTTACGCAGTTATCACGTAATTTAAAAAAAATCGCAAAGGAACAATGGAACATTACGAGAAAACCGGGTTAAATAAAGTAAAACATGTTTTTCCGCCAATATGGATAAATCCTACAAAAAAATATTTATCGCGGTTATGCGAACGCCACAAGCACAGTAGCTCCTCGATGGTTAAACCGCCACCGGCCAGCCAAGCCAGCCAAATGCAACGCATAAATCCAACGCAAATAGGCTCAGATTAACGTTTTTACACTAATAGCACATATTTGAAATATCTCACGTGAGATTATGAGGAGCGGGTGAGGGTCGAGCCAAATCTCACGACATCTCACCAAAGCGGGGGGGGGGGGGGGGGTCGAAAAATCGCCAAAATTGCCTCACGTAATTAATGGACGCCCCCTAAGCCTAATATTGGGCTATATGATATGGCAGAATGAGGAAAATGTCGTAAGGAAAGTTTTGAGAATGAAAGTGAATTGCTATAAGAGTAGGACAAGACCAAATAAACAATACTAAAATGGACTGTGTGAAAGATGATATCTCTAGAATGATGACTCTTACATGACATGGGCAATTTTTTGAACACTTATTGCTCGGCAACACTTGGGCGATTTTTTGAGCACTTATTGCTCGGCAACACTAATGGATCAATCGGGATCAAGTAGTCGTGTGGCCGTATCGTTGGTAACAGGTTGCTACATGTTGCCATTACCCTAAATTGCTGGATGTAGTCGTGACGTCATAGTTGACGAGAACTGACCAGGGGCCTAAGTCTACTAATTTATAAACGTCACAATGGTCTCTCAATGGTAAGTTTTTGACAGATTTGCCATACAAAAACTGTCAAAAACACACCATTGAGAGACCATTGTAACGTTTATAAATTAGTAGACTTAGGCCCCAGGGTGCTTACTCTCGAATATAATTCCGATAGATCGACATTGGAATTGTCAGTCAAACGTCAGTAATTGGCTGGGCTCACTGAGTCTAGCCAATCCCTGACGTTTGACCAATGTCGATCTATCGGAATTATATTCCAGAGTAAGCACCCAGGATGGAGCAATTTAAGTTGCTCGTGTAAGCGCACCTTTATAGAGAAGTATGAAAGAATACGCCATTTTGCGCAGAACCCAAATAAATTGGTCAGGGTCAAGAGAATGATGATAACGGGCGGGCCTAATCGATCAACCGGTCCCAAATTCCAACTACGGGATTTCTGACGGAAAAAGCCAACAACGATTCCTCCGACCTAGGACCCAACGCTCGGCAGTAGCGCTTTCGATTAGAAGAGCAACGAAGCAGACTTCCTGAGTTAACAGGCTGGTTGTTAAGAAACTCGTCATCTGCGTTGTAAATTTAGCCAATGACGCTTTAGCCAATGACGCAAAGGTATAAAATCAGTAGGTACGAGTACCTACAGGAAGGCGATGGACCGGTAATTGGTTTTATTTTGGCGAAAAGCACATTGTACATCGTTTAAAACTATGTGTCTTTGTGTGTTTGGCCAAAGTAAAATCGTTCCTTCTAGATTTCCTACTTTCAAGAGCTTTGTTAGTACATAAGCTATAACCATAACTGCTTCAGTAAATCTGATGAGGGTTTTCTAAAATGACGTTCACTAGATGGCAGCACTGAAACGTCAGGTCCGGGCACCTGTCAAAAGTGTCAAAGCGCCTACGGACTGAATGGTGAACGAATGAATGAAACGAATGACATCAAATATTTTAAGTTCATTGTCGAACTGGAAGACCTCTTGTCAAATTGGCGCCAACTGGTGGCTTGAATATTCAAGAAAACCCTCATTGAAACAGGCTAACAAAGCAAAATTGTAATGAATGAATTTGCTACTCTAGAGGAACTAAACACACAAACTTTCACGCTTCAAATATTACATATGATTTAATTTATTTATATATCCTACTAATATTATAAATGTGAAAGTTTGTGTGTTCATTACCTACTCAATGATGCACAATGAGCAGAACGGAATCGGACGAAATTTGGCACACAGATAGCTTATAACCTGGATTAACAGAAAGTAGGTATACTTTTTATCCCGGTAGGTACATTCCTGTGGGACAATTTCGTGGGACAACACCACGCGAGCAAAGCCGCTGGCAAAAGTAAAAATAGTAACTACTCAACTATACAGGATAAGTTTTTATCCAGTGCGCAAATTTTAACCATGAATTCAGCATATCATTCTAGACCTCCTACCGCAGACATTTTTCGCCGGTTATACAAAAAAAACAGCTGTTTCATAGAAAAGTGCAATACCTGCCCGGTCAAAATGTATGGAGCAACAGATTTTTTTTTTGTATAAAAATTTGCGCACTGGATAAAAACTTACCCTGTATACTTATGTGCAAAAATGCGTTTGGCCGAAGTTACTTAAATCGTTTGTTCTAGATTTCCTTGCTAACATAATTCCAACAAACTATCATTGCACATTGTTGTGGAGAATGTTACTAGGTTAGATAGCTTCAGTTTAGAATACCTATTTAAGATATTCATTGGGAATTTGGCAAGTAGCTTCAGTAGCTTGACTCGAGATAATAATTCTCAAATTCAGTCGTCACTGACGGAGGACACCTTTGCGGAACAAAGTCAACATAACGGTAAAAAGGAGCGCAGACCGGATACCTAGCAAATCGATAGATCACAGAGATTACTATGAAGCGAGTAGTGCAGGACCGGTGTCAGTGGAGCCGGCAAAGGCAGCTATACAGGATAAGTTTTTAACCAATGCGCAAACTGTAACCATGAATTCAGCATAGAAAAGTGCAAAACCTACGCGGTGAAAATGTATGGAACAGCTGGTTTTTTTTTTGTATTCCTGACGTAACATTTCTGCGCTGGGGGTCTAGAATGATTATGCTGAATTCATGGTTACAGTTTGCGCACTGGTTATAAACTTGTCCTGTATATGCCCAGCATAGAAGTAAATAGCTTGGTACCAACATCTTGTATCTTCTTTATTACATAGTATAAAACAAAGTCGGTTTTCGTGTTTATACGCTTAGATCTGTTAAACTTCGCAACGGATTTTAATGTGGTTTTCATCGATAGACAGAGTGATTCAAGAGGAAGGTATAAATGTATAATACACCGACTTCCAGGGGGGCGAAGCCGCTGGTAAAGGCTAATTGGATATAAAAGACTCTTGCTTTGATATATAGGGCTACTAGTAATTTGTGACCGACATTTAAACACATGATTGTACTCATCATTATGAACAACTTTTACTATGGGACCAAACCCGAAATCGCGATTTTTTTTTTATCTGTTCCCTACATTTTGACGAGTTATGAGAACATAAATGGAGGGAACAGCTGATTCTTTTTTTTTCGCATTTCAGATTTGGTCCCATAGTAAAAGTTGTTCATAATAGGGTATTTTCCGATTTAATAATAGTACATTATGGTACTAGTGTATAAGGTTGGTGATTACCGCTGAGGCGCCATTGAGCCCCGAGCCGTCAGGCGAGGGTCTTAAGAGAGCCGAGGACGGTAATCATCAATAGACACGTGTATCATACGACGTTTTTCAACACACTTGTGAAGAAAATACCTACTAAAAAATCATTTTGTTCTTGGAGTTTTTAGGTAGTAAAATTTCCATAACGTTAAGGGCTTCATGTCTTATATCGGGCGGTGTTACAACATACATAATTTACTTCATAACTAGTACTTGTAGTCATTTTAATGAATAAATAACTATAATTTCAACAATGAAAACGAGTTGAGTTTTTTTTTTGCCAATGGCGGGAAAAAGTAATCAGTTTTCCAATGCACGCGCATCTAAAAATGGCGATCGGCCTTATACTAAGGCCGCATTCCGAATTAGAAAAATAACGCTGTGAGTGCTCACTTCGATATTTTGCGTTCCGAGTTGGATATCACGATTCTGACAGCTAAGAACCGTCATTTTTGTCATCAATACGGAACGCTCGTGATCGCGATAAAACTGTTCACTCAACGTTAAAACATATATTCACCATTTTAAACTTGTATACACCACACATTTTTTCTTCTTAGATAGTAGCACTATTTCAAATAAATCTAAACTAACTAAAGATTCGACGTGACTTAAAACAAAACAGCACAACTGTCATTTTTGACAAAATGGCGCATGTCATGACGTCATCTATGACGATTCGCGGGACGTCGTGTGTGAGCGCGGTCAAATCGATATTATTGTAACTCGGTTTCTTTTTTTTTTGCTTTTCGCGGATAGGGCTTTAGCCACGTACAAAATGGGGAATTCAAAGTTTTCTTTATTACAGAAAAAAACAAAAGTTATATTTGAGTGAAAGTTTTATTTATTAAAAACGTACAAGTTGAAATTATCTATTTAATTACGAAGTTGCATGAAATGAGCAAGCAATAGTTATATTAATTTATTTGTACTATTGAGCACGACCTTTTTTGTATCGAAACTTTTTAAGAACAAAGCATCTCAACCAATAAAAAAAAAAGTTATAACTCACTAGTGAATAATAGTAATGAAAAAGTCACAGTTTGATAATAGGTGTCATTATGTCCCTAATTGCGGTGAAGTTAGAGCCATTTTATGAGCAAGTGTGTTGAAAAAACTATTTTAATTTGAAGATTGGGACGATATTTTTAACAGAAAAATAAAAATAAATTTATTAATACACAATTTCTCATATAAAACGATTTAAATCTAATTTCTTTCTCGTTGTTTTGAATTTACCGCCAAAACGCTCCTTATGATGACTTTTTATCACGTGACATGTGACGTCAACTTTGTGTAAACGGCACCGGTACAAATACTTAGTTTGGCGCCGTTTTAGAAGTATTTGTGCACAGAGGCACCGCACACCAGTAATATCACTTTATATCCATAAAAAATCTTGTTAATTATAAACTCGACATTCACTTATTTACTTACTAACTACTTTAGTTTACACAAAGTTGACGTCGCGTGATAAAAAGTCATCGAAAGAAGCGTTTTGGAGGTAAATTCAAAACAACGAAAAATGAATTTGGTTTAAATCGTTTTTAATTGAGAAAATGGATAGAAATCAATTTATTTTTATTTTTCTGTTACATATCTCGTTACAATCTTCAAATTAGAATAGTTTTTGAAAAATTGGAAAATACCCTATTATGAGTACAATCATGTGTTTAAATGTCGGTCACTAATTACCAGTCACCCTATATCTTGCTTTCTTGCTATGCTTGAGTTTTCTTTGGGTAACCAACAACAAAATGAATATGGTAATAATCCAATAAATAAATAATCGAATTACTACAATAATACAATGAGTTTCCATACGAGACCGTGTCCTAAATTCGACAAGTATTCGTTGCCTAGTTGAATTCAATTATGTTTTAGCCTCCTATTATAATTTTCGTCTGTCTAGGTACTTTTGTTGTTAAAATACGGTGTAAATCTTTATCATTTCGGCCGAAACTCATCCGTATTTTTATTTTTTGGTCTCGGTCGTCGGTCTATTTCTTTTGGGCTATCGCCATCGGCACGAATGTTATTGTGACGTAGGTACTAACCGAGGCATACTATCGGTTTTTGAAAGCTGTGTTGAGTGAGGTACTGAGAATTTCTAAGCAGTTAGGCGTTTGTTTGTTTTTCCTGTTTTTTTTTTCGATCGAAACGAAATTCACCAATTTCGAAGTAACTCTGTTTACGTACGACTTTAAATGCTTACTTAGGACATGAGAAAACCCACTTTTAATATAATAGGATACTTATAAATAAAATACCACTTCAATCAAAATTGATTATCTTGTTTCAAGTACTATGTTTGTCAAGGAACAACTTTTACTACGTCTTCTGTTAATATATCATGTGATATTTTGTAATTTAATAATTTTTTGATTGGTGTTTTCGAAAATTTAACGGAAATTTCGTTATTTTTATTACTATTTTCCTTATGCTATTTGTACAGTTGTTATCTACATGTTTAATTATTAATATGAGAATTAAGTAGGTAAAGTCTGTGTTTCCCCATATTATATGGGTGTTTAATATTGCAAATTGTTGTTTACACAACTTAAATTATGGGCACGACACTGGTACTGAAGTGGTATTTATTTTTATTGTGTACTGGGCGTGTCTAACATCATGAATGCATTATTATATTAATAGAAATCAGACATTGCATTTAGGTAATATACCTATGTTGTTCCCACTGCTGGGACTCAGGTCAGAATGGCCACAGAGAGGTCAGAGAGGGGAAGATATATATAATTATGCTCGCGGTAATCCACCATGCGTGTCAAGCGCCTTTGTTTTGTTGTTATCTTGCCTACCTTGTACCTACTAATTAATGTTATTTGAATATCTAATTGGATCCAAATTAATCGCATTTAGATATGGTCATAAAAATACACATTAATTCATTTAACGTTCCGATTCATCGCCGTCTCTAGTATAATGTCAGGTGTAAAATTAAATTTCACTTACAGCATTCCGTTTGCAGCAGTAATTGAAGGAACACAGTCACGGTTATCATTAACTTGAACATTATTAATTGTTTCTGAGAGTCTTTAACCAATTCCAAATAACACTGCTTACGTCTAAAACACAAACTTGTATAGCACGCACACACTACCTATGAATTAAGTACGTGATTATCGATCGTTGGGAAACAATTCGATCGATTGATTTTTTTCCGTCAAACTGTCGCGGACCTACTAAATTAATTGTCTGTGTGGATTGGTTATCCGCTGATAAAGTCCGAGTCAGAATGAACGCTGGATCGTTTTATACTTACGATTTTACAAACTCCGGCCGCTCATGTCATTTTCCTCGTGTTGTCGTTTTTTATCTCCGCTCAAACGTATACCGCTCGGATGTGGAGATTGTCCAAATGACGTAAAGTGTAATATCTACGACTAGATAAACAAGACGATCACCATACTAGTTCCGCCGGGAAACAAGCTCAGCCGTTTCCTTGACTCCGAGATCTTTACGCCTACCCTACTTTTCGTTGAAGATTCTTCAACTTATAATGTGTGCTTACACCATAGATTAGAATAATCTAGCTTACACCACCGGTGAAATGGCGCTTAGATCGTATGGTAGCGTCTTCAACCAGTATTCTATTTATTTGTAATAACTTATTGCAGGATACATACCCTCCCGCATACTGTGCAAATAGTTTCTCGGGTATACTTATCAACATTAGGGATGTATGATCAAGCATTTATTAGATCATTATCATTACCCTAGTCGCACTGTGCTTTGCACTTCTTTTTCAAAAAATCTAATACGGGTACTTAATTTAGTCTCCTGGTCCGTGTCATGGAATGTCGACCCTTATTACGTCAGGCTGACTGGCTGATATGTTTTACCATGGCATCAATTGTCCCTCTGACACAAGTGAAGATGAGTACTGATCTAAAAAGTAGGTACCTACTGTCCTATCAAATCTTAGAATGTCAAAATTTTAACTGATATCAAGAAATTTTGCCAGGCTGGCCTTACCGACAAACATGTCGACTTAGATTGCATTTTGCTGGCGTTTGATGGCAACGGTTGACTGGTTTTGGTGGGTGTTAAACAGTTTAACAGTAATTCGTTTCTTTGCCTGGTTTCCATTAGATTGATAATAAACAAATGTGCATATGCTTAGCATACGTAAGTATTGTTGACGTAAATTATCTTGCGTAATGAATTGGTTAGGAAAATGTTAGAACTCGAAGAGCCGTTGCATATTGATGCTGCCTTCCACCACGTGGAACAAAAATAATCCAATACTTACGGTATTACAAATAAATCTCAAGGTAAACATCATTTTCAGATGAATGCATTATAAACGCTCATATAAACAATGTAACACATTAAGAACGAAAATTATACGAATAACGGCAGGAACCCTTAAAATTTATGAAATCATAATTTAAATCACTCATCATGGTGATCCTCTTCCACATGGCCATCAACAGATCCTAATGTGTCTTAGGGTTCTAATGTGTTGGTTGATTAGAGGTAAGTAATACTTTCATATTTTTTTCAGCGATATATTCTGGGTGCTTACTCTCGAATATAATTCCAATGTCGATCTATCGGAATTATATTCGAGAGTAAGCACCCTGAATTTATTTCAGCCAGCTAATAAATAGTTAAATAAATAAACCATACTGCATTATATGTAATTTGTTAGGTGCTGGTTAGTTTGTTAAAGGTGCGAGCATAGTGAATTTGTAATCAATTTTCAAGGTACGACTTTAACAAATTTAATTTGAAACACAGCCTTGCGATAAATAGATAAAAACATATATGGCTACAGTCAGACGGTGTGTTTGTGTTGTGGTAAAGCGTGTAAAATATTTCTAAGTATTTAGGTCCTTACATAAGAAATTGATGTTTTATAGAGAAAAAATTAAATTAAAAATTTAAAAAACCCCCGACCCTAACAAAAACTCTAAAAAGTAAAAATAATAATATTTATAGGCCTTTTAAGACGAAGGTAATATTTTGATCAAGGCATTGTCAAGTCGGGGGACGGCTAATGAAAATGCTAGGTCTCTGTTTGGCGTTTTCATTGACCGTCCCCCGACTTGACAATTCCTTGATCAAAATATTACCTTCGTCTTAAAAGGCCTATAAATATTATTATTTTTACTTTTTAGAGTTTTTGTTAGGGTCGGGGGTTTTTTAAATTTTTAATTTAATTTTTATTTCCTGCTTTTTAAACTTAATGTCTCGCTCGCTTAAATCTGCGCATCGTTGCGTATGTTTCCCACAGTGAAGTTTGTTACTAATTTATCCTCATTCCTCGTCCTGATCACTATTTATCTATAATCTATGCATTGAGACCTTTTCAATTAGCCCAAACACGACACTTTTGCTGTTTGTTGGTGAGTAACTTGGGCATCCTGGAAATTCCAGGTGTTGCTCCAGCATCGTTTCAATGTTACTTTGTTCGTCTAATATCATTGAAGTAATAGAATACAAAATTTCGAGTTGATCAGACCCGTGGAAGATGCTCAAATCCCTTCATCAACCAGAAAAGAGCTGATAATCTTCAAACGGCTGAACCGATTTTGATGAAACATGTCTAAGAACACTCCCGACTAAGACATCTTTCTAATAAAAAAAACAAAATCAAAATCGGTTCATCCGTTCGGGAGCTACGTTGCCTCAGACAGACACACACACACACACACACATACACACACACACAGACACGTCAAACTTATAACACCCCGTCGTTTTTGCGTCGGGGGTTAAAAAGTAAAACTATTCTTTTTTTACATTTTTTTTTATTTTATCAATCAAAGTAGGTACCGTTGTAATCTATGCAGTTTTGCCATTTAATAGGGAGTTCATTGATTCCTTTGCTGAAAAAATTGCGGGAGCGAGAATCAACAAAAGTTTGAAGGTGTTTTGGACTGCCTCATCTGAATTGATTTTTTTCCCAAATAGGAAATCCTACCTCCTCTAGTTTCGCCACCGTCTGTTGTGCAGTTTGTGGTCTAGCGTTGTCCTGAAGCAGCAATGGGCTAGAGCGGTTGACCAATCTCGGCTGTTTCCATCATGGTTTCCAATTGTCGGCAATACAGATCTGCCGTAATCGTCTGACCAGATCTTAGGAAGCTGTAGTATAATTATCTCAATGCAATTATCAAAATCGGGAATCAGAATATCTGACGAATTATTACAATCTATTAGCTGGTAAGGCACGTTGTTTTACAAAATGCTTCAAATGATGCGGTTGGATATCCAAGAAAGCACTGCTGTAGATCTAAGAATTGTTGCATCTAAGTTTGCTGCCGTGGCGACGGACCATACCCCGTCATTGGTTAAGAATCTACGGTCGTACGACAGTACATACCTACATTAATTTACGTCATTCGATATGACGTCAGTTTACAGATCAAGAAACGTCAACCGACCAGTTTTTTGTAACTGTGCATATTTTTATTGACAAAAAGGAGGAAGGAAGTTCAACTAACGGTGGTTAAAGTATCCTCAAATGATTAATCTTACTTGAGGAGTTCTTCAAGTAAAGCTTTAGTTACGTCAGCAGTCAGTAACTACTGACTGCTGACGTAGATGAAGTTTTTATAAAAAGAAAGCCACAACAGGTTGCGAGTTGTGACGTTTGCAAAACATCGGGAAAAGTTAAAGGAAAATGCGTAAAAGGTGTGGGCGAAGGAAAAGACAATTTTTAACCGACTTCAAAAAAGGAGGAGGTTCTATGTTCGACTGTATGTATTTTTTTTTACACGCTTTTTTTATTACACGCTTTTTATTAGCTTCACCTGTATGTATGTTTGTAACCGACTTCTTTGGGCGCGATTTTGACCCACTTTAAACGGCCAGATTTCGTTCCAACTTTGTAGATTTATCGAGGACCGATGACAATACTCTAATTTGATAAAATAATTCCATTTTTCAATTTGCAAAAATGATTTTTGTTAATTTAAGTCGATAAGGTAAGAAACTTAATTTTTACATTTTTTTCATTTTTCTCAGTCGATATGACAGGACTTGATGTTAATTTTAATTTCCAATAATTATCTTTAGCCGATTTCTCTAATATTGACAAATTTTCGAATACTAAGGAGAATTTAATTCTACAAAACAAATAATAGTTTAAAAAAACAAAAAAATCACACTTTTATAAATAAACCAAACTAAAAAGTTAAAAAAAAAACATTATTCACACTATTATTAATTTATATTTATTGAAATTTTTAACACTATTCTTAATTTAAATTTATTAAAATTTATTTTCTATTCTTTAGTTCGGTTTTCTATAAAAAGCGTGTTTTTAGTTTTTTTTTTTACTATTATTTATTTTTGAATGTTTACCGATTTCTCCCCCATTTGTCGACCGATTCTCAAAATTCTTTTTTTTATTTGAAAGAGTATACTCCTGAGGTGGTCCCATTGGCACCAAGTCAGGATCTGATGATGGAATTCTAGGAAAATCGAGGGCAATCCTCAGATTTCATAGGTATTAACAATGTTTTTCATATATTTTATAATGCTATTAAGACATTTGCGTATGGTCATCATCATCTCGTTCGGTTGCCCTAGTGTACATATCATAGTGCCATTTAAAGTTAAATAAGATCGAATGATTTCATTTTTATATTTGTTTCATTCATTTTCGATCTCAATTCCCAACACGTGGGTAAGTATGGCCAGCTCATTTAATTTGACCCTGTATAATATATAATAGTATAATAATACAAAAAAAGGAACCAGCACATTGGGCATCAAAAAATGCGTCCGCATCGCTGTCAATGAAATAAGTGCCAAAAAGGCTTGGTTGTTTGCACCATTTGAAGTTTTTCAGCTCCTAGATTGAAAATGTTACATTATGACGTTTAGCCTCCGTATTAGTCCGTATAAGTATAATAGCCACAACTTTATTTCACCATCGGTTGAAAGAGGATAAAACACCGTGACAAAAATGCCACTCTTTCAACCGATGGTGAAATAAAGACGACTAAAAAGTCGTCTTACAACGGTGGTCCACTCAATGTGTTCGACATAAAATACCTTTAGGCGTTATAAAAAAAATAGGTACAAAGTATAATAAATAACAGTCTTTCCTTCTTCATATCAGGGTGTTTCAAACTACTTCATGCGTCTTAGTGAAGTTTTTTTTTTAAGTTGTTAATATGTATGTAAAAAAAGGATTGTAGTCATTGGATATATAAAGTGGCCTACCGTTGTAAGACAACTAAAATGTCGAGGTGTAAGTATATGTAGATACCTTCATGTAGACGTGATGGGTAACACGACTTTGCTTGGGTAGTTTCTGCATTAGATTTGATAATACGAATTTAATTTCGTGTGGATGTCGGAAAACATATTAGATTTTCTGGGTTTTCTTTTCGCGAAACCCTAATACTTTTTCTAAAATGGAAGTAGCCTACCATACCTTACTTACTCCTTATAAGTTTATAACATCAGCTATCTGCCAGTGACAGTCCCCTGAAAAGCCGTTTAGCCGTTTCGGAGATAAGCCGGAACAAACAGATAGACATTTTTTTTAAATATAAGTACCGTACCGTATCTACGCATATAAACACATTTGATAAAAAGCTGTTAATTTGACATTACAAACAGTCACCTATTTTATTTTATTTTTTGTTGTATCGATTGACGTTTCGTTTCACTCAGTTGGAGTTTCATTTATTCTATAAATCCAAGGCATCCAGACCCCCTTCAACACCTTAGTCTCTCATACTTGCAACAATAGTCTTAACCCCCAATCCACAAACCGTGCATGTACCGTAATCAACCGCATTCACTCCATAAGATATTTAGGAATTCCTTTAGACGGGAACTTTTCTTTCAAAGAACATATAAACTCACTCTCCGGCCGAGTCAAAAAACTTATTCATATTATGAAAAAAAAAAAACGTGCCTGTACAGTTGTACACCTATCCCTATTTAAACTTCGCACCGTTTATCTTGGTCTTTGCCAGTCTGTCATTCAATATGGAATCTCTGTCTGCCGACGAACAACCTCAACGCAACCGTTCGCATGCATAGAAAATTTAAATTCAGAACCGATTCATCATCATCATTTCAGCCGAAAGACGTCCACTGCAGGACATAGGCGTCCCCCAAGCTCCGCCACTTCGACCGGTTCTGTGCTTCTCGCATCCAGCGGACTCCTGCGGCCCTCACAAGGTCATCTGTCCACCTTGTGGGAGGCCTTCCAACTTTACGTCTTCCAGTACGCGGTCTCCACTCCAGAACTTTTCGGCCCCATCGGCCATCTGTTCTGCCAGCAATGTGCCCTGCCCACTACCACTTAAGTTTGGCAATTCTTCGGGATATGTCGGTTACCTTGGTACTCCTGCGGATCTCTTCATTCCTGATTCGATCACGCAGGGAAACTCCAAGAATAGCCCTCTCCATCGCCCTTTGGGTGACTTTAAGCCTTCTTATGAGGAACCGAATACCAAGAAATAATGTCAGGATCCCCATTCCCCAAGTACATTTACCACAAAGCCATAAACTGCTGCAACATAAAAGACCTAAAAATATCCCTGTGCACATGTACCTCACTCTGAAAATGTCGCATTTCCGACCCCCAAGAAACAGGCAAATGCCTAGTTTGGGGGTCACCGCCCACTCTTTTTGTTACAATATTATTGCTTATTAATAAATATAATAAATTTAGTTTGGAGTATGTGGGGAGGAATTTTATTGTAACTTAACACATTTTAAACAGTAGGTACCCCGTGAGGGAAGAGTCTACTTTAGCCAGTCTGAACCCTAGCTGAACTATTTGGTCCCTATTTCAAATTGAAACATTTAAGGGTTTGTACTTATTTGTTACAGATGTTAAGCTAGTTTTCAAGCCCAGAGTTGGCCTTCAGGTCAACATAAGTAACGAATAACAAATTACTTTGAAAGATATAAATGTTATGTAGTGTACCTAGGTCTGAGAGGTTGAGTACGAATTTGCGGACTTCTATTCTGTTGTATCGCATTTTTCAGCCGTAATCTACCACACGCGGCCCAGTGCGGGTAGATATCACAAGTCACCGAATTTGTAGTTCTAGGTGCTATGCTGGTTAATCCTCACGATGTTTTGCTTCACCGTTTTGAGAGCAGTGGTGATTTAAGAATTTACTCCTACGTTCGTACATCGGATCGGGGCCGTTGCCTCTGAGCCACCACCGTCACTGCTCTCCAAATACATGGCTAACAAAACGTAAAATGCCTGTTTGGGTTCGAACATATTATGATCTACAACTCGTAAGTCACGGTCATCACCACTGGGCCACCACTGCTCTTCACACAAAGTACATAGAGGTAGGAGGTACTTAAGGCTATTTTATTAATTTAAACTACACTTATTATTATTATTATTTATTTAAATGACATTTATAATACCTTGACAGATTTCTCCAAGGTGATGTCATACATTCAGTCCCAAAAGTACCCGGAAATTCTCATTTCAAAATCCCGTGCTAGGGATATTAAAAAAAATATTTTTGCGTTAGGTTGGTACAACTATCATTGATTGACGGTAACAAAATAACCTAACCTCTGTCGAGTATTTTGTAAGTAATTAACATTTGTGACAAACAACTTTTGTGGTCGCGTCGCCTTTTCTGCAAAAACAGCACAGAATGGACGTTGCTAATGCGATACTTTCTGAAGTACGAAACGATTCCACGTTTATGAAACGCATCATAACTGGTGATGAGACATGGGTCTACGAGTACGACATGGAAACAGAGCAATAAGCATACGAATGGGTCGTTTCAGGTGAGCCGAAACTAAAAAGATCGCGACAACCCAAGTCAAAAATCAAGGCACTTTTGACTGTGTTATATTATCATCGGGGTGTGGTTCATCATGAGTTCCTTCCAACGGGCATCACGGAGAATTATCTCGAAGTCATGAGGTGTTTGCGTGATGCTATTCGTCGCAAACGGCCAGATTTGAGGGTGGAAAACACATGGATTTTGCATCACGATTACGCGCCAGCTCACACAGCCATGATTATTCGTACTTTTTTGGCCAAACATTCAACGAATATCGCTTCGCAGGCACCCTACTCCACAGATATGGCACCATGTGACTATTTTCTCTTTACTAAATTTAAATTGCCGCTTCGCGGAAAGCGTTTCGAGACCATAGAGGCGGTGAAAGAAAATACGACGAAGGCGCTGAAAGCCATCCCGATTTCGGCGTATGAAAAGTGTTTCGAGGACTTGTTGAAGCGCTGGCGTAAGTGTATTGCCTCTAATAGAAGTTACTTTGAACGGGACAAAATAAATTTTGATGGTTAAAATTACCTACTCCTTGTGTTTTATTTGCAATTTCCGGGTACTTTTGGGACACAGTAGTATATAGGTCACAATGTTCACACAAATTTACAAAAAATACAACTTATTAACAAACAGGTACACACGGTTACACATCAAGCTATACATTCCCAGTATAAGCTGATCTCGCATTGTATAGGATTTCCATTCAGTGCGAGATCAGCGTAAACTGGAAATGTATAGGTTGATGTGTAACCATGTGTACTCAGACGTCCCTCAACTAAGATTTGTGCCATCTTAATGAATTTCGGCAGGTTTTACCCGAATATATACTCCGATACCATAATAATATTAACAAACGCGCAGCATGCAACATAGGGGCAAACTTGAGCAGATATCCACTCACTTTACTTCCCTGTGTGCCGTGCACAATTGCACATCCACGATAATATCGTCATGTTAGAAATTATAAAAAGCTCATTCGGAATTCGGAAGGATTTGAGGTTGGAATTAAATAAAACTCAGGATATTGGATATCTTTATTAGAAGTATTTTTAAGTATAAAATTATAAATATGACTTTAGAAGGTATTTTATAAGTTATTTAAATGTAAAATTGTAAAAAAAATTACTAGGAGTTCATTAAAAAAATATTTTCACAAGAAGCATTCACAAGAATTGGGTACATACATAGATACATTTATTTTTACACTAGCTTTTGCCCGTGGCTCCACTCGCATGGATGTCGGTTATCGCCTATGTTCTTCTCCATATCCCAGGCCTATATCTCTGCTAAATGTCATGACGAACGATTCAGCGGTTTAGACGTGAAAGCTGAACAGACAGACAGAGTTACTTTCGCATTTATATGTATATAATTAGTAGGGATATTAGTAGGGATAAGATCCAGAAATTGATTTTCAAACTAAGCCGGGCTTGTATTCAAACGTGGATCATTTTATGGAGATAGTGTCAACCTGAATGGCGATGGCGCGGCGTGACGTAAATTATTTTCCAAGCACACGACTTAGCACTTTTGAGTGTGGGTGCGAGCATGCGTTTACTACGTGTGTTTGTGTGTAGGTGGGTGTATTTTCGCGTGTGGTGTGGTGTATTGGGATGTCGGTGTAAATGTGAAAGTGTATGTTATATGACATTACGCTTTATATGTATATAATTAGTAGGGATATTAGTAGGGATAAGATCCAGAAATTGATTTTCAAACTAAGCCGGGCTTGTATTCAAACGTGGATCATTTTATGGAGATAGTGTCAACCTGAATGGCGATGGCGCGGCGTGACGTAAATTATTTTCCAAGCACACGACTTAGCACTTTTGAGTGTGGGTGCGAGCATGCGTTTACTACGTGTGTTTGTGTGTAGGTGGGTGTATTTTCGCGTGTGGTGTGGTGTGGTGTATTAGGATGTCGGTGTAAATGTGAAAGTGTATGTTATATGACATTACGCCATGAATGCAAGTAGTCTTCGGTCTTTGATAGTCTTATTTCTGGAGCAAACTAGCAACAATGTTTGTAATGGATAAACAGGCATTTTGCTGCTTCTGTTTGGGTTAGGTAACGGAACAGATGGGTGACGTTCGTGACGGTGGAGTCGAAGCGAAGGAAGCCCACTTGTCGTAATCGATGTGGTCCTGCTCTGGCGAGGCCAAATATGTTGCTGCGTCCTGCAACACCGTCGATGCAGCTCTACGTATCCCGTCTGCATCACTGAAGACATCGTGGAATACATCAGAATCAAGACCAAGTGGACCTTGAGAGTAGAGAAGTTGGAGTCGCGCCATAACATAAACTTCAAGTCGTTCGTGGTGCGGGATCCAACTCAGTAGCATCTAGAAACCTTCATGAAGGAAGAGTTTTGGCCGAAAGGTGTAGCATACCGACGTTTTCGCAGTAGGTTACCTACGCAACACCACTCAGCGCAACACGACGCCAACACAGTCATCACTTCTTGTACACACGGCTACACATCAAGCTATACATCTCCAGTTTACGCTGACTTCGTACTGCACGGAAATCCTATAGAATGCGAGATCAGCTAATACTGGAAATGCATAGCTTGATGTGTAGCCGTGCGTACAATAGTTGTTTAAAAACATGTATGTTTAGGTTAAGGTATATCTATGGGCCTGCGTCGCCTTTAATAAAAGGTTTATTATTTATTATTATATATCTCGCTAACATGTTTTTCAACCAAGCTTTACCTACATATTGTGTAGATAGCCCGTGTGTAGGTAATGTTTGTAATGGATAAACAGGCAGTTTGCTACGTCTGTTTGAGTTAGATAGGGGCACAGATAGGTTTTTCCTCATTTTAGGAACGTATGCATTAACATGGTTTTCAAACAAGCTTTACCTACATAATTATATTGTGTAGATAGGCCGTGTGGTGCCGGATACAAAAGAATAGCACCATCCCATTTCTTCCCGTGGGTGTCGTAGAAGGCGACTAAGGGACTTACTAGAGAATGGGCAGCAGCGTTCTCTATGCATTTTGCTACCATGCTGCGATCGCCAACCCGCCTGCCAAGCGCGGCGATTATGGCAAAAACCCCCTTTTAGGGGAGGACAATGTCCAGCAGTGGGAGTCTTCCGGCTGAAATGATGATGATGATGAGGCCTGTAGGTAGTAGCTATCTTCCCTACACAGAGCCTCTCTTAGAACACTACATACATTTTAATGTCCATTCTTCTTTCTTTATCTGGGGTTGGCCTACAAAGAACCGTTTAATTAAATACATAAAAGCTCAGATCTAAACCAAATAGTTGTAATTAAACTATTATTTATTTTCCATTTTTTGGTTCGATCAAATTTTTATCGGGAAAATTTTAAAATTTGATTAAAAAAAAAAAAAAAAAAAAATTGAATTTTTTTATCGGGTTATTGCATTGTCATCGGCCCTTAAGACGTGTGCAAAGTTTCAAGTTGATCAGACGTCTAGAAACCAGTGAAAATTAGGCTCAAAGATTCCGTTACATACATAGATACATACATACATACAACCCGAGCTAATAAAAGCGTTATAAAAAGTAAAAAAATACTAAAGTGTCACATTGTATGTTACATAAAATACGAAGCTTTAGTATTTGGTTTATTGGCCTCACTCTTGGTGTTCCGCGTGGTCTATATCTGCCTTTGTTTTATAATCTGAGCATAAAAGAAACAAAATGAATATCAAAAAAGATCATTTACTCATGTGTTCAAAAAAATACTGGACTAGTTTAATGAAGACAAACTTACAGAGGAAGATTACAAAAATATTCTTTATCACATTTACGACACTTGAAATCCTGATAAATCAAAATATAACATTCTCAATAATAATAAGTTTAAGTACAAAGTCAGTATAGACCCACAATATGCGCGCATGATTTTCTCGTTCATAGACTGAGTCCATCTCATGCGCTGCATACAACCTTCGTCAGTGGTCCCGGCTCGGGGCCTGATTCAGAAGGCAGTATTCATAGACACGACTCGCATCTTGAGCAGGTTTCTGTCTTGGAGCCTTAGTCACCGGTAGCTTGTACTTCCGACACCGGTGAACCAACTAATTTTAATACTTGTTTTTGATTTTAAGAAATATTTAAAAATGCGTAAATCAGTAAGAATGGAATAAAGAAGATAGTAATAAGTACACACAAAAACCTGCGCCAGCAGGTATAGTCCAGAAGACTGGTTTTCACCTGAAAGGGTATTTAACTTTTACAATATTAGCGGGCGAGCTATCTGATTTAGTTACTACATACAATGTTTGTTTTATTTCTATTCTATCTAGCCTAGCTAGGCAATGCAGATTTACTGAGATCCCCAAATTTTCACAATATAGTTTGTTAGTTATTACTAAATTAGTAACAGGGGTGCCATTCAACAACTCCCATATATTAAATAAAAGTCTTATGTAATTCTAATCTATTCTTAGCAGATATGCCTGCATCGGTAGCCTTTTCTATTCAACTACGTCGTGGTTGCACGGCTTTCCCTGATCGTTCCGAGTATTAACAATATCAATTGCGTTATATCAGTCATCACACGCTATCAACTGTGCATATTGTCTAAGATCCAGTTCATGTAGTAAGCGACATTGGTGTATACTCCTGGGAAGCCTCCGATACCGCATCTCTTCGCGCCGTACGAGACGATACCTCGCTGGATGTACCGCACCCCAAATTTTCTATAACTGCCAGGGAACATAAGAGGCCCGCCCGAATCTCCTGAACAAGAATCCTTGCCTTTAACCCCACCAGCACATACTTGAGTATGTCTTAATGTCCGGAATCTGTAAATGAAGATAAAAAAAAAACACTTCAGTATACTAAGCTGATATTTAATAATTATCTGAAATGTCGAGAAGAAAACAACGAGATCCAGACCCTCAGGGGTCCCTCAGGGGTTCGTCATCTAAATGAAGGAGAACTAGAACTATAAAGAATGTATGGAAGAGTTGGCTATGATGAAAGTGGAACTAACCCACGGTACGCCACCGTGCAATCCTCGGTGCTGATGACGGGAAGTTCGACGCTGAGCAGCACAGGAGACTGTATCCCTTCCTCCGTGACTCCCCAACCCGCAACGTTCACGTTTTGTCCAACAAGAGACTCCGTTTGAAGCTTTTTAGTCATAGGTAGACACAAGGGCTTCATGCTAGCTGTAACCAGAAAAAAACCATAAACGTTATCCACAATATCTTGGTAAATTAACTTAAGGTGAAACAAGTCCACATATTTTCCACCTACAAACTTGGGGATGGTTTTACTACACTGTTCGACAATGTACATCAAAACTTAAACATGGTATGGTTTTGTCTCATTATTAATATTGTCGGTACGGAAACAGAATACTAAAATAAAAAGCCGACAAAGAAAGAACTTTGGGCGTGTTTAAGTAATAAAAGAAGTGTAAAATCTCCAAAACCAAGACGGTAACGACAACGTTCAATTATCGATAAGTTTAGTAAACTTTATTGGTCATTGATTTATGCCCTGGTTTTTTTATAAAACCCGATCTTCCGAAGGACTTTTACTTAATTTTTACGCTCCTGTTTTACTATAACTGATCCTGCATCTCACTCAATGATGTTGTGCGTGTAGACTAACGTCTAACTGCTTATCACTGATACTACCTGTGTCGGACGCGAAGCCTGGTGAGATAGCGTGCTTTTTAGCCAGGCTCACCAGTGAGTTCGAGCCAGCGACTAGGTTCCCCTTAAGAAAGCATAGCGTGGTACTTTCACGTGTGTTAGCACTCGCGAAAGAGCGTGGGCCTATTATTTATGAATGTATCAATATACTTATCTTCGTATGGATGACGAATGATAATCAATACACACAAAGTACTTACGAAGTTTAAAATTGGCTGGTCGAGCAAGTCGTATTAAAGCTATGTCGTCGAACAACGCCTCAGGTGTGAATCCAGGGTGCGCCACTATTTCAGCTATCGACACGTTCTGTGAAATAAAATAGCTCAAATAAACTACAGCCAATATCCATAGCTGTAATAATAGGTACATTATTCACTATGTAGCAGTGTCTTTTGTCAAAGGCCCTAACCCTATATAGGGTCCGTGACGTTACGATATTCTATATTTATATTGTTTACTTTTAGAGGTTTTTTATTGGGTTGGGGTATTTTTTATTTAACTTTTATTTCCTGCTTTTCAAATTTAATATACCTAGTCGTCGTAGTCTATGCGAGTTTACCACAGTGAAAGTAAAAAAAATATCCTCATTCCTCGTTACTACTCTATCATCAGACCCTGATCACCATTTATCTATAACCTGTTCATTGAGACCTTTTTAATGAGCTCAAACATGCTACTTCTGTTGTTTGTGATGTTCAGACCCGTGGAAGATGCTCAAATCCCTTCATCAATCAGAAAAGAGCTGATAATCTTCGAACGCCTGAACTGACTTTGATGAAACTTTTCTATGAACTACCGCTAGAAAACCTACTTTTAAATAAAAAACCGCTCCCAAATCGGTTCACCCGTTTAAGCGCTACAGTGCCACAGACAGACACACAGACAGTCACACACACATAGCGGTCAAACTTATAACACCCCTCTTTTTGCTTCGGGGTTTAATTTTTTTTCGATTTTTGAATCTTGTAAAACTCTGAAATACCTTGTTATGAGCTGTTTAATATTCATAATTTGATCTCATCTAACACATTTTCATCAACAACACATATAGTAATATCATAAATTATATGACGCTCAAACGGCGCTTCATCAATCGAGCGGCCTAAGTCTGCTATTTGTATAAATTCGTCATTCCAACACGATCCCATCGTCATTTTGCTAAAAGTTCGTAATCTGCTAAAATCATAATGGTCGATCAGTGGTCGGGCAATAGTCTCGTAATAGAATTGTGTTATAATGGCATTGTCGTATTGCCATTATTATAAAACCCGTTAGCAGAAATGATTTTCGAAAAAATACTACTAAATTTGAATATTTATTCATGCCCGATTCCATTTATATGTATATATCTTTACATTTTAATTTTTAACATATTATTTTAGGAACTGTCAACATTTTAGCAGATTACCCCCTAAGTCACTCATTAATTTGTCATTGTGTACGAGATTACCAATAAATGCCATTTTTTTCAACGGAGTGTCATGCCATGCCGCCATTACCGCCATCGATAATGTAGTAACAGCGTTTGGGTAAATCTTGCACATATTCAATTCAAAAATTCTGACGAAAACAATTGTTTTTGTAATTATTTTTGCTACATTACCTTATTGTTATATGATTCTACCAAAATAGCTCAATTAGATTGCACTATTTCATTATTTTGTTCGTCGACAGCAACTAAAACCTATGTGAGTTCTTTGGCATGCATCTTGCATGCATGACATTTGATTTGCCGATAAGCTTATGTCCAGCTGTGGACGGTTACCTATAGGCAGATGGTGCATTAATAGAAAATTAGTCCCACCTCTATTCTCGGCGCGCAGTCATCAGCGTCTTTATCATATGACGTTTCACAGTCCGGGTCCTGTCTGATGTCATGCTCCCCGAGGACGACTCCATCCAGTCGCAGTCTGCCCAGGAAGGACACGCAGTGAGCCGCCGTCAGGACATACCATTCGTTGATGAGTGAACCACCGCAGCTCAACGCTGTGCCGCGATCTGGAAATTGTAAGAGTGGAAGGTGAGTAGGTATTAACTATAGAAGTGTCTATTCAAAGTTCAAACATAGTGAAACAGACGAAACAGACGCTGTTAAATGCAAATAGATATTAAAATCAATGTATTCCGTAGTATCGGCAAAAAATACCGTAAAATACTGTGGCCTACTTGGAAAACCTTAAATAGATTTCGTAACCAAGAAGGTCACAGCAAGGACAACCTCCACAAATGGGGGCTCATGGACGGGTCAGTTCTACGGTGTGTATGCGGTGTCTCTCCAAAGACAATAGCTTATTTCCCATCTTGCACCACCGGCACACGTGAGGACCAAACGGCTACGTCAGCGAACGGTATTCGCGTTGCTCAGAATTTTGGGCCAAACTAATTTATTTAGAAAACTACACATTTGCATACTATTTTTTCGTGTTATTTTTGCCATCGACATTCTAAGTAGAAGGCAAAAAATTATAATCAAGTTGCACAAGCAAGTTCGAGGCAGGACACAGGACATTAATCATGGTTTGTTATTAGAATAATTTTGAATTTAAAAAAAAATACGAAGAACAATTAATACCTAACTAGGTATAGCATACCTGAATCATAAGATAGAAGCACCATCCAAGGCATTTCGAATAGCTCTGTCCTGTTACCGCCAGTGATCCTGTCTCTCTCGATGCTCCCACACTGCTGGGGCAGTAGGTTCAGGTTGGGATGAGTTTCGACGTCTATTGGCCCATTCTTATTATCAAGCGTAGATCTAGTAAACGCTTCTACATTGTCAGCAGTGTCGGCTCCTGGGTTTTCATTAGCTGTGTTTCCCGAAGAAACGCAACAGACCTGTAAAAAACTTGTTTGACATAATGTTCGTACACACGTCAAAAGCTATTTATGAATGTGAGTCATTCGAGATATTCATTACTTTCTCATACTTAAGTCATTCACGGATCGCAACTAACGCAGGGCTTCTGAGAAGTCCCTCGATCCCACTAAGCAAACCAGTAGGTAATTAATGACCATCTCACTAAGTAATAGATACCACGTGCTGTGAATCATTTATCAACATTGCATACCATAATCGTTGTAACTGCACCCTAATTGCGTAATTCACGATTCATCATAATCTGTTTCGCTTTGAAACGGATTGTTAAACCATTGCTTCATACGTTCGAAAAATGTGTCTGCTCAACAACGTAAATAACGCAATGAATATTGTTGAACTGTCAAAACGAAACCGATTATGATTAATCGTGAGTTACGCAATTAGGGTGCTGGTCTTACTCGATAAATGTGCGAGATAAGCAGAGAGAAGAAAAACCATACAAAGAATTTGTTTTAATAATTTTTACTTTGCCAATAAGTAACAAACAGTATAATGATTCATGTTCATTTTATACCCATAGGCACACTACTTTAAAAGTTTGGCTAAGGTTTGCCAAATCTTTATCGCATGTCTACATAGATTCTGTTTAGCGTAAATAAATGAAAACACTCGATTTCTGGTAGACAATTTGTAGCTTGACAATATCACTATGAAATGCTTGCTTACCATAGGATCCTTGGATACGTAGCCACAAGTTAGTTTCTGTAGCTTCATTCTCATGTCAGGTGGTATGGGGTTGCCTGCCCGCCTGACCTCCTCGAGGATGTGCTGACATTGCGGCAAGAGAACGCAGGTGCCAGACTCACCCTCAGCAACGCATCTGTCACCGGCAAATACTAGAATAGAACAGATGATAACGATGGAAGACATTAATAAATACTAGTTATTATAATTATAAGCCAACGTTAAATGTACATATGCTTGGTGTTCTATAGAAAGATCTTATTCCATGCTCATTCATTTCAGCCGAAAGACCTCCCGCAGGCTCCTCCACTTCGACCGGTCTTGTGCTTCCCACATCCAGCAGATTCCCGGGGCCTTCACAAGGTCATCGGTCCACCTCGTGGGAGGCCTTCCCACTCTACGTCTTCCGGTACGCGGTCGCCACTCTAGAATCTTTCGACCCGTGTTACTTTGTGAAAAATAACTTGCACAAGACGCAAAAACATCAGCGGGCCAATAGCGTTAACCACCAACAGTACGATTGGCTTACATTTTGACAGTTTAACAACATTCATTGCGTTATCTACGTTGTTGAGCAGACACATTTTTCGAACACATGAAGGAATGCATTAGCAATATCGTTCAGAATGATTCAGATTCTGATTGAAAGTGTGTTACGAAATTAGGGTCCTGAATCCCTGAACACAAAAACACAACAACATCATGCCTGGATCCCTGCAAGGTCGTGCTTGCTACTAGACTGATGTACCTTCTTACATACTCAGCCTATAAACGTTCCCACAGCTGGGACACACGCCTCCTTTTCGTGAGAGGGCGTGGGCCGTAATCCACCGCGCGGGCCCAGTGCGGGTTGGTAGATGTTACATGTCTTCGAATTTTTGGTTCTAGGACATGTCGGTTTCCTCACGATGTTTTCCTTCACCGTTTTGAGAGCAGTGGTGATGTAATTATTTTCACAAAGTACCTAATGCTGGTTCGAACACACGACCTATAACTTGTACCTAAGTCGCGACCGTTACCACTGGCCCACCACTGCTGGGCACACTCTTGAGAAATATTAGTCGTTTAGAAACTCGTCTTCTGGGTTGTAAATCTCGCCAATGACGCAAAGGTTTATCATAATTACCAGAAGACGATGGACCGGTAACTGTTATTACCAATTAACTACAATGTCAACTTTTTAGTCTGCTCCACTATAATAGATCTATTTATTCAGATAAGGTGTTTAGCTCTCGTTCTTAGAAAGTTCGTAAAGGTAGGTAATTTATAACTAATGCTTTTACTTTGACCAACGGCACAAGCAAAGCTGCTAAGTGCTAACATATTTATCACCAATCAACTTTCCACATTTTAGTGGAGTATGTTAATAATTTTACTCATTTAGATGGCATAAAATATTGTAAATTTACGATATTCAAATGGGATGACTAAGCTTTAGTCGTCACTGCGACGCGGTTGACGGCTGTTTCCACCTGGTGCTAGGGATTAACACTCTTTACAGCTAAATTCAAGCTCACTACACGGTTAGATTTTTATTTGTTTGCATAATAGATCTACACGTCAGAAACACAAGACCGATATCACTAACAAAGGGAGCTAGGTATATATATATGTTACTATGTCTTTATACACAGCTTAAACAGCTGTGGTGACGTTACAGATTATGATAGAATGCGGTTTCTTATGGATTGTTTTTTAATAGTATTAACAGTCATTTAGTTCATTGGTTGATTTGGTAATGTTGGCCACACGTTCTCCCGTTAGAAGGGTATACAAATGCACTTTAAGACGGGTTTGGCACTCTTTTAGCTTAGAGCGTGGTCGTATTCTATATGCGATGAATGTTTCATATTGTTCTGAGACATAACTTTGATGTACGGATGTAATATTTGAAAGTCCTGGACGAGTCCAGCACCCTAATTGCGTAACTCACGATTCATCATAATCTGTATCGTTTTGAAACGGATTGTTAAACCATTGCTTCATATGTTCGAAAAATGTGTCTGTTCGACAACATAAATAACGCAATGAATATTGTTTAACTGTGAAGACGAAACCAATTATGATCAATCGTGAGTTACGCAATTAGGGTGCTGGTCACACAATTTGTCGCAATATGATGAATTC
Organism: Polymixis flavicincta; assembly: GCA_949987655.1. NCBI lineage: Eukaryota > Metazoa > Arthropoda > Insecta > Lepidoptera > Noctuidae > Polymixis > Polymixis flavicincta. The sequence continues at coordinate 11,646,811 of OX465191.1, read as the reverse complement.
TGCATGAAGACAGACTATTGTTACGTGATAACGTGTTTTAAGGCATAAACGAATGCCTCTCTTCTGTCCAGAATTTACGTTCTGACAAACGGACGTGATTCTTTAATATACCTAATACTCAACATTATTATTCAGCTAACGCTTTGTCCTATGCGGTCACATCGTGGAACAATGACCTGGTGCAAGTCGCGGGAATTAGCTGTATACTAGAAGCACAGAAACCGGTCTATGATTATTGTTCACACGTAATGAATGTGATTAAAAGTAATTTCTAGTCAGTAACATCAAGCTTGTGCATTTAAAATATCTCTTAGGCTTAATCGCGCTACATGTCGCAAGGCGTCGCGGTAATTCTTTTCGAAGCTTACTTAAAAATAATTAGTAGAAAAATTTCTAATAAATAGGTACTAATCTCGGGAATCAATGTGAAAAATTGTTTGCATTATAGAAAAAGCATTGAATTCTCCTCCAACACGCTAGGCTTGGTTGTGATAGCGGACTTTTAGTTTGATACAGGGCGCCCTATATTAAGTATTGGACGGCATTCTCCTATCACTTACAGCATTCCGTATGCAGCAGTAATTGCAGTAACACAGTAACGGTTATCTTTAAATTGAACATTATTAATTGTTTATATCACAGTCTTTTACCAATTAAAAATAACACTGATCACGTCAAACACACAAACTTGTATAGCACGCACGCACTGAGTACTTATAAATAATTACGTGATCATCGATCGTAGAGAAACACTTATATAATCTACTGATTTATTCTGCCAAACTATCGCGATCCTTCTAAATTAATTGTCTGTGTGGATTGGTTATCCTCTGATAAAGCCCGAGTCAGAATGAGCGCCGCCGATTCGTTTTATACTTACAAGTTTACAAACTCCGGCCGCTTATGTGTCATTTTCCTTATGTTGTTGTTTTATAAATATCTTTTTCAAATATAGGTATATATATTTGTTTTTTGGATTACTTAGGATCGCTTGGATGAGGAGATGGTCAAATTGACGACCACATATCCGAGATGGACATTACCATACTAGTTTCGCCGGAAACACGTTCAGCCATCTCTGCTCGATACGATTCGATCTTCTTATAACATAACGCAAGTTTTCGTTGAAGATTCTCACTTATTATGTGCGCTTACAACACCGGTGGGACGGCGCTTAAGTCTTTAGGCAGTGTCATAAACCAGTAGGTACGCACCTACTCAGTTTATTTGGAATAACTTAAGTACGAGTTACTTACCCTCCCGCTTGTTGTACAGACACGCACATCAAGCTACTCCAATCTGTCAAATTTATTTGATAGATTTTCAACTTAATAATTTATGGACAAAGTTCGTATTCAATTGGGATAATTTGACATTTTGGGGTAGCTTGATGTGCTGGCGTCTGTACAAATGCCAGAATGACCATACAATTATTGATGGATCATCATTATCAATAGCGTTGTTTCAGTTACCTCCATGCATTGCACTTCTTTATAAAAAAAACTAATCCCGAAACGTAATTTAGTTTTCCGCTCCCTGTCATGCCTAACGTGACCAGACGTCCCGTTTTGAACGGGACTGTCCCTTTTTATAATAACGAGTCCCGGTGTCCCCGAAATGAACTCTGGGACGCAAAATTGTCCCGTTTTCTGAAACCGCACGAAAATTTGAGTAGACGAGCCGGCCGGACGCGAGCGGTGTGCGAGAGCGAGATCGCGTCGTCGCGTCGGTCGACACGACGGACGCCGACGATAGCCGAGAGTGGCCAAGACGTCATCGCTCGCGTTTTGTTGACATACCTATAGGGTATTTTCCAATTTATTAAAAATAATTTTAATTTGAAGATTGGGACGAAATATGTAATAGAAAAACAAATTAATTTATATTCATTTTCTCAATTACAAACGATTTAATTACATCTAGAAGTCATTTTTAAATAGCAGTTTTTCAATTTGTTTTTTTAATTAAATTAACCCGTTGAAGATTTGGACGAGATATTTAACAGAAAAATTGAAATAAATTGATTTATATCCATTTTCGCAATTAAAAACGATTATGTTCATTGTTTTGAATTTACTGCCAAAACGCTCCTTCCGATGACTTTTTTAATCACCTGACAAGACGTCAGATTTAAGATTTGTGTAAACGGCACTGGTAAAAATAATTTATGTGGTGTAGTTTTTAGAAGTATTTGAGCACAGAGGCACCGCACACCAGTAATACCATTTACATCCATTAACAAGCTTGTTAATTATAAACTCGAAATTCCCTTGTTTTATTAGTTTACACAAAGTTGACGTCACATGTGTTTTTTTTTGGGTTGGAAATCGTCAAATAACTTCTCCCGCTCTGGGTGGAGCAAAAGGGCGTGTCAGACTTTTACTGACTAAAACCCACCCGTTTTTCCTCAGTAGCCTGTGTGCCAGGGGCAGCGGTATCTCTTTCGAACAACCCGCCAAGTGATAAAAAACTCACCTGGAGCGTTTTGGCGGTAAATTCAAAACGACGAAAAATATGTTTGATTTAAAATAGTTTTTAATAAATTAGAAATACCCTACTGTTTGACAGGTTTTTCGTTCACCCACTTCTCGATATTTATTTGTTGTTGTTTGATGTTCGTGTAGGTACCTGTTAAATAATTAAACTTCTTTTGTTTTGGAATCATAAGTTAAGATGAAGAAACACAAGTGTCCATTCAATGTTAACATTAAGCAAAATATTCGTTTATCAAGCAAATAAATACCTACTAGTAAAGTAAAGTTTTTTTTTTATTGACTACCTGTTAATTAACCTGAATAAACCAATGTCCCGTTTTGAGTCAAAGAATAAATGGTCACGTTAGTCATGCCCCAATAACATTTTGGTAGATAATTGTCTAATATTTTGACCACGACATGAAATATTCCTATACATAAGTACTTGTTGACAAAAGAGAAGAAGTAAACTGGTCTAAAAAGTAGGTACTGTGGGAGCTATACTGAGCTCCCGAGGTACCGGTAGTTATTGTGTGTTTTTTAAATAAAAGAGTTGGTGGTCTTTTAACGGTGGGACTCCACCTTTAATCAAGAATTATCTCATGCGGACGTCGCGCCTGACAATCGAATTCTGAAGCTTCCGCAAGAAAAACCTTAGTAAAATAATTTGACATTCTAAAGATAAAAACTTCTCGATTATTCGAACATAGACACAGCCTAACTATTGGCTGCCAGCAAGAATGTGAGATCGCTCGGGAGGCGGACAACCTCTACAGTACCTACTGTCCTATCAAAACCACATTGTCACTGGCAACAATTTTGACTGGTAACAAGAAACTCTGGCCGGCTAACCTAACCGACAAATATGTCGACTTCGACGATCTGTCTTGCATTTGAAAGAAAGAAAAATTGATAATTTTGCACAAACACGATGCAGGCGTTTGATGATAACGGCTGGCTAGTTTTGGTAAGTGTGTGTTGGTGTGGGTTCAGCAACAATTCGTTTCTTTGCCTGATTTCCAATCGAATGATAAATAATAAACAAAGATATGCTTAATATAACTCAATATTGCGCACGTAAATTATCTTGCTGATGAATTAGATAAGTAAATGTGAGAGCTGAAGAGATTTTTTTTCGTATTTTTGCTACCGTTCACCACGTGAACAACAAAAAAAGAACGTGTGAGTATCGGGAGCCCCCGTCAGGAACGAAGTTCCTTATTACGCCTCGTCTGTAATTCCTTTTTTCCTATACCCTATCTTTAAAATACTCACACTTTATTTCGACCTCACTATCTGCAACAGCACCCTCGAAAACCATGAAAACGACACCCACGATGAAAAATTAGAAAGTTCTCATTTTGACCTTACTCTTGACTTCAGCGCCTCGCCTCGCAAAACGATCTCATTCTCTCTGTCTCTTTCTATTATATATAATAAAAGTCGCTACGTTACGCGTTTTTCGTTACGTGACGATTTCTACTACTCCTACCGCAAAGCTGCGTTTAAAAACTTCGTTCCAATAATTCAATTAGGTATTAAAAATGTTTCTATCTCAAGGATTATTAATAACTGAAATTAATATTAAAGGACCATCATCATCATCATTTCAGCCGAAAGACGTCCACTGCTGGACATAGGCCTCCCCCAGGCTCCTCCACTTCGACCGGTCTTGTGCTTCCCACATCCAGCGGATACCTGCGGCCTTCACCAAAGGACAAATTTATCTGAAAGGACCATCGCTTTCAGATAAATTTCAGTTAATTCTTCAGATAATATTTATCTAAACAAAAAAATCCAACCGGAGTGAAAACATTGAATTATTATGTCTGGGAAGGACTCTTATGCCGAAAATATGTTTTAAAATTTTCATTTGTTTTTCTGTTTGTCTGAAAGTATGTTCTAGCACACACATACTACTGGATATGTTTTGTTCAAATTTAGACAGGACGAGCTGCTTCACACGAACAACTGTACGTCGCTTGCTACCGCATCACCAGTCTTCGATTTCTGTATATTTTGGTTGCTGAGACCAAAACTAGAGCTAGCGAGTACTGAAATCTACTCAGCCTAATGTCTTGTACCAGCAAGACAGTAGGCTGAGTAGATTTCAGTACTCGCTAGCTTTGACAGTGGAATATCGTATTCTTATTTATTAAGTGCTTCCACCATGGTCCCCCGTCCATCTTCACAGTGACATAGTGTCATGTCGTATTTCCACCCTCCAATCCAGCGCACTGTGCGACCCATCGCACAATGTATAAACGTAGAATACAGGGAACTTTTATAAAAATGTGGCTGTTATTTTAGTGTAGGTATCGTATTGTGATCCGGAAAAAAACGGACCTCCCATGCAAAATCAATAGTCAACTGATCGATTTTGAATGGGAGGTCTGATTTTTTTTCATACTTCGTCCCATGTTCCTTGGAGAAAGTTGTCCATTTTCATGGGTACTATCACCCTGAAAAATTTGGAATATGACCAAAAAACAGCAAGTATATTATATTAAATGTGTTCACTTAAATCGACAAAATGTATGGAACAGCAGATTTTTTTTTCGCGACTTCAAGGTTGTTCCAATAGAAAAACTTGTTAAAAATTATGAGTACAATGACCCCTTTTCGGGTTTAGGGTAAACAAAAACTAATGTTGTATATTATACGAAAGATACGAATAACTGAGAAAACGCTAAACATTGTTAAGATCTTATTGACATATTATACCTAAATCACTCATCATTTTAATCCCATTCCACATGACTACCATCAGATACAGCACCCTAATTGCGTAACTCACGATTAACATATTCTGTTTCGTTTTCAAACAAATGGCTTAACCATTGCTTCATATGTTCGAAAAATGTTTCTGCTCAGCGACGTAAATAACGCAATGGATATTGTTGAACTGTCAAAATGAAACCGATTATGATTAATCTTGTCTTACGCAATTAGGGTGCAGGGTCCTAGATAGGTACGTAATTAGTTGGTTGAATACAGTTATGCAACACTTAAAAAAAATATCTAAATGTATATTCTTTGTTTATTTCAGCCTGCCAATAAATAAACCGTACTGCAATACATGTAATTTGTTAGGTGCTGGTTGGTTTGTTAAAGGTGCGAGTATAGTGAATTTGTAATCAATTTTCAAGGTACGACTTTAACAAATTCAATTTGAAACACAGCCTTGCGATAAATAGATATAAACAAATATGGCTACAGTCAGACGGTGTGTTTGTGTTGAGGTAAAGAGTATCTACTTACAAAATAATTCTAAAAGAAGTTACAGTATACCACCATCTCATTGCTGCTTGGGTTCTTGACCCTTGAAGGGTCTTAACCTATACAGCCTTCGTAGGCACCTGCGCTAGATATCGCAAAATCACTATGAATATATTAATAAAATCATGGTCATTATCCCTCACAGGTGATGCAGATTGCTCGTTATGGGATAGGAGTTCCAACAGGCTAAAACCACCGATCACAATATTCAGAAAGAAGCATGTGAATCATCTTCATTCAAGTATCAAAATTGGTAACCAGAATCTTTCAATACGAAATCAATCGAATTCGGACCAGTTATTCCAAACTACTACGTACCTACCTATGTTATATAAAAAGCTTCAAACGATTCGGTTAGAGGTCCAAGAAAGCAATTTTGCAATTCGAAGAATTATAATAGGAAGTATATAGCTGTGGCCATGGACGATGCCCCGTGATTAGTATTAGAATATATTTATGGTTATTGGTAGATTTTAAACACACTTCTTTACGTCATTCGAAATGACGTCAGAAGAAACGCCAATGAGCAGTTTTTTGTAACTGTGTATATTTTTATTGACAAAAAGGAGGAAGGAAGTTCAAATAACGGTAAAGTATCCTTTATTGGCTAATCCAAGTACAGACGTAAGTAAAGCTTTTTCAAAAAAAAAGCTACAACAGGTTATAACTTATAAAGGATGCAAAAGAACGGGAAAAGTTTAAGGAAACTGCATGAAATTTGCACTCATCAAGCAAGCAACCTGTCAGCTTTAGTAGATTATATCTACCTATATCAGAACAATGTACCTCCCTACTTTATTCTTCACATAGATATTGTTGGTAGGTTCTAGGTGAATTTCAGGTTTATTTATTTATTTGCTGGTTTTAGGATTTTAATTAGAGACGTAAGAATAAGAATCTTTATTTGTAAACATAGGTAGTTACATGATATGTGAGATGTCACAATATTGGTTAAAATTCTCTATGTTTTGCTGCGAAGCGTTTCAAATTTGAATTTATTAATTTATAAACATTTATATGTCAAATAATATTGAATAAGTTATACACAAATGGTAGTCAAAATCATATTTCAATGAAGTAAAAAACAATTATACAGAGGTCATTATAAAAATATCACTAAAATTAGATGTCAAGTAACAAAGACATGTCAATATTAAGAAAATCTAGTGATATTTTATCCTTCAAAAACTCAGTTTTATTAGAATAAGAATTATTTACAAAAAATCTTTTTTGAATATTAAACATTTTAACTGATTCCGGTAGGTTACGTAACTAATTGGTGCCTTATAAAAAACACTATTACGCATCAGTGCTGTCATGGACTTGTCTCGAACACAACATATTGCGTGTATCGTCGACTCCGATCATTTCTATCTGACAGCTTAGGAAATAGGTTTGGGTTGGTTTTAGGTAATGGGAGAAACCTATTGTTTTTTTTTTTTATAATAAATGAGCCTAATAAAATTTTTGGATTGAAAATATTAATTATTTTATAATCGCTAAGCTAAAGCCGCAACATTATTCCACCATCTGCATCGGTAGAAAGACGATAATGCAATTGTACAGAGGCCAGCATATCAAGCTACCCCAATCTGTCAAATTTCTTTGATAGTTTTTCAACTTTATCACAAAGGAATAAGGTTTATGTTCAATTGGGAAAATTTGACAGTTTGGGATAGATTGACCTGCTGGCGACTGTACCTAAGTACTCTAACGGAAAAGAACTACCTAGATATGTACTTAATCGTATTAACTTGCAAATGGCGAAGGTTGTTTCAAAATGCCCCAATGCACGGATTTTGGAAGGTGCTTTACTTAGTTGCAGGACCTACCCACAACTATCGCAACAATACCTACAGTGTAAGGTAGGTAGACTCAAAGTAAATTGAAGATTTTAAATGATAGGTTGATCTTGCTTGAAAGAAAGAGCCCAGCAGTCTTCTTGATTTCGTTATTATTCGTTAATTGTAATATCGCTGGTTTCATTTGAATTTCAAATCATCCGTTTCACAACGACACATTTGGGGGTATGTTCTTGTTTGTTACATTTCACCATCAGCGTAACTTATAAAACAAATATGCTAGCATCTTGCTTCAAAACCCATCTTCTTCTTTTCTTCGAGTTAATGGTAAATTTTAATGTAAATATCAGTAGATAATTCTGTTTAGATGAGTATGGGTCTGGAATTGGCTAAATTCTATTCTGCTGAATCACATTTCCCATCACCTTAAAAATACCGCATTTTTATTTTTTTTAAACGTTGCTCCACACTAGGAATTTCTCCTGTATTGTGGGTGCGTTTACAAACATTTAAACTCACAAACAGCCAGACCCGGAACAACTAAGGTGTTACCAAGTTCTTTTAATAAAAAGGCTGGTCAATGAAAATTTAACTCTATATTTTTCTTATCAAATTATGTTAAATGAACCATAGATATCGTTGTGAAAATGACAGATAGAATTTTCGTCTCATGTGTGTGTGTAAGAAAACTGTTTCCAGCTGCATCCGGTCAGACTGGAAGCCGACCCCAGCATAGTTGGGAAAAGGCTAGGCAGATGATGTGTCTGTAAGAAACCCCCGACCCTAACAAAAACACTATAAAACGTAAAAAAATGGCCTTTTAAGTTGTGGGTAATACTTTGATCAAGGCATTGTCACGTCGGGGACGGCTAATGAAAATGCTAGGCCTCCTCTGTTTGGCGTTTTCATTGACCGTCCCCCGACTTGAATATGCCTAAAAACCAAAGGCCAATAAATATTTTATTTTCTTACTTTTTAGAGGGCTTGTTTGGGTCGGGGATTTTTTCCTGCTTTATATTAAACTTATTGTCTCGCTTAAATCTGCGCAGTGTTGCGTATGTTTCCCACAGTGAAGTTTGTTACTATTATCCTCATTTCTCGTCCTGATCACCATTTATCCATAACCTGTTCATTGAGACCTTTTCAATGAGCCCAAACACGATACTTCTGCTGTTTTGTTGATGAGTAACTTAGCTATCCTGGAAATTCCAGGTATTGCTCCAGCATCAGTTCAAGGTTACTTTGTTCGTCTAATATCGTTTAAGTAATAAAATACCAAATTTCTACTTGATCAGACCCGTGGAAGATGCTCAAATCTCTTCATAAACCAGAAAAGAGCTGATAATTTTCAAACGGGTGAACCGATTTCACCTTTCAAACAAAAAAAAACAAAATCAAAATCGGTTCATCCGTTCGGGAGCTACGGTGCCACAGACAGACACACACACAGACACGTCAAACTTATAACATCCCGTCGTTTTTGCGTCGGGGGTTAATAAATCGATAAAACTCAATTTCACCTTTATTCTGCAATTTTAATGCCACGTAAGTTTGATCGTAGGACCGTCTCGTTTGAATTGCTGATAGGATAGGCAGACCCTGAGTATTCTGAGCCTACCGATTTTGCGGTTAGTTGTCAAGTAAAAAAAAAGGCATAATCTTTTAGCATGGGTTGTTGACAAATATTATAATGATTATAACTGTGACACGGTTACGTAAAAGGTTTGGTTGCTACCCTAAGTTAGGTGAGAACAGAGCAGAACACGCGCGGAACTAATATCGTTTGTACGCTGCAGTGCACTTGTTGCACGTATGAACAGAACATTGGGAACGCAAACCAAGCAGTCATGAACGTGTGCTCATACAACAAACTTCGTAAATATATTTGTCCGAAAATAATAAACGGATAACACCAATTATGTTTCCGATTGAATGGCGGTTCACTTTAGCGTTTACAATTCTGCTACATTACGCCGTTACGGGTAAGCTAATCGATTTATTTCTAATTCATTACCACTGTTAGCATTCAGTTTACAAAGTCAGTTAATATTGTTCAAGTGTTTTTATTACATCACGTGTAGTATCGAACATGAAGGTTTAAAAATTCATTTGGTATTTACATGCCTCAGAAAATCTTTTCTTTTGCTATGCGTCAGCTGTAGGTACCTATTTAAAAATATTGTTTAATTACTCCCCATTTTCCAATTACTTTAAGAAATTGTATTCCAACCATCAGTCCCGTTGATCAACAGTGGCATCCGTCTTATATAAATCCTTTACAACGATTTTCCATTTTAAAATATTAGTCATTTCGTTCCTTTAGATTACTCACCTTGTTTATTCGGTGGTCAGTTTTAATATCTTTGGGATAGGGTTTGTCCCCGATCATCGTCATGATAAGTAATTAACAGCTATTTACCATAATATACATTCCTTGTATCCTACGTAACATTATGCTATGTTCACATCGTTTACCTACCTAACTTGTACCTATTCTAATTGAAATAAATCATAAAAAATAATTAAAAGGCTTTATAGAATATAATATGGTAATAATGTTCTATGAATAAATTATAATTAACGGGCTCTTTGCTCATCGTTATGACATTTTATAAGGAAGTTGTGTTGTGAATATGAGATAGGTATCTGTAGAAATAGTGCTTCGTTTTCTTACAAATTATGACTGGATTCACAGGTACTTGGCTCCAGTCACTCCAGTGGCACAATCATAGGAACAATTTCTTATGGAGTTTCGCTCCTCTCAGACCGGTTAAAGGTGGGTGCCGGATGTAGTTTTTTACCCAAGCAGTGTTATGGTCACCAATAGGTTATTTTCCAATTTATTAAAACTATTTTAATTTGAAGATTGGGACGAAATATGTGACAGAAAAATAAAAATAAATTGATTAATATTCATTTTCTCAATTAAAAATGATTAAAATCAAATTTATTTTTCGTTGTCTTGAATTTACCGCCAAAACGCTCCTTACGATGACTTTTATCCATCCTGGCATCCTGACGTCAGCTTTGTGTAAACAGCATCGGTACAAATACTTAGTTTAGCGCAGTTTTAGAAGTATTTGTGCACAAAGGCACTGCACATCAGTAATATCACTGTCTATCCATTAAAAATCCTGTATTTAAACTCGACATTCACTTGTTTACTTACTAACTACTTACTTTCGTTTACACAAAGTTGACGTCCGTGATAAAGTCATCGTAAGGAGCGTTTTGGTGGTAAATTCAAAACAACGAGAAATAAGTCTGATTTTAATCATTTTTAATTGAGAAAATGGATATTAATCAATTTATTTTTATTTTTCTGTCACATATTTCGTCCCAATCTTCAAATTAAAATAGTTTTTAATAAATTGGAAAATACCCTATTACTCTTATCAAGTACTACCGAATGATAATGATCGTGCAGTCTAACTTTTACCTTCGTATCTTAATGTTATTGCTCGGGTACAAAACTACACCGTGTAGGTATAGAGCTTTGTAGCGACCTTTGTCAGATGACAGGATGATCGGATACAGCCAGTGCCTTGTCAATAAGACACTGGCTCACTGGCTGGATCTTGAGAGTGGATCCAAATAAGAATACAAGTCTAAATGGGTAATTATGTTTATGTTGGATCATAGAAGATTAGACAAAGGTCGGAAAAGTCGGGAAATCAGCTCTAACGGACAGCCTTATCGAAAATATGGAAGACTGCAGACTTTCATATCGCTCTCGTTGTCTTAGTTCCAGTCACCTTCACCATATTGGTCGCTAGAAAAAGTTCTATACAACCCACTTAACTACTTTTATCTACAGCCTATTGCGTAAGTCGACGTTCAAACGGACGTAAAAATATCGCGACGGGATTTTATCGCGCACTGGATTTTCAACTCTCGTTGTATATCCGAGCATTTTGAATGCAACAGATTGCATCTCAGCGCGTCGAAAAACATATTGTTCGATTTTCAACTCTCGTTGTATTTCCGAGCATTTTGAATCCAACAGATTGCATCTCAGCGCGTCGAAAAACATACTGTTCGATTTTCAACTCTCGTTGTATATCCGAGCATTGTGAATTCCACAGTGGTCGAAAAACACACTGTTCGATTTTCAAGTTTCGGCGCCAAGCGTGCGTTGAAAATCCAGTACGCGAAAAAATCCCGCCACGATATTATTACATCTGAGTGAACTCGTAACACTTTCACAATCAATATAACATTTAGTAAATTATTTTCATCACGTTGCCCTAGTTCAAGCAAAACAATAACTGCAAAATAATAGTGTTGAGTGAGAATGTTAAGAGACTCTAGGTTAATATAGAGCTAGGATTTTCTTATTGTGAAAATCCGTAAATTTGTAAAAACTTTTGAAATTTGGCCATGTTTTTTTACTGATTAATGATCTACCATTCAACATGGAATTTGTAAAGGCAATCATGTTATAGTGCAGGCCAATAGTTTTGCTTCAAAATTAATCAAAGCACGTTAACAGCAAGTTAAGATATATGAGCCCAAGATCCTATTTCAAGGTACACAAGGTATCAAGTGCAGTACGTGCTGAATTTGAAATGCCTAATATGTAGCTGGGTCATTCTCAGGAGACTCATTATTTGGTTGACTTCGGTGTATTTTTTTTTTTAATTTAGGCCTTGTTAACATGAAATATCAAATCTAGAGTTAATTTAAAGCATGTTAGTAGTAGAGTGTTAACTCTAGATTTGATATTTCATGCCTAAATTAGATAACAAAAATGACACCGAAGTCAACCAAATGATGAGTCTCCTGAGAATGACCCAGCTACATTATACCTATCATTTTATCGATTATCATTGATAATCTAAGGATGAGGAAAGATACACAGATGATGTGCTACAAAAATAGTACATATCTAAAAAAGCATATATAGGTAAATACTACAGTTCCTTTGCATACATATAATATACGAGCTTCGAGAGCAGTGGTGGCCAAAAGGTAACGGCTGCGACTTACCGAGTTGTAGGTCGTGAGTTCGAAACCAGACAGGCGCTTTACTTTGTGTAAATTATTTCATCACCACTGCTCTCAAAACGGTGAAGAAAAACATCGTGAGGAAACCGCCATGTCCTAGAACCAAAAATTCGAAGACATGTGACATCTACCAACCCGCACTGGGCCCGCGTGGTGGATTACGGCCCAAATCCCTCTCACCGAGAGGAGGCCTGTGTCCCAGCAGTGGGAACATTATAGGCTGATGATGATGATGATGAATATACGAGCTTCTGCCTGTGACTTCCGCGACATCTCGTCGAAACGAAGCGCGTGTCCGCGCTCTTCTTAGTTTTGACTCAGCGTTCTTTCTATCTTTTTTGTTTTTGCTCGGCTCCTGGCGTGTCCTAGCGTCCTGGTCCAAGCGTGGTGTTGAGTGGCCTAGAGTTTTCCTCAGATATTGGGCTATCAAATGCATTAATAATAGTTTTTGAAGTCCAACTGTGGTGGTTCCAGAAATTAACGCGTTCAAAAAAAAAAAAGAAGAAAACCTTACCCTGTATATTAATAATAAAGCGGAGGCTTTGTTATTAATATACAGGGTAAGTTTTTATCCAGTGCGCAAATTGTAAAAGTAAAAGTGCAATACCTACGCGGTCAAAATGTATTGAACGGCTGATTATTTTTTGTGTATCCGGCGAAAAATTTCTGCGCTAGAGGGTCTAGAATGAGATGCTGAATTCATGGTTACAATTTGCGCACTGGATAAAAACTTTTCCTGTACATTACACACGTTCCTATAAAATATTTGAGTGAGTACCTACTCACAAAGGGTTCTGGTTTCTAGAGAGGAAAATAGAAAGGAATAATCATTTGTAAATATATATGAGTATTTTGCTTGCGTCCGGCACCCTAATTGCGTAACTCCCGATTCATCATAATCTGTATCGTTTTGAAAAGGATTGTTAAACCATTGCTTCATATGTTCGAAAAATGTGTCTGTTCGACCACATAAATAACGCAATGAATATTGTTTAACTGGGTCCGACACACAATTTTATTGTCATGACGCACAAAACGACCAACAAAAAGACAATTTGCGAAAATATGCGTCATGCTCATGTTCCCATGTGATTATTGGACCGTTGTTCACCAAATTATCGTCTTCTGCTATTAGGACGGGTAGGTAGATACTTGCGCGGTGCCATCTCACACACAGCACGAATTTTGTGCTAACCGTCCTGTCGTCCTGAATAACGACGAGAGCAAGCGCAACCCATCCAAGTAATAGCGATAACCATTCTTAATTTGTACAGATGACAAAACCTTAATTTCGGAGGAGCTATCGAAGCACCCGGCATGGGCGAAGCTGGATGCTGTGGATTGTGGAGACAGTGCTGCTGACCGCATCATCGGTGGAGTCAACGCCGGACTGGGGCAGTTCCCCTGGATCGCACGACTCGGATACATTGGTGAGCACTTAATAGCCATTACTAGGTATTTCTTGGGTTCCTCAAAACGATCTAGCGTTTTACTAAGAACATAACTTGTTTCCCATAGATATAGGAAGAAAAAAACGGAGCTCCCATAGCAGCAGGCTAATGATTTAAGGGTTAAATATAATTCCATACCTTATACCGTAAGGTATAAAGTATGGCTTGATACCTAACGGTATAGAGCTTTATATAGGTTTATATAAAGCTTTATATTTTAAACTCTCTCATCTCAATCTAAAACTACAACAACAACAACAATTATTATGAACTGAGTAATTATTCTAAACTAGCTTCCGCCCGCGGCTGCGCCCGCGTGGAAGTCGGAAATTATCCTGCGGGAACGTACTACCGGGATAAAAAGTATCCTGTGTGTTAATCTATTTTATAATCTATCTGTGTGCCAAATTTTATCCAAATCCGTTCAACCATTTTTGCGTGATTGAGTAACAGAGATCCAATCATCTTCACAAACTTTCACATTTATATTACAGACTACCCTTTTTTACCCTTTTAGGGGTAGATTTTCAAAAAACCCTGATACACGTTATTCTTTATTTTTGATTTTAGGTATAAATACTTAGTTTCGAGTTAATCAGACCGCGCATTAAAATTCTTCCATACAAACTTTGAGACCCCCAATCCCCATTTAGGGGGTAGTTTAGAAAAACAATAAATAACCAACTTTATAATTAACTTAGTTAGGTATTTGTGCCAAATTTATTAACTAAAGGAATAAGATTTTTCACACAAACAAAATCCCCCTTTTTCACCCCCTTAAAGGTCGAATTTCCTAAAACCCTTTCTTAGTGCTCCCCTACATTATAATAGGTCTTTACCTATGAAATTGCCGTTTTGTATGAAAAAATTTAAACGAATATTTTTCATGAATTTTTTATTTGTATTAATCGAAGTAATCACCCATGCAATCAATGCATCTTTGCCATCGCAGTGGCAGTTTATTGATGCCCTTCTTAAAGAAATCAGCTGGACGGGAGGCAACAAATTCTTCAAAGGCATTTTGTACTGCCTCTCGGGTATTAAATTTTTTTCCCGCCAAGAAGTTATCCAAATTCTGGAAAAAGTAGTAGTCTGTAGGCGCAAGGTCTGGTGAGTAGGGCGGATGACGGAGAGCTTCCAACCCCAGTTCTTGCAACTTGGAGACCGTCTGCTGTGCAGTATGAGGTCGCGCGTTGTCGTGCAGGAGCAGCGGAGACGAGCGATTGACCAATGCTGGTTGGAGATGCGCCAGCTTCTCCATCATTGTGTTCAGTTCTTCACAGTACACATCTGCAGTAATGCTCACCCCGTTTGGTAAGAAGCTGTGATGAATCACACCGGCGCTAGACCACCAAACAGTGACCATCACTTTTCTAGGGGTAAGTTTTCGTTTAGGGCATTGTTTAGGTGCTGAACCAGGATCCAACCAACTTGCTGAGCGCTTACGGTTATCAAACAGAATCCATTTTTCATCGCAGGTAACAATGCGGTTCAAAATTCCTTCATTTGTGTGTCTGTTGAGCAGTGCAAGGCACGTCTCGACGCGTACTTCGCGCTGGCGATCATTGAGTTCGTGGGGCACCCATTTGTCAAGCTTTTTTACCTTGCCAATTTGACGCAAATGGACCAATATTGTTTTGACGCTAACGTCGAAAGCTGCTGCTAATTCAGCCGTAGATTGTGTATCATCAGCTTCCACAATCGCCTTTAATTCGTCATTGTCGACCAAAGTCTTCGGACGACCGCGAGGTTCATTTTTCAGGTCGAAATTTCCAGAACGGAAGCGAGCAAACCAATAACAGGTGGTGCGTTGGTTTGTAGTGTTAGCTCCGTAAACGTCGTTGATGTTGCGTGCCGCTTGTGCCGCGTTGCTGCCACGACGGTACTCATATTCCATAATTACTCGAATTTTTAACGTATCCATGATGACGAAAAAGATTGAAATGCGATGAAAATGTAACACTAATCAATAAAGAAATGACTACTTTTAGAAAAAAAAATCCATGTTTTTAAAATAAAATTAATTTGAAATTAGAATTCTTAGCCAAACAAAAATTATTTTGATTTGAAATGGCCAGTACTGCAGAACGGCAATTTCATAGGTAAAGACCTAATAAAAGGAAGCCGTGTGCAACATTTCACGTCCCTAGTCCTAATAGTTTCGGCTGTACGTTGATTGATAAGTTAGTCAGTTTCTTCTTTTATATTTAAAGAAGATAACTGGAAGTTTGATAGATAATATTTATTTACTTCCTATGAATTGATAATTTTACTTCATAGAAATTGGGTACACAGATCATGTGAGAGGCCACTTCTACATAACTGACATCATTATCGACATTACATCATAGGTTTTCAAGTCAGTAGGTATTATTGCAGCCAAAGGTCAATTTCTCGTATACAATGTATATCTAGCTATACATCGGTTTTACCATCTTCCATAAATCTCTTCCTGGATCCTGTCGTAGGTTGTTAACAGTCAAATCATCATCACGATCATCATCATCATCTGCCTAGTCTTTTCCCAAATATGTTGGGGTCGGCTTGCAGTCTAACCGGAAGCAGCTGAGTACCAGTATTTTACATGAAGCGACTTCGTATCTGACCTCCACCATTGGATAATATGCTAATAACATATTGAAATGTGAACGTAAAATGTTATGTAGAAAGAAATATCCAAAAATATGATTAATATAAGTCAAAGTCAAAGCATTTATTTCCATTAGGCACTTAAAAGGCACTTTTGAACGTCAACATTTACATTATATATTATATTTTACATTATATATAATTGTGTTAGTTGCGTTATGATAATGTAATTATGTAAATGATCTGTTTATGTTGTTTAGAAGACGATGAGATCGACTGGATGTGCGGAGGTGCGCTGGTCACCGACCGCCACGTGGTCACAGCCGCGCATTGCGTGCAGAAATCAGATTATGGATATGTTTTGTAAGTATTTATGTATATACATTTAGACCGAAATCTCGTTTTTAAAAACTGGTAAGAAATCCTAAAGGTCAAAATTTTCAAGGTTAGCCACCTTTTCCCACATTTTTGTACGAGGAGTTTTTTTTCTTGTCATTGTGGCTTTAAAACACAGAACTCGATTCTGGAATGAATGAAATGTACCGACCCCTACCAGTCTGGTCAAACCACCAAACTCGATTAATCGAATGAACCCCGAGATTTCCACCAGCCCCTGAGGCCTCATGTTTCATGGTGTTGCAGAGACCGTTGCATATCAAGGAGTAGACTGGGGGGGCGCTGTAATGGTAGGGAAGACGTGCCCTTAGGATTGGAAAGGATTGCGAGCCATAATGGATAAGCATCCATCAATTATATGTGCAGAAGCAAAAAACAACAAAGTTGTGAAGCTGTAACTAATACAGAAACAGAAATAAAGCAGAAAACATTAGACTTAAATGAAACACTACCTAATAAGACATTAGGATTGCATTGGGACACTAGAACAGATAACTTATTGTTTTGCATTAACATTGAGTCAAACAAAAATAAAATTACTAAACGGATAATATTATCAAAAATCAGTCAAGTCTTCGATCCCTTAGGGCTGCTAGGGGCATGTACAGTTGAGGCAAAATAAGCTCATGCAAGCTTTATGGCTAGAAAAATGCAGCTGGGATGAAGAAGTATCACTAGATACCAAAACCAAGTTTCAGAACTTTATTCAGTCACTATCACATTTAAATTCCCTACGCATACCACGTTGGGTTTGTAGTGAAACTGCTATTACATTAGAATTACACACTTTCACAGATGCCTCAGAACGTGCATATGGGGCATGTGTGTATGTTAGAACAATTGACGCACAAGGTAAAGCCTGTGTCAGACTGCTCGCCTCCAAAAATAAAGTAACGCCTTTGAAACCAGTAACTATTCCCAGGCTAGAGTTGTGTGGAGCATTGCTGGGTACAAGACTTTGCATTAAAATCTTAAAATCACTAACAATTAAATTCGAAAATACTTACTACTGGACTGATTCCATGATCGTCCTCGGTTGGCTTAACATTTCACCAAGTCGTTTAAAAACATTTGTACGTAACAGAGTAGGTGAAATTCAAGATTTAACTAACGATTGCAAATGGAGCTACGTGCCGTCAAAAGACAATCCTGCAGACCTAGTTTCTCGCGGAATGAAGGCTGCTCTAATCACTGAGTCAGTGCTGTGGTGGCACGGACCAAGCTTTCTTCAACAAACACACATCAACTTTCCAAAAATACCAGTCACACATACACAGGCATCTCTTCCAGAAACATCATTACACACAGTAGCTACAGACAAATTAAATGATAACAGCATCTTAAAACTTATTAGTACTAAAAGTAACTACAGCAAAATAATCAGAATACTCGCATATATTAACAAATTTATTCAAAACTGTAAAAATCCGGCTCGAAGGACCACTATTCCGGCTGTAGCCGCTGTTGTGTCGTTTTAAGGTTCTTCGATTTAAATGATGGACTGTATTGCTGGTTAAAATATATTATGTATTCTTGATGTAAGGTTCTGGTTTGTTCTGATGATTCTTATGAAAGGATTCTGCTTCGTACGTCTGCCATAATGAATAAGTGGTTTTTGCTACGACCCCCAGCGCCCCTAGCAGTGCGAAGAGGAAACGCCGGCGCTGCGGCATGGCTGCGCGCAGACACGGCGATAGTAAGTCCTGCCGTGCGCCATCTGGCGGCGGCGGGGCCGTAACAAGCTGTTTACTTTACTCAGTGCCTAAAACAACTCAATTTTATCAATCAGGACCACAATTCGTGTGGGTGAGCACGACACTCGGACGGACCCTGACTGCGAGCTGAAAGTGTGTGCCCCCGCCGTGCAAGACCGAGCCATCAAGAATATCACCAGCCACCCCTCCTTCAACAAGCCAGCCTTCCACAACGACGTGGCCATCATTGAGTTAGACAAGCCTGTTACACTGAATGGTACGTGACTAAATCGTATTGTGATTTTGTTTCAATGTGCATCCTGTGCTGGCAGTGGTGGCACAGTGGTAACGGCCCCGACTTAAGAGTGGTTTAGGTCGTGAGTTCGAACCCAAGCAGGTGCTTTACTTTGTGTAAATAATTTCACCACCACTGCTCTCAAAACGATGAATGAAAACATCGTGAGGAAACTGGCATGTCCTAGACCAAAAATGAGAAGACATACGAGTATGATATTATATCTACCAATACGCACTGGGCCTGCGTGGCAGATTATAGCCCTCTCCGTCTTCAAGAGCGGAGGCCTGTGTCCCAACATTGGGAACATTAAGGGCTGATTATACCTATATATAGCAAACCCGAAATCGCGAAAATGAAATCAGGTGTTCCCTACATTTTGACGAGATAAGCGAACATAAATGTAGGGAACAGCTGATTTTTATTTCGCGATTTCAGGTTTGGTCCCATAGTAAAAGTTGTTCATAATGATGAGTACAATCATGTGTTTAAATGTCGGTCACTAATTACCAGTCACCCTATACCTATATGCATCCAAAGCTCAAATAAAATTATTTGGAGGCTTAAAAAACTGATCGGTCCCAATCAAAGCTGTCAAAAGAGGAGATGCTTTTATGCTAGGGATAGGTACCTGCTTTTTTTTGCCTTATTTAGCAACACCACAGCTGCACTAGGCTCGTTGGTATTGCCAAACTCAATTTGAATACAGATTCGTATAGTAAGTTACATAGGTACTTGCATAACATACCACGTACTTTGGTACCAGTACACGAGGAGGGCTTTTTTTTTTTTTTTTTTTTTTGGGTGGGAAATCATCAAATAACTTCTCCCGCTCTGGGTGGAGCAGGAGGGCGTGTCAGACTTTTACTGACTAAAACCCACCCGTGTTCCTTCAGTAGCCCTTAAGCCAGGGGCTGTGGTGTCTCTTTCGAACAAACCCGCACCCCTGGCAGGCATCGGCCCTTGCGGGCCCCATCATTTTTTGTGCTGACATCTCTTTGAGGCGCGCGTGGAACACAACGCGCCGTCGACTTGGGCTTGGTCCTTACCGGACAGCGAGCTACCCATTACTCGCCGTCCGCAAGCCCATGCCTACGGTGGCCGGAAATCGGCCTGGGATTCCCGACGCCCAGGGCGTCTCTTATCCTGCGGCGGCTGGGGTCGCGAGGGCGCATATGCTGCCTCTCCCTCACGTGCGCCGCCTCCCTCTTCGCGAGCATCACTGCTTTGCTGAAGGAGGTGACGGCTCCCCATGCCCTCTCGCTCCGTACCATGGCCTGGACCAGGGCCGGACGCGAGAGATCGCCGCCGCCGATCGCCTCCACGAGGACACGGCGGTGCTCCGCCCAAGCAGGGCAGACCGCCACCGTGTGCTCCACCGTGTCCTCAGGGCGATCTTCGCAGTGGAAACACCCGGGCGTTTCCTCCCGCCCTATCCGAAACAGGAACCTCCCGAAACAACCGTGTCCGGTGAGGACCTGCGTCAGGCGGAAGGTGAGGACGCCATGCCGCCTCTCAAACCACTCCTCAAAGAGGGGACTTACCGCCGCAATCGTGGCGTGCCCAGCACAGGGTTGCGACAATCGCTCTCTCCATGTCACCATGAGATCCCGCCGGAGCTCTGTCCGCTGTGCCGCGATTTCCTGCGGCAGCGGACTTACGCCCCGGCGTTTGGCCTCCTCGCGCCACTCCCATATTTGCGCGAGGACCTTTGCCTCCAGATCCCATGGCGGTAATCCGGCAAGGAGGCCCGCCGCCTCGCCGGAGATCGTGCGATATCCTCGGATCATCCGTATGGCCATGACCCTATGGGACGCCCTCAAACGGCGAGCTGGTTGGCGCCTCAATGTAGGCGCCCACACCGGCGCCCCGTACACGAGGAGGGCTTACAACTCACTTCGTGTACAGTACAATAATGCGTTTCGGGCAATGTTTAACCTGCGGTGGCGGTGTAGCGCGCCTGGTATGTTCTTTGATAGCAGAATGGGTGACTTCTTTTCCGTTCTGAGAAGGACAAGAGCTTCATTTCGAACACGATTGCTAAACTGTAAAAATAATATTGTAACTATTGTATTCCGCACCATTTTTGTGACTAGAACCGAATTGTTCAATCTCAGCATTGACTATTGACCATGACGTAACCTAGTAATAAAGACGAATTAATTTATCTAACCTATAATTAATTTAATTTAATCTAATAATTTAATTTATAACATTGCATGAAAGTAGTAATTCAATCTTTAATTTGTAATACCTACCCAAAATACCTGCTTAATATTATAATGATTGTTTATTTAGGACATGTAGTCACTATGGGTGAAATGTATACATATACATTTCAGGCAATGTATAAGTACACACATGTGTACTTATACAATGCCTGAAATAAAAAAATGATTTGATTTGATTTGATTTTATTCCTACCGAAATGAAGGAAACGTAATAATCTGATGAATGTTTCAAGACTACGTGATGCCCATCTGCTTACCTCGTACGACGGAGCAACTGGCGAACCTTCGCATTGGAGACCAGATGACGGTGGCCGGCTGGGGGAAAATGAACATGACCACGGAGGAGCGCGCCCAAGTACTGCAAGTTGTGGGTGTGAGTACAAACAAGAGTTAGAAACTTGTGTGTGGCATATGTTGCATGGCAAATTTGGAACTGTATGTTGACAATGCGCTGCACGAAGAAGGCCATAAAGTTGTGGAGTTGCCAAATCAGGAACTTATAGGATCTATGTCTTAATTTAAAACAATACTTATTTACCTACAATTTAGATTCCAGTAGTAGCGGCCGCGTTGTGCGACTCGTTTGGCAAGGGATTCAAACTGGCTGATTCAGAGATCTGCGCGGGCGCAGAACATAATAAGGATGCATGCGGGGGTGATTCAGGAGGTCCGCTAATGAAGGTAATTTATAGTCCATTTAACATTGGGCAGCTAAACTCATCATCCCGTTCTGCTAGAAATCAGAAAATGATTTAATGAAAGTCATTTGTTAGTCTAGTGCATATATATTAACAAATGACTGTCACAAAATAATTACCTATCTGATTTCAAATTCGAAATTCAAAACTGGTTATAATCCTAGCTTTCATTTCAAATTGTTTCGACCTCGTCTCATCGTGGATCATGGCAGTTTTCTCCTCTAGTCCGCACAGTTACCTACAACAACCCATGAGCAAATGCTCATGCCCAGGTCAGCTAGGATCGTAGCGAGGCTTTGTTTAGCCAAGGCTATCGTCAAACTCTCGTGAAGATCGTAATAAAAACCGGCCAAGTCCGAGTCGTACTCGCGCACGAAGGCAAAACAAAAAAATAAAACGTTTGTTGTATGGGAGTCCCCTTAAATATTTATTTTATTCTTTTTTTTAGTATTGTTTGTTATAGCAGCAACAACACATAATCTGTGAAAATTTCAACTGTCTATCACGGTTCATGAAATACAGCCTGGTGACAGACGGTCAGACAGACTGAGGTCCCGTTTTACCTTTTGGGTACGGAACCCTGAACACTCTACGTAATCTCATGCCAAAATCTGAAAAAGGCGTTGAGACAAAACAAATAGGTACATCGTAGGAGGGCGAAACTTTTACGATATTGTACTTTTATACGGGGTAACTGCACTAACAGTAGGAACAGTGGCTTTAATTTTTACAGTTCCACAATATTCATTGCGTTTTACGGTGTTGAGCATTTTTCAAAATGATTTCGAATGTGAGTCTCGTATGTGTTATGCAATTAGTTGTTGGTCTGTAGTTCTATACCTAGTGAAGAAGTATCTACCTCTGCTACAGGAAATCTTAATAAGACTGAAAAATACATTTTTATAAAATACCTTGTAAAATAAAAGGAAATCTAACCTTGCAATTGGCAATGCGGTAAATGGTATTGATTGGTCACGTTGATACAACTGTGAGGTATTTCACTGCAATTTTATCAATGTGTTTTAGAAAATAAACAAGTCAATCTCGCTATTCAATAATAATTATTATTCCTTTATTCATTCTAGTTCTTATTACTATACATTTTTAAATATTTTATAAAACAAAAATAAAAAATAAAACATTTAAAAATATATAAAATAGGGATCCGCCGGTATTGGGAGCAAGGTCCAGGCTACCGGTGGTTAGGGCTCCAGAGACAGGAACCTCCTGACGATGCGAGCCGTATCGAGGAGTACTGCCTTCTGAATCAGGCCTTTGATCCAGCCGCCTAACGAGAGCCTCGAGAGATGTAAATTTTATTATTATTATTACTTATGATATTGGAGCGATGTAGGTGTATAGGTAAATATTTTGATCAACCAGCTGATTATGAAAATATTCACCTTTGGTATTTCCTCAATAGTGGCTTGATTAGGTACCTTTATTCTAGTTTTATTGTATTAGTTACATAATTCGGCCAAAATGCTTTTTTAGCTGTTGTATTTTTTATGGACTAGACATCAATGCCTAGACATACATAGCATCTTTTTGACTAAAACTAGCTTAAGTCACGTTCTTAAGTACCTATTTTATTTTTCTTTTTAACCGACTTTAAAAAGAAGGAGTTTGTCAATTCGACATGTTTATATATTTTTTTATGTATGTTCAGGCATAAATCCGTAATTTAAAGACGGATTTGCAAAATTATTTTTTTGATCGGTACCATTTAAATTTATTTTAAGACTAGCTTTTGCCCGCGGCTCCGCCCGCGTGGATGTCATTTTTCGCGTAAAAAAGTAGCCTATGTCCTTACCCATATCCCAGGCTATATCTCGGCCAAATTTCATGACGATCGGTTCAGCGGTTAAGGCGTGAAAGCGTAACAGACAGACAGACAGACAGACAGAGTTACTTTCGCATTTATAATATTAGTAGGGATGATGCGTTTCGAAGACAGTCAACCGAACTCTTCAAAAATTACAGTAAATCAACCGCGATTGCTGCTATCGCATACCTACATATCGCACCTTTAGAATTAAAGAGACCTAATGCGAATTAGCCGCAAGCAAAATAGGTCCCTCTCACCGAGAGGAGGCTTGTATCCCAGCAGTGGGAACATTATACGCTGTTGATGATGAAAATAGGTCTCTCTTTCACAGAATTATAGAGACCTAATTAGGGTTGCCACCCGTACTTTATAATAAAGTATTGTACGTTATTTCAGGTAATTGTACTCTATACTTTATGAGAACAATAAAGTACACCAAAATACTTTATTTCAAATGATTTGATTTCTTTGGGATTTTGAAAAGTTTAGTCGTAAGTATTTTATCGCTAAACGAAATTTATCTATTGGTGCTAAATCGATGTCGCCACTCGCCAGCGCCATATCACAAAGGCACTCGTTTTTAACAATTTATGTACGCAACCTAACCTCAAATGTCTACAAAGTCAGTGTCATTGTCACAATTTGGGCACGCCACGATTGCGGCGGTAAGTCCCCTCTTTGAGGAGTGGCTTGAGAGGTGGCATGGCGTCCTTCGCTTCTGCCTGACGCAGGGATTCACCGGACACGGTTGTTTCGGGAGGTTCCTGTTTCGGATAAGGCAGAAGTTTCCACTGCAAAGATCGCCCTGAGGACACGGTGGAGCACACAGTGGCGGTCTGCCCAGCTTGGGCGGAGCACCGCCGTGTCCTCGTGGAGGCGATCGGCGGCGGCGATCTCTCGCGTCCGGCCCTGGTCCAGGCCATGGTACGGAGCGAGAGTGCATGGGTAGTCTTCACCTCCTTCAGCGAAGCAGTAATGCTTGCGAAGAGGGAGGCGGCGCACGTGAGGGAGAGGCAGTATATAAGCCCTCACGATCCTAACTTCCGCAGGAGACGCCCTGGGCGTCGGGAATCCCAGGCTGATTTCCGGCCACAGTAGGCGTGGGCTTGCGGACGGCGAGTAATGGGTAGCTCGCTGTCCGGTAAGGACCAAGCCCAGGTCGACGGCGCGTTGTGTTTCACGCGCGCCTCAAAGAGATGTCAGCACAAAATGACAGGGTCCGCAAGGGCCGATGCCTGCCAGAGGTGCGGGTTCGTTCGAAGGAGATACCGCCGCTCCTGGCATACAGGCTACTGAGGGAACACGGGTGAGTTTTAGTCAGTAAAAGTCTGACAGTCCCTCCTGCTCCACCCAGAGCGGGAAAAGTTATTTGATGATTTCCCACCTATAAAAATAAAATAAAAATTGACTCAATTTCTTGTTTGTTTTGTGCAAAGTGGTTTGGGTGCAATATGAATACGATTTAAAGTTTGATAGATTCATGCTATAGTAAATCATGGACAAGAATACTCCACATACACCTACAAAACGTAATTTTGATACTTAGTGAAACGGATCTGCTGATGCTGTGCAATTGTTTAGTAGAGATATTAATTTGGTACAAATTGCCAAAAGCAATAAAAAATATGTTTTTAAACATAATAATAAAGAAAGATAAAGTGTAGGTACTTTATTTTGATACTACGTACTTTATTTTTCTTGCCTATAATAACCAATGTACTTTAACTGGATGAATAAAAGGTGGCAACCCTAGACCTAATGCCAAATTTACCTGCTAGCAAAATAGGTATCTTTAATTCTAAAGGTGCGATTTAAGCATTGTTTTGACCCCAAGGATGACGAAATTTAGAATTATATAATATAATTTATACGAAATATAACAAAAAATAAAAACTTTTCAAAAAACAATAACAGCCGACTTCCGGAAAAACACTACGAAGTGAAAAATAACTTTAATTTCGGAAGGCGTTGTGTTCCGGAAGTCGGATGTTTTTTTTTTTATGAAATCGCTTTTTATTCAGCCTGTTTGGTCCCACTGCTGGGCAAAGGTCCCCCTCAAAGCTTTTCATTGTTCCTTAAGTACCTATGTGTTGCTTTCTCCGGCCAATCTCCACTCAGTCTTCATCTGCCTTTTCCCAACTGGGGCCGGCTTCCAGTCATACCGGAAGCTGAATACCAGTATTTTACATGGAGAGACTGCCCATCTGACCTCCACAACCAAGTTACTGAGTATTAGTAACTATTTATTTTTATTCTGTAATTTTTCAGGTCTTTGATACACCCGATGGGCCCAAGAACTATTTAGTTGGAGTGGTTTCCTTCGGGCCCACGATCTGCGGCATCAAGAAGCCTGGAGTCTACGCTTCAGTGTCACACTTCCTCAAATGGATCCTAGATAGTCTAGTCTAACTCTTAAACCTGTAGTGATATGTATCTATTAGTAGTTCCTTTTGTAGTTTTATATGTACATACGCTAACAAAATATTATGTAGGCAATATTTTATGTGATCGGTAACTATAATAAACACACTTGACGCCCAAAGTGATTTAGTTGAACATTTATTAATTAAATATATTTTTTGTTAATGTACAGTGCACAAGAGAATAATAATGAAAAATATCACTCTATTTATGGCCTATCGGTCACAATTTCCGAGTCTGAGTATTTGTCGTCAATATCGATTCTGTTCAGGAACTCTGCGACATCGCCGGTGTATGTCTCGGCTGTGTCGTTAATCGATACTTTGCGAGATCGAGTGGGACTGTTGTAATGGTAGGACTTGTTCCTCGAGCTGCGCTTCTTCGTCGATTTCCTTGGTGACAGTTGCAAGCTGTCTAACGGCGCTGACAGTGATCGTGGTGCGTAGTACCTCTCGAAGAGCATCGGCTGCTGCTGCACCCTTCCGTACATCAACTCCATCTCGTGAAGGAACTCCTCTCGTCTCATTCTCTCCTCGTCGCGCCGAGTTTGTAGTCTCATTGCAATATCCTCTTCATGACTAGAAAATTATAATAACAGTTGCTTTAAGAAAAGTCCGAATAGCTAAAAACCAATTTCACACGACATAAGATGCATTTATCTAATTTATCAAAACACCCGACCCATCTGTGATTTCCTGCGACATTCACCGGTAAAAACGAGTTTGTCAGGTCTTTGGTAGGTATTTGTTAGGTATTAACTAGTAGGTACTTTACCTAACATTCAGTTATGAAACGAATTCAACAAAAAATCATAAATATATGTTGTGTTTTGAGGAAAACTGATTCATTTTGAAAAGACATTTAAAAAAAAAACTCAAAACAAGTAATTCCGAAGAGGAGAGTGCGATAAAACAGGATTTGAATATCAATTGGCATCAGAATATGTGACATTATGGTTGCTCTTACATTTTAATATTGTAAACTAACTTGTTTTTAACTAGATGCCAAGCAGGTTTGGATCGGAGCTGGCGATCTCTGAACCTCATCTCGTTGCGCCGACGTTGTTCTGCCAACCGTGAGGCTGCCTCCATTTCAAACCTTCTCCTGACCGATTCAGCTCTTAGTAAGGCTGCTAGGTTAGACCTCCCTGAGGCCGAAGCTCGGAGATCAAGGGCAGAGTATGCACGTGCACCTGGACCATTCCCAACCCCACTGGTACCACCACTCTCAGTGCTTTTGTTTTCAGAATAAATTTTCATTGCAACATCGTGCATCTAAAATTGGAAATAATTAAAATAAATATGTGAAATCTTCTATAAACTGAGCACATGGTAAGAAAACTGGATTAAAGAAAACACACTTTTTTAGCCGCTCTATCCGCTGTGTATAACCGGAACGGCTGTGGACTTGTAGTGATGAAGTCTTCCTTGTGATATTTATCTCGCTTCTTCCGATCTTTTGTAGGGCTTGAGCATCTTTGTCGGTCGGAGGATGAAATGGAAGGTACACCTGGAGAGGGGTCTATGGGTAGGTCGCTGTGAGCCGCAGGTGTCGAGAGGCGACTGCGGTCTCGAGCCGCCATAGTACCCGGATAATTTGCGCTTCGTAACATTTCATCGGCTCTAATACGTTTATTCATTGATCTGAAATGTAATTAAAAGGAAAACCTGTCATTAGTTGAAGCTTACTTTAGAAAAATGCATCTAAACAATTTAGATGCGCCTGTTCCAGTAAACGGTGATGCATTCATTATCAGGAGAACGACTTTCACGGCTTCATGTTGAAAACACTCACACTCATTCCCTTCCATCTATCAAATGTGATGGTAAAACTGGCCCAGGGGAGGAAAATAATATTAATAAATCGGTCAATTACCTGAAAAAGTCATCCTCTCTCATTTTGTCGTAAAAGTAATTGGAAAACAAGTTTTTAGGCACGGGTCGAGCCCTAAATCTTTTCTTCTTTTTACTTTTAGGCAAAACGTGAACTGCTCGTTCACACATTCCACCCAGCCCCTTCTCTTCTCTTTTTGTGAAACTAAAAGGCTTCATTTGAGCTCTTAACTCTGCCTCACTATTTATCTTTGTTATTGCTCGTCTGCAAAATGTAAATGAAACTAATAAGCATGATTTTTGTATGAACAGCGCACTGCTAGGCCATGATGAGAAAGTTATTAATGAGCTAAAAAACCTACGTACAATAAAAGGAGAAAGTAAATGAATGACGATTGCAGTCAAACTTCAAAGAAATTAATCGTGAATTAATTCAAATGTGCTATATCTATTACGTGAATCTGAACAGGGCCCGATCTAAGAGGGAGCAAGCCGGGCAAATGCCCAGAGCGGCAAAAATGAGGGGCGGCAAAATGTATACTTACGAACATATCGGTACTCTCATGAATTTTTGTATACTTATTTAGAAGCCGTAGTAGACTAACTTGCGTGAATATTATATAATTTAAAAAATATCACATATACATCATCCCATCTTTGGAATAGCAAGCTCATTACTTATATGGTGTTAGTGTAAAGGGTGGCGAATATTATTTTTGCCCGGAGCGGCTAAATAGCTAGATCGGGCCCTGAATCTGGACGCAGGTTGTGGTGGAACCGTTATGCTCTTTACTATTTAAGTGGGTATTCGGTAGGAAACTTCTAGGTAACATAGTCGTTGTGAAATTCTATTATGTACTGATTATGATTAGTTGATTACCTACTCACTTCTGCTGTAGCCCTAGAATTCTGGCTAACAAATTACTAATAAGAAATCGAAATACATATCTAACGACATTCTCCCAGCAGATATATCAACATTCTACTGACTGCAGTTCTATGGTTGGCGCAGTGGTTAAGCGATTGACTGCTGCGCTGCGTGTCGCGGGTTCGATTCCCGCACGGAACAACCATTTAAAGTTCTTAAAGCTAATAAAACATCATATTTTTCTAGGATATATTTATAATTGTACATAGAATTATTTCTAGAGCAGTTTGAACATAAATAACGCTTTCCTGTAAACCTCGGTTTTTGACATGTCTTTATGTACGTAGGTACCGTCGAAATATTTGTATGAACTAAAGTTAGAGAACTGAGTTTAAATGTTTGTAAACGAACCCACATTACATAAAGGAGAAACTCCTAATTGCAAATGGTACGATAATTGTGTTTTTGCACTAACCACAAAAAAATAAAAGTTAGGAATAGGAAAGTACCACGAAGGTACGTAGGTATTTACGTGGTACCTTCCTATTCCATCAACGACTAGGTAATGGGAAATGAAAACACCAGCGTGCGTGAGCGAGCACCGTAATGATGACCAAAATTTTACAAATTGACCAAAATATGTACTAGGTACCTACTTACATAAATAGGCAAATGTTCTCGACCAGCACCCTAATTGCGTAACTCACGATTAATCTTAATCGGTTTCAATTTGACAGTGCAACAATATTCATTGCGTTATTTACGTTGTTGAGCAGACACATTTTTCGAACATATGAAGCAATGGTTTAACAATCTGTTTCAAAACGAAACAGATTATGATGAATCGTGAGTTACGCAATTAGGGTGCAGGCTGTTTCCCAAAACCAAATTATAAAACTACATTAACACAAACGAAAGAAATTGAAGTACAGACGCCAGCATATCAAGCTACCCCAATCTGTCAAATTTCTTTGATGGATTTTCAACTTTAAAACATAAGTAGATATAAGGTTCATGTTCAATTGGGAAAATTTGACAGTTTGGGGTAGCTTTATGTGCTGGCTTTGGTATAAGTAGGTGGCATTTAAGTGATTAGTACCTATTCAAATTAAGCAAATTGCTAATTAAAAGAAAGATGTAAAATAAAAGTGTAGTCTAATAAGCATACTGGGAGCTTTCATCACGAATGGAAACCTCATAGCTTGGTCCTCTAGGATCTTGTCGTAGAGAGGGATGCGGGATTCGATCGGAACTGGCTTAGCTCTAAACTTCTTCCTCTCGCGCTTCTGGTCGAGCATGTCTTCCGAAAACGATTTACGGAGACACCGAAGTTCGTTCACTGTGCGCTCATCTTCGTCCCTGAGGAAAAATAACACTAACATTTGTTAATACGAGTTTTTGCTAATGTATAGGCCTAAGACTTAATGCACATTCTTCGTTAACTTTATAGAGATTTGCTTTTTTAGTTTACTTTTATTGCCGTCTAATGTTACACCACATTTTATATGGAGGTTTTGGGTCTGATTAACATAGTTTGCTTGTTGTTTGCAAAAACTTCTTTTTGGCGGCTGTTCCCTTACATTAAGTTAGCATTTTACCTATAAGTATTTTGTCCATACTTACCTCTCAGTCATTTTAAAGGGTTTTGGAATAGTAATGCTCTTCCTGCGTCGAACAGGCGATCCAGAACGTTTCGATCTCAAAGGACTTGAAGGCATACTTTGCGTTTTGAACTCGTCTCCATCGTCAAAATCAACTTTACTCATAGGACTTTCATACTTCTTCCCGTCGAAAAAATCATCAAACTTCTGATCGACTTCATTTCTATTTTCAAACTTAGCGTCATTCCAAGATATGGAACAGGCTGAATGGTTCCTTTTCGGACGTTCGTTTCTAGTCTTTTCTAAATTACTTTTCATTGGAGCAATTTTTAAATCTACGTCACCATTTTTCTTGTCGTCTGTAACACTTTTCCTAACAGGTCTTTTGAGACATGTCTCTGAAATATTGGAAGTCAAGGGTTTCGAGCGTAAAGCTGGATTTGGTGTTTCATAATTTATTGGAATATTATTTGTATTATTCGAACCCGTAGATAGTTTTCTCCTTGATACGCGATTTGATTTTAATTTATTCGTTTTGGTCATCACTGTCGGTAATCTACTGTTTTCCTCTGTTTTATCCAATAAATCATCTAAAACTTTGTCACCGTGTCCATTGCAATCGTCTATAAATTCAGTAGCCATACCTAGCATAACTTTCTTTTTATCCCTCAAAGATTTTAATGTGGAATAAAACTCTTCGTTGGGCAAATGGTTGATATCATTATAGTCTGGAATGCTACGGTAAAAATCCTTCAGTTTAGCTACATCCACATCTGCAACAGCAACAGAACACGTTGAAGAAGAATCAATAGAACACTGCTGATTAGTATGTATCTTCCCTTTCCGTTCATAAGCAGACTTTGGCATTTTACTAACTGGATCCACAGGAACTCTTAGACAAGAGTTATTAAACACACTATTATGATGTGTCATGCCGATTATCACTTTAGAAACATTGTGAAACAATTTATAGATCGCATGAAATGCATATTTTACAGTGTTTGTTGTCAACGTAGTCACCATGGAAGCCATTTGTAACTGCAATAGCATTCAACTCTAAGCGTATTTGTAATTTCTACAATTCCAATAATTATTAGTAAACAGTACTTACTACTATTTAAATTATGGGTAATTATTTTTCAATAAATTATAATAAATACTCACCACGAATCACCGAGTTATGAAAAACCATAGTGTAACAAATTTTCTGCGTAAGTTGGTACGCACAGCTGTTGATTTGACATTAGAAGCTGTGTTTGACATTGACAAGACAAACAAAATAAAAATTCATAATTGTAACCTAAAAAATTAAAAAAATAATAACGAAAGCGGTGAATTATCTTTGAATAAAAACGTAAATAAGGCGCCGACAAATATAATACTGTTTGACAAAGAGTAGCAGCTAGAAGCATATCTCGTTATATTGCAAAAAAAAAAAAATACGTTACGTCGAAAATGTTAAGCAACAACTTAAAGCGACTAATAATACGACAAATAAAATGCAATATCAAAAGTGTAAATGTTCGTGCATTGAGCACCGCAGAAGACATCGCCGCTTTAACTTCGAAACCGGCCAAGAATTTCAAGGGTGACTATGATGTGATCATCGCTGGCGGTGGAATGGTTGGATGCACCCTCGCCTGTGCGATAGGTACGATATTTTTTTGTAAGATATTGAGCCAAACAAGCAATCAGTCCCACCATCTTCATCTTATAGGCTAGTAGGGCGCTGTTTAAAGGTCAACACTGCTTGGACATCTACAATAACAGAGCAATCAAGGAGATATGGCTCTTGTGAATTATACTACTTCCACTTAATAAATAAATGCCAAATTAATAATTACCTAAAGCTTAGTATGCAAATACTTATCTATTCATTAATATTTAACTGCCACAAACATTATCTAATCTTACTTGCCCATATCCAAATAATATTATAAATGTGAAAGTTTGTATGTTTGTTACTCAATCACTCAAAAACGGCTGAAGGGATTTGGATGGAGTTTGACACACAGATAGATTCCGAGCTGCTACATACAATCCTTTTATCCCGGTAATATGTTCCTGTGAGATAATTTTTGATCTCAAAAGCTGGTAAACAATAAAACCTGGAAAATTATTATTTAATTTTCCAGCCAAAGACTCGTTACTTTCAAACTTGAAAGTTTTGCTCTTGGAAGGGAGTCCAAATAAGACTTTTCAACTGAAGCCAGAATACAGCAACAGAGTAGTGGCCCTCAACCAAAACACTAAGGCTTTGATGAACTCACTGGACATATGGAGGCATGTCGAAAAGATGAGGTTACAACCTGTCAGAAATATGCAAGTAAGTTTAATGTTATTTATGGATTCATATTTTCAAATATTTTACTCCTTCATTTGTACTTGAAAGTTCAGTACCAACTGATAGAATAAACTGCAGCTTACAGTCATCAGTTCTTCCAAAAACATCCTCTGCTGGCCTTTTTTTTTGGTGGGAAATCATCAAATAACTTCTCCCGCTCTGGGTGGAGCAGGAGAGCGTGTCAGACTTTTACTGACAACAACCACCCGTGTTCCCTCAGTAGCCCCTAGGCTGCAGTATCTCTTTCGAACCAACCAGCACCCCTGGCAGTCTGCTGGCCTCAGACATATGTAATAGGTAAAACGGGCTGTTGTCCGCAACTCCACGTCAAAGCCCGTATTTTGCGTACGGGTGGGAGAATCGGTCATTCGATCCACCCCTGCTCCTCGAGAAAGGCCAGCAACGCCTTGGTGTTGCTGTCTGTTACTCCTATGACATAGAGATGTTTATTAAATGACCCATGGCCAGTTACGGTTGCTGTAACTGTACGCAGCTGTGGTTTTGTTAAACGGAGAACCTGTTTCGTGAGGTGGACATCGAACGCAGAAAGTGCTTCCTTAGCCTGCCTGCACTCACTTAGGTCCAACCATATTTTGTGATGTTGATCCTTGGTACGTTTCCTTACCAGAGTGCGTATATATACCCGAAGGGAAGTGGCGCAATGGGTTCTGGTCCCACTGGTGCCATGCTCGACCCCCTCCTGGCAAGTTCATGCACAGTAGCACCACTCCGGTGCCGCCAGTGTCACATCTTGTGACACCTTAAGGCTTACTGATTAACTAGAAACCAACTAATGAGAGTAGAAATATTCACTTATGGATGTATATACTACTTAAGTATACAATTATACATTTTAACATTCATTACTTTTTTAGGTATGGGATGCCTGTTCTGATGCTATGATAGGATTCAGCAGTGCCGAGATGCTGGATGACGATGTTGCCTACATTGTAGAAAATGATGTCATGCTACATGCCATCAACACAGAATTGACTGCAAAAATACAACATTATAGTTCTTCCCATGCCAACAATAAAAAAATCAGCATAGTATATGATTCTAAAATTGCTGGCTATCAGCTGCCAAAACAAGAAGATTCCAATATCACCCCAAAAAGTGTTGTTGAAATGACCAATGGAGACACATACACATGTCAGCTTCTGGTAAGTCAGTATGTTAATTAATCTAATCTAATCAGCCTATAATATTCCCACTGCTGGGACACAGGCCTCCTCTCTGTGAGAGGAAGCGGGCCGTAATCCACCACGCGGGCCCAGTGCGGTTTGGTAGAAGTCACATGTCTTCGAATTTTTGGTTCTAGGACATGCTGGTTTCCTCACAATGTTTTCCTTCACCGTTTTGTATGTTAATTAATTTTGTTTATTAATAACCAAGTGCATGTTTCGAGCAAAAGAATCGTATCCACATGTAATAGCACCTAAGGCAGGGGTCGGCAGAGTCGGAAGAGTCAAAAATTACAATTTACATTCTTTTTACATATTCAAAGAGCCACAAAAATTAAATATCATACAGATTACGAAACAAGTCACAGTTATTATTGGTTTCATAGTAAAATTGCGTGAAATGGGGGTTTAAACGTAAGGTGGCCGAAAAGGGGCGTGGCCTATCTACGTCATTTGCAAACTCGCCATTTTTTTTTATTTGGTAGCTCGCCAGGGGAAGGCAAAATAAATAATATTTGCGTATGGAACTAAAGAGCCGCAGCTTCACATCCAAAAAGCCGCATGTGGCTCGCGAACCGCAGGTTGCCGACCCCTGACCTAGGGATTATGTAAACATTGCCAGCATTATTTTGTGCAGTGCACTGAATTGCAATCATTCTCAAATGTGTTTGTCAAACATGATGATGAATGATAATACAATATCCTCATATACCTCCTATGGACAGTCTTCTTACTTTCCTCCTTTCACCAGTGGCTGCAGTCACTCGGGTAAAGGAGCCATCCATAAATTACGTCACACGTTAAAGGGGAGGGGGTCAACGAAATGTGACATTGTGTGACAAGGGCCAGGGGTGTCAAAAGCTTTTTGACGTCACATGTGAATACCTAAAATAGTAAAACTTTACTTAGGTACCTGCTCTTACTTCTAAATATAAAATTGAAAAATATGTGACATCACACCAAGGGGGAGGGGGTTTTACAAGTGTGACCACCTGTGACAAGGACGGGGGGGGGGGGGGGGGTAAAAACCAATAAAATTCGCGTGACATCATTTATGGATGGCCACTAATAAATAAAAAGCTTAGTATACTTAATAATTCATATTGTAATTTTAATAAGGTAGAGATAACAATTATAAGTAACAACTGTAAACATTCTCATATATCACAACAATAGATATATAAATGATTAAACATGGTAAAGTTCGAAAAGCTTAACTTTACAATACTAAGGGCGAATTTCACCAAACTTTTATACTTAGAATAAGTCTTATCCTGAGAATAAATTTTGAATTTTTGACAGATCTTCCATAGTAGAATTGTCAGACGTAAATTTTACTCTACGGATAAAAGATATGTGACTTTGGTAAAATCAGCCCTAAGTAGAAAATATCATGAACCAACACCAGTTATAGACCATATAAACTAGACTATAGGCCATACAAAAACGGGTTTACTGCTTGATTTCGAATGTCATATTCCTGATGGCTAATTCCCCGAAGTCATCAGACCGAAGGTCCGAATTGCCGAAATTCCATAGCATCGATGTACCACGATTTCGAATAGCTATTAGATCCGGCGTCCGTTTGGTCGAAAAGCCATTGCAACGATAGTCCTATCCATTTGCCCCCTTATTCATAAACGCTGGTTAAAGTTAAGTAATGAGTAGCGTCTGTTTAACCATACATTTTTGACGTTTAAACATCATTTAACTTTAATCATCGTTTATGAATATGGCTGTGATGAATGTCTATTGGCTCGACATACCAGTAAGTCGAAAGCGTGAAATATTCAAGAAGAAGAATGTAAAATTGGTTAAAAATTAACCAACAGGGTTTGATCATTATTATCATATTAGTCATCTAAAATACTATTTACTACTTGCTGGATTAAGTAATATACCTAACATTTGAAGTCGTAAAACATTATTAACTAGTTACCCATTTCTGACATTTTATTATGTTAAATATTAGTAATGGTGATCACTGGTGACTTTATCCAATTATTATAAATGATCAAACCCTGTTGGTTTGTTTTTATCCCATTTTACATTCTTCTTCTTGAATATTTCACGCTTTCGACTTACTGGTATGTCGAGCCAATAGACATTCGATGGATAGGACTATCGTTGCAATAGCTTTTCGGCCAAACGGACGCTCGATCCAATGGCTATTCGAAATTGTGGTACATCGATGCAATGGAATTTCGTCAATTCGGACGTTCGGTCTGATGACTTCGAGGAATTAGACATCGGGCTGCATGACATTCGAAATCAAGCAGTAAACCCTACAAAAACACACTATCAATAATAATTGCATATGAAATGATCCCTCATGTATTTGTACAGGATATATTATGGAAGAAATCCATATCTATACATTTTGAAAACAAAATCTCGTGAACACGATTACCACATCCGTTAACCACCCCCTACCGCCCCTGCCGTACGCTGTAAGCAAAAATAGTCCTTAAAGTGTATAGATATGGATGTCCACGATAGTACATGGGAAAGTTGCATGAAAACTGAAGCAATTTAGGGTGGCTGATTAAGTTTGTTTTCAATTTGACTGAGTCTTAATTCCGTGTTATCAATCAATTTGTTTACCCTCTTAGTTAACTCTAATAGCTGTGTTTTTATATCGACCATGCATATTTCTTGTATTGCATTAATGTTAAGTGATGTCGGTCTGATTCTGTCAGCATTTGACGCAGATGTTGTTCTCTTTCTGCGCTCAACTTGCTGGCTCTCAACTGAATATCTGTCAAACAAATTACTTCTTCTCTTGACTAGATCTTGTTTTGTAGCATCCTCTTCATCTTTACATTTTCGTATTCGAAACACATAGTTGTTATTATGTTTTATACTTTTCCGCGTGTTTTTTCGACTTGCCACCATTTTGTAGACGGATGCTATTAAATCTTTCGGGATCTGAAATCGGACATGGAAACGGGGATTATATTTTTTTATAATTCGATATTATGGATGCACTGAATACACGATTTATGACAAAAAGATATACATAGTTAAAGTTAATCCCGAAAAAATTGTTCAGTCAGTAAGTAGGTGTTCTGCATAGCCCAACCCCTTTTCC
The DNA here is from genome assembly GCA_949987655.1 of Polymixis flavicincta. NCBI lineage: Eukaryota > Metazoa > Arthropoda > Insecta > Lepidoptera > Noctuidae > Polymixis > Polymixis flavicincta. Next base: position 11,609,726 of record OX465191.1, on the reverse strand, counting down.
AGTCTTCTTCTTTGTAAGGGGTCTGGTAAAGCAGAGTACTGGCCGCACATAACAAATACAGGATAAATTTTTATCCAGTGCGCAAACTGTAACCATGAATTCAGCATATTATTTTAGATCCCCCAGTGCAGACATTTTTCGTCAATTATACAAAAAAAAACAGTATAACGGATCGTAAATACTTATTTATGTGTCAGATATCTACTTACATATATTCGTAATACCTACCCGGAGTTACCGGATATTTTTGGGCGTGTTTGAAAATAAGAAAATAGTCTTACCCTGTTCTCCCTGGGGTCGTTGGGCCGTATAGTGAGCGTGCGCGTATGCGAGGCGGTGAGCAACGCGCCCCACCGCAACACGCCGAGTAGCTGCTTAGGCGCGCAGGTCAATAGTGAGCTGAAGAGCATGCTTTCTAGGTGTGCAACTAGCTGCGTTTGTCGCACAAGACGGTCCAAGCCTGCGCTTTCTTGTAACGCCTGGAAATTTTAAAAAACGTTATAGATATAACAATAATCATATTTGTGGCAACGAAAATCGTACGTGAGGAATAATTACACGTAGTCATGCCTGTCACTCAAATTAGGATCCCGATTGGACCACATTTCACGCTAAACAGCTTCTTACGGCTTATATACAAATAGTAAAAAACTGCTTTTATGCTATTAAATGTAGGATTGATGGCCGAAAGCTTTAAACGTCTGGATGGGCTTGAAGGTAATCTCTCTGTATAATTGGATCAAGTCGCATAAATACATTTGATCCTAACCTGAATGTCGCTGACAGCCAATCCAACCAAGAGGTTCGTCAATATAACCGTGACGAGGAGCACAAATATGAGGAACATCCCATGCGCGGTGACTGGATAGTGTGATTCGGTGGTGCTGTTAGTGTAGAATATGTCTTCGTACTCCAGCTCGCCTGACATCATCATCACTGTCTTCACTAAACTGGCTGGTAGCTTGAACGCAGCATAGTTGCTGAACAATACACTAAACGCGAGCCCAAACGCTATCAGCAAGCAACTGTATGCCAGTAGAAATGTGGCGAAGTTCACTGTCACTGGAAATAAGACAAAAATAGTTTGCTTTTGTAAAAAATCAGGCAAAAAGACTGCTTTAAAAATTATCCGTAAATGCAAATCATAACTGCAGTGTCATTCCTGATCGGCCTATGAAATTGCATAGCAATATAATTATATTGCTTGAAATTGAAATTAATTAATTTCCCCTGCTACAAACTACTAAAATTATGAAAAAGTGTGTGTCTTTTACCTGTAGTAAACATTTGAACATATAATCCAAAAGTTGGAAATCGACCAATTATCATCATCAGCTCCAACCAACAAAAGAATATCGTAATAGCTGCGATATCGTGCTGCCAATTTGACGTGTTGTGTCTTATTTCACCATTATCCCAACTGGGTATCTGAAAAATAAAATTGACACAAGAATACTTACCTATTGGTAGTAATTTCGATAAATACCCAACTGGTGGCAAAATAGTCTTACCGTACACAAAAATACTCCAATTATAATCAACCATTGCAACCAATTTTCCCACTGCCTTATGTAAGCAGACCAATCCAAGCACGCTTGAAATATCTCCTTTGACAAGAAACAGAGATTCAGTAAGAGTATCAGATATTGAACTGGGCGAAGATATGTTGGCACGTTACAAGTCCTCGATTCACATAGAAAGATCTCTGAAATAATACAATAATTTACTGAATAACGTAACAAGAGTAACAATGTTTTCAACTAAAGATACCAATGTCATACGTACGAAGTATATACAGGCTGTATAGAGTTATAAACAAAGCGTGATAGATGAAGCTCAGCACAAAAAACTTTCTTATTCTTCGCCATTTCAAGAAAAGAAATGTTTCAGCAACTGGATGTTTCAAAACATCTTTGCGGCCAACCTGAAAGTTAACACTTCTGTTAACTTCTATTATGTGTGTAGCATATTGACGTGCTGATTGAAAATGATAGATCTTACCTCGATGAAAGCTAGTAATAATTCAGCTTCGCCTCTGGACAGACACGGCACTAAAGGCCTAAAGTCAATTACGAGCTCACAGTCAACATCGCCCAGCTCATGCTCACTGACATGCACGGCATCATCAAACTTGCACAAGTAGCGAGGGATCACGTCTGGCACTCGGCGCACTATGAACGACAGCGCCGAAACACCGCCGTTCGTACGCAGAGTCACGTCCCCGCCATAGTCTGCAAACAGTGTATCTTTAGAGCATTTCTCTCCAATAGTAAGAATAACAGGAATTTGACTTTTGAGATATTGACTTAACACAAACAACGTGAATTTATGTGCTGGTACGAGGTGTGAATCATTGAAACAAGATTGCTGAACAGGACGTTGATACAAGTAATTAGTTTGTTTGTTGCGAGTTGTTGTTTAAATTATATTTCCAACGTCTACATTACCTAATAATAACAATACACAGGCAGAGAATTCGTTCAAGGCGGCAATATGTAGAGGCGTGTATCCGAAGTTGTCGGGTGCGTTGGGATCTGCCCCTGCGGACAACAAGGTTCGTGCTACGTCGCAAGCGCGGGCTCCTCTCACAATAGCTCCGTGCAGCGGTGTCCGACCGTCGCTATCACGAGCACGGACGTCTGCGCGTTTGCATACCAACAGCTCAACCACTTCCAGTGATTGTGCCAATGTTGCTGTAAAAATAAAGAACAGAGTTAAACAAACGATAGTAGTAAATTTCATGCTTAGGGAAAATCGATATAACATTGTTAAAAGTGTTACCTAAGTGCAACGGTGTTTGTCCTCTCAAATTTGGTAAATCAATACGTGATCCATGTTCTAGAAGTAGCCGTGCGCACTCTGCATGGCCGTCCTCTGCTGCTAAATGCAATGCTGTAGCTCTGCCAGCACCCAGCGCTGCTCTCACGTCAGCGCCCGCATCCAATAATAACTTTGTGCAAATGGCCGAGCCGAGAGATGCCGCCACGTGCAGAGGAGTCTCAGTGAATACCTAAACAGATTCATGGCTTAGTAATATTGTTTTGGATGGTTTCCGTTAGTGTGTTTATATTGAATGATGATTTATAATCTGATTCGTGTTCGATAAATTATCGAAACCAGGACGCACCTGCGGTGTGTCAGGGCAAGCTCCCGCTTCCAATAACTCCTTCACGACTACCGGTGCGTCGCTGAGTACTGCGTAATGTAAAGGAGACCGCTCACTGAGACCAGCATTCACATCCGCCCCATGAGCAATTAACACCTGTCGAAATAAATTAAATATTACAACACTACTTTAGTGGGTCATCTTTCATCTTTAAAAATATTCTGTTTACCCTGACGCACGCCAAACTCTTCGCGCTCGCAGCGCAATGCAGTGGTGTAGCTTTTGTGTCTGTCGATGAGTCCCACATGTTGGGGCTTGCTCCGTGCTCCAATAACAGTTTGGCACATTCTTCGCTGCCAACTAAACAGCTTAAATGTAGACATGTCCTGGAAGTAGATATTGTTTTGTACTCGAATATATATTGAAATTGTTGTAGTGTTTACTTTTACATTCAGTTGCTTACCTTCCGGCTTCGTCAGTCCTATTTGGATCTAGCCCCAACTTCAACAGTCTAGCTAACAATGAACTCCTCCCGAGCCAGCATGCCCAAAGTGCAGCTGTTAGGATTCCATTACTTGTTTGCGTTGCAATTTCTATTGCTTCATCGTAGTTTCCTGTTTGTATACTACTAGATATTTCTTCAGCTAATTCGAGATGTCGTAAGTTGTATTCAACTTCATCTGTAAAAAATTATGACATAAAAACTACTTTTTTTAGTGGTTGTCTCTCGGCTGAAATGATGATGATGTTTAGTTGCAACCGGTGTGCCATGCCAAAGTTTTTATAATATGTCGTTGTGTTTTCTAATATACAAGGCATTACTGCATCAATCCGTGCAACGGTCACTAATGCCTGCCAAAGCGTCGCACATACGGCAAAATGACCACTTTAGTGGGTCAAAAATAGATTTTTCAACCTAAATATAAGGTCTAAAATTGCTTGTATTATTCGAGTCAGTTAGTTGTTTCATCCTGCTGGCCATAAATATCCTTTGTTATGTATATAACAAAGGCGCCCGAAGCTCCCACAGGTAAGCGTTCTGCAGCGCACGGCTAGTTGCATACGAAACCCGAAAGGATTATAACGTGTTATTTTCGATCACCTCGTGCAAAAATCTCAAAATTCATTATGGACATAGAAGCCACAGGTATGTTTGTTAAATATAACAAAATTTATATACATATTTTTTACCTTAGTTAATAATAAATGACGATTTCATTCCACCCCTACTTTTCATGAAAAAAATATTTTTCCTTAGACTTTCAAAAAAAGTTCCACTTAGTACCGCTTTCTGCCCTAAATATTTACACTTTTGCGTTTGTTGCCTGTTCGTTTTGTAAATTCTAGGAACTCAAACCAACTCATTGTGACTCTAGACCCTTTTTTTCACAGGTAGTCGGAGTGGACCAACTTACTCGGAATTAAACATTAGAATTAGAAAAATGGATCTTGTTTTAGTGTTAAAAAGCGAAAACTTTTATAAACAATCGTCATCTCAGTGTTTAGAACGATTAACTAGTTATTTATTGGACAAGTTTAGTGAATATAAACTGTCAAAAGACAGTGTAAATAAGATTAAGTGTGTTCTGAAAGTATTCGTTTCAAAATTGTTACAAAAGTGGAAAAAATCGAATTGGTCTATGGAAAGATTTATAAAATGCAATTCAAAGTGGTTATCGAACGATTTGGTCTTGCCAGATGAACGTACTTCAAGCGCACACAATGATTTTCATGTGAAAAAAACCAGAGGCAGACCGGCAAAATCTTTTGAAGAGAGCTCTCTACGAACAAAAAGAAGGGTGATGAAACCAATTGTTTCTGAGACTAGCCCAGAGCTATTAGGTTCTGCTGCTCAAGCCAGCCTTACCAAGAGCGGCAAAAGGACAGCGGCCCAACTAGTGAGCTTAGCCTTAACTACAAGCCCTCGCAGATACAAACGTATGAAACAAATTCACGATACGCCATCATATTCGGCTATGAAGCCTTACTCTCCTGAAGAAGCTTTAGCACTCATAATTGACTCAGACATGGGAAAAGAAGATTACATTCATTGGCAAAAAGGAGCTAAATCGCGAGGCGCTAACATCTATCCAGCTTATAACGTCATAGCACAAACTAAAAAGCAGTGTTACCCGAATAATATAAAAATCACGGAGACTGAAGTGCAAATTCCAGTTCAAGATATTTTGGACCATACAATACAAAGACTTGCTCATGTGCAGCAGGATGTACTTCTGTTACACCATGATCACGCGAAAAACTCAGTGATCGAAGTCATTTACAAGTGGGGTCTTGACGGGAGTGGTGGACATTCCATTTACAAACAATGTTTTGCCAATAATTCATTGTATGGAGACACTAACATAATTCTATGTACTATAGTTCCATTGCAAATGTCAGAGGTCATAACGAATGGAAAACAAATTTTCTGGCACAACCCAAGTCCATCTTCGTCGAGATATAACCGAATCATTCGCCTGCAGATTGAGAAGGAGACAAAGGAAGCAGTAAAACTCCATTACGAAGCAATAAAGGAACAAATATCAAGTTTGCAGCCCACTAAAGTCACTCTTGGGGACAAATCTTACACATTTAAACATAGTGCTGTGTGTACAATGATAGACGGAAAGACATGCAACGTACTCACAGACACTTCGTCATCACAAGCGTGTAATGTGTGCAAGGCAACACCCAAGGAACTCAACAACCTTGACTTACTTTTGCAGAAACGATATCCTACGATTAGTTCTTTTAAGTTTGGGATATCTGTACTGCACTCATACCTCAGATGTTACGAGTACCTGCTACATATATCATATAAACTAGAATTACGGCAATGGCAAGCGAGAGGCACAGAAGCCAAAGCAAATATAAAAATGAGAAAAAAAGAAATAACCACTAAGTTTTACCAGCAAATGGGTTTAGTGGTAGACCAACCGAAGCATGGTGGAGGCAACTCCAACGATGGGAATACGGCAAGGAAGTTCTTTGCTGAGCCTACAAAATCTGGAGCTATCACAGGATTAGATCCTGAAATTATAGAACGATTTTCCAACATCCTGAGTGTTATATCATGTGGATTTAGCGTGAACTACGTTAATTTTAAAAACTACTGCATCGAAACCGCAAAAATGTGCTTAGAACGTTATGCCTGGTACAAAATGAGTGCATCTGTGCACAAACTGTTAATACACGGTGCAGACATAATAAAGGAGCTACCTTTGCCTGTGGGGTTATTTTCAGAAGATGTGCTGGAAACCAGTCAGAAAGAATATAAAGGTTTACGACTTTTCCATGCTAGAAAAACCTCCAGAATCCACACTAACACAGATATTGTGCACTGGATGCTAATAGCTTCTGATCCAATTATTGCATCCAAGCGGAAGAGCCATAATAAAAAAAGAAAACCGTTTTCTAAGGAGGTGCTGGAAATGTTAAACGTGCCACTTGTAGAAATGATCGAAGACAATGATGATGACGAAGAAACAATTCATGATCATGACGACAGTGATAGTAATTAACTATTATATATTGTTTACAATACAATTGATGTATAATTGACAATTATGTGCTCTAAGTAAAATATACTAAATTTCATTTTCAATACTTTTTTATTTCAAGAAATAAATACCTTTTAGGTAGGTACCTACCTACAAAATCTTCTCAAGTACAACACAAAGTAACCTTTAAAGGTCAGAAACATTTATATGTTTAAATGCAGAGAATATTTCATATCTTTGATTTATGACCCCCTAAATTGGTCATTTTGCCGTATGTGCGTCGTGGTAAACAACTAAACAAGCGATTTAGGAATAAGTATAAAAGTTACCTAGCTCCCAGATATCTGGCGAAGGTTTGACTCTGAGCCGCTCGGCGAGGTCGACGCCGTGTGCCGATTCATCGCTGGAGATGTAGCCAGCCTCCAGGTCGTCGTCCGTGTCCTCGGGCACCTGGCTCATGCCGCCACACCATCGCGCGCTGCCCTCGCGATACACCTGTTAACCGCACAAACACACATTGCAATAATACCAAGACTTACGCTGCATATAACACCCCCGGCATGCACTGTCCTTTGATCTTTAGAACGCTAAGCAAACCATAAAACTAATTCGTTACAGGATATAACCGCATTGTGTGGCTCAAACATTTTGCTTTTGGAGTTACAAAGTAGGCACGTTATTTTGGTCTACTTTGTAATCAATGCATTCAATTTTATAGAACTTTCGTTTATTTCAAACAGACCAATAAATATATTATTAACCTTTTTCCTCTTTTTGTCATGATTCTTGCGAGCGTTAGTGTCCGCGTTCCGCGCTCGATGCGCGTGAGAGCGTATCATAGCGCGCCCGCGCTTTACTGAAAACTGAAAGCTACTCAACTCCCGCGCTTGTCGTCCCCGGCGATGGATAAAATCATAACACAGAGAAATAATCTAATTTATTGCCACTATGATTTCGTCATTCCCGTATTCGCCATTCCAGATAATGCATATTTCGAATCAATCATTTCTGGAAACATGTCTATTAATTTTATCGCGTTTATTTATATTTCGGAAAACGTTTGTTAAGAATGTGTATTCACGGTTTCGATAGCGTCGCCAATGACCATCACATGTGTCGCGACAAGCTCGGCCTACGCAATTATTTTAGGAACTACTCAACTATCGCTCGGATTCTTCTCAAACTCTAGATAACCGTCATGATATAAATCTCGACCGAAACTAACAATCTACTCCAAATTCTGAATCTTTAATATGAACTTGTAGCCCGCACTTACTAGAGCTTTTGTTTTTACTCTCAATAGATCACGGTGGAATAAGGTTGATAGACAAAGAGTTTCGTGTATTTTTTCGACTACGAACCTATCCGTATACCAAACTGATGGGTACGTAATATTAGGCTTATGGCCAGCAGGGTACAGTTTCCGCAAAACGAACTGGAGAACTCCTAATTTAATTAATTTTACACGGCGGTCAGAAGATCACTCTGGACGTTCCAAAATATTAACATTGGATAAATATCATGAAATCCTTCAGATTGCAAAGGAAACTGTAAGTTTGTATTAGCCATTGCTAAATTCATCGTGTCATAAAGTGACCGAAACCACCTGCTATGCGAGTGAAACATGCAAACAATGAAATCAAACATCCAATATTAGCACGTCATAACCGCATGGTTCTGGCATACTAGACTCCGCCGTTTTCTATGTTGCTAGATGGCTAATACAAACCCAGAGATATACAAGTTTCGATTAAATGAAATATTTTAGACATTTTGTCAAACATAATTTTAACATTATTGAAAACAAACAGGTGGTCGTTTCGGCTACTGCTTTAGCTACACATCAAAGACATTCGTTGAGGCGCTAGTCCAAACAAGCTAAGATTCCAAGAAGTGCGTTAAGATTTTAATGACCGTATATAATAGGATTGTAGGCGTCCGTTCATTTCTTAAGAAAGGGGCCAAATATCTAACGTTTTCCACAAAAATACAGAATTTACATATTTGTAACAGTTAACATCAAGGTTTACATTCTATTTTAATCTTTGTTTAGACACACGTCCAACTGATGGGGTTCGCGTAAATCGATTCTTAACAAGATCTTGAGCTGTTGATACTTAGGTATGTAGTAGGTAACGTTCCAATGTAATATCCTTTGTTTCTAAACATGAAGAAGGCAGACAGGCCGTTACAGGCAAGGGTTTGTTTATTCAAGTCACTTCGATGTTAATTTGTTGTTTATAATGTCAAGGAACCGGCAATCAGCCAGCTTTGCTACTGTTTAAAGGGAAACGTGGTGGAAGTTATTAACATAATAAATATCGAGTAAATTGGGATATTTTCATCTCTGTAGCATAAAGTACCTACGTATAAGAATTCGTTTATATCTGTTGGGATTCCCATCAGTACCTTCGCACTCACAAAAATAGAATGAAAATGACAGTATTTGTTGGATTGTTGGCCATTTTCAATACTTTAAAACTTTTGCCTATTGAATAATTTATCTTTCCCCTACATTTCTCGGTACACGGTCAAATCGTTTATTTTAAATTGGCACATAAAACGTACTTTTGAACGTCATAATTGACATATCCCCTTGAGCGGCCACGGGATATATTTAATCCCACGCGGAATTGGTTAGAAGAAATTTGGAAGGGGCAACTAGAGTTGCCCCTTCCAAAAGGTAGTTTCTTATGGAGAAGAATAGGCAAGAATCTCCACCGTTACTCTTTTATAATGGTGAATGCTGCCTAAAATACTGAAGTTAGTAGGTAAAGAAGTGCATTCCACTTACCGTATTAGCGTTGTCCTGTATTGTTTCGCGCAGCATAATGCTACAGTCCGGTATCTACCGGTGCACACTCCAATTGAGGAGCTCCTCATTATTTCTTCATACGCAATACTTTTTTAATTCTAATTCGATCTCACTGACCTAATATATTTTTCACCACGTCCCGGTTTCTGAGTAAGACCGGATATTATTGGATATCAAGAATTTCGTATTTTCAAAGAAATAGTTTTCTTCAAACTTGGGTTTTATAAAGGTCTGTTTGATGTAAGCTACGGAAAACGTATTCTTCGAAGTCGATCCTTTGTTCAATGTAGCCAAGCTTTGATGCCTGTACAAAATACAAAGTACCTACTCTGCAATGTGCATCCTCATAAGTTCATTCACTTTGCGGAATACCTAGCGGATTTCAAACGTCATCATCATCATCATTTCAGCCGAAAGACGTCCACCGCTGGAAATAGGCCTCCCTCAAAAGTGCGGTTTTGCCATAATCGCCACGCTTGGCAGGCGGGTTGGCGATCGCAGTATGGTGGTAAAATGCATAGAGAACGCTGCTGCCCATTTTCTAGTAGGTAAGTCCCTTAGTCGCCTTCTACGACACTCACGGGAAGAAATGGGATGGTGCTATTCTTTTACGTCCGGCACCACACGGATTTCAAAGATACCAAATGTTTATTGCTCTTGTGAGCATTTTTGTGAGAGCAGTGGTTCTCCAATGTTGGAAGTGTTGGAACCCAGGCAGGCACTTTGTGTATTTAATTTCATCACCACTGCTCTCAAAACGGTGAAGGAAAATCATGAGGAAACCGGCATGTCTTGGAACCAAGAATTCGAAATGTCACATGTCATCGTATTTTTGGTTCGAAGACATGCCGGTTTCCTCACTATGTTTTTCCTTCACCCTTTTGAGAGCAGTAGTGACGAAATTAATACTACCCGCAGTGGGCCCGCGTGGTAGATTATGGCCCATTTCCTCTCATAGAGTGGAGGCATGTGACATTATAGGCTGATCATTAGTATTTTACTAAAAACAACCTTTTCGGTAAGACCTACTTAGTTCCTAAATAAAAATATCCTTTCTGTAGTCAATTTTCAGTGTTTCAGTCCAAACTGCCTAGTCCTAATTAAATAAAATAAATAAAAATAAAATAGCCTTTTATTTCTTGCTGTTTGAATTACAAAAATAAAAATACTGCATGCAATCATCATTAGACATTTCCATTCATAATATAAAATTGTTTTCATTTTGCTTAACATGCTTATCTTATAATTAACACAATAAAATTAAAAAATAACATTAAAATTAATTTAATGATTTTATTTACTATCATTTAAGATTCAAATTATTTAATTGATTAACAAATTTATTTTATATAAATATTTAAACGACTACATCGAAGTTTTATTATAGCAAGAACCCCTCTTAATCGAAGGTGAAGGCCTCCTCCAGAGATGACCAGCGGTCTCTATCTTCTGCTGTTCGCATCCAGCATATGCCAGCGACTTTAGCGATGTCATCGCCCCAGCGAGCTAAGGGCCTTCCTCTCTTTCTTTGGCCTGACGGGCCTGGCCATGACGTTACTCTTGAAGTCCAGCGTTCGTCTTTGAGTCTTGCAATATGCCCAGCCCACCGCCATTTTAACTTTTGCGAATGTTTGAGGGCATCTATGACTTTTGTTTTGAGTCTTATACGAAAGTGGGGTATCTTTTGAAGTTTTCGTATCTTCATGACACTCCTTTCCATGCTTCTTTGACATGATGTTATTTTTGTTTTTGTTCTTTTGGTAAATTTCCATGTCTGGCAAGCATATGTTAATGAGGGCAGAAGACAGGTATCCATGACTCTTTTCTTAGTTTTCACAGGCATACCACTTTTGAGTATTTCTTTAAGGCTCCAAAACTTTTTCCACGTATTTTTTACTCTTCTTTCGACTTCCATCTCATTGTTTTGTCGGTCAAATGATATCTGTTTTCCAAGGTAAATGTAGCTGTTGACATAACATAAAGGTGTGTTTTCGACGTAAATAGGTACTACGGTGTAATTAGTCATGATGTTTGTCTTACTCAAGTTTATTTCCAGACCCGCCTTTTTGCTTTCTTCATACAGTGAGTTTACCATTGACTGCAGCTGTTTTGTATCCTCAGAAACCAAAACTATGTCGTCCGCAAATCTCAGATGATTTAAATACTTTCCATTTATATTTAAACCCAGTTTTCTCCAGTCTAGTTTGCTAATAATTGATTCTAGCACCGCTATGAAGATCGTTGGAGAAAGAGGGTCCCCTTGTCTAACTCCTCTCTTTATCTGAATAGGCGGTCCTGTGGTTTCCAGTTTTATTCGGCTCGTGGTATTGCCATATAGATGTTTCAGAACTCTAATGTATTCAATCTCTACCTGCTGAGAGTGCAGAGCTTCCCATATCGATGAGTGGAGAATACTGTCAAAAGCTTTTTGATAGTGTATGAAAACTATGTATAAGGGTTTCTGGAATTCTTGATACTTTTCAATCAGCATTTCTAGAGAATGAATATGGTCCACAGTAGAAAAGCCTCTTCGAAATCCTGCCTGTTCAATAGGTTGATGTATTTCAATTGATTTTCTTATCCTTTTTTCTAAAAGCTATGAAAATAACTTGTAGATTGATGGCAATAGACTGATTGGTCGGTAATTACTTATGTTGTTAGGATCACCTTTCTTGTAGAGCAAGATTATTTCGGACTCGGACCATTGTCTAGGGGTGCGTGAGGATTTTAATACCATGTTGAACAGACGCGTTAGTGGAGTTGCTAGATGTGTGCGTCCTACCTTTAATGCTTCGTTCGTGATCTTTATCAGGACCGGGGCTCTTCTCTTCCTTGAGTGAGTCAATTCCTCTGATCACTTCCATTTCATCCATGTTGCTAATCTCGCCCCTATCGATTGGTATTTGGGTATTAAGTGGGTAGCACCGGTTGCACTCTTGGTTTTGTGAACTGTATAGACTCTTGTAAAGGAATTCGAAATGTCACATGTCATCGTATTTTTGGTTCGAAGACATGCCGGTTTCCTCACTATGTTTTTCCTTCACCCTTTTGAGAGCAGTAGTGACGAAATTAATACTACCCGCAGTGGGCCCGCGTGGTAGATTATGGCCCATTTCCTCTCATAGAGTGGAGGCATGTGACATTATAGGCTGATCATTAGTATTTTACTAAAAACAACCTTTTCGGTAAGACCTACTTAGTTCCTAAATAAAAATATCCTTTCTGTAGTCAATTTTCAGTGTTTCAGTCCAAACTGCCTAGTCCTAATTAACAGGTTCAAAAAAAAAATTTAATTGCTGAGTTCTCCACCTTCTCTTAAGAGATACATTTTTTGCAACTTGCTGGTCAGTTTGCTGGCTGTATGTTGAACAAAATGTTATTCGCAACCGTAACACGTATCATGTGTTTACAGAATTATAATTAAATACATCATTTGTGAATGTTTTTGAAGTGAAAACTTCTTTAGGCGCGTTAGGCATTTTTTGAGATAGGAAAAGAACTCGCGACACTTACCAACACCACTCACACCAGGAACGTACGAACGAACAACGTTGAACGTTGTTTAATCTGACGATTGAATGAATATTTCCTGGACCTGAATTCACTATGACCACTTAACGATTCCTTACTCGTAACCACGTCAATCACACACGAAATCTGCTAATATCGACAAATTGTTTTGGAACATACAAAATGTGACTTACCGTTTGAACGTAGTAAGATTCCGCGGGGAATCATTATAACCATACAGAATTGGGCGCCTGACAATTCAAAAAAATTTCACTACTGTCGGCACTCCCGAAGGGCCACTGTTTTTTTTTTTAATGATATGGTCATTCAATGGGATTAAATGAAGTAAGAGGGTTGATTTGATGATTTTAATGATTATAATTCAGTAAAGCCATATTTTTTACGGTCGCGAATCCTATTTTAATTAAAATATAACCTGACACTGACCTAGAAATCGCTAAAAGCGAAATAAAATTAGAATTTCGCGGGCTACTTTTGGCGCTACCTCCTTAAGAATGAAAGTGAGTCACGTGGAGACCATACATTTTCTTCTCATGACATGAAACATGAAAACATGTGCGTTTGGTAGTGCTAAAGAATAAATAAACAAAAAAGTTGAATCTAACTGAGTTTATTTATAAAGAAACGAATAGTTTACTCGTAAGCAAATGGAACGTGCAAAAATACAGGAAAATTGTTGTGGTGGTATTACCTACCTAAATAGAATTAATCTGGCATCCAATATTTTATTATATTTTAGTACTCTTAGGTACAGACGCTAGCACGTCAAGCTACCCCAAACTGTCAATTTTTCCCAATTGAACATGCACCTTACACTTATGTAATAAAGTTGAAAATCTATCAAAGCAATTTGACTGTAGCTTGATGTGCTGGCGTCTGTACCTGACATGTCATTTGAATGACGAATCATTTTTTTTTATGAATTTACGATATGTTACACATTAATGTTTATTGGATATTATATCTTTTGTTTATTATTAATTAGTATTAATTTTATAAACTTGTTTGTGTTGTGAACTTTTTAATATCTGTTTTTTTTCCATACTAAATTACTTTCACCTTAGGGAAGAACACAAAACATTTCAATGTCCTATAGTGTTACCTAGGTACTTACAACAAACATTTTTTTTATTTTATAACATAACATTTGTTTATTTACTCAATATTTAAAAGTACTAGTTTTGCAATTGGGAAAAGTGTGTAAATGTGAAAGTTTGTACTATGTTTTTACTCAATCACTGAAAAACGGCTAAACGGATTTAGATACAATTTGGCACGCAGATAGTTTATAGCCTGGATCAACACAGTATACTTCTTATCCCGGCAGAACGTTCCCGTGGGATACTTTCAGACCTCAACGCGGGTGAAGCCGCTGGCAAAACCTAAACCTAAATCTCAAGGAAAATATCTCAAGAATCTACTTCGCATCTATTTTTCCGTTAGTAAATCAATCAACAGGAAAATTCTTGTACCAAGATACAAAGATTTAATCACTTGTAGACTTAAGGTGAAACAAGTCCACATATTTTCCATACAAACTTCGGGAGAGTTTTACTCCACTGTTTGACAACATCATCAAAACTTAAACATGGTATGGTTTTGTCTCATTATCAATATTGTCTGTACGGAAACAGAATACTAAAATAAAAACCCATTAAAAAGTTATGAGCCAACAAAGATTCGTTTTTCTTGCTAATTTAACCTAACTTTGGGCGTGTTTTAGTAATAAAAGCAGTGTAAAATCTCGAAAACAAAGTCGGTACCGACAAAGTTCAATTATCGAGAAGTTCAATAAACTTAATTGGTCATTGATTTATGCAGTGTTATTTTCAGAAAACCCGATCTTCCGAAGGACTTTTCATAATTTTTTCCGCGCCTGTTTTACTATTACTGATCCTGCAGCTCACTCAGTAATGTTGGGCATGTAGACTAGCGTCTAACTACTTATCACGGGTACTACCTCTATCAGTCACGAAGCCTGGGGCCTAAGTCTACTAATTTATAAACGTTACAATGGTCTCTCAATGGTGTGTTTTTGACAGTTTTTGTATGGCAAATCTGTCAAAAACTTACCATTGAGAGACCATTGTGACGTTTATAAATTAGTAGACTTAGGCCCCTGGTGAGACAGCGTGATTTTTAGCCAGGCCCATCAGTGAGTTCGAGCCCGCGACTAGTGTACCCTAAAGGACGCGTTTGTAAATCTGACAAAAAAATACAGTTTATCGGTGCTTTTTGCGGCAAAATGACACTAAACCAAATGTAACTAATAATTGCCAAACATAGATTAATCCTTCATCTTCAAATGGTTCCAATTTTGTATTCGAAAATTTTGGATATTACCATTGTAAAAAAGTGAATTTCCGTTATCTTCACACAACATTGACGATTTAGTGTTGAGTTTAAGATAAATTTTCTTGTATTTATTATCACTTGTTTGTTAGTCAAAAAGATAGAGAATTTTGAACTTTCTTAGATTCTATTAAAAAGTAAAAATTTACCATGTGAGGGTTAACTCCTTTCCTAGTTAAAAGACGACAGTATTATGTAGTACACCTCTGCCCAACCCTTCGGGGTTACAGGCGTGATGTTATGTTAGATGTAATAAGAAAGACAAAGTATTTATTTTGACTCGCACAGGAAGATCACATACACACAACCACACAACACACAATCGTACAAAATATATAAAAAAACAAATTTTTTGGAAGTAAAAAAAATAATGAGATTTTTAGCATAATTATTGACTGCTTATTTCTCATATTTCAAGGAATGTACACAGACGGACTTAATGCGAAATCTACATAAATGTATGTCACAGCAGATTAATTGAGTTCAAAGATTTCAAATAAGATTTTTCTACGTTTATTAGCAGATAAACTTTTCTATCATGTTTTCACAACACATTATGCAAATGATCATATCAATTGTCATGTCAATGTAAACATATCATTCACTGCCATCAAATAAATCAAGTCAATCAATCAATTGGTCAATCTGAGAGAAATAAATGTTAAAAAACCGGTCAAGTGCGAGTTGGACTCGCGCACCGAGGGTTCCGTACAAACCTGTGGGTATATAAGTAAAAGTTCAAAATTGTCAAAAATATTTTTTTTTATACGACGAAACTAAAAATTTACGGTTTTCGTAATTTTTCCTATATCTGTACTATAAGACGTGACTTCGTACAAAATTTCAAGATTCTAAGTTCACGGGAAGTACCCTGTAGGTTTTGATTCCCGTGCGAGTTTCGAAAATTTGCGGAAATCTGCGGCCTAAATGGCTGTATCTTTTGATTGCGTTAACTTAGAAGGTTGATTTTTCTACAGCTTCCAGGGACAGTAGAACTAAGTATCATATAGAAATTTCAGTTTGATACCTCCACGCGTTCCTGAGAAAAACGGTCTTGACAGACGGACGGACGGACAACAAAGTGATCTTATAAGGGTTCCGTTTTTTCCTTTAGAGGTACGGAACCCTAAAAAGAAAACAGAAAAGCTTTTAATCGTTGTGAATTGTGGGGAAACTCAATGGTGATTTGTCGTTTGTTACTTGAATCATTTTTATTTTACTATCGTGAAAACTTGAGTTTAGATAGATTGTGATTGGTCCTACCTATTCTACCTTTATTCTTTTTGTCTCGACCAACACCTCAAGAGAGTAGACAAATAGCTGGTGTGAAAGAGTGGTAGTCAATCTGACTGCTCATAGAGGTCACTAGTGCTTGCCGTGAGGTTCTTTGGTACAATTCAGTGGAGTTTATTCAATAAAACTACACGAAATAAACCATTAACATTCCATCAAACGTATTTCACTTGTCCCTAAACGTTCGTTAGAAAACCAGCGGCAGACAACATGTGGGTGATAGCATTAATGGTGAAATGAACCTTTTTAGCGCAGCCGTGAGGCACACACCATTGTTAAAACATGATTTTCAGGGTTTCTTTTTTATTTAATAGGGTGTTTTCCGATTTCATAAAAACTATTTCAATTTGAAGATTGGGACGATATATTGAACAGAAAAATAAAAATAAATTTATTAATACACATTTTCTCAATTGAATTGAATTTATTTTTCGTTGTTTCGAATTTACCGCCAAAACGCTCCTTACGATGACTTTTCATCACGTGAAATCGTGACGTCAACTTTGTGTAAACGGCACTGGTACAAATACTTAGTTTGCCGCCGTTTTAGAAGTATTTGTGCACAGAGGCACCGTACGCCAGTAATTCCACTTTAAATCCATTAAAAATCTTGTTAATTATAAACTCGACATTCACTTATTTACTTACTAACTACTTTAGTTTACACAAAGTTGACGTCACGTGATAAAAAGTCATCGTAAGAAGCGTTTTGGCGGTAAATCCAAAACAACGAAAAATTATTTTGGTTTAAATCGTTTTTAATGGAGAAAATGGATAGAAATCAATTTATTTTTATTTTTCTGTTAAATATCTCGTTCCAATCTTCAAATTAGAATAGTTTTTGAAAAATTGGAAAATACCCTATTTTGTGTTTTGTGAACTGTTTCCAAATAAACGTGTTCTCTCTTTCTTTCCCTACATCGTTAACTGAAGATTCATAAACCGAAGCACCATGAAGTGTTTTTCATGAATGATTATGAAAAACAAACTTCGCCATCACTTACGTATAGTGTTTTGCAACGAGCATATAGCTACCTAAATAAACTGGGCATGGATTAATTTAGAAAACCACTATTTTATCCGCAAATTAGTTGAGTACTTACGATGGGAATTGAGATTACCTACCGAGATTTTTGAGCGAGTAACTTAGTTTCCATTTGTTCAAATGACAAAGGTCAAACTGTAGTATTATCTAATCATTGCAATAACTTTGCACAGACAACAAAGACGAGCTAAGATTCCATTGTTTTTTTTTTTAAACCGTCACCTTCACTGCACTTTTAAATAGTCACTTGTGGGCACTTTTCGAGAACACGTGGAGTTTGATAGTTTAAGGAGCAAGCAGGTACCTGCACGGTGCTCTGCGCAACACTGTAATACCACTGCACCGGCAGCCAAGCTGCTTACACGCCATACGCAAATAAACCACCACAAGTAATGATTACACCGCAATCCCAACATCTGTTTACTATGAAATTTTAATAGAAAATTTTGCTATTCTTGTTATATTCCCAGTTTTACTAAGTAGTTCCTGTAAGCATAGAATGGAATTTTCGAAGGTTGCCTTCGAAACGATTCGCATAGTAGAGCCATTTTCTATACGCCTTTCCAACTGTGTTTACGTCTGGGTAAATACGACTATCAATTGTTGAAAGGCAAACTATAACTTTAGGTATCTTTCCCGGAACTTTAACGAAGATCGAAAGTCATACAGAGGTATGGGGAATGTTGTTTTATTTTTTGCTCGCCATGTATTTGGAGAGGTGTAAATAATTTCAGTACCGCTGCTCTCAAAACTTTGAAGGAAAACATCGCGAGGAAAGCAGCATATCCGAGAACCAAACATTCCTAAGACATGTGGCATCGGTCAACCCACACTGGGCCCGCTTGGTAGATTATAATTGCCCACCTCCTCTCGAAGAGTATTATAGGCTGATAATGCTATGTATTTGCCTTTTCCTCCATTGTAGATTAGTATGTGCAAACATGCATAAAAATACATGAATAAATGCATAAGCTTTTGGCGTAGGCCTTTGAATCACAATCAGCGATTTAAATTAAATTGTCATTAAATGCAATATGGACCCTAGTTTTCGTATGAAACTCTTATTTACCAATTCTTTAGTGATTTCTACTTCCAAGATGGCTTAAGTCCCTCTTTGTGAGGGCTTTTCCCTCTTTGTGAAGGCTTTTATGTGCCCGCTAAATATTAGGTACAGACGCCAGCACATCAAGCTATCCAAAACTGTAAAATTTTCCCAATTGAACATGAACCTTCATTTGTTGTAATAAAGTTGAAAATATATCAAAGAAATTTGACAGATTGGGGTAGCTTGATGTGTTGGCCTCTGTGCTTAGCAACTGTCTGAAATGTTGAACGTGTCGTTAGTAAAATTGTCTTTCTCTGTTTCAGATCGGTGCTGATGGCGCAAATTCGGCTGTGCGGAAAGCAATGGGAGTACAGTACCTGTCGTGGAGCTACGAACAAATGGGCGTTGTAGCGACATTGGAATTAGCTGAGGTAACTACTCGTAACATCTAAAATTATAAAATAAGTAATATGTAAAAAATATATGTGTAGCAATGGTGGCCCACTGGTAACGGCCGCGACTTACGAGGTGTTAGGTCGTGCGTTCGAACCCAGCCAGGCACATTACTTTGTGTAAATAATTTGATCACCACTACTCTCAAACGGTGAAGGAAAACATCGTGAGGAAACCAGCATGTACTAGATTCTAGAACATGCTGGTTTCCTCACGATGTTTTCCTTTCCCAGGGATGGCGAACCAATGGCACGCGTGCCTTTGGCGCAAAATAATTTGGGCACGACAGCCTAAGTCACAGTATGGTAGGTTCAGCATGATAGGAGTAGTTCATCTTCTAGGCTTGTTTCCACACTAAGGATATTCAGCATTTGGGCGCACTAAATTTGTGGGCGAGTGCGGGGTGATGTAGTCGTGCAGTCTTTAATCGATCGAATTTTAATTTATTATAACAAAAATAATGCATATTTGTAAAAAGTAACAAAATCAAATCATTTTCCTTTGTATTGCAAAGCAGTAGACATTTTTTTTTTACTCTTTTGTTAAAAAATGAATGAGTAAAATGGTTTCATCTCAACGATTTGGAGGTGATTTGGTGTTTTTTTCTTCTTATTATTTG
Organism: Polymixis flavicincta; assembly: GCA_949987655.1. Classification (NCBI taxonomy): domain Eukaryota; kingdom Metazoa; phylum Arthropoda; class Insecta; order Lepidoptera; family Noctuidae; genus Polymixis; species Polymixis flavicincta. The sequence goes on along the minus strand of OX465191.1, from coordinate 11,589,967 downwards.
ATACCTATAGAAAAGTTATGCCTAAACCATATGATGTATCATATTATGTAGATTCCTAACTATTTTTTTTTCAAATGTAATTTCTTTGTAAATGCCGACGAAAAGTGGTTGCATCTGCATGCTGTTTCAATCATGTTTTTGAGAGGGCAGCCTTAAGCCTGAGTCGTTATTTTCGGAAACCGTACCCTCACATGATTATATTATTATATGTCATATGTATGACCTTTTAATACCAGATACCAGAAGTTGCAGTAATATGTTCTTTCGTTTAAATAAGGTGGTGTGATGTTGATTACGATGAAATAGTACAAGTCTAGTATACTACCAAAGATTGTGAAAGTAGGTATTTACTTTAGTTCTTTTCTAGTAGTCAATAGGTGATGATTGTTTGTTGGCACGTCAATGCTATATTAATTTTTTTTTTTGGAAAAAATGGCTAGTGGCGGTTAAGAGGTTCGCCATCCCTGTACTAGAACCAAAAAATTTCAAAACATGTCAAACATCCGCCAACCTACACGGGGGTCCACGTGGTGAATTATGGCCCACTCCCTCTCACAGAGAGCAGCACCCTAATCGCGTAACTCACGATTGATCATAATTGGTTTCGTCTTCACAGTTAAACAATATTCATTGCGTTATTTATGTTGTCGAACAGACACATTTTTCAAACATATGAAGCAATGGTTTAACAATCCGTTTCAAAACGATACAGATTATGATGAATAGTGAGTTACGCAATTAGGGTGCAGGCCTGTGTCCCAGCAGTGGGAACATTATAGGCTGATTAGGCTTAGGGTAATATGTAATGCAGCCTCTGAATCCAATCGTTTAAATCGGCTTTAATAAAGTTATGTCCTTATGCTGCCAAATGACATTATTCAGGCCACCTGTAGAATGGCCAGGTCGACGGCGCGTTGTGTTCAACGCGCGCCTCAAAGAGATGTCACCACAAACCGATGGAGCCGATGCCTGCCAGGGGTGCGGGTTGTTCGAAAGAGATACAGTGGCCCCTGGCACACAGGCTACTTAGGGAACACGGGTGGGTTTTAGTCAGTAAAAGTCTGACACGCCCTCCTGCTCCACCCAGGGCGGAGAAGTTATTTGATGATTTCCCACCCAAAAAATTAAAACCCTGTAGAATGACAATTTGTTATTATTTATTCTAACTTTCATCTTCTTTCTAGTCCATGGTAAATGCTTTGTTTTATATTATTCTATTCTTTTCGGGAAACGTACAGCTAACTTATGCAGTGTTTTTAAACAATATGAAATCGAAAGTTTCCACCGATAAACACTTCAAGTTATTTTATTTTGGATGAGTTGGCCTCCGCCAAAATCACAGAATCAGTTTACAGAACTGCGCTTTACTTTAACTAAGAATGGCCAAAGGTTAATTAGCCAGCCCTAATACCACCGGTCGATAACAGTTGGGAGGTGACCGATTCTAGAGCGACGAACTTACTTTTAGAGGGTAGTTTTATGATATAAGACTGAATATGCTATATGTAAGCCATAGACGAAGACGCTGTCTTAAGTAATAACAGGCACATGAGTCGATTGATGAGGTTAAGCTACACTCGCCACAGCCGGTCCGTGTACGGGTTACCATGTTTACATGCCGAGACCCTCCGTGCTTCAGAAACTATGCTAAGCAGTTGGTACACTGTTACATCAAAAACTATCACACACACCACACGTACATCACAAAACACACACACACGTAGGTACTAAACACTAAGTATAAGTTATCTGGATGTGATTTTTTTGTTTGACGTTTTCTAAAAATGAAACCTAGCTAGATCGATTTATCGCCCCTGAAACCGCCTGCATACAAAATTTCATGAAAATCGTTGGAGCCGTTTCCGAGATCCAGATTTTATATATGCATATAAACAAGCGGATACTTCACGAGGTCATCGGTCCACCTTGTGAGAGGCGTTCCCACTCTACGTCTTCCGGTACGAAGTCGCCACTTCAGAACCTTTCGGCCCCATCGGCCATCTGTTCTGCGAGCAATGTGCCCTGCCCACCTTCTTCCGGTACGCGGTCGCCATACGCTGGATGTGGGAAGCACATAACCGGTCGAAGTGGAGGAGCCTGGGGGAGGCCTATCTCCAGCAGTGGACGTCTTTCGGCTGACATGATGATGATGATATCTATATACAAGAATTGCTCGTTTAAAGGTGTTACATATGTTTGCACCTTATAGTCCTAGGCAGTATCTATAAATATGTTTGTACCCCTGTGGGAACCTGGGGTGGCGAACCTTAATACCAGTCACCATGTAACCTAGCTAGGACGCCAGATTCAGTTATCTTACTTGTTAATTTATTTATATTCGATTGACCCTAAATTGTAAAATTATATTTATTGTAACAAACTGTACCACACTTTTTTTGAAATAAGTAAATTATTGTTATCTATATAAAATCTATATATATATTATAAAAGGAGAAACTGACTGACTGATCAATCAACGCACAGCCGAAACTACTAGGACTAGGAACGCGAAATTTTGTACACGGCTTCCTTTTATAATGTAGGGGGAGCACTAAGAAAGGGTTTTTGGAAATTCGACCTTTAAGGGGGTGAAAAGGGGGGATTTTGTTTGTATGAAAAATCTTATTCCTTGAGTTGACAAGCTTGAAAACTGGCACAAATACTTATCTAAGTAAATTATAAAGTTGGTAATAAATTGTTTTTCTAAACCACCCCCTAAAGGGGGTTTAGGGGATGTCAAAGTTTGTATGGAAGAATTTTAACGCGCGGTCTGATTAACTCGAAATACGGGAACAGTACCAGCGTCGTCGGCCCCCCAGGGGCAGGAGGCTGTCTGGGTGGGGCCAGTGACGGTCGTGCCGGCAGATACGGTGCCAGTGCCATCACATTTACCGGAATCAGTGCAAAAGTGCAGTGAAGTGTTTACAATCAGTGGTGTAGATAAGGCTACCTCGCCAACGTTCTTACATTCAGTGTACTCACAAGACCGCGATGATTAAGGACATTTAAATCTTAGAATAAGTCAGTAAAATTCGTGTATTATCTCATTTGTATCATAAGCTATCGGTATATTATCATTTTACTATTTAATCACAATCTTTTTGTTTGTAACTTCATTTTATCTGCATATCTATCAATCATTTCTGTTGTCCCTTTTGGGCGGGCAGGATGTACGGAACCGTTTATCGTTTAATTACTTTACAGACTTACGCGCCGTGCATTCTGCACCCACAGCATTTGTACCTTGTACCCATTATTGCAAATAATATGTAGAAATAGATATCAATAAATCAGTGTTCAAGGAACATTCACGGCGGTCGGTTTTATTTCATCATCCCAATAGAATCACCCCGTTATCATATCACCAAGTGTAGGGATCCCCTACACTCAGTATTTATACCTAAAACGAAGAATAAAGAATACCGTGTATCAGGGTTTTTAGAAAATCTACCCCTAAAGCGGTAAAAAAGGGTAGTCCGTAATCTAAATGCGAAAGTTTGTGAAGATGATTGGATCTTTGTTACTCAATCACTCAAAAACGGCTGAACGGATTTGGATGAAATTTGGCACACAGAAAGATTATAACATAGATTAACACCCAGGATACTTTTTATTCCGGTAGTACGTTCCCTCGGGATAATTACCGCCTTCCACGCGGGCGCAGCCGCGGGCGGAAGCTAGTCTACATAAATAAATAAAAAGAAAAGTCCTGACTGACTCATTGACTGACTGACTCTTCAACGCCCAGCCCAAACCCTTGGACCTAGCAAGCTGAAATTTTGCACAGAGGTTCCCTTTATAATGTAGACAGGAAATAAGGAAGGATTTATCGAAATTCAACACCTAAGGGAGTTAAATAGGGGATGAAAGTTCCGCGCGGGCGAAGCCGCTGGCAATAGCTAGTTAATTATATGAACGAATGTCTATCATGCATTCTTTGTTTTTTTTTTTTTAATGCAGTTGAATTATTCAATATCACAGTGTAATTTTCAAAGGATTATTGGTTTACTTACATTACTTTTAGAATACTTAACACAACTATTTACACTGGGCACTAAATTAAATTACTAACTATATCAACACTTTATGTACATATTCGTTATTATTATTATTATTTGAAATTTATTTTAATTCATTTAAGTATGCATACACACACACGTTGCAGTGTTGGTATTAAACTGATTTACGTACGTCACCTCAGACGACAGGTCCAGTGGAAAACCAGCGTCGGGCACTAGTTGTCTGGCATTTATGCTGAACTGAGCCTTTTAAGCGTTGCCGTAAGGCATACTATAATGCTAGTTTCTTACCTCGCACCTTACACTTTTATTTTACCCTTTCCTGCTGTTTAATGTACCTATATATCTTTAAAGTCTGTGCTAAATAAATTTATTTTCTTTCTTTTTTTTGGTACCGGCTGTCATTCGTGGATCATTGACAGTAGGTACGGGGCGTCAGAAGCCCGAAAGTCGTCTTACCGAGGGGATTCGTATGATAAGCCATAGATAAATAGAAGGGGATAGAGTTAAAACGAGCTAAATACTGTTTAGATAAACCAAGAATCTTTATAAATAATTACAAGTCTTCAACCAAGGCTGTCCAGTACAAGTATACTATTAATAACGATTAACGTATCGGCCGCAGATATAATTGCTATTCTTTACACAACCTATGTAAACATAATTGTTTGTGATCTCTGAACGTAGATACGGAATTACGCCTCGTGTAATAATGGCGATTTGGTTGCCATACATAACCGGGCTGTCCCCATAATGTCCATAAGCAAAGCCAAACTCGGCTAATTAGTATTATCGGCATTAAGGGCGGTCTTTTTGCAGCGATACAGTCGTGATGCTGTCGCTGGCCCACGTACTTCATAACCATTTTCCAGTCGCGATTCAGCATCGAAACATTTGCAATTCAGCATCGATACAGTCGTGCGCTGTAGGGACTATCTGTGAATGTCAGTAGACGCTACATTTGTCAGATAGATTCGGTCGAGACAACGTTGGTCGTGTTGCCTTTGTTGCTGTTTTTACGGAAAGTATGGATCATCGTAGGCGGGGGCAATGGAAATATTGGGTGCACCCTTATAATAAACTAGCAGCGCTCGCGGTTTCACCCGCGTAGTTCCCGTTCCCGTGGAAATACGGGGATAAAATACAGCCTATGTCACCCGGGGATAGTGTAGCTTCCCAACAGTGAAAGAATTTTTCAAATCGGTTAGCCATTATGTAACGTTTCAGAAACGAATGAAGTTTAAGGAGAAAAGAAAATGTTATATAATATCGTATTGAACATTTCGCTCTTTTTACCCGATGTCGCCCAAAACGGTCGCGCGTCAGTAGTTATGCTGAATCGATACAGTCGCTTGTTTGAATCGATACAGTCGCTCGTTAGCATCGATGCAGAAGCGATATTATATATTATCACTACTGAATCTCTTCTGTTGCGCGTTGCAAATGCGAGAAACGGCCAAAACGTAGCGATGCAAACGCGCATTGACGAAACGCGCTATTGAATTCTGCAAAAATTCGCCGTGGGCGACATCCCTAGTTAATTAAAACAAATGCTAAGTGCTCATATAATGAAATCAACATAACATAAGTTCACGCCTGTCTTTCCACGAAATATTGCGATAAATGCAGCAAATTGATATGGTGTGAATGATATGCTGTGCCAGACTCCCGGTTGCCTACCAACACATTACCTATTCATAAAAATAGGTTTATTAAATAGGTTTACCTAGGCTAGCTAAATTTCGCTAGGTACTGTCAGATTAGTAAATGGTTGATTAATTGACTTGGTTATTAAGACTCGTGACAAACGATTGTGGGGGTAACAGGTTTTCTAAACTAATTACATAACATAACGCCTTTTATCCCTGGAGGATTGGGCAGAAAAGTACCTATAGTACACCCTAATATCGCCAATTATATTTAAGTCCCATGTAATAGAGGGCGAGCCTATTACCATCAACCGGGTACCAATCCGGACTCGAAGCTGCTACTGAGAAATTCCAGTTAGAAAAACCCAATAATACTTTGCCCGACCTAGGAGTCGAACCCAGGACCTCATGCTCAGCAGTAGCGCTTGCTACCACTAGACCAGCGAGACAGTGGATTATTGTTATTATCATAATAATAGGTCTTTACCTATGAAATTGCCGTTTTGTATGAAAAAATTTAAACGAATTTTTTTCATGAATTTTTTATTTGTATTAATCGAAGTAATCACCCATGCAATCAATGCATCTTTGCCATCGCAGTGGCAGTTTATTGATGCCCTTCTTAAAGAAATCAGCTGGACGGGAGGCAACAAATTCTTCAAAGGCATTTTGTACTGCCTCTCGGGTATTAAATTTTTTTCCCGCCAAGAAGTTATCCAAATTCTGGAAAAAGTAGTAGTCTGTAGGCGCAAGGTCTGGTGAGTAGGGCGGATGACGGAGAGCTTCCAACCCCAGTTCTTGCAACTTGGAGACCGTCTGCTGTGCAGTATGAGGTCGCGCGTTGTCGTGCAGGAGCAGCGGAGACGAGCGATTGACCAATGCTGGTTGGAGATGCGCCAGCTTCTCCATCATTGTGTTCAGTTCTTCACAGTACACATCTGCAGTAATGCTCACCCCGTTTGGTAAGAAGCTGTGATGAATCACACCGGCGCTAGACCACCAAACAGTGACCATCACTTTTCTAGGGGTAAGTTTTCGTTTAGGGCATTGTTTAGGTGCTGAACCAGGATCCAACCAACTTGCTGAGCGCTTACGGTTATCAAACAGAATCCATTTTTCATCGCAGGTAACAATGCGGTTCAAAATTCCTTCATTTGTGTGTCTGTTGAGCAGTGCAAGGCACGTCTCGACGCGTACTTCGCGCTGGCGATCATTGAGTTCGTGGGGCACCCATTTGTCAAGCTTTTTTACCTTGCCAATTTGACGCAAATGGACCAATATTGTTTTGACGCTAACGTCGAAAGCTGCTGCTAATTCAGCCGTAGATTGTGTATCATCAGCTTCCACAATCGCCTTTAATTCGTCATTGTCGACCAAAGTCTTCGGACGACCGCGAGGTTCATTTTTCAGGTCGAAATTTCCAGAACGGAAGCGAGCAAACCAATAACAGGTGGTGCGTTGGTTTGTAGTGTTAGCTCCGTAAACGTCGTTGATGTTGCGTGCCGCTTGTGCCGCGTTGCTGCCACGACGGTACTCATATTCCATAATTACTCGAATTTTTAACGTATCCATGATGACGAAAAAGATTGAAATGCGATGAAAATGTAACACTAATCAATAAAGAAATGACTACTTTTAGAAAAAAAAATCCATGTTTTTAAAATAAAATTAATTTGAAATTAGAATTCTTAGCCAAACAAAAAATATTTTGATTTGAAATGGCCAGTACTGCAGAACGGCAATTTCATAGGTAAAGACCTAATATAAAAGACCTTATTCTATTTAGGGGCCATCCATAAATTACGTCACTAAGGGGGCAGAGAGTCAACGAAATGTCACTTTATGTGACAAGGGCCAGGGGGCGTCAAAAGCTTTGTGACGTCACATCTTAAACCCTAAAATACTAAAACTATACTTACCTACTCTTACTTCTAAATACAAAATTGAAAAATATGTGACGTCACACAAGCGGGGAGGGGGTTTTACAAGTGTGACCACAAGGACGGGGGGGGGTCAAAAAACCATCAAAATTTTGTGAACTAATTTATGGATTTCCCCTTATTAATCAAACCAAAAACGGGGTCGCAACAATGTAACTACCTACATGTATATAAAACCGAAGATCCGGAGGAAGTGCTGCAGCCATCATGGTTCCGTTGCTGAAAAGGGATAGTTCTATCCATCCCGTACAGCTCGATCTGTTATTGCAAGGGAGCAAAAAAAAATTGGGGCTTTCATACGGTCCTGTTTGAGACGGTATTCTTGAATTCGTCACTATAAGCTATACAGCACGACTCAACTGATGACAGAACATTACCCATACAAATTGTCCTGCTTTCTGCACGCTCCAGGAGTGGATGGACGCGCTGCTGAAAGTGTCAAACTCGTAGCCAAATTCTGGGCTGACTGTATTTAGATTACTATCAACACGCTAAGAAGAAGACCCATAGAAAACAGAATATCATCTCCATAATAGAATAGAGGTGCTGGTAAATTTTTGAGCAAGTACAACTGCCAACGAACTGGCAGTTTAACACACTTTACGAATGTTAATGCGTAAACAAATTAAAAAAAAAAAAAAATTAAATAAAAGAGCATTTTTCGAGTTACATTTCCTCCTCTCCTCCGTGTTCCAGGAATGCGCAAACACAACAGCATGGCAACGCTGGCTGCCTACGGGACCTATCGCGATCCTTCCGCTAGATTCAAAGCGAAGTTCCCTGGTGTGGTCCACGTGGCAAGAAAACGCTAAGCAACTGCTGCAACTGCCCGAAGACCAATTCGTGGACGCGCTGAATGATGCTCTGGTAATAGAAATGATTGTTAATGTAATTGTTAATATTGTTATCCATCAAATATGTGTTTAGGGAAATAGTGTAAGGTCGAATGATTCGTCTTAAGATGGAAGCTCTCCAGGGTAGCCCGTGAAATTCAATTTTACTTAAGATTTTTGCAATTTGTAGGTCAGTGCCAGGTTGAACTTTGATTAAAATATGATTCGCGGCCGTAACAGGTATGTGTTTACATAATTATAATAATTAAAATTATCAATACCTACAACCCTCTAAGTTCACGTAATTCCATTGAACGACTATTGTATTATCATTAAATCCCTGGAGCTTTCATCTTAACGACCATAAGAATTAGCCTGTAGAAAGGAATTCGGAAAAGAGGAAGGCCCCATATGATTCTCTATTCCAACTGCCGTAGAACATAAAACGCTGGTAAGACTCGATTTTTAACCCATCACAAAAATGGACCTTGGAGAGAGTATTAGGAAAAGTTTTCAATAATTTTTTTTTTTTGTTTGAATGGATGGAAACGAAGGGCTATAAAGCCTTTTCTGTGTTTTCTATGACAAAAGCCATCTTGAAAATAATAGGTCTTTACCTATGAAATTGCCGTTTTGTATGAAAAAATTTAAACGATTTTTTTTCATGAATTTTTTATTTGTATTAATCGAAGTAATCACCCATGCAATCAATGCATCTTTGCCATCGCAGTGGCAGTTTATTGATGCCCTTCTTAAAGAAATCAGCTGGACGGGAGGCAACAAATTCTTCAAAGGCATTTTGTACTGCCTCTCGGGTATTAAATTTTTTTCCCGCCAAGAAGTTATCCAAATTCTGGAAAAAGTAGTAGTCTGTAGGCGCAAGGTCTGGTGAGTAGGGCGGATGACGGAGAGCTTCCAACCCCAGTTCTTGCAACTTGGAGACCGTCTGCTGTGCAGTATGAGGTCGCGCGTTGTCGTGCAGGAGCAGCGGAGACGAGCGATTGACCAATGCTGGTTGGAGATGCGCCAGCTTCTCCATCATTGTGTTCAGTTCTTCACAGTACACATCTGCAGTAATGCTCACCCCGTTTGGTAAGAAGCTGTGATGAATCACACCGGCGCTAAACCACCAAACAGTGACCATCACTTTTCTAGGGGTAAGTTTTCGTTTAGGGCATTGTTTAGGTGCTGAACCAGGATCCAACCAACTTGCTGAGCGCTTACGGTTATCAAACAGAATCCATTTTTCATCGCAGGTAACAATGCGGTTCAAAATTCCTTCATTTGTGTGTCTGTTGAGCAGTGCAAGGCACGTCTCGACGCGTACTTCGCGCTGGCGATCATTGAGTTCGTGGGGCACCCATTTGTCAAGCTTTTTTACCTTGCCAATTTGACGCAAATGGACCAATATTGTTTTGACGCTAACGTCGAAAGCTGCTGCTAATTCAGCCGTAGATTGTGTATCATCAGCTTCCACAATCGCCTTTAATTCGTCATTGTCGACCAAAGTCTTCGGACGACCGCGAGGTTCATTTTTCAGGTCGAAATTTCCAGAACGGAAGCGAGCAAACCAATAACAGGTGGTGCGTTGGTTTGTAGTGTTAGCTCCGTAAACGTCGTTGATGTTGCGTGCCGCTTGTGCCGCGTTGCTGCCACGACGGTACTCATATTCCATAATTACTCGAATTTTTAACGTATCCATGATGACGAAAAAGATTGAAATGCGATGAAAATGTAACACTAATCAATAAAGAAATGACTACTTTTAGAAAAAAAATCCATGTTTTTAAAATAAAATTAATTTGAAATTAGAATTCTTAGCCAAACAAAAATTATTTTGATTTGAAATGGCCAGTACTGCAGAACGGCAATTTCATAGGTAAAGACCTAATAGTAACTCAAAATCAAATATTGTACTCTGTAGTATGTATACCTATATTACATTCACCTGAAATGAAGCCTGTATTGCAATGCACTGCAATTTTCTAAGTAGGTATTAAGAGTAAAAATTACTTCTATTTTAAGACTAATGAAGATAAAACACTTACTTCATCATCATTTCAGCCGAAAGACGTCCACTGCTGGACATAAGCCTCTTAATACTTACGTTGGTAAAGGCAGCACTTGAGAGCGGCTGGCCCAATTTGGCAATTTTTCGTTTTTAAATGTTTGTGATCATCTGAATAACGTTTTTAAAGAAAGAAAAATTGGAAAAGTTGCCCAGAAAGTTTAAGAATTCGGGAAAAACTGAGCTTTTCAAAAGTGTTTTTTTTTTCTATGTTTTTATGTTTATAATAAATTCTACAGAATCATAGGTATTTGCAAATGCATTCTTGCCCAGTAACTTTGATAGAGTATATTCTATGGTTCAGTGGAAGCAGTATCCTCGCAACAGCGGCGTGGAAGCAGTGATGGCATGGACGAGCACGTGGCTGCGGCGCATGGGCCTGCCCGACGGGGCTGACCGCCAGCTGCCGCCCTCCATCCGCAGCGTGGCGCCCGCGACGCGCGCCGCCTTCCCGCTGGGCTTCGGACACAGCACGCGATACATCGGGCCCGGGGTCGCGCTCGTTGGGTAACACTCACACGCTTTCATCATCATCATTTCAGCCGAAGGACTTCCACTACTGTACATAGACCTCTCCCAAAAGGGGTTTTACCATAATCGCCACGCTTGGCAGGCGGGTTGGCGATCGCAGTATGGTGGTAAAATGCATAGAGAACGCTGCTGCCCATTCTCTAGTAAGTCCCTTAGTCGCCTTCTACGACACCCACGGGAAGAAATGGGATGGTGCTATTCTTTTACGTTCCGCACCACACAGAACACACTTTACTATTATCAATGAAAGAAAGAAAAGAAAATAGGTCCTATATTTATAGGACTCTGACTTAAGGCACAGAATGTTAACAATACATAAAAAAAAAAACACTTTTACAAAAACAAAAACTAACTTCTAAAATAAAAATCCCACACTTCATTCTAAAACAGTGCCTGTTAAAGGTTTCATTTTTTGTCTGTTTTTATTAGCTGTGAGTCCTCCATGTACTACGATTAAATTAAATAAATGAATAAGCATGCCCAAAAAATGTCAAACCTGACGCCTACGACCACCACATTAGTGCCTGACGCTGATTTTCACATGTATCTAAAGTTGTGAGATTGTGTTACAATGTGTAAATCAGGGTTAATGTAACCATAACAACATAATAGCAATTCAGAAATGTTTAAAAAACACGTAGTGTTGTTCTCACCGAAAATCGTTTAATTGAATTGCCTCAATATACAGAATACTCCCACGGAGAGGAGGCCTGTGTCCCAGCAGTGGGAACGTAATAGGTTGAGTATGTATGTATGTAATATACAGAAACAATGATATGGATCAAAGATATTTTACAAAATTTGCTATCAGCAATGTTTGAGAACCACCATGGCCCCTAATCTTCCACCTTGTATGGAATATTAAAGAAAATATAGAAACAGTATTGGATGAATTAAACTTCGCAGACTAACTTTGCGTGATTGAAGTGGCTCCATCTTTGTACAACTTTAGAGCAACTTTAGTTTGCCATCTGATTATGTAGTTCTCGATGTAGCCGCAGTGGTGTCGCTACCCGCTGCACATTCATTTCAAATATAAATAGGCAGACAGCAGGTCCTGATCAGCGTCTGAAAAATGATGGGAAGCACACCACATTTCATCAGTTCCTCGAATAAGTCCCATAGAACAAGAGATAGCCCTTTTCAGCCAGGCACAGAATATCCAGACTCCTTTCTTAGCAGAAATACTAAAAAGCTCTTTTCCAGACCTGTACATCAAAGGGATTGAGCCCTAGTTTAAAAAAAGGGAATTCTATGGCTTCAAAATATTGTGTTGATAAAATAATATTGTTGTTTACAGCGACGCAGCGCATCGGGTACATCCATTGGCTGGACAAGGTGTCAACCTCGGTTTTGGCGACGTCAAAGATCTAACACATTTATTATCAGAGGCCATGTATAGTGGTCTAGATATAAGTAAGTTTACAAACATGGAGTAGTATGTATAGCGTATGATAAATGATTTTTATTTCTAAAACTAGGTTTGTACAAATACTTTTACACGTCAATTTATGTAGATACTAGCTTTTGCCAGCGGTTTCACCCGCATGGATGTCGGAAATTATCCCACAAGAACGAACTACCGGGATAAAAAGTGTATATGTTAATCCAGGTTATAATCTTTATGTATGCTAAATTTCATTCAAATCCATTCAGCCGTTTTCGCGTGATTGATTAACAAACATCCAAACTTTCACATTTATGATATTGGTAGGATAACTTTGTTACTTATTTGTTACTCGATTTTTTTACCATAGGTAAAATTTTCAATATAATATAAAAGTGTTCATAGAAGCTATAGGCCGTATGGTCGACATTTTCTCCATAGGCTGGGCAGGGAGGTGTAAACGAAGACTTGAAGTTGGTGTAATGCTGCGACTCCAACTTCTCCACCCTCAAGTCCAGTTGGCCTTTCCCCGAATGTACTCTACGATTTCCTCAGTCTTCGTAGAGTGGTGCAAATGGGACAAGTTTAGCAGCGTCGTCGGTACTGCAGGACGTAGCAGCATGTTATGTTATGTTGTTGTGTCCACCTGTCTGGACTTTTAAAGTGACTGACCTCTGAGTTTGTTTCTGTGCTTCTTTTAAGAATAGTCGAATATGAAAACCGACCGAACCTGGTATTTAAAAATGTTATTGACGTGTAAAAGTGTTTGTATTGTATTTGGTATTCAGCTACATCTGATTAGACTGGAAGCCGTCCCCAACATTGTTGGGAAAAGGCTAGACAGTTGATGATGTGTATAATAAACATACTTTAGGGGATCTGCCCTTTGGTCAAAACAAGATAAAAAGCCAGAACCACTTGGTTAGCAGTCAAACTTTGACCACAAGTACAGCAAGGTAGCAAAACCAACGGTATGGTAATGAAATGATAATATTCTTAATCTCATTTTAGCTCACCCTGATTGGCTAGGAAAATACGAGAGCACACGACAAAGACATAACGTACCGACTCAACTGATGATCGAGATGTTACATCGACTGTACACCGTAGATCTGATGCCCGTAGTGCTGGCAAGAAGCGTAGGAGTCCAGATCACTAACGCTTTGCTTCCCTTGAAGGTAAACCCGCGTTTTGACATAATTTTGTCGAATATTTATGAATTATGGGTCGCGACCCATAACTCATAAGTATTCACATGAGGGGCTTGTGGCTAAATAACAATAGCTGCACGGGTCGTTCGACCAGGTTAAGCTACGCTTGCCGCGGTTGGTCCGTGGATGGGTGACCATCTTTACATACCAAGACCCCTCCGTGCCTCGGAAAGCACGTTAAGCCGTTGGTTCCGGCTGTCATCTGTGGATCTTTGGCAGTCGTTACGGGTCGTCAGAAGCCCGAAAGTCTGACAACCAGTCTTACCAAGGGGTATCGTATTACCCAGTAACTGGGTTGTGGAGGACAGATAGGCAGTCTCTCCATGTAAAATACTGGTATTCAGCTGCATCCGGTTAGACAGGAAGCCGACCCCAACATAATTGGGAAAAGGCTAGGCAGATGATATGGGTCACGACCCGTATTTTGGGAAATGCTGCCCGAAATGGCCGAGCAAATATTGGATGGGCTTTGAAAAACTGGGAGATATGTCCAAGTGAAGTACTCGTTGTTATATCAGAAGATACGTCACTCACAGAATTATTTTTATTTTTTTTCGTTGGCAATCCGCGGAATTCTGGACCGTCTCAGTTGCTGACAACTATACTTGCTTGTTCCCTGAAATTGAAGTTGAAGCTAAAGCTATAAGTAGTGACAACAAAAAACAGGAAACAAATACATCCTCTTCTCCTTGTAATTAGTTATTTTCGATTCTTACTTAATGTTTTTTTCTTATTTGAACAGTCCTTCATTCATAATACCTAGTTATGCCCCTTCTTTTCTCTATGACAGACAAGAGGTGAGTCCCGAATTTGGAAGTTCCGTTAGGTGGGTCGCGGTCCAGTCAACTTTGGGAACTACTAGTGTAGGGTATTTTATTGCCCAGTAACTGGTTTGTGTAGTTAAAAAGGCAGTCGCTCCAACACAGATGGGCAAAAGGGTAGTCAAATTGATTGAGTTCTGAAAAGGGTAAACTCGCACAAATATTTTATAACATGTTTAATGTTTCTACGATGCTAAGTATACGCGAGTTGATACTTGATAGTATCAACGGTTTAACTTCCGTCCGGAAAACTTGTGTGTACTATTGATAGTTATTCCGGGCCTTTGTTTATCCGAAATTGTATTGTTAAACGCACCCACGACATAAACCATGTAGGTATCTGGTTTTCTTTCACCTGAAGTAACCTCGCAACTGTTTCCTTGTGCTACATGTATGTCTAAATGCCTTGCCAAACTTTATTTCAACACGATTTATACGTATACAGCTATGAGGATACAAGATAAATGTATCCGGAAAACGGTCCTTTATCTTAGTTGGTACTTCTACGTATTTGCTTAATTTAATCTGTGGAACTCCCCTCTATTACGATAGCAATAATAATTATACAGTGTGGCATAAAAACTGCGATTTTGTCATGTTATATAATACACAAAATGCGTGTGTATGCTATGTATGACACAATATCTTGCTTAAATAGCAATCGTTCCATATTTCACCAGCACTTTCATAATATTGATTGCAAACCTTATTAATGAAACTAAGAACATACGTAATCCGGTATTGTGTGATACCTTATAACTTGTTTTATTTTGTATTTTTATTTATCTATAGAGTGAGTCGTAATGACTAATTTCTTTCCAAAGATGCTTCATATAGTTGATGCCTCAAAACTAAAGAATATCCAAGACATGGCTATATTGCCAGTACGGTATCGGATCCTTGAATAGTTCCATGCTTATGTCGAACAGTTTTCGGTCCATAAAATCCTCATTTCTGCATAAATGAGATTTTTCACAAAATTACTATTAAAATTTTGTAGAATATTACTACAAAAACAACGCAAGCTTAACGCTCCTTGGATTACGTGAAATAACGATTACTTTTAACAAATTTAACCAAAACAATGGAACGGAAAATTATAGATGACGTGCGTTTTTAGTCTTTTATTAGCACTATAATTTTATTAGCATGAGGATTCTATTTTAAATACAACATAAGTAAATGAAAACTATGTACAGACGCCAGCAGGTCAACCTATCCCAAACTGACAAATTTTCCCAATTTAACATAAACCTTATTCCTTTGTGATAAAGTTGAAAAACTATCAAAGAAATTTGACAGATTGGGGTAGCTTGATGTGCTGGCCTCTGTACGTACATATGATAATCTACTAGACTCTCTCAATCTAGGCTAGAGTATTCATAAGAAAAAGTAAGTAAAGCAGACCTCGTTTGTTTCAGAAAATGATACTCTCTCACGCAACCACATAAAGCGATCAAATTAAGTCACGTGGCGTTGGAATGGCGATTGTTTCAAGGTTCTTTTATTTTATACGGATCGCTTATCGGCAGTCTCAATGGCGAGGTCAAGTACACTGTTGGATGTATTATTTAGTTGAATAAAGAGTTAATTTATATTTATGGTGTTTATTTTTTATCTAAGTATCTTGTAAGAGAAATACAACACAAACATGTTTACATTATACCTATCTATTACACACACGCACATTTTTTGTATACTTAGTTAATTATTACAAAATGTTAATGGGTTTTTCTATAAGGAATTTCTCAATAGCAGCTGGATTTATGTTTGACGGCAATAGGCTTACCCTCAAAGACATTAATTATATCTTATCTCTTTGCTCGCCCCGTTTATATGGGCCTTAAACATAATTGGCGAAATCTGGATGTACTCGTGAATCACTCGTGTCTATTGGTGGAAACCTAAAATCCGTTCAGTAATTTTTAAGTTTATCGCGAACAGACAGACAGACGTCGCAGGGGAGTTTGTTTTTTTAATATGTAGTGATCTAATCTAGGAAGCAAAAATAAAACCATTTGATCAAAACAAAAGAATGCGTACACCCACAACAGAGAGAGGAAGAGGTATTGTGTACCTATAGCTACCAATAATGACAGGCCTGCACTGTCCTCCCATACATTTTATCTCTGTAATTTGAAAAAATTGTTATTTTTAAAAGAGTAGGTAACCGTGGAGTTTCTTGCCGGCTCTTCTCCATAGCAAACAACAATTTGGAACCGTGCACCTAGCTTCTGACGTTTCATACGAGTAAGTGCGCATGTAGGATATGAAATAAAAATATTTTGATTGATTTTGATTTTGAATATCTCTCTATTTTGATGATTTTGAATGTCAGGCAAACAAGACGTGATATTATGTTGTGTTTTATTATCACATTAACACCAAGTAATTATCCATTTGACGCCCTCACTATGCCTCAGATTTTCTCAGCAAAGGCTGAGTTAGTACTTAGTTATCCATTGTTCCACACAGTAGGTACCTACATAATAGACTCGTTAATTGATTAGTCACAAGATTAACGAGGCTTGGTTGGTGGCAAAAATGGGGTCCTTGGTAATGAACGGATTAAACGACTGGAATTGTCGACAGTTACATAAAAGTGCTCAATACACAAACATTTATTTTGAGTTATCGCACCATTTCGAATTAGATTACAGGTAGCAAAGCGCACTGAGAAATTGAAAAGATGCGCACATTTTTTTAGTATTTACCACGTAGGTATGTTGGTAAATACAACCCAGCGTAAAAAAAAAACGTGTTATCGTAAGTCTCAATGACGAGGACAAGTACACTGTTGGATGTATTATTTTAGTTGAATAAAACGATTATTTTATATCTAAGCATTGCCAGGGGTGCGGGTTTGTTCGAAAGAGATACCACAGCCCCTGGCATACGGGCTACTGAGGGAACACGGGTGCCGGGTGGGTTTTAGTCAGTAAAAAGTCTGACACGCCCTCCTGCTCCACCCAGAGCGGGAGAAGTTATCCATTTAACAACATTGTAATAACTTAGATTTTCTCAGCAGAGGCAAACAGTTGTCCGTTATTCCGCGAAAGAACATGGCATAATTCTCGCCGAGCGAGACTCGGTAAGGTACCTACTACCTATTCAATTACCAAATTATTGAAACTTGGTTTGACCAAAATGGGGTCCGTGGCATTTAAGGTAATGAACGAAACAAACGACTTTCAAGGACGTTCTAGCTAATCCATAACAATGTTAATGTTTGGATTGGAATTGTCGATAGTTTCACAAAAGTGCGCAATACACAAACATTTATTTTGTGTTATCACACCATATCGGATTAGGTGCTAGGTTGCAAGACGCACTGAAAATATGCGCACAATTTTTAAGTACCTATGTAGGTAAATACATAAAACAAAATCGTGCTATCGTTCTTCTATTATCAGTCGTATACAGGCCAACTTTGACCAACAACTTACCAACGCTGGTGAGTAGGTACCTATTTTGTGATAATGAGGTTATTCTTCCGAGAATTTAAAGGGCAAACGATTCTTGTTGAAACGTGTTGTTTCTGGCGTTCAATTGTGTGACGCATCATAATAAAAAAAAACTTTGATACCAATGTTTAGTTGTTAGAAAGAACAGCAATAACACAAACAAAAGCCACGTGTCTACTCTCTGAGGCCCGAAGTCCGTAGTTTCGGCCGAAGTAAAGGGCGTTTCCTACCTCGTATGACCTACGATTCCTATGAACATAAGACTAGTTAGGGCCCCGAACTAAGAATGAAATGAAACACTATTCGACAGCTATTGTTCTTACTCTCGAAGTGTGCCCGGCCGAAAAAGTTAATTAATCGGGAGCAGGGTTCATTCTGAAGCATCTATTTTCGGTCGGGTCTCTATCTTCGTTGCCGGACTTACGAGGCCCAGAAACGACACGGCTTACAGATTAAAACAAAGGTTTAGGTACTGTAACGTCCCTCCGAGAAGATACCTCTACTTTACTTTAAACACGTTGCTTTAGTTTCTTTGAACAAAGAGTCGACTGTTGATTGTTGGAAAAAGGATCTTTTATAATAACTACGCAGTTCGACTTCTCATTTTATTTATAACGTAGGTACCTACCTAAACAAATGATAAATTATGACCTACCTACTACCGATTCTGGCGTAAATTATTCAAATAGGTCTTTAGCTACTTATGTTCGTCATACAGAAACATCTGAATTTATGGACCTTTAGTTGACGACTAAACGTGAGTCACGCACGCCCGTCGCCCGTTCATATTATACCTACCTAAGAATATAGAATAGGTACTAAAATCTGAGATACCTACCTACATAGTTAGGTAGGTACCTGTAACTCAATGCTACTGCAATGTAGGATTATTATTTCGTTTTACTCATGGTTTATTAGCATCTCCGTCTCGTCTTTTATTTCAGCTGTCTCCCGGAGTCGGCAAAAGTAGATCGGAATTTTAGATAGTTTGCAACAAACTCAATAGGTAGGTACCTACCTACTTACTATTTACCTAACCTACCTATAATGATGTGAAACAGAAGAATTCTTAGGAAAACTGATGGAGTTCCCTGAAAACAACACTGTTTCCATCAGTTTTGTTTAGTCATCTGTCATGTGCGCCACAAATGATCAAATAAGACAAAATATTTTCAATAACATGTTTTGCATTTGATTGAAATAATTTCTGACCCATTGACATTTTAAAAACTTAACTACATAGGTATGTACCTACATAAATCTAATTATAATAACTGGTAAGTAGTTAGTTGAGTACTGTAGGTACAGGATAATTTTGCAAGTAAATAGAAATAATAATACTAGGGTGGGTAAGTAGGTATCATTTGTACGGGTTCACAAAGGAAGCCAAACCAAAGTTCTCACGGTAGCTTTGTTCGACAAACACAAAAGGATACCTATGTTACTAAACTTCCTTTTCGTTTCAATAATAATTCTGGACGAAACAAGGTTTTTTGCTAAAATCCGTTACATGCAGCTGCCAGCCAGCCACACCCTACCTACCCTGTATGTTTATCGACCGTGGCCCGAGCGTGAGACCGTTGGGGTGACGTCGCAACATGGCCGACCTCCAACAGTGTTGTTTCTTTCTAGCTCATTGAATTATGAGACAAGGAAAAATCAACCTAAACGTTTGGGACAGAAGGCTTAGTCTAAGACGATTAAAAGACAATGCAGACGTTGGTATCTCGTGACTCAATCAATGAAAAATAATAAATGATTCACTACCTATTCTATTGTATGTATAAATGACTAATGTGGTATTAAAAGAGTAAACACAGGTTCTCGCAGGTAACTGAATGCATGATATTCATATCTGCGTCAGAACATGCTTACGTATTGACGCCATAATTGTATGTACCTATGGCTAGGATAAGAAAAGGATATTATTTCGTAGGTAATCATCACAAAATTTCTCGAAATTTTCCTCATCTACAGGCTTCCCTTTCCGGGCTATTTACGTCATACTTTCCTGATTCCAGATAGGATGGCTGGTATGGTTTCAGAGATTATTTTAAGATATTCGATAGGCTACCCCCTACTTTACAGTTTCTCCTATTCACATATAAAGAAATGTCCTATTACCTAGAGAGTCACTGACACCAAATGTATTTTTATTAATAGGTAGATAGTCTCTATAAAAGTTGTTATGCATCTCTGCTGATATCAGTTTTAAAATATTGTTTAAATCACACGTGTGTTGTGATTTTGTGATAAACACGATGTTTACCTACTTACTTCCAAAGAAACGTTAATTTACCTGATTTGGTTTACCCACACTATGGAATGTTATCAGGCAACCTAGTTCGCAGGAGGCTTTGATTATCGGAGTGGCTACAAAACCTTTTTTTTATTTGCTAAGTTGGGCTACCTGGCCGCGGCGAAGGCGTAAATCGTACCTGAGACTGTAACAATCTCTAAAATATTGCAGTGATCGCATTCCTAGTAAATCTGCTGTACCATTTAAAACCAGGAGTAGGAAAATTCTCATTCCGTAATCGGAGTTTCCAGGTATTGCGGTAAGTGGTAATTGCCAATTGGTCATATTCTAGGAAACAACATACCTACTTAGGTAATGAAGACTTGTATTCATCAAGCAATTTTAGTAATTCTTAGTCAAAACATGGCGCGTACCTACTTTGTATTGTAATACATAAAAAATTAATTACCTACTATCCTAATAGCCAGTCTAGATAGAGTAGGTAGATAGTAATTGTTTTCCATTCTTACGTCAATACTTTGTCGGAAATATCTGGAACATGCCCCGAGCCCCTGATCCCCTCCTCCCTCCCCGCCTTCCTCAGGTGGCCTCTTTGTTGGATCCACAGACATATAAACAGTTGGATCAATATCCTCCGTTTTCTCATTCTCTCCATCATTCCGTCTCTATCCACGGTTCATGCGCTTTACGGGGTGTATTCGGAAATGTGCTCAACGTATAAAGTCTAAATGGGAATTATTTTACGGTACTCTGAATTTAGTAATTCTGATTATAATAATTTAAGCTAATCGTATCAAGAAGGCAGGAGCCATCATCAATGTCTGGCTGATTAGAATCCTAACCATCCCAAACGCTATCACACGGTGTCCAATTTTAGAAATCGAAATCTAGGCACCGACTGTTGTAGATGAAAGAATACGGCCCCAATATTGTTTTTCATCATGTGGATTCAGTCAATCAATCATTTAACTACGTATCCATTTTTTGTTCAGATCATAAAAATAGATGACGGTTGCCACACAGTCACATAACCATGCTTGGTTACTACCTACTTGGTTCCATATACATTGTGGGATGCAATAAAGTATTGACTACTTTGTCTCGAAGTGTCTAGCCATGATTAGTTCTCTCTTCTATTTTCTTATCGGTTTTAAGTAAAATTATTGTTCTCGGTGATAAAAACACTCTCAAGAGTCAGAAATCATAATTTTCACAGAACCTATAATCACCTCTATTACTACCATATTTCCGAATGAGCCAAATCATCGTGTGTCCTCGGTTTTGATCGGCAAGAATCGTACATGACTTTGGTATTGGAGTGACGCCATTTTGCGGCCAACTGCGCAGTGCGGCCCCCCGCCTCAGGTCGGGTATTTAAGGTGGCGATGACGTTATTGCGCCCACATTCTAAAATCGTCCTGGTGAAGTGCAGACGTGTCTCCATTGTGTGTAGTGCTGAAGATTTCAAGAAGTGATATTTGTGCCTGTACGGATTCAGGTGTGTAGTATTGTCTCAAAACAGTACTTTTTGGCCCATCCTTAAAAATGGGCTACAAAGCAAATGAAAAATCTATCGTTGACTTTTGTGAAAGTAAAACCGAATCCCTGTCTAATTGGGTTCGTCAAGTTAAAAGCAAATCCCTAAATGCCAAGACAAAGAGAAATCGCGATTTGAGAATAATCGCCATTTTGAGTAACTCTCTATCACGTGCAGAGAGTGAACTCGTTACGAAACAAAGAGAACGCGCCAGGAGGTGGGCTCAAATGCAAGCTGATCTTGGATTGTGCAATAAAGAAGAAGAGGTCGCCAAGCAACACCAGCAGAAAATCGATAATCTATGGAAGAATGATCTCAGCGGCTTAGATAGTTTTTTTAGAGAATTAGACAATGTCAAGCCAGCTATAAAATAGACCATTTTAGGTAAAGTAAAGTGTATTTGATCTGTGATATTATGTAGGATGTTTTTCTAAATTACAGTCCCATTGCGTTTCGCGTGGGCCTGCATCCGTCGGCCGCCATCTTGGTTGCCGCTGTGGCGTGGTCGCTGCCAGCTACAAAATGGGTTTGTAACGGTATCATGCATTTAATTAGTTTTATTTTAAGTGTTTCAATTTAATATCTCGCCTAACGATTAAATTGGAAGTTTGATTTTTATTCATATTGAATAATAAAATTGTACATATGTTTAAGTATGGAAATAAACAATTTTTGAAAAAAAAAAAGGTCGTATCAATGAATTTTCTGCTTATCTTACAATTTCACCACACCAACAATGTATTATTCCATGAGTCATCATCGCCTCTGCGTGGAGAACATGGCAGAGTTGCGTCAGCGATGGCGTGTTCGAGTTGCTGTGAACGAGTGTATGAGTCAGCTGTCTGCGGTGCCGCTGGCTTGCCTGCGATCTGCGTACCACACGCACTGGCGTGCTACCTGTCTGCTATACGACGCGCTCGCACGAATCCGTCCCGGTTGTCAGCCCACTAGGTAACCGTTAGGTTGATGGCGTGAAGGTTTCCTATCCTACATATAGCTAGTGTTATTGTTTGGCCCGTACGCGGGCCTTTGCGTGTAACATTGTGTTTAGTCTCTCAGAGCCCTGCCTACCGTGGCCAGCAGCTGCCACGAGCGACGAGGAAAGGCTTCAAACCTTAACCTCGCCGTGACGATCTAAACCGTCGCCACAGAAATTCTACCTACTTTGGAATATGAATTTTTCTAGAAGTCATGAACATTGGTGAGTCGCTTGTTTTCAAAACATAGTGGTCATTATGTATTTTAATATCCTATGACAATACTTGTTGTTTTGATCTCTAACGTCTTTTGAAAATAACAATGTATATGTTAGGATATTTGTGCCATAATAATCTAATGAACAGGAACGAAATGCCCACAATGGAATTATCCTCGAGACAAAGTGTAAACATGGATGGAAGAATTAAGATTTAGAAGAGGTCGGCAATGTAGGTACCTGAACCGTTATTTCCGGCAGGAAATTGTACTGACCTCTGCTTGCCTCTGCTCCCTGCGTTCGACGCGGTGGCGGTCGAGGCGACTTTCACTTTTAGGTAAATGACTGGTTACTTTATTTACAAATCGGTATTGGCATGCTGTTTTTTTTATTATCATTGTTGTAAAAGGAAACGTACGAGAACGCAATAGCTTCCATCACAGTAGGTGCTGATTAATAAAGATCACCACAAAGATAGGTTACACAAAACATGAAACATTGTCTGGGTAAGATACCTTAATGACTTTAAATATCAAGAAAGAAACCGTGGGCTGATGACTAAACCGGGACAATAATCTATAGCAAAACCTGATTGAAACCTAAGTAAATAAGCTGAATAACTTGAACGGAGGGTGAAAACGTGAAAGGATAGATTGAACGGTGAGTTGTCGCAACTGTACTGACCTCTTTGATCTTCTGTAATAATTATATGTTCTGAGATCTTAGTTGATGTGCTTATAGCGACAAATTGTTTGTAGTATGAACATTTACTGATTGTGTGCAAACTTCACAGCTAACTACTGGACTGGGGGCTGATGTGAGCAAGTATCACGCAATCTATGACTATCATGAAAAGCGAGGTGAAGTCCTTCCTAGTGAAGAAGGCTAACCCGGCTCCAGTTGATATTAGCGAGTGGATCGCCTCACCCCATCCACAGATAAGTCTAATCGACCATACAATAACTCGTAGTCAAAATGAAACTTCCTTAATATTCCACAGAAGAACTCCATTATCTAGGCTACAGGTAGATATAGGTATTATCGTAACATGCTCAAAAGCAATACAATTATGTATAGAAAGAACTATGTACTAGGTAAGTAAGTTGCGCGTGCATTTCCTAATCTAAAGATATTACACGGAAATTGTTCAAATGTATATGAAGCTATACATTCTGCTTGATGAGTAGTTAATCATGTATTATTATTATTTATCTTGCCGGTCTGGCGAGTAGGGCCCTATAACCGTATAAGCTTTTGATTTCAGATATATGTGTTATATACCTACCTACTTTATATCCAGCAACACACTAGCTGCGATTACAACTAGCATTCTTCTAATTTGATAAGCAATGTGTTCATTTGTGGATCACAAATACACAATTAAAGCCAACTCAACAAACCCACAAGTAAATAGTAATTATAAAATCTTAAAAGCATTATCACAAAGTGCAGTGAGTGAAATTATAGGATACCGTACACAGAAATCCAAATTAAGATGAAAGGAAAGATATAAGTGCCTATTTAGTTTGGAAGTATGATTTTTAAGCCTGAGGTATGTACCTACATGATCTGCAATGAGGAACTAATATCCTTCATATTATTATTTAATTTTGCCTAGTGTTAGAGTTATATTGTTCCTTTTGAGGAACTTTGTGTGCTGAAACTTTTGATTGACAGGTCTAATTACTTCGCACATAACTAGACTGTATCACGCATAAACAACTGCGAAGTAACCTAATATTTGCTTTCATCGAATAACGAGCAAAGGTTCACTGCATTTAACTACGCAAGCGAAATTTACTACGTGAGATTATGAAAATACTATCAACGCTATTCAGTTCACAATGTGACGTCAATAAATAAGGATAATGTTATCAGCTGATCAAGAGAAAATAAATTTTACAAATAATACCTGACTACTAAAAGGTATGTCATAAACTTGTTGGTGGTGTACATTTAGACAAGATTCGGCCAATTTCAGTCTGGTTATTGATCGGTGTTCCTGCAAGTAATACGAACCAAGCTAAGATAAATTATTTATGAGATTGACAAGATTTTATAATATTTCTACTTTAAAACTGTTAATTACGCCGTAATGGAAACAAGGAACCAAAATGAGGTCAGACTGCGAGTCGACTTCGAGACATGATAACATCTGCCGAATGGTACGATTTTGTATTATTAATTACAATTTTACAGTATTTATAAACCTATTAGATTTTTTCTGCTTACTTGTATCATAATGCATACAACCACATAAATGTGGATAAAGAGTTTATTATTTTTACATGAGCTTTTTCGCATACCTTCCTATAAAGTAACACTGTTATGCAGTCTTCTGTAATCATTTTTTTTTTTTTCTCTATTTGTTTAGGAGCAGGCTATTTTGGACATGATATAGCAGACTCGATAAAATGACTTGCGGAAGCCTATTGATAATATGACTATGGTTAACTCCTCGATTCGAAAGACAAAATTTTGGAGTACTTGCATCTCTACTACAAATTTGACTTTACACAATTAGCCAAAAGTGGCATAATGTGCATCTATATAATGCTGTATCGTCCCAAAAGAGCAACATTGATCTTATCCTATTTATAAGGGCTGCTATGGAGCTGTAAATAGATTTGATGAGAATTTCTCAATGAAAGGATCTTCTACCAGTGTGCCTTCAAGATATACCTACTTATTGAATATTTACATCAAGTAACAAATTACTACATAAGCTGCCTTCAATACATTCTTATAGACAGGAAATCGAGCACCACAACATTATATCTTTTGCAATTTTCAGCGTTAAACAAAGAAACTCAATGAGATTATCAACTGCTTCATTATGAGAAAAATAATTTTAAGCAACTATTATGAGCAACTATTACATATTAACAATTTAATGGATAATTATCTGTCCACACTTCTAAAGGTACCGACAATATTCTTAAGATCGTTCGCGACTACCCGCTTAACTTGCGGTAAAACATTTTCATCTTACCACTATATTTTATAATCTGTTACGTTAAATTTTTTTATGATTGCGCACGTGCTCTGTTTTTTGTTGCTATTGTCAATTTGTCAGGTAAACCTCCACGAGTAACAAGAGGCGCAGCCGTGACGCTGACAATTCGACATCATGTTCTATTTAACTACACTACGTGTGATGTACTGCTTCTCCAACCATCGTCGGTTCCGGAGAAGTGGCTCAACAAATTCGGCACGTGTCAACTTCGCGTGTCCTGCCTTACGATTGCAAGTACGTTAGTTGAGTCACTCTTAACTTAGACCGACGTGACTTCTGGCATCGCGGTCTCGCTCGTATTAAACGGGTATGTGTCAACTGTCAACTGCGATAGTTCTCTTCCGGCTTGCTACCTGCAGCTTCTCTGCCAGTCATCGATTCTCAGACCCAGTCAGATTCAGTAAGACGCGTCGTGCGGCCTTTGCAGGTACTCTTAGATTTCCATTTTTTAAATTAATTACTGACTGTGGCCTATTGTCACCAGTCCTCGTGTTAACTCTACTCCCTTAATTGACAGCGCTCCCCTCTTCACGCATCGTCAATACTCGCCAACAACGTGAGCACTTCGCGTTACCTCGATGCTCGTTGACTGCGTGACCTCTTCGCGTATCGTCAATGCTCGGTGACTACGTGACCTCTTCGCGTATCGCCAATGCTCGGTGACTACGTGACCTCTTCGCGAATCGTCAACACATGCAGGCTGTGCCCTTTCCTAGGTAGTCAAGCCTCTCTAACGACGTGTCTTCGTGTCGTCAATGATCCTTGACTACGTGTCTTCGTGTCGCCAATGTTCGTTGACTACGCGTGTCTTCGTGTCGTCAATGCTCGTTGACTACGTGTCTGCGTGTCGTCAATGCTCGTTGACTACGAGTCTGCGTGTCGTCGATGCTCGTTGACTACGAGTCTGCGTGTCGTCGATGATCGTTGACTTCGTGTCCTCGTGTCGTCAATGTTCGCTGACGGCGTGACCTGTGCGTATCGTCAATGCTCGCTGACGGCGTGATCTCCGCGTATCGTCAATGTTCGTTGACTACGTGATCTCCGCGTATCGTCAATGCTCGCAGACGACGTGACCTCGTATCGTCAATGTTCGCTAACGACGTGACCTGCGCGTTTCGTCAATGCTCGCTGGCGACGGTATCTCCGTGAATCGTCAATGCTCGTTGACTACGTGATCTCCGCGAATCGTCAATGATCGCAAACAACGTGTCCTCCTCGTGTTGCTAATGCGTTCGACAACGCGACCCTCATGAATCGTCAATGAACGTTGACCACGTCACCTCTCCCAGTCACCAATTTACCAAGAGGCGTCCGCAACTCGCTAATGCTCACTGACAGCGTAATCTCCTTGTGTCGTCAATGCTCATTAACCACGTGACCTCGCGTATCGTCAATGTTCGCTGACGACGCATCTGCGCGTCTTCAACGCTCGTTGACAGCGTGACTTCGTGTGTCGTTAATGCTCAATGACGACACGTCAGTAACCGCCGCATTTCTTCAATATCAGACGAATATGTTACTTGTTCTCGATGGATGGCTAAACACCTATCTACTTCGCTTAGATCAGCCGCCATCGTTATTTTCCTTCCTGAGTGCCATGCGGCACCCCTTTTTATAACATAAGTAGTGCCCATCCATGCCATAAGTGCAGTTCCTCACTGAATCCGTTTCACTATCTTTATTCCTGCTACCCGTGTCATCTCCTGAAGGCCATAGGCTATATGGCTAGTCTAGTTAACACCCCTAGATGCTAGCTGCTCCTTCAGAAAGCTGATCTTCGGTCAACTAGCTGAACACGCCTAGACCCTAGCAGCGCAGCTTCTGATACCTGCCTGGATCAACTGCAATCGGTTCTCTGCATCCAACGTACCACGCGGGTTCCACTGACTGCTCAAACCTTCGGTCATCGCAAATGTGTCTGGTATGTCAGCTTCATTAGTTTAGTTAACTTTGCATCTGCTGTTTGTCTACTGAACTATTTCCTGTCTACACGACCACTTTAATTTTGTCGTAGGTTCTTGGACCAGCGACAACGTGCAACCTCTAACCTGTTCAACCCGAGTCGCTGATCGCGCGCCTTCTTCGGGCAGCCACATGTGCTTGTACAGGCAGAGCTTGTATCTTCGGCCAGCCGTCTGGTCATCGTGCTACTGTCCCATCGCGTAGCTCGCCACCTACTCTCCTCCGGGCAGTCACTGGTGCTCGTATCAGCAGCGCCGCCGCTGTCCCTATGGCCAGCACCGCATCCTATCAGCCAGCCGCCTGGTCGTCGTTAGTGCTCGTGTCACCTCGCACGGCCCACAGACTACGCGCCTTCTCCGGGCAGCTAGCCGCAGCTGAACGTGCCACAGCGGTATTGGCTCGCATACTGCGCGTCTTCTGCGTCTCTGCAGGGCTCGCTGTCAGCGCGCCTTCTCTGGTGCGGTACGGTGACCATGACAGCAACGTCATCCCGGCAGCGGAGCCAATTCATCGGCACGCCGCCTGGTCGTCGTGGGCGTGTCTCCTCGCACGACCCGCATACTACGCGCCTTCTCCGGGCAGCCACTTGTGCTCGTATCAGCAGCATCATCCCATCGGCCAGCCGTCTAGTCATCTTGGATGCTCGTGTCACCTCGCATGGCACGCTGATAGCCGGTCTGCCAGCCACAGGTGAACTATTCAGCAGTGCCATCTCTGCGGTCATCTGAAGGTCATTGGCCAGCCGTTTGTTCATCGCGACATCCCGACTCGCATATTGCGCGCCAGTCTTCGGGGTTCGTGTCGGCGCCGCCGGGTACCCTGACACGGGCCTTCTCCGGTTAGCCAGCCTCACATTACCGTGCCGGCCAGCAGCGCGGTGTTTGCTTCTGTGTGGCTCGCTTACTGCGCGCCTACTGCAAGCCTCCGGTGTTCGCGTCTCCCTCGCTGAGTTCGCTGTCTGCGCGCTTTCTCCAGTCAGCCGGCCTCAGGTGAACGTGTCGGCAGCGCGGTGTTTGCTGCAGCAGTACCGTACCAGCCGCCTGGTCGTCGCGTCACTTCTACGCGGCTCGCATACTGCGCGCCTTCTCCGGTCAGCCAGCCTCAGGTGAACGTGTCAGCAGCGCCTGTTCGCTGTAGCGGTACCAGCCGCCTGATCGTCGCGTCACTCTTACGTGGTTCGCATACTGCGCGCCTTCTTCGGTCAGCCAGCCTTACGTGAACGTGTCTGCAGCGCGGTGTTCGCTGAAGCGGTACCAGCCGCCTGGTTGTCGCGTCACTTCTGCGCGGCTCGCATACTGCGCGCCTAGTGCCAGCCTCCGCTTTTCGCGTGTCCCCCGCCGGGCCCGCCGACTGCGCGCCTTCTCCGGTTAGCCAGCTCCAGGTGGACGAGTCAGCAGCGCGGTGTTTGCTGAAGCGGTGCCAGCCGCCTGGTTGTCGCGTCACTACTGCGCGGCTCGCATACTGCGCGCCTACTGCCAGCCTCCGGGGTACGCGTCTCCCCCGCCGGGCTCGCTGACTGCGCACCTTCTCCAGTCAGCCAGCCTCAGGTGAACGTGTCAGCAGCGCGTTGTTTGCTGAAGTGGTACCAGCCGCCTGGTCGTCGCGTCACTCTTACGTGGCTCGCATACTGCGCGCCTTCTCCGGTCAGCCCGCCTTAGGTGAACGTGTCAGCAGAGCGGTTTTTGCTGAAGCGGTACCAGCCGCCTGGTTGTCGCGTCACTACTTCGCGGCTCGCATACTGCGCGCCTACTGCCAGCCTCCGGGGTACGCGTCTCCCCCGCCGGGCTCGCTGACTGCGCGCCTTCTCCAGTCAGCCAGCCTCAGGTGAACGTGTCAGCAGTGCGGTTTTTGCTGAAGCGGTACCAGCCGCCTGGTCGTCGCGTCACTCAAGCGCAGCTCGCATACTGCGCGCCTTCTCCGATCAGCTTGCGGCGCTCGTGTCGCCCCTGCTGACCTGACTGACTACACAACTACTCCGGCAAGCCTGTGGCGCTCGTGTCGCCCCTGCTACGCTGACTTCACGACTACTCCAGCCAGCCTGCGGCGCTCGTGTCGCCCCTGTTGACCTGACTGACTACACAACTACTTTGGCCAGCCTCTGGCGCTCGTGTCGCCTCTGCTGCGCTGACTACGCGACTACTCCGGCCAGCCTGTGGCGCTCGTGTCGCCCCTGCTGCGCTGACTACGCGACTGCTCCGGCCAGCCTGTGGCGCTCGTGTCGCCCCTGCTGCGCTGACTACGCGACTAATCCGGCCAGCCTGTGGCGCTCGTGTCGCCCCTGCTGCGCTGACTACGCGACTGCTCCGGCCAGCCTGTGGCGCTCGTGTCGCCCCTGCTGCGCTGACTACGCGACTACTCCGGCCAGCCTGTGGCGCTCGTGTCGCCCCTGTTGCGCTGTCTACGCGACTACTCCGGCCAGCCTGTGGTGCTCGTGTCGCCCCTGCTGCGCTGACTACACTACACTCCGACCAGCATGTGGCGCTCGTGCCGCCGCTGACGCGACTACTCCGGCCAGCCTGTGGCGCTCGTGTCGCCGCTGCTGCGCTGACTACGCGACCACTCCGGCCAGCCTGTGGCGCTCGTGGCGCCCCTGCCACACTAGTTGACTGCGCGGCCTCTCCGCGTACCTGATTTAGCTGCCTCGACGGTGCGGCCTGTCCGCCTGTCTCATGCACCCGGGTCGACGGCGCGGCCAGTCCGCCGGTCTCGTTCGGCCGGCTCGACGGCGCAGCCTGTCCGCCGGTCTCATTCGACGGGGCGACGGCGCGGCCTGTCCGCCTGTCTCATTCGACGGGGCGACGGCGCGGCCTGTCCGCCTGTCTCATTCGCCCGGCTCGACGGTGCGGTCCATCCGCCCGGGTCGACGGCGCGGCCTGTCCGCCTGTCTCATTCTCCCAGCTCGACGGTGCGGTCTACCCGCCCGGGTCGACGGCGCGGCCTGTCCGCCTGTCTCATTCGCCCGGCTCGACGGTGCGGTCTACCCGCCCGGGTCGACGGCGCGGCCTGTCCGCCTGTCTCATTCGCCCGGCTCGACGGTGCGGTCTACCCGCCCGGCTCGACGGCGCGGCCTGTCCGCCTGTCTCATTCGCCCGGCTCGACGGTGCGGTCTACCCGCCCGGCTCGACGGCGCGGCCTGTCCGCCTGTCTCATTCGCCCGGCTCGACGGTGCGGTCTACCCGCCCGGGTCGACGGCGCGGCCTGTCCGCCTGTCTCATTCGCCCGGCTCGACGGCGCGGTCTACCCGCCAGGGTCGACGGCGTGGCCTGTCCGCCTGTCACATTCGCCCGGGTCGGGTCGACGGCGCGGCCTGTCCGCCTGTCTCATTCGCCCAGGTCGTCAGTGCAGCCTCTCCGCTACTGCCGTGTCTACGCAAGACTGCAATGTCAATGTCACCCGGCCCGCTGACTTCTCAACTGACCCTCTGTCCAGCAACAGTTGGTACGGTATGTTTATTTCGCATACTAGACAAATAGCATGTCTTTTGCAGAAGAATCCCTGGGAGCGAATTGTTTTATTATGTTGGAATTTCGTATTGGGAAAGTTTCAGCAATATCAGCTAGATATTTCAGACGCAATGAAAGTGTAGATAAAATCAATTAGTAAATCTGAAGCTATACACATGACAATCAATTATCTGAACTGGAAATTGAAAACAAATCTCCAACCAATCATATGGACACAAGCAAACCTATCCTATATCAACCTACATACTTCTTAATAAGTATTTAATCGGTAAGTCCGTAATAAATGCTTCTTTTCAGCAAGATCTACCTTCACACAAAACTGCACTAGATTTTATGATCAAGAAAGTAAAATTATCTATGTGGATTTTGGAAATTCCACCTGATTAGACGAAGATACTACCTAAGTAAATGGACAAAACCAATAAAGTATTTGAAATCATCGATATTGCAAATCAAGTAATGTGCGAGTATTAAAATAAGCTGGTCTTAAATAATTCATCAACAAATGTATGAATAACATTTGAATACAAAGCTGCCAAATAAAAATAAGTAAGTAGGTACGTACAATGCCGAATAAAAATATCAGCATAATAAACCGTAGGATGAACGAAATAAATAGCGACACACAGACATAATGCTCAAATTATTGGAGTAGTAACGAAGGAAATAATAAATTGATTGCAGGTGCCAATTGCCTGGAAAACTAAATTGTGGAGAATGTATGTAGCTTGAATTGTGGATCATCAGTATGCTTAACAGATTTGTGCGAATGATGCTTAAGTACCTACTTGCACGAAAATAATATGTATTTAGTCATACCTACAAATCAAGCACGTATTAATTGGGAAACCCATGCTTGTTACACTTACAACTTACTAGTAAAACTGACTGTATGTAGGCCTAATGCGTATTGTCGACAGATCACTTCAACCGCCACATCTTGTAAAGGTAACGGAATTTTTAACTCTGGTATTATTTTACATTTGCTCGTTTAATGCTAACAATTATGTAGCTTGGGGTGAATTTATTGGTATTAGGTGTGCATTACGTTGTTGACAGTTGTAGAGCCTAGTGTTGCGTGGACTAACTGCTTATTTAAAGAGTAGAATCACAAGCACCCAGGTTTCAGATGCATGTAGGTAGGTTGTTAGTGTAAGATTATGTGAGCTAACATCCGAAGTACTTACAAGTAAGTTACTCTTTTTCATGTTATGAGTATGACTAGGATAGGATCCTAATTAATATTGTTAACAGATTTTCGCGTGCAGAGGCAACTAAATAATGGTTTTTAAGACATGTACAAAAGTTCTAGTGCAAAATACGTAAAATATAATATCAAAATAAGATTGAGGACGAATTGTGTTGCTAATAATGAGTTGTTAACAGACTGAGTTGAGTTTTTAAGTGTGAGTAGCAAGCCATGAAACTGAACGTTATGTAAGTAGCAATTAATTAAAATCATTGAACTACGATAAGTCCCTAATCCGTATTGTTAACAGATGCTGACTTTTCGTAGGAATGCTCGAAATAGATTGCATGGCATCATGTGCGTGCGCATACTTATTTTACTTAGTAGGTATTATAAAATAATGCAATATTCCGATGATGTGACCAGATTGTATCTATTTAACAAGATTGGCTATACCTAAAATTACTTTAACCTTCATTGTTTGTGCATAACAATGTTATTTAATATGCAATAATAATCAAGCGCTAGTTACAGAAAAAAAGAGGTAATGATTACTTTTTACATTGGTGGTAATAGCTTAGCTCCGTAACGTGTATTGGTTAACAGATGACGACTATTGTGGAATCCGAGAGCATACCGAATAGCTTGCATCCTGTGGAAAGTCTGGCTAGGCTGGAGCGACTATGCCCGTGTATGTAAAACCCAACTCATCAATGTTACTGATCATAAAGATATGACCTATTTCTAAATTGTAACTATATTGTGGGTGCATAACAAAGAGTTGTTAACAGATAACGGAGCGCGAGATGCAAGCTAGAGCCACAGGTAACCATTATGCTTACATAGCCAGGATAGGCTCGTAACTCATTATTGTTGACAGGTGAAGACATGCGTGCCTGGCTCGACTTTCGTCGTCATGTGTTGAAAGATTCTTCGACCATCATGTATGTAAAACTTTAAGATGATCGATTAGAATGGGACGTATATAACAAGATTTTAGATTACCTACCTATGTTGGTGCATGACTAAATGTCGTTCAATTATCAAGCGTGTGTTGTATTGTGTGCCATAAAAACAAACGATTTGGTAGGTATGTACTTTTATACTATCGCTTATCTGGCTGGTTTCGTAATTCATATTGTTAACAGATACTTACGTCCCCGAAACGACAGCTGGTTGCATCGTGGTTTTAAGGGCTCTGATGATGTAGGTAACATCATACCTTTTTCACTGACGAGACGAATAAGATAATGCATTACCTACCAAGTGTTAAATGCTGTTTTTAGATATAAGTTTTTATTGCAGTTATATTATTTAGCATAAAAAGCGTAGGTCCATAATAAGTATTGTTGACAGATCATGTCGTTGGTTGTATGTCAGACACACCGGTAAGGCCTTTTAGCAACTTTATTAAAAAAATGGATTAGCAGTAGCCGAATACGGACTCTGATGATATACACGAGGCGATACAGAGAGGTAACAATAATTATTTAACTATCATATTCTATAAAATCGGTATGTCCATAACAAGTATTGTTAACAGATTTCGATGACATTAGCTGCTTTCCATTCACACCTTGCCTTCGCAAGTTGAAAGTATTATACACCCAGGAACATTGTGAGTGCCGCTTTAGTATTTACTCTGATGATCGATTACTCGCGGCGAGACAGGGAGGTAACAATAATTATTTAAGTATCCTATACTATGAAATGCGGTATGTCCATAACAAGTATTGTTAACAGATTTCGATAGCATTAGCTGCTTTCCGTTCAATTCACACCTTGTGCCTTTGCAAGATAAAGTATTAAACACCCAGGAACATTGTAAATGCCGCTTGAGTAACAACACAGATACCTACGCAAACGGGCCCTGATGACATACATGCGGCGATACAGGGAGGTAACAATAATTATATAAATATGCTATTCTATGAAATACGGTGTGTCCATAACAAGTATTGTTAACAGATTTCGATAGCATTAGCTGCTTTCCGTTCAATTCACACCTTTTGCCTTTGCAAGATAAAGTATTAAACAACCAGGAACATTGTAAATGCCGCTTGAGTAACAACACAGATATGAATACGGGCCCTGATGACATATACGCGGCGATACAGGGAGGTAACAAAAATTATAAAAATATGCTATTCTATGAAATACGGTGTGTCCATAACAAGTATTGTTAACAGATTTCGATAGCATTAGCTGCTTTCCGTTCAATTCACACCTTTTGCCTTTGCAAGATAAAGTATTAAACAACCAGGAACATTGTAAATGCCGCTTGAGTAACAACACAGATATGAATACGGGCCCTGATGACATATACGCGGCGATACAGGGAGGTAACAATAATTATATAAATATGCTATTCTATGAAATACGGTGTGTCCATAACAAGTATTGTTAACAGGTTTCGTTGGCATTAGCTGCTTTCTTTCTATTCACACCTTGCGCCTTTGCAAGTTAAAATATTATACACTCGGAAACATTGTGAATGCCGCTTAAGTATTTACAACACAGAGGTACGAATACGGACTCTGATGATATACCTATATGTGGCGATACAGGGAGGTAACAATAATTATTTTTTACTCTATGAAATCCGGCATGTCCATAACAAGTATTGTTAACAGATTTCGATGGCATTAGCTGCTTTCTACTCAATTTACACCTTGTGCCTATGCAAGATAAAGTATTATGCACTCGGAGTATTGTGAATGCCGCTTAAGTATTTACAACACAGAGAAACGGACTCTGATGATAAACTTGCGGCGATACAGGGAGGTAACCGTAATTATTTTTTACTCTATGAAATACGGCATGTCCATAACAAGTATTGTTAACAGATTTCGATGGCATTAGCTGCTTTCTACTCAATTTACACCTTGTGCCTATGCAAGAAAAAGTATTATGCACTCAGAGCATTATGAATGCCGCTTAAGTGTTTACAACATAGAGAAACGGACTCTGATTTTATACACGCGGCGATACAGGGAGGTAACAATAATTATTTAAGTATGCTATTCAATGAAATACGGTATGTCCATAACAAGTATTGTTAACAGATTTCGATGGCATTAGCTGCTTTCCATTCACACTTTGTGCCTTTGCAAGTTAAAGTATTGTACACCCAGGAGCATCATTTTGAATGCCGCTTAAGTATTTACAACATAGAGAAAACAAGACCACTCATTGGATGAGGTTTGGTAGGCGCATAATGTTGGTAAAATAACACGCATGAAAGAAGGTTGATTCGAGGTAGGTAGGTATATTACAAAGAGTGGAGTTAATTGGCTTTTAGAGTTAATTGCTTTAAGTATCTACTTACCTAATATCTTTGGCAATATTTAACGTTTTCAAAATTATTATTTTTAAATAACTATGTAGATGTAATTAGGTTAGGTGCATAATGAATGCTTGTCAACAGATACCAAACGAGTGCACTAGTTATGGCCTTAAGAGGATGGTGCATGAACTATTATGCATAGTGTCGTGAAAATATGCTTGCGTATGAACGTGACACATAGTACTTAATGAATTCTGAGGAAATGGCACTGTGTGTGTGTATTTTATGTGTGCTGAATTGGTAGTGCCACATGTGTTAGGTTGTTTGCTACCTACAATTAATAGAAGTATCGGGATATTTAGCTACATCTGTAGATGAACTTAGGTAGGTGCAAAAGTAACGTTGTTTCAGATACCTACTCATCGAAAAGGGTAAAATAAAATACTTTACATTAGTAAAGTACCATATTAATGGTACAGCTTAGCTTCAATATGTCCGTAACAAATGTTGTTAACAGATTTCGACAAGATCTGCGCCCAGAGTAACTTGGCCTCGAGCATTACCTATGAAGCCCAAGCAAAGTCATTTGAGCAGACTTTATTTATGTATGCCTTAATAAATGCACAGTAACACAATTCTGGGCTAAATGATATTACCAACACAAATTAAGGGGCAAAAAATACTGCAGAGAGACTATCTAACGGAATTTTTGGTATGTGTGTGTTATGACTTATGTTACACCTATTTTAATTTACGATTTAAATAAACTCGTTTAATGGTAACGCTTTCATAAACGAATTGTTTCTCAAAATGCGAAGCATGCGTAGCTTGGATGGGTGCATAATAAAATATTTTAACAGATCTCGACCAACGACTCGCTCGAGACGACATCTCAAGTAGCTTGATGGTAGGTATGACGTGTGCCTCGTTCACCACTCACCTATGAAGCTTGTAATGTACAATTTATTGTTATCAATATCATTGGTCCTCTCAATTAAAACTATTGAGGGACAAGTGGGTAGGAGCACTTTGTGTTGTTAATAGATGTTCACAGAGCTTGGCATGGTAGAAATAACACTGATACGTGGAATGAAAAGTTGATCAAATGCTTTGATGATTTCACAAGAGTGCGGACCTATTTGCTAGCTGGTTTCATTGGTGGATGATAAAACAGAGCTGTGTAGATAAATGGCATTGAATGTGAAAAAAACACTGCAAGCAATAGAAAAGGTAAAATAACACCTATTAATTTGTTTTGTAAGTAAACGTTTGAGAATGGCGAGAAATTGCATAGATTCGTTCCTGCTTAATAAGTATTGTTAACAGGTTCTTGAAGTTTAAGTACCTACAGTGCAAGATCGATCATCGCTCTTTAGGTAATACCTAGTTTTTTAATGCTACTTTTAAGTACAATAACTAGGATAGTGCGATAACAAGTATTGTTGACAGATATGAAATTGCGTGGCGATATGGCTGCGTATTGACCAAATACCAACAGAAACCTCAGAAAAGTATGTACATAGGTAATTAACATAAGTACAGCGTTGTTATCATTAAAATCAAGTAAAAGGTTCAATG
Source organism: Polymixis flavicincta (assembly GCA_949987655.1). NCBI lineage: Eukaryota > Metazoa > Arthropoda > Insecta > Lepidoptera > Noctuidae > Polymixis > Polymixis flavicincta. The sequence goes on along the minus strand of OX465191.1, from coordinate 11,552,557 downwards.
GCGTCACATGCCACAAACTGCACTAATTCCTGGATGGATAACGACCGGTAGGTGTGCATAATAACATGTTGTTAACAGGATACATATTGCATCTGATATCTGGAGCAACTGGTATCTACTACTTACTACACACAATGGTAACCCAAAGAAACAAAATTATTCTTATTCACCGCTACAAGTTTTAATGGAACGACGTGGCTTGGAACTTCTAAGAACGTCTTCGGTGCAAGGTTTGCTGAACCAGCAACAGTATGTAATCTGATTTAAAGATATATTTTCAATGGAAATAATTTGTAACCTACCTGTATAAATGGAAACGGACTCAGCAGACAGATGAAGTAAGTGCATACTCAAGTGTTGTTGACCGCCAATAATCGTGAACAGGAGACCAACACCACGAATGGTGAATGACTACATGCATATCTACCCATAAAAGAAAATAATGCACTTGCTATAAACATTTCTGGCATTTACAAGTGTGGCGAAAACCTACTGGTAAGAAATCTCTTGTACCTAACTATACCTGAGAGGCACCCCAGAAAACGGAATGGTCGCCGCATTGCTCCGACAAGATTTTTGGAACAGCAGTATGTAACGTTAGGTACTTACATTTTTAAATATGTATTATTTGATAAGCCAGACTTGATGGATTGAGGAAGCCATGGTAGGTAGGTGCTTAATGATGTGTTGTTGACAGATTATTATCGAGCGACACGTGAGAGAAAACCAAAATCTGGTAACTACGGAAATATTCGCACGATATTAGCTTAGATAGGAACATAATGAATATCTTCTACAGAAAACCAGGATTACTCAATGACAATTCAACGGAATTGCTGGTTCATGGAGGCATCGGCGGCCATATTTTTGAGAACAAAGTATGTAAAATATAAATATTTCAACTAAATCTACCTATTACACGATATCTGAAGGAGCAATATGTGGCATCGCGTGCAAACGGTAACGTTCAGTGATATATTTTGCATTATGCATCATGTTGCGCAATATGTAGGGTAAATATTTTAGTAAAAATGTATGCAGCTTGTAATTATATTTCATTCAAATGCACATTTGGTATTACACGTTTGCTTCTATAAAATTGTGATGATTAAATATTGTGTTTTTGCGTTGTGTTAAATAATGACACCTGTGGTCGTATAGGTAATTTCTGGTAATAGTAACTAAACACCAATCAATCAAGTTTGTTTGCTCAGCATCGGCTTCACTGAAGTGGGTGCATAATAAAATATTGTTGACAGGTTCATCTGGAATTTGTTCTGAGTTTCTACTCTTCCATAAGGTAACTTTAAATAATTCCTTTCAATAGGCTAAGAAATGCCCGTAACAAGGTATTGTTGACAGATTCGTGTTGCGAATAATACAACCGGGCGGTATTGAAGCATCTAGGTGGAAGAGAGGACCGTACCTACGCAAAGCATAGTTAATAATGAAATAAAAGTAAATAAACACTAGGTGTATACATCTACGATTTATAAAGAAAAAGTTTCGGTAGCTTCGTTTCGTAATAACTTTTGTCAACAGACACCCAGAATTACGGCTTGTCGACTAACAACGTGTGAGGAAAGAACTGAAGTAATATGAAAATGTAAGATAACCACTTCAATGAGCGTGAGTGAAGGCAGTTTTTACACTTATGTGAATATCACGTAAAAGATGTGATGCACCCGAATAAGGATTGCTGCGTATTTTAAAAACACAATATGGTATGGCATGCACGATGTCTTATATAATGTCTTAACACCAGCCTACATACTTAAATAAATCGTGAAGTTTCAAGGAGCGTCACTGGTTGGTGCAGTGCTAATAATTTTAGTCGACAGGTTCATCAGGTGTTCTGATAACTCCACCTCATATATCAAATGGTAAACTTTAATCATTACTATAAATAACTAGGTTATGTGCGTAATAAATATTGTTAACAGATGCCCACGAGTTGCGTGCGAGACAACCTGACACAAATATCAGACAGCTCGGTACGTGCTTAATAATTTTTTGACAGGAACAGTTAAATCCGCGACACTTGGAAAAATAATTAACTCAAAATATGGTAAATGGATGAATGCACCGCTTCATAGATAGCAGATATTGTGACGGAGTACCTACCTATTGTAAAATATAAGCGAGACCCGGACGCCCAACGGTTGAAGAACAGTAATATTGATTTTAGAGGTAATAAAATAAAATAATCCACAAAATTACTAGCATAGGATTGTAATCAATATTGTTGACAGATATTGAAGGGCACTGATTGTGTAGAAACAACAATCGGGAGTGATAGCGTATAAACCGAGAATGTGGACTTAAAAGCTGGGCACAAATTGCTGGTACAATCCTTCTCTGGCGTTAATTACAAGCAAAAACTATAAATATGGTAACAACATACGATAGTTATGAAATACCTAGGATAGAATCGTAATAAGTTTGTTGACAGCCGGAAACTTGGAGAGGTCGCATGGACATCACAAATGCAAACCACTGCTGCAACAGTCCAAGACTTACAAGAAAGGAAACTGTGAAGATACTAAATTGGGTAGGATCATAATAAAGTATTGTTAACAGATTTAGCTCAGTGATGGACGGCTGCAACACAACACCGGGAATGAAGACAGACCGTAATAATGTATTGTTAACAGATTCAACTACAATCGTTTCGGAGGCTACATGTTTAGAAGTGTAGGGGCGCTCGGCACCAGGCAACTTTCACAGCAGTTGAGTAGCTGCGTCTGAAGAAATATTGGTATGTACATAATGGAGCGTTGTTGACAGATTTTTGATATCGAGACAAACGAGAATATTGATGTGCTTACAAAAGATGCAAAACAAAGTAGAAAATCAAAATAAAAAGATTGTGGATAAGAATTACGATGAAGTCAAAACTAACAATGGAGACATAAAATAAAGTTGAAAACGAAAATAAGTAGATAATGATCAAGAACTCAGTAACAAGATTGAAGATAAACATTGAAAAACTTAAAGGAATCCGAACTAGAAATGAATAATGACACGAAAAAGAGAATATGTTAAAAGACAAACAAAAAGTAACGACTAGGCTCAGAAAATACAGACAAAACAAGAAGACGACACTGACTAGGCCCAGAAGATCAGCATGAAGACGACACGGACGAGGAGCAGAAGAGCAGCATGAAGACGACACAGATCAGCAGCAGAAGATCAACGAGAAGACGACACAGACGAGCAGCAGAAAAACAACGAGAAGACGACACAGACGAGCAGCAAAAGATCAACGAGAAGACGATACAGACGAGCAGCAGAAGATCAACGAGAAGACGACACAGACGAGCAGCAGAAGACCAATGAGAAGAAGATACAGACGAGCAGCAGAAGATCAACGAGAAGACGACACAGACGAGCAGCAGAAGATCAACGAGAACACGACACAGACGAACAGCAGAAGATCAATGAAAAGACTACACAGAAGAGCAGCAAAATATCATCACGAAGATAACGCGGACGAGGAGCAGAAGATCAGCAAGAAGACGACGCGGACGAGGAGCAGAAGACCAACAAGAAGACGAGACGGACGAGGAGCAGAAGATCAACAAGAAGACGACACGGACGAGGAGCAGAAGATCAATAAGAACACAAAATGGACGAGGAGCAGAAGATCAACAAGAAGACGACACGGACGAGGTGCAGAAGATCAACAAGAAAGCGAAACGGACGAGGAGTAGAAGATCAACAAGAAGACGACACGGACGAGGAGCAGAAGATCAACAAGAAGGCGACACGGACGAGGTGCAGAAGATCAACAAGAAAACGACACGGACGAGGAGCAGAAGATCAACAAGAACACGACACGGACGAGGAGCAGAAGATCAACAAGAACACGACACGGACGAGGAGCAGAAGATCAACAAGAACACGACACGGACGAGGAGCAGAAGATCAACAAGAACACGACACGGACGAGGAGCAGAAAATCAACAAGAAGACGGCACGGACGAGGTGCAGAAGATCAACAAGAAGACGACACGGACGAGGTGCAGAAGATCAACAAGAAGGCGACACGGACTAGCCGGAGAACTTTAGAACAAAAGTGGAACAGGTAATTACACCCACTACCTATTTATTCCATGTCCACATAAATGACAACCATATGCAATAAAGAACTGAGATAAATAAAAATAAAAACATAAAACTATTAAATCCATTATTTTCTTACAGAACACCCAAAACAACACGGACAAGGAACAGAAGGTAATACGGCGAGGACGGAGAAACCATGGTAATTGTATAAATGTCCATTACATTTATCACTTCAAGGGCGCATTATTCAATCAAGATGACTTCATCAAGCAAAAAAGTAAATAGAATCAGGGCAAAGAAAACGAAATCGTGTATACATAAAATATGTAAAGACCTTACATGATTCAAACCTAAGTGAATAGAGTAAGTCAAAACAATCCTGAAAAGGATGAGAAATAACGTCTTATTTATTGGGAAGAGCATAATAAAAGCCTAACATCTGTGATAATGGATTCAACACGGACGAGATAAGAATGAATTTCTGTGATCGGCAGGAGTCACGATCACGACCTATCGATAGTTATAAAAAATGCAACAAAGACACTCATGAGGTAATCAATATTAAACGCCTTGGGATCTTGCACGACGGCAGGAATTTGAGGTGACGATTTGGACAATCCGGATGTGACAACATAAATGGTAGCAGGTAACAATCACTTAACATTTGCCAAGGCAAAACCTTACTAAAAAAACTAGCGATAACAATACGACATGGACGAGCAGCAGAAGATCAGCAAGAAGACGACACGGACGAGCAGCAGGAGACCAGCATGAAGACGACACGGACGAGGAGCAGAAGACCAGCATGAAGACGACACGGACGAGGAGCACAAGATCAACAAGAAGACTACACGGACGAGGAGCAGAAGACCAGCATGAAGACTACACGGACGAGGAGCAGAAGACCAGCATGAAGACTACACGGACGAGGAGCAGAAGACCAGCATGAAGACGACGCGGACGAAGAGCAGAAGACCAGCATGAAGACGACACGGACGAGGAGCACAAGATCAACAAGAAGACTACACGGACGAGGAGCAGAAGACCAGCATGAAGACTACACGGACGAGGAGCAGAAGACCAACATGAAGACTACACGGACGAGGAGCAGAAGACCAGCATGAAGACTACACGGACGAGGAGCAGAAGACCAGCATGAAGACGACGCGGACGAAGAGCAGAAGACCAGCATGAAGACGACACGGACGAGGAGCAGAAGACCAGCATGAAGACGACACGGACGAGGAGCAGAAGACCAGCATGAAGACGACACGGACGAGCAGCAGAAGACCAGCATGAAGACGACACGGACGAGCAGCAGAAGACCAGCATAAAGACGACACGGACGAGGAGCAGAAGACCAGCATGAAGACGACACGGACGAGGAGCAGAAGATCAGTAAGAAGACGACACGGACGAGGAGTAGAAGATCTGTAAGAAGACGACACGGACGAGGAGCGGAAGATCAGCAAGAAGACGAACTGGAGAAATTTAAGAAAAAATCTGGAACACGTAAACACCCATTTGACAATTATAATATGCATTAAAGTACTGAGATGAATATAAACATTTAGCATAATATTATTAAATCGCTTATTTTCTTGCAGGAAACTCAAAGCAACACTGACAAGGAGCAGAAGGTAACACGGCGAGGATGGGGAAACCATGGTAATTATATAAATGCCCATTTCATTTATCAGATCAAGGGTACATTAATCAATCAATATGACTTCATCAAGCAAGAAAGTAAATAGAATCAACATGGGACAAACCTAAGCGACAGTGAGAGCGAAGTCAAGACACTGAAAAGGTTGAGAAATAACGTCTAACTTGATTGGGAAAAGCTTGATAAAAGCATACCAACTCTACATAGAATAAAACAAAGTCGGTTCCCGCGTTTGTACAGTCGCCAGCAGGTCAACCTATCCCAAACTGTCAAATTTTCCCATTTGAACATAAACCTTATTCCTTTAAATAAAGTTGAAAAACTATCAAAGAAATTTGACAGATTGGGGTAGCTTGATGTGCTGGCCTCTGTACCCTTAGATCGTTTAAACTTTGTTTTTTTTTGCGGATTTCATCAATAAACAGTGATTCATGAGTTAGGTTTATTTATATGTACAACACATGTATATTATAGTTAAGATTTGTAAACGCTGGCTAAACCTTACGAGATAGATCAAAATAATGTACTACGGAATTATATATCTTAAAAAGATCTACAAAGAAGTCAAGAATATAAATGTCTAAGTATATCTCCTAAGGGTAACCCACACTAACCATTTTTATCTTTCACAATATTACAAAAAAAAAAACCTATTTACGAAGCATTATATACAATACGGTATTATTCCTTATCCAATAAAATAAGTTACACACGCTGTGCATTTAATGTAGATCAAAATTGTCCAAAAGAGCACATCATTTATAGCCTGACCGACACCGCTGTACTGCGCCTTGGGTATGGGCGCGGCGCAACGGGGAAGTAGTGCAGGCCGCTGAATGCTAGCGAAAATAAATTCATGTTTGTTGGGCTGATTGTTTTTTTTAACGTGGGATAACTGGGAATAAATGGTAGCAGGTAACAACCACTGTTAACATTTGCCAAGGCAAAAAAAAATACAAAGAACATTAGCGATGACAATACAACACGGACGAGGAGCAAAAGATTAACAAGAAAACGACACGGACGAGGTGAAGAAGATCAGCATGAAGTCTCACGGACGAGGTGAAGAAGATCAGCATGAAGACGACACGGACGAGGAGCAGAAGATCAGCAAGAAGACGACACGGACGAGGTGCAGAAGATCAGCAAGAAGCCGACACGGACGAGGAGCAGGTGATCAGCAAGAAGACGACACGGACGAGGTGCAGAAGATCAGCAAGAACACGACACGGACGAGGAGCAGAAGATCAGCAAGAAGACGACACGGACGAGGAGTAGAAGATCAGCAAGAAGACGACACGGACGAGGTGCAGAAGATCAGCATGATGACGACAGGGACGAGGTGCAGAGAAATCAGCTTAAAGACGACACGGACGAGGAGCAGAAGATCAGCAAGAAGACTACACGGACGAGCCGGAGGACTAAAAGAAATAAGTAGAACAGGTATTTACACTTATTTATTCTATGTCCAAAAGCAGACTACAACTGAGATCAATAAAAAACTTTTTTAAACAAAAATTAAACCGCCGAAAAACCGAAAAGTAAAAAACATTAATATAATTATTAAATCGCTTAAATTTCCCTACAGGAAAATCAAAACAACACAGACAAGGAGCAGAAAATAACACGGCGAGGACGGGGAACAGCACGAGGACAGAAGAACCCGAGCACTCCATAGGTGAAAACAGCAATGAGGCGTCACACGGTGAAGAAAAAGTTCGAAAACTGCGGGCAACAAGGTATCTAGACAATTTTGTAAAGAACTAAATGATCACAAGGATTAATTTTTTTTTATTTCCCCTAAGTCATTTTAGCTTTAAAAGATTTACAAAACACGGACACACCTCTGACGACTGTCGGTGCGGCGATCCTGTGCTCTGAGGCGTGATTACATTATTTCTACCTTACTTCCACCTCCACACTAAATTTTGTCTTTATTTGTTTACGTTCCAGATCCATCCAGCAGTATGAAAAAGAAGAGACCTAAAAGGAGGACCAGGAGGCACAGAAGATGAAGAGGACCAGGCGACGAAGAAATAAATGAAGAAGACGAACAAGGTGAATGAAGAAGACGAAGAAGATGAATAAAGAAGACGAAGATAGTAAAAAAATAAAATGTATCAATGAAATAGAAATAATACATTGTTTGGGTTCTTAATAAATGCATTTTTTTCCCTTCCCATACAAACTTCGGGAGTGTATTACTCCAGTTTGACAATGTATATATCAAAAATTAAACATGGTATGGTTTTGTCTCAGTATTAATATTGTCTGTACGGAAACAAAATACTATAAAAACTTTTTTCAAAAAATAACAACCGACTTCCAAAGAAACACTACAAAGTGCAAAATAACTTTAATTTGGGAAGTCGGTGACTTTGGGTGTGTATTTTAATTATTTGTCACCGCCTTCCGAAATTAAAGTTATTTTGCACTTTGTTTCTTTGGAAGTCAGTTGTTATTTTTTGAAAAAAGTTTTTATTTTTCGCTTTTTAGTTATCTACCCCACACCAACTCGAAATTCCATCACCCTTGGGGTCAAAACAATACACATTTATGTGATAGCAACATTCGCGGTTGATTTGCTGTAATTTTTTGAAGAGTTCCGTTGTCTGTCTCCGAAACGCATCATCAGATCTATATGAAATTTCAATGGGACCATTTCGGAGTAAACCCCTTTCGAACAAAAAAAGAATTTTGCAAATCCGTCTATATACGACGGAGTTATGCCCGAACATACATAAAAAAAAAATATATAAACATGTCGAATTGATAACCTCCTTCTTTTTGAAGTCGGTTAAAAATTAAATACCATTAAAAAATTGGAGCCGACAAAGATTCGTTTTTCTTGCTAATTTAACCTAACTTTGGGCGTGTTTAAGTAACAAAAGAAGGGTAAAATCTCCAAAAAGTTGGTACCGACAAAGATTAAATATCGAAAACTTCAATAAACTCTATTGGTCATAGATTTATGCAGTGGTTTTTTCATAAAACCCGATTTTACGAAGGATGTTTTTCTGTAGGTATTTATGTTCTCACATTTTACTGAAAGTTTAAAGATTTGCAAATACTCAATATAATATGGCTCCCATACTGTGTGTGTGTACGTACGTGTTTTACAAAACAATAAATAATTTTATGTAACACTTTTGTGTGAGACTGTTTCTAAAAACGTAATCTTGTACTACAAATTTAAGATGGTTAGCACAATGTACTGCGCGGCCGCTTTTATACAGTCATTCGAATTTGTTCGGTTAATCGTGAAATTTCTTTTCCCATGGTTTTTTTCTTCTGAGTAGTTACAAGGATTTTTCAGCTGAAACTTTAATGAATGATTTTTAGGGTTCCGTACCTCTAAAGGAAAAAACGGAACCCTTATAAGATCACTTTGTTGTCCGTCCGTCCGTCCGTCTGTCAAGACCGTTTTTCTCAGGAACGCGTGGAGGTATCAAACTGAAATTTCTATATGATACTTAGTTCTACTGTCCCTGGAAGCTGTAGAAAAATCAACCTTCTAAGTCAACGCAATCAAAAGATACAGCCATTTAGGCCGCAAAATTCCGCAAATTTTCGAAACTCGCACGGGAATCAAAACCTACAGGGTACTTTGAACTTAGAATCTTGAAATTTTGTACGAAGTCACGTCTTATAGTACAGATATAGGAAAAATTACGAAAACCGAAATTTTTTAGTTTCGTCATATAAAAAAAAATATTTTTGACAATTTTGAACTTTTACTTATATACCCACAGGTTTGTACGGAACCCTCGGTGCGCGAGTCCAACTCGCACTTGACCGGTTTTTTTATTGAGACTATCTTGCTAATAAACACAGACTAAATTTATTCCAAGTTTAAACCAATGAAAATGTGTTATTCCTTTATTCCGTGTCCGTTTAAATGGCGCGGCTTAAAATATGGTTAAACGTGGTCGCGCCATAGAGACGCGGAGAACCGCGCGGCCACGGAGATCTTTCTAACTAAGCGTTGCAGCGACCTGAAAGGAGACTGATACGCTTACATACAATGTTGGGCCTAGATTTCTAATTCCACAATCTTCAGCAATGTCTCTCCATGACGTCAAAAGTTGGAAGAATAAGCGGTGGTGTCTGAATAAATGGAATGCGAGGCGCGAAAATAAATTTGAGAATCATCTTGGTTGGCCCGAATTGGGCCCACACTTCTCAGTAATGCATCAGACAACCGCGGAACCGCCCATGAACACAGAGTTATTTGCGCCTACTCCTGTTACCTTCACCTTTTCGCACCCCTCCTTTCTTTTGATCGTCAAAATTTTGCTTTTTAGTCTTTCCGTGCTTCATTTTATTTTGTTCAAAACGAAAGGGGTTTTCACGGGGAGTACAGACCAGCACATAAAGCTACCCCAATCTGTCAAATTTCTTTGATAGTTTTTCAACTTTATCACAAAGGAATATGGTTCATGTTCAATTGGGAAAATTTGACAGTTTGGGATAGGTTGACTTGCTGGCGTCTGTACAAGCGACCGGTGACTGGACGCACCGATAATTTAGAATGTCCGCAAAATTTTGAACCATTCAGAGGCACTGATGTATCCTATTCCTTAGGTAAATTATCAATACCGGCAATTTTTAGTAAACCGATAAATGAGGGTTGAATATATATTATATTCCACGGAGGGCGGTATTTTTCAACACCTTCACGAGTATGTAGCTATTTACCTTTCAAACCTTAGGAGCGCCATGGGAGCGCCTATGTCGTAGCTCCAGAACCTCTGCACGCTTCCCGCAAATTGACTCAGTTCCAAATAAATCTTGTAAATTGTAGTTGACGTAAGCTGTGCATCAGGTTTTGCAGACCAGTTTATAAAATTTCGCAGCGCTACATTCACGGACTCATTTTGGGCTTAAAAGACATTTGACAAGGCAGCAAAACTACGTTCCATCAGATGCCATTTAAGTGGCGCGAAAAAAGGAGGGTGTTACCACTGCGTAGATCGCCCTGAGGACACGGTAGAGGTCTGCCCGGCTTGGGTGGAGCACCCGCCGTGTCCTCGTGGAGGTGATCGGCGGCGGCGATCTCTCGCGTCTGGCCGGGGCTGGGGGACCAGGGTCCAGGCCATGGTACGGAGCGAGAGTGCATGGGTAGCCGTAGTGGTAGAGTAGTAAGGAGGTGACTCCTTCTGCGAAGCAGTAGGTACCTAATGTTCGCAAAGAGGGAGGTGGCGCACGTGAGGGAGAGGCAGTATATGCGCCCTCACAGCCCTAGTCGTAGCAGGAGACGCCCTGGGCGTCGGGAATCCCAGGCTGATTCTCGGCCACCGTAGGCGCGGGCATGCGACTGTCCGGTGAGGAACGCAGGCACCGCAGGAGAACACAAGCACTCTACTGCATCGCAGCGTAATTCACACAAAATAAAGAATTAACATGACTCACCAGCTGTTGCTAAAACACTTCAAACCTGCGATCTATTTCTCGTAATGACTCGTGTGATCGGGACCGTCGCGTCGCCGTCTTTTTGAAGGCGGTTCATCCTCTTCGCTTGAACTGGATGTTGAAGATCTTGATTCACTAGACGGCACACGCCCGTCAATACTTTTTGGTACCTACCCCAGCGGAAACGCGATCGGTACCTAAATACATCCGCGAAATTATCAACGCTCGATTCAGTAATTTTATCGTTCATTTTATAACGGTCTTTATTTTATGTAACGGAAAAATACAAATAGTACCTACCTAACTGTCTACTTTAATCTCGAAAGTTAAAATATATATTTTTAACAGAAACTTAAATAAAAATGGAAGTTTGCTAAGTTTTCTGAATTTAGAATCGAACGGCACGCGCGCGGTAGGAAAATGATGCAACAATGACAAACGAATGGCGGCTTGCTCTGTGCTGTGCTGTTTGTTTAATTCTAGATGAGTGTACGACTAAACGCCGACAGACTGAACACCGACAGCACTTTACTTCGACGGGTTTCTTCGCCGACGGGGCTCATCAGCGACGCAACTTATCTCCGATAATAATCAGATTCCCGTTAGATTATAATCTATCTCGTGAGATTGTAAACTGTCGACAGATTGTGAACTGTAATTTACTGCTTACAATTTAACACATTCTTTTTCGGTAGATTATAATCTATCGAAGTGAAAGCGTCAAATTGTGAACTGGTATCAAGGTGGATAGTACAGACGCCAGCACATCAAGCTACTCCAAACTGTCAAATTTTCCCAATTGCACACGAACCGAGTAGAATACGGAATTTCAACGCATAAAATATCGATAAATGCTAATACGATGCTACAAAATTGCGATGCACGTTACTGGGAAAGACCGTCTCTGTGAAGCCACTTCACTTCGATGTACGTTACTGCGATACTAATTGACTTCGATGCACATTACCGCGAAAATTCTACGGAGCCGCGGGCAAAAGCTAGTACAGACGCCAGCATATCAAGCTACCTCAATCTGTCAAACTTTGATAGACTTTCAACTTTCGTAACAAGTAACTGCCACTAACATGGAAGTAGGTAGCGCTCGCTCGACTCGCGCGCGGTTGGTTGCAATTCTAACCTAACTTATCCTATTCGGTCGGTAAGCAGTATGGCGCAGTTCACAATTTATCGACAGATTACAATCTCGCGAGATAGATTATAATCTAACGGTATGTATAATTTTACGGTGACTTGCGTCGTTGATGAGCCTTGTCGCCAAAGAGCCCTGTCGCCGAAGAGTCCTGTCGGCAAAGTGTCCTGTCGGTGAAGAGTCCCGTCGAAATAAAGTCTTGTCGGTGTTCAGTCTGTCGGCATAGTGTCTGTCGGCTTTAATTCGCACAATGGTTCCAGATACGGCCACGGGTGGCGCTGAGGTCGACTAAAGTGACGGAAATTGCGTCATCTAGCGGGTAAACGTGGGTAAAAGACGATGTACTCTCTTATAAATGGACTTCGGGCGTCAAATGGACCACATAATATAAAAAAATTATGCTTAAAAAACACACAAAAACGAATCGTTTTGCTTATGAATTGTAGCATTTTCTATTCCCAAACTGGGCGTAAGCTAATTTTGCCTGTGATACCAACTCCCATATGGGAGTCCACCATGGAAAACTATGCGGGATTTCCTTCATTATTGGATAAAGATACAAGAGTCTTAATTTTTGGGCTTGCGGATGGTGAGTAATGGGTAGCTTGCTGTCCGGTAAGGACCAAGTCCGGCTCGACAGCGCCTTCTATTCCACGCGTGTGTCAAAGAGATGTCAACACCAACTGGTGGGGTCCGCAAGGGCCAATGCCTGCCAGAGGTGCGGGTTGTTCGAGAGTGATACCGTGGCCTGGCACACAGGCAACTGAAGGAGCACGCGTGGGTTTTAGTCAGTAAAAGTCCGACACAAGAGCGGGAGAAGTTATTTGATGATTTCCACAGTCAACAAAAAAAATTGGCACAAAGGATCCTCCCTCAGAACGCCTCATTTCCTCGTTATTTTTCACCTCAGTAAACGCCGGAACGGGCACATGTTTCTTTTTAGTCAGTAAAGGTCTGACACACCTCTCACTCCACCCAGAGCGGGAGAAGTTATTTGATGATTTCCCAACCTCAAAAAAAAGAGTCTTAACTTTACCCAATATCAACAATCTCCTGCCATTATTTATTCGAAATCGAAAATAACTAACCATAATTGGTTCTTATCGGCCATAAACTTAATGACTTTGTTTATGGTTTGTGCTTGTTTATGCTGCTAGTGCTAGCGCCACTAGGTGGACTTGCTATAAACTCCCTATTTTACTCTATTATTTTCGTTTATTTTTCAACATAAGTAATTGTTTTACGTTTATATTTATTTTAGTATATTTGTTATTTTTACGATACTAATTTTGCTTGCCCACAAAACTATTTAGACATGGGAACACGGTCATTTGAAGTTTGATTTTTTGTTAGTGGCAACACTGGTCATCACCATCTATGCAAATCATGTGCAAATAAAAACTTGCGACATAGGGATGGCAAGTGAAAAAAATATTTCTATATTTATCGTATCGATATTTTTAAACAGTATCGATAATTATCGAGTGAAAAATATCGATAAATTGTCAATTTTCGCTTGATAATTCATACATTAATTTCCAACGCATTCAAACTTCGTAAAAAAGAATAGACGAAAATAGAAGAAAATAGTATTTTTTATTAATGCTCGAGCTTAAACAATTATACACAGTTTAATCAAACCAGTAGTAATCTGATATGGACATTAGGAGCACCCTCTGTTTGATGTGCTTGCCTGTTAAACGCCTTCTATTGTCGAGTACTGTTAAATCCACGGCTGAAGCAACCCTTTCGGAAGACACCGAAGAAGCCTGGCAAATTAGGTATTTAAGGCAACTTCTGAAAGAATCGGCGTGAAATCCAGAATTTTAATGGATCAGCTTTTCTCTCAAGGACAACCTCTCCTTGAGAGAAAAGCTGATCCATTAAAATTTTGGATAAATTTCTAATAAGTTTTGAAACTTTTTCAGAACGATAAATTGTGAAAAAAAATTATGGTATACATGGTTTTTTTAATTTTCTACATGTCTATATTTTTTTATTGTAATTGATTTGTTGAAAAAAAAATCCGAAAATTTACGATTTTCTGTTAACTTCAGGGTCATATACGTCTCACACTGATGGTTTGATAGCATTATTATTTTCGTGCACGCAGCCAATAGTCTTATTGTTATAATGCATTTCATAAAGATTGTGGCGGGATTTTTGAAAGTTAACGATACGCGAAGAGCATGCAAGGAGTATCTAATAAAATTAAACACGAAACCAAAGTTGCGTTAAAAAAAAACGAAATTGATACAAATTCGATACTCTAAAATAAATATCGAATATCGAAATATCGCGATAAAAATATCGACGATATATATATATCTGTCGTTAATTGCATGGATCAATATCGATATTTTATAAATCGAGATTTTTTGCCCATGCCTACTGCGACAGTGCGACGAAGTGTGAATGGTTGGCTAAAAGGTCTCTGTTACCAGGCCATAAAATAAAACTAATTTAAAAAAAAAAGTGTGAACAGCAAACGTAGGACAAAAAAGTTGATATTTGACATTTAAGATTTATCATCATTTCATCGAATTATTTGTTTATTGAGTTGAAATTATACCTTTATAGTTATACTATAATCATTAGTAATGTCATATCAATTGTATAGAAACACCACGATCGGTAATACTTTACAAGAAAGCCTCGACGAATTGATACAGGTATGGATGGATTGTTTACATTATTTTGTAACTAATCCATAACTGTTGCTAAATGTTTGATTATTTTCAGTATGGACAGATAACACCGGCACTAGCAGTGAAAGTTCTATTGCAATTTGATAAATCTATAAATCAGGCGCTATCTAACAGGGTGAAGTCAAGACTAACCTTCAAAGCAGGAAAATTAAATACATATAGGTGAATATTTGACGATAAATCGCTTTTGTAAAGTATTCCTGTAGTTGCTAATTGAACAATGTGTATTCCAGGTTTTGTGATAATGTGTGGACATTCATGTTGAATGATGTGGAGTTTCGTGAAGTGCAGGAGGTTGCAAAAGTTGACAAAGTGAAAATCGTAGCATGTGATGGCAAAAGTGAGTATAACTGTTGTCATTTCAGACATAGAAAAACAGATTTAAGACTCAATAGGGTCGGAGCGTCGTCTTTGGCGTTGGCTGCACACAAGCCAATTCATCAATGAGTATTAGTTCTGATTCTATTGACTTGAGAACACTTGGTGCACGATATTTATTATTGGTATTGCCGAAAATTGCTTGGTGTTGCCGAGACAACATACTTTTAAGATGCTGAACTAATAAGGTAAGCAAAAGTAAAGGCAATGTTGCTAGTAGGTAAGGTATTTCACCACAACATGAATCACAATGATGATTTACCAAAAAATTGTTTGCATAGATATTAAAAAATTGACAGAATAATGATTTTACAAAAAATTCTGCATCCCAAAAATTTGTGTGGGTCAGAATGACAGGTGTACTGTTGAAGAAATCAATGTTTTAAGTATATATGTCGCAAAGATATCGTCAAACCAGTGATATTATTATTTCACTAGTCAAATTATAATTGCACGAAACTTTGTCAACCGCCTCCATTTCTAACAATAACAGCGTTTTTTAGTTTTATTGTAATTTCACAGGAACGCTGTATTGATTTTATAATAACCCTAGGTATATTATGAGTCAGGTTCGTAGAAGGGACTTGGTACGTTGTGATTGGTCAACTCTTCTTCATCCTCCATTTAACGGGCCAATCATTGGCCGAGTCACAATTTAACAGGCTATGCACATGCAGTGAAATTGTCAAAATATGACTACCTTGCAATATCATTGCGTGGGTCCAGTGGAATTATAATGACACTGAAATGCGCCTGTTAAATTGTGAGGAATGGAGCCGGTTGACAAAGTTTCGTGCAATTATAATTCTAGTTATATTATAATTGCACGAAACTTTGTCAACCGTCACCTCTGAAATTACTGCTATGAAAAAATTGTAGGGGTCAAAATTTGTTTTCTGGATTTTCTCGTTAATTACTTGTCGCATTATATGAGGTATTCAGGAATATTAGGTAAACATAAGATATCTATTACAATAATTATCAGTAAATACTATTGATGGGCCGACTATGACTTTGACTGACTAACCAACTAGTCGGCCAAGCCTATCATTTCTTTTGGTTGAGTTCGGGTGACATTGGCAATGTTCAAAATGGCAAACCTACTTATTGCCAATTGATTGCTATAGAGTTTCTTCTTTTTTGTTATAAGTAGGTATTAACTAACTTTACTTCATTAAACTTCTGGATCAAAGTCCAATTAATTAATGAACCAAATGAAGGGTTCCGTCCTATCCTATTCTAGATTCAACTAAAAATAATCTGTAAAACTGATTCTATAATAATAAATAATAACAGTAAAGATTTAATTTGAATCTAAGCTTATTAATGCTAGTAAAAAATGGACTAGTCAGAACATACTAGTGCCATGTTCCGAAATGCAACAAAAGTGATATTATCGCGAACCCGACCAAATTGAATAGTCAAAAAATTTAAGAGCTATCAGATCATTAGTACTGATTTTTATTTTGGTTGGCTTCGCGATATTATCACTATTTGTCGAAACGGAATGCGCCCTAGTATACACCTGTCATTCTATCAATGTCGCGTTCCGAAATTCAACAAAAGTGATAATATCGCGAACTCGACTAAATTGAATAGTCAAAAAATTAAAGAGCTATCAGATCATTAGTACTGATTTTTATTTTGGTTGGCTTCGCGATATTATCACTTTTGTTGAATTTCGGAATGCGACACAAGACTGCGGCCCACTTTATTATTAGGGCGCATTCCGTATTAGAAAAATAGCGCTATGAGCGCTCACATCGATATTTTGCGTTCCGAGTTAGATATCACGATTCTGACAGTTAAGAACCGTCATTTTTGTCATCAATACGGAACGCTCGTAATCGCGATAAAATACACATTTTTTCTTCTAAGATAGAAGCACTATTTCAAATAAATCAAAGTTAGTTAAAGATACGATGCGAATCAAAACAAAACAGCCCAACTGTCATTTCTGACCGCGCTCACGGTGATATTAGTAAATTGCATGGTCGGCGTTATCGCAAGATGGCGAATGTCATGACGTCATCTATGACGTTTCGCGAGAAATCGTTATCGCGCTCACGCCAATTCGGAACGGGTGTGAGCGCGCTGAAATCGATATTATCGTATCTCGGAACGTAGGGTTAGAGTTGTTCTTGTTTCATGGAGGAACATTGAATTTCAATAAGTCCATCATCAGCTCCATCCATAACTGCCTTTTTAAATTTTTATCTGAATAATCATCCGACGCATGATTCCATCTAGCTTGTCTGTTTTCTATTTCTGTAATGAAACGCTCCGTATCAAACGCCATCCAGCAGTACACACAAAACACGTGTGGCAGCTGCGATAAGTGCGCGCACACTGATCTCTTTGATGCGACATGGTGGATCTCGTTGGTCGCGATGTTCCTGCTGGCCGCGTGGCCAATACGTGGTCGCTAGCCGCTGGTGCCTAGTGCGCACACTTGCATGTGTCACGGAAGAATTAGTTGGCCGCGCGGCCTGGCCGGGTACATTCAAGTACATTGCTGGTACATTCCTTACATATTATAATTTAGTAATTTCTGCAACAGTAGGTTTGTGTGGGTCGGAATGACGGCACTCTGAGTTCTGACCCACATAAACATTTTTGTGTTTCCTATTCTACTACTATATGAAGAAAAACCAACTTGAGGTCAGTCTCTTTTAAAGTCCAGGCATAATAGGGTATTTTCCAATTTATTAAAAACGATTCTAATTTGAAGACTGGGACGAAATATGTAACAGAAAATTAAAGTAAATTGATTTATATCAATTTTCTCAATTAAAAACGAATTAAATCGAAATTATTTTTCGTTGTTTTGAATTTACCTCTAAATCGGTCCTTACGATGACTTATCACGTGACCACACGTGACGTCAACTTTGTGTAAACCAAAGTAGTTAGTAAGTAAAAAAGTGTAATAAGTATTTATTAAATTGAAAAATACCCTATTTTGGTGAGATCATGTGAGGATAATGTAGATTAGTGAATGAAATGGTATTGAAGAAACAGCCACACAGATTGAGTGACCTGTCCAGTCAGTGCATCCAGTTTTCAGTAATTGAGTACCTGACAAACTTCAAAGAACAATAAATAACTAAGGGTTCCTAGTTTTACTAAGAATCTCTCCTCTTCTATGATAATAATTTTTAAAATTTTCTTTTCCAGATGTTGAGGAACGAAGATAGCCACTGGAGATAAATTCATATTAGGTTTAATTTAAACACATTGTAATATGCTCTGAATTTCTTAATATTGTTATTCCATGCAACTTTTGCTGAAAAAATTGGGTACATATAAATAAATTGAATAAGTGGTATTTAGTATTTTTATTTGGGTGTAGAAAAAAAAACATTATTTTATGAATGTAGTATTTAATAATAACATCCTAGAAAAGAAATATTACGTAATATTTATACACGTATTTACAAATCCCTAACCCATTTAAACAGATCTAATATGGAACAAAATGTCTTTAAGATCAATGCAACACCATTGTCATACAAAATTGGCGATAAAGTTAAGCCCATCAATTAGAAATTCAACCTTTTTCAGCTTTTTATTCCTCTTTCCAAATAAAATCACGAAATGTGCTATAAAACTAAAAAACAAATAAAATATCAAAATATGTTCTAAGAGCATCTTAATACCTAAATCCGTCACCGGCGTCTACTGTGGGCACAATATAATGAGAAGTGGATCCACCACCATGACAGATTCAATATAAATACGTAATTATATACGTGTGCAAGTGATGCGATGATTACATCGTAACTTACATAACTAAGCCACTACAACATTTATGGCGTTTCTATTACACTGACTTTACCGCTGGTTACATAAATATATTCCACGGCAATATCGATTACAGATTGCAAGTTTTACGAAACAAGTCCTACTTTGGAATAATTATGCAACAAAAAATGTCATGTAAAGCTGTTGATGAATATCACAATTAAATAGCTTATCGTAAAGATGTGGCATAAGAAAATGTGGGTTCACGCGCAGTAGGCTGGCGGCGAGGTGAGGTCGGCGAGCAGGTCCAGCTCCTCCTCCGTGAGCTGGTCGCGGTGCTTGGCCCAGTCGTCCTGGTGCGTGCGCCGGAAGTCGGCCAGCGCCGCGCGGATGGCGGCCGGCACCGGGTCCGGCGCGGCCGTGTGGCGCGCCAGCTCGGCCAGCACGTCGCGCAGGCGCGCGCCCAGGCCGTAGGGCCGCGACGCCAGGTAGCCGCACAGGCCCAGCACGCCGCAGTGCCGCTCCACCAGCTCGCCGGCGCGGCAGCTGCGCATCAGCCCGCGCAGGGTGCCCTCCTCGTCGGGCAGCGCGCGACAGTGCATCAATCCTGTCAAAAGTTTTGCTGCCGATTGACGAACCTGAAAACGACAATTTTATTAGTTTACAGTCTTACCCCCTAATGCCTCCCATCATAAACACTTATATGATAGGGTGAGGAAGGCCAAAAAGAAGATTATGTGAGCGATGGATATCAATGAAAAGGGAGTGAAATTATACAGGTATGAGGAACAGGGTGTAAAGTTCGCTCATCCTCTATTGAAAAGGAGGATTAGTGTCGGCCATCTTGCGAGCGCGCCGCTCGGACAAAAGATGACGATGAGGAGGCGTGGCCTAATTCGTTATCTCTCTTGGTCACCTCATGTGACGTAGGCGGTCATACGATCCTGTGCTGCGTTGAGTCGTGTGCGAGTACTTGCCTACTCGCCACAAAATACACAATGAATGCAATGCAATGAATACAAAAGGATCCCTGTTTCTACGAATAAATAATCATATTTTATTTCTTACCTCCAGTCTTGGGTCTCTCATGAGTTTGAGTGCGAAATTTTCGGTGGCGATGGCGCGGTCGACGCGGTCGCACAACATTGGCAGGCCGTAGAACAGCAGCGGCTGAGCGAAGTCTATGCAGGCCAGTCGAGCCCACCACGACCTACCTGACGTGATATATTGTCGATCAGTTAGAGATTCCCCTATCGAGGACAAAGCCTCAAGGTGGCGTTAACGTAGAAAGATGGATTATAATGCTTAGAAGCTAGAATCTAGGCGTATCCAACACAGTTGGAGAGAGACAAATATTCGTATGAAAACCGATGCCGAAGCAATCAAATGATAATCTGACATATGGAATAATATAATTTTTTTAATGGGTTCAGACAACTGCACTTGAAATGTGTTTTTTTACTTTTTTACTTTACTTACTAGACTTGCAGACCAAGACAAAACACATTTCTGTTAGCATAAGGACTCGACGTAACCTTTCCACAGGTAATGTCATTCCCACACATTTTGGCGTAGGTAGCGTTTGGCGTGAACGCTAACGGAAATGTGTTTTGTCTCTAGGCCTTAGGCTTGATGTAAAGAAAAGAAATGTGAAAGTGTCATACTATTAGACAGCGTCTCCAGATGCCTGAGTGCTGTATCGAAGGCTGCGCAGGAGTGATGCGCGAGTGCCAACGAAGCAAGCAGACCGGCTGCCGCGCGAGGCAGTTCGTCGTGCGGCTGCGGCGGGCCTCGCGCGGCGAGGGCGCAGGCCGTCGCAACCATCGAGTACTGCGTCACTGTGTTACCGTTGACGCCACGGACTATCACGCCCATGCAGCCGCGTAGGACTGAAAGAGGGGAAAAATTGGATTGAGTAAAACGTTGATCAACGTCTGCCGAGCTAACGTGCATACACAAGATTTTGTCATCGCGTTATGCATTAGACTTTCAATTCATATGTAATGTCTGACTTTATCTTGGACATTATCGACATGAAGTAACCATGACTTATGATGATGCGAAGTTAAGATTTCGCGCTGAGCATGTCGAGCCGGCGCGTCATTTAGAACAATTATTGTTACGATCGTCAAAGTTGCCTTAGAAGAGTTGTTACATTACCTGTGGTGAGCAAGTTGAGTGCCCTGGCGTGGTCCTGCGGCGCGTGCGCGGCCACGTCGCCCGCCAGGTTGAGTGCGGAGTCCAGGCGCGCCACCAGCTGGCGCTCCACGCGCGCGCCGCACGGCCCGCCCTCCGTGTCCGACGACTCGCCGCCCTCCGCCGACTGAGGACATACACATATTTAAGGAGTAAGCGCTAGAGCAGTCCGAACTTCCAACCGCGAACGACTATTATTTTATAATATGTATATAAGGTGTAACAGATAAGCGCAAGCCCTGAAGGTATGGTAGGTTTGTTCATAATTGACTACTGAATCGATTTCATTGCATTTGAAAATAGGTTTTTATTTTTATTCAAAAATATACTGACCGTCGATTAAGCCAATGGAAATTAAATCTTATTGTAAAGCAATAAGACTCAATTTTAAATGCATAAAGTAATACTGGGGTCAACGCTATTTTCTAAACAATTATAGTTTGCTTTAAAAAGAAAATAGTTTTGGACATTGTATTTAGCTTTAAACGTAATATTTTAATTGGGGTCATACACCCCGTATGCGATCTTGCGTTAATAATATTACCCATTGTAGACTAGAGACCTGCTCCTGTTTTGCAAGGGAAATTTTAATTCATATTTTAATAGGTACGTGAAGCAAAAACTTTGTACCCTTTTTTACAAAAATTACGCGGACGGAGCAGTATGAAACTTGGTGGCGACCACTAGTATTAATTAATGTATTTTACACCTACTACATCTTTGGAATAAAGAAAAACCTTCACAATACACAAACAGACACACAAGCGTGTTCACCTGCGGCGCGTCGTCGCCGGCCGGCTCGTGCTGGTCGGGCGACAGGCGCGCCACGTCGGCGGCGCGCACGTCGGCGTCGCCCACGGCCAGGCGCACCAGGTGCAGCGCGGGGCTGCAGTCGCCGGGCTCGTCGCGCGGGCTGCACTGCATGGCGGCCACTGATGCTGCCGTCTTTATTACTGGAATTCATCATCTTAATCAGCCTATAGCGCTCTCACTGCTGGGGAACACGCCTCTTCTCTTCGGAAAGGTGTGGGCCGTAATCACGAGGGCCCAGTGCAGGTTGGTAGATGTCACATGTCTTCGAATTTTTTATTCAAGGACATGCTGGTTTCCTCACGATGTTTTCCTTCACCGTTTTGAGAGCAGTGGTGATAAAGTTATTTACACAATGCGCCTGTCTGGATTAGAACCCACGACCTACAACTCGTTAACTCAGGGCCGTTACTTCTAGGCCTCCACTACTCTACTGGAATTACGAAGTTATTTTAATTCGGCTACCTGTTAATTTACTACCGAGTATTCGATAAACTCAAATGTTTCATTGATTTAAAAAAGAGCTACTTCATATATGTTACACTTACGCTTGAAACAATCCTAATAACTAAAAGATTTCTAATGGTCTAATGAAAGTTTTTATGAATATGCAAGCCACCAGTTGGCGCCACTTTGACAAGAAAGAGGTCTTCCTGTTCGACAGTGAACTTAAAATATTTGATGTCATTCGTTTCATTCAATCGTTCACCATTCAGTCCTTAGGCGCTTTGACACTTTTGACAGGTGCCCGGACCTGACGTCTCAGTGCTGCCACCTATTGAACGTCATTTTAGAAAACCCTCATTATACAGGAAAAGATTTTATCCAGTGCGCAAATTTTGACCTTGAATTCAGCATATCATTCTAGAGCCCTAGTGCAAAAATTTTTCGCCGGTTATAAAAAAAAACAGCTGTTTTTTTTTTTGTATATCCTGTATACGTGATACCTATGTGTGCGATGATATGTAACAGCGACAAAAAATACATGAAAGTGTTCTTTATTAAGATTTTAAAATTGTTTGAGACATTTTGCATAAAGCGTGGGCGTCGATGCATTTGAAATTTTAGCAACCATGAAGCCAGAACCGCAGTGTGGCAAGCTCTAGGGGAGGCCTATACTGGTAAGTAAGATAATTTTCACGTGGTGGTATTAGTTAATTAAACTTGTTATAAATGTTAATTTCAGGTAAGATTGTTAAATAAAGGCTATTTTTGTTTTACGTCTTTGATATTCCTCGGGTTCCTGGGGTCCCGCGCGGACCTTTGGGAGGCATACGTGAAGTCGCAGGGGCCCGTTCGACGTGTTTAATTAAATGTGGCACCAGCCAACGATTATCCCTGTATGCACTGTGAATGTGCGCCCAAGGCAAACCTCCGGTTGGTGTGTGAGAACTATTGCAGGCTAAAGAAACAAATGTAGTGTAATGCTTACTTTCGAAAACCTATGTCCCCTGTCTGAATATCCACTCTACCCGGCCAATAAAGGCAAGAGAAGGAGTTGGGATCTCTGTTCGTCGCCAGTGTTCACTCTGGCGGGTCAATAAAGGCAAGCCAGAGATCACACTACTCCTCCCAAGAGATTAGGTCCGTGAGGTTGCTACTGCTCAACAGCTTGCCACATGTTGCCCTTTGGGTTTCTGTATCTCTCTTGGTCTGGCTCCTCACCCGAGACCTGTTTATGTGTACGTAGAAACTAGCTTAATAGAAGTTAAAAATAAGAAGGCGTCAATATATTGTTGCGCGCCACAATTAATGTCTAGTTACCACTGGCCCATCTAGTATCGAGTAGCAGAATTAATAGAGTCAAGATCTTTCTAGAAATTTCGATGCTAGAACTATCGACATCTGTTCAATCGGGGCCGCTATGTACTCGAACATTCTATATGCTTCCACAGTAGAAGGTTCTGGAACTATCCGAGGGCCCTATAAAAGGCCGGAACGGATCGCAATCCGACCAGTATTGGAAGCTATATATACGAGAACATCGAAAAGCGATCTTCAAGTGCGACTTGCGAGTCGTGAGACGTGCGAGTGATCAGTAGTGCAATTGTGTTTTGTAATTAATCTGTTTGAGTGGTTCTTAGGTTGCGTAATTAAAGTGTCATTTTTGTAATTTATATTGGCAGTTTTTAATAGTCATGAACCCCAAGCTCGTAACAATATGTTGTGTGTGTCAAGTATTTTTTAAAGTGAAAACTTCTTTAGGCGCGTTGAGCACTTTTTGGATGAACAAAAATCATGGAACTCGCGTCATCGTACCGAACGCTTTCCATGAGCTATATGTATACTGTGTATATGTGGGTGAACGAGTACACGGATGAGTCGCGCGTTGATGTCTTTTGGAAAAGTCCCTTTCTTTCATTAGGAAATTCTAATTCTTGTATCTCTTTCTTTCTCTTTGCATTTTTATCGTACAAATCTGTACTACTACTTTTTGGGTTTTTAACCGACTTCAAAAAGAAGGAGGTTATCAATTCGACATGTTTATATATATATATTTTTTATGTATGTTCGGGCATAACTCCGTCGTATATAGACGGATTTGCAAAATTCTATTTTGTTCGAAAGGGATTTACTCCGAAATGGTCCCATTGAAATTTCATATAGATCTGATGAGGCGTTTCGGAGACAGACAATGGAACTCTTCAAAAAATTACAGCAAATCAACCGCGAATATTGCTATCGCATAAAAATGCATTGTTTTGACGCCAAGGATGATGAAATTTCGAATTGGTGTGAGGTAGGTAACTAAAAAGTGAAAAATAAAAACTTTTTTCAAAAAAATAACAACCGACTTCCAAAAAAACACTACAAAGTGCAAAATAACTTTAATTTCGGAAGTCGGTGACTTTGGATGTGTATTTTAATTATTCGTCACCGCCTAATAGCTAAAGTCGATCGCTCGTTTATCATTTTTTACCGAGAGCAATCAGGACAAGGACCCAATGTGAATCCTGTATTGACGATTACAAAATACACACGTAATTGTTCAAGTTTTCACTTCTGTCGGTACTCCCGGAGTGCCAGTTTTTTTTTAATACAACGGCGTAACAAACCACTACTATCAGAAAAAAATATAATTGATCAAAAAACTATTTCGCCATTGCCAAGACATCAACAATATCGATGTTTTCGTTTCTATGGTTTCTTTACTACTATAGGTACCGATCTCTTAAAAAAATTGTAGATAAGACTTTTTTTTTTTTTTTGGATGGGAAATCATCAAATAACTTCTCCCGCTCTGGGTGGAGCAGGAGGGCGTGTCAGACTTTTACTGACTAAAACCCACCCGTGTTCCTTCAGTAGCCCTTAAGCCAGGGGCTGTGGTGTCTCTTTCGAACAAACCCGCACCCCTGGCAGGCATCGACCCTTGCGGGTCCCATCACTTTTTGTGCTGACATCTCTTTGAGGCGCGCGTGGAACACAACGCGCCATCGACTTGGGCTTGGTCCTTACCGGACAGCGAGCTACCCATTACTCGCCGTCCGCAAGCCCATGCCTACGGTGGCCGGAAATCGGCCTGGGATTCCCGACGCCCAGGGCGTCTCCGTATCCTGCGGCGGCTGGGGTCGCGAGGGCGCATATGCTGCCTCTCCCTCACGTGCGCCGCCTCCCTCTTCGCGAGCATCACTGCTTCGCTGAAGGAGGTGACGGCTCCCCATGCCCTCTCGCTCCGTACCATGGCCTGGACCAGGGCCGGACGCGAGAGATCGCCGCCGCCGATCGCCTCCACGAGGACACGGCGGTGCTCCGCCCAAGCAGGGCAGACCGCCACCGTATGCTCCACCGTGTCCTCAGGGCGATCTTCGCAGTGGAAACACCCGGGCGTTTCCTCCCGCCCTATCCGAAACAGGAACCTCCCGAAACAACCGTGTCCGGTGAGGACCTGCGTCAGGCGGAAGGTGAGGACGCCATGCCGCCTCTAAACCACTCCTCAAAGAGGGGACTTACCGCCGCAATCGTGGCGTGCCCATAGATAAGACTTTAGATCTCAACATTATATTGCTGGCTCGAAATGTATTTTATATACTAAACTAATGTCGGATGCATTGTGGGCTAAGACCACTACAGCATGGGTCCCTGAAAACGTCCAACAGCATTGCGGAAGACTTATGCGTAGGTGGCTGGACGAAGTTAATGCTTATATGAGGGATTGGCCCATATTGGCCCAGGATCGAGTTGAGTGGAAAAACAAAAGGGAGGCCTTTTCCCTGCAGTGGGACGATACAGGCTGATTATTATTATACTCAACTAAAACAGACTAGCGAATTTCATTTCACTTAATAAAAGAGCTTTAGTAAAGTGTGGCAAACTGCTCTATGCTCGAAAGCCATTTAAACAAACTTTTTTTAATTGATCCGTAGCCGAATCATGTGTCAACAGCAAGTTTACTGTTACAAGGTGAAAAACTGTTCGGTCTCTATCTGCAGCAAGTAATCTATTACCAATACAAAATACATACACAAACTGACGGTTTAACAAACCTATGTCCCCATTCTCGTCGTACAAGGCGGCGAGGCGCGGCTGCACCGACTGCAGGAACTGCTCCAAGCGTGGCGCCTGCCCGTGGTACCCGCCCGGGAACACCAGCTCCGTGTCGAAGATAGTCATCAGCAAGCTACAATCAACAAATGCTAAGTTACTTTTGGGTGACCACACAAGGATGGACTGTGTGGAAGAAGGGAGGGGGGGGGTGACTACCTCTAGAGATGTATGATGACGACTTATAGAGAAGTATAGAAGAAGACATGTTACGCCGACTCCAAATAACAGCAGCTGAAAACTTATTTTGTCCTTTGTTTTAAGCAGTAATTGTCTTTTTTTTATATGTTTGTTTCTTGGACAAAATAAACACTTTTTCTTTCTATTTATTTTAAACTTGGAATTTTACCAATATTATTTGATGATAATCCAAAAAAAAAAAACCTATAAAATTCGTTTATCCAACTAGGCTAGGTTGATTCACGGACAGTCATTTGGATGGTGGAAAAAAGAAATTATGTAAGTGTAAAAGCTAATACTCCTTAGAATAACTATGGAGTTTCTAGTTCATTTTTCCCCATACGAAACTACCTTTTAGAATGGGCAACTAAACTCTGATTTTTAATTAGCTGGATTAAAATGGCAGCTGCGGTCGACCGTATTTTGTTAACATGACAGTTATGCTATAATAACGGCTGTCATTTTGTTCCACAAAATCAGAGTACCGAATAAGTCTTGTAAATTTTGACATTCAAGTGTATTTTATGTGCGTCATTAAATTAAAGGATTTGACTTAGATTCACATTACCTGCCGACAGTTTCCCGCACGTTTTGGTACGGGTGCTGAATAAAGTTGGCTTCCTCCAGCCGCCGCAGCAGCAGCGCGGCCAGCGGCGCGGCGCGCCAGCGGAGCGAGCCTAGTGCGCCCTACGCACGAACATATTTATGAACATTACATTTCATTGACTACACCTGCAAAACTAATCAACTGTCAGGCTGAGATCAAATTAACATTACAAAACTGCTACAAAGATCTTTTGGCGATCGAATGACGTTGACATGATGGCGGGTTTAGTTCCGATTTTGGTCACGAGCCCAAAAAAACCTTGTACCGCGTTACTTAGCACTTGCTATAGCTAAGCAGTATCACTATCGCGCCAATTTTTTTACTGTAAGAGAAAGACAGTCGGGAAAATTTCCTAGCCAAGCACATATCAAGCTGAGTAATGTTTAATATTATATCTTTTGTCAAGCCGAAACAATAGTTTTCAGGTTTTTTTCAGACAGGCAGCGTGACAGCGCAACGCGACACGCTTATAGAACAATTTCCATGAAGTTTTCATAGGAATTGTTCTACGGGAACTTTTATTTGTTAAGACATCAAACATTTTGCATTAATTGTTCATAATACATTACGAAGGAATTGTAGGTGAAGGTATGTTTACAAAAATATTGGGTTATGTGTCATAAGCAGTGATCGGAGTAGGTAGATTGATTTGGGGTCAATGAACTGGCTCGTATATATTAGTATGGATATGCCTCCGGGATTTTGAAATGATCTAAACTGCTTTTTATATAATTTTCACCTGTTTTCATATTCATAACTAGTTATTGCATTGAATGCCAAAAAATAAATCTATAGCATTCTATAAATTTCTAATGTAGTAGTTTAAAAATACAAATTTCACAATATTTGATTCAATCCCGTAAGTAATAAAATGAAATCCCGGAAAAAAAGCTTATCCATGTTATGATTTCTATGACTATTCATGATGCGAGTACGTAAAATCAATCTACCTACTCCGATCACTGGTCATAAGGGACAAAAACATAAATCTAAATAAAATAAAAAACATTTCCGCCAGATTCCCACTCAAAAGCAAATAAAACTGAAAATCACGTAAAACAATCGACCGTCTAACAATCCGAAAACAACACACAAAATAAATAAAACTTGGAAATCATCGACAACGCAGAATATATTCCAACAAACATTTACGGCGAAACGAAAATGTACTGAAAAATAACAAAAACATAAAAAGCAAGGGATGCAAGATTGCTAACGATTACTACTACTACTAGGCGACATTTATTGTGAAAAATCAAATATAATTTAGAATTCAATATACTACACAATTAGAATACCCCGCTTTAAAACTTTGAATTTAGTGTAATTATTATGGAAGAAATCTGCGATTTTCTGACAACTTTTTAAAATAAATAGGTACCGATAAAAAAAATATCCTCTTACAGAAAACAAAAAAAATACAAGTTTTACGACGTAATACGGCATGCTCTCCAAAACTACTCGGGGACATGGCGCGTGTGTTTGCCTAAAGCTGTGTTCACATGTGGACCGAGATCTCACCTGCAGGGCAGTAAGCCTAGCACACACACGGAACAGGGTGTTGCCACCCGCGTCGGTGTAGCGCTTGCTTGACGACTTGAGCATCTCTAGCAGGTCGGGCGGCATTCCCGGCCGGGCGCGAATGAGGCCCGTCTGTTGGATCGGTCACTTGTTTAGATAGTTCAATGAAAGTTTTCTTGAATATTCAAGCCACCAGTTGGCGCCACTTTGACAAGAGGTCTTCCAGTTCGACAATGAACTTAAAATATTTGATGTCATTCGTTCACCATTCAGTCCGTAGGGGCCTTGACACTTTTGATAGGTGCCCGGGCCTGACGTCTCAGTGCTGTCACCTAGTGAACGTTATTTCAGAAAACCCTCATTAATTGCCAAGGTGTAATAACACCGCTTTAGTTTCCACGCGCGTGTACAAAAACAACCGTTCAACATTATACCTCAGTATGTTGCCACATCTCTATACTCTTCGAAACTACCTCAACTTCAAATTGTTATGCCCAGAATTACCGAGATAGGTAAGTAGCCCTAAAACGACCAAACGCACGAACTTACCAATAAGACTCGTCAATGTCACGACCTTATAAACGTGAGTAGTCAAACTGCAACGCAACCACGCAAGTAACGTTTTCCAACTGGCGTAATACCTAGCAGAAATAATAAAGATGGCCCATGTAATGTTTTGCACCAAGCACTAAGATGGTAACTGGCCGTTGTAATGACAGCAGAATGCCCTTGTGTTATTAGCCTCTACAGTGGGACCTTCGACGTAATCTACGAAAAATAATAATAATAAGGCATGATCACCTAAATGATAAAGCCACAAGACAACGACTGGACGCAGAAACACCTACAGTACTGACGATGATTAATGGATTCCAGCGTTCTTATTCCATTATGTTCAAGATCACTTACCTGAAGCGCGTAAAGCCTAGCACAGACACTGAAGGAAGTGTCGACGTCCGGTTCGTTGTCACCGCGCCGCGGCTGTGGGGTGCACAGCTCCACCAGGGCGACCAGCACCTGGCGCCCTCGCGTGGGGTCCAGTTTCTCCACGCCTGTGGCCACGCATGTACCCCAGTCCTCTAGGGTTTCTGGTGTTACTGATGTCAGACCTGTGCATAAATAGGATAATATTTGGTGTCAAATTTATCGTCCGTGGATTGAATTGATACAAGTGAAGGCTTCTTCTAGCTTGCAGATTAAGTAAGCTGAAGTGGCAGTGGGCTGGCCATGTTTGTCGGAAGACTGATGGACGGTGGAGCAGACGAGTCCTGGAGTGGAGACCACGTATTGGCAAACGTAGTGTGGGATGCCCCCAGCTAGATGGACCGACGATCTTAAAGAGGTGGCTGGGACAGACTGGATGCGGAAGGCGGAGGATAGAGTGAGAGGCCTGTGTCCAGCAGTGGACTGCGATAGGCTGAGTTGATTGAAGCTTATTCAGGTTGTAAAGCGGCAATAGTTTGAAAAATGTGTCCAAACATTGAAATGTCATGCATAGAAAGCGTGAAACTGACACAAGACAGCAAAATAGACGTTTACAAATAGTGGGGGTCGGTTAGATTTCGATATCTTTTTCCAGTTTAGCCGCTGCCGTGTGACCTGCCAGTGGTCGCCAGCACGCACCAGTCTCCAGTATCCTGACGGCGGCGGCGTACATGCCGAGCGCGCGCGCGCGCGGCCAGTAGCGCGGCGCGCGCAGGGCGGCGGCGCACAGCTCGGCCGCGAAGCGCTGCGGCGCCTCCTGC
Source organism: Polymixis flavicincta (assembly GCA_949987655.1). Lineage (NCBI taxonomy): Eukaryota > Metazoa > Arthropoda > Insecta > Lepidoptera > Noctuidae > Polymixis > Polymixis flavicincta. Next base: position 11,521,831 of record OX465191.1, on the reverse strand, counting down.
GGGTCCGCCGCGCAGCGCTCCGCGTGCTGCAGGAACCTGCCCGCTACTGCCTCGCCGAATTGAGCGAATAGCGTCTATATCGGAGAATAAAGTGCTGTCATTATGACCTCGTACTGCAAACGCGCTGAGAAATAATGATAATACCGTTTTATGAGTGTGTCTTTTCGAAATGCAACTTCGGGGCGAAATCCGAATCAATTTTAGTTCTTTGATAACACTTATAATAATTTAAGTGTTCGCGCCATTTCGCACTAGTTCGCAGGTAAGTCGTAAAGACCTACACTCATTTGATTGGCGCATTCTACATGAACTCCATAGTCACGGTTCCGGCCAATCGGGGGCCGATAATCTTCAAGACGTCAAAAGGATGTGCCGCCATAATAATATTGTTCCATTTATATCCTCCGTGAACGGACAGATTCTTTCTGTCTTTATGGACTGCACGCCACTGCCTACATACACATGTTTGCATCGGGGTTAATTTTGAATAAATATGCGTCTGAATAGTTATGCAATCCTAATAATTTAGAAGTCGCTTCCATATGTATCCCGGGTTTATTTTCCAAAAAAAATATGTTTTAAAAAGCCGTACATTCATAACTAAAAATTATTCAAGTATTACGTATTTGTTTCCGATCGCCTCCGATTAGATCCCGAGGTACATAACCTTCTCTACAGTATGTAACAAAGAAACTCACCCTGAACAGCGAGAATCGCACTCCATTAAATTTGTCCTTTCCCTTCTTCTCCTCGACAGTGAGGAAGGCGACCAGACGGTCTACATTCGCTTCGTCGGTGAAGAACTTGTAAACGTGACGCTCGCCCTCCTCCATGTCCTCGACGGACAGGTCCGACGAGTATGTCTGCTGCGATGACGGCGCGGCCACCTGTTGGGATCATATAACTTTTTATACTACTAAAAATCAATGTCTGACAATGTTGATTAGGGAATGTGCGTGTAATTTTTGTTTTTACTTCATCATTATACAGTCAAAATCAAAAGTCATTTATTCAAACTAGGCTGAGAGTCAGCACTTTTTGAACATCAAAATTACATAAGCCAGTCCCCCAAAAGTACTATCTAAGTCTAATTAAATGCAACTGTTTGTTGCTCAAAAACAATATTGTTTAAACTCCTACACATGTAGTTCAAATGACGTAACTGTCGCGGTCATGATGTGACATCACCCACCATACTGCTTTGTTTAAGGGGAATCTAGTCGCGGGGTCGAACTCACTGGTGGGCCTGGCTAAAAGCACGTTGTCTCACCAGGCATCGTGTCCGACAGAGGTAGTATCAGCAAAACGTTATTGAGTGAGATGCAGGATCATTTATAGTACAACAGGCGCGTAAAAAAAATATTTATTTATTTATTTTACTTCAAAACCTTAAAACTACCATTACAGGTTTAATAACCTAATGCGATAGCTAGGATTATCTAATATACATAATTACAAAATTAGACAATACTCTTACAATAGTAACTATACAGAATATATAGGTACCCATACCTACTTTAACACAAAACTATATAAAATACTTAAGCAAAGTCCTTCGAAAGAAAGAGTTTTATACAAAAAAACACTGAATAAATCAATGACAAATAAAGTTTATTGACATTTTCGATATTTGAGCTTTGTCGGTACCGACTTGGTTTTGGAGATTTTATACTACTTTTTTAGTACTTTAACACGCTTAAACTTAGGTAAAAACAGCAAGAAAACTAATCTTTGTTGGCTCATAACTTTTTAATGGCTTTTTATTTTTTTAGTATTCTGTTTCCGTACAGACTATAGTAATACTTAGAAAAAACCATATTATGTTAAATTTTTGATGTACATTGTCGAACTGTGGAGTAATCACTAAAAAAAAATCGACTAGACTCACCTTAATTACCTTAGCGAAATTTCAAGCAGTCCCGTAAAAAAATACATCATAAAATGAACGAATAGAACGAACTTGCATAATGCCAATAATTGTGCAAGCGATATTGTAGTGTTTGATCTTAGTCTTTACGGTGAATATAATAAACATTTTTTCCATACAAACTTCGGGAGTGTATTACTCCACTGTTCGACAATTTTCATCAAAATTTAAACATGGTATGGTTTTGTCTCATTATTAATGTAGGAATGGAAGGTTGATGAATGCATAACTTGTGTGAAAGAGCTGAATGCTATGGTGTAAGTGAGACAGATGACGTACGCCAAAGATCTATGCTTGGGATGACGTGGAAAGATGTTTAACAAGGTAGAATGACAGAAGGCGGATGAAGGACGTAAAGACGAGAAGATGTGTTCCTTAGCCCTTTTTATTCCCACATTAATATTGTCTGTGCGGAAGCAGAATACTAAAATAATGTGCACCTAGCTTCTGAAGTTTCATAAGTGCCCTTGCAGGTTTATGTGAAATAAAATATTTTAATTTTTTATTTTGAATATGGTTTAATATTGTTACGATCGCGAATAATATTTTGTTCCAACATTTACCCTGACACTTGACTTGACGATAAATTTAACTGCTCGAGCTACCTCAGCGCATCCTCCATAAGAGTTCATACAAAAAAAAAAAAAAAAAAATACACGAGATGTAACAAAATGATAGAAGTGAGAGTAAACAACGTATGACTTACCTCAAGCAAATCAGGCCAAGCATAGAATCCATATGTCGGGTTCCTCAACCACGGGCGCTCCCATTCTTCATCAGTCTCATGCACTCTATCCTCTGACCATATAGTCCAATCAAGATCCGGCCGGTACCCTGAGAAATTGTGATACATTATGTGTCTGAAGCTTGATTATGTTACTGCTTCTGGATTATGAATAAAATCCCGAAGCGATAAAACTCATGATCAGATGCAGATAAATAGAGCTGAACTAAACCGAAATAATTTAACTTTTTTTTTGTCACAGATTAAAAATGAAAAGAGGTATGAGACCACCTACACTATTGTTTCCCAAAGTGGGCGATAACGCCCCCTTGTGGGCGCTGCAGGCCTAAAGGGGGGCGGTAAGAGACCCGCTAATTACGTTCAATCTCCGGCTCACAGTAATTTATTCTCAAAGTAGGCAGTAGACAAAATAAGTTTGGGAACCCCTGACCTACACCAACCCTACCCTACTATCTTCACCTAATTATATTAGATCTGTAAGTTTAATATTAGTAGAGAAGGTCGGATTGGCATATTAGTTACTAAAGCAACAGTAAAAGTAATAAATAGAGTTAATGCTGTGTGTATTTAGTTCATAAGCCTTAAATAAATAAACAGACACAATGAACAATTTCCCAACTTACCAGGTACACGTTTAACGGGACGAGGGACACCAGCGATCTCGTACGGATCGACGGACATCTTGATGATCTTGTGCTTGCGTTGCTTAAGCACGTAGTGCACCAGGCGCTGGGCGGTGCGGCGCACGGCGATGTCGTCGTGCAGCAGGGCGCGCAGCATGCCCGGCACGGCGAACCCGGGGTATGGGGTTTGCAGAGACGGGCAGAATGTTAGCATCTGCATTGCTAGTTCCAAGCGGCGCCATTGACTGTTTGATGATTGGATTTTCAGTTAGGTGTTCTTTTGAACATAAAGCTGTCGTGTTTTGAGAAAGTCAGTTTAGAGTTTTGATCGAGATTAAAAGTATATAAAAATTGGAAGTGATACAACGTAAAAATGAAAAATAAGACTCACATATTAGGCGTCTCGACCACTTTAATGAGCTCTGCAATCAGCTCATGGTACAGTGCCTCACATCTATCTGAAGTAGCTTGTTCCGTCTGCACAGAGGCGTCCAACATTATCTGGAAGCCGGGCTCAGTGCGTTCAGGCTCCGCTAGCAACAAGCCGGCCGCGCGCACCGCGCCCGCCGTCAGCGTGAGGCGCGTGTTCACGGTCGGGAAGTTGCGGTGCAGGCTCTCGCCGAACGCTTGCTCTAAGCTGTAATAATAATTTAAGAAAATGAATCAACGCAAAAACATCTTAGGAATAAGCTAGGTATTGTTGAATCTAACGAAGAAAAAAGACTGAGAATTTCCCGCCCATAGCATATAAATGCCAGAGGGTTATAGCAATACGTTCACATTTCCTGATTCTTGTACTCTCGACACAGGGAATCCTAGTGTGAGGACGAGTGTAATTTATACGGTGACATTTTTTTTTACAATGAACTGATTTTATTTATTTATTCACATAGTTTAAGGAGGGAGGGGTTGGCATCAGCATCAAAGGCGAGTACATCGCTTACCTTCGACGATATGGTAGTCATGGCTGAGTTTATGGAGGGCCAGTATAAGGCTCAAAGTCACCAAAATGGCAATGGAGAGGGTTACGCATGGAGTTTCCCTGCGTAATCGAATCAGAAATGTAGAGATCCGAACAAGAACGAAGAAACAAGGTAACCGACATAGCCCGAAGAATAGGGTATTTTACTCTATATGAGAAAAAATCTATAAATATATTATTGAAATAGCTTAGGCAAAAAGCAGTTTTAGTTCATAAAATACCAAAATAAATTTTAAAATTGAATTCAAAGATTTCAGTTTTTGAAAAAAAATTGAACACCATGTTATTACGTCATACCGCTGTATAATTAATCAACAACTTTGTACTTTTATTATTTTCGTAACCAAAGTATTTTTTGTTGAAATAATATCTTACAGCAAACCAACGATAAGCAGAATGTTTTTTTTTTTTTATTATAAACAATTATACACGAAAAATCAGCGCATTGAGCGCACACATCAATCTAACGTCATACCCACAGAGCAATATGGCATCCACTGCGTCTAGCGTTTTCGTCAAATTACGCACGAAATATGAAAATGTAAAATTGAAATGCATTTTTATGGCACTAATCGATTAATGTTGATTTTTAAGATTTTAGAATCTAATTAAGACACTTTTCAAAAATGGGTGTAATACCCTATTGCCAAACTTAAGTGGTAGTGGGCAGGGCACATTGCTCGCAGAACGAATGGCCGATGGGGCCGAAAGGTTCTGGAGTGGCAACCGCATACCGAAAGATGTAGCGTTGTAAGGTCTCCCACAAGGTGGACTGATGATCTGGTGAAAACCGCAGGAATCAGCTGGATGTGTGAAGCACAGAACCGGTCGAAGTGGCAGTTGGAAGAGGCCTATGTCCAGCAGTGGACGTTTTTCGGCTGAAATGATGATGATACCTTAAGGATACTCGATATAAGGATATAAGTGAACTAACTCAACAGTTTTAGAGTAAGTCCAACCCTACTCCAAAATTGGCGAGTTGGTTCACTATGTCACTATGTTGTATCACTAGTGTCAACCATGGCTTGAGTGTGTATATTTTTAACAAACTTCAAAAAGGAGGAAATTATCAATTCGACATGTCTTTTTTATGTTCGGGCATAACTCCGTCATATATTATATTACGGATTTGCAAAATTATTATTTGTTCGAAAGGGGGTTTATTCATTCAAGGAAATAGAATTGAAAATAAATTTAATGGAATTCTATATGAAATTTAAATGGGACCATTTCGGATCTGATGATGTGTTTCGGAGACAGACAACGGAATTCTTCAAAAAATTACAGCAAAAAAAACCGCGATTGCTGCTATCGCATAAGTATGCATTGTTTTGATCCCAAGGATGATCAAATTTCGAATTGGTGTTGGGTAGATATTATAACTAAAAAGTGAAAAAAAAACTACCGACTTCCGGAAAAACACTATAAAGTGAAAAATAACTTTAATTTCGGAAGTCGGTGACATTGCATATGTATTTTAACTTTTTGTCACCACCTTCCGAAATGAAAGTTATTTTTCACGTTGTAGTGTTTTTTTTTTCCGGAAGTCGGTTGTTTTTTTATGGAAAACGTTTTAATTGCATGAAACTTCTTTAAACGTCTAACTTACCGAACCATGCTGGGTTTCTCACTGAGCGGCGCATTAAGTATGGCGGGCCACAGAGTACGCACGACGTCCCAGTCTTGTTTGGCTATCAGCGGGCCGGTGCGGGGGCCCAGCATCATGAACAACACGCCCTTATGTCTGGCGTGCCATTCGTCTCCCTCGCCCCCTGCTGCCAATACGGCGGCCAGTTTTGGTACTAACGCGCGGTAGGAATACGGGTAGTGGCTCAACATCCAGTAGAGACGGATTTGAGCTAAGATGCGGACCTGTGGGTTGAAATTAATGTAGTTAGATAAATATTACAGTTGCCTGTTATTATATTTCTGAAGCTTAATAATCATAATAATTTATTTTCAATAAGTATTGGTAGTGTTGGTCTTAAGGTAAGTAATTTAGTTTCTAATACATAGTCAGACATAACTTGACATACAAAACACTACATTATGTTAAATCCTTGGTATCCTTACTAATATTATAAACGCGAAAGTTTGTATGTATGTATATGTAGGTACGTTTAGCGCTGAACATATTTAAAAATATCATTCTGTTTCTTTCAATCGTTTGCTCATGATAGAGACAGAATTATATTTCAATTCGTTTATCATCAAACGTATTGTCATTTATAGTGCTAGTGGGCTTAGGTGTCGTATAATTCGTAAATACACGTGCATAGGTGTGTCCTTTGAAATTGTACTTCTACTAAGTTTTTTTAACCTTATACTTCGAAATCCTTCACTAAACTACAGATTCAAGTATAATCATTATATGTAGAATGTTCCCACTGCGGGACACAGATCTTCGAGAAGGAACGGGCTGCTACCACCCGGGCCCAGTGTGGGTTGTTAGATATAATTTTCTTCGATTTTTTGGTTCTACGACTTGCCGGTTACCCTCACGATGTTTTGCTTTACCGTTTTGAAACACAAAAACAATACTCACCGTGCTATACGTATTGAGAGCCAACTCAGAGAGTGCATGTAAGGCCTTGAGCGCGGAGGGCGTGATGCCGGCCTCGCACACGAGGTCGTAGCGCGAGTCGTCGTGCAGGCGCGCGGCGTCGGCGGCCAGCATGCGCAGGCGCGCCGAGCCCGCACCACCACGCGCGTCGCCCGCGCCACCGCGCCCGTCCAGCGCGCGCTCCAGTGCGCCGTACGAGCGCAACCGAGCTTCTAGTCCGGGCGCTCCGCGTAACCCCTTCATCACGACTACGCGCTCCCATACCTGACGATAAAAACGGATTCTCTAAAACTTATTAACCTTCTAAGAATGGTCACGTTTTTAATTTAATGTTTCTCTAAAAAAGTAAATGGACTTCTTTTAAACTTTGTGGCCTTTTCTTATAGTATAAACTGATATTTGGGTTAGGTGATATATGAGCAAAAGCCTGGGTAGCCCGAGAAATTCAAATTTTCTGACACTGACCAGATAAAAAAAAAAATCTTACGTTTTCAGTGTCAGAAGATTTGAATTTTTTTCCTAAATCGAGGAAAAATAATAGTTAAAAAAAAAAACCAAAAAAAAAACTCGCTTTTATTGCTGACCGAACTAAAAAGTAGAAAATAATTTTTAATTACAAAGAGTTTATGTTACAGTAGTAGGAAGTCAATAATTCAATTCAGAGTAAAAAGCGTGGGGTGCATTTTCCTATATTTTCATGACTCTCCTCTCATAGATAGTTGTCAATAGAATAGTTGTAATAATTAAAATATCAAGCACCCCACGCTTTTTACTCTGAATTGAATTATTGACTTCCTACTACTGTAACATAAACTCTTTGTAATTAAAAATTATTTTCTACTTTTTAGTTCGGTCAGCAATAAAAGCGTGTTTTTTTAGTTTTTTTAAACTATTATTTATTTTCCATTTTTTTGTTCGATCAAATTTTTATCGGGATTTTTTTTTTTTTTTTTTTTTAATTTTGAAATTTTTTATCGGGTTATTGCATTGTCATCGGCCCTTAAGACGTGTGCAAAGTTTCAAGTTGATCAGACGTCTAGAAACCAGTGAAAATTAGGCTCAAAGATTCCGTTACATACATGGATACATACATACATACAACCCGAGCTAATAAAAGCGTTATAAAAAAAGAGAAGAGATTTCACCTGTATCAGCATCTCAAGACCCCTAGTATCATCAGACTTTTCCGCCAACAGTTTGGCCTGAACCTCGAGCAGTAGCTGAGTCAATACCACTCGAACATTCTCTCCGTCGAGCGTGACGCGGAACCGCGCGCCACAAGTGAACGGAATGCTTGTAGCCGGCACTTGGGTGTCGATGCTGAAGAAAACACAGGAATTACTTACGAGTATGTAATCAGCACCCTAATTGCGTAACTCACGATTCATTATAATCTGTTTCGTTTTGAAACAGATTGTTAAACCATTGCTTCATATGTTAGAAAAATGTGTCTGCTCGAAAAATTGAAACAGATTATGATTAATCGTGAGTTACACAATTTCATTAAAATAAGTTTGACAAAAAAAATTCCAAGACATTTTTTCTTTTTATTTGTCTTAAAGATGTAAACGACAATAGCCGCTCGAAGTTCCGTTTTATTATTCGGTTTAGTGATGTGGTTTTTAGTGATGTGGTTGTATGAATTTTAAGTTCAGGGGTAATCGATGTTACAATTATAATTTTCGTAGAGGAGATTAAATGTTTTTAATTTCGAAAATTTTGTTTTATTAAGAACAATTTTCTCCAAATTTTAAACTTTCGTAAACAATAGGTAGTAGTTAAAAAAAAAAAACACTTTAATAGAAAACCAAACTAAAAAGTTGAAAATAATTTCTGAAAAAATCAGTCTATGGATAGTGCTTAATTAATAAATGAAATTATTTTAACGTAAACGCGTCGCGTGCTTGATATTAATTAATGTACAGACGCCAGCACGTCAAGCTACCGTAATCTGTTAAATTTCTTTGATAGATTTTCAACTACATAACCTATACTATATACCTTAAACATAAGGTTCACGTTCAATTGGGAAAATTTGACAGTATTGGGTAGCTTGATGTGCTGGCTTCTGTACATAATTATTATAAAATACCTCATAAAGAAATAGAGGTCGGCCAGTGGTCGAAATTTGACCATAATAGGGTATTTTCCAATTTGATAAAAACTATTTTAATTTGAAGATTGGGACGATATATTTAACAGAAAAATAAATTTATTTTATATCCATTTTCTCCATTAAAAACAAATTTCTTTTTCGTTGTTTTGAATTTACCGCCAAAACGCTCCTTACGATGACTTTTATCACGTGACATCGTGACGTCAGCTTTGTGTGAACAGAACCAGTACAAATACTTAGTTTGGCGCAGTTTAAGAAGTATTTGTGCACAGAGGCACCGCACACCAGTGATTTCACTTTCAATCCATAAAAATCTTGTTAATTATAAACACGACACTCACTTGTTTACTTACTAACTTCTTTAGTTTACACAAAGTTGACGTCACGTGATCAAAAATCATCGCAAGCAGCTTTTTGGGGGTAAATTCAAAACAACGAAAAATAAATTTGGTTTAAATCGTTTTTAATTGAGAAAATGGATATAAATCAATTTACTTTTATTTTTCTGTTACATATTTCGTCCCAATCTTCAAATTAGAATAGTTTAAAAAAAAAAATGGAAAATACCCTATTCTTTTACATAGATATAATATTATAACATAAAATATTAGCTTTCTGCACTATTTCTCTATTTTAACTTTAACTGTTACAAACACACTCCTCCGTCAGCGTAATTTTCATAAAAAGGATTACGAAGTTTATGCTTCACGTAATAATAGACAGATTTAGTTTTGTTATGTTATGCTCCATGTTATTGTTCGTTTAAGTTCGATGTTATTGGTTTTGTGATTCTTGGGCACCACCTCTTGTATAGTTATAACGCAAGGCAAGTAACATAAATCTAAGATTGCTATGTCAAAAATACTCACAGCGACACAGGTTCCTCATCAGGAGGTGGCAGGAAGGGGCTGCACGCCAGCGCAGAGTTGATGATGTAGAAGCTTCGCAGCCGGCGCTCACGACACATGGGCCTCTCCCCACTCAGCCACTGCCGCAGCCGCCCCACCTCCGCCTTCAAATATCTATCCAGCAACATCTGAGCACATTCCGCCTCCTCAGCACACGGCACGTGCCACTTAAATTTGGCGTCCTTCAACAGACACCCGTGACCCCATTCCCTGACAGGCAGCCACTTCTCCGGGGCCTCCCCGTAATCATTCGGCGAACTCTTCCACTCCTTCAGATCGATGTAGCACAGGGACATGAGCATGTGACTCAGCACCCCACTTGCCCTCGACAGCGCGTAGTTAGCGTGCAACTTCAGAGCCCGATCCAATATCGGAAGTATGTCGGGTATGTACTTTAAGAGCACCGTGCCGTCGCACTCCACCACGTGCATGAACAACACTAGACTGTACATGAGGTCGCGCGGTGGGTTCTCTTCGTGCAGCGCCTCGTCCGTTGACAGTAGCTCCGTCAGGTCCTCACATAGCTTTGGCATAAAAGCCGCTAAAGTAGCTTCCGAATTAATTCTAGCAAACACGCGCAACATTACTCCCACCATACTTCCAGACACATTCGTCTCAAAAGTCGACTCTGTGGCGAAAGACTTGAACTTTCTCAACGCCTCCTTGAATATCTTCGGCGAACACTGCATCAGCACGGCTGTGGCGGCCGAACAGATCGCTGTCTCCATTACAGCATCAGTCTTGCTGCGAACAGCGTCGGATTCCTTGGTGTCCAGTCTCACATGTTCGAGTACACTGGACTCGATAATGACAAACAATCTATCAAAAAAGACAAGGACGAAGTCTTCGAATTGAGCGGTAGACTCACAGGTCAAGAGTTCCTCCTCTGTGAGGTCATGCCAGTGCTCGTGAGCGGAACTACAATCTATGAATGGCACCATCCAGGTGAAGATGAGGATGAAGTGCAGTGTGACTAGTGTCTTTTTGATGTCGTTTGGGTCGAGCCCAGGCAGGACGGCTAGCAGGAATGGTATAACATGGGTGGGGCCCTCCGGGTAGTCGGCGTCGGCCCCACGTAGCATGGGCCGCGCGACGGCGGCCACCGCGGACATGGCGGCGGTCACTCGGTGAGGCTCCGTTAGTGACGTCAGAGAGGACCTCAGCCTCTCCAATAAAGGCGGGACTACCATAGCAGGTCGCAGCGTCGCTAGATTATGCAATGCGATGGAAATGTCGAGCGAGCCGCTGCGGCTGTACACCGCCTGTAGCGTTGGTTCGAGCACAATGTTAACAAACTCAGTGATATCTTCATCTCTGAGTCGATATTCCGGTGGGGTTTGGTTTTCCCAACATTCGAAAAATTTCTTTTCACGTTCCCGTCGCACCCTGTAAGAAAAAAACGAATTCAAATTGCTTTTGATTAATATGATAATTTTGATGAATGATACAGCAGCATGTACGACTTTACTCACATGCATAGTAGCGAAGCTGCCCGACCACAATAGGTGCGCAGTAGAGCCCAAAATCATGAGTTCTTCCGACGCCGAGGGGGGATCTTCTTGTAAGTAAAGACATACATACTCCTAAACAAAAATGGTGTGACGAGAGTGATGCATGTGAGATGATTTTGAAATAACAATAGATCAAAAGATCAAGTGACAAGACAACTATATCAGGTATTTTTTCGAATTTCCAATGTGATTTATGTCTTGTTCGGCCCAGCATGATTGTTTAAAATGTTTACCTGTTAAGAAATTCTCGGGCCAGTTTCCTCAGGAGATCTCTTAGTTTGTAGGACCAGCGGCCCTGGTTGGCGCTGTGCAGGTAGCTCTCGACTCCTGCCAGAAAACTGCGCAAGTGCTTAAGCACCACACCGTTGGGGCTGATGCTCCATACGATCCAGGAGGCCACGTGTTTCATATCTAGACCACATAAATAATTTGTTAATGTGGTCACGACTCTGCGTATAATAAATAAATAAATAATTATCATGTCGTATTAGCTATGATGCCGTCCACAAGCTCTAATGCCGTTAACTCGCATATGGTCGAATTTCGTTTTTTGATGCCAAAGATAAGAGATTTTTTGTTTGATTACACATAGTTACAAAATTTTACTTATTAAAAATTTCCGGAAGTTTATTTCACTTTTCCTTCATCTTTTGATACAGTAAATTTAAATCTACCAGCCGTTTCTATCCATCAGCTTTTATTTTTCGTACACAGCTTTTTGGTATTTTATGTGAGGTAGGCGCACATTTACGAATTTAACAGTGTTGATATCAGTTAAGATTAAATTTTAGCGAAGTGTACATCATGGAAACGTTGTTTAAACGATCCGGAGTGTTTTTGCTATATTTGTGGTGAATATATTTAAAAAAAATATAGAAAATCGGTGACAGATTTCATAAAAATCGCGTATGCCGACTATTTTAAAGTACTAGTGTGTAATTTGGTGAAGGATCTTGGTTGCAACATGAGCGTAAAACTTCATTGTTTACACTCCCATCAGAACAACTTTCCTAAAAATCTTGGCTACTTTAGTGATGAAAAAGGAGAAAGGTTCCATCAAGCAATTCGCACCATGGAGGAACGATATAAGGGCAGATGGGATGTGCATATGATGGCAGATTATTGCTGGAGTTTAAAACGAGACCTACCACAAGTGTCACATGCAAGAAAATCATTAAAAAAATCATTTTTGGCGGCTTCCAAAAATTAAATACTTTTTATGGTATTCATATTTTGTGTTTTTCTAAAAAAAAAAACACACATATGCCATATCTCAAAAACTAAAGCTGATAGATGAAAAGGATTTTTATTTTCAGAGTCAGGATGCCGATGTCTACATAAAAGCTAATTAACCGTCTGGAAAAAAATCTTTGTAACTATGTGTTATGGAATCAGACAAAAATTCTCTATCTTTCTGTCTAAGCAGTATTTTTCTACTATTTAGGATGCAGAGTTAAAAAAAAAAACGCTTTTAACTTGCCTCGTTTGATATTTTTACTACGCTAAAACTTAGGTAAGCAAACATTACCAAAGTAAAAAGTGACTAAGGGGTTATAATTTACATTATTACTAGAATTTTTATCACCCGTTGCATAACTAAATAGCATGCATTTCATATTTTTCTGTGTATTTTTGTCCATAACTCGAAATATGATTTTGTTGGTTAACGGCATTATAGCCTGTGGACGGTGGTATGGGCCTGCTGTCAGTCAATATTTTACATGACAAGACATCATGCCTATATTTCTCAGAAGGGGTGTATGTGATGTGATGTGTGTGATGTAGGATTACTATCTATTGGTACACCTCTACCTAACGTAGAGGTGTACCAATAGTACACCCACTTTTCGCCAATATGTATAAGTTCCATGTCTGTAAGGCGGCGGCCACATTGTATGTGTTCATTACAGGTTTGTCTGTATAAACTGGGCTTTTTTAGCACAGCCGTGAGGCAGACCTTGATGCTAGTTTCTGACATCGCACTTATACTTTATGAAGTTTGTTTCTTTTTTTAATTCTGCTAAATAAATATATTTTCTTTCTATCGGATTTACTAATGAGTAATATCAAGTGCTAGTTTTTAATACAATATCCTTTATTGTTTACGGTTACTTAATAAAATCAGAAAAGTACAAAGGGCGGTTATATCGCTAAGGCTATTTTTGCCAGATCACTTTTAGATGTACACCAGTTGAATTTGCTTTACGTACAAAGATATGTTAGTTTGTTATTTATACTTTTCACGGTTAGGTATCTAATGATTTTCATGACGATATATATTTTAAATTTAATTAAAAAATATAAAAATTATTAATTGGCTTCTACCATAGCAGTGTATACCACACCTATAATAAATCAGGTATTGAAATAAACTCACCAAGGGAATGACAGCGGGTGATCTGCATGTCTTTGTAGGCGACTGGCAAGTTCAGGGCGTGGAGGAAACGCATAAACATCTTGGGGACATGCGGCGTCCAGTCAATAGCACCGGGGTTGCGCTTAGCCAACCCAGCGAATAGCATCATTAAGTCCTGAACAAACCAACTCGTTATGTAGCAACAAATTGCAGTATCCGGAACAGTTTACAGTATCTGTATTATACTGAACAGTTGTGACTCAAATAATATGCACCCTAAACTGTTACTAGCTATATCTTACCGAGACCCCACACTGTGAGTTGTAGCAGGTATCCCACAGAGTCATGATCTCATTGAACCACAACTGATGTCCGAATTGCGCGTGCTCGGGGTTCAACGCGACCGGCAAGAACGTGGCCAGTTGACAGACCACGTGTGTGTCAGTAGACCACGGGTTTACCTTAGGCAACAACTCTGCCAGGATCTCTTTTGTGGCTTGTAGAGGGAAATATCTAAAAAAACCGAGAATGATGATAACAGATACTTAACGGAAATTTGAACGGTGCAAAAGTGAGAATATTTTACTTACGGTCTGGCGCATTTAACCATCGATATGTATGATCCTTCTAGGGAGCTGAAATTAAATTAAGTGCATTAAAAATAAGTTCTTAATGAAAAGACGTTTCAAACATGCACAGCCTGCCACCTTGATACACAGACACTACAATTTATACAATAGGAATACGTTTGATCAAAATAACTTATTAATTTTTCAACCACATTGTAGTTGAACACTTAATAAATGATTTCTAGGGTCCATAATACCAAGGATAGATAGTGACATGGGTCCGATGAATCATGAGCCCAACCCGTCTGCCACCCGATGTGCGAACATTAAGGCTCCAGTAGCAAGACGCGACGCGAAAGCGCGACGAATAGGGTATTTTCCGATTTCATAAAAACTATTTTAATTTGAAGATTGGGACAAAATATTTAGCAGAAAAATAAAAATAAATTTATTAATACACATTTACTCAATTAAAAACGATTAAAATCTAACGTATTTTTCGTTGTTTTGAATTTACCGCCAAAACGATCCGTACGATGACTTTATAACACGTGACATGTGACGTCAACTTTGTTTATACGGCACCGGTACAAATACTTAGTTTGGCGCCGTTTTAGAAGTATTTGTGCACAGAGGCCCCGCACACCAGTAATATCACTTTATATCCATTAAAAATCTTGTTAATTATAACTCGACATTCACTTATTTACTCACTAACTACTTTAGTTTACACAAAGTTGACGTCACGTGATAAAAAGTCATCGTAAGAAGCGTTTTGGCGGTAAATTCAAAACAAAGAAAAATAAATTTGGTTTAAATCGTTTTTAATTAAGAAAATGGATAGAAATCATTTTATTTTTATTTTTCTGTTAAATATCTCGTTCCAATCTTCAAATTAGAATAGTTTTTGAAAAAATGGAAAATACCCTATTCTAGTAGAAAAAAATCAATGAAAAATTCATGGAAATTTATCTACCAGAATCGGGTCTCAGCGTCGCGTCGCGCCTGTCTGCGGCAGCCTTTAAGCGTGTCCCGAAAACTTATATTGTTTGTCTAATTATTACGTGGGCAGTTCGTTCTCGTCAGCTCCTGCGAGGCCGAACAACTCTAGGGCGTCGCCCAGCCCGTCTCCCGACAGGAATTTGCGAATCATATCGAGCATATTGTCGCCTCCTTGTTTCACAAAACGATTTGGCCTGAACACACATTATGATTTTAAGTGGCATTAACTTGTCTCACGTCGGTGTAATTAAACAAAATCAACTTGTGTCGTCGGTATAATTAAACAAAATCAATCGAGTTTATAAACAGGTAGTAATTGTACAATCAAAACATCGATCAAAATCGAGCATCGAGCCATGTCGAAATCATCATACTCGTATAGGTAGGTATAAAAAGATACAACTCTGTCTGTAACAGTACAACGTACAAACACGTAGAAGTAATACAATATTCACGTCTACGCATCGTATAGGTGATTGCGTCAAACCCGTCGTAGGTACACGATACGTCACATGAAGGAAGTGCCGACACAAAAGTTGGCGCTAGATGAATAGCAGACACATTCATAGTCAAGTCCTTTAGATTATGTGTCAATATTTGTGATGATAGTATTATGTTTCATCTTCATTCCATTTCGTTGAATTAAGGAATACTTACTTTAGGTAATGGTACATTCCAATATGGGTCGAGCTCTTATCAAATATTTTTTGGCCCATATCGTAGAGCGGGCGCCAATGCAGCGTCAATTCGTCAGGTGTGATCAATTGTCTTTTCCTGCAGAAATAATTTAATTTGTTAGCAATTAACAAAGCGGACAGTGCCAATTATTCAGAGTATTTACTGCCAACACTATGCATATATTTGGTTTCTTGAATACATTTTATAAAATACATGCTACAGGCTAATGCATGTATTTATGAACGAAAATATAAATAAATACCTTTCTTGATTGCCCTTGATTAAATTTGACTAAATATAACGCCCGGAATCATTTTAAAGGGCCAGTTTACTAGATGCAACTAGTAAGATGTAGTCAGCTACATCTTACTCGTTGTCTTAATCGTAAAATTGTTATTCAAATTTATTGATTATCTTTTGAGCTTTCTAAACCGTTTTATGAGCGTCATTAATAGACTCAATCAACTATCGTAGTCCACTGCTGGACAGAGGCCTCTCCCAGGCTGTGCCACAACACTCTATCCTCCGCCTTCCGCATCCAGTCTATCCCAGCCACCTTTTTAAGGTCGTCGGTCCATCTAGCTGGGGAGTGTCCCACACTACGTTTGCCAATACGCGGTCTTCACTCCAGGAGTCGTCTACTCCGCCGTCCATCGGTTCTTCGACAAACATGACCAGCCCACTGCCATTTCAGCTCGCTCACTCTACAAGCTATGTCGGTGACTCCGGTCGATTAATAGAGTGTTAACTTGAAACTTGTACTTACTTTGTGAGCATTAGAAACATAGTAGCGAACTTGTGCACCTTGCCTGGTTCCAGATCAGGTATGAGCACAAGTTCATAAGCCAGTTTTATCAATTTTATGTGATCTTCTTTCCCGAACTTTAGGCCATGAAGCCGCATGTATCTGTGAATCAAATAATTAAACGTTATTATCTATCTCTATCTTATAAATAAAAAGAAAAGTCCTGACTGACTGACTGACGCATCAACGCCCAGCCCAAACCCTTGGACCTAGAAAGCTGAAATTTTGCACAGAGGTTCCCTTTATAATATAGACAAGGAATAAGGAAGGATTTTTCGAAATTCAAGACCTAAGGGAGTTGAGTCGAGTCGGATTCGACGATTGACCTCTTTCTCGAAGGTCTTGGTATAGGTTTACAAAAAAAAAAAAACAGTTACCTATCCAGTTATGGCCATTGAAATTACCTTAATGCCTAAATCATATGACTCATTTTTCAATAATAGGAACATAACAATAGGAATTTTATAGTAATATAATCATCTTGAGTGCTATGTGAGGCCAGGTGCATTTAGCAGGAAGACCTGGGTGCTAGCCAGCATATTTCAAACTTCACTAATACTTGCCAAAGGTTAGGGCTAAACCGAAACTTGCAATAAAATGATTTACGTACAACTGAAGAATATGACTATTCGGCCGCAACAGCAAACGTCGCGTCATCGCGTGAGTATGGGCGCAAAACGGATTTTAAACGTTTTAAACATTTGGTTTTAATTGTTCTTCTTAATTGTTTTGAACATAAAATTACATAAGAGAGTTCCCGATCTTCACTTCCTGTGATTGAAGTCCAGAAGTGGCGCAAAAAACTCCCCAGCGACACAGCGATTTAAAATCAAACTGTTACACAGCAGTTTAAAATGTTTTTTATTTTTCTTAATAGAATGCATTGAGGCTTTACACGAAGTGTACCAGACAACACCTACTCGCTCATTTAGGATATACCAAGGGTAATCCAAATAAAATATACATTCTAGAAATATGCAGTGGCTGAGTATAAACTTAATTACACAACTTTTTTCTTGATACTTTAGCTACAACATATTTTTCCCTATTATGAATAATTTAATAAATAAGCCTATCAAGATTGTTTTCACATTAACTCCGTGGTTTTCACTCTGTCCAGTCATAAAAAAAGTAGCGAATGAAAAGAAGTAGGTAGTAAAATGGTGAATTACCTATTTTAAATAAAAAAAAATATTTCACATAAATCTACACTTATGAAACATCAGAAACTAGGTGCAAATAGCCTTTTTAACCGACTTCAAAAAGGAGGAGGTTATCAATTCGGTATGTTAAATTTTTACGTAGGTAATCAATGTACGGCCCACGTGGTCGTGGTCCTAACCAAATTTAAAACGGGTTTTAAACCTCGGATTTTGGTTTAAAACGGTTTATTTACAACTCTAAGCTTTTTTTTTTTTGAGTTTGGGAAATCATCAAATGACTTCTCCCGCTGCGGGTGGAGCAGGAGAGCGTGTCAGACTTTTACTGACTAAAACCCACTCGTGTTCCCTCAGTTGCCTGTGTACCAGGGGCGACGGTGTCTCTTTCGAACAACCCGCAGCCCTGGCAGGCATCGGCCCTTGCGGACCCCACCAGTTGTTGCTGACATCTCTGACGGCGCGCGTAGAACACAACGCGCCGTCCCGCCTACCACTTTTCGGCCGCAGGGGATAGGAAGAGCGGCCACCGCTATACCGACACTCCTCTTCCCCTGCGGCCCCACCACGTCCGCCACCACACTGTGGCGGCCCCGTCCAGGCCACGGAAGGGAAGAGCGCTACTCAGAAACACCGGCACTCCTCCTCTGCCGCAGCCCGTAACCCTCAGCCGCGAAGCCTCGCATGCGACATTTCGGCCCACCTCAGTTGCGGTGCACCTCACCGCAACCTACTTTTTGGCCGCTACGCTACGCCCTGACGAGCGGCCCCACCTTTGGGTTCCACTTCGCTTCACCGTGGCTTTTAACTTTTTATTTATATTACCTATATCCAATTCAAAATTGCATCATATTTATTTGATAGCAATCGCGGTTGATTTGCTGTCACTTCTTGAGGAGTTTCGTTGTCTGTCTCCGAAACGCATTGTCAGCTCCATATGAAATTTAAATGGGACTATTTCGGAATAAACGCCTTTCAAACAAAAAAAAAATTTGAAAATCCGTCTATTTATATGACGGAGTTATGCCCGAACATACATTTTAAAAAAAACATGTCGATTTGATAATCTCCTTTTTGAAGGCGGTTAAAAAGAGCGCGACAAGGCGTTGAGTCTTGCTGTTCTCTGTTTTTTAATTGCACACAAAATATTAAGGTCAATTGCCAAGTTTTAAATCCTACTGTTTTGTAATAAGGCCTAGTTTTGCTTACCTAAATATTGAAATGTCTACAATTTATTACATTACGCATTCAGAACACATAACTGTAATTAATATACAGATGCTTAGACTTACAAATAATACCTACATACTAAAATATTACTCCTGTTATTTATTATTGTGTTAGGCTGTACCATCCTACCAAAAACTTAAATTTTATTTCTGGCTTTAAAATTTTCATTCCATTTCATTTTATGTGTCATCATTATTCTGCACAATTTGATCAAAACACCTATCATTGTTTTATACATTATGGATTTTTTTTTGTTTTTTCTTTGTCTCCTTTCCCCTTACATAACTTACTAGCAAAGGATTTGACACTTTCAGCCAATAAGTAACTGTTTATGTATGATGATTGAAATGTATTTAGCTTATTTAAAAAAGCTTTCAAATAGACTAATAAACTATACAACTAATGGGTGTGTCTCAGTTCAAAATGATGTTATGATGTCTCATGTTTTTAAATAATCCAAAAAGTAATTAATTATATATGTATGTCTATTCAATTGAAGTGAACTTTAATATTCCAATGATGAATGCAAGTCATATTCACTTTGCAATGTGGTTTTTTAGCAATAAAGTTTTTAATGCATATGGAAATCTTTCAGCTGCATTATTGTGACATGCTGTGCCAAATTTGAGTGAAATAATAGGTGCATATTATTTATGATAATTTTAACATATTTATTTATAAATTTGTTTGTTTTAAATGTTTTATTTTTGTAAATGTATTGTAACTGTTGATTTACACAGGTACTAATAACTTGTGTAATTCCTATAAAATTTTTGCTGGTTATTATGTCATACAATCAAAATACATAATAATGTGTTAATAATTTAGTATACATAAATTATGTGAAAACGGAGAGTGAATTGGAAATGTTTTAAATATAAGTTTACTAAGTTGATTAGGTAAAGGAAATCCCTTCTCACTCTCTGCTTTGATGGATATCAGCAGATACTTAAATGGAGTGTCAGTATAAATAAGTAGTCTTGCTTTCTGAAAAATAACATTATGGCTGATTTTCCCAAGACTTACTAATTTAATTCAATAAAAATAATATTTATGAAAATAATATTGTTCTGAAGAAGAAGAGGAGAATAGCACCATCCCATTTCTTCCCATGGGTGTCATAGAAGGCGACTGAGGGACTTACAAGAGAATGGGCAGCAGCATTCTCTATGCATTTTACCACCATACTGCGATCGCCAACCCGCCTGCCAAGCATGGCGATTACGGCAAAACCCCCCTTTTGGGGGAGGCCTATATCCAGCAATGGACGTATTTCGTCTGAAATTATGATGATGATTTGCATGCCCATGTGACGTTAGAACATGGAGGACTCATAAAATAAAACATCTATGTACTGTATTACCCATGTTTGCAAACCAATGAATTATTTCATTTAATTTAGAGGGATTTAATTTTTTCTAGGGAAAATAAAAACATTATACAATCCAGGAATCGAAACCCAGGGCACATTAAATATCTTTTTAGTGGAAGTACAATAAGTAGGTACTACTGCTTTATATTTATTATAAGCGGGCTCCTATTTAAGTTATTTTTGACTAGGGCCTTAACGTACGGAAGTTTTAGTGATTCCAGAGCAGAGTTATGTTTATTATTCCTAATAAATGTGTATAACAATCCTTCAGCTATCTATTGGACCGCTTCCAACAATTCAATATCACCTGAAATGTGCCAGCGCTGGCCATACATTATTGCCTTTAAGAAAAAGCCATACTTACTTCATGAGCCTAGAGGACCAGACCCCGCACGCCGGCTTCATCTCACGCAGCATCACGGCCTTCGCCAGGTTGGACTTCACTTGCTGCAGGAATATTGTGGACTCATTGTCTAACTCAGCGGCATATGGTAGGATATGATTCGTCAATATTTCCTTCTGCGGCTTGAACCCCAGAGCCTTTATACGCTCCGGGGTTGTCACCAGCATCTCGAACTCGTCGTCTTGTAACATTTTGATTGTTTTACGTTATTTGTTTTTAGAAAAAATATAACGAGTCACTGCGATATGTTATTTATGCCTGGAGGCCACATGAGCACAACTGTTACTTTACTCGATAGACGATTGCGGATCACCAATAATAAAATGTCATTTAACAAATCAAATTAACATTGAATTTACACAAGTCATCGAGATAATCACTGAAAGAAAATCCGAATCGCCAAGTCAGTCCCAAAGGTACGTTCCGATTCACTAAAGTTTGACATGCGTCATTTGAAGAACAAGTCTCATCGAATAGTCGTAATAAGGTTTCATTCCACGCATTAACAAAGGTGTTTGGTGGTGTTTGGGTGTGTTTCGAACGCAGGAAGCGATAAATGCAACGCCATTGGTTGCAACCAACAGCCGAAGTTGTAGATATGTAATAACTATCGATTATCGGGCGAGCGAGGCATTAACCTTTCCTACAAGCAGGAAAGGTATTATATTGGGTAGTTATGCAGCTGCACAATGTTATGTGTCTGCTATTCCTTTCTCTTCAATGGTAGGTACCTATTGCTTTCAATTCGGACGATTGTCCCTATGAAAGTTTATGGAACTTTTCCTGGATTAGATTACGCTTATTATTATAAGATATCTTTAAAGAAAGACTCAAGAACGTCATTAATATTACGATATTAGTATGTACTTGTCACTGGAGGTACAAGTCTTGGCCAATGGGAGCTCAATAACTTATTTATTACCTACTCATGTCCGCATAATCGTTTTAGGGTCGCTGTTTCCGAATATTGTAACAAGTACTGAACAGAACAAGTAGTGCCAGTCAAACTGTCACATCGCTCGATGTCTAGCTGGTGAGATGCCCGGATTGCTCACAAGCACGTTTTCGAAAGGCGAACGGCGGCTGAGGATACACAAGCTGGAAGAGCAAGATCCACAAATCACACCGTGTACCATTATGCCCCCCAGTCTCACACCAAACATCAGCACCTCCAGAGTTCCAGACCCATGCTTGTGGCAAACTTTAGCAAAATTAAAAATTCAACCCCGGTTTTAAAAGAAAAAAAAAAAAAATTATAATATTATTTTATGAAAATTATAAAATAATTGAATTTTGTTACAACATATTAACAATACCACAGAAACAATACTTACATTTTATCAAAATTTTGTAACACATATCAAAATAACCTGGTTTAAAGGGAGTTCCCCGAGGCGCGAGATGGTCTGTTGCACTGAATCTGACGCGATGTCTGTATCTACATTCCGCATTTACCCTCATTGGATACTGTTATTTTGGCCCAAATGTTATATATTTTCTACGTTCTTCCCCTTTATGGAAGCAGCCATTTGTTGGACAAAATTTATCAAATTATTCACAGCAACAACCATTTTAAATGTGGCATTGGACGACGAGCCGTGGCAGAAACTTGATAGTGGCGCCCCGCTCTACAGCGTTTGAGATAAATTAATGAAGGTTGTGCCTGGATGGCGCCATTTTCTTACAAGACGACGGTGAGCCAACCAGGCTTCCGTATGCTAGGCGCTTTGTGGGGCAAGTTTTTTATTTTTAATCATACTACATTATGATTTTGACGCCCCCTGAAATTGCCGCCCGGGGCGGGTTTTGTTTTGCCCCCCCCCCCCCCCCCCTAGTCCGGGGCTGCGGGGAGGCAGCGGGCCTCCTTGCCGAATTGGCGCCATGGTCTTCGTGCACATGGGAGTGGCACGAGGAGGCACTCCGCTGCCGTGAGAAATCGCGGCACAGCCGACAGAGCTCCGGCTGGACTCATGGCGACATGGAGAGTTCGATTGAAACATTACAGGTAGGTATAAAATTATGCACATTTCCTAATTATTGATTTATCCACAAGAAAACTCGGTTGATCGGTGGTTAGGCACAGAGGCCAGCACATCAAGCTACCACAATCTGTCAATTTGATAGATTTTTAACTTTATTTTATAAGCATAAGGTTCATGTTCATTTGGGAAAATTTGACAGTTAGGGATAGCATGATGTGCTGGCGTCTGTACAGAGGCCAGCACATCAAGCTACCCCAATCTGTCAAATTTCTTTGATCGTTTTTCAACTTTATATCAAAGGAATAAGGTTTATGTTCAATTGGGAAAATTTGACAGTTTGGGATAGCTTGACCTGCTGGCGACTGTACATAAATAATTAAGATGCGCATCATGGCCTGTACTGAACTTGGTCTGTAATTGAATATGAATATATGTAGAACATGTGTAGAACTTATCAGTAGTTCTACTTATTAATAGTTGTCGTCTACAAAAAAAAAAAAACCGTAACTTTTTAACCTTATTTTGACAAATTTAAGGTTTTGGGAATCAACTTTTACAAAATCTTGGTAAAAAAAAAAAACATATCGCCGTGGCCGCGCCATTGTAACAGACACCGAGAGCATACGTAATAGTCTCATCATTTCAGCGTAGCGTAGTTGGGTAAAAAAACCATATTAATTGAGAACACACGATGCACTTAGACGAGATTTTTTTATTTTGAAATTTAGGTAGGTATGTAGATTTAAGCAATACAGGAATGTGCAGATGGAATTTTCTAGGTTTCTAAAGATCACACGAGTAGTAGGTACAGGCACGAGCATAAAATAATATATGAGGCTGCTATGGACGGCTCGGCAATGAAGTCTGATTTCATGATCACTTACCTAAATTTGGCGGAAAATATGTAATAATATGACTATTTTTGGAAGGCATACATATACAATGGGTCCGTTAATTTTGCATTGACACAGGTATTTTTGAAACCGATGTAGTATCCTATATTTTGGCGTTCCTTGTTTCTGCAGGTAGAACATATTTGTGCTGTCACTTGTATATGCCTGCCACAAATGATCACATATATTTATGGATGGTCCGCCCATGCAAGATGCGTGGCCCAGTGATAGCGGCCGTGGCACCTCACATCTACCAACCCGTACTTGGCCGGCGTGGTGGATTAGGGCCCACTGTCTCTCACAGAGAGGAAGCCTGTGTCCTAGCAGTTGAACAAAAGACACAGGGAACATTATAAGCTGATTATGGATGGATCATGAAATCCGATACCTACTGCCGAGCAGTCAAAATAAATAAATGTATGCTCGTGACTGTACCTAGCTAGTTATAACATTTTAAAATCCAACTTTTTGTTACAGTTTATCGTGACGAAGAGAATTACTTAGGGCCTTTTTAGCGCAGCCGTGTGGCACACTTTGACGAACTTTACACTTTTTATCGGTTTCTTATTTTTATTATTTTCCTGTATATTGTGTGCCTTTTAGTCTGTGCTAAATGTATTTTCTTCCCTTCGTGAAAAAAGAAAGAAAATACATTTTATTTATTGGATTAGGTACAGTCGCCAGCAGGTCAAGCTATCCCAAACTGACAAATTTTCCCAATTGAACGTAAACCTTATTCCTTTGTGATAAAGTTGAAAAACTATCAAAGAAATTTGACAGATTGGGGTAGCTTGATGTTCTGGCCTCTGTACTTATAATTTAAATGTAATTGCCGTAAACTACACGCAAGGCACTTGTAAAACTTATTAGATCTTAGTAGTAGTACCTAGTCGTCGTAAGCTTCTTTGGGTTGCTTGCTCCAGAAGTGACATAATAAAATACCTCAGGGGCAATTCTGGTAATTTTATGAACGTTCACAGGCTGATCTGTCACAATCTGTCAAAAATACCTCGAGTTTCCATAAATTTTTGACAAGTTTTTGACATTTGATTGTCGCCGAGATGACACTGCGACTAGATTCATCATCATCATCATCATCATCATCATATCAGCCGAAAGACGTCCACTGCTGGACATAGGCCTCCCCCAGGCTCCTCCACTTCGACCGGTCTTGTGCTTCCCACATCCAGCGGATACCCGCGGTCTTCGCAAGGTCATCGGTCCACCTTGTGGGAGGCCTTCCCACTCTACGTCTTCCGGTACGCGGTCGCCACTCCAGAACCTTTCGGCCCCATCGGCCATCTGTTCTGCGAGCAATGTGCCCTGCCCACTGCCACTTAAGTTTGGCAATTCTTCGGGCTATGTCGGTTACCTTGGTTCTCCTGCGACTAGATTGTGTTGTGAGAATTGGCCTTCTGATACAATAGAGTTAAAAAATTACATGAAGGGTTGCTGCTTGACAGATGTTTCTGAGGACTGATTTTTTAATCGTCAGATACTTTTATCTTGGGACGGGTTTGACAGCTTTTCTATAGAAAATATTTCAAGCCGCCATATTTATTCCTAGTCGACATTCACACGGACGTAATAAAATCACAGCTCCATTGCTTGGCGTACAGGATTATCAACTAACTCAGGGGCGTACCAATAGAAAATGGCGCCTAGGACTCGCACCATATTTGCGCCCCTTCGTAAATTATCTTCTCGGTCTACACTGAGCAAAGCTAGGTCGCATAACCTTTCTTGACCAATTATGTATAGCCTTCAATAACGAAGGTATTTATTTCAACTTGCTAAAAAATCGCTTGCAATGCTGCAATTTTAATTAAGAGAATTCTAATACAAATATCTGCGTATTTCTATTCAAATTTTCAATTTATTCAAGTAGGTCTTCAGATTTCTTCGATGTAGGTAACAAAATGAAATTATAATTTACTAGCTTCCGCGCGCGGCTTCGCCTGCGTAGAAGTCGGAAATTATCCCGCGGGAACGTACTACCGATATAAAAAGTATCAAATGTGTTAATCTAGGTTGTAATCTATCTGTGTGCCAAATTGCATCTAAATCCATTCTGCTGTTTTTGCGGGATTGAGTAACAAACATCCAAATCATCTTCACAAACTTTCGACCGCGCATTAAAATTCTTCCATACAAACTTTGAGACCCCCCAATTCCCATATAGGGGGTAGTTTAGAAAAACAATAAATGACCAACTTTATAATTTACTTAGAAAAGTATTTGTGCCAAGTTTCAAGTTTATTAACTCAAGGATTAAGATTTTTCATATAAACAAAATCCCTCCTTTTCACCCCCTTAAAGGTCGAATTTCCAAAAACCCTTTCTTATTGCTCCCCTACATTCAAAAGGAAGCCGTGTGCAAAATTTCACGTTCCTAGTCCTAGTAGTTTCGTCTGTGCGTTGATTGATCAGTCAGTCAGTTTCTCCTTTTATATTTATAGATTGACGTTTTTTTAAATGTAATAATTGGCGAGTTTTTGCGCCCCCTTTCGATAGGCACCTAGGGCTCTTTCCCCTGCCTGCCCCACCCTAGTTACGCCACTCTGGTTGAACTGAGCATTGAGAATCCAACAGAGTGCAGCGCGAGTGAGTCTCAGCGGGCCGAAAAAATACAGTTTTCGATTTTTAAACTGTCGGCGTCAAGCAGTACGTTGAAGATCCTATGCGTAAAAAAAACCTGCCGTGATTTTATTATGTCCGTGGGAACGTGGGCTTATGATAAAAGTAATACGACAATTGAAAAATCAGCGCTAAAAAACTCATCTAGAATATAGTTAATGACAAATCGGTATAATTTTAAAATGATGACATAAAATTGAATCTTTGACATCGAATTTACTCTGAATTGTAAAACAATTAAAGCATGCATGCGTTAATACCAATTCAATTATAATTTTATTATATTAATCATCTGCACGCCAATATTGTCAAAGCATAGCGCAACTACCCTATTTTTAAGATCTTCGTATGTAATTTCAATTACAGGGCAATGTGCCAATAAGAGCTGAACCCCTTTACAAACCGCTACGTAGCTAGTTGACAAGTGGAATGATAGAAGGATGGCCTAGACCCTGAGGATTCTGGCTGGCTGGTCTTAGGGACATCGATTGCAGTTGTATTCGAATATTAACCAGCGCAAATCAAGCGTATTTTTTCAATTCCCTGGTAGGGGTCTGTTCCGTCTCCATGAATCATCGTCATATTCATTTTAACCGATCACTGCACTGCTTTCACTGCTAGTCCGCCACTTTGATCGGTTCTGTGCTTCCCGCATCCAGCGGCCCTTCAGTCATAATCCCGTGCACCAAATGGTTGCACGAGAAGAGCCTCCCTGAGCGGCGCGGCGTCCAGATCATAAAACGCCCGGCGCACCCTGGTAACACAACACTTTGGTAACGCTGAGTCCAGCTGGCCAATCTTCTCACCGTAATGATTCCTGACGATCGACACGACGAAGCAGAATAGAGTGTTGAGCTGCTGTTTAAATCACTGTGTATAACTGTTCTTTAAATCTGATATGGCTGCTGGTAGGTATTGCTTCGGTAATACATCAGGTGGTAGGTATGCTTGCGGAACCACGCAGATCTGTTAAACGGCACCTGAGCGCATCAGGTCGCGTTTGGTGCTTCAGCTACTTTACCCAACCTACAATTAAGCAGGTATAAATGATGATGTCACGCCTAAGATACCTAAAGAACCAAAATCTCGGCACGTAGGATACATATCCGAAATTTCTGCACTACAGTTAGTCTATTCAGTCATCGTATTGTTCCAATCGTGTGTCTGCTTCTTCCTGTTTCTCGCTCGTCCATCGCTTTTTCTTCTTCCGCAGCTTCGCGCTGCCACGATCAATCTTTGCTGGTTCAGCTTTTTCAGAAACTACCAGAGTTTTGGTTAATGATGCGTTATCCACTTCTGGTTTTATATTTTTGTCTGCCTTTTGGGTCAATACAGGCTCCTCGACAATTTTCTCTTCATTTTTTGTTTGTGGCTCAGAGGAAGTCGAGCTAGCAGCAAGGACGATCTCTCGGTACATCGAGGAGTGTTTTTCTTTATTCTGCTGATTTATTTTCAACCGGGCTGCTCCTGCCCGCTCGTTTGACCTCAGCAGTTGGGTCTGTGATCATTCAATGTGTTATTAGAAAATATACAAGATAATTTTGGGTCTTCAAGGAAAACAGAAAGTTCTAACTAGATAAACATGCACTTGTAGTAGTAATAAAGCGTACAGTAATCAAAAATGTTGTAAAATCACTTACTTAAATAATCAAATAGGTACTACAAATCATAAATTGTGTCATTCTACCAACAACAACAAACATTCTAGCATTGCCCGTGCGTTGTCGCGGGGAGTTTGAAACAGCTGCGCTTGTTCTTCCCCCAAACCGAGTACCGGCGAAAAATCAAGAACACGTGATCTAAATATGTATACAGGGTAAATTATTAACCAGTGCGCAAACTGTAACCATAAATTCAGCATATCATTCTAGACCCGCTAGCATAGAAATCTCTTTCATCGAAAAGTGCCTACTTACGCGGTCAAAATGTATGGAACAGCTAATTTTTTTTAAACGACGAACAATTTCTACGCTAGGGGTTCATCTAGAAATATATGCTGAATTCATGGTTACAGTTTGCGCACTGGTTAAAAATTTATCCTGTAGATAATATGGTATCTATTTGTCCCAAATGTTACACGCTCATTAAGACCGCAACGGCCGTAAAAATGTCACGGCATGATTTTATTGCGCACTGGATTTTGAACTCTCGATGTTGAACCGAGCATCGAGAATCGAACAGAGTGCACGCATCGCGTCGATTAAACACACTGTTCTATATTACACTCTCGGCGCTAAGCAGTGTGTTGAAAAACAGAGCGGGGAAAAATCCACCGCGATTTTTTACGTCCGTGCCAACGTGGCCTCTTGGCTAGTCAAATTGTGACAAGATGGCTAAAGGTACTGAGTTTAACAAAAAATTTACAGCTAGAAAGCTGTGGCAGGGACTACTCACACTTATTCAGCTTTTGTCCATAGAAAACAACGACTTTTTATGAGATGCGTACGCAATGTACGCATCCGTTCTGCCGAGGAAAGCTGAACGGACTCTATACAAAATCGTTTTCTATGGAAAAAACTTAATAGAGCATACCGACCAAATTTGCATACCGCATAGGCAGCCGAACTGCGTTCCTACCTTCCTACTACGGTCATTGAAGGCTAAGCGCTGGAAGACAACAGTAACTGGTCGAATGCGTCACCTTCAGGTTGTGCGGAGGAGTATCCGCTCCGTTTTAGGAGGGCAAACCCACACGCAATAAAGCTGTAGCCTCGTCGTAAACTTTGTGCTAAACTAATTAAAAAACAAATGGTAATTTACTTCCGTAACAGACTTGCAGCATAGCAGCGTTTGCGGTCTAATAATAATACGACACCAATCAATGAAACGATATAAAAAAAAAAAAACTTAAAATATAACAGAACAAAATGAAACCAATAAGTACATGAATGCAAAATTTTATTTCCATGGGCCTGAGTAAATAATAAAAAATCATGCGAAAAAAATAATATTGTAAAAAAACATTATATATACGTTGGCACCAACGTGGCCTCTTGGCTAGTCAAATTGTGACAAGATGGCTAAAGGTACTGAGTTTAACAAAAAATTTACAGCTAGAAAGCTGTGGCAGGGACTACTCACACTTATTCAGCTTTTGTCCATAGAAAACAACGACTTTTTATGAGATGCGTACGCAATGTACGCATCCGTTCTGCCGAGGAAAGCTGAACGGACTCTATACAAAATCGTTTTCTATGGAAAAAACTTAATAGAGCATACCGACCAAATTTGCATACCGCATAGGCAGCCGAACTGCGTTCCTACCTTCCTACTACGGTCATTGAAGGCTAAGCGCTGGAAGACAACAGTAACTGGTCGAATGCGTCACCTTCAGGTTGTGCGGAGGAGTATCCGCTCCGTTTTAGGAGGGCAAACCCACACGCAATAAAGCTGTAGCCTCGTCGTAAACTTTGTGCTAAACTAATTAAAAAACAAATGGTAATTTACTTCCGTAACAGACTTGCAGCATAGCAGCGTTTGCGGTCTAATAATAATACGACACCAATCAATGAAACGATATAAAAAAAAAAAAACTTAAAATATAACAGAACAAAATGAAACCAATAAGTACATGAATGCAAAATTTTATTTCCATGGGCCTGAGTAAATAATAAAAAATCATGCGAAAAAAATAATATTGTAAAAAAACATTATAGGTAGACATTGTCTAGTTTAAAGTCTGCACGCCCCTCCACTGTTGGTTGGAGACACATTTCAAATGTTTGCGTATAATTCTTTGTGGAGGGGCGTGTAGTTTTAAATTAGACGATATCTACAATTTAAGCTTGAATAAGTACATAAATTTTTTTTTGGATATAGTAAAAATAAATGAAATAGGTACGTTTATTTTACGGGCATGCGCATTGTGTGCGAGTGGAGGGGGTTAAAAGTAACGAATTAACAAACATAAATTGTACAATGCGCGCTTGTGTATTATTAAAATCACACTCTTTAGTGTTTTGTAATTCGAACAGTCTAAACATCGCTCTACCACTAGCCTAACAACTACAACTATACTCTATCGGTTTAGGTTTAAATAAAGGTAAACAAATCGTAAAAAGGGTATTTTATAGCTGACACTTTCTTGTTTACAAATACGGAATGACAACATTAAATTTATTTTCGATTTATACGACAGTTTTCTGTTTTATTAATGTGTATTAAACTTTATCTTTTATTCTTAAACTATTCTTCCTAGAACTACTTGAGCACAATTTGTTACTTAGATTTATTATAATAATATAATATTTTGTAATCTGCCTATTGTAAAGAGCCCAAAAAGACAGGTTCCCTAAACCTTTTAGAAAATGCAACAGATTAGATAACGGTGCTAAATTGAAAAGTTTATCTGTAATGTAGTTTGGCAACAGAACTGGCTGATATTACGTTTAGTCGGTTAAATAAAATAAATATTAGGTCTTTACCTATGAAATTGCCGTTCTGCAGTACTGGCCATTTCAAATCAAAATAATTTTTGTTTGGCTAAGAATTATAATTTCAAATTAATTTTATTTTAAAAACATGGATTTTTTTTTTTCTAAAAGTAGTCATTTCTTTATTGATTAGTGTTACATTTTCATCGCATTTCAATCTTTTTCGTCATCATGGATACGTTAAAAATTCGAGTAATTATGGAATATGAGTACCGTCGTGGCAGCAACGCGGCACAAGCGGCACGCAACATCAACGACGTTTACGGAGCTAACACTACAAACCAACGCACCACCTGTTATTGGTTTGCTCGCTTCCGTTCTGGAAATTTCGACCTGAAAAATGAACCTCGCGGTCGTCCGAAGACTTTGGTCGACAATGACGAATTAAAGGCGATTGTGGAAGCTGATGATACACAATCTACGGCTGAATTAGCAGCAGCTTTCGACGTTAGCGTCAAAACAATATTGGTCCATTTGCGTCAAATTGGCAAGGTAAAAAAGCTTGACAAATGGGTGCCCCACGAACTCAATGATCGCCAGCGCGAAGTACGCGTCGAGACGTGCCTTGCACTGCTCAACAGACACACAAATGAAGGAATTTTGAACCGCATTGTTACCTGCGATGAAAAATGGATTCTGTTTGATAACCGTAAGCGCTCAGCAAGTTGGTTGGATCCTGGTTCAGCACCTAAACAATGCCCTAAACGAAAACTTACCCCTAGAAAAGTGATGGTCACTGTTTGGTGGTCTAGCGCCGGTGTGATTCATCACAGCTTCTTACCAAACGGGGTGAGCATTACTGCAGATGTGTACTGTGAAGAACTGAACACAATGATGGAGAAGCTGGCGCATCTCCAACCAGCATTGGTCAATCGCTCGTCTCCGCTGCTCCTGCACGACAACGCGCGACCTCATACTGCACAGCAGACGGTCTCCAAGTTGCAAGAACTGGGGTTGGAAGCTCTCCGTCATCCGCCCTACTCACCAGACCTTGCGCCTACAGACTACTACTTTTTCCAGAATTTGGATAACTTCTTGGCGGGAAAAAAATTTAATACCCGAGAGGCAGTACAAAATGCCTTTGAAGAATTTGTTGCCTCCCGTCCAGCTGATTTCTTTAAGAAGGGCATCAATAAACTGCCACTGCGATGGCAAAGATGCATTGATTGCATGGGTGATTACTTCGATTAATACAAATAAAAAATTCATGAAAAAAAATCGTTTAAATTTTTTCATACAAAACGGCAATTTCATAGGTAAAGACCTATTATAATAAATAAGAACAGAAAATTTTCAATTAGATAGAATAATTGATGATGCAACGGAACGATTTATTATTAATGTGAAAAAAGTTCATCAGATTGAGAATAGAGCCTTTTAATAAATAACTTTAAATAACATGATTTTAACATTTGAAATGAAAGGTTTCGCATCTATGAGTCACGTATTTTTTTTTAAGTGAAAACTTCTTTAGCGGCGTTGTACATTTTTTTTGTAATGGGTTAAAAAAAAAACTCGCGTCAGGATACGTGACCTGATCGAAAATTCGTAAGACGGATGGAGAGTAGACAGCCGGCGCGGCGTAGGAGAGGAAGTATCCTCCTCTCTTTCTACGGCGCGGCGAAAATGTATGCCTGCGCCTGCTGTTTCGTTTAGGCGGCGCAGGGCGCTTGCGCGAATATTCGTGTGTGTTTATGTTACAGCGTGCCACGCGCATCCATGGATGGTGACAGCTGATGGCTTGAATTTTCTGAGATTTTTTAATGTGAGAGAACTTTTTAATGTAATATAAATTGTCATGTTTGTTTACGATAGCGCAATAAATAAATATTGTATTCTACCACATAAATGATAGTACTTTTATACTGGTAATTAAAGTAATTCGTGCAAAATTATTCCCTAACCATTCCAAAATATCAAAAATGCACAACGAGAATATTCAAGTTTTCACTTCTGCCAGCACTCCCGGAGTGCATCCCGTCGTTTTTTTGTTTACCTTTATTTAACTACCTAAACCTATAGATAGGGTATAAGCTGGCCCCAATTCTGTATGGTTATAATGATTCCCCGCGGAATCTTACTACGTTCAAAATAAGTCAATTTCGTGTTTTTTGGAAACCGATGTAACGGTAAGGAATCGAAATGTCATAGGGTAAGCGTACACCGTACTGCAAAATTCTCGCGTATGGCCGAGCAAAATTTTGACTGCTCGACCAGGCAAGCGGCATGCTTGCTCCTCCGCGAGCAAGCTCTGTTGAAAATGCTCTGGGTTGCCAGGTGGGCGTGGCAGACGTATTCAATATGGTTGATTGGGACTTAGTAATTATCGCCACACAAATATCGGAACATGATTTCCAACTGACGCCGGCCGCGCCATAGGTAGTAAGCACACGTTCAGCGGTTAACCTCGCCGAGGCATCAGTGCTGCCACCTTAGCGCTTTCGGAGTCAGATCTAGCGCTTTTTTGGGTCACTTAGCGCTGAAATTTTAATATTAACTCCTAGCGGAAAATATAGCGCGTTTTGGCAAAAAGTAGAAAATAAGAAGGCAACACCGCAAACCGCAATTCGTTCGTTCGTTTAGGTTCCGTTTCATAATGTTTTGAGTAGGGAAATCCCCGAATAATATAAATTGTTTCTGATCGTTGGTTTACAATGTGCCTTTATGCAGTAAGAATAAAGTAGAATTTAGAATGTCAAATAGTTTTTTTCTGGACCCAACCAAGGATGGAGTTTGTACAAAATCTTAAAGCACCGCAACCTGCACCCTAATTGCGTAACTCATGATTGAGCATATTGGTTTCGTCTTCACAGTTAAACAATATTCATTGCGTTATTTATGTTGTCGAACAGACACATTTTTCGAACATATGAAGCAATGGTTTAACAATCCGTTTCAAAACGATACAGATTATGATGAATCGTGAGTTACGCAATTAGGGTGCAGATCCTGCAGGAATTCAGTCAACTTTAATAACTACTGAACCTCTGATACCTGATATCGAAATCGCTTAGCCATTAAACTTAAGACTAACTAGACTTTTATCTATTATGACTATTTTAGATTTAAGATTATAAATACAATTTTAATTGAAATTAATAAAAACTTCTTACAATTATGCCTTTTTTAAATCATGCAATCTAGCGGATTCTAGCGCTATTTTTTGATTATGCAGTCTAGCGGAATCTAGCGCTATTTTCAAGCGGTTTTAGCGCTTTTTGGCCTCAGAGAGGTGGCAGCACTGCGAGGCATACTGAGAGCGGGCGGCGCGGCGGTTCAAGCGCGCTCGCGCATGTAGAACGCGTACTCGAACACGCATCTTCCAAGCTCGAGCATGGTCGACCATCAAGTTTGGACGTATATTTAATTTTGCAATGTATGGAATTGTCATGAGATTATTTTTTCAGTAGTCTCAGAAGATGCTCTGCTCTGCTCTTGGTGTGCGCTGACGCTTATTTTGTATGTTCTAAGACAATTTGTCGATATTATTAATACGCTATTAGCAGATTTCGTGTGTGATTGACGTGGTTGAGGCCCAGAGGGGTAATTGCGTAACACATTAACACTAGAACGGCTTTCACATTGACAGTTCAACAACATTCTTTGCGTTATTTACGTTGTTAAGCAGACAAATTTATCGAGAATATGAAGCAATGAATTAGCAATATCCTTCAAAATGATTTAGGGTAATTTGTAACAGACTGATTGAAAATATAAATATATGCACTCATATAATAATTTCTTATTTTCTTCATTGTCATCTCCTACACAGAATATGAGGACGAGTTCTTCCCAAGCCCGTCTCTTTAAGTTCTTATCCGAATAAACGCTACTTGTCATGTCCCTAATCGCAGTACGTTTCTCTATTTCATCTATAAATAACTCGGTATAAAAGCTTCCGTTTCCATTTCGGACGATTTCTGGATCAACTGAGCGAACCCTAAAATATGTACGGCTATCGTCATCAAAAGCGCGCGCTCAACTGAACGGTAACATAGAAAATCAATGATCTCAAACCGCGCGTTGACGCGCGCTTTATTAAAACGCCGCACGGCCTGAATAAAATGTATGTAGTTGTAAACGCACGTTATCAAAACGCGCGTCAGCGCTTCTCATGTGAACCTGCTCTTAGAGCGAGTACACATTAGGCGCTTTAGAGGTCTGTCGAAGGTTTACACATTCGACAGACCTCTTTATTCTACGCCTAATGTGTATTCGCTCTTAGGTTCTAATTGGTAGTGTGTTACGCAATTATGGCGCTGGATGTTTACAATGTTCGAATCACTGCATTTCAGTAAAAGTACGCAACACGCCCGTAATACGCAAATGATAAAAATACGCAAACGCCAAATTCACACTTCCAACTTAGTTACCAACACAGGGCACTAGCTAAGCGTATCTTGTTTATAAAACATTTAGTATAAAAAAACATTTTAAGGCACTGGCAACTAGTAAATTAAACTCTATAATCATGTAGTGACCGTTTCTTTTTGCGTGGTGTATAGACTGGCTGCGAAGACGATGTCCCTTTTGATCGCGGTGGAAGCTTCCATCATTTTGGCTTGAAGCTTCGGGTCGCCGACAGCTACGGCGGCGTCTTTCACGTCTACTAACAGCTGTGGGATAGAAAATAAATATTCTTTGTCACATATTTTGAAGGCTACTTGCATTCAGGTAAAGTAACGATATAGTTGGGGGAATTTCATAGAGCGAATGTTTGGAGCCTAACTGTGATCTCACTCTCTTAATTTTTATTCCGTTATGAAAGTTGATTGATTGTAGGTCGCTATTGTAAGTATGGAACCAAATAAATGGATGCATACTGTGTTTCCGATCTCGTCAAATTATGGCCTGAATAATGTAATTACTCCTTTTATTCATCTGCCTAGCCTTTCCCCAACTAAGTTGGGGTCAGCTTCCAGTCTAATTGGATGCAGCTGAATAACCAGACAAGCGGTCACATCTATGTATTTTACATAGATGTGACTTGATCTGATCTGCTGGATTGGTTGTCAGACATTCAGCTTCTGAGGACCTGGAACGACTGTCAAATATCCACGAATGACAGCCGGGACCGACGGCTTAACGTGCTTTCCAAGGCACGGACTGGTCTTGGTATGTAAAAATGTTCACCCATCCACGGACCAACCGTGGCAAGCGTAGCTTAACCTGATCGATCGACCCGTTTGGCTTTTATTACCTACTTAACCCTAAAATAACAGCTGTCATACTACCTCAAAAAGAGTATTATTCACTCTTACCTCATGTAACTGTTGAATGCACCGCACAATAATTCCCTCTTGCACATCAGTGAGATCCATTATTTCAGCAAAGGGCTTCTCTAGCGCCCATTCGTAAACCACCCTAACAAGGCCAAAGTTGAGTCTTTCAGCTTGACCTTCGAATTGCCCCACCTGAAACGCATTTGTGATTAGTAGGGAACCTACGGACCGAAAATTCGACAGGTTGTAGAATCGAAAGACTCATTTTCAATAACTTATTTGCCTTGCTCCCGGCAGCCAATAGCTGTCCGAAGAATGACGGTCGTCTATTTTACTGTTTGGATAACATTGATTGATGTTCGATTCGCAACGGAAGCGTATCAAACAGTTGTAAATAGCTATGCTGGTATGGCACAAGAACGCGATGACGGAATTTTTACTGTGAAATTTCAGAGACGTTTATTCAGGGCCTAATAGAACTACTGCACAGTGAAGGTTTCATAAAAGTTCTCTTATACATCTTGATAATATCAAAGAAATATGCTTGCAATTCGAAGACATGTGACCTCTACCAATCCACACTGGGCCCACGTGGTGGATTATGACCCACTCCGTCTCGAAGCAGGGAGGAAGATTGTAGGCACTTTTTTTGTTTTTTGTTTTTCGGTGGGAAATCATCAAATAACTTCTCCCGCTCTGGGTGGAGCAGGAGGGCGTGTCAGACTTTTACTGACTAAAACCTTCCCGTGTTCCCTCAGTAGCCCGTATGCAAGAATTGTAGGCTGATTACTTTTTAGTACCTACTTTAGCCGTCTTCCAAAATGTATTTCCCCAACTCTTGAGTATTGCAGGGTTTAGACGTGACTCTCACCAGTTTCCACTTACCAAGTACTTGGATTCAATAGCAGTTAATTCCGCGTCAATTTTCTCGATGGCTTTGACCCCCTCCGCCAGTTTATCCGTCAGCTGGTTCTCCATCTGCGTGCGCGCTTGGAACACGAAACAACTGAGCAACGCTGCTATTTCAGCCGGAGTCTTGTCTGTGAATACGTTTCTAAAGACTAGCTCGGAAATGATCAGTTCGTTTGTCCCCATGCCGCATGCCACTCGTCCTGGTCAAAAGAAAATGCATGTTTGAACAATAGCATTTGTTTCGGTTTAATAATCCATTCCAGACAGGGTACTAGGTATGCGTAGAAAGAAAATATTTATATAATCTATAAAATATTTATATATTAGTGAAACTTTTATCAAATTGTGAATTAAAAAAGTCTAGCATAACCACAGAACAGAGTTTGCTGGCGAATGTAAAATCTAATACCGAAACATTACAACACAATTCCGGTCTCTGATTCCATGCTCGGTAGACTGGAGGGCACTAGACCACGCGGACGTTCACCCATGAGATGAACTGACCAAGTTAAATATGCAGTTGGCGATCCCTTGTATGAGAGCGCATTAAATTCCAAAAATCGGTGTAGATAGCGAGAAATCGTGAGGCGAATAACATCAGTCCCTAGACAAGAAACTTCATGAGGGCCACGAAACCGTTCTGACAAGTGTGTTATGAAGAAGATTCCATGTTCAAAGACCGGAATTTTATTGTGATGGCTAGCCGATATCTGCCCGGAATTTATATTTTTAGCCAGGCCCTTTATACACATACCTTTAAGTATAACGCTGTCATGCTCATCTATATAGCTGAGCTCCCTCAGCACCATGAGTCGTCTCTGGTAGTCAGGGTACAGAGCCAGGTTCTCAAACGACAGCAACCGTTTGTACTTGTCACGTTTGCGTTCCGTTACCTTCCGCTCGTAAACGATTGCGAACTCCGTTTTAAAGTTCGCTATGTCCGTGCATTTCTTATGCTCTTTGAGTTGTTTCTGAAATTTTAATTTTGTTTTAATTCATAGAAATTATAGTTTTTTCTTGGCTGAGTTTTGCACAAGGTCGTAAGTCAAAGTTCGCATTTTGCTAACAAATACATATTATATCAGCTACTGTGGATACTATTCAGGGGTTCAAGAAGGTCTTCTGTACCCTCCAGAACAGTTTCTTTTAGGCGGAGGCACCTATTTTTATTAAAATGAAAAGGTTAGTAACATATATATTTGTGTCCAAAATGGGGGGTTGGGTTGAAGGGTATGGGCGTCGCTGAAACAAAGTCTTTTTGGAGCGCGACTTGCGATGCGTTTGGAATTGTGAATTTTTATTTGGAATATCGTTTTTGTCTAGACTACGTTGAATAGTTCTGCCGTGATCTGTTCTGACAAATTGGTGACATCCATGTTGAAATTGTATAAGAGAACGATATAAATACACGTGTACATTAAAAGCATCCATAATAAAAACAAAAAAAAATATATAAGCCGGGTCAGCTAAGAGATAACCAGTCCCTACTGACAGAGCCCGTTCATGAACATGACGTATGGATTAGTACCATTCAGCTCAACCATTTTGAAGGGAAAATAATGATCTAACACACACGCTACTTGGTGAAGAGCCCTATTTTATCGATGGCTGATGCTAGGCGTTAGCATCATATTTATAAACTGGAAGAGCCCTTATAGTGGATACTTACCAAGCATTTGTTCATTTTGTCTATGGAGGAGAGTATTTCTCCGGTGGTGATGGACAGCGATTGTGTGAGGCTGACGTGTTCCAGCGAGGTGGCGCCAGAGCACACGGCATGGGAGATGCGGGAGAGTTCCAGAACTGCGGTAGAACAGGTTAACCCTACCGGAGCATCTTTGAACCTGAATTGAAGGGAGTTCCCGAATGTATTTTTTAACTCGTACTTACAAAAATAAATAAAAAAATAACCGACAAAAAATTAAAATGCAAGGCACAAAAAAAAAACATTTATTTTGGGAGCTTAGTTTCTTTTTTCGTCAGTTAAATTTTTTGGGATATTTTTTCTAGGCTTAAGGGTGGATTTTGTTTTTCAATTTAAAATGGGACCAACTTCGAAGTATCCAATAAAAAAGATTTTATATATCAAACTGCCTACTGAGTAAAACATATGCGTGTGGATAAACGTGTAACGGAAAGGGCACATACCAAGGGCACGGCTTCTTTGGATGATATCAAACGATATTAGAAGGGTTTTTAATCCTATCTCTACATGTTCGGTGGTTATGAGAATATTTAAATACATTGATACCAGAAACCGAACTTTTCAAATAAATTGAAACAAACGCATCACTCGGAAGAGATTTATCGTGATATTGGTAAGTGACGTGAAAAGTTACTGACTTATGTAGTGCGGTGACGTTTGTTACGATTTGAATTTAAGAAACATATGAAACCGAAAATTTGGCATCAAACTATTTTATTTTGAGCTGAAACTATTCTATACCAGCTGTTATCTTTAGTGCTTAAGGATAGCAATAGGGTTTCTATTTAAACTCTGTATATTCACATATACGCGTCGAATTGAGAATCTTCTGCTTTTTTTCTTCTACTTCAGCGGTACGAACAATGAAATAAGATCACCTAATACAGTACCCGGCGATAAATATTGCACATCGACCTTTGGAAAGAAACAATCTGCTAATTTCGGCTTCG
Organism: Polymixis flavicincta; assembly: GCA_949987655.1. Lineage (NCBI taxonomy): Eukaryota > Metazoa > Arthropoda > Insecta > Lepidoptera > Noctuidae > Polymixis > Polymixis flavicincta. Next base: position 11,482,150 of record OX465191.1, on the reverse strand, counting down.
TAGAGCGTTATCTCTGTTGCACACTACCTATGTGAAGTTTTGTCAGTCGTTGTTCAAGTGCGATAGAGTGCGGTCGCGTCCAGTTCAAAATATACACGCTGAAATTTTAATGGTTGTTTTCCCGCGGCAGAACAACTTGCCATAAGGAGTCCCTTCGAACCATAGAGTAAAAGTAAAAAAAAAATAAATGTTTTTTGTTTTGAAATAATTAAAAAAATATTCATCAACTCGAAAGCGTGAGAATCAATAGTAACACTGGAGGTAACTTGTAGGTATTACTCGAAACGCACGCGCCGCCGCACCGCCGCGCCGACAAAGGAACAATGATGCATAAATGTTCAAAGCAAAATAAACTCTCGCATGTAGTACTAAGTCATAAATTAGTTTTCACGCAACAACACAAAACACAGCCGAGGCGCCGACAAAGAAAAGACCGATTTATAAATGTTGAAAGCAAAATAAGCTCTCGCGTGTAATGATACGGCATAAACTACAAACTAACAACAATTACAAACCAAGCAGCGCGCCGGCTTCCCATTGAGCGGGACGGCGCGCGGCGCCGGCGGCGGCGCACTTAGTTTTCCCGCGAATGTCGTACGTGAAACACGCGTTATCAGTGCAATGGATCGCCATTACAATTATTGCAATTTGGAGTACGTCGCTATGGTGCATCTGTACGCTAGGGCTGATTATGACACCCTTGATGCCCGTCGACTTTACGCGGAGTTGCCACACTTGGAGTCGCTTCGTCTTCGCCATCGGCCCGGACGATCGTAGCAACGACACAGCGGCTACTCGACGATCATGAGCAGTTCCGGTCATCAGCAGTTGCACAGGGCATAGGTCGATCGGCCGTTATTTCGCCAGAGCTCGACGAATAGATCATCGAGTACTTCGAACGGGATCCTCGGCGAAGTACACGTAAGGCTGCGGCTAGGTTTGGCGTAAGCCAATACTACGTCTGGAAACTACTCAACTCTGAAGGACTTCATCCTTATGATTATCGCAGAGTTCATGCCCTCCATGAAAACGACGCGCAGAACAGAATTACTTTTTGTCAGTGGTTAATCGACAGTCAAAATGCGAACATTTTGTGGACAGATGAAGGAACTTTTACGCGAGTTAGACTCGAACATTTTTGGGCGTTAAATAACCCACATGTTATTCGCGAGTGTGCGCATCAAGAGCGTTTTAGTGATAATGTGTGATAATTAATGGCCACCTCATTTCAATATCGTAAGAAGTGACAGAGACACCTTATTAAAATTGAAAGGCAATCAATTAAAACGTGCTCCATTGTGTATTCAACGTAGTGGCTTGCAGTTGCACTGCTTGCACTACGAACAATTACTCCGTTACCGTGAAGTGTAAGTACCTACTCGTACTTTTGTAAATTGTGAACATTTAAAAGTAGGTAGTCAAATTAATTAAAATTATTGTAAATAAGTTGGTTAAAATTTTGAAAGACGCCTCCAACTTTTTTAGGTATCTAAGTCCGAAAATTATGATAAACTTGTTTTTATTAATTAATTTTTATGTTAATTTCTTGTTCAGTAAATTGCAGCTAAAAAGTATTTATGACGGTCCTAAGCTCGTAAAAGTATGAAGGGAAAATTTGAATAGCTTGTTGGGTACAGCATACAGTAATCAAGAATACGATCAGCTGATTGAAACGCACGCCGGTCAACGGCCGCGCGGCCGCTCGGCGGAGGCGCCCGTCTTGTGCAGAGCGTAGTATCGGAACTATTGGTTCGTGGTCGCTTTCGAGTTTTGTTTTTCACAATGGTTAATCTGCCATTTTTTGTTTCTAATAATTTATTTGTTTATAAAATTATTGTATTACCAAGACAAAACCATTTCGCTGCGGGAAAACAACCATTTAAATTTCACCGTGTATATTTAGAGTTGTTAACATCCCAAATTTAAATAATTTAAAGTTGTACATTGGTGTCTATGGCATTTTATTTTACCCCAACCTAAAGCCACCACTTATAGAAATATTGGTGTATTTTATACAAAGAATAAAATAATTATCAAAAGAAGCAAATCATAATTGTTTTAACAGCTCCTAATAGATACCGGACTGTTCGTATTTCGTGCGACAGAGATAACGCTCTACGAAGCCGAAATTAGCCGATTGTCTCTTTCCAAAGGTCGATGTGCAATATTTATCGCCGGGTACTGTGATGCAGTAGCTTGTGTGACATTTACCTGGGCATTTGCCTTCTCTCCCAGTCATCAATAATGATCTTACTGTCAATTTTCAGGGACATTTTAGTAACAGCTATTATGTTTTTAGGCGCAATGCATAATATTGTGTGATTCAGTGTACTTTCTTCAGTGCCTGCAAAACAAACGTAACCTATATAACCTTTATGAACATTGACATAAAGTTTAAATTACAAAGGTAGTTTCTTCAACGTAAATAATTAAATAAAAAATAGTTTATATTTACCTACGGAATCATACATAGCGGAGAAACTAAGCATTCGATACCAGTTCTCATCGACCTCGAAGTTGTACTTAGTATCGTCTTGAATTTTGGCGTTCAATACTAGAACCTTGTATGGAGTTTGTCTCGGCCCTAAAATCATAATATAGCACATATATTACGTCAGCATAGCTATTCAATATGCTTCCGTACCGAATCGAACATCGGTCAATGTTATCGTCGGTAACATAGTTCAAAAATCCAAAACCCGAGAATTTTGTCAGTTTAATTCAAGTAAACGAACGGTATTCTTCCGGCAGCTGTTTGCTGTCTGAAAAAAGGCATCAAGGCTATCGAAATGTATTATTTTCGATACGATAGTCTGACGAATGGTTGTGAACAGCTAAGATTAGTAAGTATAGGTAGTCAGTAAAATCATAAAAATGATCAAACTTTTATGAGTAAATTACTTCATCTAGCCTAGCCGTTTCCCGACTATCTTGGGGTCGGCTTCCAGGCTAACCGGATGCAGATGAATACCAGTATTTTTCATAGATCTGACCTGATCTAATCTGTTGGACTGTTTGTCAGACATTCGGCTTCTGAGGACCTGTAGCGACTGTCAAAGATCCACGAATGACAGCCGGGATCAACGGCTAAACGTGTTTCCCGAGGTTTGGAAGGGTTGTAAACATGGTCACCCATCCACAGACAAACCGCAGCAAACGTAGCTTAACCTGTTCGATCGAACCATTCAGATGATATTACTTAGTCACAGGCCTATGAACAAATTACTTACCATTATTATTTAACAGCACAGCAAGCTGATTCATATAAGGCCCTGCAGACACCACCAGTACCTTCCCGGGTACCATTTCCTTCGCGACTTTAGCCGTATTAAGCAGTATCGGCATGATTTCATTCAGTACATCGATGTACGCTGCTGCGGTATCATAGAATAACGCTAAAGGTGCTAGGTGGGAAGCCAGCGGTGTACTACACTTCTCTGAATATTCCTTTTCGGCGAGTTGCAGTTGTTTCCTGTAGTTGTCCGCTTGACATATTTGGCTGAATTCTCGGAATGATCGCTGCATCATGCCTTCGACTGATACTGTTGCTGCACTGTAATGAAATTGTGGATATCTTAATAAAGTTTTTAAAAGTGCTTTTCTTAAATATATAATCTATTAGGTTTTGCCCGCAGCTTCACCCGTTTTGAGATCGGAATACATCCCACTGGAAAGTACTACAGGGATTAAAAATATCGTTTGTGTAAATTCAGGTTATAAACTATCTGTATGCCAAATTTCATGCAAATTTGTTCAGCCATTTTTGCATGATTGATTAACAAACATCCACATTTATAATAATAGGTCTTTACCTATGAAATTGCCGTTTTGTATGAAAAAATTTAAACGAATTTTTTTCATGAATTTTTTATTTGTATTAATCGAAGTAATCACCCATGCAATCAATGCATCTTTGCCATCGCAGTGGCAGTTTATTGATGCCCTTCTTAAAGAAATCAGCTGGACGGGAGGCAACAAATTCTTCAAAGGCATTTTGTACTGCCTCTCGGGTATTAAATTTTTTTCCCGCCAAGAAGTTATCCAAATTCTGGAAAAAGTAGTAGTCTGTAGGCGCAAGGTCTGGTGAGTAGGGCGGATGACGGAGAGCTTCCAACCCCAGTTCTTGCAACTTGGAGACCGTCTGCTGTGCAGTATGAGGTCGCGCGTTGTCGTGCAGGAGCAGCGGAGACGAGCGATTGACCAATGCTGGTTGGAGATGCGCCAGCTTCTCCATCATTGTGTTCAGTTCTTCACAGTACACATCTGCAGTAATGCTCACCCCGTTTGGTAAGAAGCTGTGATGAATCACACCGGCGCTAGACCACCAAACAGTGACCATCACTTTTCTAGGGGTAAGTTTTCGTTTAGGGCATTGTTTAGGTGCTGAACCAGGATCCAACCAACTTGCTGAGCGCTTACGGTTATCAAACAGAATCCATTTTTCATCGCAGGTAACAATGCGGTTCAAAATTCCTTCATTTGTGTGTCTGTTGAGCAGTGCAAGGCACGTCTCGACGCGTACTTCGCGCTGGCGATCATTGAGTTCGTGGGGCACCCATTTGTCAAGCTTTTTTACCTTGCCAATTTGACGCAAATGGACCAATATTGTTTTGACGCTAACGTCGAAAGCTGCTGCTAATTCAGCCGTAGATTGTGTATCATCAGCTTCCACAATCGCCTTTAATTCGTCATTGTCGACCAAAGTCTTCGGACGACCGCGAGGTTCATTTTTCAGGTCGAAATTTCCAGAACGGAAGCGAGCAAACCAATAACAGGTGGTGCGTTGGTTTGTAGTGTTAGCTCCGTAAACGTCGTTGATGTTGCGTGCCGCTTGTGCCGCGTTGCTGCCACGACGGTACTCATATTCCATAATTACTCGAATTTTTAACGTATCCATGATGACGAAAAAGATTGAAATGCGATGAAAATGTAACACTAATCAATAAAGAAATGACTACTTTTAGAAAAAAAAAATCCATGTTTTTAAAATAAAATTAATTTGAAATTAGAATTCTTAGCCAAACAAAAATTATTTTGATTTGAAATGGCCAGTACTGCAGAACGGCAATTTCATAGGTAAAGACCTAATATTACTAGCTTTTGCCAGCGGTTTCGCCCGCGCGGAACTTTCATCCCCTAATTAACTCCCTTAGGGGTTGAATTTCGAAAAATCCTTCCTTTTTTCTTGTCTACATTATGAAGGGAACCTCTGTGCAAAATTTCAGCTTTCTAGGTCCAAGGGTTTGGGCTGGGCGTTGATGAGTCAGTCAGTCAGGACTTTTCTTTTTATTTATATAGATAGTAGGATTTATCGCATTTTGGAAATGGACCCTTCATTTCAAATCAAATATTAGAATATAGACATCTAGTTGCCAATACACCAGCTATAAAAAAACAAATTAAGAAGACCATAATTTCACAGCCTTTGTAAATCAGCTGGTTAGAAAAAAAAAGATCATTGTTAACTTTACCGTAACAAGCTGAGTATCATAGCATACGTCAGCCTGAACTGCGAGGACAGTTTCTGTGGTGTGCCCAACATCATGCCCTTCAGTGTAACCAGGTCAGGTACGCTTTCTTTGCAGAGTATTATCACAGTTCCCGTGTCATCCAGACCTGAAATGATAAAGATACAACCACATTACAAGACTGATTCTACAATTGTAATGATGAGATTGTGTAATGGTCTCTAAAAAAAATCACATCTCTATGAGCAAGGTAGACTTGATCTCGGCAGTATTCTGATTTGAAAACTTGTTGAACTTGTTAAACAGCCTCATTTGTTTTGCTTCCTGAGTCACCGGACTTCCGAGTGTTGCGAATTGTTTTTACGACGACAGTTTCTAATGCATTATATTAATTCATCTGCCTAGCGAGCGACCTCCACAGTCCAGTTACTGGGTAATACGATACGTCTTGGTAAGACTTGTTGTCAGATTTTCGGGCTTTTCGACGGCATCGACCCGTAACGACTGTCAAAGATGCACAAATGACAGCCGGGACCAACGGCTTAACGTGCTCTCCGAGGCATGGAGAGGTCTTGGTAAGTAAAGATGGTGACCCATCCACGGACCAACCGCGGCAAGCGTAGCTTAACCTGATCGATCGACCCGTGCGGTTGTCAGCCACAAGCCCCTCATTATATTAATTATAAAAAACTTTTTAATAAAAAAATTAAACCGCCGAAAAACCGAAAAATAAAAAATAATAAACTAGCTTTGTCCAACCCCAATAACTAAGTTCGGAAGGCGGTGACATATAATCAAATAAATATCCAAAGTCACCGACTTCCGAACTTATTTATTGGGGTTGGACAAAGCTAGTTTATTATTTTTTATTTTTCGGTTTTTCGGCGGTTTAATTTTTTTATTAAAAAGTTTTTATTTTATAATTTTTTGTGGCTATAATCTACTAATTACTACATGCTTAATTTTTGATTTAATACACAACTCAGTATTAAAATCTGTGAGTAAACAATCAATCATCCCCTGTTTTCTTACCCTTAGGGTTGGAATTTTTCTTCGAAATTTATATGGGACCAACTTCGAGGTATACCCTTTCCAATAAAAAAAGAATTATCAAAATCGGACTACTCTGGAAAAAGTTATGCGTGGTCATACATAAAAAAATAAAAAAATAAAAATATACGCGTCGAATTGAGTAACCTCCTCCGTTTTTTCGTCGGTTCGAAAAGAAAAATGTTACGGTATTGTGCGTAATATTAAGTTGCATTAACTGCGTCAACTATAAAATACATACCTCGCCTCCCCGCTCTACCCGCCATCTGTATGTACTCGGCGGGTGCAAGGGTTCGTCGCTGCAATCCGTCATACTTGGTAGTCTCATCGAACACTACGGTACGCGCGGGCATGTTCACTCCCATCGCGAAAGTTTCGGTTGCGAATAGGATTTTGACCTGTAAGTATAGTGGGATTGAGAGCATATTTGCGTCAGTCAAAATACTAAACACGCAGAGTTACTTGACTATGGTTTTATAGTTTTGATTTCAGAGAGTAAATCCTACCATTGTGGCGCGGCAGTTTATTTTTTAGAAATTGATTAGAAAACGAAGGTACGGCTCTGAAAACTCGAGGTTTTGTCACAGTACCTTTAAGTTTTTATCGGAAATTTTATACTTACAAAACCAGACTGGAACAGCATCTCAACAATTTCCTTGAGAAGTGGCAATATACCACTGTGATGAACTCCTATACCATTCTCTAAGACTCTTTGCAGCCTTATAACCTGCGAACCAAAGACAATATCTATAAAAGAGGAAAGATTTGATTGTTTGCATTGAATAGGCTCCGTAACTACTGAACCGATTTGAAAAATTATTTCACTGTTGAAAAGCTACACTATCCCCGAGTGTCATAGGCTATATTTTATACCCGTATTCCCACGGGAACGGGAACTACGCGGGTTAAACCGCGGGGCGCTGCTAGTACACAATAAGTTGAAAGGTTACTTAGGTTAAAGGCTTGTTATGCCATACAGTTCTATCCGAGCCTTTAGGAATATGGGAGTGATGTATGTAACTAAAAAAATAATGATTACCTGTGGCAATCTTCTGTCGGGTTCTTTCAGTCTTTGAATACACTTTTGGAAGAATGATCGGATGTGACCCTTTTCTTTAGCTGTAGTCAAATCTACAGACATTAAACTTTCAGCGTTTTGATCGCACCTGGAATCAAACTCTATAGTGTTAGCTTCTTTTTAGACTTAATTTATATGGTAGCTTCAGTAGAGAACAGCATGTCAGTGCGAACCACGGCGGATACGTAGTATTTGAAGTGAAAACTTCTTTAGGGGCGATGGTCATTTTTTGAGATGGGAAAAAACAATTGAACTCGCGACACTATTACCGACACCACTGAAAACACGAACATACGAATGAACAACGTTGAACGTTGTTTAATCAGACGATTCAAAATATATTTCCTGACCATTTAAAAAATACACACGTAATTGTACAAGTTTTCACTTCTATCGGCACTCCCGGAGTGTAAGTGTTTTTTTTTTGCAATGGCAGAAAGCGGGTCTTTTTTAACATTACATAATGATAATGTTAAAAACATAACGACAGACGTCATTGTGTAGGTAAATATATTGTTGGATTTGTGCCCAGCATAATCAGCCTAACCTTCCCACTGCTGCGATACAGGCCACATCTTTGTGAGAGGGAGTGGGCCTTAATCTACCACGGGCCCAGTGCGGGTTGGTAGATGTCACATAACTATATCGTTGAATTAAGGTTCTATGACATGCCGGTTTCCTAAGACGTTTTTCTTCACTGTTTTGAGAGCAGTGGTGATGAAATCATTCAAAGTAAAGCGCCTACAACTCGTACGTTGCAGCCGTTACCATTGGAGCCACCATTCACTCACTTGGGATTTGTGCCCGCTTGATGGCAATAGGCTCGCCTCTTAATACATTGGACTTAGACATAACTGGTGAAGTGTGAGAGTACTATAGATACACCTTTGCCCAACCTTCAGGGAAACAAGGCGTGATGTTACGTCATAAACTATAAAAACTATGTATTTTACCTGTTACGTGAAAGTGTAAATGCAACCACAGGTAGTTTGTCGTGCTGTTTCAAATGGTCAATGAACGCTACCCACATCGTTTGCTCAGCCTTAGGATTCATATACGTTTTACCACCTGGAAAGTTTATAATTTTTGACCTTTAATAATCATGACAACATTTTCTTATCATTCTCATCTTCGCGATAATTTACCTTTTGGTCCAAAGTTCTTTTTGTACTCATTCTCTCTCGCTTTCTTAGCGGCAACTGCTTCATTGTATCCTTTTAGTTGGAAGTTTCCTTCTTGATCCACTACCAAAAACCGCTCATTCTTAGACTTTCCACCCGTTCCTAAAATTATCAATATGTAAGTAAACGTCGTAGAGTCAAAAAGAGATAAAATCATAATCAAATCTGTGCATTAGAACAGGCAGTTTCGATTGTCGTATAATGGACAAATCATGGTGGAACTACTGCGGTTTCGCGGCCGAATGTAATACCCGCCTAAAACTCTTAGAACATCCTACCTGTATACAGATAGTGACAAAGCGGCACGGGTCGCTTAGGCGTGGACACGACGTACACCTTCCTCTTCTTAGTGCGGCCCACCCAGTCCGCAAACTGTAGCGTGTTCGGTACAGTCGCGCTCAGCATCACTATGCTCACGTGAGCTGGCAACAGGATCAGGACTTCCTCCCATACGTAACCTCGCTGAAGAAGGAATATTAAGATTATGACAGGAATATCTCGACTCCATTGTTTCGTACAAAACATAGTATTTCTGTATTAAGTAGAGTGGAAAAGAGATGTCATTGTTGCGTATTGTTCCACCACGTGTTTGTTCTTGCAGATGATGAGTTATTTATTATTTTTTACTTTATTTCCAACCTCAAGGTTTATACTTCATCATTATCATTTCAGCCGAAAGACGTCCACTGCTGGACATAGGCTTCCTCCAAGCTCCACCACTTCGACCTGTTCTGTGTTTCCCGCATCCAATGAATTCATACGGCCTTTACAAGGCCATCGATCCACCTTGTTGGAGGCCTTACAACTCTACGTTTATACTTATTTGAACTGAAAACAGAGATGTTCTGCTGGAGGGATAACAACTACTTCAACATACAAAGTTAGGCTTTAGATAACAATTAAAACGCTAAATCGCTCAGTAGCTCAGTCACCGATGACCGACTGAAGTCACCGGCCGAACGGCTCATTCAGCTCGCTTCGGAATACTTCGGATCGCATCGTTCGTTCTTCTATCAATAGCTCTCCGGTACAATACGTCATTGTAGGCTACCATACGACATAAATCACTGTAAATCTATATTTATGGCCATTGACTTAAAGTAGAAAATACTTTGGCATATTATAAAAATAAACTGCATCGTTTGTTTTTTTGCTTGTTCTTTACATAAAGTTCGTAACATTTAATAAACAAACAGAAAATCTTATTTAATTTAACTCCAAACTTCCAAAGACCTATTGACAATGACTATTGAGCGAGCCGAGCCGTTTTCTTCGACGCGCGTGCAGTGTGAGTCAAAAATGGGCTAACAGTTGGCGTCTGAGTCACTGAGCTATAGAAGAGCTAGTGACCTAGAAGAATGATATAGCTCTTTAGAGTATATAATTATATATTATTAAACCCTAAAACATTATACCATGTATTAAATCTTTTCATTTTTATCACAATCTTAATTATTGAAGTAAAAGCGTGTTACAATTTGATGTCAGGAGAAATAAAGAACATTTATTAGCATGTATGTTGTGTGGTTCGTAGAACCCACACATATGTGTTGTTTTGAGCACTTAAAGTGTTATGTATCTATGGCCACCTTCTAGCTACAGCATCAGACCCTGGTTACCATATAGGATCAAAGTACTCGTCAATACGAATCAAACGAACCCAAACTCGATGGGGTGGTGTCGCTTTTGTTGCAGAATTCCTATGGCCACCTTCCAGCTCCAGCATCAGATCAGGTCCATGTTAACATAATATTGCATTGTCACGTGATATACATATTCATGCAAAATTTCAGCTCAATCGGAAGCCGGGAAGTGGGTCCAATTTAACTTGCAAGATTTCATTACAGACACTGGGACAGGTGAAACTAAATAAAAGCTTGTAATAAATACACTAACCTCAGCATTATTAATGTAATGAACCTCATCAAATATGACAAACTCGAGGTCCCTAGTGACGTCAGAGCCACAGTACAGCATAGACCGTAGGATCTCTGTGGTCATGACGAGGCAGGAGGCTGTGGCGTTGATTTGTAGGTCACCCGTTAGGAGACCTACCTCGCCGAACATCTTATTGAAGTCATTGTACTTCTGGTTGGATAGGGCTTTGATTGGCGATGTGTAGATTGACCTGTTGGAAAACAAACATAAATTTAACGTGTTAATTTTGTTCGTAGGGTTTAGTTGTACCCACGGAGTTAATACAAAGAGGAGCTGTTGTAATCAGATTTCCCTAAGAAACAATGCGTGACAATTTGCGGGGTGAGGGGGGTGTTAGATCCCGCCCTTTAACTCGGTGATCCCGCCCTAGTCTTTATTCCATCTTCCGGTCAATAGCAAAACTACTCGCTCGTTCTGTTTATTTTACTTTGAAGTTACGTAACTATCTCACACTAGATGTCACTAAGTGCAGGATGCAACAGGGTCGTACTCAGAATAGGGTATTAGACACATTTTTGAAAAGTGTCTTTTATTTAGATTCGAAAATGGTAATAAACCACCAAAAAAAACACAACGTTTTTATTGAATCGATTAGTGCGATAAAATGCATTTTCATTTTCATTTTTCGCGCGTGATTTGACGTAAACGCTGAACGCAGTGAACGCCATATTGATCTGAGGGTATGACGTCAGCTTGCTGTGTAAACAAATGCGCTGATATTTTGTATGATAATTGTTTATAAAAAAAAATTAATGAGTTATTATTCTACTTATCGTTGGTTTGCTGTTCCTGAATGTAAGATAATATTTCAATAAAAAATACTTAGGTTATGAAAATAGTAAAAGTACAAAGTTGTTCAGTTGATTAGTTTAAACAGCTTTATTAAGTAATAACACGGCGGGTACTATTTTATGGTGTTCAAGAACAGATTAAAAAAACTGAAATCTTTGAATTGAATTTTAAAATTTATTTTGTTATTTCATGAATTAAAACCGAGTGGCGACCGCGTACGGGAAGACGTAGAGTTGGGAAGGCCTCCCACAAGGTGGACCTACGACCTTGTGAAGGCCGTGGGTATCCGCTGGATGTGGGAAGCACAAGATCGGTCGAAGTGGAGGAGCCTGGGGGAGGCCTAAGTCCAGCAGTGGACCTATTTCGGTTGAAATGATGATGAACTAAAACCAACATTTTCGGACTGCTTTTTGTCTAAGCTATCTAATAATATATTTATAGATTATTTCTCATACAGGAAAAGTTTTTATCCAGTGCGCAAACTGTAACCATGCATTCAGCATATCATTCTAGAAACCCAGAAATCTTTCGCCGGTTATACAAAATTTTTTTTAGCTTTTCATACATTTTGACCGTGTAGGTATTGCACTTTTCTATGACACAGCAGATTTTTTTTTATAACGGGCGAAAAATTGCTGCTGTAGGGGGTCTATAATGATATGCCGAATTCATGGTTACAGTTTGCGCACTGGATAAAAACTTACCCTGTATAGAGTAAAATACCCTATTGTCGTACCGGGAGTACTCCGGTATTTTTATAAATTTTACGAACCATTCATATTTGTATTGAAATAGTGATATAAATTTTTGTAATCCATTGCTGTCTTAGATTATCTTCGGAAATAAATCTGAACATACATCATTTAAAAAACGAAATAAATTAGGTAGGCTTTAAGATCTTTTAATTAAGTAAATAACAACTGCCATACTTAGTTGTCTCACGGAGGGAAAGTACTTTAAATACATTTTTGTAGATAGAATATTTAATTTATAGGAGATTGTATTTTTATGAGTAATTCCATATATGAGACAGCCGCGGGACATTTGTTACACTAATTAGATTCTAATTACGGCCCTGTCTTTTTGTTATGTTTCCGTTTGTTGTTCATAGTTGACAACATAAATGGCGGCCTGTTTACAAAATGGTTTAAGAACTACAAAAATATAATTTTGGTGACCAAAGGGTATTTATGAATGAATGTTGAACAAATCTCAATACATATTATTATTAAAATATGTTAACACTGAGCTCTACGTACCTAAATATTTTTATTTCCCATGACACAAAGTGTCGCCATCTAGTGTCGGGTAGAATTATATATTAAAAAGACTGACGCTTAGAGATTTTTCTAGAACTATTTTGATGAATTACTCATACAATTACTTAGAAATGAAATGTGATGCCATCCGTAGCATCAGAACGTCTATCTGAGTAGTTTTTACAAGATAAAACACAACATTTCATTAATTTTTTTCTTCTAGCGCGAATATGCTATAAAATGGGAACGTGTTCAAAGTTGTGCACAGAACTTGACAGGACAAACGCCAACAATACACTGACTAAGGCCACGCCCACGTGATGACGTCAGGACCTGGTTGAGAATCACAGTGCACAGTTGCTTAGGCCGGCTCCTCTTTGTATTAACTCCGTGGTTGTACCCGGCACGAATGTTATTGGTGTAGTAATCTACTATATAAAAATAAGTCGGGTTTTCCTTCCACTATAACTCCAGAACGCACGAACCGATTTCCACGGTTTTGCATTCGTTGGAAAGGTCTCGGGTTCCGTGAGGTTTATAGCGTAGGTAGGGTAGGTAGGGTAGGTAGGGTACGTAGGGTAGGTAGGGTGAGGATTCTGTATGAATGACTATTGGACGGACAGGACAACGTCTGTCAGGTCAGCTAGTGTCTGTTTTAAAAATATCTGATCAAAGTGTAAACAATCCCTGTGTACAGTTAAATTCTTACGCAATCAATAAAGGGAAAAGAAAATGGTATTTTACCCTATACGAGAAAATAATCTAAAAATTTATTATTGAGATAGCTTAGACAAAATGCAGTCGGAAAATATTAGTTTTAGTTCAAGTTTTTTTTTTTTAATTCAATTCAATGATTTCAGTTTTTTAAATCTGTTTTTGAACACCACGTAATCGACATGTTATTACGTGATACGGCGTGTCAATTGAATAACTTTGTACTTTTATTATTTTCGTAACCAAAGTAATTTTTATTTAAATAATATTTAGCACTCAGGAACAGCAAACCAAAATAATAACTCATTTTTTTAAATTATAACCAATTATATTATAAAATATCAGGGCATTTGTCTATACAGAAAACTGAGTTCATAGCCAAAGAGTAATATGGCGTCCACTGCGTCCAGCGTTTTCGTCGTACTAATCGATTTAATATTTTTTTTGTTAATTTTTGAAGTGGTTTATTAGTACTTTAGAATCTAATTGGGACACTTTTCAAAAATGGGTATAATACCCTATAAGTAACACACTCATCTGTAATAAGAAGGATTCAATTTTATGTCTCAACTTTTTACTGTTTGTATGAATCAAACAAATCGGCTAGCGAAAATTGAGGTGGTTAAATTAACCTTATTTGTCAAATGAGAGACATCTTTAGAGGACATTTGAAATTAAAATTTCGGGTTTAAGTACGAGTATAGACATAATTAAATCGAAGCTCTCAATTGGTAAATGGACATCCACAGGCACGTTTTATGAGCCATTGGTTTACATTTTGACCTGTATTAATTTGTTTTCTTTTTACAACTCCACAAACTTATGCGAATTTTTGGTTGTAATCAATATTCTCGACAAACATGCCAACTGCTAAATGTATATAACATGAAACATACCTCGTGCAATTCCTTCTGGACATAGCAATGGCGTATTCAGCAACAACAGTTTTGCCGGCCGATGTGTGCGCTGCAACGAAGACGTGATGGCCGTCTTCCAATTTCAGAATAGCCTGAAAGAGTATGTAAATGTGTAAGCACAATAAAGATTGGGCTGCACATTTTATGTTCAAGAATTCGTAATTCTCTGCCCATCTATAATATAAATAAACCAAACCCTTAAAGGCTCCCGTAAACAGGCGCGACGGCGACCCGACTCTCGTAGAACAGTTTGTATGAAAATTTCATGGAAATTCTTCTACAAAAGTCGCGTCAGGCCTGTCTGAAGAAGCCTTTATGCTGCCAGCATGGATTAACCACAAAAAATCCTAATACTTACTTGTTTCTGGAAGTTATCCAACTCAAATGGATAAGTTTGTGCCATATCTTTGATCTTTTCCCTGAACTCTGGTACTGGCTGTGACACATCTATCATCTCCGCACAATCAGTGGACGTAATTCCTTGCTTAGCCGCTGAGCTTGTGATGTTTAACACTGGTATCTCTGGCAGTTCTTCGGGAGGGCTGATAATTAATGCATCAAGGAAGCCGTCATCATCCATGTCACCATCCAATTTGACTTTTTTGACTGGTCTCTGAGGCTTCTTTTCTGGTACCTCTTCATCTTTCCAAAGATCTGTGGAATAATTATATTTGATTATACTTTTTTTAAATACAGTGTGCTGAACAAACGAAAAAGTGACAAAAAAAAAGTGAAAGTGAAGTGAGATCCGAAACAGAACAATCAGAAAGAAAACCAAAATTGAAGATTTAACAGTCAAAGTGAAAAACTAAAATGGAGATGGGCAGGTCATACTATAAGGGGAAAGGACAAATGGAGTAGAGTTGTGACAGAGTGTTTTCCAAGGGAAACCGCAAAAGAGGGAGACCGTTTAGAAGATGGGCAGACGAGATTAAGTATGCTGTAGATAATACAAATATATGGACAAGGACAGCAAAGGACCGGACAAAGTGGAGAGAGTTGGTGGAGGCCTTTGCCAAAAGGCAAACAGATAGTGAAACTGAAGAACAGATATAGATTAATATAAAACTAATTTTTGTAACTAGTATTGTCTGAATAAAAGGCTATTTTATTTATTTATTTATTTATAAGTCACTGTTTAGTCTCATTTTGTCTGCTACTTTCTGTACAATACATGTACAGACAGAAACACACTTATATTATACTAGCTTTTGCCAGCGGCTTCACCCGCGTGTACGTCAGTGTATTATACATATTGTAAATACACTGGGCGGGTCACACTAGTCGCATGCACAGTGACCGCTGGGCAATTGTCGCCACACAGTGGGTGCCTGAGGATGGACGGCGCCGCCGAGGCCGGCCCAAGAAAAGGTGGCGTGACGACCTAGACGCGTATTGCAAGGGCTGGATCGAGGAGGCCCTGGAAAAGGATGCCTGGAAGGATTTGGGGGAGGCCTTTGCTCAGCAGTGGGACAGTGTATGCTAAATAAAAAAAAACCTTTCTCTTGAATCACTCTGTCTATTGATGAAAACCGAATTAAAATCCGTTGCGTAGTTTAAAAGATCTAAGCATATAGCACGAAAAGCGACTTTGTTTTATACTATGTTAAGATTTGTAGTTTCCAAATAATACTTGCCGACTAAATGTGCATAATTATCCACCACTTCTTCTAAATTGATCTTCACATGTATGTCAACATTTTCTATGTTCCCAGCTGCATCATCAGGCTCCTTGGGTGCGTTAAGGAGTGTGAAGCCATCAGCAGCAAACAGTACTGCATCTTTAGATCCTGGTGCTGTGTTCAGAATGTCTGAAAAAAAAAAAAACTTTTTAATGTTTGATTATAATTACAGGCAGACCTTTCTGGCTTGAACACTAGAAGGCAAAGGCATATTGGTAGACTCAAATATACAAGAACAAAAGGGCAAAGTTGATATCATAAACTTATTTTTATGAAAACTGTGATTATTGTCTAGACAATAGAAGATGTATAAACTTCTGTAGGAGGACCTCAACAAATTAATATGGACTTACCAAAACAGAGAGCTGGAAATAACTAAAAGAATGAAAGAGAAAATTTGAAAAAATAAAGGTAGGTTGGTGTCAAGTGAATATAAATAAACTATTAAGTAATTTGATGCATTTTTTGTAATTTTTCTGGTGATAGTCCACAGTAAACAAATATACATAGGAGACAGAACTTACCAAAACATAGAAGACCTAGAAAGAACTAAAAACTTATCATCAAGTAGTGACATTGCATACCATCTAATGTTAAAGAAGGCTCTTCCTTTGTATTCTTACCTTCGCCTAAGAACTTTCCAGGCTCTTCATTGTCCAGGTCAATTTTAACTCCATTGGCTGCATCGGCCAGCATTTTTTCCAGTTCTTCTTCAAAACCTGCTGGCAGGAATGGGCTTTGGGTTGTTGTGCCTCTGGTTGCAAGGCTTGGAGGCAATGGCGCCCTAGACATAGAGTGACTGCCCTCATCATCTTCTACTGGTATACTTACTTCCTCCAATCCTATTATCTCACCAGTGATTGGGTCCCTGACCACCTGAATAATAAATAGAAATGGTTATAGTTCTGTCTCCTTTGATTAAGTTAGTATAGTAAAGATATAGTTAATTTAGGAGTAAGGTATAGATAAATCTAACTAGACCACCTACTACCAAATTTTGCAATAAAAATTTCAAATTTTGAACATGAATGATAGACTGTGTTGTGGAATACAACTGACTTACTGTGTTTTTGTGTCCAATAGAATGAACACAAAATAGAATGGGATGATCGCTTTGTATACTAGTGGATATCTAAAGTACTACATTGCTAATAATGAACTACTGTGTGATAACCACATATTTAGACGTAATCGGCTGTTTTTATTTATGTATAATGCATTTAATTACCTCCAGTGTGGTGTCCAGCCCGAAATCATCATCATCATGAATAAATAAGGAATCGACGTTCGGTTCTCGATGCCAGTGGGCCTGCGACCGCTCCCATTGATGTATTGGAAGTCGTTCCGGCTTCAGAAGGTATTCTTTTACCCTTTCATTTAGATCATCGACGATCGGTGGTAACTAAAACATATTGCACGATTTATAATAACACGATAACTTTACATTTAGACCGCAGCATCGGGCAACTAAGACATACCTTGAAGTCAGAGAAATCATTTTCGTTTTTAAGAGACATTTAAATATTTATTAAAAGCCGTTTATTGTTAGAAGGCGAGTTCATTTGGATTTTTATTTTGATGAATTCACAAGCAAATGAAGAATAAAAATGTCAGAGGTGCGAAACGGACTCCCTGTCAAATCAACTGTCACTGAGATCAGTGTAAAGTGTTGCCAACTGACTGGGTGCCTGGTTTTCGGGCTAAATAGAGTTATAATTATGTTACATACAACGATAATTAGATTAGTAACTCATTTTTTTTTATTATTCAACTTTAACATACAAAACTAGCTGACCTGACAGACGTTGTCCTATCCGTCCAATAGTCATTCATACAGAATCCCTACCCTACCTACCCTACCTACCCTACCTACCCTACCTACGCTATAAACCTCACGGAACCCGAGACCTTTCCAACGAATGCAAAACCGTGGAAATCGGTTCGTGCGTTCTGGAGTTATAGCGTCAGGAAGGAAAACCCGACTTATTTTTATATAGTAGAGAAGAAATCAGCGCATTCCTTTAAACAGTAAACTGACGTCATACACACAGAGCAATATGGCGTCCAGTGGCATCGCGAAATATGAAAATGTAAAATTTAAATACGTTGTTATGGCAGTAGTCGATTCAATAAAAATGTTGTGTTTTTTTTGTAGTTTATTAGCATTTAAGAATCGAATTGAGACACTTTTATAAAATGGGCGTTTTACCCTATTATCGTACGCCCCCATAATTATAATATGGGTTGGCAACACTGGCTGACGGTAACTGTCCTAAGTAAAAAGTCGGTGATTACCCGACAAAAAGAAAACTTTCTTGAAGCAATATTTAAAAATCAAGATGATTAGTGTTATACTCCGCTAGGAGTAATAGTGTTCTGTGAGTGTTATCTACAGACGCCAGCACATCAAGCTAACCCCAAACTGTCAAATTTTCCCGATTGAACATGAACCTGCCGTTAGTACATATTATCTCAATGGCATTAACAATCAAGTTGAAATCTATCAAAGTTTGACAGATTGGGGTAGCTTTATGTTTTTTGGCAGTGTTTATGTACTAATTAAAGTTTCAGAACGAATTTTACTGTTAAGTTGGACCAAACAGAGAATGCTACGAGTTGGACGGACATTGTTATAACTGTCAATGTCATTGTTAGATATTTCCCCGTAGGACGAAAAGTTCTGCGTTCAACTGGTACATTTCACGAAAATGTGTTGTTCATAAATAGCCATACTGTATTACAAGATCTACTTGTTATAATGATTAAATGATACTTCCTGTATATAATCGATAAAACGTAAATTTGTGCTGTACTCACAGATTAAAGCAAGCTGCACTATTAATATCATATAAACCACAGCATTACCATGTAGCGACATCTATGCAATTACATCAGAATTACACGGTTAAACTTGCTAACAGCAAGGGGTAGGCCTGGCCCAGAATACAACAAGTTACTTCGATTTTGGATTTACATCTCATTCTAGACCCCCTACCGCAGAAATTGTTCGCCGGTTATACAAAAAAAAATAAAAAAATTTTAGCTGTTCCATACATTTAGACCGCGTAGGTATTGCACTTTTCTATGAAACAGCTGTTTTGTTTTTGTATAACCGGCGAAAAATGTCTGCGGTAGCGGGTCTAGAATGTTATGCTGAATTCATGGTAAAAATTTGCGCACTGAATAAAAACTTACCCTGTATACGGTCAGTAATGTAGGTCATATGCAGAGCGTCAAGTTCCGTCTGAGTCTTTTTGAGTATGCTGAAAGAATACATCAAAACTGGCACGTTGAAGACTCGCACCTTGTTTCCTCACACATAACACACAACGACACTTAATTCAGGCGGCCAAAGAAGTGTTCCCTGAAGTGAATCCCTGATTTCGGAATGTCGGCAGCATTGATGCCTAATGTTTCCAACATACCCAAATAATTGTAGCATTCGGTTGACGAGTGGGATCTAAGCTGTATCCGAAAGTTGGGTTCCCACGTATTCTATAATCCCCCCTCACTTCCCCTCGCTTCACATGCATGACTGCACATTTGTCGACACCAAATTCCACCCTGATGGCGCTACTGAACTTTTCTGTTACCTTCAGTAGCTCCATCGTTCGCATATTATTGGGGGCCAGCACATCAAGCTACTCCAATCTGTCAAATTTCTTTGATAGTTTGTCAACTGCTTCCCAATTTAATTGTTTCCCAATTGAACATAAACCTTATTCCTTTGCAATAAAGTTGAAAAACTATCAAAGAAATTTGACAGATTGGGGTAACTTGATGTGCTGGCCTCTGTACAGAAGGTCTTACGAAGGTCGTTTTGGTTAGGAGTCGGGGTTAGGGTTCACAATTCCCAGGTTGGGCAAAGTGTAATTGGGTTTGTTAGGAAGTTGCGAGGTGGGACACCGCCTTTCCTTGAAGATCACGTAAAAGATCCAGTAAAGGTTTTGAGTCTGATCGTTCTCCGGTCCTAAGTGATGGCCGTCCCATCGGACTATGAGGGTATCGAGTTTTAGCTCTCACTTGAGCTCTTCATATTAGTTCTTCAGCGTAGGATTGCCTGTCGTGATCGAAATCTGAGCATACTTTACTCGTACAGAGGCCAGCACATCAAGCTACCCCAATCTGTCAAATTTCTTTGATAGTTTTTCAACTTTATTGCAAACGAATAAGGTTTATGTTCAATTGGGAAAATTTGACAGTTTGGGATAGCTTGACCTGCTGGCGACTGTACATGAAGCATACCTGTCCAGTTTTATTATCCAGTCAGCACGGTTATAAGCCCAGTTTACTAGAACTTAGTAGGTATAGACATGTACCCAGTGGCGTGCAGTCCATAAAGACAGAAAGACACAGCCTACCCTACCTATAACAAATTAATATTTAAAACTAATATTAATTTATCATTAAACAAAAAAATCTTTAATCATAAATCAGCTCCACCTGTCGAACGTCGGTCGTATCATTAGTATCATCAATGCAATACCTGTTCGTTCGTATAATTTGGCGCAACTTCGCATTGCGATGCACTAGCGCTGCGCTGAGTGCCTCGGGAGAGACACAACTATTTGCGTCTTGATGTTTATACGAGTATGTGTGCTCTCGTGGGCTTGTGCTTTGCTATACATACGTGGCACACAATGTAAGGATTATGCACATAACCGTACAGGGTAGTCAGTGGCTTTTGATACGACGAATTACGAAACTTACCGAAGTTTTTCGAACAAAGTTGGTTATGCGACTGTTTTAAAAAGTAGCATTGTTTCATTGAATTGTCGCAATGTAAACAACCATTACTTCTATGTTCTATGTTATTGGGTTTGGTTTCCGCACTTAGTCCTATAGGTGGACCATTGTGTGTGAGCCATGGCGGCCGTCAGTGGTTATCCCAACCAGCCCACCTCCCCTCCAGAAGTTAGATAAAACTCCTGGTCTGTTGAGAACATCCGTGCAAGATCTGGGTGCCCCGAGGGTTTCTGACTTTCTGTCCCTTCGATCGGCGATCGAACGCGGCGAGCGACAGCGTTTCTAATTAGGCTTCTAAATAATTCAGTCACTCAGAAACCACTAACTAATTGCGATTATACTTGACTAAATTCAGTAACGACTGAATTAAGATCACTAAATTCAGCCAAGTGTGCCAAGGAGTATATAATTATATTATTATGTGTTCTGTGATCCCGACGCTCTCGCGAATGTTGTATCAGCGTGGGCCGCCCGAGGCGCGTACCCACAGTACTAAAAAAACCACCGCCTACCAAATAACAAGATGTGATTATATTATGTGTTATAAAGTCCATCGTAAATTCAATACAAAACAATAATATATGGTTCATTTAATTGCCTCACGGGTTGCATGCTATGTAGGTGTGTACAGCAATCGGTTATTCTGGTCTTTTTACCCGACTGCGCCTGAAGGAGGGTTATGTTTTTCGAGTGTGTGTATGTATGTATGTATATTTCTTTGGCACGCTCTGTAGCCTAAACGGCTTGATCGATTTCAACTTGAGAGGTGCAATTAGATTCGTCTTAATTGTGAGAGTGACACTGGGTACATCAAAATTGAAAAAAAAATGCCCGATTTTTGGCGCCAAAATGTGTTTTCGAAAAAAAAAAATCTCAAAACCTATTGAACGGGGTATCAAAATAAAGGGTTTCATAAATAGCTTGCAAAAATCAAGGCAACTTGTGTGTTTACATGTAATTTGGAATGAAAAATGCTAAAATAATAAAAAAAAGCAACAAAATAGTCAACGTTACAACATAAACTACATGATTACTCGTTAATTATATTAAGTGTGTATGGTGGACAACGACGAAAACTAAAAAAAATGTTAAATTTAAGAATATGCCTCCGACTGCATGAGATTGCATAGATGTAGTATTCAGTCTAATAGTCATCCTTTTAAAACAAGTTTCTTGTTTCCATCTTTTTTAATTACCTGAAGTTCACTTTTTAGGCTGTCGGGTTTTGTTTTTTTTTTATAATATTTTTTTTGTAAAAAAATCTGCCTACCCTGTCTAAAAACTCTGTGCACGCCACTGCATGTAAGTACGCACTAGTGATCGACGTGGGTAATGTTTGCTGCTGACTTTTTCCTCATAGACTATCCAAAGGGAAAGCCTTTTCTTGTGTAATTCTTAGCTCAGTAGGTAATTCATGCAGTCGGTGAATTATGTATGAAGTTAAGTAAATATAAGTAGGTAGCTACTTACTTCAACAACAGTACAAGAATACTTATGTCTAGTGATGTCATAATTCGGTGGAAAACGCAGTGGCAGTACTTAATGACTATACAGTACCAGTAGATAGGGGCAAAAACGTAGTCACCTAGACCTACTTAGTTTGAGGTTTAGAGGTGTACCAAATCATAAGTTGATGACATGGAATCTAGAAACCGTAAATTGATAAGAAAAGCGGTACTGATAGGCAAGTCATTAACCGATGTGCCTAATGTGTTAAAAATTAGTACAAACCATAATTTTATCTATGAATGTTAGTGACAGGTACTATAGACTTAATAGTAATAGAGACAGACAAAAGTATTACACTTTTGTCTGTCTCTGTTTGTTTGTTTGTTATATTGTCTCTGTGAATAAGTATCAAATCAATACCGATTCTAAAAATAAATACGTAATTGTAGAGACATGTTTTGAAAATTCTGTTGGGTATACTTACATACTGCCTGTTGAAAACTTTCCTCTCTAAATCTATAAAAAGCGCCTAGGGCAAACTGCAGCTTTTTAGCGAAAACCTTTAACGAGATTTATTATTTCTTCTCTGCCTTTTGTTTGTAGCTTCGAAGAGTAAAACGGCCACAGAATGTTTGTTAGTGACGTAGCTAAGTCCTCTACGATCGCAAGTTCACGTTCAGTCCATTCTGACGTTATGTATGTTGGGACTACGTATTTGAAAAAAACATTAAACAAAACAAACAACTTTTTGCCTGAACCCCTAATAACTCAAAATAATGCTAAGAGACGGCGCAAATAAATAATGAGTCGCTGCGCGTCTTGAGCTTGCGGAGCGCAGCAGGGCGCTAACGCTATATCATTGGAGCATCATTAAGACTTCACACCGGCATAATTATCATTAAGTTTTTGTTGTGATCGATTCACGAGCAAAAGAAGACAAGATGTATGTGAGTCAGTGATTCTCGCCGGTCAAGGTCGTCGAGTGGTCCCCTACAACAGACACCTACAACCTGAGCTCACTCCAGTGTTGTCTCTTCGCGGAACGCCACTGATCAGCGCACGCGCAACTAATAAACTTTTTATTTATCTCCAAGCTATACGCGTGCAGTTTTTTGTTGTTTTCCATTAATGTTGAGCAGTTTATAATGGCGTATCGATCGTGCGTGACAATATTATGTTTGTTAAATGTGAGCTTAGAAGTGGCCGATGTGTTGACTCTGGTAGGTGGTTTTTTTTTTATATATTTATATAAGTAAACTTTATTGTATGTAGGTACACCAGAAAATACATTTTTTTTAAATAACAATACAAAACATACATACAATGGGCGGCCGCAGATATTACTGATGCGGACATTTGGTACCATATCATTTATCTGGTATAGACACCGCATGTAGCAAAAAATAAAAAGTCCTGCCTACAATTGGGCCTCAAAAACAAATAGGCTGTTTCTATTTGTATATAATTCTTGAGCATAGGTACTGAAAACATTTCTGCTATAGTATGCCACTACTGTCACCCTCTCCACTATCAAGCGTGATGTTTCGACGATCTGTTAGGAAACCTTTTTCGTAGACGTTTGGGACTTTTATGCACAAACTTATAATCACTAACTAGATGAACCAATTACCATCAACACGCACTTTTGATTAGGTTACCACATTTCAGGTTTTATATTGTGTAGGAAGCAAATTAAACATCTTTCATCCAGGGGTGGACTAATCCTGTCGGAGGCCCAGGGTGACCAACCTAAATGCCCAGGATTAAACTTTGAAACATTTAACCCAACTATTGATACAGAAATAAGAGATTCTTTATCGACATCAAAAAAGTTAGAGCATCAGACAGTTACAGGATGGTAAAGCGAGCGAAGTGAGCATGAATATTTTCGCACCTCGCATAGTTTACATTTTCTTTTGTACAGAGGCCAGCACATCAAGCTACCCCAATCTGTCAAATTTCTTTGATAGTTTTTCAACTTTATTCCAAAGGAATAAGGTTTATGTTCAATTGGTAAAATTTGACGGTTTGGGATAGCTTGACTTGCTGGCGACTGTACATTTATACAGAAAATTAATATACCAAAAAACTAAACGTAAACACAAATCTCCACCTACCACTTACCTATCTCATCACCATTGTAGTTATGGAGGTCCATAACGTTAACCTAACAATAGCCAGATACGAATCACCCAGTTTGCTTTGTTTTCCTCATCAATGTTAAATAATATCTGATTAATTCTTGTGTACCTAATTATAAACTTTCCTATAATTACACCCACCTACATTTCCGTCGTATTCACTATACGCTTCGTGATTGTATCGGAGTCTGGTGATGGTTCGCCGACACATTTCGTGCGTCCGCGCAGAACGGTGCGGAAAATGTTGTCGAAGGCAAAACGGGAAGCATTTCGCAACCGGCTGGGCCATAATAATGTCTCTCCATGTTCGTAGGCACTAAGTATCTAAGCGCGTGCCCTCTCTTATATAGAATACGACATCACTTCTTCATAAACACACATTTATCTTAGGCTGCCTTTTTATGGTGTGTTTTTATACTTAAGTATGACCGTAAAAATAATTGATTTTATACCATAAAATGAGATAACCTAATGAACAATGGTTAACCGTGAAGTAATTAACTTATAACGGTTAATTTAATTAGAATATTAGGAGATTGTGTTAACTATTTAGCTGCAGCTGATGTTTTAGTGATTGATAAGATTTTTAAGTACTCAGCAGTTTCAGTATCACGTTAATATTACGTTCATAAATAAGTTGTTGTTTTAAAAAGCGCACATTTCTTTTTGCAAACTTTTAAAATTTTTGGTCCTCAAAATACTTATGCGCAAATTAATGAGAGCGATCTCAACTTGTTCCGCGAAAGTTGTGCAGCAAATATTTTTTTATAGTTCCACTTTTGTTTTCTGTTAACAATATTAAAGTTTCCACCACTTTCGAAACCAGTACATTATCGTTGGTAATTTATGACACAGACATGGTTGTCGTCGAACAATGGAGAATCTCTGAAGCCCCGGTGGGCAGTCGTGTCATGGGCAGAAATAATTATAGCTGTTCGTACCGGCTAGTAGTGAATCAAAATTGTGTTTATGGAAGATGTCCGCTGTTATGGGTATGATGAATACACCGGTGTTCCTTGACTGAGTTTCCAATGCATATTTAAGTTTGGATGAGTAGGTGGTGTGCCTTAAATTGTAATCTTTTTAGTGAATCACAACCGCTTATGTTGTTGTGTTGTTATAAAAATACGAACATACCTTTTGCCAGCGGTTTCTTTCGCGGGAAGGTCGGAAATTATTCCACGAGAACGTACTACCGGGATAAAAAGTATCCTATGTGTTTATCCGGGTTATAAAATCTCATTATACCAAACATACAAACTTTTACATTTAGTAGGATAGTGGAGTGTAGGGGAAACGCTTCCGAAAACGAAGACAGGTTATAGGGCTAGTGATTCTCGATACAGTACCTTAGAAAATCTAGATTTTTCTTTTACAACTTTTATCTAATTTTTTTAGCATTTTTTGTACACTATGCTCTGAGAACAGTTAAATGAACCATATTTGATATTAAACACATTTATAAACGACCCTAAGTCCAGGCGGCGACTTAAGGTTTAGAAGCTACAAGTTACAAGCTTACAAGTTGAACAAATTCGTGTATGTTCTCTACACAATGCGAAAGACCTCGTCGCCAAGTACGATATTGACTGCATATCACGGCTGCGTTGCATCGACGCTACAATACGGCCTCATACTATGGGGTAACTCAACAGACGTAGATAAAGCTTTTAAGGTGCAAAAAATATGCGTTCGAGCCATTTGTGGGATCCCACCATGGGAATCTTGTAAACCATTGTTTTTAAAATTAAAACTCCTTACATTACCCAGTATGTATATTTTAGAATGTGCTAAATTTGTCCGTCAGCACTTTGACCTGTTTAAAAGGCTCAAGACCGCTGCCCTCGAAAAGTAAGAGATCCAGATAGTTCTGCCTAGGGCACCAAAGACTTCTCTGTATAAAAAGAACTGTTATCACATGTGTGGACTTTTCTATAACAAAATACCGAAGAATTTCAAAGAGTTATCTAATAACTTATTTTTTACTAAGCTAAAATTATGGCTACTGCAAAAACGTTTTTATTCTATAAATGAATTTCTAAATAATGCTAAATAATGTATTTTAAACTAATGTGACGATAATTAATATTGAATGTATTGAAAAATTAATGATAGACAGCATGCCATTGAGCGTAATATATAATAAGTGTACCTACTTAATATATTGTTTTGCATGTCAAATTATGTCTGACTATGTATTAGGAACTCAATTACCTACTTTAAGACCAACACTGTACCAATACTTATTGCAAATAAATGATTATGATTATGATTAAGAGAAGTAGAAATATTACAGAAACGTCAAACATTTTAAATTGATGCAAAATAACCAATTTAAGGCGAAAGGTTATTGGTATCTGTTTTGGATTTAGGTTGTATATAACCTACGTTTTGGCTTCGGAAGAGTTCCCCTTACTCCCTATACAACAAATCATTTAAGCTTTAAATATAAGCTATGAAATAATTTATAACCAAAGTTAGGTTAACAGTGATGGCTCAAAACATTTATCTAAATAATTACATCCCATCATCATTACGGTGTTTCGCTACATTTCTCTCCGTTCACTAATTATTTCGATAAAAATTATCAATTGTGATCATGATAGCCTATATTGATAACATATTTAAATGTAGGTACAAACCACAATCACTGTATGACAAAAACATTAACTGTGAATAAACCGCGGTTGCGCTATCTGTCATTAACCTTTTAAATTACGAAACCTATTAAGCTTTCTAAGTTTGCGTGATGAATGTTTAGAGACAGATCTTTAGCAGATAAATAAATGATGGATAGTTTGCGCCTATGCATTATTTTTCATTTTCTACATAGGTAGGTTTAGGTATTCAGGTTGCAACTGTGATAAGAATCCGTGATCTTTGTGATTTGCAGTTTTGCCGTTTGCTAATTGTTTTTTTTTAGTATAGATAAATCGTTTTCGTTTAAAGGAGTTGACGGATAAAGGTCTATTATTATTTTTTTGCTACTACAATACAAACTTAAGCATGCAGGTGTAGATATACTCGTACATAGGTATACCTACCTAAGTAGGTACTGATTTGTTTGCTCTTTGATTCTAATCAAAAAGGAAATTGTGTCGGTACAGTGGAGCTAGAAAACAAAATAGGTATGTAATATATGTGTGTACTGGCTAAGGAAACATCACAGGATAGATAGGAAATGCTGATTGCTTAATTGTTTATTTCTCTTCAAGTTTTCTATAAACATATCCACGTTTCTGAGAAATTATCTATTTGTTTTTATCGCAATCTAAACCACAGCTTTAAATTATACATTTAAGTACACCTTATTCACAACACTCGAATATTTCTAAGAAATATGAATTTAAATGCGATGGAGTTGTTCGTAACACATAATAGACAGGATATAATCAAGCCTGTTTGTCCTTGACGACTCGTATACTACCTTCAATTCGAATAAGTTACCGTACTTCATTCTGCAAGGCTAATCCGTTCTCCGATGTTGGCCAACGAACCATAATTGTCACAATTATTATTATTTAGAGCTTTTTCCTGTGCCTTGTCTTAGCGACTTCGAAGAAAATAACACCTCTGTTATTTTCTTCGAAAAGTCGCTGACTCCCGTCAGATGTTCTTACGAGTAAGTACCTAATGTATAAACTTCTTCAATCAGGGTGCTGCAGTTGCACAGGAAAAGTATTTTGGAAAGAAACGTTTGCACTGTGGGTTCGATTTTCGAAAAACCCTCTATTTATGCAACTCTACAGCGATCTCTGCAAAATATTGATGGAGACCCAAGATCCTCCCACCTGGCCCTTTTGAATTACTTGTCTTTAAATATTTCGTCAGGACTTCAATGTCTTATTAGACTCGTTGTCAATATGTTCGGGCACTGAGCTGGGATTTTGGCATCATAATCGTTGTTTTCTGTTTTTTCATGTTCAAAGTTGTTTTTTTTTTGTTGTAATGCCAATGAATGCATTTTCTTTCTTTCTTTGATAAAACTTGAGCAATACCTACTTAATTTATTTTCGGAAAATAGATACTAGTTTTACCGGATGTAATAAAAGGTTTCATATACGCATATTGTACGCTTTTCGAATGATACAGTAGTAATTTTGATGAGGTAGGTACCTACCTATTTCCTGAACATGAGTCTCCGAATATTTTTGATAGTCGGTACTTAATTGAACTGCGTATATAGATAGGCAATGCATAAACTAATCGGTATCCATCACAGAAATCTTAATAATTAAGATTTCTGTGGTACCATATTACAGACGTTCTCGATGTTATGCATGTACACACTATCTACAAAATTGTTAATTATTTGTCTTTCTAATAGCACTAACTTAGGTTTTAAGTACAAGGAGTAATAACATAAGCACAGGTACATAATTTTTGAATAACCTACACGAAAATCATCATTAGTTAAAGGAAGGAAATTACAGATAGGATTTTCTGTAGGTTATAATAAAAAAGCAAATACCTAAGCTTTCCTGAAAAAGAACTGGAAAAACCAAACTGTGTTAAGTAGGTACTTTTTGTTGTTGTTTTGATTGATTCACCAAGATATGAAAAAAATCTATACTGGAGTCCGACCACAAGTGATTTTCCAGCAATCGTAGCAAAAACAGCAAACGTCTGCAATAAATTGAGACCCTCCTTTCGGTTTTTCCGAAGTTGGCTATTTATATTTTAATACACCAAAACAATAACTAGTTACGTAATTATACGTTGTAGAAGCATCCGGTGATTCTTTCGTTAATTTTATAGACGGGTTAAGTACCCACATTTTTGCGTGCGCTGGTAATACACAATACCAAATAGGGTTAAACGGTCACAGCACGCCAATGAATAAGAGATTAGGCGGATATTCGTAATGTAATGATGGAACAATTTATCATTACGAACATACTTACCTTAGGTATTTAAAATAAATAAAAATTGCCCTCTGACTTGTACTCGTACATACCTACACAAGTTCTTATAAACTTAATCACATATTTTCTTCATCTAGCTTCGAGGTCAGTCTATCTTGCGACATAGGCCTCCTCTATTTCCCTTTTGGCAGATCCTTTTGACCTCAGGTATTTAGTAAAACCCCAAATGTTGGATAACCCTGACTGATGTTTCGTTGTTTCGCGTGATTATGGTTTCACACTGACCCACACCCATTTCTAAAGCTATATTATAGAATGTTCTCTTAAATCTCTTTGTACCTACCTTAGGTGCCCCTACCTCCAGTACTAGTATATTCTTAGTCGAAAACTACGTGGTCATGCGGCCTTCCCTAATGTCTAACCCGTTAAATTCTCCAACAAGTTATTTTCTAAGTCTTCCTGGAGTAGAGTATTTCCGTACTATGTCCTTGCATTGGTGTACATTTCAAGTATTCAAAGAAATACGATTTGCTTAAAGACACTGATCACGTCAAGTTTAAGCAGACTTTGCAAGAGAGGCCAATCATCATCATCAGCCTACAGCAGTCCACTGCTGGACATACGCAGAGGCGTATGTCCAGCAGTGGACAATCGACGAGAATCAAGCTTGATTCTCGGCAACCAGTTGCTACCAGTAAACCTGCGAAGATCGTTACTCCACCTAGCCTGAAGGCGTCCTACCTTACGTTTGCTGATTCGCGGTCTCCACTCAAGAACACGGCTACCCCAACGGTCATCGGTTCGACGGGTAATGTGGCCCATTGCCACTTCAGCTTGCTAATTCTGTGTGCTATGTCGACAACTTTGGTTTTCTGCCGGATCACCTCATACCAGATTCTATCTTTCTTAGATATGCCAAACATAGCTCTTTCTATAGCTCGCTGACGGAGTTTGAATTGATGGACCAACCGTACCGTGAGTGTCCACGTTTCGGCCCCATAGGTCATAACAGGTAGGACACACTGGTTGAAGACTTTAGCCTTCAAGCTCTGCGGAGTACGCGACGAGAAGACTCGATGAAGCTTCCCAAATGCTGCCCAAATGCTACCCAGTTGAATTCTTCTGTTAGCCTCTTTCTCAAAGTTGTTCTTACCAAACTGCAGATTTTGCCCGAGATAAACGTATTCTCGAATAACCTTGAGAGCACTGCCATGGACAGCAATCGGTCCCGGAGTAACTTGTTCGTTGAACATAGCTTGAGTTTTGTCCAACTTCATCCGGACACACACCGTCCAAACTCAGGACGAGTTTGGACGGTCATTGTCGCGTTTTCGTAAAGACATTTCAGCACTTGAACATATCGCCAGTCGACTCGGCATTGCTGCAGAGACTCCAAAACAGACGGTCTCGATAGAGTCAAAAACCCTCTCATAGTGCACAAACGCAAGACACAGCGGCCGATTATACTCTTCGGACTTCTGTATAATTTGCCGCACTGTGTGAATGTGGTCTATGGTGCTGGATCCTCCTCGAAAACCGGCCTGCCCCGGTGGCTGAAACTCGTCGAGTCTCCGCGCTAGACGATTCGTGACGACTCTCGAGAGGCCAATGCCAAGGCCGAAATCATTTAGGATTATGGCGAGTCCGTAACAAATTACCAACCAAAGTCTTCCACAGTCAATCACTACTTTCCATTTTCTGTTACTTTCGCAAATTGCTCCTGCTCGCTCCCAGATAAAAAGCTTTAAAAGCGCAATTATCAGGGGCGGGCTAGTGTTTATAAAGTAATTATAAAGTAAAATGTTCAATCCTTGTTGGTTAAAATGTTGTAAGTATTCAATTCAATGTTCACACATTTCGGCCATGCGTTTGATTAGTTTCGTGTTTTAAGAATTAGGTATACGTATTTTGTGGTTGGTTGAAAAATTAAAAACCTTCGAGACGAAACGTAACTAGCAACCTTTTTCCTTCTACAAGAATGCGACGAATTATCGTTTTTTTATAGTCTCCGCTATAATCTGTGTTTTAAAACATTCAACTGCCAAAGTCAGACTAAGAAGTCAAGGTTTTAGGAAACGTGTATTTTAATATTAAATACGTTTTATTTCAAGTATTTTTCAATGAAATTAATTCAAAAATAAATCTAAAGTGTTCTCACGGTGCTCCCAAGTTACGTCGGTACAGCTGGCATTCCGTTGTCCATAACCTAGTCTACATTCAAATGACCATCAGGACTTTCAATGCTATCCTGTGTTGCGGACTGTACTCCAGGATAGCAAGCCATCCATGTGAAAAATGATACGAATCAAATATAAACGAGTGTGCAAATTTGTGTTTATTTTAATAATCATATGTTTTATAGTGAAGTGGATAACACAGGAAGAAGACGAGGACTATGTTTTTTATGACGTAAGCTCTGACTGGCTTTAACTAACGTAATACCTACAGCTACTTACCTATAGGTTTTACCGAATACTTGTATGGTGGGCGGAAAGGCGAGTATTCGGTTTTAAGACATGCCGATTGTCTCACGATGTTTTCCTTCACCGTTTTGAGATTAGTGGTGATGAAATAATTTACTCAATGTAAAGCGCCTGCCAGGGTTCGAACCTAGGACCTACAACTCGTAACTCGCGGCTGTTACCACTGGGCTACCATTAAGTTGTTCCTGCTGGCAGATGGCAGTCGCTATACGTAAAAAAACGGTTAGACTGGAAGACGACCTCAATTTATGTAGTTGGAAAAAGGCTAAGCAGATGATGATGGTGATGATGATGATGATGATGATGATGATGGGTCTTAGCTGGCAGTGCGATTTTCAATTGACTTGAAATGTTTTTTCTGTTTTTCTATCCCATAAATTTACTAGAAAGCATTCATTCAATAAATCATTTATTATTTCACTCCTTACACTCATGTATTCTGTTTGTTTTTATCTCGAACATTAACAATCAACAAATTAGTAATAAGTGGATAATGTTGCCAGTAGTTTAATAAATGTTTTTAGGGATACGCAAAAAGTATCGATTCCACAGGGTATCGATACTTTTGTTTCGATACTTTTGGAATCGATTCTTTTTTTCCGATACTTTTGAGGTATCGATACTTTCTAAATGTATCGATACCTACTTTCCTTCTCCTCATTTCTAATAAAGAAAATTAAAATTATTAATCGATACTTTTAACAAAATATTTGTCACAACACTACTAAACCTTAGACATGATTCGGGAAATTCCCACTCATTGCCAAGCACTTACGTGTACCATTTTATTTCTTTGAGATGTTTCAGGTGTTCATTTACGAGACATTTTACGGGTGGAATAATCTGTGTGGGTTTTTTTTTTATATTTAAAACTATTTCTATTGGATATTAGTGACTATTTTGTGAGACACGTTCCTGATATTATTTTTTTTCGAAACTTAGCAACACAAACAACACTCTATTCAGGTTTTTTTCTGTATTAAAAAGTTCTCGATACTTTCAGATCGATACTTTTGTTCCGATACTTTTTTGGTATCGATACTTTGGTACGATACTGGTATCGAGTAAAGTATCGATTGTTTGAAATTTTGTGTATCCCTATGTTTTGTTTTAGTAAGATATTATGCATAAAATTAAAAAGTATTCCTGTTTTTTGTCCCTAAATAAAATAAAAATAAAAACGTTGAATCTGCTCTATTTATCAGTTTTCTCCATTAGTCAATATCAAAAACCTTTCTTCTGATAAAGTGAAAAGGTCATGAATAAGATTACCCAGTTTCATTCTTTTGTGCTGTTATAATTTTGATCTCCATCGATTTTTACCAATTCGTAGATGTAGGACGATCATCAATTTGTGTTTTTATAATAACACTTTTCCTCAACAAAATAATATCTAATGACGTAGGAAACTAGTTTACATTTTTGCATTTTTATATCGATGTTTGTCTGTTTAAGAAGAAATCAGCGTCACCGTTTGAAATTAATGTTTTTCTGGTTTTCGATAGCATGCTTAGCTGATAGCTATTTTTCGCGAAATTATTAAAAACTCGTGAATAATTCTCGCTATTTTGTCTCTTCTAATAATAAGTTTATTTTTAACACAGCTTTCGTAACTTCCTAGATAGAAGATGAATAATTTAATATATTGGCTTCCGCTAATCACAATCATGGCTGTATTCTTATTTAATTAAGTAGATAAGTGGGGTAATTAAAAGTATGGCATAGGCAGCCAGTTATAGAGTCATAACGGGTAATAATTCCGGTATGAAACTTGTAGCATGCAAAGTTGTTTGAAATAGCATTAATTATTATCTCAAGAAATAATCACGATCGAACGTTGCATTCTCACGATAGAGTCTGTAATGCTGTGTGTAGTTAGTTTGCTTTTAATTTACCTTATCATATCGATATGGGCCATGGCAGTGTATGTAATATTTTTATTTAGCGTCGATTTTGATGAGGGTAATTAATTATGTATGTCACCTAGATCGAAACTTTCCATTTAGGTGACAAAGTGTGCTAAAGTACCTATTTACTTTGTATCAAAATTAGTAAAAACTACAGGCTACTGGAATCTACCGCTAGAAATAAGCGTTTTCAAGACGGTAGCGCCACAATACAGTTTTTTAAACTTTCGTTTCCAGTCTATCAATCTTATAAGTAAATGTACTCCTACCACAGATGACCTGCGGCACTGTCTCTCCTTCTCCTTTTGATCCATCCAAAGGTTGATTTTAAAAGATCGCTTTTAGCAATAAGACCTTCCATCGTGTCACCCTTTTCAAAATTCTGCAATTAGAAGTATCTGTAATTTATATACAGGATAAGTTTTTATCCAGTGCGCAAATTGTAACTATGAATTCAGCTTATCATTCTAGACCCATTGGCGTATACATTTTTCATCGGGTATACAGAAAAAAAATACTGCTGTTCCATACATTTTGACCTCGTAGATAATACACTCTTCTATGCGCTGGGTGGCTTAGAATGATATGCTGAATTCATGGTTCCAGTGTGCGCACTGGTCAGAAACGTATCCTGTATTGTACCTACATGAGATTGATGTATCTCTTATTTTTTGTATGTTTATAATATTCTCTAATACGTGCCTTTATTGTAATAAAAAATACTGTTATTTCCAGTCTGTGCCAGCACCTCGCGTCTGTATCATCGGAGCTGGCTACTCCGGTCTTGGCACCGCGCGGTACATGAAGGAGTATGGCGTTAACTTCACCGTCTTTGAGGCCTCGCGGTTCATCGGAGGCACCTGGAGGTTTGACCCTCACGTCGGCGTTGACGAGGATGGATTGCCCCTCTTCACTAGCATGTATAAAAACTTGAGGTATGCACATATTTTCCTCCTTTATACAAAACTAGCAGCGCCCCGCGGTTTCACCCGCGTAGTTCCCGTTCCCATGGGAATACGGGGATAAAATATAGCCTATGTTACCCGGGGATAGTGTAGCTTCCCAACAGTGAAAGAATTTTTCAAATCGGTTTTGTAGTTTCGGAGCCTATTCAATGCAAACAAACAAACAATCAATCTGTCCTCTTTATAATATTAGTATAGACTAGCTTTTGCCAGCGGTTTCACCCACGTGTACGTCAGTGTATTATACATATAAACCTTCCTCTTGAATCACTCTGTCTATTGATGAAAGCCGCATTAAAATCCGTTTCGTAGTTTAAAAGATCAGGGCCTAGAGACAAAATACATTTCTGTTAGCGTTTACGCCAAACGCTACGCCAAAATGTATGGGAATGACATTACCTGCGGAAAGAACACGACGTAACTTTTCCGCAGGTAATGTCATTCCCATACATTTTGGCGTAGCGTTTGGCGTGAACGCTACCATAAATGTGTTTTGTCTAGGCCTGCTGAGCGTACACACACGAAAAGCGACTTTGTTTTAGAGTATGTAGGGATTTATTTAAGGATAAGTAGGTACTTACTCAAAAGTGTAAACATTTCGTGGTAATGACTGTCAATGCAAGTGTACCTGAAAGTGTGTCTTGATAGCATCCTTATGAAGTGTGACCTTATAGAGGTGGAGGTTAAGCAATGTCATAGATATTTAAATAAATATGGTAAATATTGAAGGCGTTCAGTTAGCGTCATCCAATGTTTATTTATTCTTTTCCAGTGTTTGGTTACCTATTCAGAACGAAAAGGAACTTGCAATTGTTGCGACTGCAATCTTTGATGAATAGTAGGTAGCTCTCTGAATAGATTTATCTTGTTCTCACACAGAACAACGCGATAGTTAGTGCAAGAAGCTGCATACCTAGTAACAATCTGGTTTCGAAGTTTTGCAACGAATGAGCTAAGTACACAACAATATATGATTGCACTGTTTGTGAAGCCGAGAGAAACCGCGGATATTAGATAATAATTGGCTTTTTTAAAGACAACCGGTCTATTATGAAATACGATCGCTGTGACCAAAATCAGGACCAGTTTCGTGTGGATATAACGACACGAATATTTCCGTTGATCTAAAAGCATTGAGCAAAGTTTTTCTTGAATTTATTCCAATGATGCAGGAAGATCTTTTCATAGAAATCTATAATAGCATATTTATTAGGAAAAAACCTATTAAAAACATGAATTAAATTAATAAAATAAGTAATTTAAATACGATACAAACTATTGTTAATACACAATTAAAACCAAGGTCGCTTTTTGTTTCTAACAAGAATACTGTGGTGTTAAACATTAACAAGAATAGTAAAAGGTAACTAAAATAAATTAACGAGTATTCAGTCCATTGAGTTAGAAGGTTAAAGATCATGAACAAAGGTAACATTACACACGAAATAGCACGTTCCTCTTAATTGGACTGCAATGTGAACTGCATAACTATAGTTCTTTTGTAAGTAAGTAGACATGGTCTTATTATAAGACAAGGTTTTTCTTTAGAAGTGGTTTAAACCGTTGTGACTGTTGTTTTTTTTTGCAAAACTTATAACTTAGTCCGGCGCTAAGTTGTCATTTTTGTACAAGAACTTTGCCTAAATATAAATTCAGTTTGAAATGCAATAATTGACGTCTAGAACTAAAGTAAAATCGCGTTTTGTAATAAGAAGGCATGGGTTCAGAAGGCCAATTCTCGCAGTCTTACCTCGGCGACAGTGAAATTTCGCAAACTTGTCAAAAATGTATGGAAACTCAAGGTATTTTTGATAGATTGAGGATAAGATCAGACTTCGAACGTTTTTTTTTTAAGTAACGAGAATTGCCCCTCTCAGTCAGGTCAGTTGCCATACTTCGAAATTCAATTTCTCAATTTTCTTGGATTTTAGTTTACTGTAGATATTGGGACAGGCTCAGGACTTTCAAGGCTCAACAAAGGACGATACGTCGCATATAAGGCTACTACACGCAAAACAAAAAGAACAAAAAAATAAATTGGGTAAAAATAATTAAGAATAATGATCACCTTTAGACAGAGACTTTAGAATCATAAATATGAGTCGGAGATGACTGATTCAAACCGGAAATAAACAGTCAAAGCTAAGTTTTAGAATGCTGCAATATAGAATGACAGGATTCTTCGAAACAGCTTATGCACCCATAAATCCAAAAGCTTTTAAGTATGTTATAAAGCTCATTGAGTGACCCGACACTATTTGCGTGTGTATAAGTGAACAATATGTTTCAGGACAAACACTCCGCGCCAGACGATGGAGTACTCCGGGTTCCCGTTCCCAGAGGGCACGCCCTCGTATCCTACGGGACCCTGCTTTTACAAGTACTTGCAGTACTTCGCTAAACATTTTGAACTTATGAACAATATTCAAGTAAGTTAGCTTTCTATGAAACTGATTTAATGGACATTTGTGATAAGATTTCGCTGTGGCCATGGACATGATCTTTTTTTTCAAAATTTAGCGCTGCTACTTAAGTTTTAAGATATAAGTTAAACTTCTAAAAGAAAAAATGTGAAGGAAAAGACGGATAAGTACAGAAAGGATGTATGTAGGGCTGTGTGCATATGTGCTATTTTATTTTCCGACTTTCCTAATATGCTGTCCAAGTTTGTAAACTCTAGATTTTTTCTTCTTAGCGTGTCGATAGCAATCTATATACAGTCAGCCCCGAATTTGGCTAAAAGATTGCTACCTTCCGTAGTGTCCATAAACTCCTGTGGCGTGCAGACTACAGGCAACGCTGGCATTGTTTGTGGGACAGCACCATATTTATACTCCAGGGCGGAGTCATCTATGATTCTCCACATACCTAGACTTATAGGTATGCTTCTAGATATTGGCACTGGTTTGGAAACGGACCTTTCGTGTGCTAATATCAAAATCATAAATCAAGTCCTTTACCTACTGTA
The DNA here is from genome assembly GCA_949987655.1 of Polymixis flavicincta. Taxonomy (NCBI): domain Eukaryota; kingdom Metazoa; phylum Arthropoda; class Insecta; order Lepidoptera; family Noctuidae; genus Polymixis; species Polymixis flavicincta. The sequence goes on along the minus strand of OX465191.1, from coordinate 11,444,547 downwards.
TTGAGTTGTCTTAGAACGTTTAATACCTGTACTAACGTTAGGATTGAACGTTCGACTATCAAGTATGGCGAGAATAGAAGCGATTGCATCGTATTGATGTCACAATATTTGATAATCTGCGTGCCAGTCTAATAAACCGGCCATAATCTTTCATTGAAAATATCCCTCACTTAGGAAACAGTATTGACAAGTATGATGTAAAAATACGAATAAATATGAATATTAGAACCAATAATAGGACACTAAAGAAGAAATCTTAAGCATATGAAAACGAATGTTCTTTTTTGTTAACTAGATAAGTGATCTACTTGACATTTCGACCAAATACCCAGTACCGTGTAGTGTTTTTATATCAAAATAGAAGTCAAATCGAATCCTCGCGACAATTTAATATTTAATCAATTCGTGTTTGTTAATATTGTGCAATTTTAGTGAGAGAATGTTGTACGGTGTGATGTTGGGAATAATTTCCATTCAGCTGGCATTAGGGTCACTCAAGACTTGGGACAGGTTTCGCATACATAACATTAAGATGTTCTTATGAAATTCAACCTTTACTACACCTGTTAGTATTTTATGAATAGGCTTTTATTTATAGATTCGAACATTTATGAGAGGATACTAAGTTTTGGTAATATTTTTGCTCACATATTGCAGCGTTTTTATACAGAAACTGAATCTCTGCAGGCTTAGCATGACGCAATCTATTTCTACTCTACTGTAGAAAAGAAATCACTTGTCTACATTTCTCGGTGAAAAACTGTCAACTGTCTATACGGAAACGTAATTTTTGACTACTCTCCCAACGACAAAACGCTTGTCTACGGTTCTCGGGCTAAACCTGCAGCTAAGTACTGCAATTAATGGTGAAGTCTGCAAAGAAAACTCAAATACTTTCACGAGCAAAATGTATGATACTTCACGAATAATGCTGCATAATTTGGCAATGGTAATTTACTCACGTTATAGTGGCATCTTATTTTATATCTCATGGTTAGACCAGTGAGCTAGTTCATTACTATTTCTGAGAAGCCAGATCCTCGTTGTGAAAACAACTCCTCAAAATCGCGTTGTATTGGCTGTCCACGTGAAGAACGATATGTAGAATACTAGGTAAATAACAGGAGCCTATGTTAAAAAGTTTTGAAGAACAACGCTCGCTGTGAGAGATTAAAAGCCAAGAGAAATCTTTTGTTGGCTAACTAATGTCAAAGCCTTGCATAACTCCAATCGTGTGAATGAAGCCAGCGTGCAGCGGTCATAAGGAACTAAAGTTATGAATTGTGTACTCTTACTTGAACTTAGGTAACAGAAGCATTATGTGGGACACTTAAAAACAGTTAAAAATATTATGTGTGAACTTCGTAATAAATGTAACTCACGTTTTACGTCTAGGTAATTCTTATTTCAATCTAACTTTTGACAGCGGCGCGGCGGTAGGAAATTATCCCACGGAATGCACTACCGGGATAAAAAATATCCTATGTGCTAATCCAGATTTAAAACCTATCTATGTGCGAAATTTAATCACAATCCGTTCAGCCGTTTATGCGTTATTGAGTAACATCCAAACACTTCGACATTTATAATATTACTAGCTGACCCGGCAAACGTTGTTTTGCCTTAACCCTTATCACTTAGGGGTATAGAAAATAGATAGTAGCCGATTCTCAGACCTACTGAATACGCATATAAAATTTGGTAAAAATCGGTAAAGCCGTTTCGGAGGAGTACGGTAACTAACATTGTGACATGGAAATTTTATATATTAGATAAGGAAATAGCATTCGCTACTATCCTAGGATGAATAATGTAGTTAATATAGCGTTATTAAGAACGTTAATTGAACCTGATTTGCAAACAGTGCATTGTAACTGGCGGTGATTCTCACTAGAGTCATAATTTTCTTCTGAATGAGTGTAATCATATCAGATTGCGTGATACTGAACAAACTAGGAAGACAAACAACCAATCAGATACCCTTAAATAATCGTGTGTCCATAAATAACCGTGAATAAAAATCAGGATGTACGGTTGTAAGCAATTTGTTCATTGCCAATTGCCAGCTGGGTGACGTGACGACAAACCTGTATACATGATGTTTTATTTGTTGTTTATCGTTCACACCGTGGGTTCATGAATAATTCATTGATTTTCATAGATATGGTAGGACATGCCAGGCTGAATACTAAGGGAACGTGGGATAGGTATCCCGTGAGACAAGTGTCGTTACATTCTATTGTCTTGCAGATGAGAGGTGTCACGTATCGTTTGATTTGTTGTTTGTCCAGATTTAATAATAAGTGTTTTAAAAAGCACCGGGGTGTTTCTAATATTATTTAATACCGAAATGCGCTAGGATATAGGGGCTCTTTCTTTTAGACTACCCAACATCAAGCGTGTAACAAATGCAAAATTCGACACCTAATATTTCCGGGTTATTGGAAAACACCAACAACCTCTTAAGAGGTCAACTTTTACTACGGCACCAAACCTGAAAGCGCGAAAAAAAAATCAGCTGTTCCCTACATTTTGATGAGTTATACGAACAGCTGATTTTTTTCGCGATTTAAAAGTTATTCATAATGATGAGTACAATGACCTCTTAAGAGGTTATTGGTGTTTTTCCAATAACCCTGTATATATAAAAGCGAAAGGTCACCCATTCATTCAGTCACTGATTAAACACGAAATCTTAAAAACTACTGGACCTAAGAAGATGAAATTTGGCAGAGAGTAGATAATTACTAGGAAACGTTAGCTAAGAAAAGAAATTAGGAAACTCTCCCCGTAAAGGAGTGAAATAGGTGGTGGAAGTTTGTGAGACAACCGCGGGCAGCAGCTAGTCAAAAATAATATATGTATAGATAAAAATCTCTAAGAGCAGTGGTAGCCCAGTGTATCGACACCTACTTACGAGTCGTTGGTACCCAGGCGGGCGCTTTACTTATTGTTAGTAATTTCATCACCTCCTAATTGCCCTCAAAACGGTGAAGGAAAACATCGTGAAAAAACCGGCATGTCCTAGAACCAAAAAATTCGAAAATATGTGACATCTACCAACCCACTTTTCGCCTGCGTGAAGATTACAGCCCACTCCCTTTCGAAAAGAGGAGGCCTGTCTCCCAGCAGGCTTAGCACGAGAACCGTTGAGAAGCGTTTTGTCGACGGAAGAATAGACAAAAATGACGTTCCCGTGTAGACAATTGACAATTTTGTTCTGAGAAATCTAGACAAGCGATTTCTATTCCACAGTAGAGTAGAAATATAAAGCGTCATGCTAAGCCTGCACCAGTGGCAACATTATAGGCTGGTCATGGATGCTGATGGTAAAAATCTCTGCCAATTACAATTGCAATATCTACTTCAATTTATTGGACCAGCACCCTGATTCATCATAATCTGTATCGTTTTGAAACGGATTGTTAAACCATTGCTTCATATGTTCGAAAAATGTGTCTGTTCGACAACATAAATAACGCAATGAATATTGTTTAACTGTGAAGACGAAACCAATTATGATCAATCGTGAGTTACGCAATTAGGGTGCTGTAGTAGAAAACAGAAAGTCACAATATTTATTTGCTTATTTTCACCTGTACTTAATAAAATGGGTTGTGGGGCTTTTGGGACCGGAACCCGCGCGGTCCCGAATGGCCACCTTTAAATACAATAAATATTTTTAGTAGTCTTTTGGGACCACAAGAAAAAAGAAGTTAAAGTACAGTTTTTTTTTTAAAATTTAACAGTTGTAATTTAATTTTTAAATACTCTAGAGGCTGCCATTTTTGAAATAAAAGAAATATTTATCGTTTTATAAAAATAGTTTTATTTATTTGTGTTTTAGGGGCTTGTGGCTAAATAACAAATATCTGCACGGGTCGATCGGCCAGGTTAAGCTACGCTTGCCGCGTTGGTCCGTGGATGGGTGATCATCTTTACATACCAAGACCCCTCCGTGCCTCGGAAAGCACGTTAAGCCGTTGGTCCCGGCTGTCATTTGTGGATCTTTGACAGTCGTTACGGGTCGTCAGAAGCCCGAAAGTCTGACAACCAGTCTTACCAAAGGGTATCGTATTACCCAGTAACTGGGTTGTGGAGGTCAGATAGGCAGTCGCTCCATGTAAAATACTGGTATTCAGCTGCATCCGGTTAGACTGGAACCCGACCCCAACATAGTTGGGAAAAGGCTAGTCAGATGTTGATGATGAAGAATTGTTTTATTTGTAGGTTAATTCCAACAAAAAAAAAAAAAAAAAATGTGGTCCCAAAAGACTACTAATATGAATTATTTTATTTAAAGGTGGCATCCAGACCGCGGTCCCGGTCCCAAAAGCCCCACGACCCAATTAAATACAGCCCCTGATAACGTATTAAAAAAACGTGACTAATTGTTCTAAGTAAAAGTCTCTTATTATTCGTTATAATTGAAGTTCTTTTCAATTTCAGTTACGAAGTTTTGTGACGCTGGTCAGATGGTCGCAAGACCACTGGGACCTGACGTACACGAAGACTGACACCAAGGAGAAAGTGACAGAGGTGTGTGACTTCATGGTCATCGCCAGTGGGGAGTTCAGCAGCCCTGTTATACCTGACGTCGACCAGCTGAAGACATTTAAAGGTAAACATGGTAGCCTGATGGCTCCTAAAAACTGGATATGGTAAACTTATGAAGAAGATAAGGGTATTTGAGTGCTTTATTGAAAACCCCAGCAGCTCTTGAGGACTGTTTCATTTTATAATGGATCTATTTTTAAGTCTTTTAAAACAGAACCATTGCAAAAATCGTTTAATACGAGGTTCAAGAAAACTGCAATATTTTCCACTTTAGCTTTACAGGTATAGTTTTCACGGAGCTTGTACTCTACCAATTGTGTACTGTGACGTTACAGTCCAAAATTTTGCTTTAATAAATGTTACCTACATTAATTATCCTACAATATTGTTTTATCGTAAGGTTTCCATCTGTTCTTAAATTGATAAATATTCGTCCTAGATAGGTAATACAACTGCAGTGCGTCATCACATTCTATCGCCTTACGGGATGGGCAGGATTCCATGCACTCCATACTTCAACAAATACGGCTTTGGTTGTTCCGCTACAGCAATGGTATTTATATACTGCGTGAAACAGGTATTAGCATCTTAGACACTGACAAGATGGTAATATACGTAAAAAAGTAAATTAAGAATGTTGATTTTGTTAATTTATTTGTGACGTAATGTGTGCAGCTGCAGGTTAAAAGGCTTTGGCTACATAAACGACACAAAATTTAAAGTTAGACGTAGAAGTTTGGAAAAAAATCACCTTTGTCACAAAGGTGATTTTTCCTCAAACTTTTCAAGGTGTCTCAAATGAAAGGTACCCTACCTAATAGCAGGAAAAAAAACATGACCAAACCCTATTGTTTTGCATAACCAAAAACCGATCGCAATTGTTTGATGAAATGAAGGCAATTTTCTTAGTATTAAAACGATTCAAAATGAAAAAGGGTCGCTAAAGTATGAAAATTACGCTTTGATATTGACGAAGAATTCTCTACCTCTTTCAAACTTTTCCTTTATTTATTGGATCGTGATCAAGTTAGTTCGTAATTTAATTAAGAACTTCCTCCTTCAATGAACTGGCTGGCCTCCCATTATTAAGTTTTTTATGTCAGACTATAATAGCCATGTACAAACTAATACGTCGGATACTAAAATAATTGTAAACTCTTTTGTATTCGTGTATTATTTTCCTGTACTTTGCAAGCTTGTTTTGTTGTCAGTCACGTTTTGTGGCTTCAACTTCAAGGATTTTTCATTGTGCTTACCTTAATATTTAAGTCCAAGTCCCATAACTTTGTAGTTAAGTATAACATTATGAACTGCCCACGTCTCAAACTGTTATACCTACTCAATTTACTGTCAGATTCTTTTGTCAAAACCTGACAGACAACCTGTTGACTGTTGGCTTCAAAATTGCATTAATCATCGTCATCGTCGCCTAGCCTTTTCCCAACTATGTTGAGGTCGGCTTCCAGTCTAACCGGATGCAGCTGAATACCATTTTTTTTTATGAATGGCTGCCTATCTGATCTTCGCAACCCAGTTATTGAGTAATACGATACCCTTTGGTAAGACTGCTTGTCAGACGTTAAGGCTTCCGACGACCCGTAACGACCTTCAAAGATCCACGAATGACAGCCGGGATCAACGGCTTAGCGAGCTTTCCGAGGCACGGAGGGGTCTTGGTATGTAAAGATGGTCACCCATTCACGGATCAACCGTAGCAAGCGTCGCTTAACTTGTTTGATCGAACCGTGCGGCGATGTATGCGGCGTATGGCTAATTATTCAATTTACACAAGCATGCTAATAACAAAGCCAATAACTCTCATTTTAGGAAAAGTCATGCACAGCCACGATTACAAAGATGCAGAAGATTTTCGGAATCGACGAGTACTTCTGGTCGGAGCAGGCGCATCTGGCCTGGACCTCGCCATGCAGCTGTCCAACGTTACGGCGAAGCTGTTCCACAGCCATCATCTCAACTACAACCAGCCCGAGTTCTCCAAGAACTATGTGAAGAAACCAGACATCGACTCCTTCACGCCGACCGGCGCTTTCTTTGTGGATGGGTCCACTGAAGAGTTTGATGACGTTATATTCTGTACAGGTAAGACTAAAACCCACCCGTGTTCCCTCAGTAGCCCGTATGCCAGGGGCCGTGGTATCTCTTTCGAACAAACCCGCACCCCTGGCAGGCATCGGCCCTTGCGGACCCCACCAGTGGTTGCTGACATCTTTGACGGCGCGCGTGTGGAACACAACGCGCCGTCCCGTCTACCACTTTTCGGCCGCAGGGGATAGGGAGAGCGGCTGACGCTATACCGACACTCCTCTTCCCCCGCGGCCCCACCGCGTCCGCCATCAAACGGTGGCGGCCCCGTCCAGGCCACGGAAGGGAAGAGCGCTGCTCAGAAGCACCGGCACTCCTCCTCTACCGCAGCCCGTAACCCTCAGCCGCGATGCCTCCCATTCGACATCGCGGCCCACCTCAGTTGCGGTGCACCTCACCGCAACGTACTTTTTGGCCGCTACGTCGTCGGCTTTGAGGCAAAAGCCCTGACGAGCGGCCCCACCTTTGGGTTCCTCTTGGCTTCACCGTGGCCGGAATCCACGGTTACTGAGCCCCCCCGCAACGACAATGCGGGAACCCACTCGGGGGGGAGTCCAGATGGTTAAAATAAACTCGCACTGGGGCCTGTGATTACAGTTAAATGATGTCGACGCTTAAATTTGATTGACATCGGGTCACGCTAGCCTTCTGAAGTGTGGATCAATTAAAATCTGTATATTACCTACAATTATCTTAATTCCAGGTTATAGTTACGCTCATCCATTCCTTGACAGCAGTTCAGGAGTGACGGCATCACAGAAGTTCGTACTCCCCCTGTACCAGCAGATAGTGAACATCAAACATCCCAGCATGACCTTTGTTGGAGTCTCCAAGAAGGTTATCAACAGGGTTATGGATGTCCAGGTCAGTTTATTTGACTTATATGCTCTATTAAAAATATTTGCAGATCTGTCTGCGATCCCATAATGTTAACGTTATGTTATAGGGTGGATAAAGGAAAGTAGGTTAGGGTCCAAAAATATTTAAAGATGAACTTGAATATTTTCTGATTTTAAACGTCTGACGTCAAAAACATTGGAATCTTGTACTGTCATAGCTCACTCAATCACTCACTGTGAACTTTACTCAGCATGCATACAGTGACCTACGTGTTCAATATTATAATGTACTGAGAGTACTGCTGCGTCTGTCGTACTGTCGTGTTGTATTGTTTTGCGTCAGGGATAGTTTGTAGAGAATATGTAATATTAATGATTTTACGGGTATTATAAGGTACAGATGTGTATCCCTGCTAACATGAGTTCGCGGCGGAATCAACAGTATTCTCAGTGTATTTGCAGATAAGTGGGATTCCCCGATGTTGCGGAGCTAAGATGCAACTCCACGCTGAATTTTAATTGTATTTATTTATCTGTGTCTATAACCTACTAAAACTAGAAGATAAGTAAAATTTATACTAACCCTGGACTCCGGTCTGAAATAGAAGTTTTCTATTCTATAGGTATGTTTTTGATTTTCAAAAAAACCTGACGTTTTTCGTTATTGTGAGCATTCAAAAGAAACTAGGTTTTATATTGGCATCTTTTGTGGCCAGTATTTCCTACGTTCCGAAACAATTACTTTCTACCGTTTTCGTGCTTTTTATGCCAAAAATTTGATGTATCTTTATCGAACAGGGCCAGTATGCTGCAGCTCTAGCAGCAGGCAAGTTCGAGCTGCCGCCCAAGGAGGCAATGCTGAGGAATTGGCTGGAACATGTGTATGCGCAGCAGAACCTGGGCATGAGGATCGTGGACGTCAATGTTATTAACGATATGGTAATAAGTTTTGTTAATTATTTCTTTAGTATCCGTCAATACATGTTTGGGATTAGGAATATGAGGTGGTTTGTTTAGGGCTATGTCCAGCAGTGGATATTTAGTTTGCTCCAAGTGCACGTGTACGTGTACCTTGGACTGACTTGATTGACAACATTTTACTCTTTACATAGAGAAGCCAAAGACTAGAAGTTGCGTATATGAGCACATACAGGATAAGTTTTTAACCAGTGCGCAAGCTGTAAACATGAATTTAACATACATTTTGACCGCGTAGGTATTGCACTTTTGTGAAACAACAGTTTTTTTTTGTCTAACTGACGAAATATTTCTGCACTGGGCGGTCTAGAATTATATACTGAAATCATGGTTATAGTTTGCGTACAGGGCCTCAAGTCTGCTATTATAATAGTGTCAGAATGGTCTATAGTAGTGTAAGTTTGGTAATCTACTAATATAATGGCGTCATTATGACTTTCCAGTGCTCAGCCATTGACACTCCATTGAAAGAAATGGCATTTATTGGTAATCTCGTAAATAATGACAAATGAATGACTGACTTAGGGAGTAATCTGCAAAAAAAAATCAGTTCCTAAAATAATATGTTAAAAAATAATATGTAAAAATATATTATACATAAAATGAAATGTGGCATGAATAAATTGTTCAAATTTAGTACTAACGGGTTTTATAATAATGGCAATACGACAATGCCATTATACGCTATTACGAGATCATTGACCGACCACTGATCGACCATTATGAATTTAGCAGATTACGAACTTTTAGCAAAATGACGATGTGATCGTGTTGGAATGACGAATTTATAAAAACAGCAGACTAAGGCCCCTGGTTAAAAACTTTTCCTGTATACGCTCCAAAATATCAATGCCTCATACCACTAGACCACTAGTGGTCGTAAGCTCTACTGCCAAGCATGATCATATTATTGGATTTTTTATTGGAATTTCTCAGTAGCAACCCGGAGTTTGGATTTGTACCCGGATGATGGCATTAGGCCCCTATTACATGGGACTTAAACATTACTGACGAAATGTGGGTGTACCATAGGTATCTCTATCCAACCCTAAGGGATTATAAGGCGTGATTTTGTTGTGTAATATCGATGAATGTATTTCTGAGAACTCCTCAAGTTTCTAAGTTTTACGCTTTTTCTTCCAGGATGACTATTTTGGTAACATGACTGCAGAAGCTGATGTCTCACCAGCGCCGCCGGTTTTAACCAAAATCGCTCGTTTCAATGGAAGGAACCGTTTAGAAGACTTGCTGAATTACCGTGAATACGACTATAAAATCATTGACGAACAGAACTACGAGAGAAAGTATACTCCTAGGAAAGAACAACCTTGTCCTATCGAAATATAAATTTAGTGAACATTCTGGAAGAATGTGTTAAGGCGCGTTTGGGTTGCCGCACGATAACGTAAAAACACCTTTAACACTTTCGTATATTTTGTATGAACCTTTGCACACTCCAGGCGAGCCGCACCAGGCTTTTTTTAATGAAATGCGATGTGCTACGGGCCAATGTGGCAGTAATATGCGTTGGCCTTTACCCTAGATTGATATTCATATTAGATAAAATTAGCGAGGAAGTGCTCAAGAACGCGGGCGGCACGCGTCAACGGCAGAGACAACTCCAATCGTCAACATTCGACGACGTCGGCCGCCGACGCGTCGACAACCCCCGCCAACGCGTTGACAACCGCCGTCAACGCGTCGACAACCGCCGCTAAAGCGTCGACAACCGCCGCTAAAGCGTCGACAACCGCCGCTAAAGCGTCGACAACCGCCGCTAAAGCGTCGACAACCGCCGCTGACGCGTCGACGGCTGCAGTTGCCTCTGACGTTGACGCTTGCCGCTCGTGTGTATGAGCACCAATGGAACTTGAAGTCTTCTTCCGAATAAGGAATGTATCGATCTTAATATAAGATCATAATGAGATTATTATAACGTAAATTCGTATACCAATGAGAGGAATGATGCGAGTGAATTATGTTGACGAATAAAAATTGATCTTGCCTGTATTGATATTAGGTAGGAATTTAATTTAAATAAAAACCGAGTAATTAATGTAGTATTTTTGATGTAGTACATTCGTTAACTTGACCGTTACCAATAACAAAATTTAGGTAAGAATTATTATTAATTAATAAGTACAAATAAACTACTGATTCCAGTTTTGTTGGTTTTTGTACATTTTTTGTTTGTAAATGAAGTGCATTTTACTAATAATTATTAAATAATTCTATATTAAATTATGTTTAGTGAAAAATTCCTTAACAAATATAAGGTACATTTTGATGTTTTTATTTTAAAATAATAAACAGTTGGAAATGCCATTTATCTTTGAATCCTCATCCTTTTAAATATCAAAATAATATCTTATTCGTATGTGGAGTTTATCTGGCATCACCAGTGTAAGCAAAAGTTACACTTTGTTAGTCTATTAACGCCCAAGCACTGGACGTTTTCTTATATTCAACTTATGGCACTCAGATTACAATTGTGTGATTTGTTAAAGATAAATAACATTATTTGTTAACATGTGTAGTTAATACCTAGCATTTATAATAATGACGTACTTTTTAGTATTAGTGATGATCACACAATTAGTTCAGGATGATCACTCGATGTTCACTTGTACATAGTCGCTTTAAGAATTCAGACTTTCAAAATTAAGGCTAGCATTTACATGGATATTTGAATCTGAACTGTTTTACCTGCGCTAGTTTCATCTGATCTGATTTTGGTCATGCGTGCACATACACCAAAATATCTCATCAGTTTAAATGATTCTTAGGTTGCTCTTCCACCAGAGATATGCTATGCAGCTATGCCGCGATGATGTGAAAGTAAGGTACGAAAATATGTGACGATTTCCACACTCTTCGTTTTCTCTTTTGCAAATTATGGCAAATACAAGTATGTTATATAAAAGAATTGAATTTTAAATTATGTCAAACATTAGTAAACCCTGAAATAGCTACATCACTCGAACATCCATGACTCCCAACCATTAGACATGGGTAGTTCGCGAACGATTCTAGGAAATAAACTACTTCATATCACAAAATAAACTTATCATTTATTCAGTACCACACTCATCATCACTACTTATCATCATCACTACTCATCATCTTACTCATCATCACTACTCATGTGTCACTACTAACTGAAGTAGTTACACATTTGAATGACTCTGAACTAAGTGAAGTAGAGACACATTTGAATGACTCTGAACTAAGTGAAGTAGAGACACATTTGAATGACTTCCTAACACTGAGTGTTCAGTCTTACTTTTCGCTCGCTCAAACTGTACGTATCAGTAAAAATAAATATGGTTTTGGATAAATTCATATTTCTAATTTACTAGGTTACCATTCCTAAGCCTGTATAAAGTATGAAGGAAAATCGACATACGTATAAAACTGAACTAGTGAAGTACATCATTTGTCATAACTTGTCAATCACTGTTGTCATCTTATTCTGGTTTGACTCGTTCTGATTTGCTGAACTAAATTAAGTACTGAAGTAAATGATTGGACTATTTCGTTGAGCGAAAAGATATACTTCATTCATTTCTTTTTACTGACACATTTTGCGCATCTCTACCAACCATAGCACGCATTCTTCCATATAAATTAATTACGAGTAAGGCTTAGTGTAACCCATATCCACCAGTGCTACACCATGTGGACCTATGAATATGAGTGCTGAATACGAAACGCATCCATAGCAACGTAGCATAGCACATCTCTAGTAGAAAAGCAGCTTTAGATGAGGACAGACGGACCAAAAGATAGCACCACAGAAAACATAAGCTATTCCGTGGATAGAACTGCTAATGTTTACCTTGAAATACCGTCAAAATATTATAGATTCAAGCCTCTCCTAACAGCAGGGTCCTCCAGTTTCCTGGAGAAGGTCAGGTCATCGATGACGGTGTACTCGTAGTTCCTGTAGGTGTACAAGTTATCCAGCTTGGCCTCTGTGTCCAGGGCGCGGATCTTGAACATGACGGGAGGGACTCGCTCGATGCCTGACTCTTCAGAGAGCTCGGCGTAGTATTGGTCCTGGAAATTTATGATTTTGGTTTTTAGGGTTGAGATTTGGAAGTCGGTTTTTTAAGGATCATCATCATCATCATCATTTCAGCCGAAAGACGTCCACTGCTGGACATAGGCCTCCCCCAAAAGTGGGGTTTTGCCATAATCGCCACGCTTGGCAGGCGGGTTGGCGATCGCAGTATGGTGGTAAAATGCATAGAGAACGCCGCTGCCCATTCTCTAGTAAGTCTCTTAGTCGCCTTCTACGACACCCACGGGAAGAAATGGGATAGTGCTATTCTTTTACGTCCGGTATGATTTTGCTTTTTAGTGTTGAGATTTGGAAGTCGGTTTTTAAGGATAGTTCGTTAAAAATAAAAGTGCTTGAGTAGTCAACTTGGTAAGGTCGAATAATAATCAGTTCGTTCTATCCTCTTTTTGATCCTGCTTTCACTTTGTAAAGTGCAGAGTAGTCGCAAAATGCTTATGGCATTAAGTCCGCCTTTGTACAGTTTATACTTGGGCAAAAAATAAGAAAGTAAAACTTTTGGCCTTCTCTAGACCTTCTTATCAAGGATGGATAGTCATGCTGAATTCAGTTAGTTACAGAGCTATTTTATAACTAGTACCCACCTCCTTTTCAGCAAGTATGTGGATGAAGGACATGGGCTGTCCCCTAGAGCGGATAGTGTCCACTCTCTTTTGCCACTCCTGCATCATCTCGTCATGAGACGGCAACGTGAATTTTCCTGTGATGATTGCTGTGGCGTATCGTGCCTGAAAATCATTATTAGGTATTTATTTTTAACCTGCTCGGCTGTTCTAAATTTCGAATATATTGCGATCATCTGACAAGTTTGCGTAATTTGACTAAGGGCACATTTCGGAAAGGAAAGGGACATTTCCGAAATGTACCTCTAGTCAAATTAATAGTAAATAACGACTGGCTGTTGATTTGGTTTGGTTTGGGTGAACCCAAATCGATTGCGGAAGTTGTGAGTCAAAGCAGTAGCGCAATTGTTACGTTGGACTGGATACCACAAAAGAAAGAAAACGTTGCACCAACACAAAAACTTCTTTGCACAAGAAATACGACGAACGAGGCATTATTAAATAAACAGTGTCTCCATTTTACCATAAAGTACAAACATATTCTAAAAGTTCCAAGACAATATGACGACATTACCCGCATAACATCGGCACAAGTTGATCCAGTGCGAAGGCAATAACCCATATAAAAAGAAAACAAACAGATCTTACCTGAGCATCCAAAGCGACCACTAAACACGCTCTGACGACGAGCCCCATGACGATCATGGAGGGCTGGTTGATGTTCACCATGTACCGGTACAGAGGCACCACGCTCTTGGGGTGCAGGGTCAGGCCGCTCGACTCGTCCAGGAACGGGTAATCGTATAGGAATCCTGAGGAAGGTGGAATGTATGAAAATAAGCATATTCAGCCTATAACGGTCCCACTGCTGAGACACAAGCCTCCTCATCTTTGTGAGAGGGAGTGGGCCGTTATCCACCACGTGGGCCCATTGCGGGTTGGTAGATGTCACATGTCTTCAACTTTTTGGTTCTAGGACATGCCGGTTTCCTCACGATGTTTACCTTCACCGTTTTGAGAGCAGTGGTGATTAAATAATTTTGTTTGGCTAATGTTTTATTATTATATTATTATACCTGACGGTTTTGCCATCACGTCTACATGGTGTTGTAGTTTTATAGGAGGCGGTAACGGACTGAGCACTCAACCTTTATGCAAATATAATACATTATAATAATTATTGTGGTTGAAGTTATAACTAGTGGTAAAGGGCGGGGGTGATTTTGGAAGATTGTTTTATGACGGTTTTATGTAATTTTGACGTTTAAAAAGTTCGAATAAAATTACTTTTGATTTAATACTCATGCCTTTTTCCCATATTTTAGCAAACCGATTCGCTTTAGCTAGTAGACGTTTAGGTTCAGAATGATAAATGCAACAATATTCCACCTTCCGGCGCAGTCGGGTAAAAATACCAAACTATCGGTTTTCAAACGGTTCGGTGTCGGCCTGCTGTCCTTACTGTAGATTTTCTGTATTAAAATCTTTGCTTAAAAAGTGTGAACTAACCTGTGCAATAAATAACATCATCAATCTCTTCAAAGCTGCCATCTTTGAATATAACTCCAGTCTCATTGAACTCCTGGATGTCATGTTTCCTGTGGTACTGCGGGGGGAATGGCGTGGTGAAGTTGATCCTGGAGTGGTGGCTGTGGATGAGGCGACTGGCCACGTCTGCCACGTCCAGTCCGATGTCCATGCCGGAGGGACCGGCTCCCACTACCAAGACACGACGGTTTCTGAACGGCTCCGGCTCTCTGTAGTCGTGACTGTGGATTATTGTGCCTGGAAAGTTAAGACAGTGCTGTCCGGTGAAATTATTATAATGCAAAATTAAATTAATTTGTTTAATCTGATCCCTCATGACGACCTATGAGCAAATCTGAACAAATGAAGTAATTACGAACTCGGAAAGAGGAATTTAAAAGAACAGGCTTTTTGATTCTGATCTCGCCTAATGGTGAGTGTGGTTGGTGTTTTACGTTAGTCATTGAGTTTGTTTGTTACCTTTCACGTCTAAACCACAGAGCCGATCATCTTGAAATTTTGCATATACAAAGTTATTGGAAAAACACCAACAACCTCTGAAGAGGTCATTGTACTCATCATTATGAACAACTTTTACTATGGGACCAAAGCTGAAATCGCGAAAAAAAAAATGTTGTTCCTCACATTTATGTTCGTGAGTACAATGACCTCTCAAGAGGTTGTTGGTGTTTTTCCAATAACCTTGTATATTGTCAGGTGTACAGAAACGGACATAGGGTACCTTTCCGAAAGTACTGTTCTCGAATGGTTCCCGAGAAAAACAGCAATAACGTTCTTATGATAATAGATGGCGCCACGTGTCTTTCGAATCATGTTTGAATTATATTATTACAAGCAGAGTACAACCCGAATTGATTTTCAAATTCTAAATTAGTGCGAGCGAAGCCGCTGGCAAAGCTAGTTCAATATACATCATCGACGTCAACGTCATTATCGTTTAGTTATACGCTATAGTATGTCAAGAGTCACAGTAACTGCATCTATTTGTATAAGAATAAAACTAAAATTACCTTTGAAAAGATCTTCACCAGGAAAATTTGGCATGTTAGGTTTACTGAAGTGTCCGTTACCAAGTATGACGTAATCATAGTCCTCTTCAAACGTCTCGTTCGTTAACATGTACTCATGTTTGACCCTCCACACGTCGCCTACCCTTCTCACTTGGACAACGTTGTGTAAAAACTGTGGAGAAGAATTTATTAAGTTAGGAATTTTTTTTATTCAGCTGGGAAAAAGAAAACATTTGCAGCCCTTTTTTCAGGGAAAACCATCATACCTCCACGGTGTTCACTATCAGCTTTCATTGTTCTCTTAGAAACGCCTGATATTATTATGTTTTAAATCTTTTAGCAATATAGGTAATAGCATAATCAGCCTATAATATTCTATCTCTTTGAGAGGGTACTGGGCTGTTATCTACCACTGTTCGGGTTGGTAGATGATACAAGTATTCGATTCTTTAGGTTCTAAGACATACCGGTTTCTTCACGTTTTTTTTCCTTCACCGTTAATAGAGCAGTCGTGATGCAATTAAATACACAAAATAAAGCGCTTGTCTGGGTTCGAATCCACGACGAATAATTCGTTGCCAGGGGTGCGGGTTGTTCGAAAGAGATATCGTGGCCCTGGCACAAGCAACTGAGGGAACACGGGTGGGTTTGAGTCATTCAAAGTCTGACACGCCCTCCTGCTCCACCCAGAGAGGCAGAAGTTATTTGATGATTTCTCAACCTCAAAAAAAATAAAATGGTTGCAGGCGCGGTGAGTTCCCTAAGTCATGGCCGGTAGGTACCACTGGGCCACCACTGCTCTCCTAAAATCTTTTGATTAACTGCAAAAGTATGGTTCAGCACTGTTACCTTAATATATTTCAGTACGTCGAAGTGTTTTGCATAAGCTTGTAGATAACGGTAATAATCACGCCAACTAGGGAACGAAGGCAGGTACTCTGGCAAGGGGAACCCTCTCAGTTCCATTGTAGGTTTCGGTAGGTTTGTTCTAAAACAAAGAAAACAGGATATTAGAAAAAAAAGTGTTTAAAATTAAAATTGTGTCTGTAGCACAAATAAATACCCAATAAACAAAAAAATTTCACGTAAAACCCAAGCCACTAGATAACAATATAACGCGTTGTTTGAAAAATGCCGCTTTCTAGAAGCAGGTGTTATCTATAAATAACTTTATATCGCGCCATCTGTTTGTTTAGTTAGTAAACAATGCACTACAAGCACCTACAATTATGTAATATTTGAAGGATAAACAATATGAAGTCATCGCCATTATTTGCAATGAATATGGTTCAAGTAGATAGATAATTATGTTAAATAAATTATTCTATTACAATGATTACTTCTATAACATTCTTCGTAAACGCACCAGAATAAATATGTCACATTCTCAATAATTTACACAGAAACGACTTGAAGATTAAAATACACATACATAAACGTACATACCTCAAATGTTTGTACATACTGGTGTGTAAAGGTAGGCCATTCTCGTCTGTACCGACTCGAGGGTCGTACCTCCAGGTGCCACCGACATATTGCGTGGCTTCCAAAACTGTAAAGTTAATCCCTTCTTCTTTTAAGTATCTGGCCGAACTTAGGCCTGCTATTCCGGCACCAATCACGCATACGCGTTTTGTCTATAAAATAATGGAAAACAATATTAAAATTTACAATATTAATTCTATCTTGCTTGTAATGTACCTAATATCTTGCTCTCAAAATGGGAAAATATTGCAGTAATACCATTAAATTGAGGCTTTGAAATTTTCCGTCCTGTCAGTTCGAAACTACTTAATGTTCCATTATGTTAATTTCACTAAATGTAGAATAAAACTGACTGTTTCATTGAACTACTTATTATTGGAAAGAACTGCAACTTTACAATGAATATATGAACTACTTGGTTTATATAATATATGAATGCCAACGCGAGTTATTCTATAATTTGAAAGACAACTGTTACTTATTTTTGTTTCAGTTACAGAAATACAGTCCTCCAAACACTTCACTTTTAAATCTAGGCACAATAATATAAACACACTTCGTAAATCAACACCTTAGTGTCATTCGTTGCTGTGTTGTTTTCGTGTTTCTTAATTTAGTGGGCACTAAAATAACTAGTTGTTAGTAGAACATTCCAGTATACACAGTTTACACAAAAACATCAAGTACGAGTAAATAGTTATGCAATACATTCATAAAAATATAGCTTACAACATTATGAAAAAAAAAAAAAACTCAAAAAGTTTACGATCTTACCATGTTTATCTTAAAAAATTAGCAGATCAGTGAACACTGTCGCACTGTTTTATTAATTTGGCATTTTATTTACATTTATCTTATTTTTTCGATAAGTCCGAGATAAACAGCACCGTCACGCGTGTTTTATCAAAACAATTGAACATGAGTGTGTTGTGCCGTTGTGTGGCGGCGACACGAGTCTACGGCGGCTATCTCACTGATTACTAGCTACTCAAACGCCACGCTAGTTTTAACTTTTGACACTATCTATAATAATTGTTTATAAAGAGAATTCGGCAAGGAATAGTTGAAGATAGATTCATGTTGCTACCCGAAAACACATTACCCAGTCAACCATAATTGAAAAAGAAAATCAATAAAATAAACCCGAAGTAGATCCGCTTGAGTCTGGCATGCAAAAATGTAATACCTAAGTAATAGTTGCGGCTATATATTATTATTTACACAACCTGCCATCTGACCTACAGACGTTAAAATCTGCACCCTTATTTGTGTAACGCACGATTAATCAGAATCTGAATAATTTTGAAACAGATTGCATAGCCATTACATCATATATTCGAAAAATGTGTCTGTTCAACAACGTAAATAACTCAATGAATATTGTTGATCTGTCAAAATGAAACAGATTATTATTGATCGTGAGTTACAAAATTAGGGTGCAGATCTAAACTATGTCTCTTATAAGAAATGTATTAAGGTATTATTTATCTTTGTACCCTTTTTACGAAAATTACCCGAACAGAGGAGTGTGAAATTTGGCACAGTTAAAGTTTATCTACCTACTCGTAGATATGGAGAAGCAGTGCAGAAAACTAATATTTTAATGTGTTTCTATTTAAATGAATTATGCCCCACTGTGCGCTTACTAGTTTAAATAAATATGGAAATCAACCTAGATTTTACTAAACAAAAGAATTAAGAAAAACAAAAATCTTAACCGCAATGAAACAACGTAAAACGATTTACACACGCTATTGCCACCTACTCAAATTCCATTTCATTCAAACACTAATCCAGGGGCCTAAGTCTACTAATTTATAAACGTTACAATGGTCTCTCAATGGTGTGTTTTTGACAGTTTTTGTATGGCAAATCTGTCAAAAACTTACCATTGAGAGACCATTGTGACGTTTATAAATTAGTAGACTCAGGCCCCTGAAACCATGATATAAATAAAATAGCAAGAATCTGTACTCACCTTTACATATGCACTGTAACTCAAACATATTTGTAACAGCACAATAAAAATTAAACAGTATTTCCGAAACATTTCTGTTTTAATGAATTAATTAGAACACGATAGTGTGGCGTCCAGCGCTAATTATTTTAATACTGGCGGACGTACCCGACACAAGTTCAATGCGTATCGTTCACCGACATTAACCTTATTATATAATATGGATGAGGACAAACATGCGTGTTTGAACTACCAATAATTTTATCTATAGCATGATTGTAATACTAAATTAATTGTTGCAATTAACGTTAACCCGCGATCTGAATGAGTTATTTTGTTACACAAGATTTTTTTTTTGTTAAATAATATATCTAATTTGGGATATTGCTCAATTATTTCAGATACGGTATTCGTAGTATTGTTTTTTTTAGAATATCAAAACTGGCCTTGCGATAAAGTTGATATTGCCCGTTCAAAATTCTGGGTTCACTCTTAGGTTGAGGCTACAGAAGCCAGCGATTTGCGATGCGACTGGAAGAGCGAAATGGGACAAACTTGATATGGCTACATTATAAGCGAAAATCCGGCGTATATTTGGCTATGACGTGGCTACAGTACACATGCTACACAACGAATTAGCAAATCATCCATCGCGGTTTACTATACGCATATGTAGCCACACGCATATTTAGTAGCACTATTGAACTAGCCGAACCAGTGATTTTTTTTCTAAATTCACTTCAATTTTCAACGTTTAAAAAAAAAAAAAAAAAAAATCGCAGATATGTTGATCTACAGTCCCGGACTTTAATTGTCGAGCCACTTTTAAACTTTCCAATTTTGCAGTTTTATACACTCACGAGATTACAGAAACAAGATGAAATCGGAGATAGTCTTATTCATAGAGGTTGAAGTTTGACTAATAAGTTGTCAATAAATGTTACGTCAATACACTGTTGCATACGTTCATCCAATCTATTTGATACTGGCCTCCTTTGAATTAGAGCTCATTAAATACTCGTTATTTCTGAAAACCTATCCGAAGACAGTGACAGTTGAAATGTCAAATACAAAACAGAAATAGTAAATAGAATTCGTGATCAATTGTTCCAAGATGGCGGCAGTTGGGTGTTATTTATGTTTATGTGCAACAGTTATCATGATTGTCATGAACGTTATCTTGGGCGCTACGCGTTTGTATAAAATCGTGGATACGAGTTTTTCCGATGTCGAAATGACCAATCATAATATTTCTCCGTACGCTAACGTTACTATCACTACGCTAAAACAATTGTCGCTAGGTTACGGTTGCTAGCCCTGCAATTGGTTGACTTTGGGTTGTCACTGTGGACTATATACGAGTATAACCGACTAAACCCGATTTGTACCTATTACACGGCTAAAATAGGAACTGTGGCAAGTGGCTCATCAATTAAAGTCCGTGACTGTACACGATGCCGTGATTACAGTAATGTTGTTCCTATCGTATAAAAAATCTAAGATCGCTAGTAATATTTGATGTACGGTTTAGCCATATTACCTACGTGAGCATTCATTTATTTTATTTTAATCGCCTATGTGTCGCAGGTCGCTTCGCGGCATAATGTAGCCTTAGCCTTAAGCTCTGGGCGTCTCGTAGTTACTTCGTGTAGATTTTGAAGTAAACATTCAGTAGGTACATTATGTGAATTGGTATAAACAATATGGTGGCATGCATCTTTACACCTTTATTACAAACTTTTAAGAAGTGCTACAAATCTACGCGGATAAAATATTAAATATTGATAGTCTTTTTTAACTACAAACAATACAGTTAACATTTGTGGTAACAGTCCACGGTGTGCTTAGACAAATAATCGAAACAGTCGGTAACATATTTGTTAAGGTAAAATATTTGTAAACAATATCACCTTGTAAAAATGCCAAAACTCAAGGGATAAGGATTTCTTTAAGCAACAATAAGTAGACTTAATGTATGATGGATAGTCACCAAAAGCGATAAATAACCAGAGACATCGGCTATAGTTGAGGTTCAGTAAGAAACCGATGGACGTTTTCGTTTTTTTAATTAACAGAAAACAAATAGTTCATTTATCAAATTAAATATCATCAAAAATCATGTATCAGTTTCTCACTAAACTTCAACTAAATATATCCGATGACCCTAAAGATAAATACCTACCTATACCCTAAATGATACATACATAAGTTTCCTAAATAAATAACAAAACGATTATTTAAGTTTGAACAGCACCCTGTATAACAGAGAGTACGAGCACTTGAAGTAGGTATGTATGCTGGAAAGTTAAAAGTCACATCATAGGGAATCCCGAACGTCAATATTCCAACTAAAATACGTAAATTACTTAATGTAAAAAAAAATACTGAGTATCTCATTTGCCTACAATACATTTACCTACTAACGTGCCCCAAATATCAAGGAAAATCTACAAATAAATAAAACTGCGTTTAAAGATAGCTATAGAAAGTGTTTTTCTCTGACGTATATTTACGAAAATGTCTGTCATTATTTTTAATTTATACTTTAAATTATTGTACTGTAGATTCAAGCCTATATTTTTCACTGCATCGCAGAAGAAAATGTCCCCCAAAAACACTGCCGTGTTTTGTCTAAAATGAAAATCCAATTAAATGCGTAAATCGAGGATAAGGAAGAACAAAAACAAGTACCTACGAGTACTTAAAACAATATAAGTTTTTTTTACCTTATTTAATTCCATTACTTATAGGTACTTAACACGAACCAGTAAGTGACACTTAAGCTCATGTGATTACTCTAAGACCTACTACTGTTTAATAGTTCATATTGTTACAGTTTTAAGTTTAGTGACTCGTAATATTTACTCTTGTAAAGAGGAAAACCCACGTACATATTGCTTAGGACAATACTAATCAATAATTCAGTCTTAGACAAAGACAAGTCATCTTCTGATCTTCTGACCTGTGAGGTTAGACTCCTGCATTTCCTTTCGTTGAACGAATGATAGTCTGAAGCCATCACTTGTAATAAAACCTATTTCAGCTAAACTCTAAAACAAACGCGTGATTTACAAAGAATTTTGTTAACATCTAGACAAATAAAATTGAAATGTCTGTTTGTAATGTCAAAATAACCGTTTTTTTCTGGGTGTTTGCGAAAAGGCTGGACCGATTTTGAAGGGACTTTCACAGGCAGATAGCTGATATTATAATGAGTAACATAAGCTACTTTTAGTCCTATTCACGTTGTTATAGCACGGTCCCGTGGGATAATTTCCGCCATACACGCGGGCGGAGCCGCAGGCACAGCCATATAGTAGAGAATTAAAGTCGTCGAGTCAAAACCATCGTGTCATCGAGTGGTAGAGTGACTCTCAGATACAATTAATTCCACGCGGTAGTGTCAGAAAACATTTTTTATATCTTTTGAATAAGTCAATTTATTGGCCATCTCTAGAGGTCAAAGATCCAACTCTTAAAAAGTTAAATCTCATAAGTAGTGTAGTGTAGTCCCTCTAACACGGACCCAAAGAGGCGCAAATTAGATTTGCAAGGGCCTATTCGATGCCGAAAACCGTATTATATTTTAAATTGACCATGAAAAAGAATTTGAGTGGAACTTTCTGCTGCAGTATCTGCAAAAATACTAGAAGCGAAATTTTATTTTGTATTTTCCCCTAGAAATATATTATCCTTGTTAGGTGTGTACGTGCCTGAAAACCGCATGGATTTTCAGTGACATTTAGTCATTTTACTCTTTGTTTGTGTAAATATGTACATATTTAGACAATAGGTACATAAATCATTTTCATTTAAAACAGGTATTAAATTATTATGTTCAGTGCGGTCACCATTTTGTCGTAACTTAGGAATTAATTTGTGAGACTGATGTTTTACTCTGTTATAGGAGAATAAGAGAATAATCACGGACATGGTTACATTATGGTCACAAAAAACCCGAAAGTACTATAAAATATTATACGTTTCTGCTTACTCCCATGGGAAGAAGGTGTGACTTTATGTTTGTATGTAATATTATGTAAGTTTATCTGAAAAATATGTTTACAACAAGACTTCAAATATTAAGGTGAATATTTACAATACTGTAATATAGTAAATAACGAATGGAAATAAATCCGTGCAGTATTTGAGCTATTTATATTGCATATACTATGTTCGGACCCTTCGCTAGATTAGCCAGACGAACTTAGAGGGTCGCCCGAATCACGCCCAGGCGCTGCGTTCAATCCTAACGGGAATAATATTAGTTTTCATATCAATTTGTATGGCGAAATGGTATATTTCTGTTTTTATTATCACACACCTGTAATTTCGAAGATGTAAGAACGCCACTGACGCTGTTAACAAACTAGTACCAACGAATCTAAGAAGTTCCATCGACTCGAAAAGAAGAAAATAGAGTTAACACCAAACGAATATTATACATGTATTGATTAATTGATTTCTAAAGCGCTTAATTATCAGAAAATCACAAATTAATGAAAAGATCTTATTCTAAACTAGCTTCCGGCCACGGCTTCGGCCACGTGGTATGTTGATAAAAAAATATTTGACCCTGGATAACTTCACTTATCGAATTTTTCTGAAATTTGTTATACATATGGACTTTATGTGTTTCTGAACTTACAATATAAATGTTTCATTCATACAAGCCCCTTAATGGACCTATGAGTAATTATGTATTATTAGGTACCTACCTGCCTATCTCATCAGCTTGAAACTATTAGGTACATCAATCCATAAGCAGCCACTACTGACAATGGGCCAGCTGACTGACGATCGCATAATGTTATCAACTAATCAACGAAATCTATTGGTTGCCTTTTAAGCCGACGAAGAACCACCCAAGACAATGGATCGGAGTCTTGGGTGGTGGACTGGTGGTTCATTGTTATGGAGCGAGCTATGCACAGAGTTCTTTTTTTTGTAAAGATCCGGGATGAAATAGTGAAATTGGCTGAGTTGGCTAAAAGAGTAGGGGAAAACCGAAGAAACGATAGATGGTCTATGTGAATGATGCTGGTATGTTTAGTAATGTGGTGACTACCGAGACTCTCGACTAATAGAGAAGTATGGAAGAAAAATACATGCTGTGCCGATCACAAATAATTTATGATCAGGGCAAGAAAATTATGATGATGATCCGGGATAAAATTATACGGAAATAAAGTATTGATTGACAAAGTTTGTAGAGTTAGCAAGCTGAAGTGGCACTGGACCCATCATGTCTTTCGAAGAAGCAATGGCCGTTTTAAGTAGACGAATTCTTGAAATCGTCTACTTAACTTACTCTCCGTGAAAAGTGAAACTGGTTGCAAAACAAAACAAACGATAAAAAAAAACACTATAAAGTGCAAAATAACTTTAATTTCAGAAGTCGGTTTTTTTGGTTTTATATTCTGGTTTTTTGTCAACAACTTCCGAAATTAAAGTATTTATTACTTTGTAGTATTTTTATTGGAAGTCGGAACTATTTATTTATTTTTCACTTTTTAGTTGTGGTAGGTAAGGTACCTTCCCCACACAAATTCTTATACCTTCACTTGCTAAGTAAATAATAGTGACAGGGAGTTTTTGTAACATCATCAATATACTAAGTGGAACAAATACGTATTATCGAAGTTAACTCAAAAGTGATAGTGGTTCGATTGGTCAACCAATCGACCACTACAATAATCCTTACAAACATAAGATTTTATCAAATTGGTTTCTTAAAGACGCAGTACTGAGAAAACAAACATTAAAAAAAAAGTTCAACCGCATCGTCAAACACCTTCATGCTTTGAAGTTAAAAATTACAGGGGCAACTGGGATAGACTGGATGCAGAAAACGACGGACCGGATGTTGTGGAGTAACTGTGGGAGAGGCCTATGCAAGTGACTAGCATTGACTTAAACTGAGGCTAATTTAGTTAGACTTGTTGGAATTACATAAATCATTCCTTGTAAACTTAAAAGTTATTTTATATAAATCTATTTGATTTCTATTTCTATTCCCAACTTAATTTTGAAACTAGAGGAACTGGGAATACGTGGCCTCCCACTCCAAATTCTTGCAAACTATTTGAGCAATAGGACTCAGTGCGTAAAAATGTTTAATTACCTCAGTGGGGAGCTTCCTGTTACTTTTGGGGTTCCTCAAGGAAGTGTAGTTGGTCCCACACTTTTTTTGGTGTACGTAAATCAGCTGTGTAATCTGCTTCTCCGTAATGGAAAAATCACGGCATTTGCTGATGACACTGCACTCACTTTTACTGGCGATACCTGGCAGGAGGCTTTTGACGCGGCGCAGATAGGACTAGATCAAGTGCTAAATTGGCTTAATGGCAATCAACTCACCCTCAATACGGATAAAACAAAAATAATCTGCTTTACCCTACGCCAATCTACACAGCCGCCGAACTCATATTCCCTAATCGCTCACTCAAGCTTCTGCCTAGGCACCGCAGCTTGCTCTTGCCCTAAACTCGCACGCACTCCCACAA
This sequence comes from Polymixis flavicincta, assembly GCA_949987655.1. Taxonomy (NCBI): domain Eukaryota; kingdom Metazoa; phylum Arthropoda; class Insecta; order Lepidoptera; family Noctuidae; genus Polymixis; species Polymixis flavicincta. The sequence goes on along the minus strand of OX465191.1, from coordinate 11,418,920 downwards.
TCAAATACCTCGGGGTAACTCTTGATGACAATCTGAGTTTCTCAGCACACATAGATCTACTGACTGCAAGGGTTAGAAAATTAATATTCGTCTTTAAGACTCTTCGTCATGTGGCAGGAGCACAGATTGTCAAAAGGGTCTACCTTGCCCTCTGTCAGACACTTCTTTCATATTGTGCTTCCGTCTGGGGTGGTGTTCCTAAGACCACAATGCTAAAATTGGAGAGGGCCCAAAGAGCCGTGTTAAAGGTAAGCACATTTCGCCCGATTCTTTTCCCAACAGAAGATCTATATAAAAGTTGCAAAGTACTTTCTGTCAGGCAACTCTTTATCTATATAAATAAAAAGAGAAGTCCTGACTGACTGACTGATTGACTGACTCATCAACGCCCAGCCCAAACCCTTGGACCTAGAAAGCTGAAATTTTGCATAAAGGTTCCCTTTATAGTGTAGACAAGGAATAAGGAAGGATTTTTAGAAATTCAATCCCTAAGGGAGTTAAATAGGGGATGAAAGATCCGCGCGGGCGAAGCCGCTGGCAAAAGCTAGTTCTTAATACAATCATATTACAGCACAAAGATACCCCCTACGCGGCAATCACTAAAAGACGTAAAGATATAGTTTGTCGGAACTACACATGTAAATACTCATTTACCAAACGATTTCTTTGCTACCAAGGGCCACAATTATATAATAAACTCAATAGGAAATTGAGACTTTACTCTCTTTCTACCTCTTCCCTCAAGAAATCTGTAACAAACTTTCTACTTACAAATAACTACCTGGAAACAGAACGCCTGCTTTTCTCTGATTATAACCCACCCTAAAGACTTCACCATACACACTTACAAATATAACATACCTTCACACACACACACAAACACACACACCCTCACCCACACGCACTCACCCCCACACATAAACACACAGAAATGCACACATACGAATTGTTCAAATGTCAAATAAAATGTAAAAAGTATATTAGAAAAAAAAAAAAAAAAACATATCATCTGTAATTTCGCACACACATTTTATCTCTGTAATTTGAAAATATTGTTAAAGCCAATTATTTTTAAAAGAGTAACCGTGTAGTTTCTTGCCGGCTCTTCTCCATAGGAAACAACAATTTGGAACCGTGCACCTAGCTTCTGACGTTTCATAAGTGCCCATGCAGGTTTATATGACATAAAAATATTTTGATTTTGATTTTGAATCAAACTCTGAATCATTTTGATCATGATAATTTGGATCCATTGCCACATAATATGTTCGAAAAATTTGACTGGTCAACAAAGTAAATAACGCAATAAATGTTGTTGAACTGTCAAAATTATAGCCATTTTTATTTTTTAGTGTTCGTGTGTTACAATAACGCCGTGGTTCTTTTTTTTTGTCCTCATTTTCTTCAACCTCGTTATATGCAATGAAGAATATAGCTTTAATCAAGGTGGAAATTAATTTGTCTGACCCTTTCCAAGAAATTGCTCTCCATCTGCTGTAGTTGATAGTCAGTTCCAAGTATATGAGGAACACAAGGTTTCAACTCTACGTCTCATCACTTTATCAATAACTATACTTTGAATAACATTAATAACGTCATTGAAAGATCATCAACGAAAATTGGAACACAAAATTAGAATTTCGAGTTTAAGATTTTTAGTATTAAAAATCTCTCAAATCGAATGTTTTCTGATCCATTTGTTTAAATTTTCACCAATTAGTTTTTGTAAAGACCTTACGTACTCATTTCCATAAATCAAGAACCTACTTTGTTTGTAGCTGAAATAATTAACCCAAATATCTTCCCTTACACGTTATCGTCATTAAAATTGGAGTAGCTGTACAGCCTCCAATTAAGCCGGTCTCCACAGGATGGAATCGTAGGCATTTAATATCAGCACAGCCGTACATGTGGCAAATTAGCCTGGAATGTGCCCTTAACACGACGACAGGGATCGTGCTCAACTAAATTTGCTTTTAATTGATAAATACTTGACCACTGGCGTGTGTAATCGAATGTTCATACAGGTTCCACTGCTTGTATTAATCTCAACGTTGTTTCCATATAAACAGAGTCGGTTTTGTATTGTGATTGAGATTTGTATCAGTGTGAATCAAACGCCAAGCGGTGGCCATAGTCAGGGTAGTGTGAAACAGAGACTGTCGAAATAATTTTGTTTCAGCAAAGGTTTGTTATGGAACTGTTAATAAAATATTTTAGTCTTTGTTATATTGGTGAATATTTTATAGCTCGCTTTCTTCTCTTCATAATGCCTTATGAGAGAGGCTTGTGGCAATATAATAACAGCTGTACGATTCGATCGATCAGGTTAAGCTACGCTTGTCGCGGTTTGTCCGTGGATGGGTGACCATCCATCATACCATCTTTACATAAAAAGACGGGGGTCTTTTTATGCACGTGCGTCGGAAATCACGTCACGGCTGTCATTCATGGATCTTTGTGACAACCAGGCTTACAAGGTTTTTTTTTGTGAGTAGGAAATCTTCAAAAAACTTCTCCCGCTCGGGGTGGAGCAGGGGGGCTTGTCAGACTTTACTGACTAAAACCCACCCGTGTTCCCTCAGTTGTCTGTGTGCCAGGGGCGGCGGTATCTCTTTCGAACAACCCGCACCCATGGCAGAGTCTTACAAGGGTTGGGCAACAAACCCAATAACTGGCATGTGGAGGTCAGATAGGCAGTCGATCCATGAAAAATACTGGTACTTAGACTAGAAGCTGACTTCAACATAATTGGGAAAAGGCTAGGCAAACGAAAAATCAGGTAGTGTCTTTATTCTATTGGTGAGCATTCATATGCATCTACGTAGCTAACTTTCTTCTGTCCATAATGCCTCTGTGCTTTAAACAAGGTAGAATAGAATTTTCCAGAATTATAAACAAAAAAAAAATATTATTTAAAAAAAAAACAATCTCATGCACTCGGAGGCAATAAAGGGCTTTATTGTTAAACTAGCTTTTGCCAGCGGCTTCGCCCGCGCGGAACTTTCATCCCCTATTTAACTCCCTTAGGGGCTGAATTTCGAAAAATCCTTCCTTATTCCTTGTCTAAATTATTAAGGGAACCTCTGTGCAAAATTTCAGCTTTCTAGGTTCAAGGGTTTGGGCTGGGCGTTGATGAGTCAGTCAGTCAGTCAATCAGTCAGTCAGGACTTGTCTTTTTATTAATATTGATTTAAGAATATGCCACCGACTGCATGCGAATAGTATTCAGTTTAATAGTCATCCTTTTAAAACAAGTTTCTTGTTTCCATCTTTTTTAATCACCTAAAGTTCACTTTTTAGGCAGTCGGGTATTTTTTTTAAATATATATATTTTTTTTCTAGTTTTCGTAGTTGTCTGCCATACACACTTAATGTAATTAATGAATAATCATGTAGTTTATGTTGTAACGTTGACTATTTTGTTGGTTTCTATTATTGTTTTATCATTTTTCATTCCAAATTACATGTAAACATACAAGTTGCATTAATTTTTGCAAGATATTTATGAAACCCTTTATTTTGATACCCCATTCAATAGGTTTTGAGAATATTTTTTTTCGAATACAATGTCGCGGCTAAAATCGGGCATATTTTTTTTTTTCAATTTTCGTATACCCAGTGTCACTCTCACAATTAAGACGAATCTAATGGCACCTCTCAAGCTGAAATCGATCAAGCTGTTTAGGCTACAGAGCGTGCCAAAGAAATATACATACATGCATACATACACTCGAAAACCATAAACCTCCTTCTGGCGCAGTCGGGTAAAAATAAAATGATTTTTGTTTGCTGGTTAATAGCAACAACAACTTAAAAAAAAAAAACATTTCTTTGTTGCCATAAAAGATAAAAACACTATTTTATCCGTTAAATTATCGTGTTATGTCTCATGTATTGTGCTTATCTTGGCATGTTGTGTATATTCTATTACGTGTCTATATCTTTTATGATATTTTATATAATCTATTTATACGCTATTGACTGTGTACTAGATAACAATAATCATTATCTAATTAATGCTCATTAATACGATAATTTTGTTCATCATGACTCGTCAATAGAGAAGACTTCTTGCCTGCAATGGCAAAGGTGACTGTTGTAATCTATTTTGTTCGTTACTTTTATGAAATTGTTAGCAAAATTAAATTATAAAACTCGTCTAGCCTGACTCTTACATTGTTTTGTTCATTCTTAATCGATCCTTATATACAGTGGCTGTTAGATTATTTTCACTTGCTATGATATGTGATTTGATGGTGGAGTCTCAAGTTCACCGCATTCAAAGCTGCTCCGACACCGTTTCGTCTCCTTTTTTGGGCTACTTCCTCTAAGTATTTTATTCTATCAATAATTTTGCTTGTCGTTTTTAAACAATATTATCGGTGTTTCTCAGGGATTAATATGGCCATAATATCGTATATTGTGCTGGAAAACAGTGGAAAATTACAAAGGCTCTACACACGAGTGCGAGTTTGAAGAAACAAAACCATCTTTAATAATATCGAAGGCATAAATGTAACCATTAAAACAATAACAGTGATGCGTGCACGTGGAAATGGGACACCACATCGTTAGCTCTTTGTCCGGCCGGACACAAAGGACAAGTTGACCGGACAGGCGGACAGGACGGGTGAAAACATTACTCAACCACCTGTGAAATGTATGTCCCCACTGTCTTTGAGGACCGTTTTGTGGTAACGTCTTGGTTAAAATTGTGCAGTTGCTCGTTCGTTTGCCAGTGTAGATAGTCAATAACGATTCCAACTAAAATTACCCACTGTTTCAAGCACAGATATAGATCTATATACCTATCTATGGTTTCAAGTGTTATTGTAATGTGGAACCATTTACAGACTCGGTAAGTAAGTGCTATTAGTCCGCTCTTCCAAATATAAAGTCGATTGTAATTAGGTGATTAATAGGATGCCATCATCAGTGGTTTTTCTGTAATTTCTAATAGCCAACAATGTTAAGATTATTTAAAATTCAAACAAATAGTGATACAGTAAAACGAGGAATGATAAGGTTATAAGGAGTTACTCATATGTTAAATATTTAGGACTTAAAGTTGCATTAAATATGATATGAGAAAGATATAGATAAGTATAAAATTCACACAATACCTACAAGTATATTGCAATAATGTGTATATCTCATAATATAACGTTACCTTGAATTCAGTGAGTTGAATACTCGAAAGCCCGCCCGAAAAACGCTAAAACAGATTTTTTTAACAGTAGCTACCGAGGACAACCTCGGCAGCCGCTGTTAAAATAGTTTTCTGTCGTAATTAAGTGAGTATTAATTTACCATCTAATAATGGTAGAGCACATTCAGTATTACCTACCCGCGATTTGTTCAAAAACAAGTTCACGTTCATAAATAATAAAGCTTTCAAGTCTGGTGTACAATATTACGAAGGCGGCGGGCTTGCAATTTGTCCCCGTAATAGAAAAATTCCATGGAAATCGGTTGGCGAACAGGCGACTCTGTCTCGCCGCGCCTTGCTCCCTCCGAGAATTGGGTAGCCAGCTAGTCTTTATAAAAAAATGGAATAAAATCCCATATTAGGTATTTGGTTTTGTACTCTTAACGATTGTTTAGTATTGCCACATCACTTATTTCTACAAGTACCAGGGAATTCACTGTGACCACTTAACATTTCCTTACTCGTCCACCGCATCAATCACACACGAAATCTGCTCATATCGTATTAATAATATCGACAAATTGTCTTGGAAAATACAGAATGTGACATGTCGATTCCTTACCGTTACATTGGTTTCTAAAAAAAACGATATTGACGTAGTTTGAACGTAGTAAGATTCCGCGGGGATATCATTATAACGATATAGAATTGAGACCCTGCATTGTTGACTTATTTTGGAGAGCTCGAAAGTATTAATTAAAAAAATACGGTACTATATTGATAGTTACCACTCTTTGCTAAAACCACCTAATAATACAAATAAAAAAAGATTTACGTAACACAATTAGGTGTAACAATGTCCCTTTGTATCGATTAGAAAATCCTATTCCGAGTCTTTTCACGAAAATGTGAGAATTACAGATACCAATACAAAGCCTCCGCAATGCCTGGGGCTCGGCGTTGACCGACAGAATGAGTCCAAGCCTTAAGAGATTACCTCACACAAAGGAAGGCTTATTGTGGTAGAACTACGATATTTAAGGCTTAACTTTTGTAGTCAATGTAGCTGGACGTCGAAGGACAAAGATTATTAGAAACGAAGTTTATTGAGGAATCTTCTTGTGAATTTGTTAAGACGGTATTAAATCATGCGTCTTAGCTGTGTTGTTACAAGGAAATTTTCATTTTTCACGTCTTATTTATTAATTCTTCGGTGTTTTCACTTTTTAAGTAAGAGTACAAACTTATACCATGATTGTAACCACCAAGAGGGACTAGAAAGAAAGAAAATACATTTACTCAGAACAAAGTAAATGGCACACAATTTACAGCAAATAAAAAATCAAACTAAAGTGTAAAGTGCGATGTAAGAAATTAGCTGCAAAGTGTGCTTCACGGCTGTAACAAAAAGGCCCAGTTTCACACTACATTTTATGTGAAGTAGGTACTTCACATAAAATGTAGTCTGTATGAACTGTTTCTGTATACTTGCACGTTTTTAAAACAACACTGAATTCAACGCATGCAGTGGCATGTAGGGATCTAGATACCAACTATTATAGATAAGGTGTAATTTAATTAGTCGGAAGTAACCAATTCCCATTTCTTCCAGTGGGTGTCGTAGGAGGCGATTAAGGGACTTACTAGAGAATGGGCAGCAGCGTTCTCTATGCATTTTACCACCATACTGCGATTGCCAACCCGCCTGCCAAGCGTTGCTATTATGGCAAGCCCCCCAAATTGGGGGAGGCCTATATCCAGCAGTGGGCGTCTACCGGCTGAAATGATGATGATGATGATGAACCAATTAAGTGCCTGTACCTATCAGTTATCGCCATAGGTACCTGTCATATGAATAGAAGGCACATTTAAGATTAAAAGTAAGTCTTAATAATACATACTACTAACACCTTCTGCCCATGGGGTCACGAGAATTAATTCAATTTAAATAACAGTACAACGAGACCATATATATTATTTTAATATCGATGTCTAACTTTTCAATGCATTTTGTCTTTTTTCTACTGCGGATTGCTTATCTTACCTATCCCAGGTTTGCTCTGAGATTATACCCTTGTAATAAATACAAATAGATCCACCATCAAGTAAGCAAATTCGGTTAAATTCTGTGATCGTATTGTACGTAGGGCTCAACAATAATCCTCTGTAATTCTTAATGAAATCATACAGGTGATCGACAACAAACATTTTTGATATTTTTGGTATGAGCAATGATTCTCAAGCTTACTTTACCGCAGACAGGTAACTCATTGCTACTGAACTACGACAGGCGAAGAAGTGATTGCAAAATTATAGGGTTTGATTGGATATTTAATAGTTTGCCTACATTTATTTAAAAATATATTGTAGGTTTATCTATCATTTTCGCAAAATTTTACACAATGACAACGGATGGCATTGCTACGACGTAGGCAGCTACGGCGTAGCACGAAACTCGTAGTAATATCTACCTTTTTACTAAAAGTTACTTCATCGTTTCTGTTGCAAGAATTTCAGTTGTTTCAAAATGTCTTCTTGTTCAAAGCGTTGTTCCAATTTGCTACTACTAGTTAAATTGTTTATGAACTTCCGTGTTTTCGAAATAGTTCGCAGGCTTATTGGCACAGAAACGGTACCCCGAAGGTGGGCGGCATCCATAAATTTTCTATCAAAAGAAAAAGATAAGGGCATAACTTTGGCAATCACAAGCTTGTATAATCGCCTAATACTGGCAGTCTATTATCATTGGGCACATTACCGACGACCCCGACCGCGTCTAATACGCGAGATCGAATGATTCGATCGCATTATTCACTAATACGCCATGCCTCAAAGGTTCCCTGTGAGAGGGCGAAAAAACGATGAATAGAGCTTATGGAATCTAATAAAGTGGGACATTCTTCACTGAGCTCAAGACTCGGCTAATTTCTCTTATAAGAAGCTCACTGATCTCTGAATGTATGTAGTCGGATCTCGTTTCTGTGTTGTTATAGAAATGTATCGTCATAATAATATGTAGGTTATTTTTTTTTTTGAGTTAGGTAAATAAGAGACCACTTCTGGTTACTGTTAAATTCATGTCTAGGTCCTTTGTATTTTAGGTACCTCCCAGATTTTAGAGCGAAGCATCGTGCTTCGATAATCCGGTATTGTCATTTTCAATTGGTCCATTCGCTTGGAGCTTCACGTTATTATCGGCCATATTCTCCGTGTAATCGAAACTAGTAGTTATACCATGCAGTAATATTTTTAATGGAATTGTAACATTTTGATACGGACTAGTTTATCAATCTAAACTGACTCAGGAACTTTTTATGAACATGAATGAATGCGATGAATTTTGTTATGACGTGTCTAAGCAGACAGTTCTTCTGATGGTATGCCTATGAATAGAAAAACACACTTTTGCTACGTCTTTTCATACTTCCAAAAATCTACCTATGTAATGTCAGGATCAGGAATGTAACAGTAAATAGACGGCGCTATGTAACATGAAAGTCCGTAACATTGGCGAGCCGCAACGTCTGTCGGCTGCGGTAAACAAGCGACAAAGGGAGTGGCACCATTTAGCGGTGGCCGCAATCCGCTTAGCGGCGCGCATTAGAGCCGCATCAAATATGCATGGCCCACTCCGCACGCACTCAGCCGGTATTAGTGCTGGAGAAATGCTTGTGGGAGATAACTGTGGATGTGTTGGGCTTGGGTTGTGGATAAAAGAGTGTTTTGGGTTGTATTAAACGACTGTTGTTGCGACTTGCTAAGTAGATCATCTTCTTGTCTAGACATTACGTCCTTTGGCTGAAATAATGTTGTTTTTTTTACTGTCTGTGTTTTTGAAAACATTATCATTTTCTCAATATATATAATATAATTAAGGGCGGCTTCCAGTCTAACCGGTTGCAGCTAAATTATTTTACATGGAGCGACTGCCTTTCAGACTGTCATACTTTTGGCCTTCTGACAACCCATTACGACTGTCAAAGATCAACGAATGACAGCCGGGACCAACGGCTTAACGTGCTTTCCGATGCACGGAGGGGTTTCGATATTTATTTATTAAAATCTCCCTTACTACTATCATTACAGGTGTATCTTTTACCTTTAAACGAGCAATTCTTATATATTCTCATATATATAATCTGAATCTCGGAAACGGCTCCAACGATTTTCATGAAATTTAGTATGCAGAGGGTTTCGGGGGCGATAAATCGATCTAGCTAGGTTTCATTTTTAGAAAACTGCAAACAAAAAAAATCTTCAATCATCCATATATTGTTTAACTAATGCGATAGCGCGGTCTTAAAGTTACCTACTTACAATATATAAAACTATGAAAAACATTATTTAAAATTAAAAATACAACAACATAAATTTTAATCTACACTATGTTATAACATAAAATAAACGGACCATTTAGGTCCCGACTGCGGCAAGGGTAGCTTAACCTTTTATCAACCCCTGCGGCTTTAATTATTTCGCTAAAAACACCATAATTATGTATGTGATCAGTATTTACGTAAACGAGTATTAGGTCTTTACCTATGAAATTGCCGTTCTGCAGTACTGGCCATTTCAAATCAAAATAATTTTTGTTTGGCTAAGAATTCTAATTTCAAATTAATTTTATTTTAAAAACATGGATTTTTTTTTCTAAAAGTAGTCATTTCTTTATTGATTAGTGTTACATTTTCATCGCATTTCAATCTTTTTCGTCATCATGGATACGTTAAAAATTCGAGTAATTATGGAATATGAGTACCGTCGTGGCAGCAACGCGGCACAAGCGGCACGCAACATCAACGACGTTTACGGAGCTAACACTACAAACCAACGCACCACCTGTTATTGGTTTGCTCGCTTCCGTTCTGGAAATTTCGACCTGAAAATGAACCTCGCGGTCGTCCGAAGACTTTGGTCGACAATGACGAATTAAAGGCGATTGTGGAAGCTGATGATACACAATCTACGGCTGAATTAGCAGCAGCTTTCGACGTTAGCGTCAAAACAATATTGGTCCATTTGCGTCAAATTGGCAAGGTAAAAAAGCTTGACAAATGGGTGCCCCACGAACTCAATGATCGCCAGCGCGAAGTACGCGTCGAGACGTGCCTTGCACTGCTCAACAGACACACAAATGAAGGAATTTTGAACCGCATTGTTACCTGCGATGAAAAATGGATTCTGTTTGATAACCGTAAGCGCTCAGCAAGTTGGTTGGATCCTGGTTCAGCACCTAAACAATGCCCTAAACGAAAACTTACCCCTAGAAAAGTGATGGTCACTGTTTGGTGGTCTAGCGCCGGTGTGATTCATCACAGCTTCTTACCAAACGGGGTGAGCATTACTGCAGATGTGTACTGTGAAGAACTGAACACAATGATGGAGAAGCTGGCGCATCTCCAACCAGCATTGGTCAATCGCTCGTCTCCGCTGCTCCTGCACGACAACGCGCGACCTCATACTGCACAGCAGACGGTCTCCAAGTTGCAAGAACTGGGGTTGGAAGCTCTCCGTCATCCGCCCTACTCACCAGACCTTGCGCCTACAGACTACTACTTTTTCCAGAATTTGGATAACTTCTTGGCGGGAAAAAAAATTAATACCCGAGAGGCAGTATGTACAAAATGCCTTTGAAGAATTTGTTGCCTCCCGTCCAGCTGATTTCTTTAAGAAGGGCATCAATAAACTGCCACTGCGATGGCAAAGATGCATTGATTGCATGGGTGATTACTTCGATTAATACAAATAAAAAATTCATGAAAAAAATTCGTTTAAATTTTTTCATACAAAACGGCAATTTCATAGGTGAAGACCTATTATCTAACACAAACAGAACTATGAATTAATTCAATCTAAATAGAGTTACCGCCACAAATGCCTACGAATTAATTAGCAACATTTCCCGGAATTATCCAACTGAAGCTTCGTAATACATAGTTAATGAGGCTTTAATTTCGGTACACATGGTGAGTATATAATGTAGGTATGTCGTATAAGTGTATAAGCCGCTTGCGGTAATGGGCGGGGCGGATCGCCACGATCCTCCAGTCAGATGGCGGGGCGGTTTGTGCATACTTTATCAGACGTCGGATCTGTCCTTTGTCCTTTACTGATGCTTTGTGAGAGCCAAAGGTTGGAATATTAAAATGACTGGACGGAAAAAGAAGTTCTTGTACTTATTTTTGGGAGAGAGGGGAATTTGTGTATCCTCGGTGGTACAGCAAGTATTTGATGGAAAAGGTAAATATTATAACCTTATAAGCTATTAGTTATAATGAATTATTAAGTTTATGTACGCGCGCCCTAAAATGTTACAACGCTTCGCGTAGGTATAAACTAAAAAGCGCAAAAAGGTACAATTTCCAGTTTAAACCACTTAAATATGTGAAAGCAATTATAAAACTTTGAAACTTAATCGACCAATAAAAGTACGAGTAAACATTATAGTTAGATGGATAAACATCGCGTAGTAGGCCGCAGCCCCGCGCTATTTGCATAACAAGCGCGCGTCAGGAACAGCTTTAAAATAAAAAGCGCCCATAATGGCTTTATAAATAGATTTCGGAAAGTATTTTCTATTAAATAAACTTCCATTTGACGTGGTGCACAACGCCGAACGCCGCGCGTATGAATAAATCATATCAAATAACTATCAGGGGAGATCCGACGAGCATTCTTTCCCCGTTTACATCAAAACATTTCGTTTAGGGTTGAGATGGCCTATTTGTGTGACGCGAGCAGATTTTTTATTCATGATTTTTTAATGGACATCCGCAACATCGAACGTCTCAGACGTGATTACATTGATTTATTTGTAACGACAGTGATTCCACATGTAGAGTGCTCCACGACTTCCTTCACACACTGCTATGTAAAACCTATTACATTTCTCCAAATACTGGCATGGAAGTAATGAGCTTTTTGACAGCATTTTCTCAGACATTTTCTCTTTATATCAGGGCTTTTCATTTCAACGTGGGGCGTTCGTCGTACATTGAATTTTTCAAGTAAGCGGAACGCGAGAACGGACGGAATCCCAGAGGATGCGTCGGAGCGCCTCGCGAACACCTACGGAGGCTAAGCCTCTCAGCGCGCGACACGTTCGGTCACACTGATTGAATCCACACGACGCGACGGAGATGTGTGGAAGCATTGATACTACTATTTACTACAACATTTATCGTCATTTAGTAGAAATAGAACTGTGAATCTACTGAGATGTTTCTTGATTTATCAAGGTGGCGTTTAAAAGTTATTTAATGAAATCCCACCCAAAAAAAAACATCCTTTAACTTTAAGCAACGTTTATAAAAAGGGGGAAAGTCAGTAATGTATTTATTTTTGCGTCGGTAACGAATAGCAGCGTTTGTAATAAATAATAATGGACAGTTAAAAGATGCTTCGCTTAAAAATCTGTGTTTGATAGCCGTCAAGCTTAGAATATAATTTGTGGGTGTCGTAACGAGTAGGTACAATCATTAGCGTAGCTCGGTGAGTGCCTGTGACGCACACGGCTCAGCATTGCATCGCCATTGTTGAGCACGTCAGCCGGCCCTGTAATTATCGCCTTGCGAATGACATCGCGCCGAACAACAATATTCATTTTCCCGCTCCATTTAAAAAAGGAACGTTATTTTTTAATGTTTGTTTTCTACAGACGTTTAGTAACAACCTATGGTTTGTGATTACGTTTTTCCACCGGTATGAGTTAACAAATAACGAATACCACGCGATTTAGCCCTTAGCGGCAATATTATACAAAGTAAATAGGCCCAATTCTTGCAAAATTAGTTTGTACGTGCACTTTTTAAACGCAACTTTAATTGATGCGAAATTACAACCTAGGTCTTAGCTCAGGTAGGTATGAGACTAGTTAAATAATTATGACTGAAGCTATTGTTCACTATGCAGATTTATTGTAATTTAATAATACTGAGTTGCAATATTACGCATATTAGCCCTGGTGCAGGAAAAACATGATGTTTTATTGAATCATAAGTGGATCATAAAAAAATTAATGAAATATTTAATAGGTAAATAAAATGGTATTCAATAGAATGTATAACATAATGGGCAAATTATGTAGTTTGCGCCTGAGTTTATGAAAGGTCTGAGTAAAGCAAGTTGTGAAATACCTATTTTAAAAAAGTAGTTTAATAAAGGTTCTGTAGGTACTCGTATGTCCTTCTGTTTAACATTTTTTTTACGATTACGTCTCCTAATTTTAAGCAGCGCTTAAAAATAAGCCTTAAAGTTCGATTCTCTAAATTACCCGTGTAACAAAACGACTTTACTACACGACTTTATACTTTATACTTTACTATACTACATGACTATCTACACGAATTATGTAATTCGTGTAGATTAAAATCGTGAGCAATGTAGCCACGTATGTACGTGGCTACATTGCTCAATGTAGTAAGTATCGATAGATAAACAGTTATTATAAGTCAGAGGGTACCTCCAAGACGTAGGGGAGAATTTCATGAATATTTTAAGATTAGTTTTTGCTCGACAGACTGAACTTATTAACAGATTGTTTGCGACGACGGTCTATACGATGTGGATCCTAGAACTACGTTTAAAGTGATATATGTACTTACTATAACAATCTAAGCATAATCATTCAAAGAAAGCAGGTTGTTTTTAAAAATAAGTAACCGACGAAAAAACGGAGGAGGTTCTCAAGTCGACGCGTATTTTTTTTTTTTAGGTTTGACCACGCATAACTTTTTCCAGAGTAGTCCGATTTTGATAATGATTTTTTTATTGGAAAGGGTATACCCCGAAGTTGGTCCCATATAAATTTCGAAGAAAAATTCCAACCCTAAGGGTAAGAAAACAGGGGATGATTGATTAAAAGTAATAAAAAATTAAGCATGTAGTAATTAGTAGATTAAAACCACAAAAAATTATAAAATAAAAAACTTTTAAATAAAAAAATTAAACCGCCGAAAAACCGAAAAGTGAAAAATAATAAACCTGCTTTGAATTGATTCAATTTTGATTATTTTTGATGTTATTATTTTTTGTCAGACCCTATGGATTATGTTATCTGAAATAAATGTTTAGATAGTAGACCGCTGATATTTTTTTTTATTGTTGATATAATGATAACAGATAAGGCAAAAAAAATATTATTGTCCTACTTCAAATACTTTAAATTTCGAAGAAAAATTCCAACCCTAAGGGTAAGAAAACAGGGGATGATTGATTAAAAGTAATAAAAAATTAAGCATGTAGTAATTAGTAGATTAAAACCACAAAAAATTATAAAATAAAAAACTTTTAAATAAAAAAATTAAACCGCCGAAAAACCGAAAAGTGAAAAATAATAAACCTGCTTTGAATTGATTCAATTTTGATTATTTTTGATGTTATTATTTTTTGTCAGACCCTATGGATTATGTTATCTGAAATAAATGTTTTTTTTTTTTTGTCCAACCCCAATAACTAAGTTCGGAAGTCGGTGACTTTGGATATGTATTTAATTATATGTCACCGCCTTCCGAACTTAGTTCTTTCATGTGAAATTGACAACAAATTAAAAAAAAAGAGAGAATTGAGATCAGTCTCTCAGAACTCCAGTCCGGCTAGTGTTCAAGTACAAAGTTATTCATAATAAATTGTACATGCATATGATGCGCCCAATCTGCGCTGCATTCATCCTTGACCACTGTGGGACAAATTGAAAAAGGAGGTTCATTCGTGACTGGGAAAAGATTTACCATTTTAATTTGAACCTTATGTCGCTGCATTAAAGAGTTTGACGATTTCGGGAGTCGAGAAATAGAATTAGTTTGTATAAAAGGGTAGTGACGATTTGTTGGAGTGTCGATTTGTCGCACGCGCCTCCAGCGCCTCGGGCCTCTAATCTAGTTGGCGCCCCCGCGACGATGTTAAAATCGCAAGGCTAATAAAATATTTTGACCCCTTTATGAGATGAATACGCCCACTGTGCGGTACAGTCGATTTGAAAAGTTTTTACTGCGAATTTCTTACGCTGTTTTTCTTGCTTCTTCTTATAAGAACATGAATATGTATTTGGATGTTGCTAGTAGGTATACACTTATGTGTCCTTAAGTGTAAATGAGACTGATAAAAATTATTAAAGTGTTTACATTAATTTATCAAGCAATTAAGGTAAAGGAACCAATCATGGACAGTTTAAGAATGAAAATGGTGTTAATTTGCATTTATAGCTAATATTCTTTTGGTATTGGAAGCAAAGGTTATATCCGTAAATAAAACATGCTCTTTATAATCGATCTATTTGGCACGGTATCTTCCTACAATATTTACTTTTGAGATATTAAAAAAAAATTCAACCCCATTGAGAGGACCTATTATGAACAGTCAAATTCTTATAATGGACACCCATTCATAAACAGTATCTAGTCTTGGACACCTAGTGTTGAACACTATCTAGTCTTGGACACCCAGTGTTGAACACTATCAAGTCTTGGACACAACATTTTCTTAACTATTTTAATGCGTCCACACTCAATAAATAACATCAAAAATATGTTCTTACAATATATCAAAAAGTTATACATGTTAATTTTTGGCGTCATTTATAAACTTCTATAAAAAACAACAACAATACATTCAAAACTACAGTCTTACAAATCGCATTTGTTTTGAGATCTTCCATTAATACGTATTCTTATTTAAATTATCACTCTTCAAACTTATAAAATATTAATAACTATAAGACGAACGGTAAATATTTGTTCATTTCTTCTACTTTATAAAATCCACGTTTGTTTATTTGTACTGGCTCTTTAATAAATTCTATTATTGCTTTCTCATCGTACCATATTTGGTCTGGGGTTTCTGGCCAACGAAATGTATTACCTTTAGATAACACCATTGTGCCTATTTCGTATTGTTTACCCTCAGCTTTCTTAATAATGCCAGGAAAGTATTCTCCTTCATACCTTATTATTACGTATTTGCTTTTCCTTTCCCTCTTCTGTGATAGTGCTAATGTATTCAAAGATATCTTATCTTCTTCAAATCCAGATTCAGACAGGTCTTCTAAATCATATTCACTATCTTGATATTCAACTTCAGTGTTATTTTCCTCCGATGATGAACTTGATATTTGTTTCCTCTTTGATAACTTTGCTGTTTTGGTCTTTGCTTTGCCTCTCTTACTTTCCTTATTTATTTTCTTTTCTTGTTCTAGTTTTTCTCGTAATAACTGTTTTTCTTTTCTTTCTTTTGCACGTTTTTCTTTTTCTTCTATCTTTTGTTTCCTTTCTTTTTCTTTTTTTTCTACGTATTTAATATATATGGAAATGAATGTAATAATTAGAAATTATTAAGATAAAAAGACTAGTCTCCCTTTACACAACCAGATAAAAACTAAAAATTGTCAGAAACACAAAAATCCAATGTTGGACAGGTCCATGATTGGGTAAAGACACATTTAAGTTTCCAGTCACAAACACTTCAAAAAAAAAAAACTTATTTGAGAACTAACGATGAGGTTTTATGCAAACATGCTCCTCAGATTAATGATGAATCAATAAATAAATCAACAAACATTCATAATATAATGTAAAGTTTTGAAAATTTCAATATAAGTAAGCCACCTGTGTTACGATTCTTCTAAAAAAAACGGATTTTTTTTAACTGGTTCCAGTTGCACTCACATGACCGTAGATAATATCGGAACAAAATTGCCGCCAAATGTCAAAATGAAAAAATCTGGTTCGGTTATACATAAAGTTTATAAAAAATGTTGCCATGGTAAAATAGAAGTTAGGGTTTGCTTATTTTAAGCGTCTGGGTTTGAATATGTCCATTATTGGTGCACTGTCCAAGACTGGTTCCATTACCTTACATATTCGGTCATATTACAAAACAAGGTTTCTTCGGAATCAGCTTTAAACCACTGGGGCATTTTAATATCGAACTTTATTTCAACTACTGTACATTTCTAATTCAAAACTGACAATTTAGTACCGGACTAAGTTGTCAGTTTTGTAGAGCTGTTTCAGTGGCAGTTCTTTACGTTCGCACAAAGGCTCATTTTTAATGGGTTGTTTTTGTACAGCTAACTTAGAGCTAACTTTATTAATCACTTAACATATGAAATTGACGTATTTGTATATTGTTTTTGTTTTTGATAGGGGTCAAGGACTTATATATAAATTAATTTTATTTATTTAAGCAAAGCGTCGACAAGGCTTCTAAAACTGATTTAAGTAAATCTTCTTATCAAAATTGTTCTTTTCATTTTCGCACATTTCATGTGCACTTTTTCCACTACTTCAATCGTTTATTTCGAAAAACAGTTTTGAGAATGAATGTACCATATGCACGGCGGGCCCCCTACGAAACTATTCGGATGTGATAATAATTGAAATTTGTGCCCGGAGGCATTTATAGCAAATAACTTTATTCAGCATTTAGCTTCCAATTTGACTAGAGTGAGTGGAGTGTTTTGCTCCGGGAAGAAATCGCGCCGCCCGTCGGGTTTGCAGTCCGCCCTATGCTAGTCTACGTTTCTGGTACCAATTAATTTTATGCAAACCTAATTCAGGATTTTGGGACCAACAATTTTTGGGAAATGTATTATTTGTTCTTTTTGAAACTGTTTTACTCAGTTTCAAGTCTGTCTGTCTATTAAATGCTTTAGCCTATAACAGACAGACACGAGTGAAATCTATAATGAACTTGTTGTACAGATGGATGAACCATACTTACGTAGGTAACAAATTTTTTAGACACCAATTTATCATTTTCAAAACCCTAAGAAATGTTTAAATTATTGATTGAATGAATAAAAATTGTTTGAAG
Organism: Polymixis flavicincta; assembly: GCA_949987655.1. Classification (NCBI taxonomy): domain Eukaryota; kingdom Metazoa; phylum Arthropoda; class Insecta; order Lepidoptera; family Noctuidae; genus Polymixis; species Polymixis flavicincta. The sequence continues at coordinate 11,400,958 of OX465191.1, read as the reverse complement.
TATGTACAGTCACGAGCAATAATATGTATACACTTACCAACTTTTAAAAGTAATTTTCTCCACTTTTACTAATTGTAATCTTATTTTATTATGAAAACTAGCTTTTGCCCGCGACTTCGTCCGCGTAGAAGTTGAAAATGGTTCTAATAGGATTTTGAATTGGGTTTTTACGTTATTAATTTTGTTGTGCTCCTACCGTGTTATGCCAACCTGGTATTTTAACGACATAAAGCGCTTTCTAGCTGACACAACTATGTTAGGTGTGCTCCTACCGAGTTATGACAGCCTAATAGTACTTTGACTATACCTATAAAACATTTTCTAGCTGACACAATTACCTACCTACATTAGGTGTGTTCCTACAGAGTTACGACAACCTGGTACTTCGACGACATATAACGCTCTCTAGCTGACAACTATGTAAGGTATGCTCCTACCAAGTTATGACAACCTGGTACTTCGAATGCATTAAACGTTTAAAAAGGTGACTAACAAAATATATTGAGAACTTTGCCCCCGTTTTTCACCCCCTAAAAAGGGTGTAGAATTTCGGAAAATCCTTTCTTATCGGATGTCTACATCATACACAGAACACACCCTCCAAACAGGTTTCTACGATCAGTGGTTTAGGCTGTGCGTTGATCCGTCAGTCAGTCATTCAGGACAAAGCATTTTATGTGTATGGATCAGCTAGAAAATACTGTATGCCTTCGAAGTACCGGGTTTTCATAACTCGGTAGGAGCTTACCTAACATAATTATGCAGATGTGTCAGCTAGAAAACGCTTTGTCTTCGTAGTACCAAGTTGTTATAACTCGGTAGGAGCACACCAAACATAGTTGTCAGCTAGAAAGCGCTTACATTTAAATATGTATTGAGAAAGCTTAAAAAAAGGTGTGCTCCTACTGTGCTATGCCAACCTGGCACCTACTTCAACGGCATAAGGCGTTTTCCAGCCGACACAACTATGTTAGGTGTGTCCTACTCCTACCGAGTTATGAAGGCCTGGTAGTTAAGACTGTATAAATTTATCTATATTAGGTGTGTTCCTACCGAGTTTTTATAGTGACTGACGTTACATGTCAAGTCACACGGGAATGATGTCGAACGGGATAAAAAGTATCCTATGTCCTTCTCCTGGCTCTAAACTACCTCCCTGCCAATTTTCAGCTAAATCGGTTCAGCCGTTCTTGAGTTATAAGTGAAGTAACTAACACGACTTTCTTTTATATATATAGATAATATTTTGGAACCCACACTGTAATGAAATATCTAAGTTATCTCAAGGCTGCAATCGCTATTTAAAAGAAATTCGCTTTTGAATTTGGCGATGTGTTTACATGTTATTGCTCGTGACTGTACATACGAATTGACAAGCATTTTCATGACTTTACTCGTATTTGGGTACTTAGCGCGTAGCACTGCTATGAGTTTCTAAAATATTTTCGACGACGCGACGCACACCAGTGTGCGTCGCGTCCCAAATTAAAAAAAAGTGGACATTGATAGTAGACCGCTGATATTTTTTTTTATTGTTGATATAATGATAACAGATAAGGCAAAAAAATATTATTGTCCTACTTCAAATACTTTTCTCTAAAAAAAATATTTCTTTTTTTTTTGTATGGGAGTGATTACATTTTACTAAATTTCTCAAAAACCTTAAGCGATGTCGAGATGGCATTCACATATGTTAGAAAACTAATAATTCTGAGTATTTGGCTCGAAGAAACTTATTGCTTATCTCTGCGTACTTTCGAGATAATAATGACAGAAAATAACATTTTTTTTAATGTTAATTGTTCGCTTTTTTTTATTCATAGCCTTACTCATATCGCAATAGGTCCGCTGGCCAGCAAAATGGAGCTTCGACGCGAGTTTGCCGGGATAACAAGATGGCCGCCTCTCATGACGTAACGTAATACGGTCACGAATCGCGCGCGTACACCTCAGTGTACAACTAAATGTGGTTGCGATAAGACGTGTCCTTATTTTTTCTGTGCGCTTGAAGAAATGCTTGTTGTTTGTTTGTTTTGTTATTGTTGTATTTTGAATCTTTGGATTTTAAAATCAAATAATTTTTGTTTGTCTTTCTTTCGTCGAATTTGTTTTCGTATTTTTTTTTTGTTAAAATCAAAGTCACTTTGTCTTTGATATCTTTGATTCTAGTTTGTTTTCAATTTTCCTTAAAATTATAATATGTCCGCATTTGTCACCAACTTAGACTTATACGTTGTTCTTAAATCAGGAGGTGGTTTTAAAAAAGTCGAATTTTTATTTAATGCCCTTATTGAACGTATTGGTGTTGAATTGTCTTCCGAAGATTTGAGTAATATTAAATTATTTTGTCGTAATTTTTCAAGTAATATCTCAAAAAGATGGTCTGCTTCCAGTAGAGCTCAAAAGACCTTTCTTAACAAAAATTCAGACTGGTTACAATCCCAAATAGTTTGGCCAAATTGTCAAAATATCGATTTAAGCAGCATTTTTAAAGTTGCCGAGGAAGTAATTCCAAATTTCGAAACGCAAGTGGATACTCATCAATTAAGTTGTGGTACAAGTAAAAAACCATTTGTTGATATATCTGATAAACAGAAGAAAAGGCGTTCTCTAACACTTCTAGATCACACAGAGGAGGAATTAGTTTATGCGTGATGTGCCAAATTAAAAGAGTCTAAAAAAACAAAATTAGCAGCTATATTAAACGAACTCAGCCAAAACAAGGAAAAATGTGAGATGGTACATGATGTACTAAAAAGACTGACAAACCGTGTTTACCAGATGATAAAACGTTAGCGCTTTACACCTCAACAAATTTGTCAAAATGGCAATATCGAAATTTAAGAACTATTCTTGCTTCAGAGAAAATGTATGGTCTTCCATCCTATCAAAAGCTCCTGGAAGCTAAAAAAACTTGTTATCCTCCAGAGTCAGACATAACTGTAACTGAATCTGATGCTAAGATAAGACTTCAATCGCTTCTAGATTTGACAACCAATAGGATATTAAAAACAATTCAGCACAACTCTGCCGACAAAAAATCGCTAAAACTAATGAGCAAATGGGGTTTTGACGGGTCATCTTCTCAAAGTAATTATAAACAAAAGTCACACTCCGACACTAAAATTGACGATTCTTCAGTTTTCATGATTAGTTTGGTTCCGCTTCGTTTGGAAGAAGAGAGTGGTACTATCTTGTGGCAAAATCCTGCTCCCTCTTCAACAAACTATTGTCGTCCAATTGGCTTTATATTTGCAAAAGAAACAAATGAATTGATAAAGAAGGAAAGTGCATCCTTAGAGGAAGAAATTCGTAATCTTGTTCCCACAATTGTAGATAATTTTGATATTAAACATGTTTTGTACATGACTATGATTGATGGGAAAATTTCTACTGTGATTTCCAATACTTCTTCTGCAGCTGATTGTAATATTTGCAATACCCTACCTAGCAAAATGAATGACTTGGACTTTGTATCCAAAAGACTCATCAGAGAAGATATGTATAAATATGGTCTGTCTTCGCTTCATATGTGGATAAGATGCATGGAATGTATTTTACACATTTCGTACAACTTAGACTTCAAAAAGTGGGCTGCACGAAAAGAAGATAAATTGTTAAAAGAAATTAAAAAGAATTTGACACAAGAAGAATTCCGGGAAAGAACTGGTTTGTTAATTGACATAGTTTTTTTTTTTTTTTTTTTGGGTGGGAAATCATCAAATAACTTCTCCCGCTCTGGGTGGAGCAGGAGGGCGTGTCAGACTTTTACTGACTAAAACCCACCCGTGTTCCTTCAGTAGCCCTTAAGCCAGGGGCTGTGGTGTCTCTTTCGAACAAACCCGCACCCCTGGCAGGCATCGGCCCTTGCGGGCCCCATCATTTTTTGTGCTGACATCTCTTTGAGGCGCGCGTGGAACACAACGCGCCGTCGACTTGGGCTTGGTCCTTACCGGACAGCGAGCTACCCATTACTCGCCATCCGCAAGCCCATGCCTACGGTGGCCGGAAATCGGCCTGGGATTCCCGACGCCCAGGGCGTCTCCGTATCCTGCGGCGGCTGGGGTCGCGAGGGCGCATATGCTGCCTCTCCCTCACGTGCGCCGCCTCCCTCTTCGCGAGCATCACTGCTTCGCTGAAGGAGGTGACGGCTCCCCATGCCCTCTCGCTCCGTACCATGGCCTGGACCAGGGCCGGACGCGAGAGATCGCCGCCGCCGATCGCCTCCACGAGGACACGGCGGTGCTCCGCCCAAGCAGGGCAGACCGCCACCGTGTGCTCCACCGTGTCCTCAGGGCGATCTTCGCAGTGGAAACACCCGGGCGTTTCCTCCCGCCCTATCCGAAACAGGAACCTCCCGAAACAACCGTGTCCGGTGAGGACCTGCGTCAGGCGGAAGGTGAGGACGCCATGCCGCCTCTCAAACCACTCCTCAAAGAGGGGACTTACCGCCGCAATCGTGGCGTGCCCAGCACTGGGTTGCGACAATCGCTCTCTCCATGTCACCATGAGATCCCGCCGGAGCTCTGTCCGCTGTGCCGCAATTTCCTGCGGCAGCGGAGTTACGCCCCGGCGTTTGGCCTCCTCGCGCCACTCCCATATTTGCGCGAGGACCTTTGCCTCCAGATCCCATGGCGGTAATCCGGCAAGGAGGCCCGCCGCCTCGCCGGAGATCGTGCGATATCCCCGGATCATCCTGATCGCCATGACCCTATGGGACGCCCTCAGCTTGCGAGCTGGTTGGCGCCTCAATGTAGGCGCCCACACCGGCGCCCCGTATAGGGCCATGGACCGCACGATCCCCGCGTAGAGCCTCCGGCAGGAGGCGTTTGGCCCCCCTAGATTGGGCAAGAGCCGCTTCAACGCAGCCCCGGCCCGCTCCAGTCTGGGAGCCAAACGGCGGAAGTGCTCCGCGAAGTTCCACCGGCTGTCGAGGACGAGTCCCAAGTACTTCATCGTCGACTCGACGCCGATGTGAACCCCTCCCACCGTTATCTGGGAACCCGTCGGTGGCGCATTCCGAGGACCATGAAACCACATGGCCTCGGACTTGTGCAATGCCACCTCGAGTCCCAGTTGCCGGATCCTATCCACGATTGTCGCAACCCCGTGTGTCGCTAAGTCGGCCGCCGCCTGGTACGACCTCCCCTGCGCCAGGACCAGCGTGTCGTCAGCGTAGCAGACTACACTGACGCCGCTAGGGAGGTCGGCGCGCAGCACCCAGTCGTACCCGATGTCCCACAGATACGGCCCCAGGACCGATCCCTGTGGGACACCGCACGACATCTCTCGCCGGTTCCACTCTCCGAGGTGACCGGGGTAGATGACGGCCCTGTCCGTCAAATAGGCCTCGACCACACGACAGAGGTAGGTCGGCATCCGGTGATACCGGAGTGCCTCCCTTATGCAACTCCAGGGCAGGGTGTTGAAGGCATTGGCGATGTCTAGAGACACCGCCAAGACGACCCCACCCCGGGCCACAGCATCCCCCGTCGTGAGGGCTCGCACGCGCATGATGGCGTCCACCGTGGAGCGCCCCCTGCGGAAACCAAACTGGCTCTCCGCCAAATCCGGCCCCACCCGCACCAGCCGCCCGACGAGGCGGTCTGCAATTACTCTCTCAAAGAGCTTGCCCACCTCGTCGAGCAGCACAATGGGCCGGTAAGCGGACGGAGAGTCCGCTGGGCGCCCCGGCTTCTTAATGAGGACCAGTTTCCCCGTCTTCCAACGAAGCGAATGTTAGAATGGCACATACAAGAAAAATCGGTAGAGTTCAGACTAATTTAGACATTATCCACAGCTTTCTAATTAGCTCAGATCCTTACATCAGCCATATCAAACCAAAGTTTGCTCGTTTACATAAACAGTTGTTTCCAGAGGCTAGTGCTTTGATCTTGAACAATGAATTGCTTTCGTTGGAAAACGAGGAAATAGAGATTTCTCAAGAGAATATAGACCCAAATATTAATCTTTCACCATAATATTTTTTCAGAATCGTTTGTGAACATATTCAACTTTATGTTTGCAGCTTTATTTGTCTTCATTTTGATTATTTTTTAAAACTGATGAAAATAGTCCTTCAGAAAGGTCATAGCTTTTCAGTCATTAGTGAGCCCCCATAACCTCTTTTACAGAGAAGTCTCTTTTTATTTATTTGACATTACGCATGCATTATAATTATGTGCTAAAGTAAGGCTATGATTAAAAAAAAGCAAACAAGTAACATTAAAAAATTTTTTTATTTTCTGTCACTATTATCTCGAAAGTACGCAGAGATAAGCAATAAGTTTCTTCGAGCCAAATACTCAGAATTATTAGTTTTCTAACATATGTGATTGCCATCTCGACATCGCTTAAAGTTTTTGAGAAATTGAGTAAAATGTAATCGCTCCCATACAAAAAAAAAAGAAATATTTTTTTTACAGAAAAGTATTTGAAGTAGGACAATAATATTTTTTTGCCTTATCTGTTATCATTGTATCAACAATAAAAAAAAATATCAGCTGTCTACTATCAATGTCCACTTTTTTTTAATTTGGGACCAGTGTGCGACGCCTTGCACCACGTCTACGTAGAAGGATTTCCTAATACAACCTCAATTGCGTTATGGAAGTAAGTAGGAATGCTTTTTCCAACGAAAATCGGTGACATAACCAACGATAAGTCACCGATTAAGAGATAACTCTTTACAAATATGTTCTTGACTTAGGTAATTTAATTGCGCTGATTAGCACATTTGCATAATGTTTTGTAACCCAATAAGCTTGTAATTTAAAACTTAATAACATAAATTATTACGGTGGAGTAGCGATTAACATAGAATATGAGCGAAGTCATTCGTGCAGAAACTCACCGAGTCGCGGCCCTCTATTACGCGGTGTCGTGACTTCTATGCAATTTCTCGAACAAACAATATTATGTGCTTAGAAATACTTGTACTAATGTAAACATGTTTATTTACCTTTTAGTAGTAGATTTTGAAACTTCAAAATAATGATACACAATTCATAAATGCTCACGTTTAGAAAATAATTTTCAGTTAGATGTTTTTTACCAAACGCCGCAAAAATAAACAAAGGTAAAGACAGTCATCATTCTTTCATTTGTTTAAGATTTTCACCGTTCTTCGGGGTGCAAACAAATATTCAAAAAGTTCCAATATCAAACTTAATAACATGAAAGCATGGAATTAGTATTTACCTATTAAAATGAAGCAATGAGAGATGGCGTGAGTGCCATCATTTGGAAAACCTGGACCCTTGTTACATTATTAACACTTGCATTGTTTGAGTGAGTATGACACATATACTTAAACTGCTAATAGGTACATATGGCGTACTAATCCTAGATTAATTAATATTCTGAAACACTCTTTGTTGCAACTTTAGGTATTGTCAATGTTTTTTTTTTAATAAAACCATTCAAACTGTGAGGATTGTGGAATAGTTGATGAAATGGTTCATATCCTGTTGGAGTGTGTCCGGAATGAAAACACTAGATTTAATGTTTTAGGACGACATAAAAGTTATGATACCGGCTTATGTAATACCATCCTTTCTTTTCCATTGTCCGATAAGGCAAAACAATTGTATGAGTTAGTTATAAGATAGATTGTAATCAACAATATTATGTGTTTTTCTGCACTGGGCGATGTGGTCGCAAAGCCCTTTAAATAAATAAAAAAATAAAAAAAACCATTGATTTTGTTTTTTTTTTTTGAGCATGTCTGGTGGTGTCCTTCTTAGCCCTGAAGTGGGACAATAATAGGTTAGTATTAATATGGTATTGTTTTTCTGTTATGTTTCATTCTATTTTACGAAGAAAACGTTGTCTTTGTAGCTTCAAAAAATCGTAATAAATAATAAAAAGTGCTTGGGTTAATTGTGTCTTGTTTATTAGTTCCTTAGAATGGGCTCGATTATGAACCGTGCCCTGCTCCGTTCGTAGGAGGCTCGTGCCTGTAATTACGGCCGACTTCAAACTCCAACATTATCACCTCACCGTCGCTCGGGGAAAAATGCGACGGGATGGTAAGTTATCGAAGTCGATAAAGTTCGTGCAATGTACTACAGAGACAGATAGAGAAAAGTTGAATTGCTTTTATGTATAGTGAGTAAACTTGAAGATGGCGTCTATATTTTTTCAGCTAAGTATTTTTTTATAATTGAGTAATAAATATGTACGTTTTGCATGACATTAAAAATCTTTTTGTTACAATTCAATTATTTAATAATATTTTATTTTACGGTTCAATTAATCTTTGCTTTTATGTTTACTGTAATTTAAACAAATTGCTTTTGTTTGCAGTAAGCCGGTAAACTTGAAAACCACTCTACTGTAAGTTTTAATCAGACATATAAACAGTAGCAGACCAAACATTAATCCTTAGTCGATGGACTTGATTCTTTATCCTTTTCTTGCTAAGCGACAAGTCGTAAGTAGTATCTCGTTCTGTCACCTGTTGTGACACTGACTCACATTTAGACAAAATTTGACGCGTAGCTCGTCTATCCCACGCCGCCATATTGAGCAACATAACGTTCTATGGTGTTTCTATGTTTCAACCGCGAAATATTACTTGAAATATTACTTGTTTGGGACTTAATACACAAAATAAAATGGTGAAGTGCTGTGCGTACCAGTGTGACAGTGCTAGCTACCACAAAACACCTGGATTAACCTTTCGTCGGTAAGTTTTTGTATTTTGTTGTGTAGTCAGGGACGGATTTGGCGACAAAGATGAAATTTTTTGTTGTATCTATAATATTTACCTACCATTGAATTATCAAACAATAGCCTCAGTTTACTCTACAATTTTTTTTTTTTTTGGTGATATAGTTTGAAAATACTGCAGAGTGCAGATTATCAATGTAAACGTACATGCTATTTTAATAAGTTATAGAATCACTCTGGCCCGGTGCGTTCCGCATGTGGTACGTTACAATAGAAAATCAATTGCGTCTCATTAGCCGGTTATGTTACCCTATCTGTGTGATGGATAACATGAACGATGGTGGGCATAAATAGGTATAGGCTACTCACATAACTTTGACATTTCATTCTGCAGGTAATAACTGAACGTACTGATATTTTTTCCAGGTTTCCAAAGGAGGAAAGTTTACGGAATACATGGATTAAAAACATGAAACTCCAGGATTGGCAACCTAGACCTTCGAGTGTACTTTGTTCGAAGCATGTTGAGAAACACTTGATTGATCCCAGTGCTTTTCGAACAACATTACGTCCTGGAGCAATTCCTACTCTGTTAATGAACTGTTTATGCAGCGGCTGCTGCATGTACGGAAAACCGCAAGCAGCGCAAATATTCCAATCTTATTGGAACCTATATGTTCGACCCGTTTGGGGTTGAAACTCTAGGGCCATGGGGTCCGAATGCCCACTTCGTTTTCCGAAACATTCCCAAGCAGTTGGTCGACTCTTCACGTGACCAAAGATCTGGCCTATTTTTCGGCCAAAGAATCAGCACTGCCATTCAACGTGGCAATTTTGCCAGCCTTTTGGGCTATTTGATGCCTTATGATTATTTTCTTTTTATATACTAGTACATAATTATTATTATTTTAAAACCAGTAGTTTTTAAATTATGAAAACAAAGTTTAAAAAAGTAAAAAATAAATATGTAAATATCAATTAAATTCATTCTTTCATTTCAAAATTCCTGATATATTCATAAACTAGCTTTCAGGCATACCAACACCTCAACTCTAGGTCCTACCGAGCTGGGCGTGCGGGTTAATGCCTGCAGAGACAGTTCTTTTATCCAATACTGATGCCCGTCAACGGTCTGTGTATATATACCGTTAAAAAAAACCCCCGACCCAAACAAAAACTCTAAAAACTAAAAAATAATATTTATAGGCCTTTTAATTTGAACGTAATATTTTAGGGGGACTTATCGGGCGATTTATCGGGGGATGGCTAGGCCTCTGTTTGGCGTTTTCATTGACCGTCCCCCGACTTGACAATGCCCTGATCAAAATATTACGTTCAAATTAAAAGGCCTATAAATATAATTTTTTACTTTTTAGAGTTTTTGTTTGGGTCGGGGGTTTTTTTAAATCTTAAATTTAATTTTTATTTCTTGCTTTTTAAACTTAATGTCTCCCTTAAATCACCATTTATCTATAATCTATTCATTGAGACCTTTTCAATGAGCCCAAACACGATACTTCTGCTTTTTGTTGGTGAATAACTTGGGTTTCCTGGAAATCCCAGCTGTTGCTCCAGCACCAGTTCAAGGTTATTTTTTTCGTCTAATATCATTGAAGTAATAGAATCCCAAATTTTGAGTTGATCAGACCCATGGAAGAGGCTAAAATCCCTTTTTCAACCAGAAAAGAGCTGATAATCTTCAAATGGCTGAACCGATTTTGATGAAACATGTCTAAGAACACTCCCGACTAATACAAGGTGTATTAGTCGGGAGTGTTCTTAGAAAAAATCGTAAAATCGGTTCATCCGTTCGGGAGCTACGTTGCCTCAGACAGTCAGACGGACACACACACACACGGACACGTCAAACTTATAACACCCCGTCGTTTTTGCGTCGGGGGTTAAAAAGAGGTGAGAGGACTGCCGCCCATCGTCCTCTTAAAATATTACCTTAGTCTCCTTTTACAATAACCACGGGAATAGATGGGGGTTCTGTTCGTTAAGACTTTATTGATAAGAAACACACTTCATATACCCAGAGAATATCGATTTTCACGGATTGTCAGTAAGATTATCAGTTGTTTCAATACCGGTAACCGTCCCTAGTCCGGCCCTGTATTGACAACACTCCCCTATGTGTGCGTAATGGCTACGCAATTTTGAGCGACATGTTTGGTCTGCTACTATTTAAATGTCTGTGGTTTTAATAATTTATTAAAGTTGTAGAATGCAACCTTTGTGGTATTTATTACGAGTTGATGGCTGACTGGCCGGTTGAGGTCAAAATAATCTTAAGATGCCATTAAAGTTTTATTATAATATTCTTAATTTTTTTCGTTTAATGGCGTCACATAATTTTTTTCAGCTAATTCGGGCAGCATTTTTTAAATAAGAATTATACATACTTTTTACTTTCCGCCTACTTTCGAAATAGTTATTGTTTTTAAAATAAATGACAACAAATGGTTTTCTGCCTGTTTTGTAGAACTCATTTATATTAAGCATTTTACTGTGCTATTAACTAAAACTAAATACTTAGCTACAAAATACCTTACCTAATTGAACGTTTTATCGACAACTCTTTTAGTTTTACAAGCTCAAAGCGACCCTCTCCCTACCGTTTCTTATTCAGTAGTATGGAACCCTTAATAAAAATATTAGCCGGGTCGGCGTCAAAGACGCCCGTTTAATTTAATTATCTTTACCATTTAATAAACTGTGCTTCAAGGGCTAAATAACAATTAGAAATCTTTCGTGCGCTTTATTGTAAAATATTCATGTTTTAAGTGATTGATGTGAACTTTTGAAGTTATTATTCAAGATTGTTTTCGTCTAATATTTAGGGGTGTTTTCTTGGCAATTTGGCTCGTATTACCAGCTATTAAGTAAATAAAAAAAATCATTATGTGGTAATAGAAAAGTTATATGTAAGTACGACCACTATACTGTTAGCTACCGCCAAGCAAGCAGCAGCATTGCTCTGTGAATATGGCTGAACTTTCATGAAACACTTGCAAAATAAATGTGTAAGGATCATATTTATTTTAATCCGTATTGTGTAATGATAATGACCTACAGGAACATGAGACATTTCACCTTGTTTCTAGAATGGGAGCTCACCTACAATGTCTCAGGCATTGCACAATACAATGGCATGTCCTTACGCGGCGGCGGGCGGTCACACTCACACTTATGTCTAGGCGGCTGCTTGCCATTTTGCCAGAGTCATATAACAAAGTGGCAACAGGTACTCGATAGAGACTACCCCAACTAACATCATACGAGTATCATCATCAAAATTTGCCTATTATATTCCCACTGGTGGGATACATAATCCACCTCGCAGGCCCACTGCGGGTTGCTGGATGTCAGATGTGTTCCAATTATTTGCTTCTAGGACAAGCCGGTTTCCACACGGTCTTTTCCCTCATCGTTTTCAGAGCAATGGTGATGAAATTAAATCTATAATTTTAAGTAAATTGCCTGCCCGGGGTCCAATTCAAGAATCGTAAGTCGGGCCGATACCAAAGGGCCACCACTGCTCCCACTGCCCCAACGATGAGTTTTGATTAAATATTTTCCCCATAATAAAACACAACATATTTCAATTTCCAGAGGTGTAGAATATCATGCGCTTGCGAGTGATCGCTGCAGGCGTAGTGCAGTGTGCAACTAATAATGTAACGTAACACTATAATGCTTGCCCCGAGCCTCGAGTGCGGCACCCCTGCCCTATTGCGTTGAGGTATCATTTCATGTTTGATGATATGTCTTTATTTACTCCATAGGGTAAGTAGGTAGGTACTCATCTTTCTTCGCTTAAAAAATGTAAGGGATCGTTGTCCTATGCAATAATAGGTAGACAAATCAATTTTTATTACCTTTATGTAAGTTGCAGACAAGCGCTGAAGAAAATGAGAAAATTCTTCATGCTAATGCAGCATAAAATCATGTATTTGTTAGATAGGTAGGTATCATTGGGTGATTTAACTATCTGTAATACATTATTTTTATATTGAAATATTAACATGAATCAATGGATTTTATTTGTATAACGATTGGGACATATACCCCAAACTTGCAAACTTTGATTTGGTGAAAGTTTGGTTGTTTAGGCCGAACGGATTTGGATGAAATTTGGCGCACAGATAGTTTATTACCTGGATTAACACAAAGGAGACTTTTTATCCTGGTAGTACATTCCTGTGGAATGATTTTCGACCTCCACGCGGGGCACCTGCTAGTAAATAAATAAAAAATATGGATCTTCGTGACATCGTCGTTATGTGTTTCTTTATAAGCGTGACATATGAAAAAATACCAAGGTATCCGTGGAGATACTAATATTATATTTCTAATAAACCTGTGTGATAAACTCAGAATTTAAGACCGATTTGAACCCATGACTCATTGATCGCCAGTCAATATCGTAGCCAAAAAACTGTAGTCGCTTCCAAAGTCGTTATATAGATGGCGCTCTACAGAATCTCCATACAAACAACTCCAAATGTATGGAATCCTAGATCGCACTATGAAAGTTTTCTTGTCAGTTAGCACCCATACTAAAATTGGTGCAAAACTAACGTACTTGCTTCGGCAGTACATATACTAAAATTGGAACGATACAGAGAAGATTAGCATGGCCCCTGCGCAAGGATGACACGCAAAATCGTGAAGCGTTCCACATTTTTTGGACAATTTCAATTTGGTGTCAAAATATAATACCTACGTAGGTATCAATAAATTGTTTTAATTTTTGTGTTTTTTGCGTGGAACTCATACAAACCCATCCTGAAAAAGGAAGTTTTTTGGTACGCAACCTTTTACTAAAAAGCGTTATTATATACTATAAGTAATAACAGAAATAGACAGAGAATGAGTGAGTCGTTTTCATACTTTTCAATGTTGCTGAAGCCGATATAATGAGGTGAATTGGTTTATTTATTTGAAATAAATGAAAGTTTGTGCAGAAAATGAAGTTTGGATATTTTAAAAAGAGAGTAAACGACGTTACTCTGGGTGTTGATGAAAAAGCGTAAGAATCTTCGTTCCTGACGGGGGTCCACCTATCCTATAAAGTTCAAAGGCCTAAATCTATGGCACCTGTTTCACCGTCAGCAGATGCGACTATCAACGATTTTCAGATGGAGAAACCCAAAAAGAGTTTACCCGACTCGGGAAGCGAACCAAGGATAACAGCAGTCGCAGCAGTGGTAGCGCTTGCAACCACTGGACTAAAGAGGCAGCCAAAAAAAAAATAAGGGCCTTTTACAGATTGGGACCGAGATAGAGAGAACAGTAGATGCGCTAATGGTTTTTTTCTGTGACGTAGGTAAATATTTTTTACAACACACATTTAAAATTCATACAAGGTGTAACAGGAAAAAAAAATTGAGTAGGTTGTTAGTATTTGTACCAACAATACAAGAGATACCTAATAGAAAATCGCTTTTATCTAACCCAATAGAAACACATCACATCGAGCAACAAAAAAGTCTAACTATGACAGTCCGACAGCCTTCAGGAAGCAATCATGCATACAAACGAATCAGCAACCACTAACCACACGTAACCGAACGCCGACGGAACTTTACTCAACTTGCTTACGTCACACCACCCTGTATAACCAACACACATTTTACTGTCAAAAAATAAAAGATCAACCTTATTTCTAAGACGATACAGTTCTAACTTCTAAGTCCAGTATGTGAGTGTTTAATTTTGGTTCTAGTATTTTCTTGTATCACCAACATATATTTTACTGTCAAAAAATCCAAGATAAACCCTATTTCTAAAGCCATAAGGTTCTAAATTCAAAATCCAGTATGTGAGTGTTCAATGTTGGTTAATATTTTCTCTGTAATGGGCCGGAGGGCAGTGTGCAGCTTGCTGCTTCCGGGAGTGTGTGAATACTGTCACCTTTTCTAGTTACTATGGTGATCAACGAACTTTATGGATACGTTTTTTTAACGATTTCATGCAATTATGTATTGTACATCTGCTTGAGGGTGAACAAATCAATAGAGTATGGGGTTCACAGGCATTAAGTAACTAATCAAACGGTATAATTACATTCTATCACACGACACAACTTACCTAACGGACTGATTGTGAAAAGGGACTGCTTATATGTTATAGTATTATTCTTTGAGAGTTATGAGCAGAGTCTTTTAAGGTAAAAACGGTAAGTTCATCGCGAACCTGACACTGACCTACAGATTGCATAAGGGCTCCTGCAAACAAGCGCGATACGAAAAACGTAGAACAGTTTCTATGAAAACTTCATGGAAATGGACAATTTCCATGCCCCTATTTGAAGAGGCCTTAAAACGAAAGAAAATTTGAATTTGGTGGCCCATCACTTTCAGCGCTTCCATCACTTAAATAAAAGTGTAGATATTTATGCAAATTCATGAAAAGACTAGAGATCGTAGTTTCTAAGAAAATTAAACCAGTAAATAGACAAGCTTATTCTACAACTTTTGATTATATCTCAGCCAAAAAGAAACCAAATACCGATTCCTATAACTGATGAAAAACCAGATCCCTAATATCCTACTGAGCACTGAACACAACAAATCACGAAGGTATTTTCCGATAACTTGACATTTACATGCAGTAAGACATTTGTAGAACTAGGTCTGCCACAAATAGCAGACAATTTAGAAATTCCTTGAATCAATGCCGCCAGACTGTAATGGCAGCTATAGTACTGGAGTGCGGGGTAAATGTCACAAGCAGAGACAATAAGGAGTAATCATATCATATTGCATTCATGTCGGAAACAATGGGGTTTGTGCAGATACGGATTTAGCGAGGAGGAAAAGTTAATTTTACTAGCGACTCGCACCTGCTTCACACGGTTTTTACGACTTGACAAAACGTCGACATTTGTGTTTTGTATGTGTGTGAATAAAAACACATAAACATTTCGAGATAGATTCTCTAAATGATGGTGAAAACCGTATCAACAACGGTTGCGTAGTTTAGAAGAAAACGTTGTCACACAAACGGACACTAAAAGCGATAAATATGTACAATGATGATCACTTATTTGTTGATTTTTCTTATTAATTTGGAAAACCAAAAAGGCACTCTTATATAACTGGTCAGTCAGTTATCAGCTAGTTTCTTAACAATGGCCAGGCAACTACCTTCTGAATACATAACTAAATTAAAACTACCAAATACACAAGGAAAAATAAAAGTACAGGATGGCAGTATTGTTTTGTGTTTTTTAATCAATGTAAGATCATTAAGGAAGAAATTATCGTGTTGATAAAATTGTTGAACGTTTAGTTTGTTGATTGTACTAATTTTGGTTGGATAGCAGGGAGTAAGATATTAATGCAACATCCGTCGCTAATCTACGTGTGATAAAAAAGATTGTCTTTTAGTCAAATAAAAATCCGAATGGAACATGTGACTGTGATTTAGACAGAGACCAGAATTTACACATAGTTCTATTATTCAGGTAAATACTTAAATAATTGAACTAAGTCCGTGTCTGTTGCAAATGGAAGGCTATCTATAGCAGTGGGAAGCGTGCAAGTGTGTGCATAAAGCAAAGTACACAACGAAGGGCGCCAACAACGCGGCGGACACTACTTCCGGGCAGTGTACACAATCTTACTGTTATCTGACCACTATTTGTATGGTGACTGTGATGTAGGTAGTCGAAATAAGTTAGCAAGGCATTTTGAGAAAGATTTCTCTAGTGGAAATCGCAGCACTGTTACCACTGCCAACACAAACGTACAAACGAACAACGTTGAACGTACGTTGAACGTTGTTTAATCTGACGATTCAAAAAATATATCCTGACGATTATTTTATTTCCAAATTGTCTTTCTCTTGACAAAATCGTTAAGAGCATTTGGTTTTTCTTCTGTGACAGAAACTTTAAGTTTAAGGCTAATTTAAAAGTATTTTTGTTTGATTACTCGTCTAGTGTTTTAAAATACGGGGTAATAAAACTGGCAGGAACATCGACGTGCCAACTATAACCAAGAATTCAGCATATAATTCTAAACCCCTAGTGCAGATTTTTTTTTATCGATTAAAAAGAAAGTCTGCTGATTCATAGAAAACTACATTACTTAAGTGGTCAGAATGTATGGAACAGCAATTGTTTTTTGTTCTGTTTTCAGGATTTGAATCATAGACTGAATTCTTGGTTACAGTTGGGACGTCGATGTCCCAAACAAAGTCTGGAACATTCTAAGTTCTAAACATTTTACATTTGTTTTTTTTTTTTCATTTTTCCAGCGGTGCGGGTTGTTCGAAAGAGATACCGTGGCCCCTGGCACACAGGCAACTGAAGGAACACGGGTGGGTTTTAGTCAGTAAAAATCTGACACGACAGAGCGGGAGAAGTTATTTGATAAATTTCCCACTCAAAAACTTTCCTTTACTTTCCCAAAGACAGGAATATTTCCAATAGAACCATTTCATGTTTACCCTAATCGCAAGTCACGGGGGATTTGTGGCTAATAGCATCTCTGGCCGGTCCTCTCCTCAACAGATTTATAGAGGGACAGTTTTACCGTCCTCAACTTTATTGTGAGAAGGTAGTACATTCGATCTCCACTGTCCATTTGTTGCTTTTGACATGTCTTTTTATCTTTGATAGCTTAAGGAATATTTATTTAAAGACTCTTTGATCAAGGCTTATGTTGCAGGAAATGGAAAATGCATGTCCGGGCACCATCTACGTTTGTGGATTTGTTGTTGGGAATCTTTTCACTTAGTTATTATTTTGTCAATCACATTTTCTGCCTTAACCCCTTAACTTAATTACAGAAAATGTTTTTTTTTTTTGTATTACCGTCTCATGAGAGGTATTCGGTATACCCAAATTGATTTAAATACCACTATTTGCGGAGCTCCAAAAGTGTAAGATCGAGAAATTGGAGGCCCCAGTAGGTGTATATTTTTAAGTACTCACTTAACTCTTGTCTAGGTTAGGCATCGTATAAATTAGAATGGATAGTACTCTCTTTATTTCTTAGTAAAGAAAAAGATTGAAGACATTTTGAAGAGCGTCCCTATGGGTGGATGTTACTAGTCTTTTTACGTGCCTTATCCTGCATTTTACACATAAACATCACGCCTTATGCCACATCCACATTTTTTGTTTAAGTCCTATGTATTATGGGGCGAGCCTATTGCCATCAACCGGCCACAAATTACAACTCCGGGCGGCTACTGAGAAATTCCAGATAGGAAATCCCAATAACACTTTGCCAGACCTGGGAATCGAACTCAGGCCCTCATGTTCAGCTCTTGCGACCACTACACCAACGAGGCAGTCGATTCTGCATTTTGTTTTGGACATTATGATATTGCCCTTTAATGTTTATACAGGATAAGTTTTTATCCAGTGCGCAAACTGTAACCATGAATTCGGCATATCAGTCTAGAACCCCTAGCGCAGATATTTTTCGTCAGTAATACAAAAAAAGAAAAAAAAATCAGCTATCCACTACATTTTGCACTTGCGGATTTTATTTGTATAACTGACGAAAAATGTCTGCGCTTGGAGGTCTAGAATGATATGCCGAATTCAAGGCTACAGTTTGCGCACTGGTTAAAAAAATATCCTGTATGCCTATAAAATATAATAAAAAATGGACATCAATGACTATCAATACAAACGCCCCACTGATTGCCATCAAACATTTTTGATAGTTCCATTAGAAACAGATGTTCGGCTTCCATTAATCGGTAAATTAATCTATAGAACTTTTTTGTGTGGTGAGATAAATAATAGCCATTAATTTGTGGTACAGAAAAAATATTTCGAAATCAATAAAACGATTCGATTAAAATGTTGGATTAGAAAGAGCTGCAGGCTAAATATTTGTGTTTGGGGATGTAAAAAGTGATGTCAATGCATAGGTATTAAGTACTATATCGGCCTTGCGACAAAACAAGGTTTTTCTTTTGACAAAGTTCTAGTTCCATTGATCTCGTTTTTATAATAAGAAATGAACAATGATTAAAATACAGTTCTATTTTCAAACCTGACAACTTAGTCCGGTGATAAGTAGTAAGTTCTGTATAAGAACACCTCTTTCGAAAAAGGTTCGAAATAAAAAAATGGCTCTATGGTTTAAACATGAGGGGTAATTTACTATGAAAGAGTGGATTAGCTTTACTTTCAAAATGATTCAGATTCTTATTAATAAATTAGGTTAAGAAGGTACTAAGGTACTATTGTGTGTTACGCAATTAGGGTGCAGGGCCTACGTCTATGATTCTAAATTTAACTTTATTTGGAAAATATCCGTGTGGTCCAGGATTATGAGTTTTCCATTGTATTTTTTTAGGTTTCGTTTATCTCTACAAAAAGTGCCTATGCAAGTTCAGCACCCACTTTTGTCTATTTTTTGTTTCGCAGATAATGTCGTAGGTAGTAATCGTGTAAAAAGTGATGGCAATTACTGTGATTCTAAACAGACACCATATGCAGCTCTGCCTCACAAGCAAAAAAAGAACAGCACGAAAATTACTGCCCAACAAATAGCCAATTACACTGGAATAAAATGGACACAAAATCCCTGCATTGCATGCACACAACCTAACAATGTACGGTAATAATAAGAGGAATGTCACAGGTTATTAGTACACGTGTACCGGGGGCACGGAAAATGGCGACTACCCTACAAATGCCAGGGCCCATTTGGGCGCCAACAATTATGTCCAACAATTTTGCTCGCTACGAAATGATATGACGTAATTATCACTTTGTTGTAGTAGCTAGTAGCGGATATGTTATTATTTATGTTTTGGACCAGATTGAAAGTTTTAATTTATGTTATTTAGTAATAATAGAGTTATAGTGCCATGTGGCACAGATTAGAGCTGATTTGACCAAATGTTCCAATATGCAGAGAAAAATTGATCTGTCGTATCATAAAAATTTCCCTAACTGTTGTTTTGGAAATTGGAATCGGATAAAATAAAAGTTGCCTTTCAGGGAAAAGAAGACGAACAAAAGGTTTCAGTTATAGCGTTTAACGTATTTTCATGACAAAGTTTGGCGTATTTTGTCATCAGTGTATAACGACTCAGTCGCTCCTAATTACATAATTATCATGGGAGCAGTTAGTAAAGTGGCTTGAATTATGAAGTGTTAATATTCGTTCACATCACTTTTTCTTTAAAAGCACCTGACACAATAACAACTAAATTTCAATCGGGATAAAATACGGCGCCACCACCGTATTTTATCCCGATTGAAATTTAGTTGTTGGGTCCCCTTATATTTGTGGTATTTTCAACTCTAGAGAGTTGACCAGCGGATGCAAAACTTCAGCGAACAACGATGATTAAATTATATAGGTAATTGATTTCTAAACTTGATTTAACGACAACTTATTATTACTAAAAAGTCAAACTTTACAACCCATTTTTATTCAAAGCAGGCGAAATTTAAGGGTCCTTACACATTATTAGTATTATTACGGCATAAGGCGGTGTCCACGCGAGCGACACGGCACGCGCGCGCGCAGATTTATCAGCGTCGTAATTAAAAGGCGGCGCATTACCGAATTAATGCGGCGGGTGCGTGCCGCGAGTCGCAGCTGTCGTAGAGTGTGTAGTTCGCGTATGTGGAGTTGATACTTGGTATGAAAAGACTTTGGTAACTACGGTAAAATTTGGTTCTGTGAAGTATCTTTGCTCTGCTGCACGATGAATTATCAAGATACGTATATGCATGATGTATTTTTACTAAAATAAAATGGCCGTACGAATGGAAAAAGTTTTAATTTCACTGGATTTTAAAATCGTAATTTCTTTTATTTGCTTATATAACAAAGGGTTTGACCCGTGGGTGCAACGTACAAAATAGGCGAGACACGTCCTCAGAAAATTATGTTCACATGGGACATTATTTCACAGAAGACAAAGTTAACAAGTATCAATACTAAAGCTCCTCTTTAAAATCGCGTGACGTATCGTGATTGTCTAAACGCCGACAGATGTGTGCCGGAATGTAATTGTTTGTTCGTAACTTTACAAACGGTGTACATTTTATATCATTCGGCAAGCGCCCGAGCACCCTAATGTTGAGGATTCATTCACCTCGTCAGATGTTCAATGGGGTGACTATGGGGCCGGAAGTCGTGGTTTTTTGCAGAGAAGTTTGATTTTTTTGTTACAATTTGATTTAGTGTTGAGTGCAACTGTTCGATTTGATATAGTATTTTTATTAGCTCAATACTTCTACTTGACTGACTCTGACTCTCTGACTTTGTATTTATGTCTGTTTAAGCGCTAAAATTATAAAAAAATTAAGAAATCTGAAAGGTTACTTAATATAATAATAATAATATTTTATATTAAGTAACCTTTCAGATATAAATATAATATTAATTAGGCAATTTCTTGAAAAAAAAAATTGTTTAGGGGGTAATTTATATATTCATCGCAGAAAATAACCATTATTATACACAAATAAGTAAACATGGGCATAATTAATGCTGTTTTTTTAAAATTTATTTTGTAAGTACAGAAATCTAATAATGAAATACCTCTTTTCAATATCACGTAATTAAACCTGGTCTACAACAGCGCATCTTAATTACATTGTAGCAGCGAAGTTTATAACGGAGGGCAGAGTTGGTCCAAGAGGGAAGCCCTTCAAACTCCGTGAAGATCCGCCGGCGGTGGCTCGACCGACACTCGACTACACTAGACACGTAGACACGATCAATTACTTGGAGTTTTAATAAAATATTGTAAAACAGTGTGTTACGAGCCGAGTCTGAGAGTAAACAACTTAGTTTAAATGGCATAACAACAAATTTTAGAAGAAAATTCGTGTTCAACAAGCATTTTGTAAAAGGTCGTGCGAATAGCCTATATAAAGTGAACCGTAGTACTAGCTAACAAGTATGCTTGTAGTGTGTGTATTTATACATATGTGCACAGATCTCCGTGGCTTTTTCTTTCTTTTTTTCATAATATTGAAAATCATGATCAAGTTAATAGCAGTGAATGAGATCTACAGGGTGTTTGGCAGAACGTTGAACATACGAAAATGGTGGATAGGTGGGGTCATCTGCTTCTTACTCAGCTCTAATTTATTTGGCCCTGGATATTTTTTTTTAATATTTTTTGCTTTCTTCTAGTTTCACCACTTTGTTAACTTTAAAGTGTAATTTTTATAAAAATGGGTAAAAATGCATTTTTTTTTTAAATCTTTAATGTTGGCAGATTCTTATATAATTATTGCTTTATTCAGATGTTACCTAGAAAAAAAGTTATCGAGTCCTTAAACTTACAGAAAGATGTAAAAATACTTTTATCTTAATTTTTACTTGCATTAAAAAAAATATCTAGGGGGCCCGGGCCAACTAAATTAGGGCTGAGTAAATAGCAGATGACCCCACTTATCCACCATATTCGTATGTTCTGTCAAACATCCTGTATGATGTAGCGAGTATGCCCAGAAGATGCCTGTACACTCTTGCTTTGAAGGCAGACGGATTAATTATGGAAGGAAACACAGACGCTGGCAGAGTTCCACACTATGGCTGTGCGCATAATAAATGTGGAGAAGAAGCGCTGAATACGACTGGTCGGTCGTTTTATTTAAATTTTTGGTATTAAATTTACTATTAATTGAATATCTACAACGTGTAACGAAAAGGGATACATACCAAGGGCACGGCTTCTTTGGATGATATCAAACGATATTGGAAGGGTTTTTTAGTCCTATCTCTACATGTTCGGTAGTTATGAGAATTTTTAATACATTGATACCAGAAACCGAACTTTTCAAATTTAAATAAACACATCACTCGGAAGAGATTTATCGTGATATTGGCAAGTAACGTGGAAAGTTATTGACCTACGTAGTGCGGTGACACGTTTGTTATGATTTGAATTGAAGAAACACTTGAAACCGAAAATTTGGTATCAATTCTTGGAGTATTTTATTTTGAGCTGAAACGATGTATAGTCATTCTATACCAGTTGTTATCTTTAGTGCTTAAGGATAGCAATAAGGTTTCTGTTACACCCTGTATATTATCACTATTACACAAATCGCCAAAACAGAAAGAGTGGAAATAGCTATTATATTCACCTCACGTGCAAACGAAATGTAACATTGGTGGTGTGTGTGGCACAAGCCACACAAGCCAGCTGCATGTCTAATTATGATAATGAACTAATTTCCAATGCTTCCGGACTACGTGGTACAATGTGCGGCCAATGTTGCCCAAATCATATGTATCGGTAATAGATCTCTCGTGTTTTTCGTAAATATTGCCTGATATGGTAAACATGTACACGTTATGAAACGCGTGGCTTTTGAAATTAATATTTGGAGACGTAATTAGGTAGATACTCTTAGAGACATGTGTTGAAAAGTCACATAGGTAGGTGCTCGGCCAAACCACAGAAATAGGTAAGAAAAAAAGCCGGAGATTCTGACAACCAGTCGTACCAAGGGGTTTCGTATTACCTATAATAACTAAGTTGTGGAGGTCAGATAGGCCTCTCCGAAAAATACTGGTATTCAGCTGCATCCGGTTAGACTGGAAGCCAACCCCAACATACTTCGGAAAGACTAGGCAGATGATAAGGTAATTAAACAAAAGTAATGCTTTCATGTGATTCTGTATCTTTTTCTATTCATACAGTTTTTACTGATTCTGAAAGCAAACCAGTCTTCCACTTTCTTTAGATATCTTAAAAAAAGTCTAAACATTTAACCTCGACACCTTAACACCATGCGTCGGAACAAAACAGGTGGCCTGTGAATAACTTGCCACCGAACTAAGATGTGAGACATGCTGGAAGGAACTGGAGAAGAAATACACGATTTTAAGCCATTTAGTATTGGAAACACTGATTTATAGATTTATGTAGGTAAATTAAAACAATTAACAACAGCGACAACACTCAGAAAATATCGCAATTCCGACTCCCAAGATACAGGAAAATGCCTAGCTTGAGGGTCACAGCCCACTCTTTTTGTACAATATGATTACTTTTTAATAATGGAATTTGAAATTAAGTAAGAGTGTCCATTTTGACCTATGGACTTACTTGGCGGCAAAGAATTTTATCTAAGAAATATAAGTAGAAAGCTCGTCTTTAAATATGATAAAGTCATTCACATTTTAAAGCTAGTCACTGTTAAATCTAACATTAAAAATCAATACACGAAGAAAATTAATTTTCACAACACGTCGGCGTTCCCCGCACATTCCCCGTTGCACCATCCAGTAACCTTATGCACGTGTAGTCTCAAGCAAGTGGCATTGATAGGGTTCCCCTCAAGAAGCAGGTCAAGGCAGCTCAACCTGTTGCACCCTTCGGCAAGCCATTAGCGAGGAAATTAGGGGAGCACGCGCCTTCCACCTGATTTATGAGCTTTTGATAAAACTTTACAAGTTCATAACATGTCGGATCTAAGATTAAGCCGAGAAGGTGAAGGGACTTTAATGCGTTTTTTGATTTATGACGAGGCGTTCAATTGTTTATTTATTACTCTTGTTTTCACAGTTGCTTCTTATAATTTGTGACATGGAAAGAATTTTGCACGATCTTTTTGAAATTTTGTAAGGGTTCAATTTCCTAAAGGGATAATAATCCAAATAAAGTGTGATGATTTATTTCAATCAAACTTTTTATGGGATCAGTCGTTGCAGCAATACTTATGTCTAGCAATGTAAATACGTCTTTTGTGTTCTATAACGATGATGAATAGTAAATTAAATTACATGGTACCTTCGAAAGGGAACTTTAAATTGTTAAGGAGTTGATCAATTAGTTTGAAACTTAAAAATGATCTTTTTTAAATATCCAAAATGGGCATAGAGAAACTGATCAATTGACTGCAATATTCAGCTACAAAAGGGTTCTTCAGCTAGATGACATCTATCTCAAACCGTGATTAACTCAACTATCCCACTCTACATACTCATACATATTCGATAAGTGTACTTCATTGCAATTGTATTATTGAAGTGTACGAAATTCATGATATCGTAGTATTTGAATGGTACAAACCATAGCGGTGGAGAGCCCGCATTTCACTCGCTCGGCTGGCTTCAGATAAGTATGGTGGTGCTACAATGCCGATAGCACTCATGCCTCATAGGTACATACTCTGTTATGAATGGTGAAATACTCTATTTAAATTATTTTTTAGCTTATAGTAATAACAATCAGTGCTATAATTTTCGTAAAAAGTTTCCATCCTTATTG
Source organism: Polymixis flavicincta (assembly GCA_949987655.1). NCBI lineage: Eukaryota > Metazoa > Arthropoda > Insecta > Lepidoptera > Noctuidae > Polymixis > Polymixis flavicincta. The sequence goes on along the minus strand of OX465191.1, from coordinate 11,376,055 downwards.
ATAGCCAATAGTAACAATCTGAGGCAATTTCATTGTTTTTTTTTTAAACACACATACTATTACCTCTAGCCATGTTAAATATTAGAGACATCGACGTGCAATCTGAAACCATGAATTCAGCACGTGATACCACCTAGAATCAAAATGTTTCGTATATTAAAAAAAAAAAATGCGTTTTCATAGAAAAGTGCAATGCCTACGCGGTCAAAATGAATGAAAGAGCAATTAAGAAAAAAATTGCCGACGAAAAATTTTAACCGTTCACGGTAAGTGTCTGCCAGGGGTGCGGGTTTTTCGAAAGAGATACTGTGGCCCCTGGCAACACAGGCAACTGAAGGAACACAGGTGGGTTTTAGTCAGTAATACTCTGACACGCCACTTCCGCTCCATGCAGAGCGGGAGAAGTTATTTGATCCAAAAAAAACACGGTAAGTGAAGAATCCTCTACCACCCTGTATATCGACGAAAGTACTAATTACTCTGTTACTACTATTTGTTTTTTTTATTAATCTCAATTCGTCAAATATTCATGACCAAACAACACCCTAATTATAAAAGTAAAAAAAAGAAATCAGCCTGTATTGTCCCACTGCAGGGCAAATGTCTCCCTTTTGTTTTGTTGTGTGGAAAAGCTTAAAATAAATAATAATTTCCGTAACCACTAGTGGTCGTAGACAGGCACGGTCCTTTTCACCTTTTACAGCAGAATAAAAAATAATAACGCAGAGCATACTCTTTTCTATTGTCGCCAGTGTACACCTGCCCGTATCACGGCGCATGCGCGACGCTCGCAGCTGCTCAAACATGCGCAGGCGACCTTTCAACTGTAGACTCCGAGACCATGCAACTTGAAACTAACCAGTTCTTTTGTATTGTGACTAAAGGGAGATTGTAATCCTTTTTGTATTGTTTGATTTTTGGAGGTCAGGCGTGGTTGCAACATGATTTAGCATAAGATAGGTACGAGGTGAGTATTTGCACGCTTGCAATTTTAATGATAGTAATATGGTGGTCATTCCGAAGAAGCTTTGAGAAAAAAAAAGAGAGTTAAAGTGCTAACAAATTAATGATTAGATTACTTTTGAAGGCTCGTTTACGTAGCCAAGTGTACGAAATTAATCAAAGACGATTAGGCAAACTTCATGAACCTCTAAAACTTCGTTTCAAAAGAAAGCGTGCTCTGAAATGTGCAACAGCACAGGTACAAAAGCTGCACTATCCTCAATTTCTTACATCTGTTTTCATCACCTTACCCACAAAAAAGGAACTTCATAGCCAACGTATATGACATATTTATTTCCTGCCAATATCCAACAATCTGTGTACGAAGGAAAAAAAATCGAACCATGCAGTAATAGCTTTTATTATAAAAAAAAAATCCCTGTGCTCAACGGTGGAAGCAGATAGGTGTTTTGCACTCCCCTTTAAGAGAAACCGTTCACCGAAAAATACAATAAAATAATCCGGTGCTTTGTACTCAAGTTTTGTACAGTCAGAAGCCAAAATGAAGGTGTCCATTTTTGTTTTTTAATATTACGGCAAGTTTCAGTTAGATTGACACACACAGTTATCAAAAGCTCAGAAAAGGTATGAAATAAATGATGTTTTAAAAGTTTTTTTTTTTTTGCAGAAGATACATAATAAAATCAAAGAAATTGAAACATTTTCCCCACATAATACTTCGGAGTTTGCTGCTTACCAACTATGAATTTTTACTGTAAAACTGGTAAACACTCACACCTGTAAAAAGATAAGGTACAGAAATATTTTCTGAAATAAACTTGTACCATTTCTGCAGACGGTAGCAAGGTGCGCGTGGTCGGGCGCGTGCGGCGCGTGCCGGGCACGTGCGCCGGCGCAGCGCCCAGCTCCACGCTCCTGCACTGTCATGGCCGATGCTTACACAGCTTTTTTATTTTCGCTTTTTTTTTCGCCAATGGACTATGAGTCCGTAAATTACTCCACTATTATGCCAGATTATAGCCGAGGGGAAGAAGAATGCATCCATTCATGTTTACATGAAATATTTTTATGATCATGCCTGAATACAGATTTGCTTAATGAGCTTTATTTTTATGGTAATTCCTTAACGTGCAGTTTTTGTTGTAAAAGTACTGTATATTTTTTGTCTGCATTGTAACCGTAATGTAATTTCAAATTCAGACAAGCGGTATTCAATGTGGGACCGTTATTTTCAAACATGGAACAGATAGGAGTTAGGATCCTATATCAAAAAATTCTGCACAGACACAGTCTCGATGGGTGTTTTTTTTTTTAATTCATATAGCGTTGAACAGTAAAGTGATGGATGCATCTACTCGAATTAAATGGATCAACCACCAAAAAGGATTGCCCAATATAAACTGACGCTTTTTAAACACGCGTCAATCGATTGTTTTACATCCAATATTTTTATAGGTTTTGTTTACCCTCAGTAATGTAACGGTAGTTCCCTTACCCTTCATTACATAGGTAAGTATGTATGTGCCTATGTTTGTGTATGTCAGTAACAATCAGTTGATTAAATCCTGCGCACACCTGCGGGATGGCACAGGCACGCACGGGGCAGCCGGGGGTGCGTTGCCTCGACAACCAACTTTTCTATAAACAAGTTTGAATTTAACGAACATGTCCAAAGGGGTCATCAGAGTATTCAATTTTTTTTAGTCTGCAATGGAGATTATGCTAATTTGAGGTGCGTAACTTGGGATATCCAGACAGCATCTGCTGTAGTTTCGCATGTAACTCAAAGCATTTATTTTTAAACCATTTACAGGCATTTATGAATAGTTATGAATTGTCATGGAGTCTGTCTGTCAGAAACATGAAGTTCATTATCATCATCATTTCAGTCGCTGCTGTCCATTCTCTAGTAGTTCTCTTAGTCGCCTCCTACGACACCCACGGGAAGAAATGGGATGGTGCTATTGTTTTAGTCCGGCACTACACGGTACAAACATGAAGGATTGCTAATTATTAAAATATAATACTTTTATAGAAATGCTGAAAAGTGGTACATGCTATACAGGAACATCGACGCATAACTTGTTTTTTAAGTTCCACCAGTGTTCAAAGTTTTCGTGGGTCATAAAAAAAAAAATGCTCTGCCATACTTAATGACGAACTGCTTTTCATTTTTCATAACCAACTAACATATCTACGCCAGGATACCTGCAATTATGTGCTGAATTCATAATGGTTTCAGTTTGCACGTCGACGTTTGGACTTACAATGAAAAATACAGAGAGGACGGCTCTCTGTATTTTTCATTGTAAGTCCAAGCTGAGTTCCCAGATAGTCGAATCTAAGATTTTTTTTTTTATTCAAAATACACCTGACCAGTTGAGGTCCTGCCAGGGGTGCGGGTTTGTTCGAAAGAGACACCACAGCCCCTGGCTTAAGGGCTACTGAAGGAACACGGGTGGGTTTTAGTCAGTAAAAGTCTGACACGCCCTCCTGCTCCACCCAGAGCGGGAGAAGTTATTTGATGATTTCCCACCCAAAAAAAAAAAAAAAACCAGTTGAGGTAGTTCTGAGATCAGAGGCTAACTAAAGCGTTAGAGTTCGACGTATTGATCTCATAGGTTGGTAGACTACTGAGAATACTGGAACTATACCTATGAATTCCACTTACAACGGATTTTCAGTACTCATCTTTAAACTCTTACAACTTCTGTTAGACTGACTGTTGTTCCCACTGCTAGGACATAGGCCTCTTCTGTGTGTGTGAGAGAGAGAGTAAGCCACCTGGGTCCAGTGCGGGTTGGTAGACGACACATTTCTTCGAAATTTAGGTTCTAGGAATGCCAGTTTCCTCACGATGTTTTCCTTCACCGTTTTGAGAGCAGTGGTGATGAAATAATTTACACAAAGTACAGACCATGTCTGGGGTCGAACTTACAACCTACTACTCTCAGCCGTTACCTCTGGACCACTTTTACTGCTCGAATCTTTAGCTCCAAGTGCCATGTCTTTTACATGGCACTTTCGTAAATATTTGAGTCATCCGATCCCAGCCGAGTCGGCGTCGTTCACAAACAATGTGTATCACCATTTCACCGTTATTTTATTCCAGTGAAGTAATGTATGGTTCATATGTTTGCTCTCACACGCATGCCACCCCAACTTTGTCCAACGCACAATAGTTAGGACTACAATAGTGGCGTGCGCATCTGTCACAGGCTCGACTCTGATTGGTCGCACGAGGGCGGCGTACGCGCACCCTACGCACTGATTTCCACGCTGTTGTCCGAATCAATACCAAAATTCGATATAACGGTTTTATCGCAATGTTTTGAGATAAAATGTGCTTCGGCATTAATCCTTTCATAGTTTTGTATGTAGATCAATTGGTTGCAAGAATAATTCGCGAAACGTTGTGTTTTTCGAATTCAATATAAAAACAATTGCAGCTTTTGTGTTCTGCTTCTATACGTTATCTCCAATTTTCATGGGCTAAACGTGTGGGTACTTGCACTCAAAACTTAAACACTACAGTGCAAAAAAATTAACCTACACTTCATTTCAATATTTCTATGACCTGGAAAGCCTAACAAAGACCTAAAAGGTGTATCAATGGTCCTCACGAGCCAAGGTGTAAACAAAGCGCGACTCTCGTGGGAACACACTGATTTCGGAAGGATGTGTACACCGATCGAGTGGCACGTCACAATACACCTTTTGTAATTGTTTCCCTTTTTTATGAATGGGGATGTAATTATGTTTTGTGATGGGAACTTGCGGCTTGAGGGTTTAGCTGGCTAGAACCCTAGAGTGGACTGTTTTTTTTTGTTGGATTGTTGAAGAGGTGTGGGACAGTTTACTCAAGTTTGCGGTTAGGTCAAATAATAATCTTGTACCTAACCCGAAAAAATACAGACTGGACGGTGCAGGAATCATATGTATGTAGATCAAGCTATGAAATAAATTGAAAACCATGTTATTTTAATCTGCATTTATAAAGAATAGTGCAATCCCCTTTTCTTCCCGTGAGTGTCGTAAAAGACGACTAAAGAAGAGACTTACGAAAGAATGGGCAGCATCGTTCTCTATGCATCTTACCACAAAACTGCGATCGCCAACCCGCCTGCCAAGCGTGGCGATTATGACAAACCCCTCCCTTCGGCGGAGGGCTATGTCCAGCAGTGAGACAATACACTGACGTTGATACAGCTCGGTTTTTAGTTATTTTCATAGCGTTATGTCCTATGGCATTCTGCTGTGGGGCAAAGCCGCAGACATTCAAAATATTTTTGTTCTGCAAAAACGAGCTGTACGTGCAATTTACCAATTAGGTGCTAGAGTTTCTCTGAGAGATTTTTTTAAAGATATTGGTATTCTCACGGTGGCATCACAATTCATCTTCGCTAACATCTTATTTATTAGGCAAAATATACACTTATACACTAAAAACAGTGATATTTATAATATTAATACTAGAAATAAGGACAAACTACGTGGTCCCTTTCACCGGCTTCATAAAGTTCATAATAACTCATTTGTTGGGCTCGGTATCACCTTTTATAACAAGCTTCCCTCTTCTTTGCTAGATTTACATTTTAATGCGTTTAAAGCTAAAGTAAAATCAAATCTTTGTTCTAAGGCATAGTATTCTATCAACGACTACATTGTTGGTCGCTGTGATTAACTCAAGACAACGTTTGTGTTCTTTCACCAGAATTAGCTTACCTATTGACAGGTTATATGAGTTACTCCATAGCATTGTTTATTTTATTTCACTGTATAAACCATTATTTTTTTTTATTTTTATTAATTAGATTTCCATTTTTTGATGAAATTTAATTACTTACCTATTAATGTATAGAATCAAGTTCTTCCAACTTATCAGACAGTTGTGCTGCTGGGGAGTTTGTTGCGCCACTTCTTCTTCCCAGCTAAAGCACTAGGAAGTGTAGAAGGGTGGGCGTTTTTGGGGGACTGTCTTATGTATTTTTGACGTTCGAAAAGTGCTGACTCTCAGCCTAGTTTGAATAAATGACTTTTGATTTTGATTTTGAGTGGACGTTTTTCGGCAGAAATGATGATGATATAATTATCTGCTTTCGAAAACTTATTTCAAGTGCTTTTATATTTTTGTAGACGAATTAAACAGTGTATGTACGAGTATGCGTTTGTTAATGAGATATTTAGCAGATTTTATCTAGTACCCTATTATCTAGTACATTCAGAAACCAGTAGGTAAGCAGTTAAGGTGGAAACACTTTCGTTTGTTCTACTACCAGTAGATGCTGATGTAGCTATGTCATCAGTCTTCGAGAAAAATTCGTCCTAATTTTACTTGTTTGTTAATAGTTCTCCTCCCACGTAAATTTTCAATACATACAGTTCCAACTATTATATCGATGGGCCACCTAATTACAGGTGAGAAGGTCACGCCAATATCTACATGAAAATTGTTACGTCACCATGGGAGAGCACCATGCTTGTCATGGTGGTGTACATGCGATGCATGTTCAGAGGGCGGGATATTAATCAATTGGCGTAACGGATTACCTGTGTTTCCCATAACGGGATGCAATCGTGTTTTGGTGATGAGTTCTCATGCCTACACTTTAACTTTGTAATGTTATGCTCACTCACTGTTGGACCAATTTGCGTTAGTTGGCACCAGAAATATGGAGGATAAGTAATTACTTTATTTTACCATTCTAAACACTGGGATAATCCACTAGAGGAATCCTTTCCACTTATTATTTTTTTGTTAAGTCCGCCTTTGTACAGTATATTTACTTGTGCATAAAAATTGCACTCCAATTCATTTTAAATCTGTAATTCAACCATACTATTCAATAAAATGGCTGTATTGTGTCCAAATATTATAAACGATTTTCCTTGAATTGCTACAAAAATTATGGGCTTCTGGCTAAGTAACAATAGCTGCGCGGGTCGATCGATCAGGTTAAGCTACGCTTGCCGCGGTTGATCCGTAGATGGGTGACCATCTTTACATACCAAGACCCCTCCGTGCCTCGGAAAGCACGTTAAGCCGTTAGTCCCGGCTGTCATTTGTGGATCTTTGACAGTCGTTACGGGTCGTCAGAAGCCCGAAAGTCTGACAACCAGTCTTACCAAGGGGTATCGTATTACCCAGTAACTGGGTTGTCGAGGTCAGATAGGCAGTCGCTCCATGTAAAATACTGGAATTCAGTTGCATCCGATTAAACTGGAAGCCGACCCCAACATAGTTGGGAAAAGGCTAGGCAGATGATGACTACAAAAATTATGGACCACAAAAATGATGTAAACCAATCAATAAAACAGCAAGTACTTATAATGTCATCGATATCCGCAAGTACACTATTCAATTACACGTCCAGCCGGCAGTAAGCGACACCGGTAGCAGAGGATGCGCGGGCGCAGGCTTCCGGCGCGTGCGTGAGTACGGCTTCACAGTTCCGCTACTATTACCAACTTACCCTCCACCCGAAACACACAAAAACCACTCTTATTCCTTTGTTATAAACAGGAATAGTACGTGTAATAAAAGGGTTGGTACACTAGTCTAATTAGGTCGTTGCCGCGCAGGCGCTAAGCCGGACACTCAAAGGGGATTTAAGTACTATCTCTAGTGCATCATATGTTCGTACAATGGCGTGGTACATCTAGTGTTAAGTGGCATTACAAAGTTTTCCTTTATTCTCATTACATACCCTCGCCAAGGCTAGAAAGGTCCACCTTGCTGGGTTTCAAAATCAGTGTATTACTTTCCCACTGCTGGGAGTGACACAGTGTGTGCACAGAGTGAGTTGTAGTCCACCACGCGGGACCAATGCGGGTTAGTAGGTGTCACGACCTTTCGAATTTTTGGTTCTTATCCATGCTTCACGATATTGCCTTCTCCAGACTCCTTCCTAGGTTGACAGTCGTAAAATATTGCAAATGTGTCCACGCTTGGTTAAGGGACTTCAATACATTGAATTTGTTGTATTTAATAAATTGCCTATTTCATATAAACAGCTTTAGAAGCCTACTACTAAATATTGTTTTTTTTATCGACTCAATAATTATTTTTTTCCTTTATAAAGTATCACAATTGATGATACTTTATTCACATTACAATCTAGCCTATTAGCTAATAAGTAATTTAAATATAACTTAAACTGCTAAATAACTATAAAACTAAGAAATCGTCCAATAACGTCTTTCTTATTCACTGTAAGTTTTAAGGGGAAGACACTTGATTCACGTGTTCTATTAAAGTCAGCACTTGCACTACAGTTTAAGTTCACTTACACTGCACTAAAGTAACTCAAAAGGTTTTACCCTTTTTAGCCTTCGCACTAATTCAGTGTTGTCAAGGAGTTGAATCGCCTTGACATTCACATGATGAAGTCTGTGTTCATGAGCTTCTGAATATTTTTGTATAACTATGTTTACGACATCCATCTTAAGGTCCCGGTGGAGGTCGCTATTTCTAATGTATGTACCAGGGCGCGCTTACTATATATCCCTTTATACATTGTTTTAAAAATGTTGTATGATTTGACGATTAGTTTGGCTGATGCAGCCACACAGCTGAATACCGTACCATACCGTTTAAAACTTGTTTATATAACAACAAGTTCTCTATGCATTTTACCACCATACTGCGATCGCCAACCCGCCTGCCAAGCGTGGCGATTATGGCAAACCCCCCCTTTTGGGGGAGGCCTATGTCCAGCAGTGGACGTCTTTCGGCTGAAATGATGATGATGATGATGATGATAACAACAATTATTATATCGAATATCTAATTCCGCTCTTTTCTTTTTGACATGCTCTTTCCTGCGCAGTTTTGTATCCAGGGTCATGCCGAGATATTTAGCAGTATTCGCGTATGGTATTTGTTGATTATTTATGAATACTGGGAAGTATTGTGACTTTTTATTCGTGAAGTCAACATCGACATCGACTCAATATGACTGTCTCAATATGAATGTGAATCTTAAACTTTCATAATTTCTTTAAATATTTCATATATTATGTGAACTGTTTGTGATATTTTTAAGAATACATTCTTTACGTAGCGTACATCTTTAAATACTGGCAAGACTTTATTTTAAAATAAATAAATTATTTTATTTTAAAAGGAGTAAAATAATTGGCATTCTTTGGTAGTAGTGCTGCCAGTAACGCATGGTCAAAAAAATAACAACCAGTGACACCATTTAAACATTACTGTAATTCTTCTATATTTACCGCTTGGTTTGAAATATCACCAGTTTCTCAATATCCTCTTTTTGCAGCAATGTATGAACTCTCTGCCAGCGGCTGTGTTCCTTTCCACATTTCCTCCCGCCTGCCCTCAAAGCGACACTGTACAGGCATCTTCTAAGCCCACTAGTTCTATCATAGACCTCAGCCATCGCTTTCTATCAGACGTGACCGAGGTCAAAAGCAGGCTCATTCAGAAAATATATATTATATATATATAATTCACCCTATATATAGGGTGAATTTTAATGGTGTACTAAGTAGACTGTCTCAGACCGTGATTATATCGGCAAATATAAATCTGAAAATGAAACTTTCCATTCCAAAAAAAAAAAACTTTGGGACTCTTGGAAGCTCAATATAACTCAATATAAGTTTGAATCTGTATCTTGAGCATACAAGCTCCGATATCTTCTTCATCAAACTGCAAAGTTGATTACAGCATACACCATTCCAATCTAACTAGAATCTAATAAACATGTTTATTGATGAACAAAAGGCAGCCGACAGAGTTGCAACTCGGTCGCATCGCATTCATGACTTGGGACAAGTGCACTGATTACTGACAACGCGGCCACTGTGTCGCGTTAATTGAATTCTCCACTCTCATGATTCAATTACATTCAATTATTTTCTCTCATCTCTGGGCGGCGTGGTGGGCGGGGCGCCTGCGGATTGGGCGGTGCGTCTGGGCGGGCGGCGAGCAGAACCGCCCTACAAAACACATCTCTGTGTCTCGTTTTACGCTTAAATTTTGTTTTTGCTTGTGTTTATTGAAGTTTATAATAGCTGTAAATAGGAGATGAAAATCTGTTTACTAATGAAAATGTAATTATAACTACGAATTTTTCAATACTACGAAGGAATAATATTTTATTTTTCATCTTCAATATTTTATTTTTTCAAACACAAATTATAATTATTTTTCGAAGAGAGTTCGTTTCATAAGTATCTACTTAAGTAAAAACCTACCTATTGTGGTAGTCAATATGTCACGGCATGTGGCTTAAAAGCATTAACATTTGAATGTGCTTTTAATCAATATTTTATTAACCAATAAAAAAATTAAAAAAAAAAAAATACAAAAACGACGATTACCTAACTAATAGCCAACTATGTAACAAAATGTGGCACCTTGAATTTAGTCAAGTTCATGTCATACATTAAAAAGGGCTACTACTGAAATAATCTCGAAGTTAAAAAGCAGAAGCAAAAAACAAATTTTAATTTTTACAAAAACTTAAAAAAAAAACAGTTTTATGACTACAACAAATAAATAATAATTAATCCTATATGCACTAATAAACATTACCAATGTGACTCGAGACACATAGAGAACTTTAACATATTATTAGTCAACGATCAATACAATCAAACAACTAATGAAATTACGCCTCGACTTAAATCCATTCTATTACCATGTCCATCACGTTGGACAATTTATTGCATTTTTTATCATATTGCGATTAGTCATTTGAACTACATCATCATCAGTGATTGGTCTAAGTTTTCTGTTTTTTTTTTTTGTGTTTATTGGGTGTTATTCGTAAAAAATGTTCCGTGTGGTGCCGGACATAAAGAATAGCACCATGACATCTTTTCCCGTGGGTGTCTAAGGGACTTACTCTAGAGAATGCGTAGCAGCGTTCTCTATGCATTTTACTACCATACTGCGATCGGCAACCCGCCTGCCTAACGTGTCGATTATGGCAAACCCCCCAAATTGGGGGAGGTCTATGTTCAGCAGTGGACGTCTTTCGGCTTGTAATCTGGGTCAAATAAATTTATTTTCTTTCATTCTGTTTGCCAAAAAATTAAACATAATATTACAATCTCCTCAATAAACATGACCAATTATATTGTTTCGAGTTCCAAGTGAGTAGTAACAAGGTACCGCAGACATGGGGGTCTTATCAGTTATCGGTACAAGGTAAAGGTTTAAAAAACCCCAAGTAGACACTTGTGGCGCGTGCATGGGGGCCTGCACACTACCGGATCCCGTAGATATGCCTCCGTGCTCGTATAAAGAGTGTTTTTGAAGTTACAGGTAAGTTTGTACGAAACACATAATTTATCTTTAAAAATATTTTTTTTAACATTTAAAATTATTTTCTTAAAAATGCTTTTTTGTTAGTAGCATGATCTTAGTATTTTCCATTAAGTGCGACTCCCTGTTTAAAAGCTCGCTCTATGCCGTAATCCAACTCCCACCACATCCACTTTAATATTATTATTCCGAGTCCAAATCAGGTATAAAGTAAAAGTAAGTGTACCATACATCGACAGCACCCTGTACCGGGGTTACAGCGGCCGCACGCGTCAGGGTGCGCACCCTGGCTGCAGCCCGCCAGTCCTGTCCCGACCGCCCCGCCGAGCGGACCGCGCACCCCTAACTACACCACCGAACTATACAAACTTTAACCTACGATCTCCTTCATTCCAGTCAAATATAAAAATAATAAGTTCTAAATTCAAAAAAAGTAAAAAAAAAATATTCTGTAAGATTTTTGTTGTCTATAATTGAGAGTTTCGTCTTTTTAAATATATTTTTAAAGTTTTTGTGTGCAGGGGTGTCGCCGGGTGATTCAGAAGAGGACCAGGCTAAGGTATGAGTCACTTACATTCGTTTTCGCCATAGTAACACCCTCGGCACGCACCTGCGTTTCGACTCGCACGTGGGCGATTGTCATCTCGCTTTGACTTCCACTGCAGTTTTGGTTAAATTAAAATCCTTCACTGAAGTTTAAAATAATTTTGTATTGTTTCTAATTAGAATTTCGGTTGGGGAATGGCACAAACTTCAAACTTAATCTAGTTATCGAAATATTTTCTCATCAGATTTGATTGTGGTCCTCTTTACGCAGTTATCAAGATATCCGTATTTAATTCTTTTGACAACTTTGTTGCACTTTGCCTTTCAATATTGTTCCGTGTACCTGAAATTAATTTATCATTTTGTGTAGAGATATTGAACGTTCGAAATTCTAAGTTCTTAAATTTTGTTTTTTTTATTTATTCAAAAATATTTTATGTGGATGACATATGAATGACAACATGTGCTACGAATATTATATCATATTAATGTGTTTTGTGCCGGTATCCTTTTCGTGCGAGTATCGGTTATCAACTGAGTCTAGATTTCCACCAAGTCCGCTGAAGTTTGCTGAAGCCGGACACAGCTCCCCTCATGTAGCCTATATTGCGTAGTATATCTCTAGCCGTTATTGCGTCTTACCCGTGCTACGAGATTTCGTAGACGCAAGCAAAATTAAGTTCAAAACGGTATTTTTAAATTTAAATTGGCATTTAGCTATTTTAGCCCGTTACTTCATTGCCAGAGAAAGCTTTCTATTAATACACCGTTTATTAATGACAGTTTAAAAAAAACACGGGTTAATAGCTTTTGGTTGGTTCATTTTGTACGTCTCGTGTCATCTCGTGTAATCGTGTTTTATGTTGTTTTAGTGTCAAAACTGGGAGTATCCAATTATAATTGCAAATATTGTTATTTCTAATCTTGTGCAATTATATTATTATTATAGTAGCCTCCTCCCGCGGCTTCGCCTGCGCGGAAGTCGGAAATTATCCCGCGGGACCGTCAAGCGGGATAAAAAGTATCCTATGTGTTAATCTAGGTTAATATATATGTGTGCCAAATTTCATCCAAATCCGTTTAGCCATTTTCGCGTGAAAGAGTAACAAACATCCATACATCCATATATACAAAGTTTCGCGTTTATAATATTAATTAATAATAATTAAGGTAAGGATTTAAGAATGATTAAATCCTGTTAAACATATCGACAGTAAGCAATTCCATAAAATATTTTATAATAGTTAACGATCTTCCGAGTGGTTTATTAAATAATTACCTCTTGTTATAAGTGATTTATTATTATTTACTTCTTTATTTAGGGATGGTTCTGTCTCACTATTACGTGATAGACAAATGAGTGTTTATGGCAATCACAATCGACAAAATTAGTATATTGAACAATGAGCATTTTCTTGAAGTGATAAAAGGCTATCTTTCGGTTTTACACGACAATTAAAATGAGGTATACAGTTGTTATTTCATTGTTTGGTTGATTGCTGTTATTTCGGTCAGACACATTAGTTTATGCATAAAAGCGCGCTAGTTTATATTAAGCACCTTATATTCTGAGTGAGTTGCATAATTACTGATAAATGCGTGCACTGACCGGACAGGTCCACTCAGTATGTGTGGTTCTGTCCTCAAAAGACCCTTTAAGACTATGTCTGGACTTTAAAAGAGACTGTGACCTCTGAGTTCGTTCCCGCCTTTCTTCCCAGAATAGTCAAATATGAATCGCCGACCTCATTTACTTTTTGCATTTGATTGCCGCGTAAAAGTGTTTGTAGAAACCTTCTTACAGAAATAATATCATTTATCATTTGATCAATCTTACACAAAGCGGGGATAGTAAAATAAAAGCATAATTACTTCCGATTGCATTGCAAAAGAAATCAAATTCGGAATAATCCAGAGTCTAATAATTAATATTTAGTGTGTTAGTTCCCAACAATTTCCACCTCAATAAAATCGGTGTTACCATGACAGTGAATGACGAAAGGTGTTAATTAAGTGTAATTAGTTCTACACCTCGGACTAGCCGCGATTGTGTCCACGCCTTAATGACCGGGAGGACGACACACACTTAAGTATTCATAACTAAACGTAACGCGACAATTAATAGTCTTACGAGGGATATTATTAAAAATAACCTAGTTATTGTATAGACCGTCATTTCTAAGTGATTTGATTACTTATTCGGCCGGTTTCAGTTTTAATGGTTTTATTAAGTTTGATTTTAGTGTCGTTTTGATATCATTATCTTAACATTACAAAGGTAATACGCGTCTCGCCTTTTGGATTAATGATTATAACAAATTATTAGAAGAATAAATCAAAAGTTTCTAAAATAAATAAAGTTAAATAACTGACTGCGTCGTTGGTCTAAGAGTTGCAAGCGCTTCTGCAGACCATGATTTGGTTCGATTCCCAGGTCGGGCAAAATGTTATTAGGTTCTTCTATCTGGATTGTCACTGTAGTTTCGCGGAGTCTGGATTTGTGCCCAGTTTATGATAATAGGCCCGCCCCCTATTACATGGGGAATAAACATATCTGGCGAAATGTGGGTGTACTAAAGGTACCCAACCCGTCGGGGGATATATTTAGTTAATAAAATTTATAAATATAAATTAGGAAAAAAACAAATTCCATACCGTCTGACAAGCGGGCTAACCATACAATTTTCAGAGCAACAAGAACAAGTTACTGTAAAAAGACTATCGTATATGTTTGAGGGGGCTCAACTCTATAACTCTTTACCTAAAGTAATTAAGGAATCGAAATCACATCAAACTTTAATAGGACTACTAAAAGAACTAAAAGCACACAATGTTATGAATAATATTATTGAGTTTTGACTGTGTTTTATAACTTTATTTTTAGTTCACACCTAGCGAAACCGTCGCTTATCTTAAGGCAAAAAATGGTTGAAAACAGCATGCAGATGAAACCACTTTTCGTCGGCATTTACAGAGAAATTACATTTGAAAAAAATTGTTAGTAATCTACATATAATGATACGTCATTTGGTTTAGGCATAACTTTTCTATGGGTATCAAATAATAAGAAAAAAAAACACCAAATCACCTCCAAATCGTTGAGATGAAACCATTTTACTCCTTAATTTTTTAACAAAAAAGTAAAAAAAAATGTCCACTGCTTTGCAATACAAAGGAAAATTATTTGATTTTGTTACTTTTTACAAATATGCATTATTTTTGTTATAATAAATTAAAAATGCAACTGATTAAAGACTACACGGCTACATCACTCCGCTCTCGCCCTCGAATTTAGTGCGCCCAAATGCTGAAGGTCCTTGGTGTGTATACAAGCCTTATGTTTTTCTTCATAGAAGCGAATTTTTTAATTATTTTTGAGAAAAATTAATTGTCTTATACCGTACTCGTATGTGACGCTCAGCTTTATTAAGGGTCTTTTTACTATTTGCAACTTTAAGTCGTTGATTCTGGCTGGCATTCGTGGATCTTTGACAGTCTTACCAAGGAGTATCGTATTACCCAACGACTGGGTTGTGGGAGTCAGATGGGCTGTCGCTCCATATAAAATACTAGTACTCAGCTTACGGTTGAACTGGAAGCCGACCTCAACATAGTTGAGAAAATGGCTATGATGATATATTATTAATTTTACACTCGGCAATGTTTGTGCGACGCTACGCTAATCACCATTCAGTGATTTCAAACAAAATATTATTAAAATAATTCTAATCCGTCCCAATGATTGTGAAAAAACGTTGTTTAATAAATAATACAACTATGTTATTGAAGAAAATACCCAAAAAAAAAAATATCGGGTGGTTTCTTTCACCGAATTGAACCCTTTGAATAAACAAAAGCATTGTTTATTTAACGAATGGGTTCATTTCAATAGTTATCGGGGTTAGATTAGGCCACGCGACTACTTGATCCCCAATCAACAGTAACTTTCGAGTTATTATCACTTTCGAATGATTATAGAATTGTTTTATCGAAAAGTAATACTCCATTCCATTCCACATAATTGGAACAAAACGGTTTCTTTTTGAGTTAATTTTTTACAGGTTGTAAACAGAATATTTGGCTTTTCGGTATAACTTTTGAACGCGTGTAGGTGTTTTGAAGATTTTCAGGAATAAGCGGTTTTTATTGCATCATTATCAGAATTGTACTGTTAAACACACTTTGTAACGGTAACGGCTGCGACTTACGAGTTGTAGGTCGTGAGTCTGAACCCAGACAGGCGCTTTACTTTGTTTAAATTATTTCATCACCACTGCTCTCAAAACGGTGAAGGAAAACATCGTGAGGAAACCGGCATGGCCTACAACCAAAAATTTGAAGAAATGTGACATCTACCAACCCGCACTGGGCCCGCGTGGTGGATTACGGCCCAATCCCTCTCACCGAGAGGAGACCCTGTGTCTCAGCAGTGGGAACATTATAGGCTAATGATGATGATGACACACTTTGTGGTTTAAATAAAAGTAAAGTGGTATGATGATTGCTCGGTTTTTATAAACAAAACCGGATCGTTTTGCTCACTGATGATGGAAGCATTTTATTTCTAAACTGGGCAAATAAATAGTTTCGTAAGGTTACCTGGGTCTACTATGCGAAGGTATTTGGTCTTTGCTTCATTAGTGGTAAAGGTACAAGAGTTAACCTACAACTGTCCGTAGATTACAGAAATCGGCCATTAAATATGTTGTTTTCTTTACCTACGATTCGACGTACGCTTAATTTTATCAAAAATTCTACATTATGTAGGTACCTAGATTTTCTGTTTTTTTTTTTTTATGTTTTTTCTTCTGTGTCGATGAATATTAAACAAAGGATAATACGCATAGTCCATTGAATATGTATAAACGTTGCTACATTTATGTAGGTAGATATACCCTCAGATAATATATATCACCGTGGAGCCCCGCCTTCTCTTGTTGGTCGGCCTCCCAAATTATTAAAGCCGCCCAAATCTGATGGAGCTTTGCTACAAATATACGCAGTATTAAATCTACTTTACAGAATATCATTTTATATGATTAAATATTCACTTTTCTCTTTAGTATTAATTAAAACGATGGAAGAGTTAAATAAGTAGATAATTTTGAGGTAATAAAGACTCGATGGTATCTGTCCTAAGTTGAAATTCATTAAAACTAGGCTAAAGAATTATATTTAAGTTTCGTTAACGTTCATACATGAAACTTGACCTTGAGCCGGCCAAAAGTCAGAGCTGAAGAAGATTAAGAAAGATTTTTATAAAAACTGATAAAAAAAAGCAACCTACAAAAAAAACGCAACGTGAAAAATAACTTTAATTTCGGTAGTGGAAAAAATACGTTTTATTGAAACCAACTCAAGAAATACCCGAGCAAAAGTAGTAACATTTATATGCAACCACCGCTGAGGTTTTCCAGGGGTGCGGGTTGTTCGAAAAAAGATACCGTAGCCCCTGGCACACAGGCAACTGAAGGAACACGGGTGGGTTTTAGTCAGTAAAAGTCTGACACCCTCCCGCTCCACCCAGAGCGGGAGAAGTTATTTGATGTTTTCCTAACAAAAAAAAAAAAAAAAACACCGCTGAGGCCCTATTAAATAAAAAATATTTTTTCAATAGATTGACATAGTAAATGCTGGAGAAAACACGTACCATAATTATAATTAAAAAAAACAGTGGAATTGAGAACCTCCTTTTTAAAAATCGCTTAAAAATATATTTCTTCTTTTTTTTATATGATAGGCTTTTCAAATTAGGCTCGAATTAAATTTACAACCCCGATAGCAACTGCACAATCCTGCATCTAAATTCACAATAGTTAACGCAGTATAAACATCCGTTTACCACAACATATTCACTATTTGCTCTAACCAAACAATAAAACGTATTAAAAGGAGAGGGTAGTTCACCCTCGCTAGGGCTGGCACGGCTGGCAGGAGCGTGGGAGCGCCCCGTTTGACAGTAATTAGGTAAGTTTGCGCGTTCGACACCCCTTGATTGCATTTGTGAACTAGGCGCGGATTACTGACGGTCTACGCTTGTAACTTAATCTTGTTCAAATCTGTCGGTGACAAAGTCACACTTTCTTTACATTGTAAGGAAAGAGGAATTGTTTAGGTTTTTGCATTGGGGTACAACTACAGTCAATTTAATACATAATTATGATTTTTGAATTGGAATATACTAGATCTAAGACAAAATGTGACAAGGCCAGGGACATGGTCAAGGCTTGTTTATACATTGTTTTTGTATTGGCTAACCAAACACCGAGCAGTGGTGGCCTAGTGGTAACGGCCGCGACATTCGGTCGTGGGTTCGAACCCTGACAGACGCTGTACTTTGTGTAAATTATTTCAATACCACTGCTGTCACAACGGTGAAAGAAAACGCGAGGAAGCCGGAATGTCCTAAAATCAAAAATTCGACACAACATGTGACATCTACCAACCCGCACTGGGCCCGCGTGGTGGATTACGGCCCAGAGAGGAGGCCTGTGTCCCAGCAGTGGGAACATTATTGGCTGATAATCCATTTTGCAAACAAACAGCAGCTTAATGAAATGATAACTATGTAACTGTTTACTTTTCACAATGAATTAATAGATCATTCGATTATAGTATAAAAAGTAAACAAAAACTAAGAAATTATACTAAGCCTATATAATTTTAAATTGTATTACTTCACTTTTAATTTAGTAGAACAATTGCATGGAAGCGAGTAGTAAAAATTATAACCAGTAAACATTCCACATGGTCTGCGTGTGGACGCTGACGGAACTTACATGTTGTACTGCAATGTGCACTTCTAAGTCGCATTCGAAATACTTGAGGTTGCCTTCCAACAAATGGATGGCAATAAAATTAAACATATTTGAGTAATTGTTAGATTAGGTTTGTTCAGTTTATGCTCGGTGAAAAGTTGAATTACATTTTCATTTCGCTACGAGATCATTCAAGACTGGGGCATTGATATTTTCTGGATTTTATAAATTTTCTTTTCTTTTTGGTTCGACGGTAAATTAATACTACCAAGAGTCCAGGGGCCTAAGTCTACTAATTTATAAACGTTACAATGGTCTCTCAATGGTGTGTTTTTGACAGTTTTTGTATGGCAAATCTGTCAAAAACTTACCATTGAGAGACCATTGTGACGTTTATAAATTAGTAGACTTAGGCCCCTGCTAATTCAATGTGAAAGTTAGTATGTTTGGATGTTTTTTATTCAATCACGCATTTTTGCGTGGCGGTCGAATGAATTTTGATGAAATTTGGCACACAGAAAGTTTATAACCTGGATTAACACATAAAATACTTTTAATCCAAGTAGTAGGTTCCTGTGTGATAATTTTCGACTTCCACGCGGGTGAAGCCGCTTGCAATCGCTAGTAGTACACACGGCTACACATCAAGCTATACATTTCCAGTATAAGCTGATCTCGCATTGTATAGAATTTCCGTACAGTGAGAGTTCAGCGTAAACTGAAAATGCATAGCTTGATGTGTAGCCGTGCGTACTATGAATGAAAACACTGTTACACTCGCCGGTCCAATCACGAACGTTGTGAGCTGCGCACCAATTTCTCAAAACCCATCGTCGCGTCGCCTTGTCGTCGTTACAATCAATGGACCACTCGACCACAATTGAATCAACGCCTCGCCTTTTGTACCTTTTACCGGACCCTTGAACAACCTCCACGCTGCACTTTGCTTTATTAATGTTCATTTTATCCGCAGATAAATAAGCAATCTTTATTCTTTTCAGATTTGATAAAAATGTTGGTGAATCCGAACAAAGGATACAATCTACAACAAGATGAGTACCGAAATCACTGAACAGAATATCTATTAACGAAAATGGAGGCTGCTTTGCCGCATTTCCATCGTCTGACATCGTCGCGGTTTTACCAGCAGTATGCGGCTCCACCAGTGCGCATATCAAGCAATTACCTCCATGACCTTATCCCACAACAACATCCCACACTCCTTCAGCAATATTTGGCTTACTACAACGAACCTCTAGTGCCTCTCGACTTGTCCCTTAAATCCACTACACCAATTACCCCTCCGTGCACGCCGCCACCCTCATACAAAAGAAAAGTCACCGATGATAACAAACCAGAAAAATCACCTAAAATATTTCGACATTTTGAAGATTCACAAGATACTAAAGAGGAATCACAAGATAAGCCAGAAAAAAGAAAACTAGATGATGAAAACTCTAACGACAGTGACAGTCCTGAAGCTAAGAAACTTAAATTCACCCAGCAGTTTTTCGAAGAACTAAAAACGTGTTTACCACAAGAACAGGAAACACCATCGAAAAGTGGAAGGAGTTCACCAGATGTTGTCGAAATAAAAGATTTAGAAGAACGACCTAAAAAATCACCGAAACCACCGACGCAACCAACAAAGAAGAGCAAAGCTGTTCGAAGGCTCATGTTCGATGAAGATAAGACATCACCTGTTTCTGGGACCATTATACGAGATCTGGCTGAGGATGAAACTTTAGTCGTACGAAAGGTATAATAATTGATGATAGCATTCTTTCACGTCAACCGTGTTTAAATAAAAAATAAAAAAAACGTTCAAACAAAGTCTAATCACACATACGTATCTAAAATAAATGGTAAAGTTGCACAGGTACTATTAATTAGACGTTCTTACCATACCATTACAGCGCACGGCGACTTTCCTTATCGCTTTAGCAATTAAACAGGTAGAAAATCGGGTATTGTGCTATGTTTTGCGCTAATAATAGGTCTAAGGGCGCGCCGCAACGCTTACCGCGGGGGTGTGTCCCACGACATTAAATACGAAATAAATCGCCGTTTCAATACCACTATATATCTTTGAATTGAGATAGAGAACTGTAACGTTCAATTTAGACGTAATAAAAATGTTAATGATATGGAATTACTTAATAGTCGTAATTGTTGGTGTGATAAGGAATCGTTTTAGTTGTGAATATTGGCTTGCATGCTCATAATTGTACTTTTTCTAGGGAGACATTGATCCGGCGTTTAACGTGGTGGAGGTGACTGACGAGGCGAAGGCTTTGATAGCAGCGATAGACAACAGGCTGGGCCGGTACATCTGCAGGCTATGCCGACGGCTGTACAGCGACGCGTTTGCGCTGGCGCAGCATCGATGCTCCAGGATCGTGCACATTGAATACCGATGCCCCGAATGCGATAAGGTACTGTTTAGACCAATTCATTTTTCAATGAAGTACCAGAAAATGATTATCAAACTGTTGTGTCCTAATAAACGTTTCACGTTAAACTCTATCTATCGATCGATTTTATCTACCAATATTCCCACGTGAACTTTTATTGAACTGAAATTGATAACGAAACACCCGTTCAATTTTATGACATCCCAATAAATTCGTCATCTATTAATTAAATTGCATTTATCACTCTTATTAGATAGGTAGGTCCATAATTTTGTTTATTTTTTGTGCGTGGGAACTTGTGTGCAAGGGTGGGTCGTACACTTGGCACATTTCCATGGGAAGCAGCCGCAAGTGGTGACATAAAATGTTTGTACAAGGGCGTCCGCTAATTGAGCTGTTTGGTGATGCGTGCCGAGAGAATATTAGCACTTATCTGCGTGATGCTACCGTACAAGGGTGTCAAAAAATTTAAATAATCGTTTTCGATTTGTAAATCGAACATGAGATAATTTTGAAAATTCAGTTTTATGTTATTGTATTTTCATATTATATGCAAAGATTAGATTCAAAATGTATTTTACTGTCGTAAAACGTATAGGACTAGATCGCGAAGTATTCATTTCTGAATATGTTCAGTTACTTCTACATATGTGGTCCAGTTTTGGAAAATGATTTATTTCATCATTATCATCATCATCATTTCAGCTGAAAGACGTCCACTGCTGGACATAGGCCTCCCCCAAAAGGTTTTGCCATAGTCGCCACGCTTGGCAGGCGGGTTAGTGATCGCAGTATGGTGGTAAAATGCATAGAGAATGCTGCTGCCCATTCTCTAGTAATCCCTTAGTCGCCTTCTACGACACCCACAGGAAGAAATGGGAAGGTGCTATTCTTTTACGTCCGGCACCACACAGAACAAATAATTTATTAAGTCTTTCGAAATCTAGTTATTCATTATCTTTTTTCGCCTTTACCCAGGTGTTTAACTGCCCCGCCAACTTGGCATCTCATCGTCGCTGGCACAAGCCGAGAGTGGCCGGTGCGGTGAAGCGACGCGAACCTCCTGCCACCGACTCTGGTCGCTTCCCTTGCCAGAGATGTGGCAAGATGTTCCGGAGACAAGCTTACCTTAGGAAACACATGCTCGCTCATGAGCAGCCGGAGAACGAGCCGGAGAAGGAACCCTCAGCATTCCGGCAGGTTCATGCTGAGTATCCTGCTTATCAGCCGGTGAGTAACGCTCTCTGATTTGTCAAATTCTTGGTTCCTTTCAAGCTTATATGGTATGAAGTAAAACAAACAATAAGTTTGGTGTCTATCGAGTTCTGGTATACGTTCCTAATCGAATTTTCGGTCAGATACAGACTTCTGCTATTGATTTGTATTTTTTTAGTACCTATTCTTCCATAACCAGCCCCTTTTTCAACAGGATGCAATCCGAGAGACCGGCTTCAATACCTTCTGGAACAAGATCCCGCCTCCGCAGCAGGAGTTAAGCTGGGAGGGTGTGCGTCCCAGATGTGGGTCCTCATGTTCTTCAGAGGACTCTCGGAGTCTGGACGTGACGGGCTCGGAGGATGAAGGCGGGGGCGGGGGGGTTGTGGATGGGTGACGGAGGGTACTGCGGCCCGTGCCGCGGCTGCCGCCGTACGCACCCGTCGCGACTTCACTTTACCCGTACTCTGCACCGTATGCGCATGACGCACACATGTACTTTTCTTAAACTGGTAAGTTTTACTGGCCAGTCAGAAATAGAACGCATTTGAATCTAGATTGCTGCCATCTTCAATTTTATCAAAACTATCAACGAGGATGATGGCATAGAATATTTTAAAAAAATGGACGTCTTTACATTAAACAGTTTACTAGATAGTTTTTCTTCATTATATCATCAATAGTTTTAAATTAAAAGATGTATTTATATTGTATGTAGGGACTTTGTAAATATGCTTGATGTGTGTTTAGATATTTATTAAATCGTAGTTTATGTCATTAAAATAATATGTAAATATTTATGATCTCCTACAGCACATTCCAAAATAATCAATCAGCACACGCAAATGTGAGACATTTGCCGTGATATTATATATTGTGTATTTCACTGTTTACTAACAATGTACGTATTGTAAGATAATATAAATTATAATCAGAGTATATAGTTCTATGGTAATATATGAGAATGTAAGAATATTTAACTTATTAGTGCAACTAATAGAGTGGTTGTACTTAGAGGTATGTACTTAATTTATTCCGTAACTATTTCGAGGTTCGTTAATTTTTTCAACTTTAAACTATTTTCATAATATTTTGAACAACATTTAAAAAAACTATTCTCAACCCTAATGACCAAATAATAGGAACAATGTATTGGCATTACGTTCGATCGGTAGTTCGTTAATAAGGTTGAGGGGTCACCGTCATCGATCGGTGCATGAGCATATTTTTAGATGCAGGCCTGGTTTCCATGGCGCGGCACCACCCGGCTGCCGTGCCGCGCCACTTCAACTCATTACTATTTCAACAGTCAATTTACCAGAATTGAGTCCACTGTGAACGGTACCTTCTTTACCAACGACGTAATTTACGAAATGATTTACGAAATGTTTCGGTTTTGCGTGGAATAATCTAAGACGATAAAAAGTTAAGCTGAACGTAAAAAGTAATAATTTAAAAGAAAAATAATCTAGTCATTTTATTATTTTGGTAATTTACATTGATCTCACATTAGTATACGAAATTATAGGTATATTAAAAGAAAAGAATTAGGAACAGAAATACTTTATTTAACTATCCATCGATATATTTAGTAAAAAATTAAAACATAATCTAGTCTTGGAGAGTCTAGTCCCTTTTCATTTTAATTTTCCTATTCTTACCTTCGTTTTTTGGTCTATTATATTATATTTTTTTATTCTAGTCATTTGTTGTTAAATTCTAGTCTTTTACATTAAGTTATAAATACGTTTTAGTTTCAGTTAAATTATTATAGTCTATTTCTAGTCATTTTTGATAAAAACGTCACAGATATTTTATTTCAAAATTAATAATTTATTATTGGACTAAGTGTGAACAAAATGAAATTCGTAATTATCTAGTCTTTGAGTAACACTTTTCTAGTGAAACAATTAATTAATTATAGTTTATATCTAGTCATTTATAATTTAAAAACATTAAATAAACCAAAAATATTATTTAATTCTAGTCAATTTTCGAGTAGTTAGTGAGTTCTAGTCAGGGATTATTAAAAATCTAGTCAGTGACTTAGTTAGTCTATAGACACATACTTACCTATTTTATAAAAAAAGTCACGAGATGTTTTTCTAGTCAACTTTCTAGTCTTTTTGAAGAAGACACGGTAATAAAAGAAACGTCGATGAGCCGGGGACCCTTTGAGAACAAAATTACATGTTAGAATTGAGAATCAGTTTGGTTGGATGTTAGGGATATAAATAAAAGCCAATAACCAGTGTTTATTATTTATGTTTAACCTCGAAATATTTTATTATAACTTTAAAAATAAACAAAAAATATATAAATTATTTACGTAGGTACAGTCATGAACATTGCAGTTATATAAAATTCAGTAGCGTTTTTCTCGTGTAATCAAAATTCCAAATTTGAGAAAATACTGATTTCATGGTGTAAAAGGTGGCAGCATCGACGCGCAACTTGTTACCATGAACTCAGTAGGTATATGATTTTGAAAACCACCGCGTTGAAATTTTTCGCAGGTTATTTAAAAAAAAAATGCTGTTCCATTCATCTTGACTAGGTATTGCACTTTTCTCTAGAACAGCAGATTTTTTTTAAGCCACGAAAAATTTCTACGCTAGGGATGGGGTGGCGGGTCGATATTCCTGCACCCTGTAGATATAGTATGGTTTTATAACTATGCTTGCAACAGCATACAATCTATTAGAACTTTAGGAGAAAAAGGCTATTGAATCTTGCGTAGGTGTAAGGTGATCGTGTCTACGTCGTTATTAATAACAAGGTACTTTATAAATTGAATGAAACTACATTGTAGTTTCAATTTATATTTTGTATACGCTATTATTTATTATTGTTTCATTAAATGGAATTATAGATCAAATAATGTATTTACCTAGTTTAAGAATAAAAGATAAATAATAATTTATAATTATAAAGATTTATCTCAACGAGTCAAGTCTAGTCAGTGTGTCTATGTAACGCGTTCCAAAGATGTAAATATTAAAAAAACGCTATCTATTCTTTAAGATTTTAATATACTTTTCATTAATATATTATTTTTAATAAATGTACCTATTTATTTATACTTATATCACGAATATTTGAAATAAGACAATCAAAGTTATATTAATTTTTTCCATAATTCTATATTTTTAAACTTTTGTGTGTAATATTATGATTTAGACAAGAAATGAATTATTATAATTTAATTTTTATTTGTAAGTAGGATATTTTTTTTATAAAAGGGGAATAAAGCATTTTAGTAATCGAGGTTCTAGACCTCGCATGTGTATGTGAATGTGAGATATGGTGAAAATAATTATAACATCGTACTTTGGTTATAGTCTACAAGATAGGTACCCCGTACCAATATCACCCTGTACAATTAGTTCATTAAACAAATGAAGGTTCTTTCATTCCTAAAAATTAAAATTCCGAAATAATTATAGAACACACTTACATGTTTGTTAAAACAAAATTATCAATATACCTTTCATGGATTTAACAGTGACAGACTATCAAGGTCGTTATAAGTAGAGTTAAGAAGAATAATTTTAAGGATTATTTTCTTTATTAATGCTGGGATGAATCGCATCGTAACTTTCTTCATAACTGGTTACTTACATATTACACTAAGTCGATAGAGAAAAATACTGGTAATTTTTTTACTCTTTTGTAGAAACTTTTCGAAGGTTATAAAAAAAAACCATAAATTTTGACCGCATAGGTTGCACGTTGTAGTTTTCTATGCAACAGGTGTTTTTATTTTTAAACTTACGAAAAATTTATATCAAGTCTAGAATTAAATGCCGAATTCAGTTACAGTTTGTGTACTGGTTATTTTTTTCCTGTGCAGTAATAGTAGTTTATTTCCAAACTTCAGTGCACGTTACATCAATGAGGTCTCGACCCCTGAACTAGGACATCCCTGTATGACAGGGGTCGTGGTTTGTCCAGCGTATAGCGAAAGTACTTGCTGAAATGTCTTTAGGGCTCATAATGGTGTAACAAAATTTCACAGGAATGTAGGTACATAATCTACGAATATAATCGAAATTTAACTCCAAGTCCATTGTTTAACGATTTCAGAATATATTACGTTGCGATTTCGATTCAATCTAAATTAATCTGACAGATAGGTTTAGTTTGCACTCTCGTACCTTATTATCTAGATGTAGTTTGCACTTATTTATGTATCTACTAAATACTTAAATTATATAAATATTATTTAGAAATTGTAGAAAATGTGTAGTTATGTATGTAGATATTTATTAGACATTAATATATTAATAAATTATGAAAATCAAGTAGCATTTTATTTTCCCCTTGTTTTGTCAATTACTTAATAAAAGTTATCTGCAACAGAGACTTAGAAACCTATGCAAAATTGACAAACACTACTTAACGCCTATTTTCCAGAAGGTTGGGCAGAAGTGTATCTAACGACTGTCAAAGATCTACGATTGAAAACTGAACCAACAGCTTAAACTACTTTCCGAGGCACGGAGAAGTCTCGGTGTGATGTACAGTCACCCATCCATGGACCATCTGCAACTGCATCCATGACCTCGGCAAGCGTAACTCAGCCTTCGATCGACCCAAGTGCCTGTTATTAATCGGCCATAAGCTCCTCAGATTTTTCTTATATCAGTCTCTTAATCTTTTTTCAATAAGATATAGAAAAACTAGATTTTAGATACTCATACCCTAGCAGTTTGCCATCACAGCCCAAATAATTATGTGCATAATCAGTTATATCAACTGTACTTCACCTCGCCATTTGCAGTCAGACTGGTATCTGCCCAACCATTTAGAACGCATTTATGCCCTATATTACACAACATGTAATAGGGGGCGACCCGATTGCCATCAACCGGGCGCAAGTCCGGACTCCGTGCTGCCACTGAGATATTCCAGAAAGCAAAATCCAATAACACTTGCCCGACCTGGGAATCGAACCCAAGACCTCGCGGTCAGCAGTATCTTGCGAGCATTAGATAGAAGAGGCAGTCCAAAAATTTGCATAATTGATTCAATAAATTAATTGGTTTCTTACTCTGAATTACTTTATTATTTCCTGAACTCCAACTGAAATAAAAAGGCGCGGGCTTCCGGATGGCGAGTAGGTAATGGGTATCTTGCTGTCCGGTAAGGACCAAGCCTGTATTTGTTGTGAATGTGTATATCGTATTTGTATTTTTTTATATTACTGTTTATGTTAATCCTCACCATATAAGTTCTGACGTTAAGTTTTGAATTACAGCACACTCACATGGCTGCAACTAACCATACGCATACATCTTCATGATGCCCACCTACATGCAGTGGCGTGCACAGAGTTTTAAGACAGGGTAGGCAGAAATGTAAAAAAATCAGAATAACCAATTGCTGTACCTACCTACACAGCATGCAACCTGTGAGGCAATTAAATGAATCATATTGTTATGTATAGAATCGAGGATCAAATATCAGGACCACTTGACAGGCAGCAGCTTCCCGAACAGGCTGGATTTCGTCGTGGCCTCTCTACTACTGACCACCTTCACTCCATCAACCAGATTATCGAGAAATACACAGAATTCCAGCTCCCACTTTATATCGCGTTTGTGGACTATTCAAAAGCTTTCGATAGTATCAGCCATATCTCAATTTTTTACGACCTGACGAGAGTCAAGATATAAATACCACTTACATTAATCTTCTGCAAAGTATTTATAGGAACAGCACTGCAGCGATTAAGATCAGCTCCATGACAGGACCGTCCTTGCATATTGAGAAAGGAGTTAAACAAGGCTACCCGCTTACTCCGAAACTATTCACGGCTGTGCTGGAGGAAGTCTTCCGAAGGTTGGCAGTGGGCTGGACAGAAAAAGGCATTATAGTTGGCCATAGAGATTATCTAATCTTCGTTTTGCCGAGGATATTATCCTTTTTTCGTCTTCAACCTCCGAGTTGACTCAGATACTAGACAATTTTAGCATGGTAAGCCTAGAGTTCGGACTTCAGATGACTATGTCAAAGATCAAGTTGATAACGAATAGAGATGGGTCTAAAATTAATAAGCTGCTAAATTAACACGGCTAATTTTTTTAAGTGTTAACGCCTGTTAAATAAATTTTGGGATAGTTGTTAAATTTAACAGTCAACAGTCAACCCACAAACACTTGTGGCACATATAACAATCTCAGAACACAGAGGCGTCAGGTACCTACTCTGCGCGGTGCTACCCCGCAGTCGCACCACACACGGATATATTTGACCGCAGGCAGATGGCTATGAACAAAATAAAGGAAAGGAAAGGACATAATGATGTTCCGTCTCTACTGAATTGTTTTCAAGTTAGCAAACTTAACAACTCAGTTCAGTGTTCAGTCAGATTGTTGTGAGTTGATTTAATTAACTGCTAACTGTTGAATTCGGAAAAGTATGAAGGGAATGAGAATTAATTATGTTAACAATCTGTCTGTGATTAAATTTAACAGTTGCTAAAAATAACTGCTAATTTTAAGTGTTAATTATTGTTAGCATTACCATTTAGCAGTTATTATTTTTTAACGTTTAAGCCCATCTCATTATCGAACAGCGTACATCGCAGGATCACTGTGACAAGTGGGGAAGTTGAATACATTGATGGGTATCTATATCTTGGTTAAATTGTCTCTTTCCAGGCAAAACAAAACAAAGAAGTTGCAAGATGCACCGAGAATGCCTGGAAAAGCTATTGGGCCATGAAATAACGAATGAAAGGCGATCTTCCTTTGTCCCATAAAAGAAGACTCATTGACGTGTGCATACTTCCCATCCTCACATAATTATGGTGGTCAAACATGGTCTTTGACAAATCAGTAGAGGTCCACGATCGAGGTTTGCCAGATGACTATGCAGCGGAGTATTCTGGGCATCAAACTAACAGACCGGGTTAGGAATATGACCATCCGTTCCATCACAAATATAACTGATGTCACTTGGAAAGCTGCCACACTAAAATGGAATTAGGCTGGACACATCTGGGTGCTTACTCTGGAATATAATTCCGATAGATCGACATTGGAATTATCAGTTAATCACCCTGCTGCATGTCAGACGACCAATGGCCCAAACTTACGACCCAATGGGTCCCTCTTAATGGCAAGCGACATCGCGGTAGGCCCAGACGGAGATGGCGGGATGAGCTCGACTCCTTTAACAAGAACTGGTCACTAGCAGCATTAAACAGAGAGAATTGGAAGGAGGGTAGAGAGGCCTTTGTCCTGCAGTATGGGACATCACAGGATTTTAATATGAATAATATTAAATATACGATTGACTTTACCTTTAGTTTGCATTAATTGCTAAACCGGTTTACAACTGCTTTTTACAACCACTTGTTTTTTTTTTCACCGAAAGATAGTTTTGAAAAGGCATATTTTTTTCTTTTCTCTATACATACACCATCTGAACAATATTCACAGTGAATATTATCTATTTTTCACACTAATAACAACGTTAAAATCTTAAATACATACTATCATAGTTTTTTTTTTTTTTTTTTTTTTTTGGTGGGAAATCATCAAATAACTTCTCCCGCTCTGGGTGGAGCAGGAGGGCGTGTCAGACTTTTACTGACTAAAACCCACCCGTGTTCCTTCAGTAGCCCTTAAGCCAGGGGCTGTGGTGTCTCTTTCGAACAAACCCGCACCCCTGGCAGGCATCGACCCTTGCGGGTCCCATCACTTTTTGTGCTGACATCTCTTTGAGGCGCGCGTGGAACACAACGCGCCGTCGACTTGGGCTTGGTCCTTACCGGACAGCGAGCTACCCATTACTCGCCGTCCGCAAACCCATGCCTACGGTGGCCGGAAATCGGCCTGGGATTCCCGACGCCCAGGGCGTCTCCGTATCCTGCGGCGGCTGGGGTCGCGAGGGCGCATATGCTGCCTCTCCCTCACGTGCGCCGCCTCCCTCTTCGCGAGCATCACTGCTTCGCTGAAGGAGGTGACGGCTCCCCATGCCCTCTCGCTCCGTACCATGGCCTGGACCAGGGCCGGACGCGAGAGATCGCCGCCGCCGATCGCCTCCACGAGGACACGGCGGTGCTCCGCCCAAGCAGGGCAGACCGCCACCGTGTGCTCCACCGTGTCCTCAGGGCGATCTTCGCAGTGGAAACACCCGGGCGTTTCCTCCCGCCCTATCCGAAACAGGAACCTCCCGAAACAACCGTGTCCGGTGAGGACCTGCGTCAGGCGGAAGGTGAGGACGCCATGCTGCCTCTCAAACCACTCCTCAAAGAGGGGACTTACCGCCGCAATCGTGGCGTGCCCAGCACTGGGATACTATCATAGTTCACGTCCAAAACAATGGCGAAACAAATAAATCCAAACAAACAATGGTGTCGGAAATCGGAATTTAATAAAATCTAAAAGTGAAAAATTGCTTTAATTTCGGAAGGCGGTGACCAAAAATTAAATTAAATACACATCCAAAGTCACCGACTTCCGAAATTAAAGTAATTTTTCACTTTGTAGTTTTTTCCGGAAGTCGGTTGTTTTTTTTTTTTTTTGAAAAAGTTTAATTTTTCACTTTCAGTTATATTACCTACCCCACACCAATTCGAAATTTAATCGTCCTTGGGGTCAAAACAATGCATATTTCTGCGATAGCAGCAATTGCGGTTGATTTGCTGTCATTTTTTGAACAGTTCCGTTGTCTGTCTCCGAAAAAAAAAAAAAAAATTGGCAAATCCGTCTATATAATTATGACGCAGTTATGCCCGAACATACATTAAAAAAATACATGTCAAATTGATAACCTCCTTCTTTTTGACGTTGGTTAAAAATAATACGACAAAAAGTAATGGTTCTATGTAGCGACAATTCATTGAAACAATGCTACTTTTTAAAATAGTCGCATAGCCAACATTGTTTGGAAAACTTCGGTAAGTTTCGTAATACGTCGTGATGTAAAAAAGCGTAAAAAGCCAGGCAAAATTTTGTGCCACGTATGTATAGGAACACACATCCAATCAATTCGCATGACTTCGAGAGCACACATATAAACATTAAGATGCGGATAGTCCGTGTCTCTCCCGAGGCACTCAGCGGCGCTAGTGCATCGCAATGCGAAGTTGCGTCAAATTATACGAACGAACGGGTATTGTATCGTTGATACTGTACCGGACGGGCGTGATCGCTTGGACACGAAGGGTGTGTAGGGAGGGTGTATTCCTATCCAGGTTCTATCCCGGTGTGTATGTAGGTCTCCCAGTCCACGCGGCGCTGACGTCCTGCACCTATAGGTTCCAGATATCTTCAGGGGCGGCTACTATCTTCCGTTCTTCACGACGTTACCAACGTTTTGACGACTGACAAAGAAACGGGTTCCAGACTTTTGTCTAGGAAGGGGTTGTTTTTGAGACACCTCTGTGAAGGGGTACTTTACCTGATTAAATAACACACATTTTGATTTAATCTTCAGGAAGCAATTTAGAACTTTTACTTGTACTACATGTTAATTAATTTAAGTTTAAAATAACAAATTTATCTTGCCGATGACTACGAATTAGTTTTATTCTATATTTTCTAAGGTGCCTCGAAACTTTACCGTAACGAGGGCCGCAAATTGCTTCCTGTTTTAACTTTTATTTATTCTATTTTTGACTATCGTTACAATGGAATATTGCATACAACACATTATTAAATTACTGTACATATGGCATGTTATATATCCCTGTATTCCCCCTGAAATTTCCCATCCCCTGAGATATCTGTATGCACTATATCTTCCCGCACTGAAAGATTATTTCAAGAAAACCCGAAAAACTATGAAAAATGTTACCAATAAATATTTTAAAAGTTGATTTTCTCGAAAACTACTGAACTTATTTCAATTCTGGTTACAGATACCTCAGGGTGGTTTACAGACCCAAAACAATCTAATATTTAAAACGTTACACATTTGATTTTCAGGGCGTGACGCGCCCTGAAAGATGGCTAGCAAAACTCAAAACTTAAAAATTACTTAGCTAAAGCAACACGACTTTCAGAGCTCAATTAAGTGGGTTTATCTTAAGTTTACGTTAAGGGAAGTTACGCCCAGGGCTAGGTCTCGGTTCTAGGTTACCTGGACGCACTTGAGACTATAAATTACGGCTATACAGCCCACTTAAATGAGGTCCGAAAGGGTGGTACTTACGGTTTTTCTTATAGTAGGCACTTATCACCACTGTTTATTGGTTTAACTATCACTTATCTTTATGATTTTAAATTAATGTCAAAAAACAAACTATTAAGCTATATAGTGACGCATCGTCGCGAACATCTCTCCCGCCGTGCCGTGCAGTGACGACTCGTAGCGATGTTGGTGCGGCGCTGCATCGCCCCGGTGAGCGACGACTGGAGTCGCGGCACTCGCCACCGCGACGCCTGTTGCCACGCCGCCCGCCGCCGCGACGCTCGCCGTCACGACGCTCGTAGCCACGACGCTCGCCACCGGCTCTCGTCGCCCAGGCGGCCGCCGCCTCGGCGCTCGCCGCCAAGGCGGTCGCCGTCTCGGCGTTCGATGCCTCGGCGCTCGCCGCCAAGGCGCTGGTGATGCCCAGGCGTTCGCCGCCAAGGCGCTGGTGATGCCCAGGCGTTCGCCGCCAAGGCGCTGGATGCCTCGGCGTTCGCCGCCAAGGCGCAGGTGGTGCCCAGGCGTTCGCCGCCAAGGCGCAGGATGCCTCGGCGTTCGCCGCCAAGGCGCAGGTGGTGCCCAGGCGTTCGCCGCCAAGGCGCTGGTGATGCCCAGGCGTTCGCCGCCAAGGCGCTGGATGCCTCGGCGTTTGCCGCCAAGGCGCAGGTGGTGCCCAGGCGTTCGCCGCCAAGGCGCAGGATGCCTCGGCGTTCGCCGCCAAGGCGCTCGCCCCCACGGCTATTTGGGCAGGTGGACGAGTTTCTTCACCGGACGCTTCAAGGTGCCGCCGGCAGTGCGCACCTCAGCGGTCCGGACTTCTCCGTCAGCCCCGGGGAACAGGGCAACTATACGGCCTCGCGGCCATGTATTGCGAGGCAGCTGGCCGTCTGCAACGAGTATGGGGTCGCCCACCTGCAGTTCGGGGCCGCGGGTGTGCGGCTCCCGCCGGTTTTGGAGTTCCGGCAGGTACTCCCTGACCCAGCGACGCCAGAACATGTCGGCGAGTATCTGGGATCGTCGCCAGAGCTTCCTGCTGTCCACGTCTCGCTCGGTGAACACGCCGGATGATGGTAGTCTCGCCGATCCACCGAGCAAGAAATGGTTCGGTGTGATTGACTCGTCGTCTTCGCTGTCTTTTTTGATGCTGTCGTCCGACTGTGACAGACAGTGGGCCGAAATAATCTAGCCCTGTGTACGTGAACGGCCTCTGGTGATGTGCCAGGCGCGTTCTTGGGTGGTCGCCGGTCGCAGGCACGGTTGGTTGCGCCTTGCGAATACGACACTGTAGGCATCGTGACAGCACCTTCTTTGTTGTTGGTCGCATCTTCACGACTCAATAATGCTGTCGTACCTCGTTGATGGTGAGCTCTGTCCCACCATGCTGCAAGCTACGGTGTGTCCAGTCTATGTACAGCTGGGTAATATGGTGGTCGCCATGTAGTATCGGCGGACACATCACTTCTTCCGTTATCTGTTCTACAGCTGCGATACGGCTCTTTATCCGTATGACGTCATCCCTCACTTCTATCTGTAGCGGCCGCAGTCGACTGTCTTTGTCTAATGCCTTTTGCTCTCGCAGTCTAGCGAGTTTTAGAGCGAAAGACTGCTGCTGCGCGACCATCACTAGTAGCTTCTCGGCTTCGTGTAGAAACTCTGCTTCTATGATTTGCCTCTTCTCTTGTGAGTTACGCGTCGGCACGGTTTGCTTCGGGAGAGAGGGGACCGCCTTCTTCTTGTTTCGCCAATCAGGATCCTGTTCTTTATTCTTTTGGGTTCTTTTGTAGAACGTCTTCTCCTTTGGGGCTTTGCATAGAGATATGAAGCGTAGAACGCTCGCCGTCGCACGGAGGAGTCGTTCCCACCTGGAGAACTTTATCGGGTCTGGAATGGCTTCTGTGATCTGTCGGCTATCGATTTCTTCGATGGCGGCGAACATTCTCTCCTCCCCTGTCTCCTCCGCTATCGGAGGGTTTTCTGATGGCCATGATGACGACTCTTCATACAGGAAGTTAGGACCACTATACCACTCATGCTGTGAGTTGAAGTGGTGTGGTACATCACGAGTAGCTATGTCTGCGATATTCATCTTCAGACTGGGCACCCAGCGCCAGTCTTCAACTCTGCTATTTTCTTCTATGGCGGCTATACGATGGGCTACGAAAGGCTTGTATACTCGTGCTCCTCTTCTTATCCATGTCAACACGGTCTGGCTATCCGACCAGTAGGTCACCGATGCGGGTTTGATGCCGTGTTCACGTACAACAGCTGCGGCTACGCGGGTTCCCATCACCGCTGCCTGCAGCTCGAGGCGGGGTATTGATTGCAGCTTCAGCGGGGCTACCTTCGCTTTTGCCATGGCGAGGCTGACTCGCTGTTGGCCATCTGTTGCTGTGGTTCGCCAATATACTGCCGTCGCGTAAGCCATCTCACTCGCGTCGGTGAATACATGGACCTGTGTCTCTACGGCGTCGCTGTATCCCGGATAGCATCTTGGTATGCTGATATTTCCGAGCTGCAGTAGATGCTGTATCCAACTCTTCCATTGGGTCGCTAGGTCGTTGTCCAGCGGCTGGTCCCAATCGACTCCTCGCCTCCATGCCTCTTGCAATATTTGCTTGGCTCGAATGGTTACTGGGGAAGCGAGTCCGAGCGGGTCGTACAGTGACATTACTATCTTCAGCGCCTCTCTCTTCGTGGGTGCTTCTTTTTCTAATATGCCTCTAGGTAGGCGGGCGAGTGTTAGGTTGAAGCCCAACGTATCTTCGCTCGGTCTCCATATCAGGCCGAGTATCTTTTCTGTGTCATCCGTATTCCCGATGTTGACGACTTCAGTTCGGATCTGTGTCGGGTCTATATTTTCTATTAATTGCGCGCTGTTTGACACCCATTTTCTCAGCTCAAACTTCGCCTGTAGGTGAATATTCTTCACCGTAGTTGCAATGTGCGTCGCTTCTTCGACGGTCTTGTAACTATCGAGGTAATCATCCATGTAATGATTCTGAATTATGGCTTCCACTACATCTGGATGCTCATCTATATGCCTTTTCGCGTTCCAATTCTTCGCGAAAATGGCCGTGCACGGCGAGCTTGCCGCACCGAATATGATGGACGTCATACGGTATTCTTCTGGCGCTCCTTCTCTTCTATTGCCTCTCCACAGGTATCGGAGTGCGTCTCTATCCGGACTTCGCACCTTTACTTGCATAAACATCTCTGCTATGTCACCAGATATGGCTATGCAATGTCTTCGGAACCTCATCATGACGCCGGGCAGGGACTGTAGCAAGTCTGGTCCAGTGAGAAGGAAGTCATTTAGTGACAGTCCTTTTGATTTGGCGGCTGCGTCATGCACGATGCGGAGTTTCTCAGGCTTCGTGGGATTGAACACGTCGAAATGAGGCAGGTACCACGTTCTACCTTGTGTGCTCGTCTTGGGCGCCTTTTCTGCGTAACCCTTTTGAATGAGAGAGTCCATCTGTTCTGTGTATCTATCTCGAAGAGCCGGTTTGCTATCGAGCTTCTTCTCTATTGAGACGAGCCTCTTCAGGGCCGTCCCGTAACTATCGGGCATTTCTATATTTTCGGTTTTCCACAGCATGGCTGTTTCTATGTGCCCGTCCTCCAACTGACGAGTGTGACGACTCAAGATATCTTCCGCTTTCTTTTCGGGATCGGAGTCTGGCCGTCTGGGATTGATGACCAGTGATTCTAGGGCGAAGAATTCACGAAGCTGCTCGTCTATATCTTCTTTTTCCGCTGCTTCATTGCCCGCTGTGAGCCTATTGACGTAGTGCACTTGCTGACCCAAGATTCTGGTGTGTGCGCCGTGTAAAGTCCAGCCCATCGTCGTGAGTGACGCAACAGGTTGGTTCTTCGGACCTCTGCGGATCTCACTGGCCGGTAATAGGTGCCAGTTATCCTATCCGATGAGTATCTTCGGCGTACCAGTGTTGTATATGAGCTGTTGCTTCAGGTCATCCAGATGTTTGCAGTGTGCGACGTCCTCTTCACTGACTGTCTGCGGAGCGAGGTTCAGCTTCGGTATGGTGCGCGCTCTGAACGGCACCCTATTCTTCAGCTCGCTCGCAAGAGTGACGGTGATTCTCCTCGAACTTGGAGTCTCAATCGTGGTGTCGCCGATCGCGCCTATCTTCAGTGGGTCAATTTTGCCTTCTGCCCCGACTTGCTTCGCTAAGTCCTCGTCGATCAAAGAGACGGTTGATCCATCATCAAGAAGTGCGAAAGTGGATACTTCTCCCGCCGGTCCAATCACTCGAACCGGTACCATTTTGAGGTAAGCGTGGCTTGAAGTTGTTCGTGAGCTGGCCACTGTTTCTTTTGTCTCCACGTTGTTCGACTGTTCCTGAGTAGCGGGCTTCTCGTTCTTGACGGCGTCTTCTTTAGCAGGCTTCTTGGAGTAGTGAAGAAGCTGATGGTGCGTAGCTGTACACCGCGGCGCTGACGTCCTGCACCTATAGGTTCCAGATATCTTCAGGGGCGGCTACTATCTTCCGTTCTTCACGACGTTACCAACGTTTTGACGACTGACAAAGAAACGGGTTCCAGACTTTCGTCTAGGAAGGGGTTGTTTTTGAGACACCTCTGTGAAGGGGTACTTTACCTGATTAAATAACACACATTTTGATTTAATCTTCAGGAAGCAATTTAGAACTTTTACTTGTACTACATGTTAATTAATTTAAGTTTAAAATAACAAATTTATCTTGCCGATGACTACGAATTAGTTTTATTCTATATTTTCTAAGGTGCCTCGAAACTTTACCGTAACGAGGGCCGCAAATTGCTTCCTGTTTTAACTTTTATTTATTCTATTTTTGACTATCGTTACAATGGAATATTGCATACAACACATTATTAAATTACTGTACATATGGCATGTTATATATCCCTGTATTCCCCCTGAAATTTCCCATCCCCTGAGATATCTGTATGCACTATATCTTCCCGCACTGAAAGATTATTTCAAGAAAACCCGAAAAACTATGAAAAATGTTACCAATAAATATTTTAAAAGTTGATTTTCTCGAAAACTACTGAACTTATTTCAATTCTGGTTACAGATACCTCAGGGTGGTTTACAGACCCAAAACAATCTAATATTTAAAACGTTACACATTTGATTTTCAGGGCGTGACGCGCCCTGAAAGATGGCTAGCAAAACTCAAAACTTAAAAATTACTTAGCTAAAGCAACACGA
This sequence comes from Polymixis flavicincta, assembly GCA_949987655.1. Lineage (NCBI taxonomy): Eukaryota > Metazoa > Arthropoda > Insecta > Lepidoptera > Noctuidae > Polymixis > Polymixis flavicincta. Next base: position 11,338,498 of record OX465191.1, on the reverse strand, counting down.
CTTTCAGAGCTCAATTAAGTGGGTTTATCTTAAGTTTACGTTAAGGGAAGTTACGCCCAGGGCTAGGTCTCGGTTCTAGGTTACCTGGACGCACTTGAGACTATAAATTACGGCTATACAGCCCACTTAAATGAGGTCCGAAAGGGTGGTACTTACGGTTTTTCTTATAGTAGGCACTTATCACCACTGTTTATTGGTATAACTATCTTTATGATATAATAATCTTTATGATTTTAAATTAATGTCAAAAAACAAACTATTAAGCTATATAGTGACGCATCGTCGGGAACAGATACTAATGATATGACCGACGCTCGACAGGTGGAGCTGATTTATGATATTTTTTTTGTTTATTGATAAAATAGTATACGTTTTAAATATTTATCTGATTAAGATAGAGTAGGCAGTGTCTTTCTGTCTTTATGCACTGCACGCCACTGCCTATATGTGACTGAACGAGGGTATAAGCTGCATGAAACTCTAATCTATAGTCTTACACTATATCTTTGAACTCTAGACTGCGGTTCGCTTACAATAAATTATACGCATACATCTGCATAAAGCTCATCTATATGGCTGAACAAGAGTGTAAGCCGCACGGAACTCTATAGTCTTACACTGTATCTCTAAACTCTAGACTGCGGTTCGTTTACAATACGCATACATTTCCACAAAGCTCATCTATATAACTGAACTAGAGTATAAGCCACATGGAGCTCTAAACTATAGTCTTACATCTGTATCTTTAAACTCTGAACCACAGTTAGTCTACATGGCTGCAATAAGCCAAATTGAAAATCTTTAAAAAAAACTTTAACCTTTAAATCAGCTGGACAGTGGCGTCATCTGTGCTTCTTAGTAAGAGTTGCTTCCACAAATCCACACCCCTCTTGTCCATTGAATAACATTCGCTGCCTGTAGCTACACCAAAGTTTACACACCCCTGTTAACAACGCGAGGGTAAATAACTCCGGGTTCACAAGGAAGATGGCGTGTTTTAAAAAGCCACCGTTTTATGTATTTAATAAAATTAGGATCACTACTTTTACTTTATTTATTAATTAGGTATAAGGTGTTACATATCTACACTCTACAGTTCACTTGAATTCTTAATTCATAGTTAAAAATGTAAAAATAAAACTATCGCGATCAGTGCATTATCCATTATCCAAGAGACATTTTCAATTTTTAAAAGAGACGACTGTCCTGTTTGGAATTATTAATACTTACGGTAAGTAAGTCTTCTTTTTTTCACAATAGTAAAGACACAAGAATCATTAGGTACATTATGTAAATTCAGAATACAATAGAAGCTAATTGCCAACTAAGTAACAGTCCCTTTTAATTATGCAATGTTTTTCTTTTATAAGTAAGCTCAGACGCATCCCAACTTCAGTCCACTAACTAGCTGACAGTAAACAATGAAGTACATTTACTTGACATTCCTCGGTATTGTAGCAATTAATAAAATAAATGGCCATGTGACTGATCGAGCAAAGAATGCAGGAGTGAGTGAAACGTTGACCACGGAATTACCTGCAGAAAATGATACTCGAAATGTAATGTCTAAAGAAACAAGTGAGAAAAAGTATGAGTCTGCTAAGCAAGTGAAGGATAGTGAAAGTAGTGTGTACCTGGATGATGTGTTGTTTGCTATGAAGAATCAGAACTGGACTGTTAAGGAGGAGCCGTGCTTGAGTCATATCTACCGACTGCTTTATAGTTTGCAGAATTTTACTCTTTGGGCTGTTTGGGGTAAGTAGAATTATCTTATGTATAAACCGTCGTTTTTTAATTGGTTACATAGAGTATGCACCATAAGATAATTTTCCTGTCCCTATCTCAATAGGGTATTTTCCAATTTTTTTAAAACTATTCTAATTTGAAGATTGGGACGTAATATGTAACAGAAAAATAATAGTAAATTGATTTAAATCCATTTTCTCAATTAAAAACGATTTAAATCGAATTGACTTTTCGTTGTTTTGAATTAACCAAAGCAGTTACTTTGGTTTACACAAAGTTGACGTCACGTGATAAAAAGTCATCGTAACGAGCGTTTTGGCGGTAAATTCAAAACAAAGTTGACGTAGTAAGTAAACAAGTGAATGTCGAGTTAATAATTAACAAGATTTATAATGTACAGAAAGCCGAATTACAGGCATACGGTGCCTCTGTACACAAATACTTCTAAAACTGCGCCAAACTAAGTATTTGTACCGGTGCCGTTTACACAAAGCTGGCGTCACGATGTCACGTGATAAAAAGTCATCGTAAGGAGCGTTTTGGCGGTAAATTCAAAACAACGAAAACGAAATTTGATTTTAATCGTTTTTAATTGAGAAAATGGATTTAAATATAAAAAAAAAATCTGTTAAATATATCGTTCCAATCTTAAATTAAAATAGTTTTCATTAAATTGGAAAATACCCTATTTATATAGGGTCGGCGCCATGTGTATTTTTCTTCCATACTTCTCTAGGAGTCGAGATTTCGGTAGTCACCCCTTTCTAACGATATCATCATTCACATGTACAGTCTATTCTATCCATATTTTCTTTGGTCTTCTACTCTTGTAGCCATCGATATTCATATTCAAAACTTTCCTCAAGGCATTTTAAAATTCTTTAATGGCGGATCATATCAGTCGGAAAAGTTTAATTGAAGTGATTATATAAGGAAGTAGGTCATGTACGGATATTGGCACAATTTAAAGATCGTAGAGAGTATTACGGAAGTAATTAGGATAGCCACGTATCTTCTTTAATACACAGAATGGGATGCCCAAGCATCAGAACCACAAGGCCTTCTATTCGGGAACCGATACCAGCTAGGAAACTTCGACCAGTGTATGAACGCGCCCTGGGCTAGGAAGCAACCGGAACTGAAGACCAAGTACTGTCTAGCTGAGATCGTACTAGAAAGAACTGATAAGAATGTCAGACGAAAAGTTGAGAAGCTGTCCTACCCTTATCAATCTGCATTGGATTTTATCGAGGTAAGATTACCACCGTGTATATTTTTCTCTAAATAAAGTGTTACCCGCGCAAGAATTACTCCTGTAGATGACAAATGTTTTTTTGTTCCGGTATTAAAACCTTCGTGACCTGAAGGCCTATTCTCGTAATTGAATCCATTCAAAATCTAGTCGCAGTGTCATCTCAGCGACAAGCAAATGTCAAAAATGTATGAAAAATCGAGGTATTTTTGACAGATTGACACTGAGATCAGAAGGCCAATTCTACTAATTAAAAACGTTCGCAGTGTCATCTCGGCGACAATCGAATTTCAAAAATTTGATAAAAATGTATAGGAATTTTTGACAGATTGACACTGAGATCAGACTGTGAACGTTCTTAAAATTTGTAGAATTGCCCCTCAGACTGTGAACGTTCTTAAAATTAGTAGAATTGCCCCTCTGATTTCTTGTTTACAGATCTTGATCGTACTGAAATAATTTTCTTCTTTCTTTCTACATTGACACAACTGGTGATATGTGGATGTACTATTAGAAGGTACATCACAAACAACGCGTGATTTTCTGTTATGTTTGTGATCTAACTGAATCTGACAGATCTGATAAACATAATTAAGGAATTACTTATAGTTCGATACAGCTATTTTATTTACAATTACTGAATAAAAAAATCATTCGTAAATCATAAAATTGTCTAGTCAAAGATTATTTTAAAGTTTTGTTGAGGATATATCTTCATGCAGCTGCGTGCACCTTTATTAAAGAGTAGAATGACCGCGTACCGGAAGACGTAGAGTGGGAAGGCCTCCCACAAGGTGGACTGATGACCTTGTGAAGGCCGCGGGTATCCGCTGGATGTGGAAAGCACAAGACCGGTCAAAATGGAGGAGCCTGGGGGAGGCCTATGTCCAGCAGTGGACGTCTTTCGGCTGAAATGTTGATGATGATGATCGCATTGCGTTTAACAAACTACAAAAGAATAGGTACTACTGCACTGCTTGAGTCAACTATTTTATTTCAGTAATCACGCAGTACGAAATTACGTCCTAATAACAATTAACGCAACAACACAATTTTCTCGACTGGTTATGTAAATATCGCATGTTTTACGTAGTGAACAATAATGCAGTCTGATAAGATGACACGCAATGAAGAATGTGAATATTAATTACTACTAAAAAAAACTGGAAAAATATTTGTAGTAAAATTATGATTCATTTGCAAAAGAATTTGCGACCTACGTAGCACTGTGCTACGAAAATGCTACGAAATCGTAGCACATAAAAATGATTCAGCCTGTATTGTTTTTTATGTTGTGTTTTTATTTTATGCCTATTATATATATATATATATATATATTTCCTACTGTTGGACAAAGCTCGTACTGAAACAAAACAGCACCTTTTTATCTCCACCGAAGAACTTCAGACTTCTGGAGTTGTCTTCAATTTTTCATGCTTTCGATCATAAATATGATATACTGCCTGTATTAATAATTCATCATCCTTTACTAGTTAAGGTAAGAGATTTTACCTTAACTTTGAACATGCATGCTCTAACCATGAGTGGGAGACATCCCTTCAAGCTTAGAACAAAGTCAGCCAAGCATAGTTAGCATCAGAGCTTGCACTGTCTTATTTTATTAATTTAGCACCGTCCTCCCCACACTCGTCCTCTAAACGAGCTGACCTGGGGCGCATGCGTGCCAGCAGCGTGTGCGCCGCGCACCGTGGAGCGGCTGCTCGGCGTCATGCTCGCGCGCAGCCACCTCGGCGCGGCCGGCATGAGAGCGGACATCAGCGTCACTGAGCCCTGCCAGAGCGGCGACGATGAGAGGGAATATGATGCGCTGTTCTACGCTTTCTTGTAAGTAATTACGATTATTATTAAGAACTGTACGATCTTTTAAATATCATGATCAATGTTCGGCCAGGGTGCCTATCAGAATTTTTTTTTACGCACACGCATTGTTTACTATTATTCTGTTAGGTACACATATCTACGATCGGTACGATCTGTTTTTGTACTTTTTCTTTTATGATGTTTTAGTCTTGAAGGTTATGATTTTAAGTATATACTTCAATATGTTAAATATCTAATTCGAGTTGGCAAAACGCCCAATGTTACAGGAACATAATTTGGTTAAAGATTTGGCTGGGTAACTAACCAAATAATCTACTATTTTACAGTGGTGTGATGGGGACGATAGCACTGATTACTCTTGTCTGCACATATTTGAATTGTCAACAAAAGGAATTGGACCCAGATTCCAGAAGTAAGCCAACATTTAGCTTTTTACTATATTTTATTTTGTACATATTTCGTTGAAGGATTTTAAAAGTGTATTTTTCTTTTAGAAGCAGGATTTATCAAGTCATTCTGTCTGAAAGAGAATGCTCTTGATCTTCTGCGAATGAAGAAGGAAGGCATAGAGGTGTTCTACGGCATTCGATTCTTTACGATTTGTCTCATAGTGTTGGACCATCAGATTGGAATCTCTAACTCGGGCCCAATTAGTGATGGACTGACGTCTGACCAGGTTCGTACTAGTTTTATTTTTATCATGTTGCTAGGATTTATTCCTAGCTAGCAAAAGCTAGCTACCCGAGTGAAGCCACTGGCAAAAATTGCACGGGTATGGTCTATGTGCTACCGGGACTTAGCCCTTTGTCCTTTCCTTAGAAGCAATCTATCTCGGTGACAAATTTTACCGAAGTCCGTTGAATGGTTTACGCGTGAAAATATAAATACAGACACAGTTACATTCGAATTTATTATATAAAGCCCGTCCAGTACATTTGTCATAATATACGAAACCAGTGCGTACAAGTTTAATTAACGACTAATTTCAAATCGTTCAATCAAAGAGTTTTATTATATTATTATTAATTAGCTTCCTGCTTCAATCAATAAGTATTTGTAAAAGTCTGATATTGGTGATACTCCAATATCTTTTACAACAATATTTTTTGCTAACTAGTACCATTTAATTTTTGCAACAGGAAGTTCAAACACCGCTCGGTCTGCTTATACTTCACGACGATCTCTTCGTAGACTCAATCTTCCTTTTATCGGGATTCCTCACCATCACGAATATTGCTAAATTCAAGAAGCTGCCAAATCCCCTATTTATAATCCTGAAGAGATACATAAGGTAAGGTTCACGTAAAAGTTTTTTTTGTGCACAAATATTTTATTTTTATATTATACTACTTCATAACCTTGCTCATCTTACAAAACCTCGAAAATGTTGTTGTATTTCTTTGGTTCAAAAAATTCGAACTAGAAATTGAAGAAGAATCAGTTTAATCAGCAAATTAAAAATAAATGAAAACTTAATGGCATCCCTTATTTTTTTGACAAAAAGCGACCAGTCCAACGCCGAAACTAAAAAGTCTGGATTTGGTTTTTATTATTATTGTACTGGCCGGTACAGGTTTAAAAATTAATATTAAGAAAAGATTTAAAAAAATCTCTTACGATGTGATGACAATGAAATAGTTCATTTTAACGCATTGAATAATTAGTGCTTATGTGCATTAATTCCGACAGTGACAACTTATGCGTTAGTTTATTATTTGAATTTACAAATTATATAAACACCATTAGTATTTCCGAATTTCAATAGACTGGTGGTAGCATTCGCCGTGGTAATATTCTACGTGAGTGCGGTGTATCCTTACACGGGCACTGGCCCATTGTGGAACAGGGTCGCAGCCCACGACACGGAACTATGTCGCAAGAACTGGTGGGTCAACCTCGTCATGCTCAACAACTATATAGACACGGAAAATATTGTGAGTACCTTAATTGTAGCTGTAGTTTCTGGAGAGGCGGCCGCTTACCGAAAGACGTAGCGTTGGAAGGCCTCCTACAAGATGGATCGATGACCTTGTGAAAGCCATAGGAATCCGCATACCCGCTTTTATGATTATCTCAGCTTTATGGAGCCAACCAGTCAATAATGAGATATATAAGAACGGCATTATAATCAACTTTGTACAGAGGAATTAGCTTAGCGGTTCAATGACCGCTTCGCAAAACCTGTGGTGTTAGCTCGATCTCCACCTTTCGATATTTTTTAGTGATCATTTTTACATGTTGTTATATTATACTATTATGCTTTTCCAAGTACGTTGTGCTTAAAATAAAATGTAACAATCGGTATTTATATGCAATATTGGGCAGTTGTGAAATAATAGGTACACGAGGTATTTCAACTTTTCTCGGAGGCTTGTAGTAACAGCATATTATAATAAATAAACTGATTAAATTTTCTCAGTGCATAGTGCCGTCGTGGTACATTCCTTGTGACTTTCACTTCTTCGTGGTGACTGTCCTTATATACTGGATCTACAGAAGCCTGCCTAAGCTGGGGCTTATCATCGCAGCTGTGATAACTGCTGGAGCCCTTGTGTCACCGGGCGTCGTGAACTATGTCTACCAACTGTCTGCTGTGCAGCTGTTCACTTTTGAGTACGTTATTTATTTATTTATCTTTATTTCAGGCACATAACCCATAATTTTATTAGTATTACTTTAGAGAGAGAATCGAAGAGATTATTTGTACGAGTTCTTTTTTGTGTTTCTCGTATAACTGGAAGGAGGGTCGGCATTAGTATTAATTATAGCTTTTATGTGAGCGAAAGAACTTAACTCCCGTAGCTTAGTTTGCCGTCAAGCAGCATAGCTCTTTTCCAGTTTGAAGGTTTTAGTTGCCACATCATATTTCGAAATGAAGCCGACAGCGGGAATCATCGCTAACACACCATTATGAGGGTTGTCTGTGTGTTTCTTGCATGTTGGCCATTTCAAATCTTTGAACTTTAAATAATAGTATCTAGGAACACTCGTTACCTACGATTATGTTTGATGTAATTATTTGTATGATTATGATCTATCGTACTATTATAATTGTACAATTTTTCAAACGTTGAGTATGGTCAAGATGATTTGTCTTTAGAATTGAGCTACTTATTACCGGGCACGGTTTTTAAATGTTTTTTGTTATGAGTATCACTTTTTTACCAATGCAGGTGATCCATCTATCTTCTATAAATAAAAAGAAAAGTCCTGATGACTGACTGACTGACTCATGAACGCCCAGCCCAAACCCTTGGGCCTAGAAAGCTCAAATTTTGCACATAGGTTTCCTTTATAATTTAGTCAAGGAAAAAGGAAGGATTTTTCGAAATTCAACCCCAAAGGGAGTTAAATAGGGGATGAAAGTTCCACGCGGGGAATGCCGCTGGAAAAAGATAGTTATGATACAAAACTGAATGACATCGGAGCCAAGTTGTAGTATGCAATTATCATTATCATCATCTGCCTATCCTTTTCCCAATTATGTTAGGGTCGGCTTCTAATCTAACCGAATAATTGTCTAATAAGACGCCGTATTACACATTAAATTTCAAACCTGCAAACCTTGAATTTATTACAATACAAGTCGTGTGTCCGATGGGTTCCCTTCTGCAAAAAATGTCGAACTTCTAAAGAAACTTTTGATGTATTCTCTGGATTGTTCATTTCATGCTTCGCGGGTATGGTAGTGCGTTGTCTGTCAGTGATTTTTAAAGCTGAACGGGTCTGCTCTTTCTTGACCTCGACCACACGCCTGATGGAAAACGATGAATGAGGTCTCTAATGGTTGATGTTTGAATTAATTTAAGATTTTCGTTATTAAATTTATTTGCACGGTGTGATGCCGGACGTAAAGAATAGCATCATCCCATTTCTTCCCGTGGGTGTCGTAGGAGGCGACTAAGGAACTTACTGGAGAATGGGAATGAATACTTAAGTCTAAGTAGAAGATAGATTCTAAGTCTTCGACGAAAGTCTATTTATACTTTTGGTAATGAATGGGGATGAATAGTCGAATAATTACTGAAGTATAGGAGGAAATCATCACGACCCCGATCGTGCAGATTTCCTGCTCATACTTATTGCGTTTTCGATTGAATCGTTTCTGTAGATTGTAAATGTACCTGTACATGATACCTACTACTTGCGTAGATTGTAATACGGCAATCACAATGAAGCATAGTTCAGCACCCCATGGAAAAATCTCAAGATGTTTTTTCCCTATAACTTGCTTAGCGTGTCTTCCGCCATTACACTGTGCAATTTGAAACAATTAGATGTTTATCTCTATTGCGCTTCATTAGTAGTACGATGCAATTATTGTCTTACTACTATTTTCTTGGGGAATGTCAAGGACGGGATTGTGACTAAGTAATAATAGGCTCGCGGGTAGATAAATCAGGATAAGCCACGCCTCTTGCGGTTGATCCATGGATGGATAACCATGTCTCGGAAAACACGTTAAGCCGTTGGTCCCGGCTGTCATTCATGTGTCTTAGAAGCCCGAAAGTCTAACAACCCTATTACCCAGTAACTGGGGTGTGGGGGTCAATCAGGTAGTCACTCCATGTGAAATACTGGTATTTAGCTACATCCGGTTAGACTGAAAACCGACTTCAACATACTCGTAGTTGAGAACAGGTTCGATAGATTGATTGTTGTGGTATGTCAGACAGTTTTTTGCAAAATAATTTTGCTATGCCCGCAAGCCAAGAGTTCATGTCAAAATTCAAAAGGCTCTTATCACAAGTAGGTACACGCTTACGGAGGAAATACGAATAAAGGAAGAGAGCGTTACTCTAATGTACCCATAGGTACCCTAATCCTCGTATTGAGTTCCAGAGAGAGTTCTCGAATCGAGATGCAATAATACACAGACGTCTGTAGATAAAACGTGTGATAAGTAGTGAGTGGTGAGAGAGAGAAAATAACCATAAAATAAAACGAAATGAATGAATGGGCGGAGCAGTGGTGATGGTCGCGACTTACGAGTTGTTGGTCGTAGGTTCAAACCCGGACAGCCGTTTTACTTCGTGTAAATTATTCAATCAACACTGCTGTCAAAACGGTCGGAAAACATCGTGAGGAAACTGGCATGTCCTCAAACCAAAAAAATTCAAGCCGTGCCATGAAGCAACCCGCACTGATCCCGCGCAGTAAATTACGGCCACACCTTCCCACAGAGAATAAACCTACTGTGTCCCACCAGTGGGAATATTATAGGTTGATTATGATGAACTAACTGTTGCCCGCGGCTTCGCCCGCGCGGAACTTTCATCCCCTATTTTACACCCTTAGGGGTTGAATTTCGAACAATCCTTCCTTATTCCTCATTCCTTATCTAAATTAAAAAGGTAACCTCTGCGCAAAACTTCAGCTTTCTAGATTCAAGGGTTTGGGCTGGGCGTTGATGAGTCAGTCAGTCAGTCAGTCAGGACTTTTCTTTTTATTTATATAGATGAATGTAGTTTTTATTGCAAATTAGCTTAAGAAACCTAAATCAAATATTAAATATTGAGATTCAAATATTTAATATGAGAAAAAAATCCTAGGTTCGTTTCCAATTGAATGTGACGCATCAGCAGTTTCATCACGGAGCATTTCCTCTGTCATTGTTCTAATGAATGTATTGTTATCTAGTAGTAATCAATTTGCTCGATTACCATTATCTCGAAACCTTCTCAGTGTAAACAACACGCATCGATCGGCAGTGGAAACTTTGTCTCAGCATGTCTTTACAGTTTATGTTATTATGACATTGTCACCTCATTATTTTGAAAGATATCGCAATTTAATCTTTTACCAAGTCAAAAACATTATGAATTGTTACATAGTGTTCAATAACCAATCTCGAAGGAATTATGACATTAAGTTAGGAGAAAATTTTAAATATAGGTACACTCAGAAACTAAAAATTAACACATTTCAAGAACCTACAAGAAGATATAAAATAAGTTATAAATCAAAATCTTAACACTGGTAACGAGCAATATGAACAAAAAACAACAGGAAGAGAAATGTGAGTGTGAGTGTTCCTTCGGAATTCTCCATGAAAAACTCTTTGCGTGTATTTTTAACCAACTCCAAAAAAAGGATGAGGTTCTCAATTCGTTTTTTTTTTATTATTATGTGTGCTACCTCAAAACTCTGTCATTTATAAAAGTATTTGCAAAATTATTTTTTGGTTTGTTGGGGTATACATACTTACCGAGTGGTGACCACTCAGTGGTCTCACATCAATTTGGTCAAGTTCTGATTAGCGGTTTTTAAGTTCGCGTCAATAATAGGCATTTTACGGTGGCAAAGAATGCAAATACAAAACCAAAGGCACCGATTTCCGAAATTACAGTTATTTTTCTTTTTGTAGTGTTTTGATTTGGAAGTCAGTTGTTTGTTTTTTTTTTGTAATATTATTTTTTGTCTTTCAGTAATAAGTTCTATCTATCTAATGAGTTCTATCCACCAGATTCATAATAGACCCTCGTGCCAGCAGAGAGTTCAACGTGGCGTACATAAAGAGCCACACTCGGTACGCCGCCTACCTGGTTGGTTTTTACAGTGGATACCTGTTCGTCACTTATAGCAGTAAAGGCAATCTAAACAGGATTAAACAGGTGAGTTTAAGACAGGATAGAAGAAAGGTATCAAAGCATATTGTTATATTCCACGAGACACGTTCAGCTGCACAGCTAGCGGTAACCACAAAATCCATACGACAATTGTTTTCTGGGCAAATAAATAAATAACCTTAGCTTCGGTTAATCTGCCATGTTTTCATAAAGCTGCTTGTAAAAATCAAAATTTAAAATTCCCGACACAAACAAAACGTCTGAAGAGTAAAATGCAATATGTATTGGCCCTTTAAGTTTAATAAGAAGTTATAGGTAATATTTTGATTCAATCTTTATTTATGTTATATTATTTACATTACTATATTTTTTATATTATATATTTTTATTATATTATTATATTTTCATTTTTCCTGTAGTGAAAATGTAATCCTATCTACAATAGCTTACATTTAATAATTGCTGAGCCTTATCGGTTTCCGTTTTCTGTGTCCGTCGGGGGTTAAAAAAGTTGCCGTTAATATTTTATGGCTGGTAGTGTTCGAAGACCATTGTTCATTGCGAACAGCCTATATCAGCTTTCTGCTGGTTATATGACAACTTTCGTTCAGCTGCTACCAGCAACTCTTGTGATTGCTTTTTTCAGGCCAGTCCTTTCGTTGTCTATGTCATAATTGTCTTCTTCTATATGTCATAATAATCACGATCTTTCTAGAAATGGTCAGTCGTCGGCACATGTGTTGCCCTAACACTGATGTTGGTGGTCATGGTACTGGGCAGTACGTTCCTCTGGCGCAGCTACCATCCGCTAGAGGGCGCGGTGTACGCCGCACTCAACAGACCCGCGTGGGCGTGTGGCGTCGCTCTGCTAGTACTGTGCTGTTCGTTTGGACATGTTCGTGAGTAAATGACAACTCTATAAGTATTTCTATGACTCTGATGGAAAGAAATATGTATAGGGTACAAAAGCATGTTCTTCAAGGTTTCGTATATTTATAATAAGCTATAACCAGTAAAGTTAAGAAAAACTATAGATCGTCTTTTTTTTATAGACAACAGCGTATTTTACTTTTACAAAATGTTATTACTCAATTAATTAATATTTTGAAAACTTCCTGCAAGACTGGCAAGACTTTAACTACTTTTTTTTACCACACCTATGTAGCTGTCCCTACCTATGTCTACCGGTCTCTGTATTTCTTAGAATACTTGTTGTGCTTAGTTTAGTTTTCTGTTCATCCTAATCATGTTAGAGTTGGGCACGCCACGATTGCGGCGGTAAGTCCCCTCTTTGAGGAGTGGTTCGAGAGGCGGCATGGCGTCCTCACCTTCCGCCTGACGCAGGTCCTCACCGGACACGGTTGTTTCGGGAGGTTCCTGTTTCGGATAGGGCGGGAGGAAACGCCCGGGTGTTTCCACTGCGAAGATCGCCCTGAGGACACGGTGGAGCACACGGTGGCGGTCTGCCCTGCTTGGGCGGAGCACCGCCGTGTCCTCGTGGAGGCGATCGGCGGCGGCGATCTCTCGCGTCCGGCCCTGGTCCAGGCCATGGTACGGAGCGAGAGGGCATGGGGAGCCATCACCTCCTTCAGCGAAGCAGTGATGCTCGCGAAGAGGGAGGCGGCGCACGTGAGGGAGAGGCAGCATATGCGCCCTCGCGACCCCAGCCGCCGCAGGATACGGAGACGCCCTGGGCGTCGGGAATCCCAGGCCGATTTCCGGCCACCGTAGGCATGGGCTTGCGGACGGCGAGTAATGGGTAGCTCGCTGTCCGGTAAGGACCAAGCCCAAGTCGACGGCGCGTTGTGTTCCACGCGCGCCTCAAAGAGATGTCAGCACAAAAAGTGATGGGACCCGCAAGGGTCGATGCCTGCCAGGGGTGCGGGTTTGTTCGAAAGAGACACCACAGCCCCTGGCTTAAGGGCTACTGAAGGAACACGGGTGGGTTTTAGTCAGTAAAAGTCTGACACGCCCCCCTGCTCCACCCAGAGCGGGAGAAGTTATTTGATGATTTCCCACCCAAAAAAAAAAAAAAAAAACATGTTAGAGTATTCTTTTCATTTATTTTCTTTTTATTGTATGCCTAGTGATAGTGTTGTAGAGATACTTTTTTTTAATTCTGACCTTATTTATTTGTTGATTACTCTATTCTATTATTTTCGCAATTATTTCCTACTCAGAAAACATTTTTTTTTACATTATTGATTAAACTTCGATACAATATTTACCACTTCAGCCCCAACACACTATTTTTCCAGCGTTAGTAAAGTCGTTCCTGAGCTGGTACCCGTGGGTGCCTCTGAGCCGGCTCTCCTACGGCCTGTACCTGACACACACCCTACTCATCACACGGAGCGTCTTCATCACCAGGAATCCGCAGCATAATGATTATTTTGAAATCGTAAGTCACACTTTGACAGACAATGATTTGGCTGATCTCAAACATGTTTGCTCTAGGTTTTGCAGATGATAAGTCATCTCAGTAGGATATCTACTGACTGATCAAAAATCTCTTTCACTACCCTCTCTTTAGAAAAGGCAGGAACTTGACATACGTTATACAACTATGTATTGGTTATTCGGAAGGAAATCCTGCCTATCAGTAAATAGTAAAAATATGTTATACAAGCATATCATTGTGTCGATTTGGACGTATCAAACAAAGCAACTTTAAAATAATTCAAGAATTCCAAAATAAAGTACTCAGGGATACTGTAAATGCACCATGGTACATTAGAAATGACGACCTCCAGCGTGACCTTAAAATAGAACTCGTCACCACTATCATACAAAAATTTGCTAAAGTCTACGAACACAGACTTCACTGACATGTGAACATCGAGGCAATTCAACTGCTAGACAACACGGACATAGTGCGTAGGCTAAAGAGAACTAAACCATTTGAGTTCGTGTAGTGTACCTATAAATAGTGAATAATTGTAACAGTGATGTGCTATACATGTAACACATCAACAAAGTGTTTTTGTTAACTATCAGACTCTAAGAAAGTGCTACAGAAATGTGTAAAAGTGCAAAATGACACTATTCTTAGTTATAACATAATCTACCCTTTTATCATTATTATATTACTTTTTTTTTTTACTTTGCCCCACATTAGGAATTTCTCCTGTATCGTGGATGCGTTTGTGCGTACAACACTTGAACTCGCGTACACAAACAGCCACACCCGGAACAAATAATTGTAAGTCATACAAATATTTGTTCCGTGCGGGAATCGAACCCGCGACACGCAGCGCAGCAGTCAATCGCTTAGCCACTGCGGAAACCGTGCCGTTAAATTAAATTGCTTAAATCTTAGTTCTTATTAACAAAGAAAAAAAAATATACTCTTAGTACCTACGAACATATTTTATGCTAGTCTAAGCTATCCACAAATTACTGAGTTTTAAGTAATCCATCCTGGTCATGCTGGTCACAAAAACGCCAACTAAAAAGGTGTAAACACAAAAAATCACAGACGCACAAATTCAACGACACCTACCCAGTTTGTCAAAAAACGATGTGAGTTTACGAGCTATGAGGGAAGAGATAAACATACATGTAACACATAGCTTATTAAAATCATAACCCTCCTTTGGCTCTGTCGTAGTCGGTTACAAATAATCTGTCTTTAATAATCTTACTATCAAAATAAAGTAGCTAGGTGGCTCTAAATACGATGTCAAAACATAAACAGAGATTAAAAAAAAAACAAACAGTGGCACTCCGGGAGTGCCGACAGAAGTGAAAACTTGAACAATTACGTGTGTATTTTTTTAATCGTCAGGATTTTTTTTTTAATTGTCTGATTAAACAACGTTCAACGTACGTTCAACGTTGTTCGTTCGTACGCTCGTTTTGTCAGTGGTGTCGGTAACAGTGTCGCGAGTTCAATTATCTTTTACCATCTCAAAAAATGCCCAACGCGCCTAAAGAAGTTTCACTTCAAAAAACAGTGGCACTCCGGGAGTACCGACAGAAGTGAAAACTTGAACAATTACGTGTGTATTTATTTTATCGTCAATACAGGATTTCACATTGGGTCCTTGGGTCCTGATTGCTCTCGTCAAAAGTGATAAACGAGCGATCGACTTCAGCCATTAAAGGTAACAGCACAGATTTTTACGATAAAAATACAAAGGGAAAGAAAGGGATACAAGAATTAGAATTTCCTAATGAAAGAAGGGAACTTTTCCAAAAGACATCAACGCGCGACTCATCCGTGTGCTTGTTCACCCATGTTTAAACAGTAAACATAATTATAGCTCGTGGAAAGCGTTCGGTGACGATGACGCGAGTTCCATGATTTTTGTTCACCCAAAAAGCGCTAAACGCGCCTAAAGAAGTTTTCACTTCAAAAACGTTATGTTTGATTTTCCAGTTGAACTCAACAGCAGGTGTAATATTCTGGGGCTGTGTGGCCGCTCTTCTACTGTGGCTATTGGCAGAGGCGCCTGCTAACAAGCTGCTTGCCCTGTGCTTGAAAAGGAGGTATTTATTTATTTCCTAATAATTATGGATATCAACAAACTCAGCCTATTTGCCGTACTAGATAGGCGTTAACCCTCATTTGGTCAATTTTTACTTTTTAATAGAATCTAAGAGAGTTCAAAATTCTCTATCTTGCTGTCTAATAAACATTTTTACAATAAATTTAAATTCAATTATTTGTCCGAACATGGTACATTACATGGTCTTAAATTAATCAATGGTTTCGTCATATTACACAAATAAAAATAGTTCCCAAGATATGAAAAGTTTGTATGCCGTTAACTGGAAAGGATTCTTTAGGATAAACAGAAAGAAATATCATTTGATGCGTCCTACAATCAGTAACGTAAGTATCACAGTTTTTAAGAAATAACTATTCGCGCGTTTTTTGCCATTTTCTCGGGAAAACTTTTAAGGCTTAATGCCTTTCTAGTTAAGGACGACAGCTATCGCAGTCCACTGCTGGACAAAGGCTTCTCTCAAGCTGCGTCACGACACCAATCCTCAGCGTTCCGCATCCTTTCTGCCCCAGCCACTTTCTTTACGTCATCGGTCGATCTAGGAGGCTAGCGTCCCACTCTACGCTTGCCGATACGCGGTCTTCAGGACTCGTCTGAATTATGAGTATAACATAATTAAATAAATTAGGTATGTATGGGCTTTAAAAGAGACTGACATCTGAGTTTATTTCGGTATTTCTTATCAGAATAGTTGGATAGGAGACAGCCACCTAATCTAGTAGTTTAATTTTGACGTGTAATTTTTTTATTTAAACCAATTTACAGAATAAATATTTTTCTTCTTCTTAGTCGAAACACTCTTGTCAGAGTGGTCGTGGTTGCGCGGACGAGGTACACGGAGAGATGTTCGGTGGGTCGTTGACTTCCCCGAGGATTGCCCTTTCAGCGATGTGCTTCCATTTCTGCTGGTTATATAAATAATTAATAAAGAATAAATATAATTTCCCCTCACGGAGAGGAGGTCTGTGTCCCAGCAGTGGGAACGTTATAGGCTGATTATGTGTGATGTATGTATGTGTAAATATAATTTATCATAAATTAAAGGTGAAAGAATAAATATAATTTATCATAAATCAGTGTGGGTTAATTAATTTTATGTTATGTGACTTACGGTTTCATTTACACCACTATACAATATTTTTGAAATTACCTACAAAACCATACCGTTCTATGTTCCCAGGATCAAGAAGATATTGAATCCACAGGCGAACCCGGTGACGGTCAGCGCAAACACAAGTATGAGCACTGTGCCATCAAGCAGTGGACATCTGAACGACAACTTACCAGACACGATTTATTTCTCATCTAAAATATAAAAAAATGTATTAGCAAGCTTTATGTTAAATTGTTCTATTTAAGAACCGATTATTAATTTATATGCAATATAGGAGTTGGTTGGTCATTAATCCGAATTGAGTAAAGAGAAAATAATTTGCACAAAACATGCCAAATGTATTATTTATCAATTTTAGTACATGGAGGACGAAGGGCGCGTACACATAGCAATCTGTTGTACAGGTCCGTTATTTGATGGCATTTGATGGCGTATGTATGCACGAGTTCACAGACAATACAGTATTCCGGATCCAGTAAAAAATACTGATCCGACAAAATATGCAGCAGTCCGTTCTACAGGTCCATTTAAACGTATACGTTATTAGCATATATAAGTTGTATGAGCTGGTTCACACACATGACAGTATTCCGGATCCAGTAAAGAATCTCACACACAACAGAAATACTGATTTCTGATTCTCGCAGCTAACGCACAAGAGCACCTTCACAAAATCTTTGATCACAAAAACGCAGACGACGATAGTTCCAATAAACCACGAGAACATCCATCAAAATCAAAATCAAAATCAAAAATCAAAAGTCATTTATTCAAACTAGGCTGAGAGTCAGCACTTTTCGAACGTCAAAATTACATAAGACAGTGCCCCAAAAACGCCCACCCTTCGACACTTCCTAGTGCTTTAGCTGGGAAGAAGAAGTGGCGCAACAAACTCCCCAGCAGCACAGCTGTCTGATAAGTTGGAAGAACTTGATTCTATACAGTAATAGGTAAGTAATTAAATTTCATCAAAAAATGGAAATTTCAATATTAAAAATAAAAAATAATTAAAAAATGGTTTATACAGTCAAATAAAATAAACAATGCTATGGAGTAACTCATATAACCTGTCAGTAGGTAAGCTAATTCTGGTGAAAGAACACAAACGTTGTCTTGAGTTAATCACAGCGACCCACAATTCTTATCGTTTAAGTAGTCGTTGATTGAATAGTATGCCTTCGAACAAAGATTTGATTTTACTTTAGCTTTAAACGCATTAAAATGTAAATCTAGCAAAGAAGAGGGAAGCTTGTTATAAAAGGTGATACCGAGCCCAACGAATGAGTTATGAACTTTATGAAGCCGGTGAAAGGGACCACGTAGTTTGTCCTTATTTCTGGTATTAATATTATGAATATCACTGTTTTTAGTGTATAAGTGTATATTTTGCCTAATATATAAGATGTTAGCGAAGATGAATTGTGATGCCACCGTGAGAATACCAATATCTTTAAAAAAATCTCTCAGAGAAACTCTAGCACCTAATTGGTAAATTGCACGTACAGCTCGTTTTTGCAGAACAAAAATATTTTGAATGTCAGCGGCTTTGCCCCACAGCAGAATACCGTAGGACATAACGCTATGAAAATAACTAAAATAGACTAACCGAGCTGTATCAACGTCAGTGTATTGTCTTACTTTCCTGACGGCGTAGGCAGCCGAACTGAGCCTTCCCGCTAGGCTTGATATGTGTGATCCCCACTGAAGTTTGGCATCTACTGTTATGCCCAGAAAAACTGCCGAGTCTACAGTTTCAAGCACCTCATTTTCTAAGACGATGTTGGGTCACAGATTTTTTACATTCGGCAAAGCGAACTTTATGCATTTAGTTTTCTTAGCATTGAGAACTAAATTATTCGTGGTAAACCAATCCGTAACCATTGAGAGTGCACTGTTTACGTCGTCAAAATCTTGTCTATTCCTGTCTACTTTAAAGATAAGAGAGGTATCATCAGCAAACAGTACAACGTCACAGATACCCTTTAAATAGAATGGTAAATCATTAATGTACACTAAGAATAAGAATGGACCCAGTATTGAGCCTTGAGGTACACCTAACTGAACTGGTAGCCCGGAAGATTTCACACCATTAATATCTACACATTGGTGCCTATTATTTAAATAGGAGTTTATTACATTAAGCGCTTCATTTTGAACACCGTAATGACGTAATTTACGCAAAAGCGTGTCATGGTGAACGCAATCAAATGCTTTGGAAAGATCACAGAAAACTTCAATAGCATTTTGTGAGTTCTCCCATGCGTTAAATATGTGTTTCAGCAGGACAACACCCGCGTCTGTAGTCGAACGACCTTTTGTAAAGCCATATTGTTCATCATGAAGGAGGCTATTTAAATTAAAATGTCTTAGCAACTGCTTGAGTATTAACTTTTCAAATATTTTACTAAGTGCAGGTAAGATAGAAATGGGCCTAAAATTGCCAACGTTATTTTTATTACCCGATTTAATCCTTCCATCCTTTTAGATAGTTGGTGATACACTGAAGAACGAAACTCTCCAGTAGCGTCGGATCCGTTAAAATCGGTCCTGTAAAAACGGACGTTCTATGTGTACGCGCCCTTACAGTTAATAAAAACAGACAACAAAGGAAACCATAGTCACCAGAAAGCAAATTACAAATCCTCACGTCATCATCATCATCATCATCATTTCAGCCGAAAGACGTCCACTACTGGACATAGGCCTCCCCCAAGGGGGGGGGGGGGTTGCCATAATCGCCACGCTTGGCAGGCGGGTTGGCGATCGCAGTATGGTGGTAAAATGCATAGGGAACGCTGCTGCCCATTCTCTAGTAAGTCCCTTAGTCGCCTTCTACGACACCCAGTGGAAGAAATGGGATGGTGCCCGCTCACGTATAGACTTACAATATAATTTATGGCGTCAGCACAAAAACAAGAAAAAGTCACATCGCCTGAATTAAAGTAAGAAGCAATATACTTAATTACTTGGTTTGCATTATTTATGACTGAAACAATAGAGAAAATTATTTAAAAAAAAACTATTACGGTATATTTTAGGATGATTTTGGAATGTGGAGCTATAAAACATATTTTTATTCCATGCTTAATTTCTGGTCAAAGAAAACATAATTCGATGTAGTCATCGGTTCACACGGTAATTAAGTGCTTATAATTGAGATAGACTAAAATAGGCAAGTGTATAAACCCCGTGTGTTTTTTCACCGATGGAAATAAAATCATCTATTTTTTTTATGTTGTTTTGTTCTAAGGAAGCCAGTAATCATACAACTTGGGCAATTAATAAGAAAACCACAGAAAAACACGTCAAGAATGCTATGCCAACGATAAAGTTGGTAAGTGGCTAGTGCACATTCTAGCTTGTTAAATTAGTACAGCCCTTACGTAGCGTCTACGCCGTAGGCCTACGCCAGCGCTGTAGACTAGTCTACGGCGTAGGCCTACGGCTATTACGCGCTATGATTCTGTTAAATAATTTCTTTCAGGAGTAATAAAGGTTGCAGTAGTAGATAAGTTTAAACTGAATTGTAATAGTCACTGTACCTATACCGTAGCCGAAGAGGCCATAATGGCGTACCGCCAGCATATATTCGGCATAACGCGGATAATAGACAAATAATTTATTTCAGATACAATATTCTTAAATCAAAACTGCAGATTTTTGTTTTCAAGGTTTGTATTTAATGCCATCTGTGTGTGAATTGCGTTACTGCTACGTGGATGTTTCCTACTTGAATCCGCTTGTGGCCGTGAAAAGAGTGTCTAATCAGAGCTGTAGATGGCGCTACCAGTACTAAATGGCGTGATACCGTATT
The DNA here is from genome assembly GCA_949987655.1 of Polymixis flavicincta. Taxonomy (NCBI): domain Eukaryota; kingdom Metazoa; phylum Arthropoda; class Insecta; order Lepidoptera; family Noctuidae; genus Polymixis; species Polymixis flavicincta. Next base: position 11,317,650 of record OX465191.1, on the reverse strand, counting down.
CAGTTTCATTCGGAAAAAATGTTTTTTAACCTTCTAATGATGTTTTATTTATTATTTAAGGTTTTTTGGTAGTAAATTACATTGTTACGCTATTATAATTGCTAGATGAAGATGAAGTTATTTTAAAAAAACACACAAATCAAGTCGAAGCACCTACAAGACTTACAAAGCAAGGCTGATAGTATCCTAAAAAACCCGTTATTAAACTTTCCTACTAATATTAAAAAATATTTTCAAGAAATATTAATGTCAAGGACTTGGATAGCAGCGTCCTTATATTACTTAAAACCTGCTCCCCTACGTACGACCATTCATTTGGGGCTGGGTCGGGCTTCCTTTTGTAACATTTTATATTCAAATGTTGCTTTATTTTTGATTTTGACTATTTTTGATTTTGAACATAAAGGTGGTAGCTCTGCTACTATGGTGACGTTTTATGCTTTATTCCTATAAGATTTCCTATTATATCCTACCGAATATCGATAGATACCAATAAGAATAAAATACTTATATATCTAAGTGTGTCTATTGATAAATGATTTTATTTCTGTAAGTAGGTTTGTACAAACACTTTTACACGTCAATCATATTTTTTAAACTAGATGAGGTCGGCGTTTACTATCTGACTACTCTGAGAAGAAAGGCCGAAACAAACTCAGAGTTCACAGTGTCTTTTAAAGTCCAGACATAATCTTGGTCAGATCATGTGATGACCATGTGGATTAGTGTCTGAAATGGTCTTTTGAGAAAAGAACCACACAGATTTAGTGGTCTGTCCAATCGGTAGACAGTGGTCACTCAATAGAAATACCCGAATTGGAATAGAAAATATAATGTCTATATTTTTTCATTCCGTATTTATCACAAATGCTCTCTGCAAATGTGAAAAGCAGTTTTTAACCCACTGCCTGTGACTTGTAGGTTGCATTTTCTAAACCTGAAATAAAGTTGTATTGATTATTGAAAACATTGAAGCAGTTTTTAAAGTATCTACTAGATACTTCAGTTAGGTACAGGAAACGTACACTAAGCAATCTGAAAATACCGCCACGTAGTGAGCAAAGCTCCTCTAATTTAATTATTCTAATTTAATTTGTGATTCGCTATATACTGAAGTATTCATTATCGTTTACCTATGCAGCCGGCCATCTATGTACTCAGTGTAAACATAACTGCAGGTAAATCAACAATGGAAGATTACATCACTGTGATGTTAGCATTATTTATAGATTTCATTACCTTCTGACGTATGAATTTACTCAGTCGATTTATAATTAAGTGCTGTTTCATGTTGCTATGCTGGATAGTGTTAGGGTTGCTGCAATTTTCATGTGTTTCCTTTGATAGTTGGTGAGTTCATCTGTGTAAAATTAGTGGGCAAAGCAAAGTCAAAGCATTTATTTCAAATAGGCACCTAAAAGGCGCTTTTGAACGTCAACATTTGTATTAAAATTTAATTGATTCTAGTCGCCCCTTCCACAATGTAGTTTCGTATGGAGAAGAATGGGCAAAAAACTCCACCGTTACTCTTTTAAAATGTTTTAACTACAATATTTAACATACCTACATTCATTATATAATTATGTGTGAAAACGATGCACCCAGATTAAAATTACCATACCAAAATCGAATCGAAGGGTGGGCGTTTTTGGGGGACTGTCTTATGTAATTTTGACGTTCGAAAAGTGCTGACTCTCAGCCTAGTTTGAATAAATGACTTTTGATTTTGATTTTGAAAATAGGTAAAAAGAATGAAATTGAAGCAATTACCGATAAATAAATTTTATAATAGATGCATGGTGCTCACATATTTCCAAACATTGTAAAAGTAAGTGTACAATTTTCCTAGAAAATTAACAAGTAATAAGTCAGTGTGTGAGACGTGTGAGTTAAAGTAATCACTGTGTTTAAATCAATTAAAAAATCAAAGCAACTTTTGAAAATGGGTAGTCTTAGCTTCCTTAAGAGTGGCTTAAACTTGTCAAATGAATTAATTAGTTTAAAAACCATTCTACGAGTACCTAGTTATACCATTTTGATGACACATTTTTACAAGCAATTATACTTTATACTCCAAAAAAGATTTATAGAAACATCATTACTAGATCTGGTCCGCAATCAGTGTTCCCCATCCGTAATTGGTCTCTTCCTATCTGGTTTAAGAGCCAGAATGAGATACGACGAATTAATGTAGGTAGAAGACCCTTGAATAATACCAGCGGATAAAGTAAGTACTTAAACTGTCCCTTATCTACTTTTAGAATCTTTTGGAAGATGGGTCTATTTTAGCCACTGAAGTGACTTTTTCAAGTGCTACCTTTGTCAATTCATTTTTATTTGTGTACTAGATGTTAATTAATTAATAATTAGATGTCTTTGATGATCAATCACTATTTTGATTGATGTGTAAAACTCAGTCAAGTCACTATGTATTCATACGTAGTTAGTAGGTAGACCGTTTCTTAAAAAAATACCGTGGATTTGACTGATGGCTTGTCTATAATTACGTGGAAATTGAGGAAATATCAACACATTACTACTAATTGGATTATTTTTTTAATAAAAATGGTAATTAGCTGATAAGTACGTAAATAAAAACATGGGTGTTTGTTTTGATTGCGTATCGGCCCATTTCCTCTTGCCACAACAGTTTGAATTCATTTCCATGTTTACAAATTATTGATAAAACTGAGAATCGCGTTACTACTCGCTACATGACTAGTAATAATTATGTACAACAGCGTGCCAATGTCAACATCTGCTGCCGGCGCAGAGCACTGCGTCTTCGTACTCATTACTACATATTTAATTCCGAAAATGTGGTTACCTACATCATTTGACCTTATTAATAATCTGGATCCAGCTCCAGCAGAGCGCGACTGTGTTTGGCAACACAACAGCAGCGGACTCGGCGGCACATCATAATGACATAATTGGCAGGGGGGAGCGCAGGCGCGCGGTGGCCCGGGGGGGAAAGCGACGCGCGACGCATGCGCGGGTTTGACGGCCAAGGTCGAGGCCGAGCGACTCTGCCGCGCACCGCCGCGTTGGTAGGTTCTTCTCGCGCGGCGCCCTCTTTCTGGAAACAACTTCTGAGGGACAAATGCGCATAATCCGCCGCGAGTGCCATGTATCCCGAACCCCAGCACAGCCATGGACTCACCGACAAAGGTAATACCACCATTTCCTAAAGAAATTCAAGATCGCGTTCCGTTTGATGCAAAAATCGATCAGTTGTGTAATGTTTGTAATCACGCTTTCCACCTATGTACTGTACGTATACATAACTCAGCTCTCGGCTGGCGTGTTTTTGCACGCTACGAATAAATTAGATGAGCGATGTTTTCCACGCTCATCAATAATAACAGGAACTAAACGACAGATAGGTAACATTGCCGTAGGTAGTGCGAACAAATGATTTGTTCATTGCGCGAAATTGGTCAGCTCACCTTGCGCAGCGTGTCACGTCACTCGCTCTGCACGCTAATCGTCCGAGCAAACAGTTTTGACGTTGTTTTGGGAACTGAATTCATTATGATCACATTTAAAATGAATCTTAATCCCACAAGTATGGTTAGACGCCAATGTTTGCTTCCACATACTAACCGAATACCCACTTTTTGTGCAACTTTTTTGCCGCCTCATAAGTATCGTTAATAGTGCTGGAGTCGAAGTACTCGTAACAAATACCTGTTCTTATGATATTTATTTCCATGTATTTGTTATGTATTGGAAATTCATTGTTATATTAATGGATTCCACTTTGTCAAATTGACAAAGTTGTATCCACTGCCGGCATTTTGCCATATCGCCACATTATTCAAAAGCTTATGGTGTCTAAGATATTAACAGTGCCCGTAGTGCTCGTTTGCACAAGTTCTCAACCCCCAGTGGCCCTGGAACTGCCCATAATTTAACTATCAATATTTAAGGTCGCTTCTGAGGTAATCCCTTGTTTGTATATGCTTACGGAGTTACGGTTTACGTCATACATCTACGTCGGCACATAGGTAGGCACTGCCTTTATTCATATTTTATTCGCTTTACTTAGAATTGGTAGTTGAACGACAATTCTAAGGATATTGTTAACTGAAACTAGCCCTGCGGTGAGTGTTTAGGGTTGTGTTTGAAAAAACTATAAACTTAGGTAAGTAGGTATACATTATAGGTCGATTTTTTCAGAACACAAAATTATTATTGCAGAATAGATCGGCAGATCACTCAATAAGGACCTTCATACTTTGGAATTTAGATGGGATAAGAAGATTGTTTGATTATATTATGTTTTTGAAAGGGTTCGTAGTCTACGTGCATACATAATTTATTATTGATTTGAGCAAGAAAAAGAAGGATGAGATTCTTCGAGATTATTTGGATATAGATGTTTTTCTTTTTTTTTGCATTATTAAATGTATACAAGTATGTATATACACGGTATAAAACAAAGTTGCTTTTTTAAAAATAAATTTTCGCTCTGCGCTTTTCGGTGCTTACTACACAATGGAATTTGATACAGTTGTCACCATTATTTACTTATGAAATTTGTTCCGGAAGCTAAAAGAAATGTCGGTGTTTTGACATGCCATTGCGCCCGTGTTTAGCAGGAGCGGGTTGCATATAATATTAGGAAGAGAAAATATTTAATTGTTTGGTTGTTTGTTTGTTGGTTCGCGCTAAAACGGCTGCTCGATTTGGATACATTTGTCACATGGGTACCTATGACTCCTTCGATCTATGACTCGGATTAAGACATAGAATAATAAATAATTATATAAATGGATTATTAATTAATTTAATCCAGATATTCTCACGGGATCGAGACTCATGCGGGTGAAACCACGGGCGCAGCAAAATTATCAACCAATTGCCATGGTTTTTGTCATACACGTAATACCTACTTAGACAGTATTTAATTACTTTGTCTTGACAATCTTGAATTAGCCGAAAGGACAATGCAGGGGTTTATTTTCAACGAAAATTATTTATTTTTTCATAATGCATATCGACTTAAATGCCAAGTGTAGAATGCTAATTTCATCTGGCATCTTTCAATTATCATATCATAATTAGCCTATAGGTAATGTTCCCACTGCTGGGACACAGGCCTCCGCTCTATGAGAAGGAGTGGGCCGTAATCCACCACACGGGACCAGGGTGCTTACTCTGGAATTTAATTCCGATAGATCGACATTGGAATTATCAGTTAAACGTCAGGGATTGGCTGGACTCACTGAGTCTAGCCAATCCCTGACGTTTGACTAACAATTCCAATGATTCGTGAACGTCTTATATAGCCGGATTTGCGAAATTATTTTTTGTTTGAATGGGGTTTATTCCGAAATGGTCCCATTAAAATTTCGTAAAGATCTGATGATGCGTTTCGGAGACAGGCAACGGAACTCTTCAAAAAATTATAGCAAATCAACCGCGAATGCTGCAATCGCATAAATATGCATTGTTTTGACCCCAAGGATGATACAATTTCGAATTGGTTTGGGGTAGGCAACTAAAAAGTGAAAAAAAAAACTAAAAAAAAACAACCGACTTCCAAAAAACCACTACAAAGTGCAAAATAACTTTAATTTCGAAAGGCGGTGACAAAGAATTAAAATACACATCCAAAGTCACCGACTTCCGAAATTAAAGTTATTTTGCACTTTGTAGTGTTTTTTTGGAAGTCGATTGTTATTTTTTTGAAAAAAGTTTTTAAGATTAAATAGTTAATTAAAGCCACTAGTTTTCACTGTTTTCGTTTTGATCATAATAAATATTCAATGAATGTATTCTTGAACAAAACAAAGATACATCAAAGGCCGCTTTGTGCCCATTACTTGAAGGAAATTAACAATATTCTATCACAAGTCTAACATAACAAATGCTTGTTATTTATTATCCTCTCCTTAAGCAACAACATTTACACATTAATATTGACATATGTTTATATCCCCTTGTTTGTTTGTGTGTGTGTTTGACTCATCCCCCTCTACGGGTCAGGGGAAGCTGTGGGGTGCTTGGAGGGAGTGGGCGGCTCATCTCCCCTCTATCGACCGATCCTTCCCGCCCACACACAAAAAAAAAAATGTTTATGGACGTTCCTTCGCAAAATAGTCAATAGGATCACAATCATATTTCCTGTGACTCCCGTTCATTAGTAGTCTTTGTGTTAGAAGAATGTTGTATTTTTATGTTATTGTTCCTTTTCATATATATTGTTTTTTTTTACATCCTTTATTAATTTTGCTTTAACTGAATGGTGTATTTTTGACATGACGTACCTACCTACTCGTATGGTTCTATCTTGTCGCTCAGCGATCCAAAATCGGCCATAATTAATTTAAAACTTAATGTATGTCTAATGCATTATTAAATAACATTATTAGCTTTCTGCACTCGTCATTCATATAAAATCTAACTGTGCCAAATTTCACACTCCTCCGTACTAGTAATTTTCGTAAAAAGGGCCCGCGCCGAATTACTTTAGTTGGCACTCTTATATGTATGTAAAGCGACTATAGTTTTGTACACCTATGTGTACAAAACTATACCTATGTATTGGCAGTTATATCATCATTTTAAAAAATTGGATAAAAATAATCTACAAACAAGAAAAAACCGGTCAAGTGCGAGTTGGACTCGCGCACCGAGGGTTCCGTACAAACCTGTGGGTATATAAGTAAAAGTTCAAAATTGTCAAAAATATTTTTTTTTATATGACGAAACTAAAAATTTACGGTTTTCGTAATTTTTCCTATATCTGTACTATAAGACGTGACTTCGTACAAAATTTCAAGATTCTAAGTTCACGGGAAGTACCCTGTAGGTTTTGATACCCGTGCGAGTTTCGAAAATTTGCGGAAATCTGCGGCCTAAATGGCTGTATCTTTTGATTGCGTTGACTTAGAAGGTTGATTTTTCTACAGCTTCCATGCAGGGACAGTAGAACTAAGTATCATATAGAAATTTCAGTTTGATACCTCCACGCGTTCCTGAGAAAAACGGTCTTGACAGACGGACGGACGGACGGACGGACAACAAAGTGATCTTATAAGGGTTCCGTTTTTTCCTTTAGAGGTACGGAACCCTAAAAAATAAGAAAGACCTTTCTAGGAAGCGCCATCTAAAAACCCGAACAAAGAATCCCTTCTCAACGTCCACATTGTATTTATAATATATGTTATTTATGTACAATTTCTTTTATCTATTTTTAGTACATGTAACTATGTATGGTGTAGGTATGAATATAACATTACTTTCATAAATGTATATTTGACTTTGTTATCCTCCACAATGTAACAGGAAAATATGCTACGATTCTGAGACTGAAATAATATTTCACTAGAGTCATTCGGGTCAACTGTGCGCACTTTGCACTTTCAAGCCTCGTTGTGTCTAGGAATAGGACAATTTCGGAAAGAAAGACATTGTTGCGAGTAGAGTATTTATTTGGCTATCAATTGCAGTAACAAAAAAAACCATAAATTTCTTATTTATTTTTATATTTAACAATAATCACAGAAAGTCGGAATGCGTACACTTGCCCCTAATTGCGGGAAAGTGTGCGCATACTTGTGGGGTAAGTAGACGCAGTAGGGATAAGTGTACATAATACTTAAATTAACATGATTAATGCTATATCACGACATCTTTTAAAGTAGTCAAGTATTTCTTTGGAATCATATAAGAATATCACGATATCAAACAAATTTTTACTTGAGATCAATCAAACTTATAATAATAATAGGTACTCATGGTAACTTATAAGTAACAATAGTAATTTAAGAAACTGAAAAAATGAACACAAAATTATAACAATAAAATCAGACTTTAAATCAAACTTGCGATTAATTAAACTTATGACCTATAGGAAAATAATTTAAGTGTAGATGATGTACCTACATTCTTGGATGATGTACTCTAATATTTTTTGTTAGTCAGCCTATTAAAACCTATAATGAAGTCTTTCATATGGTATTTTTTTTTTACTTTTAGTATCAACATGACTATAATATATAAATATAGATAGGAACAATCATCACCATTGATATACTAAATTTAAACAAAACGCATTTTTACGAAACTTCTGTCAAAGCCTGCTAGAAGACTAAGCTAGTAATTGCTTTATGCATCAGAACAATTATCGCAAACAAAAACACCATTTTCCTGGGAGCTACATAGTTCATGCCACCAATCCAGGCATATCTGGTGTGCATTGAATCCACTCTTCTGTTGGCGGATCATACCTTGATTTTCCTGACATAAGGTAAGAGTGCGCACGCGCACACTTACCCGCGCACACTTTACCCGAGTAGCCAAAATTCAAATAAATGACAACTGAGTTCAAAATATTCAACATAACCTAAAATGATGTGTATAATTTTCAAGCTCAATATGTGTTTATTCAACAAAAATGGACTTACCTTTGTAAATTTATAATCTCGTATGTGACAATGTTTTCCAGGACACAGAAAATTATCGATTTCACACCGAGAAACACTTTTTAGCAAATAAATTTAAAACGAAACGTGGTGCGGCGTCCGAGTTTGTCGCGTTTGTATTCCCTCGCTGTGGCCTCTGATTGACCGGAACTAACACCCCACCCCCCGTGCCTCGTCTAGGAGATATGTGCAATTCGCACACTTACCCGCTGCGTACGGTTACCCCGAATGACTCTACTTGATCAGCCTTAGGTATTTTTTTATCTAAACTTCTTATTTTGTATAAAAAAACGTGTCAATAATATAAACCAAACTAAAATTATTAATAATTATTTTATTTCATGTACTTTTACGTATTATTTATGACTTTTATATTACATAAATACCTATGTTTTTTTTTAATAATAAATAGGTATAAATAAAATAAACATTCCTTTTCCCTGTCTACCGACACCAAATATGCAAGCCAAGAAACTTGATTCATATTTCTATGAATGTCCAGATTTATTATTGCCTTGACTTATTTAGTCAACACAATAAAATATATGGCTATTTGTTACTCAATTGCTGGGTACTTCCCGTTGACTTTCAATCCTGAATTGGAAATGCATAATACCATGTCACATGGAGTGAAGCCACGTATAGCCGGACACGGCTTGGTGACGGAAGCTTCATTGCGCGAGTCGTACTCGTACCTACTCGTCCGGTTTTAATAATGATTGTTTACATTGGGGATGGGATCCATTGAATTGAATGTGTCCAGCAATCCAAAGAATTATTGTGGCTAATTCTAATGGAAAAGATACGTAGAGTAAATAACTGATCAAGCCCTATTGTTGCATGGTCAGGCCATTGTTAGCAATTCATGACAGGTAGGTACAGTTAGCGTTGCCAGGCGTCCGGATAAAGCCGGACACAGTCAGGCTTTTTGGTTGCGTATACGGCCAAATTATATGGTGTCCGGACTGTCCGGACACCATATAGTTTGGTTTTGTTAAGCTTTATAACCGACGAAAAAACGGAGGAGGTTCTCAAGTGGACGCGTATTTTTTTTTATTTGACATTTGTTTTTACATTTGCCATGTGTTGGTTTCCGCTCCACCCTCCTTACCTTGTATCGCTAGCGCAAGCGAGCGGAGTAGCACTGTCCATAATAAACTGTTATGCTTCATTACAATTTAAGAAGGTTTTATGGTAAATGATTAAAAAGCCTAGTTTTACTTTTTTATTGTAGTGTTATACTAAGACTAAAAAATGAAGGGTGTCCGGCTTTTTTACCCAAATGTCCGGCTAAACAGACTGGTTTGTCCGGCTTTTCGGTTATAAGACCTGGCAACCCTAGGTACCTAGCCCTAGGTACATAATTAGCATATAATGTTGTTGGTAGATGCCACATTCCTACGAATTGTTTGGTTTTAGGACTTACCGGTTTCCTCACGATGTTTTCCTTCACCGTTTTGAGAGCAGTGGTGATGAAATAATTAACAAAAAGTAAAGCGCCTGTCTTGGTTCGAACTGCAGCCGCGGTCCGCGGTTGCAGTCGTAACCACTTGGCCACCACTGCTAGAGCTTGTGTACTGTTAACGATTTAACGTACTTATGCAAAGTAACAATCTTTGAAAACCTGTGATGATATCAGGATCTGTTAGTTGGTATTTTTAATTATAAATATAACAAATCATCATATGTCATACATGAATTTCCGCCCATCCTTTAACTTAAAACATTTAAATCGTCACAAAGAAAGTTTATGCTTACTTTTTTCTTACTTGCTTTTCGTTCTGCAATCTAAAGAAGAATGCCCATTTATAAAAATGATATAAATCTTAAAATTCATCTTAATTTAATTGTATATCAAATACGCTTGTCACAATGTTAAAAGAAAAGCAGTTTTTTTTTTAAATTTCTTTATGCTTATTCTACGTCAAGGGTAAACGTATTATCTAGTCTTTGAATAATACAAATTGATTGAAATTAACATAATAATTAAATAAATTAATCATGCATTTTTTAATTAATTGAGTTCACATGATTGAAACGGTTTTGTTGACATTTGACGGTTCTGCGATTAGCATCGGCGCAACATTGTGTACTGTGGTATTGTGTGTGTGTTACTTCTTTTTACAACCCGATTTACTACCTCTAGACCTCGAGAAAAACTTTGAGCGTCAATAAATTAGTTCTAGCACATTTATTTCTTTATATTTGGTAACGGCAAATCCTAACCTAAAAAGTAACATTAATATTTTTTGGACTTCGTAGCGTTTAAATCGTAAAAAGATATAGATATGACATTAATTTCTAAACTTACAGGTAGTCTTTCTACTATACTTTAAGTATAAGTACTTTCATTATCAGGTTTTTAAATGTACGGGAAGTGGGCATTGTTCTTTAATGAATTAAACATTTCAGTTAACAAATAAACGACATGACATTCCATAACGATGACTTCTACACTCACACATTGTTTTATGAAATAATGATTCCGATGCCTAACGTCACTAAAATCATTTCCGATCTTCTATGTAAACAAAACAATAGAAAAACAAAACAAAAGTCGTGATTCCAAAATTCAATATTAAAGTATTTTGCTACATAATAAAAATCATTGACAGACAACACACAGCGTAAACCACAGAGTCTAGAAACATGACATTTTGTACAAGAGTTCGATTTAAATACAAAATGAGCACTCAAGAAGGATTTTTTTTTAATTCGTCTACTTATGTATAAACATAGGGATAATTGTATGGTAGTTCCTCAATTTTGTAGATCAGTAATACGTATCATTGGCCCTTTGGCACGACTACGGCGTACGGATAGTAAAATAGTAAAAAAATCTATATTTTGATGTTCTTGCTGTTAAGTGGCATCGCATGCCAAAGCGGGCTCTATAGTTAGCCTAGGTTAGTAACTATTACGTAAACTGCAATACAACCTTAGGATAGCATATCAGATAGATAAACCTTTATCCTTTGTTAACATAGTTTCATACATTTTTAGCAATTTCGAAAAGGTTGATCTTCTGAATCTTGAATATCGGCATAAAAACCCTTTCTTGTTTCCTTAAATATGGTTACTAATGTATACCCGTACGTATTTATATTTACCAAGAGCTTAGTCACCTCCGTTTTATATATTTATATCCATTTCTAAAACATTGATCTTCTGAAACAGCTGAAAAACACTTTTCTTTTTTTTACTCAATAATGATTCCTAATATAGGTACTTACCTAATACACTATCTATTTATACATATTCTCCAAGTCCTAAAAGAACATAAACGTTTCCCAAACAAAGTATAGGCGTCCATTGATGGTAAAACAGTGTTTACACGAGGCAGGGCGGGTCAGCTGGTTCGCGCCGATCGATTCGCGCTTCGTGTGCCTCCTGAAGGGCAAGGCCACCTCCACCCGGGCGGCTGTGACGCCGGCGAATGCCGTAACTTTATACGCAGTGGAACTGTAGAATCCTGGATGTGATCCGTGTTCGATAGTGTCTGTACCCTTTGTTGTGTGGGTTGAAGATGCCAGGATATTGGAAATGCAGATTTTAATACAAACAGTAAAGATAAAGAAATTAGAAGTTTTTTTTTTTTGTTGAAGACGATAATAATATCTATTTGTTTAGAAGAAATAACACAAGAAAATGAAAAATATGTGTAAGTAATGAAATAAATAATCAATTTGAAATGACGCAACGATAAATGTGAAGGTCACAAGTCATTGTAAACATAACACGAAAGGTATTCAAAACAGGAAAAGTTGTTCTAAAGATAGTGACCTTACTTTGATAAAGTCAATAAACATGATGTTTACACACTTGGTGACTAAGCATTCACAAATGATCAATTTCAATATAGTTCAGGTGTAAAATTTTAATAATATTGCACTTGAGTATATAACAGACACGTGCTGGTAATAAAACCATAATTATAGCTTCTGCTAAACACAATGCATAATTCATTCGCTGTCGATCACATAGAGAATTATTTATGTGCAGACTTAACCGCACTGACGTTAAAGGAACGTATGTATAGAAAAAATTATAAACACATTGGCAGAGTCCAATATTCTTTTGCTTTTTTATTTATATGCAAGCTCATTTAATGAGGGTTGAGGAAACCGGATATTATTCATATACCACGCATTTTTCATACGTCAGCTGTAGGTGTGAATGTTTTAGAGACTATTTCTGGAGCAGTTGTTCCCTAATTTAACTTCTAAAAGTTGCTAAGGATGCATCTATAAAAATTCAAAATAAATTGACGAATTTATTTCTAGCTTCAAAAGCTAAGAGCAATTCTGAAAAAGAAACTCCAAGATTAGGGACATTCTATAACGTGTACGTAAGTTATTTAACAGTGCTTGGGATCCCTTCAACCTTTAACCTTAAAAGAGCGCGATAAAGGTCTTCTGAAAGGTCGGATGATATACTTAACATAATTCATTTCACAAAGGAAAACGGAACAACTTGAGGAGGCGTTTGCCAAACTTTGGGACAGTATAAGCTAAACAAACAAAAAACAGAAAGCTGAATTCATATTTTACGCAATAAAAACACCTCTAAATATGAACAAGTATAAGTTTGAACAAGTATAAATCGAATTCGAGGAAAGGAACTCAATTGTGTGACAAAAACATCAAAACCAATCAAACTTTCTGACTCAGTCGTTTTATTTAACAAATTCCAAATAGTAAATTAATCAGTTTCTTAGTGCTTTCTCTTCCTGATATATATTTTGTACAAAAATTTTGACTGCTGATAAATTCTATACTGCATCAATAATAAAGCAGGTTTTCTGCCGAGCTAACGTCCTACAATCAGGAAAAGTATGGATTTTCTTTTACAGTCTGTGTTCAAAAATTCAGTAGATTAAATAATTCCAGTGCAGCAGGCCTGACCCTGGGACTCAATTTCATCTCCAGTGAAATGTGAACGTACAAAAATAGCAGCTCTCCCCCTACCCTTTTGAAGAATCCAGACGTGACGTACATTCTTGCGGCATTTTGCTTGCCTATGCACTGCAGAAATCTCGAAACAGTATAGGCTATAATTACACAGTTGGATACGCCCATACCAAGTACTTATGCGACTTTTGTAATAGAAGTAGTGGAAGATGGAAGTGGAAAAATGAATAGCAATCATTAGACATAAAAAGATCAAAGTGTGCAAACAATGACGAGGTGACAAGCTGACCACAACTAAGTCATCCATTTTCCCCGGGTGACGATATGACAATATGTCATAAAAAAAAACATTTTATCCATCATACATTATTAAACGTTATACAGCATAATAAACGTGTAAATTGGTTTATTATTAGTACCGTTCTAATTGTTCCACCTTTGTAATCTTTTCGATTTATCAAGTATTCATTTTTCTTGCAATAAGCAATTCATCTGGGTTTTTTATTTCTACATTGCTTAAGGAAAAGGAAAGGGGTTGCCACAGTTCTATTACACAGATACCTATAAGTCTGTCATAGGTTTATCCTGCTTTCAAGTGTAGACAAGATTGGTGTACCTCAAGGCAGTATCTTAGGTCCAATCATGTTCTTCCATAAATATGCCACATAACTAAGTACTTAATTGTTTTTTTACGAAAAGCTCTCAAAATGTGCAAGAAGCCAAAATGATAATTATCCTGGCTGCTAGGATCAGCCTGACAAAAATCTTTCGCCGCACCACCCTAATTAATAGTGCTTATTAGATTACTCAACAGAAAGTGGTTGCCAAAGTTTACAAAAAATATTAATGTTTCTGCATAACCCAAGCCTGATTAAGCTTTTATAGATATAAGCTATTTGAACAAAACAGTGTACCTAAGTAACAAAATCCAGCAATTTCCAGACACAACCACTAGATTCCTTGTGAAATATTAAGCTTAGATAACGTTTTTCATTTACTCTGCTTCTTTTCCTTTAATATAAAGGAAAAAACATAACAAAATAGAACCTAATGGTTCAGTAGAAGCTCATAAAAACAAGATACAATCAATCTTGTTCACGAAAAGTTCAGTGCACTGTTATCAAAGTTATAAGTGAAATTTATGTTCGTGGGCTTCGTCGGTTCGTTCGTAATAATACTTCTCAAGGTAATAAACTTGTGGATAGTTATAATTGGATCTCATACGTTATATAAGTTACTAACGATAGCCGTATTGTACCAAACGTTAAAAACGAAATAGCAAAAGAATGAGTTTTCTATTTTATTTCTGTACGTGATGTTCCTTAGTAAACTAAAAGATGAGGAGAGTGATAAAATGTTTTAAATGTATTTGCCGCTAACAATAAGTAAAGGAAGAACGAGCATTAATACAGCTACCAAGTACATTGGTATATTCGTTATAGCAGAGATGTATAGACTTAGTGCTTGGCATTGGTACCTAAGTACCTAGGCAGCCCGGGATCTGTGTGGCCTTTAGAGTGGGTAGCGAGGAGTGAGGTGCGCGCGCATTCAGATCGATCTCGAAACATCCCCCGCTTTTCACCCCTCCGCCCCGCAACCCGCAGCCTTCGCACCCCGACACGTGTAGGAAGATAGCTCATCATCTACGTCTGATTATGTTTTATAACTACTATATAAAAATCAACCATACTCATTCCTTTATAATATAGGTAACAATTGAATATTCTACTTGTGATCGGAGCTAAGTTATTAATAGAATTAATTCTGCTTGATATCATAAACGTGTAATTATCGAAGAAATGATTGCGGGCTTAATAAATCGCCGGTTGGTAACTAAAGTCTCAAGTGCGACCAGTTTTTATGCTCCACCGATATTACATCAGATGTGCCTCAAGCAAGTGGCGCACGAGCAAACACCATGATCACTCTCTGTTACACCGCCAAAATTATAATACAACCATTGTTTTGTTCAACAAAATATACAATATTTTGAAATATCAAACTATTGACGTCATTAATTAAAATTCCTCAAAATACGTAGGTATTGGGATGTAGATCCTACCTATTCACAAATGTTATGACATTCTTAACTGCAACACCACAACCACTAGACCATTACAAAAACTAATCACTTCGGGCAAATATCCAAACAAAAAATATGTCATATTATTATTCAAAAACTATAATCCCAAATATTTGTCTAGTGCAATTTGTTAGTTTTACAGCGCTATCAATTATAGAATCGTGTGTTCCACCTATTACACTTCGCTTCTGTGTGTCATAAAAAGTAAATAAGACAACGGAAACGGCACGTCACCATCGCGTATATAGAATCTGGCATAAGGAATATCTCTGAATTATACAGTTGAAGACTGAAATCAGTACTTTGTATTCTGTAAGTTGGGCTCGGGCAATGGCGACGACGGAGGGATGGCGGGAGAGGGGCGGTGCAGCTGCCGGTGCATCACCATCCCCCGGCGGCAGGCTCCCCGCGTCCCGCGGCCCTCTCGCCGCGCCGGCCCATTGCCAAGTTCAATGCCAAGGTCATGCGCGCGCGAGTGCGGCTGCGCGCCGCAATGCAGGAGCGGCCGGCGGCAGGCAGCCGGCGAGTCGTCAGTGCCTCACCGACGACCGCGCTACACACCGCATCGCCATTTCCACATTGTCGCGTCCCAGCGGGTCACCTGAGTAACAATTACAGTTCCGTAAAAATTGTCACGTTGAGGCCTTCCGCGAGTCTTGCGCCGCACGAGCGTGGACGCACCAAACTACCGCGGTTAGCTTATTACCTGCCGGCAATATCAGGTGAACCGTTGTGAAACCAAGTGCATATCAGCGATGAGCAGATTGTATGGCGACGTTACAGTTCTGCGACGCCACTGGTTCCTGCCGCGAACGCCTCATGTGGTATTCCACAGCGCTGTTGATGCCACGCCGTATACCATTATGCAACATTTCTTCAAACAAAACGTACACTCCAGTAAGTTTCCCATAGAAAATTTCTTAACTAACAATATTTTAATAACAATGGCTGTTTATGTAGAACCTTTGACAGGTGCTGGGAAGTGGTATGGAAAACGTCACACGTATCTTCACTATCGTATATTCCTGTTCTTAATAACTTTACGTCAACATATTTATTGTTATCGTCGTCCCTGAAATTGTTTTAAGAACCATATATAGCTCCGGTTACGCTAGCCTTTTTATGAATAATTAATTTGATCCGAACTCAACTGGGGCCTGCGCGTTCCGTGAACTAGCAGCCATGTTTACTCTAGACATTAGACAGTCAATATTACCTATACTACTAACTCGTGTGTCCTCTACATGACTCAATTTAACTCGAGCCTTATCACCACATCATGATCATGAAGTTATTATTACTAGTATCTAATGAAAAAGCATATTTCCGCGAGGGAAGCGCCGCTGACATTGTTGTCGTTACCTTCAAATCCATAGCAATTTTGTGTGACGTCATTTTCGTCAGTTTTATTCTTGCATCTTACATAATGTACAGGAAATTCGCGCGGATCAAGCGAAATTTGAAACTGAGGTAGTTATGTAAGTAACATCGCCTGACCATAAGGGAAAAAGAATTGTATAAAGAGCAACCGGCCCGAATTCCAGGCTTTAAAACGGCCTAAAAAGATCTCTAAGATTCATCAAGGGCATCAACTAAACCACTTAAGGGCCGAGCACAGCGGCACGCTATGTATCCTGTTGTAACGTTAGTTCGCAAAAAACTCGAACATGAGTTCAAGGCGATCGGGTGATCCCAGCAGACGCTGCCGTTGGTTGGCAGGCACATATAAACACTTAAGTATACGCCAATTCAGATACCAATATAGTCTAATAGGGAATCTATGTTTACCTAATGAACTTTCGGTCGTGGATGATTAAAGGCGTGTACATTAGTTTACAACAATTAGTAATACAATCGATAAACTATATTTAAACGTCGATGGATCTTTTTCTAGTTTGATTGATTTTTTGAAGTGAAAAGCCGCATTGAGCGATTTTTAGTTGGGAGTGTTGGGACAAAACTTATCGATTCGCGTCACAGACATGCCAATGTGACGTGTTGTTGTGTTTTTTTATTGGCAACGCTACGTGATTGCTTCGCCACATCAGGATTTCTTGCACTAAACCTGTCTAAAAGTACAATTAAGATTTATTTGTTTAATTCAATTTACATATTTTTTTGTCAAACTCATTTAAATAATGGCAAAACCAATTCGCTGGCTGAAGTCAATAATTTGGCTAAACTCTGCCAACTTCTGTAATATCCTGTTCTACGTGAAATCGTGTTCTCCTTCATCTTTGTCTTGTATCGATTACTTTCCATTTACAGCATTCGCTTCACTAAGTATCACCTCTTCATTGTATTTGATCTTGAAATACTATATTCTAATTCAGGTATTAAATTCCTTTTTCAAAAAATCGTTGATCAACAACATCAAGTTAATAATAGACTCTTCAAAAGTGATAGTCTGTTTATTTAGTAAATATTTGCAGTATTATAGCCAAATTGGTATTTGAAGTAGTTTAGCAAAAAACTTGCAGGAAAAATTAGGAATCGTGCTAGGTAAATGCGGCATTGATGATCAACTGTTTAAAATAAATGTCCAATTGTTTTAAGTTATGGACAACGTTTTCCTCAATGAGTTCGTATAGGTAAGCTGTTTCATGTACCTACTGATGTTAACTTAGGAAGAATGGATAATAAGTAATAAGAGTTAGGATTTAAAAGTAGTTTCTGTTAGTAAATTGTATGATTTTGTTTTGTATTTTACTCCTGTTTTGAAGATCCATTCAGTTGACACTTCTTACTCTGTTATTCATATTAAATTAATTGTTACAAGAATTTACATAAGCTGGAAAAACTAACTCAGAATTAGTTTTTCTGGCTATCTTAATAATTGCTGGGCATCCATTTACGGTCGTTGACGCATCAATAAACATAAAAGCGAAGAGAACAGGAGCATATTATACTATTATAAACTCGTAAAAATTGAATGACGTCATCGAACACTGACGTGAAGATAGCATTAACAATTTTGTTAATAAAAGGTTTAAAAGGAATTCCTGGTACAGTAATACAGTTAATAAAAACGATTTAATTTATAATACCTACTTACATGTAAATTAAATATGACACGCGGTACGAAACTACATGAATAACCAATTTCCTACAAAATAACAAATTATTTACAAAAAAAAGTTTATGTATTTTCCAATATCGCAAGGACATCGAATTAATTCAAACGTTTGTAACAATTGGGTTTGATTTTTTGATTCCATGATTAAAGTGATAAAGTTAAATAATACGATACTCAGGGGCCTCCCACATGCTACTGGCTGCTTTACCTTGAACCCGCGCTCGCGAAGCCTGAATAACAATAATCTGACAAATAATAATACCATGCTTGTCTCCTCATTCGTCATTATGATTTACAACTGATTCTATTTTACTGTCAAGGATTATATAAAAGAGATCGCAGTCGATTCAAAGATTTATGAAACAAAAGTAAAGCAACACGAGGAATGACTAATCAGCACTGTTGGTATTATTCAAGGAAACGTTCAGGTTGGCTGTGGAATTTGAATTCCAAAACAAACGTGCTATTTAATACAAATCCTATTTTATTGTTCAGTATTGTGGATCTAAAACCGGATCGAGCTGCAGCCATCGATCATAATGCAAATCGAGTGAATGATGAAGTTTTTATATGGATATTGATTATGTAGGTACATCGAGCCCCTATTGTGTGCGCTTGCGTCTCGGTTTGCCTCCGGTTACTTCTCTGGGCAGCACTCGGTCGGAGTGTTCGTATATTTATTTGCACGAGCTATAGTTTAGCGTCGAGAACCACGTATCGCTATCAGCTGACGAACGCGCGCGTCACATTGACGTCTCATCCACAACATGGCGGCCAAGATGGCCGACCATTTGTTTATTTACAACAACACAAGTAGTTAACAGGTGGTCCCATACATTACGAGACAGGTATATATCTAACATACCTACAATAAACTCACAATATATTCAGATAACAGCAACCATTAGTTTATCATACTCATCGATAACATTGTTAGGTTCATATTATCAGACTCATTTTATCTTCGGTTTTCTGAAAGTCTATTGCTTCAATGGAACCTTACCCCTTGCGTTGGATGCCATTTATACAAGTGATGAAAACACGATGAGTTGATTAAAATAAATCGATACATAGAAAAATAAAGGCAACACATAGATAGATACCTACCTACCTACGAAATTTTGAAAGGAAATAAATCCATAAAAGTCAACACATTGTAAGACGTACTGAGAGTCAGATAAGGTGCAGCACACGTGGGAGCGGTGTGTATCATACCGTCATCATCGATAAATAAACATTGAGGTTTGCCAAAGCGCGTGTATGGACGACGACGAGCGGACTTGCACGTGCCTTACAAGATAATTTCACTAGGTAATATAATATACCTTATTTAATTACAGACGATGCTAGACTAAATAACATGGGTAATATTCCCTTAGATAGTGCGCACACTAGCGTCAAAACAGATTTGGCTCTTGTAGATGCAACAGTTTTGTTAGTCAAACCCAAAAGGATTTAAACTGTCCTTAGTATGCACGCCTAGATTGTTTCATACAGCTATGGTCTGAGCAAAGACTATCTCAACTTAATTCTTAATTCTGCGCACAGCCTTAGCTGTACGATCCCTTCGCCGATTAAAACCGTCGCCGCTTCCGATGAGCTTGGTTCGGCCGATTAAATTTAATTATTGCAGATATGAGCACTGGATTTTAATCAAAACGATTCCATGCATTATGAATTCTGACAGAATGTGCATAGACGAGGTACGACTTGAAACATGTCACGACGTTCCAGTCTTGCTACATTATCCACCCACTGCAAATTATTAGCATTTTGAAATAGCTTTCAATCCGAGAAACAGTTAGCTTTTAATCACTGAAGATGTATCAACGCTAGGCACAACTTACTGCCGAAAAAAAAATGTTTCCTTGGATACATCGAAGAGGTAAGACGGAAAAAATAATTTTGGATCATAAAAAATTCGTACCAAGGTCAAGCAGCAATAATGATTATCATCGTAATGTGTACGTATAACTGTTATTACGTAAAACTCATTTCGTCACCTATTTCTGGCAGTGGGCCATTGGATGCGATAAAATGCACAATGTTACCTCGTCATCGCTTCTTTACAATATTGAAAAACTTGGAACCAATGCAACTTCCGGGCTTCCGTGGGAATATTTAAAACTACGGACCATCGAAAATAAATTCGAATATACGAAAGAATTTTGTATAAGTCAAAAATATAGCATGTAGTGATTTGTAACAACATTAAAAGCACTTGCCAAAAAGAAAAGTAAATGGATGTTGTTGCATTATGTGGTGATTGTGTTTTCTCGACGATTGTTTTTCCTGAAAACTTTGAGTTGTTAATTATTTTCTCAATCAATTTCGCTGTCAAACCCTATCTTGTCAATTTGTATTCGTTATAATTATAAGTTATAACATTAGGTAAGTACCGGTTCAAAGAATCTCATAGCGTATGAATTGACGCAAGTACCTAATCAGAAATGATCTTCAGAGTCATCTTATGTTATATTTTAAAATTATTACATATATCTATTAGCACACTCGAAATCTCAAAGCATTTTGGAATCTCGACCTAGAAATCTTTCAAATGCGGAACACGCGAAAAATTCGTTTGACGGAAGATACATTCCGAGGATGTCACGTAAGCAGGCAGTTTCCACATTTAGTTCAAATGGAGCGTACACTATGTGCACAAACACATGGAAACCGTGTTGTACATGTGTGTTGTATACAAAACTAAGAATATCCACCATCATTAATCAGACATTGTGTGTGTACGACACGCTCACTAAGGCGAACCCTTTCTAAGCTTACACGTGCAGCATATCGATACAGATTGTGTGTAGTGGTGCTGCTAGTGTGTGCAGGGTGTGCATGTGTGCGGCTGGCGAATGCAGCTTGAGCGGTGCACATGCGCGGGGGGAAGGGCAGAGGGTATGAGGGGGGCACGGCCAGGGCCGCGCAGACCTTGAGCGTGCCTAGCAACAGCGCTGCCAGCGCAGACTTGCTTATTTATTTCTGTTTTACTCGTCTGCACGTTTGCTTGCAATTTAAAACAGAACGTTTTATGGAGTTGTAATGGCAACCGACGGGAATGTGACCTTTGTGTGCATTTGTCAGATGTTCCCCTAGGCGCTGTATGCTGACGTTTCATAGGATGAGAATGCTAATTTGTTTTATCATTCCTGTTTATCTTCATGGCTGAGATTTTTGCCTGTATATGGAATTTTCATTCTGATTATTTTTGTTGGCACTGCACTTTTTGATGCACTGTCAGATCCGCATACTGCTACATCATGTATTGTGTATACATACATAGATATATGAAGATATAAATACGAAAGAGAACATTAAAATTCATTGCATGGCACAGCATTCTGGGGAGCAGTTTCATCAGATTAAGAGGGATTGTACAATTAAGATTGACATCGGTTTCACGATCACGCCAGATCGACATGTACACCTACGTGTTTGTTAATACCAAGTTGTAGATTTTGCTAATGGGAAACAAGTCTACACTTTACACAACAAACCATTCTTAACAATTACGAGTACATTTAAATGTTTGAATAGCTGTGGAGCGATAATGTATCTACTGGCTGTACTTTCTTGAAGCACGTAGCATTTGATAGTTATAAATATCCGTGCACGCGATGATATTTATATTGGTAGAGTTATGCACTAAATTGTGGATCAAAATAGAAAAATACCGACTGTATTCCAGCATACTTATACTTAAATTTAAGATAGCAACGAACATATATGAAGCAATACACGTAATGACCGCAGGTGGTGCAGAAGATGAAAACGTCCTAAATCATAACAAGACCAATAAACCCGTTCGTCTGACCCATCCTTCTTTTGATCTTATTAAACACACAGTCAGTCACAATGTGTTTACCCTTCAATACGTTAAAAGGTCTCTGTGACTTTATTCAAACCTTGATGAGAAAAATGACGTACATGTAGACACGAGCGACATTGTTGTAACTTGAGTAAAAAATCATTTTTGAGGTAGACATAATTTATTTTTGTTGTACACACTTGTAATAGCCTCGAATTTACAGCATTGTTTTCAGGTATTCGTTAGTTAGCACGTACCGATTCCTTTGTTCATTTATTATAATCTAAATTCAGATTTCATTGATGCCGATGCCGGGACTAATCATTTCTGAAGAATCTCAACCTACTATCTGCATGTGGGTGAAGTTTAGGTCCTATTAAATAGTAAACGTCGTATTCATAAGTAATTTCGACGAAATATTTCGTGAATTTGAATAGTTTTTTCCAATAACAGATTCCAATGTACATGTAGACAATAAACACATCTGGAAGTTCATTGTCGTCCTTAAGATTAAGACCGCAGCTCCTAAGCATATCGGATGTCCATTCAGGGTCGGTATGTGTCTCATATTATTAATTACCACAATTGACTCGGTTTTTTGTACTATGTGTCTCATATTATCATGATACACATGAATACTAAGGAGCGTTGAACAAATTACTGTTCATTGCTATTTTAAGTCTTTGTTGTTGTTAGCTCAAGCATTTTCATACTGCTGTTTTATTTTATTTCTTCTATTAAGATAACCAGTTACAATTTCCAAGTTTTGATTCCTTTGTTTTTGTCATTTAGTATAACAATTTTAACCGATTTGCTATCGTTATTATTTAGATTGTGTTTCGTAGCATCTACGTTATTTTGATCTACTGCTTGATTTTGTTGTAAATGTTCTGGCATATTTGCTACAGTTTAGAGCTGGGTTATTTCATTCACGTGGTCTTTCTTAGCTTCTACAAGATGTCTTTTAACGTCTACTTCTTTATGTTACGATTCTGTAACGGTATTCCCATATATAACTATTATTTATGACTTTCAAGAAATGATTTTATAAACATATATAGGTATAATTACTGTTTGTATTCAGATTCTAAGCTACACGTGTTTTGTTCGCATTTAGTTATGCACATTTATAAAAGACATACATATCTACTGTATGTGACTACTGACATCACACAATACCCACTGATAAAAAATAAACTGACCCAGATCGTGTTTAATTAATAATGCCTGTGTAACGCCCTAGGTATCCAGGCTTCCCAGGGTGCCCTTTGACATTATTTAGTGAAGGCGCTGTTTCCGCGCATGCGCTTGTCCTTGTTAGAAGCCAAGCGTGCGCCCCCCCCCCCCCCCCCGGCCTCGTCCCGCACCGCTTGCCGCAAGCCTCCCCCGGCGTGGGCCGATGACGCAGAACCTAGAGCCCGTGCCGATCATGAGATCTATATTTAGCATGGGAATTTGCTTACAGTTGGAAATAAAAAATACCTTTTTGGAGCTTCCGGACCTCGAGTCGACAGATTATCTCCGGGCAGTTCTGAATAAATCGTTTACATGAGCAAGCTTGAGTCCACGTGTAGCAGAGATGAAAATTATGAAAATCCTTTCAGAACAATAACTAGGTACTTCCTTTCAAAGAGTTTCCATTTATTAGTTACTTTTAAGTTTCTGCCCGTGATTTCGGTCGCGTAGAAGTCGTGTGGTGTCCACAATATACTAAAATAACAGCCACATTTCCGCTATTCCTTCGTTTTTGCTTAATGTTCTTCCTAGTTTTGTTATCTTTGCTCAGCTCCTAACGGTTGTAGCGTGCTGTTATACAGCCTATTACTTTTCTCAAGTAATAGGCTATCAAATGCAGAAATGTTTTTCAAATCCGACTTGCTAGTCGGATTTGAAATTCTAGATAGGTATTATATTATTAGCGCGTTCCAAGAATGTCTGCATCACCTTTCGATTCGGAAGATTCTAACGAAACAAAACATCGGTTTTTGTGACTTAACTATAGGTATGTTAGACATAAACCCCCTTATTTATAAATGTTGCTTAAAGCTAAGAGATGTTTAAACGTTAAAATGTCTGGTTAAAAAAACGCTAAATATTACTTAATTTTAAGTAGCGTTTATAAATATGGAGGATACTTGTTGTGGGAAACGATGAGTACTATAAACATGTATTACATTATTTTGCGTATCATCAATCGTTTTCGCAGCGCAAGCCAAAAATGCATTTTATAGGCAATTTTGTAGTTCCATATGACACTGTTACGCACATCATTGCAATTTCCGAGCTAATCCCTAATAAAAAATAAAAAAACTCATTGTAGCGGACGTGGGGCACGACCAGCACAAGCAACAAACATTGTAATTGGATTCTAATATTATCAATTGGTAAACGATATCCAGTTAAATTAATAAGAATTTTAAATTAACACTAATCTTGAGCGAAATTTCTTAACTTTAAACTAAATCTTAAATAATTTTATTCGACTTTTATTACAAGGCATTCTCGGCGCTACTTGCACCCACGTACCCAGATAGCGTCTCGTCGCCTGTTACTCGCTGATAATGTAGATGTATGGTAGATGGCCAAAAGATTTTTTGAAAGCTATGTATATTTTGAATCAAATCTTTTATCTTTAAAATATATATTTAGATAATGGTTCCCTTGATTGATTTCCTCGGCTTTCGTGGGACTTTACTTTTCTTTCAACGCAATTAGTTATCTCATTCCTCAAGAAATACTTGGAAGACAAACCACCATCATCAACAACAACGTTGCAAGACTCTGTTTTTATTACAGCGTGTGACCCTGATTAGTTCCTCCTCACATTCTTCGAAATATGAAAAGAAGAAGCTGTAATCTTCTATCTAAAATCAAAATCTTTTTATTGTTATGTAATAAATTAAAGTCAAATCATTATTTTTTGTGTTACGCCATCACCCCTCTGGACTGCAGTCTTTTCTCTGTTTTTTGACAGTTCAACAACATTCATTGCGATAACTACGTTGTTGACCGAATTTTTCGAACATTTGAAGCTGGTTTTACCAATAATTCCTACAAAATTATTCAGATTGTTATTGATAGCATGTTACGCAATTAGGGTGCAGGCAGATTGCTTTCACATTCTGATATTGCTGTGGCAAAGATTCAAATTATTTCATGAATTAAATAACCAATTACAATTTGCTTATCACAACACCAATGCAGCTCGACACGTGTATAAATCATAAAAAAAAACGTTATCTCTATGAGCGTCACAACACTATTTCATTGTTAAAATAACATAGAAATAAATATTCAACGTAGTTGTCGACGTCACGACATGACTCAGCCCTTGTTTTCCACGCTACCGATCAGCTCAAGGATTTCGAACATAGTCAATACTATACAACCATGGTTCATTTTAAACCAATAGTTTTTGTGCTACTATGGTCTGTTCTAAAAATGTCCGACAAAAGTGCAAACGATCCCAGGCTGATTCCCGGCCACCGTAGGTGCGGGCTTGCGGATGACGAGTAATGGGTATCTCGCTGTCCGGTAAAGACTAAGCCCTAACGACGCGTTGTTTCCACGCGCGCCTCGACGAATTGTCAGCATGAACTGGTGGGGTCCGCAAGGGCCGATGCCTGCCAAGGTGTGGGTGGTTCGAAAGAGATTCCGTGGCCCCTGGCATACGGGCTACTGAAGGAACACGGGTGGGTTTTAGTCAGTAAAAGTCTGACACGCCCTCCTGCTCCACCCAGAGCGGGAGAAAAACCTAAAAAAAAAGAAAAACCCTGTTTAGGCAGAATTCATAAGCAATCACTTACTAAAAGAATTATTAACATATTACTCTGTATTAAGAAGGTTTTAACTTTATATTTCATCACTTATTCTAGCAATTATTGTTTCAATAACATTATTAAATTGTAAAATTTAATTTGAGGTTATAGAATTAACGTCAATTGTCAAATTAAAAACATCTTAAAGATGATTAAAATTAGAATTTCCGGTTTAAGTAATCGAATAACAGCAATCAATTTGTAAGTGGCACTACAAATTAACATCCACAGTTACTTTTATTTAGCATTTGTTTACATTTTTAGCGAGTACTTTTGGAACAGACTATATGCTGTATTCCTTTTCCAAATAAGGTAACGAAACATATGTGTTATTACACCTCATTAACTGGTTTTATGTAAGTGGTTTACGAAGTGGCTGCTATGGTCGTGTGTACCTAATTGTACGCCAGTCTACACACTGACAGGTGTAAAAAAGACAACCGCAGGCTTCCGGCAAGGTGATTCGTGTTAGCAATGCTATAGTAATTTAAATTATTTTAGTGTAAAACTGATCTTGAATAATATTTTAGGCTTCGTTAAAAATGGTTGATGGAATATTTCGGAAAGGTCATTTTCATAAATATTTATCATCATAATCAGCCTACAACGTTCCCACTGCTGGGACACAGGTCTCCTCTCTGTGAGAGGGAGTGGGCCGTAATCCACCACGCGGGTCCGGTGCGGATTGGTAGATGTCACATATTTTCGGTTCGGACATGCCAGTTTCCTCACGATGTTTTCCTTCATTGTTTTGAGAGCAGTGGTGATGAAATAATTTACACAAATTAAAGCGACTTTCTGGGCTCAAACTTACGACCTACATCTCGTAAGTCGCGTCAGTTACCACTGGGCCACCACTGCTTTTTTTTGGGTTGGAAATCATCAAATAACTTCTCCTGCTCTGGGTGGAGCAGGAGGGTGTGTCAGACTTTTGCTGACTAAAACCGACCTGTGTTCAGTTGCCTGTGTGCCAGGGGCCACGGTATCTCTTTCGAACAACCCGCACCCCTGGGCTCTATGCCAAATGCCTATAGCAGATCCTTAAACATGACTGGCAAACTGTGTAGGTACCAACCTACCGTACACGTATACCTCTGCCCAACCCTTTGGAGAATACAGGCATGAAGTCGTTATATATGCCACATCGCACATAGCCATTTGACCATACCGTCACCCTTATGTCACAGCCCATGAATGTTTACTGCTGTACAAGGGTGGGCTTCCCAATGGGCAAAAATGAACAATCCAATAGGAAATTGTGACAATAACCTCACCACATTTGTAATTTCTATTTCCTGTTGTCATCAGAAGGCCAAGTAATTAAAAACGTTCAAGGGACAACCAAATGTCCAGAACTTGTCAAAAAATGAATGAAAACTCGAGGTAACTTTAACAGATTGAGACCGAAATCAGATTGCGAACATTCTTAAAATTACGAGAATTGCCCCTCTGATACACAGGATAAGTTTTTAACCAGGGCGCAAACTGTAATCATGAATTCAGCATATCGTTATAGAACCCCAGCGCAGAAATTTTTCGTCGGTTATACAAATAAAAATCAGCTGTTTCATAGAAAAGTGCAATACTTACGCGGTCAAAATGTAAGGAACACCTGATTTTTTTTTTTAATAACCGACGTAAAATTTCTGCGCTGAGGGGTCAAGAATGATATGCTAATTTCATGGTTACAGTTAGCGCACTGGATAAAACTTATCCTGTATCCACATCTCAGATTATATAATAATATCTTGATGACCGATTATATAATAATATTTTTTTGTGTTTGACGTTTTCTAAAAACGAAACCTAGCTAGATCAATTTATCACCCCGGAATCCCCCTGCATACTAAATTTTATGAAAATCGTTGGAGCCATTTCCAAGATTCAGATTATATATGTACAAGAATTGCTCGTTTAAAGGTATTAGATATCTGAGATGCATGCATCTTAATTTCCTCTCTATAAGGACATATCATGATTATCCTGTACTGTGTGATTTCCACATTTGCAAAAATGTATGTGTGACTTTAGCAGCTTTTTCCCTTGATGGTCTATTGTTGCGTCTGTCAAAAGTTTATGATCTGATAAAGAGGGTGCCAGCGTGGCATGTGGTACCTATAGAGTGATGACATGTTTTCTTTATCTACAAAGGTATAGGCACAGTTAAACAGCGCGGGGGTAGCAGGGATACCTATCGATACATCGATACACAACCTGATACCATGGATTCCGTACATGGTTCTGAAAACGTCGGAAAATTTCAACGCAATTTCGTAATTTCATAAGTTATTTTCTTATATGTTACTAACACTATATGGATATTTGAGTCCGAAATAAAGTTATTCTATTCTATTCTATGAAAATAATAATTAGTTTTACCATCCATTTGGACCGGGTAAGTATTGCACTTTTCTGCTTTCCGCTGTTTTTGTTTTTTTACACAACTGATGATATATTTCCACTTAGGGGTCTAGAATCAGGTGCTGAATTCATGGTTTCACTCTACTCCTCGATATCGCTTTTTACCCGGTAATTTTCGTGAAATCTTTATTCATCAGTTTAACTGTGCTATATTATGAACATTTTCTGCTTGGAATTCGAATCTCGATTCAAATA
This sequence comes from Polymixis flavicincta, assembly GCA_949987655.1. NCBI lineage: Eukaryota > Metazoa > Arthropoda > Insecta > Lepidoptera > Noctuidae > Polymixis > Polymixis flavicincta. The sequence continues at coordinate 11,288,898 of OX465191.1, read as the reverse complement.
ACAAATCAATAATTCGAAGAACTCACTTGTTTTTAAAATTGACGTTGATTAAACCATCGGAGATACACTTTTCGAAGCGACGCTTAGACAATAGCACTGCAGGAAACGGATGTCACATGCCTAGATATAATGTATAGAACATTGTATAGCAAAGGGCAGCCGTTCCTAGAATAGGTACTAGCCATAGTTACAGCTAAACAAATCACTGTGTGACACGTGTAGTGCTGCTTCTCTTCTTTTTATTTGATTACATCTACGATGTCTACTAAGTCAAAGACAAATCATTTATTTGAAATAGGCACTTAAAAGGCACTTTTGAACGCCAAAACTTACCAAGAAAATTGAATTTGATTCTAGTTGCCAAAAGGTAGTTGCGTGTGGAGAAGCATGGGCAAGAAACTCCACAAACTTTTAAAATGTTACAATATTTTGTATAGGTACGTTGTTGAGCAAACTTTTTCGAACACATGTAGCATTGTATGATTGATAGTGTGTTACTGTGTTACACAATTAGGATGCAGGAGATAATGGGATTATTAATAACTAGCAGCGCCCCGTGGTTTCACCCGCGTAGTTCCAGTTCCCGTGGGGATACGGGGATAAAATATTGCCTATGTCACCCGGGGATAGTGTAGCTTCCCAACAGTGAAAGAATTTTTCGAATTGGTTCAGTAGTTTCGGAGCCCAACAAACAAACAAACAATCAAATCTTTCCTCTTTATTATTAGTATAGATTACTAAACTGTCCTTCAGTTTTAATATAAAACCTGCATCATACTATGACGTCATATTATTATTTATATAATATGGATTAATTAATGAGCCTTTATCATTTTAATTACCTACATTATTGGAGCAATATTGCTTGTCTGTAATCAATTTGACCTATACCACGTAGCGTCTAGTATACGACATAGCCTTTTAACGTTATTAATTAATTACAGTTTTTTAATCAGACGATAGCATTTTTTTTTTTTTTTTTTTTGTGGCGGTCTGCCCTGCTTGGGCGGAGCACCGCCTTGTCCTCGTGGAGGCGATCGGCGGCGGCGATCTCTCGCGTCCGGCCCTGGTCCAGGCCATGGTACGGAGCGAGAGGGCATGGGGAGCCGTCACCTCCTTCAGCGAAGCAGTGATGCTCGCGAAGAGGGAGGCGGCGCACGTGAGGGAGAGGCAGCATATGCGCCCTCGCGACCCCAGCCGCCGCAGGATACGGAGACGCCCTGGGCGTCGGGAATCCCAGGCCGATTTCCGGCCACCGTAGGCATGGGCTTGCGGACGGCGAGTAATGGGTAGCTCGCTGTCCGGTAAGGACCAAGCCCAAGTCGACGGCGCGTTGTGTTCCACGCGCGCCTCAAAGAGATGTCAGCACAAAAAGTGATGGGACCCGCAAGGGTCGATGCCTGCCAGGGGTGCGGGTTTGTTCGAAAGAGACACCACAGCCCCTGGCTTAAGGGCTACTGAAGGAACACGGGTGGGTTTTAGTCAGTAAAAGTCTGACACGCCCTCCTGCTCCACCCAGAGCGGGAGAAGTTATTTGATGATTTCCCACCCAAAAAAAAAAAAAAAAAAAAAACGATAGCATTTTTTGCACTTGGAAATGAAAATTACCTGAGGGGCAATCTGTCAAAAATACCTCGAGTTCCCTTAAATTTTTGACAACATTTTGACATTTGATTGTCGCTGAGATGACACTGCGACTAGATTTTGAACGTTTTTAATTACGAGAATTGGCCTTCAGTATTAGGCAGAACATTAAAGGATTTTTCTTTTATTTGCAGGTGGAGCAAGACCTTGGCGACCTGCAGGCTGATCAAATCTGCTGTTGAAGAGCTGGCATGCCAAAGGATGGGAGTGCAGGTAAGATTTACTTACATAAGTACTTTATTATTTTTATTTAATATATGAATTAGCTGAACGACATTCTCTATAAAATATGGGCTCATAGTGAAATGATAAGAGATTTTATTTCTGTAAGTAGGTTTGTACAAGCAGTTTTACACGTCAATCATATTTTCTTAAACTAGGTAGAATGAGGTTGGCATTTCCAATCGGACTACTCTAAGAATATAAACCAAAACAAACTCAGTTCATAGTCTCTTTTAAAGTCCTTACATAATCTTGGTCAGACCATATAGGTATTTTGGTGTCTGAAATGGTCTTCTGAGGACCACACAGATTGAGTGGATCTATTCAGTCAGTGCACACATTTTTCAGTACTCGTGCTGCTCAACTCAGTAGCAATCATTTAGGTTTTAATATTTATAAACAATATAATGCGTAATGTATTATTATATTATAATAGGACAGTTTAAATACCCGTTGATTATACAACACCTACAGATTAGTTGCGATGTGATTATGTGAAACAGTGAGTCAGTGTAACGCGCGATATCACACGTATCTACGATGTATAAAAGTATATATGTATACAGTATTGACTAGGTATCAAAGGAGATATTATATACACATATAAAGAGTGCTTTATAGACAGCAAGTAGCCATTATGTGAGTAAGAATCGGATATTGTGGCGCAACTATGTTTGATGAGTCTCGCGGTTAAGATCCGTTGACAAATAGGCAGTCTTCTTAACCTAGTTAGGAACATACCAGGGCCTCAAGTCTGCTAGTACCTATAATAGTGTCAGAATGGTCTATAATTGATTTCATAATTGTTGATTTTGACAAGTTTGGTAATCTAATAATATAATGGCGTCATTATGACTTTCCAATGGTCAGCCACTGACACTCTCACTGTTATCTCGTACATAATGACAAATGAATGACTGACTTAGGCGGTAATCTGCTAAAATTTTGACAGTTCCTAAAATAATATGTAAAAATATTTACATATAAATCAGATCTGGCATGAATAAATGTTCAAATTTAGTAGTATGTTTATATAAAATTATTTTTATTAAATTTGGAAAGTTAGTTTATATGCAGATGGAGTGCAGAAAACTAATATTTTATATAATAATGCATTATAAATACAAAGTTTTAAATGAATTATGGTCGAATTGCGACCACAAGGGGCGATCACTAGTTAAAAATAAAAAAACATTGATAACAACAACGTAATTCTGGCGAACTACATGGGAATTCCCAGATATGCCCAAGCGCCAACTTATATGTACCCTAGTAAGCGACACTATCATAGGCAGTAATAACTTTGGGTTACTTTAAGAATTTAAGAGCAAAATAATTAAATCAATAAAATACAAAAACAAATAGTACGACATGTTCTACGACTACGTACCTTTTTTTTTAATTCATGATAACCTGTATTTCACCTGTCAGATTAAGAGGCACAGGTGTTATCGTAAAATGTACCTACAGCATAGCAAAATCAGCCTCTAATTAATGTTCTCACTGCTGGGACAAAGGCCTCCCTCTTCGGGAGTGGGCCGTAATCCACCACGTGAGCCAAATGCAGGTTGGTAGATGTCACATGTCTCCGAATTTTTGGTTCTAGGATATGCCGATTTCCTCACAATGTTTTCCTTGTAAATGAAAAATAAAATGGCAGTATTTAATTAACCTCACGGTCACGTCAATATCAAACGTTAACACAAATAATTCATCATCATCATCATATCAGCCGAAAGACGTCCACTGCTGGACATAGGCCTCCCCCAGGCTCCTCCACTTCGACCGGTCTTGTGCTTCCCACATCCAGCGGATACCCGCGGTCTTCGCAAGGTCATCGGTCCACCTTGTGAGAGGCATTCCCACTCTACGTCTTCCGGTACGCGGTCGCCACTCCAGAACCTTTCGGCCCCATCGGCCATCTGTTCTGCGAGCAATGTGCCCTGCCCACTGCCACTTAAGTTTGGCAATTCTTCGGGCTATGTCGGTTACCTTACCATAAATAATTATATTAAATAAATATAGTTCCCATCTACAGCTAAGATTTTTTTGTAAAATACAAAGGTATTCTCAAAAAACCGTGTCTTTATCGATCCAGCCTTTGCGAAACACTGACAAAGGTTTCGATTGTATAACCCCTTGACATAATGAGTCAGGGAAATACCACCCTTTCCAATTAAATTCGTTTTGGATAACTATCTCTATAACATTACTAAACTCGCAACTTGTTTAGAATATTATAATTCATCAGACATAAAATAATATTAATAGTACCCATATAATAAAAACAGAGAGAAAAGAATCACAGGGTATGAAAAACTTCGTCAGCATCGCTGTCAAAAAGAAAAGTGCCCGAAAGCCTGTCAGCATTGCCACGTTGTATGGCGATGCTGATTCTTTAGAATTTAGAATATTATGTAAGAGTTTGTCTACATTATATTTATTATAGAGAAGTTGTAAAGAGGTAATCTCCGGAAGTATCTACTAATCCGATTTCGAAAACTCTTTTACATGCAGAAAGCTGCACTATTGTCTGGTTCCTTATGGTATGTTTTGGAGTATACTTGACAACCACGCAGGCAAAAACTAGTTTAAAATAAAATAAAAACTATTTTGCGACACTAGCCAACACAATACAGCACAGTCCTGTACCAACTTGCATTGTTTATAAACCTGAAATAACCCATAACTCCATAACAACCTATTTAATAAATTAATGATGCAGTTTTTAAAGAGCATTATTATGTAGGTACGATCCATTCGAGGGTTAAAGCATCGCCTTATCGTGTTGCGATAATGATAATATTTACACCCACACGTGTAGATAATAGATATGAGCAATGCATGTATATGCAATATTGTACTTGGTATAAGGTGATAATGTAGACGGCGCATGCGCGAAATAAACTGTCGGGGAAGGACCACCACGAAGAATGTGAACTTCTGGTGTTTGCAAAAATTTGAATCCCTTTTGTTGAGCAGTACATAAAAAATCGAGAAATGATAGTGTAGTTATGTTTTATTTGTTTATCATTAAAGTAGGATGACTCATTTCCTCTATTTAGAGTTTTCATCTACCATACAAAAGCTATCTTACCTTAAATGAAAATCGATGTAGGTAATTGCAAAATTATCAATGAAATTATCATTATTAATACTGACTTCCTTTGGATAACGACTCAACCTCACATTAAATATCAGTAAATAAATAACTTCACTATTAACCTAGTTATTAGGGGCCAGATGAGACACGTCTTAGGTTGTATTAATTTATGAGTTTAGTTACAAGTATGAATCACAGTCAATTTGGCGGAATACCTAAACAAATACCTACATACATTCGTGTAGGTATACGAATAACGTTCAAACCGGATGACAAACTTGATATGATCACAAAAAAAAAATCGAGCGCAAAAAATATAGGTACCTAAGTGTTCTCGTTGCCGTAATATCATGGCTACAGTTGCTTGAATATTTTACACAAATCAGGGACGCATACATAATAAATATGTACTACATAGCAACACAGATGTTTTTAAATACCTAGGTAGTTGAAGATGTTATCTAGTCCTTACCTATAGTTATTCCCCCCCGAGTGGGTTCCCGCATTGTCGTTGCGGGGGGGCTCAGTAACCGTGGATGCCGGCCACGGTGAAGCCAAGAGGAACCCAAAGGTGGGGCCGCTCGTCAGGGCTTTTGCCTCAAAGCCGACGACGTAGCGGCCAAAAAGTAGGTTGCGGTGAGGTGCACCGCAACTGAGGTGGGTCGCGATGTCGAATGGGAGGCATCGCGGCTGAGGGTTACGGGCTGCGGTAGAGGAGGAGTGCCGGTGCTTCTGAGCAGCGCTCTTCCCTTCCGTGGCCTGGACGGGGCCGCCACCGTTTGATGGCGGACGCGGTGGGGCCGCAGGGGAAGAGGAGTGTCGGTATAGCGTTAGCCGCTCTCCCTATCCTCTGCGGCCGAAAAGTGGTAGACGGGACGGCGCGTTGTGTTCCACACGCGCGCCGTCAAAGATGTCAGCAACCACCGATGGGGTCCGCAAGGGCCGATGCCTGCCAGGGGTGCGGGTTTGTTCGAAAGAGACACCACAGCCCCTGGCATACGGGCTACTGAGGGAACACGGGTGGGTTTTAGTCAGTAAAAGTCTGACACGCCCTCCTGCTCTACTCAGCAGGAGAAGTCATTTGATGATTTCCCACCCAAAAAAAAAAAAAAAAAAAAAAAAAACCTATAGTTATTAAGAAAACAAAAGAACCTCATGTTTGCGTTTCACTAAGCCACAAAAATGTTCATATGTCAGAACAAGTTTTAAACCAGTGCCCAAACTGTAACCATGAATTCAGTACGTCATTGTAGACACCCAGCGAGGAAATTTTTCGTCGGTTATACAAAAAATTATCAGCTGTTTCATAGAAAAGTGCAATACCTACGCGGTCAAAATGTACGGAACAGTTGTTTTTTTTTTTAATAACCGATGAAAAATGTCTGTACTCGGGGTTCTAGAATGATATGCTGAATTCATGGTTACAGTTTGCGAACTGGTTAAAAACTTATCCTGTATGAAAAGCTACTAGGGAAAAATTAACATAGGAATATCTAAAGATGGGTAATTAGAAGTCTTTCCAATATATAAATTTATATTTAAGGGAAAATTCAATATTACATAAACTGTTTCCTTACATTCCGAATTTACGAAAGGCAAAATTTAGTCAAGTTCAACGTTTTCGAGGGAGATGCGTCCAAACATGAATCTACTCACTTTGCAACAAGTGCACTTGTGTGTGTGTGTGCGTTTCAAGGTCAAGGTCGGCACGTGGCGGGCCCGTCAGGCCCGGAGAGGAGGCGAGGGTCGGAGGGACCCCTCTAAGGCGACGCGGACTTTCCCAGCAATTTATTAGTCATACAGAACTTACCCTTTCCAAGATCGATGTAAGTAATATTCTGAATCTGAGGGTGAAAGTAATTTCGAAGGTTATAATTTATTTTCAAGGGCTAGGTTGAAGAATCGTGTGTGTTGTGTAGGATCTTGTATAGACACGACACACGACGACATAGGTTAGGTATTTTTCGGAAGTTGGAAAATAAAGTAAAAAATACAAAAAATTGAATTGCATAAGAGTACTTCATTTTAACACCTTTAATACGTTAAAGTTTTCCTTGTCATTTGTTTAGGTAGACACGTTAATTCAGTTATAGATTCTACGTCACCCAGTTTTTAACACAATTTATAATTATTTAATTCATTCATTATACATTTGAGATAACATTCTTAAGAATTTATTAGGTGTTACAGAAGCTAAGTTTATCTATTTAATAGTTGCAGGCTAAGAGAACGTTATTTAGTGTCTATTTAATTTTACTTACATATTATTTTTCAAAATACCAACATGTCTACATTTTAAATACAAACAATCATTGTGGGCAGCATCATATTTTAAATGCAACAGTAATTTAATAAAATATCACATGTAAATAAAAATTATCACCTAGGTACGACATTTTAAGTGTATACCTTTAGAACTACTAGAAATGGAAATATGTCGTACATTTTCAGTAAAGTTATGCAATACAACCCCATCTATAAACTATCCCCGGAACTAATCATGTTTCACGCCCTCTGCTGTAACTGAATGCCAGTCTTAAATGAATTTCAATGAATAAAATGATAACTAATTAATGAAAAAAATAATGAACAGTACCTACATAATATAAAGATTATACTTTATCGGTATCCAACACTTTACAATTTTATCATTATGCATTTGTCCTATTTTTCCTGTGCTTACTTCTTGTTCAGTTTGTATAATTTTAACTCACTAATTGAATGTAAACAATATCAGCGCCATCTATGTTCAACGCGCGGAACTAGCGCAAGTTCCGTCTTATGGAATGGTACCTAAATTGGCGAGCCAGTTAACTTACATGATGCTTGACGGCTTTGTTTCCCGCTATTCAACACAGATGGCGCTGATACAAGTTTTGGTGAAATAAAATGTAGGGTCGCTGATAGAGTTTATTGAAGAAAATATTCTTGGTGGAGTGAAGAAGTAAGAAACAGATATAAAATATGAAGAAAATTAAAGAAAATGATAGAGCAACGGACTATCGAACGACCGGGTGCCACGCTGTGCTCTCTCGGGAATTAGTGCGGAGTGAACACAGCTGGTGGTATCTCAGTTGTTCCCTAGTTCTCCCACCCTTCGTTTGGCGGCCGAAGACGGAGAAGACGAAGAAGAAGTATGATCTAGCATAGAAGTCCTGACTGCGAAGACACATTGTTTGGAAGAAGGCATGAAGATTTCCAGGGTGAACATTTTGTTTTCTTGTATTTATTTTACTTCACACTTCCTACTTTCTCTTTTCTATAGTTATTAATCGCAATATTAATATATCTTCCAAACTCTTTGATGTAAAACGTCATAACATCATGGTTAAACTAAAATTTTACCGAAAGCTAAACCGATAATATACTAGGAATAGCCTGAACATAGCAACATCTACCGTCAAAACACCAAAATTATCCCAACGTCTATGCGCTTGTTAAACTGTCATTAATATCTATTTTAGTAGGAAGTGTTCCAGCTAAAGGTGTACATGATAACATGACAAATTATAACTACACGGATAGTGCGTATGCGTAACCTAAATAAGCGTCTGGTTATTTTTAAACTGTCAAAAGTTAGCACATGTGGTGTAGGTATACCTTGCGGTCACTAGGCGGTCACACAGTATATATATAGATTTATATTTAATTCACTCGATTGGCATGTTTTAACCACGATTAGCGAGAATGTTGATGATGTTTAGCAGATGTGCGTACGGGCAGGTCGGCGGATTGACGCGTGACGTCACGTTGCGTGTCGCTTATATAGCGTGAGGGAAAGTTGTGTGATGAAATATTTGTTGATTCCGACTTCGAAATGTATTTCTACAAATTATACCGTTCGATATTAATTATTTGTTTTAGTGCTTTAATAATGAGGTAGTTATTGCTAATTCTTTAAATCACTTTTACATAGGTACGTTTGTAATTACGAAAAACTTAAAAACTTGCTGAGTAAGTATAGGTTTTAGAATGTGTTTTGTAGATATTATCATATCCATTTATTTATGTAGATATACTTAAATTACTCACGTACCGTCAGCAATGTCTCTCAGTGAAGTAGGTACGTAGAAGATCATTTATTTTCACCTCATCTACATGGCAATTCATGTTCCTTTCTCGTTACATAAACAAGTTTATGCATTGGCACACGAGCAGGTCACTGGCTTTTTATGAAAACGACGACTTTTATTAATGAATTCACTTGACGAGAAACTTCTCACTCTAGACCTGTTTTTTTTTTTAATATTATAAGATTGTAAGTACAGTAGACTGCATAACAGTGGGAACAAAACCAGTTTAAGCTGACCTCTTATTCTGTTGGAACTCCATACTACTGATACTACGCTAGGCCAACTCAAGGTTAAAGTGTTACCACTGATGTGTGGCATACTGTGCACACAGGCTTGCACTTTACGGTGGAATTAAAATTTTCTTCCGGTTTTTGCAATTTGCAGGTCAGTGATAGGTTGTACATATTATTATGTTGATTAAAATACAATTTGAGAGCGTAACAAACAACACACAGTTATAATCATTAAAATCATCAATACCTAATGAGGGAATGAGGGTTTTCTGAAATCACGTTCACTAGGCGGCAGCACTGAGACGTTAGGTCCGGATACCTGTCAAAAGTGTCAAAGCGCCTACGGACTGAATAGTGAACGAATGACATCAAATATTTTAAGGTCATTGTTGAACTGGAAGATCTATTGTCAAAGTGGCGCCAACTGGTGGCTTGAATATTCAAGAAAACCCTCATTACCATCCAAGTATTATTGTGGTAAATGTTTATGTTCATGATCAACTTCAAAGAATTTTCATCATAAAAGCTACTTTTTTCAGCAATTATTGTGTCAAATCATAAATTTGTATTTTCATTGTGGTTTGTCCTTGTGTTTATTTAATTCATGATTGTGTTTGTATTGTATCCAGTCTTTAATTAAGACAGATCCTACAAAAAGCTTATTTTCTAGTAAATTAAGTATCTTCATTATTTTACATTGGGAAATTAAAATAAATAGATGAATATTTGATAAACTGTAACAAATCATTGGCAGCTTGCTATTTCGTAAAGTAGGTAATAGTATGTTACTGGGCAGCAAAAATGGTCGCCGTTTCAATCGGAAAATGTCAAAACTTAAACATTTTCATACATTTCCGTCAATGTATAAAATAACTCTGCTTCTGTACATAACGTTTCGAAACTGAAATGAGCGATCATAATAAATCATAATAATTAACTCATTGTCAATGTGTTCGCTGAACGATGTTTCATTGTATTTCCTGCAAAAAATTACGTAAAGAAACTAGTTTTTTCACGCCGATGTGGGTTTTGCCAGCCATAAAAATAATGAATAGCTAGGATACATTTTACGGAACATCCCTCGCGTTACTAAAGCAAATAAAGGGGAAAAAGATTCATAGTTATTGCAGATTTACTATCGAAAATAAGTAATAATAAGTATATAAGTAATCGACAAAGTAAACTGATCTAACTTAATATCTACCTGGGAAAACTTTTCCTTAAAAAACCGTTTACATACGTAAATATCAATACTTACCTATTTTAATTTACATAAACAAATGACAACTTAAACAATACAAAAACAAAAAAACAATCATAAGATACAGACTTTATTCAACAATTTTGAAGGAGAGTTCCTATTTTAAGCACAACAAAAATCTGCCTTGCCTATAGTTACCTAAAAAAAATCGATATACCGTCTTCCATTGTCATAATTCTAGATACTCAGTAACTAGATCTCTCCCGGGGAAGGCCACATCGCTGCGACATGTAGGTCTATCCTATTGACCTGATGAAGGCCAGTTACCTCCGGTGCTGACCTAATAACACGTCCGAGGTCCTAGTGTGCTGATTCTACCTGCCTCGACCTGGCCTCACTGCGGCACAGATTTCCGGAAAAGCCTGATCTGACCTGATTTACATGATTGGCAAATGGCAAACTGTTTATTGTTTAATATAGGTCAGGTCAGCTCTCTTGTAGGTCACCTACGCAGTACCTACCTAGTAAGTAAATTGTCACCTACATTTTAGTACCTTAGCTCTTTGTTGCTTTAAGTATAAGGGCTCCGCGGCTCTTATATTAGGTACCTACCGGGATTATCAATGAAATGAAAGACGTATTTTATAATAAATAACTGTTATGCATGCTTAGAGTTGGATCTAATTTTTTCATGATTACGCACTCTGCCAGCTCTCTAAAATAAGTTTCTATTACTTCAAAATACGAAATACTTACGGTCTTAATCATAAAAAGTTATCGAACATCTAAACAGTGGCTAAGGTCTGGTTTTCAACACGAAACCAGACTTTAGCAACTGTTTAGATGTTCGATAACTTTTTATGAATAAGACCGTTAGTGTTTATCTCTTATTAATACGCCATCAACTTATAAAACACGGAACGGAGCAGTGATTACGATTTGTAAGTCGTAAGCTCGAGCCCAAGCAGACGCTTTACTTTGAGTAAATACATCACCACTGCTCTCAAAACGGTGAAGGTAAACATCACAAGGAAACCGGCATGTCCTAGAACCAAAAATTCGAAGATATGTGTCATCTAGGTACCAACCCGCACTGGGCCCGCGTGCCGCTCCCTCTCACAGAGAGGAGGCCTGTGGCCCAGCTGTGGGGAAATTATAGGCTGATAATTATTTTTAAATCTTTTCTTTTATTTATTAGGAATAACAAACAGTTACACATTACATCTTACGAACTATCTTATAGAATAAGTACAGAATACAAATGTACAACTCACACCGTTATCCACAGCATAAAAAAATATTTTCGTTGAAAAACGGAACGAGTTTAAAACAAAAAAAAAAATATGATAATAAATTTTAAAATAAAACAAACGATAACTGTTATATTCTATTAACATTCTTGCAAGTTTTTAATAGTTTTAATGAGACAATTACGAAACTTACCAGTGCGCTTTGCAAAAATATAGGTATCTAATTCTGTGGACAGTTTATTAAAATTATTACTGATACGACGAACGGGTGCGCGGGCTCCAGCGTTTGTACAAGATGAAACTGCAAAAAATGGGCGCGCATTATAAATACTTACTCACGGAACTTGCATGGAAACAGTACAGTACTCATTGTTAATTAGTATAAAATTATATTCAATGAATTAAATTACTTTAACTAAAGCTAAAGCTTTATTGCTTTCTGCACAAAACCTTCACTACTACACTACTTAGGTTATAATTTAAAAGTACACTACACAAATTATTACCTATCCGGACTCAAATCTCTCAAATTAAGAAGACGATTTTGAATTATAAATCAGCGCATCATTCAAAAACGAAAGAGCAAATTAATGAGCAATTGTGTCATATTGCCGTAAAACAAATCGCCAATGATCCCTGGAAAATAGCAGTGGCCTTTCAATTTGGACTGGAGTAACAGAAGTTAATCTTACATAAGGGCTTAAAATCTTGCATACCTTATATAACACCTAAAACCTGTTTCTCATAGAACTGTGTGAACTGCCTCGTTAACCAACGCCTTTGATTATATCAAATGTCAAAGTGATTTTAAATTGGACAATAATAAAGTAAAGTGTAAAAAAATTTAAGTAGTCCTAGTGTTTGGAACAAACCGGTTTTTGCTAATGATTGACCGTGTAGATACATTATTCATCCATTATTCCTAATACTTATAGCAAAATAAATAGATAAAAATAACTTACATGCAGGAAATAAATTTTATCATAAATCCAAAAACAATTTGAAATAAACAACTCTATGAAACCAAATGAAATAGAGTTACTCAGCAATCGATATTAAACCCGTCACGAAAGCAGCTTACCTATCATTAAGTGATCACAACCTAACTAAATACCATTAATTTTAAATTGTCACCCTTAAAATCAAAGCAATATCATATAAACATAGGTTTACGAACGATACATCAGTTTCGATTTGTCAAATATTAGGCAACACAGATAAAGGTTCCGTTAGGTGTCCAATTGAATGTTGGCTTGAGCAACTGGATGACATTCAATGGCTGATAAATAGTAAATAATTAATTAAAAAATCATCCTTTTATTACATGGAATTGCTGCTTTTCAATAAATTTCAAAAAAGGTCAAAGGGTAGTCAAGCACCTTATACATGGTTTGTCCTTGTGTTTATTTAATTCATGATTGTGTTTGTATTGTATCCAGTCTTTAATTAAGACAGATCCCATTACCTACAAAAAGCATATTTTCTAGTAAATTAAGTATTTTCATTATTTTACATTGGGAAATTAAAATAAATAGATGAATATTTGATAAACTGTAACAAATCATTGGCAGCTTGCTATTTCGTAAAGTAGGTATTAGTAATGTTACTGGGCAGCAAAAATGGTCGCCGTTTCAATCGGAAAATGTCAAAACTTAAACATTTTCATACATTTCCGTCAATGTATAAAATAACTCTGCTTCTGTACATAACGTTTCGAAACTGAAATGAGCGATCATAATAAATCATAATAATTAACTCATTGTCAATGTGTTCGCTGAACGATGTTTCATTCCTGCAAAAAATTACGTAAAGAAACTAGTTTTTTCACGCCGATGTGGGTTTTGCCAGCCATAAAAATAATGAATAGCTAGGATACATTTTATGGAACATCCCTCGCGTTACTAAAGCAAATAAAGGGGGAAAAGATTCATAGTTATTGCAGATTTATTATCGAAAATAAGTAATAATAAGTATATAAGTAATCGACAAAGTAAACTGATCTAACTTAATATCTACCTGGGAAAACTTTTCCTTAAAAAACCGTTTACATACGTAAATATCAATACTTACCTATTTTAATTTACATAAACAAATGACAACTTAAACAATACAAAAACAAAAAACAATCATAAGATACAGACTTTATTCAACAATTTTGAAGGAGAGTTCCTATTTTAAGCACAACAAAAATCTGCCTTGCCTATAGTTACCTAAAAAAAATCGATATACCGTCTTCCATTGTCATAATTCTAGATACTCAGTAACTAGATCTCTCCCGGGGAAGGCCACATCGCTGCGACATGTAGGTCTATCCTATTGACCTGATGAAGGCCAGTTACCTCCGGTGCTGACCTAATAACACGTCCGAGGTCCTAGTGTGCTGATTCTACCTGCCTCGACCTGGCCTCACTGCGACACAGATTCCCGGAAAAGCCTGATCTGACCTGATTTACATGATTGGCAAATGGCAAACTGTTTATTGTTTAATATAGGTCAGGTCAGCTCTCTTGTAGGTCACCTACGCAGTACCTACCTAGTAAGTAAATTGTCACCTACATTTTAGTACCTTAGCAGTATAAGGGCTCCGCGGCTCTTATATTAGGTACCTACCGGGATTATCAGTGAAATGAAAGACGTATTTTATAATAAATAACTGTTATGCATGCTTAGAGTTGGATCTAATTTTTTTCATGATTACGCACTCTGCCAGCTCTCTAAAATAAGTTTCTATTACTTCAAAATACGAAATACTTACGGTCTGTACGGTCACTAACGGTCTTATTCATAAAAAGTTATCGAACATCTAAACAGTGGCTAAGGTCTGGTTTTCAATACGAAACCAGACTTTAGCAACTGTTTAGATGTTCGATTACTTTTTATGAATAAGACCGTTAGTGTTTATCACTTATTAATATGCCATCAACTTATAAAATACGGAACGGAGCAGTGATTACGATTTGTAGGTAAGTCGTAAGCTCGAGCCCAAGCAGACGCTTTACTTTGAGTAAATTATTTCATCACCACTGCTCTCAAAACAGTGAAGGTAAATATCACAAGGAAACCGGCATGTCCTAGAACCAAAAATTCGAAGATATGTGTCATCTAGGTACCAACCCGCACTGGGCCTGCGTGCCACTCCCTCTCACAGAGTGGAGGCCTGTGGCCCAGCTTTGGGGAAATTATAGGCTGATAATTATTTTTAAATCTTTTCTTTTATTTATTAGGAATAACAAACAGTTACACATTAAATCTTACGAACTATCTTATAGAATAAGTACAGAATACAAATGTGCAACTCACACCGTTATCCACAGCATAAAAAAATATTTTCGTTGAAAAACGGAACGAGTTTAATTAAAACAAAAAATATATATATATGGTAATAAATTTTAAAATAAAACAAACGATAACTGTTATATTCTATTAACATTCTTGCAAGTTTTTAATAGTTTTAATGAGACAATTACGAAACTTACCAGTGCGCTTTGCAAATATATCTAATTCTGTGGACAGTTTATTAAAATTGTTACTGATACGACGAACGGGTGCGCGGGCTCCAGCGTTTGTACGAGAAGAAACTGCAAAAAATGGGCGCGCATTATAAAATACTTACTCACGGAGCTTGCATGGAAACAGTACAGTACTCATTGTTAATTAGTATAAAATTATATTCAATGAATTAAATTACTTTAACTAAAGCTAAAGCTTTATTGCTTTCTGCACAAAACCCTCACTGCTACACTACTTAGGTTATAATTTAAAAGTACCTACACAAATTATTACCTATCCGGACTCAAATCTCTCAAATTAAGAAGACGATTTTGAATTATAAATCAGCGCATCATTCAAAAACGAAAGAGCAAATTAATAAGCAATTGTGTCATATTGCCGTAAAACAAATCGCCAATGATCCCTGGAAAATAGCAGTGGCCTTTCAATTTGGACTGGAGTAACAGAAGTTAATCTTACATAAGGGCTTAAAATCTTGCATACCTTAACACCTAAAACCTGTTTCTCATAGAACTGTGTGAACTGCCTCGTTAACCAACGCCTTTGATTATATCAAATGTCAAAGTGATTTTAAGTTGGACAATATTAAAGTAAAGTGTATTTTTTTAAGTAGTCCTAGTGTTTGGAACAAACCGGTTTTTGCTAATGATTGACCGTGACATTATTCATCCATTATTCCTAATACTTATAGCAAAATAAATAGATAAAATTAACTTACATGCAGGAAATAAATTTTATCATAAATCCAAAAACAATTTGAAATAAACAACTCTATGAAACCAAATGAAATAGAGTGACTCAGCAATCGATATTAAACCCGTCACGAAAGCAGCTTACCTATAATTAAGTGAGCACAACCTAACTAAATACCATTAATTTTAAATTGTCACCCTTAAAATTAAAGCAATATCATATAAACATAGGTTTACGAACGATACATCAGTTGATAGTGACAGTTTCGTTTTGTCAAATATTAGGCAACGCAGATAAAGGTACCGTTAGGTGTCCAATTGAATGTTGGCTTGAGCAACTGGATGACATTCAATGGCTGATAAATAGTAAATAATTAATTAAAAAATCATCCTTTTATTACATGGAATTGCTGCTTTTCAATAAATTTCAAAAAAGGTCAAAGGGTAGTCAAGCACCTTATACATTTAAAAAAAAAGCCTAAGACTATTTTTTTACGTGAGACAAATAAGAGTTGTTGAAATTAATTTGATTAAAAAAATATGTGTTTACTGTTTTGGTACCCAAATATTTTGATTGTCGTAAACTCGTAATGTAACTACTGCTTCCGATTAAATTTTGATTCTTTGACGAAAATAAATATCATCTTTAAACAAAACTGGTGAAATGTGGGTGTACATACTATTCTGACTAATTCTTCAAGGAAATCAGGCGTGATATTTATTATGTTCCATGTTATAATAAAGTAGTTTTCAAGAATTTAGGATATACTGATCATTATTTGAACGGCAATTAAATAGATCGCCCTCTCTGATAGAACACATCAATCAGGTAACGAGAAACTATTTCATTTTACTTAAAAAGCATAGCTTAGAACAAAGAAACCCTAAACTTTATGTTTAACGTAACTATAATATATATAGTTATATAATAAGTTTATAGTTGTAAATAAATTACAGTATGTTTAGAGTTTCATGTTAAATAAATATCTACACCTTAACCTTAAAAGTAAATCAGAGAAAGGATTATGTTACAGTGATCGGAATAGGCTGACTATATTTGCCTAAACTTCGGAGAACAGAGACAGAAAGTGGAGACTTCCTTACGACTGTATATTTTTTCCCGGGATCCAAGAAAAATCTTCAGTAAGTTGAAAATAAGCTTTATTCAAAAGTGTAACTAAAGGCAATTTTTAACTAAACTTGGAATTACCAAATTATCGGGATTTTACGTGAAATCCCGAAATAAATAATATAACTTTAATTCATGTATTCGAATTATGTTTATGATCCAACTAACTTTTGTATCAAATCATTGAATACATTACGTTTTGTCAATTTCGGGATTTCTTTCTTTCTGTCTCTGTTCTCCCGAAGTTTAGGCAAATATAGTCAGCCTATTCCGATCACTGAATTTATGTATGACCACATAATTATAAGAATAATAATAAGAATAAGAATAATTTATAATATTATAAATATATATAATATATTTATAAATTATATCAACGTAAATGAAGCCAAAGGCGTGTGTAAATATTGTAACAGGTGGCGTTCTTTTGTTTGTGTATGTATGAAAAATAATAGTTTAAAAAACTAAAAATCAAACTAAAAAAGTAGAAAATCATTTAATTCTATTAAAAAGCGTGGGGTGCTTTTTGAGGTATTTTTATAATCAATTATTTTGTTTTTTAAAGCACGTCTTTAGTTTTTTAAACGATTATTAGTTACATAATTTTTTAGTTTATGTAACTAATAATCGTCTTTTTTTTGTTTTTAATTATTGAATTCTCATCGGTCCTCGATAAGCCTACAAAGTTTAAATGAAATTTGACCGTTTGAAGTGGGTCAAAATCAAGTCCAAAAGGAGTCGGTAACAAACAAACATACAGATGAAACTAATAAAAGCGAATTAAAAACAAATCTAAAAAGTATTTATGTACCGTTGCATAAAAACAACTTCGCGTTACATTTCTCGAGCCCAACAGCAAAACAGATCGATACAGGCAAACGAGAGAAGCCCAGATTTTCTAGGAACTGTTTGTGCAGAGTCGTTAGAAGGACGCAGCCCGAGGTGGTAGGGGTGTTGCACCTAATACATCACCCCTGACAACGCCCAGCGGCCTCGCCCTTTGTTGCGTGTGTTGGGTCCAGGTAACAGGGGTGGTGCACCCATTGCATCTCCCCTGAACACCACTCGACAAGGCCTCGCCCGGGCTTGCTGCCGCGAATTTTGTAATTAAATTTCTCATAGAAAACAGAACATAACGTTGTTAGTATGGTACACGAAATATTCGCGCTTTCCATCAATTTGCAGGCTTCCTATGATAGTTGCAAAAACAAAAAAACAAAAAAAAACTTCAATTCATGTAGACTTCTTTAAATCTTACAGGACATAAGATCTTGCTTACATTTTACTATTTAACAAATTAGAACAAACTTTATAAAAAAAAAGAAAAAAATTATAGCAGCCGCCATCTTTGATTTTCATTTTGACCTCGTACATCTCTCTCTTACGTGAGGATTTTTTCCATGATTATGACATGATTCTTTTCTTTTTTAAATAATTGTACAAATACACATTATTATTTTAAAGCAGTTGGTTTTAAAGTAATGTATCTACCTAAATATTTTAAGATAAAGAAACAATTGAATTTACATAAATAAAAACTTATCAGTACCATATTTAAAGCAAATAAATATATCCAATTAGAAAAAAAGCCGCAATATCAAACATAATAATATTCTCTCACTCGCGAGCAAGACGCTATAGAGCACGACAAAGATTCAGCTTCAATCCTCCTGACACTTGAAAGACATGACATTTCGTCTGTTATTATGTGCTTATCAAATTATGTTTTACGCCAGGACACGCATCACAACTCACATTTTAGGAATTGTTTTAGTCTTTTCCCACTCTCTCGTCTTTTCGCCTTGACATTTAGCGCTCACATTCTATACCAATACAAAATACTTCGGCACTAACGATCGATATAGGTACAGAGCGAGGCTAGGCTCTCCGGGAATCTGTGGAGCTCTGCGAAGGACGTGGGCTGCGTCAGGGGGTGCAGTGGGCGCAAATGGGGTGTTGAGTGGGCGCAGCGGAATCGCCCGGGCTTCGAGCCTTAGGTGTTGTGCCGCAGCGGAATATACTCGTAGGTGTTGGGTTCATGTGATATTTGATACTAATTGGTTATTTATTTTCGAGTGAAATTATTTTTTACCTTTTGGTCATCTGTGGACTTGTGTATCTTTGCTGCTGTAGACTCGTTATGCCAAAGATTTATTGTAGCGTATGCACCGTTCTTGTTTAAGATGGACTAAGCCACGAAGATTATGTTCCTGATTTGTCCGAAAACGAAACATAAATTCTGCAGTCTGGCTTAATTTAGGACTTTATAGAATAATACCTAAAATATCTTAAGTTTTTTCTACTTTATTTTATTTATTTTAAAACAAATCACATCAGTTCATGGTTTCCTAAGTCATAACAAACGAATGAATAAAATAAAAAAGTTTAAAAAAAATGTTAATGGAAAGAAAGAAAACACTTGCTGAAATAAAGACTGGCCACAACATACCAATTCACACGCAATACTTAAATGTCGAGACCACAGTGCTTTCTTAACTGGTTATTCACGTTGTAAAGTGCATTTTTATGCATCAAAGCTCTCTCGGTTCACTAACGGATAAACCAATGTCGATTTTTGTTGGTACCACATGCTCTTGCGCCTCTCGATTGTAGTAATTTTTGTCCTCACATCCGTCGTCGAAACTCCTAAAAGCATACATATACTAAATTCGAAAACTCCCGAACATAACTTGATATATGTACATCAAAAGTGCACACCCACAGTACCATCTATCTCGTTTATTTATGCGCGGACATCACAGCCGATCGATACACAGGGGATCGGGAGGAGGCTAAGTTTCCCCGGAACCTGTGAAGGTCTGTATCTAGCACGTAGGTGGCTCTATATTGAGCTACAGCCCTCGCCCGGGCGTCTGTGAAAGCTTTATTGCAATATTACTAATGTAGGTAGCTTGCAATAAATCTATAATTTAGAATCGTTAAGACTCTTGACGACTTAGAAGTACTTTAGATAACATTAGCAGATGTTTAGATCAGTGTGTCGTTAGATGTGGGTCTTACTTCTCTAAAAACTCTTCATAGTACAAACAAACCATCTGATCACCCAGGCCACATAATCACATAAATAACACCCGTCGACAGTAAATTGTCGTGTGTAATCTTATAAATTACAATTATTTAGCACACATCACATTACCTTAATAAGATAACATCTTGGCGTCTTCGTGTCTAAATATCGTTGGCTGAGGAGTAGCTGATCAAAGCCAAGAGGCATGCCAACTGCCTCTGGCACATCCCTGCATTGCACAAACACGCGTATAGCGGGCAAGGGCACACTGATAGTTTCGTAATAATGCTCACATTGATCTATGACTTGCTGTAATCTTATGCAGAACGTTATATTATTAAACAGTGAAGTGAAGTTCTGCAATGTCGTCAGGTGATAACTGGGACTGTCCCTTTTGACTTTCTTCGGGTTGCCAGCTGAGATATCTTAATATGTGAAAAAGTGCTTGAAAATCATAAAGAATTATGGAGCAAGAACTGCAAGAAGTGTCTCCGAACTTTTAACTTCCGGTTATCTAATCTTTCATTCATGTAGAAATTGTGACTAACATGTGGTAATACTCCCACAAGAACACATAAAAGCATATATATGACGTTTATGAGCAAAATTAATAAGAAAATACAACTGGAGAATAAAATAGCAGGAAAGAGCTTGGCAGCGAGCCAAACAGCGCTGCATAGACCTGGACTGGCCCAGCCTTGACACCAGAATGCGCCAGATGTATTGTTGAACCTTGAAGTACTCGTAGCTGACTTTGTCCTCCATATACATGCTGAATCTTCACAGGAAACTATGGGTAGTGCCAGCTTGAACATATTTTAATTATAGCAATTTAAGATGGCGCTGTAGCTTTGCAAGATTCTTTGATCAATAATTACTAAGCGGTCAATCAACGGTTATCATTGTGGCCGCGTCATTTACTTCCTCAGAGCGCTAACAAAAAACAGCAGTTTTTCCTCTTTCCCCATACATATTACATTATATAAAAAGACCACCCAACCTCTCACACCAGTTTTAAGTTCAGGGCCGCTTGGAGCCTAGAAGCAACAGCTGGATCGATCGGGGCTGCAGCTCCGCTCTCGCATTGTCATAGCGACCTGCAGCCGTGACCTGGAGGGTGGGTACAGGGGGAGCGTGAGGCGAGGTGGGGGGTGCGGGGCGTGCGGTGTCCGTACAGGAGGGGGGGCGGCGGAGGCTTGCATCGAGCCGCCCGGCTGCACCGAGCAGTTATTTCGGTGCAGCTGGTGGGCCGCAGTCGCCCGCCGCGCCTCCGCTAGCGCGCGCGCCTCGTTTCCACTTGCATCGGCATACACCACTGTGCTCCGTCATTAAATAATCGGCTTCATTTACATTGTGCGTTCAATATTTACTCCGAAGTAGCCTCGTGTCTCTGCCATACACCTGTTGCGCTAGCCGCGCTCTCGCAAGGTGAAACCGCGTGGAAAACTCTTTTTCTCGGTAGCGGACGCGTCTACTTTCACCGTTCACATTCCGCTACAGCAGGCTCTTGCACTAAACCAGTCTTCGTAATAACTTCTGATGTTTGTCACGTGTCAAAATTGGGTTTAACTAGTGTGCGATAACAGATTACTGATAAGAACTAAATATAATTGTTATACAATGTGGTAATGTATTATGTTATACGTTCGAGCTGTGTTGTAGAAATATAGGTCAGTTAGTAAGGATCTGTGGATTTATCTGCGATATAACTCAAACGAGAGATTTAGATCAACTGGCTCCATTTAGATATCTAATATTGTTTATGTTAGCTCAACCGCTCCCACCACGCATTCGTGGCATTTGTTTAGAATTACTTTAATAACCAATCATTATTTTGTTTAGATATTCATATTGATCATGTACAAGTTCTCGTGAGCGAACTGTACTAACTAATCTATTTGGAATCACTCACTGCTATATCTAGAGAAGTAAAGCATTCGATCATAGATCATGGCAGTGTTCTTTGACTGAGCTGACAAAGTGCAGATGTCTTCGTATCATTGCTTCCAACATATCTAGGATGTTGGGGATGACATTCAAGTCGAGATATAGCGGTTGGCACTTGGCCAGGGATGCAGCCTCGAAGGTCTCGAAGGTCGCGCTGGGGGGAAATTGGCGGGCAAAAGGGGCGGGGTGAGGGAGGGGGCGAAGGGAAAAGGCGAGGTCGGGAGCATGTGAGGGGGGCGGGAGAGGTAATGCAATAATTCACGGCACTACAGCGCAGGTGCATTCGGGACCTCGGACCTACCTCGGTATCTATGAAATCAGGGAGGCGCCCAGTTGCTCCCGAATCTCCGGCACGTCAGTACCGATACCAAGTGACATGGTGTTATCAGTGATACCGCAAGGTGATCTTTATTCATTAAGTAGATACTAGTTCATTATATAAACGTTATCTATGCCTGTTCTATCGATCTGTGTCGTGTGAAACTGTTTCTAAGGGAATCGAGTACTTGTTTTGTTCTAAATTTCATGAAACATTGTAATCAATATAATTAAACAAGTAATTGATTCGTGTTTAGTGATGTAGTGTAATGTTGCATGTTTCCGCTTGTGTACCTTGTTCAAATATCATTTGAACTATTTCATTAATTTATTTAAATAATTGGAATTTTAAAACATCTCGTGAAAATGTACTGCATTCGTGTCTATCGCCTCTTATGCAATAGAAATTTGATTATTTGATTAGTTTCCAACTCAACATATTTAATGCATTCGTGTATCTTCACTTCACCGCATACGTAATCACACGAAACTGTTTAAATGCAAAAAATACAAGTTTGACTGGCAGCTCCACTATCACTTTCATTGCTATCGCTCGCACGATCTATCACTGGGACGTCGCATACACGTCACATCTTTCACTGCTTCACTAATGCGATAGAAAGGCAGTTTCGACAACTCGAACTAAAATTGATGTGAAATGATAAACCGGTCTCCAAAAGTTTCGCGTTTTCGTAGTAGTCTCCGACTCCGCGATTGCGAAACGTACCTACGAGGTACGCATGTTAAGACAGGCACACACGCGCGCGGTAACTTTCGCTCGCGGGACCGTTGACCGTGGCTCGACTTTCTAAACCATGTCGTAACGTCGGTGATCGCCCGGGCATTGTAATTCACGATACGCCTCGACGCTACACGCAATGTCATTAGTACCTTTTTTTAGTGATGTTTTCGTAAATTCGTAGAAAGTGAGCATGAAAGGAGTCTTATGTTGTAATTGTTTATGATAGTGATTATATCTGCAGTGTGTTTTTATTTTTCACAAATAAAAACACACTGCAGATAATTAAAATATCAAATAAAAAATAAAAACATTAAAATAAAACATTTTTTTAGAATTCCAAAGAATATCAAAATTAAAGACAGCTAGCTACACAAAGTCTACGAAAAGTAAAGGGCTACGCGCCCGCTTCCTTGCTACGCGCCCGTTTCCTTGCTACGCGGCCGCTTCCTTGCTACGCCGTAGCCGTCGTAGAGCCTACGCGCCCTCTGCAAAAACGAATCAAGGACGTTTGAAAACCGATGCATCAAAAAGTACCGGTAATGATTCCTAATAGCTGTTAATACCGCAATCATGTTTCATGTAGGACAAACGCTTATTGTAGGGCGGTCCTCGGGTATATTTAGAACGTTCAATTAGATTTTTTTATTGTTCTATGAGTTCGAATTAATTTTGTAACATGAATTTTCCTTGCAATCATTTTGTTGTTAGGAGTACCTATATAAAATCAAATGCTAACAACGTCGATGTTTTTAAATAGTTATTTTATGTTAATAGACTAGCAGTTTCTATAAAGTTTCATTTCTGTACTTCACGGAAAATTCTAATATCAATAACAAAAACGCGGTATCGATCGAAGTCGTGTTTAAACTAGATATGACTGAGTAATGTCATTACCGCATGCCCTTGAAGCACTTGGCCCTGGTTAGTGTGACCTGACCCTGACCGGTCCTAGGGAGCCTAGAATACGTCCTTGGGCGTTATGCCAGCGCTCCAACCCCTCTGCCCCCCTCTTCACCCCCTGCGCGGGACGTGCGCGCATGAACAGGAAATAATCGATATTGCCAATAGTTACTTACTCGATTATCAACTAATACGATACTCGTTAGTGTCCATTTGCAATATTCTTTGTATTTAGCTGCTTGCAATCGTTTCATGACTAGAACCTTACAGTAATGTATGACTGTTAATTATCATTAAGTACTTATTAAAATCGAATAACTTACAAAGGAAATTGAAATGTAGTCCTATCCTATTCTATCGGATGTTTAAGAGTTAAAGACTTATTCATTTATAACTAGCTTTTGCCAGAGGCTTCGCCCGCGTGGAACTTTTATCCCCTATTTTACTCCCTTAGGGGTTGAATTTCGAAAAATCCTTCCTTATTACTTGTCTGTATTATAAAGGGAACCTCTGTGCAGAATTTCAGCTTTTTAGGTCCAAGAGTTTGGGCTGGGCGTTGATGAGTCAGTCAGTCAGGACTTTTCTTTTTATCTAAATCAGACATTCTAGAGTCTGTTAACAGTCTTGTTAAGTATCCAATAGAAACGTTAAAGCTTTTATTTCTCGGGAAAATGTAAATCGTTTCTCGTTGAGCGCGCTAAAGAAAACCGATCGTAAACTGAACGTGAGAATGACACACGGTAATCTTGCTTCGGGCCCAGGAGTCCGAAAATACACCTATGCCTCTCCCCGCGAGGCATGCCCCTCCCCTCAGAATAAATGATAGCACCTAAGGTTTCTAGGTCGCATCATTACAACCTGATTAATTAACACGTTTGTTCTGATCCAGAGCCAAATGCATAATATACGGAGAGCAAACGACAACATTATGTCAGTGACAGCATTCGCGCTAGTCATGGACATGATACTGCAGATAGATACGTTTGTTTCTAAACAGCTAAATATTCCATAACGTTGATGTGGTAATCTATTAAAAAATATTTTATTTCATTCCTCGTTAATACAATAATAATATAACTCAATGTTTAGTTAGACTATCTTCTGGCAGTGTGTGAAATGTCACTCTCATCTTGAGAAATAGAGCAAAGCCGCGGGATTAGTCTATTTTCAAAACGAAATATAAATCATTTTCTTATCGATATGACAATTCTGAATGCTCTTATGTTCAAAATAATAGAGTCGCCTATTAGTGTTGTTACAAAGAAAATCTAAGAAAACTACGCGTTGTAGGATTTCCCCGACTGGATTTAACTAGCCGTGACGAGAACAAACGCCATTGTTAGGTAAAAAATAGGCTTTTTTGTATCTAATACAATTTATAATTCTAAAGGATATCATAAGGTCAACAGTGCAATAAATATTAAGATCAATGGATAAGTGTGTCGCGTCCCTACTGTGGATCAAGACCGGTAACTCCCAATAAATGCGCGTGGGCAACAGCTGATTGTGTGCAGTGGATGCATACGGCGATCATGATCTGTGCACACGTGGCAGTGAGTCAGATTCGTAGCTCGCGGTTTAGACCGGCGCGTGAGTCACGCGGCCTTGGCGCACATAGGTACTATAAGCGTAAACCCGCTAAACGCTGAAATATTATTTATTGGTCCACGGGTACCAGCGAGCAGTGACAGCAGACCGAGGCCGCTGCGATGACAGAGCGCTGACTATCTTTATACTGATTTGATATTGCGAAAGCCGGTAGCCGCCAACGAGACGCGTCCGTCCGACATCGTCGTTCGTAGGGAAACGGAGCTCAGCCCGCAGACATAACAATTCAGTCACGAAGTAGTTTGACCCTAGACCGTCTTTATTTTAAGTTGACTCGTCCCCGGGGGGTATATTAGTGTTGTTTTCAATTTGAACCTGGCTATAAAATAATAAAACGTGTCTGTAATGTTTTCGCGTGTCGCTGTGAGTTGGCCGTCGAAATGGAACGTCTATTTGTGGAGCGCGAGGCCCGCTCGCGACAATATTGTAGCCGACATACGAGCCTTACGCGCGACACTTAACAGCTCTTTACCGTTACGATACTACAGTTTTAGTTTAAACCGATAGGATTTTTATAAAACATCGCGTAAAAAATTAAATCATATTCCCAATCCCGCAATCTAAATGGAGTGCAATCATGCAAACAGATGGCAGAGTGCGTGGTGGCCTAGTTACTGATGCATCTGGCGCGCGCGCGCTCTTATCTGCACCGCTCGTGCGATGCGCGCTCCTCGCTCCTCGCCGTGCCCGTCCTGACCGCAAGCGATACGTTCTCCACCGTCTACAATGTAGCAGACAAAGTGGAGCGTGGATGCGCTGACGATGAAAGCGAGTACACATATAGGCGAAAGTGGTGTCTGTGAAACCAGATGGAGGGACATGTGGTGGGGGCGCAGGCTCGCCGGCCGGCGCGCGGCGGCGGCGGTGGGAGAGCGGGCTCTCCGGCGGCAGCGTTGCGTCAACTGTTGGCGCGGCCCCGTTGGCAGCGCGGGCGCGTATTTCAAGCCGGGCCGCGCGCTGCACCGACCGCTTTGCGAAACCGTCGGTTATGCAAGGCGTGCCGCTGCCAACTCGCGGCTGCTCGCGTACCGCCGGAAGGAAAAGTGGAACGCGGCGCAGTGGTGCGGGCGCGCGCGCCGCCGCTACACGCCCGCGACTCCAGTGAAGTGCTCCCAGTGTCGTGTCAGTGTCGCTTCTAGAACGTTGGAATTGTGTTGCGCAAGTCCTACGCCTACTGCGGGATTATTTTAAACTAGATAATTACAGGGGCCACGACCTCGGTCCTTGGCTCGGGAGTGGAGTGCAACCCCCGGTCGCTGTACATACATGTGTCGCTCGGCACGTGCTACATCACGGTGCACATCACGTGCTCAACATACATAATCCAATAACTCATATCGCTGTGCATGCTAACCCTATACATACATATACATATGGTCGGAATGTATGTATTTATATGTTTGTGCATTTACATATCTTATTTCTCTACTAGAATGCTTTGCTTTTCCTGTGCATGAAAACTTGACTCTTTCCGTCGGTACATTCTGTCGCATATCTTTTACAAACTCTTAAAGCGGTGGAACGAAAGGAACTGTTCTGTCTCAGATAGATTTGCATTGTGTAGATTAGATAGAGTCCCATTGAGCAAAAGGTCTGTCATATCATAATCGTTAACATCCGAATCGGCAGTGTCGGTGTGGACCAGGTTGCTCCCCTCGCGATCAACCCGCTTGTTAAGTGCTTTCATTTAGAAATCAAATGCTGGCCGCTGACACGTCACATTGCCAGTTTCTTGTTGCGAAAACCTCCCGAGTATGGATAGCAATTAATATAAAATGTTTGTAATTGCAATTACTGTCGGATGCGATGTCGGGTCGAGAGGGAAAGTGCTCGGTGGAGCGTGGAGCGAGGCGGCTTCCTCGCGCGCAGGCGCATACCTCGCGCACCACCGGCTTCAGTAAAAGTAACCAGCCAGTACCTATATAATACGCATTCTCACACGTTCAGACTCATTTGCGAAATAACATATAGTAATAAGTCGCGTTTCAAATGCCATATGATGCGGTTCCTTACCGACCATGTGTTCAAGGACATATTAATAGTGCCACCAATGAGCGGACACATTTATCATGTATGTAGTCCCATGCGCGGCACAATTGCACAATGCAGCTTATCTAGCGCATGAGACCTAACAACTATTTGTCCTACTTTCCTAGAGCGTTCATGTTCAGCCGATCTTACGATTACATCTGTGCACTTTCAAGCGGATTGATTGTCGTGACATAATGCCGACCGCAAACGAGTTTGTATTCATGTTACATTCACTCGCAACACTAACGATTTCAACGAATGTTTTATTCATTAAATAGTTCTAATGGAAAAAGACTGTAGCGAGCCCTCGGTGTGAATAGTTAGACGTGATCGATACTGCAATGTCAACATCGATTCGTCTCTGTCGCACTTATAAAATTAACCTTTATAAATAAAGAGATGACGGTATGATCTGTTCGTGAGTAACAAAGTGCAAGACGGTTGCATGTTATTACGTCAGAGTGCAGTGCTGCGCGGGAGCATGCGCGAAGGCGTTTGGTACTAAAGCCGTATAACCGCGGCGCTCGTAGCCGCTCGCCGCCCACCGAGCCCGCCACCTATAGGGATTTATGTCCACTGTGCCATTCATCAGAGTTTTATTACATGCAAATACATATTTTATTGCATTCAATTCTAAGCCAGAAATAGGTATAATAGGTACCTAAGAAATAATGCTTAAGCATTAACGTTTTGCATGGAAACAAAAACCTTGCTAACATTTTTATACGCGGACATGTAACATGTTAGTTCATTATGCATGCAATGCTAATTAAATGCGTTCGCGTAAACAAACGCGCGTTTCCTAAAAATAGTTTACTATTATGCCACGAAGGTAATATAAAATGGTGCATAGTAGTGTTTCTGTCGTGTACCTAATACAATTAAAGCGTGAGTGTTCGCTCCCTCGGATGGTGGACTGGGTCGGTCTCTCGCGCGCAAGGCCACCGCTGTGACCCACTTGCCGGCTCACCTTTGTTTCACATTGTGCCAAGCTAAACAACACCCTAACGACATCACCGTCATTATACCAAGAATTGCCGTAAAAACTTCAATATAATTACATACCTGGCTAAGATTCTAGCTTTAATAGCTATTGCACAGTCGTTTGCATTCCCCAAACGTGGTGGTATTGGTGCAAAATAATTAAGAACGTCTCTTGTCCATAACCCGTCCGAAATCATCCTCAATCAGCGTGATTGTATCCATATGTAACAAGCTATAATGACCGGAAACAAGCTAATGACTGAAAAAATTGTAGAGAACGTCAGTAGACGCTTCAATAACAAGAAATTCAATAGACTGACATTGAGGCAAAAAAACCCTAATTTATTTAATTTCAAATGCAAAACTAAAAAAGCAATTTTCTATTACTGTACAGTTTTTTCATAGAAAACGTATAATTACCTCCGCAAGACAGTGAAAACTATTCAACTGCACCTAGTCATTCTATTCTATGCTTCACACACGTCACTTGCGTAAATTAGCACAGACATGCAGTTGCAGTGCACATGCGGCTCACTTCACTGTATTACGTATACAAATAAACTTAGCTATTATAGATGGCACACGTGTCAAGTAATACAAG
This sequence comes from Polymixis flavicincta, assembly GCA_949987655.1. Classification (NCBI taxonomy): domain Eukaryota; kingdom Metazoa; phylum Arthropoda; class Insecta; order Lepidoptera; family Noctuidae; genus Polymixis; species Polymixis flavicincta. The sequence continues at coordinate 11,259,682 of OX465191.1, read as the reverse complement.
GTCTCGTCTCCATTGCAACATTACGTCATAACGGAAAAACTTATCTTGCAGCGCTACACCCACTTCCAACGATCTTTGGCACGGAGATTTCTTCAAACATTCCTGCTCATACAAAATACCTTTAAAAAAAAAACTCGCATACAATTTTGTTTAAGACTGCCTGAACTATCACCAAATGCAAAGTAAAAAAAAACTTAAATGTAAAGGTACAATGACTGATACTTATGATTTACACAATTAAAAGGTCATTCGTATTTGTCAATGGAAACGAATTTTATAAACAATTTGTGTACGTAAAGACACAACACAAATGATTGCCTTGATCTATGCCGCGTTGATGAAGCGAGCTATATGCGCATGTACCTACCAGTCCATAGTTGCTGACACATCTGCTAATGGCTTTGTTAATGTAGCCTATTGATTAACATGAATAATATTGAACATTACTTGTATGACTTGACAAAGAAATACGAAGATCAAAGTTCAAAGTATGCAAGTTAAAGTTTTTATTACTTTAATGCTTATTTACAATTACTTTTCGATTAATTTTATTATTGTGCTGTATAATTTAATCATTTTCCAGTGTATATTATAATTCAATAGCAAACCTACATCTCTTTTTGTGATGTGTAATTGATTTAGACAGTATACTAGAATGCGATTTTATAAACAATAGAATTTAAATCCAAGCACACGAATGCACGCAGATGTTGAAATCGTATAATGTAGCAACATTAAATAAAAATTGATTGCTGATACAAATGAAAATACTACTTAATCAGCTTGGGCTTTTTAAACATGAAGTTCATGATTTAAATAACATTGATCTCGATACTTCGTTTATTAACATTAAACTCCGTTCACCTACTGATCATATTGAGAATGCAGAACAGCTCTTATTTCTCAACGAGGAAATAACAAAATGAGTAAAACGCATAATTCTTGTTATACACACGACAGTACCTACTTATATCTATTTGCCTATTCATAGAAATCTGTGTTTTCCTGTAGAAGTGTAGATAATGGAAAATGAGACCATTTATGTATTGGATTGTTATCACAAAGATTTTACTCAGCAGCTAAAGAATAAAAAAATGTATGGAACTTTAAGTGTCTGTAAGAAATAAACAGTTGGAGCGAGCATATTAATGTACTCAATTTCAATTAACATTAACATCATTAACATAATATTTCTCATTTGCTCAAGAAATGTGAAAATGAGAGATTGTTTTGCATCAGCAATGTCTGCACTGTTCCCTCATTTTGCATGCTGAAAGTGTGTTAATTATAGCACTCTTAATATAATTACAGCCACTAAGTACCAGCAGAAGTAATTAATGCATTAATACAAAATTCTTTCTCAACATTTGGACGCACAAGCTTTGAGACGCGTCTGCTTTATCCGCACTCGTTATTAAAATGTCACGCTTTCACTCGGCACTTTCGTTTTGAATATTTTAAAAATACACAAAGCTTTCGAAATCCGTGGGAGATCTCGCTACATTCGAGTCTTGTCATACAAACGTAATAACATCAGCGGAAAGTGAGATCATAACCTCGACAAATGTCATTTTCCTCGTGCCGCGAAAATTAATAGCCGCCACACATAAAAATTCGGAGTATGCGCGAGTCAGTTGTTTTATTTACATTAATATGAATGGTTAAATGCTTGTAAAAAGGAAAATTGCAGTTATTAAAACTTGTATGAATGCTCTTCGTGAAAAAGATAGCTTACATTTCATTGTAGTGATGCCTCTTCATTATCGATAATGTAAGAAAATCACGCCTTGAATATCGATCGCCTGTGATGTGAAGATTAGTAATACATTATTAATAATCCATGGTTTCCCTTGTGTATCTGTTAGCGGCCTCGTCATTCATCGTATCCTTACCCGTCGATGTCAATCGTATGATGAAAAGACACCTCTGTACGCAGAATAACAATCACATGCCATAAGCGCGAATTATGTGCACGATAACTATTTACACGAGGATTTATTATAATACGCATATATCTGTTAGACTCCTTAGTATAACAGATATAAACTTATAATAATAAAACCCCTGTTTCAATAGGTCACTTTAGCAAACTATTCCACACGGTGCGCACACAGAAATATAGAACGGCATCTAGTAAAATCTAATGATGTACACTGATAAAAAGCATGCAAAACCACAGCATTATAATATAAACCTTAATACTAATCCTATCACGGCTTAGCACTAACAAACGCTTTTATAACATGCAAGTAACAAGTCCTGTGCCAATTAGTATAATTTTGGGACACTAAGTGACAAACGGCAAAGACGTTCCGTACGTAGTGCATAGACTGTGTAGTGCTGCCCTTCGTTCGTCAGATATCGATATCGAAGTTTTTTACGCTCCGGAGTTCGTGCCAGGAGTGCGTTTGCAAAGCACGCTACAAGTTTGCGTTAAGGCAAAGTTGACACTGTAAATGCACTATCTGGTACGACACCCCGGAGCGTGTAGCATCGCTCCTGACGAGACAACACCAAACCACCAGTTCCATGAACTGTTATGAACTTTAGTGAACCGTTTTTTTTTTACTATTTTCCAACATGCTGCACATACTTATTTATATTTTTTTCCTATTTTATTGTGTTTAGTTTTATATCTCTTACGCTTTACAAATTTTCGTAAATTATGTTTTAGAAAACCTCTTGAGTTAATTGTTCGCTTTATTTATATTATTTTATTTTTAGTCATTGTGTCTAATTTGGCTTTTACCTATTCCGTATTATTTTTGTATACTAAGTATTATTTTATGTAAGCACTTATGTTAATTTGATTGTATTTCCATAGTACTGTTACAAATGATTGATTTGGTTGTATTTTGATTATTTTTTGTGGGTTTTTATTACAGCTTTCTTCGAGATTTTTATTGTTTTATTTCTTTATTATATTTTATTTATAGAATCAACCCTGAGCATAAAAATGAACACATTAGATTAGTGTTATTTTCGTATCGCATGAGCTTTCGTAGTCAGTAGACAGTAGCAATTTCTAGTTACAAACTGTGGTACATATAGTTCAGTACATTGATAAAGACATAATGGTAGGAACTAGGAACCCATTGTGGCGGTGGTTCCCTCGTGTAGCCTTCGACAATAATTATCGTCGCTCGCCGCACTATTGCAGTCGCTTGTATGTGGGGATTTTCATTTTTTTTTTCACCATGTTGCTCTGTCGTAAGCGTGACTTATGAGTTTTAAACGAGATTTCTATACAAATGAACACCATAGGCAAATAGAGTTGTAAATCACAAGCAGGACACGAATGACTTTTAATCACTGTCGACAACATATAATTTAAAAACATAACGACACATCATGGACGCTGGTTACATCACTACGTAAACAACATCAATCCACCTGTTCGATGGAGCAGTTTATATAAACATATATATTGTGATCGGAGTGGAGAAGGCCGATATAAATCAGACTCAACTGGCACAAATAATATGAGCGAGCGGAGCATTTGAAAGCTGTCAGCTGTTGCCCACACGGTTACAGCGAACTATTGGCCACGGTATAATTAGAGCCACGTTGAAATAGCTACAAACAATGTTGCGCTCTCATATTCATAGTTCTGCACTATTCTTATGCGGCCTTGGTAATCTTACCGAGTTACTAGTACTATTGCCAGCGCAGTTAGCTCCATGGTTATCTGTCACTATTTACAGGGGGTTTCTGAAAACTAAATAATTTGAGTAATCTATTAACAATACTAGTGACTGTACTAGATCTTTATTAGGAAATGAATTGTGTAATGAGTAAGTAATTACTTTTACTTTATCAAAAGTAAAAGTTAATTTACTTTTTTTTTCACCTAAATCTGTAGTGAATACACTTATTTTTTCAGAACATTTCAGAATAGATTTTACACATACATAAAAAGACAGGTTTATACCTTATCCCTACTGATACATTAATTAGGCCAGATAGAGATGGGAAGTGCTATACAATTTACTTAAAAAGTAAAAAATGAGAGCAGTCATCGTAGGAGACGATAATTTTAGTATTCATGCTGTATCATCAGCTGCAATAAGAATAATAAATAGTACAATTAGTTATAGTATTAAATAAAGAATGACATAAAAATAACTTAATGAATTGTGCGAATAACATACAAATGAGTGTTGAATGCTATTTTTAACCGACTTCAAAAAGAAGTAGGTTACAGTATTTATATTGACCATGGATATGAGACACCAGTTTCATTGACAAACGAATTAGTGCTAGCAGCAAGTATACTGTTATTACAACAAGTAGTACGATGTTTTACCCTATAGTTTTTGTTCTTCATCACCATTATAAGGTATCATAACAGCAGTTCTGTAAAAATCTCGCCGTCATAATTCAGATGAAGTAAGCTTGACGTGAGCTGTCAAAGTGTTAAACTCTAGCATGTAGGTGGAATGTCAGCTCATTCAACTGAATTTTCACGGTGAGATTTATACGCAATTCCTTAAAGTAGTAGTTTGTTCATAATTGACTACTAACTACTAAATCTTATTTCGAAAATAATTCACACCACAAGCCAAAAAGTACAAACAAAATTTAAGTACACACGAAATAACGACTTTTGGTTGTTGATCGCTTGTGCCTGTGGTAGACAGTAACACCTGTATTACAGGTCACCAGGTCCCCACCTGTTCAATGTTACATATTTGATAGCTGGCACATATCACATTTGATATCACAGCAAGTAACAAAAAGTTCAAAAGAGATTTCAAAGAAGTAAGACTCAATTTTAGATGTAGGTACTTATAGACTATTACTAGACTCAACAACATTATCTATTATGCTTTTAACTCATTACTTTAATTCTGAGATCTTGAGTTAATTAGGTTACATATTGTATAGAATAGACCGACAGTATATACCTACCTACCCATGAGCCTAATTTTAAAATGCCTTTATTTGTAAAGAGGTTGAGGCATGATCGTCACGAAAAGACTTCCCAACAGCGGCGCTACGATTTCACTTCCCTTGTTCAGAGCGGAAAATTCACACGCGCCTGAGTTTCTATCACTATGACAATATATTACAAGTATTATAGGTACATAAACTACGTGACATTATAATTGTATTGTGTGGAATCAGTGGAACGGTGTTAGTAGGTCAAGTGTGGCCGGGGTGGCGATGCGCGGATGTCCAGGGAAGCCCTACGATTAGCCTTGCATTGTCTTTAATCTAATTTCGCTATTGTAGTCACACCTTATGTCCACGTAATGCAATCACTTGACGACAACACTGAGACTTTATTGGCAAACATTATCTAATTTAATATAGGTCTAGTTAGTAATTTTGTGTTTCGCATTAGTATTTCATTCCACCAATATCTCACCTGATGAACCTAATGTGTAGGCATGTAAAGTCTGCAATTGCGCATCACCATCATCTTTTAGGAAAAAGTTTAATTTATTTTATTTTCTTTAATAAATTATTTTATTTATCGTTTGTTTTATTTTATTTTTTATCTCAACCCCCATCAATGTTTATCTAATTCACAACACGAATTTATAAAAGTATCGTCGATATCTGAAACGCTAAAAATACATTATCATTCCACACAACAAACCAGGGGCCTAAGTCTACTAATTTATAAACGTCACAATGGTCTCTCAATGGTAAGTTTTTGACAGATTTGCCATACAAAAACTGTCAAAAACACACCATTGAGAGACCATTGTAACGTTTATAAATTAGTAGACTTAGGCCCCTGAACGTTAAATGACTGACTGAAAGATATCATCACATCTTCAATTAGGCACTCAATATCTGAAATATGCTGTCTTATTTTTAAAGCACTAAGTATACGTATAACCTCTACAAAGTTCAATGCACTGCCGAGATACGAGACGTACACATAAAGTATTTTATACAAACCTCCTTATATTAGGTCTTTACCTATGAAATTGCCGTTCTGCAGTACTGGCCATTTCAAATCAAAATAATTTTTGTTTGGCTAAGAATTCTAATTTCAAATTAATTTTATTTTAAAAACATGGATTTTTTTTTCTAAAAGTAGGTAGTCATTTCTTTATTGATTAGTGTTACATTTTCATCGCATTTCAATCTTTTTCGTCATCATGGATACGTTAAAAATTCGAGTAATTATGGAATATGAGTACCGTCGTGGCAGCAACGCGGCACAAGCGGCACGCAACATCAACGACGTTTACGGAGCTAACACTACAAACCAACGCACCACCTGTTATTGGTTTGCTCGCTTCCGTTCTGGAAATTTCGACCTGAAAAATGAACCTCGCGGTCGTCCGAAGACTTTGGTCGACAATGACGAATTAAAGGCGATTGTGGAAGCTGATGATACACAATCTACGGCTGAATTAGCAGCAGCTTTCGACGTTAGCGTCAAAACAATATTGGTCCATTTGCGTCAAATTGGCAAGGTAAAAAAGCTTGACAAATGGGTGCCCCACGAACTCAATGATCGCCAGCGCGAAGTACGCGTCGAGACGTGCCTTGCACTGCTCAACAGACACACAAATGAAGGAATTTTGAACCGCATTGTTACCTGCGATGAAAAATGGATTCTGTTTGATAACCGTAAGCGCTCAGCAAGTTGGTTGGATCCTGGTTCAGCACCTAAACAATGCCCTAAACGAAAACTTACCCCTAGAAAAGTGATGGTCACTGTTTGGTGGTCTAGCGCCGGTGTGATTCATCACAGCTTCTTACCAAACGGGGTGAGCATTACTGCAGATGTGTACTGTGAAGAACTGAACACAATGATGGAGAAGCTGGCGCATCTCCAACCAGCATTGGTCAATCGCTCGTCTCCGCTGCTCCTGCACGACAACGCGCGACCTCATACTGCACAGCAGACGGTCTCCAAGTTGCAAGAACTGGGGTTGGAAGCTCTCCGTCATCCGCCCTACTCACCAGACCTTGCGCCTACAGACTACTACTTTTTCCAGAATTTGGATAACTTCTTGGCGGGAAAAAAATTTAATACCCGAGAGGCAGTACAAAATGCCTTTGAAGAATTTGTTGCCTCCCGTCCAGCTGATTTCTTTAAGAAGGGCATCAATAAACTGCCACTGCGATGGCAAAGATGCATTGATTGCATGGGTGATTACTTCGATTAATACAAATAAAAAATTCATGAAAAAAATTCGTTTAAATTTTTTCATACAAAACGGCAATTTCATAGGTAAAGACCTATTATTTTTCATGACATAAATCTAATGAATGTCGCAGAGTTTGAATCGAAACATTTATCAAAAGCCATATTTGAAAGTCTTTCGCTATAAAGATTTCTCCCATTTTAGGAGGCCCATCAAATCAGGTCGATAATTAAGAGAAATCGAAAGGCCGTAGACTGATCAGTGATCAGACAGAAAGCGCATATTACTAAAAAGGTGGCAAAAAAGTCTTTAAAAGAAACGCGCCTTTGCCCGCGGCTTAAAACTACGTCTTTTTCGGTTGTCTTTTGGATTTTCATTTTAGCAGTGAAGATAGACAAACAGATCGACGGAAACACCATATCCATACTGATATCATACATCGAATGCCACCATTCTTATTTATTATTCTTTATGATATGATTTATATTGTTTTTTTTTAATCATTATTCCTCTCAACCTAAGCACCTGCCATCTAATCTCTTCACCACCATTGGTTGACTGGTAGAGAATGCCTAAGGCATTAAGTCCGCCTTTGTACCTTTTTGGTGTGGGAGAAGTTTAAATAAATATATTAAAAAAACTATATCTATTTGTTGCCGCCATCACGCCTTGATTCCCGTTCCCGTAGGACAAATTCCGACAGTGACGCGGAGCCGTGAAAGTTAGTAATTCTAACGTTCTTCGTTTCTGAAAATTATAGAACTGAAAATGATAGAACTGATAGGTAGTAAGTAGTGGTAGTACATATTACAAGTAGAGTTTATACTTAGCAAAACATACAGGATAAGTTTTTGACCAGTGCGAACACTGTAACCATGAATTCAACATAATCATTCTAGACCCCCAGCGCAGAAATTTATCGTCACTAATACAAAAAAAAAAAAAAAACTGTTGTTCCGTTCAATTTGACCGCTTAGGTATTGCACTTTTCTATGAAACTGCTGATTATTTTTTGTATAACCGACGAAACATTTCTGCGCTGGGGGGTCTAGAATGATATGCTGAATTCATGGTTACAGTTTGCGCACTGGTTAAAAACTTATCCTATACCTTTACCGAAGTACATAGGTACCGCTGTGATTCTATAGGTTGTGCCACTGATATGCTAATGATTATTAACATCTAATTACTGATAAAGAGATGCACAAGTATATGACAAGTACCAACTCACTTTAATAGTTAGTCATTAAATTAATTGAGTAGGTATGATGTACCTAGAGTTGTCATTGAAATCGACACGTGTAGTCTGTAGACTAATATAAAGTGCAGTATCTTGAGACAAATGAATAGACGACAATTTAATACGATCATATCATGTTAGCTTGAAAACGATTAGTGCTAGCATGTGCCTTCTCAGAAACAGTGAAGTCTAGTAATGTAACAGTAATAAGCATAGATCTAGTTCACGTTTATCATGGCAAAATGCAATGATTTAAGCAAGTATACGAGTTATGGCTCCTCTTAAGACACGAACAGTAATTTAGGTTACAAATTGCAGTACATAAAGTGACAAATCATTTGCCAGTCGCCCTCAAACACGATTGAAACTTGAATAATTTAATATTAAATCAATAATTAAGCGGACATTACAGCTGGTAAGACTTTAACAGATGACGCGTTAAATTCGCGACCAGTTTTCCTTGTATGTCATTTAATTAGTTAGATGCATTGCGATAATACGCATTAGCTATGTTAAATGAAGGCATAAAGGTTGATACTATGCCAGCAACGCAGCCATTTTACCAATTAACTAATGTAATTAATGAGGTAAAAAACTAGATACACTCTGGTACGAACACATACGTATATAGCCATAATATAATGCCTACTACAACGAAAATAACAATACTCCAGTCAATCAAAAGATTTTGGTGATAGTCAATGTTCTGAATAAAATAAAAAGTGACTGTCACCGGAGATCCGGTTCAATTATTTGAGATCTTGCACATACCGAGGATACTCGTAACGATATAAGGAAAGTTTCGAAGCCGATATGTTATGCGGAAATCCCCTGCTGGCTGCATGACGTTTTCATCTGTAAAAGAAATAATACTTAGAAACTCATTACGTTACGACATCTCTCAAACTATAGGACCTACTAACTCAGTATTTGGCTTGTAGGGTCATAAAACAACGTATGCATCCACTTCTTCGTCTCTGGTATGGCTACAAACTATAATTATGTAGGATATTATGTATAAGAATAATTCAGGAGTGTCAGGACATAATAGGTCTTTACCTATGAAATTGCCGTTTTGTATGAAAAAATTTAAACGAATTTTTTTCATGAATTTTTTATTTGTATTAATCGAAGTAATCACCCATGCAATCAATGCATCTTTGCCATCGCAGTGGCAGTTTATTGATGCCCTTCTTAAAGATATCAGCTGGACGGGAGGCAACAAATTCTTCAAAGGCATTTTGTACTGCCTCTCGGGTATTAAATTTTTTTCCCGCCAAGAAGTTATCCAAATTCTGGAAAAAGTAGTAGTCTGTAGGCGCAAGGTCTGGTGAGTAGGGCGGATGACGGAGAGCTTCCAACCCCAGTTCTTGCAACTTGGAGACCGTCTGCTGTGCAGTATGAGGTCGCGCGTTGTCGTGCAGGAGCAGCGGAGACGAGCGATTGACCAATGCTGGTTGGAGATGCGCCAGCTTCTCCATCATTGTGTTCAGTTCTTCACAGTACACATCTGCAGTAATGCTCACCCCGTTTGGTAAGAAGCTGTGATGAATCACACCGGCGCTAGACCACCAAACAGTGACCATCACTTTTCTAGGGGTAAGTTTTCGTTTAGGGCATTGTTTAGGTGCTGAACCAGGATCCAACCAACTTGCTGAGCGCTTACGGTTATCAAACAGAATCCATTTTTCATCGCAGGTAACAATGCGGTTCAAAATTCCTTCATTTGTGTGTCTGTTGAGCAGTGCAAGGCACGTCTCGACGCGTACTTCGCGCTGGCGATCATTGAGTTCGTGGGGCACCCATTTGTCAAGCTTTTTTACCTTGCCAATTTGACGCAAATGGACCAATATTGTTTTGACGCTAACGTCGAAAGCTGCTGCTAATTCAGCCGTAGATTGTGTATCATCAGCTTCCACAATCGCCTTTAATTCGTCATTGTCGACCAAAGTCTTCGGACGACCGCGAGGTTAATTTTTCAGGTCGAAATTTCCAGAACGGAAGCGAGCAAACCAATAACAGGTGGTGCGTTGGTTTGTAGTGTTAGCTCCGTAAACGTCGTTGATGTTGCGTGCCGCTTGTGCCGCGTTGCTGCCACGACGGTACTCATATTCCATAATTACTCGAATTTTTAACGTATCCATGATGACGAAAAAGATTGAAATGCGATGAAAATGTAACACTAATCAATAAAGAAATGACTACTTTTAGAAAAAAAAATCCATGTTTTTAAAATAAAATTAATTTGAAATTAGAATTCTTAGCCAAACAAAAATTATTTTGATTTGAAATGGCCAGTACTGCAGAACGGCAATTTCATAGGTAAAGACCTAATATTATGATATGGTAGGCAGTCAACAAGACGGTAGCGGGGCGAAAATCCCAAGGTACGAAAGACGTAGATACATTTAGGCACCTAAGGGATATTACATGCTGAGGATACCTCACTCCGATAAGTACGTCGCTATTGCAGTTTACCTCACTATGTCGATGTCACCTTCATGTAAAACAAATGCATGCTAATAGAAATTCATTGCGTGCGTACGCGCATGCCGAAGGACACCTCACTGCGATGCATCGCGGTCGACGGCAAACAGATGTGAGCTGGCCTATGATTGGTCAAATTGGTTCAACTTTTTCTTCTAGAGTTAGAGTAAAACACAAAGACAGGAACAACTGAGATTTCCCAGATGCGACTGAACCGATGTGTTCGCACCGTTATCTAAATAGAAATAAGGAGTATTGATATCGAGGTATCGTGATAGCGACCGCGGCCGCAATTACCTCCGGCATTTTATCACCCCACGCGTCGATTCCAGTTTATTACTTCCATTGCAGCATCCGTTATGAGCGTCTCTTTAGAAATTCCTATAAAAGGGTCAAGCGGAGAGCTTACTCTGAATGTCGCTGGAAACCGAAAATATTGTTATTCCTTATGACGTATTTCTATAGAACTTTACGTGAGAGCATGTACAGAGCAATCGTGTTTCCAACTCAAATATCAAATCCATGTCACGGGTATGACGAAAGTGAAGTCGTGTCTACACGCCCACGCGGCTACGTTGGAACGTGCAACTCCGTAAGGGAAAAATACTGTTAAGAAAGAACGATACCTACCTGTATTCTGAGCCTTTCATGTTCTTAATATTAATTATAGTAAGGAATAGGGATGTAGTTCCCCTATGTATTAAAAGAGGTTTGAGTTTTGATTCTCTTGATCATTCATCTTGGGATGCCGGTATCCATTGCGTAGAGGTCGTAAATAGAAGCTCGAACTGAATATTAAGAGGAATTTGTAAGAAATGGAAGTGTTCCCTTACATAGTTACTACCTACCCACATAGGCAAAGAGCCCATATCTGTGTATGTATAATATGTCCCTTCTATAACATAGTATACACTGAAAAGTTTTGAAATATAAGATGACAGAAAAAGACACGAAATATCTTTATATTTTTGTTTTCTATTATCACGAAGAAGGAGCGAACGTGCTGTAAGCGAAATCAGCGCGAGAGTCGTCGGCTGAGTGACTGCGTGAGCGCAGAGAACAACACAACAGTTTAATTTGAAATATCTTTATGGAAAAATAAAAACGCGAAATATCGTTTACCGACAGCTACGAAGCTACCTAGATGTCTTAGTAAATGTTTGGGTTCGAATCCCAAATGCAGTTGTAGTGATAACAAGTATAATTAGTTACGGAATAATTAACATAAAGCTAGGAGTCCAGTCCAGTACCTTTGATACAAGACAGGAAAGATAGATATCGCAATACCTACTCGAAAAAACTTCAATAGATAAAAACAAACCAAGCTTGGTATCCATAATAAACTTTTCTACTGGATCTGCCAAGTTCTAGAGTCCCAACTGAAGATACGCTTTAGATACTGCTGGCTCAATTCTCGGGTCAAGACGTCTAGCACTACTTAGCCCTATCATGGATAGAAACTTTACATAAGGATAAGACAGAATGCTGTCCAGGAGCATATTGTTGATATATGCACCATAACAATATTTAATCAATTATTTAAGAATAGCACCATCCCATTTATTCCCGTGGGTGTCGTAGAAAGCTACTCCCCGGTCCCACTGCTGGACACAGGCTTCCTCTCTGTGGGAGGGAGTGGGCTCGAGGTCTGACAGGTCACATGTCTTCAAATACGTGAACATCAGAATGACTGCCCAATTTTTTTATTCTTTTTCTCGGTTATTAATAAGGTACCAATTCTTTATGCAAAGATATCAAATAGTTATTAGATTTTAGTAATATTTCAAAGCTGTTCAGTCATTTTGGCCAGTCATTCTGATGTTCACTTCAAATACCAGTTTCTTCACGGTGTTTTCCTTCACCGTTTGTGGTGATTTGGCTGTTACTACTGTTACTACTAGGCCTATTGCTCTCCGATATAACGCACCACTATTTATTAAATCGGGAAACAGGTACCTACAATGACACCGAGCGTAGTAACAGAGAATAGCAATTCGTGCGGGTTCGATTCCCAGAAACAACAATACCTATTTTCACAGACTTGATACTATTAGGTTCTTACTGTAGTGACTAGCTAGCAAAATGTTTACTATCTTTTTGTTTTACAGGTGGCCGCTAGCATAAGAAGAAGCGACAGAAAACCTGAAAGCGAAAGTTTTGCTGAGTGAATATTATTCTGGACGGGAGGAAAACTGAGGGGCAATTCTGCTAATTTTAAGAACGTTCACAGTCTGATCTCAGTGTCAATCTGTCAAAAAATCCTCGAGTTTCCATACATTTCTGACAAATTTTTGAAATTCGATTGTCGCTGAGATGACACTGCGAATGTTTTTAATTACGAGAATTAGCCTTCTGATCTATCTGTAGTTATTATTAAAATATAGGCAGTTCCTAGAATCTGTTGAAAACCAATGAAGAAATGTAAGAACTTATATTTTAAATGAACGCGAACAATGAAGAAATCGACAATTTCAAGCAAAAGATGTAGCCTCACTTTTCTGTTTATCGTTTCAAAAAACTTTTAAACATAAGACACAGGCTCTCATCTCTTCCATCACGACTTCACGACGAAATGACAACGCAACGCAAGAACGCAAGAAATACAAATGGTAGACCGCGTTGGCAGTGTGGTTAGCTGGTTGTTTAAATAACTACAACAGCCACTATCGACACTGCCTCTGCGTTCATCCTAGACCAACATCTTCAAAAGAAGAAAGAAGAATGAAGATCCTTGTCTTTTTAAAACTTTATTTCTATTCTGCAAGTAGCTTGCACGCAAGTTTTGCAGATTACTGGTAGCTTGCGTCATTAAGGGGAACCTACTCGCGTGCGCGAACTCACTGGTGGGCCTGGCTAAAAATCACGCTGTCTCACCAAGCTTCGTGTCCGATAGTGATAGTATCAGTGATGAGCAATTAGACGCTAGTCTACACGCACAATGTTATTGAATTAGATGCAGGATCATTTATAGTAAAAGATTCGCCAAAAAAATCAGAAAAGTCCTTTGGAAGATCGGGTTTTAAAAAACCACTGCATAAATTAATACGACTTGGTTTTGGAGATTTTACACTTCTTTTATTACTTTAAACATTTGCCTAAAGTTAGGTTAAATTAGCAAGAAAAACGAATCTTTGTTGGCTCCGGTTTTTATTTTAATATTCTGTTTCCGTACAGATAATATTAAAAATGAGACAAAACCAGACCGTGTTTAATTTTTGATATACATTGTCGAACAGTGGAGTAATACACTCTCAAAGTTTGTATGGAAGAAATGTCGACAAAATTTACCTTAAAACGAACGTGTGCGTAAGTAATTATTACTCAAGTTTGAATAACTGACTACTTTACCTACCTACTACTTGCGTGCAACCAACTTGCATGTGGATAATTGTGTGTCATCGTATTTTGACGTTTCTTGGGAAAAGGCAGATTATGCTTGATAATTTTGGTAAAGTCCGCATAAATAAATCCATGCTTATTGATCCGGGTCCGAAGCGTCCCTTTACCCAGGACAAGTTCCTTATATATTATGTCAATGTTTGTGCACCTGCGTGCAAATATTTTCATTTTACAAAATACTTTCAGATTATTTTGTATAACCTGCTGAATATGGCAATAACGTATTAAATGAATATAATTTTGTTAATTTTAGAAACATTACCTATGTGTATATTTTGTGTCACCAATAATAGCGCGACTAAAATAAATTCGCACCTCCATAGCTCCATCAGGTGCATTTACGGGAGGCGAGCCAATTCGGAGCGCGTGTAACAACGTTATATTGTATGTTATGTATCTGCATGCGCTTCCACTTATGTAGAAGCTGATGTCATACCAAAGTATTAGATTGGCTGGATGATATTATGTAAATTACAGGTGCCTTGCGGCTCGCTCATAGGCCACTTACGGTTTGGGCCACTTGCATCGAAAGATTAACAGTGACCTATAAGGCTCTGTTCTGGGAATCTACTCACTAAGAACGAAATCCGTAGTTTCGGCCAAAGTAACGGGCGTGTCCTACCTCGTTCCATCTACAGACATAAGATTAGTGCGGAGCCCGAAGAAAGAGTCAAAAACAACACGATTTGACAGTTGTCCCTTGTAGTGTGTTTTGGGCCGACCGAAAAATTGAATTTGAAACTTGTCTTGACAGATCTACTTTTGGACATCTTTGTTGACGGACTTATGGTCGATTTCTATAATTTACGGACAGTTGTAGGTTAAAATGAAGACTCTTGTAACTTTACCAATAAATGAGGTAAAGACCTAATACATTCGCATAGTAGACTTGCTTATGTAGAACATAAGAAGCTATTTATTTGCCCAGTTTGGAAATAAAAAATGCTACCTTTGAAAAGCAAAACGATCCGTTTATATATTAGGTCTTTACCTATGAAATTGCCGTTCTGCAGTACTGGCCGTTTCAAATCAAAATAATTTTTGTTTGGCTAAGAATTCTAATTTCAAATTAATTTTATTTTAAAAACATGGATTTTTTTTTCTAAAAGTAGTCATTTCTTTATTGATTAGTGTTACATTTTCATCGCATTTCAATCTTTTTCGTCATCATGGATACGTTAAAAATTCGAGTAATTATGGAATATGAGTAACGTCGTGGCAGCAACGCGGCACAAGCGGCACGCAACATCAACGACGTTTACGGAGCTAACACTACAAACCAACGCACCACCTGTTATTGGTTTGCTCGCTTCCGTTCTGGAAATTTCGACCTGAAAAATGAACCTCGCGGTCGTCCGAAGACTTTGGTCGACAATGACGAATTAAAGGCGATTGTGGAAGCTGATGATACACAATCTACGGCTGAATTAGCAGCAGCTTTCGACGTTAGCGTCAAAACAATATTGGTCCATTTGCGTCAAATTGGCAAGGTAAAAAAGCTTGACAAATGGGTGCCCCACGAACTCAATGATCGCCAGCGCGAAGTACGCGTCGAGACGTGCCTTGCACTGCTCAACAGACACACAAATGAAGGAATTTTGAACCGCATTGTTACCTGCGATGAAAAATGGATTCTGTTTGATAACCGTAAGCGCTCAGCAAGTTGGTTGGATCCTGGTTCAGCACCTAAACAATGCCCTAAACGAAAACTTACCCCTAGAAAAGTGATGGTCACTGTTTGGTGGTCTAGCGCCGGTGTGATTCATCACAGCTTCTTACCAAACGGGGTGAGCATTACTGCAGATGTGTACTGTGAAGAACTGAACACAATGATGGAGAAGCTTGCGCATCTCCAACCAGCATTGGTCAATCGCTCGTCTCCGCTGCTCCTGCACGACAACGCGCGACCTCATACTGCACAGCAGACGGTCTCCAAGTTGCAAGAACTGGGGTTGGAAGCTCTCCGTCATCCGCCCTACTCACCAGACCTTGCGCCTACAGACTACTACTTTTTCCAGAATTTGGATAACTTCTTGGCGGGAAAAAAATTTAATACCCGAGAGGCAGTACAAAATGCCTTTGAAGAATTTGTTGCCTCCCGTCCAGCTGATTTCTTTAAGAAGGGCATCAATAAACTGCCACTGCGATGGCAAAGATGCATTGATTGCATGGGTGATTACTTCGATTAATACAAATAAAAAATTCATGAAAAAAATTCGTTTAAATTTTTTCATACAAAACGGCAATTTCATAGGTAAAGACCTATTATATATATATATATATAGGAACCGAGCATTAGAGAGTAGACCCCTGGTTAGGACTGTCCTAAGTTTTTAATTTATTACCTACTCTAAAAATCTATGTGAGTAGATAGTTACCTATGACTAACTTAATAATTCTTAATGATATAATAAAAAAGATATCTATTAGGTAAAGAAACTGTTCATATTAACTGGATTGTTCAAACAAGCGTAATTAAGTTATAATTGTATTGTTTAATTAACTCGTTTTGCTGTCATAATAAATTATTGTATTGATAATTGAAATCATAAAAATGTGTTTAATGATTGTCCGTTAATTAAACAGTTATCATTACAATTAGATCATACATGCTTATATTATTTTTGTTTTATTTTTGATCCCTTGTTTTGGTAACGGGGCCACCTGAATAATTGACGGAAATGAATGGAAAACTATTGGTGCATCTCTTTAGTTCATATTCGCATGACGGACGAGGCGGGTTTTTTTGCGCACTGCTTAGCGCCGAGGTTTGAAAAATCGAACAGTGTGTTTTTTCGACGCGCTGGGATGCACTCTGTTGGATTCTAAATGCTTGGTTCAACACCGAGAGTTCAAAATCCCGCCGCGATATTTTTTACGTCTGTTCGATCGTGGACTTAGTTTGATGTAGGGCTTAAAAAAAAAGGTGAAAATCAAAAGTCATTTATTCAAACTAGGCTGAGAGTCGCACTTATTGAACGTCAAAATTACATAATACAGTCCCCCAAAACGCCCGCCCTTCACCACTTCCTAGTGCTTTAGCTGGGAAGAAGTGGCGCAACAAACTCCCCAGCAGCAAAGCTGTCTGTTAAGTTGGAAGAAATTGATTTTATACAATAATAGGTAAGTAATTAACATTCAACAAAAAATGAACATTTCATTAGCAAAAAAAAAAGAAAATGGTTTATACAGTCAAATAAAATAAACAATGATATGTAACTCATGACAGGATCTGTCATGTCAGTAGGTAAGCTAATTCTGATGAAAGAACACAAACGTTGTCTTGAGTTAATCACAGCGAACAACAATTCTTATCGTTTAAGTAGTCGTTGATAGAATAAAGGCCTTAAAACAAAGATTTGATTTTACTTAAGCTTAAACGCATTAAAATGTAAAATCTAGCAAAGAAGTGGGATGCTTGTTATGAAAGGTTATACCAAGCCCAACAAATGAGTTATGAACTTTATGAAGCCGGTGAAAGGGACCACGTAGTTTGTCCTTAATACTAGTATTATTATGATGAATATCACTGTTTTTAGTGTAAAAGTGTTTATTTTGCCCAAATATAGGTAGTAGGTAATAAGATGTTAGCGAAGATGAATAGGGTATTTTCCAATTTATTAAAAACTATTTTAATTTGAAGATTGGGACGAAATATGTGACAGAAAAATAAAAATAAATAGATTAATGTCCATTTTCTCAATTGAAAATGATTAAAATCAAATTTATTTTTCGTTGCTTTGAATTTACCGCCAAAACGCTACTTACGATGAATTTTATATGACGTGATATCCTGATGTCAGCTTTGTGTAAACGGCATCGGTAAAAATACTTAGTTTAGCGCAGTTTTAGAAGTATTTGTGCACAGAGGCACTGCACATCAGTAATATATATCCATCAAAAATCCTGTATTAATACTCGTCATTCGTATGTTTACCTACTTACTAACTACTTACTTTAGTTTACACAAAGTTGACGTCACGTGATAAAGTCATCGCAAGGAGCGTTTTGGCGGTAAATTCAAAACAACGAGAAATAAGTTTCTTTTAATCATTTTTAATTGAGAAAATGGATATTAATCAATTTATTTTTGTTTTTCTGTCACATATTTCGTCCCAATCTTCAAATTAAAATAGTTTTTAATAAATCGGAAAATACCTATTGTGATGCCACCGTGAGAATAACAATATATTTAAAAAAATATCTCAGAGAAACTAGCACCTAGTTGGTGATAGCAAAACCTTAACATAAATATGGTCAAACTCACCGTAAGCCAAGCAAACTTGGGCAATACAGCTGTGTATGTTCACACAGTGCATGTTTTTTTTTTTTTGAGGGTGGGTAATCATCAAATAACTTCTCCCGCTCTGGGTGGACTTTTACTGACTAAAACCCACCCGTGTTCCTTCAGTTGCCTGTGTGTGGCCACGGTATCTGTTCCCAACATCCCGCAGCCCTGAAAGGATAGCTAAATAGTTGCCACACTTTTTGAAATCTCTCTATATCTCTCAGAACTAAAATAAAATACTTTATTTGTAACACTGGCCGACACTTTGCTTTTTTATCTACAAATTTATTAGAGTTTAAAAAAACATTATCTTTAATATTTTCAGAGTACTAGCGATTTTTACGGACCTCTTTATTTTAGGATATCTATCTCACATAGGGGATAGATACCTAAACCATATGAATTACGTTTAGGATAGATGCCCCGCCAAGAAGCCGGACATCTATCCCGCAAAAACTTTGATCGCATTTTGCCTTCCGTGCAATCCCACAGAGACAAGACACGGTCAACTTACTTGTAGTTGCGAGTGTTTCGAGAGATTAATAAAATAGCGATTCATCCGCGAAACTAGATTAATTACTATCGGGGCAACTACAGGGTAAGTTTTTATCCAGTGCGCAAATTTTAACCATGAATTCAGCATATCATTCTAGACCCTCACCGCAGAAATTTTTCGCCGGTTATACAAAAAAAAACAGCTGTTTCATAGAAAGGTGCAATACCTACGCGGACAAAATGTATAGAAAAACTGATTATTTTTTTTTGTATAACCAGCGAAAAATTTCTGCGGTCTAGAATGATATGCTGAATTCATGGTTAAAATTTGCGCACTGGATAAAAACTTTTCCTGTATACCCCTGGGGCATTCTGGTTTTACCCTATACTGTTACCTACTGTAGATCTAGCTAGGGCCTTAAGTCCCGGATCTCAATTTGTGTAAAAAAACTTGCTAACAGACATCGTGCTGGTGTGAAGTTAGATAGTTTGATATTTCGAAAAGATCTTACAATGATAGAAGGACAATGCAGACTGCAAATTTCAACGCAACTTTTTGTCTAGACATGCAAGGATATTGAAAGTTGGTAGTGGAACTAAGCTTCTAACTTAATATTGGCCAACGACCGTAAATTGCTATGACTATGAAACGTTCACTGGCTACGTGATCGGACAGTTTCCGTTTGTGAAAGACTCAACTGCATCGTGTTTTTTTAAATTACGGATGCCTGCTAGGTAATAGGTATGAAACTAGACCTACAGTTACAGCCTACACCAAGCTAACACAAATTAAAGCACAGATTAGATCTAATCTATATCTATCTGATTACATATACCTACCTACAGGGTGTTTGGCAGAACGTTGAACATACGAAAATGGTGGATAGGTGGGATCATCTGCTACTTACTCAGTCCTAATTTATTTGGCCCTGGCCCCTTGGTTTTTTTTTTAAATGCAAGTTGAAATTAAGATTTAAGTATTTTAAGTATCTTTTTGTAATTTCCAGGACTCATAACTTTTTTTGTAGGTAACATCTGAATAAAGCAATAATTTTATAAGAATCTGCCAACATTAAAGAAAAAAATAATAATCCCTGTTTTACCCATTTTTAATAAAAAAAAATACACTTTCTTTGAAGTTAAGAAAGTGGTGACACTAGAAGAAAGCATTTTTTTTTTATATCCAGGTGCCAGGGAAACAGTCGAATTATTTTATTCGCTGGGCTGAATAGTGATCGAATATTACAGATAGTTTCCTACAGATTTATCCTTTTAAATGATTATCATCGCGTTGCAGCTTTACGGAGGTAAGCAGTCAATCAAGAAACCATAAAAACTACGATTTTAGTCGACTTGCAACAAAAGCTTATAGGTTTGACTACCTGTATGGTTTGTAAACCTATGTTCAATTCGCAAGAATTAATATTTTTGTGTTGCTTTTTTAGGAAAAATTTAAAAGGAGGGGTTAGGTTGGCAGCCCTGCCTGTATTATCCTGGCTTGATTTTCTTACGTTGTTTTCGGGTGACCACTGAAAATCAGCGCTGTGCTGTGGGTCCCATAGCACAGCATCATGTTGAGTGGAAGCCTTCTTGTCACAGTCACGGCGTGCAGCTGCCGACTATTTATGTTCTTTATGAAAATATTTGTGTTGTTAAGTTTTTTTGTTTTTATTAATATGTTATTTCATCTTTTTATATGCACGTGTTTCTGTGACAAATAAATACATTTTTCTTTCTTTCTTTTCTCATGTATGATAGTTCGTAAAACGTACACGGAAAAATGCTTGGAGGCTAACCCTCTCTGAGGGATCGAATGCGCAACAAGATGATCCGGCAGAGAACCAAAAGTTGTCGACATAGCTCACAGAATAAGCAAGCTGAATTGGCAATGGGCCGGCCTTGTTATTTTTGGGTTTTGGCTTCGCACGTTTTGTGCATTTAGAAATGGCCCGTTTTCAGGCACGAAGTTACAAAAAACTTCATAGTCGTCTTTAGTCAGTCAAGTCAATGTTATTGGAAAGCAGTAGTAGGTAACTTTACAACAACCTATTATGAGTTTTTGGGGGGAACACGAAAAGTCCACGTTAGCCACTTATTTTCACGTTCACAACATTTGTGCACCCACACGTAACTAAATTGAATAATTCACTACCAAAATTATACAATTTAATTGCCGAGTTTAATTGTATATTAAAAAAAAAAAAAAAACATGAAAATGAAAATTCGTACGACATATGTTCCGACACGATGCCGCCAAAAATTCGGCCGGCCATTGTTGTTAGCCGTAGAACCGCTAACCGTTGGGGTAGACGTAGTATGCTTGAGTGGAGACCGCGTACCGGCAAACGTAAGTTAGGAAGCCCTCAGGGTAGGCGGGGAAACGATCTTTGGACGGTGGTTTATAGCAACCAAATTAGAGTTGCCGAAAATTAGTTGTGCCATTAGGTAGTAAATACATGACCGCAGGCATTCATTAATTCGCCAGTCTACCTCAAGACCAGCTGTTTCTCACACTGGCAACTGCATGTCGCTTGCTCCCGCGGCACTGCAGTTCTGACTATCTCCGTATTTCGGCTGCTGAGACCAAAACTACAAAACGTAGTAGGTACCTATACGTGCAGGGAAGTTTTATAAAAATGTGGCTGTTATTTTAGTAAATTGTGGCATCATACCACTTTCACGCGAACAAAGTTGCGGGCAGAAGCTAGTCTAAACTATAATATAAAGAGAAAATATTACATTTCTTTTATGTTTGTTTGTTACGCTTTCACGCTAAAACGGCTGAACGGATTTGGATGAAATTTGGCACATGGGTAGAACATGAATGAACTAGATCAGGCTATAGAATTTTACTTACTATAGGTACTATACAGCCGGTATAGCGTGCTTTCCGACTCACAGTGGGGTCTTGATGTGAAAAGATGGTCACCCATCCACAGACCAACGGCGGCAAGCGTAGATTAACCTGATCGATGGACCCGTTTTTTTTTTTTTGCTGCTATTATTAGGTAGGTACTTAGCCACAAGCCCTTGAATGCATTCACTTTCTGTATAAATGTGAATCCCATAATGTTAGCGAACTTATTTATAACAGGTCGAGGAGCCACAAGAATACCCAACTATCCGCATAGTTGTCGACATAACAGTAGGTGCATACAACGCAATCTGAATAAATATGAAGTAGGCATGTTGTAACTTATCATTAGTAAACAAACACTCGAATGTACCGCTGACAGATAATATACCGGCGCCGTGATATACCTACATGCGAAACAACGATAATGACATACAAAAAGTAAAAGGAAGAAGAAAGTGATCAAATCCTTTGCTGTATATGGTTGGTACCGTAAGTTCGACCACTTTCTTCATTTATAACGCTTTCCTTTTTTAAACCATTTTATTTGTTATGGGTAGGTACCTACCCATAACAAATACACAGTACACTACGTATGTACATACGTAGTGTACAGTCGAGTTCATTAATATATTGCCACTGTCAAGGATTTAAAAATATTCTGAGCGTTGGATATTATAGCTCTTAAAATTCTATAGAACTTATCAAAAAAATCCTCATATGAACGGTTCAATAATATACCGTGCATTAGGCAATAACATAAAAAATTATGAGAAAAAGCAATCAAATATATTATTAATGAATCTAGATCTTGACCACAATTTAATGATGCATATACTTACTTGTCACAATATTATGAACATTTTTGACGTTCATATATTTTTGACGCCTGAAAGGGCCACTAAATGAATTAACTCGACTGTACCTACATAACTGGGGCCATATACGTACCTATAATGCCGTGGCCTGGTGCTAAAAGGGTCAAAAGTACCTATGTTTTTGTATGAAATGAGGTTGTAATGCCAGTTTATTGAAAAAGTATAATATATTTTTTTGTGCTAAAAGATCGACAACCTTTCAAAAGTTACTGTTTAAAAGAAGGCCAATGTAGTGTGCGCTTTCATACCGTTACCTAAGTCAAAAAAATATTGTGTGTTATAACGGGCTGCAGTGTACCGTTGCAGTTAAGCCAATAATAACATACTTTGGCCCTTTTAGCACCAGGCCACAGAATTAGGCCAAGGTAGCTCGCGGAATACAAATTTTCTTACGTTTTTGCAATTACAGGTCGAAAATTGAATGTATCATAAAAAGTCATTAAATAGGATTAAATTAACTAAGAGGGTTATAAAGGAAAAGTTTTTATCCAGTGCGCAAATAACCATGAATTCAGCATATCATTCTAGACCCCCTACCGCAGAAATTTTTCGCCGGTTATACAAAAAACGCACTGAATAAAAACTTACCCTGTATTGATGATTTTATTATAATTCTTTAAAGTCATATTTGTAACGGTCGCGATTTATATAAGGTGTTAACATAGATATAACCCGACATTGAAAAGTTAAATTTCTCGAGCTACTGTATACGCTACAGCTACACTATGGATTTGGACTACTTTATTGCTACCCCACCTGGCTGGGCTTACGGATGGCGAGTAATGGGTAGCTCGCTGTCCGGTAAGCACCAAGATCGGGTCGACGGCGCGTTGTGTTCCACCCGCGCGTCAAAGAGATGACAGCACCAACTGGTGGGATCCGCAACGGCCGATGCCTGCCAAGGGTGCGGGTTGTTCGAAAGAGATACCGTGGCCCCTGGCACACAGGCATCTGAAGGAACACGGGTGGATTTTAGTCAGTAAAAGTTTTACACGCCCTCCCGCTCCACCGAGAGCGAGAGAAGTTATTTGATGATTTCCCACCCACAAAACAACCCCACTTGGCTACCTACCTACCTAGGTCATAGACAGGTAAGGTAACTAATATTGTCAGTCACCATCACCATGATTTTGTCAGGCAGGCTGATTGATAGGCGACCCAAGTGTGTATTAATTAGGACCAGTGGCGTAACTAGGGCGGGGCAGGCAGGGCAAGAGCCCTCGGCGCCTATCGAAGGGGGCGCAAAAACTCGCCAACGATTAAATAACAAAAAAAAAAACATCAATAAACCATTTCATCATCATTATTTCAGCCGAAAGACGTCCACTGCTAGACATAAGCCTCCCCCAAAAGGGTGGTTTTGCTATAAACGCCACGCTTGGCAGGCGTGTTGGCGATTGCAGTATGGTGGTAAAATGCATAGAGAACACTGCTGCCCATTCAACCATTTCATACTGTTACCTATATCCCTATATCTAAGAAATCTAAAGAGCTACTTGAATATATTATGCAGTACGAGGATGAAAGCGTATTTCCAAATCTGCCGTTTTCTATTCAAATTCTCTTAAAATCGCAGCAAATTGCAAGCGATTTTTTAGAATACCTTCGTTATTGAAGGCTATAATTGGTCAAGAAAGGTTATGCAACCTAGCTTTGTCCAGTGTAGACCGAGAAGATAATTTACGAAGGGGCGCAAAATGTGATGCGTGCCCTAGACGCCATTTTCTATTGGTACGCCCCTGATTAGGAAATTACATAAACCCTGCTGAAAATGAGGTTGCCAATAAAGTATATAAATATAAAGTATAGTAGTTGTAGGTATAGGTGAAACAAACCTGAAATGTTCAAGCTTAGGTACAATTCTATCAAAGCCATGGCTAGGTATCTATAATGATGTTGTCGTACACTTAGGTACTATACTTATTCGCCAAGACCAAAACTACATAGATATCTAGGTAGCATCTATCAATTCTATGAAACTGGTTAACAAGTTTAACTTCAACAGCAGACGGTGTGAAATTAAAATTAGCACGACGCGATTACACTTTCGATACCGCTACTGCACTGAAGTGAATCCCAAAAAAAAACAGAACGACAAAACTTATTCATCCATGCACGGATAGTCTACTAGGACCACAGTGCGAAATAAGTAACATATATTATAGTATAATATAGTGTGATTAATATATAACGTGGTCGCTCACAATGGGCCTCATAAGAAGGCTTAAAGTCCCCCAATGGGCGATGGAGAGGTCTATGCTTGGAGTTTCCCTGCGTGATCGAATCAGGAATGAAGAGATCCGCAGGAGATCCAAGGTAGCCGACATAACCCGAAGAATTGCTTAAAAGTGAAACTTAAGTGGCAGTGGGCAGGGCACATTGCTCGCAGGACAGATGGCCGATGGGGCCGAAAAGTTCTGGAGTGGCGACCGCGTACCGGAAGACGTAAAGTTGGAAGGCCTCCCACAAGGTGAACCGATGACCTTGTGAGGGCCGCAGGAGTCCGCTGGAAGCGGGAAGCACAGAACCGGTCGAAGTGGCGGAGCTTGGGGGAGGCCTACGTCCAGCAGTGGACGTCTTTCGGCTGAAATGATGATGAATATATTACCCAGTCAACAAAGTGGTAGCGGAGCTGCACGACTGATTAGTACGCGCCCGACGCTCTCACACTACCTTCGTCTTGGCGTGTACCTAGATGGCAAAAATAACACGAAAAAATATATAAGTACCTAATTTATCAATATTTACATTTCGAAACAAATCCAGCATCTCCAACCTGTCACCCAACATACATTTTAATGACCAATTTCTGAATCTAAAATATTATCTAAGTATGACTTAAAATCGAGCCCGGGTATGATCTAACGACCGCTGTACTTATGTGAACTGATTTCTACTGAATAACCGTTAGGTACTGAATTATCATCGCAATGCTAGTGTCCGCTTTCAGACTGAGAGAGAAAAATGTATAATAGATCTACAATCAAATCAAAATAATACAGGATTGTTTCACGAGATTTGTCTATACTACTGTCTGATGCTGCTAGAAGTCTGTTTAGATTTGTAAGTCATCGTTTTAAGTCTACCTAATAAATTGACATTTTGTCTAAAAAGTTAATTGTTTTTTTTTTTGTATTGTAGCTTTAATATGGTACGATGAGACTGACATAAATAAAAAGAAGAGTCCTGACTGAATGACTGACTCATCAACGCCCAGCCCAAACCCTTGGACCTAGAAAGCTGAAATTTTGCACAGAGGTTCCCTTTATAATGTACACAAGGAATAAGGAAGGATTTTCGACCTTCGAAATTCAACCCCTAAGGGAGTTTAAAAGGGGATGAAAGTACCGCGCGGGTGAAGCCGCTGGGAAAAGCGGCTTCGCCCGCGCGAAGTCCCTAATAAATAAAATAAAAGTCCCTAAATGAAATATGAGAAAAAAAAAAACCTAAGTACTTACCTATTTTTTATTTTTTTTGTTTGGCCGCTCATAATTCAGCAACGCGAATACCGTTCGCTGACGCGGCCATAAGGTCCTCACGTGTGCAGGTGACGCCATATGGTGCGAAATGAGAGGTGGTAGGTAAGCCATTGTCTGTGGAGACTGGAGAGACACTGCATGCTGCATACACACCGGAGGTCTGAGCCGTCCATGAACCCCCACTTCTGGAGGTTGTCCTTGCTGCGGCCTACTTGAGAACGAAGTCTATTTAAGGTTTTCCAAGTAGACCACCGTATCTTGTGCCCTACCTTCAATTTTTAGTAGTTTTCAAATTGACTTTTGAAAACTACGTTAAAATTGATTTGTGAAACTAAAGGTTTTTTAAAGCACATTGGAAATATCTACATCACATGGCTACATTTGATTACTTCGTAAACTTTGAAGTTATCACAAAACGAAAACACGGATCTATATCTACTAGATTTAAATATCGACACAGTCGGCTCACACATGCTTGCGACTCGGTTGCTCTCGGCTTGTAATGCGGCCAGAGAAGATTCGAACCTGCGCGAGGATTTTTTCGTTCGGTCTGTACTGACCCTTATTGAAATTGAACATGAAACCGGATGAATGAAAAGCACATTTCCAGGTCAGGACTGGACATGCCATTCGGATCATTGTGACGGACCAAACATTCACTTCAAGGCTTTTTGTTGCATCAAAAGTACTCTCAATCGAATAAAAACACAATGCATATTGTGTAACTTGGTATTTTAATGAGCTTAATATGGTTTACGCACTGCAATAATACAGCAGGATACTGATTCAGTAAAAATTGGATCAGTGGGTAAGTACTGCGGTTGGTTGCACAATTGCACAACACTGGTTTTATAAATTTAGCCTCTACAATAATTTTCACACATGCACAAAGGTTTATTGTAAAGGAATAAGTCGTTTGCGTGTCAGCTGGGCAGACAATAAGCATAGGAAACTATAGTCGATACTTCATTCGAAACGTCTAGGATGTTCGGAAATTCATATTTAAGGACGCATTTACGAATTCACGCGCTTCAATTTTAGGTATTGAGTCTTACTACTACACGTGCACGGCTCACACACACAGCGATTTACCGCGAAGCGGCGAAATTATGAGTTAACTGACACGACTTGATACTTGAGCATACTTGTATTTAATTTTTAGCCATGTATTTTTTATGCTTACGTTGATTTGTTTTTTGAAAAAGTTGGTAACGTGATGTGTTCATAAGAGTAGATGCCATTCATTTCATTTAATTGCACACTGATTGGTTGGTGAGCAAGTACTTGCCAAAGTACCTATGTATTTACAATTTATGCAACAATTATTTGAAACAAATGATTAAAAACATAAGCTTATGTTATTTGTTTTATTTAGTATTTCATAATTACTATATCTTATCAATTTTTTATGTTATCGAATGTAAGTGGGTTCTCGAAAACAAGAAAGCAAAGAGAGAAGAAAGAAAATGCGTTTATTTGTCACACACTGTGCATTATACATAAACTTACAATATTCATTTATTTATAAATGTTTGAAAAATAATTAGCACGCCAACAAAAAACAATGCAATGGATTTTGTTGGACGGTCAAATTGGAATGTGTTGCCATTCCAAGTGTGTTACACATTTAGGAAGCTGGGCTAGGAGCTAAGCTAGCTAAATTATAAAAATGAACAAAACGTACGAAAAAAAAAAACATTTTCAAATATCATTTTTATTCGTTTTCATTATATTATTATGACAATGTGAAGAATGTTTTGTAGTTCCATTTCTCTTTGGAATCCTAGATCGATCAATTCTGGAAGGAGACAGTTCTTCTCTTCTGCGTTACTTCTACAGGCACGAAGTTATTTACGAGATTTTTTCCCAAACGTCTTTGGCATCTAAAACAATAAATGCGTTATAAGAGGTATATAAACTATAAACATTCTTATCAGGTAGCTCTATCAGTTTATTCGTTCAAGTAGCAGTCTTCAAAGTACACATTCAGGTCTACCGTCGTCCAGACGTAAGATCTCAGCGTAACTAACATAACGAGCCAAAACTCGGCTCACTTAGCTCTGCTTGTCTACTAGTTCCAGTAGCAGTCATGTACACCTTCAGGTCACTCCATCAAGTCCGGAGGTAAGATCTCAACATAACTAACAAAACGAGCCCAAACTCGGCACATCTAGCTCTACTCGTCTATTAGTTCCAGTAGCACTCTTCGAAGTATACCTTCAGGTCACTCCATCAAGTCAGGAGGTAAGATCTCAACATAACTAACAAAACGAGCCCAAACTCGGCACATCTAGCTCTACTCGTCTATTAGTTCCAGTAGCAGTCTTCGAAGTATACCTTCAGGTCACTCCATCAAGTCAGGAGGTAAGATCTCAACATAACTAACAAAACGAGCCCAAACTCGGCACATCTAGCTCTACTCGTCTACTAGTTCCAGTCGCAGTCTTCGAAGTACACCTTCAGGTCACTCCATCAAATCCAAAAGAAAATAATAATATGAATTTATATAATCCCTATTTACTTCTAGCAAAAGTATAAGAAATTGTGAATAAAATCTTACCTTTGCTGTCCGTAGTCCGTCTAAAATGCGTGAAGTATCATGTTTATTACGTCAATTATTTTTTATTCGTACAGCGATCTTTTTCACCACGAGCCGCTGCTTACAAGCGACACAGGGTCCACTCACAACGGCGGCCGAGCGCAGACTAATATTTCATTACAAAATTTTGTGCAATAAATCCAGACAACAACCACTAAAATAACCCTTGTTTCCATTCAATAAGATTCACGCGTGGAAGCTAAATATGTGAAAATAATAGATTCGATTTTTATTTTTTTCTGAGACAATTTAATACATTTTGATAATTCTTTTTTCGCTTTTTTGGAGTTGAACGTATCTCCTTACATAAAATATTTTTAAATAATTGAATTTATGTTATTACATAGAAGAAAAATCTTCCTAAACTCAACACGTTATTGTCAATGTTGTGTGAAGAGGTAACGGAAATTATTTTTTACTATGGTAAAAACCAAAATGTTCAAGTAAAAAATTTCACCCATTTGAAGATGAAGAAGTAATCTATCTTTGGCAATTATTTGTTACATTTGGTTTAGTATCGTTTTGCTGCAAAAAGCACCGAAAAACTGCTTATTTTCGTCAGATTTGCAAATGCGTCCTTAAACGAAGTCTTTGTCTTTTTCAAAACAAAGTGAAATTTCATTGCTCCATTTCTGACATCGCACAGTAGATATCCTTCTACAATGAGTCATTTTGTCTTTCGTTTCTTTTTTAACGATCTTTGTCTAAGTTCTTATAAATGTAGACTATTTCAGAAGAATATTTCTTCCCAAATTGTCAAAATCACACTGACAACAAACTTTCTTCTCGACGGCCACAAAATAGGTATATACGATTATCTACAAAATCATGATTCGTTTAGAACGTATAACTGTGATAAATTAATAGAAAAGAATTGGTATCTTCTCCCATTGTACATTCATTTAGTTAACAGTCATGTCTATTCTCCCGTCGACAAATCGGTGCTCGTGCTAAGCCTGCTGAGGTTGTATGCAGTATGGAGATGGTGCCAACTGCCAAGTCAATGTTTGGGTTCGGACTCGTGGTAACACCACCAGGGTAATTGCGTACCACATTATCATTAGGAATTACTTCATTTTGACAGTTCAACAACATTCATTGCGTTATTTAAGTTGCTAAGCAGACACATTTTTCGAACATTTGAAGCAGTGGATTAGCAATATCGTTCAAAATAATTTCGATTTTGATAAATCGTTTTTTACGGGGTCGTGAGTTTGGCGCTTTGGTGGTCCGATCGAATTAATAATGTTAAATAATACGTTTTAATACCTCGTTTACACTCTCGCGCGAGCGGCGAGACGAGCCGCGAGCCGAACCACGAGACGCGTGTGTGATCGGTGCGCTCGTAGCTCGCCTCGCAGCTCGTCTCGCCGCTCGCAGCGCTCGCGTCGGAAGCGGTTTTTAGGCACGAGTCAAAGGGGCTCGCGGGGGAAGCGCGCGGCGTGTAGTCGATAGTTCGAAAACAACTAAACGCGCCGCGAGAGTGTAAACATACATTGATTATCTCGACCTGTGGCCGAGACACGAGACGAGCCGCGAGACGAGCCGCGAGGCTTCTGTTGACAAAAACCTTGATTTCACAATACTAGTTGATAATGACAGTAGGTACCTACCTACCGTCAAACGGGGTGAATAGAAATGCAGGAGTGAATCGGGACGAAACTTTAACATTTGAATAATAGTTTGCTGCGAAAATGGACGATAATGTGATAACTGTAATGTTTGTTCCCTCAATGTTTCAGAAAATTTCTTTAGATTTATGAGCGTACCTCAAAAATTGTTAATTAGTGGCTTGGTAGGTATGCTCAGCTAGAATAATGGCTATTAGAACAAAAGAGGTTGATAAAAGTCGTAGCAGAATGATGTCGTGAATGACAAAAGGTGATTGATGATTTGCGGGCTTCCGCAGGTGTGTTCTGGGCCCGCTTTTAACACATTCATTGCCGGTAGCCCTCCCGGAGGACTCACTCAGCTGGCGGTATCTCATATGCGACATATGGGATACCGGTGAACCTTCCGGAGGGTCAACTTGCAACATGTACCTAGGTATGTCGGCATGGCGTATGAGTTTGATCTTCAATGTGAGTCGAAAATGTTGAGAAATTTCATAAAATAAGGTCCTACTGCGATGTAGGCAATATGTGTGATGGGTAGATCCACAATGCCTTGCAAAACTGAAGCTCTACGATTCCACAAATTCCCATTGGGTTTTTAGTTTTAGATCGCTTTTTTGTCAATTCAGACAGCGAAAAGATGCCCGAGCAATTTACTGGCTCCATTGAAAATAGGACCGTTTTACCGTAGCCTAAAGCAGTAAATTGTATGAATATCAACGAAGTCGGCCTTGAATTGCGACCTGAGAAGGCTCGAGCCTGCGCGTGGATATTTTCGTTCTGTCTGAATTGACCCTTTGGTACCGGGAGGTTAATAAAGATACATTAAGAGTCAAAATTTCTTCATGTTTATTTCATTTTTTAAAACATCATCATGTTACACACATTGGACAATAAACTGTGAACAATTTCAGGCATTCAAAGAGGTAGCGGTTATCTAAATTAATTGTTGCACTACAGGTATAGGGCCGATTCGGACATTTCAAATACTTAAATCCCCAATAGATCGAACACCGTACATTATATAAGATTAATAAATGCTAAGTGGAGAATTGCCTCCACAATTTGTAATTATTTGAATTGCCCGAGCTAACTTTACTTCTGTAGCGCTAACACTACTATTTACCACATCTTGCGAACTGCTAACACCGATACTAATAATTTTAGCCATCTCTACTCGCTAATACATTCAGAACCATTCCAAATATCCTTACAATCATTCCTAGTCGCAATATCTATTCTGTCGAGCGATGTCATAAACAGTGGCGATCATTTCAAATACGCGATATCTGTCTTACATTATTACATAATATTACTGAAGTCGTATACTGATAAATATATATTTGTGACATTAATTTTAAGTAAGAAAAATACTTTATACAGTTCATCAATATTTACTTTTGAATAAGAAGACTGAAGCTAGTTTAAAATTATTCTACTCAAAAGATCATCGACTGTTAATAACACCGGTCGATTACAAATTCCAATTATTGCTCAATTGGAAGCTAGCATATACGAACACCAACGAACTATGACGAAACGCGTCTATATCGGCTCAGTGGCATACCAGGATCCAATGTATACTGCCAATGACGAACTGACGATGTAAAACTTATAAACGATAGGTACTAATGAAACCTTCTAACATTACCACATGGTAGGCGATTGCCACGTGAACATGTTTAAAAACCTTCCGTACGCTCTGTATCTACATAATAATAACCCTTAAACTAAAGGTGCAAAATATTTACTTACATTACGTTAATCTCCCTAAGCGCAGTCAATTCGAATTGATCTACAAAAAGTACAAACAATAAATAAAACTAGCACGTAAAAATACATAGATACATTTAGTACAAGTTCCTAACTCTATTGTAATTTGTATATTGTTATAAAACGAAAGTGCAGGTACTGCATATGGAGAATTAAGCGTATCCGATACATTACTCTATTCGCGTGTGGGCCGCAGCCATCGGCCTTCGTTAACACACACGTAATGATTTATGTTTACTGTCTTGGAATCTCAACGAAAATCGAACTTAGGGCCCGATCACACGTACCACGATACACGTGGACGGGCGCTTATTTATATGAAGATGAATAGTTTAACCCCACAGAACACATCTGGCCGTCAAAATCAACCGTGTGGGTATTATATTGATCACATAAGGCCACGTCGAATTCACAACGGAACTACCAACGAGATCACGCACTAGTGGCCGGTTACATTGCAAACACAACGTAGCGTCGACAATTTTGTAGTTACCACAACGCAACTGTAAGAAAGAAATGAGAGGGCTATGCTTGGAGTTTCCCTACGTGATCGAATCAGGAATGAAGGTAACCGACATAGCCCGAAGAATTGCCAAACTTAAGTGGCAGTTGGCAGGGCACATTGCTCGCAGAACCGATTGCCGATGGGGCCGATAGGTTCTGGAGTATCGACCGCGTACCGGAAGACGTAAAGTTGGAAGGCCTCCCACATGGTGGACCGATGACCTTGTGAGGGTCGCGGAGTCCGCTGGATGCGGGAAGCACAGAGCCGGTCGAAGTGGCGGAGCTTGGGGAGGCCTATGTCCAGCAGTGGACGTCTTTCGGCTGAAATGGTGATGATGATGATGAACTGTAAGAAGCTGCAGCGACACTATTCACACGTGACCACTGCTTGCACTGGGCACGCCACGATTGCGGCGGTAAGTCCCCTCTTTGAGGAGTGGTTTGAGAGGCGGCATGGCGTCCTCACTTTCCGCCTGACGCAGGTCCTCACCGGACACGGTTGTTTCGGAAGGTTCCTGTTTCGGATAGGGCGGGAGGAAACGCCCGGGTGTTTCCACTGCGAAGATCGCCCTGAGGACACGGTGGAGCACACGGTGGCGGTCTGCCCTGCTTGGGCAGAGCACCGCCGTGTCCTCGTGGAGGCGATCGGCGGCGGCGATCTCTCGCGTCCGGCCCTGGTCCAGGCCATGGTACGGAGCGAGAGGGCATGGGGAGCCGTCACCTCCTTCAGCGAAGCAGTGATGCTCGCGAAGAGGGAGGCGCGCACGTGAAGGAGAGGCAGCATATGCGCCCTCGCGACCCTAGCCGCCGCAGGATACGGAGACGCCCTGGGTGTCGGGAATCCCAGGCCGATTTCCGGCCACCGTAGGCATGGGCTTGCGGACGGCGAGTAATGCGTAGCTCGCTGTCCGGTAAGGACCAAGCCCAAGTCGACGGCGCGTTGTGTTCCACGCGCGCCTCAAAGAGATGTCAGCACAAAAAATGATGGGGCCCGCAAGGGCCGATGCCTGCCAGGGGTGCGGGTTTGTTCGAAAGAGACACCACAGCCCCTGGCTTAAGGGCTACTGAAGGAACACGGGTGGGTTTTAGTCAGTAAAAGTCTGACACGCCCTCCTGCTCCACCCAGAGCGGGAGAAGTTATTTGATGATTTCCCAGCCAAAAAAACAAAAAAAAAACCACTGCTTGCACACATTTAGTCGCTGAGATGTGGTGTGGTTGTGGCACATGTGATCGGATCGGACCCTTACGCTCAGTACGCACGACGAATGTCATCAGCGATGGAAGATCTGCGTGATATCTTAGAAAGCGCGTGATCGAAATCTTTCGATGTTTATATTCAGTCTACGCTAAAATCGTCGAAGCATAGCAAAATTAACCAACTTACCAACCCCGATTTTAACATTACCTATCGACGCACATCGCAGGTCGTCTTATCCGGGCTTTTCTGCGGGTCCCTCAATAAATTAAGCTTTTCCCTCCAGGGTATATAATAGGTTTTATATGGATTATGCACTTAAAAACGATAACAGTTTGCCAAGTATTTCGTCGCGTACTAGACCCAGTCTTCATTACTATGGGGAATTGGTTCTAACAAATTAATAAGTATATTGGCTAATCCAAGGTTCGACAACAATATATTGCTCTCTTCGTCTATAGGATAAGTTTATGACATCAATGCATACAAAAACACCCGTGGCCGCGATCACACAAACACTACACTAGCGAACGGTAAATTTATATTGAACGTATATTTTAAAAATATACAATCTTACGGGCACTGTCTATTACATTGTTTGGAATATTAATTTATCTTTGTATACAAAATGTTTATATTATTATGGTAAACAACACTTAAAGAAGCTGAAATTAAATTTAAACAATTTTACTGAAAAAACAGAATCATTGACACTAGTTTAAAATAATCGCACATCCCAAATTAATCATACATTGAGATAAATAAAAATTAAAACTTAAATTACACCAATTGATTTCAATACTAGCAAAATATTATTTTAAACTGAATCGCTTCTCAGCCATATACAATCACATAAGATTTATTTAGGAACATAACAAATTTACAAAAATATTTCTTTATTTGGTTCTGTTTCTAGCACTATTTATTACTTTTCACGGTACAACATATTGTTTTAAATAAATGTTCTAACATGATATGACGGCAGTATTGATTGCGCGCTCACTTTTGCTGGTACATCTAGCGTTAACTTTCGATCATGTTAAAATTGTTCCAGTCTATATTGTTTTCATTTATTTACATTACATTAATAACAAGGGCCCCTTCTAGGGCTTGAAATACAAACTACAACACTGATCGGCACTTTTATTATCAACTTAAACGTAATATTAAATAGTTAAATACGGCAAACATCGATTTAATTGCACAGTGGGCACTTTACGGTTCTATATCGCAGTAATAATATTTCAACTAGCGTTACAAGACTATGATTTTATATGACATGAATTTTCGTTTAGTGTATGTATCAAAGTACATATGTTTCAATAAGTGACAAATTTGCGACACCAAGGAATTTTCTGACATTCATCCACCCACACCTCACGTTACAACAACTATCCATTTAGCTAAACACCATCCAGGGCCGTAGCAGGTAAGTGTCATCATTGTTGCAGCGCGAAAGTGGGATGGGGCTATTCGTCCCGTATAGCTTCATCTCTTTCTCGCCCAGGTACAATGATGACCACAAAACTTCCCTTTACGTTCCCGGTAATTCTTTTCTAACTCCACTACAGAGAATGCTCAGTTTACATTATACACTGGCCCGCATGCTTAACAATTTACTAAAGAATATTTACTATGAGTAATTAAATTTGTACTAAGCGAAGTCAAAGGCGGCGTTTTATAATAAAGTATTAATTATAAATGCTGATTGCCGTCTCAAATCAGTTAATTCTTATTTCTATTGTTAATCTTGGTGTTATGAAGTGTATTTATCACGTATACGAGAGTTGAAATTGAAAATAACCGAAATTCCTAGCTGTGTTATTTATAAAACTGAACGTTGTTTCAAAATTAATTATCTGATTATTTTGACTGCTCTGTGCTCGATTAACACAACATACACGTTACGCCATCTATGAACGGCTTCTAATATACTCATTATGCCTGTGGACAGCGTATAGGCAAAGGGCTCTCAATGTTCTGCGGGACTAATACAATAACGCATTCATGCTGCTGTGGCTACCTCCTTTTAGCAGCGCGTCCGCCGTCCGGTCATGGAAGCACGCACAGGTGGATTCGAGCCAATTTTAGGGAAGATAGCGGCGTCTCTGCTGCACAGAGTGCGTAGAGTATCTAAAGCATCCTGAGTGCGATTGCGGACAGGTATGACTGTCCGTGGGAGTGATTTCATTTAATCATCGAAAAGGGACGGAAATTAGTAATAGGAAGTCGGGTAAGCGCGTTCGAATAATTTTTGACCAATGTGTGTGAGCAATGGTAGAGTTGATAGTCACAGATGGTACTAACCCATTTTCCCAAAGGTTGGTACTGTCTCGAGAGAAAAAGAGAAAGGGAAATAGAGACGGAGCAACAGGATATTATGTTGCTTATCACCAGTCACGGTGAGATGCCAGATGTTACACATGCTATGCGACTACAGTAAGGCTCGCTCGTTTTTTTACTAGAAAAAAGGGTCTTATTGTCTGAATAAATATATAAATTAAATTAAAGGGGCAGAGGGGCTGCATTAATTAGTTACCCCCAAAGGTAATTTAATGCATGAACGATAACTGATAAGCATAATCGTCTGGACATACCCGCAGAGACACAAATGTGTTTTAAATGGAAGATATAGGACTAACGTAGTCAGTTTGAATGATAAAGTACACAGCCAAAAGCTATCCGGCTATTTCCAATAAATCTGGTAAATTATTCAGAATGCTAAACTACAGAATAAATAGACGATTATATCACTTTATATGTATGTTTTATCTTATGCATAAGAGATAACATATCTATAAATATAATACGCAACTGCATGTATTACAAATTAAGTTTTATAATAATAATAATCATAAATCATTCTTTCAAATCACACAATTCTCGTCTGAATTTAAGAGAGCTCTCATACTAACACAATCATGCGGTTTTTTAATTGTTTCGAGTATAATGTAAACGAGCCATAAGTTCTGAATCATAGACACGAGAATGGGCGTAGCCAGGAGAAGGGATGTTCGATTGCAGAGATGTCAATAGTAACCAACATTGGTCACCAACTTAACAGTACAGCCCTTGCAGTGTTCCCACGTTCCCCCGATTTTCAACGCTCTGCGCGACACTGAGAGTTGGAAATCCAACAGTCTGTTTTCTCGACGCTCTCGGCTACCTCTGTTCGATTTTCAACGTTCGGCTTAACACCTAGAGTTAAAAATCCAGGTCGCTATAAAATCCCACCGGGATATTTTTGTGGCCTGGGAATGTGGGATTATTTTAGCTCTGGCAGCAACTAAATAGCAACCTTATTGCAACGAGAAAAATATCACTAAAAAAAAAATACTGTAGAAGGACTGCATTGAATTAACTTTTGTTACCTTGGAGATCACTCTGTTTTACGGCTGACAAAAAAGCAAATAGGGAAAAACGATAGGAGACTCTGTCTGACTCATTCATACGACTTTAATTTTTCAGTAAGTAAATAAAAGTAATATAATTATTATAGCTTTGTTATTTTTTTCCACTCCACCTGCATATAACCTTATTCAAAGGTCCATCACAGGTCATAAAAAGTTCCAGTTCCATAGATTAATAGATAGCCCCGCCCCCAAATCCTGGCCACGCCTACAAACATAATCTCAAACATAACGCCATTCTTAATCCTTGCTTAAAACCATTCTCCTACGTCATAACTATTCGCCTAAACTAATTTATGACAACTATTAATGGAAGCTTGACGCCAATGCTTCTGGTGATCAAAGTTATGATTCAAACAAATGTTGTGGTGGTAGACGTTTTATACTATTAATTTTTATTTATTTAGTACCGCACACGTTTTCATTTTTAAGAGGCTGCCTCTATAGTGTTTGCCCAGCGATGATATTCGCCGATAAACATGAAAATGCTTTCACACATCAGATTTTAAGATAAGAAATATTGTTATATTTATTATTTTTTAGTTTCTGTAATTTTAATAATACATTTAAAAATGTTAACTGTCGCGAATCATATTACAACCTACAAATTGTAAACAACGGAAGAAAATTTTTATTTCCTGGGATACTTTAGCGCTCTATATTAAATAAGTTTTCTTTTAGCTTCCGGATCTTGCCGTGAAAGGGAAGAATTCTATGTATTCTCCTAAGTTTCTGTGTAACTGTTGACCCAATCCTATTCACCACTCCGTGAAATCTAAATAGTTCGATCAATAGCTAAATGAACACTAAGACAGAATGCACGAGGACCTTCGAAAACGGTATTTTTTATTAATTATTTTTTATACTAATTACTGGCGCAAATCGACTACACTGGGCAAATCAGAGCGAAAGAAATCGCATATTATTACAAAAAAGTTTAATTTAAAATGTAAAGATGTGTAAATACACCAAATAGTGATGTCAGTCTAAAGAATTTTAAAGGATGGTTGTCTTACTGGAAGAAGAGAGGAAGATATGACGATTTTATAAAAAATAATTCTAGTCGGCTGAAACAGCAAAATTTTGAAACGTGAAATAAAGTTAGAATGAGTATTTCTTTTTGTCATTTTGATAAATGTGAAATAGCAATTTTTGAAGATCTGAATTTGAGGTAATGAAAGGAAATATTTAGTATGTTTCTATGCAAGAATTTTGTATATAAACTAGCCATTTGTTTGAACACAAAATTGTTCTTCGTATAATAATAATTATTGAATACCTTACAATCAATATTTTGACTAAATGGCTTATATGGCCAAGGCGGTATTTTTCTGTCAATTCTGTAACTGTAGAAGCATCACCAATACTTCTAAAGCTGCTGAAAATGTGGTGAAAAACACTTTATTTTATTCTTGTATCTGCATGCGGTCACCGCATACCATTCAATTATACTGCGGGCGAAACATCACATTTTATTTAACCGTAAGAATCTCGATCACCGCTCCAGAACGGATCAGTTTTAGCCCCAAAGTCATTATATTGATTCAAAGGTAAAATCCG
The DNA here is from genome assembly GCA_949987655.1 of Polymixis flavicincta. Taxonomy (NCBI): domain Eukaryota; kingdom Metazoa; phylum Arthropoda; class Insecta; order Lepidoptera; family Noctuidae; genus Polymixis; species Polymixis flavicincta. The sequence goes on along the minus strand of OX465191.1, from coordinate 11,220,792 downwards.
AAAGAACAAACATCAATCCGAATCACAACCCACACATGTTCGCTTGCACATAGCTACACAGGCACACATAACAAAAATTAAAGCATGAAGAAAAATATTTTCACCTCTTGAGACTATGAATATCGAATTTGTTCCTAAGTTTTATAGTACATAGTTTATTATAGCTTAATATAAGACATGTAAAGTTACTGTGTTATGAGGGCACCCGCGGTGTTATCTCCATCGGGCGGGACGTGGAGACCTGCACCTGGAAGAGAGAGGAACCAAGTAAGCGACTACGATCGACAATAAAACAGTCGACTTTCTTGTGAAAATGTATAAGGCGGCAATAACGATTAATATCGAACTTAAAACTAAGTCAGATACAGAGTTGAATATCATCATCATCATCATTTCAGCCGGAAGACGTCCATTGCTGGACATAGGCCTCCCCCAAAAGGGGGGTTTTGCCATAATCGCCACGCTCGGCAGGCGGGTTGGCGATCGCAGTATGGTGGTAAAATGCATAGAGAACGCTGCTGCCCATTCTCTAGTAAGTCCCTTAGTCGCCTTCTACGACACCCACGGGAAGAAATGGGATGGTGCTATTCTTTAACGTCCGGCGCCACACGGAACACGGAGTTGAATATAGTCAATTTATTTTATTTGAAACTTAGACGAGATAGGGTCTCAAAATTTTATACAGTACCCGGCGATAAATATTGCACATCGACCTTTGGAAAGAGACAATCGTCTAATTTCGGCTTCGTAGAGCGTTATCTCTGTCGCACACTCCCTATGTGACGTTTTGTCAGTCGTTGTTCAAGTGCGATAGAGTGCGGTCGCGTCCAGTTCAAAATATATATTTAGAGCTGTTAACACCCCCAAATTTAAATAATTTAAAGTTGTACTATGACATCTTTATGGCATCTCTATTTCATTTTATTTTACCCCAACCTAAAGCCATCACTTATAGAAAATTGGTGTAAATACACCGATTTTCTTTAAGTGATGGAAAGTGTGAAAAGAAGCAAATCATAATTGGTTTAACAGCTCCTAATAGATACCAGACTGTTTGTATTTCGTGCGACAGAGATAACGCTCTACGTAGCCGAAATTAGTCGATTATCTCTTTCCAAAGGTCGATGTGCAATATTTATCGCCGGGTACTGTACATAAGGTTTAATAAGCACAATAGTAATTGCTATTAATTGATTTACCTACATAAGTATAAAAAATAGACTGCTGTGTGTCTTAAGTTAGTACATTGTTGCTTTCATTTAATTTTTTAAACCAACTTCCACAAATCCCCATTAACATCCCATAGAGCTCATACTGGGGATTAGTGGAATAACCCCGGGTCACACACGCCCACGTCACATGTCTTCGAATTTTTGGTTCTATGACATGCCGGTTTCCTCACGATGTTTTCCTTCACCGTTTGAGACCAGTGGTGATGAAATTACGAAATTACAACATCTTACTAAGCAAAAAGCGCAAATTCATTAATTTACTGACAAACAACGCACGACCTAAACCGCTGGTTCTTGAAGCAATAAATTTTGCACAATAGTTTCACATAGGTATAGCGAAAGTGAATGAAGAGTTTTTGAAAAATGCATCCCCTAAAGGGGCCAAATAGGTCAAATAGGGGCCAAAAGCAAATCGGGCAAATGGTTCATAGTACGATACATTCGAATTATATCTTCTCTAGCTATGAAAATACCTTGTTCTTAGCGAGGTGCGGCGAGTGAGTGAACACGCAGTCAGCGATGGAGTCGAGTGCTCGCTCATCTAACACTCGCTCGTCCAGTCCACGTTCGTCTAACACCGCTTCTAATGCCGCCGCCAGTTCTGAGCTCTCCGCAAATGCTGCACCTCCTTCCGCTGAACACAAATAATGTAATATTATTTTTTGCCACTCTAGAGGACATGACTCATTACTAGAGATCGGATAATCGGATGCATATTTATCTAAAGTTAATTTTTAGTTATGAAAGTATGGAAGTGGCTTCTTAAATTATATTTTTTGTAAAAAATATCCCGGAATTCTAGGAACACCGGGAATTCATAAAGCTTTCTAGTCAGGTGTAATAGTATGGAAGCAACTTCTAAATTATTAGGATTGTATTCAAATGCATATTTTGTATTTAAAATTAACCCCGATGCAAGTAATATTTATGTGTGTGTAGAGTGTAAGTCTGTAAGAGAAGGAGTGGTGTGAGTTAGTTATAACATTTCTTTTTTCATTAAATTTAGATTTTTTCGATAAAAAAATCTGAAAATAAAATTTAAAAAAGCTTTTTTGTTTAACCTTAATAACGAAGTTCGGAATGCGGTGACATAAAAAAAAATACATATCGAAAGTCACCGACTTCCAAACTTCGTCATTAAACAAAAAAGGTTTATAACTTTTTTATTTTCAGTTTTTTCGGCGGTTTAATTTTTTGTTAAAAAAAGTTTTTATGTCATAATTTTTTGTGGCTACTAATCTACTAATTACTACAAGCTTAATTTTTGTAATACACAACTCAGCATTAAAAAAATCTGTGAGTGTACAATCAATCATCCCCTGTTTTCCTACCCTTAGGGTTGTTTTTTTTTTTTCGAAATTTATATGGGACCAACTTCGGGGTACTTATACCCTTTCCAATAAAAAATTATGATCAACATCGGACTACTCTGAAAAAAGTTATGCGTGGTCATACATAAAAAAAAAAAAAAATATATATATACGCGTCGACTTGAGAACCTCCTCCGTTTTTTTTCGTCGGTTAAAAAAGCGCGTTCTGTATTAGCCAACAACTCAGCTTTAGGTGAATATGCATCCGAATATCCGATCTCTGCTCATTACTGAATGGACCTGCTCTTGACCTCGATCACGCATGATGGAAAGCAATTGATGAGGACTATGATAGATCGAGCGTGCCCAAAAGATGCCTATCCACATATCCTAAAACAGTTTGCAATTAATGACAAGAAGCGCTATGGAAATTACGAAAAAGACGAAAAAATATGTATACCTTGATTAAAAAACTCCGTGAATGCTTCATCTGGTATTTGACTGAGCACAGCAGGATCCAAAATATCGTCCGGTGGTACATGTCCAACTTCTACTTCTGAAAAGAAATAAGATGTGACAATTCAACTTTTCGCTACAGAAAAAATAAGATCAATAAAATCACAGCCAAAATTAACGTGCATACACACACATAGAGTAAAAAGTAGGCAGACCAAACAGAAATAATCAATTGTTGGGGTTGGCTTCCAGTGTAAACAGATGCAGCTCAATACCAGTATTTTAAATGGTGACCACTTATCTGACCTCCACAATCACAACTAGGTAATACGTTACTCTATGGTGAGGCTGGCTGTTAGACTTTCGGGCTTCTGACGACCGGTAACGAGTGTCAAAGATCCACGAAATACAGCCGGGGCCAACGGCTTAGTGTGCTTTCCGAGGTACGGAGAAGTCTTGTTATTTAAAGATAGTCCACAATTACTAGGGTTCTATTCTAACGAAATAAAACTCTCGTTAGCGAGGTGATCTAAAAGTGCCCTACAATTTTTAACTTATCACTACAGCGGCGTCTATATCGCCACATGATAACTACGCTGCACATTGACGTCACAAAAATCCTACATCGCGCAAGCAGAGTTTCCCGTGCAACAACAACGTCCCGAGATTAACCGTCCGGCAGTCGCCCACCAGGCACGACACTCGTCTTATCGGAGGACCCTCCCTTTTCTGTAGAGGATGAGTGAATTTTACACCCAGTTCCTCATACCTCTATAACATCATAGATAATCTTACCCATCCCATGCGAATCGCTGGCGACAGTAACGTACTCTCCCTCGCTGAGCGCGCCCATGGTCGCGTCCTCCGAACTGTCGTACGTCGACGAATTCGAACACACGTTCAGTTCTGTGGACACAAACATCGTACCGATGTTATATATTATATATAGTTTATTTATACACCACAATTACAGTATTGAGTTAAAAGCATAATACAATGACCAACACTTTTTTAAAGCATACAATTATTATTTAGAAAATAGCGTTGACCCTAGCATTACTTTATGCATTTAAAATTGAGTCTTACTGCTTCAACATTTAATTTTCTTTGGCTCAACTAACTAAAACTCACTAAAATCGATTTAGTAGTCAATTATGTAGTGTATGTGTATTAGTGTTTGTACAAACCTACTTACAGAAATAAAATCATTTATTAACAAAATAATTTTAGGACCTGCGCTTATTCTGTGACATATTGGATAATACTGGTATAGCCAACGTGGTTCAGGGCGCAACTGATTTTTCTTTCAAGTTTTACATTGCAGCAGTGAGGACCACAGCCAAGTGTAACGGTTTTCTGATTGTTTTATCACAGAAATTGATAATAATTTTTCAAACCAAAATAAATTGCACTGGCAAAACAATTTTTTTTGCCAGTGCAATTTATGCCTGTCACAAAATAATTCCCGGATGTGGGCACACAAAAATACGGCACCGTTTCTATGGTCCCATTATACGAGTCGGTGCACATCGTAGTTAAAGCAGCTCAACCACTGGAGTATCTGCCAGGGGTCAGAGTTGTTCGAAAGAGATACCGTGGCCCCTGGCACACAGGCAACTCAGGGAACACGGGTGGGTTTTAGTCAGTAAAAGTCTGACACGCTCTCCTGCTCCACCCAGTGCAGGAGAAGTTATTTGGTGATTTCCAAAACTCAAAAAAAAAAAACAAAATACACTGGCGTATTCTCCGACACACACGTCATGTAGCTCAGCCACCTTGCATCGCTCAGCAAACATACCGGACAGTGAGTGATCGGCGCCGTGCGGTGGATCGGTAGCAGGAGCGCGCAGCCGCGCGGGCGGGCGGCGCCGACGCTTAGCGCGACGCGGGCCACGCGGCACCGTCGGGCACGGCCGCTTGCGAACCACCTTCTTAGGCCGAACGTCTCGTGATAGCTTGTCATAGTTGTCCTGTTGAGTACATTTTATTGTGAGTAAATTTTAATGTATGGACTGGGAGTGTTTAGCTTGTTGTTATAATTTGGCAACGGTAAGGACTGTCGCACTTATACGGATACGATTAAGTTGTCTAAAAAATACAGTGATATCCATAGTATAAATACTAGGAACAAACACAAATTTGTTGTACCATCAACAAGGCTCAAGAAAATAGGTGGGTCATTCAGATGTCAATGTATACGCTTTTATAATAAACTTCCAAGCCATGTTCAAGATCTAAGTCTCAATAAATTTAAATCATTCATCAAACGTAAGTTGTGCCTGAAAGCCTTTTATACCGTTAAAGATTATATTGAGGACAAAAAAGCTTGGGATTGACCTGCTCCAATTTTGTATACTGAATGTTGTTTTTTCTTTGTTTTGCTCTTTGACATTTGATTATTATTATATACACTTTGACATTTGATTATTATTATATACACTTTGACATTTGATTATTATTATATACACTTTGAAATTTGATTATTATTATATACACTTTGACATGAATATTTACTTTGAGAAGTATAATATTATTTTCGTTTTAATTATTGTGAATGTGAGGACTATGTGGTATTTTTGTTTTTGTGTTTCGTCTCTTTCTCAGTTCGTTTTTAATGTTAATCTGGCAGTTTGAGTACTTTATGCGGCCTACCCAAATGTCCTTTCTTTGGTATTGTTCGGCAAATCGTTGAGCTCCTCAAGTTCTGAGTTGAGCCGTATGATTACTGATACATGCGTGCACTGAATGGACAGGTCCACTCAACCTGTGTGGTTCTTTCCTCAAAAGACCATTTCAGACACCAATCCACATGGTCTTCACATGATCTGACCAAGATTATGTCTGGACTTTAAAAGAGACTGTGACCTCTGAGTTCGTTTCGGCCTTTCTTCTCAGAGTAGTCAGATAGGAAACGCCGACCTCATCTAGTTTAAAAAAATATGATTGACGTGTAAAAGTGTTTGTACAAACCTACTTACAGAAATAAAATCATTTATCATTTATGGTATGTTAACATAGGTTATTGGACGTATGAATTAAGTGCGCACACTGGTTACGTTTTTTTTCGTTGAAATGCCAATAGTTACTGTGAGTTCTGACCCGTGATATCGTCGTAATGAATATGCCTCCAGCTGTAGGACAATATAGCCTTCCATTTTTTTTTTTTTTTTTTTTTTTGGGACCTCAGACAATATAAAAAATATTAAAAGACGAGTCCCGTCGATACGAAAAAAGAAGATGTCATTCAGCATTCCACGACTGGTAAATGTAATGTATAGTGACGTACCCTCTTCCAAGCGTGCTCCAAGCACAGCGGCGTCTGTTCAGCCAGCGGCAGCAGCGGCTGGTTGCAGCGCGCGCCGCCCGCGAACACGGCGGCGCAGGCGGCGTACAGGCGCTGGTCGGGCGCGCGCGTCACGTGCGCCAGGCAGTGGCGCGCGCACGGCATGGCGTCGCGTCCGCAGCGCTCGCTGGCGCACTCGCCCACCGTGCCGCCGCCGCTGTGCTCGGTTGAACCCGTGTAGCCGCCCGACCACCCGGTTTCTCTATGTATGACGTCTCCATATCAGAATGAAGCAAAACATTCTTGATGCATTCAGTGGCCTCCGTGTGAGTTTCTTTTAACCATCTCGACTTAACGCTACAACTGCGTTCAGCGCTCCCCTTGGCATTTTCAACAATCCAGGGCCAATTGGAACGCCGAACGCGGTTGATGCGCAAAGTCACTGTTGTCTTTCTAACCACGGCTTGATTTTTTTTTAATAACTTACATGGACGTTCAAAGCGCGTTATGAAGGAATATTTCTAATTTCAAAGAGTCATGTAGTTCAGTCAACAGAAAAATCCCCGTGCAGGCTCGAGCCTTCTCTGGCTGCAATTCAAACCGAGAGCAACCAAGTCGCGAGTATACCGCTAGCCGACTGGGTCAATATTCATACATTTTTGTATTTTAGGCTATGGTTATACGGTTCTATTTTCAATGGAGCCAGTAAATTGCTCGGGCGTTTTTCCGTCCTGTCTGAACTGACCCTTAACGTTGGTTTTTGCGCAAGTCAACTTCCGCAATAGACTAATACCGATGAAACACATATTTATACTCAGAATTTTATCTATGAATAATTTTAAAATATAACAGGAGTAAATTGGACCTTATACAATATATTTATCTCTATAATACGCAATACGTACCGTAGTCTCCTGCGCTCTTGAGACGTTAAAATGGATGGCATGCCACGCAGCGCGAGCAGATGATTCACTGTTTGCGTTGGAAGACGACCTGTAGACCCTGATCTATTCAGCTGTTTCTGTGAACATACATGGATAATAGTAGTTAAGATTACGATATAGGTACAAATGAGGTGAAGACTTGTACGTCACTGGTCATACAGATATAAAAGTACTTGCGTTCTGCCTAATATAAAGCAGTGGCGGTGTTTTTTTTTTACTGATTAAAAGTCACTATGAATGTGTGCGTGAAGACGAATACCGTCAGCACATAACACGCACACACTCAAACACATCTGACTTCGAAACGGTACGAAGTGGTATCTCGAACGGTACGTGAGCTCCTGCGCTTACACACACACACATTCACAGCGTGTTTGTACATTTGATAACCACAAGAAAAGCGCGCGTCGCTTCGTGAAATAAAACTACTATAATTAAAGGCGTGGTCACTCGAAACGTTCGAAGCAACAACATACGATGCATTTCCCGTCTGCTATTAAACATTGTCGCTGCGCTCACGCAGTTTCGTTTCATACAATTTCGAAACAAACACCTCCACCGCTACTTACTTGTCTCCCACCAGAACACAAGTCACATACCAGCGACATTATAAACTAGGCTGTAAGCCACTGCGTGTTTGTAAGGAGACGCTACCTTGAGTAGCGAGGCGAGTGCGCGATGGTTGCCGTGGGGTGAGGCAAGCGCGAGCGCGTCGTGTGCGCGCACCACGTGGCGTCGTAGAGCTGCGCGACGAAGGGCAAGTCGCGCGCCGCGGGATTCCGCTGCGCTTTCTTCTACGCATGCTGAAGCACCGCCTGCTTCTGCTGGAGGCGTATATTTTGATAAGGATTCGATAACTATAGCTGGATGTTTGACTTTACCGAGCCCACGTGTGCCAAAGGAGACCAGTCATATTTCATACAAAGTTGAGCCCAAAACCAAAAGCTGCAAGAAAACATGTGTTACCCTAGTCAGGGAAGGCATCCTTATATTTTTTTACTATTGCGCCTTGTCTCTACGACCATTCCTTCAGGTGTTTTTTACACTTAAAATATCTCGTTTTTAACCCGCGACGCAAAAAGAGGGGTGTTATAAGTCTGTCTGTATGCGAGACCATAGCTCTTAAACGGGTGAACCGATTTGGGTGCGGTTTTTTTTAAGTAGATTTTCTAGCGATGGTTCTTAAATCGGTTCAGCCGTTTGAAAATAATCGGCTCTTTTCTGGTTGATGGAGGGATTTGAGCTTCTTCCAGTCTGATCGAGTCGATATTTGGTATTCTATTACTTCAATGATATTAGACGAACAAAGAAACCTTGAACTGATGCTGGAGCATCACTTGGAATTTCCATGATACCCAAGTTACTCACCAACAAACAGCACAAGTATCGTGTTTGGGCTCATTGTAAAGATGTCAATGAATAGATTATAAATAAATGGTGATCAGGATGAGCTATGAGGATAAATTAGTAACAAACTTCACTGTGGGAAACATACGTAAAGATAAAGATTTAAGTGCGACATGTGTCGACCGCGGTCGTAGTGTAGTCATGCGTATTTACTATTATCTACTATATTAAGTTTAAAAAGCAGGAAATAAGGGTTAAATAAAAAACCCAAACAAAAACCTCAAAAAAGTAAAAAAAAAAAAATATTGGGCTTTTAAGTTTTGTAGGTCATATTTTGATCAAAGCATTGTCACGTCGGGGGACGACTAATGAAAATATTATCCTTTCTACAATACCATAGTCGGGTGTTGTTTTTTTTTTTTTAATACTTTTTAAGAAAGTGTAGTCACAATAAAATTAAAATCCATAAAATGGATAATACATATAACCCGAGCCTGGAAGTTGTCTCAATTAATTATTTTCCTCGTTGAATTAAAGTCTGTACCATAACAACTATTAAGGTATAAACATCTTTGGTCATCAATGAACAAAGAGATTTTGAGAATTCTATAGTATTTAATCACAATTAAGTCATTCGTCAGTCAAATACTCTAATCTATTAGTCACAAAATCAAACCTATTGTAGTTGAGTCACGAATAATGGAATTTTAAGTCAATTTTACGCAGAATAGTCTAGTGATAATATTGTGATGCAGATTTACAAAATAAAAGAACGAGGTATGCAAAATAAGTTGATTTCAAATAAAGATACAAAGTACCGTACAAGAATATCGTATTTTGACCTTTACACTCCTTATGAATAATATTAAGTATGTGTATTCATTTAAACAACATTTTTGTTTTGTTCAGTTTTGAATTGTGATACAAGTTGGATTGGGCGTGAAATTTCTTCTAATGCACTCTGGCCAGAGAACGCATAAACAGGGAGATTTGGAACGACAAAATTTTCTCAAGTAGTGGGACCCAATACAGGATAAGTCTTTAAGGCGGTGATTTCTTGAAAACGCTCAAAAAGGTGGTTTTTTAAACCAGTGTATCTCTTTAACCGTATATAATTTTGAAAGCAAAAAAATTTATGATATTTTCAAGTCTTTTTTGCACACAGTGATGGAACTCAAAACATAATTAAACATACTTTAATGCATCAAAAAAATCATCAAAATCACCTCTTAATTATCTTTAAAACCAGTTTATCCCTTCAATATCAATTTTTATTGTTATTTAAAATATACTATAAAATTCCAAATGCCAAACTGCATCCAGTAATGGATCATTTTTTATCAAATAGTTTATATCTAATTTTATACGATTTTATTTGCATTTTTACGACAATGCTTGCTCATTTATGTTTCGAATTTATTACAACAGATTTTAAACCGTATCGGATTGCAGTAAGAACTATTATCGCTCACAACGACAATGCGATGAGCACATTCAAAATTAACAGGGCCTTAACCAGTGCGCAAACTGTAACCACGTATTCAGCATATCATTCCAGACCTCCAGAGCAGCAATACAGCTGTTTCATAGAAAAGTGCAATACCTACGTGGTCAAAATATACCTATATAATCGACGAAAAATTTCATGAATTCATGGTTACAGTTCCCACGCACAATGGACCGAATGGGAGTCTAAGTGCGGAAAAGGGAGTCCCATAATCATCATCATGGTTACAGAAAAAAAAAGGAGCGAGCCTTACAGTAGTTGCATTATTGCATATGATGTGTAACATCTGACATCTCACCTTGATGATAAGCAACATTATCGTTATATCCTATCTTTCTCGTCACACGCACGCACACACTGTCGGCTGAAAGTGCCAACCTCTCGGAAAATGGGTTGATACTATCTGAAAGCCAACTCTCGCCAGCTTCCTGTTACACACTTCCATCTTTTTTCACTAAACCACAAAATGCAGAAAAGAGAGAGGAAATATGTTACATAAAACACATTCCTTCAAACCAAAATCTTAAAAATGTAGTAGAAAAAATGCCCAGCCGCTAACATGGCACATCAATGTTTAAAAAAGTTTATTTCAGGCCTAGCACGAGAACCGTAGACAAGCGTTTTTCCGTAGGAAGAGTAGACAAAAATGACGTTTCCGTCCGTATAGACTGTCGACAGTTTTTCACAGAGAAATGTAGACAAGGGATTTCTATTCTACAGTAGAGTAGAAATATAAAGCGTCATGCTAAACCTGCTGGTGTGACAGTCTCTTTCCAATGTCGATGTACCATAGTAAAGCCTAGGTGCAGTAAAAATCATCAATTCTCTTGCCCAACCATACAACACAGCACATACCAATTTATTTGCAGTCATTGCAATTCCTCTTCCATACTTCTGTATTTGTTGTCATCCTGGCAGTTAACCCCTTTCTAGCCATTTCAGCTTTTACACCTTCCATCTATAATTTCTTTGGTCTTGGCCTACTCTTATAGCTATCCACATTCTACAATTACGTCATTCCTCCGCATCATATGTCCATGCCATGACAACCGATTTGCTTAGAGCACCTAATGTAACAATGTCTTACCAAAATCTGGCATGTTATCATCATCACTGCTGCTGCTCTCAATCTGCCTGAACGCTGGCGGTCTGTCACCAAGTGGCCCACATTGAAACAGCGCTTCGCCCGGCGCGTGCCACGTGTCGTTTGGAATCGGTACTGCGCGTTTCGCCGCCGGTATCCGTTGTAACGCCTCATGCAGCGCCGGCCCACGGCCACGGCGGGGCTTCGCTTGAGAAGTCTTACCTGTATAAAGTAATCATTAGTGAAGTCTGGCAAATAATTTGACAGGGAACATTCCAAGAAACTTTTCACAAAGCTTTGTTTATAAACTAACAAAAGTTAACAATAACATGCAAATCAGTTGTAGCTGTTTTGGTATTCAAGTTTTTAACAATAAGAGTTAAATTGAAAAAAAAAAAAAAAAACAATAAAAGACAATTACTAACCAGTGGAAGCTTTTTTCGGAGGAGATACTGGAACTTTAGGTGGTGGTGGTGCTGGCGAGTCAGTTTTAGCAAGTGCAGATGCATTTTCAACCAAACCTTGCTCTCTTTTAAAGACATCTAAAAATGTCTCCATGCCACCTGTTTGCTTGGAAGATTGCTTCGCATTATTTGTAGTACTACCACTATTAATACTGTTTTTCGCACTTAGGGAGGGGGCAGTAGCAGTGCTCTGCGCCTTAGGGCTATGAACGCTCAATCTTCGAGCTTCACTAAAGGATTCTGACCTTGCAGGCTCCTTCACCTGAGTTTGATTTTTAACTTTCAAAACTTTGGTATGAGTAGTCTTACTGTCTTTATAGTTTGCAATTGGCTTGGCCACTGGTGGATAGTGCCCATTAGATACCACCTTCTTATTGATATCCTCCTTAACATCGCCATTTGTGAATGCTCCTATGAGATCAAGGTCTTTACTCGGACTTTCTGCTAACAGCTTACTCTTAATATCAACATCATCAGAAAACATAAAATTATCTTCTGTGTGGCTAACAGTTATTTCCCCAGCGATGACATCGGAGTCATGAAAGGTGTATAATTCGTTGGGATCAATTTTAAATTTGGAGTAGAAATTGTCATTGAGATGTATGTACGCCTGCTCATCCCCTGAGTTGTCATGTAGGAACATGTTTACTTCACCACAACTCCCTGACGACACACCCTCGACTGCCATTTTATACTGTGTGGCACAGCTCGCCTCTGATATATTTTGTGGAATACCACTGAAGCTGAAAGCGTGAAAATAATAACATTTATTAATGACTTATTTTTGTCAGTACAATGGTAATTTATTATATGCTGTTACATAAGATTGAAACAAATCTACATACAGTATATGGGACTCATGGTACTGGTAATATTTATGCATTAGGAAACCACGACTATCAGCAGTGTTCTGCATCATTTGAACACATTAAATTATATGTAGGTGTGTTTAAGATTGTTATCCCTATTTTATTCAATAGAGATAAGAATAATAAACACACCTAACATGCATTGACATAAAAAACATTTATTTTGGAGGTTAGACCTTCCTCCAAATCTTATAATAATCTCAATCATGACTACTACAATTAGCGCTAAGAATTTAAGTACACTCTCTATGGATGTTGTACCAAATACCACTTTCTCGAAGAAAAACTCATAACAATCCACGGACATCACTATTAATAAGTCATTCAGTGAAGACAAAGTAACGCTACAAGGATAAATAGCTTGAACACTATATTAAATGTATGTTAGTGCTGTAGGTGCAACATTTTAAAATAAAACATAATGTGTGATATCAGCATGGGATACACTCATTGCACTCTGTTTAGGGAGGAAAATTGTCCTCCACTTATTACATTACAGGTAAAATATGAGAAAACAGCTTTATTATTTGATTAGAACTTACCCCACATTTTCCGAAGCACTCAAATAAGACATACTGTGTTCATTTTACAACTAAATGATATCAACAATGTTGCTGTTAAATGTGCAAAAGTAAGTTTGGTCCCTCTGCTTCATACTGCAATAAAAAAGATGTTGTATTACGTCGATTGCATCCACATAAGCAGTTTGTTCAATGTTATTCATATCAAAAACACAAATAAATACTATCTTTATTATTGTAAAGATTCTTTGAATTGACATCAAAATGACATATGTCAAGTTCGTAATTAACCAAATGTTCAGTTATTTTCCTTAGTTCTTTGATTATTCCAAGTTCTTTGATTATTATTTGATTAATATGTGAAAGTATTTATATATTTTTAACCAAGACTAATTAAGTAATAAATATTGATAAACGAAGATTACGAAAAGCAAATCTCACACGATAGCTTGTTATATCCCCGGCTCATCTTTTTCTTGAAATTATAGTACACTGAATCAATGAAATAACATTCACTTCTGTAACTTATTTAATGGTAAATTAACAGTTTGTGGCTTTAAATTAAAAAAAACTCAAATCTTTATTCAATAACATCAAGAATGACTGACAGAACACAGCAAATGGCAGCCAAAGGGCCACAGATAACAAATTTTGGCTTAGAGGTGTACCGATACGAGCAAGAAGTTCACAAAAATAGTGAGTAGGACTCATGAAGATATAGGTAGGACTCGACCCTGAGGGTCCCATTTCTAAGCTGTGCCCGCAGCTAGAATATCATTGTCAACCAAACTTTGTAATTGAGAAAAAATCCTTCAAATAATAAATACTGATCCAGAATTAAAATTGGTAAAATATACATATTAAAATCTTAGAAATGATTTACAAAGATTGATCGACAAAAGTTATGACAATTCTTTAAAACTGCAAACGTTTGTAATCCCATGTTTTTTATTGTTGCTCAAATTGTTGTTGTTTTTTCTATCTACTTGGGCTTGAGACGACGAAGCTGCTTCTTACCATACTGCCGTGTTTCGTCCCTTTTTGCGCTAGCAGTAAGATAAACAGTAAAAAGATATTGTTTTCTCATGACTGATGTGAAAAATTATTAGGTATTTCAATAATGATTTCAGTAATATAATATAATTTATAATTTAGAGAAAAAGTAAATGTTTTCAGTAAGATGAGACCTAGTATCACCGCAGTGCTGTTTATTTTGACGATGGGACGCATTGTCATTTATCATATGTGTTAAAAATAGTAAAATTGATGGACAACCCGTCAAAGAGTTGTGCTTGTGCCTCATTTTATTTCGTTAGTGTTGGAAAACTAGTTTGTCACAATATAAGGCTGTTCAATTTATTGTCTTGGCTACACAAAGTTCGGCACGTTTTTAAATTATTAGGTATTTCAATAATGATTTCAGTATTAAAATATAATTTATAATTTAGAGAAAAAGTAAATGTTTTCAGTAAGATGAGACCTAAGCAGTATCACCACAGTGCTGTTTATTTTGACGATGGGACGCATTGTCATTGTCATCTAACATATGTGTTAAATATAGTAAAATTGATGGACAACCCGTCAACGAGTTGTGCTTGTGCCTCATTTTATTTCGTTAGTGTTGGAAAACTAGTTTGTCACAATTTAAGGCTGTTCAATTTATTGTCTTGGCTACACAAAGTTCGGCACGTTTATAAATAAATAAACATTTCTCGTGTATTATTTTATTTTGATATTTAAAAAGCATCTTACCAAGATGTTAGTGGGATAATTGCCTCAGTAGAATAAAAATAATGTTCTTATATTCTTATTATAAGCTAGATACTTCCAAAACAGCAGTATTATGTAAGTTAATTTCACGATATTTGAATAACGCGCCTTTTGCATTTCGATTTGAGAACCCCGTTTTTGAAGCGTTGTTGTGAATCCAATATGGCGATATTTGATGTTGTACTATTTTGAAGGTACGTCAAATTGACGATTCTATAATGATAATTCCGGTAAATATAATATTGTTGTAGAGTTTTCGACATCGTAAGAAGAGTTTTATCATTAATTGGTTGAATACTTGTGTTTTTAAAGTGTAAGGGAAAGCTTACAGTTTGTATTGTTTTGTTTGTGATTTCCGATATTTTAATGATTATTCCATTGTTTTACAAAATTATAAAAAGCGTTTTCATGTGGATGCCGTAACTATGTATCGAATCAGTTTATGAAAACACGATTAATGTATAAGCCCGTCGTAGTTAGGTGTGTTTCACATAAATTGAAGAACAAGATGGAATGTAATTACGGTAATTACAATCGCGAAAATTACGAACCTGATTTCTTTTCAAATTGTGTTATTTTTGTTACAGAAGTGCACATGTTTTTATACAAATGGGAGTTAAGTAATTTAGTGTTGAGGTGCATTAGATTAGCGCCATAATAATTGATTCATTACTTGAGTACATAGTGTTTAGAGCGCTGACTATCATGACAGACACGAGACGAAGAGTAAAGCTTTACGCTCTGAACGCAGACCGACAGTGGGATGATAGAGGAACAGGACATGTGTCGTCATGTTACGTGGAGAGGCTGAAAGGCACCTCGTTACTGGTGCGCGCAGAGTCCGACGGGTCCCTTCTCCTAGAGAGTAAGATACAACCCGACACCGCGTATCAGAAGCAACAGGACACATTGATAGTCTGGTCGGAAGGTGACAACTTTGATTTAGCATTAAGTTTTCAAGAAAAAGCTGGCTGCGATGAGATATGGGAAAAGATTTGTCAGGTAAATAGATATTGTTTATCTTTCCTTTACCATTTTCAAGTTTGATATTTATATATCCCTCCCAGAAACCTAAAATTCTTGTAGGAAACTGATGTAGAAATGTGTCAATGATTTTTATAGTTTACTTTGACTCGCATTGTAAATCACTTCATAGATATTGTAGGATTGATCTTATAACAATGTAACAGTTACTTATTATTATCTTAGATCTGTGTATTGACATTGACATTGATGTGTGTCTGATTATGTTATGATGTGATAGAAGTGCATGTGTTACATATTTATTTACTTTCAGGTACAAGGAAAAGATCCATCAGTTGAAATAACACAAGATATAGTTGAAGAATCAGAAGATGAGCGATTTGATGAGATGTCAGATAGTGTACAGCCTGTGGAGCTGCCGGCATGTGAAATGGGACGCCTGGAAGACATCAGTGAACTAGTCAACAGTTGTCTGGTATCACCAGCACGCAAAGACAAGCTAGCAGCAGCTCTAGAGACACAACATTACATCAAGAAACTACTCAACCTGTTCCACATGTGCGAAGACATTGAAAATATTGAAGGATTGCATCATCTATTTGAAATATTCAAAAGTATATTTCTCCTCAACAAAAACACACTGTTTGACACAATGTTTGCTGATGACACTATATTCGATGTTGTGGGCTGTCTAGAGTATGATCCAAGTTTGCCTACACCTAAAAAGCACAGAGAATATTTGCGGGAGCTAGCTAAGTTCCGTGAGGCCGTTCCTATAAAGAACAAAGATTTGCTAGCTAAAATACATCAAACGTACAGAGTACAATATATTCAGGATATTGTTTTACCTACACCTACAGTTTTTGAAGACAATCTGCTAAGCACATTGTCCAGTTTTATATTTTTCAACAAAGTAGAAATAGTGAAACTTATAGAGGAAGATGAGAAATTTTTGACAGATTTGTTTAAACTTCTTATGGATGATAAGACACCGGATCTTAAAAGACGGGACTTGGTTCTGTTTTTAAAGGAATTTTGTAATTTTTCACAAAACTTGCAACCTCAGGACAAGGATGCTTTTTATAAAACTTTAGTGTCTCTAGGGATCCTGCCAGCATTAGAAATCACTCTAAGTATAGATGATCAGAAGACTAAGACTGCATCTATAGACATTTTAACTTACATTGTGGAGTTTTCTCCTTCCGTAGTGAGGGACCATACACTACAGCAAGCTAATAATACTGAAGAGGTGTGTTGAATTGTATTCTAACTTATACTTTGTTGTGATTTGTTACATATTAATTTGTCACAATAAACAACTTTGTTTATTTCTAGGAACAAATGCTACTAAATATAGTGATAGAGCAAATGCTTCGAGATAGAGACCCTGAATTGGGTGGTGCAGTGCAGCTAATGGGAGTCCTCCGCATTCTCCTGGACCCTGAGAGCATGCTTGCATCAGTCAACAAGAGCGAAAAGGCAGACTTCTTAAATTTCTTCTATAAACACAGTATACAAACATTAATAGGTAAAGTACCCTTTCTATGACTCATTATGTGCAAATGACTATTTAAACACCTTCCTAGAAAAGTGTACAATGGAGATACAATCTCGCTATGTCCACTTGCAAGTTTAGAAAATACATAAATAGTACCTACTGGATTACTTAGATACAATTAGCAATTCAAATATGATGAGTAAAAATATGCACTAGATTTTAATTCTAGGTTTTAAAACATGTCAATGAAAACGGGTTATGAATGCAAGTTGGTTTGTTAATTTGTTGTTACAAGAACTTTCAATGCGGTCGCCTTGTCAATAGATGTCATGAAGTAGGAGTTGCTTGACAGCGATGATTAACATAAAATCTGCTTTGTCTTGTAAAAGGGATGTTGATGAAAAAAATCTTTGTAAAACATATACAACTAGCTTCTTCCCGCAACTTCGTCTGCGTCAAATTTCTTGCTCCCCGACTCGACCCGTCGCATCGAATCGCCTGGTTGTGCGGGTACTTCGTATTCGTGACATTTTTTCTTTTTGCTCGGCCTTCCTCGATAAATGGGCTAACAATGAAAGATTTTTCAAATCGGACCAGTCGTTCAAACAAACAAACTCTTTAGCTTTATATTATTAGTAGGTATAGATTAATTGTTTTCACCTAGGTACTTATAAAGGTACTAATAAAGCTGAAGCAGTGGTGGCCAAGTGGTAACGGTCGCGACTTACGAGTTGTAGGTCGTGAGTTCGAACCCAGCCAGGCGCTTTACTTTGTGTGAATTATTTCATTACCACTGCTCTCAAACGGTGAAGGAAAACATCGTGAGGAAACCGGCATGTTCTAGAACAAAAAATTCGAAGACATGTGACATCTACCAACCCGCACTGGGCCCGCGTGGTGGATTACGGCCCACTTCCTCTCACAGAGAGGAGGCCTGTGTCCCAGCAGTGGGAACATAATAGGCTGATGATGATGATGACTTATAAAGGTGGTTTCCCTCTTTTGATGTGCTAATAAATATTATAAACTGCTAGTACATATGAAAACTCACCGTTTAAAGGCCTACAGATCAAAACTTCAAAACTTGTGTCTAATTAAAAAAGTCAATCAATGAAAAAACTCCGTAGGTAGCTCATACACTAATGTATAACACATTTGTAGCCCCCCTCTTAGAGAACACAACTGGAGAGAAACCCCTAAAGGAAGACTATCACACGGTGCAGCTACTGGGACTTGTACTGGAACTATTGGCCTTCTGTGTTGAGCATCACACATACCACATAAAGACCTGCATATTGAATAAGGTAAGATTGCATTCAGCAGTGCAGTGGTGGACTGCTGGCGTAGTGGTAACAGCCACGACTTACAAGTTGTAGGTCGTAAGTTCGAACCCAGACAGGCGCTTTACTTTGTGTAAATTATTTCATCACAACTGATCTTAAAGCGGTGAAGGAAAACATCGTGAGGAAACTGGCATGTCTTAGAACCAAAATATTCGAAGGCATGTGATATCTACCAACCCACACTAGGCCTGTGTGATTGATAACGGCCGACATCCTCTCATGAGGAGGGCTGTGTCTCAGCTGTGGGATGTGGATCCTAATTTATGCTATTCAGCAAATAACCATGGTAACCTGCAAACATTAAACTGCCAACTTCTTTATGTAAGATAATCTATGAAAGACTGCAAAGGAATTTTATTAAGTAACTTCAGTAGTTCCGTCTTGTGCTATGATCACTAATCTGCCTGCATTGTTTCTTTAAAATATTTCCTTGTAACTATTTATTCACCATTTAATTTTCATAGGCTGTTATGCATAGAGGATAATCTATCTTATTAATGTTAAATAATGCATTTGCTGTATGGTATACGATAAGCTGAAGAATAAATGCTGCTTCCCTAGCATACAGTATCAAACACAGTAGCAAATGGTTTAATTTTCGCAATAATCACTAGCTATTAACGCCTATTAAGTTTCCATTTCATTATCACAGACATTCAATAATCATTGAATTATGTAAGTAAATGTAAACAAAAACTGTCATTATAACCTACTAGGGATTACAATATACTATGTTTGTATATAACGTAAATAAGGATTATCTAACTGTCTATTTTTATTTATTTCTCTATAATTTTATACATTGAAGTTATACCATAAAATGTTAGAATTTAAATTATTCCATTGTTTTAATCTTTGAATGAGAGAATCAGGATACAACTAACTATACAAGTAGTTGCTCAAGTTATTCAACAAATATTGTTAAGTCAAACAATTTTGCACTTTATTCTTTGAATTGTATGCAATTAGGGTTTTTCCCTAAGAATTACATGAACAGGACTCCATTTTATTCAACGATTTCATTTCTCTGAATGAACAATGGAGGTTCTAGTGAATAAAACTCCCTGTAAAATGGACCCTTTTCATTTACATCTTGATTTACGTCACAAGGTCACCTCTTGTTTAATGGCTCCTTTCTGTATGATTTCTTACGAAACCCGCCAAGTTTGACATTTAACTGAAGTTTTCCCGACATTGTTGCCGCTACGGTTACGCATTTCTTTTTGGCGTTATATAGCTCCAAACATTGTTTTATTTCTGATAGGAAATTATGTAACGAGATTCGTTGATGCTGACGTTTTCGGGCCGATTGCCAGCTAGTTATAGCTGTATGAGTATAATCATCTGAGAACGTCATAAATTAAATATCTTTGTAATTTGAGTATTATTTAAGTTTACATGTCATTGAACTTAAACTGGCAAAATAAATAATCTTGACTATGGATTCGTGCGTAAGACGCGGGTTCCCAGTAGGTACGGACAAATCGGAACAGATCGATACCGGTTGGTGCGAGTAAAATAGTCCCATGTTTTCTGCATGCTCTCCTCTCGCACATTAAGAAACAGGTCGGAACTTGTTGGTACCTACTGACTACACTTTATCATAGGTACGTCCTGGGTTTACCGACGCCGATCTTTCGTCTGAAAAATATGCATGATGATGAAGTTCACGAATTTCAAATAAAATAATGCCAAGGTTCAGACTTTCTTCCTCGTATCAGAAATAACGTCACTAATGTTATATTGTCTATTTTCAGGACCTCCTTCGTCGTATACTGGTGCTGATGAGATCGACACACACGTTTCTGGTGCTGGGCGCGCTCAGGTTCATGAGAAAGATCATCGCACTCAAGGATGAATATTATAACAGATACATTATAAAAGGGAACCTATTTGCACCTGTTATAGATGCTTTTCTTAGAAATAATGGCAGGTACGTAAAAGATGCACTCACAAAGTATTTAGTGTTTTCAATTTATAGGATGTGAAACCTATTTAACAACAGTTAAAAGTTGTAGCTTTGCAGGTACAGAAACTCACTTGGGTGCTTAAATGATCATCCATTTGATAAAAAAATTGGCACTAAAAGACATAATATTTCAGTACCCATACACTTTTAAAGTTACCTATTCTCATGAAACAAGAAGCAATTTTGAAGTTTATTAATGCTTATCTCAAATTATTTCCAGGTACAACTTACTAGACTCTGCGATACTAGAATTATTTGAGTTCATAAAGCTGGAAGACATAAAGTCGCTCTGTTCACATGTTGTTGAAAACTATGGAAAGATATTAGACGATGTTGAATACGTACAGACATTCAAGGCTTTAAAAACACGGTATGATCAACACCAGGACAAGTTGAAAGAGAGGGATCGAGGTGAGACCACAAGTAATTATACCTTTTCAATATTTATTAGTTATAAGGCTTGAAACTGCATTCAGGCAGTACTAACATTATATTAGTAGAAAGGAATCACACCAATACTGGTGATTTGAAGAAAAGTGATGCTTTTTGCCGTCTATGGACAGTGGCACATGAGCCACGATCGATGGTTAAACTTAGAAGGTTGCTACCTCCTGTTATTCTTGAATGTCAATATTTGCGACCAATATGCAGGTGCCACAACTGACTGGGCTATTGGTCGCATTATCAAAGGATGTATGAGCACGAAGCACGAACTGATGGTGATCAAGGGATTGAGAATATTGAATGAAAATCTTACACAGTTGGTGTTAAAATTACAAAATACCTACTAGAGTGTGACCATCACCTAATCCCAACATTCTCCCCACAGTAAGCGGCAGCGTGGGCGTAGCAGAGGCCGTGGTACCGTCACTACTGCGCACCAGGTACCGGCGCGAGGCGCGCGCGCCGGATGACGAGGAAGAGATGTGGTTCAACGACGACGACGAGTTAGAGGACGACGCGCCGCTCGACGCGCAGACCACGCATGCGCACCCGCACGCGCATCACGCGCTCGACGCTATCGGTGTGTTTATGTTATTGTATCTTATCTGTAAACCTTGACCCCTTTTAATGAGACGAGTTTTAACTGGTAATGGAAGACTTAACGTCAATGTGCAAACTCTTTCGAGTAACCCATATTGTCAAATTGCTGTTAGTGTTGTAAATCCCGAAATCGAAACTCAAGTTTTATTTGCTTAGTGCTCTACAATATTAGTATTTGCTTCAGGAAAAATAGTTGAAAAGAAAGTGTGCTCGAATACGGAAACAGTGAACGGCCCCAGCAGAGTTCTGCTAAGCACGACGTCCCCCAGCAAGCCGACGCACACTGACGTTCAGGTATCCTCGCCCAGATTACTCAATAAGGTAAACTTTTAGTTCCCTCACGCCTCTTCTCTGCTCGCTTCGCTGGGAATCATGTAATGTGTCAGTAATCTGAAATCAGAGACAAAGGACTTGCATGGTGTTGGTTCAACTAAAATTCTTGTGTGGTGTGTTGTTTAACTTCAAGAAAATCTGCACACTGAGTAGTACATAAATGTAAATAAAGCGCGAATACGCATGTTTCGCAAAAATCACACTGATAATACTTTTCTTCCAGCCATCTCCCTTTTAGGAGGAGTTGGCGTGATAAGACGTTTCAGGCTTCGAGATTTTTCGATACTCTTGCATATTACCACTAATTGTTTACTACTCCGTATGTGCGATTTCCTCCTGGGGTTTACAAAGGCAACAGTTGCCTTTGTAAACCTTGTTTTAGTAGTTATGTTTGTATATCCTTACAAAATTCCTTGAATATTTCCTTGATTATTATGTAAATACAATCACCCCTCCTTTGTTTCTGCCATTTGAGGAGTTAATTCACATTTTCCCTGAACCCAGTCTGGCAACATTCAAGGCATATTGCTACAAAAGGCTGGGTAGGTCGAGGTGATTGTAAAGTTAATACTGGGCCTGGTTCTAAAAATGTGAAATGGGTGAATGTATTATCAGAATATACTGCAGGCCATTTTTGTAAATTTTTGGTACTGGCTTTGTATAATCGCTCCACAAAATAATCTTGGCCTAAATTTTAATCCGCAAAAAAATAATCGAATCCATTTCGATCTTGCTTTGCCAACTCCGGAGCTTGTTTGATGTTATAGTGGTGCGAGTGTTGTAGTACATGAGTGTGTTGTGGCAGGGGCTGGTGGACTACGACGGCGACTCGGACGAGGAGGAGGAGGGCGGCGGCGCGGGCGACGAGCGCGACGCCAAGCGGCCGCGCCTGGCGTAGTGCGCCGCACGACTAGTGTTTCAAGGAATATAACCAGAGAGCCGCCCGCCTCGCTGCGCTGTGCACGTGTCCTAGTGAACCATGGAACATGTCGTAAGATTAACTTTACTGTACGCTGTGGTATTTGTATCTGTCCGCGGTGCGACCCTGTTGCGTTACAGAAGCGCGCGCGGCAGACACCGCGCTCGCGACTCTTTAGTGTAACAGAGTAGTTTGATTCTGATAGTTGGTTGCTGTGTCGGGTGCGAGGGCTCGGGCTCCAAGGCTACCGCGCTGCTCCCTGTGAGGCCGGTACATGGCGGCACCTGGATGCTCGTGTTCAGGATTTGCGATATTGTGATTTCTAGATTCTAAGTTCTCACTATCACTGCCATCCTAGCTCTTCCATCTCCCTTGTGTCCCGCTACCTCGCCCTCGTCACGACCTCCAGCCGATTGCATTTAAATTCGACACAATCGGTCGTTTATACTTGCTTTCGTTAGTCAACCGCTAAACAGCAGAGTACCTCCAGCAGCTGGGTTATGTCCATTATTTGTAAATATGAAGTGCTGACACTCGAGTGTTTGACTTTAGTTAGTTAGTGTATGAAGTTCTTCATACTTTGTAGTGTAATATTATACTTCAGATGGCATCAGAAAGTAGAACAAATATTGGTTACAAGGTGTATTTAATGTGAACTAATTTTAACGATTAGGTTACTTTTGTCAAGGATTGTAATCACAAAAAGTACAAAGAAAATATGAGTGGGAATTAAATGTCTAATAATAAATAATAATAGAAAAAAGAAAAACACCCTGAACGCGATATGAAAATGTAAAAATGTACGTATTTATAAAAATCTTAGTTAATGACGGATCACACGACCAATCTTTTTTTAGAGACATTTAAAATCATAATTTGTGCTGTGGAATTGTTACTCACTGTGCGCTATGGTATCACAAACAGATGGCATCGAATAATCTGTTGCCAGAACTTACGAGAATGTTTGTCTACTGTGCATCAAAGACGGTCAGCTGTGGAAATAAGATTCGTGGTGTCAGATATAAGAGTTATTTATTCTCAATATTTTGCATTCCTTCTGTTGAGCTTCTTGGAGATTACAGTTTGTACTTTTCCAATTATTATTTTGCAGTAATCATTACTCAGGTTTTGTTTTAAGCATGTAGGTATATTTGCGATAGTTGATCTTGTTTGTTTTTATTGTAACAAAATATCTCCTTAAAGCTCCGAGTTTGTTGAGAGTAGAGAATGGTTTTGTACGACTTATTATTTTTTGTTATATTTGCATGACCCGCATTAATGAACTTATTAACATTCTAACTACTGAAGTAGCACTTCCTATTTATAAAATGTTCTGTGTAACACCGTGTAAAAACATGGGCATTTATGGCATACTGTGAGTAGTTAAAATGTTATTAATTATCAAGGGTGAGATATTTTATTTGAACTGAATTCCCAAAGTGTGACTAGAAATTTTTGTTTATCAATCGCCTATGAAAATTAGCCAAAATTAGACTAAATTAAAACTACTATTGTAAGGTGTGGTGTTTAGCGACATGTTGACTGCCCATTTATTTATTATGATTACAATAAATTATATCTATGAAAATTATAATCATCTTTATTTTGCGGCGTAGCCAAGTTCTAAGATGCTCTAATGCAACGTTTGGGAACTAAGTTGCGTGTTGTCAATTGGTGGTTCAGTACAAGCAACAATACTCAACAGGAATGATACTGCAGAGGAAAATTACGTGAGGTGGGGTAGCTCTCTGCTTAGTTCCCAATCGTCTTAGGATTAATAACCTTGCTAGGTGAACGAGATAAAAGTGGATAGTAGAACCGTCGAACAAGCAATTCTTTAACGGTTCTACTAACATAACAATACATTACAAAGATCTGTCGTAAATCGTCAAAAAAATATGGCGGTTAATTCACGGCACTTTATCGTAATATCCAGTACCTATGATTATACATACTCCTAGATTCAGTAACGTTATTTTACAAGTTAGCGGCTCCGCTGTCATATAAATGAGTAAATGGGCTGCATCTTACATCTAAAACGAGGTTAAAATAGGACAGTCAACATGGATGCATGTTTATTTGGATCCTGACTATTTCAACAGTTATTTGTTAGTGAATGCGTCTTCAGGCGTATACTCGCGAAAGATAAATGTAGACGTGGTGGGTATCTTAAATACGCGGTATGTCAATAAGTATACGATTTTACATAGACTTGTGTTCACCTTCCTGCAGTCTACACAGGTCCTTAGTTTTTTCCACCATTGATGGTTTTTACTGTACTCTGGCAGCTCAGATTTTCTATTACATAGTTGATTGAAAATTTTAAATAATCGGTTATTAATTCCATGGTGATGATTTTTCCCGATTTATTATATTACCCCCCTTGTTTACAAAGTAAAAAAAATGTTGAGTATTAATATACATTAATACATTTTTTGACGTATAAGCTTCTCTTAACTGTAAGCAACGTTCTTGTGTAATTATGACGTAAATGATTACTTGCATTTGCTTCGATTTTTTTTTTACTTTTTGGGATCCAGATTTATCATGTTGTTTTGATGTAGGGTGGAACCGTCTTATAACATGTTGGCTGCAGTATTGTCGGTGTTTTAAACATCCATGTAACCACATATTTTGTGGTATGCGTATGGTTTATCACGCCACGTTCGGTAGACTTCGTACCATCCGTCGCCAACTTGGTGACACGCGATTAAAAACCATCAGTGATTTATACGAATTCCCCATATTATTGTACTGTAGTTATATATCTTCCTATAAATCCCTGATTGTATTGGGAAGCTAGTGAAGGGTCCATTTCATCACGGCGAATGAAGGCACGGAAGAGATAATGTAAATGTTTTTAAATTTATTTATTAATGCATTGTATTTAAAAAAAAAACATGTTTATTTTTTCTTACGCATTGTACTTTTTAAGTAAGATAAATATTTAGATGTAATGTCATGAAATGGATCCCACTCGCTATCTCCTATCTATATGTTGCCAACGTTGAAAATGAATTATAAAATCAGTATTAAATCTTTCTTTACTTTCAACAAATGTTTCCTATCTTTGCTTATATACGATTGTTTGTAGCTTTTTACACTGCGGAAGTAATGTGTATGTGATAAAATTATCTGATTAAGATCCATTTTATTTTATTACTATAAACCTCTAGTTTTATCATTCGTATTTTGTAAATAATATTAGATTTTGTAAAATACACTTAATCTGGTGGTTATAAACATCTATCTATAATAAAGTAAATATTTTGCATAATCACATGTCGCCAGAAACGAGTTAGACGGAGTGGTCCAAACATTATTTTACACAATATACAATAATCAGTACTGATCTCAGTTCAAGTGGTCTATAACTGGCTTCCATTAACTTGTTAGTAACGAACCTCTTACATTATGTAGCAGTGCTCAAATTTTATATCTGGTCAAGGTTTTTTTAATTCCCTTACCCATTAGTGTATCATTTTGCATTACCAGAATATTCTTCCATATTGTATCGAAAATCTTAAACTACTTACTATAAATACTTTCGTAAGATCTAGTTTTTTGTAGTTGCGAGTTGAACTTAAGGTATATATACAGGATAAGTTTTTATCCAGTGCGCAAATTTTAACCATGAATTCAGCATATCATTCTAGAGCCTCTTGCGTAGAAATTTTTCGCCGATTATACAAAAAAAAAACAGCTGTTTCATAGAAAAGTGCAATACCTACGCGGTTAAAATGTATGGAACAGCTGTTTTTTGTTTGTATAACCGGCGAAAAAATTCTGCGGTGGGGGGTCTAGAATGATATGCTGAATTCATGGTTAAAATTTGCGCACTGGATAAAAACTTATCCTGTATACCTTCAGAGATTTAAATATTTCTGATCTAGTGTGACACAAGATGCGTTGGAGCCATATTATCAAAACATATTGAATATTATTTTAAAAGCATAGCTTGATATAATACATTAATGCCTATTTTTTTAGTTAAATTGAATGCTCGTGGAGTGTATTTTAAATATAAAATGTGTGCAACAGTTGTCATAGACATTGTTCATAATATAATTTATATGTAGCTGTTTGTCTCTTGATTATAAACTCCTGGCGGCATGATTATTTGATTAATGGTTGCAAAGAAAGCTATGCTTGCCACTGGTGATAAGCCGTGGTTAGCGGTACGCTCTGAGCATCCAGTGCCTTCACCGGCCCGATAGTTTGTGACTAGCGTAGAATTGCTGTCTGCACCTGCAGCACGTACAGTGCCTGGGATATGCCGGACATTAACAAAAGTAATTGAACTGAGCACAAATAAAACAGTATGGATTCTATACTTTCTTTATATATTCTAGAAATTATTTTTTTCGGCTCTGGTTTCCTGAGTTTTCACATTATCATTTAAACTACCTTGTGTAACGTCTCTAAAATACATATCAATTTTAATATGTATCTGAAAAATAAATTATTATTGATCTCTGTCATAAGATTTTACATGTTACAAAGAAGTCCGCTACCGCCACTATTGTAACTTTAATAAGTATGATGGTCACACTTCTATTTCAGTGCAAAAAGACTCCAGCTTTTTACTCAGAACGTACAGTGAACGCGAGGTGAATTCAATTATTACATACGTGGAATGAATTTGTCAGAAAATATATTGTAAATAACTATATAACGTTTTATGTAATAATTTTATTTTCAAATCTGCCAACATCCACGTGTATAATAGGCTGTCAATTAGATTTATACGATTCTTATATTCCTTGAAATAACTTCCCCGTTAATTAAAATACGAAGTTCTAGGTGAAAGTAGACTGTAATATTGACTATTTTTTATCTGTCTAGGTGGATGACCATCATAAATTAATTTATACACAGATTTAAAATAGATTTACCTATTGGCAAGTTGTGTAAAATAAATAAGCTTACGATATGATGTCACTAGTTAAGTAAGCAATATAAATATAAGGTAATAATTACGAATTCATGTTGTTTTTTTCATACATTCCACAATTAACAGACAAAATAAAAACAAAATCTTGTTTATTTTCTTTAATTTGAGTTAAAAGTAAAGCATTGCTTGACGTATCAATAAAGTATACGGTAGTCACGAATCAATTAGCTATGTCGACAACTTCAGTCTTAAGCTTAGAGGCGAGCGCGCGGCGCAGCTGCATGGCGTCGGGGGGCGGGGTTGGAGTGACGCCCGCCAAGGCTGCTTGTGCAGCTCGGGCCGACCGTGGTCTGGCCACACTGCCCTGAGATCCTTCACCTCCTACAGAGGCAAAACATTAAAAAATATGCAAAAAAATTATTGATTCCATTTCTGTCTAAAGACTGATAGAGCATAACACAACTAACATGACAACATCCATCCCACTAAAAAACATAGTTTTTGCTAATTTGAAAACGAACTGAGAAATTACTATCGAGGTTGGAGCCATTCCAAAATTGATATAAACCGGTAATAGGTACCTCCAGATTCAGCGCCGTCTGCCGCACCAAGTCGCCGCTCGCGAACTTGCTTCTTGAGCGCCAACAACTTGTCCCGCTGCTGCTTTAAATACTCCTGGCGGGCAAGCATCTCTTCCTCACTCACCTGTGACAAAGATAAGTGCTAAGTATGATACAAGTATTGGTTTGGTAACGAAGTGGTAAGTATTTGGCTAGGCCAGACCTCTACTTTCTTAGGAGGTGGTTTCGGTGGTTCCATAACTTGAATTTTCTTTGCCTCTGCTACTATACGATCTTTATTGTCAAGCTTTTCGTCTTTCTTTTCAAAGATGTGATTTTCTTCTTTCTTTTCGAAGATGTGATTTTCTTCTTTCTTTTCAAAGCTGTGCAGTTTTGATAGCAAAGTTTGCTTTTCAGCCACCACCACTTCTTCAGGTGGAACGTTGACGACCTCATCTTTGCCTCCGAAGTCTTCTAGTTGTAATCTGAAATAACGAAAATTAAAGTGATGCTTGTTCTGACAAATGCAATCCTGAGGTTAGTTACCACAACATCGACTTACTTTTTTATTTCAGTCATAACATCGTCATTATCGGGCCAGTCCTCACTTTCATCGCTCCGTGAAGTATCCAATTCTTCTGATTCTGTAGAAAATAAGTGAGCCATTGTTCCATACCGTCTTTCAAT
This sequence comes from Polymixis flavicincta, assembly GCA_949987655.1. Taxonomy (NCBI): domain Eukaryota; kingdom Metazoa; phylum Arthropoda; class Insecta; order Lepidoptera; family Noctuidae; genus Polymixis; species Polymixis flavicincta. The sequence goes on along the minus strand of OX465191.1, from coordinate 11,191,774 downwards.
CAATTCTAAAGCCTGAAATGAAGCAGTAGAGTGATTACTACCTTCTTGCGTCCACTCTTTGCACTCACTCAAAGATGAAGCCGCGCGACAATGTTTATAAGTAGGTACCTGTAATTGCAGCTCTACATTCTTGTGCGTCATCATCTTCACGAACATTTCGTAGTCGTTAGCGGCCCATATCTGTTCGAAGAGGCGTCGATGGAAGTGAGCCGGTAATCCGGCTAGATCACGTGCCGAAAGCTTGCATGCAGCTTCAAACTGATCGGCCGAGATGCCGATGTCGTCCATAAAGGAGCCTAACATTACGTCCACCTGGATTAATGAAAAAGACAATAAACCTACCCACATTATAATCCAGGAAATTTTTTATCCAGTGCGCAAACTGTAACCATGAATTCTGCATATCATTCTAGACCCCCTAGCGCAGTCATTTTTCGCCGATTAAACAAAAAAGAGCAAATACTCCGTGGGTATTCCACTTTTCTATGAGACAGCTGATTCTTTTTTTATAAGTGGCGAAAAAATTCTGCCGTAGGGGGTCTAGAATGATATTATGCTGAATTCATGGTTACAGTTTGCGCACTGGATAAAAACTTATCCTGTATAAACCTCTCGATCAAGTACCCAAGTTATCTTTTTAGGAAAAAATATGCAAACATTTATTGCCCAGGCTATGCCTGTCTGATCACTTTGCTGGCAACTGCAACAGGAAGCTGGTAATGGTCTGCCTTCCACTTCAAAGCAATGAAAGTGAGTTGTAATGCGAAATAAACTATATAAAAGTTTTGAATCCTGCGTTAGTACCTACTTATTTAGGAATACTGAGCTGTTGCAAGTCCATAAGCAAACATTTGCATAGATAAGGGCTTGCTTATATTTACTGTTTACTTAGGGGCACAGTGTACTGTGCCCCTACCTAAGTAGGCAGGCAATTTATTATGATACTTGCCAAGTTACGGTAGTCATCATGAATCTGCTTGTACTCAGGTCTATCGAGCACTTCTCCATTATCTGTCGGCTCAAAGGCTGTAAAAGAACATTCGAATAAATTAGACTAGCACAATACCTTTGAATGAGCACAGCGATACACGTAAAGCTACTTCTCGGCTTTGCCATTTGCAAGAATATACTGGGCACACTGTACCTCTTTATGATTGTAAATATGTAATGTGCAAGGTTTGCTAATGATGATCATAAACTACTGCATACTTACGCAAAGACTTTTCTTCTATAAAAGTCTGCAGCGGCACATTCCACACAGGGCCGTGTAGAAATCCTACAAGGGAGTCAAACACCCAAGCGTTGTCGTCTAGGTGTGCCATTAGTACTAACAACTCTTACCTATCTATTTTAAGTAATATTAAACAAATCAGGTGAAATTAATTTTATAGCCAGCGCCAATACTATATGACGTTTATTTGTACTTGCTGTTGTTATGGTTACAGACCGCACATTGACAATATTATTGTTTCCTTTAGTTCTGGCAGGTATTCGAACACGAACTTATGATTTTTTAATGGATTCTCAAGGCCTTCTAATGAGATGGTATCGATATTCATAAACCAATTATATTGAATACCGATTTTATTCGTAGGTTGAATACCGATTCTACTCTGTCTGGGGTCATAATTTCTGTGCATAATATGAGGTCGACCATTAGGACAGTTTTTTTTTTTTTTTTTTTTTTTTTGGCTGGGAAATCATCAAATAACTTCTCCCGCTCTGGGTGGAGCAGGAGGGCGTGTCAGACTTTTACTGACTAAAACCCACCCGTGTTCCTTCAGTAGCCCTTAAGCCAGGGGCTGTGGTGTCTCTTTCGAACAAACCCGCACCCCTGGCAGGCATCGACCCTTGCGGGTCCCATCACTTTTGTGCTGACATCTCTTTGAGGCGCGCGTGGATACACAACGCGCCGTCGACTTGGGCTTGGTCCTTACCGGACAGCGAGCTACCCATTACTCGCCGTCCGCAAGCCCATGCCTACGGTGGCCGGAAATCGGCCTGGGATTCCCGACGCCCAGGGCGTCTCCGTATCCTGCGGCGGCTGGGGTCGCGAGGGCGCATATGCTGCCTCTCCCTCACGTGCGCCGCCTCCCTCTTCGCGAGCATCACTGCTTCGCTGAAGGAGGTGACGGCTCCCCATGCCCTCTCGCTCCGTACCATGGCCTGGACCAGGGCCGGACGCGAGAGATCGCCGCCGCCGATCGCCTCCACGAGGACACGGCGGTGCTCCGCCCAAGCAGGGCAGACCGCCACCGTGTGCTCCACCGTGTCCTCAGGGCGATCTTCGCAGTGGAAACACCCGGGCGTTTCCTCCCGCCCTATCCGAAACAGGAACCTCCCAAAACAACCGTGTCCGGTGAGGACCTGCGTCAGGCGGAAGGTGAGGACGCCATGCCGCCTCTCAAACCACTCCTCAAAGAGGGGACTTACCGCCGCAATCGTGGCGTGCCCAGCACTGGGTTGCGACAATCGCTCTCTCCATGTCACCATGAGATCCCGCCGGAGCTCTGTCCGCTGTGCCGCGATTTCCTGCGGCAGCGGACTTATGCCCCGGCGTTTGGCCTCCTCGCGCCACTCCCATATTTGCGCGAGGACCTTTGCCTCCAGATCCCATGGCGGTAATCCGGCAAGGAGGCCCGCCGCCTCGCCGGAGATCGTGCGGTATCCTCGGATCATCCGTATGGCCATGACCCTATGGGACGCCCTCAGCTTGCGAGCTGGTTGGCGCCTCAATGTAGGCGCCCACACCGGCGCCCCGTATAGGGCCATGGACCGCACGATCCCCGCGTAGAGCCTCCGGCAGGAGGCGTTTGGCCCCCCTAGATTGGGCAAGAGCCGCTTCAACGCAGCCCCAGCCCGCTCCAGTCTGGGAGCCAAACGGCGGAAATGCTCCGCGAAGTTCCACCGGCTGTCGAGGACGAGTCCCAAGTACTTCATCGTCGACTCGACGCCGATGTGAACCCCTCCCACCGTTATCTGGGAACCCGTCGGTGGCGCATTCCGAGGACCATGAAACCACATGGCCTCGGACTTGTGCAAGGCCACCTCGAGTCCCAGTTGCCGGATCCTATCCATGATTGTCGCAACCCCTTGTGTCGCTAAGTCGGCCGCCGCCTGGTACGACCTCCCTTGCGCCAGGACCAGCGTGTCGTCAGCGTAACAAACTACACTGACGCCGTCAGGGAGGTCGGCGCGCAGCACCCAGTCGTATCCGATGTCCCACAGATGCGGCCCCAGGACCGATCCCTGTGGGACACCGCACGACATCTCTCGCCGGTTCCACTCTCCGAGGTGACCGGGGTAGATGACGGCCCGGTCCGTCAAATAGGCCTCGACCACACGACAGAGGTAGGTCGGCATCCGGTGATACCGGAGTGCCTCCCTTATGCAACTCCAGGGCAGGGTGTTGAAGGCATTGGCGATGTCTAATGACACCGCCAAGACGACCCCACCCCGGGCCACAGCATCCCCCGTCGTGAGGGCTCGCACGCGCATGATGGCATCCACCGTGGAGCGCCCCTTGCGGAAACCAAACTGGCTCTCCGCCAAATCCGGCCCCACCCGCACCAGCCGCCCGACGAGGCGGTCTGCAATTACTCTCTCAAAGAGCTTGCCCACCTCGTCGAGCAGCACAATGGGCCGGTAAGCGGACGGAGAGTCCGCTGGGCGCCCCGGCTTCTTAATGAGGACCAGTTTCCCCGTCTTCCAGCGAAGTGGGAACTGGCCCTCCTCCAAGCATGCGCTTAGGAGCCCTCTTAGTCGAGGCCCGAGAGCCTGCAAGGCCAGGACCCAGGCTTTGCCGGGCAAGCCGTCGGGTCCTGGGGCGGTATTCTTGGCATTCAGCCTACGTACCGCCACTCTCAGGTCTACCTCGGTCACCTCTGGAGAGTCGTCGTCGTCGTCGGTGTGGTCCGCATCGGGCACCGCAGGAGGCGGAGCCATAGGCGGGGGAGCGTGCTCCCCCCGTGAGGGGAACAGAGCGCTCACCACGTCCTGCACGAACCATTAGGACAGTTTCGTTGCAAATTGCAATACATGCGGCTTGCGGTGTGTACTACTCGAAAGTCAACTATGTTGTTTTTTTTTATGATTTAAACACATTTAATAATCAAGAATTTGTTTTCTCCATCAATCTATCTATCTCATCCATTGAATCGTTGTTCGTTTCAAATTACAGTAATATTCCAGTCATTCACACGGTTCACACCTGTTATTTTTATAGTTTTAGTGTGATGGATTTTATGAAGTTGATTTTGTGACAATTTTAAGTCTATGCCACAGCTGACAAAATACTAGAATTATGAACGCATTTTATCGGAACGTATCAATAAAATTCTACTTAGTTCTGTCAACTTCAACCTCTCAAAAAAGGTCTTTGGTATAGTGATGTAGGTAACTCATCATTTAAATGTGAGTATTAGGGAGCCCCTAAATTTGCTTCGTGAGGTCCTCACGAGGACCCCTTATTTGAGGTGAGGAATCGTACAACGGCGTATTCACCTCACGACTCGTGAGCCCGAGCCGAGCTCAGGCGAAGCTCCGAGTGAGCGAGACGGGCGGGTGCAACGACGACTCAACGAGTACTCACGAGTCACGATTCTCCGATAATCCGATTATTCACGTCTTCACTCTCTCACACACATCATTTTCTTGCGCTCTAAAATTTTAGACCGCCAAAATAAACGAATGAATGACACTTTATTACCAATCTAATACTGATGTTTTTCGAGTTCATAATAATTTATCATAGCTGAAATAAAAATATATAATGTTGACTGTGATAAGGTTTTGTCAAAACTTCAAGATCACACCTCACCTCACTCATTCTTGATTCTATATACCTACAATTTTTGAGTCGGTTCATTCGCTCACTGAGCTCACTCAATCACTCAATACTCACTCGCGAGTACTCGCGAGTTACGAACTCACTTGCCGCGATTTCCTATTGTCAATAATGTCAATGTCAATTTTTAAGTGAGGGGTGATGAGGAATGAGGTGGTTCATTATTAAAATTCGAGTACCTAACTCTTACGATTTGCGATCACGAGCACCTCAAATGAAGTGCCTCAAGAGTGACGGATACATCACTACTTTGGCACTGTCTGTCAGGTACAGAGGCCAGCACAGCAAGCTACCCTAATATGTCAAATTTCTTTGATCGTTTCTCAACTTTATCAAAAAGGAATAAGGTTCATGTTCAATTGGGAAAATTTGACAGTTCAGGATGGGTTGACCTGCTGGCGTCTGTACTACTGCACCTGATACTAAACTTGTGTTTTGGTCTGAAATGGTTTGTGCTATTTGTGTAGGGTTTGTTTCTGTGTGTAGTGTTGCAGACATAATGTAGCGAAATCTTACCGTTTTGTGCCCAATTTATGCTGTCTCTTTCTGAATGACGAAATATGAGAAAGAAAGAAAGAAAGGGGCACAACCAATGAAAATAATCAATATTCGGACACTTTGTCCTGGTGAAATAAAAGCAGTTTGGTCTGCTTCAGAAAAACCCATAGTATAAAGTACTCTGTGGAAAAATCACAGACTATTTAAAAAAACACAGTCAGTGATTGAGCTTTTGTTTACAAATAATACAAAAAAACCTTCCTCGGATAATTAACTGAAAAATGGCTAATCCAAATCCTTACACATCTTTAGAACATGAAAATGTGAATGGAATAAAACTGACGCTAAATGTATATAAAAGGCAAACCTCGCCGAAATCAAGACAATTTACCATTACATTTAAAAATGTGAACAGCTGCAGTTCAAGAATAGGAGCTAAAGCATCAGTTTGCCTTGCTATTATATTTAATTTGATAGCATTCTTCTATGTTCGTATAAGTCTAACAGCAATATTTGTTATAATTATTTCTTTATCGTTTCTACTTTTTTTTTGGTTCACACACAGTGTTCAGTCAGGTATGTATATCATCTATCATTTCTTCTACATTGCTTTAAAATCTTATAATTCCTGGGCAATAAATTAGCTACTCGGCAATATACTGAAGGCTCACAGTATATTTCAGGTCTTACTATTTATATTTTCAGAAAGTCTTCTGGTCATTCCAAGGGTGTGTATTCAAAGTACAATAAAGTATGTATGGGGAAGAGAAGATACCTTTGTGGACTGGTCTAATATTGATGATGTTATTATAAATGAAGTTATTAAAATGGTAAGCAACAGAAAAGTAGATTTTTTGTAACAGTTCTGAGAACATAATGTGGGATTGAATGATAAACTGGTGTTGAGTACACCTCTGACGGATGTTTGAGAGTAGTACAGTCCCATAAATTTTATTACCATCTGCCTAAAATGTTCCCACTGCTGGGACACAGCACTCCACTCCGTGAGAGGAGTTGTGATGGACATAATCCACCGTGCTGGCCCTGTGTGGGTCGGTGGATGTAACTGTTTCCTCACAATGTTTTCGTCACTGTTTTGAGTGTAGTAGTGATGAAATTAAATACACAAAGTGCTTGCCTAGGTTCGAACTCACAACCTTTAACTCCACTGGGCTACGACAGCTTCACATTTATTAGTAATCAACATCCGCACGGGTTGATCAATCAGGTTAGCCATCAGGGTGACCATCTTTACATACCTAGACTCCTCCGTGCCTCGAAAAGCACATTAAGCCGTTGGTCCCAGCTGTCATTTGTGGAACTTTGACCTTTGTTAAGGGTCGTCAGAAGCCAGAAAGTCTGATTACCAGTCTTATCAAGGGGTATCATATTACCCAGTAATTGGGTTGTGGAGGTCAGATAGGCAGTAGCTCCATGTGAATTGCTGGTAATCAGGCACCCGGTTAGACTGGAAGCCGACTCCAACATAGTTGGGAAAAGGCTAGGCAGATGATTAATGTTTCTAAACCTTATTTTACAAAAGTAGTGTCCCAATGTGTAATTTCACTGGTCAGTCTTTTCTTGTATTCTATAATTACTTCTTGTATTCTATATTAATTATATTCAATGCAATGCCTTATTACTTTTCAGAATCGTGTTTTATACTACCTCACGGTTTTGAAAAGACAGGATAAACCACATTCTGTGAAGCTGGTTCCACTCTTTAAGGTAAATATGACTATTTTGGGCTACAAATAAATGATTTCTAGATGATCAGGCAGCCTGACTAAAGATGACATGGGGTGACTGTACAGTTAATACAGGATACATTTTTATCCAGTGCGCAAACTGTAACCATGAATTCAGCATATCATTCTAGACCCCCTAGCGGAGAAATTTTTCATTGGTCATACAAAAAAAATCTGCTGTTTCATATAAAAGTGTAATACACGATCAAAATGTAGGGAACAGCGGATTTCTTTTTGTAAAACCAATTAGATTCTTTTCGGTCTGATATGCTGAAGTCATGGTTACAGTTTGCGCACTTGTTAAAAATTTACCCTGTATAACTGATTATGAGATTTTGCATATTATTTGGACTGTGATGGCAAGCGGGAGTGGTATAAAGTATGAACCTAAAATCTAGTATTCCTGATACTGCAATATTGTATTATTTGAATAACTTGTTATAAGAAAATTAAGATGACTGGCATATGAAAAAACTGATGAGCTTGTGGCTAAGTTCAATAGGTTCAATACATTGACGTAGGTTGATCGATCCATGTGGTGCCGGACGTAAAAGAATAGCACCATCCCATTTCTTCCAGTGGGTGTCGTAGAAGGCGAGTAAGGAACTTACTAGAGAATGGGCAGCAGCGTTCTCTATGCATTTTACCACCATACTACGATCGCCAACCCGCCTGCCAAGCGTGGCGATTATGGCAAACCCTTCTGGGGAGGCCTATGTCCAGCAGTGGACGTATTTCGGCTGAAATGCATGAGGTTGATCGAAGGTTGAGGTACATTTGCTGAGTTCAGTACATGGATGAGTTACCATCCATCACACCGAGACTCCTCTGTGCTTCGAAAAGCGCTTTAAGCAATTGGTCCTAGTTGTCAATCATAGATGTTTGACAATTGTTACGGGTGATCAGAAGCCCGAAATTCTGACAACCAGTCTTACCAATCTGTATTATCCGAACACGATTTTCAGCCGAAACTGTAACCGTAACCGAATCTTCGGCTCCACTGCTAGTTTCGGCCGAAACCGAAGGTTATGAAGTTAAGAAAAAGTTAGTTTGTTTAGTGAAATTATATTCTGAAACCCGTCATTATTAGTACCTACCTAAGTAGTTAGTTTGCAATCATCAGATTTCTTTTATCCAAAGAAAAAAAAGTACTTTTGCTTGATTTGTTGCTGTTGAATAAAAGGCGTGTGCTCGATACAATATTTATTCCAGAAGAAACCAAGGGAAAAGACAAAACAAGCGACGCTAGGTGAGCACCATAGTGTCTTCTCTATTATTACCTACTTATATTTTCTATTAAGGTGTGTACATACACAACACCTCTACCCTTAATAACTAATATAACAAAACAAAAAAACTATAGCTAAGACTTCAACACCTTAAAATAACATCGAACACATAAGTCACAAGTAAATTAAACAAGTGTGAAAATGATCCTAAAAACATCCAAAAAAATATATATATTATTAACTATAAATGTACTAATGAACTTAAGTTCTTATCATCAAACTAAACATTAACTTAAATAAATTATCTTAATCAATTTCGTCATACCACCCGTATCGTGCTGGAGGTTTACGTACTCTTACTGGACGATTACTAGTTGTGGCAACATTGCCAGTATCCTCGCTATTAGCCGACACATTAGGTTCTCCCGGCGAACTACAAGATACTTCCATAGCAGCATCTTTTGCTAACACGACTGGTGGTACTACTGGATCTAGAGACGAAACTCCACCTATACTACCTTCTCTCAAACCACCCGCACTTCGAACTGGACCCTCGCCACTGGTCATGGGAAATGATAATGATTTTCTTGAATGCCTATTTATTTCCAACTGTTTCGTAACCTGATCTAGTACTGTCCTTTTCCTGGACATATCTGTATCCACATTTTCCATCATTCTTAGCCTCAGCTGATCGACATGTCTGTGAGTTTCCGTTCCTACGTCAGACCTTATAGAGTAATTTGTTTTACCTAAACGTTCAAGTATCGTTCCAGGTACCCATTTATCAGAACCTCTATATTCGCGATACCAAACACGAGCGCCCGGCTCGAATCCGCGCTGAATCCCTCCCGCGTCTTGCTCACTACGACCTTGGCGCGCAGCGACCTGCGATTCTCGTTCTGGTTTTAGGTTATCCAACCTCATACGAAGACTACGACCCTGTAATATACTAGCTGGACTATCACCGGTAGTAGCGTGTTTTGTGTTCCTGTAAGCTAAAAGAAACCTAGTCAGAGCTATTTCGACATTGAGATTCTGTTTGAACGCCTTCTTTATAGTGCGTTTACAAATTTTTACCGCGCTCTCAGCTGCACCATTGGAAGCTGGGTGATACGGAGCTGTGAAAATGTGTTCTATGCCATTATGTTTTAGGAAGTCTTGAAATTCTAAACTTGAAAAGGGTGGGCCGTTGTCACTAACCGTTTGTTTTGGAAGACCAAATTGCGACCACAAACTACGTAGTACATTGATGACTGCTTGTGCTGTAGTTCGATTCATTCGGACTGCTTCTATCCATTTTGAGCAAGAATCTACAATAATAAGATAGGTCAAACCACCTATAGGCCCTAAAAAATCCAAATGACCAAGGGACGTGACGGCCAAGGCCATGAGCATGGTATGTGTGCAGGCGGTGCATCGGCTACAGCCGCACATACTACACACGAGCGACATACCGCCTCCAGCGCTTCGTCTACTCCCGGCCACCACACGTAACTACGAGCTAGCGACTTAGTCTTTACTATTCCCATGTGTACCTCATGAAGTTCCGAAATTACCTTAGCTCTACATGACAACGGTATAACTACACGATGACCCCACATAACACAACCCAATTCGCAATACAATTCGTTCTTTCTATTAAACTATGGTTTAATTTCCTTTATTTCAACCTCCGATGGCCAACCGTCCATAATATAACTTAAAACGCGACTTAAAATTGGGTCATGTAATGTTTCTTTTTTAATTACATTATAATCTAGCGACATGGCTTCCACTGCGAAGTGCAAATATGTTTGCTCTGGTAAAATTTCCTCTTCAGCTGCTGTCTCTTTTTTTTGTGAGTCAATTAAACGTGAGAGACAATCTGCTATATTTTTATCCGTTTTGACATACTCTATAGAATAATCATAAGCTGATAGTTTAATTGCCCAGCGTTGTAAACGGCTTGCCGCCGCTGTAGGAATACCTATGCTAGGCCCAAAAATACTAACAAGTGGCTTGTGGTCAGTCCTAAGTACGAACTTCCTCCCGTAAAGGTACTGATGGAATTTCCCAATAGCGAATACAATTGCCAAGGCCTCCTTGTGAATTTGACTGTAGTGTAGCTCATGAGTTGTGAGTGAGCGCGAGGCGTACGCAACGACACGTTCCTCACCTCCTGGTTCGCGCTGTGCTAGCACGGCGCCTATCCCGCGCGCGCTTGCGTCTACTGTTAATACCGACTCCTTATCCATGTTAAAATGTACTAGCGTTTTTGTACTACACAATTTTTTTTTAATTCTAATAAATGCAGAATTTTGTTCAGTTCCCCATTTCCAATGTCTACCCTTCTTTAAGAGCTGGTAAAGAGGCGATAACTGCATGCTCAAATTCTTTATGAATTTCCCATAAAAAGTTACCATTCCAAGAAAGAATTTCAATTCTGTGACACTGTTCGGATGGGGCATGGTTGCAATAGCCTTTACCTTGTCTGGGTCTACTCTTACGCCATCCTTACCAATAATAAAGCCTAAGTATTTTACTTCTCTTGCCAAAAATTCGCATTTACTTTTTTTTTATTTTTAGACCGTTTGCTTCTAGTATTTGCAACACCTCTTCAACGGATTTTAAATGGCTAGCCAAATCTTTATTCTTAATTAAGATGTCGTCGAAAAATACAATTACATTTGGATTATTCTTAAACATGTTTACCATTATTTTTTGAAATATACCTGGGCTTGAGGATAGCCCATAAACCAAACGATTATACTTAAATAATCCCCTGTGTGTGTTGATAACTGTATACTTTCTAGAAGACTCTGCTAAAAGTACCTGGTTATAGGCTTGCGATAGATCTAGTTTTGTAAAGAAAACATTCCCGCTAAGATTACTGAATAAATCTTCCATTTTTGGTATCGGAAATCTATCGATCGCTAGAACTCTGTTTAGGGTTACCTTATAATCGGCACATATTCTTAGGCCGCCGTCTGCCTTGCGTACCACGACTAGTGGCGTGGCCCAGTCGGAATGGTCCACTGGTTCAATAACCCCAGTTTTCAGCATGGCCTCCAGCTCGGCATCGACACGCTCACGCAGCGCATATGGCAGAGGCCGCGCGCGACAAAATGTGGGTATTGCCCCGTCGTGCACATGCAGCTCTGCCGTACCTCCTTTAAATTTACCTAATGTGCCGTCGAATAGGGATTCATGCCTGGAAACAACTTCATTGATTATTCTGTCATAATTAAATTTGCAGTGAGTTTCATTCTGATCGGCTATCAAATGACATTTGGATACTTTAATAGGTATATTTAATTCAGCTAGCCATTGCCGTCCTAATAAATTTGAGGATCCTTTGTCCAAAACATACAGATCTAATGTTTTAATCACACCATTATAGCTAACCGTTGTTTCTAAGAATCCTATAGGTTGAATAGTTGTGCCATCATAAAACTTGATGTTCAAATTACATCTATTCAAGTGCAAATCGCTGAACAATTCATCATAAACACTTTTACTAATGCAAGATAGGGCTGACCCAGTATCTATCTCCATATTCAGTAAACAATTTTGTACCTTAACAGTTATACACACCGGTTTATAATTGTTTAAAGACATTTGATGCATGGGCTCTTCATCATCTAGGTTGCTATTGCTTCCGTTGTCTTCCTCATCCAAAGAGTACAAAAGAGCCCCTTCTCGGCCACTCCGGCCACCGCGCTGCCCGCGCCCCGCTCGCCTCCACGTTGAGCGCCCGCTCGTACCACGGCTGCTACCGCGCCCTCCACGTGAAGCTTTGTTATGTTGACTATCGGCCGATCCCGCCAATTTACTTCGTCTAGTATCATTGTACCCCGGGCAGATCCTTCTCAAATGACCGACCTCGTGACAACCACTGCACACGTATTTTTTATATTTGCAGTCGTTAGCTTTGTGTTTATTATCGCCACAGTTTGGGCACTCTTCGAGTTTGTTCAGATTTTCCGTTGCCCCCGTATTAGGCTCTACAGCAATAGCGTCTCGTTCCGCGGCCTCTAATGACAGCGCTAAGCTGACCGCTCGATTATAAGTGAGATCGTCTTCAGCGAACAGCCTTTGGCGTATTACATCGCTTCTGATGCCACAAACTAACTGGTCGCGTAAATTTTCATCCAATGCTGTTAGGAAATTGCAGTGTTTCGACAACTTTTTCAGCTGTGTGACATATTCCGCCACCGATTCTTCCATTTGCTGTCGCCGCTGCCGGAATCTAAATCTCTCCGCTAAGATCGATGGCGTTGGCTGCAAGTGTGCAGCCAATAACTCCACTGCTCTATTTAGCGTCAATTCAGCGGGTTTTAGTGGACTAGCTAGTGATAATAGGAGCTCATAAGCCTCCTCCCCCATCATCGAAATCAGCGTTGGTAGCTTGAGCTCATTTTTTACGCTATTAACTAAAAAGTACATTTCTAGTCGCTCCACATAAGCGGACCAGTTCCCTGTTGTTATATTGAACTCACGTACCTGTCCCACCGACATTTTATCCGGTTTAGCGCTGTAATTACACTATTTTTATAAATTTTAATTTTCCTCGTCGCCACTGTTGAATAAAAGGCGTGTGCTCGATACAATATTTATTCCAGAAGAAACCAAGGGAAAAGACAAAACAAGCGACGCTAGGTGAGCACCATAGTGTCTTCTCTATTATTACCTACTTATATTTTCTATTAAGGTGTGTACATACACAACAGTTGCAAGCTCGACAGGTACCTAGCGGCAATAAATAAATAAAAATGCAATGCAATGATTGTCAAATCTCTCGACCGAACCACAAAATACAGAGAGTACAGAAGGCAATCTACATACAAAGTGCGCTCGAGCAACGCACACATAGACACCGCTCACAGACACGATATCTCGGACCGGTTGGGACCAGTGCGAGCGCGAGTGCCATACCCTGAGACACGCGTCTGTGAAATGCAAAAACGGAGCAACAAAAAAGTTACTATAACTGTTCAGTGGACGGTTGTTTAAATTCAACATTAAACTGTGAATTGTCTTTTTTTAAGCTACCAGTTGTTGAGTTGACCAGAGAGGTGAGTACCTAGGTATTTGCTCGTGTTTTGATGGTTCGTTTTAACGTAACACAGAATACCTAGTTAGTTGTGGGTAAGCGAAAATGACTTTGTGGCCTTGTAGTATTTTTACAATGTATATTAGGTATTTATTATACGTGTATTACCCAGTAACTGGGTTGTGGAGGTCAGATAGCTAGTCGATCCACGTAAAATACTGGTATTCAGCTGCATCCGGTTAGACTGGAAGCTGACCCCAACATAGTTGGGAAAAGGCTAGGCAGATGATGATATTAGGTATTTATTGTAGTACTTATAAACTAAAAAATACCCTCATCTTCCTCATTATAAATAGTTAAGATAGAACTGCTCGGCGAGCCGGCCGGGCCACCCGCGTAGCCGCCCGCCGCCGTTCATAACTATTAGAGTTGAGATTAATTGTGATCATGGCAAAGACCTAAATACGAGTGCCACTACCACGATAGTATTTTGTGCATAAGCCAAAGTTGACAACCCTAGCGCGACCGCCGAGCGTAGGTATGAAAATCTAAGTACATACATGTGATTACCTTCTGTACTCTCTTTATTTTGTGACCGAACCAGTCAGCATCGTAAGAAAACGCAATTTACAATGTACCTACCTACTCAAACGGAACGACCCGCCAAAACGCGATGCAGTGTCGAAGTTGTGACGTGTGATTTTGCTTACATAATATGTGACCGACCGCACAGTCACTATGATGCTCTGCTGTTGGCCATAAAGCTTGTGTCAATCTTCCAACAAGCGAATATAAATACCTACTCGCTGATACTAAAAGCAGCATGTCTGCTAACAACCTAAATTAAATCTATTTTTTAGTCAACACTTATTTTTTGGGTTTAGTACAGACGCCAGCACATCAAGCTACCCCAATTTGTCAAATTTCTTTGAGATAGATTTCAACTTTATTACATAAAGATAAAGTTCATGTTCAATTGGGAAAATTTGACATAAAGTCTGTACAAAAAAGGGTGAAAACTGGCCACCATTGCTAACTCTACGCTGTCTGTCTGTCAGTGTTTCGTATTCTAACAAAACCAACAGCTCACAAACGCCAAACGCTAGTTTCGATCGGGTTCAAGGTTCGTCTGAATAATGGCCGAAGCCGAAACCTGATTTTTTGGCCAAAACCGAAACCGAACTTTCGGTCGGACACTAGTATTGTGTCACCCAGTCATTGGGTTTTGAAGGTTACATAGGCGGTCGCTCCATGTCAAATACGTGTATTAGATAGCTTAGGCTGCATCCGGTTGGACTGGAAGCTGACATTTGATACATTTTTCAAACCTACAGAAACCCAGGATTCTTCTTCTGAACCTTATTATTTAAATTTTTAATATCGTCTGTTTCAGTACACAAAGCCAAGACTGTTCATGCTTCAGAAGATCTACTTTGAAATACAATCATTCCTGCTGGATGCACGAACAGAAACTGTGATGGCGTCTGGGGACAGGGAATAATATAGAAACATCATTATTTTAAATTCTTTAGCTTTAAGATTTAACTGTTAATCCTTATTACATTATGTATTATAATAATACTTTGGAAAAGAAATTGTAAAAAATACTAGTCATATTAAAGTAATGATTGCGCTTTCTGTACAGTAGGATGCACAATAGGAACACTTTGACCCTGACCTGCTCTAGTGTAGTACTGAGATTCTATAGAATAACCCTTTTACTGATCTTGTTACTGTCGGAAGTACAGGTAATAATACTGCTAACAATGCAAAATACACCAACCGTAACTGTTCTTTCACTTTTACACAGTGCTCATATAATATTTCTCTACAATCACATCTCTAAGATCATGTCGGGGTCTTGGAACCTTTGTACAAAGTGTAACAGAATAAACTGAAAGTAGTTTGTTCATAATTGACTATGAATTGATATCAGTTACTTATAACATGAGTATTTTTAAAAGAAAGGTGTATTTTACCATATTTACCACCAATTGAGCCAAAGAAATTTCAATCTTATTTTAAAGGCAATAACAGCTAGCTTAAAAAAAAGTTTTTGTCATTGTATTTTGCTTTTAACTCAATACTGTAATTGGGGTGCATGACGTCTTGTGTTAATTATGCACATATTGTATAAGTGTTGGGAGAAACGCAGACATGTACAGCGCCTAGTACAATGTATTAGCAAAACGTTCATACTCGTACCTGCGTGATAATTTGTATAGGTACCTTCTTCTACAACTGATAGTTTTCTAATACAATGTCATTGCTAATTAAGTTAAAAAAATAAATAGTTTTCACAGTTTATAGTCTTGATCTTTTGTTATTTCATAAGGTTATGGGCCTCTCCCTGCCTGTTAAGTGTAGTACAGTGAAAATGTAAAGTAAATTAGTTGATTTTGATCAGAAATACGGATAACCTAAAAATTGTTCACGCGGTCGCCGAAGTTTTTTATATTTCAGCTATATTTTCTTGATAAAATGTCATCAAACGGATCTTTGATACAAATTGAAAAACTTACTGGCCGAGATAATTGGACAAGCTGGAGTTTCGCAGTGCAAGCATACCTGGAACTCGATGATTTATGGGAATGTGTCCAAGGAACAAATACTGATCCAAAGAAAGAAAAAAAGGCAAAATCAAAACTAATATTATTAGTCGATCCAATAAATTTTATACATATACAGGATGCGACGACGTCAAAACAGATTTGGGAAAATTTATCAAAAGCATTTCAAGACTCTGGTCTACTGAGAAAAGTTGGTTTATTGCGAGACTTGATTAACACTAATTTAGAAACAAGCACCAGTGTAGAAGATTATGTCAACAAAATCATGAGCTCAGCTTATAAGCTCAGAAATATTGGATTCAGTGTTGATGATGAATGGCTCGGGACCTTGATGCTAGCAGGTTTACCCGATGAATACAAACCAATGATAATGGGTATTGAAAGCTCAGGAGTAAAAATTAGTGCAGATCTGATTAAAACGAAACTTTTGCAAGAAATAAAATCTACACCAAGTAATTCAGCTCTCTACACAAGTAATAAAAATACTCAAGCTAAGTTCAAAAACACTCAGCATCAGTCAAAATCAAAAGGTCCAAGATGTTTTAATTGTAACAAATATGGACACCTTGGTAAAAATTGTTGGTTTCTGAAAAATAAATCACAGAGTACAGAAAATAATAAAGGTTTTGTAGCAGCTTTCTCGGCCATGCAACTGAATGATTGTATAAACTGGTATGTAGATTCAGGTGCTTCGATGCATATGACTATGCATAAAGATTTATTAAAGAATAAAACAATACCACCAATATCCACAATCAAAATTGCAGACAATAAAACCTTGCATGTCGAAAACTGTGGTGATGTGATACTGCACATACCAAATAAAGATGGCAGCAGCAGTGAAATATTAGTAAAAGATGTTTTATATGTGCCAAAGTTGTCTACAAATTTATTATCAGTTAGTAAAATAATAAAATCTGGTTGTACAGTGGAATTTGATAAAACTGGCTGCTCAGTATATAATTCAAATAATCAAAAAGTAGCCACAGCAAATCTAATAAATGATACATATAGACTGAACATAAATTACAGTAAAATATTCGCCATGTCAGCAAAAGCAGAGTCAAGTACACATCTATGGCATCAACGTTTGGGCCATCTAAATAATAATGATGTTTACAAGTTACCTAACTGCACAACTGGTGTACAACTATCATCACAGAAAGAAAAGTATGTATGTATAAGCTGCCTAGAGGGTAAGCAAACAAGGCAATCATTTCCAAGCAATGGCTCCAGGGCAAACGGTTTGCTAGAGCTAGTCCACACAGATGTATGTGGCCCGATACAAGTTGCTTCGATTGGCGGTGCCAGATATTTTACAACTTTTATTGATGATTTCTCAAGAAAAGTCTATGTATACATAATTAAAAGCAAAACGGAAGTGTTTGAAAAATTTATTGAATACAAAAACCGAGTAGAAAATGAGTTAAATAAAAAGATTAAAATTTTACGCAGCGATAATGGATTGGAGTATACTAATAAAAACTTTACTAATTATTTAAAGAAAAATGGAATATTACATCAGACTTCCAATCCATACACGCCACAACAGAACGGTCTGAGCGAAAGAATGAACCGAACATTGGTTGAACGAGCAAAATGCATGATGCTTAATGCTGATTTATCAAAGAATTATTGGGCTGAAGCTGTAACAACTGCTGCATATATAATAAACCGCTCGCCCACACATGCTTTATCAGATATTACACCTCATGAAGTATGGACCGGACAAAAGCCAGACTTAAGCAATATGAGAATATTTGGTTGTCCTGCTATGGTGCATATACCCAAAGAAAAACGCCAAAAATTAGATGTGAAATCTCGTCAGCTAATCTTTGTTGGGTACAGTGAATGCACAAAAGGCTACCGATTTATAGACCCGAAAACTAATAAAGCAGTGATCAGTCGGGATGTTCATTTTCTGGAAGAAAACATTAAAAGTAAAATAGTAGAATCAACTTCTTTTTCAGCACCTGAAACAAAAATAAATAATATTAATCAAGAAGTAGATAAAATACAACAATTAAAAGATAAAAATAATAATGAAAAGAATAATAATAAAGAACAAAAATTAACACAAATATACTTACCATTGAATGAACAAAAATCTGGATTAATTACACAAGATGATGAAAATACAGATGAGGAAGAGCAGTTTTTTTCTAACAATCTGAGTAATAGTATCACAGATACTTCAAGTAATACAGATTATGAAGATCCACTAGATGTTACATACTTACCAAGTCAGAGTGTTGACATGTCGCCTGCAAATGAAACAGGTATTAAAACCCGTCGGCAAAGAAAGTTGCAAACAAATATTGAAAGTTCATCTTTATATATTTGCATGAATGGTGAGTCTACATCAAGCCTTCTCAACAATGATCCCCAGAGTTTAGAAGAAGCTCTTCAAAGTAATGAATCTGAAGAATGGAAACAGGCAATGAAAGAAGAGTATGAGTCCCTCATTCACAATAATACTTGGTCTTTAGTAGATTTACCTGGTGGGAAGAAGACTATTCCATGCAAATGGGTTTTTAAACGAAAATTTGATCACACCGGAAAATTCACCCGTTATAAGGCTAGACTTGTAATTAAGGGTTACAAGCAGAAAAAAGGTATAGATTACAATGAGATATACGCACCTGTTGTACGATACACGTCGATTAGATATCTTATAGGTATGGCTGCAAAATATAATCTAGAAATTCATCAAATGGATGCCATTACAGCATTTCTGCAAGGGGATGTTGATGAAGATATTTACATGTCTCAACCACCCACTTTTGATCGAGGAGAGAAAGTATGCCATTTAAATAAAGCTATTTATGGTCTTAAGCAAGCCAGTAGACAGTGGAACAAAAAGCTGAACTCTGTTTTGTTAGAAATTGGCATGAAACGATCAAAACTTGATCCTTGCATTTACTATCGTATATTAAACAAAAATGATATTTTATTTATCTCTGTTTATGTCGACGATCTACTTTTATTTTATAATCGTTCTGAAACTGGCGAAGAAACAAAAAAAAACTCAAAGATAACTTTAATATGAAAGACATGGGAAAAGCAAAACAATGTATTGGATTCAGAATAACACAAAAAGATCAAAATAAAATATCACTGGATCAATCTATGTATATTAAGAAAATACTTACTCGTTTTGGTATGGACGATTGCAAGCCAGTCTGGACTCCATGTGATCCAAACATTCAATTAAAGAGAGCCGAAAGTGAGGAAAAAATATTGAGAAACATACCTTATCAAGAAGCTATTGGGTGCTTATTATATTTGTCACAAGGGACAAGACCTGACATAACATATATTGTAAATTCATTAAGTCGGTACAATGGGCAACCCACTGCAGAGCATTGGACTACACTGAAGAGAGTCTTACGATATTTAAAAGCCACCATTGATTATAAATTGACATATGATGGAAACTCAGAAGGCAACATTACAGGCTATTGTGATGCTGATTGGGCTAGTCATTCTGAAGACCGTAGATCCTGCACTGGATATGTTTTTATTCTTCAGGGTGCTGCAATAAGTTGGTGCTCTAAAAAACAACTAACTATAGCCCTGTCAAGTACGGAGGCTGAATACATGTCTCTGGCCACTGCCATGCAAGACGCGATTTGGCTGAAACAATTAGATGAAGACTTTTGGTCTCAATCATCAGCTATTCCTATTGTTGTTTACTGTGATAATCAAAGTGCCATTCGCATTTCAGAAAATGAAAGTTTTCATCAACGCAGCAAACACATCGATGTTCGTTATCACTTTATCAGAGAGAGGATTGCTGCCAAACAAGTCCTAGTAAAATACCAAAGGAGTCAAGACATGACTGCGGATATTTTGACCAAAGGACTGCATAGACCAAAACATGAAGCTTTCAGCAGAGCGATGGGTCTGCGTTCAGGAGAGAATGTTGGGAGAAACGCAGACATGTACAGCGCCTAGTACAATGTATTAGCAAAACGTTCATACTCGTACCTGCGTGATAATTTGTATAGGTACCTTCTTCTACAACTGATAGTTTTCTAATACAATGTCATTGCTAATTAAGTTAAAAAAATAAATAGTTTTCACAGTTTATAGTCTTGATCTTTTGTTATTTCATCAATAAGTACTGGTTGAAGGAGTTTGTAAAAAAGTTCCAAAGTCTAGTATAATGTTTGTTGACTGATAATCATGTATAATAAGCACAATGACGCTTCTCAGCACGGTGAAGACGACTGGCCGCTAAACTGTTAGCGCTGAGAACATTGCATTTTTGTTAGCATTATGGTTATCTTTTGTTCCTACAGTTACCACTGACGTGTGGCCTACTGTACGAAACGAAATATAATCCTTGGCCCATGGAGTATAATATGCTGATATTATGTGTAAAGTGTGTGTATTTCTAAAAACTTTTATAGTGTGATTGAATTTGTAGTTTTAAATCAATCGGAAAATACTTAGTAACCATTGACTGATTAATTCCTGCGAAAATTATGAATTGTATAGGAACGTTATAAATATAATGCTATGGGTATTTTCTTTGTACAGTGGCCAGCACATCAAGCTACCCCAATCTGTCAAATTTCTTTGATAGTTTTTCAACTTTATCACAAAGGAATAAGGTTTATGTTCAATTGGGAAAATTTGACAGTTTGGGATACCTTGACCTGCAGCTGACGACTGTACATTATAGAAAATTTTCTTAATTTTTGTAACAAACTTATGAATAGATGACTAGCTTGTACTAGCAGAATTATTAATTTAGTGTAGTGTTTGGGTCACCAAGATACAGGCTGTGCCTTGTTTGGGACCCGCTGCTTCATCTGTCTTAGTCAGTTAGTGAGTATTTCATACAATGTATAACCACTATTTGTATATTTAAGAAACTTGTGTAAGCTAAATAAATAAATATAAATTTATAAATCATCCAGTCGTAAAGACATATCAATTACTTAATATAATGGCGTTTATATTTTGATCCGAATGGTCAATGTTGTATAATGATGATATACATAATAAAATCGTAGCGAAATCAAAACTGTGCATTGTGTATTTTTAAGTAATTTTTTTAGATGTCTGGGAACAAATCGAGCCATTACCGCCGATTTAGCGTAACCGACAAAAACCAAATTTTACAAATTGTAGTACTGAATGGATTTGGATGAAACTTTCCAGTAATGTAGCTTAGACATCAGAATAACACACAGGCGATATTTTACTTACCACGCGGGCGAAGCCGCGGGTGGAAGCTAGTAGTTTATAATGTCGCAAAACGCAGCTTGGGTAAAAATGTCGCTTACGATAAGTCTGCGGTAATGGCTCGAAATATTGCCGAACATATTATAATTTTTGGAATTTTTGTCTATTTGTTGCCTGAATGTATGTTCCAGCATCATGCAATGACTACCAGATAGATTTTATTCAAATTTTGCATAGACATTCCCTATAAATCTGGTCAGTCTGTAGGCCATAAATTATCATGTTATTTGCAATGTGGGAGAAGTAATATTGCAATTTCTTCGTATTACTCTATAGTTTAGCGGAAATGGTAAAAAAAAGCCGAAGGCAAGATTATGGCAG
The DNA here is from genome assembly GCA_949987655.1 of Polymixis flavicincta. Lineage (NCBI taxonomy): Eukaryota > Metazoa > Arthropoda > Insecta > Lepidoptera > Noctuidae > Polymixis > Polymixis flavicincta. The sequence goes on along the minus strand of OX465191.1, from coordinate 11,170,274 downwards.
ATAGTTATGTCACGCTATACCTTTTGGAGCCAAGCTTAGGAGTCAACCATCAAAAAAGGAAGGGCTATTTTAGTCAACTTCCAATGCTTTGCAAACCTAAAGTTCGATTCGCAATCATTGTTTTTTTAAATGGTTCTTGGTTCTTCTTTTAATTTTTTTACACTATTATTAAAAGTCTGTTTAGAAAATTGTAGCATTTTTGTAATATCTTTAGTCTTATGATGTACACACGGCTACACATTCACACATCAAGCTATACATTTCCAGTATAAGCTGATCTTGCATTGTATAGGATTTCCGTACAGTGCGTACGAGCTATTATAAAGATAGTTCGTAGAATGTAGGTACAGAGGCCAGCACATCAAGCTACCCCAATCTGTAAAATTTCTTTGATCGTTTTTCAACTTTATAACAAAGGAATAAGGTTTATGTTCAATTGGGAAAATTTGACAGTTTGGGATAGCTTGACCTGCTGGCGACTGTACATAGAAAAATATAAAGTTTGTAATCTTTGATTATAATAAAAATAATATCTATACTTTTAGATGACTGTTATTGAGAAATTCCGAGTGGTATACCTATTATATTAGTGATAGCTATTCTGAGTGAATAAGTCGTTGGAGTGTCATACCTACGTAAATAAAAATAAATAAGTAAATATTTAGGTATGTTCGAAAAATTCGTCTGCTCATAAACGTAAATAACGCAATGGATGTTGTACAGACGCCAGCAGGTCAATTAAACATGAACCTTATTGCTTTGTGATAAAGTTGAAAAACTATCAAAGAAATTTGACAGATTGGGGTAGCTTGATGTGCTGGCCTCTGTACTGTCCTAAAGAAAGCCATTTTTACTGTTAGTGTGTTACGCAATTACCCCGCAGGTCCTCAAGAGTACCTAATCTGTAAGGATGCATCAGTCGGTGTACTGGATTTGTGCCATTATTTATGTAGTACCTTTAACAATGCAGGAACGTACAGACGCCAGCACATCAACCTACCCCAAACTGTCAAATTTTCCCAATTGAACATAAACCTTATACTTATGTGATAAAGTTGAAAATCTATCAAAGAAATTCGACATATTGGAGTAGCTTGATGTGCTGGCGTCTGTACCTTCCGAGGTATTCATTCACTAAAAAGCGAAGCAAGCGAAATTGCCACTGATGGCTGCGCGGGTCTCGACGTCAGGACGAGTTCCTTCTCACACGGAAAATTGTACGTCGCTTGCTCCCGCATCACCAGAGCTGACTCGCTTCATATTTTGGCTGCTGAGACCAAAACTACAAACGTGGTACTTATACAGGAAAGTTTTATAAAAATATGGCTATTATTTTAGTATATTGTGGTGTCTGACGACTTCCACGGGAGCGATGTCGCGGCTTCCTCTCTGGGAGAGGGAGTGGCTCATAATGCACCACGCGGGCCCAGTGCGGGTTGGTAGATGTCACATGGTTTCGAATTTTTGGTTCTAGGATATGCTGGTTTCTTCATTGTGTTTTCCTTCACCGTTAAGCCTCGTATTCATGGTAAACATTTGTTTAGCAACAGTTGATCAACATTTTTGATGAACAACGAGAATGCTGCTGGAAACTTTGTTTAAATCAATATGGGTTGGCCACACACGTAAAATGTTGCCCGAGGAAGTAGTGTTGTTGTGTTCTCTGTATCTGATGTATAAAATGTTTATAAACAGTTGCAAACACGTCCACACACGTCAACATTTGTTGATAAACTGATGTTTTCGTTCGCCGGACGTCAACTCTGCAACATGGCGTGATCAACTCCGCAAAATAAGTGTTGCCCGCAATATGTTGACAGCAACTCGGCAACATGTTAATGCAACCATGTTCCTAAACAAAATGTTTACCATGAATACGAGGCTTTATGGTTTCGAACCTACGACTCGTAAGTCACGTTACCACTGGGCTACTAGTGCTCTACTTACTTTACTTCAGGTAAACGGTACAGTTTCTATTGTACGCACACAAATGTCGCGTCATTCAATAAATTCATCAGCTGATATTTTAAAGCTAAACCTACATAACTTTAAAATCCATTTCTAAACAAAAAGTCAAGTGATAAGCGTTATCAACTATCGGTTCTCGATTGATAGCACGTATTTAGTATCAGGAAAACCTAAGGCCTATGTGAAAACACTTCTCGTTTGTTATCATAATCTCACTAATCCATACTTCCATTCAAATATTCTGCTTGTCTGTCTGTAACATTTTCACTCCTTAACGGCTAAAAGAGTTTCGATCAAATAAGGTAAACAGGTAGACCATGACACAGGATCCTGGTAGTATGTTCTTGTCGGATAATTTCTGATCTCTCTACGCAGGTGAAGCCGCGTGCAAAAGCTAGTAAATATAACAAATTATATACTACACAGGGTGATCCAAAGTTTGGTTGTTACATTTCGAAGTCAATTCTCGCATTCTACAACAAATGAAACAGTACATGGGTCGGATTTAAATTCGACGATTTCTTTTTTTTAAAACGACCGACTTCAAAAAAATACTACAAATTGAAAAATTACTTCAATTTCGGAAATCGGTGTCTTCGCCACCGATAATTCCGACATTAACAATTTATAAACTATTGTAGATACCTACCTATGTAACGAATACCTACCGAGGTAGGTACTTCACTACAGATCCGTTAGTAGTCGGCATAAGATAAAGGCTATAACGGTTAACGTTAGTTTAACGACAAGGTAGGTACCTACACAAGACGCGCGTGATTGTGATAACGGCGTTCTGTTACTGACATGATATTATGATAAGAAAGTGGAAAATATGCCTTTTATCCCTTGAAGACTGATAATCACGCTGTGAAACTATGGAGTGGGAAATCTGTAAGTGATAAACACAACAGATATCAATACAGCTGGTGGCTAGGCATATAGATCTATACCTACAGAGTATTTTTTTTTGGTTGGGAAATCATCAAAAACTTTTCCCACTCTGGGTGGAGCGGGAGGGCGTCTCAGACTTTTACTGACTAAAACCCACCCGTTTTCCTTCAGTTGCCTGTGTGCCTAGGGGCCACGGTTTCTCTTTCGAACAACCGGCACCCCTGGCAGGCAACGACCCTTGCGCACCCCACCAGTTGGTGCTGAAATCTCTTTAAGGCGCGCGTGGAACAAAACGCGCCGTCGATCTGGGCTTGGTCCTTACCGTACAGCGAGCTACCCATTACTCGCCTACGGTGGCCGGGGATCAGTCTGGGATTCCCAACGCCCAGGGTCTCTTGCGTCGACTAGAGCCGTGAGGGCGCATAACTGCCTCTCCCTCACGTGTGTAGTGTCCCTCTCCGCGAGCATCACTGCTTCGCAGAAGGAAGCGACGGCTACTCATGCACTCTCGCACCGTACCATGGCCCGGACCAGGGCCGGATGCGAGAGATCGCTGCCGATACTTACAGGGTGCAGGGACATCGACACCCCCTTTTGGGGGAGGCTTATGTCCAGCAGTGGACGTCTTTCGGCTGATATGATGATGATGATGACTTAAACTGTGTTAATAGAATTACATTAATTACAACAAATCAGGAACAATATAAATAGGTACAGTATTCTCAAATTGCATTGTATTCCATACAACTTAAGGAACACTATTTTTATTATGCCATCTTTTGGACACACTTGGCAACAATAAATGCACTGCGCACAGGTGTCCCATCAGATGGCCCTCAGTTTTGTTAGCAACAATGCTCAGAGGCCTCTTTTTTTTTGTGAGTTTCATTTAACCATCTCGATAAAAAGAGTGCGTTTAGCGCTCCGATTGGCCCTGGATTGGTGACGGACCAATCGGGGCGCCGAACGCGCTTGATGCGTTTGATCGAGATGGTTAAATTAAACTCACACTAAGGCCACAGGAGACTGTTATCGGAATTTAGCAGCCTTGTCTATAATTAGAGCCCAAGATGAGTTGAAGGGTTATTACAACAGGCAAACTATTTTTGGAAACTACCTTGGTGGTTATAAGTAGGTAGTTATGTACGAAGAGAATATATTCGTGAGAAGAGATCTGCAGGAGAACCAATGTAACCGACATAGCCCGAAGAATTGCCAAACTTAAGTGGCAGTGGGCAGGGCACATTGCTCGGAGAACAGATGGCCGATGTGGCCGAAAAGTTCTGGAGTGGCGACCGCGTACCAGAAGACGTAAAGTTGGAAGGCCTCCCACATGGTGGACAGATGACCTTGTGAGGGCCGCAGGAGTCCGCTGTATGCGAGAAGCACAGAACCGGTCGAAGTGGCGGAGCTTGGGGGAGGCCTATGTCCAGCAGTGGACGTCTTTCGGCTGAAATGATGATGATGATTCGTGTATTTAGCTAGCTATTCCATACGATCTTGTTCACATTAAGGCTAGGTTGTTCCGGCTTGTGGGCCTTCGAAACGGTACCTCCGCCTCCCCCAAATACAGCATGACGTATTTATTTACGATGAACTGTCAACCATTTAGCAGAAAATCCATGCCATAGTGTAACATATTGCAGTTGATCAACTGAATTATTTTTGCTTAGGTTCGAAATTTTTTCCTTAGTTTTAGGTACGGTATGGTAAACCTAAAAATATTACTTAAAGTTCCCTGTGTAGGGTAAGTGTCCTGTAAGTTACCTAGAGAGCGTTTTCATATTATCAAATATTGACACCAACCCGATACCGATATGTCGGCAGCTGTACACATACCTACCGATTCGAAACCGATATATTTATTATCGGCCTGATGATATTGGTGAATATCGATGACCATTGCGACTCACCAAACGATCACAGTAGGTACAGTACCTAAGTATCGACGTCTCGAAGTCAGCAGTGCGAATTAAGTGTGTTCAATTGAAAGAATGAGTTCTCTCACCTCTATTGTGCTGCAGGCTTAGCACAAGAACCGTAGACAAGCGTTTTGTCGTCGGAAGAGTAGACAAAAATGATGTTTCCCTATGGGCAGTTGAAAGTTTTGTACAAAGAAATGTAGACAAGCAATTTCTATTCTACAGTAGAGTAGATATAGAAAGCGTCATGCTAAGCCTGCTGATATCGGAGTCAGTCACTGTCTACGAAGACATAGGTGACTATAACAACTCTATGTAAAAGTGTTTACTAGGTACTAAACGTATGCGAAAATCTAATCCCCGGTATCGTGGCGGTGTCGGAATCGGCTAATGTGCTTTGTTGTAATTGAATGTAATTATTAAAGTGATGTAATCAACTAGTTTCGAATGAAAATCAAGAAATGTATTTTCATTCAAAACTAGCTTTTGCCTGAGGCTGGTAGTTCCAGAAATAGCGATTTCAAACATTTATAAAAAAACAAACGTTTTAGCTTTATTAATATTATGATTGCTACGGGTTTCAACCTCAGGACAAGCTGCTTCTCACACGGACAACTGTACGTCAATTGATCCCGCAACACGAGTCCTGTTTGCTTTGTTTCTTTGCATATTTAGGCTGTTGAGAGCAAATCTACAACTGTGACATAGTTGTGTACAGGGAAGTTTTATATAATGTGGCACAATAGTGGTGTCTTACGACTTCTACGCGAACGAAGTCACGAGCAGAAGCTAGTTACAGATACATATGGTTGTGCGGTTGTAAGGTGAAAATGAAAAATTGCAATGGTTTCATTTGGAAATCATGCTTCCAGACCTTTCAACCAGATAATTTCCAGACAAGTTTTAGTTGTCAGTGAATTTAAGAATTTGAATTCGAACTTATGGAACACGGGTGGGTTTTTTTTTGGGTGGGAAATCATCAAATAACTTCTCCCGCTCTGGGTGGAGCAGGAGGGCGTGTCAGACTTTTACTGACTAAAACCCACCCGTGTTCCTTCAGTAGCCCGTATGAACAAACCCGTACCCCTGGCAGGCATCGGCCCTTGCGGGCCCCATAATTTTTTGTGCTGACATCTCGCGTGGAACACAACGCGCCATCGACTTGGGTTTGGTCCTTACCGGACAGCGAGCTACCCATTACTCGCCGTCCGCAAGCCCATGCCTACGGTGGCCGTAAATCGGCCTGGGATTCCCGACGCCCAGGTCGTCTCCGTATCCTGCGGCGGCTAGGGTCGCGAGGGCGCATATGCTGCCTCTCCCTCACGTGCGCCGCCTCCCTCTTCGCGAGCATTACTGCTTCGCTGAAGGAGGAGCTGGCATGGGGATGTCCTCTCGCTCCGTACCATGGCTTAGACCGGACGCGAGAGATCGCCGCCGCCGATCGCCTCCACGAGGACACGGCGGTACTGCGCCCAAGCCGGGCAGACCGCCACCGTGTGCTCCACCGTGTCCTCAGGACGATCTTCGCAGTGGAAACACCCGGGCGTTTCCTCCCGCCCTATCCGAAACAGGAACCTCCCGAAACAGCCGTGTCCGGTGAGGACCTGCGTCAGGCGGAAGGTGAGGACGCCATGTCGCCTCTCAAACCACTCCTCAAAGAGGGGACTTACCGCCGCAATCGTGGCGTGCCCAAACACGGGTGGGTTCAGTAAAAGTCGGATACGCCCTCCCGTTCCACCCAGAGCGGAAGAAGTCATTTGATGATTTCCTATTCAAAACAAGAAAATACGCTTGTGCAATTTATTTTCAGAGGTTCCCAGAGGTTAAGGCTAAGCGTAAGTTGTCCGTGAATTCAAGAATTTATAAAGTAGACAAGCTGTGTTTCCGACGGTATTTCTCTTCTTCAAAATGGTAGATTTCCAGACAAATCATCCACTATTTTTTGCATCTTTAGTGGCAGAGTTTTCAAAGATCCTGATTTTCAGATTTTTATCAAGTATTATACGTTTAAATGGTCATACTGTTTCGGTTACACTGTAACGTAACCATATTCTTTGTTTTTGGTGTTTTCCATCGCTCAGAAAGAACCGTAAATATTGTGAGCTACTTATGAAGGAACAAGTGCCGTACTTTATTGTCTAGTGACGTACCTACTGCTCCAGCTATAATTTATCGAAACTATTATTTTAGGACACCAACATTAATATTTTAAACTCACGGATTCGAGAAAAAGTCTTGTATTGCTAGCTCCGCTATTCGAGAAATATCAATAAAGTTGTTATCGTGTTCCTTCCAATTGGTCGTGTACCCTATAGCACTTTTGTCTGAGCAAATTTTTTCCTATTTTCTCTGTTGGTGTCAGACTGAAAGTTCTTTATATTATTAGTATACAACCGACAACCAAACATATTGTATAATATGTAATATTAATGTAGTATATGATAGTAGCGAACACAGTTCGGTGCAGAGGAAATATCATAGTTGATAAGGATGAAACTGATTAAAAGAATCTTAGAAAACTGTGATTTGTACAAACTTCTTCATAAACGACGAATACGACTCTCACTTGACTATAATTTCATCGATAATAATTTGTAATGTGTCAACACTATTTTACGATGACAATTAAATGTCATCATGTTGCCTAGAAATGATCACATTTTCGAAAACTATTTTATGAATTAAAACTATTATGTAATTACAAGATATTTTTCTGAGCTATCGCAATTTCATAAATTAATTAGTTATTATTTTACTAGATTTTTTTGTACAGGCGCAGAATGAGCGAGTTTTTGAAAATTTTGACACAGATCCACCCTCAATGACGTCCCGCAGGACTCTGACAGACTGAGCGTGAGCCGATTTAGCCGGATTTAGATCTTTTTGAGTTTATTCAAAATAAACCTACTAAACTAAAAAAATGAACCTTTATATTCCCTCTTAAATACCATTCCCTCATCGTACATGCAATATTCACATAATTTTGTGCTCTTATTAGGAAATGAGACGGAAAATGGTTTTGAAATCGACCCTGTTTCGGATTTTTTTTTCATCGAGCAAATTGCAATTAATCGTGTTTTGAAACTTTCATGTCCCTCAAACAAGGATCTGTCTATGACATATGTTTTTTTCAGGGCCTAAATAAACGAATTTGATCATTTAATCCTGATTCTGAAACAGGCAATTTGGGACAACCCCCCGTTAAAGTTTCAATCACTGTATTCTGTAAATTCTAGGTAACTAGTGGGTCCTCTAGTTCCTTTTTGGGAATAGGTAGGATGTTTTCCTTTGTTACGAGTTGTCACAAAATATTATCAGTCAGTTGCCTTCGCAGTTCCTAGGTGGGTACCTACTGAGTTGTATATGTACAGGCTATAGCTCAGTACCTCGTTCGTTTGGGATTCATAAAAAGAAAAAAAAAACTGTAGAACCCTGCAGCTGCCCGTTTTATTTTATTTATTTTTATAAAAGTGCCGCACGTCACCGAGCGTGAAGCGAGCAGTATAAATCCCGTTGTTAGCTGTAACTACCCACACAATTTATACACATAGAGAAACATCTGCTCCAATTCCCCAATTTGTTTGCAATTTGCAGTTCACCTCACACAAGCCAAAAACACGAGCCATACCGTTGAACCGCTCCATTGCTTTTCGGTAACGATCCGTCGGCTGCCACGCCTGATCCCGACTGCACAAATTAACACCTCGCCGGCTTACAGCTGTGTAATTACACACCTACCTATACACGAATTAATCGTTTAATTCATTCGCAATGTTGCTAAACACCTACGTCACGGTAACTCCGTGACACCTAGTACTTCGGCAACGCCTGCGAGTTATCACCTGTTTAATTGTAGACGCCGCCATCACAGTTTAATACCATTAACGTGTTCGGAGCAAGCCGAACATTATTCACCTGAATCAGAACAATTAGCTCCGAAACCGAATGATCACTGTGATTTGTTATTTTGGTTCGTTACTTTACGGAATTGGACGATCACTGTTTTCGTTTTGTTCTCATTCGGTTGTGTGCATTTTATTTTCTGCTCGTGTTTCTGTTTCTTAAATAAGGGTTTAGCGGAGTTTCGCGTAGGGATTGTTTGGGGCGCTGCGAAATTTCTGCGACACTTTGGACGGGTCCGCTGCTGCTCCGGAATTCCTCCCATGGCTTTGGGATTATTTCTTGTTTCTTGCGGTAAATATTTTGGTGTGGAAATGGAAAGTTATAACCACTGGGAATGTTTTTATAATATTCACAAATACCGGATTGCCAGGAATATGGAAGGACTGACTTCCTTCAAATTTTCCATTATCTACCGAATTCCCCAATAGTTTTCATTAGAACACTAGAGCAGTGGTAGTGTTTGAGTGGGAGCTTCCTCAAAGCTCGATAGATGGCGTTGTTAAGTTTTCTAAATCTCACAGTTAAGATTTTCTACGAATGTGATGAGTTGAATCGTTTTTTTGAATATACCTTGTACTCGCAGGAAACTTTGTTTCATTAGGATTGGGCAGTTATCGGGTGCACTAACATTATGGTCCATTCTAGTCGGATTTAATTGGTTAAATTTTTGAGTGTGTGGCACGGAAAACAGGGTCGATTACCCTGAAGTGCTTACTTCATCACCGACCGCGACGGTGACTTGATGATCAGCAGCGCGACAAAGTTGGTGTAAGAGAGGCACCACCAGTGTCGTGAAGACTTCGCCCTTCGAAGACAGTGACAGTCAGCACAGATGTGACAAGATCATCGAGCGGAACTGTCTACGGTGACGACTGACGACACATTTGCAGCAATGTCATCAGTGCAGTGAGTGACGTACTACAAAGAGGTTTGGTTGAAGCAAAACTGTGAGTTTCGATCAAAGAGTTTTTAATCTAGACTTGTAATTTCCTTAGTGAAGTGAAATTTATTTTAGAAGTGTTTGGGACTTGTAGAATTTTAGCATTCGTTTTTAGACTTAGAATAATTACGAAAAAAGTGTTGTGACGGGGAACCTATGCCCGATTTTTTCTAAGTTTATAATTGTTTCAAACACTTGTAATTTTTTCGGTTTGATCATTGACTTGTAAAATTTCATGGATTTGTGTTAATTTTTCACCGATTGCTTAAATTACTGAATTATTTTTGGATGATTAAAAGGTTTATAGATTATAACACAATGGAATCTTTACGTAAACTACAGATAAATAACAAAACGATAATAGAAAAAGGTAGAATTAATTTTAAAAAATCACCAAAAGATCGTTTAACAGTAAGTTATTTAGAAGCACGACTTGAGACACTAGAGTCACAGTGGCAATCGTTTGTAGAAACTCACAGGCGCATTGTAGAAAAGGCTACTGACGAAGACGTCGAAAAATATGTTTATTTTACATCAGACATATACGATCAAACAGAAGATGCATATTTGACATACAAGTCTGAGTTAAAAGAGCTATTAATAAAACCCAGTTCTAATGTTGTTAATACAAATAGTAATAACAAAAATAACTCAAATGTACAGCTACCAAAGATTTGCTTGCCATCGTTCTCGGGGCAATATTCAGAGTGGGTTACTTTCCGCGATTTATTTAATTCACTGATCGCTAACAATGAAACACTGGATGAAGTTCAAAAATTACATTATTTAAAGTCTCATCTTTCAGGCGAAGCAGAACAATTGCTACGCCATATTCCAGTAACCGCATCTAACTATCGTGAGTGTTGGTCTGTGTTAAATAAAAGGTATGATAACAAAAGATTTCTAGCTAACAATATGCTAAAGCGGCTTGTCTATCAATTACCCATTACTAAAGAAACATCAAATGCTATCAAAACTATGTTAGATACTACTGTAGATTGTCTCCATGGATTGCGCACTTTAGGAATTGATGTAGAAACTTGGGACGCAATTGTTGTTTTTTTAGTTTGCGATAAATTAGATCCTGAATCCCGTAAATTGTGGGAGTTGAGGATAAGTTGTAATGATGAGTTACCTAAATTTGATGAACTAAAAATCTTTATGGAGTCGAGGTTTAGAGCCTTGGAATATTTAGAACCCAAAACAATCCCCAAACCTTGTGCTCGTAATGCTAAATCTTTTCATATCACTAACACCCAAAATTGTATTGTTTGCTCTGGAGATCACAAATTATGTCATTGCAAAGAATTTTCTAAGAAAGATTGTGACGAACGTCGTGAGTTTGCACGAGTCAGTAAGCTTTGTTATAACTGTCTTGGAACCAACCATTCTGTATACTCTTGCCGTCAGTCCACCAGATGTCACCTTTGTAAAAGGAAGCACCACACACTACTACACCCAAAAACAACTGCCAAATCTGCTGAAAATGTTGATATTTCAGCAGACAGGAATGTTGCGGCTGCTAATGCAGCTACTTCTTCCAATCAAAGCGAGATTACCAAACCAATTTGTTGTTTTGCAGATGTTCACAACCAGGGTCTGTTAGCCACAGCCTTGGTCAACGTTGAATCAATAACTGGGACTGCTCTGGTTTTAAGAGCCTTGATGGATCAGGGCTCTCAAGTCTCTTTCATTACAGAGGCTGCAGTACAGTTGCTTGGATTGAAGAAAACACCTGCTTTCACCGACATACTTCGACTAGGCGATGATGAGGGAAATACAATGCCCTCTAAGTGGAAAGTTCGATTCAAATTGCAGTCACGCCTAGATCCCACCTTTGTTTTATATGTCGATGCTTATGTTTTGAATAGGCTTACTTCACGTCTTCCTGAAAGGAAGATCGTTGAGGTATTGCCTTTATTTTCATCTTTAGAATTAGCAGACCCGTCCTTTGATATGCCTGGGAAAATTGATTTGCTGTTGAGTACACGTGTGGTCGGAGAAGTTTTACAGGATGGTCTAGTCAAGGGTCCGCCTGGAACTCCAGTCGCTCAGAAGACTAAACTAGGATGGATTCTATCTGGCGAGATCCACACATCATCTGTCTCTAGGCCAGTTTGTTATAACGTTGTATTAAAATCAGATGTGAACACTCTACTGAAGAAATTTTGGGAGTTAGAGTCAGAGCCGTCCGCTCATAAGGCTATGTTGACCGAAGAGGAGCAGAAATGTGAGGACTTTTTCGCTAACTCGACAAAAAGAGATGAAACAGGGCGATATATTGTCAAGTTGCCGTTTAAGTCTGATCAACCTAAAAGTCATTTAGGTAGATCAGAGGCCATCGCTCGTAAACGGTTTCACATGCTGGAAAGAAGATTGGTAAACAATCCTGATTTCAAAACACAATATACCGCTGTTATCAACGAGTACATTCAGTTAGGGCATGCTGAAGTTGTTCCCCAGGAGGATTTAGGAACGGATGCTGTTTATTTGCCGCATCACGCTGTAGTACGCGATGATAGAAGTACTACTAAAGTTCGGGTCGTCTTCGATGCTTCTTGTTCGGGATGTAATGGAGTTTCGTTGAATGATGATTTAATGGTTGGCCCGAAATTACAATTAGATTTGCGTCAAATTATCATGCGATGGCGCCGCCACCCCATAAGTATAGTAGCGGACATTGTGAAGATGTACCGGCAGATAAAGGTAAATGAAGAGGATATTGATTTTCAGCGTATTTTGTGGCGCGACAACCCTGATTCGGAGTTGCAACATTTGCGGTTGTTGCGTGTCACTTTTGGTACATCCTCTGCTCCTTACCTGGCAGTACGTTCTTTGCAGCAGATTGTTCATGATGAAGGAAGCGGTTTTCCTTTAGTGTCAAATCGTATTATAAAAGATTTTTACGTCGATGATTTCTTATCTGGTTGTGAGTCTGTTGATGAAGGTCAGCAAATTTATCAGCAAATGACTGAGTTGTTAGGTCGTGGAGGTTTCCAGCTGCAGAAATGGTCCAGCAACAGTGAAGAGTTGTTTAATAATATCAAGGATGGTTCATCAAATGAAAGCTTGGAATTTAAAATGGATACAGTCATGAAAATTTTGGGTTTAACCTGGGATAGAAACACAGATCATTTTAAATACACTGTCCATCTTCCTCTTCTTGATGCTCCAGTGACCAAACGAAAGGTAATTTCTGACATTGCCCGATTGTTCGATCCTCTTGGTTGGCTTGCTCCAGTAATAATTACAGCTAAAATGTTCATCCAACTTCTTTGGCTTGCAGGCATCGACTGGGACGATGAACTTCCAGATCATCTTTTGAAAGATTGGCTTTATTATAGGAACAACCTTCACAACCTCAGTAATTTTCAATTACCTCGATGGATTTACACAAGTCGACACGATGTGCTTCGAGAATTACAAGGATTTTGCGACGCTTCTAACAGCGCCTACGCGGCTGTTGTCTATATTCGATCTGTCGATTCCAATGGCCATGTTCACAACAGTTTAATAGCATCCAAGACTAAGGTGGCCCCTGTTAAACAGGTTTCTATACCTCGTTTAGAGTTATGTGGCGCTGTGCTTCTCTCAAAACTTCTTTGTGAAGTTTCAGACACCTTAGAAATTGCAAAAGAAAATGTACATGCTTGGACTGACTCTTCAGTGGTACTTGCTTGGTTGAGTAGCCACCCAAGTCGATGGAAAACATTTGTCGGAAACAGAGTTTCTGAAATACTCACCTTCATGGACAACCATCAATGGTCGTACGTCCAGTCTAAAGAAAATCCTGCAGATTGTGCTTCGCGAGGAGTAAACCCTTCCGAGTGTGCAAAGCTTGAATTGTGGGTGCAGGGACCTAGTTGGCTGAAAAATAAAACTATAGATTATAGCAAAAGGGAATTTAAGAAAACTAATCTAGAAGAAAGAAAAATATTGGATATTGTCTGTAATGCTGTAGTGAAAGAAAATGACATAATGGCTAAATATTCATCTCTTACAAAGCTAACTAGAGTCATAGCATATTGTAGAAGATTTTTAAAATCAAGAATTAATGTATCTTCTACAATTTATTTAAACTTTTCGGAAATTAATCAAGCTTTACTTATATGTATTAAATTATGTCAAAAGGAGCACTTTAAGGAAGAAATTGATAATTTAAAATTAAAAGAAAATAATAATAAAAAGGGAATACTTACCTCGCTCAATCCTTACTTAGACCAGGAAGATATTTTGAGAGTTGGCGGTAGGTTAAATAGAGCGAACATTCGTGAAGATATGAAACATCCTATGATCATTCCACACAAGTCACACTTGACACACCTTTTGATAGCTGATGCTCATGAACGTACGTTGCATGGTGGACCTCAATTAGTTCTTTACTATTTAAGATCCAAATACTGGATCATCAGTGCGAAGAGTGTCATAAGGCAATATGTACGCAAGTGTGTGACTTGCCTCCGTCATTCTGCTAGACCTGTAGCACCTTTAATGGGTCAGTTGCCATCTGCTAGGGTAACTGCTAACCGACCTTTCTTTAAAAGTGGAGTGGACTATGCCGGTCCTATTAGCATCAGGCCCACAAAGGGTCGCGGTTATCACTCCATCAAAGGATACATCTGTTTGTTTGTTTGCATGGCTACTCGGGCCTTGCATTTAGAAGTGGTAAGCGACATGACATCACAAGCATTTTTAGCTGCCTTCAAACGCTTTACAGCTAGGAGGGGCCATTGTGGTGAGATGTGGAGCGACAACGGCACTACCTTTGTAGGAGCCAACCGTGAGTTGAGAGCATTGTTCACTCACGAAAGATCTGGTGTAGCATCAGACATTGCTGAATGGTTAGCAACCAATGGTACAAGTTGGCATTTTATTCCACCTCACTCGCCAAACTTTGGAGGGCTTTGGGAGGCTGGAGTAAAGTCTTGTAAGCACCACCTTAAACGAGTCATAGGCAATAGCACACTCACTTTTGAAGAGTTAACGACTGTTCTAACTCAAATTGAAGCCTGTCTGAACTCCAGGCCAATATCAACGATAAGTAGTAATGCTGAAGACCCATATCCTCTGACACCGGGACACTTTTTAATAGGCGAACCTTTGCTGCTCGCGCCGGAATCAAACTTTGAGACGTCAAATATTAGCATTTTAAAGAGGTGGCATTTGACTCAACGTATGGTCCAAGATTTTTGGCGTAAATGGTCCCGTGAATATTTAGTTCAGTTCCATCAAAGAAACAAATGGTCTCATCAAACTGCAGAACCAAACGTGGGTGAAGTGGTATTAGTAATGGAGGACGATTTACCTCCTGCAAGATGGCTTTACGGTCTTATTACTTCAAAGCATACTGGCTCGGACAATATCACACGAGTTGTTTCATTGCGTTGTCAGGGTTCCATCATAAAAAGACCTGTGTCAAAGTTGATAGTGCTTCCTGTCACTACTTGATAATATTTATGTTGTTTTCAATTTTTTATGTTTATTTTTTATAATTAACTGTGAATAGTAGTTAATTTATAATTTATGTTTTGGTTATAATGTTATTTCAAACTATAGTTTTATAATTGTAGATACTTTGTACAGTCCACTTATGTTTTTTGGTTTTTGCCCTCCCATCTATGTATTTTGGGATTTGCTTCATGGTACCCACCATGAAGCAAATTAAAGTTGTTAAAGTTTATTAAAGGTTGTTAAAGTTTATTTTATGGTGATATGAATTAAGTTTTGGACATTCTGTCCATGGTGGGCGGTATGTTTGAGTGGGAGCTTCCTCAAAGCTCGATAGATGGCGTTGTTAAGTTTTCTAAATCTCACAGTTAAGATTTTCTACGAATGTGATGAGTTGAATCGTTTTTTTGAATATACCTTGTACTCGCAGGAAACTTTGTTTCATTAGGATTGGGCAGTTATCGGGTGCACTAACAGGTAGCCCAGCGGTTGTAGGTCGTAGGTTTGAACCCAGACAGGCGCTTTACTTTGTGTAAGTATCTACTTAAATTATAAATAAATATTAATATATAAATATTTATAGAGAGCAGTGGTGGCCCAGTGGTAACGGCCGCGACTTACGAGTTGTAGGTCGTGCGTTCGAACCCAGCCAGGCGCATTACTTTGTGTAAATAATTTCATCACCACTGCTCTCAAACAGTGAAGGAAAACATCGTGAGGAAACCGGCATGTCCTAGAACCAAAAATTCGAAGACATGTGACATCTACCAACCCGCAATGGGCCCGCGTGGTTGATAACGGCCCACTCCCTCTCACAGAGAGGAGGCTTGTTCCAGCAGTGGGAACATTATAGGCTTTTTATGTTATACATACTAGTTTCTGCTCGCGAATTCGTTCGCGTCAAATTTCTTGCTTCCCCGACCCACCCCGTCGTTTCGAATCGCCTGCCTGCCCGTGCGAGTACATTGTATTCGTGACTTCTTTTCTCTTTGCTCGGCTCCTAAACGTCTTAGCGTGATGTTATATAGCCTATAGCCTTCCTCGATAAATGGGCTATCCAACGTTAAAAAATATTTCAATTCGAACCAGTAGTTCCTGAGATTAGCGCGTTCAACCAAAGAAGCTCTTCAGCTTTATATATTAGTATAGATAATTTTATAACTAGCAGCGCTACGCGGTTTCACCCGCGTAGTTTCGTTCCCGTGGGAATACGGGGATAAAATATAGCCTATGTCACGCAGGGATAGTGTAACTTCCCAACAGTGAAAGAATTTTTCAAATCGGTTCCGTAGTTTCGGAGCCTATTCAATGCAAACAAACAATCAAATCTTTCCTCTTTATAAGATTAGTATAGATAATATATAATAATTATATTATCCATTATAAGTTCATATATATATTTTTCTTCCCCTTGTACCTACTTACATTTTTCTTGGCCTGCCGCGAAGCTCACTTTTTATCGTCTCGTCTTTGTACAACTTCTGGAAGACAGTGTTCATTGTTAGTGCATTACAATATCTATTACCATAAATTAATCTGCTATTACAATAAAATGCCTTAAGACATATTTACCTTTAGGTTGGTAGTGGTACCCATTTATGGCTGTAGCGAATAACATTTCTAATCAAGTCTTGGTAATTTGCCTAAATGCACGGCACGGTTATGGTGCCAAGTTTAATTAGTGGAAAAGTGGAAATTTATAGTCTGAATTGACGATCATGTCTTTCCAGCTTGTTTTCATTTCCCATCTATAAGTACATAAATAGGTAAGTATACAAACATCCATCAACATACATATTATACCGACTACAAATAAATCGAATTGAAGTGTCTGTTTGTAATATCAAAATAACAGCTTTATACTAAATGCATATGAAAGTACAAAGGAACCTGTAACAAAAAACATTTTTAAATGTTTTGTCTGACTGACTGTTGTTCTGTATGTCTGCTCCGGCTAATCTCCTAAACGGCTGGACCGATTTTGACGGGTTTATCACTGGCATATAGCTGATCTTATAGCGAGTAACTAAGGCTACATTTATTTTAGATAGGTATGGAATTAAAGTTCCACTAAACGTTCCAAAAAAATAAGACGTACAAAGAGAAAAAATATTCTTCCTTTTCAATGAAGGAGTGGTCACACAGCTACACATTAAGCTATACATTTCCAGTTTACGCTGATCTCACACTGTACGGAAATCCTATAGAATGCGAGATCAGCTGATACTGGAAATGAATAATAGCTTGATGTGTAGCCGTCTGTACCTACACCTCTAAGCGACACATTATTGATACCCGACATCCATGCTTATGTAGTCCCGGGCACAGCTACATACAAATATAGATATAAGCCAAATACTACATGCATTAGGTACAAATAATTACCAGAACCCAATCCACTTGCATATTTGATTACCTAAACTAATTTGTAATACTAATAAACGTTTGATTTGCTCATTTACGTTGAATATACTAGGAGCAATAATATATTCAGGCTTACTGGTTGAACAGGGAATGTATAAGTATATTGAAGGAACGTATTCCTACAGTGTTTGAGTCTCTTTTTAAAACTGTGTGTTAAGAAACAGGGCCTAATTATCCAATGAAAAGCGTGATACTTAGCTATTTTTACATGATTTAAGCCTAGTGAAATCTCGTTTCTTCCCGTAGGTGTCGCAGAAGGCGACTAAGGGACTCACAAGAGAATGGGCAGCAGCGTTCTCTATACATTTTACCACCCTACTGCGATCGCCAACTCGCCTGCCAAGCGTGGTGACTATGGCATAACCCCACTTTTGGGGGAGGCCTATGTCCAGCAGGGGACGTCTTTCGGCTGAAATGATGATGATGATGATCATGAAGCCTAGTGAAGTCAGAAAGGAACAGGCGTTAATTCATACCTTCCTGAATTATCGAAAGTGATTTGCGTAACGCACTAACCGTAGGAATGTATTTAATTTTGACAGTAGGTACAGACGGTACAGCTTGTGTTGCTGCCGCCTATACAACAGCATTATTTGCGTTATTAACACATTGTTGAGCCGACACAGTTTTCGCAATATCCTTCAAAATGATTCTAATTGATAGGCAATTAAGGTTCTAGTGTAGCCATTTTTTTTTTGAGCGGATAAATCATCAAATAACTTCTCACGCTCTGGGTGGAGCATGGGAGGGCGTGTCAGACTTTTACTGAATAAAACCCACCCGTGTTCCATTAGTTGCTTGTGTGCTTAGGGCCACACTATCTCTTTCGTACAAACCCCACCCCAGGCTCGGCCCTAGCGGACCCCACCAGTTGGTACTGACATCTCTTTGAGAAGCGCGTGGAAAAAGCAAGCCCGTGCCTGCGGTAGCCGGGAATCGGCCTGGTGGCCAGCGGCGACTAGGGCCGTGAGGACGCATAGATTGCCTCTCCCTCACGTGCGCCACCTCCCTCTTCGCAAGCATTACTGCGTCGCAGAAGGAGGTGACGGCTCCTCATGCACTCTCTCCGTGCCATGGCCTGCACCAGGGCCGGACGCGACAGATCGCCGCCGCCGATCGCCCCTACGATGACACGGCGGTGCTCCGCCCAAGTCGGGCAGACGTCCACCGTATGCTTCGCCTGCTCATAGTAAGCAGACCTGAAGGCCAATTCTCGTAATTAAAACCGTTCAAAATCTAGTCGCAGTGTCATCTCGGCGACAAGCAAATGTCAAAAATGTATGAAAAATCGAGGTATTTTTGACGGATTGACACTGAGATCAGACTGTGAACGTTCTTAAAATTAGTAGAAT
The DNA here is from genome assembly GCA_949987655.1 of Polymixis flavicincta. Taxonomy (NCBI): domain Eukaryota; kingdom Metazoa; phylum Arthropoda; class Insecta; order Lepidoptera; family Noctuidae; genus Polymixis; species Polymixis flavicincta. The sequence goes on along the minus strand of OX465191.1, from coordinate 11,151,426 downwards.
TGCCCCTCCGATATCATGTACGCATTCAGTCTGGTGAGTAGATTTCTCAAAAGTTATGATCACACACATTGGAATACCGTCATCATATGTAGAGGACAAGTCCAATTTTATTACTCAAAAAAATCTATCAGCAATCAATTTAACAAATCTTTAAAATTATTCATTCATTGTAGTAGCTACCATCATCGAGGGATTGTCTCTTATTTGAAATGATGAAGACGTGTAAACCACTTTCTCGATAAGACAAATGAATATTCATCGGGTTTTCCACAATCATGTTTATTCTTATATTCATGTTTAGGTACATAGTCGTCTGATAATGGACTAAGTATTGACGGCTTCGAATTATATGGATAAGATATGCAGCTACTATGTAACTACATCTACCTAAATATTGCAATTGAGTCACTGGAGGAGGTATCCAACAGATGTTTCTCAATCAATCAATCAGTCAATCGATAGATGATATTTTTTTTTTGCATGATTCATAAGTTGTGCGTTTTGTTATGTTTTAGGTGGTTCTATATTTAGGAGTCGCAATGATCACCTCAAACCTCTTCATTAACGTTTTCAGAAGTCACCTAGTTATGGAATCAAGAGTATTTTCCTACGTAAGCGTATTGTTCCGACTTCCGAGCAAGAACGGTGAAATGATAGAAATATCAATTCATATTTTGATTTGATCATATTAGGTAATTATACAGGATAAGTTTTTATCCAGTGCGCAAACTTTTCCTGTATATTGAGGGTTCATATTCAGAATCACCAGATTTTTCTGCGCTGCCTGAGGACGGTTTCGTGGCTCATGCAATTTGATTGATGCGATACAATTTTTTTTTTTAGAAAACATTGACTTCTTAGACATAAAAATTTCGACTGAAGCTGTTTTTCCTGGCCTTAATTTCGTCGTAAAAAAACATAGGTACTTTATCGTTTGTTTTTTTTTTAAAGTGGAACTTTGAGCTGCTCTCCTGTAAAGTTCTTAAAATGTCATGTAAAAATAGCCTCTGAACTCTCGATATCATATCATATACAGTATAAATTTTCAACCAGTGCGTAAACTGTAACAATGAATTCAGCTTATCATTCTACATCCCCAGCGCAGAAATTTTTCGAAAAAAATCTGCTGTTTTATAGAAGACAGCAATACCTACGCTGTCAAAATGTATGGGACAGCTGGTTTATGCAATTTTAGCTTCTGCCAGCAGCTTCTCCCGCGTGGAGGTCGGAAATTATCCAAAAGAAACCTATATGTTAATGCAGGTTATAAAATATCTGTGTTACAAATTTCATTCAAATCCGTTCAGCCGTTTTAGCGTGATTGAGTAACAAACATCTAATCATACAAACGTTCACATTTATAATACCTATTAGTAGGGTGCACGGAGTAACTTCTTTCATTTCTCCGTGGTAGGATGTAAGGACGTCTTATCATTCAAGAGGATATCTACCTACTATCTACTGCAAACACGAGTATCGATCCAAGATGACACAATGGCATAGAATACCTCGCTAACACCACATACCGTGACGTTACAGAATACGACGCTCAGAGTAAGTAACATTTGGCTAAATTAGACGATCGACTCAACACTCAACTCACATGTTGAGCGTTCCGTCACTCGGAAATAGGGGCTTACGTGCAAACGCTGCACCCAGCGAGCGATCTCTGAGCGAGCTAATTGGTGATGCAGCGTGCGCTGTTGCCGCTCTGCGCTCACAACGCATCGCCCAATGATTTCAATTACCTAATTAGATTTAGGAGGTAGTTCGACGAGTCGACGACTCAGTGTTCTGAGTGCCTTACCTGTGAACTAATTGGATGAACCGCTGCTATTTTCGCGCTCTTATGGTAATTCTATTGTCTGCAGTGAAAGGCGAGCGCCTAATGACTGCCGAACGGTGGAGATTAATTCGCTCTTTGTCTTTGTGCGACGGTTAAAAAGACATTTAACACTTCTGGCACCAGGCTTTTATTATTTGCAGAGATAATATTTATTCCTAACTTTTGCTAGCGTCTTCGTCCGCGTGTAAGCCGAAAATTATCCCTTGGGAACGTAGTACCGGGATAAAAGTATCCCATGTGTTAAGCCAGGTTATAAAACTATCTGTGTGCCAAATTTCATCCAAATTCGTTAAGCAGTTTTTGCGTGATTGACAAACTAAACATCCAAATATATTTAGATTCACATTTATTATATTAGTAGGATACGTAAAATTGTCTTATCCCAAAAAGATTTCAAATTGTCAACAGTAAGACATCAACTAAATTCGACAGCAAAAATAATGGGTTAAACGTTCAGTAAATCGTGAAGACATACGATGCTGGAGGGCACAACATGTTTTGTGAAACATCTTCCTCAAAATGATAGGTAAACAACAACAAAGGTCCATCGCGAACTTGATACGGTCGCGCGGTAGCTAGGTACGTACTTCACCTTTTTAACACAAAATAAAGATCAAAAGCCAGGTTTGAAGTACTTGTCGGCTCAAGTTGTACTTGATATCGGATACTTGGCGTGTTTTAGAGTCCCACCCTGTAATCTGTTTACAGCTGAGCCGCATTAGCCACCGACTCGCGATATTGGATCCCGATGCATATGGGATCCGTCTAGAACGGGAGAATATTAAATTTATACCACAGACATAGCGGCGATTATAAATTTTTCACGTCTGCCGTTTTCAATATACGCGTGGTTTATGAAATATTTACTCACCTCGGTTAATATAGGAGTCGGTACGAGGTATCTATTTGAATACTCGGAACGGCTGGATAACTATCAAATATTAGGAATATTTAATATATATTATCAAGATATCTTTTGATCCATATAACCATTTTAATTTCGGTGGGTCGATTATACTTTTATCCTTGACTGGCCTCGAGCCTCAAGGTAAGTAAATGACAGTCGCAGTGAGAGATTTTTCAATGAAAACCTTGACCATAATAATAATGCGTGAATGTTTTTGCAAACAGATTTTCTATCTTTTAGCATAAGTAATAATAACGGTCCAAGACTCGCTGTTGGACTTTTAACGCTGAAAGTTGAAAATTCAATATTGAGGTTTTATTTAAGTATTAATTAAATGTAGTCTAGTATTAGTGAAAACGGGTACCAATCTGTCCTTCCTTAATTCTCAGTTTGAGGTCCCATTATCTACACTTTACGAATATAACCTACCAATTATGCGGTACAATAAGATGAAGGAGTCAAGTGTCAAGATCTTATCATACGTGTTTAAATTCTTGTTCTTGCGTATAATTAAATGTAATTGAGAACGAGATTAAATTGCTTTTTATGCTTCTGTGCTTTTTAAGCGTTTAATGTTAATTATGAAGGAAAGATGCCAATGGGAAATGCCGTGAAATTATGTTATTTTACCTGTTCTTAAGATGTCTTACCTTGTTATTTGGTATCTGTATGATATGACTGCTGCCAGAAATCATATCATGCCACCTACTGCAGGTAGGTATGTAGGTAGCTAGCTAGTAGCTACCTCATTATTTCAGCCGAAAGATGTCCACTACTGGACATATGCCTCCCCCAATTTGAGGGGTTTGCCATAATCGCCACGCTTGGCAGGCGGGTCGGCGATCGCAGTATGGTGGTAAAATGCATAGAGAACGCTGCTGCCCATTCTCTAGTAAGTCACTTAGTCACCTTCTACGACGCCCACTGGAAGAGATGGGATGGTGCTATTCTTTACGTCCGGAACCACGCGGAACCTACCGGCTACTTGTACCTTAACAAACAAGTCGCCGTATCATGTTTTTATCAAAATAAAGAACATATCAAGCGTTTGACGATTGCATCTAGATATGTGTCAGATTCTTTAAAAATAAAACAGCAAAGTTTTTTCTTTATTTCATAAAAATGGTCATTTAGAGAACTTAAATTTAATTCATCAATCAATTTCTGGGCATCAGAAAACCCATCAAATCGTAAGTCATTATCATGATCTGCCTAGCTCCCACTAAAAGCTGATGCAGCTGAATAACAGTATTTTTACATGGAGCGACTGCCTATCTGGTCTCCTCAACCCAGTTACTGGGCAATACGATACCCCATGATAAGACTGGTTGTCAGATTTTCGGGCTTCTGACGACCCGTAACGACTGTAAAAGATCCACGAATTACATTTCGGACGGCTTAACGGGTCTTGGTATGGAAAGATAGTCTCCGATCCACGGACCAACCGCGGTAAGCGTAGCATAACCTGATCGATTGACGCCTGTTACTACTTGGCCACAAAAATAATTTCTTGAATTTTACGGCTATTACATCCTTACTAATATTATAAACGCGAAAGTTTGAATGTCTGGATGTTTGTTACTCTTTCACGCAAAAACTACTGAATGGATTTGGATGAAATTTGGCATACAGATAGATTATAACCTAGATTAACAGACAGTTTTTATCTCGGTAGTACGTTCCCGCGGGATAATTTCCGACTTCCACGCGGGCGAAGCCGCGGGCGCAAGCTAGTAGAACCATATTTTGAACATGAACTCGCATGTCTATTTAAGTTCAAGGATTTTACTAGTAGCCAAAACAATCGGCATGAGATGATGTGAGATTACAATGATATCGTTATCAGTGGTCCAACAAAAACTCATGATTAAGAGGATGTTTTCATATCAACATAATCAGTCACGTCTATAAGGTATGGTGACTCAATCTGATGTATCATCGTTTAGGAAAGAAATACTTGCTTTTTTGCAAAATGTTTCTTATTTTTTCACTTTTCAGTTATGGTACGTTAACGTAGTAGAGATGGGGCGACTATGACTTTGGCCGGCTAGCCGACTAGTCGGCTGCAAAATGGCCAACTAGTCGGCTGACTATTCGGCCAAGCCGATCATTGATCTCGGTTGAGTTCGGGTGACATCACTATGTTCAAAATGGTAAACCTACTTATTGCCAATTATTTGCTATGGACTTTTTTCTTTTTTGTTAGAGGTATTCATTAATTTTACTTTTGGTATTTCATTTCAGGATCTAATGCCCGTTTTCACCAACGACCCCTAAATTTTAAGTAGCCCTTATGACAATTTAAGAATCACTTAACACAAGTTTTATTTTCACCAACGTATAAGGGACACTTAAACTCATAAAGGATCCCTTATGTTTACGGGCCCGAATGTTCGGCCCCTAACCGACCCTTAACCTAAGGGTTAGTTTTAAAAGTTGTTTGACAGGTCGCGAGTTCTTGATTTTTTTTTTTAAATGGAAGATCTATTAAGTGAGTTTTTTGATAGTATTAAAACAGTTGAGACCGTGGAATTATTGGAAAACCCTAGGTTATTTACAAGGCATCGTACTATATAACCAATTAAGGTCTTTATTGTAAAATTTAAGATGATGCCTCCGACTGCATGAGATTGCTTATAGTATTCACAGTTTCTTATTTCCATCTTTTTTAATTACAGTTCACTTTTTAGGCAGTCGGGTTTTTTATTTCGTTTTTTTTTTTTAAGTTTTTTGTTAATATAATTATTTTGATGTTAAGGAGACCTATTCATGAAACCCTTTATTTTGATACCCCACTCAATATGATTTGAGAAAAAAAAAAATCTGAAGGCACTTTATGGCGCAAAAAATCGGCCATTTTTTTTTCAATTTTTATGTACCCAGTGTCACTCTCACAATGACGAATCTAACGGCACCTCTCAAGATGAAATCGATCAAGCCGTTTAGGGTACAGAGCATCACAAAGAAAAATACTCGAAAAACATAACCCTCCTTCTGGCGCGGTCAGGTAACAACAAAAAAATGGTACCTACGGGAACTTCGTCATGCTGCCAAAAAAAAAACCGAAATAATGTTGCTAAAACGTTGTTGAGATGAAGTTTTGCAACGTAATTGTTGTTAAAACATGTTCCCAATGTACAATATTTTTATTTAGTTCTAAATTAATGTAAAAATGTAACTTTAAAATGTTATCGATAAAAGTGCGGTTCTTGGAATGACGATGACATAAAAAATCTGTCACTTAATTAAGTAGCCCTCTAAAAGTGTCCCGTAGCTTTGTGAAAATGAATTTAGTTATGGGATGCACTTAAGGGCTACCTTAGCCTAAGGGACTCTCAGCTAGGGTACAGTTTAAGGGTGGTTGGTGAAAACGGGCATAAGTCCACTTAATTAATGGACCAAACGAAGGGTTCCTATTCCTTACTATACTAATTTCCTGATTGCACTGAAATTAAACTGTAAAACTGATTCTATAATTTAAAAAAAATGTAACAGTAAAGATTTAAATTTTACTTCAATCTTTTTTTTAAATTTTGCTTAATACGAGTAAAAATGGGCCGACTAGTCGGTACATCACTAGTACGTACACACAGCAAAATCCCCTACAAAGGCATATCGCTTTTGTAGGGGATGAGTTTTCTGTGGAGCTGTGTGTACCTACCCTACACCAATTTATATAAATAAGTCATATATCACACTGGCCATGTAAACAACAGTTACAGAATGTATTAGAATATCATCACGATACCCAAAATCGAAACCAACACAAAAATTACCCAAGCATAGTTAATACAATTTATATGAGACCACCTCTGAGGCATACTTACATAAAAAGAAGAATACTGATGTATAGAAAACTTCCTCCTTTTTGAAGTCGGTTAGAAAGTTTTTCCATTACATAGGTTAAGCAGCTGGTATGTTTGGTAGAGGATGGGCACGAACAAGACAATGATGCCATCGGGTAGAATGCGGCCATCCATCAGCAGGCGGGACGCTAAGCATAGCGCCGCAGTTCTGCTGTATGAACTGGAACTGGACAGCGGTCAATCGGTCAAATCCGTCCAATATTTGTGGATTACTTCATTATACGATTGACATTTGTTTATTAACTGGGTTTAATGGTAATATCAGTAAAACCTATTTATAAGCCTATTTCTCCATTTATGTACATAATTGTATGTCGATATGAAAAGTCCACTAAAGCCAAATTCAAGAGTTGAACATGAAATGAAATTCGACAACATTGAGAAAAGCCAGACATCCAGGGGTTTAAAGAAAATAACCTAATACAAGCCTCTAAAAATACCACATCCCGTTCAATAGTAGATAAAAATAAAAATAAGGAATAAAGACAACATTCAGAAAGTTTAACACCATTCGAAACTTTGCGTCCCCCGGGTTACTTGTTTGACAGTTTGTTTTAACTTAAAACCTTATAAATAGTGTCCCCCGGTGGAGGGAATTTTAGGATTCCATTATTTTTGCAGACTTTCTCATGATCGTAAGCGGTCTCCATGGGGTAATGTTGGACAGGTTGGGAGCTGTGATTTGTTTAAGATCGGTTTAATTGGGTTTTTTGCCAATCAACACATTTTTCTTTCTTTCTTTATTAAATGGGTGTCGCTGAGGAAAGTACTTTAACATTAAGTAATTTTTCTTTGAAGCATATTGTGTGCGGTGGAGACCTGAATAAAGTGAATCAAGTGACGAGCTAGAAATTAATCTTACTTCAACATTATTATCAAGTTTTTCATGAACCAACATAAACAATTAATTAAGAATTAGAATAACAAACATGACTCATTTTTTGACGTACCCAGGTAATTAGTATTCAAATATAATCCAAAACAAATAGGAAAAGAGACTGACTACGTTCGTTTTTCATTAGTCATAACAAAATATTGTAAAGAATATCTTTTCTAATCTATCACAAAGCAGAAAACAACAGTTCTTTTCAAATAAATACCTACGAGTATAAAATCGAAGACACAATAGTTATGCAGGAAGTCCATTATAGGCAGCCCTGGTTCGAGGCAGCCCGGGGGAAATCAGAGGCGACAGTAATTATATGTTTTATGTTTTTTCTGCAGCATTTAATAGCACATCAGTATGTCTTGTACTTACCCAGCTTTTATGGGCACCATGAATGTCTATAAACTTTTATGATGAATCGATTTACGACACTATTATTTCACCTTTAGTTTATTTTGGCTGAGAAGAAATTTAAATATTCGTGTATTTGGCTGGGAAAATGAAAAAAGGACGATTTTTTTGTCAAATTGTGTTACTTATTATCATTGTTTATTACACAAATACCAATGAAATTACACAGCCACCTAAGTTGAAAGTCAAGATCACATGCGACGTTCAACATCGAAATCATTTTCAAAAATATCACGTAAATCGTCTAGTTATCGGAAACTTATTGGGTTTCAGTGTCGATCTACGTTGAGGATCAAATTCCAAATCATTCCGTGAATCAGGAACTTTGCTACCTTGTTCGATTCTATCATTATATTTCAAGCGAATGGTCCCCATTTTGTGGGATGCTGACGAGATTATGGACGCTGCGACGTATGACGGATGTGGCAGATCCGGGACTTGAGAAACGTAATAGTCTCGTAGTTTCTGTCGCTCGTCGACAGTGGAGGTCTCACTCAAATTTGTTACCGCCGTATCAAATGTCTCTTCGGTGGACGTATCTTCAAATGTTTCACGGGACATGTCGGTGATTGCCCCTCGGTGTTGGTAATACGACAGTCGTAGCTGAGAATAATCGTCAATGTAGCCAAATGAGCTCGCGTTGCCTTGTTCTGATCGCGAAGTCGATTGATTAATTCCATTTTTCTTAGCACTCATTTTATTGTTGATTAATGATTTGCACACAGAATCTACTTTATCGTTTTTACTTGATATCTTATTACACGTGGAACGATTGGTAATATATTGGCATTGACGTTTCTAATTCAAACGTAAATATCGATAAGTAATTGGGAGGTAGTTGAATAAATGAAGAGAAGTGCACAAAATGAGAGCGACCCACATTAATACATTAATTCGTGATGAAATCCGGTGCGAGAGGAATGCGAAGTATTCGAAAGTAAGTAAATAGGTTTCTAAAATTAAATTCTGAAATATTGATGGAAAATACGAAATAGGTGAGCGGAGCATTTTCATGTCACTGCACACGTGCGTGGGAGGCGAATGTATTAATGTTTTCAAAGATATTGAAACGGATTATATAGATTTAACATTACGGATACAATATTTATGTATTTCCAAAGATGACGCCGGGGTCCCGTATGTGTCGCCGGGCGTAAAAGAATAGCACCATTCCATTTCTTCCAGTGGGTGTCGTAGTAAGGGACTTACTAGAGAATGGGCAGCAGCGTTCTCTATGCATTTTACCACCATACTGCGATCGCCAACCCGCCTGCCAAGCGTGGCGATTATGGCAAAACACCCCATTCTGGGGGAGGCCTATGTCCAGCAGTGGACGTCTTTCGGCTGAAATGATGATGATGATGATGATGAAAGATGACTTTGAGCTATCCCTTGCAAATGTTTAATTTAATTTAAACTTATCTTTTGAATTCTTTGCAAGTTGAATTTATTGTTACAATCTTGGCCAGACAAAGAATAAAAAATATATATGGTCAAATGAAAAATTGCATGATTACAATTAGTCTTCTCAACACATCCGTTACCTAATATTGTCAAGCGTGCCAGGGCTTCACTTCATTTCTGCTTGTTATGTGCTTGCGCATAGGCTTGCCCTACATCGGTGTCATTGTCCTAAAGTCGATTGTGACAACCTTAGAAATGTAGATCTGTCATGTTGCAGAAGCAGGCAAGAACGGAACACAAATATTTAAGAACATTATGTAGATCAGATGACTAATAAAAGTAACTTAAAAATCACGCAAGATAAAACTGTATTATCTCACATGACAACTTGACAACAATCTGGGATATTTAATCTTATCAATGACTATAAAAAGCCTGGCTACCGTTTGGTCAGTACCACAGATTTCAGGAAACGATACCAGAATGATGAAGCAAGCATTAGTTGTTCTCGCTCTGGTGGGGCTCGCCTTCTCAGCTCCTCAGCCCAGGAAGTTGTTCCACGAGCATGTCGAGGAGTTCCTGGACGTCATCATGGAGGATGCCGGTCATGAGATGGAGCACCTGATGGAACATTACATCGAGTTCGACGAGTTCTGGCAAGCTCTCGAGTACATGAGGACCAACAACTTCAAGGACCTTGTTTACGAGATGGAATCGTTGCCTGAGTTCGTAGCTGTGAGTACCTATGACTTTTTTTCTTAGATATCTATGTTGAAAAGTAGACCTTTGGTCTATTCGATCTTACTAAAGCTTCGGTTGCCTTAAAAAACGGTGAACGGTCACACAGTAACGGCTGCCCAAATACAGAGTGTATTTTGACACGTTAACGCCATATACTGGTGAAAATGACAGACTTTTTTGACAGCCATTTTAATAATTGACCGAACGTTGTTCTAGGAAACGGTAGCGTTATTGTATAATGGTTAGCGTTATCACTGCTTTACTGCAGTTACATAACCATTTTTATTGTGAGGTTGTAGATTCTTTGTTAGTTCTTTGGGAGCGTTAACTTGAACTGTCTCGGGTACCAAATTTGTGTGGGTGAGCAATGTGAGCATTGGATCATCATTTTCATCATAATAGGCACCCTTGTTCCACTCACTGCTGGTGGCCCCCTTTTGTTCCATTGAGAACATTGTATGTTTACCATATACTAATTGTTACATTTTTGTTAACAGGTGGTCGAGTTTTTGGAAAATGACAATATTGACATTCACTACTTCATTGATTGGATCAACAACCTGATCGGTAAGAGCTTTTATTATAAAAAAAAATCTAGCTTTAACTTAAGGACGAGTTCCGTGCTTGGTTTCTTCGCAGCACCTGCCTTCCATGTTATACTATGAAACTCTTCATATTTACAGAAAACGTCGCAAGGAAGAGGATCGAGCGTCACTCCACCAGCGGCAAAGACCTCGCCTCTTTCGTCAGGGACTGCATCGATGCCTTCCCCAAGGACAAGCTACAGGCCCTATTCGACGAGAAGATCGCCGAAGACGAAGAATTCAAAACGGCCGTTGAGAACCTGAAAAGCGATGAGTGGGATGCAGTTTTCGGTGCCCTCTGGGAAAACGAAGTCTTCAAAGCCGAGGTCCAGACCCTTGCCGATAATGGCATTGAAATCGGCGTATTCCTGGAGCAAATCGTTGCCATTTTTGGACAAAACTAAGCTCTTGAATAGTGAATCTATTTTATATGTAAACGCGTCGCAAATATTGTTCCGTTTACAAGCTTCATCATCATCATCATCATCAGCCTGTAATGTTCCCACTGCTGGGACATAAGCCTCCTCTCGGTGAGAGGGATTAACAAGCTTAAGATAGTCATAATATGTTTTTGTTATTTATGATTATATTCAGCAAGAAATAAATTTTAATTATAATGGTCACCAAACAAAGTTTTTTATACCTACAATACATAGATCGTGAAGATGTGGAACGCATTTACTTTGTTGCATTATTAGTGGCAGTCAATGAACTTTTGGTTAATCAATCAAGTCAGCCAATCACACAGGAACATGAGCCTTTGCTAAACCGTGCTTCTATAACCGGTATTCCTTGTATAACCTTCCTCAGTTATAAGTTTGAGTTGAGCGACACGATATCTGAAACTGATCAATTTGAATGGATTTAACTACCACTCAAATCTGTATAGTTATTTATTCAAAAGACTTTTTTCAAAGATGGTGTCATCCAAATATTACAGAAATTGTCTGGACTTTTAGTGAGATTACTAAGTTTATTTCAGTTTTAATTCTTAGAAGTAGACAACATACTACTAGCTTTAAAAAAAAACTGTTTGTTTAGTCTTAATCTGTCACATTTTGGTTTCACCCATGTCATCTTCGTTATGACAGAGTCGCTGATGAAGTCGTTCGGTAAGTCGGGCAACGAAAAGATCAATGCATGTGTTTCGCCGAGGCCAATGAAGGGACAATAAATAGTAATCGAAGTTGTGAAGTAGTGTTTCTATTTTGGGTTAGCTAAGTCATTCAGCTCAGTAGTCGGAATGTGCGAATACGTTCTACCCTCTGTAACGCTGCCGTCCTTACCAAAAGTGCAATAACTCGAGTTTTGCGTCGAATTGAGATAAGCACAGAAGCCAGCACATCAAGCTACCCCAATCTGTCAAATTTCTTCGAAAGTTTTTCAACTTTATTACAAAGGAATAAGGTTTATGTTCAATTGGGAAAATTTGACAGTTTGGGATAGCTTGACCTGTAGGCGACTGTACATATTCGGAATTTGCAGAACGAGATCTATTTAAACTTTTTAGACACTTTTTACGTATCTATGACGAAGCCGGTTTTAATACTAATCCCAACTGTAATATCTAGGTCAGTGCTTTATCAAAATAAAATCTTTACTCGCGTTTTTCTCGAAATCAGGTTTAACCTAGTTATTGCACTTTTCGTAAGGACAGCAGAACGAATGGTGACACGTCTCCACTGGCAGTCGGTTGTTCGGTCGCTTAGTGAGAGATGGGTCTCCAAACCGTGCTTAGACTTTCTTTGATGGAAAAATACAGAAAAGAACCGGGATTACAGACATGTAATAAAGAGTTGGCAAGCTGATGTGAACGAAAGACCGACAGTTTTATAAAGGCGATGGACAGCAGAAATAATTTATTGAAAAAAATTAAACTAAAAATTTCAAAAACCCCCGACCCAAACAAAACCTCTAAAAAGTAAATAATAATATTTATAGGCCTTTTAATTTGAACGTAATATTTTGATCAGGGCATTGTCAAGTTGGGGGACGGTCAATGAAAACGCCAAATAGAGGCCTAGCCGTCCCCCGACTTGCCAATGCCCTGATCAAAATATTACGTTCAAATTAAAAGGCCTATAAATATTATTATTTACTTTTTAGAGGTTTTGTTTGGGTCGGGGGTTTTTTAAATTTTTAGTTTAATTTTTATTTCTTGCTTTTTAAACTTAATGTCTCCCTTAAATCACCATTTATCTATAATCTATTCATTGAGACCTTTTCAATGAGCCCAAACACGATACTTCTGCTGTTTGTTGGTGAATAACTTGGGTTTCCTGGAAATTCCAGGTGTTGCTCCAGCATCAGTTCAAGGTTATTTTTTTCGTCTAATATCATTGAAGTAATAGAATCCCAAATTTTGAGTTGATCAGACCCATGGAAGAGGCTCAAATCCTTTTTTCAACCAGAAAAGAGCTGATAATCTACAAACGGCTGAACCGATTTTGATAAAACATGTCTAAGAACACTCCCGACTAATACACCTTTCAAACAAAATAAACTAAATCAAAATCGGTTCATCCGTTCGGGAGCTACGTTGCCTCAGACAGACACACACACACACACACAGATACACACACACACAGACACGTCAAACTTATAACACCCCGTCGTTTTTGCGTCGGGGGTTAAAAAAGGGCATTACTATTAATGCATAGCACCTTAAGTAATAGTCATGCCGTCTATACGCTGCAAATTCTGGGGTATTTGTTCGTTTCTAACTATTAACAGTCGTTTGTCACAATCTTTACAAAACTAAGCATCACTCTAAATGGTAGTAACACGGAAAAACTACATCTCAAGCACTTAAGATAAATATATTATCTGGCACGACAACTTGAAGAAGACCGGGATATTTTATCTTATCGTTTCATATAAAAGGTCTTGCCGCGCATCGATCTGCACCACAGAATTCAGGAAACGATACCAGAATGATGAAGCAAGCACTAGTCGTTCTCGCTCTGGTGGGGCTCGCCTTCTCGGCTCCTCAGCCCAGGAAGTTGTTCCACGAGCATGTTGAGGATTTCCTGGACATCATCAGCGAGGAAGCTGGCCATGAGATCGAGCACCTGATGGAACATTACATTGAGTTCGACGAATTCTGGCAAGCTCTGGACTACATGAGGACCAACAACTTCAAGGACATCGTTTATGAAATGGAATCGTTGCCTGAATTCGTAGCTGTGAGTATTTTTTATTATGTTTAAGGTTAGCTGTCACCAACAGATTCACAATGACTAGGTACAAAGTTGATTTGTTTAATGTGCCCGGTATTCATCCTAATAAGTTTTTAGACCTTCCAATTTGTTAACAGGTATTCTATTTTATTTAAACCACTTTTATTACCTAATTATAATGTTGTTTTCTGTTCACAGGTGGTCGAATTCTTAGAAAATGACAACATCGACATCCACTACTTCATTGATTGGCTCAACACCATGATTGGTAAGTGAATAGTGACATCCTTATGGCAATTTTTGATTTTATTATCTTGTATCATAATACAAGGGTAAGCTAAATGTCTGATTATATTTTCAGAAAGCATCGATAGGCAGAGGAACGCACGTCATTCCCTCAGCGGCAAAGACCTTTCCTCCTTCGTCAAGGACTCCATCGCCGAATTCCCCAAGGACAAGCTGAAGGCCCTCTTCGACCAGAAGATGTCAGAAGATGCAGAATTCAGTTCCGCCATTCTGAACCTGCAAAGCGAAGAGTGGGACGCAACTTTCAGTGCTCTCTGGGCAAGCGATGCCTTTCAAACCGAAGTTAAAATCCTCGCCGAAAACGGCATTGATGTCGGCGTTTTCCTGGACGAAATTATCGCCATTTTCGGACAGAACTAAACCATTGAAGAGTGTATCTGTGTTGTACAAGAGCGTCGTAAATAATACACATTTTACGAGCTAAAATAAAGTCATATTATAATGTGATTAAATAAGTTTCAACAAGAAATATTTTTATTATAATATTGTCACCAAACAAAGTTGTTTAATTGATCCTTTAGCTGCGGAACGCGGTAACTTCATTATTAAATGTTGTGTTAACTTTTTTTCTTTTGATACCAAGGAGTAGTGAATTTAATGTTATTAATTTCACCAGTGATTGCTCAAATAGTTCTCATACTAACCAGTTAGAATGGCCATCGTGGTGAAAAGATTACAAATCGGCATTGAAACACGCTGATTGCCCAGGGTGCGCTGTAGATACATCACTCACGGAGGCTCCTTTCATGCACCCCATACACTCAGTCTTGCATATTTTATCTTCGTAAAGAAGAGCTGCTCAGTGATTAACAGATGGCTCCGCTCTGGAGTGTAAATGTGGTGTTGTCCCACAAACAATGGCGCACTTAATATCGTGTCCAGCATGTCCTGTTGTCTGCACGCTGCAGGTGTTGATGGAAGCTACTGAAGGTGCCAAGCTCGTAGTCAAATTCTGTGCTGGATGTATACATGCTGTAACAGAAACCCTATTGCTATCCTTAAGCACTAAAGATAACAGCTGGTATAGAACCACTATACCTACATAGTTTCAGCTCTAAATAAAATACTCTAAGAATTGATACCAAATTTTCGGTTTCATATGTTTCTTAAATTCAAATCATAACAAACGTGTCACCGCACTACGTAGGTCAATAATTTTCCACGTTACTTGCCAATATCACGATCTCTTCCGAGTGATGTGGTTATTTCAATTTAAAAAGTTCGGTTTCTGGTATCAATGCATTAAGAATTCTCATAACTTCTTAACATGTAGAGATAGGATTAAAAAAAACCCTTCCAATATCGTTTGATATCATCCAAAGAAGCCGTGCCCTTGGTATGTATTTACCCTTTCTGTTAAAATTGCTATCTACACGTAAAGGTAGGTATCCATCGTTACTTACAGATTCTTTGTCTTTCGCAATTCTAGAATATTTTTACCTGAATCAATTCACGCGAACATCTTAACTGAATTATACCGACGTTACAAGTTAATAAAATATGTTATGTTGTAATTCAAGTAGTAAAACTACCTATCTGGTTCTCTATACTCATCATCATCATCATCATTTCAGCCGGAAGATGTCCACTGCTGGACATAGGCCTCCCCCAATTTGGAGGGGCTTGCCATCGCCACGCTTGGCAGGCGGGTTGGCAATCGCAGTATGGTGGTAAAATGCATAGAGAACGCTGCTGCTCATTCTCTAGTAAGTCCTTAGTCGCCTCCTACGACACCCACGGGAAGAAATGGGATGCTGCTATTTTTTAGGTCCGGACCACACGGTTCTCTATATAATACTGCTCCAATACAAATTTTAGGTATTTGATATATTTGGTTTCATTATCCAGATTGGTGGTCCTGTTACAAAAAAAAAACATTTAAAAAAAACAACCAACTTCCGGAAAAAAACACTACAAAGTGAAAAATCACTTTAATTTCGGAAGGCGGTAACCAAAAATTTTAATACATATCCAAATCATCGATACCAAAAATGTTTTTATTCTTCACTTTTTAGTCATAGTACCATTAAAAAAAACATATTTATGCGATAGCAGCAATTGCGGTTGATTTGCTGTAATTTTTTGAAGAGTTCCGTTGTCTGTGTCCGAAACGCATCATCAGATCTATATGGAATTTATATGAGACCATTTCGGAATAAAAACCTTACGTACAAAAAAAGAATTTTGTGCAATCCGTCTGTCTATATAACGGATTTATGCCCGAAAATATATATTTAAAAAATATAAACATGTCAATTTGATAATCTCCTTCTTTTTGAAGGCGGTTAAAAATAACATATTTTAAAGAAATAAAGTCACACTTCAAATCAAATAATAACATTTCAAAGTGTGGTGTGCGTCACAAGGGTGCACCACATGGAGACCAGCTCAGCATGTGTCATCACCTAACGCTAATATTCTGCTTGATCCCTGCAGTGACACACGCATGTCAAGAAAACGAGATAAAAACGTAAATTCTTTATTGATGTTCTGAAGAAGTTGTGTTATTATTATTAATTTATTTCAATCAACATTTATCATTCAATGAAACTAGATTAAATATTATGAAACAAATTTCAGAATAACATTTATATTGAAATTTATACATTAATTTATTAACAAAATTAAAACAATATGTTAACACTAGCTTTTGCCAGCGGCTTCGTCCGCTCGGAAATTTCATCCCCTATTTAACTCCCTTAAGAGGTTAAATTTCGAAAAATCCTTCCTTCTTCCTTGTCTACATTATAAAGGGAACCTCTGTGCAAAATTTCAGCTTTCTACGTCCAAGGGTTTGGGCTGGGCGTTGATGAGTCAGTCAATCAGTCAGTCAGGACTTTTCTTTTTATCTATATAGATTAGTCAGTACGTGAATAATTCAGCAGTGGTTCACGTACTGACTGTACGTGCGGAGTGAAATTATGTAAGTGTAACCGCAGTATTAGAAGTTAAGATAAAAGTTTCAATTATGTATTGATTGTGTATTTGATTATTTTAGTACTTACATGTGTTATAGTGGTCTATACTAGTTATATGTATGTTATGGTGCTGCCAACAAAAAACACTTTCATAATGGAGGTTTACCTACTACTTCTTACTAATAAATAAAATGCTTAGAGGCAATCATTAACAATGATGATTCTCATAAATAATATCTACCTACGTACAACGTAAACAAAAGAAGAAATAGCAACGGTTTGACTAATTTGTAGACAGTCACTTGTTTACAGATCTTCATCTAACCATTGATCCGTTTATTTGTTTACAAACGTTGTCATTGCACTTGTCAACATTTTGTTAGACCTACATTCTCGTTTACTGCGACCGGTCGCATTGATTTTAGTGAAAAATAAATGTTATTTTATATACTCCCGTCCGGTAGTCTCGCACAATATTATTTTTATTTTGTTCTATTACATCTCGGGCGTGGAAAATGAGAAATGCATTTGTTGTTTTAGTTTCCTTATGTATTGGACTTGTTTCCGGATTTATTGTACCCTCGAGTGTTCCAGAGGTGAGTAATAAAACGGCAACGTAGTTATCTTGTAAAATATTATTTAACCAAAATGATTTGTACTTACACGTGGAGTGCTAGTAGTTTTGTTATAGTGTGCCTAATTTAAACGTTTAATTTATTGTCTATGTTTACTTTATTCTGGTTCTCACTTGGTTCTAGCTCTAGTGTTACATTATCGCGAAATACAAGTAACGCTCTCTCTGTTGTACATCCAGACGTCGAGCTATTTGCGAGAGAGAGAACTCGGGAAGTTGTAGTTCGCGTTACCGCGTCAGTGTAGCCATAGCATGAATAATTTAGAATGTTGCACATTAACACTTTGCGGGACACTAAACGATAACAATAAAACTTCTGTAGTGTCCTTCAATAGGTTAACATAAGCATAATGTCAATAATTGACTTTAACTTCTATGAATTAATTTGATAAAAATATATTGGTTTATATTTTTACAGCAAACTACAGTAAAAAACAGTATCTCGAAAACTGACAAGTTTAGGGATGTGACTGTGAAATCAACGGCGAGCACGAAATTCGGAGTCCTACCAAAAAGTAGAAGTAATATCGACGAAAAAGATCTATACGAGCATGCCACAGAGAAAAAGAATAATCAAAGTGAAAGAGCTTTTGTCTATATCAACCAGAAATATAATAAGAATCCTTTTCGGAGCAAACTCGTTAAGATGTTACCGATAGACAGGCTTGAATACCCTTTCGCTTTTGTCATGGGCGTGACGCCCTCTGCTCTAATGAATGATGCCCTAGCTCCTTGTCCGAGCACGTTCGATTCTGCACCTAATTATAATTCTAAATTTCAAGGATTTAATTTGGGAGAAAACAGAGAACGGCAAGAAATATCATCATATTTTTCAGCCCCTAATTTGTTTAGATGTAAATTCAACGAAGTGTCTAAAAAAAAAGAGATTCCAAAGGTAACGAAGCAAGTGCCTTCATCTCAAAAAGTGGATGAGCGCCGGGATTATTTTGAACTTTTGAAACCACCTATATTAAGACCTGTAAATCGTAAAGTTAACTATGATAATAATCTCAAAAAACGTTTGCCTTCACTAGCATCTTCTAGTGTACCTTACAGCGAAAATTATATGAAAAGGTATGATTCGCAAAATCATTACGCATCTCAGTTGAAAGAAGCAGCTTTGGCAAGACAAAATGAAATACGGAAGAATTACGGTTTCAATGGTGCGTTCATCCGACGTCCTGCTTATCAACCCAAACAATTAACAAATAGAGCTGAAGATGCTAACTTTGAAGACGAATTTATAAATGATGATGATTATCGCAGAAATTTTGAAAATAACCAAGAAGAAGATAAATTATTAGACAAATACTTAAAGGATACTTTGGAAGATGTACCATTGATAAATACTCTTGATAATGTGCGTGGCAATGCACCTGATTGTCTTCAAGACTGTGTTTTAGAACCTCGTAAAAAACTTCCAAAAATCAGCGGCCTCCTCATTAAACCTGATTGTCAATGTGGAAGGACCCCAAGTGTGAAACAAGTAGATGCATTTGTTACAAGAGATAGAACATTACGAGAAAAATCAGACCGCAATGGAACTCTACCGACATCCTCTGAAGTGATCTTCTACGAGGATGTGTTATCTGACGATTCCAATATGATTAAACAAGAGGATGATGTCATCAGACCGCCTACGCACCTATGAGAATCATTCTCACTACATTCCACTAGTTCGCTTTTTAAATTAACAGCTGTTTTTATTTATCAACGTAATTATCTTAATACATGAATAAGTTTACGCGCTTACTTCATGAAATAGAGGTATTTGGGTCGTTGACCAGCGCTCCGTGCTTATAATAAAAAAATTCTGAAAGTACAGTCGAAGAATACGCAGGTCTTGCAGCAACTATTCCACAGGAAAGTGTTCGCAGTGTAGATCACGATAACGACTGCTCAAAGCTATCGCGATTGCGATCTCTGCGCGCGCATCCCTCTTCTTACCGGCGCGTTTGTTGCTCCGAGAAATGAAATGTAAACACTGGAGAATGCCAACAGATGTCCAGATAGCCAATAGAGTCTTCAGAGACATACAGACTAGCCAGAAGGGACGCCCGTCCTATTTGTGACTTATTTTCACAGTTTTACTTCTTAAAGTTACGTTTTTTAAATTTGTTATGTTTTAGGCGTGCTACACACTTGTTCGGATCAGCATTTTCGATTCGGCAGTATTTTTTGAACAATAAAATCGACCGCGACCAATAACTACACATTTCCGGCTTTCTTTCGGTTCGTGCCGATCGGCTAACCCCGTCAGCCCATGTTCCGATCGGACCGGCACAATCTGACCGGCTTTTTCGCAAACATATTTTAAAATTTAATTTACCACCCTGGTCTGCCGACTAATTGCCGACCCGAACAAGTGCGTATCACGTCTTAAATAAAAGTCAATGCATAACGATCACACAGACTTTTAGAAGAAATCGACATTCAGTACGATAGATACCTATTGGATTTAGCTAAATCTCAATTCCTGTGTAAATTTATTAGAAAAAGTATAAATTAGTTAAAAGTATAAAAACCTTCAACTGTTAATATGGCATTAAAGAAAAATAAAATAGTTTTTTTTAGACATTCTTTCATTTATCTATTCTGCGAATTCAATGTTCTATCTAGTTTCTCTATTTCTGTCAGTTTCTTTTCACTATTTGTCGAGGGAGATGACTTTGCTCGGACCTCGGACATTGTTCGAAAATATTTGAGTCTTCGAATGGACGATTTGGCAAAACTTGAGATAGTCAATGTTTATGTTTGTACAAACATATGAGTGCCGCACACGACTGTGTAGCACTTTTATATCGACAAAGAATACGGGCAATGCTACTCTTTTCCCGGGTATGAGTGAGTACCTGATGCCAGGTAAGTATATTTAAGGTTGTCTGCAAAAGTAGAACCTATCTAGTGCAGAGTGCAAGCTGGTAACAAAAACTTTTTGTGTAAGATTTTTGTTTGGAAAAACAAGTGAACAAATAAACACGAACGCTTTTAATGAAGGTTATAATTTTTATGTAGTTTGATTCCTCCATCGTTTCCATAATATACTAGAGTACCAACATATTGAGCATGGTGAGAGTAAGTACAGCACTCCAAGCTAGATGAACCGACGACCATAAGAAGGTGGCTGGGACAGAGTGGATGCGGAAGGCGGAACATAGGGTCTTGTGGCGCAGTCTGGGAGAGGTGTAGATTGCGACGGGCTAAGTTGATTGATTGAAATTTAGCACAGTAGTATTTTTATACAACACGGCACAATTAATGCGATCAGTCACGAGAAGAACAGTCATTAATAATCAGCCAGATACCTAAAGGTGGATCCGGTATGGTAGCCCGCGAAATCTTCCGTTTTTTGCAGGTCATCCATAGGTCGCTGGTTCATATCCGGCTCGAAGGACCAATTTGTGCGATGGGTCGCACAGTGCGCTGTATTTGAGGTGGAAATACGACAGGACACTATGTCACTGTAAAGATGGACGGTGGACCATGGAGGAATTACTTAATAAAAGAGAATACTATATTCCACTGTCAGAGTCAGAGCGGGTTGCACGAAAAAAATACCGTGGCCCCTGGCACACAGGCAACTGAAGGAACAAGGGTGGGTTTTATTCAGTAAAAGTCTAACACGCCCTCCCGCTCCGCCCAGAGCGGTAGAAGTTATTTGATGACATCCAATCCTCAAAAAAAAACCGGTCAAGTGCGAATTGGACTCGCGCACCGAGGGTTCCGTACAAACCTGTGGGTATATAAGTAAAAGTTCAAAATTGTCAAAAATATTTTTTTTTATATGACGAAACTAAAAAATTTCGGTTTTCGTAATTTTTCCTATATCTGTACTATAAGACGTGACTTCGTACAAAATTTCAAGATTCTAAGTTCACGGAAAGTACCCTGTAGGTTTTGATTCCCGTGCGAGTTTCGAAAATTTGCGGAATTTTGCGGCCTAAATGGCTGTATCTTTTGATTGCGTTGACTTAGAAGGTTGATTTTTCTACAGCTTCCAGGGACAGTAGAACTAAGTATCATATATAAATTTCAGTTTGATACCTCCACGCGTTCCTGAGAAAAACGGTCTTGACAGACGGACGGACGGACGGACGGACGGACGGACAACAAAGTGATCTTATAAGGGTTCCGTTTTTTCCTTTAGAGGTACGGAACCCTAAAAAGGGTCAGGTTGTATGTTGATTAAAATATCATTCATGACATGGATGTATCTACTGAATTATGTGTACTAGTTGTCGCCCACTAGTCGTAATTCGACCATAGATCATTAAAAAAAATTGGTTATTTATTTTCATGTTTTAGTTCTGCTGACTACAAAAGCGTGATTTTTCAGTTTTTTGTTGTTTTTTTGGTCTATAATTTTTTTTTGTTGTTTAAATTATTGAATTGCCATCGGTCCTCATAAGTCTACAAAGTTTAAATGAAATCTGACCATTTGAAGTGGGTCAAAATCAAGTCTAAAAAGGAGTCGGATACAAAAAAAAACATATACAAGCTAATAAAAGCGTGTTAATAATAAAAATATTAGCTTTCTGAACTTCTTCTCCACATAAACTTTAACTGTATCAAATTTCATACTCCTCCGTCCTTGTAATTTAAAAGTAAAAAGGGATTTTTTATTCACATAAAAATATATCAATACTAGTTAATAATTCAAAACCCTCAAGTTCATATTTCATTGAACGACTTTTTAATGATATTGTTTCACTCATTTTTTGTGTTGTGGGAGTCATACATGGGCGCATAGTGTCATTCAATGGGATTATCATTATACCTTCTAATCTTCTTACAAAAACTTCGTGGGGCAACTGATTAATTTTTAAACTGTTATCCGTAGTTAGCAAGTCTTCAACAGGTTTCGAGTTTTCAAGTTTCTCAAATTGGGCAACGTCATCCTCGATTTATGCACGTGCATAATTTATAATATCTTCGCTTCGCCTCGCTCCAACTGTTGGAACGTCTTTTCTTCTTGCATCTCTCGTTCCATTTAATTATGCAGATGTAGATCATCGTTGCTATTTTCTTGTTTTATGAGGGTAGAAATGACCCTCTAGAGTTTGACAGCGTTATGAGATGTTTGTTTATTTATTTTCGATTAAATTAAATTATTTTTACCTGATTTTGTTAGTAGATACGTGTTAGGGCGGGTTCACATTAGGTCAGACCGACAGTTTTACCGGAACGACAAAGGTGTTGGAAGCAAATTGGCATATGTACCTATTTCAATAGCGCTGTTTACATTAGGGCGACCCGATAAAACTGTCGGCGACGACATATTTACCGGACATTCAGCCACGATTTCTGCCGGGTCGGATATAATATTGGCATACTGTTCTGTATAGCGCCGTTCACACTTGTCGGCTCGTAGCGGCGGCGGCGGCGTAGCCACATACCCGCCACCCCCACACACACGCTCTCGCCAGCAGTTTCGCTGGCTTGCACGCAGAAAAATACAATATCTGAATCTTGTATTTTGTGCTCTTAATTTTTTTCAACTTTCGCAATTAGATCATCAAACGAACGAAAAGACAGTCTAAAGTAACTATAGAAGGATAACGTTTGAAATGTTCCAACTTTATTATTTCTTTTTTTCTGGCTTCTATTTAAATACCACATTACAACCAGAACGTAGTATTCGTCCATTGTGCACAGAAGCCAACTCAAAACCGACAGTGACAACTGCTTGGTTGCGAGCCGGGCAGCGTATAACCACAGGTATTTTAATATTAGGTCGGACCGGCAGCTTATAGTGTGAACAGCCGTAGCCCGATAATTGGCCAACGGTAAAATTGTCGGTCCGACCTAATGTGAACCTAGCCTTTTGATATAATGGTGTCTCCTGAACCAAGGGATACGATCCCCCCCGATTGGGTTCCCGCATTGTCGTTGCGGGGGGGCTCAGTAACCGTGGATTCCGGCCACGGTGAAGCCAAGAGGAACCCAAAGGTGGGGCCGCTCGTCAGGGCTTTTGCCTCAAAGCCGATGACGTAGCGGCCAAAAAGTAGGTTGCGGTGAGGTGCACCGCAACTGAGGTGGGCCGCGATGTCGAATGGGAGGCATCGCGGCTGAGGGTTACGGGCTGCGGTAGAGGAGGAGTGCCGGTGCTTCTGAGCAGCGCTCTTCCCTTCCGTGGCCTGGACGGGGCCGCCACCGTTTGATGGCGGACGCGGTGGGGCCGCAGGGGAAGAGGAGTGTCGGTATAGCGTCAGCCGCTCTCCCTATCCCCTGCGGCCGAAAAGTGGTAGACGGGACGGCGCGTTGTGTTCCACACGCGCGCCGTCAAAGATGTCAGCAACCACAGGTGGGGTCCGCAAGGGCCGATGCCTGCCGGGGGTGCGGGTTTGTTCGAAAGAGATACCACAGCCCCTGGCATACGGGCTGCTGAAGGAACACGGGTGGGTTTTAGTCAGTAAAAGTCTGACACGCCCTCCTGCTCTACTCAGCAGGAGAAGTCATTTGATGATTTCCCACCCAAAAAAAAAAAAAAAAAAAAAAAAAAAAAACCAAGGGATACGATACGTTTCACTAATAAAAAAATTAAATTATGTAAATACGTATACATATCAGCCGAAAGACGTCCACTGCTGGACATAGGCATCCCCCAGGCTCCTCCACTTCGACCGGTCTTGTGCTTCCCACATCCAGCGGATACCCGCGGTCTTCGCAAGGTCATCGGTCCACCTTGTGGGAGGCCTTCCCACTCTACGTCTTCCGGTACGCGGTCGCCACTCCAGAACCTTTCAGCACCAAATACGTATACAAATAAATAAATAAACATTATATACATAGTAGCAATTTTTTTACAGAAATGAATTCGGTTTCATACTAATCTCGATAGAAGCCTTATTTTAAAACAAGCTTTTGTTATAAAGTTTATACGTTAAGCCGTTGTTCCCGGCTTGCATTCGTGGATCTTTGACAGTCGTTACAGGTCGTCAGAAGCCCGAAAGTCTGACAACCAGTCTTATCAAGGGATATCGTGTTACCCAGTAACTGAGTTGTGGAGGTCAGATAAGCAGTCGCTCCATGTAAAATACTGGTTTTCAGCTGCATCCGGTTAGACTGGAAGCCGACCCTAATATAGTTGGGAAAAGGCTGGGCAGATGATGATGATGAGTTTAGTTTATAACCAAACACACACACACACACACACACACACACACACACACACACACACACACACACACACACACACACACACACACACACACACACACACACACAAACAACAGTAGCACACTAACAGTAGAGGCTTTCAGTTTGAAAGTTCAATAATATTCATTGCGTCATTTACGTTGTTTAGTTGACACATTTTTCGAACATATGCACCAATGGATTAGCAATATCTTTCAAAATTATTAAGATTCAGATTGTGACTGATAGTGTGTTACGTAATAAGGGACCAATATTCACCAGTAAACAAATAACGACATCTATGAAGGACGCAGGAATACGCTGGATGCGGGAAGCACAGAACCGGTCGAAGTGGCGGAGCTTGGGGGACGCCTATGGCCAGCAGTGGACGTTGTACGAGCCATTAATGCTCATACAGCAAAAAAAGTACGTTTCATCATCATCATCATCATCATTTCAGCCGAAAGACGTCCACTGCTGGACATAGGCCTCCCCCAGGTTCCTCCACTGAGTAAAGTACGTTTACGCTTACGTAATTAATAATCACTCAATTCAGTCGTCACTAAAACTCCGTCACGCGCTAATGTGCGGGTCGATAATTACATAATAACAATAACATTAAGTGCGGCTCAGATAACTAAATAAACATATTTTTAAACTACTTCCATAAATAAACTGTTGAACTTAACAGTGGTTTTTTTTTTTTTTTTTTTTTTTTTTTTTGGGTGGGAAATCATCAAATGACTTCTCCTGCTGAGTAGAGCAGGAGGGCGTGTCAGACTTTTACTGACTAAAACCCACCCGTGTTCCCTCAGTAGCCCGTATGCCAGGGGCCGTGGTATCTCTTTCGAACAAACCCGCACCCCTGGCAGGCATCGGCCCTTGCGGACCCCACCAGTGGTTGCTGACATCTTTGACGGCGCGCGTGAGGAACTCAACGCGCCGTCCCGTCTACCACTTTTCGGCCGCAGAGGATAGGGAGAGCGGCTGACGCTATACCGACACTCCTCTTCCCCTGCGGCCCCACCGCGTCCGCCATCAAACGGTGCCGGCCCCGTCCAGGCCACGGAAGGGAAGAGCGCTGCTCAGAAGCACCGGCACTCCTCCTCCTCCGCAGCCTGTAACCCTCAGCCGCGATGCCTCCCATTCGACATCGCGGCCCACCTCAGTTGCGGTGCACCTCACCGCAACCTACTTTTTGGCCGCTACGTCAATGGCTTGAAGGCAAAAGCCCTGACGAGCGGCCCCACCGTTGGGTTCCTCTTGGCTTCACCGTGGATGGGAGACCACGGTTACTAAGCCCCCCCGCAACGACAATGCGGGAACCCACTCGGGGGGGACTTAACAGTGGTTTGGTGTAACTAAACTAACTACCTACAACAATTCAGTATCCGTCAACAACGAGACATCTTTTGCCTTGACATCTTTCGGCTGAAATGCTGATGACGATGATGAAACGTGTTTTTAACACTGATCATTTTGTTTTGGCTTGTGTGATCTCACGCCTACGGCGAGATTTACTTTAAGTGTTTTATTTTAATTGATTTTTGTTTAGTTTAATTTTTAGTTTAAGTTTTCCTGATTATAATAATCACTATGCACCTACCTCACTCTGAAAATGTCGCGATTCCGACCCCCGAGATACAGGCAAATGCCTAGTTTTGGGGGTCACCGCCCACTTTTCTTTTACGACATGATTAATTATTAAACAAAATTGAAATTAGAAAATGGGCAAAGCCAGAAACACAGCTAGTATAACATACAGCTAAGACAGAATTCAGCGGCGTGTCCTATCTCTGCCACATCGGTTGTCATCTACTCTGGTCCCCCATTTTACGAGGGGTGGGCGTGCTATTATTAAATTAGCTATCACGCCGTATACTTAGCTAGGTATAGTCTTTTAAATTGTGAACTTTTTACAATGTCTTTCAGCTTAGCTGGTGCTAACTAGTGGCTGTGATTTTACACGACTGTAACTGTTGCAAACCTATTATATAGGAAGAGCTATATTATAATACTAGCTTACCCACGTGGTTTCGCCCGCGTGGAGGTCGAAAATCATCCCACGGGAACGTGCTATTGGCATAAAAAGTACCCTCCCTATGTGTTATTCCAGGTTACAAACTATCTGGGTACCAAATTTCATCCAAATCCGTTCAGCCGTTATTGCGTGATTGAGTAACAAACATCCAAACATTCACATTTATAATATTACTAGCTGACCCGCAAACGTTGTTTTGCAGGTAATTTCTAGTGAACAACCCTTATCACTTAGGGGTATGAAAAATATATAGTAGCCGATTCTCAGACCTGCTGAATATGCATATAAAATTTGATAAAAATCAGTAAAGCCGTTTCGGAGGAGTAAGGTAACTAACATTGTGACACGAGAATTTTAAATATAAGAAGATATACTAGCTTTTGCCCACGGCTTCGCCCGCGTCGATGTCGGTTATCGCGTAAAAAGTAGCCTACGTCCTTCTCCATATCCCAGGGCATATCTCTGCCAAATTTCATGACGATCGATTCAGCGGTTTATGGATGTCAGAAATTATTCCAGGGAATATACTACAGGGACAAAAATCACTCCTTTTAACGTCAGCTCTCTGCCAGTTAAGGTTCCCTCAAAATCGGTACAGTCCTGTCGGAAATTAGCCAGACAGATATATGGACTCTTTAAAAATGTTTTTTTGTTATCTTTACCGTATTATACTTTCATATGCATTTAGTAAAAACTGTTATTTTGACATTCATATCAGACACTTCAATTTCATTTATTTGTTTTTTAAGTACGTATATAAATTTGCATAGATGCATAGAAAAAAGATTAACCATGGAGTTTCTTGCCGGCTCTTCTCCATAGGAAGCGACAATTTGGAACCGTGCACCTAGTGTAAGTGCCCATGCAGGTTTATATGAAATAAAATATTTTGATTTGATTTGATAGAAATTTGTTTCTCACATTAGCAGCATACAACTTTATAACTAAAAAACGATCTTCTTCAAATCAGTTGTAGATGGATTATTGCTGATGCTATACGTTTTTGAAACCGTAATCGTAATTATAATGTGAATTTTCATCCACGCTTTCTACGTGTCTCATATACAGGATAAGTTTTTAACCAGTGCGCAAACCGTAACCATGAATTCAGCATATGACACTAGACCCCCAGCGCAGGAATTTTTCGTCGGTTATACACAAAAAATCAGCAGTTTCATAGAAAAATGCAATATCTATGTGGTCAAAATGTATGGAACAACAGATTTTGTTTTTGTATAGACCAAGAAAATTTTCTGCGCTGGGGGTCTAGAATGATATGCTGAATTCATGGTTACAGTTTGGTTATGGTTACAGTTAAACTTATCCTATATGTACTTCCCTGTTCGATAAAGTACCTTCTGAACGCCGCTCTTAAGGGTACACTAGTCGCGGGCTCGAACTCACTGGTGGGCCTGGCTAAAAAGCACGATGTCTCACCAGGCTTCGCGTCTGACAGAGGTAGTATCAGTGACGAGCAGTTAGACGCTAGTCAACACGCACAACATTATTGAGTGAGCTGCAGGAGCAGTTATAGTAAAACAGGCACGAAAAAATTAAGAAAAGTCCTTCGGAAGAACGGGTTTTCTGACAAAAACCGCTGCATAAATCAATGACCAATTAAGTTTATTGAACTTTTCGATAATTGAGCTTTGTCGGTACCGACTTAGTTTTGGAGATTTTACACTTCCTTTATTACTTAAACATGTCCATAGTTACGTTAAATTAGCAAGAAAAACGAATCTTTGTTGGCTCATAACTTTTTAATGGCTTTTTATTTTAGTATTCTGTTTCCGTACAGACAATATTAATAATGAGACAAAACAATACCATGTTTAAGTTTTGATGTACATTGTCAAATAGTGGAGTAAAACTCTCCCGAAGTTTGTATGGAAAAAATGTGGACTTGTTTCAACTTAAAATTTCAGAAGCCTAGACTACAACCGTTTTATAGTCCATGTTATGTTCAACTAAGGAGCTCTTGCTTAAAAGATCAATACATTATAGTCTTTATTAGTTTTTATCTGAATACCCACCAAGCTGATTAAACGAAGTTTTTAGGCTAATGGTGGTTCGACTAAGGTGGAACATGACTTGTTGTGTAAGGGAGAAGCATGCAAAAATTGCTTCATTACTGCAGTTTGCAGTAGCTGACATTTCTTTTATGAATTTTTAATCTTAACTGACATTCGGAATTTTAGTACTGGCTATGGTTTCCTGAGGCTGGGTTATTGAGTTTCATATTCACAGATCAAGCAAAGTTGTGGGGTTCTAATTGATTCTCAGTAGCATGCTGTAGAGATGGAATTGTCGTGTTTCTAAACGATTTTTAAATCATAATCATAATGTGAATTTTCATACCTACTTTGTACATGTCTCATTTATGTTCCTCTCTGTTGGATAAAATACCGTCTGAACACCGCTTTAAACGTTTCAAAAGCCTAGACTACAACCGTTTTATTATCCATTTTATGTTAAGCTAAGGAGCTCTTGCGCTAAAAGATCAATACACACATTTTTAACCGATTTAAAAAAGGAGTCTCAATTCGTTTTTCTTTTTATGTGTGTGTATTTTCCGCGATGTCTCCGTCAATTTCGGGTAGATTTCGATAATTCTTATTTAACTTAATTTTTAATGAATGGGTTTTGGTTCAGGGGTGGTCAAATTTTATTGACTTTGTTTGGGAAGTTGTTGCGTTAGCTTTGCTAAAACATATTTAATCCACTTTGTGTATCGTGATGATGTTCTAGTAGTACTTGACACTGCTGTTTACCTGGCCATGCAGTAGTCTTTTTAACCGATTTCAAAAAGAAGGAGGTTATCAATTCGACATGTTTTTTAATGTATGTTCGGGCATAACTCCGTCATATTTAGATGGATTTGCAAAATTATTATTTTATTCGAAAGGAGTTTATTCCGAAATGGTCCCATTTAAATTAGATCGGATCATGCGTTTCGGAGACAGACAACGGAACTCTTCAAAAAATGACAGCAAATCAACCGCGGTTGCTGCTATCAAATTTCGAATTGGTGTGGGGTAGGTACTATAACGAAAAAGCGAAAAATAAAACTTTTTCAAAAAATAAATAAAAACAACAACCGACTTCCAGAAAAACACAACGAAGTGAAAAATAACTTTAATTTCGGAAGGCGGTGATAAAAAATTCAACTACATATCCAAAGTCACCACCTTCCGAAATTAAAGTTATTTTTCACTTTGTATATGCTTTGTAGTGTTTTTCCGGGAGTCGGTTGTTTTTTTTTCGTATAGAAGTATTAATAATTCAAAGATACTTCAGCAGCAGATACCTTACCACAATAAAGTCTGAATAACTCTCTAAAAAGAGCCGCAGTAGCTCAGTGTTTCAATATACGGCCGTCATACGGGATTGATTGATGCGCGCCGCTCCGCACTCGCTATTGAAATGAGTCGATAATAAATTCTACACTAATTTACTCCTCTATTTATTTACTGAATACCCTCCAAATTTGCTTATAAATGGGATTTTTTAGGCTAATGGTGGTTCGATTACGGTGGGACATGGTTTGTTATAAAATTGTGGAGGTAAGCGAGAAAGATGAAAAAATTCGTGATTATTGCATTTTATGGTAGCCATGATTGAAATTGCTCGTATGTATTTTTCACCGACTTTTTAAAGAAGGTTCTCCATACGGTGGTTTTTCTATTTTTAACTAGCTTTTGCCAGCGACTTCGCCCGCGCGGAACTTTCATCCCCTATTTTACTCCCTTAGGGGTTGAATTTTGAAAAATCTTTTCTTACTCCTTGTCTACATTATAAAATGAACCTCTGTGCAAAATTTCGGCTTTCTAGGTCCAAGGGTTTGGGCTGGGCGTTGATGAGTCAGTCAATCAGTCAGTCAGGCAGGACTTTTCTTTTTATTTATATAGATGTTTGTACCTCAGAACTCCGTCATTTATAAACCGATTTGAATTTTATTTTCTAAGAGTGGTCCTAAATATTAGGTCTTTACCTATGAAATTGCCGATCTGCAGTACTGGCCATTTCAAATCAAAATAATTTTTGTTTGGCTAAGAATTCTAATTTCAAATTAATTTTATTTTAAAAACATGGATTTTTTTTTCTAAAAGTAGTCATTTCTTTATTGATTAGTGTTACATTTTCATCGCATTTCAATATTTTTCGTCATCATGGATACGTAAAAAATTCGAGTAATTATGGAATATGAGTACCGTCGTGGCAGCAACGCGGCACAAGCGGCACGCAACATCAACGACGTTTACGGAGCTAACACTACAAACCAACGCACCACCTGTTATTGGTTTGCTCGCTTCCGTTCTGGAAATTTCGACCTGAAAAATGAACCTCGCGGTCGTCCGAAGACTTTGGTCGACAATGACGAATTAAAGGCGATTGTGGAAGCTGATGATACACAATCTACGGCTGAATTAGCAGCAGCTTTCGACGTTAGCGTCAAAACAATATTGGTCCATTTGCGTCAAATTGGCAAGGTAAAAAAGCTTGACAAATGGGTGCCCCACGAACTCAATGATCGCCAGCGCGAAGTACGCGTCGAGACGTGCCTTGCACTGCTCAACAGACACACAAATGAAGGAATTTTGAACCGCATTGTTACCTGCGATGAAAAATGGATTCTGTTTGATAACCGTAAGCGCTCAGCAAGTTGGTTGGATCCTGGTTCAGCACCTAAACAATGCCCTAAACGAAAACTTACCCCTAGAAAAGTGATGGTCACTGTTTGGTGGTCTAGCGCCGGTGTGATTCATCACAGCTTCTTACCAAACGGGGTGAGCATTACTGCAGATGTGTACTGTGAAGAACTGAACACAATGATGGAGAAGCTGGCGCATCTCCAACCAGCATTGGTCAATCGCTCGTCTCCGCTGCTCCTGCACGACAACGCGCGACCTCATACTGCACAGCAGACGGTCTCCAAGTTGCAAGAACTGGGGTTGGAAGCTCTCCGTCATCCGCCCTACTCACCAGACCTTGCGCCTACAGACTACTACTTTTTCCAGAATTTGGATAACTTCTTGGCGGGAAAAAAATTTAATACCCGAGAGGCAGTACAAAATGCCATTGAAGAATTTGTTGCCTCCCGTCCAGCTGATTTCTTTAAGAAGGGCATCAATAAACTGCCACTGCGATGGCAAAGATGCATTGATTGCATGGGTGATTACTTCGATTAATACAAATAAAAAATTCATGAAAAAAAATCGTTTAAATTTTTTCATACAAAACGGCAATTTCATAGGTAAAGACCTATTAGATTTGATTGGTTTTTGAGTTAGCTTCAATAATACGTTTTTTTACCATTAAGTCTATGTTGATGACAAAACCAAAGAAACCGACTTCCTAACTTGAAGTTATTTTTCACTTTGTTTGTGTTCTTTGGGAAGTCAGTTTTTGTTTTGAAATAATTTATCAGTACTGATATTAGGAACTTAGGTACTAGTTGTATAGAACAAAATCATCTGTCTCGTAGGTCTGCTGAGTCTGTGGTGCTGAGTTCGATATTTCCAGATCGAGCAAAGTTGTGATTTTTTAAATGGTCCTCAGTAGCAGCCCGTCCCCCCCGAGTGGGTTCCCGCATTGTCGTTGCGGAGGGGCTTAGTAACCGTGGTCTCCCACCCACGGTGAAGCCAAGAGGAACCCAACGGTGGGGCCGCTCGTCAGGGCTTTTGCCTTCAAGCCATTGACGTAGCGGCCAAAAAGTAGGTTGCGGTGAGGTGCACCGCAACTGAGGTGGGCCGCGATGTCGAATGGGAGGCATCGCGGCTGAGGGTTACGGGCTGCGGTAGAGGAGGAGTGCCGGTGCTTCTGAGCAGCGCTCTTCCCTTCCGTGGCCTGGACGGGGCCGCCACCGTTTGATGGCGGACGCGGTGGGGCCGCAGGGGAAGAGGAGTGTCGGTATAGCGTCAGCCGCTCTCCCTATCCTCTGCGGCCGAAAAGTGGTAGACGGGACGGCGCGTTGTGTTCCACACGCGCGCCGTCAAAGATGTCAGCAACCACTGGTGGGGTCCGCAAGGGCCGATGCCTGCCAGGGGTGCGGGTTTGTTCGAAAGAGATACCACGGCCCCTGGCATACGGGCTACTGAGGGAACACGGGTGGGTTTTAGTCAGTAAAAGTCTGACACGCCCTCCTGCTCTACTCAGCAGGAGAAGTCATTTGATGATTTCCCACCCAAAAAAAAAAAAAAAAAAAAGTAGCAGCCCGTAGTTAGGATATGTGTCCGGTGAAAGGAAATAGGCTCGTTCCTAATAAGTGAGAATTACTTATATCGTCGCTGGCAAAATACAAAATTCGTTTTTGTTTACCGTAACGCGCGTTTTCAAGGTTGGTCCTATAGAAGAAGTTGTTCGAAATCATGAGTATAATGACCCCTTTTCGGGTTTAGGGTAAACAAAAACTAATGTTGTATATGTGGACTACACCACCCGTACTGGACCCACGTTGTACGGCCCACTCACAGAGAGGAGGCCTGTGTCCCAGCAGTGGGAAAGTTATAGGTTACGTCCGGCACCACACAGAATAAAAGAATAGCACCATCCCATTTCTTCCCGTGGGTGTCGTAGAGGGCGACTAAGGGACTTACTAGAGAATGGGCAGCAGCGTTTTTTATGCATTTTACCACCATACTGCGATCGCCAACCCGCCTGCCAAGCGTGGCGATTATGAAAAAACCCCTTTTGGGGGAGGCCTATGTCCAGCAGTGGACATCCTTCGGCTGAAATGATGATGATACCCCTCAGCTTTTCTTTTCCACTGAAACTTTAAGACAAAGTCTACATGCTGTGAATTGCATGAATTTAAACTGTAGAAAAAAAATTATTGCAAGAGAGTGTGCACTAGAACATAAACTTAAAAAAAAAAACTTAATTTTAAATGCAAGAATGTCATGGAATATACGGAAAAAATAAGTTATTTGCAATTCAGCAGAAGCTGTACTAGTAAAGTGAATAAGACAAGTACTATCAAGCTCGTTATTGTTACGTCTCACTAAATATTTCTTACATGTGGTTAGTGTAATGTGACTTGCCTGGAAAATCAATTCAAGTTTCAGTATTTGGCTGTGCCACTGAAAACAACTGATCTGTTTGTAAATAATTGATGAAGTCCCATTTTTTTAGTAAATTTTGCGACTTCCGTATCCCTGCCCAATAGAAAATCCCAGTGTACGACTAAACGCCGACATACACTACGCCGCCGCTGACAGACTGAACACCTACAAGACTGAAATTCGACGGGACTCTTCGCCTGCAGGACACTTCGCCGACAGGACTCTTCGCCGACAGGGCTCATCAGGTAGGTAATAGGTAGGTTAGGTTAGAATTGCGACCAACCGCGTTACTTACTGCTACTTCCATGTTAGTGGCAGTTACATACTTGACTATTTAGTAATAGCGGCGAAGAGTCCTCTCGGCGAAGTGTCCTACCGGCGAAGAGTCCCGTCGAAGTAAAAGTCTTGTCGGCGTTTAGTCTGTCGGTGTTTAGTCGTACACTCAGAAAATCCCTTCTGCATCGCTTGCATTTCTCTCAACTAGGTATGTTTTTTATTTTCTTACCCACCATATTATTGCTATGTAGGTATGTACACGCCACATTTCACACGTTGCCTTCCTAGCAGAACGTCGGAACAAAGCCTTGCATACAAGCCTTAATACAAAGAAGAACTATTTTGACACGTTAACACTAGCTTGCAAAGTACTCATAACCCGAAAACTCGGCGCTACATACTAAAAGCATTTTATTTTAGTGCAACACATGTTCGTCGAGTCGTTACTAAAAGTTTCCAATGTGCAGTGAATCCGAGAAGCGCGAGGGAAGACGCGATCTCACAATTAAGCACTTGTGAGTTCGCAAGTACACTTCTAAGACAACCACCATTGTATAGCGATCGTACAATCGCACACAGCTGTCAGAATGTCTGACATGTACAGTTATACACACAGCTGAAGGTACACTCGTATAGAAATTCCCTTTGTTCCTTAGTAGGTAAGCGTTTTAGTGGCAAAGTATGAATGAATAGGGTCTGACAGGATGTTTAGTGTGCACTTCTGTAATTTAGGGCTTCTATGTCCTTAGTGACGGTCAGATTAAGTTTAACTTTGTTTTGGGAAGCGTTTGCAAGTGAAAATAAGTTTGGTGAGTGTGTAATTAATTATTTCATACGGATTACTTACGGCCACTTGGCTGTGGTGGCGCTTACTGAATGTTGAGCGTGATTTTTCGGTTTGACGCGTGACTGGCGACACAGATTTTTTTATATTTGGAAATATTCTGTTTTACATTTTGTTGTTCAAACTGTAGCAATGACTTCAGTGATTTATCAGTAAATACATCGCAAATAAGAGGGGCTTGTAGCTAAGTAATAATAGCCGTACGAGTCGATCGTTCAGGTTAAGCTACGCTTGCCGCGGTTCCTCCGTGGATGGGTTCATGGAGGAAACATGACAAAAAACTTTTTTTGTAAAATTGTTTTTTTTTTTCCTTAAACGATGATGCATCAGATTGAGTGAGACTGATAACGATATCATTGTAATCTCACATCATCCCATGTCAATTGCTTTGATTACGAGTAAAATCTTTGAACTTAAATAGATATATGTTTATACGAGTTCATGTTCAAAATATGGTTCTTCGTTATAGCCACCATGCGCAAGCGGTGCGCGTCCTTGGTGCGCAGGGTGCGGGTCAGCTCCAACGCTGTCCTGATGATGATTGCTGGACGATTGGACTGCCCCTATATTAGGAAGTGCTGCAGTAGGCATATAGCCAGGGCAGGGTAATTAAGTGATGTCACGATATGTCATGTGCTGTTTTATTAATTTATGTTTTTAATTTTATACAAAATTTTCCCCAAAATGTTATTTTAATTTGTATTTTACAATATTAATTTCCGAATCATTATAAATGTATATATTTATTTGACATTGTATTTTTAATAAGATGACATTATATTTATTTAATTTTTAATTTTTACTCTGTGATTTGTATTTATTTCGTGATTTTGTGAACGTGAACTTGAACTTGTGATGTTAATATGGGAACCCCTGAAATAAATGGATTTTATTTATTTTAATTTTATAGCCATAAAATTCAAGAAAATTACTTTGTGGCCAAGTAATAATAACGTATGGTTCAATCGACCTGCACCCTAATTGCGTAACTCACGATTGATCATAATTGGTTTCGTCTTCACAGTTAAACAATATTCATTGCGTTATTTATGTTGTTGAACAGACAAATTTTTCGAACATAATTATGAAGCAATGGTTTAACAATCCGTTTCAAAACGATACAGATTATGATGAATCGTGAGTTAGGCAATTAGGGTGCAGGTTGCTGTTACCGGCAAGAGCTACGCTTGCCGTAGTTATCTTTACATACAAGACCCCTCCGTGCCGCGGAAGGCAGAATAAGGCTCCCGGCTGTCATTCGTGGATCTTTGACAGTTCTTACGGGTCGTCAGAAGCCCGAAAGTCTGACAACTAGTCTTACCAAGGGGTATCGTATTACGCAGTAACTGGGTTGCGGAGGTCAGATAACTCATTCGGTTAGACAGGAAGCCGACCCCAACATAGTTGGGAAAAGGCTAAGCAGATGATGACATTGCAAATGGGAAGTTTTTATGTCAGAATTTTTTTTGATCTTGTTTTCTCCTATAGTCATTTTCTCAGTAATTATACACTGTGGTAAGAACCTGGGCTTAACTTCTTATTTTGGTTAGTAATTAAATATCAAAGTCTGTTGCATCTTAGGAATACTTTTATATTTAACTAGCTTTTGCCAGCGGCTTCGCCCGCGCTGAACTTTCATCCCCTGTTTAACTCCCTTAGGGGTTGAATTTAAAAAATCCTTCCTTATTCCTTGTCTACATTATAAAGGGAAGGCTTTCTATGTCCAAGGGTTTGGACTGGGCATTGATGAGTCAGTCAGTCAGTCAGGACTTTTCTTTTTATTTATATAGATAAAATTTGTACCGTATGGTGCCGGACGTAAAGAATAGCATCATCCCATCTCTTCCCGTGGGTGTCGTAGGAGGCGACTAAGGAACTTACTAGAGAATGGGCAGCAGCGTTCTCTATGCATTTTACCACCATACTGCGATCGCCAACCCGCCTGCCAAGCGTGGCGATTATGGCAACACCCCCAAACTGGGGGAGGCCTATATCCAGCAGTGGACGTCTTCCGGCTGAAATGATGATGATGAGATAAAGTTTGATAAACTTGTTAAAATTAAATAACGATATAGAAAATAGCATAAAAAAAATTGTGGTTTCTACACCATGAAAACCGACATTAAAGCGCGTTCCATAGTACCGCTAAACTAGTGAACTTTTTATATTAATATCCCGCTCACATCGGAATGCAAGCACGTCACATAAAAAAAAGAAATTCCGCAGTCGCCAGCGGCTGGTGGTGCGGTAGGATGCGACGCGATGCGATACGACGCGGTGCTACGCGGCACGGCGGGATGTTTCACACAGTAATGAAATATTTTATTGCACGGCGTAACAAAGGCTTCGCGGAATTCCAACAGAGACCTTACACAACAATGTACTCAGATTTTTAGTAATTCGCAAGTGCAAACGGGCTTTATGTGTTTCTGTTTTAGTGACTACGCATGTGTGTTTGTCATTTGAAACAGGAGATAACTTTGTATGCACAAAATGTCTTCCAAAAATAGTACCTATCTTTTGTTATATTCTGCTAACTGTATGTTCCGTAATTATATAGAGGCCCGATTATTTAAAGCGCGCTGGGCCTTATGCTGTAGTCACACTGTTCTAATCTGCCAGGGGTGCGGGTTGTTCGAAAGAGATACCGTGGCTTCTGGCACACAGGCAACTGAAGGAACACGGGTGGGTTTTAGTCAGTATAAGTCAGACACGCCCTCCCGCTCCACCCAGGGAGGGAGAAGTTATTTGATGATTCCCCAGCCAATAAAAAAACACCGTCCTAATGCTCCAGAAATCAAGAGGTGAGGATCCTCAAACGAAATAAAGGCGAATGGTGGTAATGATATTGTAGGAACGCTGACACATTCGTTTTGTATTAATTTGTATGTGCAGCGATCGGCGACGCTAGTTCGCCCGCAACCATTGCCCGCTATAGATGCAATTAACCTAAAACCTTATAAGTGCACTGTGTAATAACGAAAATAAAACTAACATCCAAGTTCTAAAGACGTTTTACTTCTCTCCGTACACACGCCATACACTTTGAACAATACACGTAAAATACTAAAATATTGTTACTATTATTAGCCATTAAAGTTCCTCTGTAGGGCGAAGGCCTCCCTGCTCTCTTCCCATCTCTCTCTGTCCTGAGCTGCAAAGGACCAATCTTTAATAAGGGAGTCCAACTCATCCGGTAAAAATATGAATATATCATATTCAATATATTCAAATTGAAATGACAGTTAGACTACGTAATAAATTCAAACCTTGCCCATAAACCTAGATACATAATTAAATCATCGTTACATTAACTTGAGTCGCTTTTTAGTATATTCTAATACTAGCTTTTGCCAGCGGCTTCGCCCGCGCGGAACTTTCATCCCCTATTTAACTCCCTTAGGGGTTGAATTTCGAAAAATCCTTCCTTATTCCTTGTCTACATTATAAAAGGAATCTCTGTGCAAAATTTCAGCTTTCTAGGTCCAAGGGTTTGGGCTGGGCGTTGATGAGTCAGCCAGTCAGTCAGGACTTCTCTTTTTATTTATATAGATATAGAAGATATAGATGATAGTCGGTTCATCTACTAAATTATATTAGGTACAGGTAATTGCTTTTTTTTGTTACACGAATTAGGTGTTTGTCACAGCAACACACAGTTTATAACCTAATCGATGATTGACGAATACTCAATGATTTAATTCAAGGGTTTTGCAGTGTGGGAGAGCTATTTCCAAACGGGCTGTGGTTTGTGGTCTAGCGCACGCACATGCGGGCTTCCCTAAATCGAAATAATCTAATTTGAATTGATTATTTTATGCTGTTTCATCGTTTATGATTGACGGACCAAAAACCGTTTATGTGGTCGGATTATAGCGAAACTGTAAAGTACTGATCGGTTGAGCGACCAAAGTGACGACCTATTTTCATTTGACAAACTATTTGGGACGCTTTACGGTTTATAATTGGGTTTCGTTTTAATAAAAGTGCACAAACTGGTTTAATATAAACAGAAACGTTATAATAATCGTAACTATTCAAATAACGAACTGCAAGCAGATATTGAAACAGCGCAACGCTTTAGAACCGACACAATATGACAAGAATAACACCCCGACTCCCGGAACCGTTGACGTTTGTAGACAAAAGCGTATAGTTGACATCACCACACCGCGTTATGAAGGCGGGTGTGCTTTGCATTAAACAGTAGTTTAATAAAATGTAAAAAGCATCGTCGCTCGGGACGCGAAATTGAATATTTCGTTGGGTTCGTTTACTCCAGTTCACAAACTAGATGAGCTTGCCTCATTGAGTCCGGACTCAATAACCGGTTACAATTGTGGGGACACTCGGGACCTGGACTTGTTTCTCGTTAAGCCGAAATCCGACGAAATTTTCTATAGTATTAGCCACATAATAAGGTGTTTATTAATACTCAAAGTCTCTAGAGATGGCCTAAAATGACAATCACTGTTTGCTAAAGTGTTTATTAAGAATGAGGTTACACGTGAACAAAGTTTAATAGAATTATCAGGAGGATTGCACAGGACAGGTTTGATAGTGGGACGAAAAGTCAGTATCAAGCTTTTCCTTAAAATCATTGCCTACGTACTAGAACGACGCCAATTATAAAAGCATGCAGTGTGTTCAGGGCAGCGGTCCCGACTGTCTCTTGCTCGTTGATGTGCCAGCCCGCGCCGCAGCTAAGCCGGTAGAGTTAAATTCCCCGATTGATAATAATAATGAAAACTCGTCGCTCGAGCTCGACGCAACTACCGCGGCCGGTGTCGTCACAGCGCCCGCAGTGGGGCTGGGTACCGGCGGCGGCGAGGCGGAGCTGAGCGACGAGTATTTCTCTCCGCCCACGACGCCACCACCTGCTCGTCGACGGGGAGGACGCCGGCCGCAGGACGGCTTAGGACCTCGAGGCCCACCGGCCTCTGATAGAGTCCCAGCTCCCGGCGGAAGTGTGCAGCGCATGAGATGGACACGATCCATCAACGAAAACGTCATGCGCTCATACTATGGGGCTACAGAGGGAGGAAACAACCTGACCGCGTACCGTGTTCGGATGCTCTCTCTTTTTCAGGTGCTTGAGCCAGCTGTCAACGTTTCGGCACTTCATGAAAATATTTTGATCCAGCCTGTCCCCACTTGTTGTCCACTCCCCGCCAGTGACGCCCTGAGCTGAGGTCCGTACCCCACAGGAGGTGCGCTCAGCGTGCAGTTGCTGTAGTTAAGTAAGGTTTTATGCCCTGGCTGGAGGCTTTTAGTATCTTTAAAAATGCCTTCACAGGTAAGTCCGGTTAAGAAGTTACGAGTATGGCCTCTCAAGGTCAAATTCGAGATGCCATTCACAAAAAAAAAAAAAAAAAAACGGGGCTGCGGTCGGTGTATCATACTGCATAATGCACTGTTACGTATTCCGTTCGTCCTGCACTCGTGTATCGGGTTGTTCCCGTGTTTTAACTCCAGTCTTATATCCCAATTGAGTTAGTTTCGCTTTATAGGAAAGAGTTTATAACCGCAGTTGGCTACACCGTTCTACGTTGCATTTTATTTGTTCACAAGTATTTTCTAGCTTCTCCGGCCGCTTGCGAAACTCCAAAGCGGGCTGAAATTGAGCACTGTTTGATTTCGGCACGTTCAATTCAAAATCTATTTTCATTTCCTGGCCTGAATCCATTTCCATTTTCATTTGGCTTCTGTCGCTCTTGATGTATTGATTACTCACTTTACATTTAGAAATTACCATACCGCCTCGTCGGTTTTGTTTGCAAATTGTATGAAAGATGGCAGTTTATTTATCTTAGAAATTGGAAAATTTAATAAATAATTAATGGAAGTTCGGTCTGCAAGTAAATAAATATGGAGTTGATATAACACGATCGCAATAATGTTTTTCGTCAAAAACAAATATGATACAAATATTTAAATTGCGTAATTTAATTTCAGTAGGAATCGCTTAAAATTTGACAGTTCCACAAAATTCATGTCGTTGTTTACGTTGTTATGCAGATATTTTGCGAACAAATGAAATAATTAATTAGCAATAACCTTCAAAATGATACAGAAACTGATTATTAGTGTGTTACGCAATAAGGATTTTCTAAAATGACGTTCACTAGGTGGCAGCACTGAGACGTCAGGTCCAGCACCTGTCAAAAGTGTCAAAGCGCCTACGGACTGAATGGTGAACGAATGATATCAAATATTTTAAGTTCATTGTCGAACTGGAAGACCTCTTGTCAAAGTGGCACCAACTTGTGGCTTGAATATTCAAGAGAATCATCGTTACGGATAGGTACTCCTTATCAGATATTCAGACACCTATAGTTCGACTTTTAATTGTATTCAATAACTTGACAGTTGACGGTTTACCAGATTTTGACCAAAAAAACATAGTGAGTTCTTACACCAGTAAGAATGAACGAAATTGAATGAACTTGAAAGAATGTGGGTACTTACAAGCAAATTTTTATTAAAAAAGTGTAAGTGATGTTTTGAATAAAATGGTCCATACGACACATAATCATCTTCTACTTCTAATAAGATAATAAATCTAATGAGATACGCAAGCACTCCATGACCCCCCCCGAGTGGGTTCCCGCATTGTCGTTGCGGGGGGGCTCAGTAACCGTGGATGCCGGCCACGGTGAAGCCAAGAGGAACCCAAAGGTGGGGCCGCTCGTCAGGGCTTTTGCCTCAAAGCCGACGACGTAGCGGCCAAAAGGTAGGTTGCGGTGAGGTGCACCGCAACTGAGGTGGGCCGCGATGTCGAATGGGAGGCATCGCGGCTGAGGGTTACGGGCTGCGGTAGAGGAGGAGTGCCGGTGCTTCTGAGCAGCGCTCTTCCCTTCCGTGGCCTGGACGGGGCCGCCACCGTTTGATGGCGGACGCGGTGGGGCCGCAGGGGAAGAGGAGTGTCGGTATAGCGTCAGCCGCTCTCCCTATCCCCTGCGGCCGAAAAGTGGTAGACGGGCCGGCGCGTTGTGTTCCACACGCGCGCCGTGAAAGATGTCAGCAACCACCGGTGGGGTCCGCAAGGGCCGATGCCTGCCAGGGGTGCGGGTTTGTTCGAAAGAGATACCACAGCCCCTGGCATACGGGCTACTGAGGGAACACGGGTGGGTTTTAGTCAGTAAAAGTCTGACACGCCCTCCTGCTCTACTCAGCAGGAGAAGTCATTTGATGATTTCCCACCCAAAAAAAAAAAAAAAAAAAAAAAAAAAAGCACTCCATGACGAAGGGCTCATATTACAAACTTCTTCAAGTATTTTTAACTTATTTCATCTTAAATTATTTATTATTTTATGCGACATGCCCCTATAACTCAGCCAAAAGTAATTCTAGTGGGTTGAGATAAAAAGTAAAAAAAAGTCGGATGTTTTTTTTGAAAAAAGTTTTTACTTTTCACTTTTTAGTTATAGTACCTA
Source organism: Polymixis flavicincta (assembly GCA_949987655.1). Lineage (NCBI taxonomy): Eukaryota > Metazoa > Arthropoda > Insecta > Lepidoptera > Noctuidae > Polymixis > Polymixis flavicincta. The sequence continues at coordinate 11,108,949 of OX465191.1, read as the reverse complement.
CCCCACACCAATTCGAAATTTAATCATCTTTGGGGTCGGGTTGGAAGTCGGTTAAAATTGGTTTAATTTTAAATTAAACCAGTTTCATAATTCGTTCTTTACGCAAAATCGTTCACTACCCCAACACTATTAATCTTTCTTAGTATGGTAATACTATTTTTCTTTGAACTGTCAAGTTATTGAATACAATGAAAAGTCGAACTATACCTACGACATCAAACAAACAGAACAATAGTATTTTTCTAGAGAAACAACTCACTAATCCCCCCCACTTGATTAGAAAGTAACACAAAAGTTGCAGGTTGCAGCGAACTAAGAGATCTGTAAGTAAATAGAGGCGCAATGAATCACGGTAACCGTTTTCCGATAAGGAGTGGGCTCTCTCCGGCGTCCCGGCCCGATAGTTGGCGAGCCCTGTTTTATTGTGCCAGTATTTTCAGTCTATCGCCAGTGAACGCAGCTCGGGCGGAAACTGAGATAAAGTCGCGACCTCACTGTAATATACAACCCCCTGTGTGTAGGAGTCGTGTAACGCTACACAAGTCCAACCCCGCTTTGAATGGCTGTTCGTCCGAGTTTCGACTTGATATTTTCTTAAGAATTTACGTGTCGATTGTGTCGTGAATACGGTCGGACCTTGCACGGAGATTTAGAGTTATGGTTTACTGACTTTATGTTTATACATTCTATTCTTCTGATAAGGCAAGTAGGTGATAGCTTTAAAGCTTCCATGCATAGTCTGGGCTTTGGTTGCTTATTTTCGCGCATACTGGCATTACAACGTTGAACGTTTTGATTGGCTGACAGTTTAGTACAAGCAAAATGGAAACACAGTAGATACCTACGTAACAAGTGAGCATCACTGAATGTTAGCCGAATCAGCATAGCTATTCACAACCATTCGACAGGCTTCCGTTTCGGTAACTTGATTTGCATTACATAATCAGCCTACAATATTTCCACTGCTGGGACAAGCCTCTTCTCGGTGAGAGGCAGTGGGCCTTAATCCACCAAGCGGGCTTAGTGCAACCCGCAAAATTCGAAGTCATATGTCTTCGAATTTTCTGCTTTTAGGACATGCCAGTTTCCTCACGATGTTTTTTCCGCCGTTTTGAGAGCAGCAGTAATGAAAATAATTTACACAAAGTGAAGCGCTTCTCTGGATTCGAACCGCACGCGAACGACGCACTGTGGATCGAAAATCGCCTCTAGAAGACTTAGGGATTTCAATTTGCAAGTGCCGGATTTTTTGCCGGTTATCGCTTCTATTAGTTATTACTTTATTCAAAAATGACACCCGAGTTAATTCTGAACAAAAACGAAGGAATTATAATTTTTTTACGAAACATTTGTATGAAGCTAGTATGAAAAAGTTAATTATCTCGTAAACAGCCAGGGAAACCGTAATATCCTCACGGGTGGTTTTAGTACTAATTATTTATGATTTTTTGACATATGTCATATAACGGTTATCGCTGCTGGTTTTTTTTTTAATCGTCAAAATATTTTAATTTATTTTTACATATGAAACGGTTCCGGATAGTTAACTTTTTCATACTAGCTTCATACAAATTTCTCGTTAAAAAAATATAATTCCTTCGCGATAACCGGCAAAAAATCCGGCACTTGCAAATTGAAATTCCTAAGTCTTCTAGAGGCAATTTTCGATCCACAGTGCGACGTACAACTCGTACTCGCTGCGGTCGTTACCACTGGCCAACTATTTCTCTCCAATTTTTTAATTTTGCCATCTGCAAATTAAAATGGCAAAGCAAATAAAGCTAGGTACCGACAGCTGATTAACTGTCAGCTGAAAAGGAGGCCGTTTCTTTGATTTAAACTGCTAAAATGTTAGGGCTTCGTATTTGCGAACACCGTTTAGACGACTCTTTCGGTAACAATGATTCGTGTAGCACCGTATCGAATGGTTGTGAATAGCTATGCTGATCGGTCCGATGAGCACAAACTTCTAGTTACTGTTATCGTGTGCCTATCAACAATTTACCGTAGGAAAGTGATACAGTTACATCGCCCCGTTGTGTATGCCGTGTTAGTGTGTGAAGGCAAAAGGGAAAACAGCTGTTTTCGTGGGATGTGTACTAGTTTATTAGTCAAAAAGAATATATTATATAAAACAGTGTGGGTTGAGCATACATTTAATAACATTGTAGGTATTGTCAGCGAAAATACTCTATAAAAATGTGTTTTTGAAGTGAAAACTTTTTTAGGTGCACTTTTTGGGTGAACCAAAATCGTGGAACTCGCGTCATCGTCACCGAACGCTTTCCATGAGCTATATGTATACTGCGTTTATATGTGTGAACGAGCACACGGATGAGTCGCGCGTTGATGTCTTTTGGAAAAGTCCCTTTCTTTCATTAGGAAATTCTAATTCTTTTATCCCTTTCTTTTTCCCTTTGTATTTTTATCGTAAAAATCTGTGCTGTTACCTTTAATGCCTGAATTCGATCGCTCGTTTATAATTTGTTACCGAAACCAATCAGGACCCAAGGACCCAATGTGAAAACCTGTATTGACGATGAAAAAAATACACACGTAATTGTTCAAGTTTTCACTTCTGTCGGCACTCCCGGAGTGCCACAGTTTTTTTTTGTATTAGTTACTAGCTTTTGCCTGCGGCTCCGCCCGTGTGGGTGTCGGTTATCGCGTAAAAAGTAGCTTATGTCCATATCTCAAGGTATATCTCTGCCAAATTTCATGATGACCGGTTCAGCTGTTTAGGCGTGAAAACGTAACAGGCAGACAGAGTTACTTTCGCATTTATAATATTAGTAGGGAAGTTGGGATTACAATATTTATATAGCTTAATATTTAATTACGATTGAAACAGAAGTCAAATTGTATTTTCGTGTGAATAAAAAGTTTATTATTATTATTAAACTATAGATGATGTGTCGAAGTAAGAGTGTTAATCCACTTTTGTATCTGACCGTACATACACTTCATGTTCTTGTAGGCGGTACGATTTTTTAAATTCATTAACCGTCAAAAGAATACACAAGTAATAAAAAATCACGGTAAAATTTCATCATTGCTCATAGCTTTGTCAATTTAAAGCCATGAAAAGCAGAATTACTCGAATACGAATGAAATTGTACATTTTCGCCACATCTGAACATTGTTGACCTTTTGCCTCAATTGACTTCCTTTTTAATTCACAAAAGTAGGTCGTGTTGAACCTTTTTGAGTAATGTCAAAGTATTTCAATATTTGCAAACTGATGAACTGTTTTCACTTTCTGAATACCGTCAACATATTTAATAGGTATTTTGTCTATAAAAATATCTATACATATACAAATAAATAAAACTGAAGTGTCTGTTTGTAATGTTAAAATAACAGCTTTTTACAACAGAAAGTATTTATTTGTGGTACTTATGACAAAAAAAAAAACTTATTTTGTATGTTTGTCTCTTTGTTGCGGCTAATCTCCGAAACAGTTGGACAAGACTTTCACTGGCAGATAGTTGAAGTTATAGGCAGTAAAATCGGCTACTTTTAATCCTCGTAGCACATATCCGTGGGAACCTAATTTCTGACATACACGCAAGCGCAGCCGCGGGCAGCACCTAGTTCATAATAATTCCTTTTTCGATTCCACGAAGTTAACATGACGACGAAAGAAGATATTCTTGTGTCGTCTTGTTTTCGAGGAACTGAAAGTCAAGGGGCTTCAACTATGTTGAACTCAGAAATGTAAGTATATAATACGAGTATCTACATAAGTCGCTCTTCTAAAATATGTATTAGAAAACATATCAACAAATATCTTACTTAAAATAACCAATATACTCAGATTGAATGCGGAACAAGAGTACTCGAAATCTATTCAAATAAAATACCCATTGATATCTGTAAATAAACGAGGAAAATTCCCGCTATCCGGAAGAAATTCTCCATAAGCTTGGTAAGAAACTCACAATGGTATATTTGCATGGCGCCTGTAAGATCATGCCATTCGGAAACTGAGAAGGGTCCATGTTTAACAAGGGTTAATGCTTGGGAGATACCGCAACTATTTCCAATACACTGGCTTACTATAAAAGAACACTGAGCAAAAATGTGTGGGTCCACTTGCGAATGTAGCTTTTAAAAAATGGATCAGCGCCTTTCAATCTCTTCGCTTTCGTTTGTTTCTTAGCGTATTTTAGTCGTTTCGGATAAGCCGGGAGGAAACACCCGGGTGTTTCCACTGCGAAGATCGCCCTGAGAACACGGTGGAGCACACGGTGGCGGTCTGCCCGGCTTGGGCGGAGCACCGCCGTGTCCTCGTGGAGGCGATCGGCGGCGGCGATCTCTCGCGTCCGGCCGTGGTCCAGGCCATGGTACGGAGCGAGAGTGCATGGGTAGCCGTCACCTCCTTCAGCGAAGCAGTAATGCTCGCGAAGAGGGAGGCGGCGCACGCGAGGGAGAGGCAGTCTATGCGCCCTCGCGACCCTAGCCGCCGCAGGATACGGAGACGCCCTGGGCGTCGGGAATCCCAGGCCGATTTCCGGCCACCGTAGGCATGAGCTTGCGGACGGCGAGTAATGGGTAGCTCGCTGTCCGGTAAGGACCAAGCCCAAGTCAACGGCGCGTTGTGTTCCACGCGCGCCTCAAAGAGATGTCAGCACAAAGTGACGAGGCCCGCAAGGGCCGATGCCTGCCAGGGGTGCGGGTTTTTTCGACAGAGAAACCGCAGCCCCTGGCATACGGGCTACTGAGGGAACACGGGTGGGTTTTAGTCAGTAAAAGTCTGACACGCCCTCCTGCTCCACCCAGAGCGGGAGAAGTTATTTGATGATTTCCCACCCAAAAAAAAAGCGTATTTTAGTCCATCAGATATTTTTACATTTTCATTTAAAGTCCTGCCAGAGAAATTTATTTACTTATCAAATTGACACACTAAGTTAAGGCGAATCTAGTCGCAGGCTTGAACTTACTGGTGGGCCTGGCTAAAAATCACGCTGTGTCACCAGGTTTCGTGTTCGACAGATAGTATCAGTGATTGGCAGTTAGACGTTAGAGTAGACGCACAACGTTATTGAGTGAGATGCAGGATCATTTATAGAAAACCAGGTGCGTAAAAAATTAAGAAAAGTCCTTTGGAAGATCGAGTTTTATGAAAAAACCACTTCATAAATCAATGACCATTAAAGTTTATTGAACTTTTCGATACCGTGTTTTCCATCGCCGTTTTAAGAGCAGTGGTGTTGAAATTATTTACACAAAATACCTGCTTGGGTTCGAACCTCGAACTCGTAAGTAGGGGCCAATTCTGTGTGTGTTCCTCAAAAGACCATTTCAGACACCAATCCACATGGTCTTTACATGATCTGACCAAGATTATGTCTGGACTTTAAAAGAGACTGACCTCTGAGTTTGTTTCAGCTTTTCTTCTCAGAGTAGTCAGATAACCATAGGTAGTCAGGAAACGCCGACCCATACTATACTATTTAGAAATTCAAATAGTTTTTCGATCAACGCGTTTTAAACTCTGTTCAAAAAGTGTTTTGCGGAGCGCTCCGTTCCCGATCTCCTTCAGTCATAAAATAGTTTACTGAATATAAAAGCGACTTGACCACCGCTACCAACACTTTAGATAATGGAATGCAATCTTGATGAGTGAACTTGGAAAAGGATCTTAATACAATTGTTTTTAAGTTCAGTTTTGAAAGTTTTTAATATCTTTACCTGTAGGTTAAGGTTAACTATATCTCAGCGATTAAGCGTAGTCACTTTAACACCAATCAATAATTTTCCGATGGTTAGCCTTCGGAAAATTGGTGTTAAAGTTTTTTGCAATGGTTAGCAAATGCAAAAAAAACGACGTCAAAATAGCTGTGAATAGCAGTCAGAACTAAAAATAGCCAGTATTTTTTTTAAATGTGCTCACTACGCCCTTTCATTTGATAACTAACTCGGCATCATAATAATATTTTTTTGGTTCATAACTTTTGTCCTCTAGAGAGCGTCATCATCATCATCATCATCATCATCATCATCATCATCATCATCATCATCATCATCATCATCATCATCATCATTTCAGCCAAAAGACGTCCACTGCTGGACATAGGCCTCCCCCAGGTCATGTTTAGTCACAATTGTGCGCTGGTTATAGACCAGCGCACAATCAAGACACTTCCAAAGATATCTCATTTGTAAAATTATGATAAGTAGTTTAGAAATTATGAGGGCAAAGGTGAACATACACATAAGCCGGTCAAAATCATAACCCTCCCTTTTGCTTTTCCAGAGTCGGCTCCGTTTCACCCAAGTAAAAACCAACTCAGATAAAAAAAAAAAAAAAATACACAGGGTTAAATTTTAGTTTTCTGTATTAAAATGATATAGGTGTTCGCAAATTGTAGCGGATGGTCTTAAAAATGGCAGTATTCCACACAAAAAGCAATGCGACAAACCACAAAATTAGAATCCGTCTGTTATAAGAGGAGGTTTTCATAGTAGTTGTCAGTGTATTTGTGCCTGCAGCCACGTCGAACAATAAAGTGCACCCCGCCACGCGAGGATACACTCTTTTATTATAAAGTTTTCTAATAAAACTGCCGATGAACACGAATTGCTTGGCTGATGAAAATAGCTCGATATATCTCGTTGAAAACATAATTTTCTACGTCTATAGTTGCAGTTTCACAACTATAATCTATGACGTCACGGCATAGCATTATCAGCCTATAAATTTCCCCAACGCTGGGACACAAGCCTCCTCTTGGTAAGAGCCTAAGAGGGCGTGGGCCATAATCCACCACGCGGGCCAAGTGCAAGTTGGTAGATGTCACGTGTGTTCGATTTTTTGTTTCTATGGACATAGCGGTTTGGTACCTCACGATAGTTTCCTTCACCGTTTTGGGAGCAGTGTTGATGAAATAATTTACATACCTATTGTAAAGCGCCTGTATGGGTTTGAACCTACGACTTAAAACTCGTAAGTCACGGCTGCGGTTACCACTGGGCAACCTACCGTCCCGGCATAATAATTGGCAGAGTAATTATTTATTGCAATGCAAAGATTAGAGTTCCTATTTTCTGCAAGAGGTGTGGGTATACTGCCAGTCACCACACCATATTGAGCTATTTGTAGCAATGTTATAAACAAGATTGATCCAATAATTGCTCATCCTACTTCCAGCAACTGTTGTTGGCAATAATTGCTGAAAAATTGCCCGTTAATGCGAGGCCTAACTGGCTATATTCAAGTAATACTAATCTGGGATCCGGTACAAAATAATTTTATTTTATTTACACGGGTAATACCTGCGTAGGTTCAGCTTTTGAGTTGTATTAAAATATATTTTTACGCAAAAAGAAGTAGGCAACATATAATATTTCAAATAAAACTTTAAAAAAAAAAACAACCTACTTCCAAAAAAACACTACAAAGTGAAAAATAACTTTGATTTCGGAAGTCGGTGACTTTTGATATGTATTTTATTAATTTATGGTCACCGCCTTCCGAAATTAAAGTTAATTTTCACTTTGTAGTGTTTTTTTGGAAGTCGGTTGTTTTTTTTTTTTTTTTAAGTTTTTATTTTTCACTTTTTAGTTATGGTACCTACCCCACACCAATTCGAAATTTTATAATCCTTGCGGTCAAAACAATGCATATTTATGCGATAGCAGCAATCGCGGTTAATTTGCTGTCTTTTTTTGAAGAGTTCCGTTGTCTGTCTCCGCAACGCATCATCAGATCTATATGAAATTTAAATGGAACCATTTCGGAATAAACCCCTTTCTAAAAAAAAAAGAATTATGCAAATCGGCCTATATGACGGAGTTATGCCCGAACCTCCACCTAACTCCTAACCCTTAAAGAGTTGTACCTTCCTTCATCAGCTCAGCGTCATGAGATGATGATGACCATACGCAAATGTCTCAATAGCTTTAGAAAACATTGTTAATACCTACAAATTTTGAGGGTTGCCCTCGATTTCCCTGGGATTCCATCATCAGATCCTGATTTGGTGCCAATGGGACCACCGCAGGAGTACACTCTTTCAAATAAAAAAATAATTTTGAGAATCGGTCTACAAATGAGGGAGAAATCGGGGAAAATACAAAAAAAAATACGTTCGGTGGAACATACAACCTCCTCCTTTTTTTGAAGTCGGTTAAAAACTGGTTTCGATTCATTTCATTCGTAATCTTACCTTTTACTAACATGCTATGATTTTTGACTTATTTATTTGTAAAAGTGGCTACATAATATTTAATGAAAAATTCTAAAATACCCACCGCACTGCTGGGACATAGGCCTACTCTGAGTGAGAGGGAGTGGGCCATAATCCACCATGCGGGCCCAGTGCGGGTTGAAAGATGTCACATGTCTTCGAATTTTTGGTTCTAGGACATGCCAGTTTTCCCTCAATGTTTTCCTTCAACGTTATAAATTGACACATAATTTCCCATGACGTTTGGTTTGCCAGGTGGTTTCGTACGGCCTACGGTCTTTCCCCAAGAAATCTATCCAATACCGTTTACCTCCAAGTATTCTGATTGTACACAAAAAATGATTGTTATACCCATTAAAGAAAGAAAGAAAGAATACTGTTTATTTGGACACAGTTCGTGAAACACAAAATACAATAAAAAATAAAGTGAAAATAAATAACTGTAACAGTGTGTGCCTCACGCTGCACCAAAAAGGTTCATTTCAGCATTAATGCCAGACAGACTGATGCTGTCTGACGCTGGTTTTCTAATGAACCTATAGGGACAGTGACGAGGAGTACAAAACAGTTTGACATAGGTACCTAATACATAATTTTATACTTATAACAAACAAGTAATCACATAAACAATCCAATAGTCCAAATCCAATAGTCTCTCATTTATGATATATCCCGGCCCGTTAACATGCAAGTAAATTGAACAAAATACGGTTAGTCCCGGCGTCAGGGATAGCAAGAGAAATCTCGGATGTGCTCCTGGAAGCAACTTGCATTTTATTTTACGGCAATTTATTTCGCTTCAAGCGTATATCGCTCTGCGGGATTGCATTAGACAAATACAACAGACTACCTAATTCGGTGAGGGTAGAACTCACTGTTAAATTCTGATTTTACGTCAGAGATGGTGCCGAGTACAGACCGAGTACAGTTGTGTTAAAAGATGTGTAGATTTTGTAGGTGATACTGTTTTTTTTTTTTTTTTTTTTTTGGGTGGGAAATCATCAAATAACTTCTCCCGCTCTGGGTGGAGCAGGAGGGCGTGTCAGACTTTTACTGACTAAAACCCACCCGTGTTCCTTCAGTAGCCCGTATGCCAGGGGCTGTGGTGTCTCTTTCGAACAAACCCGCACCCCTGGCAGAGGTGATACTGTTGAGTAAGAATGAATTGTTAGCAAGGGTTGGAAAGTAAGTCGTGTTTTGTTGTCGCGAAGAAATCCTACTAATATTATAAATGTGAAAGTTTGCGTATTTGCATGTTTGGATGTTTCAAAATGGATCATGCAAAAACGGATTTGGATAAAATTTGGCAAACAGATATATTATAACCTGGATTTATTAAAATTAAATCATCATTTAGGAAATTATCATAAAATTGTATAGAATATTTTTACTTCGGTATTACGTTCCCGTGGGATTCTTTCAGACCTCCACGTGGGCAAAGCCGCTGGCAAAAACTAGTAATAAATAGGTAAATGAAGAAGGAAAACATGTATCTAGATAATAAAGAGGAGTTTAACGATGCTAGCACATGGGCGTGGTTGGCGCAAGCAAAGATATACTTCAAATATTCATAATTTTACCTTTACTAAACGAAAATGGGTGCCTTTAAATGTTCAGATTTACAAATTAGGTTCTGTATAACGTAAACCAAAAAGCATAAATAACTAAAATCCATACCATTAATAAATTATTGACTGGTGGTAAACCAACAGACTATAAGCGACTATGTAGCTGAAGAAATACATTGTACCTATAATAATTCAGTTATTTGCATTTTGCATAGACAGTGCACATGGGCACATTGCATAGCTAAGTATAAACGGATTTACATTTTAATGTCTTTGCAGGAACAATTTGTATTGCAGACACCTGAAACGTTTTGAATATAGACTGGGACGGCTTTCTACATAATTTATTGTAGAGAATTGTTTTAAATTGAAACAGAATATACAAAATTCTCGTGATGTTTTAGAAAATGTGCTGTTTTCGGATCCGTATTTCACATGTGTAGTAACTAGAGTTGACTTTAAAAACTTGCAGCGATGAAGATTTAAGACATGGCCTCTTATTTACTTTTTCTGTATTTAGCCTGCCCAGTTTCTGAGTGCGTAATGAATTTAATTTTAGGGAAACTGGTCAACTCTCTTCTACAACGCTTTAGAAAAATGGAAACGTATCTAACCTTACAATGAAATAGATATGAAAATTGAACCTCCAACACTAACCTATGAACCGAAGTCGCATGATTTCATTTCCAAGTAAACATCCATTCAATCTACATATCGTACCTTAAAAAATCCATTACCGCGGCATTCGGTGCAAGCAAATGGATACACAAACATGCATGTCGGAGCGCGGATCTTCAGCGGGAAGATTTCTTGGCGCATTCAGAGACGGCGAAACGGTACGCGGGGTAAGTGGCTGCTTTGTCGCGTGGGTACGAGCGGGGTACGGTGGGGAGATCCCTCGTACGCCGCGGTGTGGCATTACCTACGAGCGGGATGGCCCCATTGTATGCCACACCGCACAACTTTGAGCTGCAAGAAAATTGGGGCGCACGCTTTGTTGAATTATCTAGACAGTCGTAAGCAGATGTGCGGTGAATGGGCCCGCCTGGTGAATGATGGCGTGCAGCCGTGCAGGTGGCAGGAAATCGTTACTTTTGTGGTAACTTGCAAAATGCAGCAGGATTTAAAGCTGTCGTAACTAGTGCTCCCAAAGAATTCGGTTTACCACTATCTAAGATACCTACTCAATCTCATTATAACACATTCAAAGGCAGCTGAAACCAATTCATAAAAAATAAACCTTTCTCTCTAAACCACTTACCTTAATAATATCCTCTCCGTCTATGTAAATGGGATAATGATTGATAACAAATTTCGTTAGCCGCAATCCAAAAGTCTATTATAAATTGAGAGCAGGAGAGCCGCAGGGGCGACCTGATTTTTTATTTCAACATTTTTCATATCGAGTGACTTCGTTTATCCGAGCGAGTGGACTAAATTGGATGATAATCTGGTAAAGTGAGCCGCGATCTGGGCTAGAGGGATGCGAATTAAATGGTAACGAGCGGTGACCAACAAATTAACCGACGCTGGGGGACGCGCGCTTAATGCAATTCTGCGCAGCAACTGCGACGGTGCATCACTAGCGCAACTCTGAGCAACCCTCACGGCACTTTTTAGTCGAGATGAATATTAACGGGTCAGCAAATTTTATAATTCAGATACCAGGTTTAGACGATTTTAAATTGGAGACAGATATGAATTCAAATTCTCAGCGATTTGGGTTTTTACGTTTGTATTTTAAAATGTCCTTGCGGAAATGGGGTCATGTGCAAATTAATTTAACGTAGAAAAGATTCGGTACGGTTAATTTAAATGGACACTCCGTCTTGCCCTCATTCGCCATCGTTTTTATAAGACATATGAGAGGAGGCTCATTCTGCCTTCTAGATTATATCATCTAACTATTGCGTGAAGCCCCTCCAAAGCAGTTCAACCAAGTCAGGTATGAGTCGTTCCAATTATTACGTCATTCGTTCTATTCCGGGGAAATAAAGGTAAAATTTTAGGAACTCTTCACGCATTATGCCTTTCTTACATAATCAGCCTTTACTGTCCCCACTGCTGGGATGGGATTTAGGTCTTTTATCTGTCTGTATCTGCCTTGATCGGAAGTGGGCCGTATTCCAACATGCGCGTGCAGTGGTGGTTGATTACTTTATTATAATCCAACTAACATTATAAATGTAAAAGTGTGTATGTTCGAAAGTTTGTTACTCAATCACGCAAAAACGACTGAACGGATTTAGATGAACAAAATTCATCTAAATCCGTTCGTCATTTATCCATCATTCATTTATCTAAATTAGATCGTATAAAACCTAGATTTAGAAAAAGGATTCTTTTTATCCCGGTAGAACATTCTAGTGGGATAATTTCCGAGCTCCACACAGGCGAAGCTGCTGGTAAAAGCTTGTATTGTCATAAAAATATAAAAGAATTTAGAATTTTCTAGAAAATCGGCTTACTGAAACGTACAAGTTATAAAGATGTTTAAAGCGTGTAGAAGCGTTCTCGACGTGTAAACAAGTGGAGCCAAGGGAAAGAGTTTAAAAAGCAGCACAGCAGACTTTAATTCTTTAGCAGTTTTGTGACGTCAACAATGTAGCTCGGGGACTTGTAAATATTAAAAGGCGGCCATATTTGATCGTTATATTGACTCAATCTTTCTTTTATGTTAAATTGAGTCAAAGAAAAATCTTATATTTAGTTCAAACCTTTTGACATAAAAATTCTTGAGGGAATTTCTTCAAATTTAAAACTTAATCTCTTTTTGGGGATGATTTGCGGACCTAGGAAAAATTGAATTTATTGAATTATTGACCGAAAGGCATATTGGTATTGTTTATTACTTGGCTGTACGTAATGTTCTGCAAAAAAGAAAAATAAGGAGATGAGAAGAACTCCATTCCTTGTTGGAAATTCTATAACATCCAGATAATTATGTCAGTCCTAACAAATACTGGGAACCCCAAAAGCCTAGAAATAACAACCAACTTTAGGATATCTCCTGTAATTGGGAGGTCGAGGTTAGCTGTCAGATCCAGGCTCCAGCCGTATTTGGATATATTTGAAGCCAGATCCAAAATAGTTGGGAAAAAGATAATTTGGGAGAGATGGATGTGTACTTATGACATTGAATGAAGTTTTAAAAGTAATAAGTTTTTGGAAACTTTCTTAATCTTTTTTTTGCACGTATAATTAAACTAAATGGCAAAAATACAATACAATTCGTGGCAAAAATATGTTTGCCACGTCCGCCTCTGTAGATTTGTGTGCTAGGTAAATGTTAAATAACTAAATATTCAAAGTAGCGAATTCATAATTATAGTGCACTTCAGAGCGATATTCGTAGGACGTAATTCATTACGTACCCAAAAATAAAAGTCAGTCTAAAAAAATCATAATTAATTCTTATGAGAAACTAGCACTTCGCTCGCGATGTGCACGTGTAATTACTTGCCCTAGACCCAAAGAAAAAATATTTTCATACACACTTCCACCCCCTATTTCACTCCTTTACGGGGGGGAGTTTCCTAAAATCATTTCCTACCCGACGTCTCCTACTCATCACCTAACTCTGTGCTAAATTTCATCTTCGTCCAGTCGTTTTTGAGATTTCGTGTTTAATCAGTGAGCAAATGAATGTATGAATGAGTGAGTGACCTTTTGCTTTTATATATATTATGTCACCGTAAGATTGTGAACACCGTTAGTTTGTAATCTATCTTGCGAGATTATAAACTGTCGATAAATTGTGAACTGCATCTTACTGCTTACAATTAAATAGGTTAGGTTAGAACTGCGAACAATCAGCGCGAGCCGAGCGAGCGAAGCGAACGGTGCCGCGCGCGCGGGAAGGGCCGCCGGCGAGCGCTACTTCCAAGTTAGTGGCAGTTACTTGGCTATTAGTAATAGCGTAAGGTGCTCTCCGACTGCAGTTCATAATATTTCGAGACTGTAATCTCCCGAGATAGATTTATAAGCTCAAAAAAAAATTATATGACCACGAGAGTATAGCTGCTATATTTAAAAAAAACTATCAACCTACTATACTAACTATAGTTTGAAAAAAACGAATAATCATATTTTGACAAATGCTCGAGTTACATCTCCATTGCAATGACTAGGACGTCTATTCGACACTTTCATATTTAGGTACAAAATGTTCGAAACCTAAATGATTTCCTTAGCAAAACAGCGAAATATTTGACAGGTAATTGCGACGTTGCCAACTTTCAGAAATGCTTTTAAAAAGCACATTTTGATAACTTCATCACTTCATTAATCTATATAACTTCAAGGACTTACGAATCTTTGGTTTAGTTTTGGTGTCATATCATATTATGTTGAGATATTTAATTGGCACACGCATTAAATACAAATCTTTAAAAGGAAGATTTCGTTTGTCGAAAACCATGAAAACAACCCATCCATGATGAACGATGAGAAAATGTTCGCAGTCGTCATTTTTATTTTGACCTCGCTATCGGGTTCTGCTCCCTCAAAAACCACGAAAAAAATGTATCTCTCTTTGTCTCTTTCTATTAAATAGAATAAAAGTAGTTTGGAAGAGGCATAACGGTTTTCCGAAACATGGCGATTTCTACAAGTTTACTCCTGCCAGAACCTGCGTTACAGAACGGTTTTCTAAAAAACACACTTTGAAGACACTATTACACACTTCACAATGAATCCGCTGGAGGCGAGAAGCACAGAAACGGTCGAGGTGGCGGCGCTTGGGGGAGGCCTTTGTCCAGCAGTGGACAAACACAACACAGTGCACAATTTCAGCTGAAATGATAATGATGATGACTTCACAGAACACAACAAAATACCACATTGTTCCACTGACATAGAACGAAGGAAATATCAGAATTTCTACGATAACATTAGTTTGTATAGACTTAGGAGCATCGCAGGGACTCAGCCAGTAAGCTTTTCAAATTCGTCGGGAAGCTAAGTACCTACCCACCAACATAAGACTCTTACCTCTGGCTTTGACCACCTACCTAACTTTAAATTTCAATTCTGTGCACTGAGGTAATCAGATTTACTAAGGCTATCTTTAAAGTTGAGAATTTGAATTTAGTACTGGGATTGTAGCCAATTAAGTAAAAGCAGGTCTTGGTTTTAGTTTTAGTGTTAGCTTATTAAGGCTAAGTTTAGTTAATGTCGACTCGAAACCCACATAGTTTCGTCGTAACGTTTTTCGTAGATTATAATCTTTATTGAAAAATTATGCATTCAAGATAAACGTATCTTGTCAGCAAAAATTTGTAGAAGCAGTATTGGCCCAGTGGTGACGGCCGCGACTTACGTGTAGGTCGTAGGTTCGAACCCAAATAGGCGCTTTATTTGGAGTAAATTATTTCATCACCAATGAACTCAAAAAAAAAAAAATGTGGCACTCCGGGAGTGCCGACAGAAGTGAAAACTTGAACAATTACGTGTGTATTTTTTAAATCGTCAATACAGGATTTCACATTGGGTCCTTGGGTCCTGATTGCTCTCGGTAAAAAATTATAAACGAGCGATCGACTTCAGCCATCAAAGGTAAAAAAATACAAAGGGAAAGAAAGGGATAAAAGAATTCGAATTTCCTAATGAAAGAAAGGGACTTTTCCAAAAGACATCAACGCGCGACTCATCCGTGTGCTCGTTCACCCATATAATGTATGTACACAGTATATTACATAGGTCATCGAAAGCGTTCGACGTCGATGACGCGAGTTCCATGATTTTTGTTCAACCAAAAAGTGCTCAACGCGCCTAAAGATGTTTTCACTTCAAAAATCGAAGACATGGGATATCAACCACTCCCTCTCGAAGAGGCCTTGTGAACATTATAGGCTGATTGTTAGTAACATTCAAAAGTTTGGTTTCGGTTGTGTACCAATTTCGTAAATCATTATTCCCCTTTCGTGGTTTCCGAGCATGTGCTTAGTTCCGCCCACATCTTCTCCAAAGAAATGTCAACTACCAAATTACTTTTAAACACCTTTTAACTAACCAGGTCACCGCCATTAGATCCACATATCGCCTTAACGCCGCCATTACACTAGCTCGCCATCAAACGTAGACAGTCGTTCAGTCCTCAGCAGAACATAAGGGTAATCGTGACCGGACTGCACAAATGGCATCGCGACGATATTCATATTTCAGCCCGTATCGGCTAGATCCTACGCGACTGCAAACCCTACGCGAAGATAGCGCGCTCACGATAACTTTGAAACCTTACACCTGAAAAATCTACCCTAGATTTTACTCCTAAGGTTGGAATTCCGTTGGGCCAGGTTGTCGTTGAAAGGTAGTTTGTCCCATAGTAGAAGTATGCAATAAAGACGTCAATCCATAACGACGGATGCAGCTATTATACAGTGATGCTGTGAGTGCTTTACGTTGTACACCCTCCCGGAATAAAGATGAGTGTAAACTTGTAGAGATGTTTGTGGAATTGGTTATGATAGGGTTTATTGGGTGACAAAAGGTTTACTTTGTCGTATTTACTGTCGAAACAATGGATGGTAGCCTCTTGATTATTTTTCTCGTTTACTTTGTCACGTGCTTTGGTTTATGTGTTTTCCAATGTATGTTTTGTTGCAATTTATTTTAAGATGTCTCTTTTTCGTATATACATATTATTTAACTTTTCTTTAATTTGGTCAAGCAAGGTAAATGTTTACGTCTCTGATTTAATTTTCATCAAAAACTTTCCGCATGGGTTGGTACCGAAAACTAAGATCACTTTACATTTGAAATTTTCAACATAGTTTCGACCCGACTGCGACGACCGACACCTAGTGTTAATTATATACATATTTAGTTAACGGGGCCGCCAGCGTTTGATGGCGGACGCGGTGGGGCCGCAGGGGAAGAGGAGTGTCGGTATAGCGTTGGCCGCTCTCCCTATCCCCTGCGACCGAAAAGTGGTAGGCGAGACGGTGCGTTGTGTTCCACGCGCGCCATCAGAGATGTCAGCAACCACTGGTGGGGTCCGCAAGGGCCGATGCCTGTCAGGGGACCGGGTTGTTCGAAAGAGTTACCGCCGCCCCTGGCACACGGGCAACTGAGGGAACACGGGTGGGTTTTAGGCAGTAAAAGTCTGACACGCCCTCCTGCTCTACTCAGCGGGAGAAGTCATTTGATGATTTCCCACCCAAAAAAAGAAAAAAAAATTGTACTAAAAAATACCAACAGTCTAATCCAACTAGATTGAATATAACAAACGTAACCACGTTTCCTAGGATGTAATTTGTTAGTTCCACAAAACAAATAGCGGCGTTGACTTTAGCTCCGGCAGCCATTTGCGGATCTGCTTCCATCCTGTTTGTAAACCTACTTACTTACATTCCTCGCTCGTGTGAATCCATACAACAGTGAGCGTCATGTGGCTGCAATACAAAATATGCAATAGGTGCGCTACAAAGATGTACAGCGCTACATGGCTGGATGGATACAGGCATACTGGTTTTTGTTCAGCAGCTTGGTTTTCTTCAAGCCCCTTGAAAAATATTAGTTTGTTGTAGAATTTTTGTTACTACGCTTTTGTGTTTCGAAAAAAGTTATTTCATCATCTGCCTAGCCTTTTCTAAACAGTGTTAGGGTCGGCTTCCAGTCTAACCGGATGCTTCTGAATACCAGTGTTTTACATTGAGTGACTGCCTATCTGATCTCCACAACACAGTCCCTGGGTAGTACGGTACCGTTTGGTAAGACTAGTTGTCAGACTCTTGTCTTGTCAAAGATCCAAGAATGGCAGCCGGGATTGATGTGGTTTCCGAGACACGGGGATGTCTTGGTTTATAAAGATCATCCATGGCCGACCGCGGCAAGATTGACCCGTGCGTTTTTTATTGCCCAGCCTATGAAGTCTATGAAAGTCTTTTGTACGTATCTAAATTAAATTGTAGGAATTATTTCACTCAGCATAAAAGGAATAATTAGTAGAAGATCTTTTTGTACACTGGGTTGTTCCAGTTCTGTTTCCCTGATACCGATACCGGTGATATAACGGGCACATGAAACATTCCTCTTTGACTGTGCACGGAACGCATCAGTAAACACCTTTGTGCTGCAAGTGTACCTACGTAGGCTGTGACCAGTTTCTACTAGAAATATGGAACAACTAGGTACAGTCATGGAGAAAATTTAGATTTAGAAATATAGGTCGTTTGCAACAGACGGCAAAAAATAAAAGTCTGATTTAATTTTGTATTTATGATAGATGTAAAGTCAGGAAAGATTTTTGTTGAGCAAGTTAACCGCCAATTTAAAGTGTCCGTAAGTATATTCCAACCACAACTGTCATTCTTTGACGGTTGTGTGATGAAATGGCTATAATACGGCAAATTGGCGTGGTGTATTGCAATTTTCATCTATCAAGCAACTGATTGACAAAACGAACAACTTACCAACAAAAAACATAAAACAGGGAAAATGTAATCTACTAAAACTACTTAAATATTATAAAAACTTTTTTCAAAAAAATAACAACCGACTTCCAAAAAAACACTACAAGTGCAAAATAACTTTAATTTCGGAAGGCGGTGACTTTGGATGTGTATTTTAATTATTTGTCACCGCCTTCCGAAATTAAAGTTATTTTGCACTTGTAGTGTTTTTTTGGAAGTCGGTTGTTATTTTTTTGATAAAAGTTTTTATTTTTCAATTTTTAGTTACCTACCCCACACCAATTCGAAATTTCATCATCCTTGGGGTCAAAACAATGCATACATATGCGATAGCAACATTCGCGGTTAATTTGCTGTAATTTTTTGAAGAGTTCCGTTGTCTGTCTTCGAAACGCATCATCAGATCTATATGAAATTTTAATGGGACCATTTCGGAGTAAACTTCTTTCGAACAAAAAATTTTGCAAATCCGTCAATGTACGACGGAGTTATGCCCGAACATACATAAAAAAAAATATAAACATGTCGAATTGATAACCTCCTTCTTTTTGAAGTCGGTTAGTAAAATTATGAAGGATCAACGGACTAGATTTAAAATCCTGCATGAACAGAGCCACGAGGCGAAGTCAGTAACTAATGAAAATGAAACATAGTGCAGTCTGCGTGTTTTACCAACGCTAACCAAGTGGTCATCAAAATTAAGGGAGTTTT
The DNA here is from genome assembly GCA_949987655.1 of Polymixis flavicincta. Taxonomy (NCBI): domain Eukaryota; kingdom Metazoa; phylum Arthropoda; class Insecta; order Lepidoptera; family Noctuidae; genus Polymixis; species Polymixis flavicincta. The sequence continues at coordinate 11,090,064 of OX465191.1, read as the reverse complement.
AGTCGCTAGGAAAATAGGAAGATTCGGTCTTATATTGACCTATAAGTTATCGGTGCGTTATTTTTCTCCCTGAAATTTATACTAGAACTTCCTTAACTTAGGCTATATTATATTTATTTTACTTTATGGCATTATTAAAACTTGTAAGCCTATTTGTAGCTTTTGCTAGCGCCTAAGTTAGTGATCAAGTGCTAAGTTTTATTTTATGTGTTAATCAAGGTTATAATCTTTCAGTGTGCCACATTTCATATAAATCCGTGTAGCCGTTTTTGCTTGATTGAGTAACAAACATTCAAATATCTAAATATACAAATTTTCACATTTATAATATTAGTAGGATAGACATTACAAAGAACAAGGAAAATTCAATTATTTCAATTGATTTCTTATCTAGAATCATAATTAAACTTTTATATCCATTTTAAATTGGAAGCACTTCTGGCACATGTTTATTAAATTTTTAATATCTTTGGCGTTACTTTTAATCTTGTCTAGTTAAAAAAATATTTCCGTTTTAATGTCAACACTGCGCGGTACTCTACAAAGTTGAATTTCCCTTGTCTTGATCCTGAAATATACGACGGTTTAGAAGAAATAGAGGTAAACAACAGGATTGTTTTTAGTATCGTGTCGCGTGTTAAACAGATTCAAGTATTCGACTTGGTGTAAGCCGGGAACATTTATGACAATTTATTTAAGTTCCAAAGTTGACTGGTTTGTATGGGGCCAGTGTTCGGGAGTTATTGTAATAAAACATCCATGAATTATTTTGCCTATAGAAAAGAAGAATAATGGTTTTTTTTTTTTTTTTTTTTGGGTGGGAAATCATCAAATGACTTCTCCTGCTGAGTAGAGCATGAGGGCGTGTCAGACTTTTACTGACTAAAACCCACCCGTGTTCCCTCAGTAGCCCGTATGCCAGGGGCTGTGGTATCTCTTTCGAACAAACCCGCACCCCTGGCAGGCATCGGCCCTTGCGGACCCCACCTGTGGTTGCTGACATCTTTGACGGCGCGCGTGTGGAACACAACGCGCCGTCCCGTCTACCACTTTTCGGCCGCAGGGGATAGGGAGAGCGGCTGACGCTATACCGACACTCCTCTTCCCGTGCGGCCCCACCGCGTCCGCCATCAAACGGTGGCGGCCCCGTCCAGGCCACGGAAGGGAAGAGCGCTGCTCAGAAGCACCGGCACTCCTCCTCTGCCGCAGCCTGTAACCCTCAGCCGCGATGCCTCCCATTCGACATCGCGGCCCACCTCAGTTGCGGTGCACCTCACCATAACCTACTTTTTGGCCGCTACGTCGTTGGCTTGAAGGTAAAAGCCCTGACGAGCGGCCCCACCTTTGGGTTCCTCTTGGCTTCACCGTGGGTGGGAGACCACGGTTACTGAGCCCCCCCGCAACGACAATGCGAGAACCCAGTCGGGGGGGAGAAGAATAATGATTGTGATAATTTGGTGAATTTGAGGGTCATAACACCTATCGAGGTCACTGATCCTCTGTAGAAAAGGGAGAATCCTCCGACCATACGGGTGTTGTATCTGGTGGGAAATTGCCCGACGATTGCTGTTTGGATGTTGAATATTTGATAGTTCCGAGGTAAACTCTGTGACGCTATAGAACTGACAAACTAAATTACACCTCGATTGCCTTGAATTTTGCGTGATTTAAATGCATGATGCATTTAATTCGTCGAAGAAAATCTTCGTTCAACTAAATTAGACAGCTCTGTTTCATTTCCCGTCTCTTTTTTGTGCCGTTAAAAGAAAAAAAAATAGGTATAGATTAAGTTATGTTTAGTTGGTGCACAACACCATCAACACCACTGCTTGCCCTGAGTGCGCCGGCCTTAAATATTGCCATTCGTGGGGTCTAGGGAGGTTGGATATTATAATAACTAAGCACAAAGATATTACAAACTACGTCGACGTTCAAACAGAGTTCTTTGAAATTAATATAGGGACGTGATTTAATTTCCGGTGCTCGGCAATTATGTTAAAACAATAACTGTTCAATATGTAATTAGTTTCTGCTCTCGTATACTTCGGCTCAGTATATTGATTAACCTCAGAATTAATAACATAACTATTTTCAAGAATATGGCTGAAACTTTGAAGACAGTTTCAATTAAATTGAGTTTTGGGAAATGCTCTATTGTTCGTAATAATATTTACTTGATTTACTTTTACAGACAAGAAATTAAAAATAAAAACAATATTAAAAAAATATGATTATGATTTGTTATTATTTTTAGACTCCAAATAACTTAATGCTGGCCGGAAAATTGAGGTTTTGAAAATCGAACATGACGTAGGACCCATTTAACAACTGATTTGAATGGAGTCTTTTTTTTTTTTTTTGAAGTGAAAACTTCTTTAGCGGCGTTGTACAGTTCTTTTGTAATGGGTAAAAAATGTTAAACTCGCGTCAGGACATGTGACCTGATCGAAAATTCGTAAGACGGATGGAGAGTAGACAGCCGGCGCGGCATAGGAGAGGAAGTATCCCCCTCTCTTTCTACGGCGCACACTGGTCCCAAATGATAAAAAAGGGGACATTAAGAAATTTTTGACAAAAGGTCAACCGATTCAGCTTATTTTTTTTTTGTAGACAGCTGATGCAATTACAAATCACTTTTGTACATTGAGTTTTTGCCAAAAAAGCCGTATTTTCAGAGAAAAAAAATATTCAAATATTTTTTGTATGAAAGAAATCCTAATTTTGTCTTTATCTTCCAAGATTCAAACGTATTCAAAATAAAACTTAAAGCAGCTTGTAGAGATGCTAATTGCTCACTACTTTGTCATAGACACTCTTCTGCGATTTTGTGCTCCTTTTGAGTTACAGGCACTTTAAATATTTTTTGTATGAAAAAATCCTAATTTTCTCTTTATCTTCCAAGATTCAAACGTATTCAAAATAAAACTTAAAGCAGCTTGTAGAGATGCTAATAGCTCACTACTTTGTCATAGACACTCTTCTGCGATTTTGTGCTCCTTTTGAGTTACATGCACTTTAAATATTTTTTGTATGAAAAAATCCTAATTTTGTCTTTATCTTCCAAGATTCAAACGTATTCAAAATAAAACTTAGCGCAGCTTGTAGAGGGGCTAATTTCTCACTACTTTGTCATAGACACTCAACTGCGATTTTGTGCTCCTTTTGAGTTACATGCACTTTAAATATTTTTTGTATGAAAAAATCCTAATTTTGTCTTTATCTTCCAAGATTCAAACGTATTCAAAATAAAACTTAGCGCAGCTTGTAGAGGGGTTAATTGTTCATCACTTTGCCATAGACACTCAATTGCGATTTTGTGCTCCTTTTCAGTTACAGGCACTTTAAATTTTTCGTTGTCGGATGAGCTTTACTAGTTTTTTGTAGACAGCTGATACAATTACAAGTAACTTTTAAAGATGTATTTTTTGTTAAATAAGCCGTATTTTCAGAGTTAAAAAATTAATTCAGGCGGATTAGAAATAATCTTGTTAAAGATAGACTAAGATGTAATAACATTTTCTTCATTAATAAGTAACTCTTATAAATGTCTTTCTATTAAAAAAAGTCTTATTTTAAATATATCAAATAAACAACTTGGATATCTCAAAACGTGTACAGACATGTTCAGGTACAGGTAATTTATTGTGTGACTCATATTCAGATTATAAGCATTTTTTGGTAATGAGTCATTGCTTAATTAGCCGATTACTTACAATTTGGGCTATATTTGGTCATCTAACGCTAGTGAATGCGTCGGAAACGCTGAATGATAAAAAGGTATAAATTGCAATTAAAACTTTTCCTTCGTACTTTAACGGGCTTAGGACCGTCAAAATACAAACCTATATAAAAATTACTTAATGGGGTAGTTAGATAATGAGCCAAATATTCTTGCAATTTGGATGAGTCACGAGAAAATAAAACATACTAAGATGTGCTCCTACATAAATACCGCAAAACTACAAAGGGAATTTTTAATTGCAATTTATATACCTATTCATCATTCAGCGTTTTCGACGCGTTCGACTAGATGACCAAATAGAGCCGAAATCGTCACTTATAGGGTAATTAAGCAATGACTCTATACAAAAAAAAAATTACATACGAGTCACACAATAACTTACCTGTACATAAACATGTCTGAACACGTTTTGAGATTTCCTTGTTTGTTTATTTGATACTGATAATTTCATATATTTGTAAGAGTTACTCTACAAGCTGCGCTAAGTTTTATTTTGAATACGTTTGAATCTTGGAAGATAAAGAGAAAATTAGGATTTTTTCATACAAAAAATATTTAAAGTGCCTGTAACTCAAAAGGAGCACAAAATCGCAGAAGAGTGTCTATGACAAAGTGGTGAGCAATTAGCACCTCTACAAGCTGCGCTAAGTTTTATTTTGAATACGTTTGAATCTTGGAAGATAAAGACAAAATTAGGATTTTTTCATACAAAAAATATTTAAAGTGCATGTAACTCAAAAGGAGCACAAAATCGCAGAAGAGTGTCTATGACAAAGTAGTGAGCAATTAGCATCTCTACAAGCTGCTTTAAGTTTTATTTTGAATACGTTTGAATCTTGGAAGATAAAGAGAAAATTAGGATTTTTTCATACAAAAAATATTTAAAGTGCCTGTAACTCAAAAGGAGCACAAAATCGCAGAAGAGTGTCTATGACAAAGTAGTGAGCAATTAGCATCTCTACAAGCTGCTTTAAGTTTTATTTTGAATACGTTTGAATCTTGGAAGATAAAGACAAAATTAGGATTTCTTTCATACAAAAAATATTTCAATATTTTTTTTCTCTGAAAATACGGCTTATTTGGCAAAAACTCAATCTATAAAAGTGATTTGTAATTGCATCAGCTGTCTACAAAAAAAAAATCTGCCGAATCCGTTGACCTTCTGTCAAAAATTTCTTAATGTCCACTTTTTTATCATTCGGGACCAGTGTGCGGCGCGGCGAAAATGTATGCCTGCGCCTGCTGTTTCGTTTAGGCGGCGCAGGGCGCTTGCGCGAATGTTCGTGTGTGTTTATGTTACAGCGTGCCACTCGCATCCATGGATGATGACAGCTGATGGCTTGATTTTTCTGAGAGATAAACTTTTTAATGTAATATAAATTGTCATGTTTGTGTACGATAGCGCAATAAATAAATATTGTAGATACCACATAAATGATAGTACTTTTATACTGATAATTAAAGCAATTCGTGCAAAATTATTCCTTAACCATTCCAAATTATCAAAAATGCACAACGTTAATATTCAAGTTTTCACTTCTGCCGGCACTCCCGGAGTGCAAACCGTCGTTTTTTTTTTGGGTTTTGGCTTCGCACGGTTTGTACATTTAGCCAGTGTCAAGTAATTTTACTTTTCAATCAATTAAATGGCCCGATATCAGGCACGACGTTACAAAAAAGTCATAGTCAGTCAAGTCAAAATTAAGTCAAAGTTAATGTAAAGCGGTAGTAACTTTACCACAACCTATTAGGAGTTTTTGGGGGGAACACGAAAAGTCCACGTTAATCACTTATTTTCACCTTCACTACACTTACGTGCACTCACACGTAACTAAATTGAATAATTCACTACCAAAATTATACAAGTTTATTAGCTATTTCACGAAATTGCAACATGTTCCAACGCGATCCCGTCAAAAACTCTGAATGGAGTCTTTAATATTCGGCATTCTGTCCAAGATGGCGATTGTGATGAAAAAAAACAATCATCTATTTTTAAATTGTATTTGTTGTGATGCCTTATAATCATGTAAGTCTATTCTCCTTATTATTTGGACACAACTTACCCTTTTTGTATCTCGGTTATTTTAATCTCAGTGAAAAACATCACAGGTACAACTAATACAATTTTTACTATACTTTACACATGTAAGCTAAGTGGGGACACATTTACCCGCGTGTAAACCATGAGAAAGGTGTAAAGGGGCTCCATTATCCCCTCGCAAGGTTGTAAACGGCTGAAACAACCGTTGTCGCAGCCGTAGCTTGTTTTAGGAGCCTTTATCTTGGTTTTAAGCAGTTTTTAGAGCTTCCTATTTGAAAGCGAGGCTTTTGCTTGATAGCTAACGTTTCTTCGTCCGCCCTGTTAAGTTTAAAACCTAAGACGTTAGTAAGTTTAGTGAGGTACGTGATTGTCTCACTTTTTATTTTGTTAATGGACTTCGAACTACCTCTGACAGCCACGTTGGGCTAGTGGTTGCAAGAGCTATTGGTGAGCCTGGGATCCTGGGATCCTGGGCTGTTTCCCAGGTCGGGCAATTTTTTTTTTTGTATCGGGTTTTTCTATCTGGAAATTCTCAGTAGCAACTCGAAGTCTGGATTTATGGTTCTGATGATTATATGGGAAGACTGGGAAAAATGTTTTTACGATCTCATGACAGATCGCAGAGAAGGAAACTGAAATGTACATTGGTATATACATTAATTAATGGATAAAGTGTTTAATGTTGCAAAGTTTACTCACTCAAAAGTTTGACATTACAATAAGCATGACATTAACAATCATATTTTTTAAATTATTACGTTCTGACATTTTATTTATCTTTTTAACTGACACTCTCGTAGGTATAACTTTGACATCGATTAATTAATTTGTTCCTTAAAAATCCTAATGCATGTGATATTATGTGTCGTTGTTGTCTGTTTTTATTTTCTGTTAAAAATAATGTATACAATTAAAGACATATTTGCACACCATATGTGATGGTAGAATGTAAAGGGGGCATTATAGTTATAAGATCATACACTGCCACAGTTGTAAACCTATTTTCTGGCAAAATAAATGAATTTGAATTTGGGACTTTTAAAATAATGGCGCAATGTGACCTCTGCTTTCTGCCTGGTAGTTCATTCTCGTGGAATAACTTTTGACTTTCACTCGGGTGAAGTCGCGAGCAAAAGCTAGTAGGCCCATGAAACGCACTTATGAACGTCAAAATGTACAAAAAAATAAAAAAAATATGAGTTACTATTATAATCAAAGCTGGGTTCAATATATCACGTATCGAATCCCGCATTTTAAAGTGATACCTTTAAATAAATACGTAATGAAATTGTCAGTCAGCTGGTATCGATTGCAACATCCACAATCGCCTTCGGTAATAATAAATGCGACAGGAACCCGTTCGGAAATATGTATATCGAACTAAATTAGAGTACTATTTCTAGCCAAGATCGAGACGTCTATATTTGATACGTATTAGTGACGTGCTAAGTATCATACGTTCAGTGTTGGGTATGTAGACGTATAGTCAACTAAATAATTTGGTATGCAGGCAAGATATTTACATTATTGCAGTAAGCAGACAAGACTGATCGCTTTTGTATTGTATTGTTGGTCTAGGGGTCGCAAAGTTAAAGTCAAAATATTTATTTGTGAAACGTAGGTGGGTTTAAATAGACGTCTGACTCTGAAAATCAGCTTTAGAGATACACAAATACTTATTTGACCTTTGGTTGTTCATAATGTAATCATACATTGAAAAAGTATAGAAAACACCTTCATGCAAAACCTCGCATAGTTATGTACGGGGAGATTACAAGTGACAAATATTTTGTAAAAACTTGTAAGTCTTTATCAAAAACACGGTTTGTGAAATCGTAACTCGCCAATTTTGGTTCGATCATCGCGTTCTGCACTCGCTTACATTGCGTTGGATGAAACAACAGGGTTTCCAATCATGCTTGCGTTGGAAGGACCGGAAAGCTTTCGTGAGCAGCCTGCAGCCTTTGTTGACTGTACCTACTTGGTAGTTATAGAGGATATATCAGGTCTCTCGGATGGCTGGATGCTGTGTTTATCTGCGACGGAGCTAAATTCCGCGATATCTTGGCGGCGACGCGACTCCTTGCACACTGTTAGTTATGAACTCATCTGTCTGCTTGAATATGGGGCTTGAAACTATTATGGTGAATGGCGTACAAAATGGTGTTTATATGTGGTTAGCGTATTCGATTTGTTATGAAACTTTATGATAGTTACTTTGTTACTTAACTTTTATGGAACGGAAATCATCGTTGCGCTGTAGGGGCCTCCATCGCACAGTCACGACATGCAGCCTTTTTTCCGTGCTTTTAATTATATCCCTTTAAGCTGTTGGCCACGTTGTCTACGATTCAGGATGAACTTAAGTATTTTATGTCCTTATCCAGATCATGGCCTATCTGTGTGCCAAATTTAATCTAAATCCGCCGAGCCGTTTTAGTGTGAAAGCGTAACAAACAAACTTACTTTCGCATAAAAAAGTTAGGATTTTTATAATTTCTTTTGTTTTGTTTTGTATCAGTGTAAGGCTTGCGGACGGCGAGTAATGGGTAGCTCCCTGTCCGGTAAGGACCAAGCCCAGGTCGATGGCGCGTTGTGTTCCACGCGCACCTCAAAGAGCTGTCAGCACAAAATGACGGGGCCCGCCAGGGCCGATGCCGGCCAGGGGTGCGGGTTCGTTTGAAAGAGATACCGCCATCCCTGGCATACAGGCTACTGAGGGAACACGGGTGGGTTTTAGTCGCTACAAGTCTGACACGCCCTCCTGCTCCAGCCAGAGCGGGAGAAGTTATTTGATGATATCCCACCAAAAAAAAAGACCTGTATTAATCCTTCCGAGAAAGGTTCTCAACTGGTAGTGCTAGCCGTATTGAAATTTCTTACAGGTTCCATGATTATTAGACAGTTTCACAGAATGACGGGCGTAACTTATAATATTTGGTTTGTTATATTAAATTAACAAATGAAGGTAAGGACATCAATGTGAAAACTGTTACCAGCAAGCCCTTTCAATTGATACCCATATTGTAGGTGTGCATCAAAAAATAATAGTCCGCTATCTTAGGTGTTCCGCCATGTTGGATTTAGACAGCTAACCATGCATTGTCTTTCAAACTAAACGCGTATACAAAATTTCAGTTCAATCGGTTAAAGATATATGCTTCAAAATTGAGTGGCAATATTCCACCATAATACATAAATTGTAAATTAAATTAAAGCTTGTAAAAAATCCCGCCGCCATATTATAACGTCTGTGTGAATGTCGACTTAGCAAAAATACCTTAAATACTTCATGAAGTCGTTTAGCAGAATACAACCGGCTAAAGATGCTAATAGTGTATCAAGTTGTAGTAACGTGTAGCGGTAGCTTGTTGCAGCAACGCGTTACCGCTGTCCATAATTCATGTTGTTCGCTCATCGTTTTCTACTTTCGCGGTGGGTAAGGAAGTTTTATACTCCTCGGTTTTACCTGTAGATAAGCTTGTAATCTTAAATTATTTTAATTTTCTTGTAGAGAGAGAATTAAAGACGTTTTTTATTTGACTTTGGTACAGGGTTTATCGGTTATGTCTGTGGCGGCATCTACAATGCTACATGAGAATTATGCATCGATGACCTGACGTCACACAAATCCTACGAGTACATCCCGCAATCAGAGTTTGCCGCGCGACTGGAATATATACAACGTCCTGACATCAACCATCGGTTAGTTGCCGCCAGACACAAGGTCGGAGGATCCTCCTCTTTCTATAGGTGAACTTTACACCCTGTTCCTTATACCTTTTTTGTTTTTTGGGTGCGAAATCATCAAATGACTTCTCCCGCTATGGGCGGAGCGGGAGGGTGTGTCAGTCTTTTACTGACTAAAACCCACCCATGTTCCTTCAGCTGCCTGTGCCAGGGCCACGGTAACTCTTTCGAACAAATCCGCGACCCTGGCAGGTATCGGCCCTAGCGGACCCCTTGCATTGCTGCTGACATTTCTTTGAGGCGCGCATGGTACACAGCGCGCCGTCGACCGTGGCTTGGTCCTTACCGGACGACGAGCGAGCCATTGCTCGCTGTCCGCAAGCCCGCGCCTACGGTGGCCGGGAGTCAGCTATAGAACCTCTATATCGAGGGTCCCTACGTATAATCCCCTAAGTGGTAAATACGTAGATACGTTGTTGGTCGTAGGCCCGAATCTAGGCAGGCGCTTTACCATGTGTACATTATTTCATCACCACTGCTCTCGAAACGGTGACGGGAAACGTTGTGAGGAAACCGGTATGTCCTAGAACCGAAATTCGAAGACAACTACCAAACCACACTGGGCCGGCGCGGCGTGGTGGATTGCGGCTCTCTCCTTCTCATGGAGAAGTCACCTGTGTCCCAGCAGTGGGAAAATTATAGGCTGATTATGGTACTTGTTTGTGAAATAGTTCGTTATGGTTAGTTTTGATTTTCCATGTGGAGATTTGTGGTTGTGATGTAAGATAGGTGAAGGAGACTTAAGGTACGTGGTACTAGAGTGGGTTCAAAAGAACTAGTTTCTTAGAAGGTTTCAAATTTAAACTAAGAACGGTACTTTCAAATGAAAGCGGTTTATTAATATAACCTTTGGGTCTTAGAGACCTCGATGCTCGCACTCAAAGGTTACCTGCAAAACTGGGTTCCTCATAAATAAATATAACGCAGTAACTCCATGAAAGTGGAACACTTGTACAATTCCTTCAAAGAGTCTCTCCTTACTCAATTTATAACTTAATGTACTTCTCAAATAGGTCAAAGGTCCGTCAAGTAGTTCTTTAGACTAATTGAACCCTTATTCAATGGTTAGTTCAAGTATAAGTGTCGGTAAGTAAGTTAGGTACTTAGCTTACAAGGCCAGTTGCTGGTCGAGCCGAGCCACCAGAGTTTGTGAGCAAACAGTTTCTGATTGATTGGTGGCTTTCATCCTATGTTTGCAGAATACTTGCCTTGTAGAAACGCATTAATTGAAATTTTGCTCACTTACAATCAAACAGGGATCGATAAAAGTGGGAAACTACTGTCGTATTGTATTCATTTCGCAGCGTTTCATTTGTAGATTTATCGTGCGTCTTTTCTTTCTGTTTTTTACCTGACCACAGCAATACAAAAATGAGGGTTATGATTTTGACCGATATGTATGTGTATACAGAATAAGTTTTTATCCAGTGCGCAAATTTTAACCATGAATTCAGTATCCTATCATTCTAGACCCTCTACTGCAGAAATTTTTCGCCGGTTATACAAAAAAAAAATCTGCTGTTCCATACATTTTGACCGCGTAGGTATTGCACTTTTCTATGAAACAGCTCTTTTTTTTTGCATAACCGGCGAAAAATTTCTTGCTAAATTGCTGAATTCATGGTTACAGTTTGCGCACTGGATAAGAACTTTTCCTGTATGTATGTGTGTTCATCTATTCCCTCATAACTTCTAAACTACTTATTATAATTTGACAAAGGCGGTATCGTTGGAAGCGTCTTAATCGTCCGCTGTTACCTTGTGACGTCACATTAGATTAAATATGGCACGCTCTAGAGGACATAAAGTCACGACATAATTTTATTTTTCTGATTCATTTTTGTTGTAAAATGAAAGGGCTTAATAAGCTAATTTTAAATATAATATAATTTAAATGTAACCACAATATTATTTAAATGAATAGTACGTTCAAGAACTAAAACGTGATTACTGTAAAATTGTGTTCTCAAGACTATGAAACAAGAAAATATTCTAACCTGAAAGCCGTAATCTTATCCCACCTTGACAATACTTTCAAACAGTAGTAAGCGATCATAAAGGTGCTTTTAAACGGGCAATTTTTTGAGCAATTATTGCTCGGCAACAATGGATCAATCTGGATCAATTAAGTGAAGCAATCTGGAGCAACAACAATAAATTGCCGGTGTGTTTCGTCAATATTGCTTCTGATTGCTCCATATATTTCATGACTTGCCGAATATCCTATCGGTTTGGAAATTTTTAGTCAATTTTCTTTCCATCTCGTTTGCACGTATAACTACGTCTCGTTTTTGCGAGAGTAACCGGCCGGCGATGGAGGCGGCGGGGGAGGCGCATTGCCTAGTTTTTTAAGTTGCTCCATATTCTTTGGCCGTATCTCTGGCAACAGGTTCCTACATGTTGCCATTGCCCTAAATTGCTGGATGTAGTCGTGACGTCACATTTTATGAGAATTGCCCAAGGTGGAGCAATTTCAGTTGCTCGTGTAAGTGCACCTTAAGCTTTAGGGCAAAGTACAAGTAGCATACGACCAGGGATTTCAGATGAGAAAATTTTCCGGGTCCATACTCTTTATAGAGTGATTTTTGAGTAGTAGGTGTTTAGTTATTGGACTTTTTTTTTTAATGGCAAGAGTATCGAAGTAGGATAGAATAGAAAATATTTATTCGACACAGATACAACACAACAGCAACAAACACATTAAAAAAGAGAACGTTAAACATAAGACAAAAAAAAAACAGTATCATTTGTTGCTGGGCGTGAGACACCCAGCGCTGGTTTTCAGTTGGCACCCCGCAGCAACACACGGACGTAAGTAAAAATAAAAGAAAATTAAGAATACGTAAATAAATAATGCAAAAGATTTTTTACCTATGTGCTACTCAGTTCAGATATTTTTTTATTTGTCACTTGTGAACGTCAATCTGTATCATAACGAGGACACGTGCATTATACAACGTGTAACGGAAAGGGTATAAATACCTACATACTTCTTTGGATGCTATTTGGAAGGGATTTTTAATCCTATCTCTACATGTTCGGAAGTTAATAGAATTTTTAATACATTGATACCAGAAAACAAATCATCAAATTGAAATAAACACATCACTTGGAAAAAAATTATCGTGATACTGGCAAGTAACGTGGAAAGTTATTGACCTACGTAGTGCGGTGACACGTTTGTTATGATTTGAATTTAAGAAACACAATGAAACCGAAAACTTGGTATCAATTCTTGAGAGTATTTTATTTTGAGCTGAAGCTATGTTTAGTGATTCTATACCAACTGTTATCTTTAGTGCTTAAGGATGATAATAGGATTTCTGTTACACCCTGTATAACGTTGCTCCGTTCAATACATCGAACGTATTTTCTATACTAATATTATAAAGAGGAAACATTTGATTGTTTGTTTGTTTGCATTTAATAGGCTACGAAACTACTGAACCGATTTGAAAAGATATTTCAATGTTGGGAAGCTACACTATCCCCGGGTGACATAGGCTATATTTTATCACCGTATTCCCACGGGAACGGGAACTACGCGAGTGAAACCGCGGAGCGCTGCTAGTATTTCATATTTTAATACCGCTGCGTTTAAAAAATCATAGCATGTCACAGTGTTCCTTGTATCAAGCTGTTACCGTGTTCCCTGTCGAGTTAATATCCAGCTTTTAGGGATCCAACCGTCAACAAGTTATTATTAATAAGACGCCAGTTCATTACAGCGGCTCCTGAGTCCTGCTGCCTCGCCCACTATGATTTATGAAGCATTTAACTTTTATGATAGCGCTAAGTGGCCGGCCGACTTTCATAAGAGAACCGGGGAAACTCATCTTAGCTAATGTAAGCTGAAAAGTTAAACAAATTGTCCTTCTCGCCTGTGACCTTATAACGTGTTTCGGTGCTTCAACGAGAGAACCGAATTTTTAAGAGAAATTACTTTTAAGAGTACCTACCGACGAAAGTCGATTTTTATGTACATAAGTTAGCGAGGTTACTGTCACTACTTCTTATAAATATTTAATTAGCTTGTTGAGATAAAAAAGTTAAAACGCCAGCTATAAGTTAGATATCTCATTCATTTATTTACATTTGAGAATTAATACATAACTACGTCTCGTAGCAAAAGCGTGTAGTAATTAACCAACGGGTTGTTGTCGAGTGTACGTATTAAATTGATCAACACAGCGCTGCAGCGCTATGTCCTTGTAAGTCACAGCGCACAAAAGTTGGACCGTGAAGTCTAAAATATCATAAGCAAACGGAACCCCTTAACGAATCACAAAGCTTTGAGCTAGGGCTTTGACTACACCAAGAGCTTGCAAAAGCCCGTTATGGTGCTTAGCATACTGGCCGGTATTCGGTACAAGCTGTATGTCCTATTAGCTGGCCACTTACGTCCACGCTTTATATGTAAATCGTGGATTTTTAGTGGATACAAGGTTTTCTTTGGGTGACTAAACACTTCGTTGCAGCAAAAAACACAGTCTTTTTAACCGACTACAAAAAAGAGCAGGTTCTCAATTTAACTATATGTTTTTTGTATGTGTGTTATGCGATATATTCGGCAATTGTAGATCGATTTCGAAAATTATTTTTTTCATGGATAGGGTATTATGCCTGATTAACTAAGGTCGTCCAGTGGACCATAATTCAACTTGTTTTTCTAAAGCATCTATACTATATAATCTTCTAAACGAATCTATCTATATACATAAAAATGAATCGCCGAAATGTATGTACGCGCATAACTTCCGAACGACAGCACCAAATTGGATGATTCTTTTTTTATGTATTCCTTATTGTCAGGACAAGGTTTGTATAGCTAATGCCAATTTAATATTCATAGCTAAGACAGGACGTCTGTCAGGTCAGCTAGTATATTATAAAGCGGAAAGATTTGATTGTTTGTTTGCACTGAATTGGCTCCTAAACTACCGAACCGATTTGAAAAATTCACTGTTGGGAAGGTAGGTACACTATTTCCGGGTGACATTGACTATATTTTATCCCAGTATTCCCACGGGAACGGGAACTACGCAGGTGAAACCGCCGAGCGCTGCTAGATATCTTATAAAAATATTGGCTTTCTGCACTCGTTCATATAAACTTTAAGTAAGTTCATTCTCCTCCGTCAGCGTAATTTTCGTAAAAAGAGATACAAAAGTTTTTGCTTCACGTATTAATATACATAGATAACTTCGCTTGGGTAGTTTTTGAGTCAGCTTCAATAACACGTATATTTTCCACTTTGTGTATATTGATGTTGTAATAATAACTTCCTGTTACTGTAATTTACATAGCAAGTAGGTACCAGCCATACTAAAAAGTGAAAAATAAAAACTTTTTTGTATGAGATCTTCATCGAGAAGTTTTCTCATATCTATCGGACTGTTAACTAACCTATTTTACTCGTAAAACGCAAAACATGCATTAAAAAAGAAAGAGTTTTGTATAGAACTTTTATTTTTGCATCAACAGCTTTTAAACAAAATAAACAGTTATTCAGCATAATATTAACAATGAGTGTAATATTCATGTCTGAATAAATATTTTCAGCAGGTTTAGTATTACCAAGGTTACACGACCATACGCATTTTCCGAAACTCGTAAAATTTTATTTTACTTTTCGTGTTAAAAATATCACTTTCACGAATAAAGCCGTTGTAATTAAATTAGATAAAAATCTTCAATTTTAACGAAGGTCGGTCATTGATTCGAACCGGAGCGTTCGGAAAACCGAAACGAAACCGGTTTTTTAAAGTAATAACGGTCAAATTACAGTAAATTAATGAGACAGTATAATATTATTATAGACTGGATATTGTTATTTTTTCCTTGAAGAGTTTTTAAGAGATATTTTGAAAATGACAGCGGTAACGAAGAGAAATTAATTTTAAAATTAAGCAAACAGTTACCTTGGGCCACTAAAATATTTATAAGTCTCTTTTAAAGGGATGTTAAAGTGGCTTTAATGTTGTATGACGTCTCTACGAACGAAGATAAACGAATACAGAAGCATTTGTTTAAGTTTGTGCGTAAAGCAGGGTTTACATAACGAAGAATGTCTGCAATACATCAACGTAGCTTACCTAGATTTTCTGTTAATCTTTTCAACAAAGCTCAACATTCTACAAAGGAGTAGGTTGTCATCTACAAAGCACCACATTTAGGAATTGCCGTTCCCTGGCTTAAAAAAAATGTAAACACCGTAAGGAAACCGCTATGTCCTAGAACCAAAAAATCGAAGACATGTGACACCTACCAGTAAATGGGCCCGCGATTGGATTACGGCCCCATACTCTTCTTTCACAGAGAGGAGGCCTGTGACCCAGCAGTGGGAACGTTTTAGGCTGATAATTCATTATCAGCCTATAATTCATTGGACATTATCAGCTTATAACGTTTTTTAAGAGTTTGTAAACGAGTTTATAATAGCCCCAAGAAACTCGTTTATAAACTCATATATGTATAATTCTAATCTATCACCTTAGTAGTTAAGAAACTGAAAATTTGGTGAAGTTACAGAAATTATTTTTTGAGTAAATTGGCGCCCTATGTCAATTTGCTGTGTTATAGCTATTTTAGACCATTATCAAAGATCATATTTAATTTAGCAATAAAAATAAACTTCAAATTAACAAAAGAAAACTTTAATTGAAAAAAATAAGAAAATATTTGAAACTTTTGATTCTTTAATTAACTTACATATTTAATGGATATTAAATAAATTTGATGAGGCATCAAAAAATTTAAAATAACATTTAACTGAATCAGAACAAATTGAGGTATTTTGTTTATTCCAAATTTATTTTAATTAATTGACAGTTGTGATTGTAAAGGATAAGTTTTTAACCAGTGCGCAAACTGTAACCATGAATTCAGCATATCATTCTAAATATACAAAAAAAAAAACCGGTGTTCCATAAATTTTGACCGCGTATGTATTGATTTCACTTTTCTATGAAACAGCATTTTTTTTTGTATAACCGACGTAAAATTTCGGCTGGACGGGTCTAGAATGATATGCTGAAGAAACTAAAAGATATCTTGTATACGGATAATTTAAGTTGATAGTCAATTTGCTTTAACAATTCATCATCTATGTCGTATCGATGGCACGATAGTGTATTTGGTTTTTAACCTACTTCAAAAAGACGGAGGTTATCAATTCGACATGTTTTTTTTTTTTTTTTTTAAAGTATTTTCGGGCATAAGTCCGTCGTTTATAGACGGATTTGCAAAATTCTTTTTTTGTTCGAAAGGGGTTTACTCCGAAATGGTCCCATTGAAATTTCATATAGATCTGATGATGGGTTTCGGAGACAGACCACGGAACTCTTCAAAAAATTACAGCAAATCAACCGCGAATGTTGCTATTGTAAAAATGTGTATTGTTTTGACCCCAAGGATGATGAAATTTTGAACTGGTGTGGGGTAGATAACTAAAAAGTGAAAAATAAAAACTTTTTTCAAAAAAATTACAACCGACTTCCAAAGAAACACTACAAAGTGCAAAATAACTTTAATTTCGGAAGGCGGTGGTTATTTTTTTGAAAAAAGTTTTTATTTTGGTCCAAAACTTCAGCAATTAATTTGACTTTACCAGTCCACTACCTTCTCAATATAAACCCTCCTTTACATACAATTGTACCCACTGAAAGTTGGCTGTAAGATCACTCACGTGGAATTCACCTACGCGTCTAACATTTCAAAAGTCAACACATCTCTTTGAAGCCACGCTTTTGACGAAGGAGCATTTGCTTGCAAAGCGCAAGGTGTTATCTTAATCAGAGTGCCAAGTCAAGCCCGGTTTCTGAGCTGCCAAGTCAAGCCGGGCTGCCAAGTTGCCAAGTCACTCGAATGCGTGGCCATTGTGTGAGTGCTTCCACTTGGCGTAGTGGACAGACAGAAGGTTATATTTCTGTCACTTTCATTAATGTCACGTGTGTAATGGAGGTGTCGTGCTTACTTTCATTGTGATTTAGTTAAATTACTATCCCTAGTCTGTGATCTAAAGACGTAGTGCGTGGCTCAAGCACCTATAAAAGAAAAGGAAGGAATCAAAATCGCTCTCAAAAACTTTTGTCGTTGAATATCGTACAATACATTGAAAGAAAATCTCCACGCCTCAGAAAAAATAAGTTATCTTTTTGAAAAAAATAATTTTAATGAAAAAGTTTCATTAAAACATTAATTCGGATAAATGACTATATGGTTTGAAACAAGCCACGGGACAATACAGTCACTTGTGACAATTCAAACACTGTGCGAGATGCGAAATATCCGCGCGAAACAATCCACAGGAGGTGCGAGTGGACAATGCATCCACGTGTAAAACACAGAGTAGATAGCTAATGGAGTGCTCTCGTCTCAGAGGTCAGTCAGTTAGAAACTACCATCGCCATCTCGTCGTCCGTTAAAATTTTGACGAAATTGTCTTGTAAAAGTGTCTTAGAAGATCTACTTACAAAAATAATCTTAATCAGATTAATTCATTTCATATCAATTTGAGCACAGAGCTGGTCGTAGTGGAGGAGCTTGGGGGAGGCCTATGTCCAGCTGTGGACGTCTTTCGGTTGAAATTATGATGTTGATATCAATTTATGAACAGAATGGAGCTGCTCTGCAGTTGCGTCTGGCGATAGACAGATATTTTGCCTCAATCGTAAACTTTAAAAAATGCGGTGTCATTCATTACAGAAAAAGTATGGGCTATGAAATAAATGGACTTAAACTCTAACATGCAATATGCCAAAAAAGTGGTGAGAGGCCTCGTCCTTAATCAATGACAATGTAACCCGACATAAACCCTTGCGCAGAAAAGAAAATTATTTATTTATTATTAAATAATAAACATTTTCAACACATTTGCTCAAAAACTGCATTTACGAAGCCTGCATACATGGTTCGAAAGTTAAAAATTACGCACCAATACAACGGAACGTGCGGTAAAATAGGTACTCTCACCTAAGTATCTATTTTACCGCATACCCCGTTGTATGGCACCGTGCATATTCTTTACGGTTTTTTTTTAATTTCCATAAAATATTATAAGAATTTCGTCCAAGGAGTTTCACATTACGAGAATAAATAAGCTGACTGATCGAACCTCCTTGGAAGCGATTTTGCTCAATATGTTTGTCTCACTCTGATAATAAAGAGTAAATGAGATGAAAGATGTAGTTCTAATTTTCACCACGTGCTTGTGGCGCCATTTACAAATTCGCGCCATTTTCATATTAGAAACGTCAAAGATTGTTGCGAGTTTCCGACTGATATTTATAAACAAACTTATAATATGAGTTCAAGCGAGGAAACTGATAGGTATTAATATGGAATCTACTCCACCTGATATTTTGAATGAGGTGCAAATTGCAGGAAACGGTCTCTTGCCGCCAAAATCGGAGAGCGCTATTATGATGTTTATGTTTGTTTCATTACATTTTGTACTGTTTTCTCGCAAATGTGTTGAAAAACATTGTATGACACACGTGCAGAAATTGGTTTTTACAAACTCGTGACTATGGTAAGCCCTCGACTTCGTCTCGGGCTTACATTCGTCTACTCGTTTGTAAAAACCAACTTACCGCACTAGTTTCATAAATAACTATTTTTTGCAAAACATTTTGTTACAGTGGATGTAATAATTTAACAAATTACGAATGAAAATAATTAAGACTAAACGCTCCATCTTTTGTGTACTCTGCATTAGTTACGAATGCCGTACCATTTCTGCGTCACTGTGTAACCTGACACCCAGTTCACATGGCGACAAAAGCTCTGAATACACGCCATTAATTTGTGCACCAGTCTAATTAGCGCAATGCGAGGTCATTGTAAAGTGGCTACGGTAAAGAACTTGAGTAAAAGTACCTATATTTGTTTTGTTGTTTGGGCAGTAAACAGCGGTAGACTAACAAAGCTCTGAAAGACGTAGCTTGCTACCTTTTCAAACTATGCAACGTTCAGTCTGAAAATTCAGCAACCTACGGTTTTCAGACTATCTTCTATTAATTTGGGGAGATTGATAAATAATGTATTTTGCTCTGTAGGTAAATACCCGAAGATCCTATAGGATTTATGAGTAAGCAAACCGACTGTTGAAAAAGAGTGTGTCTAGCATTGAATTGTGATAAACGCTCACATTAATTATACGTACGGTCACCAAAAGAAATAAGTAACTAGAGACCTTAGTGTGAGTTACATTTTACCATCTCGATCGAACACATCGAGCGCGTTTGGAGCTCCGATTGGCCCTGAATTGGTGACGGACCAATCGGAGCGCTGAACGCACTCGAAGCGTTTGATCGAGAGTCTTGCACAGAGCTAGATTTCGAGGAGACCCCTTTACTGTTTTCCCAGAGGTAAAAATTCCACACTCGGTCTTTTCCCCAAAGACCGGGCGCCTTTTGCAGGTTTCCCCACAAAAACAAAAAAAGGGCCACAGTGCCGTCTGATAGAGTTTTAGTAAGAAACAGTGGATGTTTTCGAATGAAATTAAATTAAATTAATAGAAAGTAGACAGCTAATTTATCAAATTAATTTTCATTCGTAAATATCTATTGGTTTCGTACTTACTTTCAACTGTTTCAGACGATCCTGGTAACTTATTTCTTTTGGTGACTGTACCATTATAAAAACCTATACTAAAATGCTGTTCAACAATCCCATTCCCATATTAAACCAAACCGGTTCACTATCATCTTCACGATTCACTGTAAACCAGACCTAAACACCTTCGCACCGAAATTAAAAGTGAACTTTATCGCGAACAAGAGGCTAGGTATGACTTAAAACAATGTCCTCGCTCAGCACATCGCATCTCATTTACCTTGCAACTCCACGCTCGACTGTATGCTCTGGCGTCATACGGCTTGTTTTCGTTCCCGCTTTAGTTTCTGAATAAATATTTGAGATGCAACGCTGATTGTCACGGCAACACTTCGGACAAGTTTGTAATTAAAGTACTGATATAATGAACTGGTTTGTAGGATTTGTAGGTATCCTGGTTGTACTGTGCCGTGTTGTTTTAGGATTCATCATGGGATTGCTGCTAAGCTGCGCTTGTGTTTGGTAAACTTGTCGTGGCGTTTCTCTTGTGTTTTGCTTGGGATTGGTGATTTCAATGTGTGTTGAGGATCATACTTTTTGTTACCTACTGTTTTCTTGTGGGCTTGTGGCTAAGTAAGTAAGTAACTTAACTTAAGTAAGTTATGCTCGTGAACGGGTGCTTCTTGTGGTGACTGGTCGTCTTGCTGACCACGGTTTTTTCATTGTTATTAGTAATTAACTGTTTATTTATTTTTTACTCCGAAGGTCCTAGCTTAATATTAATTATTACTTCAAGTTAAATCTAAATGAACAAAATGCAGCATTGCATATGTTAGCGGGCACACCCTTTGTGCCTGGAGGCTTTTAATGAGTTCTGGTTACGTTTATTATTTTGTTTTTATTATTTATTTCTGCTTGAGTTTCGTTACTATGTTTTGTTGGTATTTTGACGTGCGCTAGCTGACGTATGGCAGATAATATAATTTTATAGTTTGTGTTTACTAGTGTTTATTACTTAACTATTATTGTATAGAATCAAGTTCCTCTAACTTAACAGACAGCTGTGCTGCTGGGGAGTTTGTTGCGCCACTTCTTCTTCCCAGCTAAAGCACGAAAAAGTGGAGAAGGGCGTGCGTTTTGGGGGAACTGTTACATATATATTGTTACGTAATTTTGATGTTCAAAAAGTGCTGACTCTCAGCCTAGTTTGAATAAATGACTTTAGATTTGATTTAGAGGTTAAGCTACGCTTGCAGCTGTTGGTCCGTGGATGGAGGGGTTTTGGTATTTTCACATACCAAAACCCCTCTATACCTCGGAAAGCACGTGAAGCCGTGCATATTACCCATTAACTGGAGTGTGGAGCTCAGATCGGCAGTCGCTCCATTTATAATACTGGTCCAGTTCCAGTCTTTACTGCATCCGGTAAGACTGGAAGCTGAGCCCAACATAGTTGGGAAAAGGAGAGAAGATTATGATGACTGATTGTTGAGATTATTTTTTCTCTAGAATAAATAATCTCTAATAATCTGTATTTTGTATGTTGTGAATGTTCACATACATGTGTGTTGTAACGACAGCTAGGGGTTTATTTATAAACGTTGCTTAAAGTTAAGAGACGCTTAAACGTCAAAAATGAATGGTTAGACATTCGCTAATTATTACTTAACTATAAGCAACGTATATGATGTGTACAGGGCCTAATGTTTAAAAATTGTGTATGGATTACATAACCATTAACGATATGCCACGATAAGATACGGAAATTAAGTCGCCGTATATATAAAAAATATATGAAAATTAAACTTACGGCGGCAAAACGAATTTAAAAAGAAGAAATATTTGCCGATAACGAAGTTTCCCCTGATATCAAACTTTCCCTTCGTCTTAAATATCCCAAGCAGGCACCTGGTTAAAGAGTATTTATTTAAAATCTTTATCAGCAACGCCAGCCGAGATTACAAAGCGTTTTAATTTGTCCAAGTAATTTCTTTTCGTGTCATAAAATTTTGCAGTGTAGCCGAGACACCAACAAAAGAATGAATAATGAGTTTATGAAACAAAGTTGAAAATTTTCGGGAAACTTCCGTGCCACTACAAGCGGCACTGTTATCTTGTGATTTGTGTTTTTGCTTTCCGTTCCCTTATTGCTGGTTGCTTGAGACTGGATAATTTGTGTTATTTTATTAAGAATAATCCTGCCAAATATCAACGCAAGTACGCATGTGTGAGTGACGTGACAAAGAAGACGGTGAAAACGGGCTGCCGCGCCATGATCTTATTGGTTGAAATTTTGTGAAGCAGCGGGGCATTATTGTCTACACCACGGAGGTCTACACTCAGTTTCATTTTGCAAATAGAGATAGCGATTTGAAGAATATATTTGAGATGTGTGGTGCAATTTTAATTTTATCTAAGTAATAATATTTGATGGAAATACCTACAGCATAATTGCTTGTGACCAAGTAATATTAGCCGCACGAGTTGATCAATCAAGTTAAGCTACGCTTGCCGCGGTTGGCTGTGGATGTGTGATTATCTTTACATATCAAGATCCCTCCGTTTCTTGGAAAGCACGTTAAGCCGATGGTCTCGGCTGTCATCCGTCAATATTTGACAGTCGTTACAGAAGCCCGAAAGTCTGACAGCAGTCTTACCATAGGGTATCGTATTACCTAGTAACTGGGTTGTGGAGGTCAGATGATGATAATTATGATAACATCATAATTAAATCATACCACGCGTAATACCGACTGTTATGACGACAAAGGACAGTCAGTACCCAATAATCGTTTCATCTAGAATTAGAACACATGTATCCTCGATAAACCGTCTTATATTTCCTAAAGGCACGACTTAACTGAACAAGAGCCAATTAAAGTTATATATAGGTACCTATAGATATGTTTGTTGTCCTTGAGCAACAAAGCCGTGACTAATGAAGGTAGATTAACAAGAAGGGACTCTCCAAAAAGCCTTATTATACTTTTAGAAGACTCCAAACAAAGGAAGTTTAAGTGGACACTTAATTTATCAAATCTTATGCGTGGTTGCGTGAGGAGAATAATTATATATTTTATATAGGTATAGGAGTTTTTGACCTTCATATTAGTGATTTTTTCAGGTCATTATAAGATGAAGGTCATTGATTTAGGTGTAGCAGTAAATGCAACAAACTGGAGTGATAATTATTCAGCTTTATACCAGTTGCTCCGTCGGACATCTTGCACGTTCATCGTTCTTGATACCTGGTGAAATGGTAGGTGATGTAGGTTGAAGTAGAAATAATATTAAATATGTATTACGGACTTAGCCTTGTGCTCCGTCACGTTTTCTACCGCAAAAAACCGGTACGTGTTCCATGAAAAATATTTACCACAAAACATTTTTCGAATGAATGACCTCACTGGCTGTAGAAGTTGACCAGAGCGGGTACATCAAAGTTCACTCACAAGATGGTGAAGAAGTTATGCTACTGTCTCAAATAGTGTGCACCCTTTCAGAACTTAGCAAAATTAATTAAATCAGACACACTGGCAGCCACAGGTACACTTGAAAACCAACTCCAAAAACTTTCTTTTGGTTTTTATTGCACAAGATTATAACACTGGTTAATTTATTCTCAAAATTTGTCTCATCGTGAAAAATTTGCCGTCACAATCGCTAACAAAAGAATGAGTAATGGCTTTATAAAACAAAGTTACACTGAACGCTGAGAAACTTTAAAAGCTTTCAAGGGTGTGAATTATTATCTTAGAATTTTCTTTTTGTGATTAGCTGAGTTAAAACATTTTGTTTCACTTTGCTTCTATACATCCTATTGCTTATAGATATTTAGATTTATTTATATAAAGTCTTTAACAAATTCATAATCTTTATTTAAGAAGCCTATTTTCGTAATGGAAACTTACAAAAATTAAGCGGATGTTATTAATGTTACAAATTCTAAGTAAGGCCTTTTAACACAAGTAATTTCGTACGTATCTACCTAAATTACGGGCAAGATAATTTCACGACAATTTAGAAAATATCAAAGCTTTCACCTTGCGCGTGGGTTTTATCATTTCCTGAAGGTGAGTGAAAATCGCTCGTTTCTAGAACAACATTTTGTTCACCAATACATTTTCAGTAAATATCGAAGACATTGCGAGTGAAAATAGCGAATCACTATTTACAGAAATGTGAACAAATTGTGGTTCTAAGTTTGGGGATAAGCTTGTGTCAATTACGTATTGAGAAGGGTCTTTCTCTTGGCTGCGACAAATTGAATGGCCTAAGACGCAGTAGCCACTCAACTGACTGGCATTTTTTACCACTAAGGGCCCGGATTATCTGCTCCTACGATAGTATATTTTCTAATATGAGAGAAATTCTAGACTTATTTCTTGCCTATATCAATTTTATTGATACCTATAGCAATTTCTTTAGATTACGGTACTTAATCCACTTTGGGTATTAAAAAAAACTAAAAGTGTTTCGAGGAATCATTTTGTGGAAAACCGATTACTGGGATAGATAATGTAGATATCAGCTGCAAAATTTGATAATTGATTAGGTGACTCTTAACGACCGATGAAGTTAAAAGATAAGTGGCTAAATTCTAGATAAAGTAATGAAAGAGCAAGATTAAACGTAATTATGTTGGGGCGAGGCTTGATATAAATTTCGGGGTGTCTGGATTAAACAGGTGCGCGCATAAGGTACCGCTAAGTGAATATTTAGGATTGTTGATACATTATTTATGTAGAGTAGTACATGTGGAGTATAGGTACTTACTTCGTTACGCAAACAAGGGTTGGAGAAGTGGTTAAAAAGGTCGAACACGTGTTAAAAGACAGACATCCTTTACTAAGCGCAACTCTAATATAGAGATTTTATTTTATAATTTTTTCTGTTTTGGAATAATTCCAAAAAAAATTGTCGGTAATTCAGAAGACAACCGCTAGGTAGGTACTAACAGTTCTCTTCAGTAGAACAGAAATAAAAAAGCACCATTGAAACCCGACACAAAACCTCTACCTACCTGTTTATCTTAGTGCGGCAAAACTTTGTGCCATCGCAAGAAAAAAGATTTCTAACAAATTCAAGGGAAGACAGAGGCGAGTATTTTTCCAACTTGCAAACATCTTTTTGTAGGAAAACGCCTCCGAAGTGAACACAGTCGGCTTAATAACGACATTTCCAGTCTTGAATGAGTTTTTTTTTGTTCTCACCAACATTGGTTTTATTGTAAATACTACAATTCTTGGGTTGTGGCGTAATTTTACGCTGGTTATTGAGTAAAAAGGCCACTGGAGGTCCATTTTCGGACTTATTAAGCACAGATTGACTGAGCTTTGAACAAAAAGGCTTTGTTAAAAGAGAGGCAATAAAAATTGAGATACCTAAAGTCGACTTTCAAAATAATGGTTCTCAATAAATTGAGGATTTGAAACGGCTATAGATTAGAATAATAAATTGCAATAATGAAAAAATACTTTTGATCTATTTAATGCATTATTAATGTCGTTCGCTAATCCATAACAGTTTCACGGCTCTATACTGATATTATAATATCTGGCAAAAGAAACGGTAGGGTTAGCGTAATTATAGGCGATATTTACGCAACTTAGGGTGAGTGGCTGATTAATTTTGAACCACATAACATAACGCCTTGTTTCCCCGAAGGGAGAAGTATGCTTATAGTGCACCCACATTTCGCCAGTTATATTTAAGTTCCATGTAATAGGGGGCGAGCCTATTGCCATCAACCGGGCACGAATCCAAACACCGGGATGCTACTGAGATATTCCAGAAAAAAAAAGAGCCACATTCCGAACAAAAATCAAACAAACCAAGATGGACAAAATCCCTGAGATCATTTTTATTGCAGTCCAGAAACATAACTTAGAAAATAACACTAACTTCGACTAACAAGAAGTTAGTTTTTAAAATCGCACAATGTGTTTAAAATCGCATTGCGGCCATGTTGGATGTTACGTCGTAAATTAACCCGCAAACGGCGGCTGAAAGTTTATCTCGTTTCCAGCCGAGTTGCCCGCGACCTGCGGATGGCTTCGATTAGCTAGTAAAACTCGCCTTTTGTACGAACGCGTGTTTAAATACTAATAACTTTTTTTGTTGAAGCGGTGAATACTAGGAAGTAGGAGTCGTATGAACTAGGTATTTTAGAGTAAATACCTAAAACAAACAAGATTTTAGGGTTTCAGTTAAAATCTGAATTTCGCTTTGTGTAAGTTGCCTTGTTTAGTGTTTCCTTCATTCCGGTTTTTTTTTGTAGTATTAATTTCTATGTAAATGTATAGAATATTTTTCGGGTAGTAATTTATGCAAAAAGGGCCCAAAAAATCGACCTATTTACAAAATAAAATGATAAACAAAACAGAAAACAAATGTGTCCTCACAATAAATTAGCTGCGGCTACAATATTTATTCAAATTGTAACCAATATTTAAATTTGTCTCCTGACGTTAAAACCCGCTAACCCTTAGTTGGAAAACAATGTGGCGAGGCCCGGGCAGAGCCGCCAGCAAAATCACCTTGCTAAACAACGGAATGACTAATAACTGGATTAAATATCTTAAAACCTTTTTACTTAGTTTAATTCGGACTTTTTGGAGATTAACCTTATTACGCCGGCTTGTTTGGAGGTGCAAGTGGTGAAATATAATCTAATAATTCAGGTTTTAGGAGGATTTTATCATTATGCTGTTAAAAATCTTCAAATTTCAGATTAAGGATGTGTTATCCGTGTGGTGCCGGACGTAAAGAATAGCACCATCCCATCTCTTCCCATGGGTGTCGTAGGAGGCGACTAAGGGACTTACTAGAGAATGGGCAGCAGCGTTCTCTATGCATTTTACCACCATACTGCGATAGCCGACACGCCTGCCAAGCGTGGCGATTATGGCGAACCCCCCAAATTGGGGGAGGCCTATGTCCAGCAGTGGACGTCTTTCGGCAGTAGGTATCGGAAAATAGATAAAATACTTACCCATTCTTATATAACTCTATAGAACTGTAGGAGATACATATTTTACAACGGGTCTTATCTCAACCATGTCAGTATTTGATAGATTATGCCTTAGTATTTTGCAGACAGTATTACTGAAGAAATATAATACAATCGCACAAAGAACTTGTCTTACCTACTCGCAGTAAAATAACTGAAGAAAATATGAGCGGATTTCCTGCTGCGTAATTGAATATTAACATTTCTTATAGAACCTTTTCAGCCCTTTGTAAGAAAAAGCTGAGAAAGAAAACATCTTGGATACATTCAAATAGAATATCCTCCATCATAATTTGAGTTTAGATACGTGTTCCTGTAAAATGCAATCAATATTTCCATTTAACAGATTTAAAACCAAATAACGAGCAAAAATCATGCAATCAAATTTCTCATTTTAAACCACTCCAAATTATGAAAAAAAAAAAAAAAACGAAAAGGTAAAAAAGCGGATAAGATTTTTAAAAAGCAATTTGAAAGTCATACTATCGGTACGATCAAATAATTCAATTATGAGGTATAAAACAATATTGTCGGGTTTCAATATCATAAGCCCATTATTTTCCGAAATGGGAGATTCCGACTGAATCACCAACTGTTTCGTGACGACTCAACGAGGGGAATAAGACTGAATTATGTAGAGGTGCGTTCACATGAAAGTAATCTGGAACAAATCTAAGGATAATTTTGTAGACGTTCTTTTCGTAATTATAATTTATTTTTTTCATTCAAATTTGCTTGAAAATTAGTTAATTTTAATTTTATTTACTTCGATTTGTTAGTTTTCGTTTTATTTTATTTAAATTCGTTAATTTTGACCTTAATTTTAATTTCTGATTTTCATATTCATTTTCTCTCAAGTCCAGCTGATGAGACACAATTGATTTTCTATTGTAACGTGCCATATAGGGTGCGCGCCGGGCTTGTCCGGGTCTGTTATTTGAAAATAATTAATGTATGTGTACCTATGGATCCTGACATCTGAAATAAAACGTTTTTATTTTATTATTTATTTTTATTATTTTGTTACTTCACTGCAAGATAGAGGGGTAATTACGTAACACACTAACAGTAGGAATGGCTTTGTTAAGCTTACACATTTTTCTAACATAAGAAGCAATGGATTAGCATTATCCCACAGAATGAGTCATATTCTTATAGATAGTGTGTTACGCAATAAGAGTGTAGGCATATTAATACGATTGTTGTTTGTTGGGACAAAACATAAATTAATGTTTCATACGAGCGAGAGTGTATTATCTATTAACATGTGATGAAGTAAGTGCCTACGATAGTTTGCAAAAGGTGATATTGCAAACTATTCATCATGATCCTACAGCAGTCCACTGCTGGACATAGCCTCTCCAATTGCACGCCATTCAGCTCGATTCTCGGCAGCTCTGATCCAGCTGCTACCAGCCACCGTCATCGTTCTACGGTAAATATGGCCGGAACATCGCCACTTTAGCTTGCTTATTCTGTGAGCTAGGTTGACAACTGATGTCCTCTGCCACATTACCTCATTTCAGATTTTATCCTTCAGAGAGACTCCAAGCATAACTCGTTCCATAGCTCGCTGAGCAACCATGAGTTTATGAACCAGCCGTACCGTGAATGTCTACGTTTCGGTTTCGTAGGTTGTAATAGGTAAGACGCACTGATTGAAGACTTTAGTCTGTAGGCTCTGCGGAAAATGCAAAATATTGCGTTTGCCTTTATAATAAGCCTATTTATTCACTGCCGCGTATATGTCCATTTTTCTAAAGCTCTGTACTTTATCTACATTCCTTTGAAGCACCGCCACAGTGTCGCCTCCGTGCCTCTTTGTTATCGCTTCGATAAAATATTCATCAAGGAAACAAAGAGAGCATTCGCTCTACCGATGCCTTTCCCGTTCCGATGCAATTCATATTTATTTCCGATGTTTCGAAGAATTGAAAGCGTAGTTAGTGAGAATGCTTTATTGTGCATCGAGCCTTAAGATGGCGGAAGAATGACCAGAATAATTTAGGAAAATCAGGCAATGTTAAAAGTGTAATGAAATTTTGGTTTAAATATAAATTGTTAAAGTTTTTACAATATTTAATTTCTATCAATTATTCGACTCTTCATATGCACAAAGGGCTGGCCTGTTATTTGGCTAAAGAATCAGCGTCGCCATACATCGTAGACTGTTTTACTGTACTTAATTTTAGTTTTTAGGGTTCCGTACCTCTAAAGGAAAAAACGGAACCCTTATAAGATCACTTTGTTGTCCGTCCGTCCGTCCGTCCGTCCGTCCGTCTGTCAAGACCGTTTTTCTCAGGAACGCGTGGAGGTATCAAACTGAAATTTCTATATGATACTTAGTTCAACTGTCCCTGGAAGCTGTAGAAAAATCAACCTTCTAAGTCAACGCAATCAAAAGATACAGCCATTTAGGCCGCAAAATTCCGCAAATTTTCGAAACTCGCACGGGAATCAAAACCTACAGGGTACTTCCCGTGAACTTAGAATCTTGAAATTTTGTACGAAGTCACGTCTTATAGTACATATATAGGAAAAATTACAAAAACCGAAATTTTTTAGTTTCGTCATATAAAAAAAAATATTTTTGACAATTTTGAACTTTTACTTATATACCCACAGGTTTGTACGGAACCCTCGGTGCGCGAGTCCAACTCGCACTTGACCGGTTTTTTAGTTTAGTATTATTATTGTTTAGTTTAGTTTTTCAAGGCAGCAAGATATTCTGATCAATGCTATGTACGCCGTAATTGTCATGTTCATTAGTCCTTTTTTTTAACCGACGAAAAAACGGAGGAGGTTATTAATTCGACGCGTATATATTTTATTTTTATTTTTTTATTTATGACCACGCATAACTTTTCCAGAGTAGTCAGATTTTGATAATTCTTTTTTTATTGGAAAGAGTATACCCCGAAGTTGGTCCCATATAAATTTTGAAGAAAAATTCCAACCCTAAGGGTAAGAAAACAGGGGATGATTGATTGTTTATTCACAGATTTTAATACTGAGTTGTGTATTACAAAAAGTAAACAAAAATTAAGCATGTAGTAATTAGTAGATTATAGCCACAATTTTTTTTAAATAAAAACTTAAAAAAAAAACAAACAAAAAAACCGCCGAAAAGTAAAAAGTAATAATAAACTTGCTTTGTCCAAACCCAATAACTAAGTTCGGAAGTCGGTGACTTTGGATATGTATTTACTCGTAAATATATGTCACCGCCTTCCGAACTTAGTTATAGAGGTTGGACAAAGCAAGTTTATTATTTTTTACTTTTCGGCGGTTTAATTTTTTATTAAAAAGTTTTATTAAGATTAGTTCTAGCATAAGTTGAATGTATGATGTGGGTGTGCTTTTTTAAATAAATAAATAAACGTGGCAAGGTGCCTTTTGGCACTCTTCCCATTAATAGCGATGTGGACGAATTTTCTGAAACCCTGTTATTCTTTTCTCTCTGTTTTTATTATACAGGGTGTAAGGACAACGCTTCCTAAACCAGAACGTAGGTTCTATACAAACTAAATGCAAACGAATACCAATAACCTTCGCCTAAAGTTGGTTACTTTGCAACAATCTAAAACATTTGACGCATTTGTAATGTTTCTACTTATTTTAATTTGGGGGCGCTTTACAAAGGATGCCTAAACGTAAAGTCGCCGCCTGGACTTGGGGTCGTTTTTGAATGTGTTTAATCTCAAATAATGGTTCATTTAACTGTTCTCACAGCATAGTGTACAAAAAATGTTAAAAATTAGGTAACAAGAAAGTTTTTTTGATGGTACTGTATCGAGAATCACAAGCCCTATCACCTGTCTTCGTTTTCGGAAGCGTTTCCTTTACACCCGGTATAGGTTGTACCTACTATTAATATTATTTTATGGCTGGTAATTATAACTATAGTTCATCATCATTATCATCATCAGCCTATAATGTTCCCACTGCTGGGACACAGGCCTCCTCTCCGCGAGAGGGATTTAATTCACCACGCGAGCCCAGAGCGGGTTGGCAGATGTCACATATCTTCGAATTTTTGGTTCTAGGACATGCCGGTTTCCTCACGATGTTTTCCTTTACCGTTTTGAGAGCAGTAGTGATGAAATCATTTACACAAAGTAAAGCGCCTGTATGGGTTCGAACTCACGACCTACAACTCGTAAGTCGCGGCCGATACCACTTGGTCACCACTGCTCTAACTATAAGTTAGTTAATTCAAATTGTATTAGAAAGCGTTATTGTTTGGTTGCTATTGTAGGAGTAGACGAGTTGCTCTTGGTATGATTGTTATAAAGCTTTCTTTATTTCTATCAATATAAAATAATCTGTTTAGTGGCACATGCAAAAGAACGAAAAGTTGGTTGGTATGGTTGGTGCAACCACCACATTTCAAATCAACATTTGAAAAATAAATGGTTACCAGTTGCAGTGGGACCAAATCCCTAAAAGTCAGTTTCACGATTGAAAGTCAAATTCAAAGGCATCCATATTCAACTGCGTATCGTATTATTGGATTACTAAGTAGTAATAAGCTCGGCTGCAGTTCATTGTCCAGACTGAATGATAAGCTTTTTTGTATTTGAAGAATATTATATTTGGAAATTGTCCCCAATTTTACCAATATCATATTAGCAAACTTGCAATTTATCTTTATTAACAAAAACGTGTTATTTATTCACATGAACTGCATAAACGAAAAAGAAACGGTTAAACAATAATCCTACTAATATTATAAATGTGAAAGTTTGTATGTTTGGATGTTTGTTACTCAGTCACGCAAAACCAGCTGAACGGATTTGGTTGAAAAATTCTTTTTTTTTTTTTACTTTGTCCCACACTACGAATTTCTCCTGTATTGTGGGAGCGTTTACAAACATTTAAAAACTCACATACACAAACGGCCATACCCGGAACAACTACTTGTAGGTAATACAATATTATTTTGTTCGGTGCGGGAATCGAACCCGCGACACGCAGCGCAAAAGTCAATCGCTTACCACTTTGGAACCTGGAATAATACAAAATATACTTTTTATACCGATAGTACGTTCTCTTGGGATAATTTTCAACCCCCAAGCGGGTAAAATCGCTGCCTAAATCTATTTAAAAATAAATTCTTCGTAGCACCTACGCCTACGCTGCTACGCCGTAGACCTCGTAGACGCAGTCATACAGATTTGCTACAAACAAAATATAAATATTTTATTTCTCATAAACCTAAATGGGCACTTATGATGCGTCAGAACGTTGTTTCCTATGGATAAGACCCGTTAAGAAACTCAGCACACAAGATTCTTAGTTGGAAAAAACCTAGGTCGCCCCCTAGTTTTTGTTAGACATGGTGACCTAGTACATTATCTCTGTATTATCTGTCTTGAGCGTATCATCATCATCATCATTATTTCAGCCGAAAGACGTCCACTGCTGGACATAGGCCTCCCCCAAGCTCCGCCACTTCGACCGGTTCTTGAGCGCATATCGCATAGCTTTAAGGAAGTTAAAAAAAAATCTTGGACTTCCCTACCTATGTAGATCCTCTTATAATTGACGCACATTCTTATTATACAGCAAGGTCAATAGCTACTAGGTAAGTAGGAGCCCCGGTAAGGTACCAGTGATAATCCGGCGAACAAGTCGGGAAGTATTTTATGTAAGCTAAATAAGCATTTTCCGCTCAGCTGACACTGAAGACATCGTGACGTCATGCTTCATATTCAGCTATTATCATTTTAGATTGAGTGTTTATTGTTACAAAGAGATTTTGATATGGTTAGATGATTAAAAAGAGTCAGTTTTGCGGATGATAATTGGTGAAGTTAGAAAAGGAGCTCTGAACCAAAATGGTTTGCAGCGTGAACTGCATGATATCTTTTTTTAGACAGCGATCAGAAATGTGACGCCATAGTACTAATTAATAGTATTTTATTTTACTATCCATCTATACTAACATTATAAAGAGAAAGGATTCGTATTTTGTATGTAACAATTACATTACATTAACAATAATTATCAAAACACAAATTAAAATAATAGGAGCAGCCTGTAGCACTTTTAAAACATTCCACCACCACTTTTGTTCTAACGATGGACGGCCAGATTGGTCACCGATGTTCGATGGTAGATATTATTTCTTCTATACCCGAAGCTATTTTATTTGTTGTTTGTATGTAAGCTAACTACCTACTTAAGTCATTTTTTAACCAATATTGTATAGTCGATGACCTTGGTGCACGGTAAAACTCTAAAGAGTTTATGTTGGCACCACATTAAATGTAAAATAATGTATGTGTACTATTAAATAAGTAAATAAGTAAGTAAGTAATCTACAAGCATACAAAAAATCACGAGCAGTGCAACTATTTTCTTAATACCTTTTGGTCTGCATCATGAACTGCATGATATCTTTTTTCAGACGGCGATCAGAAATGTGACATCATAGTGGTAATTAATAGTATTTTATTTTACTATCCATCTATACTAATATTATAAAGAAAAAGGATTCGTATTTTGTATGTAACAATTACAAACATACAAAAAATCACGTGCAGTGCAACTATTTTCTTAATGCCTCTTGGTCTGCATCATGAACTGCATGATATCTTTTTTCAGACGGCGATCAGAAATGTGACATCATAGTGGTAATTAATAGTATTTTATTATACTATCCATCTATACTAATATTATAAAGAGAAAGGATTCGTTTTTTGTATGTAACAATTACAAACATACAAAAAATCACGTGCAGTGCAACTATTTTCTTAATGCCTCTGATGAAATGATGCAGACATCATGAACTGCATGATATCTTTTTTCAGACTGCGATCAGAAATGTGTGTGATCATTAGTATTTAAATATTCCGTATACTAATATTATAAAGAAAAAGGATTAGCTTTTTGTATGTAATAATTAGATCATCATCATCATCATTTCAGCCGAAAGACGACCACTGCTGGACATAAGCCTCCCCGAAAAGTGGGGGGGATATGCCATAATCGTCACGCTTGGCAGGCGGGTTGGCGATCGCAGTATGGTGGTCAAATTCATAGAGAACGCTGCTGCCCATTCTCTAGTAAGTGCCTTAGTCGCCTTCTACGACACCCATGGGAAGAAATCGGATGATGCTATTCTTTTACGTCCGGCACTACACGGAACAACACATAACAATTACAAGCATACAAAAAATCACGTACGGTGCAACTATTTTCGGCAAGCTTCGTCTTTCGTCAGCCGTCGGATTTCTATCAGCTGCCCTTTGCATTAGGTGCAGACCGGACGCTTTCAATCGATTAGGAAGTGTTTAGAGTTGTTAATACTCTTTTAACTTAATGTAATTTACTTTTGAAAACAGGAGGAAAACTGGTTTGAAACAAAAAAATAAATTGTTGTACTATACGTTGTTGAGCTTCCGCGCTACAGCGGCTGAACGGATTTGGATGAAATTTGGCACAAGGGTAGACCTGGATTAGAACATTGGATAATTTTTAACCCGATATTTCTACGGAATCAAGACTAATGCTGGTGAAACCGCATGTGTATTGTATTTCAGCCGAAAGATGTCCACTGCTGGGCATAGGCCTCCTCGAAACGGGGAGGAGATTGCCATAATCACCACGCTTGGCAGGTGGGTTGGTGATCGCAGTATGGTGGTAGAATGCATAGAGAACGCTGCTGCCCATTCTCTGGTAAGCCCCTTAGTCGCCTTCTACGACACCCACGGGAATAAATGGGATGGTGCTATTCTTTTACGTTCAGCATCATACGGCATGTGTATCAATGTGGTTGTTATTGGTTCTTAGACCAGCTTTATTTTTTTTTTCATTATTCCGCCTTTGTACCTGTTTTGTTTGCAATAACTTTAAATAAATAAATATAGAGGTAATAAAAGTATAGAAAATGGAAGATCCTTCTGACCAGACGGGTGATGTGTCTAGTGGGCTACTGCCCTACGTTTGATGTTGCGCGACAAATTCTGCTTGCGCGATGCAGGATTTTGCGTGACGTCAATATGATGCGTAGTTCGCACGTGGCGATGTAGATGCCGCCACAAGGTTACATCTTCCTGTAGCACAATACCTCTAGTAGGTACCTACGTTTAATAATCTGTTGTCAGGCGTAGGAGCCAACTAATGGCGAACATCGAACAGTATTACATACAAAACACAAACAAACATACACAAACACAAATCGTTATTATAATATGTAGGTATATTTAGGTTAAGTTATTTATATAAGGCTCTTTGTAACCTGAAAACAAATGGTTTTGTTATAATACCTTAGCAAATGATAAAAGATGGTATGATTAAACAAAACTAGCTTTTTATGATTACCCATATTATTTTTTTGTTTGTATAGAACAGGACTGTTACATACTATAGTAGGAATATTTAACTGATCTTCTAAAATATTATTTCTCTTATAATGCTGGACACTTTTATAAATGAATGAACCTCTAAAAAAAATCTTTTTGTAATTTTGCATTTAATTTTTCTGGTTTTTCAGCACGGTTGGTCGCAGTAATTCAGTTAGGGCAGCCCGATCCACCGAAATGTACCGTGGACGTAAAAAATAGCATCATCCTATTTCTTCCCGTGGGTACGACACCCACGGGAAGCGACTAAGGGACTTACTGGAGAATGGGCAGCAGCGTTCTCTATGTATTTTACCACCACACTGCGATCGCCAACCCGCCTGCCAAGCGTGGCGATTATGGCAAGCCCCCCAAAATTGGGGAGGCCTATGTCAAGCAGTGGACGTCTTCCCGCTGAAATGATGATGATGATGACCCCGATCTAAGGTCAGCAAAATTTTGTTTATCTATGCTAAAATTATAAAGAGGAAAGATTTGATTGTTTGTTTGTTTGCTCCGAAACTACTGAACCGATTTAAAAAATTCTTTCACTGTTGGGAATACACACTATCCCCGGGTGACTATATTTTATCCCCGTATTCCCACGGGAACGGGAACTACGCGGGTGAAACCACGGAGCGCTGCTAGTTATTTATAATCCCTATCAAGTCTACGTGAAATAATACAATGGATTCCTGCTACATTGTGAATTTACTAAAACTTCTTTTGTTAAACATCAACACAATGACAAAAAAAAAAATTTTAGACAAAGCTTCTAGTTAGTGTACCTTTTTTAGGGAACTGGATGGAGACCCAGATTTGTCTTATTAAGACTAGAAAATAATACTGTCTATATCTCACACTAGAAATGTGGCCTAGCTTCAACGTGTATATTAAAACAAATAGCGGCACAAATGTAGTGGTCGTCAAGGAGTAGATAATAGGTGGAGTCCTCAATCTCATAAGCACTTTTCAAAACTTATTCGTAAGATTCGTGTATTTACATGATGAGTTGTGAACTACATGAACAACCACTAGTGTCAACGTAGGCCGGGATAAAATTTGTTTAAAGCTTTCTACCTACCTACCAATTTAAAACTTATTTAAAGGTGCGTACAGACTAAGTAAGATCACATGTTATTCAACATTGTTATATAACATGTGACGGATAATGTGGACACTGAATGTTACAAAACATGTTATAATAACATGTTATTAATATTTACAACAATGTTATATAACTTACATAGTTACGTCTAACGACGAACCCAGCATCTACGTTTTTTGTTCTTCTTTTGTTATTTAAAAGTAAAACAGTCGCTGCCGCAGCTAGCAAAACGTCCTCACTCGTCTCGACATTGTGGATAGCACTGAAGAACGACAAACGACAATAGTTATATAACATTGTTATATTGCATTGTTATTCTAATATGTACAGTATTGTTTTATGTTGCAATGTTGAATAACAAGGTTACATAATGTGGACGTCAAGTTATATAACATGTTACATGGTCTGTACGCACCTTAACAACAAAATTGCTAATAGGTAAACATTGCAATGCTCACAGCCGCAAGTAAAGTTACCAAAAAAAATAATGTATCTCTTATTCTACCGTACCGTACTATTCTATTTACATTTTATTAAAATGATTTATAAATAAATGGCTTGTATTGGTACTTAAATTCTACAGCGAATTTGAGTACCTATAGAAACCCTTTGAAACGAAACACAACAAATATGAAATGACGAACGGGAACTAGGTTAAACACGAAAACTTACACCCTTATTTGCGATTAGCGACTGTCACCGCGATATAGGTAATGTTTGCTCTGATGCCTTTCACATCATTCGCCCGCATGTAATCACTCCATTTGCGTACTTCTCTGTGTGATGGGCCGACTTTGCCCTCTTATCGGTGCCCTAAAACGTTTACGAGGAATTCGTGCCGAAGTTAATCTGGCTGCTTCCGTTATCGATAAACTAAAATTTCATGCCGCGAAGTGTTCGTTAGAAATTGAAGCGAAACGTGGCGAAATGCTGATGCTAATATAAATGTTATGTGCCGTTTATAATGTGTTGGATTTTAGAGCAACCGTCGAGAAACGTTATTTGTGTTTTATTTTTTTATTTGTCGTGTCTATTCGGTGAGAAATCGATGAGCAAACGGTGTTGTTGTTGTTTCAATTTTAGATATATTTAGTAATTTTAGGATGGCCATAAAATTACTACATATATCTATTCAAGTGATTTTGTTTCTGTAAGTAGGTTTGTACCAACACTTTTACACGTCAATCATGCTCACACAATCTTTTAAAGTCTAGACATTATCTTGGTCAGATTATGTGAACAATAGGTAGATTGGTGTCTGAAATGCTCTTTTGCGGAAAGAACCACACAGATTGAATGAACCATTGAATGCTTTAATTGCACCTAGAAATAAAGTAAGAACATTTTGTGCATTTACCAAGAGTAAAACCATTCCAAGAAATACCTTTTCAATAGAAATATTTGTAAGCGTTACGTATCTGAAAATAATTGCCAAGATCAACGTCCCGGTCTTAAGAAATCTCAGCAGGCGTCCTAAGAAGTGTGATAAAAATAAAATAGGTATTCGGGGAATGCTTTAGGCGGGAACCTATCATCATTAACTAACCCGAATGTCGAACCAAACTGTAGTAACATTAAACGGAAGAATAATAGAGGTCATAAT
This sequence comes from Polymixis flavicincta, assembly GCA_949987655.1. Taxonomy (NCBI): domain Eukaryota; kingdom Metazoa; phylum Arthropoda; class Insecta; order Lepidoptera; family Noctuidae; genus Polymixis; species Polymixis flavicincta. The sequence goes on along the minus strand of OX465191.1, from coordinate 11,051,900 downwards.
GGCTTTTGTATTAGCTATCACATTGTGCGTTTATTAACGTTAATATTGAAGTATTTGTCTTTCATCGAGATTTATGAACGTTTTTATTTGGTACTTTGGTTGTGTTTTTTTTTTGGCTTTGACTCCTTTCAATGCAATATTTATTTACATATTAGCGAAGGTCTATCATGTATCCGTCTCTTTTGTTTATTTACCAGCCTATTTCTTTTGGTTCGCAATTTCATTAAATATACACTATAATTTTCAAAGCTAAATGAGTTTACTATCTTCTTCAATATTGAACACTAATAAGTATTTTATTAGGTACTAAATTCAATTAGGCCAACTAGCTAGCAAACTAGCTCAGAAACTATATTAATATCAACACTCTCACTTTACATGTACGAGTACTACTCATTACTATTTTATCTGACATACATTTATTTTATTTCAGTATGCTTATACATGTCACGTTGCAGTATTGGTATAGAGCTGATTTACATCCGTCACCTCACACGTCAGGTCCAGTTGAAAACCAGACACTAACGGTCTTATTCATAAAAAGTTATCGAACATCTATACCTCTGACGCTATAGTTTCTGACACGCACTTAACACTTTTTGTTAGTTTTTATCTTATTTTTTTTATTCTTTTGCTGTCTATTGTGTGCTTTTTTAGTCTGTGCTAAATAAATGTATTTTCTTTCTGTTGTACAACTGTCATATTATGTGAATGGATACAACTGTCATAAAGGAATATCAATAGGAACCTGGGCTGGCAGATCTTAATACAGGTTACGAAATAACCTAGCTAGGATGCCAGTTTCAATTATGTTAGCATTATTTCCTTTTCAACTTATCCCTAAATACTAAAATTATAGTGTGTAGACAGATGGAAACACCGATCTCATCTATTTTTTATTTTTATTTTATTTTATTTGGGAAAACAAACAATCGTACATTGTAAATTACATCTAGATACACACCATGCTATAAGTAAATTTACAATCCACTACGTTTCCACATGTAACTATCTTAAATACGTTACATTTTTGCTAAAATTAGAAACAATCAATATATTTATGACAATAATACTTAATGGATTGGTAATCTTAAAACAAAACCGCAAAAAGGTAAAAAAAATAGTTTAAAAAATATGATTGACGTGTAAAAGTGTTTGTACAAACCTACTTACAGAAATAAAATAATTGATCATTTGTCATTTATAATTTGTCGATAAAAATGTATACAAACCACGCGAGGTACTTAGAAATGAGAAAAAGATTGCTATTTTTACAAATATATTAAAAAGTTCATCATATCAGCCGAAACATGTCCACTGCTGGACATAAGCCTCCCACAAAAGGGCGGGATTTGCCATAATCGCCACGCTTGGCAGGCGGGTTGGCGATCGCAGTATGGTGGTAAAATGCATAGAGAACGCTGCTGCCCATTCTTTAGTTAGTACATAGTTAGTTCAAAAGTTATTACTAAACAAATGTTATAGCATAAATGAATATTTAATCGAAAAATCTATAGAACTGACATGATAATATAAAATTAACATTACAATTTTAGATTAAATTAATTAATAATTAATAAAGTGTTACCTTAGACTATACTTAGAATAATATACCTAAAAAGGTCCTCTTCCTTCAATTGCGGCGGTAAGTCCCCTCTTTGAGGAGTGGCTTGAGAGGCGTCATGGCGTCCTCACCTTCCGCCTGACGCAGGTTCTCACCGGACACGGTTGTTTCGGGAGGTTCCTGTTTCGGATAAGGCGGGAGGAAACGCCCGGATGTTTCCACTGCGAATATCGCCTTGAGGACACGGTAGAGCACACGGTGGCGGTCTGCCCAGCTTGGGTGGAGCACCGCCGTGTCCTCGTAGAAGCGATCGGCGGCGGCGATCTCTCGCGTCCGGACCTGGTCCAGGCCATGGTACGGAGCGAGAGTGCATGGTTAGCCGTCACCTCCTTCAGCGAAGTAGTAATTCTCGCGAAGAGGGAGGCGGCGCACGTGAGGGAGAGGCAGTCTATGCGCCCTCGCGACCCTAACCGCCGCAGGAAACGGAGACGCCCTGGGCTCGGGAATCCCAGGCCGGTTTCCGGCCACCGTAGGCATGAGCTTGCGAACGGCGAGTAATGGGTAGCTCGCTGTCCGGTAAGGACCAAGCCCAAGTCGACGGCGCGTTGTGTTCCACGCGCGCCTCAAAGAGAGGTCAGCACAAAGTGACGGGGCCCGCAAGGGCCGATGCCTGCCAGGGGCGCACGGGTTTGTTCGACAGAGATACCGCAGCCCCTGGCATACGGGCTACTGAGGGAACACGGGTGGGTTTTTGTCAGTAAAAGTCTGACACGCCATCCTGCCCGAAGTTATTTGATGATTTCCCACCCAAAAAAAAGAAGCATGATTGAGTATTGAGCATATCAAAAGCCAAATCACGAACTTAGTAACTTTTATTAATATCGGCCAGTCCGTGTGTTACAAATACATGCGATTCTAAAAAAAACTTGACACTTATGCTCATTATTTTCCCATTTTGTTATCAGTCGTAATGCAGCAGTGCAGGTGTTGTTGCACAAATAGCAGAGTAAACTTGAGCCAAACAAACCATGTGTCACATTTTCAGCTGCTTAATCCCCTGCCAGATTTTTTGTCAACGTATTCAGTGCAATGTGCTGACCATACGAGTTTTATTACTTCTTATAATCTATTTATAAATTGACTACAGTAAAACGTTGCAATTAAAGCTGAACTATTATAATTGTGTGGTAATAAGGACAAATCAGAGGGCCAAACGCGGTCAATGCGTTAGATCGAGATGCTTAAAAGAAATTCACACTAGGGCTCTGTTTGTTTTCTATTAATCAGGGTTTTCTTGAATATTCATGCCACCAGTTGGCGCCACTTTGACAAGAGATCTTCCAGTTCGACAATGAACTTAAAATATTTGATGTCATTCGTTTCATTCATTCGTTCACCATTCAGTCCGTAGGCGCTTTGACACTTTTGACAGGTGCTCGAACCTGACGTCTCAGTGCTGCCACCTAGTGAACATTATTTCAGAGAACCCGGATTTAATTTAATTTTATTCGAAAACGTTTATTTGGGCTATTGGTCGCAAGTGTTATTGCTGTGCACGAGGTTCTGGGTTCAATTCCCAGGTCGGGAAAAGTTTTATTGAGTTTTTTTTTTATCTTGAGTTTCTCAGTAGCAGTCCGGAGTCTGGATTTGTGCCCGGTTGATGGCAACCTAATGTATATGGCCCATATAATAGGGGGCGCCCTATTACATTTAAATATTTCATTTGTCTAGCCTTTTCCCAACTATGTTGGGGTCGGCTTTCAGTCTAACCGGATGCAGTTGAATACCAGTATTTTACATGGAGCGACTGCTTATCTGACCTCCACAACCCAGTAACTGGGTAATACGATACCTCTTGGTAAGACTGGTTGTCAGAATTTGGTGCTTCTGACGACCCGTAACGACTGTCAAAGATGCAAAAATGACATTCGAGACCAATGGCTTAGCGTGCTTTTCGTGAGGCGCGAAGGGGTCTTGGTATTTGAAGATAGTCACCCATCCACGGACTAACCGTGTCAAGCGTAGCTTAACCTGATCGATTGACTAAATGTGGGCCCAACCCTTCGGGGAAGAAGGCGCGATGTTAGGTTATTAGGTATATAATTATAAATAATAGCTCAGGGCCTAGACAACTGCCAATCGTTTTCAAACGTTTCGTATTTCAACATCGACTTGCGACAGGATTGACATAAGCTTTTTGGAAGCTTACGTCAATCCGAAACTATTTGTGTTGGATTTTTATTGTGTCAAAAATGTGTTGGATAGAATGGCTGATAAAATGTCACTGTGCCTATTCCCTCTGTTAGCCGCTTCATGGTGCTTCTAAAAATATTGCATAAATGGAAAGCAGGATTATGACCTTACATTGTTCTCATAACTTCTGTTAATACATTACAAACAGGAAAACCCTACCGCAGTCCTGACATAGGCTTCTCCCCGGCTGCGCCATTATAGCCGTCTCCCGTATCTAGTCTGTCCTTCTAGCTAGGGGGCGTCTCATCCACTGATGATACGCGGTCTCCACTCAAAGATTTGTCTGGTCCACCGGTCATAGTTCATTCGACAAGTTTGAAGGCTTTGCTTACTCTACAAGCTATGACGGTAACTCCTGCTCCTGGTAATTTCATACAGTAAGAATATTGTCTAATTGATAAAATTTAAACGTATATATTTTAACGTCATTAGTATCTACCTACAAGCAAATTGAAACCCATGTAATTCAATTTACGCAGATTCTCATAAAGTTTTGTTACTAAAAATATGCTCGTATTTATTGTCCATGTTGCCGTCCCCGGGACATTGAAAACCAAACAATTGATTGTTTGATGCTGTGTTCATTGGTCTCTCGAGAGGCATTGATCATTTTTATCGAGGAAATGGTGGCGTTTTAATACGTAATCAAAAAAATATCACGTTATTCAATTTTTAAACAATACTTGTTTCGAAGTATTTAAATAGCTGATGAGGACCTAAGTATACATAAAATGGAGTGTGTCGTCGCTAACCTGAAACTCCAGTATGACCATTCGTTTGTAAATTGTGATTCTTTCAATACTCCATTGCCCAAGTCCTACACGATATTACTCACAAAAACCGTTACTTTAATAAAACCTTAAACGTCAAAATACAGATACGTAAAATCATTTGATAATGTCAGTAATGTAATCATAGCATTAGGCACAGCGTATCCGAGCCATTACACTCATCGAGTTGAGGTATGGAATCGAATGAATATTATGTTTAATGCGTATTACGCCAGTTACGCCCGGTACCGGGGAGCGCACAAGAAACGATTTGAACATTAAACACGGATATTTGAAACCCTTTTCATTTTCTTAAGGTGTTTTAGGATGTGACAACGATTTGACAGATGAGGAAATGGTGCATTTGTCACTGGGGACATTTTAACCGAATGGTGAAAATCTGATTTTCTGTGAGAGTACATCTGTTGGTTTATATTATAGTCTACGTACGTTTTATCATTGATTGCTCCGATTATTATCGCGTTGGCAGATTTTTGGAATATCACAATTTTGTCCTCATGTCACAATTGACAATGAGGACAAAATCTTGATGTTTAAGTAAATCTTGAAGCTCTTTGCAACACCAAGGCATTTTCTAGTCGCCTTTTATTGAACGCAGAGAACGAAATGAACTAATCGGCTTTTGTTTAAAAACCTGCTAAAAATAACAAAAGAAGTTTATATTATCTTAAGAACTGTTTCTGTCGAAACAAAGCAGAGTCTTAGTACTTTATTTATAGTCTAGAAGAAATATAGAGTGACGAAAAAGAAACAAAACTTTCAGCTTTATTGAACGGCTCTGCAAAACTTCGCCATGCAGCCGTGGTCCCACTGTTGGGACACAGGCTTCTTTTCGGTGAGAGGGCTGTAAACCACCACGCGAGCCCTAGTTAGCGGATGTCACTTGTCTTTGATATTTTGGTTCCAGGACATGCCGATTTCCTCACGATGTTTTCCTTCACCGTTTTTACAGTAGTGGTGATGAAATAATTTGAAAAAATTAAAGCGCCTGCCTGGGTTTGAACCTACGATCTCCAACTCGTCAGTTGCGACCATTACCACTAAAACTTCGCTAAGCGGGAGGGGTAATCAAGCATGCACGTACGTAGCTATGGATTATTAAAGATAATTGTATCATCATAGATCGTCATTAGCTCTAGTTACTGGTACGGCAGCGGCTAATCATGGCCGCCACTGAAACGTGCTCGGGGCAACTACCCGTAGGGAATACCAACGCTAATGAATATTATTCTGATTTCGCTAAATAACGTGATTGTGATTGAGCAAAACTAGGGCTGTCGCGACGATTAATAACTAACTAGAGATTAATTAACAGTTAAATGTATTGCTCATTGAATCAGTCTGTTGCTTGAGTGAAAACCCAATTAACTATTTGCTAACTCGTTATTTGTTTTGAATTGTTATTTTAATGAAGTTGGATTGAGTTTTGTAAGACCTTTCTTGGCTTGTGTAAAGATAACTATTCGTTTGGGGTTGATGAGGGATTCGGGATTTAACGAAAAAAAATTAAACTAAAAATAGACATCCGCTTGGAACTTCCTTTCCTGTATTTTATGTATTAAACTAGCTTTTGCCAGCGGCTTCACCTGCGCGGAACTTTCATCCCCTATTTAACGCCCTTAAGAATTCCTTACACCTTGTCAACATTATAAAGGGAACTTCTGCGCAAAATTGCAGCTTTCTAGGTCCAAGAGTTTGGGCTGGGCTGAGCTGGGCTTGATGAGTCAGTCAGTCAGTCAGTCAGGACCTTTCTTTTTATTTATATTAAAATACGATTATAATAGATAACAGACACAATTAAATTAATTCGCAAGGTTTGAGAGTAAGAAAATGAAAAATAAAACCAGAAACACACATAATCCTAGTTTTTTACCAATACGTTGAGGTCAGCTTCCAGTCTAACCGAATATAGCTGAATATGCTTTGAGAATTCAAAAGTGCCTATAAATGATTTTGTTGAAACAAATGGTTTGAATTTGACTGCCTACCGATCCCACCAACATAGAATTTAACTTGACAAAATTTGTAATTTGAATTCAGGTTGTAAAAGTGTAAAAGCAAGCTTCAACCACATTTATTACCTAGTTAGTATACAGTTGAAAGTTTAGATTTAAATGTTATTACACTACAATCTACCCGAATAAAGTTTACAGCAATGATTATTGTTATTATGTCAGAACTTGCTTAAAACATTTTAATCTTAGTCTCGGTTTAAATTCCTAAACGGATGATTAAAATACAAACTAAGCACGGTTCAGGTACTATGTAAACAAACAATGTAAATAATTTATGAAGCTCAGTTCACGCGGATAAGTCCTATTAAAGAGAGTGGTACCTATTGCATTAAATTCAATGGGAGACTTAAAGATTATGACCAGCAACCTAACTGTCAATCAGAATCTGAATCAATTTGTGAGATATTGTCAATAGGTGAGTACAGTCAGGCTAAGGAAGCACTTCCTACGATCGATGCCCGTCTCACAAAACAGGTTCTCCGTCTAACCAAACCACAGCTGCGTACAGTTACAGCAGCTGAACCTGGCCATGAGTCATTTAAAAAACATCTTTTTGTCATAGGGGTAACAGACAGTCCGCTGTGCAGGGCTTGCATGGAGGACGACGAGACAGCAGCGCACGTGCTGTTAAACTGCCCGGTGCAATTACAGGACTAAATACTTACCCAACCCATGTACCCTACGTGAGATTGTCAGCAACACCAAGGTGTTGCTGACCTTTCTCGAGGAGCTGGGGTGGATCGAATGACCGATTTTCCCACCCGTACGCAAAATACGTGCTTTGACGTGGAGCTGCGGACAACAGCCCGTATTACCCATTACCTAAGATATTGCCAATTTATTGCTTCATATGTTCGAAAATGTTGTCTGCTCAGTAACGTAAATAACGCAATGAATGTTGTTGAACTGTCAAAACGAAACCCATTCCTATTGTTAGTGCGTTTCGAAATTACCTCTGGAGTAAGATGTATAAATGATGATGTATAATGGTGTGAATTATAATATCTCAAATTTGTATAAATTCAATAACAATAATTACATGACTTGCACGCCCATCTGACGGTAGGACATGAAGGACTTATAAAATAAAACATCTTCGAGTATGTACTTTATTATCAATGTGAATTCTATCAAATCAAAATATTTATTATTTGCAAATTAATAAATATTTTGATTTGATAGAATTCAGGGCGAAACTTCATAAGATTGGTTTATCCTACTGACCGTTTTTTTTTGAGGTTGGGTTAGGTTAGGTTAGTTCTTGATTAAAATTAAATTCAGACAGAATAATTGTTCATAAAAATAGAGGATTCCTCTTCGTCCTGAGGAAAGTGTCCGTCATTGTATATTTCGCAATTTTCCAACTCATTTTATAAAAGTCGCCTCCGAAGCGTAAAATGTTCTTTCATTTTAAATTAGTTTAGCTGCTCCAAAAAACGGCTGGCGAGCTCCATAATCTCATAATACTACGTAATCATTCCAATTCTGCTGTTACTTCTAACAAATAAATATCATAATTTTGCGAAGACTGTGTATTAGATGAGTTTGTTTTTTCATGAATATTAAATTCTTTAGTTAGCGCAGTAATATGTTTATTTGCTATAGCTTAATTAGGTAAGTATGTATCTGTTTCATCATAGTTGTTTTCTCAATGAGTTGTTGCTATGGCGATGGCGTGCCCGTAGGGACCTTTACATTGACCCCATTAAATAAAAAATAAAATAAAAAAGCCCTTTATTCTACTACTCATTCACAATTTCTTTACAATTATATTCGTAGCATGCACAATATAACACAATAAAAATTAAATAAAAAGTTTAACATGCAAAATTAGATGATTGGTACATTTTGATTAATTTTTAATTATTATAGTTCTAATTCTAATTGTATATTGATTGAATTATAATTGCTAATTTGAATTGTATATTTGTATGTCGTACTATTTTATTTATATTAATTAATGATAAGATGTATAGTAGTGACCCCATTAAGGGGTCTCAAATTCATTTTAGTTCGTATTTCCCAAGTTTAAGAAGAATATATACCTAAAAAGCTTGTTATTTAACATTACCAACATGATTTAACATCGCATTTACGCCCAATTGTACCCAATGGCCCTGGAAAATCAAGTGGCCGTTACTTAATATAAAACCAAGGGTTCAAAAATTCCAGCAGATTCCAACGTAACTTTGCTCACTTTTACACACAGAACTATTAATTTAATTTAACCCTAACGCAAACAGTTTAACCGTTTGCTAGAAGGGCTTAAGTTGGATTAAACCATCGTAATCCGATAACCGCCATGGTACCATCGTTTTAGTCAAAGGACGCTTTTGTTTGAGATACCGATTCCGACGCCAGGTCGCGATTGTCGCGAATGCTCGACGCTCAATGCGCGATCCACGTTGAGTCGATAATTCATGCTCAACGTGACAACCCTGCCTATCACTGCCCCCAGGGCATTATGTACGCTTTAGATTTTTTTCATGATAATGTATATGTGGGTATATATTTCTTTGCGTATTTCCTTCCGTGGTTTGAGGTTGACAGTAATGTTTGGTTAGTAAAATCATAGCATGGATACCTATACTATTAATCATTTGCATGTTTGTTATTCAATCACGGCAAAATTTGGCACGCAGATAGTTTTAATAGGATATTTTTTTATTCCGATAGTGTGTTCCCGTGGGATGATTTCCGACCTCCACGTAGAGAAAGCAGCTGGCAAAAGCTAGTTATGAATAACATTAGCAAAGGTAAGATTTATTTCGGTATTGGAGTAATGAAGATTCATTCTCCAGAAGAAATTAATTCGGATTATAGTGAACATAGAACAAACAGACAGCTGTAAACCCTTTTTTATAAAACATAAAATACTCACCTTACCATCGATCTATATCCTGGAAATATGCAAATTTGTTAGGAAATACACACACTTTTTTACAACCCGCGGCGATAAACATACCGACCGGTCTGTCAGATATAAAAATATGTTAATGTTACCATCTTCGCGCATGAAATTACATTCCAACAGCCCTTACGTAATGTCCATAAAAATATTTAATAAACTACCAGATGCAATAAAAGATGAAACTAACGACACGATATTTATAAATAAGCTTAAGCAAATATTAATTGAAAAAGCGTACTACACAATTAACGAATATATAAATGACAAAAAAATTATTTGACACAAACAGACGCCATACTACACAGATAGATACATTGTTATATGCACGGTTGAATGTTTTAATAGGATGTAATAATAATATGTTGACCCAAATAATTATTTAAGATTTATCTGATCTCAATAAAATAAATTTACTTAATTGATGTTAATAATATTATTATTTTTTAAATTGTTGATTGTAATTTGTTTCTTTGTTTTTGTTATTTTTATTATTTTTTATACTTTTTGCTGTGCCCTACAGGGTCCGTAATTGTACCTTAGCTTTAAGCCATTTGTAAGACCTTTAAACATTATGGAATGCAAATAAAGATATGAATATGAATATGAATATGAAGATCTTAAAAGGAAACTTACACCCAAGAGTGGTCGATGAAGTTTTGATCTAGGTTGATTAATCAAGAATCTTCAAAGCACCTTGTAACATATTTTATTATGTCCAAGTTAGTTGTCTAGTTTTACCATAAAAAAAAAACAAAATCACGAAAAAAAAGATGTTAATATGAATAATTGTCGAAACAAATTGGAAACATTTTAACATTCGTATGTTACGCTAAATTACGATTGAGTCCTCAAAGCGTTTTGACAAGGTTTTAACGAGAACTTTTGTACGGTCAGTGCGCTAATTTGGATCCCAGTAATTAATATGTACCTACGTAGCGAGCAGTTGAATCCGGTCTACATGCATCTAGGAAGAGAAAGGGTGGTGGCGATGTGGCAAAAGATATGTCGAAAGACTAATTAGTCTGAAATTGATTGAAGTTTCAGTTGAAAATGATTACTGCCATTTTGTAGCGTGAAAGTCATTATAAGGATTATGGGATAAGGAGACAAACAGACACAAATAATTCACCTATGACTTTTTCATGAGGTCTCATCGTACTTCATTCCCATCCTGATTCACAGATGCTTCTGTCAAAAATCTAATCATAAGATACCGTAGTCTATGATAAAACATAAATTCAAACACTCAAAAGAAAATTCAAGAAGCCGTAATTTAAATTTATGTCCCTCAAATAAACCACGGAAAGTTAACACAAATGTTCCGTCCGACATCGTGATTTGTCGCTCGGCTCCGACAAAAAAGCATTTGGAAACTCATCCATTCAATCAGAGTTTCATGTCGGGAAAGCTTACCTGGCGGAGGCGGGCGAGGGTTGCCGAGGCGAGCCGAGCACCCTTGGTGGAGCAAGGTGGGCGCCGCGCGTCGACGCGACACAACGCCGGTCCACGCCGCGTCAGTCGTCCGCGCGACGCGCGACCCGATACACGTGTCCACAACCGAGACACTCACGCATGATACCTCACGTAATCTTCATAACCAAACTTTGACGAACACACAAACGTGCTTAATTAATAACAACTTAAAATTAAAATAAACTTTAAACGTGAATGTGAATGACTGAAGTGAAAACAAAAAAGATTAAACTAGGATTGCGGTACAAAGATTATCCCTCTAGGACTTTGGAGCGAAACCTATTAGTACGATGTATAATGAACATGACAAGTAAGGGTCGCTGTTATCGCAACTTTGTGGGTTTAATTCGAACCTGTCAGTAGTTTTGATTGCATCGTCACAGAGTGAACGAGTAAACAATGAATGTTGTTGACAGTTATCTCAGCTGATTGGCGGTGGGTATCTCTGCTGTTGTATTTCTAATGTTAATTACTGAAATCTATGTTGGTTTATGACTTAAATATTCTATTATTCTCTAGGAATAATTCTTATCAATTTCACTAAATGTTTGTGCTGAATTTGTTGGGTATTCCATTAACTTAATTATTTTATGTTTGTGACAAAATTGTGTTCAACTGGAATTAGTAATTTGAATAGCGTTTGAGAAATTAATTAATTTAGCATAATTATGATTTAACATTCTGCTAGTGTAGAGCCTCTAATTTAGTTATCGCACTATTCGTGATGATTCATAAATAGGGTCCTATTTACCCCGTTTAGGGACAGACTTGCTCATGAGATGATTAATAAATAATGTAGTATGTACAAGCATTTGCATATCTCTGAAACTCCTGGAGGAAATCACGGATGTATTTGAGTAAACTCGGGTTATCTCATGATTTCTGACCCCTGGCCTTTGGTTGATGAAACTGCTTGAATTATGTATGATTTGGAGTAAATAAATGTTCCTTTGACATATTATTTATAGGAGCTACCTTATTAGTTGCTGGGTACTGAGCGGCGATTACAATAGATGTTTTAAACATTTTTTTTTTAATTTACCGTTTTAAGTTACCTTTGTTATGTATGTTTTAGGCTTATTAATTTGTGTACAATGTTCTAGTAATAACTGGAAATGTGGTAAAGGTTGAGTTAAGGCACCAGCCTCAAAAATTTACCTGTACCTATACCCGTAAAATAATTCTAGGAATTCATAAATTAAAGGTATTATGGTTCTTTCTGTCTTTGGGTTTATAATGAACTATGATTATGAATAGCATCAACTATCAATGTAGGGAGCACATCGATTCAATATATGATTCTTTATAGAGGCGATAAACCGGCCAGCCGCTCCGCGTAAATCCAAGGCATTTCGCAATACCGTGCAGAAAGAAACTGATCGTACAATTGCTAATGGCGCACAACAAGGCCTTCAAAGACTCTGGCAATAGGCCAAGCGTTATAGGAAGAGAAAGAATACACCATCAGAAAGAAACAAATAATTAATCATGAAATTGTTATTCTACGGATTTATTTGATAGCAAGAAGTTACCAACAGAAAAGTAACTAAAAGGACGCCCATTATGTCCATAATTCCATGTTAATAAATCAGAATGCATTTGAAAAATCATGATAAACTGATATTAATATTAAAAATATCTAAGTAACACATTGTTGTTAATTTGCATCCATTTTAATTGAGGTCGTAATATTTTCTTGGTAGTGCATTTTGTTGCACTTTATCTCCCGACTCTTGGCCCTGACTGGGTCCTTAGTCTTATAGGGACCAATAAACATTAAAATTATACACCGTGAACTTTTAGTCGTCTTAAAAAGATGCTCCACTCAATGTATCCGACATAAAATACCTCTAGGCGCGATAAAAAATTGTTACCATTAATTAAGATAATAAGTACAAAGAATAATAAATAATGCTTTAGAATTATGAACCACCCTGTTAATAATGTTTACTTATCAAAGGGTAGAATATACCCATACCATTACATTCCATCTCCATGTCAGCGTGTTTCAAACTGCGTCATGCGTCTTAGTGAATATTTTCTTTTTATAAATTATTCATAATAGTTCCAATTTTTTATATTTTATTATTTAAATGTATTATAGTCATTGGATACATGAAGTTGGCTGCCGTTGTAAGACGACTAAAATGTCACTGTGTATAATAGAACTAGCTGTGCCCGCGGTTTCGCCCGCGTGGATGTCACATATTATCAGCTATCTGCCCATGAAATTCCCGTCAACATCGGTCTAGGCTAGGCATTTCGGAGATTAGTCGGAACAAATAGACAGACTTTTTTAAATGTTTTTTATTCGTGCCGAATAAACTTTCATATTTATGCATTAAAAAAAAGCTGTTATTTTGACATTACAATCACACATCTCAACATTATTTATTTGTATAGTTAGAATATAGTTTATTATTGTTACAGGCAGGTAATAAAAAAAAACTGTGCGTTCGTAACTTTAAAATAAAATTATTCCATAAAATAATTTTGAATACGGACTATCTACTACGTATACCACATAATATTATATCTGAAGGCCAATTCTCGTAATTAAAACCGTTCAAAATCTAGTCGCATTGTCATCTCAGCGACAAGCAAATGCCAAAAATGTATGGAAAATCGAGACATTTTTGACAGATTGACACTGAGATCAGACTGTGAACGTTCTTAAAATTAGTAGAATTGCCCCTCTGTTGTGTGTTTCATGTTTATAACGCAAACTCTTCCTGGAAGCCATGCTTCCGTAACACTAATTTCGCCGGTATCTTTAAAATTCAAAAGCTCATTATTGTAGGAAGGAGGCTATAAATTAATTCTCACATAGATGGTGGAATATTTCCTGTTACTTTATAAAAGGTGTACATATCTAATGTTCACGTAAACCAGTAAGGGGGTAAGTTGATATGTAGGTGAAAATTAATAAATTACCTACACCTCGCTTACCGGAAGACGTAGAGTGCGAAGGCCTCCCACAAGGTGGACCGATGACCTTGTGAAGGCCGCGGAAATCCGTTGGATGTGGGAAACACAAGACCGGTCGAAGTGGAGGAGGAGGGAGGGCCTGGGGGAGGCCTATGTCCAGCAGTGGACGTCTTTCGGTTAAAATGATGATGATGATAACCCCGCGTAAGAAGAATGTTTCAATATTGTGTAATTATTACAATGTAGAATGTTTATCATAGTTTTAAATGTTTTATCCGGCTTTAATAAAATTTATTTCTGTATTCAACCCTATTTTACGTATGCCTGCCAGGGGTTGTTCGAAAGAGATACCATCACCGCCCCTGACACACAGGCTACTGAGGGAACACAGGTGGGTTTTAGTCAGTAAAAGTCAGACACGCCCTCCTGCTCCACCCAGAGCGGGAGAAGTTATTTGATGATTTACGAAACAACAAAAAAAAAACATATTTTACGTATAGTTGTAAGACCGAAATTTTCTAAAATAAGCGGTAAAGTGTGAGTCTCACTGGAAGGGTTCCGTACCAACGTACTATATTTATCACTACATTTTTTTAAGCTACTTGAGAAAACTAGTTTTGTATATGGTATAAATAAAATAAAGTTAAAAAGTAAAGGCGGTCTCTTTTTAAATTTTAACTTTATTTTATTTAATTACACTTATTCACAAAATTTCAAGAGTCTACCGATTACAGTTCAAAAGATATGGATCATATACCAGACGGATGGACAGCGGAGCCTTATGAATAAGCTCCCGTTGGCACTCTTTGGGTACGGAACCAATTCTGATTGTTAATTATCTTTTTATGTACAGACGCCAGCACATCAAGCAACCCCAAACTGTCAAATTTTCCCAATTGAACATGAACCTTATGCCCATGACATAAAGTTAAAAATCTATTAAAGAAATTTGACAGATTGGGGTAGCTTGATGTACTGGCGTCTGTACCTACGTGGCTTGTAGCAATGACATCGTAGAAAGGTTGAAATAACATGAAGTGTATTTTAATGAGCAGTCAGACCCCAGTGGTAACGGCCGCGATTTACGAGTTGTAGTAGGCACAGGTATAGTTCGTGAGTTCGAACCCAAGCAGGCATTTTGCTTTGTGTAAATTACTTCATCACCATGTCTCTGAAAACATCATGACGAAACCGGTATGTTCTAGAACTGAAAATTCGTAGACATGTGAAAACTACCAACCGGCACTGGGCCCGCGTGGTGGATTACAGACCACTCTTTCTCACATAGAGGAGGCCTGTGTCCCAGCAGTGGGACCATTATGGGCTGATTATGCGGTATTTTAAAACTTTAACAAAGTACCATCGAAGCCGTCGTCTCCAGAAATAGCTAGGTGTGGGCTATTCATAGTGTGCTTATAATAATGGTAGCTAATGGAGCAGGGCTATTTTTAGCGGAATTGAGCCAAGTTAACGTAATACGAAAACAGGCAGAGTCGAGTCTACAATGTTTCTAGTACAGTCAAAGAATAGATACTTATGTTATGGACTTTAAGGTTGATTTTACTTGCACTTCATTATTTGCTGACTACGTAATTGTCAACAGTTTGACTAAAATTGACAGTTTAAAAAGGTGACATGCACCCGATATGAGTTAAAGGAATTTGTTCGAAAAGTGACTAACATTATCGCATCGAGACCAAACCTACTGAATGAGGTAAAAAATTTTTTTTTTATTAAGTATATAATTTTTTCAATAACCACATTAGTAATTAAGTGGAGTTGTACTATAATTTAAAATATTTAAAATCAAATCATATCATTTTACATACAGGGATACATACAACAATAAATAATAATATAACTACCCAACAAAATAATTATTTTTTGATTGAGGCCATCAAAATGGTACAATTATGGCACTGGATAAGCAATACACGCAAAATTAAAAGGGGTTTTAAAACTTGTTGGTTTTATATTTTGTATGCCAACCCACCATTAACCAAAATTTATGACATAACAAAAAGACCATTTGCGGGCCACTGTGCTGACCCATCGCAGGGTGACCAAGGGGTCCGCAAGGGCCGATGCCTGCCAGGGGTGCGGGTTGTTCGAAAGCGATACCGTCGCCCCTGGCACACAGGCAACTGACGGAACACGGGTGGGTTTTAGTCAGTAAAAGTCGGACACGCTCTCCTGCTCCACTCAGAGCGGGAGAAGTCATTTGATGATTACCCGCCCTCAAAAAAAAAAAAAAAAAAAACTATTTGCGTTTTGTTTTAGAAGAAAGATTCGTTGAAAGCTCCTTGCTTCATTTTGTTTGAGAACGAAACGAAACAATACGGTGAACTTGGGAAGTCAACACACCAATAGCGTCTATCCCATTGCTATGAAAAAGTTAAGTTAAGTCTAAGTGTCTACGAAGAAACCTAAGTCTAGATGTGACGTCGTGCTCGGGTAGAAGGAATTTCCAGAAGGGTAGAGAAGCGTTTTATTTTCTACAGTCGAGTAGAAAAAAAAAAGCCTGCAGGTGGGATACCTGGCCTTTGGCACACATTTACATAAAAATTGTGTATTTTAATTTAGCGATGCATAGTGCTTCCACTGCTGAGATACAGGCCTCTACACAATGAGAGGGAGTGGGACGTAATTCACTGCGCGGGCCCAGTGTGCGTTGGTAGATAACGATTTAGCGATGGAAATAGTAAAATTATTGGTGGGTGACGTTTATGAATTCTCTATATAAAAAAAAAAAAACTAGCAATGCTGGCTGAAAAAAAAAAAAAACAATGGCACTTCGGGAGTACCGACAGAAGTGAAAACTTGAACAATTACGTGTGTATTTTTGAACAGTGTCGCGAGTTCAATTGTTTATTCCCATCTCAAAAAATGCCCAACGCACCTAAAGAAGTTTTCACTTAAAATTCGTAGGTATAGAGGTGTCGGTAACGGTAACAGTGTCGCGAGTTCAATGGTTATTTCCCATCTCAAAAAATCCCAACATGCATGTGTATCCATGTACGTACATACACACTATATGTATGTACATACTTACGTAGGTGTCGGTAATGGTAACGGTAACAGTGCCGCGAGTTCAATGGTTTTTTCCCATCTCAAAAAATGGGAACATGCATTTGTATGTACGTACATACACAATATTTTAGATACTTATATACAGAGGTGTCGGTAATGGTAACGGTAACAGTGTCGCGAATTCAATTGTTTTTCCCATCTCAAAAAATGCCGAATGCGTCTAACGAAGTTTTGACTTCAAAAAAACTTGCTGTTTCATAGAAAAGTGCAATACCATAGCGGTAAAAATGTATGGAACAGTTATTGTTTATTTTAATAATCACTGAAACATTTCATTGCAGGGGTGACCAGAATCATTTACTTAACCTGTGGTTACAGTTTATGAAAATTAAACTTACATAATAAGGAAATCTCGATGTCCAGTCGTAAAAACCGTGCAAAGCTGCGTGGTCCAACTTATAAATAACTAGCGGCGCTCCGCGGTTTCACCCGCGTAATTCCCGTTCCCGTTCCTGTGGGAATACGAGGATAAAATATAGCCTATGTCACCCGGGAATAATGTAGCTTTCCAACAGTGAAATAATTTTTCAAATCGGTTCAGTAGTTTCGGAGCCCATTCAATGCAAACAAACAAATAATTAAATCTTTCCTGTTTCTATATTGGTAGATTATTATTTTAGTATAAATAGTACGATCATTAAGGTGTTTGGACAATGACTAACTATATGATAATTAAAACAGTTTTATTTAGGTTCATTTTTCATCAGTCAGTTTAGGCACTAGGCGATGTTTATGTCTAGCGCCCGCGGGCTTTAGAGTCTGCATGCAATTAGCTCAGTTTAGCCTACTAATCAAAATTAATAATGCTTCTCCGTATTTTCTGTTGGCATAAAGACTAGATAATTTATTTCAACCTGTAAAGTGGTCTACTCAAGCATGGAATAAATTAACAACGGCTCCAGAGGCTATTTGTAACACAAAAATTTCGTGAAGTAATCAGGCCATATCTTAAGTTAAATTTTACCTAAAAGTTTACTTTCTTTTCGATATTTTTCAGAGTGCTTAGTATCTCAAGTAAACGTTCATGTGGGAAAATATGTTGTAAACAAGGCTTTTAGGCAATTTCCTTCGTAAAGATCAAACAATTTCCTTAAAGAGCCATGTACGAAATCAAAGCTCACGAATGGGAAATATAAAGAAATATAAGAGGAATGTTGCTGCGAGAAGCCAATAAAATATGGTTATGAGTGGGTACCGGGTACCTACTTTTTATAAACAGAAATGTAGGTCAACTAAGCGTGGTTTTTCTCGAATGGCTAACAGGGAAGTTTCAGACTATTATGTCGCTGAAACTTAGATACCTCGATAAGGGGAAGCGCGGACTAGATCCATAATAAAGTTTATTATAAAAGTATTTGCCTACACTTCTATAGGAGCTTATTGTTGGCATTGAAGTTAGGTTATTTTACATAGCTTATACAACTTGAAACATAATTAACACAATACTCATATACCCCAATTAGAGTAGGTATTGAGTTAAAAGCATAATTTTAATTTCTGAATTGATATTTGTTTCAATTATGAACACTTTTAATGTGCACGTCTTTTTACATCGTTCTCACATTGGTAATTTCAACATAATGATATAACCAACTTCTCGTAACAATATCATGGTTTTTAAAGAGTGTCCATGGAGTTTCCTTCCCGTTCCTCTCCATAGATACCAACGCTTCGGAATGGGCAACTAGCTTCATCTTTCTAACTCACCGATCTTGATAATTCAAAAGTCCCTGTAATTGGTTTATTTGAAATAAATGCTTTGAGTACGAGTTTAATACAATGACTAAAGCTATTTTTTTTAAAGCTAACGAAAATCATGTTGACCCAAGCATTACTTTATGCATTTAAAATTGAGTCTTATTGTCTTGAAATAAGATTGATTTTTTTTGGCTCAAGGTAGGTATGAAAAATACATGATTTTTGAAAAAGAAATAGCTACATAAAAATTTACTGAAATCGATTAAGTAATCAATTAAGAACAAACTAATTTCTGGACCTGTGTTTATTCTGTTAAACCTTGTATATATCACCGTAACATTATGAACATCGTCAGTTTACAATCTATCTCGCGAGATTATAAACTGTCGATAAATTGTGAACATCAAAAACGATTTACAATTTAACGCACTATTTTTCGATAGGTTAAAATCTGTCCGTCAAATTGTGAACTGGAATCATGACGGTTAACGGTTAACCTTGCGCTATTACTAAATAGTCAAATAACTGCCACTAACTTGGAAGTATCGCTCGACGGCCGCTGCCGCAGCACGGGTCGCTTCGCCCGCTCGGCTCACGTGCGGTTAGTCACAAATATAACCTAACCTAACCTATTCTGGGCACGCCACGATTGCGGCGGTAAGTCCCCTCTTTGAGGAGTGGTTTGACAGGCGGCATGGCGTCCACACCTTCCGCCTGACGCAGGTCCTCACCGGACACGGTTGTTTCGGGAGGTTCCTGTTTCGGATAGGGTGGGAGGAAACGCCCGGGTGTTTCCACTGTGAAGATCGCCCTGAGGACACGGTGGAGCACACGGTGGTGGTCTGCCCGGCTTGGGTGGAGCACCGCCGTGTCCTCGTGGAGGCGATCGGTGGCGGCGATCTCTCGCGTCCGGCCCTGGTCCAGGCCATGGTACGGAGCGAGAGGGCATGGGTAGCCGTCGCCTCCTTCAGCGAAGCAGTGATGCTCGCGCAGAGGGAGGCGGCGCACGTGAGGGAGAGGCAGTCTTTGCGCCCTCGCGACCCTAGCAGCCGCAGGATACGGAGACGTCCTGGGCGTCGGGAATCCCAGGCCGATTTCCGGCCACCGTAGGCATGAGCTTGCGGACGGTAAGTAATGGTCAGCACAAAAAATGATGGGGCCCGCAAGGGCCGATGCCTGCCAGGGGTGCGGGTTTGTTCGAAAGAGATACCACAGCCCCTGGCATACGGGCTACTGAAGGAACACTGGTGGGTTTTAGTCAGTAAAAGTCTGACACGCCCTCCTGCTCTACTCAGCAGGAGAAGTCATTTGATGATTTCCCACCCAAAAAAAAAAAAAAACTCCTAACCTATTCGGTCGGTAAGCAGTATGGTGCAATTCACAATTTATCGAAAGTTTATAATCTCGCGAGATAGATTATAAACTAACGGTGTTCACAATCTTTCGGTGACATACATACTTACATACACACAATGTTATAACATAGTGACTAAAGAAAACTTCTAATTAGATACAAAACGCAGCCACATTTTCCACAAAATGCGGTTGCTTTTATCAAAACTTGACTCACGTTTCTGAGAAATAAGACGTTAACTTTATTTTACTGTAGATACATTATCATAAAAATAATATTTGATACAAGCACACATTTTATTAGCGTTTAGTACGGCTAGACTAGTATACGTGTGTATGTATGCATCTCATATTTAAGTTGCCGTTTCTCTATAATATCAAGTAAATAGTAGGAAGTTTCTAGGCGGCAAGTTCGTCCTGACGGCTAGGAAATAGGGGCACGTTGTTTCCTAAACTATATTAGCGCTTCAGCACTGCGCTACGGGTCGTTTAGCCGCCTTTGATGACGGATTTTGCTCCTTGAAAGCTTTTGTTAAATTTTTCTCGTAGAAATTTCTTTTCAAAATAAACAGAGGAATGTCTCTGGTAGCACGGCGAAATGCAGCGGGGAATTCTTGCTAAATATTTTTGATATATTTTTGACAATTTATAGGTAAATGTTATGAAGTTAATTAATTTTTAAATTCATAGAGGTATGTTTAAAGAATTCACGTTATGTTCATCTAGGTAAACAAATAATCTAGGGCAGTAGAATACAATCGAAATTCAAAAAAACTGAAATAAAAAAATTGCTGCACATACATTGCTCAAACTTAATTGTGGATGTTTCACGTACCAGTCTGTCATCACAGATTATAAATTCTCTTCGAATTTGTAAAACGACTTGTATAAATATAGTTGTGTTTGGAAATAAATGAGGGACTATGTACTTTGTTGCAGGTGGTCTTTCTGTCCTCGAGCGCGCACCGCCGCTAAAAGAGTCCTGAATTATTCATTGGGATATTTAACCGCGTCCCGAAAGCCGGCCGTGCGTGACGGCACACTACACACGACTCCACTCATAATGTCGAAAAGATTACTCGGATCGTTCATACACAAAAGTAACATGCACTAACAAATCGGAGCAATGGACCTCGATTTAACCCGATCGACCTACGATTTGGAGATCGACCTACACCAAAAATAGAGCGAATTTTTAATTAAGAAAATGTATGCAGTATTCGTGGAGCGACTTTAGCAAGTGATTGTATTGGGTTGATCAATTGTAAAGTTGACAATAGATGGTTCCTGTGAGGTAATGGAATGGCGTAGCTAATATATAGTGTAATATTAAATTAATGAACGTTGTGGAGCTTAACTAACAGTAGATTGTTGGGTAATGAAACATTACTGTAGGTGTAAAATGTTGCCAAAGTAAGTGTTAGAGAGTAGGGTGTGTTATGATGTGGGGGCGGGGTGTGTGTGCGATGGAGTCGATGTGGGTGTGTGCGGTGTTGGCTGGGATGTCGGCGGTGCTGGTGCGAGGCACCGGGGAGTGGAGTGAAGACGCCGAGGACTTGGGTAAGTTCTTTAACATTTTTCATTCCTTTTTCAAATGTCAATCGAAGTGACGTAGTTTAATGTAAATGACCATGTAGAAGTGAACCACGTATTCTTTTGTTTTTTTTTCATTAACGCCGCGCCGCCGCCGTATCAATACGGTCTGATATTTCGTTCCTCTTTTAAAATCCATCAGTGTGACGTTTAGTAAATTACCGAAGTAGATGCAGTGAACAACGAGATCTTTCTTTTTTTTTTTCAGCGTTTATGGTCTAATAACACAGATTTCACGTATCCTTGGCTTCTCTGCCTAACTATGTGGCAGCTGATTGATTGTTTTACTCTTGGATAAACAGGTTGACCTCATGAGCGTGTGATTGCTTTGTAATTACTCCCGAGAATATTGAATTGATCTGTGTTTAAGCAATAGGTAACAATATACTATACAGTATATTGTTACCGCGTAAGGCGTGCTACACATTTCATCGGGTCGGCATTAATCGGCACAGCCGTAAACCCATCCACAGAGGTAAAATATATATGTTGATTTGGGAAAAAGGCCGCACGGCTTAACTGCACACAGCGTGCGGTTAAGCGGATCTGAAAAATCAACTGCAACATGCCAATCCAACGAAGGTGACGACTGGGCACGAACCGAATGTGCCGACTCGAACAAGTGTGTACATATGGCATAATTTATACTTCTAATTTTAAATAAACTATCTGAAATAGTTTTAAGGCAATGATTATTGATGTTATATAGATCGTAGAAAACGGTTAAACGGTTCTAAAACGAAAAACGCAATGCAACAAATTACCGTGGCTAACCAGACTGGAGCGCTATTGGAATTGTCTGATTGTTCAAATACTTGTCTGGAATTGGAAAAGCACAAATTCTACCGAACATAGAACCGCAGGAAAGCTGAACAAATTTACATTTTTATTTCGGAAGCTGGTATCGTTTCGAACAACAAAACTTTGCATTTTTCTCGTTTTAAAACAGAGCAATCTTTGATCGGCTCGCTTCCTTCTATCTCCATACCTGGGACTGGCTCTTGGGAGCTGGCTCCTCGCCAAACAATTTCTTTGTCTTTGTCAAGGCCTCTTCAAGTATTATCGATGGAGATATTTCTATTATTGCAAGACTGATGCAGTTTTTCCGTTTCTTTTCGCAGCTTTTTTATTGTTTATGATTTTTGAATGAAATGACTAGTTCTGTTGTATTGTGAGACTGGGGCTTTCATTATGCTGAAAACTGAACAGTTTTCGATACTTTTTTCATAATTAAGCATTAATTCAAAATGTAGGTTATGTAGGCACATAACCTACATTTTACGATGGTGTCTTCGTTTAATAAAAACTTAAGAGAAGTGGTGCCTAAGTGGGAGCGCAGTTGTGGCCCAGTGGTAGTGGCCCTGACATAAGCCTTGAAGACTGTTAGGCTGAACTGGGACTGGGCGAGTCACCTCGGCTGCATGCACAGTGATCGCTGGGCAATAGTCTACACACGGTAGGTCCCTGAGGATGGACGGCGCGAAGAGGTAGTGAGACGACCTAGACGCGTATTACAAAGGTTGGATCGAGGTAGCCCTAGAAAAAGATTCCTGAAAGAATTTAGAAAAGGCCTTTGCTTAGCAGTGGCGACAGTGTCATCATCATCATCATTTCAGCCGAAAGACGTCCACTGCTGGACATAGGCCTCCCACAGGCTCCTTCACATACCCCTGGATGTGGGAAGCACAAGACCGGTCGGTCTTGTGCTTCCCACATCCAGGGGATTCCCGCGGCCTTCACAACGTCATCGGTCCACCTTGTGGGAGGCCTTCCCACTCTACGTCTTCCGGCATGCGGTCGCCACTCCAAAGGCCTAATTAAAAAAAAAACCTAATAGCTTTGGACCTAGTGTAAGTAAAACTTTCATTCATAGGAAGAGACATGATTGCAATTTGAAGTCTCATTAATTTGATTTGAATAAAACTGAAGCGTAATCGCGGAAATAGTCGATAACACTACACAGAAAATGTAACATAAAAGCTATTCTTCTAAAATCTAAGTAACCTAGCAAATGTTTTAAAAGGCTCTAGGGGGAAAGGAACTAGAGTCTAGTTCTATCATTACTCAGGTAGGAGTTGACAATTAACAAACGAAACAGATATGCAATATAAACTGTTGACGGTCTTCATGGCGAGAGAGGGAATCTGCTAATGGTTACCTTGTTGGCAGTGATGTCAGCCACGTTTGATTGGTACCCGGAGTATCTCGGCCTTTGAAATAGAAACCAAATTGCTCCTACCAACAAGTGCTGTTTGCAGTAGAGACACCGAACGATTGACAAAAGGGAACACGAGACAGGAGATCAAAGAGATGCCGTTGATAATATCCGAGGTGACGTTGCCCTTAAGTGGGCTGTTGGCGTTTTTATTATAACAATATCGCTAATTACAGGGGCTGGCACGAGGGGAGTTCCGTCCCTAAGCCAAAGTTAGTTCGCAATATTTTGTAGGATTTGACGCGGTTTAAAAGTTAGTTGTTTCAATATTTTTACGAAGATTTTAGGCTACGTTTTGTTTAATGTTTTAGCTGTAATTTTTCTATTTGTTTAAGGGAAAAAAACATACACATATTCATTCATCATCATCAGCCTATAATGTTCCCACTGCTGGGGCACAGGCCTCCTCTCGGTGAGAGGGATTGGGCCGTACCTAATCCACCACGCGGGCCCAGTGCGGGTTGGTAGATGTCACATGTCGTCGAATTATTTGGTTCTAGAACATGCCGGTTTCCTCACGATGTTTTCCTTCACCGTTTTGAAAGCAGTGGTGATGAAATAATTTACACAAAGTAAAGCGCTTGTCCTGTGTGGTGCCAGGCGTAAGAGAACAGCACCATCCCATTTTTTCCCGTGGGTGTCGTAGAAGGCGACTAATGGACTTAATAGAGAATGGGCAGCAGCGTTCTCTATGCATTTTACCACCATACTGCGATCGCCAACCCGCCTGCAAAGCGTGGCGATTATGACAAATACCCCTGTCTTGGGGGAGGCTTATGTCCAGCAGTGGACATCTTTCGGCTGATATGATGATGATGATGAAAGCGCCTGTCTGGGTTTGAACTCACGACCTACAACTCGCGGCCGTTACCACTTGGCCACCACTGCTCATATTAATTCACAAAAATTTAATTTTACCAATCACAAACGAATAAAAGAACATAATGTATTCATCCGGTTCTAGATTACCTACATTATTTTATAACCCATATTTTCGCAATCCCGATTTCAATTTGGCGTATTTCCACTTAATTTACATTGAAAAGATATTAGAATTCAGTGGTTAATGGCAGTAATAATCTAGTAAAAAGTCTATACAACATGTAACATAAATAAACCCAACACCTCATACACCCCAATTAGAGTATTGTGTTAAAAGCTTAATACAATGATCAAAACTTATGTTTTTTTAAATCTAACCGTTATTATTAAGAAAATCGCGTTGACCCTTACATTAATTTATGCAGTTAATATTGAGTCTTATCTCCGTGAAATAAGATTGATCTTTCTTTGTCTCAATCGACGGTACGTATGGCAAAATATGTAATTTTTGTTAAAAAATACCCATTTAAAAGTTACTGAAATTTAGTGCTGAATTATTTTAGGTCTTTCGTTTATTCTATTACACCTTGTATAAAGCCCATGACAGATGACTATCGCTTAAAAATGCCTTTATTAACACTGAAATAAATGAAATGAGTTTGAATTGGAGAACGTGACAGTGCAAGCCTTGAAAAGGCAAGTACTAAGTAAATAAAAACAAAAGTGTAGTCAAACAGTGTAATATATTATAACATATTATCTATCATTGACTGGCATACTCATGTTTGTGAATAGATCATTTTAATGGAGGTAATTGCCGTCGTGAGGTTGTCAAATAGGCTGGTAGGTAATAATAATACAAAGTATTTTTGTTATAGTGCCATTAATGGCAGCGTTAATGAGCATTCTTCATCACTGGCCCACTTGATGGGATTTGCCATCGGCAAAGATATCAAAATTCCATCCCCTACTTAACCCCCCCTTTTTTTTTTTTTTGCGTGGGAAATCATCAAATAACTTCTCCCGCTCTGGGTGGAGCAGGAGGGCGTGTCAGACTTTTACTGACTAAAACCCACCCGTGTTCCTTCAGTAGCCCTTATGCCAGGGGCTGTGGTGTCTCTTTCGAACAAACCCGCACCCCTGGCAGGCATCGGCCCTTGCGGGCCCCATCATTTTTTTGTGCTGACATCTCTTTGAGGCGCGCGTGGAACACAACGCGCCGTCGACTTGGGCTTGGTCCTTACCGGACAGCGAGCTACCCATTACTCGCCGTCCGCAAGCCCATGCCTACGGTGGCCGGAAATCGGCCTGATATTTCCGACGCCCAGGGCGTCTCCGTATCCTGCGGCGGCTAGGGTCGCGAGGGCGCATATGCTGCCTCTCCCTCACGTGCGCCGCCTCCCTCTTCGCGAGCATCACTGCTTCGCTGAAGGAGGTGACGGCTCCCCATGCGCTCTCGCTCCGTACCATGGCCTGGACCAGGGCCGGACGCGAGAGATAACCCCTTTAGGTAATAATTTAAAAAATCGTACCGGGTCACTTTCTTTATACCTTTAAGGATCTTTGTGCAAATCATCATCATCATCATCTGCCTACCCTTTGCCCAACTATGTTGGGGTCAGCCTCCAGTCTATCCGGATGCAGCTGAATACCAGTATTTTACATGGGGCGATTGCCTATCTGACCTTCACAACCCAGTTAATGCCTAATACTATACTCCTTGTAAAGACTGGTTGTCAGACTTTCGGGCTTCTGACGACCCGTAACGACTGCCAAAGATCCACAAATGACAGCCGGGACCAACGGCTTAACGTGCTTTCCGAGGCACGGAGGGGTCTCGGTATGTTAAGATGGTCACCCATCCACGGACCAACCGCACCAAGCGTAGCTTAACCTGATCGATCGATCCGTGCGGCTAATATGACTTTGCCACGAGCCCCTTTTGTGCAAATATAGAACATAATAAAATTACAAATAGTAACTCAAGTAAAAGAAAAATATCATTTTAATAAAAAAGGAGTACTAAGAGATGTTCAGCTGTGGGCGTATTATGTAAAAGCCGATTTCCAGAATCTAAAGCAAAACAAAAACTTACTACTTTCTAGTCCCTTTTAAACCAACGCAATATTACCCACATCCAATATGGTTTCCCTTACAAATATATCTGGATTTGTTAGATCGAAAGGACGTTTTATTTCAAGCCAGTACAAAGTGTAGGTACGAGTACATTAATTAATGTCACCACTCATGTTCCCCAGTGCACATGCTCTTTTTTTTAATTCACTTTGCAGACGAAGAGTCGGCTGATGAAATTACTTATGTGGGTTAGAGTTTGATATTTTTCCTTTGGTTTCTTTATTATTATTTTTCTATTGGTTATCTTTAAGTCGGTTTCCTACTTAAATTGAAAGAAACCGAGATTTGTAAGTCTGAAATCGTTTCTATATAATAAGTGCCATGATCAAAATTTGTTTCTTCCTCATAATGAGAAGGGATTATTCGAAATACCACAGTAAGAGTCTGACTTTATTATTTCCTAGCTGTTTGTCAAATTAAATCCGTTCAGCCGTTTTTGTGTGATCGAGTAAAAAAAATGCAAACATTTAACCAACCGAACATAATATTAGTAATCATCATCATTTCAGCCAAAAGACGTCCACTGCTGGACATAAACATAAAAGGGGGGTTTGCCATAATTGCCACGCTTGGCAGGCAGATTGGCGATCGCAGTATGGTGGTATAATGCATATAGAACGCTGCTGCCCATGCTCTAGTAAGTCCCTTAGTCGCCTTCTACTACACCCACGGGAAGAAATGGGATGGTTTTATTCTTTTACGTCCGGCATCACACACAGAACAGTGTTTAGTAGGATTGATTAATTAAATGAAAAAGTGCGTCTTCTTTTGTAAAATAATAATTAAGTGAGTGAAAATATATATTTGTAGAGGGTATGCACAACTTTTTGTGTAAGAGGAGTCGGGAAAAACGTGCACCTCGGATGGGATTTAAAAGTTACTAGAGTTTATTTTATATTTTTTGGCCAGCTAATCCACTGAGGCTTTAGTAGATAGACTAAAATCTTCGTATCGTCTGACAAGAAAACAGAGTACCTAATAATATGCTGAAAAACGATGCGGTGACTTAAAATCAGCCTATAATGTTCCCACTGCTGGGACACTGGCCTCCTCTCTGTGAGAGGCCGTAATAAACCACGCGAGCCCAGTGCGGATTGGTAGATGTCACACGTCTTCGAATTTTTGGTTCTAAGACATGCGGGTTTCCTCACGATGTTTTCCGTCACCGTTTTGAGAGCAGTGGTGATGAAATAATTTACACATAGTAAAGGGCCTGTCTGGGTTTGAAACCTACGACCTACAACTCATAAGTCACGGCCGTTACCTCTGGACCACCACTGCTCACACATGTCACATGTGGTGACATAGATGGATAGAGGAATCAGAGAAAGAAAAAAAGTAGTTTTCCTTGTTTTCATTGAATTTAACAATTACTTGTTGCTGGATAACCTGCGTAGAATTTCACGTGGGAATCATCTTTCGATAGATATAACGATGAATACAATTCTCAAACTTTACACCACTGACCCACATTTTTCACGTTAAACTTATATAAAAAGCAGTAGACACTTTAGAGCCATCAGCCGAAGAAATGCTCCTGACGAGACAAAGTAATTGTTTGGCGGGAAGCCAGCGTCCCGACTAACGTACTGTGGCGTAACACCGCTTATGGAAATCTGAATGTGACACTTTGGGACTCTTTCTGTGGGCTCACTTCGAGAAATAGTGGCAGACTTAAACTGGCGGCTGAAAGCAGTAAGTACCGGTAGCCATTTTAGTGGTGCGATAAAAAGCAGGTTCCAGGCTGGTGCATCTTATTATGTGTTGTTCAGACTGAGGCGTAGGCGGTGGCGGACAGTTTGACAGTAGTTGTGCTATCTGTTATACAGGAAAAGTTTTTATCCAGTGCGCAAATTGTAACCATGAATTCGCCATATCATTCTAGATTCCTAGCGCAGAAATTTTTCGCCAGATATACAAAAAAAAATCAGCTGTTTCATAGAAAAGTGCAATACCTACGTGGTCAAAATGTATGGAATAGCTGTTTTTTTTTTGTATAACCGGCGAAAAATTTCTGCGCTAGGGGTTCTAGAATGATATGCTGAATTCATGGTTACAATTTGCGCACTGGATAAAAACTTACCCTGTATATCTGATGGAAAAGGACCTTCTCTATCATTATTAGCACACAGGTGGTTAGGTTTGGATGAAGAACAGAAGAAGATTCATAATACTCAATCACATTATAATTGAAATCCAACAGTCATATTAGTAGATAGGTACGCACATATATAGTTGGGTAGGTACGCATCGCAGAACGCGCGATGGTTTGGTGACGTCCGCACGCACCGACCGCCAACAGAAAAGTGACTTGAGACTTCATCGACGGCGCGAAAGCGAACCCCAGCAACTCCATCAAATGCCACAAGATGGCGCTGGCGTACCGGATATGACTCGATTGCGAATGATAAATTATACTACTTTCTCGCTGTTCTAGTAGTCACAAGCACTACTGCTGAGTATGACGTCCTGGATTCGATTCTCAGGTTGGGTGAAATATTATTGGGTGTTTCTATTTGGAATTTTTCGTAGTTCTCAGTTGATGGCAATAGACTCGAATAGGGGGCTATTACATGCGACTTAACATAACTGGCGAAAAGTGGGTGTTCAATTGGTACACGCCAAACCTTCGAAGAAACAAGGCGTGATGTTATGTATGTGTTGATATTATATCAGATTGGTCGCTATTGCACCACCACCTCTGCCGAAACAACGCGTTATGTTGCTGGTGAAAGGACAGGCATGTTCCAGGCAATGCACACTTAGTACGTACATAAAATAGTTCGTAGTTTGACTGTGCCGGAGGTCAGGACTAGTTTTCAAATAGTATCCAGGTGAAACTGTGTTAGTCCACGTTGAATGCGCTTTTTTTAGCCTAAACAAAACACCCAACTAAATAAAAAAATACGATAGTTTCAAAAGCAGAACGAAAAAGCACCCTACGCAATGATAAAGTGTGAAAGAGACAGAATATAAATGACTACAAGAGGGTGTCCATACGTTTTTACGGTCAGGAAATTTTAGCTGACCAAACTAATCGTGTATGACACGACCGAATACCTCCACGAGTGCTTAAAAGGTACGGGACCTATTCACCCCGAAACTGGGGTTCATTTAACTAAATCAACAGACATTTATTAACGTGGACCCTAATTAATCCTTCATAATTTTTTGTAGCAGTGCCAGTGTGCCCGAAATAATTATTTTGGTTGCATTGTGACTTTGTAAGAGCGGAGTAAAGTTGGAAATTATAGTACTGGTGTTGGACCACTGGTGTGGCTGCTACCACATATTTGTTCGTCGTTTTCGCAGCAGTTTAACTGGTGTGAATTAATTACGTATTTGCCTCGCTCGTAATTATGTAGTGCGCGTACCGATACAACTCAATATGACCTGATTTTTGCGCCGTGAGCGGTGAGCCTACCAACGAGAATTAAGTGGTGAATAATTACCAATTTTCAGGTGCAGTTGTTTGTTATTGATTTTTTTATATTGCAAAAGCTTTGTAACTCTCAACTATTATTAATATACTCGGATTTTTATTTATTTATCCATTATTAACTCTGACATTTATTAAATTACCTATTGATTACTAAATACTCCTTGACATTGAAAATACGGTTAAAATGATTTTCCAATTTAATAATTTTGTCATATTAATTGTTAAGTATTTTGAAAGTATGTTTTAATTTGTGTGTAAATTTTGCATGCCCATGTGAAGGCAGAGCATGGAGAACATTATAAAAAGATTGTGTAACATCAACCCCCCCCTACCCATGTTGGCAAAAAAATAAATGATATGATATGATAATAAGGTTTTTAATAACTTTATCATAACTTAATCATTTTTTCATGGTTATAATTAAACAGATCATAAAAACGAGAATTATTTACGAAAAAATAAAAAAAAACTGTATGGAGTATAAAAACTATAATAAGCGATAAGTCAATCAATTTTAGTTTCAATGAAATCAATAAAATTATAATTTACTAGCTTCTGTCAGCGGTTTCACCCGCTTGGAGGTCGAAAATTATATAATATCCCACGGGAACGTACTATCGGAATAAAAATAATAGTTTAAAAAAACTAAAAAAACACGCTTTTATTGCTGACCGAACTAAAAAAGTAGAAAATAATTTTTAATTACAAAGAGTTTATGTTACAGTAGTAGGAAGTCAATAATTCAATTCAGAGTAAAAAGCGTGGGGTGCTTGATATTTTAATTATTACAACTATTCTATTGGCAACCATCTATGAGAGGAGAGTCATGAAAATATAGGAAAATACATCCCACGCTTTTTACTCTGAATTGAATTATTGACTTCCTACTACTGTAACATAAACTCTTTGTAATTAAAAATTATTTTCTACTTTTTAGTTCGGTCAGCAATAAAAGCGTGTTTTTTTAGTTTTTTGAAACTGTTATTTATTTTCCATTTTTTAGTTCGATCAAATTTTATCGGGTTTTTTTTTTAATTTTTTTTTTTTTGAAATTTTTATCGGGTTATTGCATTGTCATTGGCCCTTAAGACGTGTGCAAAGTTTCAAGTTGATCAGACGTCTAGAAACCAGTGAAAATTAGGCTCAAAGATTCCGTTACATACATAGATACATACAACCCGAGCTAATAAAAGCGTTATAAAAAGTACCCTATGTGTTATCCTACGGGAACGTACTATCGGAATAAAAAGTACTCTATGTGTTATTCCACGTTACAAACTA
The DNA here is from genome assembly GCA_949987655.1 of Polymixis flavicincta. Classification (NCBI taxonomy): domain Eukaryota; kingdom Metazoa; phylum Arthropoda; class Insecta; order Lepidoptera; family Noctuidae; genus Polymixis; species Polymixis flavicincta. Next base: position 11,020,335 of record OX465191.1, on the reverse strand, counting down.
TCTGTGTGCCAAATTTCTTCCAAATCCGTTAAGCCGTTTTTGCGTGATTGAGTTACAAACACCCAAAGTTTCACATCCTTACTAATATTATAAACGGGAAAGTTTGAATGTATGGATGTTTGTTACTCTTTCACGCAAGAACTACTGAATGGATTTGGATGAAATTTGGTATACAGATAGATTAGAACCTAGTTTAACACATAGGATAATTTGTATCCCAGTGGTACGTTCTCATCTATATTATTAGTAATATTAGTAGAATTTATTAGAAGGTAATTGGATGTTTGTCTAGATTACTTGCCCATAACTTACATGTGGTAATAAAAATACCAGTTACAATATAGTTATTGAAGCCAATACTTTCGGCCTATAATGTTTTCACTACTGGAACACAGACTTCCTCTCTGTGAGAGGGAGTGGGCCATAATCCATCACACAGGCCCAGTGTATAGTGTCGGATGTGACATGTCTTAAAATTTTTGGTTTTAGAAAATGCTTGTTTCCACACGATGTTTTCCTTCATCGTTTTGTGAGCAGTAGTGACGAAATAATATCCACAAAGTAAAAAGTCTGCTTGGATAACCACCGGGCCACCGCTGCTCATTGAAATCAATAAGTACCATGATTAAATAAAATAAAAAAACAGTGGCACTCTGGAAGTGCCGACATAAGTGAAAACTTGAACAATTACGTGTGTATTTTTTAATTATCAGTACAGGATTTTATATTGAGTTCTTGGGTCCTGATTGCTCTCGGTAAAAAATGATAAGCGAGCGATCATTTTTAAGCCGCCATTTTTTAGCCAATCAGCCGTTAAAGCTAATAGCACAGATTTTTACAATCAAAAACAAAGGGAAAGAAAGGGATAAAATAATTAAAATTTCCTAATTAAAGAAAGGGACTTTTCCTAAAGACATCAAACGTGCGACTCATCCGTGTGCTCATTCACCCATAAATACACAATATACATATAGCTCATGGAAAGCGTTCGGTGACGATAATGCGAGTTCTATGATTTTTGTTCACCCAAAAAGTGCTCAACGCACACTTTGTACTAGAAGGGTGCGGGGCGAGTTTGACATCTGAAAAACGTTGTGGCAATGTTTACCGATACCCGCACTTTGTCACCCGTCGCCTGCTGCCTAACCCGATTGCGAATTAGTGATTTTATTTCATAGATATACGGGTGTACAACGTCCATAAAAAAATTGTGAGCCGTCACGGGACGCCTGGCAGATGTGTAACATCGAAATTATTTATTACAAGTAATATGCATACGAGTATCTACAGATTACTACAGGGACTAATATGACATAATATAAAAATAAAATATTACGATTTTTTTATTGCGTCGAATTTCATGTATATCACTCAATAACAATAAAACCATTATGGGAAAATGAAATATTTTTATTCCATTGATATCACTTGCGCATGGCGACGCGTCGCCACGACGTACACATTACTCCTTAAAGACTGTCATCATCATCATCATCATCATCATCATAGCAGCCGAAAGACGCCAACTGCTGGACATAAGCCTCCCTCAAAAGGGGGGTATTTGCCATAATCGCCACGCTTGGCAGGCGGGTTGGCGATCGCAGTATGGTGGTAAAATTCATACAGAATGCTGCTGTCCATTCTCTAGTAAGTCCCTTAGTCGCCTCCTACGACACCCACGGGAAGAAATGGGATGGTACTATTCTTTTACGCCCGGACACCACACGGGACTAAAGACTGTATATATATATATAATTTATATATAGGGCGCGAAAAAAAAATCAGGTGTTCCCTACATTTTGACGAGTTATGCGAACATAAATGTAGGGAAAAGCTGATTTTTTTTTCGCGATTTCTGGTCACTAATTTATCAGTCACCCTATACGTGCGGCTATAGATGTTTCACATCAAAAATATGATTGTTAGATGTGTGGTCAGAAGTATCATCTTTCTTTTATCTGTCCAATAGATGAACGGTCTGTCAGTAGGCCGTAGATTCGAACCCAGATAGGCGCTTTACTTTATCTTAATTATTTAATCAATATTGCTCTGAAAACGGTGAAGGAAATCGCGACTGTGTGTGACCTCAGTTTTCTCCCAGAATTAGTATAACTAATTTAGTAAATAGAAGCAATGTTTTATACAAAAAAAAAAAAAAAAAAAAAAAAACATTCAATTCTGATAAATTATATTTATTTTTATAACTTTAATATGATTTACAGCTCATCATTTTGATTTTGAAACATGTCAATAGTATTGTAACATACATAATATACTTTTCTGAAACTTGCATTATCAGCGTCTAGTCCAAATCTTACCTAGTTTTATCTCGCGTCAGTTGTTCGAAAAAGTCTATATAGGTAGATAATTTATTGGACTTCATATCAACCTTTAGAACACCGACCGGCCAGGTATTACTTCGAGGACGTCTGGGTCAAGAGATTTTCTAATAATCTGTTACTATGTACTTGAATAACGTAAGTAGGTACTTAGAACCTGTGTGCTGTGATGTAATTGGTACTTTCAAGGGCTGACCTTCGAATTCTGGAACGACCCTTAATTTTAAAAGGAAATTTCTTTATCCATGTATTTCTGTCACTTCAAAATATAATTAGGCATGGTGTGTAGTTCGGTTTAGTACCACTTGGATCCAATTCGATCCATAACAATAGAAAACCAATTGTGTCTCATTAAAGGTACTTGACCGATTAAGAAATCACTTGGTAAGACTGGATGTTAGACCTTCAGGATTCTGACGACCTGTAAGTAAGTAAGTAAGTAAGTAAGTAAGTAAGTAAGTAAATTTATTTCAATAATTGTTTAAAATTATACAAATATCTTATAGGCTATATTATCTTTTTACAAACGAAATAGACATCTGTAGCCGAACTAGGCGAAAGCCTGTATTTCGGCTATCAGCGCCAAAACCTTCAAAAAATGTACACTTATAAATAGCCATCAAGTAGAAATGTTAGCGTTTGTATGTAAACAAAGAAAAAAAGTGATGATAAAACATGAAACACACAATGATAAAAATACACTAAAGACAAAATTAAAATAAATTAAGTAAGTAAAAATTAAAAACAATATAAGTAAGTTAAACTAAAATAATTTTTAAAAATTAAATTAAAATCAAATAAAAATAGATCTTGATATTGTGGAGATGTCCTCTCTTTGTGTGATATGATTATGTGTGAACGTGAATGTGAGAGGGTGTGTGTTTGTAGTAAGTAGTTAATCACCGTGGTATATGTAGAATCAATTCAGTCTCTTCGTAAGTTAGTTTTTGTAAGTAATTATTAACCTTTTTCTTACATTCAGTTTTTGTTAGTGGGTAAATGTTTATTGTTCTATTTATATTATTATAGATGTAAGGTCCAATGAAGTTGGTGAATCTTGAGCTGAATTTCGTTTTAGTTATTTCGTTTCTGACGCATACTTTATCTCTTCTTCGTTTTTGTAAGTTTAGAGGATTAAAAGTTTGTTTGCTATGTTGTAGAAGAGTGACATTAAGTAGATATAGTTGTCTTACAGTTAGAACCTCACAGTTCCTGTACAATTGTGTAGTGGGGAAAAAAATACGTTTAAAAGTACTAACTTTGAGCACTGCACGTTGGGCGATCTCTAGACTCTTTAACGTTGTTTTTAAGGCGCCTCCCCAGGATGAAATACAGTAAGATAAAAGCGACTGGCAGAGAGCATAATAAATCTGCTTCAGCAGTTGTGGATCAGCGATATGCCGTAAATTTTTAAAAATAAATATGAGTTTACGAATTCTTCCACATAGATGTTTTATATGTTCTTTGAAGTTGAGACTACTGTCAATTGTTACACCCAGATATTTAATCGTCTGCACACGTTCCAGTGAAGGGCACGAGCAGCTAGATCTCGATTGACACTCGTGTGAGATGATTTTGTGGCTGCTAGAGACTCCCTTTACATTCCTAATGCCAAAACAGATAAATTTCGTCTTATCTACATTTAAAGTTAGAATGTTACTCTGTAGCCACCTTCCAACCATATCAAACCCAATCTGAGCAGCACTGAAAGCCTCATCCCAGGTATCGGCAGCAAAACAGAGGGCAGTATCATCTGCGAAGGAGATTATTTCGCCTTGGGATAGCTTAAGGTTTGTGAGTTGATTAATGTATACCAGAAATAAGGTAGGCCCTAAGATGCTGCCCTGCGGAACTCCATGTGTGACTGGGAGGCCATCACTTTTGTATGTATCAAGTCGTACACATTGAGATCGCCCAGTCAAATAGCTTTTGAAAAGCTTGTGCTGCGTGCCTCTGATTCCAAGTTTGTCCAGCTTATCCAGTAAGACGGAGACAGAAATCGTATCAAAAGCCTTGCGAGGTCTAGAAAGATAATGAGACATTTTTTTCCTTTATCTAGATTTGAGCCAACAATATTTGTAAGTTTGTTAACAGCTTGTTCGGTCGACTTACCTTGCCGAAAACCATATTGATTAGTAGACAGCAAGTTATTTTTTCTAAATAGCCTACTAATCTTTCGTTAATAATCCTCTCAAGTATTTTCGACAGAGCCGGCAAAATAGATATAGGCCTGTAATTATTGATACGATTTCTGTCACCACTCTTATGAATGGGGCAAACCTCAGCCTTTTTTAGGGAATCCGGGAATACACCCGACTGCAGGCAATTATTAAATATTTTTGTTAAGGGTGGTGTGAGAATATCCTTATAACTTTTTAAAAAATCGCTACTAATGTTATCCCACCCACTGGCACAGTTTGACTTTAAACCAAGGATAAGGCGTTCTACCTCATCTTCAGTGGTATCCATTAAGACGAATGAATGTACAGTATTTGTGTCAGTAGATGTGTTTTGAGCGTTGTTGTTTAATGCTAGTGTATTTCTTTGCTGAATTTCATCTGCCAAGGAGGTTCCTACGTTAATGAAATAGCTATTCACTTCATTGAGTGAATTTACAGGAGTATTTGATAAGGTTAGTCCTGTCAAAATCAAGTGTCAAATATTGACGAATGACAGTCGAGATTAACAGCGTGACGTGCCTTCCAAGGCACGGGGGAGCTTTGTATGTAAAGAAAACCATCCACGGACCTATCACAGCAACCAGTGCTCAAACCGTGCAACTGATACTAATAAGCCACAAACCCCCCACAATATTATATGGATTATTTACTCAAAATCTGATCAGTAAGCAGGTGCGTATATTTAATTAACTATATGTCCCAAGTATTTATTCCCAAGTATTTATTGGCAAGTAATTAAAGCACCATAAACAACCGCTTCAGTGACGACTTAATTAAATGCTTACATCGAAATGAGTTGTGTATGTAACTGTACTTGATTGACTTCAAAAGGAGCTGTTTTCATGTTCAAAGGTATATTAAGTTGAGCTTTAATCTGTTCATAAGCATATTTTAATGAAGTATGTGAAAGGAGGTTGAAATAGTATTAATTTTAAACATGTTTAAGCGTTATTTAGAGATATTTAAGTCAAGTTGGGGCTAAGCGTTTTGCTATCAACGTTACTATGTGTATTTGTGTTAACTACGCAAGAGTATATTGCGCAGGAGTTGATGAGCAAACTTGGGTAATATTACGCATTTTAAAAATATAACAGAAAGAAGAATTTGTTAATGTACGTACGGACAACACAGGGCGGGCTTTTTTTTTAGGTGGGAAATCATCAATTAACTTCTCCCGCTCAGGGTGGAGCAGGAGGGCGTGTCAGACTTTTACTGACTAAAACCCACCAGTGTTCCTTCAGTAGCCCGTATGCCAGGGGCTGTGGTATCTCTTTCGAACCAACCCGCACCCCTGGCAGGCATCGGCCCTTGCGGGCCCCTTCATTTTTTGTGCTGACTTCTCTTTGAGGCGCGCGTGGAACACAACGCGCCTACGACTTGGGCTTGGTCCTTACCGGACAGCGAGCTACCCATTACTCACCGTCCGTAAGCCCATGCCTACGGTGGCCGGAAATCGGCCTGGGATTCCCGACGCCCAGGGCGTCTCCGTATCCTGCGGCGGCTAGGGTCGCGAGGGCGCATATGCTGCCTCTCCCTCACGTGCGCCGCCTCCCTCTTCGCGAGCATCACTGCTTCGCTGAAGGAGGTGACGGCTCCCAATGCCCTCTCGCTCCGTACCATGGCCTGGACCAGGGCCGGACGCGAGAGATCGCCGCCGCCGATCGCCTCCATGAGGACACGGCGGTGCTCCGCCCAAGCTGGGCAGACCGCCACCGTGTGGTCCACCGTGTCCTCAGGGCGATCTTCGCAGTGGAAACACCCGGGCGTTTCCTCCCGAAACAACCGTGTCCAGTGAGGACCTGCGTCAGGCGGAAGGTGAGGACGCCATGCCGCCTCTCGAACCACTCCTCAAAGAGGGGACTTACCGCCGCAATCGTGGCGTGCCCAACACAGGGCGGGCTTAGTTGTCAGTTGTCTGTACTTCGATCACAATTGGTTATTATTATAAATACTGGTTTCAAACCGAGTCTAAAGAAAAACATTTGGTGGCAAACATGTGGTGAAGAATTATGGAATTGTTGCAGCGCCCCTGCGCGGCGCCAGTTCTTTCGATCTCCGAAATAAAAATGTTTGTGGCGTTATGTTTGTCTATTTCGAATAAACGATATTTATATTTAAATTCACCCTAATGTTATCACTATCCATTTAAACGCACTAATAGGCCTTAACTACGTCAGTCCTTAAATAAATATAGCTATTTGTTTTGAGCAGTTGTGGCTCAGTGGTAATGGCCCCGACTTATCCACAGGTTTAAGGTCGTAGGTTAAAACCCAGACAGGTAAACCCAGATCTTACTTTGTATAATTTTTTAAACAAGTTCCTAGAAAGAAAACATTGCTGTATTGTACAATTTTTTCAGATTATTATAAAATACAAAATAAGAGTAAATTAATTTCATACGTGATCTTAATACAGTACCGAAACGAAGCCTACCTAATAATGTGGAGCCAAGTTTTACGAGTTAGCCAAATCCTGTTGTGGTTTCCTTTTGTCCTATATGCGTACAAAACAAAATTGTTGAATAAACTCAGTTATACAAGTTGTTATTGGCCTACGTTCCAACAGACTTATTAAAATCGCGGCGGCGTTTTTACGCGCACTGGAACTTCGACGTAATGTTTAGCGCTGACGGTTGAAAATTGAACACTTTGTTTTTCGACGCGGTGAGACTCATTCGCGCTGCACTCTTGTTGGATTCTCAATGCTTAGTCCTACACCGAGAATTGCAAATCCAATGCGCGATACAATCCTGCCGCGGTTTTAATACGTCCATGTGGACGTCGGCTTAGTGTTTTTAGTAATCCTTCATTATCATCATATCAGCCGAAAGACGTCCACTGCTGGACATAAGCCTCCCCCAAAAGGGGGGGATTTGTCATTATCGCCATGCTTGGCAGGTGGGTCGGCGATCGCAGTATGGTTATCAAATGCATAAAGAACGTTGCTGCCTATTCTCTAGTAAGTCCCTTACTCGTTTTCTACGACACCCACGGGAAGAAATAGGATGGTGCTATACTTTTACGTCCGGTACCACATGGGATGCTTATGTCTACAATTTGCGAGCTCGTGACTTACGTGAAATGTGCTAACTGAAATATTATCGCAATAAATTAAATTGTTTTTTTTTTTTGTGTTTCGTTAGTTTAATTACTTACTATTGTAGAGACTTAAGTTCCTCTAATTAAACAGACAGCTTGGCTGCTGGGGAGTTTTTTGTGCCACTTCTTCTTCCTAGCTAAAGCACTAGGAAGTGATGAAGGGCGGGCGTTTTGTGGGACTGTCTTATGTTATTTTGACATTCAAAAAGCGCTGAATTGAGAGTCAGCACTACGCAGCAGCCTACTTTGGATAAATTACTTTTGATTTAATGATCAATCAAAATGATGAACAATCTCAGTTGCTGATACCGATTAGTGCTACCCAAAAACCTAGCTGTTTACCCACACACCCTAAGAGTTAATGGACCATTTACCATAATTATCCGTTGGCGAGCACATTCCGAGCTATGTGTACAAAATTATACTGTGCACGGAGTCGAGAGCCGTCACGTCCACAGTTATAAATTTTATCAGGGCTATTTGTATGTCCGCCCTTGGGGAATTAATTTTTATTCAGCACTCGTTTATGGCTCCCTGGTATTTCTGCTTGCCTGTAGTACAGTCAGCAAATGTGTTAGGTAGGTATGAAGGCAAAATTATTATGTGCGAAAGCTTGAGATACATTTTAAGGAGTTATGTAAAAGACTTGAGTTCGGTGCGGCAAGAAAGGGGTGACTGACGGCTAGCTGACATAATTGGCAAATTATTTAATTTAATGTTCTGTATCTCGTTATGTTCATTTGCTTTGCCTATTTATTATTGTATATAATCAAGAATGTCTAACTAAACAGATAGCTGTACTGCAAGGGAGTTTGTTGCGCCACTTTTTTTCCCAGCTAAAGCACAAGGAAGCGGTGAAGGGCTGGCGTTTTGGGGGACTGTCTTGTGTAATTTTGTCGTTCAAAAAGAGCTGATGCTCAGCCTGATTTGAATAAACGATTTGTTATTTTATTTCCTTTTGACTACTATGATATATGCTACTAGAGATATCTGGATCGAAAGACATGTTGTGGCGACACTAAATACATTGGCATAAGGGCCAATGTTGATGAAAGCCTCGACTACTCAGCTCAATAAAAACTTTGATTAAAAGTGGTTGCGACCTACCTGTCTACGTATCTCTCTGTTTGGCTGTAGCAACTTTACTGTGCTTTTTGACAGGGTTTTGTGAATTCTGTGTGTGTCCTATTGAGCTCAGCTTTGCGTATGCTCTGTTTGAATGCACGGGAAGTGTTGACGGTATTGTGTGTGGATTACGGGTGCAGTAGTGCTTTGGTAGTTATGTATTTTGTTTGGCTTTTTGAACGATTAGCTGTACAAAACTTTACTGTTATCCTTATTAAAGACTAGATTTTGTCAGTGGTTTCGTCCTTGTGGAGGGTGAAAATTATCCCAAACGAACTTACTAACGGGATAAAAGTTTCCCATCTATTAATCCCGGTTATAAACTATTTTTGCACCGAGTTTCATCCAAATCCGTTCTGCCGTTTTTGCGTGATTGAAAAAAAACGTGATTGAAACATGCAGTCATCTAAATATCCAGACATACAAACTTTCACATTTATAATAAAAGTAGGACACTTCTTTCTAAATAAAATAGAACTTGATAATATGGTGGTGTTCTAGCTATTAATTACACTGTCAGGTGTACTTACTACACGTAAGGGTAAGTGACACTTAATCGGAAAACGATTCGCTTAAAAAAGGACTGTACCTCAGAAATGCTTAATAAGTTTTAGCCAATAACTACCGATTAGTTAATTAGTTAATGAATGTAAACGAATTGAGCAATACCTGCGTTTGTGTTCGAATTGCGTCTCGAAATAATATTCAAAGCCGTCAAATCAAGTCTGACTACGCAAACAGTAGATTCACAGGTAGGTAATTAACAGTTCGGCTAAGGCAAATTGAAGCTAGATCGACATTTAAATCGGTTTCGGTATCAGAAGGTAGATGATGGATGGAGTCTCGGTATCGCGGGATTTTACTCATATTAACGTTTACTATGATTTATGAGTAGTCGTGAAATCACGAGGCTAATTATTTCAGTAGTTATGGCAAATTTAACGAAATTATTAGTAACTATTCAAATTAGATCATTCTCGAACGTGCACTTGTGAGCATACATAAAATTACAGAATATAATAAAATAAAGTTGTCTTTATTTTGGACGAGTTACATCGATAGTGGGTTGGTAAGTAAAGAATTTTATATCTATGTTAAAAAAACCTTTATATTTAGTGACAAGATTATTGTTCGAGATGCATCTACGAACAATATTATGTAACAGTAGAGAGTCATACCTCCCTGCTATAGTCTTCAGGATGGAGTTGGAGCTGGCCCGCACTCTGCAGAGTAATCACTCAAAACATTTAACCTGAAATCGCGAAACAAAAAATCAGCTGTTCCTTACATTTATGTTCGTATAACTCATCAAAATATAGGAAACAGCTGTTTGTTTTTTCGCACTTGATATTATGTGGGAAAACTTGATTATGCAAGTATGCGAGTTTTTGTAAGTTGGCAGAATTCATAACATGACCTGCGGGCTATTAGTAACTGCTTAACCTGTATTAATTCTGATGATTTCCATACAAAGGTCATTCGGTTACGATCGATATACTTACCTAGTATGTACTTATGTACGAGGTAAGTATATTTATGTTTAAACAACTTGCAGATACAATGTCATTAATAAATGGATAAACAAAGCCCATTCTGAGTAGGCCGGGCTTACTCAGAATAGGCTTTGTTTCACACACACGAACAGTACCTTCTTCAATCATGGTCTAAGAAAATAGCGTCAGTAATTACGAAAGTTCATGAGTATTCAACTGTCATACGCACATACATACATCGACAGTGTCAAACATGAAAGAAGAGGAAAGCAGACCACCTCTCGCTCTTTATCCCGAGCAGTGAGTTCAAGTGTCCCGTAGAGTTCTACTTCACATTGCACAGTCACTTTTATATAAGTAGCGAATAATCTACGATATTTTTGTTCCGTGTGGTGCCGGACGTAAAAGAATAGCACCATCCCATTTCTTCCCGTGGGTGTCGTAGAAGGCAACTAAGGAACTTATTAGAGAATGGGCAGCAGAGTTCTCACTGCATTTACCACCATACTGTGATCGGCAACCCGCCTGCCAAGCGTGGCGATTATGGCAAAATCCCCCTTTTGGGAGAGGCCTATGTCCAGCAGTAGACGTCTTCGGCTGAAATGATTTTTGTTCCCATTATATCACAAAATATGCTATTCAAAATAAACCTTACTAATATTATAAACGCGAAAGTTTGTATGTATGGATGTTCGTTTCTCTTTCACGCAAAAACGGCTGAACGGATTTGGTTGAAATTTGGCATACAGATAGATTATAACCTAGATTAATACATAGGATAATTTGTATCCCAGTAGTACGTTCTTGCGGGATAATTTCCAACTTCGACGCGAGCGAAGCCGCGGGCGGAAGCTAGGTTATAATATTAGTAATATTTTTAGTATTTATTAGAAGGTAATTGGATGTTTGTCTAGATTACTTACCCATAACCTACATGCAGCAATAAAAAGACCAGTTACAATTTAGTTATTGAAGCCAAAACTTTCGGCCTATAATGTTTTCACTACTGGAACACAGACTTCCTCTCTGTGAGAGGGAGTGGGCCATAATCCACCACACAGGCCCAGTGCATAGTGTCGGATGTGACATGTCTTAAAAAATTTGGTTTTAGAAAATGCTTGTTTCCACACGATGTTTTCCTTCATCGTTTTGTGAGCAGTAGTGACGAAATAATATACACAAAGTAAAAAGTGTGCTTGGATAACCACCGGGCCACCGCTGCTCATTGAAATCAATAAGTACCATCATCATCTGCCTAGCCTTTTCCCAATTATGTTAGGGTCGGCTTCCAGACTATAACCAATCAATAAGTACCATGATTAAATAAAATAAAAAAAACAGTGGCACTCTGGAAGTGCCGACATAAGTGAAAACTTGAACAATTACGTGTGTATTTTTTTAATCATCAGTACAGGATTTTACATTGAGTTCTTTACTTTTTATCCCAGTAGTACGTTCCCGCGGGATAATTTCCGACTTCTACGCGGGCAAAGTCGCGGGCGGAAGCTAGTATAAAATAAACAAAACTATAAAAGAATGCAAACGGATTAAAACTCCGAAACTAAAACAAAAACATTTGAAAAAGGAATGTCACATGAAATACTGTCGCTAAACAAAATGACAGTTGTGTTGTAATCTATTCCAACAAAAAACAAAAGTTTCCGTATCGTTACAAAGGAATTCGGTTTATTTTTAACAGAATAGGTACCTACATAGTTCGAATTCGAAATAGAGACGCTCGCGGTGTGACTCGTCGATTCAGCTCATTAACTTCTTCATGAAACCCTAATTAAGCTCCGTTTGAAGTATTCACAGAACGATTTCGTCGCCTTCGCAACTCAGTTCTGCATCTTAATTATGCAATACAATTAGACTTCGGCATCAAACTTGCAAACCAATTAAAAAGCCCGATAGACTGTTATATTAATAAGGAAATTTTGTGAAATTCTGATATTACCGACGCTGTCATTATCAGATTGACGTATTGGGATGAAATTTAATGGAAATATCAATGAAATATCTCAAGGTTCGAGTTTCAAAGAGCGGTATCGATTTGATGACAGAATAAAAGTTATACACAAATATGTTTAAGGGAAATCTGTTTCAACGTTCATCTGAGCAATATTTTATAGACTCAAATATTTTGTATTTTACTATTATATCCTACTAATATTTATATATTTTCAAATTTATATTCATATAGCATTAGGATTACTATTTTGTGGTAGTACTTTAGTGTTGTATCATCGTGTATAGCCATGGTCGTATGCCACTATGCCTTAAAGCATATGCCACCTTAAAAAATACCACACACATACGACTACGACGACTACGACGGTGGCATACGAATTTTTAGACTGTTATTTTTCGGTAGTGGGTTTTAGATTTGGATCTTACTTTAAAAATGTATTTTAGGGTTTGGCTCGCAATTTTTTTTTTTGAAATGCGCTAATTAGCCCGTTTCATTTGATAGGTACCCAACAAAGCATCATTGAAAAAAAATCTTCGTCACTTTATGTTGGTACTTTGGAGGGCGCCCATATTACTTTTAATGAGACGTCAAATAGCCTATTTGCGTTGCTTAGGAAACAGCTTACGTTTGGCATTAGGTAACTGACTATAGCTATATTCAGAACTATAGCCGCCTTCAAGCTTTTTCCATAAATTTCACAAAACGATTGCACATTATCTTTATCTACAGTGCTACCCTGTCAACATCATTTGAAAGTCAAAAGATCCTTAAAGCAGTTTAGACGTCACTTTGCTTGACGTTAGTGAAAACGGACATCAATCTGTTTAGTTAACATAATATTATTATTTTAATAATATTTCAGCTACCCGAGGCAGCCGCACGGGTCATTCCTTTAGGTTACGCTACGCTTGCCGCGGTTATTCCATGGATGGGTGACCATCTTTGTACACCAAGACCTCTACGTACCTCGGAAAGCAAGCCGTTGATCCCGGCTGTCATTCGTGGATCTTTGACAGTCGTTACGGGTCGTTAGACGCTCGACAGTCTGGCAAACAGTCTTACAAAGGGTTATCGTTGGTTATCGTACTACCCAGTAACTGTTGTGGAGGTTAGATGGGCAGTCATTCGATATCAAATCCTGGTATTTAGCTACATCTGATTAGACTGGAAGGTGACACCGTCATAGTTGAGAAAAGGCTAGGCAGATTTTAAATAATATAATTACAATAATTTGTTAATAATATGTTCCGTGTGGTGCCGGACGTCAAGAATAGCACCATCCCATCTCTTTCCGTGGGTGTCGTAGAAGGCGACTAAGGGACTTACTAGAGAATAGACAGCAGCGTTCTCTATGCATTTTACCACCAAACTGCGATCGCCAACCCGCCTGCCAAGCGTGGCGATTATGGCAAACCCTTCTCAAATTGGGGGAAGCCTATGTCCAGCAGTGGACGTCTTTCGGCTGAAATGATGATTATGTTGAATAATATGTCAGTTACCCGCACCGTTTTAGAAGTACTTGTATTATTCAATGCTGTGAAGTGAGCCAGTTGGCAACTTCAACTACAGTGAAACACGATAAGTCGGATCTTGTACAACTGTAACTTCAATCAGAATAAGTACGATCAACCACCATAGAGGCAAATTAATTCTAGTTCAGTTAGTGCTTATCTTCAAAGACTTCACTATCTGTCTGTAACTTATGTAAAACTTAGGTTCAACACTAAAGTTAATTCTATTGATAGAAATACAGGTGGTAGCCTAACCACTGTTATACGGGTCGAGCCAGTAGGCTAAGTTTGCTGCTCGCCAAGTGTACTCCGAGATAGCTAGTGAGACATGGCTTGATAAACCGCCTTTTGTGCCACTTTGTGAGTTATGCCGATAATCCTGCGCACAATGGCGCCCGACGCGGGGCCCGTATACTACCCGCCTTTTTCTATTCCACATTTAACATCAAACAACATACCTACTACTGATACAAGAAAATCTTCACAAATTGTTACGTAGACTAAATTAAACATTAATCCTGCCACTTTAGGTATATTTACGCACAACAGTTTGGTATTTCACAAACTGGCTTAATTAAGCCCTCTCATAATATAAGCTTATTGATATTATTTCCAACTGATCCCTTTAAAGATAATTAAAAGGAAGAAAACTCTTCTATACAGAAACTTCAGTAAAGATTACATCTAACTCGTTTCATAAAGTAAAGATGTTGCTTCGATAATGTTTGAATTAGAAACCCTAAATTGTTTGAACTAAAATACCGATTATAACAATTAAAAGCCCACCGGAAAATTTGGCGATAATAAAGGACTCCGACTATTGTTTAAATAGATAGCAAAAACCTTTCAAGCAGCTTCCATGAAAGTTGGTACTTCAGAAAGAAGTCATTAGCGAAGTTAGAGCGAACTTTCTTGCCCGGGGGAAAATAAATATTTCCAGACTCGACGGATAACAATTGCGCTTTTGTTGTCTTTTTGACAAAATTGTTTAACTTATAGGCATCTACGGTGACACTAATGTGATTTATTGGGCCGCTCATCTTACAGATCATTCATCAAATTCCTTTTAGATGTCTTGTCGAAAAATTTGCGTAAAACGATCGAAACTGATTATGCGAAAGTCAATAACATCAATAAGACGCTTCATGAAATATGGGAGCAAAAAAAATGAGAACATCTGGCTTGATTGTCGAATAATAATTATTCAGAACAATCGCGTAAAAAATATATCACTTGTAACCGAAAGATTTTATATAAGCAGCAGACAAAATTGGGGCCTACGTTCGGTTGAGTCGATTCCCGCACGGCATGAATTTTACGTGCCATAATTTCAGTCTACTAAATGCTCAATAAAAAAAGGAGGGCCATTTCTTGCGGCCCGGGAACTGTAACAGTGAGGAAGGAAGACATTGGAGTGACGTTAGTTTGATATACGAGCGTGGTCTTTTGTGCGTTCGTCGTTAATACGCGAGCACAATGCGCCCCCGACAGCTCTCTGGAGTT
Organism: Polymixis flavicincta; assembly: GCA_949987655.1. Taxonomy (NCBI): domain Eukaryota; kingdom Metazoa; phylum Arthropoda; class Insecta; order Lepidoptera; family Noctuidae; genus Polymixis; species Polymixis flavicincta. The sequence continues at coordinate 11,005,114 of OX465191.1, read as the reverse complement.
ACGCCCGACTTAAGAAATCCGCCTGTCACACCGACACCGAAAGCCTACAGGTTTATCTAAATAATAAACTCGCCAAGTAAACTTAATTTTTTTAAGAAGTACGTTTAAAAGCGACTTTATTGTTATTGGTAATGAATGACGATGTATTACTTCAGCAGTAATTAGAAGAGATAACTCTAGTAATTTTAAAATACTTTTATTTTAACCAAATAATATGTGTAGTTTAGGTTGCTTTATTGAACGATATTTTTTAGTACCTAAACTCATTGATTTAAATCAAAGACTAAGACACTGAATGGCTGTGAAGGCCTTCACCGCAATATTGACATGCTTTGTTGTCACATCGTGTTATTTATTTAGCCCGTTTTTAGAATAAACGATATTTCTCTATCCATTCCTTTTACTGCCGACGTTCAGTGTCTACAAGCTCAAAATAAATAGTTATTAATGTCTTTTGCTTTCAAAATTGAACATTTGTTGACTTAGGTACGAGCATTTAATAAATTTTCATAAGTTTGTAGAATTTGGACAATCCATTAAGCGTGTCTTATGAAAATCTTATTTGCACAGCTTTAGTCTGGTTATTATAAAAGTTTAACGGCCTTTGATATTTGAGCATTGTTATATTTTATGGACTTAGTTTCTAAATAGCAATAAAACTGGTTATTATATGAAGATAAACTTCAAGTGTACGAATAAAAGCAAGTTTACTCACTCGTTGAGTAATAAATTTTGCTTATGTGTCAACAGTATACAGGATAAGTTTTAACCAGTGCACAAACTGTAACCATGAATTCAGCATATCATTCTAGACGCCCCAGCGCAGAAATTTTTCGTCGGTTATACAAAAAAAATCTGGTGTTTCATAAAAAAAAGTGCAATAGCTACGCGGTCAAAATGTATGGAACAGCTGATTTTTTTTGTATAACCGACGAAAAATTTCTGCGCTGAGGGGTCTAGAATCATATGCTGAATACATGGTTGTAGTTTGCGCACTGGTTAAAAAGTTATCCTGTATTTAATATATTATTATATTTAATATTCACCATTTTAACCCGGAATCTCTCACTGCTGGGTTGGTATAGTTCTTCTTTTTTTTCTGCCATAGTTCCCAGTTCCCTGCGTCCCTCATACATACAGGTGTTGACGATATTTAATAGACATATTTCTTAATAAACTTATTTATAATTTGTGACTACCAGACTGTTATGTGTTCTCTCAATACTCAATATATTTATCTATTGCTTCCCACGATATGAACTTAGGTTGTAGGTTTTAAAAAGACATGATTGTTGTGGACCCTGTTGTGCACATCAAAGTAAGAGAGAGGAAGAGGATTTAATTTGACAACTTGGTTGTTATACTATCATTAACATCATCATTTCAGGCAAAAGACGTCCACTGTTAGGCATAGGCCTCCGCTAACTACAGCCACTTTGACCAGTTCTTTTCTCAAATTAAATTAGCTAGCGAAATAAATATACGGTTTTCGTGTAGAAAATAACATCCTCAACATTTTTTATCATTAGAGCGAGAGTATACAAAATTTTATTTTTATTATAATATTAATAATATTTTCATGTACTATTAAAAATATTATTGGCAAAAATATGATTTTAGGTACTTTAAAACAAAAATAGTAGCCAGTCGAATTTTGTTGTCATTTTTTTTTAAATTACATTTCTCATGACAAAACAGCATATTTTCTGGTATTTAAATTTTTGGGTACGAAATTAATGTTGTCCTGTGTCGTTTAGATATTCATTTCTGCCATTGCTCTACATTACAACCATACTGACATTTTTTTTTTCAATAAAGCAATTTGAACAAACATAATTTTTGTTATGAAGTAGCGTTTGTCATTGCATTGTGTCCTGTATAGTATTGAAAAAGGAAAAACATTTGTTTGGCACAGACTTTAAAGCACATTAGACAGCAGGAAACAGTAAAATAAAAATAAATTAAAATTTTAAGGTGAGAAGTCAGAGACTAGCATTATAGTGTGCCTCACGGCTGCGCTAAAAAGGCCCAGTTCAGCAAAAATGCCAGACAAGGAGTGCCCGAAGCTGGTTTTCAACTGGACCTGACGTCTGAGGTGACGGATGTAAATCAGTTTTATACCAATACTGCAACGTCTGTATTCACTTGGGTGTACGGTGTGACAGCGGCCGCAGCACTTACAACCCAAAGAGGCGAAGTGTGAGGGTGTAGTTAATTGTGGTCTATGTCAATGTCACTACCGTTGCGGTTACAACTGGCGAACAAATCATACTCACATAGGACCCCCTTTATAGTAATTATGTCGGTGATTGTCCCAATGCTGGTCAAAAGATTTCACTTACGGTGTAGGAACAAAGAAAAATACGTCACAACACTTTTTCAGATAAAAATTAAAAGTTTTTTGCCAGATTTAATAAACCAAACCCTGATGCCTTAAAAATATATTTTAATATTGTAATGGGTTCCGCTTATTTCGCTTTGATATGGTCTAAGCTTCATTATTGTCGGTTCGTTGTTTCAAGACAAAAGACTTCCTAATTTAAAAATATCGAAGTCGAATTTTAGACCAATAAGCGTAGGCATTACGTCTGATTTAATCTTTCTTTTGTAAGTAGACTTATTTTAATTTAGAAAATTCTGGTTGCTTTGTTAGCACAAAGCAAATTATGTGCTCTTTCAGCGAACAGGAAAGATCTTCCGGTTTGAGGTGTGATCTCGGTCCCTGAACGCGTTCGTACAAAATAGGTTTTATTCAAATGTTCATACCCTACAGTAAAATACGAGCACACAGAGAATACGTACTATTTTATTGTTTCTTGACGCGGAAATGATGAATGACAGCCACGCCGTATAACAATTTCAGTGAGTGGTCGATAGTTGTAAACCCACAGTCATTCCTACGTATTAGTGCTGTAGTGGCCTTAATTATAGCTTTACTGGTCATAAAATTAATATTACCATTGCAAGTGCGTTTGATATATTTCCAGTTTTATACATTTCGTTTTAACATTTGCCTTATCAGTGTTTCTAATCCATCAGATTGGCTATGTCATAACACAGTGACGCAATAATAAGTCCCGCGTGGCCTATTATTGTTCTGAATATGAATTAAGTCGACTAAATGTTGGTTAAATCAATAAAATTTGCATATATCACTAGGTCGTAGCATGGTCTACGGCGTAGCCTCTACGGCGTAGCACACGCTACGAAGTTGAAAGGAGAGAAGCTATGAACGAACGTTTAGGAAATAATTGTATGCACATAATTATTTGTGCAGCGCCTGCTTTGTGTGGACACCCGAGAACAAAGCGGAGGCGAGACTCGATGGAACCTCACTTGATGCTCAGATGTCGAGCTCCTAGAAAAGACAACAGTTTTCGTTATTTGATAAGTTTCAGGAAAATTCACTGAATTGAATGAAGGTATACCGTTTTCTTGGAAGTAAGAGACTTAAGTCTTATTTCTATCATAGTCAGGTAATTGGGATTATTGAAGGCATTCCGTTATAAAGCTACGTTACGTTTCCATTAATAAATAATTACGGTCTGATTCTCGGCATATTCAATTATAACCTGCCCACTTGCTAGCCTTGGAAAAAGATGGCGAAAATAATATTTGTTCTGATTACATTTCATTTCATTGAGTACTGTTTCTTCTTGTTAGAGTACATGTAGTAGTTAGAGTACATTCTTCACAGTTTCATATTACTCAATCAAATCAATCATTTATTTGGATAAAATATTGTAAGTACAAGTGGCACAAAGACATAATCCATCATTTAGCGATAGCATGCATATATTAAGTAGATGTATATGCTAGATAGTTAGTAGTATATAGTAGACTAGCTTCCGCCCGTGGATTCGCCCGCGTGGAAGTCGGAAATTATCCCGCGGGAACGTACCGGGATAAAAAGTATCCAACGTGGTTTCGAGTTAATCAGAGAGCGCGTTAAAATTCTTTCATACAAACTTTGAGACCCCCCAATCCCCATTTAGGGGTTAGTTTAGAAAAACAATAAATAACCAACTTTATAATTTACTTAGATAAGTATTTGTGGCAAGTTTCAAGTTTATTAACTCAAGGAATAAGATTTTTAATACAAAAAAAATCCCCCCTTTTCACCCCGTTCAGTCAGTTTCTCCTTTTATATATATAGATATATATACTATAGACATATTAGAGACAGTTAAAATGTTCCACGTTCAATAAATAAATTATGTGTGCTGTGGTGGGGATTGCGCGGTAGTGGGAGTGCAGGGCGATGCGCGACACACAAACTCAAAGCATTTATTTCAAATAAATCAATTACAGGTACTTTTGAATTGTTAAGGTCGGCGAGTTAGAAAGATGAAGCTAGTTGCCCATTCAATAGCGTAGGTATCACTCGCATTCTTGTCCGACCAACCGTAGAGACAGCACACTTAACGCAGTAATATTGAAAACAGTGTTTTACTGAACATATTTAAACTTTTCTTTGAGGATGGGAAATCATCAAAGAACTTCGTCCGCTCTGGGTGGAGCAGGAGGGCGTGTCAGAATTTTACTGACTAAAACCCTTTAGTTGCCTGTGTGCCAGGGACCACGGTATCTCTTGCGAACAACCCGCACCCCGCATACTTAACTTTACCATGACACCATAAGTTTAGTATTGAGGTATGTCTTGCATAAAACTTAAAATAAAACCACATAATGGTTGCGATATTTATTGGCTAATTAACGAATAAGGTTTTATACACCGTGACATTTAAGTCGTCTTACTAAGATGGTCCACTCAATGTATCCGACATACAATAAATACCTCTCGGCGCGATTAAAAACTTGTTATCATTAATTAAGATAATAGGTACAAATATATAAATAATGCTTTAGAATTGTGAAACATCCCTGTTAATAATGTTTACATATCAAAGGGTAGAAGATACTTATACCATTACATTACCTCATTCATTCCATCACCTTATCAGGGTGTTTCAAACTACATCATGCGTTTTAGTGAATATTTTCTTTTTTTAAATTATTCATAAAAGTTCCAAAAATATTTTTTATTATTTAAATGTAGGTATTGTAGTCATTGGATAAATGAAGTGGGCTGCCGTTGTAAGACGACTAAAATGTCACTGTGTATACATATGTAGGTAACTACTGTTTCTTCGTATAAGTACACATGGAAAACGACACATGGCAAAAGCTAATAAATAATTCACTAGCTTTTGGCAGCGGCTTCGCCTGCCTGGAGGTCGGAAATTATCCCGCGGGAACGTTCATGCAAATCCGTTCTGTAGTTTTTGCGTGAAAGAGTAACAAACATCGATCTATTCATGCATCCACCCTCACAAACTTTCACATATATTTTCAGTAGGATTAATTAGAAACCACGAACGTCACGTCGGTATTAAATTCGAGTTTGAGCGTTAAGAATTCTAAGGAAAAATCTACCAAAAACATTTCAGATACTTTACTACCGATACAAATACCGTCTTTCCCGACATATCCAGCATCAGGAACATGTATCGAGAGACGTCAAACCGCAGGTGTTTCATTATTCCGCTTTTAATGGGTGGCGTCGCGTTACCCGACAGGTCTAACGACTAGAGAGATACCCGCCATCGACCCTCTACTATTCATTCACACTTTTTAGGGCTCCGTACTTCAAATAGATAAACGGAACCCTTGTATAATTTTGTTGTTCGTCTGTCAAGAGATTTTTTCTGGGGAACTGATAGCGGTGCAGTGAAACTAAAACTTATACTAAGTTCCCATGGTCGGGGAAAATTAGGTTGTTAAGTCAATGCGATCAACAGAAACGGTTATTGTTACATAATATACTATTTTTGAAAACCTTCTCCGCAGGCCACGCTAGAGCTACTGCGGTGAGCGGGGGCAACCAGCGGGGGCGACAGAAGTAAAGACGCTGCGTCTTGCCGCTGTATTGTGCCACGTTAAAGCGGCCGCGTGACACGTGGTTTTTATCTGCTATTTTTGCGCGGGGTTTAAAATGAGTTTGTCTAAAATGGAAGTATTTTTTTGCACAGGATATATTACAAATAAAAATGGGGGTTCATGATTTTTTTGTCTTTTTTTATTACATATTTATTCTTATATTGATCATCCTTACTGCACCAGATTGCTGGCCGAGATATTATTTCCTAATAAACTCTTCCGAATTTATGTTTTGCATCGCGGATAATTCAACAAAATTTAATAAATACGCAGGACGCGCGAACTCGTACTATTCCCTCCGCTGGTCGCGGTCGCCGGAAGCGCACGCCAGTCGCGCCTGCATGGGCGCCCCCCGTTCAACTCGTATTATTATTTTTCCCGCTCATCGCAGACGCAAGACGCGTCGCGCTAGCGTGGCCTGCGACTTATAGGGTTTTTCTGTAGCAATGTGTATCAGTGATAATAGGCATGACTCATGAGTTGTGGTCATAGGTCCGAACCCTGATGGGCCTTTTACTTTGTGTAAATTATTTCATCACCCCTGCTCTCAAAACGGTGAAGGAAAACATCGTGAGGAAACCGGCATGTTCTGGAACCAAAAATTCGAAAGATATGTGACATCTACCAACCCGCATTGGGCCCGCGTGGTGGATTACAGCCCACTCCCTCTCACAGAGAGGAGGCCTGTGTCCCAGCAGTGGGAACATTATGGGCTGATTATGATGTTGATAGGGTTTTTCCGTTAACCTGGCCAGAAGATAGTTTTACAAGTAAAACAAATATCCCGATTTTTTAAAATTTGTAATTAAACACATGAAATATAGTTTCTTACATTTGCCTCAGTCGTTATGTAGACCGATGAATGGAAGTATTTTTTTTCCACTGCATATTTAAGTTGGTCTTTTGAATTTGATTGCTTACTCATTTTTCTGTTACTTGGTCGTTCACGGATACGGAACCCTTATTGTGCGATTCCGACTCGCATGTGGGCGGTTTTTGCGTAAGAGTTAAGATGGCACAAGATCAGCAGTAATGATCAGTAGCAAGACTTCTTTTACTAGTTTTTGTAGTCATCATTATTTCAGCCGACTTTCAGCCACTGCTGGACATAGACGTCCCCCAAAAGGGAGGGTTTTGCCATAATCGCCAGGCGTGGCAGGCAGTATGGTGGTAAAATTCATAGAGAATGCTGCAGCCCTTTCTCTAGTAAGTCCCTTAGTCGCCTTCTACGACCCACGGGAAGAAATGGGATGGTGCTATTCTTTACGCCCGGCACGACACGGAACGATACGATACTTATGCTACTATATTTTATAATACTACCGGGATGAAAATCTTGTGTTAATCAAGCTTATAAGCTTTCTTGGTGCCAGATTTCATCCAAACCTGTTCTGCCGTTTTTGCATGATTGAGAAACTCCGAAATCTATCTATATCAATAAAAAGAAAAGTCTTGACTGACCGACTGACTCATCAACGCCCAGCCCAAACCGTTGGACCTAGAAAGCTGAAATTTTGCACAGAGGTTCCCTTTATAATGTAGACAAGTAATAAGGAAGGAATTTTTGAAATTCAACCCTTAAGTTCCGCGCGGGCGAAGCCGCTGGCAAAAGCTAGTTTATAATGTTAGTAGGCTTTGTAGGATGTAATATAACGTGGGCTTTGAACCTACTAGTGGCCCATAGATTGAGGCTATACAAAATTGCAGTTTATCGAGTAGTATCGTGGTGAAGCAACAATGTTTTCCCGTGTGTAATCGCTCACCGCAAACAAAAGACAAATTGATGCATGAATTTCGATTAAAACGTTGCTTCAGGAATGTATTGACTGTAAAATTTAATAAGTTCATTTGTGAGGAATTATTCGTTACCGAAGTTACGTAGGTACAGACGCCTGCACATCAAGCCACCCCAATCTGTCAAATTTATTTGATTTTCAACTTTATCACATAAGCATAAGGTTCTTGTTCAATCAAAAAAAATGTGACAGTTTGGGGTAGCTCGATGTGCTGGCGTCTGTACAGTCACCAAAAGAGGTAAGTATCCAGGATTTTTTGTAATAGTTGAAGTTAAGTAAGATACCGATGGATGTTTTTTATTAGGACATTTTAAAATAAAAAATAACCCAATAGGTTCAGCCGTTATCAATTAATACGCAATGATATTAGATAGATTTTGGAAGAACGTAGTATTACAAAAAAAAAAAAATAAGTATGAGACTTATTATTTTTATCAAGCTTTTATTGGCTTCATCTGTGTATTTGTTTGTTTGTAACCGATTCCTTTTTCGGACTTGATTTTGCCCACTTGAAACGGTCAAATTTAATTTAAACTTTGTGGACTTATCGAGGACCGATGACAATTCAAAAATTACAAAAAAATAAATAAAAATTAATAATAGTATATAAAACTAACAAACACGCTTTAAAAACCAAACTAATAAAGTAGAAAATAATTTAATTCTATCAAAAAGCGTGGGGTACTTGATATTAATTGATCATAAAAATAATTCAAAAATCATCCCACGCTTTTTAATAGAATTAAATTATTATTTTCTACTAGGTTGTGAGGAAGTTGTTTACCTAAATGTGCTTGATATTTTCGTTCCCCTAGTGTACAATCACACATGTGGGATGCATGTGTGATTGTACACTAGGGGAACGAAAGTGTAAGAAACACTTTAAACCAGTGCTCATACGATGTCGATGGATACTCGTACCTATTCCACTGCGTTCATCTGATACTGTTTGAAACGTTGACGATTTCTAAGAAGGTCTTCGTTAGTACGATATACTTGACAATAACAAGATACTTAGGTAAAGTTTGTGGGGTACTAGTTTTTATGAACTTGCTAGACACTGGACTTTGTATATTACCTTGTATAAACACGTACATACATATACATATAAATACATGTAATTGAAGTCTGTTTGTAATACATACAATTGCATATAAGAAGAATAAGAATAAGAATAATTTATTGTTTTGAAAGTTACATTCAAATGCGTTGCTTCCTGGAACTCACACTAGGCTCTATGAACTAGCATATGAATGAATCTAGAACTCGCATATGAATGTGTACCTTACTTAAAACAACAAAGAATCCATATTTTTTCTGTTTGTCAATTTTTTCGGGCTTATCTCCGAAATAGCTACACCGATTTGGACGTGACTTGCACTTGCACTGATGTTATAACGGAATAGCGACTTTGAGTTTAGGAAAATAGAGTTCCGCGCAATAAAATGAAATCCATGAAACCCAATTTCTTTTTCGACATGCATGCGAACGAAATCGCAGTTTTATATATTATGTTCCCGTATAAAACATATAATTTGGTCATTGCTATGCTCATACGTACCAAAATATTTACATCAACGGCAGACGCGTAATACATTCAATATGTGTTATGGTTCACAAAGATCGCCGATAACGATAAAATGACAAATTTATACAGTATCTATACGAAAAAAATAAAAATAATTCAATACATACGATACAAGAAATTGGCTCTTTTCCTCCCTTGGTGGCAATAAATTTCGTAGTGACTGAAAATAGCGTTGAGCCAAATATCATGGTAGTGGGTGATAATATCATATTATGTAAATTGTTTAGGCGTACGTCTGCGGCGGCGGCGCGGCGCGGTATTGCCGAGACACCGCGTCCGCTATTTCTATCACCCTGTTTTGAACACCCCGTATAGTCATCGTCAATGCGAATCAATAAATTCAACCCTTTTTACGATTCAGTCATTCGTTTTTATAGTCCTTGTACGTGCCCCTGAACGTGCATCATTCGGAGACAATAAAAAAATTCAAACGACCTTTTATATCGCGTACGAAAAATAAAAAAAAAGTTGATGTTTCAGTTTTTGTGTGAAACTCTTCGTTCGCAGCGCTTGATGAGGAATTTTAAGGACTTGTTTACGATGGAAAGTTATTGTAAACTAGTGGCTAAACTTTCAACAGAATCGTTAACATTGTTTTGAACAGTTTTTACTCGTCTGTGTAAGACGGTAAGTTGGCACATAACTTTGGCCTTTCAATTAAAATGACAAAGTTCGTTAAGAAAATTTTATTACCAGGTATTTCAAATTTAATCTGACACCTGGCTTGCCAGGACAGCCCGGCTTAGATAACTTGCTATAGTTATTGTTCTGTAGGTAGTCTATTGAATCTATTACACGTTGATGAATCTGTATATTGAGGATCGAATTTTGGGTTTCAGTAACATCTGTTTGCAGAAACAGAATATTCCAAAGCCAGGAAAACTGTTTGTAGCATGACGTGTTTGAAGTCATGCATGTTTCTTTGATTACAGAATTGAGGACCTATACAATATTTTATAACACACTAGCATTTTCCAGCCGCTTCGCCCGCATTGAGGTCGGATATTATCCCATGGGAATGTATTACGAGATAAAAGTATCCTTCATGTCAATCCAGGTTATGAATGATCTTTGCGCCATCTAGTTTTTAAAATATTAACCAAAAAAGTACTCGCAGGTAAAAGTGTCTTGTAAGATCTACTTATACACCGTGACATTTTAGTCGTCTTACAATGGCAGCCCACTTCATGTATCCAATGACTACAATACATTTTTTTTTTACATTTGTATAATAAAAAAAAAAAAAAAAAAGGCGGTGACAAAAAATTGAAATTAAAGTAATTCCGAAATTAAAATAATTTTCAGTTTGTAGTGTTTTTCCGGAAGTCGGTTGTATTTTTTTTTCAAAAAAGTTTTATTTTTCACTTTTTGGTTATTTCAACATCCTTGGGGACAAAACATGCAGTCTCCGAAACGCATCATCAGATCTATATGAAATTTAAATGATACCATTTCGGAATAAACCCCTTTCGTACAAAAATATTTTTTGTAAATCGGTTTATAAATGACGGAGTTATGCCCGAACATACATAAAAAAAATAGAAACATGTCGAATTGATAACCTCCTTCTTTTTGAAGTCGGTTAAAAATAAAAAATTCACTAATACGCCGTAGTTTGAAACACCCTGATATGGAGATGGAATGAATGATGGAATGTAATAGTATAGGTATCTTCTACGCTTTGATAAGTAAACATTATTATCAGAATGTTTCATAATTCTAAAGCATTATTTATTTAGGTAACAATTTTTTAGTCGCGCCTAGAGGTATTCTATGTCGAGTACATTAAGTGGACCATGTTTGCATCGCGCAAAAATGAAGTGACACATTTCATTTTTGCGCGATGGAGAAACAATACAAACTTTCACATTTAAATAGTAAGATTAAATAACAACACGACACTCATATTTAAGTTTTAACTTATTTGTCTACATATACATACTAGTTTACGACTAAACATCCATTACTGGAACTTCAACGTAGAGAAGACAATTAAAATAAAGGCGTTGAAAAACTGACACAGAAAAAGTGAAGGGCGTGGAAAAAAGTACCATTATAGCTGTGTTACAAATGAGAACAGAATGGCGGGATGTTACCCGGTCCCGGTTATCTTCCTGGGAACTCGCAGCCGGGTCTGTACATCATCACGGAATGAGAACACCCCGCATCTAGTGTCAGTATGATTGATTTCTTGTACATTAACGTTGTATTATGAGGGTGGTTTTGAATTTCTGTGTGCTTTAAAAAGAGGACTGCACAAAGGAAAGTGTTGCCAGTAATGTAAGGTAACTTACATAATGAAATTTATCTATATAAGTAGTATTAAACAAAATCACTTTTCAAGTCTATCTGGTTTTTCTACACCTCATAATTAATTTTGATGCGGTAAATCTTGACGTTTTGACATGATGTCACATCTGTAAAAAAAAACCAGGGGCGCGTGCCCGTGTTTCCCTCCGTTGCGATCACTAATTACACATAGGTTTACCAATCACAGCCTGTAGTGTTCTCGGTGCTAGGACACAGGCTCGCTCTGTGATGATGTGTGAGGGTTGGTGGATGTCACATATCTTTAAACAGAAAGCTGTGCTGCTGCTGAGTTTGTTGCGCCACTTCTTCTTCCCAGCTAAATTACTAGGAAGTGTCGAAGGGTGGGCGTTTTTTGGGGTACTGTCTTAGGTATTTTGACGTCCGAAAAGTGCTGATTCTCAGCCTAATTTGAATAAATGATTTTTGATTTTGATTTTTAATTTTTGATTTGGCCGTATTTTACTTTGCCGTTTTGAGAGCAGGGCTGATGAAATTAAATACATTCCTTACCGTTACATTGGTTTCTGCAAAACACGATATTGACGTAGTTTGAACGTAATAAGATTCCGCGGCGAATCATTACAACGATACAGGATTGGGGCCCAGCTCGAATTATATCAGTATGGCTTAAGCTAATGCGTCAGGGGTATGCTGCACACGTCTAGGCCCATTCGATTCGAGCATAATCAGCATATAACGTGCTGGGACAAAGGCTTCCTCTTTCTGTGAGAAGGAGTGGGCCATAATCCACCACTCAGGCCCTACGCGGTTTGATGTCATTGATTTTTTTGTCTTAAGACCTGCCGATTTCCTTACGATATTTTCTTTCACCGAGAAAAGAAGTACGATGTTTACTGAATTTGGCCGTACGGGAGTGCCGAATGATGCCAAACCGAACAAATGAGTAGCACCTCTAATGGTAAACTGATTTGCTATTGCCAGTCAGCAAGTGACACAATAGCTGAATATTATTTGCTTCCAAATCAGAATATATTGTTGTTGGATTTTAGTACATAATATTATATTGTAATTTATTTATTTATTCCCAGCTAAAGCACTAGGAAGTGTCGAAGGGTGGGCGTTTTTGGGGAACTGTCTTTTGTAATTTTTGACGTTCAAAAAGTGCTGACACCAGCCTAGTTTGAATAAATGACTTTTGATTTTGATTTTGATTACCCATAATTTTGTTAGTATTACTTAAACCATGTTAGTATCATTACATTAATTACTTAGTACACAAACAAAAACAAAAATAAATAGGTACAGTATTCCCCAAGTTGCATTGTTTTCAATACAACTTAAGGAACACTATATCTACCACGCCATCTTCTGGACACACCTGGCAACAATACATGCACTGCGCACAGGTGGCCCATCAGATGGCTCTCAGTTTTGTTAGCAACAATGCTCAGGAGACTGTTGTCGCTGTCTCACAACCGACGCAGTAATGAAGCGGATCTTCTACGCATGATCGCAAAAAAGTAATCTGTACGCGCTGTTGTGAACATCCCTGACGCGCTACAGAAACGTGGCAGCGACAGCAAAAGCATTGTTGTATTGCACACGCAAGGCATTGAAGCTTTTTTGCGTGTATCTTGACCAAAGACTACAGGTATAAAAGCCTGGCAATTTGCCCTAAACAGCGTTACCTTGTAATAAAACATCCGTAGCTTTTCCATCCTATGTAAAAATAAAAAGTTTGAGAGTTATTAGAAGGGTTGTAACAGCAGTTCTAATTAATTAGAACCGTTCGGTTTTGTTTTAAAATGTTTGCCAAGTTTATTTGGTCGGTTTATTTTTAAGATTAATTACGGAACTATTAAAGCGGTGCTTGTCTTATTAGAAGGCTATTTCTTAAATCGTAAATCGGTCATTATAAATCGGGCACAAAGTTGGTCAAAGCAAACTATTTCTTTGACTTTCGGCATGGAAATGCTGATATGGCGTAAGTTTAATTTTTTACAAGCTTGTTTTAAAATTTTACTTAGCTGCGATAAGTTCCAACGCTGGATCAGAATTCCAACTATTCAAACCTATTAAAATAATCTGTGGTTTTAAACCAAACTTCAGTTGAAATTTTGTATGGTGCTGTTGATTATTTTTTCGCTATTAAGATGTTGCGTGTCCTGCTGTCTGCATGCTACAGAAGCTCATGTATGCTGCTGAAAGTGCCGAAATCGTAGGCAAATTCTGGGCCTGACATTTAGATTGCCATCGACACGCTAAGAAAAAAAAGATGGTGCTCCCATTGAGAAGGTTTTTTTTTTTAGTTTGATTTATTGTGTACCACAAACGTAAATTTCAAAATGCATGTTTAATACAAAATGTTTTATGTATATTTCTTTTTTCAAAATAATGCAATTGTTTATCGCTTAAATCACCAAGAAACAGTCGAAGTTTCTTAGTCAGTGTCACCACAGACGTAATAATATCGCGGAATTTCATTACGCATTGGATTTTGAACTCTCGGTGTTGAACAAAGAATTTAGAATCCAACAGAGCGACAGCGTGACGAAAAAACAGTGTTTGATTCTCAACTCTCGGCGCAAACCAGTGCTTTGAAGATACAGTGCGCGAAAAAAAATCCGCCGCGTTTTTATTACGTACACGTGAACGTCTATTAAGTTGGTCGATAATTTAATCAGTACCTAACTTTTCATTCATCATAATTTCAGCCGAAAGACGTCCACTGCTGGACATAGGCCAAACTTGTAATTTTTGGGGAGGTTTTGCCATAATCGCCACGCTTGGCAGGCAGGTTGCCGATCGCAGTACGGTGGTTAAATGCACAAGTGGTGGTGAGAACACTGCTGCCCATTCTCTAGTAAGCCCCTTAGTCACCTTCTACGACACCCACTGGAAGAAATGGGATAGTGCTGTTCTTTCTAAGTCCGCCACCACACGAATAAACTTACCTAAGGGTTAGTGAGAAATCGTTCCAGTGAAAATGTTATTGTGGAACAATTGGAGAAATGTAGACAAGCGATTTCTATTCTACGGTAGAGTAGAAATATAAAGCGTCATGCTAAGCTTGGTGCAGGATTTCTATGTCCTGTCTGTTTTATTATCTGTGCCCTTTTATTGCCTATACAATATTTACGTAGACGCGTTAAACACTAATTTAGGTCCACATTAATCTGTATTTTGATGTTTCCATAGGTTTCTGTTTGTTTACATTTTTTTCAGATAGTTTTGGAACAGACTATAGGTAAATGTGGCACGTTTGAATTATGCGTAATCAGTCAATAAAGTTCCCACTGTTGGGACACAGGCCTCCTTTCTGTGAGAGGGGGTGGGCCGTAATTCACCTCACGGGATCAGTGTGGTTTTGTAGATTTCTTCGAAATTTTGGTTCAAGGACATGCCAGTTTCCTCACGATGTTTTCCTTCTCCGTTTTGAGAGTAGCGGTGATGCAATAAATTACACAAAGTAAAACACCTAGCCTCTGGGTTCGAACCTACGACCTAACTCGTAAGTCGCTACCTAACCACTGGGCGACCACTACTCTTTTTTAATAATTATGTGTTAGTACATATAGTGAGTTCTTAGAAGTGAAGACCTTATTATATTTAAATATCTGATGACCTTGATATCTGTTTTGTTTGACGTTTCCTAAAAATTGAATCTAGCTAGATTTATCGCCCCCGAAACCCCCTGCATACTAAATTTCATGAAAATCGTTCGAGTCGTTTCCAAGATTCACATTTTATACAGGATAAGTTTTTATCCAGTGCGTAAATTTTAACCATGAATTCAGCATATCATTCTAGAGCCCCTAGATTTTTTTTTGTATAACCGGCGAAACATTTCTACGCTAGGGGGTCTAGAATGATATGCTGAATTCATGGTTAAAATTTGCGCACTGGATAAAAACTTTTCCTGTATATATACAAAAATTGCTCGTTTAAAGATGCTAGATTAATTCAGACATAGTAAACATTTGAAAAGAATAAAGAATTGCCAAATGCACACCTGATTAGAAATTTCTCGAAATTGAAAGTTCAACGACTAAGTAAACTTAAAGGCAAAGTTACACCTCAAGCTAACCAGGATATTTATAACTTAGCTTTGCTTCGTATTACTTGAAAGTACAAGATTTGTCGAACTAGAGTGGGAGCTAGCGCCCACTCGATTTGAAAAGGAGACGATTACGGATATCAGAATGGGGGTTTCGAATAACCTCCTAAGTTATGTTATAGTGGGCGTACATACACCGTAAGTATAATCAAGTTATATAATCGGTATTTACTTGGTTTGACCCCAAAAGCCCACAAATCTTTTTGCATTTGCTGCTTGGGAGTTTGTTGCGCCACTTCTTCTTCCCAGCTAAAGCACTAGGAAGTGGTGAAGGTCGGGCGTTTTGGGAGACTGTCTTCTGTAATTTTGATGTTCAAAAAGTAATTTATGTCAACACTAAGGAAAATAAAAGAAAAATTAATTTATACAGTCAAATAACAACAAACAATAATGTTAATAAAGATATGACCTGACAAACTTCACCCTTTCAACATCATGTCGCCTTTCGCTGTTAGTTCAACTGCACCTTAAATCTTAAGAATAAACGTATATGGTGGGCGTTTATTACTGTAGTTCGTGCAATACTCACAACTAAATAAATAATGAAGGTACATTTGAGATTAGAAACAATTGATGACATTACTTGCGGTTGAATGTAGCTGTTAGAATTCGAGGCTAGAGGTCAAGACATGCATGTTTTATGAGTAAATACGAAAAACATGCGAGTTTAAAATTATAGAATGCCTATTAGTAATGCCTCCGGCTCTGCTCATGTGGACTCATTTATTCTAAAACCTTCCCATACATAAAATGCAAAAAAAAAAAAAAAAATATAAATTATTTTATTCCTGTAATTAAGTAGATTTGTACAAACACTTTCACACGTCAATCATATTTTAAAAACAAGATGAGGTTGGAGTTTCCTACCCGAGTACTGCTAGAAAAAAAGGCCGAAACAAACTCAGAGGTCACAGTTTATTTTAAAGTCCAGACAGAATCTTGGTTAGATCTGTGAAGACCTAGATTGATGTCTGTAATGGCCTTTTGGGGAAAGAACCACGCAGATTGATTGGACTTGTCCAATAACAGTGCCCGTATTTATCAGTAAACATGCAGCTCAACACAGTCAGACCTTAAGGTATACAACAAGATGTTGAGCTTCATCATTTATACCTCAGATTATAAAACAAAGGCAGATAGACCGCGCGGAACACCAAGAGTGAGGCCAAAAAACCAAATCTAAAGCGTCGCATATTATGTAACATACAATGCGACGCTTTAGTATTTGTTTTTTTTTGGTTTAGGTTATAAAACAAAGGCAGATAAATCGCGCGGAACACCCAAGAGTCAAAAAAACAAATACCAAAGCCTCGTATTTTAGACAATGTGACGCTTTAGTATTTGGTTTTTGGCCTCACTCTTGGTGTTCCGCGCGGTCTATCTGCCTTTGTTTTATAATCTGAGATTTATACTAAGAAACAAAAGAAAGAAAAATATCGAACACAGCCAACATATTTTACTACAGCTAACTTTACGCAAATTTTGCGAACGAAACGGGTGTAGATAATATCAGGGCCTAGAGACAAAATACATTTCTGTTAGCGTTCACGCCAAACGCAACACCTAAATGTATGGGAATGACAATACCTGCAGAAAGGACACGACGTAATCTATCCGCAGGGAATGTCATTCCCATACATTTTGGCGTAGCGTTTGGCGTGAACGCTAACAGAAATGTGTTTTGTCTAGACCTGTTTGTAGACTGCTTTAAGGTGTCTGAAAAATCTGTAATCCAGTACTTTGTTTTAGTATAAAAAACAAGCTGGAATTGAATCAAGTTAATTCTTGACTACTAGTCGTTGACGGTGGGATGTCACCACATTGTCAGCAGGGCACTCTGACATGGGGCCAACGTGGCAATGTTGGGGTGGACACGATTCTAATCTGTTGACTAATCGCGAGAAAATATAGCATTGGAACGTGCGCGCGTGTTATACTCACTAACAAAACATAACAAATTAAAGCCACTTTAATAGGTGTGTCTAGTTGAATATCATCTATTTCAGCAAGACTTTTTTTGGGTGCGGACAAAATTGTTTCTAAAGGCTTTTTTTTTGCTGCATATCCTTTTCTGTCCCACTACTGGGCAATTTAAGAGCAGTGGTGGCACAGTAGTATGACCCTGACTTACGAGTTGCAGTTTCTGGGTGAGAAACCAGGTAGGCGTTTTACTTTGTGTGTATAATTTCACCACTACTGCTCTCAAAACGGTGAAAGAAAACATCGTGAGGACCAGCATGTCCTTAAACTAATTCGAAGACATGTGACATCTACCAATACGCACTGTTATTCGTGGAGGAGGTCCGTGTGTGTGGGAAGATTATAAGGTGATTATGCTGCGCAAAGGCCTCGCCCAGTCCTCGCATGGACTCTTTCCCCGCGGTAAAAGGTTTTAAAAGGTGATTATCTTACGTATGATAAGTGTAACTTGACTGTGCGTTTCTTTGAATACATATACAAAGCTCACCCAGAGCGGGAAAAGTTATTTGATGATTTCCCACCCACAAAAGAAAGCAATTTACCTACCTAGCTTAATTCTTTTTTTTCTTGGTCTAAAAAAAAAGAGCCATATTATTAGGTATTTCGTTTTAACAAACAATTGAAAATGGAATCTAACACGAAATGTGGTTATTATTACTAGCATTAAGCTGTTTCGATTATATTTTGACAGTGGCGACAAAGTCAAATGAAATACAAGGAGTATGTGCTAACTTGTAGGCGTAATGGCCCCCACGTCACACAATGTCAAAATGCTTATTATTTTTATAACTTACAACTTATTCTCTATGAAATATTCATGTCGTAATGAGGTCACCCGAATATTTTAACCGGCAAACATGTCTGACGCGACAAATAAAACTTTTCAACGTTTCGCGGCGAAAAACGTGAGAGAAAATGAACAATGAATGCATATTCTTTTATTCTTTGACATTCTCTTGAATTACATGAAAGCCTAGAAAAAATACAAGTGACTTATCTTCCTCCCGCATCGGTGAGGGACGGTCTTGAATGAACGTATATATTTTTCGGCTTTCGTCGTAAGTATTTCTAAAATATTGAGTGTTGGCAGTATAGAGATGTATAAATTGGCAGTTATGTGTTTGATGCTAAATAACTTAAGTTTACTTTAATAACCGATTTGCAATATCATGGACCTACACTGGCCTTAAAAAGTAGTACCAACACTTAAAAAAAAAAAACAAAAAGTAGCCATTTATATTTTGATACGTGGTTTTTAATAGACAATTTGCACTATACTATATTGAATGTAGACTATTATTTGAAATGTACCTAAGTACATAAATATACATACATGAGATACAACGATATTGATTTATGCCTTCATAAACTTTCTGTTGTTAACACACATACATACTCAGCCTATTACGTTCCCACTGCTGGGACACAGGCCTCCTCTCCGTGAGAGGGAGTGGGCCGTAATCCACCACGCGGGCCCAGTGCGGGTTGGTAGATGTTACATGTCTTCGAATTTTTGGTTCTAGGACATGCCGGTTTTCTCACGATATTTTCTTCACCGTTTTGAGAGAATTTTTTCCAATTAATTTTATAATATCATAGTTTCGATCCAGTCTTACATCTTAATGTTAGGTCATCTTACCTACTCATTAGCTTCACAAGCTTTAATACTAAAACTGACCTAAAAAAATCAATATCAAAGTTCTATAAACTGGATCAGCCACAATTCACTCCCATTCACTAAGTACACCGAAAAATCAACAAGGCGAAAGAATTCCACAATTGTTTGCACGACGGGAGAATAAATATTTTTTTAGGGAAGTGTATTTAACCACAGAAGGAAATAACGCGGGCGAAACATCAGCGATTATGTTCACAGATAATACGGGCCGTGTTATTTATTACAGTGATAGCGTGGCGATGATTCAAGAAAGGCAGATAACGAACCCGATTTACAACGTTAAATAACATGTTTACAATCGTTTTCTTATTGTGAGGGAGGTTATTTTAGCGTTGGTTCGCGTTTATTTTTGTGCTGAAGTGTTCTTTTGTTTTGTTTCATATTTAGGTCAGGTGGGAGATTAGTGTTATTGTAATAGTATAGTATGGCTGTGTGGAACCTGCCGATGGAAATAGGTGAGTGTAATATGGACGTAGGTTTTGTTTATAACAAGGGTTCCTCTTTCAAAATTTTACAGGTTTCGGTGGACGCTACGGGGCTGCAACATTTCTACCATAATCCCAAAACGAGTTAAAAAACATTACCAGCCCGGGGGCCAAAAAAAACGCAATTATTCTCGCCAACGCAGGCACCCGTTGAGGCTCCCGTGGACCCCTGGGGGTCCAGCTGGACCACTTTGAGAATCACTAGTTTAGAAGGATTAGTAAAGGAGCTTTCGATATTATGTAAGATTGTGTAGGTACAGCGGTACAGCGAATGTGGATTAAGAATGTGATAAGCTTGGTCATCATTATATTTTCGTCTTTTTGTTTCATTTTGGCTGTAATTCATGTCCAATTGTCCATACGTAAAACTCGGGGAATTAACGGACTCTGTAGGTGTAGATATATCTGTGACCTATCTTTCAGAGAAACACGGCGTGATGTTAAGTTATGTACCTATGTTTATGTGAGTACACGACGAACTGATATTATAAATTAGTTAGATGCCTATTTTTTCTATACTATATAATACATTAATATACTATATAATACTTTTCTATACTATACAATACTTTAATATCGAAGTTTAAGACTTAACCTATAACATGAAGATGACAGATTAACCCACACCGATGTTACTAACGTGCTATAGCTAATCAAATCTCCTGCATGCATGCATGAGATTCCATATTGATTGATTACTATGACCAGATACCATTGATTAATTGGTCAGTGGTCAATACGGGTGGTTTGCCTTTTGCTTCTGATTCGCATGCCTGGATTTTCAATTGGTAATAGAGAATTAGGGGCACGGATTCCAGCATATACGCAATTATCTCTGTGGAAAATATCGAGTAGTGTGGAAAGTTAACCGGCCAGCTAACCGGTTAGTAACCGGGTAGTTAAAGGACAGCTAACCGGTTTCTGTAAGTACTAATCTTTATTGGTTAATTAAATTACACTAAGTATTTCATATCAAACTAGAGAAGGCCTCCCACAAGGTGGACCGATGACCTTGTGAAGGCCGCGGGTATCCACTGGATGTGGGAAGCACAAGACCGGTCGAAGTGGAGGAGCCCGGGGGAGGCCTATGTCCAGCAGTGGACGTCTTTCGGCTGAAATGATGATGATGATGACGATATCAAACTAATTATTCGTCCAAAATTGTTAGTCACCAAGGTCCGTATATTATGTTAATCAATACAGAAATCGAATCAAATCATCATTCATAATGTCCAAAATGTAAATAATAAAATCACAAGAGTCAACAAAAAAAAACCCCTCATTTTTTTTTAGTATAATCTCATCTCGAAACATGAAGTTTGATGGGTCTCCCCAGCTCTGCAGACTCTGGCCTCTCAGATATAACGTTAATTTTGCGTTGATGCCTGCTAGACTTTTTCATGATGGGGTGGTATAGGTACGTATAACCGCTGTTTTATATGAAGGTCAGATATGGTTTCCAAGGTATTTTAAAGACAAAAAGTAACATTTTTGTTTTATGCAAAAATCATGCTTTGTGCTTATTAAAATGTATATTTATTTATGCCCAAGGATTCGGGACCCCAGGGTCCCAAGAAATGGTAAGCGACGTTAAAATTAATATTATCTATTAAAACATTTATTTCAGGCTACAATAGCCCATAGACATATATAATACATACCACACAAACGAACATAATTATACAAAGTATAAAACAACATTGTGTTAATAAAATAGCTTATTCTAGTTGAGGAGACATTAGTTCTCTATTTAATGTGACTCTATCGTACAATATTTCCCTAATCTTTCTATGTATGTTTTTCTATGTGTACAAATAAATATTTTATTATTTTTATAAATCATGTGCTGTCCTTTATGCTAGCCATCTTACTTGTCGGAAATAATGTATATGTATTTAATAAGTACCATAGTATTTATTTCTGAATTCCTCTATGAATTACTCACAGAATATTATTTCGGACTGGTAGGATGGCTTACGAAATAAATAGTTTAATACTTTAAATGAATGTCAAAAAAGCCCTGTTCATTCCAGAATATTGTAGAGTTCATTTAAATTCAACGTGTCCTGCGTTAAAGAAATCAACGTCCAACCATTTTGTTTTCAAAAAGTATTATTTTTGGTTTATATGGTGATATAAATTAAAGGGGAAGCAGTTATTTTTGCGAACATATTTATGAGTTTATAAACGGCTGCCATAAATCGTGGCTCATTAACGCAAGGAACATTGTTATTGCATATTTCGTCCCGCAATGGAAGGCGAACAACAATATTTTTTAACTATTGCACATAAAAAAGCATATATTCGCGCCTTTTAGTGTTGAAGAATGTTTGTAATACAGTAATACATACATTACTGCATGGCAGTGTATAAATGCCTTCACGCCACAATTTTTTTACGGGTAAATTTTTTTTGGCGGAATTGACACACTACGTCAATTTGCTGTTTTAAAGCTATCCTACTGTTTTAATAAATTATAAATGAGATAGTTTGTATGTTTTGGTACATGTTTGAATGTTTGTAACTCAATTACGCAAAAACGGCTGTACGGATTTGTATGAAATTTGGCACACAGTTAGTTTGTAACATGGATTAAAACATAGGATACTTTTTATTCCGGTATTACGATGTCGTGGGATAATTTCTGACCTCCACGCAGGCCAATCCGCTGGCAAAAGTTAGTTTAAATCATAATTTCAAAGATATGTGACATCTATAGTATCTGTGGTAAACTACAGCCTACTCTCTCTTGAAGAGAGGAATCCTGTGTCGAAGAAGTGGGAACATTATAGGCGTAATATGCTAAGACAATCATATAAGTTCAAAATCAAAATCAAAATATTTTATTTCATATAAACCTGCATGGGCACTTATGAAACGTCAGGAGCTAGGTGCACGGTTACGAATTGTTGTTTCCTATAGAGAAGAGCCGGCAAGAAACTCCACGGTTACTCTTTTAAAAATAATTGGCTTCAACAATGTTTCCAAATTACAGAGATAAAATGTATGGGAGGACAGTGCAGGCCTGTCAAAAAGTACCAGGTACTTATAGGATTACAGAATAGAAAATCGTCTAAAGTCTGTAAGGCCTACAACTTTCTCTCATTCAGTTGGTAGTCAACTTGATAATTTCCCTGACTTTTTTACTAAGCACAATTTCACACGACCAAAAAACGGCTTCATGAAAGAGCTGGGATAAGGTTTTTAAATAGATTCTTCAAGACTTAAGATCTTCTAAGGCGTATTTAAATGGAAGCTTTAGCGAAAGAGTTTCCAAGCACTTTTCTCGAAAAAGACTCAATTAAATTGGATTGAACCGAAAAAAAACGGTATGTGCTCAGTGATTTACGGTGGGTTCTTAGAAAAGGTTCACTAGTAGTACGGGTGTTGCAATAGATGCTGACTATCGAAGATAGCTGAGGGTTACACTATCGATTTTCAATGTAGACAGGTTCTACTCAAACCAACATTGGAAATGAGTTACGAGGGGCTTGTGGCTACGTAATAGCACGCAAGTGTCGAGCAAAAATCAAAATCAAAATATTTTATTTCAGATAAACCTGCATGGGCACTTATGAAACGTCAGAAGGTAGGCGCACGGTTCCAATTTGTCGCTTCCTATGGAGAAGAGCCGGCAAGAAACTCCACGGTTATTCTTTTAAAAATAATTGGGTTTTACAATATTTTCAAATTACAGTGATAATAGGTATGGAAGGACAGTGCAGGCCTGTCAATAAGTACAAGGTACTTAGAGGAATGAAAATACAGAATTGAAAGTCGTCTAAAAATCTAGTCTGTAAGGCCTACAGCGTTCTCTCATAAAATAATCTACATTTAAAATAAACCTATTTAAACCAAGTGACATGATTTCCATGACAATCACTATTATATAGTTGATATGAGCGATAAGGTTAAGCTATTGAGTGAATGAATGACTATATTTACATACCGAGACCGCTCCCTGCCTCGAAAAGCATGTTGAGCGGTTGTTCCCGGCTGTCATTCGTGGATCTTTGACAGTCGTTACGGGTTGTCAGAAGCTCGAAAGTCTGACAACCAGTCTTACGAAGGGGTGCCGTATTACCCAGTGACTGGGTTGTAACCGCCAGATAAGCAATCGCTCCATATGAAATAGTGGTATTCAGCCGGTTAGACTGGAAGCCAACCCAAACAGGGTTAGGACAAACGCCAGGCGGATGATGAAGATGATGATAGGAAATGTGTTACGATAATCTTTCATCCAGTTTAAGCGCAGAATAATAGAGCACGGCGCACTTAATGAAATTACGGAATATTTTTCCGGTAAGATGAAGTTTACTTTTTTACTTTTGTGTGTTTATGTTTTGTATTTTTTTTTTGTGTTTCGTCTCTTTCTCAGTTAGTTTTCAATGTTAATCTAACAGTTTTAGTACTTTATGCGGCCCTTGCAAATGTCCTTTCTTTGGTGTTGTTCGTCAAATCATTGAGCTCCTCAAATTCTGAGTTGAGCTGTATGATTACTGATAAATGCGTGCACTGAATGGACAGGTCCACTCAATCTGTGTGGTTCTTTCCTCAAAAGACCATTTCAGACACCAATCCATATGGTCTTCACATGATCTGAAAAAGAATATGTCTGGACAGAGACTGTGACCTCTGAGTTTGTTTCGGCCTTTCTTCTCAGAGTAGTCAGATAGGAAACACCGACCTCATCTAGTTAAAAAAAATATGATTGACGTGTAAAAGTGTTTGTACAAAAAATATGATTGACGTGTAAAAGTGTTTGTACAAAAAATATGATTGACGTGTAAAAGTGTTTGTACAAAAAATATGATTGACGTGTAAAATTGTAGATTGACTTTGAAAATTGCAGAGGAAGCTTGTGCGATGTTTCCATAACAATTATTGACTTTGCTTGGGTAGTTTTTGAGTTAGCTTCCATAATCCATAATTTTTCGACTTGGTTTATGTTGACGATGTTATAATAACTTCTTGTCACTGTTATTTACATAGCTGTAGAGTATTAGACATTTTGTGGGGTAAGTACTACAGCTAAAAGTGAAAAAAATCAACTGTAAAAAAAAAACAAGTCGGTTGATTATTTTTCCAAAAATTTTGTACTCTTTATAAGTCGCCGTTTGTCATAAATTGAAGATGTTTTATTAATTAATTAAAAAGACATTAGATAGGTACCTACAAACACTAAAAAATATTTTCAACTCTAATTTTTCCCAAAACACGTAACATTGGAGGACATTATAAAATAAACCGTTGTGAAATGAAAGCACCTAAATCATGGGTCGCAGTTCTGTCCACATGCCACAGCGTCCAGACGCGTTACTGCGTGTTGCGCGGATCATAAAACATTCCGGGCCAATCCGACGGCCCGACCGGACCGGCCGGAATATTGTCCGGATAATATATCGGCCCCCTAACTTTGTGATTTCATTGTTTGTGAATATTTTTATGAAAGTATTGTATGAATGTTATGTCTTTTTGCTGTTTGTTATTTTAAGTTTTTGTTCTAACTCCAATGAATCCTGTTTCTGAAATGTTTATGGTTTGAATGAGTTGACTAATACAAACGTACATGCATAACATGACGCCTATATTTCTCAAAGGGTTAGGTAGAGGTATACCATACCAAGACCCCTCCGTGCTTCGGAAAACACGTTAAGCCGGTCATCAGAAGCCCGAAAGTCTGACAACCAGTCTTACCAAGGGGTATCTTATTACCCAGTGACAGGGTTGTGGAGGTCAGAAAACACTTAAAGCCATTGGTCCCTGCTGTCATTCGTGGATCTTTGACAGTCGTTATAGGTCGTCAGAAGCCCGAAAGTCTGACAACCAGTCTTACCAAGGGGTATCTTATTAGCCAGTAACTGGGTTATGGAGGTCAGGTCGCTCCATGTAAAATACTGGTATAATGCTGGTATTCAGCTGCATCCGGTTAGACTGGAAGCCGACCCCAATATAGTTGGGAAACGGCTAGGCACATGATGAAGAGCGAGTCCACCTGTGTCTGCGCAAACACTTGTGTACTATAATATCTTCCTCGCCAAAGACTAGTCTCCGTTGAGATTAGCCGCTATGGCCGAAATACGGTCTGGAGGACCATACATCGTTATTAACTGCTCCAAAATTTCAGTTAATTTTTATTCTTTTTATTTTTTACAATGTCTGACACATTTTCGTAATTATTTGACATCATACATCAATTTTAATATCGACTATTTATTAGTGATTGTCATGGAAATCATGTCACTTGATTCAAATAGGTTAACCTCTAAGTTCCTGACACTTATTGACAGGCTTGCACTGTCCCATACCTATTATCACTGTAATTAGAAAATATTGTAAAACCCAATTATTATTAAAAGAGTAACCATGGAGTTTCTTGCCAGCTCTTCTCCATAGGAAGCGATAATTTGGAACCCTACACCTAGCTTCTGACGTTTCAGCAGTGCCCATGCAGGTTTATGTGAAATAAAATATTTTGATTTGATTTAATTTGATGATTTCCCCACCCATAAAAATATATGCAAGTAAGTTATTTTTAAGGGCTCCAAAAGACATACTGAGACTTGAAAAAAGTGTCAAGTACTTTATTAACACAATTACTTTTTCTATTGTTGTCAAACTCAAAAAGTCTGCCTAACAGGCGAGGAGTCAGTGCTCAAAAAAAATGAAAAGCAAAAAATAATAAACCTGCTTTGTTTAGCCTTAATAACTAAGGAAGTTGGTGACTTTGGATATCTATTTTAATTTTATGTCACCGCGTTCATTTTTGGCTTTTCTGTTTTTTCGGCGGTTTTTTTTTTAATTTTTTATTTCATAATTTTTTGTGGCTATAATCTACTAATTACTACAAGTTTAATTTTTGATTACTTTTTGTAATACACAACTCAGTATTAAAATCTGCGAGTAAACAATCAATCATCCCCTGTTTTCCTACCCTTAGGGTTAGATTTTTTTCGAAATTTATATGGAACTAACTACGGGGTATTCCAATAAAAAAAGAATTATCTAAATCGGACTATTCTGAAAAAAAGTTATGTTAGTTTAAGTTATGTTAGTCGGTAAAAACAAAAAAAAATACGCGTCGACTTGAGAACCTCCTCCGTTTTTTCGTCGGTTAAAAATACAGTTAAGTACTGGCTGGAGAAAACACTACCAGAAATATGACAGGACATGAGGGACTTCTGTACGCAGCAATGGGCCACTGTAAGTACATAAAGAATTCAAACTTTTTTCTCAAATGCCTTACCTCCCATCTTGTTTTTATTCATCCTCCTACTTTTCCTGCTTTAAAAATACCTTTAATGACACCTTCGAAGCAGCTACATAGAACTGAGCGGCTGCTATCTGCGCCATTTTGTTTCCCTTTATTTTCCTTTCTTACTGGTTTGATAAGATTGATCGGGGTGTAAAGAGAAAAACAAGTAATAAGTTTTCTAGAAACTTTTTGGAACACTTTATTGATAGGACAATTTAAAATGTTGCTGTTTTCAGTGTCGGGTTGTATTATGATTAAAAAATACCCTAGATAATTATAAAAAAATCATTTAAATTATGTAGGTATTGTAAACTGTTTGTATTTTATTTCGTAAGGGTGGTTACGGCTCCAACATCGAATCGATACGGTCGTGGGTTGAACCCACCTAGTCAGGCGTATTGTGTCAATTATTTCATCACCTCAGACAGACAAACCGGCCAGACAGACAAATGTACTTGAACCAAAAATACGAAGACATTGGACATCTACCGACCCGTATGATGTTGAAAATTACTTCCATTGTTATAACATTGGAATTGAAGAAAATTATGAGTGTTTTTGAATACAGCAAACTTAATTCACCTCTCGCACTGAAAAGGTCTGAGTCCCAGCAGTGGGAATATTATAAGCCAATTATGCTAAGGGAAAACAAACAGAAACCCTGTATCTGATTTTCATATTGAAATAGTTGTCAATATAAAAAATGTGGTGGCCAAGTGGTAACGGCCGCGACTTACGAGTTGTAGGTCGTGAGTTCGAACCCAGACAGGCGCTTTACTTTGTGTAAATTATTTCATCACCACTGCTCTCAAAACGGTGAAGGAAAACATCGTGAGGAAACCGGCATGTCCTAGAACCAAAAATTCGAAGACATGTGACATCTACCAACCCGCACTGGGCCCGCGTGGTGGATTATGGCCCAATCCCCTCTCACCGAGAGGAGGCCTGTGTCCCAGCAGCGGGAACATTATAGGCTGATGATGATGATGATAAAAAATACCCACATAATTAAAGTTACTTATGTAAAGCTTGAGAACGGAAAAAAAAAACTTAGGTTTTACTTACCTAATTTTTATTTACAAAGTTAGAATAACGCCCTATTTACGGTTTATAATAGGGCTTATTTCAACAACTAAGAAACTCTGTCTTAATTCTAGAAATCTTATCTTCATTAAATAAAATTTTCTTTATGGCTTCCGAGAATAATATTTTAACCCAGACGATTTTATCGTTCCGCTTACATTTAGGCGTATTTCATTTTGTTTCTTTATTGCAACAGCTACAGTATTAGCCTTTACAATGTAATTTACCTAGATTCTGTAAAACGAAATTCATATTGGTTGTTATCACAGAATTTGTAATTGTATAAACTGGTACCTATAGACTAACAATAGTATACAACCCACCAATCATTTCATAGTAACGACATTACATGAACAAATTGAGTAAAAAGGTTCTCATCAAAATATTTTGAATTTAAAAACACAAATGCTGGCATAAAAAGAGTAAGAAAACGATAAAAGCCATAAAATAATAATGGTAAAGCAAATCAATAGAAATGCCACAGAGTTTTTTTTTTACCAAATCAGCCAGTAAAACATTTAGGTCTTTCATAAGGACAATATTTATGTATGTTTTTGTTTCGGTCTTTCAAACTGAACGCAGCAGTAAATATTTTTTTTTTTGAAATGCAGAGCAATGAAAAATATTATCAAGAAAACACATAAAATAGCGTGGAGTTGACATTACGATATGACATGTAGTCACTATGGGTGAAATGTATATGTGTGTACTTATGCAATGCCTGAAATAAAAATGATTTGATTTGATTTTTGATTACATTTGAATTGCCATCTAGTTAGTAAAAATGTAATAGTTGTCAAAATAATATTGTTGAAAAAGTTCCATAATAAAAAACTAAACTCGACACTGGCACTGTAATTTTAAATTTAGATTAAAAATCAAAAGTGACAGCTTGTGTCTATGGTGATGGCGCTAATTTGATTGTTTTTTGTTTTTGTTATCTTGGTATTTGAATTAAGTCTATACAGTTATTTTAGTTTATTTGTTTAATACTAAAAATCGTGAAAATAATATTGGTGCACTATTTGAAACAAACGGTAGGTACCTCATCTCAACTTGTTTTGTATCAGGGAGAATCGCTGGGCACTCATGGCAGTCTCCATGCTCTAAAAACGGGTTCACAAGAAACCCTAGAAGGCTTAATGAGCTCTTTCTTTAACCTACATACTGGTCATAACTAGCGTGTTGGATCAATGTGTTTGTATCTAATCTGTGAATTTTACTGTTTTGATCTGACGACGTTCAGTGCAAGGGTTTTAGTGCTGATCGCAATTTTTTCGAGTTTATTAAAAATGTGTTTAATGCTGTATAACACTGTTAGAACGTAAAATTTTAGTATGTATAGGTACAGAAAACACCAATGTTTCCGCTGTTTTAGCGATTTGTTTTGTTCAGTCAGTTTTATAGTCAGCTTTAAGCAAGTCGTTTTTTTTCTGAAACTACAATGGAAAATGTTGGCATAAATAAAATTATTTTGTGTTTTTAAAATAACAATCAACAGCCTATAACGTTTCCACTGCTGGGACATAGGTCTCCTCTCCGTGAGAGAGAGTGGGCCGTAATCCACCACGCGGGCCCAGTGCGGGTTATTTATGTCACTCAAAATAAATTGAGACTGTTAACCTGAATTTCATGACATCATCATCATTCATGAAAAAATGAAATTGGACAGCCACTTATCTAATATTCGAAAACAACTTTTATTACCATTGATTTGATTGTATTTTAGGGTAATAAAGGTTCAATATATTACCGCCAGCGTTGTCTATTGGATATAAAAAGGTCAAGTAAAGTGTCATAGATCGTCGTCGGGACCCACAGTTCTGTGGCGCCGCCCACTAATACGTTTTTACAATCGTCCAGTGGTAATAAAACAAGGATGGGGCTCGGATTAAGCTCGTTTATCATTCGTTTTGATGGCCCTTTTTGCTGTAATCATTCATTTTTCTTCCGTCGTTTTCTGCTTCCTTTGCGTTTAAATGCCTTTTGTTGCTCGCGCGGTAAACTCTTTTTTTATCAAATTAACTCACCTTAAGTTTTTTGCCGTTTATTTATGGACTCGTAACCTTTATGCTTTAAGCATGGACGCAGAGGGCGGGTGTTCGCCTTACTAATTTTTGTGACTTAATGACGAGAGTCGCGTGTTTAGCGGGCCTTAAATTCTTCATGTCGTGGCTGTTAAATCAATTAGCGAGCCTGGGGACGTCTTAAAAGCTTTAATAAAACTAGTTTCTGAACAAAAGTTGACTTAAGTTCTGACGTAGAGCAGGTAGCAGCTTTTTCGTCACAAAATCCGCTTCTGTAATTGCAAAATATTAAAACTTATATTATTATGGCGTGTTGGTCGCCATGAAATTTTAATTGCTTCATTTTCATTGTGTTCGACTGTTTTTGTACGTGCATGCGTGTATTTTTAGGTTGTTTTGTACAATAAAATTAATGTACAGGCTACCTGTCACCTGGATTATATTTGACAAGCGAATGAAATACATGAATGTGAAATATTAGAAAAATACTATTTCAAACATCAGCTTTAATTACTTCTTACTTACTAGTCAAGAAGTTAGTACGAGTCTGTCTTAGTTTTCTTTCATGCAATTAGCTAATATTTTAATCTGGCTATTTTAATTAAAACTTCGGCATTTTCTAGTAATATCATAGATTATTCGGTAAGATTCAAAGTAAACAAGTTATCGAACTGGTAATAATTTACTTTTAAAAGAAAATATATCTAAACTAATATAAAACTTATTAAATTAAGTAAATCCAAAGCCCTCCTTCTAATAATAAGAATACTTACCTAATAGTTGAATAAGCACTTCAATAACTTGCGTGACCGTCTAACCTGTAACAGCCGAAGTTGGCGTCCATTTACATTACGTCAAGTTTCAAAGTTAAAGTAAACCTTTTGGCAGTATAAAGTAAACAAAGAAAACCGTAGTGTCACGGTCGTGGAGGTCTCTAAATCAATTAGAGGCAAGTCGGTGCGTCCCCGGCGGTTTAATAAGAAGTTACGACGACACTGCGTCCACCCATAAAATGCTGACCACTGGATCCTAACAATGGACGCCCAGATAATGGAAAATTGTCTAAAGGGATTTTTTTTATTATAACCACACTGTATCCACTCTAGTTTGTGACGAGAATTTGTGGTGATTTTCTACCATTGTCCTTTATTGTGGAAGATCTTTTTTATTCTAAAAATAGTGACGGAGTCTCGCTCTAGTGCCTCGAGATCTTACCATCTTGTACTTTTATTACATGTCTGAATGTTTTTTGTAATCTTCTATATACCCTGGTCCCGTTTTGTATGGGTAGAAAAACCTTTATCCAGGCACAATTACGAGTATGGTAATTAAAGTAATTATCCCTTTGTAGCTTAGTTACCGGCAACTTTAATGAGAAAATCCCCTGCACCGCATTGGGACAATACACTTACCATCTTGGGCCCGGCCATTTTATCGTAAGCTGCCGTGAGGGTCTCATAAAAATGATTTATTTTAAAAGTTGTACTATAAGTTTGTTCTACCTATACGGTAAGTTTGTATACACTTTCAGAGTTCAGTCCGTGTGAAAATATTTTGCTTACTCATTTGTTTACACTGAGGGATTGTGTTTTCGTGTGTACAACACCACCGGTTTGTACTTACGACAAAATAAAATTTCAATCCCGTTTTTGTGTTTCCCATGAGATTCTAATGATTGACTACTAAACAATAAGCTAATTTAAAAGCCAGCAATAAACCTTATTTATTCCATTTTTTGATTAAATAACATGATGTATTGATTGAACCGTTTATTCTCCACAAAATTACGGCGATTCAGTGTCAATTTGAGCATAGGTATCAATCAGTAATTCAAAAATTATATTGGTCCGAAGCGTCCCCACGGTAGTTTATCTCAAGATCTAAAGTTTATTATCTACGTAAGATATCGCAGGTTCGCATCACAAATCAATTTATGTGTAGTCGACCAAGCTTTTTGTGAGAACTTAGTGCGTGCGTCGGCGTGAGGTCCGCAGTAAAGCGCCTATTTAACACCCCCGGGGACACTGTGCCTCCGAACGCTATAAAAACCTGTATAATTTTATTTTGCCTTCAGGACTCGTGATATAGCGTCGCCATTAGCTATAAGGCAATTTGCTAGGAGATATTTTCGTAAATGTAAATGTAGAAATACCTTGGCACTTTTCAAAATAAAACTATTTTATGTTCAAAATATATTTTTAAACAAAGTAGTTTGTATAACTAACTAAGTTTGCTTCACAAAAAGCGATTAAAAGGAAATAACTGAGCTCAAGAACTTAACTTTCCTTTAGGAAATTAAGACAGTAAATTGTTAGTTTATTTGGCACACAGCAACTCGTTCGATACCTATATTCCTTCGTGTTGAACATGTTAGTGCACGCGAGCTACTCCAGACGTTTATCAACTGATGAAGTATACAACATGAGTACTCACAACATAAGCAGCTGAGTATTTTTTGCGCTCGCCGACGGCCACGAGTGTTGAACTGTTTGCGAACAAACTTCTATCGTAATGAAAAGTAAATTCCTCCCGTCCCCGTTCACGAAGACATCAATAAAACTATTTCTCTTGACTCCTCGGAGGCTTTACTTTTGAAAAATATTTACTTATTCTACTGGCGCGGTCTCGGTTTTATGGATGCCTAACTAGCGGATAGACGGCGATGTCGCTGTATTTTTCGATATTTCTTCAATTTATTGGACTTCTTTACGGACGGTGAACATTTTACCCGATTACAGTGCTGCGGAAAAAGTACAATATTCCTTCTTTTCGTATTTATTCTGGCTTTACAAATTGCTAGCTTGCTTGGCTTCAGTCAAGACTCAAGGCGGTATGTTTTTAATTAAGTGAGTCTTCTAGAGTTCTGCCTGTGTTAAGTACAGTCTTAAACCACTTGTCGTCAGTTAGCTTGTATAATCTGTCTTAATTGTATTGCCTACCTACTCGTTTACCTACGTTTTATGGCTTCTCACTCAAAACTATTTCTAAGAAGTCATCTTTTTTCCTTATACACACCTACATCATTTTCGTGAAAGGTGTAGTATGCATATTTTATGAAATCAGGTGTTTTTTGGTACCTCAAATGTAGGTTAATTATGTTTATTTGTAGCGGTGTACTTATAACCACTTATTCTTTTGTTTATACATATATTATACATGTATAGTCCACTTCTACAAAAACTTGAATGTAGTATAGAGTCAACAGTTTGCGACATTGTCCCTACTTTAGTGTCTATTAAGCTAGGTCTGTCTGTATTACTAAACTTCGTTTGCGATTTCTTATCAAAGTGTCGATTTGAAGTCTCCTGGGATGTTGTTTAAGAAAAGTGTGTTAAAAGAGTCTACACTGACTTTGAAACTTGACGACTCCTCAAGGGATTATGGATTGAGACGCCATCTTTAAATTGTTTTATTAAATATTCTCCACTCAAGAGTTTGCTTTTGTGTGCTCTGATTTAAAAACTAAGATGATGTGTGATTTCTAGATTGTCATTATAAACACGTCATGTATTTAAAAAGAATATTGCTGCAAAACAATCATAATTCCTAAGCCGCCTTTTACGACGTCATTTAGAAGTGATACTCATCCCTAGATGTGTATTCTTATCCTGCGAACGTATTGTGTACTGCATCATATTCTTGATTAAATGTTTACGATCGTAGTCGCCGTATGTAGCCTCTTAATAAGGTTGTTTCCTTCGCGAAACCTCTCAACCGCGCTCGCTCGTCGCGGCTAAAACCAAGAATGTCGGTAGATAATAATATAAAACGGTAAGCTTGTTAAGTGTTGCCAGGAAAGAGGTACAACACTCAACACTTATTATTTTTGTATGCTCCGGTAGATATAAAATCAAACTCGACATGGCTATGCTTTCACTATCTTTTGATCTACGTTGTTTGGAGCAGAATTGTTTCGTGCAGAAGAATTCTTTATTCTGTACCATACATACAGCCTATTATATCTTCGTAGTCTAGTCTTCTAAGCGTGGCAAGGAACAATAGGTATCTTTTCAATATTCCCATCGAGTATTTCATTAGATTAGAGTTTTTTAGTTTATCTATCTTTAAATTTCCATTTTATCTTTTGATCTTTCTCATAATACTTAGGCATTCACGCGTCCATCCCTTATGCAAACCTTTTCAGTCAGCACAAAAAAAAAAAAAACAAGTTGTTTCGTAACACATCTTCAACTACTAATAACCCTTACACCGTCATGTTATAACTTATCCCTTATCACTCTTCCCATCGCCAAAACGTGATTCCCATCGCGACATGTAATCGGCGCAGGTGTAGGCATTATATTGAGTCGGGTTGTCATCGCTTCGCCCTTTATAAGGGCTCTTACGACCCGCTTAAGTCGCCGTCGACGCAGGTGACGACCACTTAACGACTCTACTTTTACTACATAATACATAGCATATGTAATGACTAGATAGTGTTAATGTGGATACGTTAATTTGGGAATTATGTGACGCGTCTGTGACATATTTTCGTCTTTTCATTTTGTGTAGATAGATAGGTATTTAATACCTAGTGGTTTTAACTTATAAATATTAGAGTTAATTCGTTCGAGAATCAAAAGTGCACCTACAAAAGACCGTTATTTTATTCAAATCGCCTAATAGCCAGAAATTAATGTCAGAAAATATAAAATTCTGGCTTATTATAGTCAATTACCACCACCACCATCACCACTGCTCTCAAACGGTGAAGGAAAACATCGTGAGGAAACCGGCATGTCCTAGAACCAAAAATTCGAAGACATGTGACATCTACCAACCCGCACCGGGCCCGCGTGGTGGATTACGGCCCACTCCCTCTCACGGAGAGGAGGCCTGTGCCCCAGCAGTGGTAACATAATAGGCTGAGTATGCATGAATGTATAGTAAATTCACACGAACGAAATGGGCAAATCGGCACTAACAAAAAACCTTCAGTAGGTAATTCACACTAAATTTATTTGTGTGTTTAAAATAATACGTATTGACTTCGTGCCTATATAAAATAATACATTATTAAAATGTGTCGATTTGCCCGATTTGAATGGGTTAGTTCGTGCAAATTGACTAATAAGCTTAATTTCTTGATAAATCTAATTTGGACCTGAATATCTTCTGAAACTTGCTTTAATTAACAAAACTAGTTACGAACCGCGCCCAGACAAGAAATGCTTATGTAAAATATTGATCAAGTGTCGTCATTGTAGTTGAAATATGATTTAAGAAAGAATCCTTATAACTTCTTACACGTGTTTGGACTCCCTAAATAAAGACCTCGCCACACAGACCCCACGTTTGACATTGACGGAATTATTCTCAATGTACTAGAATCTAGCTGGCAGTTTATAAATCTTATAAAACACTTGGAAAGTTTTTCGTCTATTCTGAGTAGAATAAAACTTGACAATTCAGCTGTCGGCTCGCGGAAGTTACGTAAAGTACGACTAATGGAATTTTATTCTCGTTTTGATACTAACAAGAGAGGGTCCTTCTTTCCTTTTGAAAAGGTCATAGTTTGATAAAATTGCCTACAGCTGTAAGTATTTTATGTATTATGTAATTTGCCTGCCACGTTGGTTTAGTGATTGCAAGCGCTACGGCTGAGAATGAGGTCCTGGGTTCGATTCCAATGTCAGGTAAAGTGTTATCGGGTTTTCCCATCTAGAATTTTTCAGTAGCAGCCCAAAGGATGGATTCGTGGACCCGGTTGATGGCAATATGCTCGCCCCCTATAACTTTGAGACTTAAATGTAGCTAGCGAAATGTGCGTGTATCTACTATAGGTACAACCGTTCGGAGAAACAAGACGTGATGTTATTTAATGTGTAATTGATTGAAACTTTATACAGTGTGATTCTTTATAATGTGCACATATCAAAATGAGGGAATCTATGCTTAATTTTACCGCTGGAAAAATTATAAAAAATCTAAATGTTTTTTAACATTTTTCAGTCAATTAAAAAATTGGTTCGCTACATTGACCCTAGTGTAAACAAAACGTTGTAACTTTTAAACTAAATGATCTATCGTAATGAAACAAATTCCATAATGATTGGAAGTAATTAGGCGTCCTCAAAAAATAAAAATAGTGGAAAAAAACTACCCTCAATTGAACTTAAAATATGTTTTTTTAGCAAAAATCCGTTTTTTTTTTCATCAATTTTTACAAGTATCATAGAATTTCTCAATAAGACGTTTTGTTTACACTGAAGTCACAGTAACAAACAATTTTTTTTATTCCAAACAAGAAAATGAAAAAAAAAAATTGATAAAAAAAATGTTTTTTTATATTTTTCCGGTCATCAAATTAAGCATAGATTCCCATCCATTTTGATATGTGCACATTATAAAGACTCACACTGTATTGTGTGCCACTGTTATTGAGCTGGGTCTGTGTTGAGCTGTATGATCACTGATAAATGCGTGCACTAGATTGACAGGTTCACTCAATCAGTGTGGTTCTTTCCTCAAAAGACATCAGACACTAATCCACATAGTCTTCACATGATCTGACCAAGATTATGTCTGGACTTTAAAAGAAACTGTGACCTCTGAGTTTGTTTCGGCCTTTGTTCTCAGAGTAGTCAGATAGGAAACTCCGCCCTACTCTAGTTTAAAAAAATATGATTGACATGTAAAAGTGTTTGTACAAACCTACTTACACAAATAAAATCATTTATCATTTTTTCCTTTTGTTGTCGATTCTATCGATTTGGGACTATTAATCAAAGTGTAAAATCTTATCCTGCAAATTTTGATTGATCGGCCAATAGTCGCTGGCATCTTAGCGACTTCGTTAAAGTTTATATTTACCTGGAAATGTGTTAAACCGGAAACCCCAGAAAATATAATAAATATGTTGAAAGGAAGATTTGGAGAAGAATAAACGACCTTCTTTTTAGGGTTCCGTAACTAAAGGGTGCCAACGGAACCCTATTACTAAGCCTCCGATGTCCGTCTGTTTGTCTGTGGGTTGTATCTCATGAACCATAATAGGGTAGGGTAGGTAGGGGTATGTACAGGGTCGAAATTTTCACAGTGTGTATTTCTACTGCCGATATACTTAACAACAAATAATAAAAATTAAATAAAGTTAAAAAAGAAAGGTCCCCCTTACAAGAAATGTTTTTTTAGTATGGAATGCCAAATATTGTACGCTGGTACGGAACCCTTCGTGTGCGAGTCCGAGTCGTACTTGGCCGGTCTTTTGTATCCTTTGCTCTGGTCTCATTGAAGCATCGTATTCAGATGAAATTTAAAATATCCCGATTTTGTATGTAGGGTATGTAGGTAGGTAATGTAAAAATTCTATTATAATTTTTTCATCTTTTTCCCTCAATTAATTTCGGGTCGGTCCTCAATTTGGAAAAAAAACGACAAAGGATCGGGTTTTTTCAAATAAAAACAACAAATTCTATTATAGACAAAAAATATAGGTAATTCATATAGCGGTCTGCAATTTATTCAGCAGCGAATTCTGCCGATTGTATTAAACGAAACCAAATAGGCAAATGGACATTTTTGGTTATTAGATTTGCTCTGAAAAAGTTGTGGAATGTAGTTTTAGCCCGTACAAGTAATTTTGTATTCCTATGAATATTATTATACATTTGAATACATTAATTATGTAACGAACCGTAGTAGGTATATACTTACCGTCCATGACCATTTCAAGTTCTTAATTTGATTTTAGAACCGTCAGACCCGCATGTACAGTCTACGTCAAAATATATTTCCCATTGTGTGTAAAATAAATAACCGCTCTCAAACAACGCATTATGCAATATATTTTCCAAGCTTCTGTAACATGGAGTAGGTACTGCCGGTTACACAAACTTTAAATGTATTGTTTTAAGCCTAGACGAAACCTTACAAAAGTACTTAGATGCTTTGTTTTTACTTGCTGTTTTTGCTTGTATTATGCAGAGTTAGTAACTAACTCTGCATAATACAAGCATTAAAATTACTAACAAACACTACCTCCCTAAGAAATGTTTTATACGAGTTTTTTTTTATTTATACAGCATAATCTCTAAATCCCTGCCTTAGCAGAAGTAAAAGTGTGTCGGAGGGCAAACGCATAGACCTTGTAACTGTAATTTTGTGACGTAACCTTTTACTGTAGTTTTCATCATCATTATTATTGTTTTTGCTGGTCATGTTGAGCGATTACGCTTTGGGTGATAATCAGGTCAAAACTTAAAATGTTAACTTGGTGAAATAATTTGATTGTTACCTTTTGTAGTTGCCTTGATAAAGATAAAGATAAAGAGATAAAGATAATTTTATTTTGCAAATATGGGTATAGGAGATAACAAAAAGGATTATAAGATCAGCCATATTTTACCATGTAGGCATGCA
Source organism: Polymixis flavicincta (assembly GCA_949987655.1). NCBI lineage: Eukaryota > Metazoa > Arthropoda > Insecta > Lepidoptera > Noctuidae > Polymixis > Polymixis flavicincta. Next base: position 10,966,533 of record OX465191.1, on the reverse strand, counting down.
AAAGGTACACAAAAAAATATTATTAAAAAAAACATACTAAATTACAAAATCTTTTTCGTTAAGGAACTCACTTAAATTATAATAACATTTCCCCACTAAAAACCTTCGAAGTGTTTTTTAAAACAAAGAAAGCGGCAGCTCTTTCCAACTCTTGGGTATTTTGTTAAATATTACTGGAGCCATGCAGTAGACACTTTTGCCCATAAGCGCTGTCTTGGCTGACTGTGGGCATAGCACGCTGTTGTCACGTCTGTTGCGGGGGGGCTAGACGACTAAATCGACTTGGGTTTGTCTTCACAAACAGAGCTACTTCTAGTATGTACAGACAAGGTAATGTTAATATTTTGTACATTTTAAAGTACGGTACACAGCTATCCGTTGTTTTAAGTTTAAACATCGCTCGAATGCATCTTTTTTGTGCCTTGAAGGCGGTTTCTTTTTCAGTGGAATTTCCCCAAAAAATTACTCCATACCGTAAGTGTGATTCTACTATACCATAATAAGCAGTTAGAAGAGCATCTGTGTTTATAATAGGTGATAAAGTATGAAGGGCGTAAGCAGACTGCTGGTTTTTTTGCATAATATATTAATATGTGATTTCCAATTTAGTTTATTATCAATTTCGAGTCCTAGAAATTTTGTACTCTCAACTTCTTCTATTGTGTTATTGTTGTAGTGTATATTTAAGTTGATGCTAGGGGTCCGTTGTCTAAAATGAATAAGTTTCGTTTTGCTCCAATTTATTTTTAAAATATTTGCGTCTAACCAGTTTACCACCTGTTTTAAACTTCTATGTATGTCACTCTCATACGCTTCTATACTTTTACAGGGTATTGTAATAGTGCTATCGTCCGCGAACAGTGTTATCGGTTGTTCAATACATTGCGGTAGGTCATTTACGTACAATATGAATATAAAAGGACCTAATACACTCCCTTGCGGTACCCCGAATAGTACTTCACGCTCTGAAGACCGAAATATCTCCTCATGTTTATTTACTATGTTGATTTTATTGACTTCAGTTATTTTATTTCTATTTTGTAAGTATGTATCAAGTAAATTAAGGACATTGCCTCTTATTCCGTATGCTTCCAATTTCTTTAAGAGAGTAGGAGTGTACATGGTCAAACGCCTGGATCATGTCGCAAAATATGCCACATACAGGATTACGGTGATATGACATTGTACATAAAACCATAAATAACCATATTATTAGTTTTATGGATTCGAAATCCCTTCTGTTCCTCACACAGAATGTCATTTTTATCAATGAATTTATACAGTTCCTTATAAATATATTTCTCAAATATTTTAGATATCACTGGAATCAATGAGATTGGTCGGTAATATTCCATCAGTTCTCTATTGTTTTTCTTAAAAAGTGGCTTAATAATTGATATTTTTAAAGCATCAGGGTATATACCTGCACTAATACTTAAGTTAATTATGTGACTTAAATGACCGCTTATTTCCATTGACACATGTTTTAGTATCTTTGTAGAAATACCATCATAACCTACACTACTTGTATTGTTTAATGAGCTGATGATTTTTTCTAAATCTTGTGGTACACAAGGGGCCATAAACATTGTCTTATTATTCGTATTAATTGTGTTGCATTTAGGTTTAGTAGTCGCATCAAGTCTCCCCTGTACTTTATCGATAAAATAATTGTTAATTGCTTCAGCAATGTCAATGGGGTTAGATAGAGTGCGGTTTTTATCTATAATTGAAGTAATACCAGTCTTTGGTAGGTTATACTTTGCACGATTAATAATTTGCCACGTAGTCTTAGACTTATTTTTAGATGAATTTATTTTATGATTGTTTTGTGCCCTCTGTGTTAAGTGTATGATTTTTTTGTGTAAATGAGAGTAGGTAGTGAAACTGTTTTTATTACACTTGTTAGGGTTTAATCTAAATTGCCACAATAGCTTCCTTTTTTTTTGACTGCCCAATTTGTTTCCTTTTGACAACCATTTTGGTTTTTTAATGAATAAATAAATAATCAACCCATAATGTTCTCACTGCTGGGGCACAGGCCGCCTGTCTGTGAGAGGGAGTGGGACGTAATCCACCACGCGGCCCAGTGTGGTTTGATAGGTACTAGTCAAATGTCAACAATATTTTTCTACACCGTTTTGAGAGCAGTGGTGATGAAATAATTAAAACAAAGTAAAGTGCCTATCGGAGTTCGAATCCACGACCTACAACTCATTAGTCGCGGCTGGTACAACTGGGCCACCATTGCTCTATGATCTTTACTGTAATTTAAATCATGGGTTTTTTATTTGGTGGGAAATCATCAAATAACTTCTCCCGCTCTGGGTGGAGCAGGATGGCGTGTCAGACTTGTACTGACTAAAACCCACACGTGTTCCCTCAGTGGACTGTGTGCCAGGGGCGACGGTATCTCTTTCGAACAACCCGCACCCCTGGCAGGCGTCGGCCCTTGCGGGCCCCATCATTTTGTGCTGACATCTCTTTGAAGCGCGCGTGGAACAACGCGCCGTTGACCTGGGCTTGGTCCTTACTAGAAAGCGAGCCACCCATTACTCGCCGTCCACAAGCCCACGCCAACGGTGCCCGGGAATCAACTTGGGATTCCCGACGCCCAGGGCGTCACCTGCGGCGGCTAGGGTCGTGAGGGCGCATATACTACCTCTCCCTCACGTGCACCGCCTCCCTCTTCGCGAGCATCACTGCTTCGCAGAAGGAGGTGACGGCTACCCATGCACTCTCGCTCCGTACCATGGCCTGGCCCAGGGCCAGACGCGAGAGATCGTCGCCGCCAATCGCCTCCACGAGGTCACGGCGGTGCTCCGCCCAAGTCGGGCAGACGTCCACCGTGTGCTCCACCAAGTCCTCGGGGCGATCTTCGCAGTGAAAACACCCGGGCGTTTCCTCCCGCCTTATGCAAAACAGGAACCTCCCGAAACAACCGTGCCCAGTGAGGACCTGCGTCAGGCGGAAGGTGAGGACGCCAAGCCGCCTCTATCTAAATCATGGTTAAAACCGATTACAAATCCGTTGCATACGATAGAAAAACAACACAAAATCTGACTTTGATTAATAGTATTGTATATAATACGCATATTGAATATGACAACTATAATATTAGTTGAATAATTTGATATTTCCTTTCGTTAAGTTAAACACTTGTGTCGGTTAGTGTACCCTTTTCCCGCTTCAGAGTCGGAAGCGATTGTGAAAGCTCGGCATACAATGGCTGACAGTATATTAAGTTTCACTTGGTTTGTAGGGCAGCTTTTTATTGTGATACTTACACTACTCACAAATATACTCTGACACATCACTTATGATGCAGACACATGAAACAAGAAGGTTTTAAATGATTACCTAATCATACCTAAAGCCCTATTTAAACTATGACACTGAAATTATATCTTTGTATTTGTGTAATTACAGTTTTCAATGTCAAATGAAAGTTTTCAATGACAAAAAATAATTCTTGAGAATTTTATCGATATAAAAACAACAAAATACAACTTAACATCACGCCTTGATTTCTCGATGGGTTAGGCACACCTACAGTACAGTACATTCACAAAAACACAAAAAAAATTTTAGCGAAAAATGACAAAATATAAAAATTATAATATGATAATACAAAAAAGGCATTATAATTGAAAGTTAGCAAGACAATGGCTTATAATGACTGTGCTAGTAACATCTCGATACAGGAGAAAAAACCGTTTAACCTGTATATGACATTTAATGAGATAACAATAGATTTGAACCCGATTCGGGTGCACCAGGTATTTTATTGGTGAAAGTTCAAAATAGTAAGAATAATTTTCCCATGTTTATAAGATTTAAATTACGCAATACAAATTGTTAAGACCATAAATGTTCCAAAAAACCTCAAACTGACAACAAATCACGGAAACAGTTAAAAATAGTGAAATGAAACAAGATTTACTGAAATGCAACAAACCGTATCAATATTTCATCCGTGATTGTATTCACGATCAGTTAAATTTCGATTTCCTTAGTCAATGAACGAACAAACAATTCAATCGTAGACATTAAGTTAACCGACGGTAATTCTACTGACTACGTTTTCCTTGTTTATTTTCGCGATGTAAGCGTAAACACAATTCCACTGTGTTACCAAATAAAACCTTACATTTGTTGACAAAGGTTTCATAATTTAACAATTTGCCAGTATACTTAATGTTCTATACACGTGTTTATACAAATATTTCTTACTGTCAGTGAATTGTGAATTTATTGTTTCTTGGTATTCATTCAAAAAGAAAAGTATTTTTTGATGGGGTTTTGAAGTTAGTAACACTATGTGAGTGCTATTGTAAAAAGCAACAAAAAAAGATAGAATTTTTTAGGCTCACGTAGGCAGAAACGCTTGAAACACTTGACTACAGACTGCGTACGTTTTTAAAATAATATCGAAAAATATTGTAATGACCTGAGTTTTGGGTTTTTATAACGCTTTTATTAGCTCGGGTTGTATGTATGTATGTAACGGAATCTTTGAGCCTAATTTTCACTGGTTTCTAGACGTCTGATCAACTTGAAACTTTGCACACGTCTTAAGGGCCGATGACAATGCAATAACCCGATAAAAAATTTCAAAATTTCAAAAATATTAATTAATTTAAAAAAAAAAATCCCGATAAAAATTTGATCGAACTAAAAAATGGAAAATAAATAATAGTTTAAAAAAACTAAAAAACACGCTTTTATTGCTGACCACGCTTTTTACTCTGAATTGAATTATTGACTTCCTACTACTGTAACATAAACTCTTTGTAATTAAAAAATATTTTCTACTTTTTAGTTCGGTCAGCAAGAAAAGCGTGTTTTTTTAGTTTTTTAAACTATTATTTTTTGCTTATATTCTTATGCAAATTCATAACATTTCAATGTCTGTGACTCCAAAATGAACATATGGAACTTATGTTCATTTTCACTCATATCGCCTAAATTACCTATAGATTTGGGTTATAGTATATGCTGTTATTAGGCACCATTCTCTCACAAAGTTAGCTTCGTTTCGTCTACTATTGTCAAACCTTAGCATTAAGTTAGCTTATGTATACAGAATAAACGTCATATTTTATTATTATAATTAGTTACCTACAACCAAATTGCTACTTGTTTTACCAAGCTACATTGGCATTTAGTTCCCAATACAACCTACTTTGTGTACCTACAGAAAAAGGGACATTAGTTACAGACATTCGCACAAACGAATAAACACAAATTGTGAAAGTGGGACGTACACCCATTTTCATTTTACACGACCACATCCCTTCAAACAGGTTTCTCGGCTCACCGCCTTTGTCCGTCTCAACACGAACAATGTCCGGGTCTAAAATATATCGTAAGTCTTTGTTAAAATGGCCGCCCTGCCCAGTACCCGACGGTCTAATTGATTCATGAGGCATATGAGCCTGAGATAAGACCTTAATAACGACTGACACGGCACTTAATTAGTGACGATTTTAGCTTGAATATGGGTTACGATAAGACTGGGCACGGGAAAGTTACATGGTGATGGCCGCTCTCTCTAATAAAATTTGGTGCCTACCACGGATATACTTAAAGGCAGGAATCGCAAATTCGTGAAATGTCACGTATTTAAAGTTATTAATGTAGTATGTAGGCAAAGATAAATTAAACTCGAACTCAAAGTAATTATTTCGATTAAACCAATTACAAGCACTTTTATTAAATTTTCAAGGAGTCGGTCAATCAGAAATATGAAGATAGTTGCAAAGCATGGCAAGTCCCTCTAGCTAAGAACATTACTACGTTTTTTAATTTATTTTATAATAATTTGGGATAGTAAACAGTTACACATAACAAATTTTTACAAAATTTGAGCTAAAGAGTGAGTAAATGTGTTAACCTCGATAATTTCCACATATTATGTGATGGTGGTTTTAGAATTTTATCTCATAAAGCGACGCGCGCTTCACATGTGATAACCAAATTTACAAACACGCTGTAAATGTGTGCGAAACACACACGTGGCTCGACCGGTACCGAGAAGCTCCTGCGTTTACACACACATCCTCACTTGGTAACCACAAATAAAGCACGTGTCAGAATAAAGGGGGATATATACATTTATAAGTGTGTACATATAAAACAAATATCAAGCTTTGAATATCAGAATGGTTACTGCTTATTTACTGTATATGAAGGTTCTTATGAATATGGTTTGTAGGGAAAGGATTTCATGAAGTAAAGCACAGAAAGACAAGACCAGACATTTATTTCAGTTAGGCTTGTCAATATTTAATCAGAAAGCTAGTCGTCCGTTCCAAAACTAGGTCTTCATGGAGAAGAAGGACAAGACACTCCATGGAAACAGTGTTGAAGTATTTCATCTACACATCTCTTACATTACTATGAATTATTACTTTCCTACATACATTTAATTTCAACTCTAGGACCATTGTCCAAGAGAACTTAGAATTATTACAACATTGCTATTACATTATTACAATAGCTAGGAAGAGAACATGAATATGATTGTTATGATTTAAACCATTAGGAAAACTGACTATAATATAACTTGTACAACAACATTTTTATAATAAGCAATAATTATTATATAATATCAAATTACTTAACTTACATGACATTTGGTTAATTTATTCCACACAACAACGACACTAGGACTAACCTACTGAACATCTACCAAGTAACTGACCCGATAACGTCATTTTTAATCCTTTTTATAACTTCCCAATGTCAATTTCCATTAAACAACTACCGCCATTTTGAACAACTTACAGAACGTCACTCATTTGGCTTAATAACTTCTAACACAGATATTAATAAACAAAGGTTATGTAGTGAAACCGTTAGAAAACATTTTATGGTAACTAAGCATTAATAAGAACTGATTCGTAATTTAAGACACTTAAAAGTATCAATATGAACTGCCAGTATTGTGCTAGTCATTTGAATCAGGCTATTTATTATAATAAGTAACACTAGAAAACCTAGAATATTTTACAAGTGTAATTAAATACTACGTAATCATTTATAGTAACAACATCCAAGTTATTTTCACAAGTTGAGACCGTTATTTTTGTAAACATGTAGTCAAATTAGGTACTTCTGCACTTGTTCAAGGCTTCGTCAACGTGACAAATGACATTATCTACCAAACAATATTATATTATCAAAATGAACAATCTAACACACGCGTCGCAAGTGAGATAAAAGTAATGTAATACGAGTAGGTGATGGTAGACAAAACCATATTTTGAAAGTAGGTACTTAATACCTATCAAACCTATCTTAACACGTTCAGAGTTCACGAAGCGGACACAATAGAAATGCGGCGTGCGTGAATCATCTGTGATTCATGGGACGGGGTAAGGGTTAGCATCAAAATGTATTTTTTAGCTATTCCAGACTTACAGATCAAGGGAGATACCTTTAGAGCACGCAGAGACCCACTTATCTACCTTCCTCTACATCTGTGGTACTTACATATTCTTAATACGATCCACGATAATAACATTCATTTAGATGAGTCCTGCATAATTTCAGCGTATAATAGACTGACACACATTAGGGCAGTATAACCCTTTATAAGATTGGTTTATAGCGGCAATTAAAAGTACCGTTAAACTAAACTGGGGGTACGGAAATAGGGGTGGGTGAATGCTTTTGTTTTATGTTTTACTGTTAGTAAGTGTCAATGGATGTTTAAGTGTGATTTAACGATTTAAAAGCGCCTGGCACCACTGAAATCCTGTGAATTATTTAAAAAACCGCTTGAAAGTGCGACGTGAAATGTCTATCTTACTAACGTACTTAGGTGCTATTTTTGGAAACTTACTAGGCTCATGAACGGGTGCTACTTGTGACCATGGTCGTCTTGCTGACCATGGTTTTGTCATTTTTATTAGTAATTAACTGTTCAGCATTGCATATGTAAGCGGGGTGTTTTTTTTTTGGGTGGTAAATCATCAAATAACTTCTCCCGCTCTGGGTGGAGCAGGAGGGCGTGTCAGACTTTTACTGACTAAAACCCACCCGTGTTCCCTCAGTAGCCCGTATGCCAGGGGCTGTCGTATCTCTTTCGAATAAACCCGCACCCCTGACAGGCATCGGCCCTTGCGGGCCCCATATTTTTTTCTGCTGACATCTCTTTGAGGCGCGCGTGGAACACAACGCGCCGTCGACTTGGGCTTGGTCCTTACCGGACAGCGAGCTACCCATTACTCGCCGTCCGCAAGCTCATGCCTACGGTGGCCGAAAATCGGCCTGGGATTACTGACGCCCAGGGCGTCTCCGTATCCTGCCACGGCTAGGGTCGCGAGGGCTCATAGACTGCCTCTTCCTCACGTGCGCCGCCTACCTCTACACGAACATCACTGCTTCGCGGAAGGAGGTGACGGCTACCCATGCCCTCTCGCTCCGTACCATGGCCTGGACCAGGGCCGGACGCGAGAGATCGCCGCCGCCGATCGCCTCCACGAGGACACGGCGGTGCTCCACCCAAGCCGGGCAGACCGCCACCGTGTGCTCCACCGTGCCCTCAGGGAGATCTTCGCAGTGGAAACACCCGAGCGTTTCCTCCCGCCCTATCCGAAACAGGAACCTCCCGAAACAACCGTGTCCGGTGAGGACCTGCGTCAGGTGGAAGGTGAGGACGCCATGCCGCCTCTCAAACCACTCCTCAAAGAGGGGACTTACCGCCGCAATCGTGGCGTGCTCAATGTAAGCGGGGTGAGTTCTGTTTGTGTTTATTATTTATTTCTGCTTGAGTTTAGTTACTATGTTTTTTTTGGTATATTGACGTGTCCTAACTGACATATGGCAAATAATTTAATTTATGTCTAGTAATGTTAATTACTTACCTACCGGAAGAAGAAGTGGCGTAGCAAACTCCCCAGCAGCACAGCTGTGTGTTAAGTTAGAACTTGATTCTATACAATAGTATGTAATTAACATGACTAAACACACAAAAAAAAAATGCCATTTGTCAGGTATCACACGCCAATATACCAACAAAACATTGAGAACTGTATGTACTCAAGTAGAAATAAATAATAATAAAACTAAACGTAAGCATAACATATATCTAAATAACAGCCTTCAGGCATAAGGGGCGTGCCCGCTTACATATGCAATTCTGTATTAGAGTTAGACAGACAGAGTTACTTTCGCATTTATAAGGATAGTAGGGATATAATCATAATTATAACCCTCTAATTTAATTTAATCCCATTTTGTCATGAAATAGTCATTCGATAGGAATAAGCGCATCTCGTTTCAGCCGAAAGCCGAAAGATGTCCTGCTCGACGTAGGCCTCCCCGAATTTGGAGGTGCTTGCCATAATCGCCATGGCAGGCGGGTTGGCGATCGCAGTATGGTGGTAAAATGCATAAAGAACGCTGCTGCCCATTTTCTAGTAAGTTCCTTAGTCGCCTCCTACGACACCCACGGGAAGAGATGGGATGATGCTATTCTTTACGTCCGGCACCACACGGTACAAGCGTATCTACCATAAAGAAAATTACAGTAATTTAATCGGCTCATCAACTGTAAAATACTTCCCCATCTAGCTGCAAATTCCCTTAATACCACTAGTACAGAACTATCCGGACCATAAAGAGTTTTCGCGTAAAAAACTTCTTATCATGCCTGCATCGTGACCAGAGTCTGCAGTACAGGATCGACGCCAGGATTTGCGCGTGATTGTGCAGAAATTCCACCCTCACACGAGGCGTTTGTTTTTTTTTTGGCAAGAAATATTTTATCTCGCCCAAAGGAAGATAAGTTCACAGGGGAGTTTTATTAACGACAGTTTCGGAGTGGGGACCGCAAAGATTACGCGTTTCTATCATGTTCGAGTTTGCTCACTTATGTCAGACGTGTTTACCGACGGGGAAACGTTTACCAACGTCTTTAGCAAGTTTAAGTATAACAAAGAAATGAAGAATGATAGTTGGGAATTGTTTAGAAGGAGCTAATGGTTTCTACATCAGTTTGCACTTTGCTAACTTACGTTGCTCTCTAAGAATATCGAATCGCGGTAATTTAGAACTAAGATTTTTTTCCGAGACTGAAACTGTTAAGATATCATCGTCTTCGTAGCTTTTTCTTAACTTTGTTGGGATCAGCTTCCACTGTAACCGGAGGCAGCTGAGTACTAGTATTTTACATGGAGCGACTGCCTATGTGACCTCCAAAACCCACTATTGTTACTGAGAAATACGATACCCCTTGGTAAGATTGGTTGTCAGACTTCGGGCTTCTCACGAATCGTAACGACTGTCAAAGATCCACAAATAACAGCCAGGACCAACGACTTAACGTGCTTTCCGAGGCACGGAGGGGTCTTGGTATGTAAAGATAGTCTCCCATCCACGGCCAACCGCGGCAAGCGTAGCTTAACCTGATCTATCGACTCGTACGGCTAATATTACTTAGCCACAAGCCCCCCTAAACTGAAACTGTTAAGATAATAAGCTTAAAAGCAATGTTGAGTTCCTTATTTTCGCTTAACGTTATTAGGTCAGGCTATAAATAGTCGTCGGGCGCTATAAAAAGCGTCAACACTTTACCTGAGAGGCTCAGAGCACGTTGTTACCTTAGTTAGGCCCTCCAGGGTATTTGTAGGGCCCATAAGTAATCGCCATGAAACAGGAGAGCCTCTAGTCGTTTATCACTTGGTCTAATAGAGGTTTTTACCTAATGCCTTCATTCTTTTCGAGGCGGTTTTTGCTCGCCTTCCCTTATTTGTCCCGCAGCACGAAATTCCACTGAAACTTATGTCCTGACCTTAATTAGTTTTAGTGTTTTGTTTTGATATTATATTTTTTATTAAATAAAATAATTAATTACAAAAAAAAAATATGATGAGAGGGTTTGTATGTAGATCGGTACTGAAAAAGGGGGCGAGCTTATTGCCATCAACCGGACACAAAACCAGGATCGGAGCTGGTACTGAGAAATTCCAGATGGAAAAACCCAATCATACTTTGCCCGATCTGGGAATCGAACCCACTAACCAATGAGGCAGTCAACCCTTCGGGGTATCAAGTGATGTTATGTTTATTAAATGGATTAGAACATCAAAATCTACTTTACAGGTTTCATATATGTACTAAGTAAAAAGAAAATCTTTTCATCAACTTTAATCCATAACAATTATGATATCCTATATAATCCAACAGCTTCCTCAACGAAAACGAACACCCACTTACATATACCGTATATATTATTATCTACAAACACAAGTACACCTAATCACAATACGCCGTCGGAGTAAAAAGGCCGAAATTAGCGAACAATGCTGTCGTAGCCAGGGTAATAGTTAGCAACGCCGAAAATTACCGCCCAGAGTAACTAATACCCGTGAGACTCAGGTGGCACAACACTGGGGTAGAGGCTTAAACGATTTCCCTTTCCCCTAAAGCGTGCCGTGTTATTGCAGTAAAGCCTAGTTTCAGGTTAGAACAACACTTACTTGCTACCGTAATAGTGTTGGGCGTTTTTAGCCGACGTCATCAGTTAAGGATAAGCTTTTTCGCTGTTTCCAGCGCTGTTTTAACAATTGTGTTTTCGTGCGTTGCGCCAAAAGATTTTTTAATTGAAATTTTTGTTGTTTTTTTTTCGTGGAAAGGAAAAGATAAAGCTGTTTTTTGTTTTGTTTCAAATAAGGAAAGGAAGTAAAGTGTTTTTTGACACAACCGTATGCGAACAACATATTTGAACGAAATTAAAAACTGTTTTGACTGCCTCATTGGTCTAGTGGCATGAGGTCCTGGGTTCGATCCTCCGTTTTCCTTTAAGAGTTTGCGCAACGTTTGCACAAATTAACACTCATATCGATAATAAAGTTTTATCATTTGAGCGTGCTGTTCAATCGTGTTACTTGCCACGGTGATTTGGCATAAGTAACTGAATAATAAATAAAAGATTTGATAAATGTCACCAAAACAAAATGGCCGCCACGGGCTGCCTAAATCTACCCGCGCCAATTGGAAAACCCTTTATAAAATAAAATGAGAGGTGGTTTTTCTATGATTTATATATTTATATCATGAAAGCGACAGGACCTGTAAAAATCAATTAGCTTGGTGTACTAAGTCTCTATTTTACTATCATATAAAAAAAAAACAAGTCCAACAGCGGATTTTCCGTAATATACGAGTAATGCACCCAACATTCTATCACGTTTCCTGATTTTACAAAGGCATGCAGACTAGGTAATGTCGGCTACATTTCTAACATATCTGGCCGGATCTCACCGGCAGGCTCGCCGGGAGAGGTGCGTAATGCAATGAAGTCCAGTTCCGTCCGACAGGCAAGTCCATTCCGTGCGGCCGCATCGGCACCGGCTATTAGGTGTTAACTTGGACATGAACAGGAATGCGGTTTGTCTCCGACGTATAGGAACGCAGTAATGGACAAGTGTCGGGAGCTGGCTTTAACTCGAAGCTGGGCAGGCTTCGATTCGTTAACTTAACGTATCGAATTTGCGTGGAGAGTAATGTCCGGTTTCTAGTTACGGACTGTTATTGGTTGTAACTATGACGTGTGTTTTGGGTAATTTTGTTAAGCCAGGTCTCTAGAGCGTAGCTTAGCCAAGGTAAATCGAATAGTGGGTTTTGATGTGGCTTAGGTAATATTGACGAGGAAAGAAAATGTTTCTCGAAGCCTTCCTATGTAGACAGTGTTGCGTATTCCTGGGAACATAATTCATTTTATTTATTACGAACACTTCATCACTTGTGGCTAAGTTACAATAGCCGCACGGTTCGATCGATCAGGTTAAGCTACGTTTGCCGCGGTTGGTCCGTGGATGGGTGACCATCTTAACGTACCAAGACTCCTCCGTGCCTCGGAAAGCACGTTAAGCCGTTATTCCCGGCAGTTAATTGTGGATCTTTGACAGTCGTTACGGGTCGTCAGAAGCCCAAAAGTCTGACAACCAGTCTTACCAAGGGGTATCGTATTACCCAGTAACTGGGTTGTGGAGGTCAGATAGGCAGTTGCTCCATGTAAAATACGTGTATTCAGCGGCATCTGGTTAGACTGGAAGCCGACCCCAACATAGTTGGGAAAAGGCTAGGCAGATGCAGATGACTTCATCCGGGACTTGGTTTGTAATTTTATCAACCGACCCGCCGCGTCGCATCCCATCGCCGTTTTAACTTAGCGTTGTTTTCGACTTTTCTTCTATTTGCTCGGCTTTTAGGAGTCGTAGCGTGATGTTAAATACCGTATAAACTTTCCCAAGAATTGGGCTCTCTAATGCAAAAAGAATTTCACAAATCGGACTGATAGTTCCAGAGCCCCTTACATACAAACTTTCCAACTTTGATCACTTTATAACATTAGTTTGGACTACACCGTCGCCGTTGAAAAGATCGGTGCCATATGTTCATCATCATCATCATCATCATCTGCCTAGCCTTTTCCCAATTATGTTGGGGTCGGCTTCCAGTCTAACCGGATGCAGCTGAATACCAGTATTTTACATGGAGCGACTGCCTATCTGACCTCCACAACCCAGTTACTGGGTAATACGATACCCCTTGGTAAGACTGGTTGTCAGACTTTCGGGCTTCTGACGACCCGTAACGACTGTCAAAGATCCACAAATGACAGCCGGGACCAACGGCTTAACGTGCTTTCCGGTGCCATATGTTCATCATTGACAATATAATATCTTAGTGATGACCCTGTCCCCCTTTAATCCTAGCAAATCCTATCAGGATAGCACAAGTTTTTATACCAAAATAAACCAAATCCCCCGAAGAGAAAGACAGACAGAGCTTTCGATGGTCCTTTGTGCAAATCCCATTCCGTGCAGTGTCCGTATTGAGCGCCCCTGTTTCGGCACCATAAGTCATGGTGGCAAGACACATTGATCCCAGATTTGTCAAGTCCAATACGCTACTAATATTACAGGTGGTTCCGGACGTTGCTTCCTAAATCCTTTGGAAATGGTCCAATCGACTGGACTTTTCTTGGCTCTCGATTCCGTTTCAAAGCATTTGTGTGTTTGGAAAGTTGGTGTGTTTTGTGTTCTATCAATACCTGCGATATATATTTATTTATTTTGTTAGGTTTACCAACAATTGTTGACAGTAAATCTGCCCTGCTAATTGAATCTGCAGTAATCGTCAATTTTGGGTATTCACATTTTTGCTGAAATGGCTGAAAAAATCCTTAAAGGCAAACATTTATGGGGAAAATAAAAATATTTGGGTACTGGAAGTATATTTTTTTTGATAATATATTTACACTATTTGCATGAAAATTTTTCTTTTAGATTTCCGCGTTTTTTTCGAAACCGCTTTACCGCATAGGTACGCACTACATGCATTAACCATAAATTAGAAAAATAAGATTGCTTACTTATTTTTACGCGCCAATTTATGGAAATGTATGGTTTTAATAGCACATTTGAAGCATAGTTTAATATGGTTTTAATTTTTTTTTTTATTCCAATAGTGATTACGGTTGATCTTTGGTGCCTTACGTTATAAAGCTTTTTTTTTTTACATACCATACATCTAGTTGTTGGTTTATCATTTTGTGAATCAAAAAACAACATGAAATATAGTTTAATCTCCCAACAGAATTCGAAAACACAACACTAAAAACAAAGGTCAGTAATATCTACAAATTCCAGCAACCGCATTTAATATCGCAGGTACGGAAGCATTTCACTTAACGCAGTTATGAAATTTCCCCGCTGTATCGACTTTACATTGTGGAAGTCTGTAACAACGCTGCCAATAGGAACTTAAGATACAGCAAAACTATGCAACAATGGACTGGAACTGATTAGTGTTACAGAAACTCGTGTTGGTGACAATGGAGCCGTGTAACTGTAGTTGTAGATAGGGTTTCGGGGCATTCTATTGAGTTCTAGTTGATCAATACCTAGATATTAATAAATATTTGTCTTAACGATGCATATAAAAGTTGGTTGTATATTGAATACATATTTATCAGTATTAGTATGTCATTTTTAATAGCAACTTGTATTATTTTTTATTTCGTTCATCACTATTTTATTTATTCTAATATTTTATTCAACTATTTTATTTTCAACAACATTTTATTGGCAAATCTTCTTCTTAGTCGAAACACTCTTCTCAGAGTGGTCGTGGTTGTGCGACAAGATACACGGAGAGATGTTCGGTGGGTCGTTGACTTCCCCGAGGACTGCCCTTTCAGCGATGTGCTTCCATTTCTGCCGGTTGGAGACGTTGCGAGTACACTAGACCATGGTGGATTCAGTAGCTTTTTTGATCAGGTCAGTCCAGCGAGTTGGTGATCGGCCGCGTGATCTCTTGCCCTCCACCCGGCCCCGAACCACCAGTCTCTCCATGGAATTTTCACTTCTATTGATGTGACCAAAGAACTTTAACATTCGGAGTTGTACAGTAGATGAAAGTTGGCAAATACATAATTTATATTTTTTAATTTTAAAATATTTTCACATTTACCTCATCGAAGATTGACAAACACAAAAATATTTTTATCTATACCCCGTTGCATACCGTTTTGCAAACACGGTTATGTTGCGAAATAGTTTCATTACGACATAAATGTATTATCATGATGTTTGCAGAGGTCTCCCCGGTGTCTCGGCGAACTCGTAGCGATCCGTCGAACATTCCAGCTATATTTCCCGGGTGTAATGCCGAACTTAGGAACAAAGCATCCCTTGTACCGTCTAATGCCGAACATGGGTTAGTGCGTCGGTCGGCAGCCGGTTCAAGCAGTCACCGCTAGTACCGCTAGACACACACACAGCCGCACAGCTAATTGTTTGTGGGAACTACAACTTTGAAGTCGCTTTGAATGCCCGATTGTTTATTTTACTAGTCGATATACATATTTTTTTTCATTCTTTTTCTTTTTTGGAAACTTGTTAGTAATCTGAAAAGTAGGTATTTACTTTTCACATTTTAACGTAACAAAATCTAAGATACAAGCTAACTGAGATGGTGTAAATGTTTAATTAGATATTAGAGGATGCTTCTCTCATATCCACTTTCAAGAGCCATTATTATGAGTATACGAAAGTTAAAATTTCCGTGCTAACTTGTTGAGCTACGACATAACACCGTAACTTCATTCGTGAAGCGAACTTGTGAAATTTATATTTAAGGCGCTACTAAGTTAAACCCGGCTCGCAAACTCCTCAGTTTTAGAGACAACGGTAGGGAAAACGGGCGACGGAAAGCGGGACACTTTAGAATTTTAGAAATTTTGCACGGAAAACTTTGTAATTTCACAACGAGCGTTTTGGACTGAGCGCGACATAAATCATTGTACTTGTTTGTTTATATAGCGTTAACTTTATCAATCATGACGTAAACGAGCATTTACGGCACTTACATTTTGTTAATCTGACGCACATCTTTCAGTATCCTCTGTTCAGGACTATTATTTTTTCTGTTTTGTTAGTCTATAGGTACTGTATTGTTCCGTATGGTGCCGGACGTAAAAGAATAGCACCATCGCATTTCTTCCCGTGGGTGTCGTAGAAGGCGACTATGGGACTTACTAGAGAATGGGCAGCAGCGTTCTCTATGCATTTAACTACCATACTGCGATCGCCGTACCGCCTGCCAAGCGTGGCGATTATGGCAAAACCCCCCTTTTGGGGCAGGCTTATGTCCAACAGTGGACGTCTTTCGGCTGAAATGATGATGATGATGAACCTCCCTGTCTTGTACGTTCTCTTGCCATGTTGGCCCTGCAAACCTTATTAGATCGTCACACCACCTTCGCCGTGGCCTACCTCGACGGCGATGTCCTCCCTCAGCCGTCTAGTGAGTGACGATCTTTGTTTACTCTCCAAGATTATAATATTCTCAAAAAAAAAAAAGAAGCTTTATCTTACAAAATAATATCACACGTACCTAGTAAGCTTAGCCCTTTTAACATGTTTTAATTCATAAACCTTAATAGACGAGGCCATCCAGCTCATTGAATAAAACTTAGCCGACAAAAACAAACGGACGATCCAAAAATGTCTAAATTATTTTAACGATATCCATCCCAGATTTTATGTAAATTAACCCAAAAACCACAACATTTAATTACTGCCTAACACTATTCATATAAAACGCCGCTTATTCAAAGAGGTTTCAATAAAATACTTAGGCAAAGTATAAAAATACAATATATCGTGGTACAATCATAATTTTAGAGTCTCAGGTGGCATAACACTGTGTGGTATTTTACGTAGAGAGCGACCTATTCTCTCGTAAACTGTGGGATTTAGAGCCTAGTTCATACCTAAAAGTTTTGTGTTCATCGTTAACTAAAAATTACTAACAATCTTCAAGTTTTATCATCAAAAGCGGTTTTACGTCGCATATTTACTAGACTGCATTTGTTTTAAGAATGTAAATTTTACAAAGACATTAATAAGTTTTCGTCTGAAATCTAATGTTTTGTTTTACTACTTTTAACTTTAAGCTGGGCATTAAAAGTGAAAGTTTGTCTAGAAACTTCTTTTAAAGCCCTAATACTAAGCCTATAAAGAGGGCTAATTCATTGAGTAGGTAACAAACAAAGTGGATTTAAAGATGACAGAAGCTTTTGAAATAAATCAAAGTTTTATGGAATGAAGAAGAGAATATTATGATTATGAGTAAACATTGCGTTCGTATTGCGTACTAAATCGTTCAATGCCATTTCCCTAGCAGTCGTTTTTTTATAGGTACTTCTTTAAGTAGAACCTAATCTATATACTTCTATAGGTACTAATAATATAATCTGTACTAATATTAAAAGAGGAAAGATTTGATAGTTTGTTTGCATTGAATAGGCTCCGAAACTACTGAACCGATTTGAAAAATTCTTTCACTGTTGGGAACCTACACTATCCCCGGGTGACATAAGCTATATTTTATCCCCGTATTCCCACGGGAATGGGAACTACTCGGGTGAAATGGCGGAGCGCTGCTAGTATTAAATAAAGAAGAGAATATTAAGATAATGAATAACATCGCGTTCATATTAGTTTACTTACTCGTTCAAT
Organism: Polymixis flavicincta; assembly: GCA_949987655.1. NCBI lineage: Eukaryota > Metazoa > Arthropoda > Insecta > Lepidoptera > Noctuidae > Polymixis > Polymixis flavicincta. The sequence continues at coordinate 10,948,492 of OX465191.1, read as the reverse complement.
GTCAGTTCACTAGCAGTATTTTTTTTGTAGGTAATTTATTAAGTAGAACCTATTTCTTAATAATTGATTACAATCTAGCCTACAAGACAATTTTTTTTGTTTTTTAATTTCGTGATCATTATTTTAAAACTTAGAATAGTGATGATTGTACTTTACATGAGTCCGTTCCATTTTCTTAGAGTCTGATATAATTATATTAAAAAACACTTTGTTTATGTGTTTTTTATATGTGTCATTGTCACTATCATTTCTAAATTTTTTCATCATAATTAGCCTATTACGTTCCCACTGCTGGGACACAGGCCTCCTCTCTGTGAGAGGGAGTAGGCCGTAATCCACCACGCGGGCCCAGTGCGGGTTGGTAGATGTCATATGTCTTCGAATTGTTGGTTCTAGGACGTGCCGGCGACCTACAACTCGTAAGTCACTGCCGTTACCACTGGACCACCACTGCTCCTACATTTTTTTTACAGTACGCTAACTCGAAAGGTTTTTTATTCGTTTTAGTCTACAAGAAGTCTTGAAGATAAATTTATTTAGTGAAAAATTAAGCTCAAAGTATTTATTTTTGCACAATTTACGTATTTTAAGTAAACACAATTAAAATAAGCCTTCTTTTTCGTTGTTCTATTTAACAATATGGAAATTCATTTCGTGATTATTTGGAAACAATATCATAATGTTTGGGTTTAATTGTTGATACCATCGGCCGGCGCGTGTCTAGTGCAAGGGCATGACAATCAAGGGCATGACATATGCCAATTTTTATGCTATTTATTTTATTGGAAGAATTCAGTTTTCTATTTTTAGTCAAATTGATCATTTTATCATTTGATATTTAATGTGATTACTTTATCACCGTGTACAATGCCGCCAGTAACAGTCACCGTACTAGTTGATAATGTATTACAGTGGGTAAATCCGCCTACTGCGCGCAGATCCCATGTAATAGTGTTGTGCATATTGACTCTGATACCTATACCGGAGCTGGCCAATCATATGTCTTTAATAGTATCGAATGGTATAAGTACTTAAGCATAACATATTGAACGTGAGTGAGGTGCAGCCCTGCGCAGCATAGCCAACATTTAATTAGAAGTTTGTGTTACCACTACAATTACGCTGTTTTTAAATGTTTTTTTTTTAGTTTGCCCTGTTGGTTGTTTGGGTCAAATTTAGTGCTTGAAATTTTACACCCTTCCTGTTGGCAGATTGATCTGATATTTGGTACACATCTTTAGTTTTAATAACATTACAATTTAATTTAATTAGTATCATTGTAAGCCAAGTTGCATTTTATCCAAAATGGCCACAGCTACAAAATGGCGGATTACATATTTTTTTACAACCCCCCCTCAATATGGGTATCAAATGAAAGGGCTTAGCTATTAAAATACTGTACACTTTGACATGATTTTTTTTTAAAAATAGAATGAGAAATGTTAAGTAACGAAATAAAAACCCATCATGAAAACCTTTATTGTCAGGAACACTCTTCTGTAAAATATTCCACTATTTCTTGGTTCAGCAGCCTATAAAGTTCCCACTGCTGGTACCATGCTGGCCCAGTGCGGGTTGTTAGATGTGCCATGTCTTCGAATTTTTGCCGGATTCCTTTCGATATTTGCCTTCACCGTTTTGCAAGCAGAGGTGATGACATTATTTACACAAAGTAAAGCACCTGCCTAGGTTCGAACCCGCGTCCTATAACTCGTAAGTCGGGTGCGATACCACTAGGCCACCTCTGCACTTGTACTTGGTTACCGAATAATAATTATCACGAATTTAAGAAATACCGTGGTAAGTTTGAAAGTCAAAAAGAAATCTGAAATTACCCAATTGTCTCAAATGAGCTAAGAAAAAAAAAATGCGCAGTGTTAGTCGTGTTATTTCCTTTTCTCAAGAAGAACTGAATTTAGATTAGCATTTTTTTGATCTAGTACATACCTACCACGTTCATCATCATCATCATTTCATCCGAAAAACATCCATTGCTGGACATAGGCCTCCCCCAGGCTCCTCCACTTCGACCGGTCTTGTGTTTTCCACATTCAGCGGATTTTGGGGGTGTTTTGCCATAATCGCCACGTTTGGCAGGCGAGTTGAAGATCATAGTATGGTGGTAAAATTCGTAGAGAACGCTGCTGTCCATTCTCTAGTAAGTCCCTTAGTCGCCTCTATGACACCCACGGGAATAAATGGGACCGACCACGTTTCCAGTAATAAAATATTCGGCTCAAATAAATCAATAACGTGTAGCGTGTGTCGTAATATAAAATATATTTCTCTTGTAGGTCAAGGATCTTGAGGGTTCGAGAGAGCGAAAATAAACGAATGAGCACTAGTCGCAAAATTCCACTATACTTTGTGAGGTCAAATAAAATATTGTACACACGGCTACACATCAAGTTATACATTGCCAGTATAAGTTGATCTCGTATCGTATAGTATTTCCGTACAGTGCGAGATCAGCGTAAAATGGAAATGTAAAGCTTGATGTGTAGCCGTGTGTACTTGTGTAACATCGAATAAATGTGCTTGAAAATATGTTTATATTATGGAATGTAGAGAGGCAACGATCAAACAAAAATTTCCCAACATCGAATTTAATAAGTCTGCACGTTTCACTGTAGGTAGGTTCATAAAAAATCAGTAAATAGCGTAACAACACTGACCAGAACTTAACCTGTATACAGAAAACTTACATAGTATTAAGTACTATTTCGGCTATCTTAGTTTCACCCGCGTAGTTACCGTTCCCGTGGTAATACGGGGATAAAATATAGCCTATGTGATGGGTTATTGGTATAAAGGAAAGAATTATACAGGATCAGACGAGATTTAATGCAATTAAAGTAATAACATGAATGTACACGACAACCTGCATTGTACAGCGAGTGAACGAGAGAGGTTTATGTCAAAAGTGACATGCATATTTTGACAGCTGAATGACACTGACATATTGCGTTTAATAATTCTATCAACACTATGTCACCGGGGGATAGTGTAGCTTCCCAACAGTGAAATATTTTTTTAAATCGGTTCAGATGTTCTGGAGCCTATTCAATGCAAACAAACAAACAAACAAATCTTTCCTCTTTATTATTAGTTTAGATATGGTTTGGAACGGGAAACTAGCTTCTTTCGGACTAACTTGTCGACTTTTTGTAAATTAAAAAGTGCATGTAAATGGTTTAATTGAGACAAACGCTTTGAGTTTTAGTTTGGGAAGCATTTGTTAGTTACCATATTATTTTAGAACGTGTTCTATTGTTTAATATCATGCCCCGAATATTTATTAGATATATGAATATATAATAGATGCAATATTCAAATTGATGAAATACATTTAACTCCAATAACTATGGCGACATTTGTTACACATTCGTAATAACAGAATCGCATTGTTCTCATGTTTGTGGAAACTGCATCGACTATTTACGATGCTACTAAAAATGTCCAAATAAAATGTTGTCAGTAACAAAAAAAACTTTTTTGTTGTTGCTTGTATTAAACGTGTTATCACGCTGTCAATAAATGGTATCTGGATGTTTTGTAGCCTGTAATTTAGGTGCAAACGTACAAAGTCGGGACTCGTAGTCGGGGTAATAGGGCAAATACATAGATTTCCGGGTGATTGTAGACCGTGCGTGACTGAACGACCGACTGAACTCAATCCACAAATATAACTAAATTATATAACGCGATCTGTTACTTATCGTGTTGCATTCAATATGTTTTTGTCCTCTATAGGCGTCTCAATATTGTATACAGTGTAGGGAAAAGGGTATACATGGAACAGATTTAGTATATTCAACTGATACTGAATAATTATTAATACGTCTGATAGAATGTCTGTCTCTTTATGGGTAAAACTATGTGTGAGACTACAGCAAATATGCTCAAACTCAAAATCAAAGCATTTATTTCAATGAACCCATTTACAAGCACTTTCGAATTGTCAAATGTCCATCAGTTGGAAAGTTGAAGCTGGTTGCCTATTCCAATACGTGGATCTCTATGGAGAAGAACGGGTAAGGAACTCCAAGGACACTCTTTTAAATAAATTTATTACCAAATCCTGGGTATATTATTCTTGTTGCTTCTATATGTCAGAACAACGTACATAAATTAAGAAATACTTCTAAATATTAGATTAACTAAGTTGCTAATTCAGCGTTAAATTTTCCACAGACACTTGATATTCACGCGTTATCCAGGCTTAAAACAAGTATCAATAAGCCAAAAAAAAAAACCTGTTTCTGGCATCAAAAGTCTTTACGCAAAAGACGAAAGCTCCGAATACGCACTACGATTTTCGAGTAATGTTCGTGGAATAAGGTTTCTGATATGACTTAAAGAATATTGATCAATATTAGGTACTTAAGGTACTTACTAGACGCTATCTTTAACGTTTAGTTAACAAGAATCCAGTGGCATTGTAGCTCTAGTTTCAACGACTGTAATTGATAGCATTTGTCTTACTCCAACTAAGCACATTATTTATCTTCTTGGCAATAGTTTCGATAACTATTTCAATTCCAATAACTCTATTGTAAGTGAAGGAGATTCAGTGACTTGCTGCTAAACTTAAGAGCTTAACTATTGTTACTTATGTGTACATATTTATCGAAGTCATAGGCAGCTATAGTGTATGAACTATATATCTACATTTTGTTGAATGACACACCTATATAGAAGATTGGACTGTCCTCAATTTCAGTCATTAAGATTTGCATTTATTTTAAGCGAAGTCTGCCATAAAAGCTGTTTCACAGTTGCTGTAGTCAAGCTGAAAAGACCAGAATCGATTGTTAGTCGAACAATAGTTTGGTTGACAGTTTAAAATGTCCAAGCTGCAATAGTGCACACGTACAGCTCAATTAAACTGTCGTTTCGTGAACAAAATATAGTTCCCCAAACAGTTCGGATCGTCAGCGAGGGCTCTGACTCCTAACAGAACTAATCCGGGGTTTGGGAATGAAGTGTTTGTTAACTTTAATTTATTCTTTCGCTCTATTGCAACAGTAGGTACACTTTATTTAGAATAAACGTATCTGAAGATATTCTGTTTTAAAATGAGAACCTAAATATTATTTTGACTAACACCAAAAAAACATATGGCACGAGGTTCATAATTACACTACATAAATGAGCCACAATATTTTCTAATCTATTCTTACTTATTCGACATAGAGTTTCTGATAAGTTGATAGTGCAAGGACGATGACCTCTATTGTCTTTTGAGGTGGTGGAACATTTTGAGGTTTACTGCACTATTATGCATAGTTGTGGTATTAATATTAGAAGTTACCGGACTAAACTGTAAGTTTAGCTTTAAATTTATAATGGACCATCACTTTATTTAGGTAAGCAAGTGAATATTGTATTCGTACTTATCAAATTAGCAGGAACATGTACCAAAATATATTTCAGCACTATCAAGGATTTAATTTAAATTTAAGTTTTACAAACCCCAACTTTATAGCAAGTTTCTACTTAGTTGCTAATTTAATTTTTCATTCGTGTATCACAAACGGCCCGGTCGTGGGCTTTACGTTTATGGCTGCCCTATCCTAGGTTAAATCTCATTTTCGGCTACCTAGCGAATGTAAAATTATATTGGAGTCAATTTTGTTTAATACCTGAGGGGGTTTCTCTCTAGAGGTTAATTGGTTCACGCCGGGAAACTTCACAAGCCATATGTGGTTTTCTGGATTTGCCTACCCGAACGAATTTAGTAAGCAGGTGGGTCGGTCGCCGCAGTTGGCCCAATTTCTGTACCTTTATACTGCAATATGATATTATGTAACATTAACTCGAATTGATTCCATTTTAAGTTACATACTTTGTTACCTAAGTTACGTAGGTACTCCTCGGTTTGAGGATTTCTATAGATTTTCGGCAATCATACGTTACCAGTGTAGCCGATCTAATGTACCTTCAAAATCAAAATATTTTATTTCATATAAACCTGCATGGGTACTTATGAAACGTCAGAAGCTAGGTGCACGGTTCCAAATTGTTGTTTCCTATGGAGAAGAGCCGGCAAGAAACTCCACGGTTACACTTAAAAAAAAAAATTGGCTTTAAAATTGTTTTCAAATTACAGAGATAAAATGTATGGGAGGACAATGCAGGCCTGTCAATAAGTACCAGGTACTTAGACGAATACAGAATAGAAAATCGTCTACAAATCTACAGTCTGTAAGGCCTTATTATATCATATAGCTAAGGAATGTAATAGGTATCCAATATAGGAACATTGCCATTTCGGAAAAGTGCTTCAAGAATAATATAATTTGATCTTAGGTTTCTAAGTGCCTTTACGGGTTTAGGCCACGTAGTACCTAATTCAATTTGTGATTGTAACACTACCAGTGGATCGTCGGAAGGAAATGAAAAACATTTCAGAGCATAGTTGCTCAACACTATTATTATTTTATTATAACCTTCTATATTCTATATAAGTGTTTGCAAATTCTGGGTCTAAGCGAAGCCGTAATTTAATTTAGAGTTACGCAACGAGTTGGTAGGGTTGTTGTAACTATTCTGTGATGTTTTGATTACAATTAAAGTGTAGCTCGTCCTCTGAGCGCAACTTAATTGCTCCACGTTCGAACTTTGAAGCCGCATGCGGTCGCTCCTCTAAAAACACTTTAATCAGGTGTAACTTGCAAGAATTAACAAGTCAACTGCAGCCACAGAGAGCCAATTTACTCACTTTACTACTTAGAGCGATAAATGTATTTTATCTTGCGTACAATTGATGTAGTATTTTATTTTCGAAAAATGGATCAATTGATTTAAAATTTCAGTAAGCGGATTTTCGGGTGCATCCAAAGATATATTGCTTTGATGATTGCCTGTGCTGTCTTTTCAAAATTACTCAATTGAAGAACCAATCAATACTTATTGGATAACTATTTTTAAATCTCCGCTTTGAAGTTGCCATGTTTTAAATATATATTTTATCTTATATGAAAGCTAAAAGCTCACATCATCATCATCATCATCTGCCTAGCCTTTTCCCAACTATGTTGGGGTCGGCTTCCAGTCTAACCAGATCTAACTGAATACCAGTATTTTACATGGAGCGACTGCCTATCTGTCTCCACAACCCAGTTACTGGGTAATATGATATCCCTTAGTAAGACTGGTTGTCAGACTTTCGGGCTTCTGACGACCCGTAACGACTGTCAAAGATCCACAAATGACAGCCGGGACCAACGGCTTAACGAGCTTTCCGAGGTACGGAGAGGTCTTGGTATGTAAAGATGGTCATCCATCCACGGATCAACCGCGGCAAGCATAGCTTAACCTGGTCGATCGATCCGTGCAGCTATTGTTATTTAGCCATTAGGCCCCCATAAATAAATAAAAAACTAAAAAAAAGAGCTAAAATCTCACATAAATAACACATTAAAATCTTAGAACATTTTGCTCAAAACATACCTAATTATTAAGATCAATTAATTTGATGTCTTTGTAGAAATTCTGCACGAAAAAGTCACTTTGAAAGACGGGATTTCGTAACACGTTGAAATTAGAATAGAAAAGAACAATGGCAGCCACCCATACATTAATTTAGCTGAGATTAAACTCTTGCGTCTTTAAATGAATAATATCTAGTTAAACTCGGCGTCAACTTCTGAATTAGTTGGTGCAAGAATTTTTGTTCGAGAAAGCCGGAGTTAATAGAAATTCAGTCGTGAACTTTTGTAGGTTATGTCAATGGTAATTTAAATTCGAGGGAGTTAAAAGGGCAATATTGCATTAGTATTTTCCTTACCCAGTTATTTTAGCATGCAATGCCTTGTAAAAGGTATAAATACTCTTTAGTAGGCCTTATCTTAGGTATATATACTTACTACATGACTGTGTACAATAGGACTGAGGCTGCCAGTCACCATCAGCATTTTTTTAGGTATTGAAGCAATAGGATTATAATAGTATTCTGGGATTTTATAAATACTTGCTAACATTCAGATAAATAAGAATTTATAAAATCCTAGAATGCGTCTGGAATATGTTGAGTAGGTATATTCAAAAGAATCAATAAAACAAGTTTTTTTTTTATATTAAGTCATTTTTATTCTTCGTCATCCTCTCTTATAATTATTTCATCCAGAAATTCTGCAGGTGCTGAAATATTGCTGATGTCTGGCCCATCCTAAATACCAGACTAGCGTCATGACATGAGCGCAACATCCTACTGTGCGCCGACCAACTAAGCAATTACAGCAATACTCGCTGATTCCTGTCCTACCAGGAATATTATTTTCTATTAAAATATACACATAATATTGCTTCCTGAATACGTGACGTGACTTAATTTTTCCTCTTATAAGTGTTGGCTCGCTAATGCCTCTAAGATTGTATTCAGAGGAATCAATGTGTTCACTGGAAACTTCAATTCTGTACCCGCCGTGGAAACGTACATGCTCACCATAATATGGGCGAGCTTGTCTTATTTGGTACGTTCCCAGGGCGAAGAGAATCAAATCTCTATATTCCAGGGTTGGGAAGCATAAAACATTATTGCGATCAGCAGTAAAAAATAAAGAAAACGGAAAACAATCGAGAACAAATACACACGAAGCACAAGCGCAAGCGTCTGTGACGATGAGTAAAACCATTGTCAAAGTCAAACCAAGTTTTTTTTTTTTTGTTGGGATAATAGTCTTTTTGCCCGTCATTAATTGAAAGTAATTCATATATTTTTGCAGTACAATATTTTAATTTCCCTGCAAAGAACACTTCCACTTAGAAATAAACAGTATTGTTGATTCATTTACTCCATTTAATTATAATAACAAACAAAAACTGATTTTAATACAATAATGCTGTACTTGCTGTCACTTGGCAGAAAAATAACTTTTTATTTCAAATATCTTTTTTATCCGGCTTTAACTAGTTAATGTGATACTTTGAAAAAACGTAGAAAAATAATAGAACTGCCTTCGTATATTAATCACTTTTAGACGCTCCAATAAATTTCAGCTATGATTTCGCCATTGTTCTTTCAAGTCATAAATTGTTGTTTGTTAGTTTTACAAAGTTAATTCTGACTTTTCATCTCAAGTCTGTATTTAGGGTTAAATAAGAACACTTTTCATTTTCACACTCGCAATGGGGACCGCCCCACTTTGCGTCGTGGACTCGGCGTCAAGTTTCACAAAGGTTTTGAATAAAGACTACGGCATTTGTGCTTTTTTGGTACGGAACTTTGTGGCGCCCTTTGCACGACTACGATTTCGTTATGAATTTATCGCTCAATTGATGCTCTTTTGCGTTAGTTGGGTCTGTTTTTGTTGCTAGGTAACCTACCTTATCTCTGGTTTATTAGTTTTGAGTATAATTCTTAAAAAAAGACTTAAAGTTGTACTCTTTCTTGTAATACATATGCTGAATCATTCCGCTTATCGTCTTAAGTGGGTCAACCTTTGGTATTTGGACAGTACGATCCAAGCCTATTCTCTCTGTAAGGTTCACTGAGTAAGTCAATTTTACTTAATATCTATATTTAACTTTCCCTAGAACTTCACAGGTTCCGGTTTTCATAGTCGGTTTTGGAAATATCTACCATAAATAAAATAAACATTGAAATTCCCAAAGAGTAACGTTAAACCATTCGTATAGAATATTTATTCATCACTTATTTAAACCAACTTTGTATGTGGATCACATCACAATTCATTATTCATATAAAACGAATGTAAATTAAAATAAATCAATGTATTTTAAATGCGTCCATAAAATAAATCTGTACAGCTACTTAGCATTATAATTCCCGGTCGGGAATGAAAACGAATATGAATAAAAATAATCGGTGCAAACTTTTCGGGTACGCTCTGTCACGGGCCTTTTCGGTCAATTAAAAGAGCGCTGAATTTTGAATTCTGTCGTTAGAAATTTTGAGGGTGGTTAATCGAGTAATCCAACTGTTAAACACGCATGAGGGGATTAAAGCCTATTATGTACCGACGAGTGGTCGTCGTTGACTTGCTTCGGTAATGTTTTATACTATTTTGGGTGTACGGTCAGCATATTGATTTACATTTTGACGTATTGAGATAAATATGTAGAGCAGAGAATTTATCTGAATACTTTTGCTGTTAGTATTCTATTGTAATTGTATTATTTTATTTTCAAAACGATTTTCCTTTAAAAAAATATAATGGTCACTTTCTACGCTGACGGTACCGCTGCCGGGTGTTTGATCGCATTGGACGGATGTGAGCAGTCCACAATGGGTTGGGGCACTACGACACAATTTGTTTACGGACAGATGACAAGGCGTGCGCCACGTTGCGCAACTTGACAGGCTCCTTTCAGCCAACTAAATGAAATGTAGCTTTGTTAATGTTAAATTCGGTTCTTATTTATAATTAAGATTGTGTTTTGGTTTGTTATTGTTATGAAGCTGTTTATGATAAGTTTGTAAAGACAAAGAGGAATATATTGTTATAAAAAGAGAGTATTGGTGAGACGGGCTGGTATTCGCAACTCCACGTCAAAGCGCGTATTTTGTTCAGTTTAATACAGACAATCTTACTCTTTGATACAATGTAGAGACATATATAATGACATAACAGCTTGTTCTTATCAAAACATTTGTAAATTGATAAACAATATATAGATCCTTCATGTCTGTCGGTACTCGCTCGCTGTTATAGCGCTTAACATTATTGTCAGTCACTACATCAATAGGATCGATGTGCCAGCGAGACGAAGACTCGAGTCACATCACTAACGAACCGTGGACTTACCTACGCTTGTCAGCTCTTAACAAGCCACCAAACACTGTGTACCTCACAGCCTCCTATACCTCACTGTCAAATGTTAACGAACTTCAGGAAAAACTTGACAAACGATCCGATATCTGCGCACAAGTTAAAGTATCCTTTTATGGATAGCAACTTGTTTTTCGTATCAATAAAGTGTTGGCCCTTCCAACAGGCCACTTTTTCGGACCTCCACTAATCCCGTTTTCTTTCTTCCACTTTATCAAATGCCCATTGAGATAATGACTGCGCGGTCGGCGCACCACTCAGCTGACTTGCTCTAGCTATACATTTACATATTTTTTTCAACCAGATTCTTTGTCACTGAAAACGGTAAAGACAATATTAAAAGCTTTTGTTTCCTTGAAAAGTATACAAACAAAAACTGAATAAATTGCTTATCAGTTTTATAAACTATCTTAAGAGACTTTATTATTTCCTTCCAACCTAGTCCATTGTAAAATTGCTTTTTTTTCTGTTAACGTTTGCTGCTATACCGAGAGTAGAATTTAATTAAAATCATGCAAATATACACCTTTACTAGAAACTCCTCGCGAGTTCCTTTCGAGAAGCGAGTTTTTATTAAAATACTTGGTGAAGCTGGCAAGTTTGAATGTGACAAACATTGGTCATAATATCGTTCCGTATTGTCTCAAGTTAAATGAGGGTTTTGTGAAGTCGTTTTATAAGCTATCAAGCCAAGATGGTCACGTAGACTTGATAAAAATAGTAACTTAAGTTTTTTTTTGCATGGTATTGGAATTTGTATAAATCTAGATAAAAGTTTAAATCATATTTAAAAAAAAATCGTGGAAGTCCCTAATCTAGGGCATATTAGATATTCTGAAATATTACTTTTAAGTTATGTTGCTGCGCCCTTACAGGGACATGTATTCACTAGTTTTAAGCCCAGATTGTGACTATGGATGTGTACATTGTGCATTAAATAAATTACATAAAAGTATTCTTCGGCATTAACTTCTCTTTGCCAAGACTGAAAATATAGGTACAAGCAGGAAAATATTTTTGTAAGTAAATTGCGTACCAACTTAAATTGTCCGTGAACTTAAATGACAGCTGTCATTCTTGGACATTTTTATGAAATGGCTTTAAGAGCGTTTATTCTGAAAGTTGGCAACGTCGCAAATAGCTGTCAAATATTTACGTGTTTTGATTAATTTGTTAATATTACTGTATAGAAATATGAAATATCCCTAACTAGTGACATAAAATATTAATAATGATTTGCAATTACACACTAAATTAACTGAATTATCACTGAATCGTCTGATTCAGTGATAATTTAGTGTGTAAAACATCTGTTTTAGGTATAAAAAGTCATTTTAAAAGTTTCCAAGTTCTTTGTTTACATCTAAAACGAAGTATTCGGTGTTAAAATATTAATTATTGCATTTCATTATCAATATTTTAGGTCACTAGTTAGCGATATTTCATATTTCAATACAGTAATATTAACAAATTAAGCAAAAAAGGTAAATATTTGACAGCTATTTGCGACGTTGCCAACTTTCAGAATAAACGCTCTTAACAAGCGGTGACGTAGGGTGTCTATTTGCTAAAAATATCAATAAATTGAATTCACATAGATAAAAATACTATGTAGTATGCGCGTGATAAACTTTCATCAAAGCAGATTGTACTTCACTTACCACAGCCGTGACAATCTATGGTAAACTAAAAAAACCGTCCACGCACAATAATGGGTTCCGTAGTTGGAATGAATTTATCAAAAAAATATGTAAATATGTTGAAAAATATGTTTCTTCGAAATACGTCACGTTCAATTCTCCAACTGCAAATTAATGCGAGTTTGTAATTGCCACAAAATATTTAATTATGTGATAAAACTACAAATTAATGATTTTAGGACTTAGGGTGGGAAATCATCAAATATCTTCTCCCGCTCTGGGTGGAGCAGGAGGGCGTGTCAGACTTTTATTGACTAAAACCCACCCCTGTTCCCTCAGTTGCCTGTGTGCCAGCGGCTACGGTATCTCTTTCGAACAACACGCACCCCTGGCAGGCATCGGCCCTTGCGGACCTCATTTTAAGACTGTTTCCATTATTTTGCTACTTTGCTTCTTGACCAACTTCATGATTCTAGGTCAACAGGAAGAACCCTATAGGAGTTATTTGCGATTGAAATATATATGTTGCATACACCCTGCCGTATTTTTTTTGTGTTGACTAAGAAGCTTGATGTTTTAGAGCTCTAAGCTCCGTAGACCTACGTATTCGAACTTAATTTCAACTTGATACCTTCACGTGATTCTAAGACCAAGGGACCTGACAGACCTACAGACAAACACACAGAGAGACGAACAGACAACGAAGCCAATAAGGGTTTTGTTTTTTCCTTTTGTACGGCACTTATAAAAACCGGTCAACTGCGAGCTCACCTTGCGTGATTAATTCTCGTTCGTTAAAGCACCATACTTTAATACAGTTACCGCTTGATGCCTATTAAAGGAATTTACAAATTGTTTACAAACTAATAATGAAGTTTGTAAAAAATAATGTCCTTGTATTTAAAACTGTATTCATTAAGAAACATTTACCTTATTTTTTTTAGATATCTTTCTTTTACTTACTGTAAAGATGTTTTCCAAAGATTTTCAAAGCACTTCAAAGGAATCTGTATTTTTGGATAGAAAGTGATACCAAGAATGTTTATATCTGGATCTCCATTTCATGTGTTTTGTTTATAGAATGAACCAAAGTATAGAGATTTAAATAGATAGAAACAACACGAACTAGTGACGCCTAAATACGGAGATAGGTAACTATTCAACCGAATCACAAAAAATATATTAGTCCACATTATTCCATTGCTCTTTGTCTATTGACTGCCATACCGTCCTTGCCAGTCTAATTATCCCTCAATTAATTTAGCTACCGCCCCGAGTGGGTTCCCGCATTGCCATTGCGGGGGGCTCAGTAGCCGTGGTCTCCCAGCCACGGTGAAGCGAAGAGGAACCCCAAGGTGGGGCTGCTCGGCATTTGCCTCAAAGCCGACATACCGCCGCCGTTTCATGGCGGACGTGGTGGGGCCGCAGGGGAAGAGGAGTGTCGGTATAGCGTTGGCCGCTCTCCCTATCCCCTGCGGCCGAAAAGTGGTAGGCGGCGGGGCCACTGTGCTGACCCGTCGCAGGGTGACCCAGGGGTCCGCAAAGGGCCGATGCCAGGGATGCGGGTTGTACGAAAGAGATACCGTCGCCCCTGGCACACGGGCAACTAAGGGAACACGGGTGGGTTTTAGTCAGCAAAAGTCTGACACGCCCTCCTGCTCCACCCAGAGCGGGAGAAGATATTTGATGATTTCCCACCCTAAGTCCTAAAATCATTAATTTGTGGTTTTATCACATAATTAAATATTTTGTGGCAATTACAAACTCGCATTAATTTGCAGTTGGAGAATTGAACGTGACGTATTTCGAAGAAACATATTTTTCAACATATTTACATATTTTTTTGATAAATTCATTCCAACTACGGAACCCATTATTGTGCGTGGACGGTTTTTTTTAATTTACCATAGATTGTCACGGCTGTGGTAAGTGAAGTACAATCTGCTTTGATGAAAGTTTATCACGCGCATACTACATAGTATTTTTATCTATGTGATATATATATGATTTTATCTATGGGTCATTTGATGATTCCTCAAGCAAAAATTAAATTAACTACCCTTCTCCCTACTACCTATACGGGTTTTTTTTTTTATTATAAGGCATCATCAAATATTAACTTATCCCACTCTGGGTGGTGCGGGAGGGCGTGTCAGACTTTTACTGACTAAAACCCACCCGTGTTCCTTAAGTTGCCTGTGCGCCAGGTGTGACGGTATCTTTTTGGAACAACCCGCACTCCTGGCAGGTGTCGGCCCTTGCGGACCCCACCAGTTGCTGCTGACATCTCTTCGAAGCGCGTGTGGAACACAACGCTCCGTCGACCCGGGCTTGGTCCTTACCGGACAGCGAGCTACCCATTACTCGACATCCGCAACCCCGCGCCTACGGTGGCCGGGAATCGGCCTGGGTTTTCCGACACCCAGGGCGTCTCCTGCGGTGACTCTGACGTGAGGGCGCATATATTGCCTCTACCTCACGTGCACTGCCTCCCTCTTCGCAAGCATTACTGCTTTACCTGTAGAGGGTTGGCTTGTAGTCTAACCGGATGCAGCTGAATAGGAGAGTATGTATGAAAGAGCCATGTTTTGAAAGAGCCGATGCCGTTGTCTCATACTTAACAAAATCGTACCATAATTCAATTGTATTCTTTATATGGCAACTCTGGACAGCTACCACCCAAGGACATTTGACAGTTCTAGGAAATCAGATGGCGTCATAAGACTAAATTGAAAATTTTGAAACTAAAATGTAAGTATTTTTGGGTTTACTTAAGTTTTATTTACAAGAAGTGTGAACCAAAGTTTGACAAAATGAATATGTCGTATTGTTAGGCATATAATTGGCATTATTTTACGGAAATATTATTGATATTATTTTGAGGTAAATTTGTGTAGTTCTAGGTTATATTTTTTAATACATAATGTTTTGAAAGAGCCAATTGTCGAGTCCATGAAAGAGCCACTATACTATTAGCTCTTAGTTTAACATTGCCGTCTTTTTGATACCTATTGCATACTGTTAAATCTTTTAGACTATAAAAACATGTTTCCGCGAGCTTTAGCACCGAATCCCCTACCCGAACTACGAATTCCTAAAATCAGGACCTAGAAAGAGTTCTAAACCTAGCAATTGTAAATTAATTTTTGAATTTCGAAAAATCCTTCCTTATTCTTTGTCTACATTATAAAGGGAACTTCTGTGCAAAATTTATGTTTTCTAGGTCCAAGAGTTTGGGCTGCGAGTTGATGAGTCAGTCAGTCAGTCAGGACTTTTCTTTTTTTTTACATAGATCATTATTTGAGGCTGATCAACGGCTGCGATTTTCACTTACGCCAAAAATCTATAATAAATAATAAAAGATTTTTGGGTCTTTTAAGAGACATAAAATTGTAAAAAAAACTTTTTACAAAAAAATATCAACCGACTTCCAAAAAAACACTACAAAGTGCAAAATAACTTTAATTTCGGAAGTCGGTGACTTTGGACGTGTAGGTATTTTAATTATTTGTCACCGCCTTCCGTCCATTCCATTAAAGTTATTTTGCACTTTGTAGTGTTTTTTTGGAAGTCGGTTGATATTTTTTTGTAAAAAGTTTTTATTTTTCACTTTTTAGTTACCTACCCCACACCAATTCGAAATTTCATCATCCTCAGGGTCAAAACAATGCATATTTATGCGATAGCCGCATTCGCGGTTGATTTGCTGTAAAGTTTTGAAGAGTTCCGTTGTCTGTCTCCAAAACGCATCATCAGATCTATATGAAATTTATATGGGACCATTTCGGAACAAACCCCTTTCGAACAAAAAAATAATTTTGCAAATCCGTCTATATACGACGGAGTTATGACCGAACATACATTAAAAAAAAAAAAAAATATAAACATGTCGAATTGATAACCTCCTTCTTTTTGAAGTTGGTTAAAAAACTAGTTTGTTTCCACGACGTGGAATCTGACTCTTTCAAAGCACACGGTAGCTCTTTCATTAACAGGTTGTTTTAAAAGAGCCAATTTCCATTTTTTTAAAGTAGCTATTATTCAGTTTTCTTACATTGTTATCAATTTTTTTTTATTTGTGTACCATCACTATTAAACGGACTATTGAAAAAAAGCATTTTTATTTAGAAACAATCAGCCTAAAAGGATTTTTATACGTTTTAAAACTGGCTCTTTCATCCACACTCTCCCCTACTAGTATTTTACATGAAGCGACTGCCAATTTGACCTCCATAACCCAGTTACTGGGTAATCATAATCATTTTATTGTCAGGCAACTAAGGCCAAGATAAAATAAACAAAAATAATCTTTAAAAATTAAGTAACTAATGCATTATAAGAACCGTATTAAAACTATAACTATACACGTAATGGTGTCGGTGTCATGTTTCGCTGCGAGGTGTCGCGTAACCGTCTTCGGAAACGTCAATATATGACACCTTTCGGCCAAAAGTCTTCTTGCATGCAGTGCTGTCGATAGTGACTTGGAACTCTTACCACGTGACTTAAAGTTAATGTCATGGCGCGATTCCAACCTTTCGACCCTCGGAGTCCAGTTGGTCTTCACTTTCAAATATTGCACGACTTCCTCAATGTTCATAGAATAATGGAGACGCGAAATGTACAGCTGCGTCGTAGGCACAGCAGGACGTAGCAGCATGCCTTGGTAAAAATGGTTGCTAGAATTTCCGGCTTCTGACGACGACTGCCAAAGATCTACTAATGACAGCCGGTACCAACAGCTCAACATGCTTTCCGCGGCACGGAAGAGTTTTGGTATGTAAATATGGTCACCTATCACCGCGGTAAGGATAGCTGTTACCTGATCAATCGACCCGTGTGGCTATTTTTACTTAACCACGTGTCTTTTTCCTTATACATACATTTATACGTTCCCACTGCTCACACAGGCCTCCTCTCCATGAGAGGGAGAGGGCCATAATCTACCACGCGGGCCCAGTGCGGGTTGGTAGATGTCACATGTCTTCGAATTTTTGTTTCTAGGACATGCCGGTTTCCTCACGATGTTTTCCATCACCGTTTGAGAGCAGTGGTGATGAAATTATTTACACAAACTAATGCGCCTGGCTGGGTTCGAACGCACGACCTACAACTCGTAAGTCGCGGCCGTTACCATTGGGCCACCACTGCTCTCTCACTGTTATCTTTATACCTGATGATAAAACATATAACATTCTTTTCACTTAAACGAAATTAATGTTAAACATTAAAAGTACCGGCAACTCATCAGTTAAAGTTGAACGCTTGCCAAAAAAGGGTCCTGGCTTCGGAGCAGACAGTAAGTTAATTACATGAAGGTTTTTGTTACGTTTAGGTACATATCTTTTAAATAAACACAAAACAGAGCGATAGTGTTCCAAAATTTAAAAAAGATGGCGTATTTTTAATGAATGTACATTTTAAACGGATTCCATGATAAAAAAGTGAGCATAATTAATTACATTACGCGTGTAACACATCTCATTATCTTTCCATGTTATTAATTTGAATCATTAGTGCAATTAGGACGAAAGCTATAATGTTACGCTTACAACATAAAATGGAGTCACGCGAAAGCTTCCCCAACTGGGATTGGCTTTAATATTGTTTCACCTGTTCCGCATATTAATTTGCACTGAAAATAGTGAACTATTCGTAATTATTTATTCTGCATCGAATATAATATTTATTAAATGAGGTTTGGTGGTCAGCAGGGAACTAAATGTGTTATTTCGTTTCGAGTCGATGAACGGATTTATTTTCTGTGTCGTACTAAATTGACTGATTTAATTTTATGTTTATGACGGACTGTTTTTACTAGTTCGCGAAACTGTTTTTTTTTTTTTGCAATGAACTCACAATAATATTAGTAAAGAATTATATAGGTTAGTACTGTGAGGGCCTGAGGGATTTAACAATAAAACACATTTATGCGTGTTTTCACAGACTATTTCGTTTATACCACGCTTTTTTTTTTGGTAGGAAATCATCAAATAACTTCTCCCGCTCTGGGTGGAGCAGCAGGGCTTGTCAGACTTTTACTGACTAATACCCACCCGTGTTCCCTCAGTAGACTATGCTAGTGGCGGCGGTATCTCTTTCGAACGAACCCGCACCCCTGGCAGGCATCGGCCCTTGCGGGCCCCAGCACGTTTGTGCTGACATCTCTATGAGGTGCGCGTCGACTTGGGCTTGGTCCTTACCGGACAGCGAGCTACCCATTACTCGCCGTCCGCAAGCCCACACCTACGGTGGCCGGAAGTCAGCCTGGGATTCCCGACGCCCAGGGCGTCTCCTGCGGCGGTTAGGGCCGTGAGGGCGCATAGACTGCCTCTCCCTCACGTGCACCGCCTCCCTCTTCACGAGCATTACTGCTTCTTTGAAGGAGGTGACGGCTACCCATGCACTCTCGCTCCGTACCATAGCCTGGACCAGGGCCGAACTGCTTTCTTCCGAAAAAAAAGTATGCTAAAACTTTTGAAGGGTTATTCTAAATCCCTTTGACAATATGAATGTGATTAAATTATTACTATTTTATTTCCAGCCTGTACAACGTAAGGTCGCCTTCAGTAAATAACCTTTGTAGTAACTACACAAAAAAAAAACTCGCTAGTTATTAAATAATAAGTAGTACTATGGTTGTCTGTTACGATTGTTGGAAATTGCCGGTTCTTTGAGTGCTACGTCATCGTTCCATTTGCTCATCTCAGTAAAAACTGTTCTATCTACAAATATACAGAACAGTAAGACCCTCAGAGCAATAAATCCAATCTACCCAAAACAGACGTAGCCGCTAAATCACATCATCTATACAGATTGTCGGCTGTAACGCGACGCAGAACAAAGGTGGCAGGCTGAATAAAGTCCAGTCACGTGGACCCTCACCTCAGGGAGTGCGGCGGAGGTCCCTTGTGGCGCCGCTGACCGATTTCCACTCCTCACGCGAGACTCACTCGAATTGAATAATCGATTTACAGAGACACCGTGCCAAACGTGATATTTCGAATCGGTTTCAAATCGATCTGGTATTGCGCAAACATATTCTATTTTCAACATTCCAAAGCCAGACTCTAAATACATTTTAAACAGGTTCTTCACTCATACTTTTTGGAGTAATCTCTTCATTATTTTCCATCTTCAAACATTAAGTGTGCAACAATTTAGTCTGTAATTAGGTGAGCAATAGGGGAGACGCTTCTATTCATTTTAAGGACACTTACCGAGATTTAGCGTAAAAGCAAAGCTGTTTGAGAGTTGAACATCTTCGCATATCTTTTACTGCCACCTAAAATCTAAAGTAACGATGCTCATTTCGCATAGATAAAATGCGCGTTTTATACAAAGAGAATATATACGCTTTATTGTTTAAAACCGTAAACTTTTAGTTTAAAACGAATGTTTATGGACAGTAAGGTATTTAACGTTTTAAATATGGCTTTAATTTCACATCGCACTGGATTTTAAATAATATTATTTTATGTGTTGTCGTTAAAGAATAATAAATTGTGAGATGGAATCGGATATTTTATTTTTGTGAACAAAATATCTGCAGTTTGACAGGTATTGTGTCAGGTTTTTAGTGGGATCGCGTGATCGAAGCTGTTTCATTCGCCACCCCGATACATGTGCCGACCCGCCTAATATAGGCGCTATGTAATAAGCACCTTTGTTTTGCTTCGCTTAGGTCAATAGTTCGGCGCCCTGAAATGCTAGATGTTTTGAATATCTGCCGGTTGACTAGGGGTTGCATGCGGAAGGTTTCATATTGAGACCTTGTTCGTGCCAGTTACGGTTTCTAGATTTTTATCTCTAAAACTATGGACTGTTTGTATTTTTTTAGAGTTGTCGACACATATAAACATGAAATTCGAATTCAACCGTTGACTTAACTATGTGAAAGTCTATTAACTGCTCTCAAATACAATGTTCTTTTTTATTTTTACTATACTGACATATTCTTGTAATTATTTGACATTATACATCAATTTTAATATCTACTATTTTTTGTGATTGTCATGGAAATCATGTCACTATGTTTAAATAGGTTCATTTTATTTATGTAGATTATTTTACATATTGTGAATGAGAGAACGTTGTAGGCCTTACAGACTGTAGATTTGTAGACGATTTTCTATTCTGTATTCGTCTATATACCTGGTACTTATTGACAGGCCTGCACTGTCCTCCCATATATTTTTATCTCTGTAATTTGGAAACATTGTTAAAGCCAATTATTTTTAAAAGAGTAACCGTGGAGTTTCTTGCCGGCTCTTCTCCATAGACAAAAACAATTTGAAACCGTGCACCTAGCTTCTGACGTTTCATAAGTGCCCATGCAGGCTTAAATGAAATAAAATATTTTGTTTTTGATTTTTTGATTTTGACTGCAACCATATGGTACTAGATATTGTACTCTCGCAACACGATAGCTTACTTCTAGCACATTCCTTGTTTCTCATACGTCTTTGATGAATAGTTCGTTTTATTTGTCATAAAAGCTGTTTTAAAAGTAATGTTACTCTGTTGTAGAATTTAACAAGCTACATAAAGAGCGTCTTAAAAGAAATTTAGCAATTTAATTCCGTGGATATAAAACATGTAAGAGGTATAATATAAGGATTTTGTTGGTGTTTTACCCGCGGATAGCAGTAAACGTCGGTATTAAACGAGAGTTAGTACACATATGAAGTAAATTTACAAGACAAAGTGAATATTTTGCACAAAACCTTGTATGAATGTTGTTAGTACACTACCTCGTTAGTCTAATGATTGCAAGGGAGATTGCTTAGCATGGAGTCTTGGTTCAAATCACTAGGTCAGGAAAATAGTTTTTTTGTGACTCCAGAATTACGGTTTGTGCCCGATTTACCAGGCCTAGGCTCGCCCTTTTTACAAGGTACAGACGCTAGTAAATCAAGCTACCCCAATCTGTCAAATTTCTTTGATAGATTTTCAACTTTATTACACAAGTTTAAGGTTCATGTTCAATTGGAATGTCAGGTTGCGGTAGCTTGATGTGCTGGCGTTTGTACTTAAAAGTAGCTGTAGAAAAGTGTTTCGAGATAGGTTTGATAAATTATATCGTCTGTGACACGTGAATTTATAATTAGCCTCGACGTTAATTACCTGTAATTAACTAACCTGATCGAAATGATAGGTCGTTTAATCACTCTATTAAAAGCAAATAAATAACCTCATTAACCCCTTCTAGTAATACATTTTCATAACTAAATTAATCATTGTTAATTTGATAGTCTGAGCACTGTCTAGACGGGAAAATAATTATCTATAAGCATAATTATTATACTTGAAAACCACTTGTTATTATTTTGATTGGATTGGCTGATTATAAAACTGCAAATTAAGAAAACAAAAATGCCGTATAATTTTTGGTACAATTTTTTTTGTTGGGTGGGAAATCATCAAAAAACTTCTCCCGTTATGGGTGGAGCAGGGGGAGCGTATTAGACTTTTACTGACTAAAAACCCACCCGTGTTCCCTCAGTTGCCTGTGTGCCAGGGGCTGCGGTACTCATTAGTTTCACATTGAGCTCATCCTATTCCTGCTAATAGTTTGTATGTCTAGATGTTTGGATCATCATCATCATCATCGTTTCAGCCGAAATACGTCCACTGTTGGACATAGACCTCTCCCAATTTGGTGAGGTTTGCCATAATCGCCACGCTTGGCAGGCGGGTTGGCGATCGCAGTATGGTGGTAAAATGCATAGAGAACGCTGCTGCCCATTCTGTAGCGAGTCCCTTTGTCGCCTCTTACGACACCCACGGGAAGAGATGGGGTGGTGCTATTCTTTTCGTCTGGCACCACACGGTACAGTTTGGATGTTGGTTGATTATTCGATAGTTAAGGATTGGATTCAAATTTGGCACTTGGTTGGTTAATAACTTGGATAATTTTATCCCGGGATTACATTCCCATGGGATAAAATTCTGAATCCACGCGGCCGAAGCCGAAAAGCTAGCGTTTTAAATAAAACAAGAAAATACGTGATACTGATAAAAGGTATTTCAGTTATAAACCCGCACAGCACGTTTACGAACAACAAGAGCTTATATCCATTCACGTTCTCTATTGTACTCACACGAGAACAAAGATATAAAGAACATAAGTGTATTATAAAATTATTTGTGTGCGTTTCATCACGTGCCGCCAAGCGTTTCGTGGCGCCGCCGCCGCCTCTTCCGACGGAAACGGCGCGAATTATCATAATGCATGCCTCGTCTCAACGGTTTGAGCTTCACGTAATAACGGATACCTGAAAAACGCGATTTGTGAGTAAGACATATTGACGGGATGACGTGACTCTTTGTTATAATTTGAGAGCATTTCTTTTATAATCTGAGTGAGCGTGAACAGATTATAGATTTGAATGTTGAGCGCAAGTAGATGCTACGTATCCACATACTTAACCCATACTTGCTCTCAACATTTAAATCTTGAAAACGTTTAAAACAGCAGATACATGAAAGTCGTCATATATTTTGTTGCTGTTTTGCTACGATATAGCTGACGCGTAGATATATAAAGCTACGCTGCTACGCCGTAGCAGATAAGCCACGCTATTTTTCGTAGATTATTTTTATTCGTCATTAAATTAATGAATGCGTTATATTGATGGTAATAATTAACATTCAAGTCTTCATAAATACTCGTAATTGGAAGTATTCATCCAACAGGAAGTACTAAAGCAAAAAAAATATTTTCGGAAAAATATTTTTACATAACCTTGTTATTTCGTTTACATCGTAAATAACGATGGTAATTTAATTTAACAGTAACGAGAAGCAAAGTGATTCTTACTTGAATACCTCAACAAGACAAGCAAGCAAGTTTTGCTCTACATAATACAAGTGTTCTACATAACAATTAAAAGTGAAGATACCACAATGTACATATATGGTGTTCACAACTCGGGTCGTGAGCTCCAACTTTAACTTGGTAAGTTATTATACTTGTTATATCCTAGCCAAGTACATTAGGCTTAGTTCAAGGAGTTAACAATAACATGAATTGTTACGGTAATATTATGAACTAAACTACTAGTTATGTGGAAGATTTTATTGTTTTAAGTTACGAATAATATTTTTCTGTGTTTTAGAAGTGTGACATTCGTGTTTAGACCGTTAATGTTTATTATTTATTTGCTTTTGCCAGCAGCTTCGTCCGCGCGGAACTTTTATCCCCTATTTAACTCTCTTAGGTGTTGAATTTTGAAAAATTGATGTGTTTTCATTTGGAGGTGCTGAAATAAGTAAACGAGTGTCTTGATTGAACGTTAGGCTTTAAAATGGGTCCACCCACACATTCACAATATAAGAACTATATGTGAGTGGCAATCGTAAACACATCAAAAATCCTTTCTTATTACTTGTCTACATTTTAAAGGGAACCTCGGTGCAAAATTTCAGCTTTCTAGGTCCAAGGGTTTGGACTGAGCGTTGATGAGTCAGTCAGTCAGGACATTTCTTTTTATTTATATAGATTTAGATTGTAATTGTTAGATTTCTAATAGACATCATGTCGGTAACTCCACGTCAATGCGTCTAATAGGTATTGGATACTATGAGTACCACCCTCTGTCAATCTCCTCTCGTCTCGTCAATGGCAATGCTGTCTCAATCTTTGTATCGTGTCTCGTTTCCAACGACTTCAATTCATCATTATCTGGTCAGCCTTTTCCCAACGATGTTGAGGTTGGCTTCCAGTCTAACCGGATGCAGCTCAATACCAGTATTTAACATGGTTCGACTGTCGTCTTAAGTATGACTTTCATTTCAACTTATAATATTTTGGCAATCTGCACTGTTTTTTATAGGTTCAAGTAATTTTGAATGATTAAAAAGAAACGTTATCTCTATACATTATTACTCGTTTTGATGATTACCTCTCAAAAAACAACTTACGAAGCTACATACGAAAATATCAAATACACGTATGCACAAATTGACAAGTACAGTCCCAAGAAATTCCTTACCCAATAGCGTTTCCGCAAGCGGTGATGTGATAGAGAAGCCCTTTGTAACCAACAATCGAGTTTTGTCTTCCCTTATTAGATTGATTCCCGAACCCAACACGTATGTTTACGCGTAACTAAATTGCCAAAAGAAATTTCGTACACCTAACAGTTTGTAGGCATGTATAAATGTACAAAAGGAAAAACACGGAGCCCCAATTAAGTTTGTCGAGATAAATGTTGGCCCTAAACAGTACCTATAAGTAAGTAGTTCAGAAGGTTCACACAACAAGCGAAAACGCGCGTACACAGACGGGTCATGTACAAGCGCTCTCATGATTAGTATTCGCTTAAAGGTTGGTTTAGACCAAACGAACATAAAATTAGAACGAGAGCATTGTTTTCTTGATATTCTAGTATGAATATACCAATGAAATAACGCTCTATCCCTGTTTAAACAAAAATTATTTTGCAGAGAAATCGTGCATTTGATCGTTTGTAGCTCAGTTTATCAAACAAAGGCAGATAGACCACGCAGAACACCAAGAGTGAGGCCAAAAAACCAAATACTAAAGCGTCGCATTTTATGTAACATACAATGCGACGCTTTAGTATTTGTTTTTTTTTTTTTTGGTTTTGATTATAAAACAAAGGCAGATAGATCGCGCGGAACACCCAAGAGTCAAAAAAACAAATACTAAAGCTTCGCATTTTATACAATGCGACGCTTTAGTATTTGGCTTTTTGGCTTCACTCTTGGTGTTCCGCGCGGTCTATCTGCCTTTGTTTTATAATCTGAGGTTTGAAGTAACGTCTATCTTCAGATTATTTGAGATCTCCGAAAATACGCGTCTATTTGTATAGTCACCAAAAGAGATTGAGGATCGTCGGATATAGTTGACTAGCTTTTGCCAGCGGCTTCGCCCGCGCGGAACTTTCATCCCCCATTTAACTCCCTTAGGGGTTGAATTTCGAAAAATCCTTCCTTATTCCTTGTCTACATTATAAAGGAAACGTCTGTGCAAAATTTCAGTTTTCTAGGTCCAAGGGTTTGGGCTGGGCGTTGATGAGTCAGTCAATCAGTCAGTCAGTCAGGACTTGTCTTTTTATTAATATAGATAGATAGATTTTTTCGAATTTAATAAATAGAAAACAAACAGTTCGTTTATCAAATTAAATATTATTCAAAAACATTCATCGGTTTATTAATAAACTTCAACTGTGCCCGATGACCCTGGTTACGTATTTCTTTTGGTGATTGTACGTGTTCCTGTTTTCGCTTGTTGTGGGAAGCCGACCTTCTGCGCCTATCTATTTTGTAACAGTAGGCAGTTGAGCCGAAACATTCGGTCCATCCGACCTCATGGTAACGTTTTTAGTGACCCGTGCTACAATGAGAAAACGGAATACTTATGGCTTACTTTGTCATAAATTGTGGTGCGTCTTTTGTTTTTTTTGTTAATTTTTGAGTTGTCAGTGTACTTACTTATCATGCGTGTTTTCCTCGAAATGATACATAGAGGTGAGGGATTAGTACAATATTTCGCAAGTTGTGTTCATCTCATGTTATATATAGTACAAGCCTTTTATCGTTAAATATGCACAAAACCGGGATGGTTTCTACCGCTGAGAAATTTACACTATCTATGACACGTACTTCTTAGCCCGAGAAGTTGTGGTTCGAATCCAGGATGAT
The DNA here is from genome assembly GCA_949987655.1 of Polymixis flavicincta. Classification (NCBI taxonomy): domain Eukaryota; kingdom Metazoa; phylum Arthropoda; class Insecta; order Lepidoptera; family Noctuidae; genus Polymixis; species Polymixis flavicincta. The sequence continues at coordinate 10,922,385 of OX465191.1, read as the reverse complement.
CACAAACTATAACCAGCTAGCTCATAACGAAGATCCAGTCCAGTAGACCAATCAAAAGTTAAACCCCCTTATTTGAAAACACTCCGGTGTTGATTGTACACCGGAAAATGAGTACCTTTTCTAGTTCAGTAAACATATTTGATTAACTGTAAGTCAATAGGGCGAATGTTTGGTCCTTGATGTGTCTACTAAGGAAGCCATTATAACCGCCAAACTGGTAACGGTTGGTAATGATAGCGTAATTAATCAGACTCACACCAAATATAGCTGAGGTTAACAAAAACTATAACACAGGTACATTCAGTGCATTTTTGAAGTGAAAACTTTTTGCGGGAACTTACTTCTGGAACATAACTTCAGGGTATTGCACTCAAATATTAGGAGTCTGCAAAAAAACTTCCTTAGCCTGCAAGCATCACTTGGCCGCCTTGACTTTCAACCTGATATAATTGTCCTCACAGAATGCTGGTTGAATGAAAACTCCGTCATTCACCAATTGCCTGGTTACATGAGCTACCATACCAGCAAAACAATAAACAAGAGTGGCGGGGTTACTGTTTACGTTAGGGATCTCTGGACTGCGTCAGTCTCTGAACCAGAATTTGACGATGCTAATTGTCTACAGATTAAGCTTTGCGATAAAATTACAATCCTCGGTATATACCGCTCACCTTCATTCACTAACATTGAACGTTTTCTAAATTCCTTAGACGGTTCTTTAGACAAACTAAAAAACGAATCATGTGTCATTGTGGCGGGTGATATTAACATTGACTTATTAAATGACTCTCCGAATGCCGTCCATGCTACATACCAATGTTTGATGGCCGAACATGGGCTATTGCCAGCTATCACTCACCCAACTCGGGGAAAAGCCTGCTTAGACCATGGTTACATTAAACTCAAGGGGAATAATACCGCACAGGGAATCGTCTGTGAGGCCTCGGTAACAGATCACCACCTAGTGTTGCTCGGAATTAAATACTCTAATCCTAAAGCAAAAAACAAAAACAGATTCAAAATTAAAACCGACTACTCCATGGTGGTGGCAGAAGTAAGCCAGATCGACTGGGCTGAAGTTACCTCCACAACAAATCTTGATGACGCAGTACTTCTTTTTAACAAGACCCTGTCAGACATCATTAACAAACATACCTCAAAAATTAAAATCAGTCGTTCCAAATTTAACTTAAAACCCTGGATTACGCCAGGGCTTATTAGATGCATCCGTCATCGAGACATTCTTCACGCTCAATCAAACCAGCAACCAAATAATGATGTCCTTAAAATCATATACTTAAGATATAGAAACTACTGCAACGATATTCTGCGACAGCGCAAAGCTGATCATGACAGGAAGGAATTGGAAAGTAATTGTAAAGAACCAAAAAAGCTCTGGCGGACTATTAAAGAAATTTGCCAAGTTCCTAAACGAACCAGCGACAACCATGAATTGCTGAAATATAAAGGGAACGACAGTACCTCGATCGATAAGTGTAACGAGTACTTTATCTCAGTTGGACAGAGCCTTGCTACCAACATCCTAAACAGGCGGACGGCAACCGGAAACAATCAATGCCTCGGTCCTGAAGGTAAAAACCCACCTAAAGACTCACTGTTTCTACACCCTACTGACGATATAGAAATAAGCAACATCATTGACAATCTCAAAGACGACAGTGCTCCAGGCCTCGATGAATTTCGGCCTCTGCTCTTTAAACACACAAAGCAATACATACTGAAACCCTTAAAATACATTTGTAATCTGAGTATGGAAAGTGGAGCCGTTCCTACCTGCTGGAAAACCTCGGTTATCACGCCCATTCACAAAAATGGTGCCAAGGATGCGCTTGATAACTACAGGCCAATTTCATTGCTATCCGTGACATCAAAAATCTTAGAAAAACTGATAAACAACCGCCTCGTAACATTTCTTGAGAAAAACTCTTTACTCTCAGAGCGGCAGTTTGGCTTTCGGCGAGGGAAGTCCACTGAGCAAGCCGTGAATCTTTTGACTGACATTATATCTTCAAATATCGACAGGGGCCACCGGTCAGCAGGTATCTTCCTAAACCTCGCCAAGGCCTTTGACACAGTCTCAATTCCCACACTCCTAAAAAAACTAGAATCATTTGGTGTCAGAGGCTTGTCTCTAGATTGGTTTAGCAGTTACTTGTCAGGTCGACATCAGCTCGTCAAAATTGGGGACAGCGTGAGCAGCTGTCTTCCGGTTGCATTCGGAGTACCTCAGGGAAGTATTTTAGGACCAACACTCTTTATCATGTACATGAACGACATTCTGAGGCTTAATAATAGGTCTTTACCTATGAAATTGCCGTTTTGTATGAAAAAATTTAAACGAATTTTTTTCATGAATTTTTTATTTGTATTAATCGAAGTAATCACCCATGCAATCAATGCATCTTTGCCATCGCAGTGGCAGTTTATTGATGCCCTTCTTAAAGAAATCAGCTGGACGGGAGGCAACAAATTCTTCAAAGGCATTTTGTACTGCCTCTCGGGTATTAAATTTTTTTCCCGCCAAGAAGTTATCCAAACTCTGGAAAAAGTAGTAGTCTGTAGGCGCAAGGTCTGGTGAGTAGGGCGGATGACGGAGAGCTTCCAACCCCAGTTCTTGCAACTTGGAGACCGTCTGCTGTGCAGTATGAGGTCGCGCGTTGTCGTGCAGGAGCAGCGGAGACGAGCGATTGACCAATGCTGGTTGGAGATGCGCCAGCTTCTCCATCATTGTGTTCAGTTCTTCACAGTACACATCTGCAGTAATGCTTACCCCGTTTGGTAAGAAGCTGTGATGAATCACACCGGCGCTAGACCACCAAACAGTGACCATCACTTTTCTAGGGGTAAGTTTTCGTTTAGGGCATTGTTTAGGTGCTGAACCAGGATCCAACCAACTTGCTGAGCGCTTACGGTTATCAAACAGAATCCATTTTTCATCGCAGGTAACAATGCGGTTCAAAATTCCTTCATTTGTGTGTCTGTTGAGCAGTGCAAGGCACGTCTCGACGCGTACTTCGCGCTGGCGATCATTGAGTTCGTGGGGCACCCATTTGTCAAGCTTTTTTACCTTGCCAATTTGACGCAAATGGACCAATATTGTTTTGACGCTAACGTCGAAAGCTGCTGCTAATTCAGCCGTAGATTGTGTATCATCAGCTTCCACAATCGCCTTTAATTCGTCATTGTCGACCAAAGTCTTCGGACGACCGCGAGGTTCATTTTTCAGGTCGAAATTTCCAGAACGGAAGCGAGCAAACCAATAACAGGTGGTGCGTTGGTTTGTAGTGTTAGCTCCGTAAACGTCGTTGATGTTGCGTGCCGCTTGTGCCGCGTTGCTGCCACGACGGTACTCATATTCCATAATTACTCGAATTTTTAACGTATCCATGATGACGAAAAAGATTGAAATGCGATGAAAATGTAACACTAATCAAGAAAGAAATGACTACTTTTAGAAAAAAAAAATCCATGTTTTTAAAATAAAATTAATTTGAAATTAGAATTCTTAGCCAAACAAAAATTATTTTGATTTGAAATGGCCAGTACTGCAGAACGGCAATTTCATAGGTAAAGACCTAATATTACACAGTCAGATGTTATTTGCTACGCTGATGATACTGCTATTATTTTTCATGGCACTTCTTGGGAAGAGACTCTGTATGCAGCTGAAAAAGGAATGAGCATAATAGCAACATGGCTAGAGCTGCTGGAAGTTGAACGAGCCCAACGGGCAGTCCTCAAAGTTCTTCTGGGAAAGCCGCGGCGTTTCTCAACGGACCAACTATACACGGAATTTGGGGTTTTACGCGTTCGTCAGCTGTATATCCTAGAGTCAATCCTTAACCTCATTAAACTCAACACGAAACGCTCGAGCTTCAGCAAGAGGGGTAGGAAAATAGCTGAAAGAATCCCCCTTCCAAAAACCAAAACACTATTTGCGACCCGGTTTTCGTCGTATTTACCAATACGGGTATTTAATGCTATAAGCAAAACCTTCCCTATACCGAACCACTATTCTGAGGCCAAAACTAAACTAAAAGAATGGTTGCTGGGCCGGTCGGGAAACAGAAAGTTTACTTTGCAGATGTTAATATAATAATACACTCTGATAGAACTCATACCCTCACTCACACTTACACCACACACTTACACCAAACACTCACTTTACCTGTCTTGTAGGTATCTAACTAGTTGCATCATTTATTTTCTTTGTTCTCACATTATTGTAAATTAAAAAAAAATACTTCTGACTTGGTAACAATCTTGCGCTAGCATAATAAATTATTAACTTTGTGTACTGTATGGGTCACCAAGCTACAGGCTGTGCCTAGTTTGGGACCCGCTGCTCAATCCGTGTAAATCTTTTATTTGTGTAAATCTCATACCATGTAAAACCACTGTATATTTAAGAAACTTGTGTAAGCTAAATAAATGAATTTGAATTTGAAAAAACTTCTTTAGGCGCGTTGGGTATTTTTTGAGATGGGGAAAAAACAATTGAACTCCCGACACTATTACCTACACCACTGACAACACGATCGACGGACGAACAATGTTGAACGCTGTTTAAACTGACGATAAAAAAAAAAAAAATCCTGACGATTAAAAAATAAACACGTAATTGATCAAAGGTTCACTTCAGTCGGCACTGCCGGAGTGCCACTGTTTTCTAAATACAAATGTCTAAATACAAATTTTTGCCAATGTCGTAAGCAATACTATGATTACGTTTTAATGTTAAGTTTGAAAGTAACTGGTTCTTTTCATGTTGTAATACTAGCTTTTGCCAGCGGCTTCGCCCGCGCGGAACTTTCATCGCCTTTTTAACTCCCCCTTATGGGTTGAATTTCGAAAAAATCCTCCCTTATTCCCTGTCTACATTATAAAGAGAACCTTTTTTTTTCTGGTGAGAAATCATCACATAACTTCTTCCGCTCTGGGTGGAGCAGGAGGGCGTGTCAGACTTTTACTGACTAAAACCTACCCGTGTTCCTTCAGTAGCCCGTATGCCAGGGGCTGTGGTGTCTCTTTCGAACAAACCTGCACCCCTGGCAGGCATCGGCCCTTGCGTGCCCCATAATTTTCTGTGCTGACATCTCTTTCAGACGCGCGTGGAACACAACGCGCCGTCGACTTGGGCTTGGTCCTTACCAGACAGCGAGCTACCCATTACTCGCCGTCCGCAAGCCCATGCCTACGGTGGCCGGAAATCGGCCTGGGATTCCCGACGCCCAGGGCGTCTCCGTATCCTGCGGCGGCTAGGGTCGCGAGGGCGCATATGCTGACTCTCCCTCACGTGCGCCGCCTCCCTCTTCGCGAGCATTACTGCTTCGCTGAAGGAGGTGATGGCTCCCCATGTCCTCTCGCTCCGTACCATGGCCTGGACCAGAGCCGGACGCGAGAGATCGCCGCCGCCGATCACCTCCACGAGGACACGGCGGTGCTCCGCCCAAGCCGGGCAGACCGCCACCGTGTGCTCCACCGTGTCCTCAGGGCGATCTTCGCAGTGGAAACACCCGGGCGTTTCCTCCCGCCCTATCCGAAACAGGAACCTCCCGAAACAGCCGTGTCCGGTGAGGACCTGCGTCAGGCGGAAGGTGAGGACGCCATGCCGCCTCTCAAGCCACTCCTCAAAGAGGGTACTTACCGCCGCAATCGTGGCGTGCCCAATAAAGAGAACCTCTGTGCACAATTTCAGCTTTCTAGGTCCAAGGGTTTGGGCTGGGCGATGATGAGTCAGTCAGTCAGTCAGGACTTTCCTTTTCATTTTTATAGATAAGAAGATATTAATGCTATGGGAAAAAGATATCTTTACAGTTAAGTAATGTACTGTGTACTGTTGTATGACGTACGTCTACGCAATTATTTTTAGCTCAAATACGCTTTACAAGCACTTTACGGACAAGTCCAGGCAGTTATAAAGTTTGCGTAGCTGCCTAGCAAAAATACGCTTCAGTCAGACGCTTGTCCAACTTAGCCTGAAAGTTTAATTCTACTGAACAGGCATTTTGTTTTAGGAAAAAGTTTTTTTGTCATACTTCTAAATCTGTAATTGCACGGAACACGTCAAAAATATGACATCCATCCACAAACTGACTTTTCATTAAATTAATTTAAAAATGAATAAAATGTATTACACCCGGGATTCCTTTCTTCAGTTTTTGCTTCCTTACTTTATTATAAACCGTTGTAAGTGTCTTATGCTCCGAGTTATTTTTTTTTATCAAGGGTGTAATAAATTTTATTTCAACGCCCTTTTTGGATTATTTCTAAATGCAAATGGGCTGTCCTAGCCGCTGTCATCCCTTTGTAATTCGTAAAATGAACTGGATGAAATCACAATAAAGGAATATTTAAGCTGTTTGTAAATAACAAAAAACACCACACTGCCCTTTTATGTTTCTTCTCCATAGGGTTTCGTTCTAAATGAGCAGCATTTCCGAAATTGTGTTTATTGTACATCCTATTTTTGTTTTTTCGGTATTAAATTAAAACGTAAGCAGGTGTTAAAGAATCGTTCCTCATTTTAAGTTTAAATAGCTTTCTCTAATTGTTATTTTAATGCTTAATCATAGTGAATGATATTAATAACAATAGAGTTGTAGAATAACAATAAACCTTGGGGTTTACAGTTATTGTACCAAGACATTGAAATAAAAGCAAAATACCTCTAAATTGACAAAGTTCATTGTACAGCTACTCCCTCTGTTGACGTAAAGGTGACTCAAGATTAAAGGGTGCGAATTTAACTGCAAAGAAATCCCTGAGGGCTACAGGGAGCTGACACCAATCACTCCTTGTATAAGAGACGCTGAATAAATATTAGGATGTTCTAAATTCAACATTATTACCCTTCCTTGTTGTGAAATCATGCTGATTTATAATATTTAGATAGCATGAATACGTGGACGGGGTGCATCTATCAGAAAACGTACCTTTAGATGCCAGTTTGTAGTGCCATTTACAAATCTAGTGCCTATAATTAGATTATTTTATGTATTTAGAACCAATTATTTTATTTTAAATCACCTGATAGGTGTTTTTCATTTTGATTATTTCATATTGTTGTTTATAATATACAGATATAATGTTGAAACCTTCTAAATACAGATTCATGTGTTACCAACTCCCTTTAGTAAGTGATTGAGTAAGAATTCAATATGAACTGGTTTTGTGTATATTTTAATGTGATACTTTTGGAAGAGACGCATCATGAACACGTTAAGTCGTTTGTCCCGGTTGTTGTTGTTGTCCTGTTAAGGGTTGCCAGAAGCCCGATAGTGTGACAACCGGTCTTACCAGGGCGTATTGTGCTACCCAGTAACTGGGTTGTGGTGGTCAGGTAGGCAGTCGCTCCTAGTAAAATACTGGTAACCTCTGGTTACACTGGAAATCGACCCTAACATAGTTGGGAAAAGACTAGCTGGATGATCATGACTTTATGGAAGAAACTATACATATAGGTGCAGAATGGAAATGAAAAGTGTTTCTGAAAAGAGTCTTTATTCGCAAAACAAAAAGAAAAACTTAATTGTGATCATAATGGATATAATCTTATCGACCTTACCATCTAGGTAACAAACAGTCTACCTCATAAAAAATATCTTCAAACCTTTTACTATCTAAGTATACCTGTATATTGATACAGAAGTAAATCACTGTCAAACACAGATACATACACATTATCTTGATAAGCCGGTCCCTGCAACAAGATACTGTTATTGTTGTACTAACAGAACGTTTCGATTGTTGCAGTGTCGACGGTGGACGTCGACGCGGTGCTGGGCCGCACGGCGTCACTGCCGTGTGACGTCACGCCCGACACTAATGAAGACAGGGTCTATATGGTGCTGTGGTTCAGGAAGAGTGGGGGGAAACCTATTTATAGGTAAGTGAGGTTTAAAGCATAAATTAGAAGTTTTAGCTCACTATGATGATGGATTTGTGTTTGAAAAAATGCGAGTCAGTTCTAAACCAGGAGGCCAATTCCGGTAATAAATGTGTAGTCGTCTTATCTTAGCGACAATCAATGTCAAAAACTTATCACAATCATGAGAAAATTCGAGTTGTTTTGACAGACTAAGATTGGCATGTCATAAACACCCTATATCGTTCCTACCTGACATTTGTTGCTATGTCCCGAACCTTTGTATTTTCCTGATGTCTTCCAACCTAACTTGATCTTTTTTCTTGATTCCCATCATGCTTCGCTCCACACAAAGGTTCGGGACATAGCAAAAAAAGTCAGGAAATTAAAATGGAAATGGGCCGGGCATTTGAGTAGAGGGAAGGAGAAGTGGAGCAAGGAGGTCACACAGTGGTACCCCAGGAATGGCATAAGAAAGAGGGGAAGTCCCCGTCAAAGATGGGAGGATGACCTGGCCAAATTTGCAGGTGTGACCTGAGGGGCAATTCTACTAATTTTAAGAACGTTCACAGTCTGATCTCAGTGTCAATCTGTCAAAAATACCTCGATTTTTCATACATTTTTGACATTTGCTTGTCGCTGAGATGACACTGCGACTAGATATTGAACGGTTTTAATTACGAGAGCCTTCAGGAGTCGGGTTGCTAAGGACAGAAATGAGTGGAAAAGGTTGGAGGAGGTCTTTGCCGCTTGGAAATCAGCAGAAGACAACCTAGATTTTATATATAACTTAGATATTAGGGAAATTGTACTCCGTACCGTTGAATAAATGGCTTATTATTATTGTTCCAACAGCTGGAACACAGGCCTCCTCTCTATGACAGTAAGAGGGCTATAGATCCACCTCATGGGCCCAGTGCGGGTTCGTGGATGTCATATGTCTAAAATATTGCACACATTGTTTTAAGATGTGTGCAATATTTTAGACATGTGATATCGACATGGTGGCATCTATTGGATCTACCTAACCGGCGTGAAACCTTAACCAACTTTCGCCTAAAAAGTTATTAATACACATTTGGCCAGGTAAAACTTTACCAGTGATAAATTTTGGTGAAAACGATCTCCATAATATGAATAATCCCTAAGAATGTAACTATTGTTACTAATGTACAGCTAGAGACGATTAATACAGGTAAAACCTGAAAACCGCTCTTTCCTTTTTCCTTAACAGTTGTGACACATAATCAACATCAGCCTACAATGTTCCCACTGCTGGGACACAGGCCTCCTCTCGGTGAGAGGGATCGGGTCGTAATCCACCACGCGGGCCCAGAGCGGTTTGGTAGATGTCACATGTCTTCGAATTTTTGGTTCTAGGACATGCCGGTTTCCTCACGATGTTTTCCTTCACCGTTTTGAGAGCAGTGGTGATGAAATAATTTACACAAAGTAAAGCGCCTGTCTGGGTTCGAACTCATGATCTACACCACCACTTGGCCACCACTGCTACATAAAACTTCCAGCTAAATAATGAGACGATAAGAAGTAAATATAACTACGAGTATAAGGAAAAGGACGCTCAGGACAACTCCGTCGCAGTAGATAGGACAGCGAATTAACTTAAAAGCCCATGCATAACTTATTATCCCGGAAAAATTCTGAAAGGAATCGAAATTTAAACTTTTAGCTTATTAAACTGAAACGTCAGCTTCAGCTGAAAGTATATCCTGTAATTTACCTTATAACTTGGGGACTCAAGGTATTTAAAACGCACACTATGCAGCCATGCTTATTATAAGTTGGGGGATTACATCGCTGACAAAAATGCTTGGCTAAACGCTGCTTGTCCTGCTCCACAAGGTAGCTTAAACTAAAGGTAGCTTAAACTAAATTGAATAACATTGAAAACATTGTTGGAGCTGCTGAAGACTGTAAAAGCTAGATATCTTTGCATTGTATAAATTCAAATTTTTGTATTGTATAATTGCATAGCATATGTGTGAGCACTATGTTCCTACTATAATGCAAACATTTACAGGGTACGTCTTTCATTGACTTGAATGTGCCCTGGCAGCTGAGAGTATGTCATGCTCACTCAAATGTCTCGCTGGTGGTGGCGTGTGTGTTGGATCATTAAGTTCCCTTCAAAATGGTTGAGCTGAATGGTGCTGATGCATACGTCATGTCCGTGAACGGGCGCCGCCAGTAGGGACTGGTCATCTCTTAGCTCCCACGGCTTATTTTAATTGTTATTTTATTTTAATTACGGACGCTTTTAATGTGCACTTTTTACATCGTTCTCACATTGATAATTTCAACATAATGATGTAACCAACTTTTTGTAACAAAATCTTGATTTTAAAAGAGTGTCCATGGAGTTTCTTGCCCGTTCTTCTCCATAGGTACCTACGCTTTGGAATGGGCAACTAGCTTCTTCTTTCTAACTCACCGACCTTGACAATTCAAAAGTGCCTGTAATTGGTTTATTTGAAATAAATGCTTTGAGTTTGAGTTTAGCATTAACTATAAAAAATATGTTCTTGTTGAATAATTGTGTCATCATTTTCATATTATCAGTCTGTAAAAAGTCTTTAGTTGTGCCTCGTTTAAAAATTTATATATATATACTTTATGTGAAATATTGGTACTCATTTGTGAACTTACCTGAACAAAGTTGTGATAGGTGTACAGAAAATATTAAACATGCCAATAATACTTAGAAGAAATTGTAAGGACACGCGAGGTACGAGAACGTCATGAGACTTTGTTCTGAAAATGAATGATTAATAAATTAATCATATGATTGCATTATACTTTCATAATTATTATGAAAGTATGATAGCTCCTATATTGCAGTCATATTGTTTAAATAATTAAGTATGAAAATTCAGATAAATCCAAACCATTTTAATAGTGATAAATCAACATAATTACCTATTACAATCTCCAGTGCAAATAATGCAATCGGCATAAATTATTATACTTAATTAATGGATCACTGAAAAATTGAGCATTGTGTGCAAAGTTCTTATAACAATAATTATGAATGCTTTTATGTAAATGAATGATGCTCACCTTTTCGCATTTTAAACGGAATGTTACGTTATTTTATTAAATAAGGTTTTCATTTCAATTGAAACTCATGAAAAGAACTGCTGGACAAAATATTGCTTATTATTTTTATGAGTTTTCTGATAATTATAAGAAACTCGTTGGTAAAGAGAGTCGGTACTGTGTCGGCCATCTTTTGAGCCTACCGCTTGATACTTTCATGGCTCTTTACACTCGGCCTCGTATAAAAAAATACTTTTACCTAACCATCATCCGCATCATCCGCCTAGCCTTTTCCCAACTATGTTGGGGTCGGCTTCCAGTCTAACCGGATGCAGCTGAATACCAGTATTTTACATGGAGCGACTGCATAACTGACCTCCACAACCCTGTTACTGGGTTATACGAATCCCCCTTGGTAAGACAGGTTGTCAGACTTTCGGGCTTCTGACGACCCGTAACGACTGTCAAAGATCTTCAAATGACAGCCGGGACCAACGGCTTAACGTGCTTTCCGAGACACGGAGGAATCTTGGTATGTAAAGATGGTCACCCATCCACGGACCTACCGCGGCAAGCGTAGCTTAACCTGGCCGATCGACCCGTGCAGCTATTGTTATTTAGCCACAAGCTAACCATGTTCGTAAAATTCCGTGCATTTTCCGTGTGGTCCCGGACATAAAAAAAATTGCACCATCCCATTTCTTCCCGTATGTGTTGTAGAAGGCGACATAACTAGAGAATGGGCAGCAGCATTCTCTATGCATTTTACCACCATACTGCGATCGCCAACCCGCCTGCCAAGCGTAGAGATTATGGCAAATACTCCCTTTTGGGGGGAGGCTTACCTATGTCCAGCAGGACATGTCATCAAATAAACATTTTGTTCAATAAAAAAGAGAATAGATTATATTTATGTACCTATACACAAATAGTTCTTTTGTGCAAATATTGAATGTGAAATATGTTTCCAGGATTTTATTCCACATACAATGAACCAGTTATTTTAACATGGCTGATGCATGTATTCATGCAAAATAGCTCGAAAATAACTGTTATTAAAAAAAAACGTGTGATCATTAAATGCCTGTTACAGGTCTACACCACACCGATGTCATGAACGTATTAATCCTCATTATCATCAGTTCATAGCGGTTCAGTTCAAAGGACGCAGGACAAAGGTCTCCCTAATTGCTCGCCTCTAAGCTTGATTCTCGACTAACCTTACTAGCTCACACTATCAGTATTGAGCAAGCGATTGCTTGAGGTTAAACTAATAATTACTTCAAAATTTTGCTACCTAGAACAAGCTTTACTTCAAATTAAACTGAAATACAGGTACCGGCAGAAAAAGGGATGGTGGTAACGATTAATTGTGCTGTCTGTACCTACGTACAGACGGTGCAATTAACTGTTTTGCAAATTTAGAACTCACATCAATGTGTCGTGTTATGGTCATTTCATACAATGACAAATTACAGTTGAGACCTTTCAAATATATGGTTAATTTAAGTTGGAATTCAATTTATTTAGTAATTGATTTCCCTGATTTGTCTCCCGGTAGGAGCTTCGTGTTAATCATGTTAAGGCTACACTTGCCGCGGTCGGTCCATGGATGGGTGACCATCTTTACATACCGAAACCACTCCGTGCCTTGGGAAGCACATTAAGGCAGTCAATCTTGGATCTTTGACCGTCATTACGGGTCGTCAGAAGGCCGAAAGGTTAACAATCTAACCCAGTCACCCATCGTTTTACCCAGTTGTTGGAATGTAGAGGTCAGATAGGCAGTCGCTCCATGTAAAATACTGGTATTCAGCTGCATCTGGTTCACCAGGAAGCCAGACAACCTCAACTTAGTTGAGAAAAGGATGCAGATGATGATGATGTCAAAGTCAAAGCATTTATTTCTATTAGGCACTTAAAAGGCACTTTTGAACGTCAACATTTACATTAAAATAGAATTGATTCCTAGACCCTCTTGCAAAATGTAGTTTCGTATGGAGAAGAATGTGCAAGCAACTCCACCGTTACTCTTTTAAAATGTTTTAAGTACATACATTCATTATATAATTATGTGTGAAAATGATGCACCCAGAATAAAATTACCATACCAAAATAGGTAAATAGACTGCAATTGTAGCAATGCAGATAAATAAATTTTATGATAGATACATGGTGCTCACTTATTACAAACATTTTAAGAGTAAGTATACGACGATGGGGACTTAAGCTCCAAGAAAATTCATAGTCGCAGTTTGGCAGGTATTTTATATCCAACCAGCCTACTACCAAAATAACACTGAACTGGCACTACACAATGTTACATGAAAAACGTCAAATAGGTCTCAACGAAAAGCGACCCAGTTAATAAAAGCCAATCCAACTTAACAAACAGTCGCCGTAATTCCAGTTGGGCAGTGCCTTATAAAAACTTTGTGAATACGTATTTAATTAATAGCATAAAGTCGGGCGTAATGAACCGTTCGCTACCTTAAACGGATGAGCGGAAGCCGAGCACGACCAATCCAATTAACGTTAGGAACACACCTACAACGTACAACGAAACACACTTAAGATGTCATGGCGCTCGTTAAGGAAATCACACTTGACGATGGAGGTCCGAGGACTTTCCATCAATGTCCTTATGCTGTGAGCTAGCTCTTGTCACTCATACGTAACTTGATTTAGCTACACGTGGCTAAACTTGGACTTAGCTTTGCTTCACGCTTTTTTCGCGTTGAGTTTTTTTGATGGCAAGTATTTTGGAGAGAAAAATCTGAATTCTTTATTAGCTACTAGCATTTGCCCGCGGCTTCGCCCGCGTGGATATCGTTTATCGAGTAAAACAGTAGCCTTGTCATTCTCCATATTCCAGGCTATATCTCTGTCAAATTTCATGACGATCGGTTCCGCGGTTTAGCCGTGAAAGCGTAACAGACAGAGTAACTTTCGCATTTATAATATTAGTAGCGATTTTGAGAATAAGACAGAGTAACGAGACTAATAACTACAAGTTTATTAATTTCCTGTCTCAACTCAAGCAAGAACTCAAAGAAATATTTAAATTAAATATCCATTTTAGTATTAATTAATTTTGCTCATCCTTTACGCAAAACGGGAATAACGTGCGTAATAAACTCACAACAGCAAAACATCTGCTTACGTAACCAAAACAGTTATGTAGATAAAATCCCCATTATATCCTTACAATTGTTTATAATTGCTATTTTATATCAGAAACCGGGCGAAACGAATACTTGGCAAGATAATACCGTCATAAAGTGCGTGCTCAAATTGTTAAATTTACCTGAGAACACCAGGATGTGCGATCAAATCATCTCTCTCAGAGCTTCTTGCTTTATAAATTAGGATGGAGGTTGGTAGATTGAGAAAATGTAGCCTGTCCGGAAATTGAAAAACTTCACCGTGTTGGGCCGTTCTTTTATTCTAGAATTTGACAGTTTTTTTTTTAAGGAAAATAAATTCAGACCCGGACCATGTGGCAATTTACGCGCTTTCATAAAATTCGGCGGGGGACGTGATTGTGTTAGAGCTGACTGTACCTGGTCTTTGAGCGACACTTTTTATGTCTGAGTGGGTGTAATAAGGTATATTTATAATTGAAATCACAACTAAAAAGTCCAATTTTTATTAGGAAAGTAACTTGTTGCCAAAGTAAAGTGTTAGCTTAAACATTCTAAGGTGTATGTACAAGCAATAATATGTATACGCTTACCAACTTTTAAAAGTGATTTTTTCCACTTTTACTAATTGTAATCTCATTTTATTATGAAAATATTATTTTGGAACCCACACTATAATGAAATACCTAAGTTATCTCAAGGTTGCGATCGCTATTTAAAAGGAAATCGCTTTTGAATTTGGCGATGTGTATACATATTAATGCTCGTGACTGTACATAGTTTCCAAAATCATAAATCCATTTGTTTCAGTTTTGACGTCCGTGGTCGGTCGTTCAACAAGGCGCTACAATGGTCGGACCCGGGTGCGTTTGGCCCCCGAGCATACTTCGCAACAGTCGCCCGACCGGCAGCTCTCACGCTCAGCTCAGTACAACTAGACGACGAAGGCGTCTATAGATGTAGAGTAGACTTCAAAAACTCACCAACAAGAAACTTCCAAATCAGACTCACAGTAATAGGTAAGTTAGTTGATAACATCTAAGACACGCGCAGATAAAAAGAACTAAAGTAAAGCAGGCAAAGCTTAATGAAACCAAGCAATTAGAATTAGCGCCAAAGAAAAATACTAGATCAAAGAAACTGTCTAATTTCAGGTACAAGTTTATAAAAGCAAAATTTTATCAGTCTAGACCAGACTTCTGTTTTTTTTTATCGTGCACACAAAACCATATTTCGGTTACCCTTTACCTGCTAATTTTCAGTAAACATTCAGTTTTAAGTATTAAACTTGAATTTGTTCATAAAGCATTTAATTAACATTAACGCGAGACTAGAAAATCTCGTTATAATAAAAATCAACTAACTTTAAAATGAAAATTTTATGAGGCGACAACTGGGAATCAATTTAGTCATTACGATGAATCGAGGGAGCCGCGCGGTCGCCGAGTGATGACATCGCGCAGACATTTTAATTATCAACTGTCGACTCGGGATCGGCGAGGTTGCTCAGCTGCCTCGCTGATAAAAACGATGCCCGCCGACGATGACACAGATAAAATCTGCAGGAGACAGGTTAAATTTAAAAGGAAATTAGATTTGAATAGATCAAATTGTCTGTGCGTTATCAGCCCGACGTACTGATCCCCTTTATTTGCTTATTAAAACCTTAGACGGAAAATGGTTCACTAAATTATAAAATGAGTTACGAGCACTTTGTATTCATTCTTTGGTGAATGCTGTTATACTCGTAATTAATATTGCGCAGTGCCGTGTTTTCACAACGTTATTTACCACTTCCACAATCCGTATCGATGTGAATTATTGACATTTCATAAGGTTTCCACATCAATATATATTCATTATGTATTTTATTAATATTATAACCTTGCGGAGTATCGCGGATGTTCGTCTATAATTACTCTAATAGGTTTATTCAATGGCAGCATAACCATATTCTTAAGAAATATTACCAGGAGAAGAGCGTAAAATATAAACATGGCCTATAAAATGTCGAGCAAACTACCGTTGAGCTTTTCAAAGAAATTACCCTATTCAAGGCGACGAAAGACGTAGGCAAAGGAGATGAGGGAAGTAAATTTCTTTTGCGCAGAACAAAGCATTTAAAAGTAAGCCTACATCGCATATATGCAACTCCATTGAAATCCATTAGTCTGCTCGCGCCAAGAGGTAATTTGCAAGGAGCCTTTTGTTAGCAAAGGGACTGCTCACACAAAGAACTCTCTTACTTACATAATCAGGCATATTCATAACATCATAAAATATCCAATTACCATTGAGGACGGAGGGTGTTCATTAATGGCGTCAAATAATAATCAAATCTGGCGCTCGCGTAATATCGTGAACGATCACGCCCTCACTTTTCATTCCCATATTGATATAATGGTGAAGATGGTGAGAATATGGTATGAGGAAATAATTTTATTATATTCGTGTTGGTTTTTGTCGTAGTGCCTCCTCATCAGATGTTGATGTATGACAAGTCTGGAGCGGATGTGTCAGGCGTGGTGGGGCCTTTGGAGGAAGGAGCAGCATTGGTGCTGGTGTGTGAAGTACGAGGTGGTAAGTAGACTTTAAATTCCTCTCTACATGTTCCATGTGGGACGTAAAGAATAGCAGCATCCCATTTCTTCCCGTGGGTGTCGTAGGAGGCGAATAAGGACTTACTAGAGATTGAACAGCAGCGTTCTCAATGCATTTTACCACCGTACTGCGATCGCCAACCCGCCTGCCAAGCGTGGCGATTATGGCAAACCCCTCCAAAAAATGTGGGAGGCCTGTGTCCAACAGTGGACGTCTTTCGGCTGATGATGATAATGTTGATGATGTACCCACTTATCTTCAATAAGTTGATGACGGCGCCAGCTTTTTATTAAATCAAAATCGTAACACACTATCAGTCACAATTTGAATCACTTTGTAGGATATTGCTAATACATTGCTTTTTATGTTCGAAAATTTGACTGCTCAACAACGTAAATAACACAATAAATGTTGTTGAACTCTCAAAATTAAAGCGATTTCTTCTGTTAGTGTGTTACGAAATTTCCACGCTGGTTGAATACATACCTAATTTTCATCAAAAGTCTTGAACTACTTCGGCTAAAGCTTTTGAAGAAAACTAAAAATCCTGTAATTCAGTTTTTCTGATCAATTTAAACGGAGGTTATAATTTGCATAATAGGCTGAAAGCTTCTGAAATAACTACTCTTTTTAGATACCTATCATATGTATTTGACCATACAATGTGTACCAAAAGCTCACTTTTATATAGATCTACACTTACACTACACGCAAAACTGAACAGTGATATGAACAACGGTTTGACATTCTACAGACCTCAGTTCACCGCTCAAAACTTTAATATCGAAATACATAGGCATATAAATATTTTTGTCAACATCCATCCGTACCGTTTTAAGACTTATTGGTTACCTATTCTATCGAATGCTCTTTCAAATATCATCTCACGGGAAATATACCTGGAAAAATGTTTTACCTGCATGATTTGAGGTACTTCTGGTACGTATACGACCTTAGTGGTTATTTCCAGCTACGATTAGGCGCGAAGGAGTTTTGGCTGAATTCTTGTTTACATATTTTACTACTAAATTAACGGTTTTCAATATACTGTCGTGCAGCAGTATTTGAAAGCAATCACATCCGCAGAAATAATTTAAATGAATGAACTCTACAGTTTCGAATTGCGGATTAAAAAAGCAAGTTAATTCACTTCGCCGCTTAACTTAAAGCGTCGCAAAAATATTGAACAGTGGGGGAGCTCAATTTTTTTCTATTGCTTGATTTCTTTTATGGAAACATTGGAAGAGATATTCCATTCGAATGGGTTCATTGAAAAGTCCGCAGTATGGCCGCCTGGCTTCGAGCCAGTGCTCGCAGCGGATTATCTTCAGCCGTGCGCCCACCAATTGTGATGATGCAGCGGGCCGGACAGGGGGAGTTTAGGCTTTGACCCTGTTATCATGCTCATACTTAATTATGTGATTGAAAAATGAGCTATTTTGTAACCTGTTGCAATTTTTATTTATATTATTTCAAAGTAATTAAGGCCTTTTGTGCAAACTGGTTATGAAGTGTCTCAATGATGCATATTCCGAACACAAGTCAAGTGTTTTGAAGGTCAACCAACTCTAGTCACCATCCATGTTATATTTAAAATCGAATAGTCGTAATTTGTAACAACATAGATTTGTACTTACAGTATATCAACAAAAGTACCTACCACAAAAAAATTACCTACTTTTAACTTAGTTTTATTTAACCCACAATACTTTTCTTTAGTGTTCTTTACTAATCGAACAACGAGGCGGATTTCCTATGAAAGATATGCCAGTAATACTTACTTAGTTATTTGAAACTTTAGTAATATCCAGCAGGTTTCTATTCTAAATTGATTTTCTTTAGTGGTATAAACAAGAAAACACATTATTATATTAGTAACAGTTGGCGAAACAGTCTTGCCTTTGTATTAAGCAAAACTTGTACTGACAATTGCGTATAGATTTATTTAATTTAATTTAAAATTATTCATCGGGTTTTACGTTGTATAAATAATACGCTATTGATAATTTTAGCTTTTGTTCTGCAGTACAAAAGCAAACAAAACGTGTTTTACAAAACATGTTATTAGTTCACCAATTTCAAAATCACTAGCACAAACTAGGTAAATGTCGTAATGCATTTTTCAATACAATTCACTATGATTTCTATGAAAAGTTTAATTTAAATAAAAATGAAAAAAATCCACATTTTGAGTCGTCACAATAGTATTTTTTTTTTTTTCGATAAACAGGCTTTTATAAACGTATTCAGTACATCTACTGATTTGTTCAGTGGGTCATCAAACTTCTTTTTTTGTCGAACTTTGTCGTAAAATGTATTTAGCTCCAATTTCGTTTATCAGGTCGTCCCGAGCCCACAGTATCCTGGTGGATAGACGGGACACCAGCCTCCCAGTACATCGGTGTCAAGACGGACACACACGTGATCGTCAACCGCTTGGAGTTGCAGCATTTGAAGAGAGAAGACCTGAACACCACATTTAAGTGCAGAGCATCGAATACGAACCTGGTACCACCGCAAGAGAAAGTCGTCAGGCTTGAATTGAACTGTAAGATTTCAACATCAACATTCATTTTCCCCTCTGCGTTAATATACTTAATAATGAACTTAAAACCACCACCATTGGTAGGATTGTGTAGGAGGAGCATAGAAAGCCATACTTTAAGCTCTGGTCAAACTGAGGCAAATCCCGTGTGGGATGTGAGACGTTTGCTTGCACCGATTATGACAAATAATTGATCAAACTAGTGCAAATATTTGCGTGGCTCCCTAATTATTTAAACAATCAATACACAGTAGTGTCCCACGCGGAATTAACCCCAGTTACCAGCCCTTTAGTCCTAATTTAAATGCAACTAAAAACCCTTTTTTTGTCTTTGGTAGAAGCTTTAACATACGGGTACTTTGTTTTAATTTATCGTGTATGGGATCTCCGACCTATCTACCAAACATCGTGCTTAACTTAATGAACATTTACTGGCATTTAACATTTGGCATTTCTTCATATTTCCAAGGGCATAGGTACTTGTCTTCTTAGTGCCTACGTACAAAAAGCTACAAAAGGCAAATTACTAACTTCTAAGAATAGTGATTTCGAGTGGGTTTTAGTGTGTCCATCATCTTTCTCTTTGTGTGATTAGAATTATACCTTATATGTCTAACACATATCTTCAAGTCTCACTTTGAGATAAAAGTCTGTGTTGTTAATTTAGATACTAGACGTTTTTAGTTAAATTAGGAAAAACTTCATTCAAAATTGCGTAAAATAAACATCATCTATTCTGTTAAAATTCAGCATAAGAGCTTAGGTCAAGTGACCTTGTAGTGATCCGTTATTCCATCTGCATTGCTATTCTGTAACCACCTCACCACGTGAAGTGAGCGTGGAGTGAGCTGTCAGTGTCTTTTTTAATAATGCCACTGACACTAGTCAATCCCTAGCGGGAGAGTTTTTGGCGGGATCGCGTTGGAACATGTCGCACGAATTTTAATTTTCATGAAATTTCGTGAAATAGCGAATTAAATTGTATAATTTTGGTAGTGAATTATTCAATTTAGTTACGTGTGAGTGCACATTCCGTGTAAATTCCGTGTGTTGCCGGACGTAAAAGAATAGCACCATCCCATTTCTTCCCGCGGGTGTCGTAGAAGGCTACTAAGAGACTTACTAGAGAATGGGCAGCAGCGTTCTCTATGCATTTTACCACCATACTGCGATCGCCAACCAGCCTGCCAAGCATGGCGATTATGGCAAAACCCCCCTTTGGGGCCCCCCCGAGTGGGTTCCCGCATTGTCGTTGCGGGGGGGCTTAGTAACCGTGGTCTCCCATCCACGGTGAAGCCAAGAGGAACCCAAAGGTGGGGCCGCTCGTCAGGGCTTTTGCCTTCAAGCCATTGACGTAGCGGCCAAAAAGTAGGTTGCGGTGAGGTGCACCGCAACTGAGGTGGGCCGCGATGTCGAATGGGAGGCATCGCGGCTGAGGGTTACGGGCTGCGGTAGCGGAGGAGTGCCGGTGCTTCTGAGCAGCGCTCTTCCCTTCCGTGGCCTGGACGGGGCCGCTACCGTTTGATGGCGGACGCGGTGGGGCCGCAGGGGAAGAGGAGTGTCGGTATAGCGTCAGCCGCTCTCCCTATCCTCTGCGGCCGAAAAGTGGTAGACGGGACGGCGCGTTGTGTTCCTCGCGCGCGCCGTCAAAGATGTCAGCAACCACTGATGGGGTCCGCAAGGGCCGATGCCTGCCAGGGGTGCGGGTTTGTTCGAAAGAGGTACCACGGCCCCTGGCATACGGGCTACTGAGGGAACACGGGTGGGTTTTAGTCAGTAAAAGTCTGACACGCCCTCCTGCTCTACTCAGCAGGAGAAGTCATTTGATGATTTCCCACCCAAAAAAAAAAAAAAAAAAAAAAAAACCCCCTTTGGGGGAGGCTTATGTCCAGCAATGGACGTTTTTCGGCTAAAATGGAAGGTAAAAATAAGTGACTAACGTGGACTTTTCGTGTTCCCCCCAAAAACTCCTAATAGGTTGTTGTAAAGTTACTACCGCTTTACAATAACTTTGACTTGACTGACTATGACTTTTTTGTATCTTCGTGGCTGATATCGGAACATTTACTTGATTGAAAAGTAAAATTACTTGACACTGGCTAAATGCACAAACCGTGCGAAGCCAAAACCCAAAAAAAAAAAAAAACTCTAGCATCAGTGGGATGATATTGACTGCTCACTTCACGCGGTAAGATGGTTACAGAATCGACATGCTTATGCTAGGGATTGTCACTAATGGTAGCTCACTCGAAGCTCACTTCACCCAAGTTACCACGGTGAGATTTCAACAGAATAGCACGACAGGTCCCTAACCGTAAAGGCTACCTCTTTTATAGTTTTGTTCTGAGAAACCAAAGCAACAAATAAATCCACAGTGACTTGTTGTTTCCTAAATTTCCGCTCAATCCGAACTAGGAAACGAACGTGGACGAACCGAGATTAAAATATAAGATAAGACGTTACTTTTGTACACAATCGTTCCTTTTCTTTAGAACATTTTCTAAACAGCTATAAATCGTGAGTCAAATGCAATTCAGTGAGTTTCTTTTTTGCGACCAAGTTCCTAGACTTGTAGTTTTGGTTCTCAGTTTTATACTGCGTTGAGGACAATCTATATGCATTATATAAAAAGAGAACGTGACTGACTGACATATCAAAGCATAGCCGAAACTACTGGGACTAGGAACGTAAAATGTTGAATACGGTTTTCTTTCATAATTAAGGGGAGCACCAAGAAAAAGTTTTTGTAAATTCGACCTTTTAGACGGGTGAAAAGGTGGGCACGCCATAATTGCGGCGGTAAGTCCTACGCGGTTCTACGCGGAAATCTACGCGAACGTAGTCGTGGGCCAAGTAGAATTTGCGAATCTGCGAAACAGATATTTGCGAAGTCTAATAAAAATCGTTTGTGACGTTGAAAATAGTTAAAGGCTCCTTTCATTGCTACATATATAATAATTTTAAACATTGGATTGGTAGCCCGTCAGACCAAAACTCCATACTACGCTACAGGGTTAGGCCAGTTCAAGGTCAAAATGTTACCACTGACGTGTCCGGCCTGCTGTACATACTCGAAGTTTATTGAGCTGAAAAATATTTTATAAATCCTTTCTACCCCAGACTGTAATTTAAATTAATTTTTCTTTGTCTAGACATACGTTGTAGACTAATAATATGTGGTGTGTTAAATAGATGATTCTTGGAACCTTTTTTAAACACCCAAAAGGCTGGAACCTTTTTAAATAATGCAAATCACTACTTTAATTTATTGGGTATAGAACAAGGATGAGACTGCGAATGTTTATGTTTTTTTAAAGTGACTCTTCAGTTTAAATAATAAGAGTCTTAAAGTAGGAGGCAAATCGCAGATAATTATGTCGTCTGCCGCTTTACATAACAATTCCTAGATTAAAATGATATCTTATCTATTATTTACGGGATGCAGTTGAAGTCATGGGCAATATTTTGACCTATTAGGGTTCATAATCAGCCTACAGCAGTCCACTGCTGGATATAGGCCCCTCCAATTGCACGCCATTCAGCTCGATTCTCGGAAACTCTCATCCAGTTGCTACTACTAACCCTGCGAAGATCGTCACTATACCTAGCCTGAGGGCATCCTACCTTACGTTTGCCGATTCGCGGTTCCTATTACGCAAATCAAAAACATCTATCTATATAAATAAAAAGAAAAGTCCTGACTGACTGACTCATCAACGCCCAGCCCAAACCCTTGGACATAGAAAGCTGAAATTTTGCACAGAGGTTCCCTTTATAATGTAGATAAGGAAAGATTTTTTGAAATTCAACCCCTAAGGGAGTTAAATAGGGGATGAAAGTTCCGCACGGGCGAAGCCGCTGGTAAAAGCTAGTTATTAATGCAAGTATGGAATGAAAACCATAGAAATATAGTAAGTCGTACAACGTATCAAGATGCGCATCGCGATAGCGAATTCTGCTGTACGTAGACTCCGGCGTACACGTCATTGCGCGTGAACTCTTTGAACCCACCCGACTCACGTGTCATGGGTATTTGTTATCGATTTGATTCAACTCAACTTTTCCATCATACTTTGCCAGCTTAGGACGGTCAAAAAGAAGTACGTCACACAATAAAACACGTCAAAGTACATACAACTTGATTCCACTTTGTAAATACAATAAAACAAAAACAAAAAAATTACGTAGGTTAAATTAATTTAAAACTAATTTTAAAAAACGCCCTGTGAAGGTGTGAAATAGGGGGTGAAATTTTGTATGAAAAATGTTATTCTTTGGGCCATGCAATGCTATTTATGAGACTTTTCATCCCGGGAGATCATTCGCTTTGGATAATTTTCAACATGGACGCGGGCGGAGCCGCGGTTAACAGCTAGTAACTGATATTGGTACTATAGGTATGTACTATAGGTTATATCAGTGTTTCTATAATCATTTGCGGCAGCTTTTAACCATCTGTCGTTTGTCATTCCACTGCTGCCAATAAGAGTGGCATTCTCCAAGTAAGTAAGCCATTAAATATTTAAGTACCGTTCTTTTTCACCAGTGGTTCCACTATCGGTGTCGCTGCTGAACCGACCACAGCAGCTGCTTTCGGCTGCCGCAGCAACCCTACGATGCGTATCCGAAGGTAGCCGACCACCTGCACACATAGCCTGGTACAAGGACAACAGAGGCTTTGATAGAAATATGGTAAGTTATTGACACTTTTTTTGGCATGATTGGAAATGAAAAGTTTGTGAGTACTTTGTGTGTAACTTTCATTTGATGGCAAGTAATCAAAGACACATAAAAAACATAGTACTTATAAATAACGGGATCTGGGCCCTGTTTAATAAACATTACAATCCTACAATTTTGTAAATTATTGACATATTATTTGTAAAGTTTTATGACAAGTGCTGTTTAATAAACTTCACAATTATGTAAGAATTTTACAAGTAAAAACTTTGCAATTATTAGTTTTACAAATGCTGTTTAATAAACGTTTACATTTGTAGACAAAATTGTATCTACAAATTTGTAATTGTAAGTTTACACGTTAGATAAAATGTAAGTTTTTTGTTGAAGATTCTTATACCGAGGGTGGATTTCAAAATCATTTTTTTTTTGTATTTTACTAACAATCTAGGGATATCGAGACAATTCGATGGCCAGCGGATTTCTTCTCCAAATAATTTACTGACCACGTACCTAGACACATTTTCTATGCAGTTATGTATCGTTCCTTTAGTTACACCGTGTGCATCTGCTATAACATGGTATTGTGAGCCACAGCCTATCCATTGCAATGCACACAAAATTTTCTAAGTGGGTGCAAGGGCTGAATTTTTCTCTGAATTGTATTTTAGATCATGTCCTATATTCTTTATCAAATAATAGACGGTAGTTTTGCAGTCCCGAAATTTTTCCTTGAACGTAAAATCTGTCACTTCTAAAGTAAAGTTTATCCTTTTACGAAAAACCCGCCGTAGCCGTTCACTCATATAGGCATTATCACTACTGTCACTATTGCTACTTCCACTACTAGTTGTTAGAACCTGTATAACAATAAAATTTCTTCACTTATTACATTATCGTACATAATTGTAAAATTCTGACACAAGGAACTCCACCTATCGGAATTTTTCTACAATTTACAACATATGTAAAATTTTAATTACAATTAAGCGTTCAATAAAACAGTTTTCCTTACAAATGTGTAAATTGTCACCTGTAAAGAGAAAATGTTTATTAAACAGAAATATGTAGAATTGTAGGTACAATTTTACAATTTTGACAGTTTTCCACCATGGTAAAATTGTATTCTTTATTAAACACAAACTTGTAGAATTGTAAATTGTAAAATACAATTACAATTTACAATTTGTAACGTTCATTAAACAGGGCCCAGGGTGTTACATTGTGAGTACCCTTATTATCTAAATCATAAAGATGAGGTACCGATTACAATTGAAATGTTGAACTAATCAACATCATGAGCCTATCGCAGTCCACTGCTGGACATAGGCTTCTCCAATTGCGCGCTATTCAGCTCGATTCTCGCCAACTTTCATCCGGCTGCTACCAGCCGCCCTGCGAAGATCGTTGCTCCATCTAGCCTGAGGGCGTCCTACCTTTTGTTTGCCGATTCGCGGTCCCCAATAGTGCGTCAAGAATATATACTAAATACTAAACTGACTCTAAACTAGGGACCTCCATAATTTGAATTTTCGTCTAAACTATTGCAAGATAAGGCTATTTCAAACGAGGAGCCCATTATATTATAAATAACTTGGCCCTGTTAGTTTGCGACTTCTTAGCTCACAATACTATTTCCAACCGACTATATGCGCAGTGTCAATGCGTCACTAAAAATAACGTTGAGATCTACGAGTAGCTAAATGTCAGGTCAGGTTTGCTCTAGTTAGTTGTGGAGTAAGCCTCTTTACTTGGAGCAAATGTCATTAATATTATGTTCTAAACATCATCATCTACCGAGCCTTTTCTCAACTATGGTGGGGTCAGTTTCCAGCCTAACCGGATGCAGTTGAATACCAGTTTTTTACAAAGAGCGACTGCCAATCTGACCTCCGCAACTGGGAATCACTCTTGATAAGAATGATTATTATACTTTCATGTTACTGATCAATCAGTTCTTCAAATATATTTATAGCAGGATTCAACAGTCAATGATAAATTATTTTATTTCTATAAGTAGGTTTGTACAAACACTTTTACATGTCAAAGTAAAAGATTATCATTTTAAAGCTCTTCTAAAATTCTAACGCAAAGGTTATTTTGTATTAATTTGGTTCTATTCATACGCTTGGCTTTGTATAGTTGAGTTGGTCAATCCGTTTGTCCGGAAGACCTCCTCAGGCTGAATGTACGTGATCCCCTTTTATAAGACCCGCCGTGGTCACACTGACTGGATTCAATGAACATTCTCCTATTGTGAATGAGAAGTAGAAGTACTAAGCTTTTTTGTACATACATACATACATACTCAGCCTATAATGTTCCAACTGCTGGGACACAGGCCTCCTCTCCATGAGAGGGAGTGGGCCGTAATCCACCACGCGGGCCCACTGCGGGTTGGTAGATGTCACTTGTCTTCGAATTTTTGGTTCTAGGACATGCCGGTTTCCTCACGATGTTTTCCTTCACCGTTTGAGAGCAGTGGTGATGAAAATATTTACACAAAGTAATGCGCCTGGCTGGGTTCGAATGCACGACCTACAACTCGTAAGTTGCGGCCGTTACCACTGGGCCACCACTGTACATAGTAAATAATAAATTCGTAATGTATTTAAAACATCAAACACAAGTTTCGCTAAAAGAGATTGAACGAAACTCACAATAATCTGCGACATTTATCCACATTATTCTTTAGTTCCAAAAAAGTTTTAATACGTTAATCTTTTAGCAGTGAATGTGGCAAAAATTCGCTTCCCACAAAATGTACAGTTACTTGTAATTTGTTCAACGTCCAGTGGTCTTATTTGAGCGGAGCGCGGCAGGTAATCCTTCAATTAACTTCCATTTTAAAGCTAAGCACGCACTGTGGCTTTTAAATCGATCGTCGCGTTTTATAGTCGATTCGGTCATTGATGGACTTTGATTTAGCGCCCGACTAATTGCGCAGCGACCGTTCCAACTTATACAATGGCTTACAGAAATGCCACTGTTTTGAATAGTCCGTTTGTGACTTTTTTATTGAGTTCAGCTGAAATATCGTGCATGTTGCATGCTAGCGCCTGATGTACAGGAATGTTCCTTAGAACTCTTGGAGATGAATGAGTTTTCGGTCGTCGTTGAGATTCCAATAAAGTTCCATTAAAGTGCAATATTCAGGGTTATTGCAGCTTCATTCGTGTCTCGTGTTGTGATATGTTCTGGGTTTAATAACTTTCGCATTGATTACTTTATTCAAACAAAATTATGGTTGGAAATATTTTTGATTAATCCGGGCGTGCGGCGGGCTCACTGCCACGTGATCAATTTCGTGTGTACAATATTGCAAATTAAGGAGTATTCGAAACCATGGTTGTGTCATGTGTTCACAGATTGAATGTGACCATTTCCTACTATTAGGTACGCGGCATGTCTATGAATTAATAGTAGGGAAAAAAATGGTAATTGACTTCAAAGTAAGACAGGAATTAAAAAAAATATTGATGAAGTAAATTGTGTGAGAACTTGCGGCTAAGTAATTACAGCCGTACAGGTCGATTGATCAGGTTGCGGTGCGGCGGTTGGTCCGTAGATGGGTGACCATCTTTACTTACCAAGACCCATCCGTGCCTCGGAAAGCACGTTAAGCCGTTGGTCCCTGCTGTCATTCGTGGATCACGATCATTAGAATCCCTAAATACTGACAACCAGTCTTACCAAAGGGTATCTTATTACACAGTAATTGGGTTGTGAAGGTCAGATAGGCAGTCACTCCATGTAAAATACTGGGACTCAGCTGCGTCTGATTAGACTGGAAGCTGACCCCAACGTAGTTGGGAAAAGGCTAGGTAGATGATGACGATTGATAATGAGAATTACTTTTAGGAAAATATGGTAATTGCTAACTAAGCTAGTTGGCTGCGACATATCGATGAAAAATGTTTGAACACAATCGAGTATCTTTAAAAAAAACATACGCACAAATCACCAGCCATATCATCTACCTTTCTACAAGCCTGGGTTGACTAGTAAATGATGGCAAAGGCGTAAATTCCGCCTTTGTACCTTTTATGTTGCATAAAATTTAATAAATAAATTATGTTGTTACTAATATTATAAATGTGAAAATTTGTATGTTTGGATATTTAGATGTTTGGATGTTTGTTACTAAATCACACAAAAACGGCTTAAAGAATTTTGATGAAATTTGGCATACAGGTAGTTTATAACCTGGATTAACGAATAGGATACTTTTTATCCCAGTAGTACATTCCTGTGGGATAATTTTCGACATCCATGCGGGCGAAGCCGCTGTCAAAAGCTAGTGTTTTAATATGTATCTTTTCGTAGGTCACAGATCACTCCAACGAGACTTGGTCGGTTAGTACGCTGGTGTTCAGCCCGAGCCCGGTGGACAACGGGGCTATGATCAAGTGTGTTGCTGCCAACCCTAGTCTACCCACCAAGTCCATTGACGACCAACTGCAGCTCAATGTTGTATGTAAGTATTACATTTCTAAGGCTGCTGCCTCGAATCTTGCGGGCAGCGGGGAGGCGGCGGTGGCGGCGCGGGAGCGGCGCGGGCAACGCTCTGACCCGTTCTCGAAACCAGCGGGCAGATCGCGCGGCACTATAGCTGCGTAGTGTTGTGTTCGTGGTTGTGTCGTTGAGATAATTGTTTTTATTCGCGAACGTAGATTCAATTTTCATTTTACAAAAGAGGGCAATCCGCGCAATCTATAAAATGGGGCCTCGCGCGTCTCTTAGAAACAAATTCAGCGAAATTGATATTCTAACTCTGCCGTCTCTTTATATCCTAGAAAATATCTTGTACGTTCGCAAAAACTTAGGCCTTTTCAAAAAACGATGCGATTTCCATAATCTGAATACACGCAGTAAAGATGAAATTGTGATTCAAAAATTTAGATTGACTAAAACTACGAGTAGCAAGTCATTTCTAATAAACAGTATACGCTTCTATAACAAGTTGCCAAAGTCAGTTACAGAACTTAGCGATGGAAAGTTTAAAACGCACATCAAACGTATCCTTATCAAAAAAGCATATTATAAGATAAAAGACTACGTTGAAGACAGGGAAGTTTGGCATTTATTCCTTCTGCACATGTGGCTTCCCTGGTACCTCATTAACAGCATATCTATGTGAAAGTCTATTAACTGCTCTCAATGTTCTTTTTATTAGGGTTCCGTACCTCTAAAGGAAAAAACGGAACCCTTATAAGATCACTTTGTTGTCCGTCCGTCCGTCCGTCTGTCAAGACCGTTTTTCTCAGGAACGCGTGGAGGTATCAAACTGAAATTTCTATATGATACTTAGTTCTACTGTCCCTGGAAGCTGTAGAAAAATCAATCTTCTAAGTCAACGCAATCAAAAGATACAGCCATTTAGGCCGCAGATTTCCGCAAATTTTCGAAACTCGCACGGGAATCAAAACCTACAGGGTACTTCCCGTGAACTTAGAATCTTGAAATTTTGTACGAAGTCACGTCTTATAGTACAGATATAGGAAAAATTACGAAAACCGTAAATTTTTAGTTTCGACATATAAAAAAAAATATTTTTGACAATTTTGAACTTTTACTTATATACCCACAGGTTTGTACGGAACCCTCGGTGCGCGAGTCCAACTCGCACTTGATCGGTTTTTTTTTTTTTACAATGCTGACATATTCTCGTCATTATTTGACATTATACATCAATTTTAATATCAACTATTTTTTAGTGATTGTCATGTTAATCATGTCACTATGTTTAATTAGGTTCATTTTATTTATGTAGATTATTTTACATATTGTGAATGGGAGGACGTTGTAGGCCTTACAGACTGTAGATTTGTAGACGATTTTCTATTCTGTATTCGTCTAAGTGCCAGCACCCTAATTGCGTGACTCGCGATTGATCATAATTGGTTTCGTCTTCACAGTTAAACAATATTCATTGCGTTATTTATGTTGTCGAACAGACACATTTTTCGAACATATGAAGCAATGGTTTAACAATCCGTTTCAAAACGATGCAGATTATGATGAATCGTGAGTTGCGCAATTGGGGTGCTGGTACTTATTGACAGGCCTGCACTGTCCTCCCATACCTTTTATCTCTGAAAACATTGTTAAAGCCAATCATTTTTAAAAGAGTAACCGTGGAGTTTCTTGCCGGCTCTTCTGCATAGGAAACAACATTTTGGAACCGTGCACCTAGCTTCTGACGTTTCATAAGTGCCCATGCAGGTTTATATGAAATAAAAATATATTGATTTGATTTGATTTGAACGAAATTTCTGAAGAACGGCGACAGCTTTTTGATTCAAATTTATTCCTAACGCTCGATTTATTTGTGGGCAAAAGAAGAAGGAAATCCCGGTCGCGCGGTCACCGCTTGACTGGAGTGCACCGCTCGCGCCGCTCGTTACCCGCTCCCGCGCCGCTGTTTTCGAGGGCCGGTCCATTTGATTGTACGCATTAGATCCCGCCGCTCCCGCGCCGCCGCCGCCGCCGCCCCGCTGCCCGCAAGATCCGAGGCAGCGGCCTTATAACTTTTTCCACAGCCTTTGTTTTTGTGGTGATCTATTTTTATAAATCTTTTGAACGCCAACGTCGGCTATACTCGACATGCACAAGCGTGCCCTGTGCGCCAGTGACGTCTATTCTCAACAATAAACGGTCATAGAAAAACACAAAACATAATTTTGGAATCCCTATTTTTACGTAGATATTTATATCGATCAACAGGCTTGGCGTGGGTGGCATTCAAAAGGTAAAAGAACATTATCATGTTTAAATATCCAGAAATGATAGACAAAACTCAAAAAAAGAAAGATTTAGCTGTGAAAAGTTAGACAAAAGGATGGATTGTGATTATTATTATGCTTTCGATTAGATACACTCAGAGAAATAAATTGTTAAACAAAACATCCTACGTCAAATTTCCGTGTCTGTCAAACAATGGCAGTTGTGGTTTGAATAGTACGGTATACATAAATACAGTTTTTTTTAATAGTTAGCTATTTCATTCTATATTCCTAATCCCGTTTGCTCTATTCATATGGCTATTTCATAACATAACTAGTAACTTCTAAGAAGAAACACATGATGATTAAGATACAAAAATCTGGAACTTCAAATCGTTCTTAATTATATAACCACCAATGTTTATCACAACTTCAGTTATTAAACAATTAATTTTCTTGACTTTATCTACCCATGTATAACTGAATCTAATTAAGCTGAAAAGTGTCCCCAAAATATAATGGGAGAGGAATAGACTGACTCATTATAGTAACCAATCCGTCTCAATAAGTGACGTCATAGCATCATGGTACCAAATTATTTACAGTAGGTATTTTTGTATCGTATGGTACCGTGTGGTGCCGGACGTAAAGAATAGCATCATCCCATCTCTTCCCATGGGTGTCGTACGAGGCGACTAACAGACTTACTAGAGAATGGGCAGCAGCGTTCTCTATGCATTTTACCACCATACTGGGATCGCCAACCCGCCTGCCAAGCGTGGCGATTATGACAAGCCCCCCAAATTGGAGGAGGCATATGTCCAGCAGTGAACGTCTTCCGGCTGATATGCTGAGGTATTTATGTAATGCTTATAAACACGCTATTTGTTTATTACTGAATATATCTTAAACACTGAACGCTTTATTAAATTATATCGCAACGAACAATTTAATTTCATCAACTATAACAAGGTTTGAAAGCAAACTTTAGGTATTTAGCGTGTACCTAATAACAAAGTAGTTACTTGTGTTCAATATTGATTCAATTTCTCAAAATCCTTTGGCCTGTCTCAAGATAATTTAATAATACAGTTCCAAGAACTTTTCTTTGATAAAATTGTGATAAATATCCCATAGGATAGTCTGATATGATGGCTAATTGCGAATATCTACGCTTATTGGAATTTGAATTAATTTTTCTGAAAAACGTGAGGAATTGTGGCTTATTATTAGTGGTAATGTTATATTCCATATTGAATGAATGCGAAGGTAGCTTTAACTAATAACGTTGCAGGAAAAGTCACATCGTTCTTTCTCACATATTTTTGCGCTCATGTGGAATGTAAGTTTCGTAAACAGAAATTAAAATACAATTTATTAGCGAGCGTTACTTTAAAAAGTAACACCAATGTTGTATTCGATACTCAAGAACCGTAATTCTTCCGTAGCAAACCTGTAGCACTGCGTAGCAGACAAACTCACTGAAAGCATTTATTTCAAACAAACCAAATAGAGGCACTTTTGAATCGTACCGTACCGTAGCACTGCATAGCAGTACCGTAGCACTATGTAGCAGAACTAGACCATAGCGTAACAAAGCGTAACCATGCCTGAGGCTCAATTTTTTCTGTACATTTGATTTTGATAACAACGAATGTAGCTCACGTTCTGGTAGCCCACCGTATACCCACGTAGCATACCAGCAAATTTGACTCTAACCAGAAAACAGAGCGTCATAAATCTCAAAACTTCCTTTATTGTACGTAATGTCTCCAATAATGTCAACTAATATTATAAATGTTGAATCCAGACAGTCCCCTAGTGTCGCTGACGCTCGGCAGCACGCTCAACCCGCACGACATCAAGGAAGGCGACGACGTGTACTTCGAGTGCAACGTGAAGGCAAACCCTAGGGAACATCGCATCTCCTGGTTCCATAACGTAAGTTATTAATTGTTGATTCTGTTATGTGCTTTAAAGTTGAAAGGGATAATGACGAACGAATATTAGAAATTATCAATTAAAAAGAATTTGTGTATTTATTTTATTTCTTATTTCATGTTATTTCTATTATATACAGGGTGTAACATAAACCATATTGATATCCATAAGCACTAAAGATAACAACTGGTATAGAATCACTATCATAATAAGTTTCAGCTCAAAATAAAATATTCTAAGAATTGTTACCTAATTTTTGGTTTCATATGTTTCTTTAATTCAAATCATAACAAACGTGACACCGCACTACATAAGTCAATTATCCACGTTACTTGCCAATATCACGTTAAATCTCTTCCGAGTGATGTGATTATTTCAATGTA
Organism: Polymixis flavicincta; assembly: GCA_949987655.1. Taxonomy (NCBI): domain Eukaryota; kingdom Metazoa; phylum Arthropoda; class Insecta; order Lepidoptera; family Noctuidae; genus Polymixis; species Polymixis flavicincta. The sequence goes on along the minus strand of OX465191.1, from coordinate 10,889,422 downwards.
TTAAAAATTCTCATAACTTTCGAATATGTAGAGATAGGATTAAGAAACCTTACCAATATCGTTTTTATCATCCAAAGAAGCCGTGCCCTTGTAGCCGTGCCTTGGTATGTATATACCGCAGTATGATAGATGAAACCGTAATATACTATAAGTATATTACGGTTCATTACTATCTTACGGTCGCAATCTAGTAATATGTTTATTTGACTAAAATAATCTGGTTAAATAGTTATTAATCTACCCTAGAATCAAATAAAAGAACATATTGGTTTATAAGAAGTAATTTACAATGATAAAACTAATATATAACAGATATTAAAGAAAAAGTGGGGAAAATTCAATTAATACCTATGTATCATAGCCATATCGTAGATTTGCTCACTTCATGAAATGCTCGAGAGTTATTTCTCGGGAAGACGATCGACGTCAAGGGCACCCCGAGGTTCGGTTTGGTTAGCTGTTCCTTTAAACCCTGCAGACAGAAATAGGGAATGATTGGTTGGAATGGTTGACGGAGCCCCACGCAGTGGGGCTCCGTCAACCTGACGTCGACCGTCTTCTTCTGTAATATAAGAACCAGAAGAAGACGAGAATTTCATGAAATGCGACCATTTCATGAAATTCTGGAGCATTTCTTGAAGTGAGCAAACTACAGACTGGGACAGTAAGCGACATGCGGGTTTTACAAACACAACGAAGCCTCCGCTGCCGTCTCCGTCGCACCCCTGTACTACACTCCTACAATTATTTCACTAAACTTAATCTCGTAATATAATTATATCACTAAACTTGAACCGTATTATAATTATATTCCTAGTAAGATAGTAATGAATCGCTTTCGTATAACTATATTACGGTACATAATTATATCACTAGGGATATAACTATATTACGGCTTTATCTATCATACTGCGACATATACTCATATACGACATATACCCTTTCCGTTACACGTTGTGTATCGTATGCTGCAACGGTTGACGTCATCACGTCAACGGTGGCGGTCAATGAAAACCAGCGCTGTAGCTCTGTCTCGTATACGGTTGCAGCATTATGCTAGTACATTTAACCAACCCAACTTATTCTTTCTTGTGTTCTTTCTTCTGCGTAATGCTCACCGAAAATAAACGTATTTTCTTTATTTATTTTTTCCGTTCAAATTTACGAACAAATAATGAAATTTCAAAGAAGGCATTGTAAAAAAGATAATCAAAATAATCTGTAAAATCTATGGAAATATAGAGAGAGAAGCTACCATGCTTTAAAAGTTTTTGGTGGGCATTATCCCCGTCCTTGTCGCGAGGTACCGACAACGTATGGCACTAGTATGTAGACATACAGCAGTATCGTGACGTCACTTCTGTAATAGCACCTAAATAATAGGTCTTTACCTATGAAATTGCCGTTTTGTATGAAAAAATTTAAACGAATTTTTTTCATGAATTTTTTATTTGTATTAATCGAAGTAATCACCCATGCAATCAATGCATCTTTGCCATCGCAGTGGCAGTTTATTGATGCCCTTCTTAAAGAAATCAGCTGGACGGGAGGCAACAAATTCTTCAAAGGCATTTTGTACTGCCTCTCGGGTATTAAATTTTTTTCCCGCCAAGAAGTTATCCAAATTCTGGAAAAAGTAGTAGTCTGTAGGCGCAAGGTCTGGTGAGTAGGGCGGATGACGGAGAGCTTCCAACCCCAGTTCTTGCAACTTGGAGACCGTCTGCTGTGCAGTATGAGGTCGCGCGTTGTCGTGCAGGAGCAGCGGAGACGAGCGATTGACCAATGCTGGTTGGAGATGCGCCAGCTTCTCCATCATTGTGTTCAGTTCTTCACAGTACACATCTGCAGTAATGCTCACCCCGTTTGGTAAGAAGCTGTGATGAATCACACCGGCGCTAGACCACCAAACAGTGACCATCACTTTTCTAGGGGTAAGTTTTCGTTTAGGGCATTGTTTAGGTGCTGAACCAGGATCCAACCAACTTGCTGAGCGCTTACGGTTATCAAACAGAATCCATTTTTCATCGCAGGTAACAATGCGGTTCAAAATTCCTTCATTTGTGTGTCTGTTGAGCAGTGCAAGGCACGTCTCGACGCGTACTTCGCGCTGGCGATCATTGAGTTCGTGGGGCACCCATTTGTCAAGCTTTTTTACCTTGCCAATTTGACGCAAATGGACCAATATTGTTTTGACGCTAACGTCGAAAGCTGCTGCTAATTCAGCCGTAGATTGTGTATCATCAGCTTCCACAATCGCCTTTAATTCGTCATTGTCGACCAAAGTCTTCGGACGACCGCGAGGTTCATTTTTCAGGTCGAAATTTCCAGAACGGAAGCGAGCAAACCAATAACAGGTGGTGCGTTGGTTTGTAGTGTTAGCTCCGTAAACGTCGTTGATGTTGCGTGCCGCTTGTGCCGCGTTGCTGCCACGACGGTACTCATATTCCATAATTACTCGAATTTTTAACGTATCCATGATGACGAAAAAGATTGAAATGCGATGAAAATGTAACACTAATCAATAAAGAAATGACTACTTTTAGAAAAAAAAAACCATGTTTTTAAAATAAAATTAATTTGAAATTAGAATTCTTAGCCAAACAAAAATTATTTTGATTTGAAATGGCCAGTACTGCAGAACGGCAATTTCATAGGTAAAGACCTAAAGTTCGCCTCTGTAACATTTTTGTGCGTGAAGTATTAAATAAATAAATAAACAACAATGCCTTCAGGGTGTTGATGTGGCTGCGTTGCTATTGCAGTGCGTCAGCGATGTTTGCAGAATCACAAGTGGATGGCTCTTACGGCATAGTTATAAAAAGAGCAGCATCGTTGATGCGAAGAGTGAGAGACAGTCGTAACGGCTACCTGAGGGTCATTGCCGAACATATTGTGAGTCCTGTCTGGAGGCACTGGATTCGCCTACATATAGAATAATTTTACTATAGTTTTCTTTTGTATGTGTGTAGTACTAACATAGTTCTTAAGTTTCAGTGTATTTCTAACACTCTATGGACAACCTCATCATCATCATCATCATTTCAGCCGAAAGACGTCCACTGCTGGATATAGGCCTCCCCCAATTTGGGGGGTTTTGCCATAATCGCCACGCTTGGCAGGCGGGTTGGCGATCGCAGTATGGTGGTAGAATGCATAGAGAACGCTGCTGCCCATTCTCTAGTAAGTCCCTTATTTGCCTTGTACGACACCCTCTGGAAGAAATGGGATGGTGCTATTCTTTTACGCCCGGCGACACATACGGGACAACCTAGTCTGAAATAAATAATAAAAAAATAAAAAATTAGTCGGTAAGATTTTGTTTGACCGATGACCTTGTGAAGGCCGCGGGTATCCGTTGGATGTGGGAAGCACAAGAGCGGTGGAAGTGGAGGAGCCTGGGGGAGGCCTATGTCCAGCAGTGGACGTATTTCGGCTGAAATGATGATGATGAAGATTTTTTTAAACCATTTGCAATTTCATTTAGCACTATGGCAAACAATACTTTGCTACTTGAAAATAATAAAAAAAATATCTATTGTAGCGGGTAATGGGGAAAAATGACGAGTGATTGGAAGGATCTCGTATGTCTTAAAAATTAATTGACACAACTTAGATTAAAAAAGCAATGGCCAAATAAGCCAACACACCCAGAAAAGTGGAAGGCTATGTAAATAACTTTTAACAGAACAGTTTCGATTTCAGCAAGGAATGTCCCAATATTGACCAAAAGCGTCTGAAATATCTTTTCAATGCTCTATGACGTATGGTACTCGTATTTCCAAAAGCTAGCAGACACATAATTTGTACCGCTAGACTTGCAAAGTCTAGTTTTCATTTTAATTACCATTTTAGTTGATTCAGCGCGATTTATTGAAGTTTAACGTAGAAATGACTAATTGGTATACCGTACTCCTGAGAATCGTGTATTTAATTATTTCTAGAGTATTGCTAAGCTATTAGGATTTGCAATAACATGTCGTTGGGTTCCTCAATTTATGTTCCTCTTTGATGGTAGTTAAATTTGAAGCTCGTAAACAGAATCTACCACAATTTTATGACATTTTCTATTTATCGCTTTTCGTAACGTACGAAATTCCACAATAATTTTAGTAAAATAAAAAGTGAATTGCTGTTGATTGTTCGAGGCGAGACCTCAAATTAAGGAGATCTAAATGGTGCAATGCGGAACTTCTTCCAACTGCACAGAGTCGTGACTTTTATTCTCTGCACCTAAATGTGTGTTACGTTTTTTTGAGGTTCTCATAAACTTTATTGTTACCTACATGGTACAGGCAATTCTAAAAGGAGAATATTCAAACTCACTAAATCCGATACCTTTATTATTCGGAGGGAATATTATTAAATATCTTCAAATCTTACACACAAGGGTTCCAAAATTGGCAAAAACTGACCGCCAAACGCGTTTGATCGAGATGGTTAAATCAAACTCTCATTATGGCCTCAGTACTATATTACGTATACGTATACGTTATAGATTTAGTACGATTGTGTGTTTAGTTTAATATGTGATCTTCCTGTGCGAGTCACACTAATACTTTTCTTTTTTTTCTGGCTATGTGAACAAACCTCCTCGTATATTGCACCAACTCAATACCTGCCAAATTACGTACACGATTGTTTAGTAAACTGTTTATAACACCAGTGGGTTACCCTGCAGGATAGGCCAGTGAGTCAGAACATGACTTCGGGCATCATCGTGAGCACTCGGTCGCTCGTGCTACAGAAGGTGACGAGAAGAGAAGCTGGCAGCTACTCCTGCAAGGCGGCTAATGCGAGGGGCGAGACTTCAAGTAAAGTCGTCACTTTGAGAGTCCAATGTAAGTAAATAAGATTTTTACGAAAAGGCAAATATTTTTTTCTGTATCTTTCAGCCAGAATTCAATTCAGAGACAAAGTTTTATTAGTTTTAGTTTTACAGATCTCTGGCTTGTTTCCTCATCTTCTCAGCTGTTAAACGGCTAATACAATAAGTATATGTCTCCCTTAAACTTCTACGATAAATAGCTTTTGTCGTTTCGCGTCCAGCAGATTTTCACAACCTTCATAAGGTCGTCCGAGGCATGAAAGCATTTACGATTTATCTTATTATACACTATATTCAGTGCTATTATTCTGTAAAATAATGTTATTTAAGAACGAGAGAAATTGCAGTTAATATTGCGAAGTTCACCAAGCGAGAATCTTCAACTTTACATTCTTTTTTGTTACGTTTGAGCCGTGACTTTGGCCGACAAATACGAATTTACGCTCCCAGACACTCTTTGTACTTTTTGCTAAGCCTGAGGGCATACGCCCCTTTAAGCTAGTAGGGTATAAGGAAACATCCCTTAATTTTCTTTTTATGTCAAACTTTTGGAGCACTTTTCCGGTTTTAATTCATTTTAACAACAAATAGGAAGCAAAGGCTTTGACTTGCTGTTCAAATTATATAACTGTTTATATTTCTTTCCCGTTTGTTTTCATACAGCATTAACTTCTAATTAGCTATTTGAGCTTTCCTCTTACTGAGCAACATTCTTTCCCATCAGACGTTTAATGCTACTTACATTTTAATTTTACCCCGACAAACAGTCGCCACCGCGAGGGAAGGTAGCGACATCAAAATATAACGGGTACACACTAGACACTTCATTTGCATATCCCTAATCCCCCGGTAATATACATCGGACACACAGGCATCCCATAAAATGTCACCGAGCACAGTATGAATTACTGGCCTATAAATACCGACGTGTCTGCGAATAGTATTCAAATGATTGCGGTCGGGATCGACGTACCGACTTCCTTCCGTGGCCGACCGTCCGCATAGTAATTGGCACGAGGGAAGGCGGCACCGGCGGTAAATCATCAAAATTATTGTCTAATATTACTACAATTCTCACCGTACCTCCTCAATCTGCTATTTCGTGGCTTCACTTTAACTCGCAGCTTTGTTTCGTTTGAATAAATTTTATTCAAATCCTGAGCATACATAAATTTCAACAGTCCGTAATATGTGGGTTTCAGTGTTCAAAATTATTTTCTTGAAACAAATCGAGAAGGTATTCCCAGTAACGATTTATTGAATAATGAAATCTCGTTACTACGTCTACGTTCTACAGCGAAAATTGTGAATTCAAGTTAGGAGAGTAAAAGGACAATTTTGTTCATTACTTTTAATGGTTGAGCACCTACTTATTTGATTTACTTTCAAATCCAAAATATTAATGGATATTTTGACTTGTTCCACGAATCAGCGAGGACGATTAATACAATTTCGTTTTGTGGAGGAATTCAAATCAATTTTACTAATTACCAAAGTTAAAATAAATTTTGAATAACAAAAACGTTGTTCCGAATTTTAAGGGTTCGCCGTATTCGTATTCAATAACGGAAGGTGAAATTATTTTTACATTTTGAGATTAAATTTTGTAAAGAGCAGCAGTGTATGGACTTGGAAGCGGTTTGGCTAATGTAATTAATTCAAAACTTTGCAAACGGATCCATCGTACTGGGAAAACACACGATCCCATTATAATTAGAGGGTATATGTTGATTATACATGGTCGTACGTAAATCAACAACAACGTCCGCAGCGTGATTTATTACACAATTCTATATTGGCGCATCGAGGAGCTTCCTTCCGAGCCCTACTGGCCGACACTTAATTGCCGACGTGAGAGGGAAGACGAAATAATTCGTAACTGCCGAAATAATTGTTCATTTGATTTATATTTATCGCTTTATGACAGGAAAACTGGTCGTTGGAGTTTTAAAATTTATGGATATTTTATGCTTGTTATTTAGGAGGCCGTTGTGGGGTAGCAAAGTTAACGATGTACCGGGTATTTGCCTAGTATGCAAATGTTTCGAAATTGTAGTATACCCATCACGTCCGGCCCGAGCCTTTTCCAGTCGGCGATATTTTGTTGGCGAATTTTCGGCCGATGTTCCTCTGTATCGTTGTTCCGATCTTTAAATATAATAAATATAACATAACAACACGCTCTGTTCCCCGAAAGTTCTGGCAGAGGTGTACCTAGTACACTCACATTTTGCCAGTTATATTTAAGTCCCATGGAATAGGGGGCGAGCCTATTGCCATCAAACATGCACAAATTCAGCACTCCGAGTTGCTACTGACAAATTCCATATTCAAAATCTCAGTAACACTTTGCCCGACCTGCGAATCAAACTTCATGCTCAAAAGTAGTGCTTGCAAGTAGACCAACGAGGCAGTTAAGGTGAATCTAGTCGACATTTTTTTCACTTCGGGAGTGTATTAGTCCACTCTTCGACAATGTACAACATCAATAAATAATAGTTTAAAAAAACACGCTTTTATTGCTGACCGAACTAAAAAGTAGAAAATATTTTTTAATTACAAAGAGTTTATGTTTCAGTAGTAGGAAGTCAATAATTCAATTCAGAGTAAAAAGCGTGGAGTGCATTTTCCTATATTTTCATGACTCTCCTCTCATAGATGGTTGCCAATAGAATAGTTGTAATAATTAAAATATCAAGCACCCCACGCTTTTTACTCTGAATTGAATTATTGACTTCCTACTACTGTAACATAAACTCTTTGTAATTAAAAAATATTTTCTACTTTTTAGTTCGGTCAGCAATAAAAGCGTGCTTTTTAGTTTTTTAATCTTTTATTTAATTTCCATTTTTTAGTTCGATCAAATTTTTATCGGGAAAATTTAAAAAATTTGAATAAAAAAAAAAAAAATTAAAAGTTTGAATTTTTTTATCGGGTTATTGCATTGTCATTGGCCCTTAAGACGTGTGCAAAGTTTCAAGTTGATCAGACGTCTAGAAACCAGTGAAAATTAGGCTCAAAGATTCCGTTACATACATAGATACATACATACATACAACCCGAGCTAATAAAAGCGTTATAAAAATTAAACATGATGTGGTTTTGTCTCATTATTAATATTGTCTATACGGATCAGAATACTAAAATAAAAAGCCATTAAAAAGTTAGGGGCCGACAAAGATACGTTTTTCTTGCTAATTTAACCTAACTTTGGGTGTGTTTAAGTAATAAAAAATTGTAAAATCTCCAAAATCAATTCGTTACAGACAAAACTCAAATTTCGAAAAGTTCTATGAATATTAGTCATTGATTTATGCTGTGGTTTTTTCATAAAACCCTATCTTCCGAAGGACTTTTCTTAATTTTTTACGCGCCTGTTTTACTATAAATGATCCTGCATCTCGCTCAATAATGTTGTGCGTGTAGACTAGCATCTAACTACTTATCACTGATACAACTTCTGTCGGACACGACGCCTGGTAAGAGATCGTGCTTTTTAGCCAGACCCACCAGTGAGTTTGAGCCCGCGACTGGATTCCATTTAAATATGATATGTAAAACGAAATAAGGAGAAACACATGAACGTTTGTTTCGTTTTGTTAACATCAGAGAGATTCTGTTACAAAAGACGCAGACTAGACTAACAATGTGATACCTAATTTTATTATTGAGAGTAAATAAATAAATACGATGTTTAGCTACATTTCTTCGAAGATATTTTTGTTCTCGTTATGAGATCTTTTGTGCCTTCTTCTCCGGATCACTGCCCTGGTATGTTAGAAACCCCGTTAATATATCGGTGATTGGAGTGACGATGATGCACTCCAGCACATAATGGAGGAGGAAGACTGCCAGTGAGTAGCAACCTGACGTAAAACTGGCTTTATTCAGGCTAAGATCTACATAACAGTATTGCCAGACATATTTACTAGCAGGGCTCCGCGGTTTCACCTGCGTAGTTCCCATTCTCGTGGGAATACGGGGATAGAATATAGCCTATGTCACCCGGGGTTAGTGTAGCTTCCCAACAGTGAAATAATACAAACAATCAAATCTTTCCTCTTTATTATTAGTATAGATATATACAAGCTTTAGCCGACGGTTGCATCCGCGTGGCGGTCGAAAATTATCCCACATGAATGGACTACCGGGATAAAAAGTAGGTATACTATGTGTTAATCCAGATTTTATGTGTGCGGCAACTTTCATCTAAATCCGCCAGCCATTTTTGAGTGATTGAGACAAACATCCAAACATCTTTTTTTTATACTTGTACATTATAACTTAACTTTGTACTCTACATACAGATGCCCCAGTATGTGGCGAGACGTCGCCTCAAGTGGTAGGGGCGGCGCTAGACGAGGCGTTGCGCGTGCGCTGCTCAGTGCACGCCGACCCAGCAGACGTTACCTTCCTGTGGCAGTTCAACAACAGCGGCGAGAGCTTCAATGTGTCACCTGCTAGATACGGTTCGTATAATTAATAATTGTTTTCAAATTGTTATTATGCCTTCACAAAGTATGCCTCTTCTCGTAAATGGAAGCGACCATCGATATGCATTTAAAAAAAGTGATATTTACACTGCACTTGTATCTAAACATGTTCAATTTTGGATTCTGGAATTAGATAAGGTAGTAAGGTATTGTTTGAGAAAATAAGAACCAGGATCATTTACATAGTTTTAAGAGAAAAAACAGACAAGCATTCACATAGATTATATTAAAACGTAGATATTTTAGGACCTTTAACTACTATGTTATATGGAGTCTTAATGCGCGCAAACTACAAACTAATTTACTGGAATGCTTGTTTAAATTTCTTGGCAGATATTATTCAAGAAATCAAAGTTAAAACATATCTGTTTAAGAAAATAATGTATCAGTTTCTTTCAATTTTGTCATGGACAACATTACCCCTAAAACTATAGGAAATTGAGATTATTTTCATATTACTTTTTGATTCACAAAAACCACAAAGATCTTATTTCAAATGATCTTTTTATCAAAGATTGTTCGTATAGTCTTTAAAAGAAATTCCATTTACGTAGCGCGGTTCGTTACATATTCAGGGCGGTGGGTGGTTTGAACATGAGGTGCTGATTGAACTGTCTCAAGTACTTGCTGCAAACACTCGACTAGCTCGGTACAGTTGGACCACTCAACTGCCTGTAAATGAACCTAATTACTTATGAGTGCTTAGTTGTCGATGTTCTTTGATGTTGATGTTGATGTTGTCTCTTTTGGTTGTGTTGTTAATAGATCGAAGTTAAATGATGAGCAGCTTGAATAATATATTTTATTTATAAATAAATATAAAGAATTAATATATATTAACTGAATTTCACCAAAATTCATACAATTTGACGTTTACACCGCGTCCTAACCAAAGCGAAGTCGCGTTTAAATGTTCGAAAAACTTGAAGTCGCCCCCTTTATCAACGCAACCACACGTTCGGGTTCTCAAAATAAATGAATGTAACTGTCGCGTGTTCGCGCATGCGTGCTTTGGTTAGGTCAGATTTTCAAAACGATTACTACCGGTCATTTTCATATCAATAATTTACAAAAGCAATTTTTCAGAATTATGACGGGTTGATAAGTTTCCGGCCACTATTTCTTATTCTTATAATTTCTTGCACTGACACCTCCTTACAAAGGAATTGAAAATTAGGTTGTTCGTTTAATGTTTTTCTGGCTTGAAAAGTTTCAGATGTCCTTTCAATTTACAAGTCTTCGGTATCTTATATATCAGATCCTTTTTTGAAATTAATATCATTGATCTTTTTAATATCATTGACATTTTAAATAACATTGACATTTTAAATATCATTGATATTTTTGATATCATTGACATTTTAAATCATTGATATTTTTTTATCATTGACATATTAAATATCATTGATATTTTTTATCTTAGAATTTTTTTTATATTTTGCTACCCAGGCACAGTAAACGGCAGCATTAGCGAGCTTCGCTACACTCCCGCGAGCGAGCGCGACTACGGTGCGTTGACCTGTCGCGGTACCAACACCGTAGGCAGACAGGCGCAGCCCTGTGTCTTCCAAATAGTTCCTGCTGGTGAGTACCATCTTAGAACACTTAAGTGCTAGAAATACGACGTCTTTTAGACCTAGAAACTCTTAAATATTACAGTGTCATCTATTGATAAAGCAAACCTTGACAAAGCATTGACATTTTTGAAACATCTTTTATCTTCTATTTAATCTTCCATAATTCCATTTAAAGAGTTTATGTAGAGTATTATGGAGTCACGAGTACGAGTTTCTTAATTGAATCGCATATTTGAGCTGAATAGATCCTCGTTACTAAAATCAACAATGCCTTGAATATCTTTAAAGTCTTCAACAATTATGCGACACTAGATCTGGACTAATAAAGAACAATTCCAAGCAAATATTCCAATTTGCTCCTAAAGAAGAAAGTCAAACATAGTCAATGAGACGAGAAACGTGGGGCCAAGTTTACGAACTATTTTTGTTCAGAGACAAAATTATCTTTAGTCCAAATCTCCAACTAGTTTGAAATTGGGCCCCGTTACCAATAGACGAAGTTGGACGAATTATATTAAAAACATTGTGATAGATTTGTAGACGGAGTTAGAATGGCAAATATTTGGCAATTAGCGAACATTGCAATGTTGATTTCGAGTTGGAGTTCAGTTGTAGGTATTGCTTGACGTTAAAGCGATTTGGTATGCAAGAGATTGTAGTACTGATAGCTGGATACTTTTACATACATTCTTTCGACTACAACTCTACTGAACCGGTTTCTTACAGATTCATAACTGACTGTTATTGCTCGGATCGGGTTCAAAAGTAACATATAGAAAAAGTTCAATCAAGGATGATGTGTTAAGTCCACCTTCCTATAGGCTGGCCAAGATGGGAGGGTACTGTTGGGGACGCAGAGGACTACTGAACGGGCGCCGTCGGTTGAGACTGGTCATCTCCTAACTGCCATGGCTTATTTTGAATCTTATGTATATTTTTTTTTTAAATTGTTCTCATATATAGAAGCACCAAGAATAATGTTCCCAAGATTTTGTAATACCCATGGTTTAAAAGAGTGTCCTTGGAGTTTCTTGCCCGTTCTTCTCCATAGAGAAGAAAATTCTTAGTTTGTTTCAATTCAACACCTATAAATTTAGTATACATAAATTACATAACACTGGGAAATATTATCTGGTTACATGAGACAACCCTTTAGTTTGACCGCTGTTGAATGAATGTCCAAATGCTCAGAGCTATTCAGTGTATTCCCACTGTAACTCCCATCATTTAATGTCAAAGAGCTCATTGTACAGACGCCAGCACATCAAGCTATACCAATCTGTCAAATTTCTTTGATAGATTTTCATATTTTTACACAAGCATAAGATTTATGTTCAATTGATAACATTTGACAGTTTGGGGTAGCTTGATATGTTTTTTTTTTTTTTTTTTTTTTTTTTTTTTTTTTTTTTTTTTTTTGGGTGGGAAATCATCAAATGACTTCTCCTGCTGAGTAGAGCAGGAGGGCGTGTCAGACTTTTACTGACTAAAACCCACCCGTGCTCCCTCAGTAGCCCGTATGCCAGGGGCCGTGGTATCTCTTTCGAACAAACCCGCACCCCTGGCAGGCATCGGCCCTTGCGGACCCCACCTGTGGTTGCTGACATCTTTGACGGCGCGCGTGTGGAACACAACGCGCCGTCCCGTCTACCACTTTTCGGCCGCAGAGGATAGGGAGAGCGGCCAACGCTATACCGACACTCCTCTTCCCCTGCGGCCCCACCGTGTCCGCCGCATCAAACGGTGGCGGCCCCGTCCAGGCCACGGAAGGGAAGAGCGCTGCTCAGAAGCACCGGCACTCCTCCTCTACCGCAGCCCGTAACCCTCAGCCGCGATGCCTCCCATTCGACATCGCGGCCCACCTCAGTTGCGGTGCACCTCACCGCAACCTACTTTTTGGCCGCTACGTCAATGGCTTGAAGGCAAAAGCCCTGACGAGCGGCCCCACCGTTGGGTTCCTCTTGGCTTCACCGTGGATGGGAGACCACGGTTACTAAGCCCCCCCGCAACGACAATGCGGGAACCCACTCGGGGGGGTAGCTTGATATGCTGGCGTCTGTTTATACAAATCAATACAACGACTCTTAAATCGTACCAGAACAGTGATGTCTAAACTTGCCATCGACTTCTTCAAAGTCACTACCTACCCGTTATCTTAGTTCACTAAATGTAGACATCACATACTTGTTCTTTCCATAGCTCGTCCGTCACCCCCACGGAACTGCACGGTTTCTTCAGGGAACGGCTCAAACTGGATTGAAGACTCAAGCCGGGAGGACTTTGGAGAGCCTCTGGTAGTACGATGCGTCACCGGCTATGATGGAGGACTGCCTCAGTTGGTGGTGTTAGAAGCACTGGACTCTGATAGTGGGAAGATACGGTTCAATGTTACTGCGAATGAGACTGGTAAGGAAAAACTCTTTTAAATTTTTTTTTGTTAGTTGCTGTACTATCATCGCCCCTAAGACGACCCACTGACACATAATTCAGATGCATATTATTATTTGTAGCGTGCTTATCGTGATTTTTCTTCAAAACGTCTTTATCAGCCATCATTTCAGTTTTCAGTCCCGTTTGGATTTTTTTTTTACGTTAACAAACAAATAACGTTTCCTCAATCTTCTTATGTATTTATATAACCTTCTTGTAGTCGATCTAATAAGAAAAAAAAAAACACTTTTTGAATTTATGCAAGCGGGCCTGTGAACGTCTCACCGAAAGGGATCTATTTTAAAAGACTTTTAGCCATTTTCTTTGTGTCTAGGTTCGTTTTGTGTTTCTCGGGAATCATACCACTTTCCTCCCATTTTCGAAATAAATTACGTAACGTAAAAAGAGTATTAACAACTCTATATACTTCCAAGTCAATTGAGAGCGTCCGGTCTACGCCAAGTACAAAGGGCAACTCATAGAAATCCGACGACTTATATGAAACACGAAGTTTACTGAGACATGAAAATTGTTGTACTGTAACAAACTATAGATATACAAACTGCAAATTCTCGATACCTCCACTACAAAAACCCTTCCCACCACCACTACAAAACCCCCTCCCATTAAACGCAATTGACAAACAATTACCCAGTCTACATAAATACAGATCTCCAGTCGTAACAATCTTCCAGACAATTAACCTCCTCCATTAAATTGCAATCCTAGACGGTGTTGCCATATTCCTCGTGCCGGCCGGAGTGCTGTGGTCGAGCGGCAGTGCGCTCAGACTGACTGTGCATTCGCGGAATGATAAGGGAGCTTCGGATCGCATCATGTTGCATGCTCTCGCGTATCAGGATCCTGAAAGGAGAACAGGTACTCGTATGTTATAAATTGATTCGTCTTGCATTTTTTTTTCAGCCAGTACAATGACGGTAACAGAGTGGTTGCAATCTTTCGTTGTTCTATTGTATATCTGAATCAATAACTAGGTTTTTAATTAAGGGTCTATTTAATAAAACCGACAGGTTACAAGCGACGGGCCCTAAATTGACGATTAAAAATAAATACAAGTTTTTATCACATGTACACATTTTTAAATTATGTGTTTAATATACAGCACCTCTCGTGAAATGGGTAAGTTTTGACAAATATGACAGATTAGCTTTTACGCGACAATGACAGGTGACAGGCGACAGGTGAGAATCCGAAAATTTGACAATGATTTGTTTATTAAAGATTATCACTGACAAAGTCACGGTGGAAAATCTGCAAATATATCGACTTATCGTGACAATTTGACATCATCATCATCATCATTTCAGCCGAAAGACGTCCACTGCTGGACATAGGGCTCCCCCAATCTCCACCACTTCGACCGGTTCTGTGCTTCCCGCATCCAGCGGACTCCTGCGGTCTTCACAAGGTCATCGGTCCACCTTGGCCTTCCAACTTTACGTCCTCCGGTACGCAGTCGCCACTCCAGAACTTTTCGGCCCCATCGGCCATCTGTTCTGCGAGCAATATGCCCTGCCCACTGCCACTTAAGTTTGGCAATTCCTCGGGCTATGTCGGTTACCTACTGATTTGACAAATTTCTGTTTAATAAACAGTTTCTCTTGACAAGCGCCAGGTGACAATTTGTCCGCAAAAACTTGTAAAATTTGTTTTGTTAAACACTAAATTATCATGACAGGTGGACATATTTGTGGAATGGTCGGAAATTTTCTATAGGCAATTCATCCAATGTCAAGGCAATTCGGCAGTTACATTAGTACGACTAATTTTAAAAATGGTGTTAATATCGTCGACGAATAGCAGTGGTAGTGAAGATGGATATTTGGTGCAAACTGTACGACGTCGCGCATTTATTTAAACTGAGAATAAACTTTTCTTTCAATGTAAGTGATAGAATATTCCTACCACGATTTCGAGTGTCTAAAACTACCATCGAAATTAAAAAAAATAATTAGGCGTCCATTTCAAATAGCAAACAAAAACGAAGTTCAAGTCAAAAACAGATCTAAAATAGTTTTTGAGTTATGCTTGATTGATTATCAAGCATCCAAACATGAAACACGAAGTTTACTTCACATTTATAATTATAAAGTAGAATGATCTAAGTAGGCTCCAGACCTGACTTTTTTGTCATTTCCGCGTTCTACAGTTTTGAGAATTCGATAGTCGAGAAAGAATCAAATAGTCTAGTAGGTATTTGATTTTAGTCAAGCAGTAAAGTGAACAGCACGTTCTTAAACCAATCTTACCTAAATGCCAATAAGTAATTTCAAAGTGTAAATTACTGTTAGGTAAAAATGTCATTGTTTTATTTCCCTAAGTATTGGTAGGGAGTCACAAAATGTAAGCATATAAAACAAGGACGCTCCACTTTGTATTAAACTTCACAGAATTTAACGATAATTAATCAGAAAATATCTCAAACCCATTTTGATGGCCAACAAACTAATTTGATGGCGTATTACGGCCAGCGCAATTTGCCATTGATAGGAAGACAATAAGCAAGCAATCTGCTAGATAGCAAGGCGTAAATTTGAACCTGCTTAGTAGCGTTACACAAACATTCCATCTCGCTCACACCCTCCGTATACAAGGCGTACCAGAATGAGAGGGAGATGTGTAATTACGCTAATTCACCGTCAGACATCCAATATCGTAATATTCTGTACTAATAATAAGATAATGGGCGTCTGTTGTGGTTAATTTTCAAATATATACCTTCGGATATATTTTATGAATATTACTGTACGTTGGCTCAATTATTTTATAATCGAACTATCGGTAATGGTTTATCAATAATGATATTATTTAGAAATAGAAGCGTGAGGAACATTCTTAAGCCGATTGTGGCTCAGTATGTTTCTGTTTTCCTTTGTGAAGATTTACCAAATGTTTCCAATTTGATAGAACGATCGTCCTTCTGATTTATCAAGGACTTACTTTCAATAAACTGAAATTCAAAGCATCTATCCTACTTATCTACTAATACCTATTATAAATGTGAAAGGAAAGTATGTTTGAACATTTGTTACTCAATCATGTAAAAACGGCTGGACGGATTTCGATCAGATTTGACTCACAGATAGCTTTTAACCTGGATAAACACCTGTGATACCTTATTCCACCTTTTGATCCCGGTAGAACGTTCCTGTGGGATAAAATTCAACCTCCACGCGAGAGAAACCGCTGTTATAAGCTAGTTTCAAATAAACCAATTACAGGTACTTTTGAATTTCAAGGGTTCGGTCCAGGGATGCAGATTGTTCGAAAGAGATACCGTGACTCCTGGCACACAGGCAACTGAGGGAACACGGGTGGGTTTTAGTCAGTAAAAGTCTGAAACGCCCTCCTGCTCCACCCAGACCGGGAGAAGTTATTTGAAGATACCCAACATTAAATAAAAAAAAGATTCGGTCAGGCAGTATTATGAAAATGCGGTAGTCTATCCCTATGAAGAAGAACGAGCAACAAACTTCGATAGATTAATTAAGTATTAACTTTATTTCCCACGTGTAGAGAATTTGGAATAATTATTATTTTCATAATTCAATATTGCCTCCATATACTATTATTAAAAGCTGATCAGTGGCATGTTGAGTTTCCGGATTGGACTACAATTAATATAATTATACTTTACGTGGAGTTTTCAAGTGGTATATTTAGAACAAACAGCGTTTTTATCATTTTTTTTTTACATTTGTAAAAAAAAATCTAGAAATCAAGATGTTCTGTTATATTACGTAATTAGTCTAAGAATTGTACAACTGTAGGAAAGGAATCTATCAAAATTTGTTAGAAGAAAAAACAGTCCGACACAATTACTGAATACTAATGAAGTTAAATCTTTATATCGTACGTATTATAAATTATCGGTTTAGCACCACCTGGATCCAATTCGATCCATAACAGTAGAAAACCAATTGTGTCTCATTAAAGGTATTTGACCGAAATTGTGTCTCATTAAAGGTATTTGACCGAAATTGTGTCTCATTAAAGGTATTTGACCGATTAAAGTCGATTTTCGTGTGTTTCTGCATTGTTCTTCTAAACTGGACAACGGATTTCGATGCGATTTTACCAACATTTAAAGAATTTATTCCGGAAGATTTATGTGTAGGTATAACACATTAATATCAAACATATCTAATACTTACTAATAATAAAGCCGAAGAGTTTGTTTGCTTGAACGCGCTAATCTCAGGAACTACTGGTCCGATTTGAAAAATTCGTTCAGCGTTTGATAGCCCATTTATCGAGGATATAACATCACGCTAGGAGCCGTGCAAAAAGAAAAAAAAAGTCACGAATACGAAGTACTCGCACGGCCAGGCGATTCAATGACAGAGTGGGTCGGGGAGCAAGAAATTTAACGCAGACGAAGTTGCGGGCAGAAGCTAGTACTTAAATAATACGGAAAACTCGATGTTTTGTCACGTCGAAGAAACCCGGCGAAGCAGTCGCGAGATATTAGTAAATAAATAAGTGATGAATACCCAATTCAACACAAATTTACTGTACAACATTGACAACAATCATTTACTTTCATGTGATTTGTGTAGTTCCAGTGTACTTTACAACTTCTGTGGTACTGTTGTACTAAAACTTTTACAATGTAGGTACGTCTCATATTCCTTTTATATTTGTATTAAATAGCCGACCTCTTAACTGCTTTATCACTCCAAGGTTGTTTTGTCTACGTGACTATGAGGTAGTTGCAACCTTAGAGAAGTTTCAATGCTTTCGCTTGTCCGTTAGGGACCATCCATTAATTACGTCACACGTTAAGAGGGGGAACTAAATGTGACATTGTAAGACACGGACCAGGGGGGACAAAAGCTTTGTGACGTCACATGTTAAAACCTATAATACTAAAACTATACTTACCTACTCTTACTCTAAAATATTTGACGTCACACAAGGGGGTAGGGGGTTTTACAAGTGTGATCACCTGTGACAAGGACGAGGGTGGGGTTAAAATACCATAATATTTGTGTGACGTAATTTATGGATGCCCCCTAATCAAGTGGCTGCTGTGCTGTGGGTAGCACAGCATTGTGCTGAGTGAGTCTGATTTATTTTTGATTTTTAATTCTAATTAACTTCCAAAACACGTCGACTACGTCAGCCAAAAAGCAGGCAAGCTTAAGTTGGACTGGGTCGGACTTGTTAACTGCCCGTCGCATGAGTTATGGGCAAAATCTATTATCATGTGGGTCCAAACGTCCAGCGATATAGAGGCCGGAGTTTCGAAGAAGAAATGAGGCCTTTGTTATACAGTGGGACCACATAGGGCTACAAATAAATAAATAAATTAATAATTGTTTGCCTTTTTTTCTTTTCTTTTAGTTCACTAGGAATTGTTTTCAAAAGTGGTAAACCAATTCCGAGGTAATATTGCGGTGGTGGAGCAGTGGTGGCCAAGTGATAACGGCTGCGACTTACGAGTTGTAGATCGTGCGTTCGAACCCAGCCGGGTGAATTACTTTGTGTAAATAATTTCATCACCACTGCTCTCAAACGGTGAAGGAAAACATCGTGAGGAAACCGGCATGTCCTAGAACCAAAAATTCAATGACATGTAACATCTACCAACCCGCACTGGGCCCGCTCTCACTGAGAGGAGGCCTGTGTCCCAGCAGTGGGAACGTTATAGGCTGATTATGTATACATATTATTTGTTACATATGTTTAATTATTTTGTTTTGTACCTGACAGCGTCGGTGTTATCGTCCACATTTAACTCGTGTGCTTTCAAAGCAAGAGTGAACTAACTTCTTCTAGGCACGCTCGTTTCGTCACAGACCTCTTCTATCGCTTTTTATTACGCTTGACCGAGGCCAAGAGCAAGCCAATCAGGAAAAAAAGTGTGTTCGCAATGGCTTTCATTTTAACCTGTAAATTCCGACGCACAGTGGGCTGTAAATGAAGCTAGCATGGACTTTGCGTCTCACAAAAGTCAAGTACCTAATTTTGAAAAAACTAAAATGCCAGCGTATGTATTCCTATATTGATTAGCAATATTTTATGTTGTGAAGCTTTTTTTTGATAAAGCTATTATTTAACAATTCAACAACCTTCGTGAAGCAATGGATTATATGATGAAGCATAAAGAAAGTACTTTAAAATGATTCAGATTGTGATAATAGTGTGTTACGGCAATTAGGGTTAAAACACACATTAAGCTGTACGTTTACGACTGACTGTGCTTTTTAAATACGGTTCATTATTAAAAGGCTCTGCTAAAAACAACTGCGGATGTATTTTTACGTAACATGAGCATAATTATGCAGTCGCTTAGAACACGCTTTTTAAAATCCTTTGGAGAACAAAGGGATGAATTTAAATGCATATTTAGACTATGAATTTTGGAAATTGAGTGTCTCGCTTTTGTCAGAACAGAAAAAAATATAAACTAAATTGCAATATTTTACTAAAATGTCTTGCAATATTTCTTGTTTTCATGTCGATTTTGAGAACTATTTACCTATTCACCAATTATTGGTTCAATGATGTCTCTTGTGGGGTTCTCGCTGTGACACTTAAGAATCGATAATATTCTATGCTACACTATAACAGTCTACATATTGAACCTTTTAGCACACTGTGGAATTATGAAGAATAAGAATTGTTTGGGGAACAGTCTTGTAATTTTGATGTTCAAAAAGTGCTAACTCTCAGCCTAGT
Source organism: Polymixis flavicincta (assembly GCA_949987655.1). Taxonomy (NCBI): domain Eukaryota; kingdom Metazoa; phylum Arthropoda; class Insecta; order Lepidoptera; family Noctuidae; genus Polymixis; species Polymixis flavicincta. The sequence goes on along the minus strand of OX465191.1, from coordinate 10,869,392 downwards.
TTGAATAAATGTGTTGATTTATGACTTTGAATCGTCAAAAAGAAAGTAATTTCTACTCTTAGTGTGTAATGCAAATACCCCGCCGGTATTCTTCGTAACGTAAAAGAATACCACCATCCCATTTCTTCCCGTGGGTGTCATAGAAGGCGACTAAGGGACTTACTAGAGAATGGGCAGCAGCGTTCTCTATGCATTTTACTACCATAGGTACTGCGATCGCCAACCCGCCTGCCAAGCGTGGCGATTATGGCAAAACCCCCCTTTTGGGGGAGGCCTATGTCCAGCAGTGGATGTCTTACGGCTGAAATGATGATGATTCTTCGTAGAAAAAATAAGCAAATAGTAAACCTATTATTTTGTTAAATGCTAGATGGTGGCAGCAGTCTGATGGCAGGAGTCTCCAAAGCTGCCTTCTGGTCAATCATCTTCACTGTCATAATCTGCGGTTGCGCGGCCATTTTCACCGGTTTCTTCCTACGCAGAAAGAGGTAAGAACGTTCGCAATAAAGTAAAGTATTCCTTCTATGTCACAATTCCATTAACTTTACTGTAACTCCTCTTCTTATTTTAATGATTACGTTAATGCCTAACGTGTAATGTTACGTTTACGTTTAATGGCTTGGTTCATGAAATCCTGTACCACAATTTTTAATTTCTAATGTTCGCTCACCTCCGAGAGATGAAACTGAAAAAGTTACATTATTTATATAGAATGGCTTTTTTTATTTGAGGTTAAACTAAATAAATGTTCTTTCACCATTAATCATGACGTAATTTAATAGACATCTTTTTTTAAATAACATCAATAAGATGCTGGCAGAATAGTCGACATCAGCTCAGTTGCCAAATACGAAAAAAAAAAAGAATCAATAGATATAATCACCACTATCCCTAATTATTACCATCATTTCTATGTCTAATAATTGCCAAACATAAAATCATTGTATTCCAAAGTTAATTTAAAATTATTCCGAAAATCGTTGGACTGCCTCATCGGTCTAGTGATCGAAAACGCTACTGTTGAGCATGGGGTCCTGCAATCGATTCGCAGGTCGGGCTAAGCATCCCTGGGCGTCGGGAATCCCAGGCTGATTCTCGGCCACTGTAGGAGCGGGCTTGTGGAATGGGTAGCTCGCTGTTCGGTAAGGACCAAGCCCAGGTTGACGGCGCGTTGTGTTCCACGCGCGCCTCAAAGAGATGTCAGCACCAACTGGTGGGGTCCACAAGGGCCGATGCCTGTTAGCGGTGCGGGTTGTTCGAAAGAGATACCGTGGCCCCTGGCACACAGGCAACTGAAGGAACACGGGTGGGTTTTAGTCAGTAAAAGTCTGACATGCCCTCCTGCTCCACCCAGAGCGGGATAAATTATTTGATGATTTTCCTCCCAAAAAAAAAGCCTTATTGAGTTTTTCCTTCAGGAATTTCTCAGTAGCAGCTTGGAGTCTGAATTTGTGTCCGGTCGATGGTAATAGGCTCCCTACTACATGGGGCTTTAACATAACTGGTCAAATTGTGTGTAGGTACTATACCGGGTGTCAAGGAAACGCTTCCGAAAACGAAGACAGGTGATTCATGATACAGTACCTACCATCAAAAAATCTTATTTTTTTTATTTTACCTAATTTTTTTAGTATTTTTTCCACACTATGCTGAGAAAACGTTTAAATGAACCATTATTTGAGATTAAACACATTTAAAAACGACCCCAACTCCAGGCGGCGACGCATCCCTTGTAAAGCGTCGCGAAAATAAAATAAGTAGAAACATTAAAGAAGCGTCAAACGTTTTAAATTGATGCAAAATTACCAATTTAAGGCGAAAAGTTATTGGTATCCGTTTGCATTTAGGTTGCATTTAGCCTACGTTCTGGCTTCGGAAGCGTTCCCCTTACATCCTGTAAATACACCTCGCCTTATTCTTTGGGGCAAAACAGGCGTTATGTTATGTGTGCTATGTCTGAAAATCAAGATTATTGTTATCACTCAAATACTCAAGTGAATATAAGAAAATATATTGTTTCCCTCGTCACACACACACACCTACCTAGATTTCCTTAGTTTTGGCACGTCATTAAACTTTCCAACTTGGGTCGCAAGTTCCACATGTCCTGGCAATCTGAATAACGTCAACATACATGTTTGCTCGCGTTTCGAGTCGCGAGCATAGCTGCAACAGTATAGTCACTGAAACTTGACAAAAGCCTAACTCTCTAACTATTGTAGGTACTCGTACGTTCTTGTTACTGCTTTTTATATGTTTGACCTATTTTAATCCGAATGTTTTTGGGTAGTCAAGTTGTGCAATCTGTAGGCTTAGAATGGGCATCAAGAAAGATTATTAAAAAAAAAAAAAAAGCAACCGACTTCCATAAAAATACTACGAAGTGAAAAAAATTAAAATTTAGGAATTGATGTCTTTGTTTTTTTGATTCTTTTTCTAGTGACTTCCGAAATTAAAGTTATTTTTCACATTGGTACCTACCCCACTCAAAGTCGTATGTAGGTATACGACTTTGAGTGGGGTAGGTACCAATGTGATTCACTTGCTAAGTAAATAACAGAGACAAGAAATTATTATAACATTATCAACATGCACTAAATGCACAAAATACACAATATTATATCATTGGAGCTATTTAAAAAACCACTAATCAGAACTTGACTACATTTATAGGTATACAAGTTGTAACGTAAATAACGCACAACCTCTTAAGGGGTCATTTATAGGTATACAAGTTGTAACGTAAATAACGCACAACCTCTTAAGGGGTCATTTATAGGTATACAAGTTTTAACGTAAATAACGCACAACCTCTTAAGGGGTCATTTATAGGTATACCCTTTCAAACAAAGGACGATAAGATCGGACAACTTTAAAAAATTTCGAAGTTCTATCGGTAACAAAGATGACCGAATTCAGAGCCTCATCCTTTTATGAAGTCGTTTAAAAATATTGTAATGGTATTCTGACAGCAAGTACCAAAAGAAACACTGCCAACATCAGACCACCAAATCAGCTGTACCTACCACAGTATAGTTTGGTGGTATGATTTATGTTTTTAATTTCTCATGAGAGAAAATAACACTCAATAGCACAAAGATTCAAGTATATATTCCGAATGGGTTAAAACATTGTGCTTTTTGAAAGTCAAGGACGAAGATACGAAACAAAGACGCAAAAATGTACTAATATTTCCCTTCCTTGCTGCGGGCTAAGCAGCTTGGTAACATAATTCTGCCTACATGATACAATTAATAAGAATCCCATCAATGAACATTCATTTACTGCCAATATACAGCTACCTACCTGCCTTACAAATCAATGTAATTTAATCAAAATCGTGCGATGTAAGCGCGTATTTCACTTAACTGACATGCAGTGGATCGCCAATGGCTCAATTTAACATTTGAGGCACGATTAAATCAAAGATAATCGATTTCGATTACCATTAAAATTGTATGAGTGCAGTCTACTGTACTTACGTCAAAGTCATACCGTGGTGTGTCAGTGTTATGAAGGATCCTTTTGTAACATTTGGAATGGAATTTTCCGGCGTATACGGAAATATAGATAGAATATTCGTACCTTATTTTTCTATACTAATATTATAAAGAGGAAAGATTTGATTGTTTGTTTGCATTGAAAAGGCTCCGAAACTACTGAACCGATTTGAAAAATTATTTCACTGTTGGGAAGCTACACTATCCACGGGTGACATAGGCTATATTTTATCACCGTATTCCCACGGGAACAGGAACTACGCGGGTGAAACCGCGGAGCGCTGCTAGTTTGGAAATAAGTTTTGATACGTATTTCTGAGATATTATTGTGAGCATTGATGTACAAAAAATCTAAGATGCACGGTCTCGAACAAAAGTAACACTGAAAACGGTCCCCAATTAGACGTCAGTGGTTATAGTTATGATAAAACATATTTTTTGCAAATTCAACCTTACACGCATGACTTAAAGTGGTTCTTACAAAGCAATGTCCAAAAATACTGACTGAAACATGACTGACGATACACATATTTGACACCCTACATCTACATTGCGCCCTATTTATGCGGGCATTTTTGAGACGCTGATTGTGTTTCTTGGGTTTTTGTATATCAACTAGCTTTTGCCAGCGGCTTCGCCTACGCGGAACTTTCATCGCCTATTTAACTCCCTTTTGGGTTGAATTTCGAAAAATCCTTCCTTATTCCTTGTCTAAATTATAAAGGGAACCTCTGTGCAAAATTTCAGCTTTCTAGGTCCAAGGGTTTGGGTTGGGCGTTGATGAGTGAGTCAGTGAGGACTTTTCTTTTTATTTATGTATAGATATAGATGATTGTGAGGTTATTATAATTAGGTCAATTACCATAATATTTGTATAGTTATGCAGAAATATCTATTGACAATAATATGCTGAGCTAAAGTCTATAAATAACATAGAATGATGTGTGATACCATTTACCCATGATACCGCCAAAGAATGTGATACTTTTCATGCATTATTATTAAATTTTTATTCTTTCATTTAGTATGATGATTCAATTTCGGCTTAACCCAAACACTTTTATTTAAGATGGGAAAACTTACGTGCCTCACACAGCTCATAATAAATAGAAAAATCGTACACGTACGAACTAACAAAGTTCTCTTCAACACATCAAAATTCTATGCAAAACTTTAAGCTACATTTTCCTTAAGATTGTCGACATCTCATAAGCTTTAACTTAAATATTTTGTACCAGGAGTAATCCGCCGACAAAGCAGCAGTCGTCGGAACTACAGCTTAACGCTGGGGACGGCCAGTACGTCGTGGCGTACACGCTAAAGCCGCCCAAGCAAGCGCAACCGGACATATTGAATCCACCGCCAGGTAAGCCGTGCAGATTCCTTTCTAGATTGATTCTCATATGAAAGATTGTCTTGAAATCACCATCAATCATGTAAAGATCTAGCTTTGTGGAATAAAGTAAGGTCGTGAAATGGTTGTTAAAAATGAAAAATGTTTTGGCTGTAGGTAATACGATTTTGGAATGAGCTGGCTGTTTTCAGATTTTGCTATCGTTATACCTACGTGGTTTTATTAACCGACTTAAAAAAGAAGGAGGTTATCAATTCGACATGTTTATATATATATTTTTTTATGTATGTTCGGGCATAACTCCGTCGTATATAGACGAATTTGCAAAATTCTTTTTTTGTTCGAAAGGGGTTTATTCCGAAATGGTCACATATTAATTTCATATAGATCTGATGATGCGTTTCGGAGACAGACAACGGAACTCTTCAAAACTTTACAGCAAATCAACCGCGAATGCTGCTATCGCATAAATATGCATTGTTTTGACCCCAAAGATGATGAAATTTCGAATTGCTGTGGGATAGGTAACTAAAAAGTGAAAAATAAAAACTTTTTTTCAAAAAAATAACAACCGACTTCCAAAAAACACTACAAAGTGCAAAATAACTTTAATTTCCGAAGGCGGTGACAAAGAATTGAAATACCTACACCTCCAAAGTCACCGCCTTCCGAAATTAAAGTTATTTTGCACTTTGTAGTGTTTTTTGGAAGTCGGTTGTTATTTTTTTGAAAAAAGTTTTTATGTTTTAATCAATGTCTGGTTTCGTTTTTCAATAAATTCTAATACAATATGGCTTTTAATCGAAAGGTAATTATAAAATTGTATTGACAGAATACCTTAAATTTCATATGTCTAGTTTTATATGGGTGGAGGAAATATCACATGAAATGGTTCCTGTAAATACCGAGGCGTGTTACAGTCTTTTGTATTTTTTTTAAATTTGTTTTTCGTCTCAAAAATAATTATGTTAGCTTACTTAGTATCGTGCTTCGAGTGGTATTAAAATCAAGGCTATAATAGACATCATTGAAATACCATAAATATTTGCAATTTCAAACAAGGCTCAAAATCTTCTATCTTCACAATTCCCTATGCGTTTACGACGTACTCATCTCACGGCATAAGTACAATCGGTACTTCTCCTCAACCGACATACGTCAAAGCGATTTCATTGAGCGAGATTCCGATAATAAGTGGAGTATAAAACGGTCTTAGTGAAGATAGCCAAGGCACTGAGCGACCGTTCGATCGTCATTTGCGGTTGTGGTCCGGCGATTCTGATGCTAAGTGTTGCTTGGTCGCTGGCTAATTTATATCGGTGAAGTTACAATGCTTCAAAAGCTTAATAGATCTTCTGTTGAACGGTTTTGAGCAAAACAGAAAATGTTTTAATAGGTATTAATAAGTCTATTTGAATTCTGTGTCTTTGTAAATAATGCGCTTAAGACTTTCTGAACAACTATTTCACATTTAAAAAATTTCAAATAAATCAGAATATGCCATTGATTCAGAATATAAGCTAGGCTAATTAATGTACCAAACTCTATTCGTCTTAATACAAAACAATCTGTAGCTTCAGACTCAGGTTTATCCCATAGATGATTTTGTTGGAATTTTGGACTTTATTCCGACTAAGTACGAACTTCCGTATGGTACCGGACGTAAAGAATAGTGCCATCCCATTTCATCCAGTGGGTGTCGTAGAAGGCGACTAAGGGACTTACCGGAGAATGGGCAGCAGCGTTCTCTATGTATTTGACTACCATACTGCGATCGCCAACCTGCCAGCCAAGCGTGGCGATTATGACAAATTCCCCTTTTGCGGGAGGCCTATATATATGTCCAGCTGTGGACGTCTTTCGGTTGTAATGATGATGATGACGTAAGAACTTTACTTCTTGATACAAAAATGACTTAAACTTTAGTACCGGACTAGTTGTCATTTTTTGTATAAAGAACTGTATTCCTACCACACTTATTTTCTCTTCTTTTTCCCTTTTTCTTGTTTGAACTTTTTTTTTACCTTTCAATATTTTTCTTCTTTCTAGGGGTGTACCATAGGTACACCTTTACCTAAATCTTAGGGGGAAACAAGGCGTTATGTGTTATCTTTATTACTACGCAAAAACTGACTTGATAAGAATATCAAAAACCTTGCTTTGTTATAAGTTATTGTGTGATATAACATACCATTGGTACCAGACTCGCACTGAAACTGCGACATCTCACTTAGTTACATAGTTACTTCATTCAAGTCTTTATTTAATACTAAAGTAACTTCAAAAGCAGCTCATTCATTCACCTAGATAATTAATAGGTCTGTTCCTGCATTCTCAAAAGAATAAAAATAACGCTGCAAATGGAATGCCTTCCCTTGTGTGTAATATTCTATCAACAACTGCGGTTTCTTTACAAGCATAGAGCATTTTAAAACGAAAATCAATGAATTAATTATATCTAGCTTTTAATTCTTTAAAGCTTATGGCATAAAGCCTTTTGCTTTCGTTCATGCAGAGCTATGAATGTAGGTGCCTATGCAATTTTTCAGGTTTATCTTTTGATGAAAGTCTAAAAATCGCGTTAAAAATTTCATTGAACGTGACACTTTTCACGTCGTCGTCGTCGTAAAAATTATATCAATTTTTTGATAGAACAGTGAAGATTTATGCGGAAAGTTTGAAATTAATATCGCGTTTTAAAGCTATAATATGGTTTTAAACACATTTTTATGAAGATTAAAGCTGGTTTTACACCTGAAGTTTTCGAAGTAGATAATCTTTTTCTTTGTTTTTGTAATCCACATCTTAAAGAGATCGTGACGTAACTTTCAACGTTATTTTCGCCCATAAATTGCACACGTAGGGTTAGCGTTAACTGGCGAGTTATTATTTTAGTCATAAACATTTGTAACAAACCAGCCGAATCATTACAGGATGCCTCAAACCAACGCCACTTGCCTCACTTTACCCACTTGCAGGAATAGCCCCCCTTGAAATTCGAAGGGAAATTGCTTGTGCCACTGAAAACTTGAAGCAGGAGACAGACAAACGGCATTTACTCTATAATATAACGAAACTGAAGAGCAGACTGAAGAGCTGTAACAGTTTTCTCAAGTTTACTATCCCACTATCTGATGCGAGCTCTAGTGCGGCGCGATTGAAAGTGTGACTTCTCAAACACCCCGTTCCGGCTGAATATGTTGAGCCTCCAGAAAAGCTTCCAGCAGGCCACCAACTGCCATGGCCTGGAAATCTCTTAATCGACTAATAAGGCAGGTGGGCCGCTGCCGGTACAACTTGGTCAGGTGAAGGTACTCCGATGAGATGCAGTGCGACTGTGGAGCCACATCGCAAACTATGCCCCACTTCTAGTCGTGCTCTCTTTACAATAACTACTGCACTATGAAAGACCTTTGCGAGGCCAATGATAACACTGTCGAAGTAAATTGATGACACTATCACATATATTTAAATATAACACATGCATACCAGTACATAAGCGAATATATAAAAGGTACACTCAAAAATAACATTTACAAAAAAAGGGTAAACACAAAAACGTAATACCAGACGGAAAAACAACATTTGCTTAAGACCACCACGAATTAATTAAGGAAGAAAAATATACCATACCAAGGAGCAGAGATAATAAATTATCGAATGACATTAAAGAGATACAGTCCTTCACTTTATTCAAACGAACCATAAAGCACCACATCTTAAAATATTTATTTAGGTTTTAAATTTAACCCACCACAACAATTCAATTTAATTTACATCCTGATCAATCATTAATTATTATTTATTGTTTACAAATTTTCTGAGTATAAAGAAAACTAGAATCCCTACTCTCGTCTACTATTTCCGTAACATTACAGTAAATATAAATAGTTCAAAGTGCCTATTGCTTTCAAGAATCGATATGTAATAGTACACCCACTTTTTCCACATTTCCCACAACACTGTAAAAATTGTGTGTCTTCTAATTAACTTATTTATTTAAGAATACCTACCTTCTTCATAAGTAATTCTCGTTATTAGTTTGAAGATTACCTTGTATTTCTCATATTAGGTGAATCGTATTCTTTTTGAGAAATAAATGTCTTAAACCGTATGTGGCAGAATTCTGGTCGATTCTTGTTAGAGCTTAAATGGAATCATCGACACGACGAAGAAGAAGAACCACTTAAACGAAGGCGATACGTTACAGTGCCAGCGGTGTACTTAGTCGATATATTATTATGTATGTTTGTATTGCACTGAGAAAATGTTCCTCAGTAACCACAAACCAGATCTCATTTCTTTCCTACCACAAGTTGAGTTTAAGTAAAATAATCAAGCAATATCAAACGGTTTGCGCACAGACGGGGCCCCGCCGAGCATAAAGTGCGCTACAGAGGTGGCCGCGAAAAATGGCGCACTCCACCCAACCGAGGAGTGGGGGAGCGAGCGCGCCAGCGCAGCGCTCGACGATCACCGACCCGTGAGTATCAAGTAGTACGGTTTTAACTTTTTAAGGAGTACCGGTGTTTAATTGTTTTTTTTTTTCCTAAACCAATCAGTCGATCGTGTATATTTTTTTTCCTAATATGTAATTTTTTGTTTTCATATTAAGTGTTTATCAGTAGAAACTTGTAAATAGCCTTCAATTTCATATATAATAAAATAAATCGATAAATAAAACGGTCAAGCAGTAGTATTTCAGTGGTCGTTTTAATACCTAGTGGACTGATATTGACGAAAACTCAATTTAATAAGATATAGAAGTAATTAAAGCTAAACAACATTTAAAAAAATCTTTCTTTGTCGAAAAGAGAAAAGAAGAAAGTTTTGAAAGATCGTATTACCAATGCAAAATCCTATGTTATTATCCTGCTAAGCACAAAAGCAGTTTTATCTCTAAATACTAATCTTTACATTGAGAGCATGACCCACATGCTCACGTATTTGTACACCTAGACATGTTATTAAATTAAAAGCGCGCGCTAACCCGATGTGAAAAATGCAACTCATTAAAACGTGGGTTTAATTATGTCGTAGACTAGACATTTGGCATGATTATAGTACGTACTTTGGAAAAGTCTACTCATGAACTGTGGAAGAACTGAAGCAGTTTTGAAGCATTAGGTGTAAATTATTACTGCAATTTTTATAAGATCGTCCAAATTTTTTTAAAATTATAATTTTCATAATACAGCATTTTACATCGTTCATGCAAGAGCTGACAGTTGATAGGAGACTAGGGTCGTCTCAACTCAATCAATCAACTCAGCCTATCGCAGTCCACTACTGGACATAGGCCTCTCCCATGTTGCGCCACAACACCCTGTCCTCCGCCTTCCGCATCCAGTCTGACCCATCCACCTTTTTAGGTCGTCGGTAGGGTTGTCTTTATAAGAAAAACAAATAAATTGAAGAGTCGAAGTAAGAACTGTTTTACTTAATGCATTTGAAAGTATAAACGGCACGCACTAAAATTAGTTTTAAGTTTTTTTGTCTGTCTGTCCGGCTAATCTCCGGAACGACTGTAATGACTTTGGCGGGGCTTTCACTAGCAGGTAGCAGATGTTATAAGGAGTAACATAGCCTTGTGGGTTTTGTCCCGGTAGTACGTTTCCGTGGGTTAATTTCTGACATCCACGCGGGTGATGCTGCGGGCAACAGGTAGAACAAAAACAACTACACTGTCGGGAAATAAAATGACACATCAAGCTTTAGAACGAGACTGTCATTCTCGTATGAGCGACAGAGACGTCGCGATTCGATGTGCCTTATTTACGGCTACTTACAGTACAGCCCGATGCAAACTTTATCACGGCTCGGAAGATGAGGCTAGTCGCTGCGCAATAACTAATTTACCTGTCAGCGGGGGGAAGGGTGAGGTACTGCGCAGCGAGTACCTCACTTCAGAGTCGTTATAAAGTTTGAAGCTTACTATACCTGGCCGTAAATTTGGCACATCGAGGTAATTCATATTCATTTTTTTAATAAACTGTTGTTTCTTTCCACAGGTACTGTCACCACCGAAGGCAGTGTTAAGTAAGCCACCTATTGCTGTAGGCACTATGACGTTAAGTAGGAGAGAACATCTTATAGCTGAAGAAATACCAGGACCAGAGAGTTGTGTATAAATGTGTATAGAATATTGTGTGTAAATAGAACATTCTTTTTAGACGAGATTCTACAAAAGTTAAGAAACGAGATCATGTTTTAATAAGTTTTGACAAAAAACTATAAAGAACCTTCTGAGAAGACTGTTATTATTTACGTATTAAAAACCTTAAATTAATTCATTCATTTACTGTTGGACAACGCAGCGTTTGAGGTATATTTTTCTTTAAATTATCTCCTAAATAAATGAAAATTTGTATGCGAGTTCGTCATTTTTGCCGATGAAAACTCCCATCAAACAGCTTGTTGTCTTGTTTTTTTATGAGGTTCTTTATTCAGAATTGTTTTTACTCTGTAGTAAATTGTTAAAATTCAGCATGCGTCTTGGCAAAGGTGTCCTCTAGCTGTTTCCACTGAATTCAATCACGAGCCACTCTCCTCCAGTTAGGGCCCGCTGTGTTTTTTATCTCCTTTGTTGCTTTTTTTTTGTCCTATGAAATAGCAAGTATATAAAAAAAAAAAATGTGCAACATTCTGTCGTCAGATACAAACTCCAGAATTTATTTCTTAGTATTCTAAGACACTACTGATTGTTTAGCTCGTTTGTTGCGTCTATCTGCAGCTCAAGAATTGCGCTTGCACCTTAAGCAGAACACAGCTAAATGAGAAATGTCTTACTTGTGGTGGAGTCTCGTCTTAGCTAACGGTTTCTTGAAATTTTGTTCATTGTTAAAGGTAACGATTATTCTGCATTTTTTTCTTACGTAAACTGAAAGTTGTTTATTTTTATTCTACATAATCGTGGGTTTTTCGTTTTCATTTAAAGTAAATAAACAATTTGGAACACACGTAAGCATAATTGTACAAAAGTTTTATTCATCTACGGCGTATCAAGGTTTTAGCATTCACCGTACAGTTTAAATATTTTTTGGCAAAAAATGTTTTGGCGAGTAGTTTAACGGCGAATAGACTTTCTACCAACCGTTGGCATTTTTTTATCTTGACACTGCCGGATACATTTAGTGGAACACCAAAAAACGTTTACAACGTTAGATTGTGCTGCATTAACCCCAACTACGAGGAGTACATGCCAAAAATACTGGCATAGAATTATTAGCACCAAAACAAAAATTCAGCAAATAATTTTCAAGAACTTAGAATTACTTTGCTAAAGAACATTAGCCTCGATGGCTTAATCCTGCAGACATTAACACCAGACTTGGATAAGACTTGGCCTAAGATGACCTGTAGAATACTAATCGCTTGTCGGAACGGTTGATCTCGTAAACGCTGCTATTAGAAAGAAATAAACCCAAGACTTGTGTCGGTAGGTATTCATTTACTACCAAATTAACTTTGTCAACCTGTTTTTTAAAGCTATATTAAAATGCGGCGGAAACCGTGATTATTTTTAATAGATTTTTGTCTTGTTAAATCGTAACCCTGAATTTGTCCCGCAGTGTACATGTAGTTGTAAATGTTTGTAAAATATAATGTTGTAAATAACTTTGTATGTATTGACTGTGAAATTGTGATAAATAATTTGTAAATAATATAAATTGAAACAGTTAAAATATAAGGAAATAAACTCTGTTAAGTGTGTAGTTGTTTGATTTTACGATTTATTTTGTTTTGGAATATTATTTTAATCCCACACTGGAGAGTTCAAACGATGGTAAAATGTTGACGTTATAAAAAGGTAAGCAAATGTGTGCAAACAGTAATTTGGAACAATGTACATTTTTATTAAAATTCTATCTTTAAATTGCGTAGGCAATTCGAGTGTTTAACCTTTTGGCAACATAATGTTATGTTAATTAAACGCCATTTAATTCAACAGTTGAGTTCTATTTCCATAACATTTTCCTGTTATTAGCAGCTATATTCCTATCACCAACCAGGTTAGTGGTGGGTAGGTATTTATGAGAAGAGGTTCATAAAACACATATTTATGCTCCGTGCACCCTCAAAGCCTGGCTTTAATGGCGGACGGGCCTTCCAACCACATGTGACTGGACGCATAATCTGAGTAAGCAGATTGCTCGTACTATTTTGTATCAGGTTTTAAGCACTGCTGCAGATTTATTTATCATTTTCTTTCAGCCTGGAGTTACTTCCTTAACTGCACCTATAGTTTTAATAGAACAACTGTAAACTTGAATAAAAATAATCTGAAGATTCAATGAAACAGACATACTCATATGTTCTTTGAGTAAAAAAAAAACCAGCCAAGTGCATGTCGGACCTCGCACAGTGAACGGACCCGTAGTTTGGATGAATTCATCCCAAAAACAATTTTAACATTGTTCTTGATAAACATGATCTCCCATTCTTCGATATAGGTACGTTACGATCAAATTTTCAACAGAAAATGCATCGCATTTTTTATGTGATAAGACTCTAAATGACTTAATAATTTTCTGACTTTTTCCTTTTATTAAGATAAGATAAGATAATCATTTATTTGCCCAAACATGAGTACAAGACATACAACACAAATTGTCAGCATGCAAGAGATGTTAATAATAAACATAAAATAGATCGTCACGTTTGCCTTAAACAATGGCATGCAAATATTAGCTAATACAATAATAAAATGTATGTTACTCCTAGTCAAACTATTAAAAAAATTCATAATAATAAAAGAATATTAAAAAAAAATGATTAAACATAATAAATTGTTGAAGCATATTCATAATCTCTCATCTAAAAACTCATTCAGGTTATAATAAGCTTTATCTGCTAGGAAATTAATAACTTTCTTTTTAAATTGTACATCAGTTAACTAACCCAGCTTTTAGGTAGGTAGTTCATGATTCATGATTCTAGGTCAACGGGAACTTTCCTATAGGTTTAGATTTATTTGTGAGTATGAGAAATATGTCGCTTAAATGGCCGTATTTGTTTGTATTTTTTACTTAGAAGCTTGTTTCGAAGCCTTGACAGACGGATAGAGAAGTGCGCCTATAAGGTTTCCGTTTTTCCTTTTAAGGTACGGAACCCTAAAAACTACAGCAAAAAGTATTTCTTTCTCCAGAAAATAATAGGATAGATTGCTTTGAAGTAATTTATGCCGTAATTTAGAGGTATTTCAATGGCCGTAGGTTAACAAAATTATTTCCATGTTTTTTTTTTTTTTTTTTCTTGTAGTAATATGAAGTTGCACCATGCACATAGCTTTTGACGTTTCATAAGTGCCCATGTAGGTTTATATGAAATAAAGTTTACTAATTTTGTTGTAAAAGCAAATTGAAAAAAAAATCTGATAGCCTCAAAGAGCGTTTATTCTGAAAATACACTGAAGTTCACCCAATAATAAAAGCATCAATCTGTGGGTACACTGCACAACTAGTGTAAGTAGACTCATATCTAGAATGGACGGTGCGTGTACGTAGATATTTCTATGTAGTTTGTGGGTATGAGCGATCACAATGCGCGTGTTTATAAAGAAAAGAAAAGAAAGAAAAAACGTTTATTTACGGTAAACATGACGCAAAAAGAAACAGGTGAGTACAAATATAAGAAAAAGTTGAAGGTTGGTTGGTTGGTTGGTTGGTTTATCATATAACGCTGCTGCTCTTCAAAAAAGAAGACAGCTATGTACTCTATAACCGATAAAATTGAACTTTTATCGCTTGTAACGCACTGTTTTCCAATCGTGTTTACCTAGTGCCTTCGTCATCATCAAGTTGGTGCTTTTCTCCATGGCAATCAATCCAGCGGCTATAAAAGGCTGCTCATGTCAGAAGGAAGACTAATTTCTGATAAGTGGTATTAATACATAATAATACAGTCGAATAACTTTCTTACCCGCATCTTTATCTAGATAAGTACTACAAGTAAAAAAAAACTGAAATGTCTGTTTGTAATGTCAAAATAACAGTAAAAATACACTTTAATAAATGCACAACTTCAAACCAAAAACCAATTTTTAAAAAAAATTACTATTTTCTGAAAAAAAAAATTGACGGTACTCTCACTGACAGATAGCTGAGGAGTGACATTGGCTTAGGCTTTTTTCCCAGTGGTACATCCCCGTAGGATTATTTCTGATATCAGAAGGATCTTTATATACCATAAATGTTTCAACATAGCTAGACATCTGTGTCTGTACGCTGGCGCACATCAAGCTATCCCAATCTGTCAAATTTATTTGACAGATTTTCAACTTTAATACATAAATAAGAATAAGGTTCATATTAAATTGGGAAAATTTGACAGTTTGGGGTAGCTTGATGTGTTGGCGTCTGTACATGGATGTTTACAGTGGACACATTAAGTAAATATACCCACCTATACTATCACGCATGTCATATTCCACAGTTTTATTAATGTTTTCCGGTATCGAACCGAGCGTTACTTTAATCAACTCGATCTCTTTCACCGAGATTCCAGCTGCCGGTGCCTTTAATTAAAATGTCTGCGGCTTGTCATCCATGCCTCATCCGGTACTTGACCGCAGATATAAAACCTTCACAGTTTTGCTATCTACGTGTCTAAATTTAAAATGGATTCTCTTGGCTAGAACAGTGGTTGGAGCGCAGCTGAATTCGGAAAGAAAGTTTATATTTTGGTGGTGACCCATTTTTTTTGCAGACTGTGATTTGATGTCGTGGATGTTTGCAAGAGATTGTAATGTTCGTCCAAGGTTTCTTATTTATTAATCTGTTTAATGAATAAAACATCTGCTACAAGTTTTTGCGATTTCTAACTTTTCTTGTTCTCAAACCTAAATTAGACCAATCGTTTTTTTTTATATTAACAGGACCGACTCGTGTCAAAAAAGATTTTCTGGTAATTGCAAAATTTCATCAAAATCAAAATACCTGAAAAAGTTTAGGACAGTTTCCTACGACCGTTTTCCCGTAGGGCAAGTATCAACCATATCCGTAATAGGATAAAGTTGATAAAGTTACTTGTCCTTAGTGTAAATCGACACGTCGACAGGCTAGATACGTACCTAATTAAATAAATTCAAAAACTAAAACCCGAGTACTAAAAGATCACGCTCTAAAAAGCATGAAACAAGAGAATATTCTCATTTGAAAGCCCTGGTTTTATGCCATTTTGCCCTAAAGGTTATAATCGCTTACTAATATCGTTAGAAAATAATATTCAGGTGCCACATGAGAATGTTTTCTTACTAATATTGGCACAATTAGTACATTGAAATATACTAATTAAGCCCTTTCACGTGATTACATTGACAATATCTGGATAGATAACTAAATCGTTTATTTGGTGCATATAAAATACATAACAAACAAATCACGATGAGATTAAACTGACGGATGACTGAGCATTGCTCCGTTTTTTGTTTGTTTGACGTTTCCTAAAAATGAAACCTAGCTAGATAATCTTTATCGCCCCCGAAACCACCTGCATACTAAATTACATGAAAATCATTGGAGCCGTTTCCAAGTGCTCGTTTAAAGGTATTAGATAAAGTCACGATTTTTTTTATTTATTCTTCAGAAAGCCTACACTCTAATATCTAGGTAAATAATGTTCATTTAGCGCTTACAGTTTCCATTTACAAGCTTGCACACATGAAAAACTATGTACTTACATAAAGTTAAAAAACATAAAAAAACAAAAAATTGTATCGTGTTATGGTATGTATTGCTGTCTTTACCAAAGTATTCTTTATTTATAGCTTGGCATTTTGTAGATTCTCACTTTTAGTTCGTCACTTTATGTCCTCAAAAGAGCGCTATATTTAGTGTGACGTTGCATAGCCTATACGGGAAAAGTTACCTATATACCCCCAAGCGCAGTTATTTGTCGTCGGTTTTAGAAAAAAAAATCGGCTGTTTCGTAGAAAAGTGCAAAACCTACGCGGTCAAAATGTATGGAAAAGCTGGTTTTTTTTTGTAAAACCGACGAAAAATAACTGCGCCGGGGTGTCTAGAATGATATGCTGAATTCATGGTTAAAATTTTGCGCACTGAATAAAAACTTATCCTGTATAACCCGCGAACGAACGATCAAGACGCTTACAACGATGCGTCATTTGTCAAATCATGATAATTCGTTTAGAAGTTATGAGGGTACAGACGAAAATACATACATTTATACATACCGGTCTAAATCATTGCACTCCTTTTTCTTCGCTGTAGTCGTTTAAAAAGAAGTAGCTTTGCCAGAGTACACCACAAAGATGGAATCTTTGGTGTCCTTCACCACACAATCCTTACCTTTGATAAGTTCATGAAAATCAATTTTGATGAGTCATAAATTGTCAGCAAGATTTCAAAAAATAGTCGTATAGCGACCCGAAGTTATAGCTTTAAGCTGGTGAGGATTGTGGGGTGAATGTCACCACACAATCCTCTCCTCAGTGCAAGCAAACGGCTGGGAGTATCGACTTGGTTTCTATTACAAAAATAGTCGCGACGCTATGCCAAATCTCGAAAATAGTCATTAAGGGATATAAAGGTGTCTTGGTGAAGATTATGTGGTGAGCCTTTGTCGCCACAATCCTCACCTGATTACCGCGGAATGCTTATGTTTTTGAATTTGAATATGGTGTAAAAAATTAGTCAAGAAATAATCGTCTCCAGCCATGATAATTTCGACCCGGTTTATTATGTTGAACTTCCATGTAAATCATCAATCAATCACAATCTTTGTTAACTCGACCTGCACCGACCTGGACTACCACCTGGGAGAACAGGATCTCGGTACCTTGGAAAAGAAGAAAGTCGGCGGTTTACAGGCAAGCAACTAGACTAAAAGGAATCCGCTAAATGTGAGAAGCGTAGAACCGGTCAATGTGGCGGTGCTTGGGGCAGGCCTATGTCCAGCAGTGGACGAAAGAAAGGACGAAAATACAAAAACACATTATTAAACAGGATCTGAATAATTTTGAAGGTTTTTGCCAAACCATTATATCATACATAGGTATGATTGAATATAGATTCAAAAAAATTGTCTGCTTAGCAACGTGAACAACGCCATAAATTTTGTGGAACTGTCAAAATTTAAGCGATTCCTACTGATACTGTTTTACGCAATTACTCCTCTAACTCCAATTACATATTATATTCACGTGCTTTGAAAATAATTCAAACTACTTAGAAATTTATCAAGTACCGTAAACCCAAGCTTACCAAGACAACTTACGGAAGAAATAGGACGGCTAACAGCAATATGAAATCACACGTTAAGGTATACCAAATACAAGATATAAAAGCCGCTCTAGCATATGCATTTAATGCATTTAGCTTAATCGTGGCAACGTGAATTATGCAGCTGCCTCCAAGGGAAATCCCGAAAGCGCAATAATGAACATCCAACGTAATCCACCATCGGGTTGGTAAACCAATTAGGAGTGTTTTGTAAGTTACATGTGTGCTTATGTCTGTGGCTCTGTTCGCCGATTGTTAATCTGCCTGTTGTGAGTGCAGAGAAGTAGGTAAAATTGATACCGATTGAGATACTGGGCATTTATGAGTTATCATCATCATTCATCATTTCAGCCGAAAGACGTCCACTGCTGGACATGCCTATGTCATGGCGATAATGGCAAAACCCCCCATCTTGGAGGAGGCCTCTCCTCCAGGATGGGGGGTTTTGCCATTATCGCCACGCTTGGCAGGCGGGTTGGCGATCGCAGTATGGTGGTAAAATGCATAGAGAACGCTGCTGCCCATTCTCTAGTAAGTGCCTTAGTCGCCTTCTACGACACCCACTGGAAGAAATGGGTTATACATTAATGAGTACATACCTACAATTTTACTATCTTTTTGTCAGAATTTTGAGTTTCTCAAGCTTTTTAACACGGTTTTGTATTAGCTTGCTACGAGTATGTATGTATCTGTGTAACGGAATCTTTGAATGTGATTTTCAGCGCCTTCAAAAAGTCAGATTGATTTGGAACTTTGCACACTTATCAAAGTAGAAAATAAATAATAGTATAAAAAACTAAAAACACGCTTCAAAAACCAAACTAAAAAAGTAGAAAATTATTTAAAAAAAAGGGTGGGGTGTTTCATAATAATTGATTATAAAAATACCTCAAAAAGCACCTCACTAAAAAACGCTTGAAAAACCAAACTAAAAAACCACTTTTTAGTTTGGTTTTTCAAGCGTTTTTTTTTTTAGTTTTTTAAACTAATATTTATTTTTATTCATTTAGGAAGGTACTACAGACTTACCGTAAACTATGAATTATAATGTAAGTTTCGGTAAGTATTTATACTCAACATTTTTAACTGAATAAACTGATAATTCAATCTCAATCTCAATCTCAATCTCTTTATTGTGGATCATAGGTAGGTACATAATACAGGTCTTAAATACTTAATTGTGATCAGCTACGTCCCGCCCTTAGGGCATACAACAGTTACACAGAAAAAATAAACAATTTAATTACATTACAGAACTATACAATCACATTAATATTTCACATAAATTATAAAAATAAAAATAAAATGTAACGAATTAAGGTAGGTACATATCATTGGGCCACCGAACGCATCATGACTGAGGGGTACTATATTGGAGCAGTGATTTGTCTGATAGGAAGTCTTTTAGTGAGTAGTAGCACTTGTTTACTAGTAAATCATGGAGATTCTTTTTAAATTTTTTCATATCCGTAATTATCTTAATAGGCCCTGGTATATTATTAAAGATGCATGAAGCAATACAGAAGATACTTTCATGCATTAGATGAGTCTTGCTAGCTACTGTGCGCAATTTGTCCTTACGCCTTATACGCGTGTAGTAATTATACATGTCAATATTATTTTTGACATATACTGCTGCCTCAAATATATAGACACATGGCAGTGTTAATACGTTCATCGTTTTAAAAAATGGCTTACAAGAGTCAGTTTCGCATAACTTAAATATAGCCCTGATGCAACGTTTTTGCGCAATGAACGCACGCCCCTTGTCTGAACTGTTGCCCCAGAATACAAAAACAAATACAATTATTGCAAAAAGAAGCAAAACAATACCTAAAGGCACGTTAAGAGGCTCATAAAGACACCTATACGAGCCGCGACGCCGCACACTGGTCCCAAATTAAAAAAAAGTGGACATTGATAGTAGACCGCTGATATATTTTTTTATTGTTGATACAATGATAACAGATAAGGCAAAAAAATATTATTGTCCTACTTCAAATACTTTTCTGTAAAAAAATTTTTTTTTTTTTTTTTTGTATGGGAGCGATTACATTTTACTCAATTTCTCAAAAACTTTAAGCGATGTCGAGATGGCAATCACATATGTTAGAAAACTAATAATTCT
Organism: Polymixis flavicincta; assembly: GCA_949987655.1. Classification (NCBI taxonomy): domain Eukaryota; kingdom Metazoa; phylum Arthropoda; class Insecta; order Lepidoptera; family Noctuidae; genus Polymixis; species Polymixis flavicincta. Next base: position 10,849,169 of record OX465191.1, on the reverse strand, counting down.
GAGTATTTGGCTCGAAGAAACTTATTGCTTATCTCTGCGTACTTTCGAGATAATAGTGACAGAAAATAACATTTTTTTTTAATGTTAATTGTTTGCTTTTTTTTAATCATAGCCTTACTTTAGCACATAATTATAATGTATGCGTAATGTCAAATAAATAAAAAGAGACTTCTCTGTAAAAGAGGTTATGGGGGCTCACTAATGACTGAAAAGCTATGACCTTTCTGAAGGAGTATTTTCATCAGTTTTAAAAAACAATCAAAATGAAGACAAATAAAGCTGCAAACATAAAGTTGAATATGTTCACAAACGATTCTGAAAAAATATTATGGTGAAAGATTAATATTTGGGTCTATATTCTCTTGAGAAATCTCTATTTCCTCGTTTTCCAACGAAAGCAATTCATTGTTCAAGATCAAAGCACTAGCCTCTGGAAACAACTGTTTATGTAAACGAGCAAACTTTGGTTTGATATGGCTGATGTAAGGATCTGAGCTAATTAGAAAGCTGTGGATAATGTCTAAATTAGTCTGAACTCTACCGATTTTTCTTGTATGTGCCATTCTAACATTCCGGAAATCTTTATTCCTCGCTTCGGAAGCTTCTTCGGAAAGCATACCTATCGGAATAAAGGAGACATTTTCACAAATATCAGCACCGTGTATCAACAATTTATGGACACTTGAAGGCATGTAATACCATGGATATAAGTTTACATACAGCATTGCTGTTTCTTTGCAATATTCCCTAAACAAGTTGGTATTAATAAGTTGGCCAGATGAAATTGTTTGTAAAATGACTGCAAATCTCTTGATTAAAACAGGGTGGATACCCGTTATTTCAGCAGATACTTCATAATTTTCAAAAAACCTTCTTGCCGTGTTACCGTCATTGGTTGTACCAAATCCCTGTTTTACTATGTCAATTAACAAACCAGTTCTTTCCCGGAATTCTTCTTGTGTCAAATTCTTTTTAATTTCTTTTAACAATTTATCTTCTTTTCGTGCAGCCCACTTTTTGAAGTCTAAGTTGTACGAAATGTGTAAAATACATTCCATACATCTTATCCACATATGAAGCGAAGACAGACCATATTTATACATATCTTCTCTGATGAGTCTTTTGGATACAAAGTCCAAGTCATTCATTTTGCTAGGTAGGGTATTGCAAATATTACAAACAGCTGCAGAAGAAGTATTGGAAATCACAGTAGAAATTTTCCCATCAATCATAGTCATGTACAAAACATGTTTAATATCAAAATTATCTACAATTGTGGGAACAAGATTACGAATTTCTTCCTCTAAGGATGCACTTTCCTTCTTTATCAATTCATTTGTTTCTTTTGCAAATATAAAGCCAATTGGACGACAATAGTTTGTTGAAGAGGGAGCAGGATTTTGCCACAAGATAGTACCACTCTCTTCTTCCAAACGAAGCGGAACCAAACTAATCATGAAAACTGAAGAATCGTCAATTTTAGTGTCGGAGTGTGACTTTTGTTTATAATTACTTTGAGAAGATGACCCGTCAAAACCCCATTTGCTTATTAGTTTTAGCGATTTTTTGTCGGCAGAGTTGTGCTGAATTGTTTTTAATATCCTATTGGTTGTCAAATCTAGAAGCGATTGAAGTCTTATCTTAGCATCAGATTCAGTTACAGTTATGTCTGACTCTGGAGGATAACAAGTTTTTTTAGCTTCCAGGAGCTTTTGATAGGATGGAAGACCATACATTTTCTCTGAAGCAAGAATAGTTCTTAAATTTCGATATTGCCATTTTGACAAATTTGTTGAGGTGTAAAGCGCTAACGTTTTATCATCTGGTAAACACAGTTTGTCAGTCTTTTTAGCGAATAGTACATCATGTACCATCTCACATTTTTCCTTGTTTTGGCTGAGTTCGTTTAATATAGCTGCTAATTTTGTTTTTTTAGACTCTTTTAATTTGGCACATAAAGCATAAACTAATTCCTCCTCTGTGTGATCTAGAAGTGTTAGAGAACGCCTTTTCTTCTGTTTATCAGATATATCAACAAATGGTTTTTTACTTGTACCACAACTTAATTGATGAGTATCCACTTGCGTTTCGAAATTTGGAATTACTTCCTCGGCAACTTTAAAAATGCTGCTTAAATCGATATTTTGACATTTTGGCCAAACTATTTGGGATTGTAACCAGTCTGAATTTTTGTTAAGAAAGGTCTTTTGAGCTCTACTGGAAGCAGACCATCTTTTTGAGATATTACTTGAAAAATTACGACAAAATAATTTAATATTACTCAAATCTTCGGAAGACAATTCAACACCAATACGTTCAATAAGGGCATTAAATAAAAATTCGACATTTTTAAAACCACCTCCTGATTTAAGAACAACGTATAAGTCTAAGTTGGTGACAAATGCGGACATATTATAATTTTAAGGAAAATTGAAAACAAATTAGAATCAAAGATATCAAAGACAAAGTGACAAAAAAAATTACGAAAACAAATTCGACGAAAGAAAGACAAACAAAAATTATTTGATTTTAAAATCCAAAGATTCAAAATACAACAATAACAAAACAAACAAACAACAAAGCATTTCTTCAAGCGCACAGAAAAAATAAGGACACGTCTTATCGCAACCACATTTAGTTGTACACTGAGGTGTACGCGCGCGATTCGTGACCGTATTACGTTACGTCATGAGAGGCGGCCATCTTGTTATCCCGGCAAACTCGCGTCGAAGCTCCATTTTGCTGGCCAGCGGACCTATTGCGATATGAGTAAGGCTATGAATAAAAAAAAGCGAACAATTAACATTAAAAAAAAATGTTATTTTCTGTCACTATTATCTCGAAAGTACGCAGAGATAAGCAATAAGTTTCTTCGAGCCAAATACTCAGAATTATTAGTTTTCTAACATATGTGAATGCCATCTCGACATCGCTTAAGGTTTTTGAGAAATTGAGTAAAATGTAATCACTCCCATACAAAAAAAAAAGAAATATTTTTTTTAGAGAAAAGTATTTGAAGTAGGACAATAATATTTTTTTGCCTTATCTGTTATCATTATATCAACAATAAAAAAAAATATCAGCGGTCTACTATCAATGTCCACTTTTTTTTAATTTAGGACCAGTGTGCGCCGGCAGGCACTTCGCTAAAAGAGCGAAATTAAATTAATTCTTGTAATGAGCAGTATATTTCATTGAAATTACGTTCGTCAGCTTACATTTATCTAAGTTTAAGGGCCTTGCGTAGACGCGTTTCTTTCCGCTGGTGTGCCGTCGAGAATGAGCGAAACATTCCCAAGCGTGTGCTCGTTTAGCTCGTAATTTTTCATTGAGCCTGAGAGTCGGCGGGAAAGCCTCCAATTAAGTTTCTCTTTACCGTTTGGCCCCGGAAAAAGGGGAAGAAAAATGAACAACAGAGGCAAGGGACAGTCACCGGCCCGCCGCCGTACGCCGCCGGCGCCCTATAATGGCAAATGACCCTTTCCGGCCGCACGAGCGCGTTTTTGTTTCACTATATTATATTTCTTGTATTGCAGCTTTTTAAATAGCTTGATATCGTAGTTTACATTCAAATAGCGCCGTCATAAAGACATTATTTTTCATTGCGACGACTTTTTCCGTTTGCGCTAGCAATGTTTCTTTTTACTTTTTGCCATAAATCAAATGTTTGCAAAGCAGGTATATTTTTTCTACCTATTTCTTCCAACTTTGCTGTAATTATGAACGAAAGGTGTCTGTTTAATAGCTGGATTACAATATAAATAGATAAAAGCCCACAACGAGTATTTCTGCTCAGAAAAAACACTAACACTTACGTTGATTAAAATGAAAGTAATTAAAAAAATATTACCGAGCTAAATGAATTACTTTCGTCCGCCCGGGTGCTTATTTCTTTCAATATACACAAGGGCTCATAAAACTTTAGGCTCGGCTAATTCCATCTTAGACGTAGGTGTAAATGAAAGATTATTGGCGTTCTGACAATAAATCCACTCACCTACAATGCTCGTAAAATTCGGTAGGTTGATTGAGTCAGTATTTTTATTGTTTTGGCCCGTGAATCAATGGCGAATGTTTGAGTAATAAAAGCGTTTTACGATTGTTTTCAAGGGGAAATTTGTGGCCCGTGAAATGCTCTTCCGCAGTCATTTTCTTACTGAACGTTTCTCTCAGGAGACACTTGACATTCTTCGGTTAGATGCCATTAATCGTTCACACCTTCACTTACCTTTATGTTAGAGTATCAAAGCAGCCCACGCGTGTTACAAAATTTTCTCTCAAAGTAATTCTACCCTCTTCGACCCCAAGTGATACATACTTTAGTTTAAACTTCGTACTTCTTGGAACTCGGATTATAAGTGACATTGAACTTTAAGTGAGCACCCTACCTTAACGGTGTAGTGACAAGACTTCAAAACGAGTCAACTTCACGAATAAATTAGTTAGGTAAATGTGAGGGCTGTAATTAAAATCAGTATACAAGGGGCTCGAAATTGTGTTTGTTCGAGTATCGATTGGAGCACGGAAATTATACTGTGACTACAGATTAATGTAGAGCAGACTGGCTTATTACGTATGAAGTCAATTATTACTAAAGTTATGAAGTTTGCACAAGCAAAGTTTTAATGCAGTCTTTTCTTTCCTGTCTCCTCTCGCCGTAGTTTTATTCTTTCATCGGGAAGGCCGAGGTACAAGTACCTATTATCTACGTTATCTTGCTTCTATGAGAACGTTAATATTATTTTCTTTGATAAATGCATTTTTCGTTTTTGTTGCTTTTCGTAAAATAATAAAAGGCTTTTCTCTTTTGTGTGTTGTGACGTTATTATTAGCTATCTAAGTGAATGGTCTCATTAGTCCTGCACTAATTAATCGGCTTTAGCTGTAAACTTTGAAGCACATACTCGAGTTAACTTCTGAAAAAACAGGATTCTGAACCCAGTTTTTTCTCCTACTACAATAAGTTGGATTTGACTAGCAGTACATAAATAACTATTGAAATCAAACAATAGGTACCTACTTACAAACGCCAAGGTCTATATTGTCAATGTAATAAAAATAAAGAATTATACAATTCAATTAGCAACCAGTATCATTTTGTCTAGACTCTAGATTGTCTTAAGGAGCAAAACAGCATATTCCAAGCATTCTTATCTTGGATATAATCCTCTTATTTGTTATTAACAATCCCACAATAAACTAAAAACCATTGAGATCACAGATAATTCACGTCACATCCAAAATATAAACAAGCAAGGTGTTCTCACAACATTTACATGAAGCCCTGTAATTCGTCGGCAACATACCCCCAAGCGCCGTAAACAGTTATTGAGTTAATTCACAGCGAGGCCGTAGCCGACGGCCGACGGGCCAGTGCCGGTCGTCGATCATCGGCTGCCGACTAATAATCCCTCAATTTAATTGCTATGAAATCAGCTGTTATTTTATACTGCATTCTGCTATTTACGGGTCGCTGTTTTTCAGCCCGATAATTAACTGCATTGTGCTATGTAATGGGCTCATAATATAAATACGGTTCTTAATCCAGATCATAATGAGATAATCGTTTGTTTTATGTGTTTATTGTTTGTTTTCTCGTACGTGATGTGCTCGTACTGCCGCGGGCAACATCGTGTCTGGTTGACGGATCACGACAGGACTGAGAACCAGGCCCATCGCCCCCGGGCACACTACTGGCCCTTTTCCCTTACACGACCTTTACACCCTTACACAAAATGTGTAAGTTTACAGACATGTAAAAATAAAACATAAAAGCCTTCCCATAAAATATATCCTTTTATCCTTTAGTCTAATTTCGCATAAAATTAAAGTGACACAAAACACAAAGGAGAACCTATTGAAGATTTAGCGCAAGGACATCTTGATAGGTTGCTACATACTTCGGTGAGGGGCTAGATTTAGTCTTTGTTCGGGATAGCTCTATTTAGGCAGAAGAAAAAGATTTATTACCTTTGACGTTCACGATAGACGGGCAAAAAAACGAAGACATAACGACGGTCTAAAAACGTCTATTTTATGTTGAGTGTGTATAGATAGTGGTCCGAATACTTAGCAGTATGTGTGATATGATTTTACAAGGAAAAGGTTTCCCGAAGAATAACAATAAGTAGGTATGTGTGGGTACGAACATTTTTGCTCACAGACAAAATGATAGTACGTAAAAGAAGGGAACTCGGGTCGTAGAGGGTTTTGCAAGGGTGTATCATGTATGTTTACATCTTGATAGTTAAAATACAAACATAGAGGATATTAGTTGCTTGTCAACTAGAATAAGTTATGGGCGAAACTATAAGTATAGAAATGCTAAGTTACGCGTCTCCGGTTTAAGGTGTTCGGCTGCTGTGGTCTAGGGTTTTTTTTTACTTCGTTTTGAAAAACTGCCTCGCTGGTGTAGTGGTTACAAGCGCTACTGCTTTGCTCATGTCAGGCAAAGTGTAATTGGGTTTTTACTTTGTGTTTATTTCAGGAATTGTATTTGTGCCTTGTTGATGACAGTAAGTAGGCTTGTGGCTAAGTAAAAATAGCTGCGCGGGTCGATCGATCAGGTTAAGCTACGCTTGCCGCGGTTGGTCCGTGGATGGGTGACCATCTTTACATACCAAGACCTCTCCGTGCCTCGGAAAGCACGTTAAGCCGTTGGTCCCGGCTGTCATTTGTGGATCTTTGACAGTCGTTACGGGTCGTCAAAAGCCCGAAAGTCTGACAAGCAGTCTTACCAAGGGGTATCGTATTACCCAGTAACTGGGTTGTGGAGGTCAGATAGGCAGTCGCTTTATGTAAAATACTGGTATTCAGCTGCATCCGGTCAGACTGGAAGCCGACCCCAACATAGTTTGAAAAAGGCTAGGCAGATGATGATGATGACAGTAAGTAGGTTCGCCCTCTATTACATGGGATTTAAACAAAACTAGCAAAATGTGGGTGAATTATAAGTTGGCCACTGCCTAACTCTTCGGAATTAACAGTCGTAATGTTATCTTTAAGCTTGTGCTTAGAAGGGGCTCATCTTTAGAGCAACGGAAAGCTATCTTCTCTGTAGACTATTAGGAGTAGAACTCATAACCAGACTTGCCAGCCCACGCCTAAGGCGGCTGTGGAGCTCATAAAGGACTTTATGGGACAATAGTGCAACAAGTGAGCATGGAACTTGAAGACCTTTCACTCGTCAGTCCACTTTAACCGTTGGTCTTATAATAAATGGACGACAGATTTAATAAAATGGTTTTCTATCTGGGTACATGCTTTGAGATTTAAATATTTGACGGCACGTTTGGCGCAGTGGTTAAGCGATTGACAGCTGCGCTGCGTGTCTTTGTATGACCTACAAGTATGTAGTTGTTCCGGGTCTGGCCGTTTGTGTATGTAAGTTTAATGTTTGTAAACGCACCCACAATACAGGAGAAATTCCTAGCGTGGTGCAATGATAAAAAAAAAATGGTTCCGTTTAATTCCGAGAACTCCTCAATAGTTTGCTAACATGGAATTTATAAAATATGACTGTTTATTAATAGATACTCAGGACGAGCAAATTTTTAATTTGGTTCCTAATTTAGGATTTTTATTAGCAGCCCAGGGTCTAGATTTGTGCTTCGTTATTGGTAATAGGATCGCCCCCTATTAAGTAGGTATACCATAGGAATAGATACGCCTCTGCTTACCCTGCGGGGATTAGGGGCGCGGTGTTATGTTAATTAATTAAACTGTACGTTAATGCTACTCGAACTTAAAAACATCATCATCTACCTAGGCTTTTCCCAACTATGTTGAGGTCAGGTTGGGGTAAAAACAGTATTTTACATAGAGTGACTGCCTATATCTGACCTCCAGAACCCAGTTACTGGGTAAAACGATACCCCTTGGTAAGACTGGTTGCCTAACTTTCGGGCTTCTGGCGGCCCGAATCGACTGTCAAAGATCCACGAATCATGAGCCGGGACCAATCGCTTAACGTGCTTTTGAAGGCACGGAGGGGTCTGTCTTGGTATATAAAGATGGTCACCCATCCATGGACCAACCGCGGCAAGCGTAGCTTAACTTTATAGATCGACCCGTGGAGCTGTTATTTATGCAACACGATCTTAAAATCACCCTTTAAAATACCATGTAATCCACGAGACCCAGTCAAAAATCCCTCATAGATAATCGTGGTCCGGAGCCGAAGGACTTGTCAGATGATAAATCTTCATTTGCCGTGTTCTCACATCCGACCCGCCTCCCCCAATTAGTTAGCTCGCCCACGGTAACACGCCCGGATTTCCGATGTGGTCATCTTTTCTGTTACCGCGGTACGATTCGACCACGGGTTGTGTACCTGATGTACACGGCACCTAATAAGGAGTAGGTTTTATTATGTTGTGTAGAAATGATTATTGGAAAACTGATTGTAAAATAATGAATCCATTATTTTGAATACTGATTCGGATTTTATTTAAGGATCTGAGTTTTTGAAAATATGGAATGGGTTTTGTTCTGGAAATGTATTGTGGGTAGAAGTTTATTTTGTTGATTGAATTTTGAAACCACTATTTTATTAGGGACTGTTGTTAACTCGGTTTTGGTAATTGTTAAATTATAGGCACAAGAAACTCAAACCATTTTTCTTTACATGGTTTAAAACAAAGTAGCTTTTCGTGTCTTTACGCTTATCTCTTTTAAAACTACGCATCGGATTTTAATGCGGTTGTCATGATTAGTATACAAAGATTCAAAAGGAAGGTTTTTATGTAGATATGATACTTGCATAGTGGGCGAAACCGCTGGTAAAAACTAGATTCAAATAAGCATATTCCAGGCATTTTTGAGTTGACCATTGCAAAGCGTAGGGACTAATGGAGAAGAAAGGGCCAGAAACCCACACTTTTAAATCAAAGTCAACAATTTACAAAAAAATCTTTACATGATTAATGTTATTTAAATTATACATCTGACAACAATGTTAAACAAATACGTACACATTAAAAGCATTTGAAAAAAAAAATGGAATTGAAATAAGCCGTGGGCCCGTGGCGGCTAAGAGATGACCAGTCCCTACTAACGAAAAGGACGCCAAGGTTGGAAACACAATGGAAAATACCTTTTTGGAGTGTGAAGATATTATCTACCAAATCAATTCCTTCAAAACAGATTTTCTTAAAACAAATAAGAATCATATAAACAAATATTTGTAAATACGTACGTACGCAGGTGTTTGCCACCGTTTTACTTTTGATATATAATAATAATTCTTAACGCTTAATAACTTCATCCTGAATCAAATCGTGTAACTAACCATGATATTATTTTCCGTCTACAGAAATTATTAATCAATTTTCTAGATGGAAGAAATTAACAAGTTTGTAGAAAGCTCCAAGCTAAAATCTAATTACTAGACCCAGATAATTGAATGGTAGGATAAACGACTTGTTTTCTGGGCGTTTCTGTCTATATTATTCTATTTTAAATGCCAAAAGTCTTCAGTAATAAGTACCTACTAAAAATCAACAATTATTAATAACTATCTAAAATTTGTAACTAGCTAATTGTATCGTTTAAATAAAAAAGCATTTTCATCGTTAAAACCGGTACATGAAATCGTCAATTCAGTTATATATAGATACCTATTTATTTCATATAATATAAAATGACGATGAAATAAATTTATATTTTAAGATTTATTATTATTAAGTACCAAGAATCTTCAACATGTAATATCGAAGATGTTTGGTTGGAAATTAGAAGAATTGGAGGACTGTTGGAGTCAGCATCTACCGAACGGTTCACACTGCAAAAGATCGCATTACTTGGAGACGCGTTGTATGTGGTCGCGATCTTCGACATTGAGGGAACGACGAAGAAGGAGGTACTTATTACACTTTTCTACCCTAGGGGGGAGAGGAGTCTAGCTCTGGAATCATGTGCTAAATTCATGATTTCAATTTGCGCGGCGATGTACCTGCCATGTTGGCGTGTGTAATAAGTATACCTATTAACAGATTTTTGATTGAGGATGTCATGTAATTGTTCAAACCATGAAAATGGATGATTATTTCTAAAGTACATAAAGCTAGAAATTAACTTTATTGATTATTTAAGGCATACCTACTCAAAATATATGTATATATAGAGGCATAAGAAACACAATTGAGACACATTTATAGTATTCTCAGTGTGTTACAGAGTGACTTTACAAATCGGTAAGATTCTCCGATACTGCAACTCCATGATCCATTTAACTGTACATTGATCTGTGTCTGCACTTATCTACCAACACAAGATGTAATTTTACTTAACATCATTGTGACTCAGTCTATAAATAGATAAAGAAAACTTTTGTTTCAGAAAGAGTCTGAAATGAAAGTTCTATTAGACTTATTATAGGGGCTTTCAAAATAAAATGTAACACATAATCTGTCAAGTGCGGCTAATGAGACACAATACATTTTCTAGTCACGCGGTACTTAATCGGTCTACCGATCTTTATTATTTTGATGACATGAGATTTTTACACCGTATAATTAACCTCGATTGAATCTTACTGAAAATCTTACTTACCTATTTATGTTTTAAGTATTCCTCAGTCTCGGCGCAACTTCAATCCATTAGAAAGTTTTAAACAAGTATGTTACATCAATTATGTACTTCTAATCGCTCTGACCGTACACGTCAGTAATCTGTGGAGGGGTAACGATCGCCAATGAGCAATGTATCCCATCTCTATGCTAATGGAATTTAGCCAATGAGCGTTGGCGATCTAGAGCCCGGTCCACGACCTTCATGAATTTATTTTTCCTATTACTGCTGTATTGTTTTCTTTAGTGGACCGCAGTCACGATTTATGATTGGAAAATATTTGTACACTATAAAATATTGTTAGTCAGAATGTAAATTTTGAGTAATATGTGTGGTTAGTGTTAAAGGACTGTTTGGTCACCTTATTGGAACTCATAAAATTTAGTTTATAGAAATAACAATAGTGTATTTAATTTTATTAACACATTATTTTAATGATCATGGAAATATGAAAAATTTTAGAGCACGATAAACTTTCTAACTTCTAAAATATATAATATTTTTCAATTAAAATTACGGAATTCAGAAAAGGATTGTATTCATACACTAGCGGTTTAGTGTACGAGTATCCATACGATTCTTTTGATGTTATCGAGCAACAGACATACAATCATTAGTAATTCTCAATACCTAATATCCCCATTTCAAGATATCAATAGCACTTTTGAATTACGTAAAAAGAAACGAATGGCAGTCGTGTTTTCAGCCATCCCATAAGACGCTCACATGAATGTATAGAATATGCGAAGAATTCCGACAGTCATTGCTTTGGCCTTTTGTGTACATTAATCTGTACTTTTCTAAGCATCTGCTTTGAAAAGTAATAAAAATCGGCTTAGCAAGACACGTATGGGTGTAGAATGCGAGTAATACTCGAGAGGCAATTTTTTTTTTGCCGCTGGCAACACGTCCTTGCCCCTTCCTTACACTCTTTTGTAGGTGATTTTCGAATTTGCCGACAGAAAAAACATATTTGTCGAGACATATTCAGAGTCACGTCGAGTAAACACGTTTGAACATGCTCGCAGTTTTATTTCACGTCGGAGTAAACACTTTCTAAGATGAATTTCTCGCTTCACAAACAAAATGAAATATTTTAATATTTTTTTCCTTTCACAGTGGCGGATACCTGTCGTCATATTCAAATGAAATATCTGTGTAAATTTGAATTCGAAAGATATGTGCTGTTAGAACTATTTCCAAGAATGGGTCCTATATTTGAAACTGAACGTTTCATAAATTTGCCTCCATGAGTTATGAATGTAGCTGAAAGTAGTATTTATAGAAAACGACCCCTCCATATAAAATGCAGTTCTCGAGTGTCTGTTATATTTGTAACGGAACTACAATACTTATCAACAGAAAAGGTTGGTGATAACAAGCATTTACGGGTTGAATTTCTGTCTAGTCTTGACTATTAATTGCCAAAAGCGTTTTCAGAGCCCGCGGGCTGAAATGGTACCCATAGCAACGATTCCACTATTAAATCAAAAACTAACAATAAATCATAAAATCCTTTTCAAATCTCACAAACGATTCATTTTAACATCTTGACGTGCTGTTAAATGGCTTTCAACATTAATCACGATGCAAGGAGGTGTGAAGAATAAGGTCGGGACAAGACAAGACATACGAGAAAAGCACGTGACGACGGGGCGATGGGTCGTGGACGGTACGTCGACGGCACGGCAACAGTAGGGGGACGAAAGGGGATGGAGGACGGTCATCTTCATCGCTCAAGACAGAGCATCCGACCGGATATTATGCCCTGACCGATTTAGGTAGGTATATAAATACGATGACGTTGAAAAATACGCGGCCCACTCCGTTTATTGTAGATGGCAACATTATTTAGTTGGTTAACACTGCGTGATTGGTTTTGTAAGTAGTTTTTTGCGGATACCTTGCTTTAAGTTCATATTTTGAAATAGTAACAACTTGTAACTATTTCGTGATGGCTGGATATTAAAGGTACAAAGTGATGGGTTCAAAGGCCGTTAAGCTGTAGGTAGGTTCCGGCCAATTGTGGACCTTTAACAGACGTTACGGGTCGTCAGAAGCCCGACAGTCTGACAACCAATTAAGACTGTTTGTCAGACTAACCCAAGCTTTATCCTATTACCTAAGAACTGGGTTGTGGAGGTCAGATAGGCAGTCGCTCTATGTAAAATAGTGGTACGTTGCTGCAACCGGTTGGACTTGAATCCGACCAACATAGTTGGGAAAAGGCTAGTGAAGATGATGATTATGATCTACCTCTGCAGTGAAATATAAAATAAATACTTACTAGGCTTGTATTATAGGACTCGCAGTTATTGCAGCCCTATTAAATCATATCTAAGATAGTTTAAACACTTTACTCTAAATTCTATTAAAATTAAACGTTATATTTTTGATACCTTGAACAGAAAGTTTAATAAATTACAGAGCAAAGTGAATGGTGCCTACTTTAAAATAATTAATTGCTTATTAAATATTAAAGTTATGAAACTTATAACTTACAACGATCCGTGATTAATACTTTTTTGGAAAACTTAAAAAGTTTTAAACTTTTGAAAATGTTTCGCCGTCTTGATTGACAGGTATTTATTGACATTCTTTTTTAATTTCTATATTTTGTTATAGTTTTGATTACGTTTATTGAAAATTGATAAATTATGTACCTGTCCAATATATTGTGTTTTGCATTTATTTTTTTGAAGTTAATATGCTACCCTGCAGGGAGAGAAAATGCTTATAAAGGGTCAAACTAAATTAGCTGGAAACATTTTACCCACGTGTGCCGACTACCATCATGTTCTGAATGTTTCCGTTAGTGCGTCGATGTTTAAGCCACCCTGTATTTTGAAAATATAGTTTTATGTAAAGATCAGTCAAAACCAAACTCCTACGCACTCGACCTTTATTTTATTTCAGGATTGTTTTCACTGAAGTAGTCACTTTTCCCAAGCCAAAAATATCTAGTAGCTTAGGACAAACATTCGAAGCTTAGAACCTAGTTTGCCCCCCCCCCTGAGTGGGTTCCCGCATTGTCGTTGCGGGGGGGCTCAGTAACCGTGGATGCCGGCCACGGTGAAGCCAAGAGGAACCCAAAGGTGGGGCCGCTCGTCAGGGCTTTTGCCTCAAAGCCGACGACGTAGCGGCCAAAAAGTAGGTTGCGGTGAGGTGCACCGCAACTGAGGTGGGCCGCGATGTCGAATGGGAGGCATCGCGGCTGAGGGTTACGGGCTGCGGTAGAGGAGGGGTGCCGGTGCTTCTGAGCAGCGCTCTTCCCTTCCGTGGCCTGGACGGGGCCGCCACCGTTTGATGGCGGACGCGGTGGGGCCGCAGGGGAAGAGGAGTGTCGGTATAGCGTTAGCCGCTCTCCCTATCCTCTGCGGCCGAAAAGTGGTAGACGGGACGGCGCGTTGTGTTCCACACGCGCGCCGTCAAAGATGTCAGCAACCACCGACGGGGTCCGCAAGGGCCGTTGCCTGCCAGGGGTGCGGGTTTGTTCGAAAGAGATACCACGGCCCCTGGCATACGGGCTACTGAGGGAACACGGGTGGGTTTTAGTCAGTAAAAGTCTGACACGCCCTCCTGCTCTACTCAGCAGGAGAAGTCATTTGATGATTTCCCACCCAACAAAAAAAAAAAAAAAAAAAAAACCTAGTTTGCCCAGTAACTTAACTACTCTAGAATGTAGTCATGTTTCAAATACCGACCTTCTCCGGCCCCTTGACTAATTTCTTGTTATAATATACAATGTTGTATGGCGGCCATTTAATCGTGTCCGCAGTAATTTTTCGCCGGATATACAAAAAAAAAATCAGCTGTTCCGTACATTTTGACCGCGTAGGTATTGCACTTTTCTATGAAACAGCTGATTTTTTATGTAAACCGGCGAAAAAATTCTGCGCTAGGGGTTTTAGAATGATATTCTGAATTCATGGTTACAATTTGCGCACTGGATAAAAACTTTCCCTGTATAATTTGCATGTGACAATCAGCAACGGGTTAACACAATTTTATTTACTAATGGATCACGAGGCTCTGCTAATAAATATACATATTTAAAAAGGCTTCGAGGAATTATGCTTATTTCATACAATTGATTGGTTCTTAAATAAATAGGTTCTCCTAAGCATGAGGTTTATCTAGAGCTTTCGAGCCCAGACAGGCGCTTCTCTTTGTGTAAATAATTTCATCACCACTGCTCTCAAAACGGTGAAAGAAAACATCGTGAGGAAACCAGCATGTCCTAGAACCAAAAACTCGAAGGCATATGTGATCCAAACAACCACACTGGGATCGTGTGCTGGATTATGGCCTACTCCCTCTGATAGAGAAGCCTGTAGCCCTGCAGAGGGAACATACAGCATATATGATTCTAGAACCTCTAGAGTAGAAAATTTTGTCGGTTACCAACACAACAAAAATCTGCTGTTTCATAGAAAAGTTTTGCCATACCGCTCATAGTATATTAACGTGGTCTAAATGTTGTAACAAATCAAACTTAAACCTAAGGGAAATAAAGATTTAAGCAGATTTTTACATTTTTAATTTAAATTAATAAAAAATACAAATAGTTTTATAAAAATTACCTATTTCACTAGAGTCCTTTAGTATCACAAACTGGGAGGAGGATATATTGTGAGGAGGGTTCTTAAGTCACACACACTGGGAGGAGGATATGTCGTGAGGAGGATCCGGTATGAGCGCCTTGTTGTCTATTGGTGCTCGGTTCTAGAACATTCCAGTAAGACGAGCAGTGGAAACAGGAGGGACCCGACAAAACTCCGAAGCTCAATAGTAGGGCCGCAGCAGTAGTAGTAGCAGTAGTAGTATTATTAGTGGAGGCTTTTCAGAAAATAAACAGCACCTCCATACATCAAATTACGTCGCTGTCCCTCTTCGTAGTTCCCTCTCGTAGTAGTCCCGCTTTCTGCGCTTCGTCCTCTATTTATACTAGTTTCAGCCGTTCCAGAACATTTTTTACATTTTAAAATTATATCCTCCAGTGGCCAGACACATGTAACCAGCCAGCACATATTATACAACCATGTGTGTGTAAAGAATTTAAAGATATAATTTAAAATTAAGAAGTAAACAATCATAGTTAATAAAATACAATATTCCAGCTAATAATATTGATAAAAATAATTTATAATAATTAAACCAAAAAGTAATTCTTTATAGACTAGTGAGAAACTCTATGGGAAAAAAGAAAAGTAACTGACAGTTTGACAAATCTTGACATACATGTCACAACATACAAAATTACAAAGATCAAATTTTATTTTATTACAGATATTAAAGAAATAGTTATTGTAACACGCAAATACTATATTTCCTTCCAGAAAATGAGTATGAAGGTACATAGAGAATGCTTAAATTTCAAGGTTAATGTTAACAAAATGTAAGTATAAAGAATAATCATTACAATGTATGGAACTGCTGATATATTTTTATGGTACCGACGATTTTGTTTTCTTAAGGCGTCTAAAATCATACGCTAAATTATTGGTTACAGTTTGGGCATTGGTTAAACATTTGCCTGTACAATAAACAGGTTTTTAATTACGAATGAAGGAACGTGGTAATTTATATTGAAATGATGGTAAATACTGAACTTGAACGAAACCTTGTTTTTTTTTTTTTGAAGTTTGAACATCACTTCTACATTATTTTAATTATATATAAATAAAGAGAGAAGTCCTGACTGACTGACTGACTGACTCATCAACGCCCAACCCTTGGACCTAGAAAGCTGAAATTTTGCACAGAGGTTCCCCTTATAATGTAAACAAGGAATAAGGAAGGATTTTTCGAAATTCAACCCCTAAGGGAGTTAATTAGGGAATGAAAGCTCCGCGCGGGCGAAGCCGCTGGCAAAAGTTAGTATTTTATAAATGTGAAAATTTGTTCGTTTAAATGTTTGGATGTTTGTTATTCAATCACGCAAAAATGGCCGAACGGATTTGAAGAAATTTGGTACACAGATAGTTTATAACCTAGAATAACAACATGGGATACTTTTTATCCCGGTAATGCGTTCCCGTCGGATAATTTCCGACCTGCACGCGGGCAAAGCCGCTGGCAAACGCTAGTTTTGAAATATGGACGTAAAGCCACATTTTAATGAGAAGCAAAATAAAGTAGTGTGTGTGCGGGGGTGAGTGCGTGCGTGTGTGTGTGTGTGTAGTGTGTGTCTGTGTTTGTATTTGTGTGTGTAGTGTAGTAAGTAGTGCCTATATTCTGGCAAATAAATGTTTTTTTTTTTTGTAACAAAAATACCAAGAATACTTGACAAAATAAATTAAATTCATGGTACACTCATTTCTAAGAATGTACAATCAGCAAAATAAACAGTCTTCAAAATTAGAAAACGAAAATCTAGAAAATAACGCAATCTCATCCTCCTAACAATTAGCAAAAACAATGACAGTCGTTTTCCTAACAATATTTTGTATTTCGAGCATCATCCAGCAATAAGGTAAAAACCTTAGTGAGCGGAGATCGTTAAAGTGACGAGGGCAGTCGCGACGATACAGGGTTCATATCCGGGTGCGGAAGGCCCTGCCCGGGTGATGGAACACTTTCCCCGGGCTTCCTGCCCAGCAACTTGTGTGTTTGTCAATGATACATGATTTCCTTCAGTGGTCTGTGTGGCCACACTTTATTGTTGTCATTGTTGGGTAAATTAGAGGTGTGATGTGTTTTGTTTTGGTAAATGTGAGTATGAAATTTGGCACAGATAAAGTTAATCTGGATAAGAAGTGCAGAAAGCAAATATTTGTGATCATTGTTGATTAAAATATAAATGAGTTTTGGTCGAATTTCGACACAGCATTCATCCCGCGCGGGGTGGCAACGTCGCGTTTCTATTGTTTTCTCGTGATTAGTACCCGGCGATAAATATTACATATCGACCTTTGGAAAGAGACAATCGGCTAATTTCGGCTTCGTAGAGCGTTATCTCTGTCGCACGAAATACAAACAGTCCGGTATCTATGTCGTAGGATAATTTGATACTTCGAATCTTCGCGGAAATCCTAGGGGTTTTGCGAAAACGCGGATAATTAGACATAGGCGAAAAATTATCAAATCTTACTGGACAAAGTCAGGATTTTTGCGAAAATACTCGTTACTATAGTAAGATTTGATGTGCTCAACACTGATTGGCTACAATTTTGCTGGCTGACTTCTAATTGGTTCCTAGTTTGCCGATGATTAACTTCAAGTATTGTATCATAGAGTTATGAAGGTTTAGAATAGATGAGAAAGGAAAATCACTAAATTGATTTTTATAAACTTTTTATTGAAAATTTTAGTATGTATGTTGTTTTCTACAGACAATAGGAGATCTCAGTCGTAGTAAAAAAAAATGATCCAATTTTAGGGTGTAATCCATAAATTGGATGAAACTGGTTAGGTAAACAATTAGTTTAATAGTGCAACAATGGAATTGATCAGTCTAGACGTCAACCAATCAGAGACGATCTCTTATTGAACGCGCTGACCGACCAATCAGCGTTCTTATTTCATAACAGCCAGCGTTTCGTTTCGCAATATTGCTATAATAACGAGTATTTTCGCAAAAATCCTGACTTTGTCCAGTAAGATTTGATAATTTTTCGCCTATGTCTAATTATCCGCGTTTTCGCAAAACCCCTAGGATTTCCGCGAAGATTCGAAGTATCAAATTATCCTACGACATCTATAAGAGCTGTAAAAAAAATATGATTTGCTTCTTTAGAAAATTCTTTTTATTCTTTGTATAAAATACACCATTTTTTCTATAAGTGATGGCTTTAGGTTGGGGTAAAATAAAATGCCATAGACACCAATGCCAAAGATGCCATAGTACGACTTAAAATTATTTAAATTTGGGGGTGTTAACAACTCTAAATATATATTTTTAACTGGGCGCGACCGCACTCTATCGCACTTGAACAACGACTGACAAAACGTCACATAAGTAGTGTGCGACACAGATAACGCTCTACGAAGCCAAAATTAGCCGATTGTCTCTTTCCAAAGGTCGATGTGTAATATTTATCGCCGGGTACTATATATTATCCTACTACTCGTACTTCCTACTATATAATCTGAATCTCGGAAACGGCTCCAACGATTTTCATGAAATTTTATATGCAGGGGGTTTCGGGGAGAACGTCAAACAAAAACAAACATCCAGATATTATTATAAATATGAAAGTTTGTATTTTTAGATGTTTGGATGTTTGTTACTCAATGACGCAACAACAGTTGAACGGATTTACAACGTGGATTAACACATATGATACTTTTATCCCAAGAGTACGTTCCTGTGGGATAATCATCGTAAATAAAAAACGTCCACGCGGGTGAACCCGCTGGCAAAAGCTAGTTGAATTTAGATCAGAGTACTATTTTTTTCCCAGCCAAGATTTTAAGCTCTTGATCTTTGATACTGGTTTTTTTCTTTCCTATCAAACGAATAATTTATATCGTTAAGTGTTGAATTTGTTGAAACAGTTTGCGCGTCGATATCTGTATACCTCTGTATATCTAAGTTACAAACATTTTCGTCCAAACACTCCGCCACAACCCTAGCTAATTCAGCCAACTAAACGTACCAATAATAGCCCAATAATAACGAGATACTAATTAAAACCACAAATACAGTGAATATGTACCAAAAGCTTTGTAACGTCAACGACGATTCAACCCGAGCGGCTCGCACAAAGGAAACCCGCTTTCACAGTTCGATTTGCAACCAAAACCTACTCTGGTTATAATGCAAAGCCATACATTCCGAAACTAATTCCCGTCATAAAGGAAATCGGCTGAATGAGGTATGAATAAACGCGCAAACGGGTCACGGGGACCAAATTATCCGGTGTAGTCGCGGAGCTGGTGTCGTAAACCGGATGGTTATCGTTTTGTTTTCGGAATAAAATTGGTGATATTTTTTAATGTTATTACTATCCACTGGTCAATCGAAAGGTTATCATAGATAAACTGAGACCTAATTTAATTTTTGTTTAAAATATGAAGCGGTTAGTTACACCAGGATTTGCGGTTTCACCCGCGTGGATGTCGGAAAATTATCCCACTGAAACGAACTTCTCTTGATTATTTTTTTAAGTATCCAATGTCCTAATCCAGTGCATGGTTACCTAAGACAGAGTCACTTTTGGATTTTTCATAATTATTAAGTATGGATATGGATACAGTCTTATCAAGAGGTATCGTATTAACGGTCAGATAGCCAGTCGCTCTGTATAAAATACTGGTATTCAGCTGCATCTAGTTAGACTGGAAGCTGACTTCAACATAGTTGGGAAAAGGCTAGGCACAGAAACACATATTTTTATTCATAACAATCTGTCAGTTTCTGTATCCTGATACGGATTGTCATAATAAAAAAGTACCTATGTGGTAAAATTATCGTAACCGCACAAAACAGCAGCAACATTCAATTACCTCCACAACAATAACCACCCAATCAGATAAACAATTTCATTCGCAACCAAACTCCTACACTACTGATACCGCGATAATACTGGTAATCATAGCATGGGTTCTCACTTAATTGTCGCCAGGGTGCCTCCACCAGCAGATATCTAAACGGCTCTATTGAAAACTGCGCTTACATATTGTGAACTGGCTCGCTTCCAGCAGATTATCCGTGGCTCCACTGCAATATTTGTGTCTCACGTACTAGGTACTATTCAGGGGATCGAAAAACTTTTCTAATATTCTGCTTTGAGACGAAAACATTTGCGGGGGATTCGAAGACTGATCAACGTGTGAAAGCGTGTGTTTCTTTGAGGTGATAAAAAAATGAGTTTGGGATGTTGATACTTTAAGACTGTTTAAATATGTATTTTTTTGTAAAGGACAGCGTCTAGTATGTCTAGATATTTTGTGATAAATACGAGTACACATACCCAACATCACGCCTTGTTACCTGGGCAGAGGTGTAGGTACTTACAGTATATGCAAATCACGCTACCCCAATCTGTCAAATTTCTTTGATAGTTTTTCAATTTTATAACATAAGCGTAAGGTTCATGTTCAATTGGGAAAATTTAACAGTTCGAACGGGCACAAATCAGGTCTCCGAGGTGCTACTGAGAAATTCCTGATAAAAGAACCCAATAACACTTTGTCCAACCTAAAACTCACCCGTGTTCCCTCAGTAGCCTGTATGCCAGGGGCCACGGTATCTCTTTCGAACAACCCGCACCCCTGGCAGGCATCGGCCCTTGCGGACCCCTTGGTCACCCTGCGATGGGTCAGCACAGTGGCTCCGCTGCCTACCACTTTTCAGCCGGAGGGGATAGGGAGAGCGGCCAATGTTATACCGACACTCCTCCTCCCCTGCGGCCCCACCGCGTCCGCCATCAAACGGTGGCGGCCCCGTCCAGGCCACGGAAGAGAAGAACGCTACTCAAAAGTACCGGCACGCCTCCGCTGCAGCCTGTAACCCTCAGCCGCGATGCCTCCCATTCGACATCGCGGCCCACCTCAGTTGCGGTGCACCTTACCGCAACCTCCTTTTTTGGCCGCTACGTCGTCGGCTTTGAGGCAAAATCGCTGACGAGTGGCCCCACCTTGGGGTTCCTCTTTGCTTCACCGTGGCTGGGAGACCACGGCTACTGAGCCCCCCCTGCTGAGATATTGAAGTTCAATGTGACAACTTTTTTGGATTTTAGCCCAAACTGGGTATTGAACACAGGTCGTCCTCGTGCTCAGCAGTAGCACTTGCGACCACTACACCAACAGCGCAGACATCTATATAAATAAAAAGAAAAGTACTGACTGACTGACTGACTCATCAACGCGTTGATGAGTCAGTTAATCTGTCAGTACTTTTCTTTCTGACTTATCAACGCCAAGCCCAAACCCTTGAACCTGGAAAGCTGAAATTTTGCACAGAGGTTTCCTTTATAATGTAGACAAGGAACCAGGAAGGATTTTACGAAATTCAACCCCTAAGGGAGTCAAATAGGGGATGAAAGTTCCACGCGGACGAAGCCGCTGGCAAAAGCTAGTCTTTAAATAAACTGTTGAACATCATACCACTTATTTTCTTAAAGTTCGCTGCTGAACTTAGGGTTTGAAAACTTACAGTATTTAGTTTGTAGTAGTAGTAAATTGCCAAACTTGGCCACAAAATGCGAGGTTGAAACATACAAATTTAATTTATTATGTTATTTTGTTATTCTTATTTTATTTTTGTATATTTTATAATTTATATATATAATTTTTTTAAATAATGTTAATGTGACCGTGTTCTTGTACTATTTTAATATGAGTCCATGTTACTTGAAATAAAAGATTTATTTACTAACTAAAATTCAGCAAAACAAGATAAGCACGTGCCAAAGAGGACTTGAAAGTAGTGTTATGAACATAAAACTAAGAGACCGAGTAAAAACTACACTTATTATGAAAAGAACAAAATCGAAGGATGTGATTAACCAGATACTTAAACCAAAATAGGGATGGGCAGGCCACAGGCCACATCCAGAGGCTAAAACTACAAAGATGCGCCCAGGTCGTAACAAACTGGACCCCTAGAATCAAGAACAGAAGCAGATCTTTCAAAAAGAGGACGGAATTGAAAAAAATAACTGGAAAATTTTGGGCTAGGACAGCCAGATTACGGGACAAATGGAAACATTCAAGGAGAAGCCTCCTTGAATGTTTCGTTCGTCCCGTAGTCTGGCTGTTCTGGTTAGTTAACGCCTCAAGCGGTCCTCTTACAAAGAGGAAAAATATAAATTGAAGATAAATACACTCATTACAAACAAATAAAAAGTTAAGATGTTTATTTCATGGTTAACATATCTACTAAAAATAGTTTTCTTATACTCTAAGCGTAAAAACCCCATAGTCATCATCATCATCATCACTCCAGCCGAAAGACGTCCACTGCTGGACATAGGCCTCCCCCAGGCTCCTCCACTTCGACCGGTCTTGTGCTTCCCACATTCAGCGCATACCCGCGGCATTCACGAGGTAATCGGTTCACCTTGTGGGAGGCCTTCCCACTCTACGTCTTCCGGTACGCAGTCGCCACTCCAGAACCTTTCGGCCCCATCGGCCATCTAGCCAGCGAACCTCATAGTAACTATAAGAAATAAATAAGAGCCTTTTTATTTATTTTATTATAGTAGTAATATAGATAGCCACCAGCTATTAATAATTATGTAGCATAATAGTTATGTAGTAGGCTATAAAAGTATTAGGTAATAAGATAACTGTGCTTCCTTTATTTTTGACATCGTTTTCTTAGTTAGTCTTCGCCGGACACCAAGCTAGATATGACGACGACTCGAACAGTTAATAAATAATTATCTGGATGACCGAGCGTCACTCGGTTTTTTATTGTTTGACGTTTTCTAAAAATTATAGGTTTAATTTTTAGAAAATGTCAACGCTAGATGGATTTATCGCCACGAAGCACCTTACGTACAAAATGTCATGAAAATCGTTGGAGCTGTTTTCGAGATTCAGATTATATATAAACACTAGCTGACCCGACAGACGTCCTGTCCATCCAAAAGTCATTCATACAAAATCCCTACCCTACCTGCCCTACCTGCCCTACCTGCCCTACCTGCCCTACCTGCCCTACCTGCCCTACCTGCCCTACCTGCCCTACCTGCCCTACCTGCCCTACCTGCCCTACCTACCATAAATTGAGATGTAAGCTATCCTATCTTTCAAGTTGGATTAAACTGCACACGGTGTACAAATTTGATTAAAATGGTTAAGTAGTTTAGGAGTCCATCGCCGACAAAAAACGTAACACGTAATTTATATATATTAAGATATATACAAGAATTGCTCGTTTAAAGGTAAAGGTAAAGGGATTTCGCGTAAAATATCTCCTAAATCAGATTTATTCACGGATTTTTTTGTTCACAAACAAAAATCTCCTAATACCATGCAGTTTTCAACTCGAGATACCGCAGTACATTGGTCAAAACACGTTGCTCCTTAGTTTGCAACTCCAGCGTATAACGGATGTGTTTTTCAACTAGGACACAATTTAAATTTATACTTTTGAATTTAAATCTATGACCCGTTTTAAACGTTGAAAAACATCGGAGAGACCGCACTTCGGTAAATATTCTTACAAAGTTGAGAATGTATAGTAATAAATAAGTAGTCAATTTTGTCAACTTGTTTGTGTGTTTGGTTCAATAATGTTAATTTATTCACTAATGATTACCTACTTAGTTGCATATATTAAACTAGCTGTTGCCCGCCACTTTGACTACGTTTTCTTTTTTGTGTTAATCATTTTTTACACCAAGATGCAGCATCCAGGATAATTTTGTCCTTTTCCAGGAACCAGGCTAACAATTTTACAAACTTAACGGTCGGTTCAGTAGTTTAGGAGTGAAATATAATATAATATGAATAGGATGTATTAGTATATTATGTAGATAGATAGGTGAGGTGCGAGTACTCGCAACCGGCGGCGTCAGTGTGACCAGAAGGCCAATTCTCGTAATTAAAAACGTTAAAAATCTCAGATTATAAAACAAAGGCAGATGACCGCGCGGAACACCAAGTGTGAGGCCAAAAAACCAAATACTAAAGGGTCGCGTTTTATGTAACATACAATGGGACGCTTCAGTATTTGTTTTTTTACTCGACTGCGCCAGAAGGAGGGTTATATTTTTCTTTTTGTTTAGATTATAAAACAAAGGCAGATAGATAGCGCGGAACACCCAAGAGTCAAAAAAAATAATACTAGAGCCTCGCTATAGATACAATGCGACGCTTTAGTATTTGGTTTTTTGGCGTCCCTCTTGGTGTTCCGCGCGGTCTATCTGCCTTTGTTTTATAATCTGAGTTAAAAATGTATTCGCAATCTCATCTCAGCGACAATCAATGTCAAAAACTCGTCATAAATGAAGATAAATTAGAGGTATTTTTGACTGATTGCGACTGAGATGAGGCTGGTATCATCATCATCATCAGCCTCATAATGTTCCCACTGCTGGGACACAGGCCTCCTCTCGGTGAGAGGGATTGGGCCGTAATCCACCACGCCGGCCCAGTGCGGGTTGGTAGATGTCACATGTCTTCGAATTTTTGGTTCTAGGACATGCCGGTTTCCTCACGATGTTTTCCTTCACCGTTTTGAGAGCAGTGGTGATGAAATAATTTACACAAAGTAAAGCGCCTGTCTGGGTTCGAACTCACGACCTACAACTCGTAAGTCGCGGCCGTTACCACTTGGCCACCACTGCTCCTTGCCAGGCTGGTAATGTTCTTATAATTACGAGAATTACCCTTCAGATGTATGAAAGTAAACCAGGCAAAAGGAGTATGCAATGATTGTAGCAGGTGGTGTTCTGTAGTTTGTGCTTGTGTATGTATATGTATGTGGTGCGTATAAAACTAGATGCAGCCGGCCTAGCGCTCGATCGGCTCGCGCGCAGTTGGTCGCAATTCTAACCTAACCTATTCGGTCGGTAAGCAGTATGGTGCAGTTCACAATTTAGCATCATCATCATCTGCCTAGCCTTTTCCCAACTGTGTTGGGGTCGGCTTCCAGTCTAACCGGATGCAATACCAGTATTTTACATGGAGCGACTGCCTATCTGACCTCCACAACCCAGTTACAGGGTAATACGATACCCCTTGGTAAGACTGGTTGTCAGACTTTCGGGCTTCTGACGACCCGTAACGACTGTCAAAGATCCACAAATGGCAGGGAGGGGTCTTGGTATGTAAAGGTGGTCACCCATCCACGGACCAACCCCGGCAAGGGTAGCTTAACCTGATCTATCAACCCGTGCAGCTATTGTTATTTAGCCACAAGCCCCTCCCAGTTCACAATTTATCGACAGTTTAAATCTCGCTAGATAGATTATAATCTAACGGTATTTACAATTTTACGGTCACATAAGTAGGGTACATCTAGGTTTAACCGGCTGCATCTAGTTATAGTTTATTTCTCTCATAAAGGTACATTGTAACAGTAATTTATTTATAAAATTTTGCCTTATTCTAGAACCTTTGTGAGAGCTGGAGTCTGAACTAGGTTCGGGACCTGTAAGACAGATCAGTTGTAACCGGCTAAAACTAGGTGTAGCCGCACTTCGGCTTTTACCCGTAACATATAGATACATTCTCATAGGTGATGTTACCCACACAATATCAGTGGTTGTTAGTTCAGCAGATCTACAGTTACTTTACCACGCAAAACTCCGACAGTTTTGGTTTGTTTGTAACTGAAGAATTCCAAAACGGATAATCGGGTTTGGTTAAATTGTGACTGAATTGTTACTTTGACTGCCTCGTTGGTGTATTGGTAGCAAGCGATTTTGCTGGGCATGAGGTCCTGGTTTCGATTCCCAGGTCAGGCAAAGTGTTATTGGGATTTTCTATCTTTAATTTCTCAGAAGCAGCCCAGAGTCTGGATTTCTACTTGATTGATCAACGATTGAAAGCAGGGTCGACGATTTTTATGCTGTATTGCGTAGGCTTAAAGCATTATTTGCCAAACTTTAGTGGCAGTGGGCAGGGCACATTGCTCGCAGAACAGATGGCCGATGGGGCCGAAAGTTTCTGGAGTGGCGATCGCGTACCGGAAGACGTAGAGTGGGAAGGCCTCCCACAAGGTGGACCGATGACCTTGTGAAGGCCGCGGGTATCCGCTGGATGTGGGAAGCACAAGACCGGTCGAAGTGGAGGAGCCTGGGGGAGGCCTATGTCCAGCAGTGGACGTCTTTCGGCTGAAATGATGATGACTGTTTGAACCTAAGTTAAACCTGCCTGTCATTTATAAGAAAACTATAAACAATCCAATCTATCTGAATGTATAATATTATCTAATAATTTAATTTAATATCTTTTAAAATTTATTTTTCTAATACTATGGGTGTATGTATAAAAACTTGCCTAAAGTAAAAGTTTTTCTTTAGGACCCCTATAAATATGGGCCTTAAACATAACTGGCGAAATGTGAGTGTACTGTAGATACACCTCTGCCCATCCCTTTGGGGTAACAAGGTGTGATGTTATGTTATAAATCGTATTTATTCGTTTATTTTTAGTCTCTGCTTTATTTAATGATCGAAATATACTTAGAAAGAAAGAAAAGGATTTATTTGTCACAGAAACACGTGTACATAAAAAAATTACATAACATAAAATAAAAATAAAACATGATAACGACACAGATATTTAAACATAAATAGTCGACAGCTGCACGCCGTGGCTGTAACAAGAAGGCTTCCACTCAGCATGATGCTGTGCTGTGGGACCCACAAGCACAGCACTGATTTTCAGTGGATACCCGAAAAAGATGTAGCTGAAAATCAAGCCAGGATTTTTACAAATTAGACAAAACAAGTAACAAAGTAAAATAATTATAATTAACAGTACATTCAATTAAATATTACCCTACAAAAAAATGGTATCAAAATGCTATCACTTACAAAATTATGGTTTTCAATCAGCGTCCATTCCAATTAATCTAAAAATAAAAATGGTTGAATAGAAATGAAGGTAATTTGGTTTGTTACATTGCTGTATTCAAGGGCCTCTTATAATACATATGTCAAAGCTAGTTGATTGAATTAGTTAGGTTAGGCCTGAACTAAACGTTACAAGTTAAATGGATACGACATGTGAACACATATCGTTGAGGATATTAAGAAATTACAAGATTATTACTTTGTTTTAGTATTTTAAATGTGTTGATAGATTATCTAGATTTCTGTGTTTCAAGAAAGCGATTTAGTATTAAGTGTCCAGTCATATTACGATTACGCCTTAACTGGCACGGCAGCTAAGCGGTATAAGCTTACTTGCTACTCAGGTGTTTAATAGTATTTTTTTTTTATTGCTTGTGCGATTTTTGTGTGGAGTTATTCAAATATATTTTTAATTACAGAAAAAAAAGATGTGTGTCGGTGGACTCCCGTCAGGTACGAAGTTCCTTGACTTTTTTATTTAACTCTGAATGTAACGTTGTCTATATCTATCTTTAATATACTAAAACTTTATTTTGACTTCACTATTGGCTTTAGCACCCTCGAAAACTATGAAAACGACGACCATTAATATTTTTTAATATTCACAACCGTCATTTCGGATCTTAATTTTGACGTGACAATTGGCTAAAGCGCCCTCGAAAAACCATGAAATCTATCTCATTCTCCCTCTGTCTCTTTCTGTTTTATAAAATAAAAAGAGATCGATAGTATTTTATCATTACGTAACACGTTTTCCGTTCCGTGACGATTTCTACAATTTGACTCCTACCGCAAGCTACCCCATAGAACAGCATTTCAATAAATAAATCGATATATCAGCACGACTGTAAAAAAAACTTTTAAAGCAGAACAGTACAAAAAAACACAAAATGTTGTAAAAACAAGCTGAAAAAAAAAAACTGGTGTGGAAAGGCGGACAACAATGTAAAATACAATTCAACCACATCAGTCTCAGGTCGTCACCGCTGACAACCGATATTTTATAACAGGACCACGCCACAAATAAATGTGAAGGTATATATATGTACTACTATACAACATGTCCCGGAATCAACGCACACCACCAAACACTCAACCGGATCATCATCATTATTTGCCATGCTGTTTTCGGCTTTCGGTCAACCGGATGCAACTGAATACCAGTATTTTACGTGGAGCGACTGCCTATCTGACCTCCACAACCCAGTAACTGGGTAATACGATACCTCTTGGTAAGACTGGTTGTCAACTTTCGGGCCCGTAACGACTGTCAAATATGCAAGAACGACAGCCGGGACCGCGGCTTAACGTACTTATACACCCAATTGAATATGATGTTATAATCATTTAACATAAACTGAATGTTTAGTGTTATTTATCAAACTTCGTTTATTTAATAAATTAGTAATACTGATTGTGTGAGTAAATAATTGTCACGTCACCAATCTACGCATACCCACACGTATATGAGCCTAGCGTAGTAGGTACTTCGTCCGTTTTGGTTTGTTTGACTGTACAGCGGAAGACTGACTGTAATGTAGATAGTTTTTTCTCCAGGATAAATAATTACACAAATAAAACAATTCTAAACCAAATTATTATTATAATTAATAATAATAATTACACAAATTAAACAATTCTAAAGCAAATTATTATTAATTATAATAATAATTTGGTTTAGAATTGTTTTATTTGTTGATACTTATCAGAGCATTAATTTAGTTACACATTTTATACAGGTCGTAAAATACCCTTCTTTATATAAAAAAACAAACGACAATCGTTGATAGCCACAAAAATGACTGTATCTACAAATAACAAAAAAGAATGTAGTTTTTAGTATCCGAGTATTAGAAACACTCAAGTGAACACTAAAAATTAAAATGGTAGCTTGAAAAATACACCAGTGGCCGTTCAGCTATGTTAACTCCACTGTTTTTTGCCAAACAAAATTGTACTGTTGAATTGAAAATATATTTTCCCATAAAAAGCGAACTGAACTAGTTTTATTTTATCGTAGCGTTGATTATAATGGTTTTTGCTTATGCGTTCACGTTTTAGAGTTTTTATTATATATATTAATAATAGTGGATATTTCCATGATAGATTTTGATAGTCGGAAAGATCTGCCAGGGGTGCGGGTTGTTCAAAAGAGATACCGTGTCCCTGGCACACAGGCAACTGAAGGAACACGGGTGGGTTTTAGTCAGTAAAAGTCTGACACGCCTCCCTGCTCCACCCAGAGTGGGAGAAGTTATTTGATGATTTAACATCCTCAATTAAAAAATAAAAATAAACAATTATAGGAAAGATGCCTACAGAATTCGGATATCTGAAGGAATGCGTAATAAGTAAGATGATTATTTTATAGAAAAACTATACAGATTACATAACCTCACGCCTTGTTTCCATGAAGCCATTATGCCTAACTCTCATGTAATAGGGCGAGCCTATCGCCAAAAACCAGGCCGAAATCCAGACTCCGGGCCGATGCTGAGAAATTACAGAAAGAATTATTCAATAACACTTTACCCGAACTGGGCACACAGAATTATTTCTTGAAAATGTATCGTAATTTTGTTCAGTAAGTTGTATTTTTATTCCTACACAAATAAAAAGACCGGTATACCTCAAAAAGCTGATAAGATTCCAGGACAAACACACAACGGTCCATATAGGAAAATTTCAATAGCTATTGAATTAAGTATTGTCGTCCAAGGAAGGGCAATATGACACGTGTTTCAGGGCGCATACCTCGGGGTCCAGACCTCTCGGGGGCTACGTGACCCCACTGCGGAATGCGCCACTCCACACCTCCGACACTGATCTATTGAATCATTTCAAGCGATTGTGTGCGCGATAATACCGCACTACTGGTATTATGACCCTCGTTTAAACTGATTGTCCGACCATGCTCCATGAATTTGTAGATGTAACTTGCATTTCAAGTTGCTACAAATATCTTTGTTACCAGTTCATATCATTGAATAACACGACGTCTCGTAAAATTTTACAAGCGAGGCCAAAATAAATTATTGCCATGAAAACTATGCTAACGAGAACTCAACGAGTGTAAAACTTTCAAACAAAAATATAATTTGAAACTTTTATTATTCAAACTATCGAATCATGAAAAGCTTAAATAAAGGCACTAATACACAATTTTATTGGCCGCCATTAAAGCAAGCGGCGTCGGCGCGGCGGAAAACTAAAAATGCCCAGTTGCATTTCAAATTAACCCAGCCCGACCTTTTGGAAAGCGAATTCAAATTTTTCAGTGGACACAGTAAAAATGCTCGTGAAACTGCTAACCTCTTTGCGGGTGAGTGGGGGCGTCGCGTTTATTGGGACAATGAAATTAGCATAGTAATGAAAAATATTGGTCGCCTGTACGCCGCGGCCGCGCTTCCTCCGCACCCAATTTATCAGCGGTCGAGAGTAAAACAAAATTACATAGTATGCCCGTGTTTACATAGCACACTGTCACTAAATTAAGTGGGCTCTGTCACGCGTTGCGGTCGCGTGTCGCATCACTATTTTATTGGGAGAATCGATGAGTTTTTTGAGATTAACCGTTTCGGGTACGAGATTTATTTGCGAAAACAATGCAATTAATTTCTCAGAGTAATTGAGTTTATGCTTTAAAATTGAATATATTTCGGTGTGATTATAATAAAAATTGTTATGTAATTTCTTAAACCTAGTTCCTATAAAAGTTAATAATTTCCTATGAAAACAGG
Organism: Polymixis flavicincta; assembly: GCA_949987655.1. NCBI lineage: Eukaryota > Metazoa > Arthropoda > Insecta > Lepidoptera > Noctuidae > Polymixis > Polymixis flavicincta. The sequence continues at coordinate 10,818,382 of OX465191.1, read as the reverse complement.
CACTCCAGTTCGCACTGGCACAGCACTTAAAAAGAATCGAGCAATCACAGCGAAATGAAAACAAGTTTTAAACGAAGTAAAAAACCTCCTTTTCCATTCGATGTGGATAAATTGAAGTAAAAGCTGGTTGAAGGTGAAACGGTAATTAAATTTGATCTTCGCAAAAACCTCGGCAGGACGATTTTTAAGCGAGTCGGAAACCGAGATTGCAATTAAGATATTAAAGAAAGCTTATGGCTGAAAATAAGTTAAGATTTTCTTAAATATAATTTGCTAATTAATTTTCATCGATTTTGGCTCAGTTGGTAAACAAAATCTATTTTGGTCAAAGTTTTGACTAGTACTTTTAAAACTTTTACCATAAATCTTAACTGAAAGCGACTTTAAAATATTAAAATTTGACAAAATTAGTTTTAAAGTTGTCGGAGTGCACTCTAATATTATTGATTATTAAATGTCAAAACAACAATCCTACTAATATTATAAATGTGAAAGTTTGTACGCTTGGATGTTTGGTACTCGATCACGCAAACACGGCTGAACGAATTTGGTTGAAAGGAGACGTTTCATTTTTGTATAGAACTTTGGCTAGATTTTCTGGAATGTACACGCATTCCAGAAAATCTGTGAAATCTGTGTTGATAATTGTTGTTACAAAAGTGGAGAAATAATACAGCGATACCTTTCTTTAATTATATTATATTTAAGTAATAATTTCTGCCAGGGGTGCGGGTTGTTCGAAAGAGATACCGTGGCTCCTGGCACACAGGCTACTGGCTACACGGGTGGGTTTTATTCAGTAAAACTCTGACACGTCCTCCAGCTCCACCCAGAGCGGGAGAAGTTATTTGATGATTACCCACCCTCAAAAAAAATAAAGTAATAATTTTGTATTTACGGTTTCACATTAATTTCAGATTCATTCAGATTTCAGAATGGATGTTGTCAATAATTGAAAATTTTTAATTTGTTTGTACAACAAAGATAACATTCTCAAATTCACGGATTAATATTTTACCAAAATTCAGTTAAATTTTACCCATTTTTTGATATAATGTACAAGTGCTAGTCAAAAATGAATTTTCTCCTTTAGAAGATAGTATAAAGATATCCTGGATTAACACCTAGGATACTCTTTTTCCGGTAGTACTCTCCTATGGTATAATTTCGGACATGTACCCGGGCGAAATCGCTGGCAAAAGCATACCTACGAACAGAAAGCAAATATACCTATGCATAAATAGATAATTATATTACCTACAGAATTTTACTGTCTGAATCAATTTGTACTAAATGAATGAAATCATTCAGTCTACTGAGTAGTCACTCAGTATAAACTAGTATGGATACTTGACCAGTTAATTGTACTTAACATTTTATTCAGCAACCTCTTACTTAGCCGTTTCGAGTCAGCAGAATATCTCAGAGCTATGAATAATGCAGAGCGCACGGCACAAATTTAATGTATTCCGGATTTATTTATTCGTGTAAAACAAAGGCTTTTGGGTGTTACGGGACAATTTAATATCAGTTTTTTTTTTAGGTTTTGAGCCAGGTTTTAGATATTTGCATTCATTTAGTAGGAACACCAACAGTAAGTATAATCGTCTGCCTAGCCTTTTCATTGCTATGTTGGGGTCGGCTTCCAGTCTAACCGGATGCAGCTGCGTACCAGTATTTTACATGGAGCGGGTGTCTATCTGACCTCCACAATCCAGTTACTGGGTAATACGATACCCTTGGTAAGACTGGTTAGTGCTTCTGACGACCCGTAACGACAGTCAAAAATCTAAGAATGACAAGCAAGACCAACGGCTTAACGTGCTTTTCAAGGCACGGAGGGGTCTAAGTTTGTACAGATGGTTAACTCTCCACGAACCAACCGCGGCAAGTGGTTAACCAACCTGATCGATCGAGTCGCGTGGCTGCTGTTACGTTAGGACGAGCCCGTCACTAAAATTAAGTGTTTTGGGGTAATTTTGGAACGCAATGTTTCAAATGCTGGCAACATTTTATACGCAAACAATTTACGAGCGTGTAAAGCAGCGTCCCCACTACGAGCCGCGCGGCTTTTCGGGCCGCGCGGCTCGGCCTCGCGAGGCTTTTGTGTTTTTTTGCCACGCGTCCACATTAAGAGCCGCGCGACCCACCTTGCGCAGATGCCACAGACTATGTAGAGATATTACCATCATTTCTTTTGTTTTCATCTTTATAAAAACTACTCCGACAGTCCCATAATACCCGGCGCTCCCGGTACAATTCAATTAAAAAAAGTGTTTTGTCGTCCGTCCAATCCATTTTGGCGCGAATAAAAACACAACTCGATGTAGTGACGGTCACTAGTGCACTGACAGGCCGCGCGGCCCGTCCCCACTACCCAGAGCCGCGCGGCTTTCTTTGAAGTAGACCAACATCCGTCGGGTTGCGCGAGGCCGGCCGCGCGGCTCAAGCCTCGCTCGCTTCCACACTCGCGAGGCTCGGCCGCGCGGCTCGGCCTCACGGAGCCGCGCGGCCCTAGTGGGGACGCGGCTTAAGAGCTTATCGCAGCACCGAAATTTCTCCAACATACTTTATTCTCAGAAATCTCAAAAAACAAAACTTTAAAATCTTTTTAGAAGTCTTATTGTCGCCAACATACTCTTTAAAGTGACAGAGATAGCCTGAAAATGAACGGTGATTAGTTGTGTTTGACGTTTCGGCCGTCAAAATCTTGACCAGTTACTTAGTTATTCTGAGAAATTTATGTTTAATGTAATATTGCAATTTCTTCCCGTGGGTGTCGTTTTAGAGAATGGGCAGCAGCATTCTCTAAGCATTTTACCACCATACTGCGATCGCCAACTCGCCTGCCAAGCGTGGCGACTATATTTAACCCCACCTTTTTGGGGGAGGCCTATGTCCAACAGTGGACGTCTTTCGGTTGAAGTGATGGTGTGTGAATGTTTTGCTACAATACCTATTATGTATAACAATTTGTTAAAATTGAGAACCTGGCTTAGTAAAATGTCACCGAGGTGAAATGAAATTTTGTTTACGGCTTAGTTTGACTTCTATGGCTTTTATTTTCGTATGTGTTAAAATAGCCACTTTCAATGATTAAATGTGGACTAACCTATTTCTGAACAAGAAGCAGGTGACCAACTAGTGGAGGTGTTTTCTACTTGATATCTTCACGCGTTCCTGAGAAATATTATCTAAATAGACCTACAGACGAACGGACAACGAAGTGATCCTACAAGGCTTCCTTTTGAGGCCCAGAACCCAGAACGGAACGAAAAATCTAGCAACAATCAGTTTTGTTCACTCGTTAATGTTAAAGACAATCATACTAAAATGCTTTCGTTTCAAATAAAAGAAACACGATGAAACCATTGTGTTTTTACAGATCACACAATAGATAAATGTTAAATCCTTATGATCATCGTATTATTATTTTTGTTAAAGGAATTTTACATCTTTTGGCCGATCCAATTTAACAACGATCCGAAGTTAAAAAGGAACCCTTACTTTTCTTGATTCTTCTTTAAGTGACGTCATCATACCAACTCTACCGTCGCATAGCTCGTTGTTACTCGGCGGGAGTTTAGATAAGGTCGCTCTTGACAGTGGCCGACGGTAGCCCTCCGGCAACCACCCGGCCCGATACCGTACCTCCGCCGAATGAATTTATCTTATGAAATATCTTACAATAAAACAATGGATCATTTTTTTGCGGACTATTTTAGTTCTACGTCATTTCCATGTTTGTTTTGTTATGTTATGATATGCTCATTAGCTTGTGTGTGTGTATTAGTTTCTTGTTATTTTTTTAACGTGTGCAATTAATCATGGTAAGGGGGACTTAGTGGCCTCCGAAAGTCTGACAACCAGTCTTAGGGCCCTCGCTCACGGCGACTTTTTGTGGCGATGCTGTCGCGCGTCTCGTAAACGCGTGGCAGCATCGTTACTAACGCGTATTAGTCGTATTGCAGCGCGCTACAGAAGCGATGCGTTACTAACGCGCTACAGCATCGCGACTGTATCGATGCAAATGCACGACCGTGTCAGACGACATCGGGGAGAGTTGCCTCAACGGAGTCCACTTTCAAATGTAGCGATCGCAGGTATTTTTGTGCCGTTACTGAATCGCGTTTGCATCGCTACAGAAGCGCGACAGTACCGCGTTTGCATCGCGACTGAATCTGGGCCCATGGGCGAGGGCACACAGCTAGCAACCGTTTCGCGACTGTATCGATGCGGACGCGCGACTGCATAGCTACTGCATCGCTACAAAAAGTCGCCTTGAGCGAGGGCCCTTAAAGGGGTATCGTGTTGCCCAGTAACTGGGTTTTGGAGGTTAGCTAGGCAGTCTCTCAATGTAAAATACTGGTACTGAGCTGCATTCGGAAAGACTGGAAGCTAACCTAAACATATTTGGGAAAAGGATAGGTAGACAATGATACTTGTTCACCTGCTACAGGTGGCTTGGTGAAGGATTTCTTCAAGAAGGCATTACGGGTATGGGTACGTATTGTGGGGAGGAGCAATGGTGGCCCAGTAGTAATGTCCGAGACTTAAGAGTTTTAGAACGTGGGTTCGAACCCAGGCAGGCACTTTACTTAGAGTAAATTACTTCATCACCATTGCTCTCAAAACGGTGAGGTAAACAACGTGAAGAAACCGACGTGTCTTAAAAGCAAGAATTCGAAGACATGTGTCATCTACCAACCCACACTGGCCCCGCGTGGTGGATACGGACCACTACCTCTCACAGAGAGGAGGCCTGTGTCCCAGGAGTGGGAACATTTAAGGTGAAACAAGTCCACATTTTTTCCATACAAACTTCGGGAGGGTTTTACTCGACTGTTTGACAGTGTACATCAAAACTTAAACATGGTATGGTTTTGTCTCATTATTAATATTGTCGGTATGGAAACAGAATACTAAAATAAAAAGCCATTCAAAAGTTATGAGCCAACAAAGATTCGTTTTTCTTGCTAATTTAACCTAACTTTGGGCATGTTTAAGTAATAAAAGAATTGTAAAATATCCAAAACCAAGTCGGTAACAACAAAGTTCAATTATCGCTTAGTTCAATAAACTTTATTGGCCATTGATTTATGCAGGGGTTTTTTCATAAAACCCGATCTTCCGAAGGACTTTTCTTAATTTTTTCGCTAATGTTTTGCTATAAATGCTCCTGCATCTCACTCGATAACGTTGTGCGTGTATAGACTAGCGTCTAACTGCTCATCACTGATGCTATCTCTGTCAGATACGAAGCCTGGTGAGACAGCTTGATTTTTAGCCAGGCCCACCAGTGAGTTCGTTCGCACCTTAGTCGTGATCTCCGCTGCGCTTGCCGCTATGTATTCTCCTCTTAAAAGCAACTTAGTAAAACATCATTCAGCAATTTTATGCCATAGATTGAATTAGTAAATTGAAAAGTTTTTCATGAATATACTACCTGTAAGCATGAAACCGTGAACATGAAAGGCTGCTTAAAAAAGAAAAATGTAAAGGCATTAAATATCAATTTGCATACGTTTACTGCAAGCCATTTATCGGCGCCTTAAGAAAGCGTGTAAACATTGCCCTATAATTTTACAGCACGCGTAAAATTGTTCTAACCCTTAGCTTCTAAGGTTTTATCGAAGCATACCAGAATCAATTTGTTGAAAATCTCAAAAGTCACGTTCTTAGCGCGGCTTCACGCATAATCCACAGATTCCTTTAATGAATGAGCTTCATAAAAGCTTTTTGGTTTATTGTAAACAAGGTAAGAATTCATTAGCCGGGCTGAAGTAACGGCGCGGGTCGCCTACGTGACTCTCAGGTGATAAAACCAGAAGACGACGTTTAAGGGCCTGTCGTGGCCTTAAATTATTAAACGAAATTTTCCATCCTGCGTTTCATGAAATTGAAAGTATGGCACTTGTGACAGTTTCCACTCGACCACTTAGATGCTTACTGCCTCTCTCGTTTACACACAGTTTATATACTTTACATAAGACGCCTTATAGGTAGGTACTGTCTAGTTATTATCATTTAGATGACATTTCATTGCAAATAATAAGCAAATATTGGGTATTTATTCTAGTTGTTCAATCACCACAACACAACACTGACTAAAACACATGTATGCCACAACATTTTATTTAACTCTATTAATTTATTAAGGTTGTATTACTAACACTAGTTTTAAGTTTTTGTGCTACTAACAAACTGCATCTTAGTTTTCATAAATTAAATTTTTATTTAATATTATTGCGGACACCCACTTCACTATGTATTTATTATTCGAGCGTATGGTACTCGTGGGTTGCAGCTGAAAATCAGCGTCATGTGGTGCATTCTGTGTTGCCATCTGACATTATGCTGAGCTGAGGCCCTTTTGGCATTAATAACACTGTTGTGTTTTATTTATAGTTCTAATGTTTATAAGCTGTAATGCCAATAAACGCATCTTTCTTCTTTCTTTCTTCCTAGTGATAACGGCCGCGACTTACGAGTTGTAGGTCATCGGTTCGAACTCATACAGCCGCTTTACTTTGTATAAATTATATTATTTAATCACCACTGCTTTCAAAACGGTGAAGGAAAATATTTTGAGGAAACTGATGGCATGTCTTAGAAACAAAAATTTGAAGACATGTGACGTCTACCAACCCGCACTGGGCCCGCGTGGTGGATAACGGCCTACTCCTTCTCACAAAGAGGAGGCGTGTGTCCCAGCAGTGGGAACATTTGTAGGCCAATTGTGTAGTACGTTTACTTACTAACAGATTATTATAAATAAAAAAGAAGTGCACGTGTTTCTGTGCCTAAATGGTGAAGAACAACATTGCGACGAAAACGGCATGTCTTAAGGTGCTCTTACACGGGCAATTTTTTGAGCAATTATTGCTCCGCAACACTAATGGATGAATCTGGATCAATTAAATCGAGCAATCTTTAGCAACAACAATAAAATGCGGAAATTGTTTCGGGAATATTGCTTCTGATTGCTTTATATGTATCATATTTCTCAATGTCAACAATGTGAGTTGCCGAATATCAAATCGGTTTGGAAATTTTAGTAAATTTTCTCTATCTCGTTTGTACGTGTACGTCTCGTTTCTGAGAGAGAAACCGGCTGGCGGCCGAGGCAGTGGAAGGGTTACGTATTGCGTAGTTTTCTAAATTGCTCCATATTGTATGGCATTGTGTGGCCGTATCTCTGGCAACAGGTTGCTACATGTTGCCATTGCTCTAAATTACTGAATGTAGTCATGACGTCATTTTAACGAGAATTGACCATGATGGAGCAATTTAAGTTGCTCGTGTAAGCGCCTTTAGAACCAAAAAATTCGAAAACATGTGTGTAAACTACCAACCCGTACTGGGCCGTGGTGGATTGCCTGATCCCTGTCACAGAGAGGAGGTCTGTGTCCCAGCAGTGGGAATTTTATTGGCTGATTGCATAATCATACACAAAAAGGTGGCGTGCCACACGATAGTATACTCCACTATAAACTATTCCAAGAATTGTCTCTTCAATTCTGTTCCTCTCTCATAAATAAAGCGGTAATCTTTTCCGCCTCGCTCAAATTGAATTTATAGTCAACAAAGCTGTTTCGTAGAGACCGCGAAAAGATAAACTGAGATTTGCCAGAGAGCAATTAAAACTTTACCTTAGAACTAACTTCGTTAGCGGACTAGTGTTGCCGCCGGGATTATTAACGCAGTCAAGAAATATGTCCGCTTTTACTTTTGAAGGCGAAAACGGTCGATCGAAGCGTCCAACTGGTAAATTAAACTGGAGACTTACAGCTCTAATGAAAGTGTCTCATGTTAATTTACATTCGCACTGAGACCACGAACAGCGAAGTTTAAGTACGAAGTTAAGCACATTGAAATTGAACTTTTCATGAAATTTATGTAAATAAAAAGAAAAGTCCTGACTGACTGAGTGACTGACTCATCAACGTCCAGCCCAAACCTTTGGACCTAAAAACCTGAAATTTTGCACAGAGGTTCTCTTTATAATATATACAATATATAATGTAGACAAGGAACAAAGAAGGATTTTTCGAAATTCAACCCCTAAGAGAGTTAAATAGGGGATGAAAATTCAGCGTGGGCGAAGTCGCTGGCAAAAGTTAGTTCTAAATAACTTCTCAGGCTACCGTTATACCCAAAGCTTATTACACGTTGAGCCGTTAGTCCCGGCTGTCATTCAAAGATCTTTGACAGTCGTTACGGGTCAGAAGTCAGAACGTCTAACAACCAGTCTTGCCAAGGGTTGTCGTGTTACCCAATAACTGGGTTGTGGAAGTCAGATAGGCAGGTGCTCCTTATAAAAAATACAGCTGTATATTATGTCTGACCTCCACAACCCAGTTACCAGGTAATGCGACATCCCTTGGTAAGAATGTTTGCAGACTTTCTGGCTTCTGACGACCTTCTGACGACTTCTTGACGACGAACAGTTGGGGCTAGCGGTTTAACGTGCTTTCCGAGGCTCGGAGGAGTCTTGGTATGTAAAGATGGTCACCCATCCACGGATGAAACCCCGCAAGCGTAGCTTAACCTGATGGATCGACCCGTGCGCTGTTATTACTTAGCCACGAGCCCCTCGAAATTCTTCAGGAAATGTATATTCTAAATAACCTCTCGGGCTACCATTATACCCAAAGCTTATTGCGTAAGATTTTGTAAGCAGTATGCCTGAATAAATATGAGCATATTTTTTGGGTTAACAAGAGTCCATCGCTATTCAAATAACGGATCAATGGTTCGTTACTTCAATAGGTATATTTTTCAAAGGCGAAGGCTTTATTCAATCCTAAATATGTTTCAGTGTAAGTGATGGCTGGTCGGGATCGCCACTATTTTATCTTAAGGTTGTTAATCCCGAACACTGTACGGTTCTTATCTATCGGTTTCATAGTGGAACGGAATATAGAGCTTTTGTAAAAAAGGTTTTCTCAGACAGCGCATTTTTTTTTTTTTAATGTAACAGTAGTCTTTGAAGGAAATTACTTTGTGAGACCGGTGGCCTTCTAATGCGTTGAATTTTTTTTACCTAAGTTTCACTTTTCCACTACCGCTAGCTATTTTCCTCCTAGATTTGTAAGAGAAATATGAAATTACGAGTCTAATTTCAACATTGATAAAGTCGAATTGTACCAATTTTATCTTAGTCCTTTTGAATTTCCATGAAATCGTTTCCAAAGATCATTTCATTTTGTGTCAGGTTAGAGGACGTGCTTTCTTTTCACAGATTTCTTCAGAACTAAAATCATAAAAATGTAAAAGTAGAAAATGTTATGGTAAACTTTTGAAAACAACTTTTTGGTATACAACTTAACAAAAGCTAATTCTAAGAAACACTACTTAAGCGCTTGCTTTTGGGTGTGGTCCTACTTGTGGCGAGAAACAAATAAATTGGATTTGCGGATTTATTTTGTGCGTAGTTACTTTACATATGACGGCGGTTTTATCTATAACAATATCATATACAGTAACAGTTATGGCCCTGCAGATCCACAATGAAATCTCATTCACTTATCACTATATACCTTCCTAGTCAATCTGATCTCGCTTTAAGATATTAGAACATACCTACGTTCAAAACTTCTTTTTAACGGCTTCATAAAGGAATAAGTTATCAATTTGGTGTTTTAATTTAAATTATTTATATTCAGGCATAACTCCGTCATATATAAACGGATTTGCATAATTCTTTTTTTGTTGGCAAGAAGTTTATTTCGAAATGGTCTCATTTAAATTTCATATAGATCTGATGGTGAGTTTCGGAGACAGACAACGGAACTCTTAAAAAAATGACAGTAATTCAACCGCGATTGCTGCTATCGCATGAATATGCATTGTTTTGATTTGATTGACTTTATGAATACCCGAAGGATGATTAAATTTCGAATTGGTGTGGGGTAGTATAATGGTACTGGTACTATAAATAAAAAGTGAAAAATAAATGTTTTCCAAAAAAAAAAAAAAAAACAAAACCAACCGACTTAAGAAAAAACACTACATAGTTATTTTTAACTTTAATTTCGGAAGGCGGTGACAAAGTTTTTTTTTTTTAATTTTTATTAGTAAAGGAACAAGCAAAATATAAACATAAACATCACAAAAACCTCAATAGTTTTGTCCGGATGTTGAAACACTTATCAGCAATCTTAAAAACAATAATAAGAGAATAATCATTATCTTATTAATTAATACTTAACACTTAATTTAAAAAAAAAAACAGTAAAATAAAACATTGTAAGGTAGTTTGTAAGTAATAACTAAAATAGTACAAAGAAAACGAAAACAGCGCGGGTTAGGCATTCCGTCGATGCTAATTACGTTGAATGAAATTTAAACAGGATGATGCTTTTTCAAAGAGAATCAAAGTATTTTATGTATTTAATTTTATAATTACTATTTGTTATTTCCGATTGAATTTTTGTTGGAACGTCATTAATTAAAGTAGGTATTAAATAGGCGTTCGTTCGTTTTCCGTAATAGTTCTTGTATCTCGGTACTACTAGTTTTGATTGGGCTGCCAGTCTAGTTGCAATGATATGATTGAATTTAGTTTGCAGTTCTTTGTTGGTGAACTGTTCTATTAATAACCATTTTTGTATTTTTGTGTGTATTGGTAAGATTTTACAATATATAAAAAATCCCGTTACGTCATCACCATCATAAAGTGTTTTCTTTATTTTATTTGGTATTATTATTTTTAATAAACGAATTTGTAGGTTGTAAATTTTGTCTAAATAAGTTTTAAACGTTCTGCCGTAACTAGTAATTCCGTATGAAATTATTGACTCCACAAGTGCATTATAAAGATTCAGTAACATCTTAAAAGGTATTTTGTATCTAATTATTGCAAACTTGGCTAGAATAGCTCGCATTTTATCGCATAAGGAGTCAATGTGATAACCCCAGGTAAATCTGTCATCAACAACTAAACCCAAATATTTGTAGTTGGTAACCTGCTCCAATGGGTCACATTTGCAACCAAGCCTAGACAATTCCACTTCATGCAAATAATGGTGAGCGTGCGCAATAATTTTAACTGGCTTGTCAGAATTGAGCAAGTGATTGGAACGAACGTGGATAATCTTAGTTTTACCAGCATTAAGCACTAGTCCAGCATCATGAGACCACTCACATAAATTATCAAAATCCTTTTGAATTGATTGCTCAGCCTTAGATAAGTCTTTATCCGCTGCTACTAGACAGGTGTCGTCCGCGTATTGATAGACTGAGCAATTTTTTATAACATTCTCCATGTCATTGACGTAAGCTAAATAATGCAAGGGTCCGATAACTGAGCCTTGTGCTGTGCCTGTAGCTACTACAACTTCGTTACTAAGTTCATTGCTGATTTTTACACGACTTGTTCTGTTTTTTAAATAATCTTTGCACCAGTTTAATATTGGGCCTCGGACACCCGTATTTTCAAGCTTGTTTATAAGTGTATCATGCCTAAGAGTATCAAAGGCCTTGCTAAAGTCAATGAATAACAGGATAACATGTTTTTTATCATTGAGATGTTGGTTTATTTCATCTGTGAATTTAGAAAGCAGAATTGAAGTTGATTTTTTAGGTTGAAAGCCAAACTGAGAATCCGATAAGACATTGTTTTTAATGTAAAAATTCTGAATTTGTTGACACACGTATTTTTCTACTACCTTATCGATGACTGGTAATATTGTAATGGGCCTATAACTGTCATAGTTACTATGGGACCCATTTTTATAAATTGGTCGAACGATACCTGACTTTAATTGTTGGGGGTATTCCCCAATTTGTATACTAGTGCTTATAAGCTTAACTATGACCTTAGCTATTTTATCACTTACAACTTTCACGTCTATACATCGAATGCCATCTGCACCAGCTGATTTATTAACGTTAAGATTTTTTATAACAGTTGAAATAGTACGAACGGTAGGTTTTTTAAATAACATGGACTGGTTAGTTGGAAACATGTATTCCGATTCAGGGATTAGTTTTGTGTTGCATTGAGGTAATATTTTGTTTACGTTTTCTTTAAATCCTTTACTGAAATTTTTTGCTATTGTACTTAAAGTTAAGTTATTTTCCTTGAATGCCTTAATTATTACTTCGTCTACTGACTTGCAAATACGACCAGAGAGTGTGTTTAATATTTCCCACATTTTCTTTTTATTCTTTTTATTTTCATTGATTAAATTAAAGTAGTATTGGTTTCTAGATTTGTCTATTAGTTTTTTCGTTTTATTTCTTTGTTTATTGAATTGTAATCTAAGTATTTTATTATTAATATCCTGTTTCCACTGACTGAAAAGCAAATCTCTTTTATGACACATATTATTGATTTTACTGTTTATCCACAATTCTTTATTCCTTTTACTGTTGGTATTTATGATTTTTGAATATTTTGATTGCTCATAACAACGGTCAAAGTTATTTTTAATGTAGTTATATATTTCTAAAGGGCATTGCATACTATCAACTAAATTCCAATTTATGGCGTCCAATTTTGGTTTTAATTTAGTGAAATCAATTAATTCTTTTACTTTTGCAACATCCTGTACAGAGTTTTTAGCACCCCCTCCAACACAAGACAACACGATCATGCGATGGTCTGCCAAAACCGTGCCAAGCGCCGCCGAGTATAGGTCCAACGAGCGTGATTTCACAAAAATATGATCTATACAACTTCTAGTAACATTATCATTTCTTTTTTCGATTCTTGTGTAATCTGAAATTGCGCTCGTTAGGCCACACTCAGCCAAACAACTTATGTAGTAATTCCGAATATTATCATTTAATTTTAAATCAATGTTTATGTCCCCTAATAAGTATAAATCTGAGTGTTTGAAGGCGTCCTTACATAATACCTCTTTCAGTTCCTTGATAAACAAGTGCTTACTATCTTTCGGAGGTCTATACACAGTGCAGATTGATGTCGTGTAGTGATATGATGTGGTCAAATGTCCAATTATGTATTCGCAGTGTTTGAGTGATACGTTATTTATGATTTGGAAGTTGTTGGTACATTTAACATACATCACAATACCACCACACCTGCGCTGCTCCCGCAGCGTATTATACATTTCATAACCATTTATATTGAAGAATTGAATGAGATTACTGTTTTTAGTAATACCTACCTCTGTTAAAATAATAACGTCAATATGAATTTTAGAAGAATGAATGAATTGAAGGACTAAAGAAAAATTTTTAACAATCGAACGTATATTAATATGGACAATATTTAGTTTTTGTTTACTATTTGGTAGGTGATTACTAAACTCGTTGATGGTTGAACACTCCAGGAATTCTGATATTTCCGGTAAAGAAAGTGACGTGACCACTGTGTCTAACTACTATCGACAATTATTTTTCTGAAGCACCAATTTTTCAATATCACTAGTGTTCCTAATGACAATCAGTTTGTCGTTTTCGATTTTACGAACCAATATTTTGCCATTCTGGAACCAGATGTATTTGTACGTGTCATTCAATGTTTGTTTAGCTTGCCATAGTAGTGATTTATTTGCTTTGGTAAGAGCGTATCGAAACAAAACTTTAGACTTGGCTAATTCAGGACTGACCTCGAGGACCACATCTTGGACAACAATTGGTTCCTTCCACGCTGTACGTATCCACTGATCCACATGCTCCTCATGTTGTAACATCACCTGAATAACTCCTTCTTTACCATTCCTGCCTTTAAGTCTTTTGACCATTGTAACTTGGCGTTTCTCAATGTTAAGCTTCGAAGCTATTTTAGTTGTGAGTACGTCTAGGTTCTCGTTCTCATTAACAGGAATACCAGTGATCTCCAGAACATTGGCCAGTGTTTCTTGTTCAACGCTTCTTATGTGTTGTTCCAATGCATCAATTTTTAATTCCAAGTGTGTGTTTTGATTTGTGAGGTATGTATTTTTCTTCTCCATGTCTTTAACTTTCTCTGTAAGAATTTCTAGTGTAGAATTTATAGCATTCATTCTTAAACAACAAGTGCTAAGCGACTCATTCACTGATGCCAGTTCTTTTTTCACTGCTTTCTTAACCTCGAGTGAAATATCACGTAGCAATTTATTCACTGCAGCACTGTTTCCATCGAGCTCACTAACATTGTCATCCTCATTTTCATCATCTTCCGGAATTACGAAGGACTTGCGATGAGGAGACTCCTTGTGACATTCTTCGCATGTCCACTCTAGGTTTTCTGCATTCCGAAGAGCTGACAGCTGCTTAGAAGATAAGCCTGTGCATATTTGATTTGCATGAACTATTTTGCCACATTTGTTACACTCAAGCCCAGGTGTTTTTTTGGTAATCGTTTTATCACAATTATCGCATTTAGGCATTTTTCTGTTGGGGGTAGATGCTTAATAATAGATTACTTGACTACTCAGTACGACCGGTCGTGAGTGAATAATACATTACCAAAGATACTTTAGAAACTTTACTGAAGGAACTTTTATGTAAATATCCCAAAAAGTAAAACAAATATCACAGCATTGTTAATTGTTTTAGTTAAGTTAGGGTTTTATATTGTATTTTTTTATAACAATAAACGAGATTGTATTAAGTTATTGAAAAATCTGCGGGTAATTGTTTAACACATAAAATGACAATTGATCGTATTGCGTTTCTCTTTAACAGTGTTGTGTTCAGCCAAGTTCCCTGTGATATTTACATTACCGAGCAGACGAAATCTTAAACGCTATTAATCAAAGGATTAGGAACCCTTCAAACCCGCGAACTGTTAAGCTCACATTCATTTTAATCATTTATTAATGGCTTTTTTCACGTAGACATTATTAAACGAATTAAAGATGATAGCGAGTTTTGTTCGAATTCGACATAAGTAGAGAGAACCTGGAATATGCGCAATTGTGGATGAGTGTTACCTACCGCAAACAAATAACATGCAATGAGTTTTACTGTAATGTCGCCTCTATTTAACCGAATCGATGTATAAAGAAAATACACGAAATCGTCCTCAAACAAAACACAAAGTGGAATTTAAAAACAAGTTTACCATAATTACCATCGCCATCAGTGAGACCCGACCCATATTTCGGTACACACAGCAATACCAGCTATTATACTCAGCTTATAACTATTTGACGGCAAACCACATGCAATTTCCAACTCTAACTCCCTGACGCAAAGTTTGAAATTTTCTGGCACGTGTCCTGAAACGGTATAAAAGTTGTTGCTCCGTGTAGGTAGTTCACTCCGGCAATTATCGGCACGTGTTCGCAGTTTCTCAATACCTTACTATTTCTAGTCTTGAGAGTCATTCAGAGAAAGTATATGAACCACCGGTGTATAGTGGATATACGTACATTCATTTCTTTAATTGGAAAAGTGAGCAAGTAAACGCAGTTGCTTCATGCGATTTTAAATCGGGGTAGGTAGAGACCAGGTGTTTTGTTTTTTGATGGTGGGAAATTATCAAACAACTTCTCCTGCTCTGGGTGGAGCAGGAGGGAGTGTCAGACTTTTACTGACTAAAACCTACCCGTGTTCCCTCAGCAGCCTGTGTGCCAGGAGCGACGGTATCTTTTTCGAACAACTCGCACCAGGTGGTTGAAATACTAAAATAGATGTTTTCATTAAAATTATACTAGCTATTGCCAGTGGCTTCGCCCGCTTTAACCAATTTACACAAAACCTTAACATACTATACACGTTAACCTTCCTAATGAATCGTTCTGTCTATTGGTGAAAACTGCATGAAAATTCGTTCAATAAGTTTTTAAGTTTATCGCGAATAGACAGACAGACGCGGCGGGATGTTTTTTTTTTTTTTTTTTTTTTTTTTAACTTTGCCCCACACTAGGAATTACTCCTGTATTGTCGGTGCGTTTACAAACATTTAAACTCGCATACACAAACAGCCTGACCCGGAACAACTACTTGTAGTTCACACAAATATTTGTTCCGTGCGGGAATCGAACCCGCGACACGTAGCGCAGCAGTCAATCGGTTAACCACTGCGCCACACGTGTCGTGTTTTATATAATACTAGCTTTTGCCAGTGGGTTCGCCCGCGTGGATGTCGAAAATTATCCCACAGAAATGTATTATTACCGGGACAAAAAGTATCCTATGTGTTAATCCAGGTCATAATCTATCTGTTTGCCAAATTTCATCCAAATCCGTTCAGCTGTTGTTGCGTGATTGAGTAATAAATACTATCCAAATATCTAAGCATCCAAACTTTCACATTTACAATAATTATTAGTAGTTTACGGACCATCCCAAAGTCATTCTAATATATTTTATTGAACCGTTATCACTAATCACCAATAAATGTTCGTTAACTCTATACATAAAGTAATTATTCCAATGTTTATTTCAGTGCAAAAACATGGTTACAACAGTTTAGTCCTAAAACATATTACTACTAAATAAACCATTTGCTCATTTATACGTCATCAATTTAGAGTGCATACCAATTCAAATACAATTGTGAAAACTATTCACAAGTCTACAAAATAAATAAACCATGCGTATTCAGACAAAATCCTCATCATTTTCATCCGAAAAAAAAATCATATTCGAATACACAAGCAATATTTGTATACCTACTCAAAATGTCTTAGCCGGTACACCTGCAGAAAAACGGTATGGCCATAGACAACGCAGAGGTACTTTTTGACACGTGTTGCCTTATTACCTCCCCTTGTCTGTAGATGCGGGGCCGACTGTACCTTATACACAATGACGCTAGTATGTTATGTAAATGTCTCGCTTTCGATGATTTAGTGTGGTACCCACCACCTACCCAGATGTATTGCTGTTTGCTGTGGTCTTAGATTTAATATACTTTTATGGGACTTGTGGATTTATTTATTTAACCATAATATGCACATAAATAGACAAGAAGAAAGGAACAGAAAAATACATACAAAGGTAATGCTTATTTCTACAGAAATCTCTTCCAACACAACTGCGATAGGAGTGAAGATAAAAGAGATGTAAACAACGTAGGACACTTCGCCGACAGGACTTTTCGCCGACAGCGCTCATCCGTGCGCTATTACTAAATAGTCAAGTAACTGCTACAAACGTGGAAATAGTGCTCGCCGGCCGCTACCGCGGCGACGTTCGCTTCACTCGCTCGGCTCGCGCGCGGTATGTCGCAGGTCTAACCTAATCTAACCTATTACCTATCTGATGAGCCCTGTCGGCGAAGAGTCCTGTCGGCGAAGTGTCCTATCGGTGAAGAGTCCCGTCGAAATAAAGTCTTGTCGGTGTTCAGTCTGTCGACATTTAGTCGTACAAAATACGATATAGCTACGAAGTGAGGTTAAAATTAGGATGTATATTGTCCAAAATATCCAAAATATTATCCAAAAATATTTATAAACATCGATAGATTTTAAACTGCGTCTCACTAAAACCCCTCTGTAACTAATTTTCCATAAAACATGTGAATCCACAACCCTAGTTGTAGTTTGTTCAAAAACAAATAAAATGACCATATAAACCGATTAGAACGTTCACAATAAATAAAATACCATTAACTGACGTACATTATGGCCACTTAACTCTGAATTACATTACAAACAATACGTTATTGTAATGGACATTATGTGGTGTCATTATTCGAACAAAACATCCCGTGGGTGACGTACAGTTGTGACATGTTCAACATTTTAGGAGCTAGATAATATATAGACGAAAACATTAAATGAAAATGACACTAATGAAAGACAGAAAAACATTTATTTTATTGCTACACAGCAAAATAAAAATTCTTTAGCTACGAAAAACCTCTCGAGGTGCCTCAAACGTATATATCTTCTTCTCTTTTTTCGTCACGAAGACACGAACTATCATCTATGTCTATCAATATTTGTACATAAACATGCACTTAAAGTTCAAATAAAATTCAAGTATCTGATTGTGTTGTCAAAATAATGGTTTTATACTACATGCATATGAAAGTGTTAACAGAACTGTAAAAAAAAAAAACAACTTAAAAAAAATTGTCTGTACGTTTGCTTTGTTTTTTCCAGCTAATTTCCGAAACAGCTGGAACGAATTTGACGGGACTTTCACTGGCAAGCTGATGTAAAAAAGAACTGAACATATCTATACAAAATGGATTCTTAATTAAAAAACGGGGTTGATTGTTTAAACCTGACCTAAATAAAAACCTAATTTTAGCTAGGGGTGCGGGTTTTTCGAAAGAGATAGCGTGGCCCCTGGCACTCAGGCAACTGAGGGGAGAACACGGGTGGGTTTAAGTCAGTAAAAGTCTGACACGCCCTCCTGCTCCACTCAGAGCGGGAAAAGTTATTTGATGAGTTACCACCGTCAAAAAAAATTGTTTTGTCTTTACCTTATAACAAAATAAAACTGAGGGGCAATTCTCGTAATTTTAAGAACGTTCACAGTCTGATCTCAGTCGCAATCCGTCAAAAATACCTCGAATTTACATACATTTTTGACAAGTTTTTGACATTTGGTTCAAAATCAAAAGTCATTTAATCAAACTAGGCTGACAGTCAGCACTTTTTGAACGTCAAAATTGAAAAAGACAGTCCGTCAAAAACGCTCGCCCTTCACCAATTCCTAGTGCTTTAGCTGGGAAGACACTGTCGCCGGTTGTCGCCGAGTTGACACTGCGACTACATTTTGAATGTTTTTAATTACTAGAATTGGCCTTCTGGATTTTTTGACAAATAGTAAAAACTGTGTGAAAAATGGGCCACTTGTAAGGTATATTGGAAGTGAGCTTACGGATTAAGCCAGTCAGCAATTCGAATACGTTTTGGTGCCTCAATATAGTTTTTTTGTGTACTTTTTGCGCTATAAGCAAAACTGCTAATTAACAAAAAAGACATAAAACACAAAGTATCCGCTGACAGCCGAGTAATTCTATCGTCACAACTCATTACACACCCGTAATCATTCTTATCCGACTCCGTAATCTGCAGCCGGATGTTTGTGAACATACCCCGAAGATAAAGCATGATAAATGCTTATAAGTGTCGAAAAAAATGTCATGTGACGACACAGAACGGTAATGAGCGAGCGAACGAGTGAGTGAATGAAGTATTTTGCAAGGAACGAAGCTTTGTTTATAGTTCACACGGTGAGTGAGCGGAGTTTGTGACGTTCTTTTGTTTGTGTTGCAGAATGAATGTGAGTTTCTTTTAATCGGTTTTGAGTGTTGACGGTAATGTTGTGTGATGGAGGAATTTTGTTTTGCGGGAACTGTTTGTGTGAGGGTTGCTTTTGTTGCATGTTTTTTTAATGACACATGACGTAACATGGCGCTTGTTTTTCTTGTATTAGGCAGAGATGTACCTAGAGTAAGTGCACCAACATTTTGCCAGTTATGTTTAAGTCTCAATTAATATGCCTTCTATTATTATACTGCTACTGAGAAATTCAAAAATTTCATATAAATGTGAAAAAAGACTTTGTGAAAAACTGAAAATGAAAAAAAACGGCCTAGTGCGTCTCGGACTACGCACAATGCAGAGTTTCGTATTTGGGATGATTTTATACAATAACCAAACTTAACATTGTATGGGCACGCCACAATTGCGGCGGTAAGTCCCCTCTTTGAGGAGTGGTTCGAGAGGCGGCATGGCGTCCTCACCTTCCGCCTGACGCAGGTCCTCACCGGACACGGTTGTTTCGGGAGGTTCCTGTTTCGGATAGGGCGGGAGGAAACGCCCGGGTGTTTCCACTGCGAAGATCGCCCTGAGGACACGGTGGAGCACACGGTGGCGGTCTGCCCTGCTTGGGCGGAGCACCGCCGTGTCCTCGTGGAGGCAATCGGCGGCGGCGATCTCTCGCGTCCGGCCCTGGTACAGGCCATGGTACGGAGCGAGAGGGCATGGGGAGCCGTCACCTCCTTCAGCGAAGCAGTGATGCTCGCGAAGAGGGAGGCGGCGCACGTGAGGGAGAGGCAGCATATGCGCCCTCGCGACCCCAGCCGCCGCAGGATACGGAGACGCCCTGGGCGTCGGGAATCCCAGGCCGATTTCCGGCCACCGTAGGCATGGGCTTGCGGACGGCGAGTAATGGGTAGCTCGCTGTCCGGTAAGGACCAAGCCCAAGTCGACGGCGCGTTGTGTTCCACGCGCGCCTCAAAGAGATGTCAGCACAAAAATGATGGGGCCCGCAAGGGCCGATGCCTGTCAGGGGTGCGGGTTCGTTTGAAAGAGATACCACAGCCCCTGGCATATGGGCTAATGAAGGAACACGGGTGGGTTTTAGTCAGTAAAAGTCTGACACGCCCTCCTGCTCCACCCAGAGCGGGAGAAGTTATTTGATGATTTCCCACCCAAAAAAAAAAAAAAAAAAAACTTAACATTGTATCTGAAAATTATTGTCTTCGAACGATGTACGTCACGGTCAATTCTCCAACTGCAAATGTAAGTAACTCACTCAATTCAACAACACTTTGCCTGATGGCTTTGAATTTTTCTAAGTTTTCACTTTTTTTTTCAAATTTATGGTGTCCAGAATATGCTGTAGTTTTGAAGATTTTAATCAGAATAACATTAATAAGCAAAACGCTATCATAGCTCCTAAAACTGTTAATTTTGAAATAATTTTTGTCTTAATTTTTCGAACAATAACAACAGACCAAAAAAAACGTCAAAACCATAAACAATTCACGTCAAAATTGCGCCTCACACAACCAGCGCATCATTTTAATTTATTTCTTCAAAACTCGCGTCAATATTTCATTTAAAAATGCATACACGGACAAATTCGATGCAATGTGGCTTCGTGCGTGCTTTATATGGAGGCAATTTCAACCCTCCGCGCGGCGCATCCCGCTAACTATTTGTCACAAAATATGAAGCCACAAAAATTCATGAAATCGAGGTGGCTTGTCGACTTTCAAGCTATTTATATATCTAGGAGGAAGGAAGAGCGACCGGCGGCAATTTTGCCGTGTGAAAAATAAATTCAAGCACTCTCCCTTGGCGAGTTTTAATCCCAATTTTCTTTTGAATTATGCGATGTACCTGCAGTGAGGTGAGGGTTGATCGATGGTTGCTTTGGTTTTTTTTTTTTTTCATGTGAATCGTTAGCTTTGAGCTGTTAAGTATTTTGTGTTAAAAATTTGCGTGTTATGTAACAGTTAAAAAAAAATACAAAAAACTAGTAAACGAATTTAAATTTATTGTTTAATAATTTAAATTATTATTTGAAAACATAGTACAAATATTATCTTGATAAAATTGCAAAGACATATTTTTTTGTAGACGCGCTACGCCGTAGCACTCAATCGTTCCTTACTACGCTGTCGTAAATACAGCGTAGAAGGTTGCCGCTACCACTTATCGTCAAATTGAATTTATTGTTTAAAAATCACTTCTAATTACGTGAAACAAATAACATAATCAGTAAAATACATAGTTATATTTAATAGTATTTCATGTAACGGATGAAATTAGCTTGGTAATGATGACTGTGATAACAGGTTTTGAATACAAATGATATGTGCCGGACGTAATTGTACAGCAGACGTGTTGGCTATCCTCGGTCGATGGATACTGAAATTGTGCCATAACTGATGGATATTTTGTAGAGATTCTTAAGTACTACAGGTCTATTCCGTAAAAATCTCACCGTGAAAATTTTCGTGAATTGTTATCTTTGAATGACAGCTCACTCGAAGGTTACTTCACCTTCGTTTTCACGGTGAGATTTTTATAGAACTAACTGGCTGATCAAATATTTTTATTTCATATAAACCTGCATGTGCAGTTATGAAACGTCAGAAGCTAGCCGAAGCTAGCCGGCAAGAAACTCCACGGTTACTCTTTTAAAAATAATTGGCTTTAACAATGTTTTCAAATTACAGAGATAAAATGTATGGGAGGACAGTGCAGGCCTGTCAATAAGTACCAGGTACTTAGACGAATACAGAATATGAAATCGTCTAGTCTGTAAGGCCTACGACGGCCTATTGACGTGTTTAGGCAAACCTACTTACAGGAGTAAATTTAGAATGATTTATTCGCTCAAATATGAGAATGTACATATGTGCACCGCATATCTACCCGCACTGGGCCCGCGTGGTGGATTACGGCCCACTCCCTCTTACGGAGAGGAGACCTGTGTCCCAGCAGTGGGAACGTAATAGGCTGAGGATGTATGTATGTGTATGTATGTATATTTATGTGCATATTGTGAAATGCTCTATAGAGTAAACAAAATGTTTAATAATTGGTATGCAAATTAGCATTATTTCAAGTACGTTTCATAGGTTAGCAACGTTTTCATTTAATTTACCATTGAAGCTTATTATAATAATTATTATTTTACTGATATTAGGTAGTTAGATACCATTGTTATTATTTGTTCAGGCAGTTAATTAATTCTTTGACTACATAAAATGACTAGGTTAATAGTATTAATAAACTTAAAACAATAATTGAGTAATTGACTTCATTACAAAATAACAAAATTATGTTTGCTGAACATTATATCTATCAATGTTTAGTTATTCGATTAGATCAAATAACGATAGACACATAATTAGTGTCGTATAAGCCTGGCTGTATTTTCAGCATCGAAATATTTAATCTAATTAAGCAGAATAGTTTTAGTTAGATATATTATTCATACACGTTATGTTACTTAAATTATTCATCATCATCATCATCATCATCAGCCTTATAATGTTCCCACTGTTGGGACACAGGCCTCCTCTCGGTGAGAGGGATTGGGCCGTAATCCACCACGCGGGCCCAGTGCGGGTTGGTTAACTTAAATTATTAGCATAATCCTATTAAAGTAGATAACATTTAAACAAAAAGCCATAGGATTAATCTATTTTTATTAATCTGACAAATTCTTAAAATACTCAGAGATTGTCGTACATTTGCTTGTAAAGAAAAGTGATCAAAGTATGAAACGGAACCAATGAAAAACCATTAAAAACTGAATAAAATCCTCTTTAAATTAATCTCTCAGAAACAAATAAAAACATTTTGTAATGTCAAAATCATCATTTTAACCCCCGACGCAAAAACGATGGGTGTTTTAAGTTTGACGTATCTGTGTGTGTGTGTCTGTCTGAGGCAACGTAGCTCCCGAACGGATAAACATTTTTTTTTTGTTTCAAAGTTGTATTAGTCGGGAGTGTTCTTAGACATGTTTAATCAAAATCGGTTCAGCCGTTTGAAGATTATCAGCTCTTTTCTGGTTGATGAATGTATTTGAGCATCTTCCACGGGTCTGATAAACTCGAAATTTGGTATTCTATTACTTCAATGATATTAGACGAACAAAGTAACTTCTAACTGAAGCTGGAGCAACACCTGGAATTTCCAGGATACCCAAGTTACTCACCAACAAACAGCAGAAATATAGTGTTTGGGGTCATTGAAAAGGTCTCAATGAATAGATTTATGGATAAATGGTGATCAGGACGACGAATGAGGATAAATTAATTACAAACTTCACCGTAAGAAATATATGAAACGCTGCCCAGATTTAAGCGAGACATTAAGTTTAGAAAGCAGGTTTTTTTTTTTTAACTCCGGCCCAAACAAAAACTATAAAAAGTTAAAATATAATATTACAGGTCTATTAAGTTGAAGGTACATAGGTAATATTTTGATCAAGGCATTGTCAAGTCGGGAGACGGTCAATGAAAACGCCAAACAGAGGCCTAGCATTTTCACTAGCCGTCCCCGGACTTGACAAAGCCTTGACCAAAATATTACCTACTTTCAACTTTAAAGGCCTATGATTTTTTTTTTTTACTTTTTAGAGTTATTGTTTAGGTCGGGGGATTTTTTTATTTTATTTTTACTAAATCTGTATAAAACTGTTTACGGTACTTCCAACAAAAAACACATGTTTTCCTGTCTGTTTGTTCCGGCTTATTTCCGAAACGGCTGGACCAATTTTGATGGGACTTCACGTTACTGGCAGATGCTGTTTAAGGAGTTATAAGCAGTAGCATAGGTTACTTTCGTTCGCGTAGGATTTCAACATCCACACGGGCAAAGCCGCGGGTAAAACTAGTATGACATAAATCACTGCTGCTGAAATAAATATTTAAATCAGGAGGATTTAAACTAAAACTGAAATCTGGTTCCGGAAATGTACAAAATGAATAATTTCTCTGTATAATATAATTGGCCACTTTTTGCTAACCAGTGCCTACTTCCAGGGCATTCATTTCAGAACTGAAATTTACAAAGAAGTAACCGAGCCAAGCAATAAAATTAAGTGAAGAAAAACTTTATTACGAATCTCGTCTTAGCTAGCGAAGTGGCCACGGTCGTACCCCTCGGCCACGAGCTGCGAACTGGGCACGCGTCTTGCGACTGCAACTGTGAACTAGAAAACAAATGAAAGGATGATGCCATGAAAAGTATGGAAGCTTGTACTCGCTCCAATAGGAAAAAAATGATATCATTAGAAAGGTACTAGCTTTTTGCCAGCGGCCTGTCCCGCGTGATGGTTAAAATTATAGATACCATGGGCCGTACTATTGGGATAAAAGTATTATTTTTATTGGTTTATCTGTGTGCTAAATTTCATGCAAATTTGTTCAGTAGTTTTTGCGTGATTGAGTAACGAACATACAAACATTTATAATATAGGTAATATTAGTAGGATAGATTTAACACAGTAATTCTAATGACCCTTGTCTTGATTCTTTGTCCGATCTGAGTAAAATACAGAGTGGAAGTTGAGACGAAGCAGTAAAGGAAGCTACCTACCGTTGTAATTACAGCAAACGTTCTTAGGAGACTGTCTTGATCTTCTTGAGTAACTGCGAACGACCTTCGCAGATTTTGGAAAAATGGTGCAGTCAGCTAGAAAAGCGTTAATTCGAATAGTTTATTTTATGCTAGTTTTATTTTAGCGTATGATGTTGACGCTCAAAAAGGCAGTCAAATGTGAAATATGTATCTAAATAATTTTTATTTTTTTGTACTGCTAAAACTAACATGTTTGGTACAGTAAAACTCTGAATGGACAAGCATTTAGAATTAGGTGCTATAGTACCTTCTATTCAGTTTATAAAGAGCTATTCAACTGAGTATTATACCTGCATGTCTATTGGACTATACCAAAATTAGCGTCATCCTTTGTGTATACTCTAGAGCATGCCACAAGTCACCGCAAGTGAAGTGACGGAAACAGGTGAGTTTCGTGCGTTTTACTTGACGCAGGTCGCGTCGCAAGTCGCATCGCTCGAGGCTGTGCACATAGCCTTTAGCAGAAATTCCACCGACCTCCGACTACTGAATAGTAGGAATCTCCATGAATTTATAGTGAACTTCAGGAAGGAACACTGCCTCGGTTTCTTAAGTCCACAAAAAGAAATATAAACTGAAAATAATAAAATGTCAGCACCAGGTGAGTTTTTGTGTTCCGTGTACAGTAAGCTAGTTTTTTTTTTATTATTGTTGTGTTGAGAATATAAAGTCTCCTTTGAGCTTATAAATTACGTTGGAATAAAACGGAAACAATGTTTCATGACGATGCGGCTGCAGTGGAACTATTTTTCATAACGCGACTATGTATTATGAATGACATTTATATTTATATGAGTGTGAGCGGGTTTGTACTATTCCGGAAATTGCCCAAAAAAACACTCATAACAAACAATACAACAATAATATGGATGTATTTTTTATGGTTTTTATTAGATCGGTGGTTAAAAAAAATAGCAAAAAAGCAGTTAAACATATTGGTGTGACGTCATAGACATTGACAACGGACTGAATCGTAAACACTCCTCTAGAACCTATTGACATTTATTGTTGTCATAGACTTTGCATCACATTCGCTATGACCAAAAACGTCGCTTTTCAAATATCTAGTTGAATTTCCAACAGATACAATTTTTTTTTTTTTATTAGCTTCTAGCTCAAAACGAAATTAAAACAACAAATACTGATTGGGGCATATTTTAAAGTAAGCCTCCTAATTGAATCACATGCATAGTCCCAATTCTCGTTAGATTAATTTGTGTCCCTTAACATGGCAAACAGTTCCTCGCCTCGATAGTGATGTAAAGTTTTAACACATGCCTTATGTATGGCACATAAGGCATGTGTTAAAACCTTACAAGAGCGCCTTGCAATACTGGCAATAATATTTATCCATGTAAAGAGGCCTTTATCAAAATTTCAATCGCGCCCAAAATTGAATGAAACCACCAAGCTCATAGTGTCACCACTGAAGAGTAGGTATTAAAACGAATTACCGCTAAAACTGAGAGACGGCTGGTATTAGGGTATTTAAGCCGATCAGTCGGGCTTGTAGCTACGTGGACGGAATATTGGCATCACAACAATTATGCAGCCGAGCGGCCATTTAACAGCTACCAGATAGTTGATGCAGTCATGCTTTTTGATGTTCACAGCGACGACAAAAATAAAATGTTCTTCAAAGATCTCTTATTTAAGAAATGATTTAGTACTAGCTTTCGCCCGCAGCTTCGCCCGCGTGGAAGTCGGAAATTATCCCGCGGGAATGTACTACTGGGATAAAAAGTCATAATCTATCTGTGTGCCAAATTTTATCCAAATCTGTTCAGCCGTTTTTTTGTGAAAGAGTAACAAACATACATACATACATCCATACATACAAACTTTTGCGTTTGTAATATTAGTAAGGATATAGAATTTTCAACTGAAAACAACGTACGAAAGAAAAAGAACGAAAGAAACGAACGAAACGTTTCGTACGAAAGAGAATGATGATGAATCTGTCAGAACGTGACTTCGAATAAAACCCATACCCGTGTAGATTAATTCTAAGTAAACCCAACTTGAAAACGGCATAACTCGACATGACTACTTACCAGTTAAGATTAAAAATTGATCAGAAAAATCATATACCTACTTTTTATTCAATCCACAAACGTTTCGAGTAACCTATAAATATTAACGAGTAAGCATCGACGCTTACAAATCCGTGGGGAGCGCAAATGTGTGTACACCACAATAATATTTTATTAACAACAACGTTATATTTAGCAATAACGTCCCGTATGAGTTTTTCGTACGATTTTTTTGTCGCATCGCAAACTGAACACAATCGGATATCATTAGGGTTATTTATGTGTGTGCCGTGCCGCGGACGCAGCGGGGACGCAACGGGGACGTGACTTCAATTCTCAACGCCTGTTATCTCGGACACTTACTTTTTCCATTGATTGCCTTTTTTAGATTTTCCTCTCTTCCCTTTTTTCCGGCAGTTGTCCCTTGATGTATGGCGGTATTGGAAATAATTTGTCGGTAACGTGGGACGGGTACGACAGTTATAATGCGGACAATTATCGGTATTGTCCGCAAACCTAAACGATTGTGTCGTCCAATATTTTTTTCGGAAAGTGTTCGGCCATTTGCGATAACGTTCTTTCCATAAAATTGAGGACAACACTTTTTGTTGTAAAAATGACGTGAAAATATTAATAATATTTTCTTTCTTTCTTTTCTCTTTTATAAAGAATAGAATAGATACTGATATTTTTTTCGTATACCGTTATTTTCTTAGAAATTCAAACGCTATTATCATAATAGTGTCTGTAAAAAGCCCTCCATCTCGTAAAGATGATCTTAAATAAGATTAACAGGAGGCCGCGGGCTCTTCATAATTCTGCGTTCAAAAAGTCAATACTAGCTCATTGCGGATTCTTGCAACGTTCGATAAAATAGTATTACGGATACCAGCCTTCCCGTGTCGAACCACACTTAATGATACCGAATCGTTTCGCGAAATAGTGTGCTATCTGAATAGTTTGTTTTATTAGCCCTTACCAAATATAATATTTCTATTTCGTGTAGTTTGAGTATGGTTATCGAGTTCTCTTTACTTATGAACCTTTATAATGCAGCTGTTGGGATTCGAACTCTCGACTTCGTGATGTGTGACGCATCCGAGCTAGTGAGGTATTGAGAAAGTTCCAGATTTCAAGTCAAATGTGTTTCGATCAAAACCGTGAAGGGGGAAGCGCCAGGATTGCCAGTTAAATTCAATTTGCTTACGTTGTTTGCAATTTGCGAATTTTGTCCGGCTGTAATTTATGTTATTAAAATCATCGATCTTAGCATATCCGTTCATGCAATCCAATTGATTATTGCTGAAGGGGATGTGTGATGTGTGTATGCGCGTGAGTTGCTCGATGTCTTTTGGAGTAATGGCGCCACGCTGCCCCATCCCGCGCCCGCGTCCCTTGCCGATGTCGTAGAGGTGTAACGCGCGCGACGCCGCGGTTCAGTACGGTTTTTATCAGCTTAGTACACACGATGGCGTGCACAATTCCAATGGCATTATTTGAACTTAGGAGGGCTGTATTGATGATTGTAATAATTTTATAATTCTATAAAGCCCTGTTAAGGTTGCGGAACATGTTTTAGTCAACATAAAACCCGACACTGAACTGCATATTGCAAAAAAATGCTTTAGAATTTTGCGGAATACCTTAAAATTGCTCTTATACGGGCAATTTTTTGAGCAATTATTGCTCGTCAACTAATGGTTCAATCTGGATCAATTAAGTAGAACAATCTGGAGGTCAATTAAGGTACAATAAATTTCCGATGTGTTTCGGCAATATTGCTTCCAACCGATTTGATATTCGGCAACTTTATGGAGCAATCACTCCATAAAGTTGCCGAATATCAAATCGGTTTGGATTTTTTTTAGTCAATTTTCTTTTTATCTCGTTTGTACGCATAAGTCTCGTTTCTGCGAGAGGAACCGGCCGACGATGGAGGTGGCGGTGGAGGTGTATTGCCTAGTTTTTTAAGTTGCTCCATATTGCTCCATATTGTTTGGCCGTATCTTTGGTAACGGGTTGCTACATGTTTCCACTGATCGAAATTGCTGGATGTAGTCCTGACGTCATATTTGACGAGAATTGCCAGCAATTTTAGTTGCTCGTGTTAGCTCACCTTTAGCGCATCTCTAAAAAATACATTTAACAAAATCAATTCAAATAGGTAACCTTACACTAAATTTAAACTTATACATGTCATA
This sequence comes from Polymixis flavicincta, assembly GCA_949987655.1. Lineage (NCBI taxonomy): Eukaryota > Metazoa > Arthropoda > Insecta > Lepidoptera > Noctuidae > Polymixis > Polymixis flavicincta. The sequence goes on along the minus strand of OX465191.1, from coordinate 10,789,393 downwards.
CAATACGACCTTCAGACAGCCAGTTGAACAGCCCCTTAAAACAATAGTCAAATTAAATTCAAGTAACAAAACAAAACAAACGAAGCTCGCCGAGTATCTGCGGATGTAATCAAATTATTGAGAACCGGTCAATTGCTTGAGACACACAGCAAACAATGTGCCAGCCCTAACCGATCACAGACCCTTTGTGACAACCCTGGCTCGAATGTTAAACGCCTTTCGACCCTGTACAAATATAGACAAAAGTACTAAGAAGTCCAGTTTGTATAGCAATTCGTAGAAGCTAAAAGGTGAATAATCAAATTGGGTAATCATTGAGAGATCTTTTGTTTAATTCTTAGAAATGTTAAGATTATTGGGATGGTATTTGGAGTTGAATGGCGTTATCTAAATATTTTGAGGAGCTACAAATTGTAGGCAAAACTACCCCGAAAACAAATCCTGAATCATCATCATCAGGTCGGCTGATTCAATATATAATAATTTGTTTAATCTAGTTGATACCAACAATTATGTTGGTAATAATTTGCCTTTGACAAAAGATAGATATAATATTGTGATGTACTATCTTTCTAACTATCATAGAAGACAGATAGCTGTGTCGCTATCATATTTTTTTTCTATTTCAGCCAAAAATTTGGCTAAACAACTTGCTCCTTTTGAGCAATGCAATGAAATATTAAACTGTACTGCCAATAATTTGGCAAATAATTTTGACATTGATCTTCATTTAAATTAGAAAGTAAGACAATGGAGGCAACCTCTTGCAAAAGTGTAAAAGAATTACATGGTATCAACCTGGTGCATCAAAACATTCAAGGGTTTTTGAACAAAGATTTAGAAGTCGATTTATTCCTTAATTGTAACAATATAGATATTCTTTGTATGACAGAACACTGGCTTAAATGCCACCAGTTCATGTTTAATTTTAATAATCACCAGGTTGGTAGTTCGTTCAGCAGAGTAAATGCTTATACATGGTGGCTCATTAATTTTAGTAAGTAACCTGTTACAATTTAAAGAACGTAAGGATATCGTGAGCCTCTCTGTTGAGCGGACAGTTGAAATAGCCTGTATAGAATTGGAGCAGTTTGTTGTATTAAGTGTGTACAGACCACCTTCAGGATTGTATGACTGCTTTGAAAAGGTAATGGATGAAGTATTACACAAGATTTGTAACTCGAACAAATCCATTATTGTTTGCGGTGATTTTAATGTTAATTTATTAGATAACTCAGGTTATTGTAGTAAAATAATAAGTTTATTTCAGTCGTACAATCTTGTAAACTTGTTTATGGAGCCCACAAGAATAACCCCTACTAGTGCCACATGCCTAGATAATATTTTTACAGATGTTGTACCGAGCCACAAAGAAATTATTAATTTATTAGATTCTGATCATTGCGGGCAACAGATTACCATTAAAAATCAAAATAAAAAAATGGGTAAAAAGGATATCATTGTTAACCCCAAAACTGCATTTCGCCTAGAGGCCTTTAAAGTTAAACTCGAAAATAAATTACCAGTTTTGTCTGCAAATGCTGATCCTAATCATCTATATGATGATTTTTTTAAGATATATTGTAAACAATTTAATTCCACTTTTATTCCCAAGACTATCTCGATTAATAGTAACGTCTCTTTCAGTGATTGGGCTACCATTGGTATTCATAAAAGTAGAGCACGACTTTATGAGCTATACGATGAAAGGACTTCTGTAAACACTGCTGAATTTAATTTGTATGTTAGGAATTATTCCAAATTATTTAAAAAAGTTTGTTGGATGGCCAAGTCGCGTTATTTGAGTTCAAAGATTAAAAACAGCAGTAATGTAATTAAAACGACTTGGAATATTATTAATAGTGAAACGGGAAGGTCTAGCAACCGAAATACTGACTACAGCCTGTCTATCAATGACAACATAATCACATCGGACTCGCAAGTCGCCGCGGCTTTTGAAAATTTCTTTGCAGATATTCCCGTTTCAACTACAAAATCACTAAACTCATCACCTTCTGTTGCTGAGTCTTTGCTTAAGGAAAATGTTAATGTTTGTGATTCAGAATTTCATTTTGAACATATTAGCTGTAGAGATTTATTTAAAACCTTTCACACTTTAAATGTAAAAAAGACTGCAGATCTGTGGGGTAATTCTGTCGAAGTTGCTAAGTCTATTATTGACATTGTAGCACCTACTTTAGCTCTTATATTTAATAATTGTATAGACTGCGGGGAGTTTCCTGACCTAATGAAGAATAGTAAAATAATACCTTTGTTTAAATCAGGTAGTACATCAGACCCCTCAAATTATAGACCTATTTCAGTACTACCTACCTTTAGTAAAATTTTTGAGAAATTAATTTTAGACCAACTGCAAAGATTTTTTAATAAACATAATTTATTACATAGCAAACAGTTCGGTTTCACAAGGGGTCGTTCAACTACCGATGCCGGTGTTGAACTCTTAGGGCATATTTACAATGCATGGGAAAATAAATACGATGCCTTGGGCATCTTTTGCGATTTATCTAAAGCTTTCGATTGCGTGCTTCATGAAACTCTAATCAGGAAACTCCGCCACTACGGGATCTGGAACACCGCTCTGGATCTTCTTATTTCATACTTGTGTAATAGGATTCAGTGTGTTGATGTAAACGGAAAAAGATCTCCGGGATCCGTAGTGTCAATGGGAGTCCCACAGGGCTCAATTCTTGGTCCTTTCTTGTTTCTTATTTATATTAATGACTTGCCTTACCTCATAAAGGAAAATCATGATATAGTGTTGTTTGCGGATGACACTTCACTTTTGTTTAGACTTAAACGTCAGCAACTTGTTAATGACGATGTAAATAGCGCAATCTCAAAAGTAGTTCACTGGTTCAATGCTAATAATTTGCTTCTTAATGAAAAAAGACCAAATGCATTAAGTTTACGCTACCTCACGTTAAGCAGGTGAAAACTAATGTGTTGATAAAGGGCGAAGAATTGAATCCTGAAGATAGCACTGTATTCTTGGGCTTAACTTTGGATACCAAGCTTCAGTGGAGCCCACATATAGCTAAATTGTCGAAAAAGCTAAGTTCTGCAGCATACGCTGTTAGGAAAATTCGTAATTTAACTGATGTAGAGACAGCCCGCTTAGTGTACTTTAGCTATTTTCATAGTGTAATGTCGTATGGTATTCTATTGTGGGGAAATGCCGCCGACATTCAGACTATTTTTGTCTTGCAGAAAAGAGCTGTCCGATCAATTTATAAATTAAGTCCGAGACACTCTCTCAGAGATAGATTTAAGGAGATAAATGTAATGACTGTGCCTTCACAGTATATTTATGAAAATCTTTTATATGCTCATAAAAATATTAAATTGTTTAAAAAATACAGTGATATCCATAGTATAAATACTAGGAACAAACACAAATTTGTTGTACCATCAACAAGGCTCAAGAAAATAGGTGGGTCATTCAGATGTCAATGTATACGCTTTTATAATAAACTTCCAAGCCATGTTCAAGATCTAAGTCTCAATAAATTTAAATCATTCATCAAACGTAAGTTGTGCCTGAAAGCCTTTTATACCGTTAAAGATTATATTGAGGACAAAAAAGCTTGGGATTGAGCTGCTCCAATTTTGTATACTGAATGTTGTTTTTTCTTTGTTTTGCTCTTTGACATTTGGTTATTATTATTTACACTTTGACATTTGATTATTATAATATACACTTTGACATGAATATTTACTTTGAGAAGTATAATATTATTTTTGCTTTAATTATTGTGAATGTGAGGACTATGTGGTATTTTTGTTTTCGTGTTTCGTCTCTTTCTCAGTTCGTTTTTAATGTTAATCTGGCAGTTTGAGTAATTTATGCGGCCTACCCAAATGTCCTTTCTTTGGTATTGTTCGTCAAATCGTTGAGCTCCTCAAGTTCTGAGTTGAGCCGTATGATTACTGATACATGCGTGCACTGAATGGACAGGTCCACTCAACCTGTGTGGTTCTTTCCTCAAAAGACCATTTCAGACACCAATCCACATGGTCTTCACATGATCTGACCAAGATTATGTCTGGACTTTAAAAGAGACTGTGACCTCTGAGTTTGTTTCGGCCTTTCTTCTCAGAGTAGTCAGATAGGAAACGCCGACCTCATCTAGTTTAAAAAATATGATTGACGTGTAAAAGTGTTTGTACAAACCTCTTACAGAAATAAAATCATTTATCATTTATCATAATATTTTATAAGGATCGACTACCTATCTGACCTCCGCAACCCAGTTACTGGGTAATACGATACCCCTTGGTAAGACTGCTTGTCAGACTATCGGGTTTCTGACGACCCGTAACGACTGTCAAAGATCCACAAATGACAGCCGGGACCAACCGCTTAACGTGCTTTCCGAAGCACGGAGGGTTCTTGGTATCCAGAAATCCTGAATCATATTTACAACGAAAAACCCTACACACTGATTAGATTATTTGTGCAACACGAAACCTGTACCAGTAATTTATATATACTAGTGGTCGCCAGTGGTCGAAATTCGACCAAGATTCATTTAAAACGAACTACTTTTTCTAATGCATTTAATTTAAAAATAATACATTTCTGCACTACTTTTCCATATAAACTTTAACTGAACCAAACATACTCCTCCGACTGCCCAATTTTCGTAATATGGTGTACAAAGTTTTTGCTTCACGTATTAATATAGTCGCTTTTCATACGAAACTGTTCGTTCAGTACAAATTAACTTCTACACCTGATAATTCAAACAAATCGCATAGTTATACTACGAAAGCATAAAATCAACGAACCCGAAACTAATCAAAACCGCAAACCAGGAACTACAATTTCATAATCTCTTCCTTACAACACAGCTCACAGAATAAAAGCTTGATTGAAACCAAATCCCTTAAAACCGAGAGAATATGTGACAGCTAATGTACGGGGCAGACACCTGACTTAACGTGGAATTCATCAACAATCCGCCGATTAATAAAGGTGATCTTTTAACCGTGATTTTCATCAATCTTGGAGCATTAACATGGTGTCTAGATAGTCTCGCCAGCACTATCCCTGGTGACCTGAACAAATGCAGGTGCCGCCTAATTACCAACGTGGGGGAAGGAGACGGTGATATAGGCTCCAGAGTGTTAGACAAGGAGGTGGAGCATCGAAGAGTCAATCCGTCACTGTCGTATTGGGTAATCTTGTAAAGCTAGTGATAAATCCGAGTGAGGCGTCGAATCCACCATGATTTTTGCTTTTGCTATTATTAAATAGGGGTTGACATACGTCACGTAGCGTTTGCACGGTAATATGTTTAGTGTTATCTTCTTTGATTTGCTGAGTAAAGATTGAATAAAAAGTTAAGTATCGCGCGCTAAAAGTAAGTTTATTAAAAAAATCAAAATCGTTGAGTTAATACAATATAGTATATGAGTATGAATCACAGATCATTCTTTGTTCTGTGGTATGTATAGGTATATACAATACAGTAAAACATCTATGTACTATATTACCCATGTTTGCAAACCAATAAATGATTTGATTTGAGTACAATCAAATCGCTCGTGCAAGACAAACATAAAGTCTCCAAAAAATCTTTCAACCTTTTTAAAATTTACAAATAAATATCGTCACTTTCCACAACTTTGGTCTACTTTCGACCTATTTTAGGCTTTAAGTACTCTTTACCCTTCTAAAGGATAAAATGTGCGGAGGTTGCGGTTGTTGCGGTAGCGGCTACGGTGGATGCTGCTTTGCTAGTACGAAGATTTGCTAGTGGCAGAGTTGTGCCACTTCCGTGAAGACAAAGCCATGGTGTCTCCGTCGAAGATGGCGCACTGCGTCAGATGTTGTGCCTTCGAAGTATTCACACCCGTGCCGTTTTGTGGAAATAAACTACCATAAATAATATTCGATGGATATACGTAGGCTGAAAGTGAACAAATTTAGAAAAACCGTACCTAATTGTAATTTTAAAGTGCTATGAAACTATTCTGCTTATCCTATGTCATCCTATTTATTTTTAGTGTTCGTACCCAAAAGGCGCCAACGGAACCCTATTCCTAAGTCTCTGCTGCCCGCCTGTCCGTGTGTCTGTCAGCGGATGGCATCTCATGAACTGTATATAAATAGGTAGTCAGTCGATATTTTTACAGAGTGTGTTTTCCATTGCAGCAGGCTTAGCATGATGAAGAATCAACAACGAAGAAAAACAGTACTTTTTCAATACAAAGTGACATTACGTTGCCTCATTTTTGACATCGTACCCTAGATATCCTTCTACAATCTGTGATTTTGTCTTTCGTTTCTAACGATCTTTGTCTAGGTCCTTATAAATGTAGACTATTTCAGAAGAATATTTCTTCCCAAACTGTCAAAATCACACTGACAAAAAACTTTCTACTCGACGGCCACAAAGTATAAACGATTATCTACAAAATCATGATGCGTTTAGAACGCTTATCTGTGATAATTAATGGAAAAACATAGCTATCTTCTTCTATTATACATCATTTAGTTAATAGTCATGTCTATTCTTCCGTCGACAAATCGGTGCTCGTGCTAAGCCTGCTGGTATAACAACAAATAATAGAAATGAAATACAGTAAAAAAATATAAGGGTGTACAAGTATTTTGTTTACAAAAAAATGTAGTGTTAAATATTGAACGGTGGTACGAAAACCTGTGTGCAAGTCCGACTCGCCCTTGACCGGTTTTTAATGTCCATTATAAGCCAAGCAAGCCACATAAACTTCTTGAAAGTATGCCATATTGAGTCTAATATGAACTGAAAAGTGCACCCAAATTCGTCTCGACAACCACGTAAAAAAGCAAAGTTTGAAATCGTATTTAGCACACGCACGTATATAGCTGGTATATTGCATTGCCAATATTGGGCTCGGTAACTTAAGCCTGTGTCACACAGGTGGATGGAAAGGCATCCGTGTAAATCGACGCTACAGTCTAGATTAGGCCTTTGAATTTAGATCTGCTTATGGCATATTGAATTTGAACCAATAAGCTTCTGACAATAGTTGTTTGTTTTGGTAGTACAATTGCCCGCAGATCAGTGGTAACTTTGTGAGTTTCAATGGGCTCAAAGCATATATTTCAACTAGTAATCGAGTGGTCGAAATCGGTCCATAATTCATTTCAAACTTAATGTATTTCTTACATAAAATATTAGCTTTCTGCGCTGCTTTTCCATATCAACTTGAATTGTCCCAAATTTAATACTCCTACGTCCGCGTATTTTTCGTTGAAAGAGGTACAAAGTTTTTGCTTCGCTTATTAATAGATAGATTAAAAGCTTTGCCGGCACTTTGAATGGTCAAAGAATTTGGTCATTCAGATAGATAAAGCTAGATCCAAAGCGGAGGAGGTTTCTGTGGACAAGGACGGCCAAATGGACACTACTTTAAATTATATTGTTACAAGTAATCGTTTTTTTGTTTTTTTTTGGGTGGGAAATCATCAAATAACTTCTCCCGCTCTGGGTGGAGCAGGAGGGCGTGTCAGACTTTTACTGACTAAAACCCATCCGTGTTCCCTCAGTAGCCTGTATGCCAGGGGCTGCGGTATCTCTGTTTAACAAACCCACACCCCTGGCAGGCATCGGGCCTTGCGGGCCCCGTCACTTTGTGCTGACATCTCTTTGAGGCGCGCGTGGAACACAACGCGCCGTCGACTTGGGATTGGTCCTTACCGGACAGTGAGCTACCCATTACTCGCCGTCCGCAAGCTCATGGCTACGGTGGCTGGAAATCAGCCTGGGATTCCCAGGCTCAATCGTAATGGCCCGCGATTTACGAGTTACACTGTTTTAAGACCAGTGGTGATGAAATCATTTTTACAAAGTGAAGCCTGGGCCTGAATTCACTATGACCACTTAACGATATCGTATTAATAATTTCGACAAATTGTCTTGCTGGAACATACAGAATATGACATTTCGATTCCTTATCGTTACATTGGTTTAAAAAAAAAACGATATTGACGTAGTTTGAACATAGAATACAGAATTGGGGCTCTGTCCGGGTTTGAACGTATGACCCACAACTCGTAAGTCGGGGCCACTACTGTTCTTGGAACTTAATTGGTTTTTTTTTTTGGGTGCGAAATCATCAAATAACTCTGGGTGGAGCAGGAGGGCGTGTCGGACTTTTACTGACTAAAACTCACCCGTGTTCCCTCAGTAGCCTGTGTGCCAATGGCGACTTTATCTCTTTCGAACGTATTAAGTTCCAGGGGTGCGGCCCCTGGAACTTAATACGTTTACATGCGTATTTCCATCTATTTTACTCTTTATTTATTCTTTTATTATCTCTACATTAATATCGTGACGATGAAAATATTAAAAGTGTATGTCAATCCTGTTGAAAGTCGAAACGCTTTGGAAAAGATTGCCACTTGTCTAGACATCCTCATTATCAGTAACTGCGTCGGGAAAAGATACTATATTGTAAAGGAACCAAACGCCAATGTTCCCGGTTTCTTACCATTCAGGATGTGTGATATCATTGCTTGTATCCGAAACTATAAACTGTCCTTATCAACAAAAACGTTTCCTACGTTTTTACAACGCACTTATACTTAATCATAGCTTTCATATTTTATGCAAGAAAACTGTGTTGGACATTTAGAAAAGTCTTACATTTTAGACTACACTGTCTATTTTTTTAAAGCTTTGGTGGATTTTCATTAAAAATCATACTTCTCTCAGATTCGCTTTACAATTTTATTTGCTATGAAGTAATTAACAGAATTCCTGATGATCAAAGTCGGTAGTTTTAAAACTTTTTCGTTTTATAATTCAGTGCGGAGTTCGCAGTTGCAGCAGTTCGCGAATTGAACTTTTAAAAACATAATTATCGTTTGGTGATGTTAATTTGTACGTAAAGTTGAATTGAGATAGAGTATATTCCCTAATGTGTATGTGTTGAGGGGTTTTTATCAGTCAGATATTTAGATGTATACCACAAACGAAGCAATAGGTGTGTAAGGATTTTATGTAGCAGATGGCGTTCTCTGTTTTCTACCTACCATAAGAAAACGACGTGAGTCTATTTGTATTTATGTGATAAATGATTTTATTTCTGCAAGTAGGTTTGTACAAACACTTTTACACGTCAATCAAATTTTTTAAACTAGATGAGGTCGGCGTTTCCTATCTGACTACTCTGATAAGAAAGGCCGAAACAAACTCAGAGGTCACAGTCTCTTTTAAAGTCCAGACATAATCTTTATCAGATCATGTGCAGACCATGTGGATTGGTGTCTAACTTAATTGTATTTTGAGGAAAGAACCACACAGATTGAGTGTACCTGTCCAATTAGTGCACGCATTACTCAGTAATCATGCAGCTCAACTCAGAACTTGAAGAGCTCAACGATTTGACGTACCTACAATACTAAGGACATTTAGGCAGGCCGCATAAATTACTCAAACTGCCAGACCATCACTAAATGAGAAAAAAAAAGAAACCAAACCAAAAAAAAAAAACAGTCACACGGTCATCACGTTCACAATGATTATAATAATACTTTACAAAGTAAAAATTCATGTCATTGTTTAAATTCATCAATGTCAATGTGTATACAACATACTTCGAAAAGGGCAGATGATGATGATGACATCTAGCTACATGCCTCGGTGGGCGCATTAAAATAATATTTGCTCTGAAGGAGAAGAAAATAGTTCCGCAGTTATAACTTTTTAAGATAGTAAGTACAATAAAGTTTGTGATTTTTTAAACGTGTCTATTTATTTATAACTCTATGATTGCAAAATTGACATTGGAAAGGGACCAATCAGAGACAGCCTCATAATCTAACGACCAGTAAAATTTACAAAATATAATTGCCTTACAATATCACAATAGTGCCTCCGTGACATTACAATTTCACTAAAACCAGGCCGTTAAATTGTAAGAAATGAAGTTGATTGACAATCTACCGTTTAATTATAATATCACTAGTGAAATTGTAATATCACGGCTTTGACAATATACCTGCGACATATATATACAAAATCCGGGAATAATCGTGGTCAAACAATTTGAGGACCATGTAGATTAGCGTCTGTTATGGTCTTTTGGTATCCCATTTCTTCCCGTGGGTGTCGTAGATTATGGTGAAACCTCCCTTTTGGGGCAGGCTTATGTTCAGCAGTGGACGTCTTTCGGCTGAAATGATGATGGTCTTTTAAGGAAAGGACCACACAGATTGAATGGATTGTCTTATCAGTGAACGCATTTGTCAAAACGTGTGTAAATTTTGCAGAATCTGCAAGGACTATTTTCACTAAAGTAAAGAATCTTACATTGATCATGCACAATCGTTCCTGGTCGAAGACTCCTTAGTCCAGAAACCGGGCTGTATTTAAGGTGACTGGTAATTAGTGACCGACATTAAAACACATGATTGTACTCATCATTATGAACAACTTTTACTATGGGACCAAACCCGAAAGCGCGAAAAAAAAATCATCTGTTCCCTACATTTTGACGAGTTATGCGAACATCAATGTAGGGAACAGCTGATTTTTTTTTCATGTGCATCATGTGTTTAAATGTCGGTCACTAATTACCAGTCACCCTATATAATATGAAAAAAACGAATTTCCATTTACCCTATATGGCATAAATACTACTTTAAAATATATTTCAAAATGTAATCCACTTCCCAGTGAAGGTTTAATTACTGAAATAATTCACGTATTAGTATAGGATATGGACATATTTGATTATTACAACTGTCGCGCTAAGCCAACCACCTGTTCATAATACAATAACACATTGTGGATTATTAATAATACTCAGAACTAAGTTAATAATAATAATGCTTTTGGCCCTCTCGAAGGAGGCCTGTATCCCAGCAGTGGGAACATTAAAGGTTTACTAGCTTTTGCCAGCGGCTTTGCTCGCGTGGAGGTCGGAAATTATCCCACGGGAACGCAATACCGAGATAAAAAGTATTATATGTGTTATTATAGATTATAAACTATCTGTGTACCAAATTTTATCCAAATCCGTTCAGCCGTTTTTGCGTGATTGAGTAACAAACATCCAAACATCTAAATACACAAACTTTCACATTTACAATATAAGTAGGATGTGAAAGTTGTTGCTCAATCACGCAAAAACGGCTGAACGGATTTGAATAAAATTTGGTACACAGGTAGTTTATAGCCTAGAATAACATTTAGGATACTTTTCATCCCGGCACTACGTTCTCTGGGGATAATTTACATCCTCCACGAGGGCAAATCCGTCGGCAAAATCTAACTTATAATATTAGTAGGAGAGACCTACATGGGCACTTGTGAAACGTCAGAAGCTAGGTGCACGGTTCCAATTTTTTCATTTCCTACGAAGAAGAGCTGGTAATAAAAATGACTATTTTTAGGTGCACGGTTCCAATTGTCCTATGTGTTATTCTAGGTTTTAACTATTTGTAGTTATGCAATATTTCATCCAAATTCGTTTAACTGTTTTTGCGTGATTGAGGATCAAACATTTAAACATCCAATCTTTCACATTTACTGCTATTTTAAAATGATGAAAAAAAAAAAGATGATCTATAATTTATTAGCTTCCATCGACTTCATTGGAAGTCAACCCTTAGAAGACACGCCGTTTATCATTTAATAAAAAAAAAGTGAGTAAACTGCGAGACATCAAAGCCGCGTCTAAATTATTTTGATGGTTTTATCTTTACCAAAGAGTAACTTTGATCTTCTGTTTCGTTTTTATTTATGATTTTTTTCGCAGTTCGTAAAAGAAAATATTTGTCGATGCTATCTAATCTTGCGTTAAGTCATCAAAGTGTTTAACGAGGGGTTAAATTATGAAAACTCGAGTCGTAATTGAACTGCAAGGTTAGGCTACATTCGACGAGGTTAATTGGTTGATGGCTGACCTTTTTACATCTTATTCAGAACTTGACGAAAACCCGTTTTTCATTATCAATATATTTAATATCTTATTATTTCTACAAAAAGGTCCAAGTTTGGTACATGGTATCTGGCTTACAGGCAGATTCAAATCTTTGTAAGAGCTGGAGTCTATACTGGGTTTGGGACCAGCGGCCTTGTGTGTGTATAATTTAACCAGCTCGATCAAACGCATCAAGCGCGTTTGGGGCTCCGATTGGCCCTGGATTGGCGACGGACCAATTTGAGCGCCGAACGCACTCGATGCGTTTGATCGAGATAGTTAAATGAAACTCACACTAGGGCCACTGTATTACAGATCTCCAGGCTCACACCCTTAAAATAACAATATTAAATTGCACTTACGTACTACAATTGTAAAAGCACCATTTAATTTACTTGTATAGAGGGGCTTGCAGCCAAGTAACAATAGCTGCGCGGGTCGATCGATCAGGTTAAGCTACGCTTGCCGCGGTTGGTCCGTGGATGGGTGACCATCTTAACATACCAAGACCCCTCCGTGCCTCGGAAAGCACGTTAAGCCGTTGGTCCCAGCTGTCATTTGTGGATCTTTGACAGTCGTTACGGGTCGTCAGAAGCCCGAAAGTCTGACAACCAGTCTTACCAAGGGGTATCGTATTACCCAGTAACTGGGTTGTGGAGGTCAGATAGGCAGTCGCTAAATGTAAAATACTGGTATTCAGCTGCATCCGGTTAGACTGGAAGCCGACCCCAACATAGTTGGAAAAAGTCTAGGCAGATGATGATATTCTAATGAACATCACGCTTTGTACTCCCGAAGGAGTTGGCGCAGACGTACTTATAGGTACACTCACATTGCGCCAGATATGTAAAAGTCCCATCTGAGTCCGAGTCTATTACAATCAAGCACAAATGCAAGAAAGAGAAATTCCAAACAGAAAAACCCAATCAGGTACACTTGGGTAGTAATTGTATTGATTGTCAACTAAGGATTTATTTATTTAACGTTAAACATAAATTATCGTTTTACCAAGTGACTGAGTTGTGAAGGTCAGAGGCCTTAGTGTAGGTTTCATTTAACCATCTCGATCAAACGCTTCGAGCGCGTTTGGCCCTAGATTGGTGACTAATCGGAGCGCCAAACGCGTTCGATGCGTTTGATCGAAATGGTTAAATGAAACTCACACTAGGGCCACAGATAGGCAGTCGCTCCGTGTAAAAAACTGGTAGGTATTTAGCTGCATCCAGTTTGACTGGAATCTGACCCCAATATTGTTGTGAAAAGGCAAATGATGATGAACGTTAAATATAAATTGATGTATTAAAATAACCTTTCTGTTAGGGTAACTGAAAAGTAGCCAAAGCTGTTGAAACAGGTTGAAAACTTGTAATGTGTATGTAAAATGAATATAAATATAGGTAAAGCCGGTTTACGGATTGAATTGCGAATTTAAATATTTACAAAGCGTGTTATGAAGGTCTGACGTGGCCAATTGCACCTCTTTTTTTCCATTTAAATGATAAAAGCGAGTGAGGCAAATTCATGTCAAACATAATTTTGCAATTTATTGTTGACTGTTGGACTTTTTTGCATTTGATTAAACTACACGCTACATGATAACGTACCGTAGTCATTCTTACTAATAAATAGAAATTTCGGATATCATCTTGTGATATTCTTTCCGATCTAGCCTGTCCCTTGCTGCCCTCTACCAGTGATGCCCTAAACCGAGCTCCATACCCCACAGGGGTTGCCCTTAGCGAGCAGTCACTATAGTTTTACGTTTATAAGCCCTGGCTGATAGCCTTAATTTGTAGCGGCACTACAAACAAAAATGCTTAGCAACAAAATCCAAGAAACGCAAAAAGAAAAGTGGCGCCATCTACAATGCCACAGGCGAACTATCTGAGAAATTATATATCGCGCAATCAGAGTTTACCACGACACCCAGATAGGTACAAAATCCCGACATCAACTGTCGGGCAGTTGCCCACCAGACACAATACCCGTCTGGTCGGAGGATCCTCCTTTTCCAACATAGGTATGAGTGAACTTTACACCCTGTTCCTTATACCCCTAAAAATTTATTAAGGTTTCCACAGGCAAGTATAGTTAAGCAGATGACATCCTCTTAGGTTGACCTGCGAAATATCTTTCCCAAAAACAAACATCTTGTAATGTCTAAAAATACAATATAATAGAATTTCGTATGTAAGTAGTTATCTAATAATAATATGTTTATTTCAATAATTGTTTAAAATTATACAAATGTCTTAAAGGCTATAATTTATCTTTTTAAAAATGAATTAAACCTCTATAGCCGAACTAGGCGAAAGCCTGTATTTCGGCTATCAGCGCTAAAACCCACAAAAAATGTACACTTAAAAATAGCCAAAAGTAGAAATTTTAGGGTTTGTAAAGTCATTTTATTATGCCAAAAAATATCAGCATTTGTCCCTCTATTTGTCTCACTATATTTGTCTCGAGTGAATTGTCCTTATGTCCGGAAATGCTGCAACAGGCATATTGTTATCTTGTGAGTGTTCATTTTTGTTTTTTGTTTGTTTGGCTGTATTTGTTATCCGGTCTGTATCCTTTATGTATGCCTGTATATGAGTCTTGTTCCTTGAATTAAACACATTATTTATATTTATAGGGCTATGGCTCCTTCTCATCCAGAAAAAGCACGACCATAGATCCTTAATCATTATTTTAATTAAAACAAAATTTAAAGTATGAAAACTGGTTCTTACAACCCATCCGACCATGTGATATTTTTTTACCTCACACTAAAAGTTTTAAATTTACTTTTATTCTAAACAATTTTTGAAAGTTTCTACGTAGACGACAGCTCGTAGCAAAGCAAAAAAAAAAAAAAAATATGAGCAAAGTGCTGTCAATGCTCTGCGGGACGAGTACAATAAAATTTAAAATGCTGCTGTGGCTCATTCCGTCTTGCAGCGCGTCCGCCATGTTCATAAAGGCACGCACAAATGGTTTCACGGCAATTCTACGGAAAATAGTGGCGTCTCTGCTGCACAGAATACGTAAAAGTTGCAATAGCATCTTCAGTATGATTGCGGACAATTATGACAGACCGTTTTTTAAAAATGGTATTCGTTTATGTGTGAACTCACGAGTCACGACGGCACGGTTGGCGCAGTGGTAATGTGATCGACTGCTGCGCTGCGTGTCGCAGGTTCGATTCCCGTACGGAACAAATATTTGTATGATCTACAAGTAGTTGTTCCGGGTCTGGCTGTTTGTGTTTGTCAGTTTAAATGTTTGTAAAAGCACCCACAATACAGGAGAAATTCCTAGTGTGGGGCAAAGTTTAAAAATAATAATTAAAAACTGACATAATTTGAAGCACTATTTTATACAAATAAAATAGATTATGTTGCCTGAATAAAGAAATGAATTGAAATGAATAGTAGACACTGAATTTCTTGAAGTAGCCAATACCGCAGAGCAAATCAAAGCATACCAACCAAAATGTCTGAAATATCTTCAACAACAAACAATGCTTTGCAATACTCAAGCCACACGTATGCCTCTATAGTACGTACTAGTTGCCACTTGAGTAACTCTAGCAATAAATAATATTAGTTGAATGTGTCCAATTCAATAGTATTGTTGAAATACTTACTGTTGCAGGTCGGTAAATCATTGCAAAGTTTGTTATTGTCTTACTTTAGCGGAGGTAGCGTTGGAGTCTCGATTTCTAAGAGTTTGTTTTTAAGTGTGAGTTAGTGTGTTTTTCAGTGTTTCTATTACTTAAAGTTTATCAGTTTTGGTAACGATACGAAAAACAACAAACTTTTACAGATCACAGTTCTTAGAGTCATCACCATCATTTCAGCCGAAAAACGTCCACTGCTGGACATAGTCCTCCCTCAAAAGGGGGGTTTTGCCATAATCACCACGCTTGGCGGGCGGGTTGGCGATCGCAGTATGGTGGTAAAATGCATAGAGAACGCTGCTGCCCATTCTCTAGTAAGATCCTTAGTCAACTTCTACGACACCCACGGGATGAAATGGGATGGTGCTATTCTTTTACGTCCAGCACCACACGGTTCTTATGAGTACGATGTTGAAAATTACTTACATTTTAAGTAATTAATAGCAAATTAAACTCGGCTATCTAAAAATACCCCGAAACAAGAATTTGTCCGTATGTTGTAATTGTCAATGCAAAAAATTTAAATATTTCAAAAAATTTATGTTCCAAAAACTATAACTACCAGCTAGAAAAGAAAAAAAAAAACATGCCTGTTTGTAATCCCCTTTTGTATAGAATTTAAGTCCTATTATTAAGTCCCTTATTAATACTCTGTTTTCCTTTGTCGACTCACGGAGTCAGTATGTACCTTTAAACTGCATGACTTATTTGTATATCTCATATTTGCTGAGGTAGGAGCCTTAAGGCCGCGTGCAGGACATTCTGTTTTATTTTTAATTTTTACTCTCAAGAAAGTTTGTTTATATTTTTTTTAAATTTGTACTAGTTTATTTTTATATGTGATCTTCCTGTGCGAGTCACAATAAATACTTTTTCTTTCTTTCTTTATATTTTAAGTGAACTTTTGTGTTCTTTATGAAAATAAATTCTTTAAGCCGATGTTATATTCTGATAGACCTAGGTACATACCTACTTTACTAATGAGCCTATTCAATTTACTAGCTCGTCGTTGCTTGAGAAAAATATGTTTTTCCCCAATATGGGATACTCCGTAGACTCGTAGTCAACAAATACGACTAGTGACGTGATGGACAAGGTTGATAACCTAGAAGCTGCTAAACTCAAAGTGAAAAAAGATTCGCTTTCTGGTGTTTTTTTTTGTCTTAAAGATAAATAAACAACTGCTATTTAGAAATATAATTTATTTTAATTACAAATAAGGGTAGGTATTTATTTTTCAGAGACTTATTAAATACTTTATTACATAATAATATGGATGTATTATAAGTAGGAGAAAGAAAACCTAGTGACTGAAAATGAATTAATTTATTTAACCGATGAAAGTTGATTTTTTTATTTTTAAAGTTCTTCAACTACAAACTAAGAGCTATTTATTTAACAGCTCGTTTAAAAATAAATTAATTCACCATTTCTACCTTACATTATTCAATTTAATCAGACATACTGATGAGTAAACTCCCAGACAAAGGAATCAAGTCTTCCAAATTAAGTTTTAATTTTGTTCAAGCGATGTTTTAATACATAGTCGTTAGGAACATTAAATACTGCAAATCTGATTACAGGCGCGACGCGAACCGTGCTAAAGACTCCGCATACGTCTACGTAGAAATGCTTCAAATATACGTAATTATCTCTTTAGGAGTTGCGTTTCAGAGAATCATTTTAATCTGAACGTTTTGGGATTTAAGTAAATTTAGCTTGAGAACCTATGAAAAAAATATTTATAAGTTGTAAATTCTATTACAATTGTATGTAGTGTTGCACTGTGTGCGTCGCATTGGAGATCACCGAGCCCTCTGCGCATAAAATGCACTGAAAACTGCTGTAGTGTGGTTTTAGTTTGCAGAAATACGTTATCTTCTTATATCTCCGGACTAAGCGTCCTTAAAAAAAATCACATGGAAAGAATGAGTAAATATAGTTTTATTATCGCTATAGTTTGTCTTCAAAAAGTTTCGATTTAGGAATTGCAGCGCAAATAAGTAATTAGAAGAATGATACAACTATTGGGTTACATACTTGTTTTGGACAAGTCTTTTAAAATACCTACTTATAAAATATCTTGCTAATGAAACATGTATTGTTTCGACATGTTATGTTAACTGCTTTGTTCAGCTTTTTACCAGTTTTGACAAGTTTTCTACAACTTGTTTACAGGGTGTAAACCTTATACGAAAACAGTAGACATGTTTTATACCTTGCACTAGGTGTGAACACGAAGTAAAACGCGAACCTATCAGTTGTAAAACACTTCATTAGTCAATAAAATAAAAGAGAAACATCACAAAATAAAAAAAAACCATTTCATTTAAAAACCTTCTACGAATCTCCGCTGCATTCGAAAAGCCTTTGTAACTTTAAAACAGATTATTTGTAATAAAGAAGCGATAAATTAAGCGGCTCATTTGAGCGAATGAATGGCTCGGTAATAGACTGAGACTGTCGTCGACTCCCCCACAAAAGAAAAGTAGGCGAAAATCGTTTCTTTGTTCTTAGTAAATCGAGTACTGGAGTCGTTTGTCGGCCTTATATCACCCCGATTCGACGTTTATAGCCGTCCTGCAGCATCTAACTGCTTCGGTTGATTTGGGAGTACTCGATTACCTTATTATGTACCTTGTAAAAGCTTAAGTATGTTAGAATTAATGTTTTTTCTGGAACGGAAGAATATGGTTGATTTTTTGGGGTTGAGGCAATTATAATATTTGTAATGTACACGCGTACTTAGATAAATACAGGATAATTTTTTAACCAGTGCGCAAACTGTAACCACGAATTCGGTCATCGGTTCTAGAACGATATGCTGAATTAATGGTTACAGTTCGCGCACTGGATAAAAACTTATCCTGTATTATTAGCAGTGATCGGAGTAGGTAGATTGATTTGGGGTCAATGAACTGGCACGTATATATTAGTATGGATATGCCTCCGGGATTTTGAAATGATCTAAACTGCTTTTTATATAATTTTCACCTGTTTTCATATTCATAACTAGTTATTGCATTGAATGCGAAAAAATAAATCTATAGCATTCTATAAATTTCTAATGTAGTAGTTTAAAAATACAAATTTCACAATATTTGATTCAATCCCGTAAGTACCAAAATGAAATCCCGGAAAAAAAGCTTATCCATGCTATGATTTCTATGACTATTCATGATGCGAGTACGTAAAATCAATCTACCTACTCCGATCACTGATTATTAGTGTTCTATATATTTTTTATGTTAAATAGAAGTTAGGTATTACTAAGCCTCGCTTCTCATGCTCGAAGTTGTGTTGTGGTTGTGTTCAAATCTGGGCAGGCAACAATGTGACTTTTTCAATTCATACGTACTTTCTGAGTTTATCTAGGATATAACAAACATCAGTAAAGGAAAACATCAACCCGTCACGAGCAAGCATGGTTATGCTTGTGTTTGTGCTATGTCTAGAGGCGTTTGCCCTGTAGACAGGACACTATTAGACTGGCTTTTTGGATTTTTATTATAGAAGTACTTGGCTTATGAAATTGTAAGTTCTGATTCGAAATTGCACTTGCCAAAACGTGGGCTCTTTGTCGCATTGAAATTTTTTTTGAAGAGGTTTTATTAAGAAATCGCAGGAGTGAATATTTTGCAGAGTCAAACGTGTTTATTAAACATTATTTACTCTTGCATCGCTATTACTGTAGATCTACTTGTGCCATATTTTGTCAAGTGTGAACTTAATAAGACTTGTCGTTTAATTTTGGGATTTGAAGTAAATAATATGATAAAAAATTCAAGCTTTCTAATACCTTTAAACGAGCAATTCTTGTACATATACAAGATGTTGATTTGCATCCTAGTCAAATTCAAGGACGTTATTATGCTAATGATTCCTCGACCCAAATCAACAATAAAATGGGTAGGTATTTTTTTAAATATTTTTTCCTGTTTACTAAAATCCATAAGTGTGTACCAGCCGTATTTAAACGCGGCCCGTCTGATACTAGCCTAACCGCGCTTTCACACACAAACGCAAACAATACATCCATTCACAACGCTTGCGCGATCGTTCGATCGGGCGCCGCGTGCGCGGCCCCCCGCCCGCCCCCGAACCAACAGTGTGTTTGATGTCGCCGAAATGTGCGTGCGCGCTTCTCAGTTCTCGGTAAATTGTTGAGACGTCATTTGATACTAAGTGCAAGATGACGGACAATTACACTAATGTCGAGTTGGTGGAGATGGTCCGCCTGTATGGCATCAGTGGAGCAGCCTACGTGGAGCCATCCGGATTTTCACGGAAATGTTTCCCGATCGGGAACCCCTATCACAGAGCGTCATGCTGGCTGCTACGCAGAGACTGCGGGATCATCGGCAGTTTGACGTTCCCCGGCATGCTCAAGCTCGCGGCAGCGTAGGTAGGCCTGCCTGTCGCCTTGCAGGAAGACATCCTGGAATACTTCCAGCGAGAACCACGGGCAAGCACGCGGGAGGCTGGTCGACGCTTTGGAGTGCACCACACCACAGTGTACGTGCAAGGATCATTAGTGCTTTCGACACTTTAAAACGAATGTGTTAGTGTTACGTAAACTAAAGGAAAACCAGCTACGTCGTGCTCGATTGTGCCAAGAGTGTGATGGTGGTAACTTTGAACAACTCCTCCGGGTAACTTAAGTAGGTAATTTATTTATTTGTACATTTTGTAAATACGTTGTTAGCTTAATCAATTTTATTAGTGTAAATAAGTTGATTTTAAATTATTAACTACGCCAATAATACCTAAGAGTCGAAAGTATCACCACCTACTTACACTTAACTAGCATAATCTTTCCATTTCCATCAAACCTAAAAACATTTTTAAACTTAGTAGATCGGTACATCAACTAAGGTAGGTAGGTATTATTACCGGTCCTAATACTTAAGTAGTAAAGAAAATTTCAAATCAACCAATTTAATCCACAAATAAAAACAAAATCATTGCGAAAAGTTTAGGCTGAACGATAGCATTAGAGCAAAACGAACATTTTATTAACCATCTGATACCAGGTCAGTGAACTTTTCTTTGGCGCACTAGTATTAGGTACTTACTGTCATTAGTAAGATTTCCGTATTCTAATGATGCTTAAAAAGAGGTAATTATCTTAAAAAGAGAAATAACTAAATTTATGACAATAATGTAGGTGATTTTCGAAATAAAATTAGGTAAAATTATTGCTACCGGTCGCTCAGGTCATTCATTGCTCGCCGCTCGGTCGCGCACGCTTGAATTTGGTTCGTAGGTAAGACGTCGACACTCACGCACACAGCTGCATTGTCGCTGTTTGCGTAGTCGGGTGATTCTCTTTTATTTGTATTGAATTAAGGGTTTAATTCTGAAATACTGTTAAATTTCAACAACAAAAAAAAGCAGCGCTTATTAGTTATTGCCCGGTACTGTACTTTCAATTGATTATTTATGTCTTTTATGACAACTACCTGGAATTTGACGAGGATGCAAAACAACATCTTGTATAATCTGAATCTCGGAAACGATTGCAACGATTTCCATGAAAATTAGTATGCAGGGAGTTTCGGAGGCGATAAATCGATCTAGCTAGGTTTAATTTTTAGAAAACGTCAAACAAAAAAAAAATGTATGTCAAATAAAAAAAAACGGTCATCCAGGTATCTGAGTTTTATGTGAGAAGTTTTGCCACTTAATACGTGCGACTATTTTACTTACATATGGAAATTAAATTCTATAAGAGATGTTTTCTTGGTAAATTTTGAGACTTTGTGAATGTTGTTCTCCATTTATGATGGAGGCAGTCTGTGTGTGTCTCTCACAATGTTTTACCCTTAACAGAACATCACGCCTTGTTTTCACGAAGCTTTGGAGAAGTCTACCTAGAGTACACTCACAAGTCACCAGTTATATTTAAGTCCCATGTAGTTTATGATGAGCCTAATGCCATCAACCGGGCACAAATCTAGACTACAGAGTCCAGACTGAGACATTCCAGATAGAAAAATCCAATAAACTATGCCCGACCTGGGAATCGAATACAAAACCTCATGCTCAGCAGTGCGCTTGCGACCACTAGTTCAACGTGGCAGTCTTGCAATATTTTAATAATCAAAATATTTGTTATTAAAGCTTTCTTTATTATGGTTAAAAAGAATTAGGTTATATTAGGGAGCGTACGCGATGATGATGATGAATACATTTATTTTACCTCAAGGTCAACACGTATCATTTACTATCTTCCAACGTTCTGCACGGTCCTTCGAGCCGGATTAACTGCTGAGTTCATGTGGTTAATAGTAAAGAACCACCATTTTACAAATATTTATTATTTTGTTTGTCACCAAAAGTAATTTTGAAGAAAACTCTATGAAAAATTGAAACTCACATTTCTAAACTCTACATCTATAACTTGAAATACATTTTCTAAAATTGACGTTAACGTCAAATCGTAAAAAAGAACCGCAGCGAGTGGGATGCAAAGTTATTACTTTTGTATGTACCTCAAGTGGAAATACGGAGTCGTTTCTTCAATTTTGGCACAGTACTGTAAAAGTCGTGGCGAACTTTGACGACGGATAAAAACATGGCGTCGGCTATCAGTCAAAGTTTCGACTGGCTAAATAGATATTAAATTGCAATCTCTTGCTTCGTCGGCTGAATATTAATCAAGCTATATATCTAGAAGGTTCAACTAGGATGTGATTTATGAAGTGAACATTTTTATCGAAACAATCGATCGGTATAGACGGGCTGGGTGCGTCAGAACAGTCATTTATCATAGTTATCTCACTCAACCACCCGCATTGTCTGCCGGCTGCATTGGACCTCACATAGAATTTGTGGTTAAAAACTCTTTGTGGTATACAATATAGTTTTGCGTTAGGCTAAAAGCAGGTAGCCAACAATGTTATAAACGCAAAACTTTTTATCGCTCAAAGTTATTTGATACATTTTGTAATATTTTTATTCACAGTGCAATATAATTATGAACATTATAAGTAAAATACAAATGTGCATATAAAAACCAGCCAAGTGTGTGTCGGCCCACGCAGAATGAAGGGTTCTGGGTTCCGAATTTGGGATGAATTTATCCCAAGAACAAGTTTAACATTGCAGTTAAAAACAGCTTATTCAACAACACTGCACACCATAGGATAGAGCGATCAGGAAAAACACAACTTCTGTACGTGTAGCGGAGGTACCCTAGAAAGTCTTTTTATTTTTATTTATTTCCACCTCAGATTATAAAACAAAAAAGTTTCGCCATGTCCGTCTGTATCACAGTCTGTGGCTTAGCTCAGAGACTCTTAGTACTAGAAATCTGTAATTTGGCATGGTTATACAATACATATTGATAACGCCGAGAAAGCGAAAATCTCAGATTATAAAACAAAGGCAGATAGACCGCGCGGAACACCATGAGTGAGGCCAAAAAATCAAATACTAAAGCGTCGCATTTTATGTAACATACAATGCGACGCTTTAGTATTTTTTTTTTTTTGTTTAGATTATAAAACAAAGGCCGACAGATCCCGCGGAACACCCAAGAGTAAAAAAAAAAACAAATACTAAAGCCTCGCATTATATTCAATGCAACGCTTTAGTATTTGTTTTTTTTTTTTTGTCTTCACTCTTGGTATTCCGCGCGGTCTATCTGCCTTTGTTTTATAATCTGAGATTTTCGCTTTCTCGGCGTTATCAATATGTATTGTATAACCATGCCAAATTACAGATTTCTAGTACTAAGAGTCTCTGAGCTAAGCCACAGACTGTGATACTGACGGACATGGCGAAACTTTATGGGTTTCTTGTTAACTACGGAACCCTAAAAAGGGGGGAGATCATTGGGCATCGAAACTTCGTCCGCATATTATCACTGCCGATGGGAAAACTGCCCAAAAGGCTGGTATCATTGCCATGTAACGAGACAGTGGAGTCAGCCTTGTGGGCACTTTTCTATTTATTCTTTGGCCGAAAAATAGGCCAGCCCTTTCAACAACATTATTCAACAGCTTTAATTTTTTTTTCGGTTCAATAACACTTAAATTAAAGTTAATTTTAGAATCTTTATACGTGAACAAAGCGACAAACGATCATAGCAGCTGACGTGAGCCATTATTTTAAACGATTTCTGCTAAATTATGTATAAAGGATATTTTCCACTGCCACTCACGTACTGTATCATGGTTGCTTGGCTAATGACGTAAGGGGGCGTCCATTAATTACGTGAGGCGTTTAAGGTAGCGGGAGGAAGTCGAATCTTACCCAATCTTACGTGGGAGTCAGGGAGAATCTCGGAAAATATCACTTAATATTTTTTTCCACAAAGAACAATGTAAAGTTGCGAGAAAATCGAGTTAAATTAAGTAAAAAATGTTTTTCCGCCAATATAGCTGCATGTAATATTTATCGCATGGGTATGCAAACGCTACAAAGTAGCACAATAGCTCCTCGATTATTAAACCGCCACCGGCCAGCAGAGCCAGCCAAACGCAATGCATTAATCCAAAGCAAATAGCACAGATTAACGTTTTTACACCAAAATTACGCATTTTGAAATATCTTACGTGAGATTATGGAATGGGGGAGATGGTCGAGCCAAATCTTACGACATCTCACCAGAGTGGCGGTGGGGGTCGAAAAATAAGACAAAATTGCCTCACGTAATTAATGGACGCCCCCTAACACATACCTGAATCCCATGCATGTACAGACGCCAGACTGAACGTCAAGCTACCCCAAACCAATTTTTTTCCAATTGAACATGAACCTTAAACTTATGGAATAAAGTTGACTATCAAAGAAATTTGACAGCTTGTACATTTGAAACAAATTGTGAAGAAAATTAATTTGACAATTCAATAATTTTCATGAAATATTATCACACCTTGTTACCCCGAAGGGTTTTTTTTTTTGGTTGGGAAATCATCAAATGACTTTTCCTGCTGAGTAGAGCAGGAGGGCGTGTCATACTTTTACTGACTAAAACCCACCCGTGTTCCCTCATTTACCCGTGTGCCAGGGGCGGCGGTAACTCTTTCGAACAACCCGCCCCCTGGCAGGCATCGGCCCTTGCGGGCCCCACCAGTGGTTGCTGACATCTCTGACGGCGCGCGTGTGGAACACAACGCGCCGTCCCGTCTACCACTTTTCGGCCGCAGGGGATAGGGAGAGCGGCCAACGCTATACCGACACTCCTCTTCCCCTGTGGCCCCACCGCGTCCGCCATCCAACGGTGGCGGCCCCGTCCAGGCCACGGAAGGGAAGAGCGCTGCTCAAAAGCACCGGCACTCCTCCTCTACCGCAGCCCGTAACCCTCAGCCGCGATGCCTCCCATTCGACATCGCGGCCCACCTCAGTTGCGGTGCAACCTACTTTTTGGCCGCTACGTCAATGACTTGAAGGCAAAAGCCCTGACGAGCGGCCCCACCTTTGGGTTCCTCTTGGCTTCACCGTGGCTGGAATCCACGGTTACTGAGCCCGCCCGCAACGACAATGCGGGAACCTACTCGGGGGGGACCCCGAAGGGTTGATCAGAGGTTTGTCTATAACACAAACTCAAAGCATTTATTTCAATTTAACCATTTACAGGCACTTTTGAACTGTCAAAAAGTTGATCAGTTGGAAAGTTGAAGCTATTTGCCCATTCTAAAACGTAGATCTCAATGGAGAAGAACGGGCAAGAAACTCCACGGACACTCTTTTAAATCAAGTTACGTATTAGAAAATCTTGGTAACAATATTCTTGTACCTTCTATAAGTGAGAACAATGTAAAAAAATCAATTCTAAATATAAGATAAAAATAAGTCCTGGAAGTTAGGAGATGACCAGACTTAACCGACGGCGCCCATTCAACCTATTAGTACAGTCACGATCATTAATATATTGTA
This sequence comes from Polymixis flavicincta, assembly GCA_949987655.1. NCBI lineage: Eukaryota > Metazoa > Arthropoda > Insecta > Lepidoptera > Noctuidae > Polymixis > Polymixis flavicincta. The sequence goes on along the minus strand of OX465191.1, from coordinate 10,763,904 downwards.
CTACCTTTTGCCAGCGGCTTCGCCCGCGCGTTACTTTCATCCCCTATTTAACTCCCTTAGGGGTTGAATTTTGAAAAATCCTGCCTTGTTCCTTGTCTACATTATAAAGGGAACCTCTATGCAACATTTTAGCTTTCTAGGTCCAAGGGTTTGGGCTGGGCGTTGATGAGTCAGTCAGTCTGTCAGGACTTTTCTTTTCATTTATGTAGGTACAGTCACGAGCAATAATTTGTAAACACTTACCAACTTTTAAAAGTAATTTTCTCCACTTTTACTAATTGTAATCTTATTTTATTATGAAAATAATATTTTGGAACCTACACTGTAATGAAATATCTAAGTTATCTCAAGGCTGCATTCACTATTTAAAAGAAAATCGCTTTTGAATTTGGCGATGTGTTTACATATTATTGCTCGTGACTGTACACATAGCCAAATTCAAAAGCACTTTTCTCTTAAATAACGATTGCCTAGAGATTCACGTACTAACGTGAATCTGAATCCCCTTGCGTTGAAAAATTTCGTCAGATATCCTACTAATATTAAAAATGTTATCGTTTGTATGTTTGTTACTCAATCACGCAAAATGGTTGAACAAATTTGGATGAAATTTGGCATTAAGATGATTAATAACCTGGATTAACACACAGAATAGTTTCAAAAGTGCTCATGCAGGTTTATGTGAAGTAAAATATTTTGATTTTGAATACTTTTAATCCCGGTTGTTCCCGTGGGATTATTTTCGACCTCCGCGCGGGTGAAGCCGCTGGCAAAAGCTAGTTTATAATAAATTTTAGCTCTTCCATACGTTTTGCACGAACAGCTGCTTTTTTATTTTGATAATTGACGATAAATGTCTACTACGCTAAGGGCTCAAGAATCATGTGCTGCAGGCTTAGTACGAGAACCGTATAGAAGCATTTTGTCGACGGAAGAGTAGACAAAAATTACTTTTCCGTGTAGACAGTTGACAGTTTTATACCTAGAAATGTAGACAAGCGATTTCTATTCTACGGTAAAGTAGTAATAGAAAGCGTCATGCTAAAACTGCTGAAGTCATGGATACAGTTCGCGTGTCGAATTATTCTTAAACATTGATCAGCACCCTAATTGCGTAACTCACGATTGATCATAATTGGTTTCGTCTTCACAGTTAAACAATATCCATTGCGTTATTTATGTTGTCGAACAGACACATTTTTCGAACATATGAAGCAATGGTTTAACAATCCGTTTCAAAACGATACAGATTATGATGAATCGTGAGTTACGCAATTAGGGTGCAGGACGTTTAGAGTTAGAATCCTATGAGTTACTTACGTCAACGTTACGTAAGTTGCTTACGTTATTTTTATTTCAAACATTTGGCAACGAGAAGAATCTACTTAGCAATGGTTTAACAATCCGTTTCAAAACGATACAGATTATGATGAATCGTGAGTTACGCAATTAGGGTGCAGGACGTTTAGAGTTAGAATCCTATGAGTTACTTACGTCAACGTTACGTAAATTGCTTACGTTATTTTTATTTCAAACATTTGGCAACGAGAAGAATCTACTTTTTTGTACAGCACCCTTCATAATAATACACGAAATAGGACTCACGAAAGAGGCAATGTACTACCTAAATTGTAATAATGCTTTGCCTCCATCACTCTTTAAGCCCAAAAGGAAATACGCAAACCAAATCTAACAAGCTGATCCCATACTTCCCGGATCTTCAAACTAATCATTTCCTAAAGGCATCCCAAAAACTAGATTAAAAGGAAAAACCTCATTTACCGTCCGCCCAATGACAATGAGTTTATTTCCCGACAAAAACTAATAAACGGTAAGAAAGAGGACATTTCCTTTCGGACATGTTTCGAGTTGGTAACTATGGAATAAGATAGGTAAATGCAGAAGGCTTGTTCCTTACAAAGCATAAAAGGCACGCACCCTAGACGCATAACATAATCAGGCTATAATGGTCTCTTCTCCGTAAGAGGGAACGGGCCCTAATCCACCACACGGGCCCAGGGAGAGTTGGTAGATGTCACATGTCTTCAAATTTTTGGTTCTAGGACATTTTTTCCTTTACCGTTTTTAGAGAAGTGGTGATTAAATAATTTACACAATGTTAAGCGCCTCCCTGGAATCGCCAGCCGTTATCACTTGGCCACCGCTAATCCCTAGACAGCGCAAGCGGCGCTGCCGCGCTGTCTCTAACCGCGAGGTTAGACACATATAGACACACATAAAACATGTTAGAGTACTTGTTTACAACAAGTCCTCTAAAAGACTTTTCGTCTATATAATTTATCTAAATATTTTGTTTCACATAAACCTGCATGGGCACTTATGAAACGTCAAAAGCTAGGTGCACGGTTCCAAATTGTCGCTTGCTATGGAGAAGAGCTGGCAAGAAACTTTTTTTTTTTGAACTTCGTCCGTTTGTCTGGATGTGTGTTCCAGATTAGCGTAAGAACGGCTGGACGGATTTGGATGAAATTTGGCACACGGATAATTTATAACCGGGATTAACACAAAAGGTACTTTTAATCCCGTTAATATGGTCCCGTCGGATATTTTCCGACAAAGCCGCGGGCAAAAGTTAGTTTAGATTACATTTTTCGACATTTTGTGTAAACGCGGAGAAACAAATGACATGTGCCATGCCACTGGCTGTGTGTAAAGCTTGTCTATGTGTGCGTGTGCTTTCGTGCGTTGTGTGGAGCTAGCCTACTATACCAATCTATTCTGTGTCAACAGGAGCGTAGGAAGGCCGATCACGTTCTTGTTTTGTACTTTCTGTAGGACATCATACCTAGTTAGTCTTCTTGAAAGGTTATTTCTTAGCTTTACGGCTAAAGACAGTTTTTTGTAAGAATGTTTGTGACACATGCTATAGAGGTGTCGTCTTGTCAATTCCATTTCCGAATGTGGTTTTTATTCGTGTTTCCTTTTTGTTGATTTGGGTGGATTTCTTTAGGACTGAATAGGTTCTGTGTACCTTTGAAGAACTTGTTAAGGAACTTACATGAAAATTGTTAAAATCTGTCTGTCACATACGCTCTCTAGGTACTGTAATGGTTGTTTGTTAAAGACGACCTGACATTGTACAGGCTAGCTATAAAATAACTTTAATCACATTTGAACTGTCAAGCTAATTTAGAATAAGCTTTCAATTATTTTTTTTGTTTCGGAAAGATGGTACGTGGCTGCAGACACGAAAACGTGGACAAACGAAGTAATTATTTAAAACGCACTACAAAGGTGTTTCATTGTTCGAACCGATATAGGGAGCGTCTGAGATCCACCTGAGGATCTAACAGTAGGTACCGACTCTGTTTTTGACGTCAGAATTCTTCTTATGTTTTATGGCTATTGGCAGAGAAGAATCTTAATAAAACAAATCATTTCCTCTATGCGAGATGTAACATAATGTTTTTCTGTTACATCTTACAAGACCTGCAAAGAGTTTCTTCAGAATAGAGAACTCAATCGATTTCAGTCACCTATTTATAACACTTATAGCTATATTTGTCAAAAATTATGTATTTTGCCATACTGACCGCCCGCGCCGGTTGAGCCGAAGAAAATTAAATCTCATTTAAAGGCTATATGTATACAAATAAGACTCAATTTCAAATGCACAAAGTTATAACTAAATAAAATCATTTATTTCGGATTCACGATAAAAATACATCCATTTTTTTTTTTAGTAGAATTATTGTGACCTTATAAGCAACACGAATTTCGTAATAGTAATAGATAGAGTTTATAAGTTTATGTCATTGTATTAAGCTTTTAACTCAATACTCAAATTGGGGTGTATGGGTCAAGCTAACCCAAACTGTCAAATTTTCCCACTTGAACATAAACCTTTGGAATAAAGTCGAAAAACCATCAAAGAAATTTGTCAGATTGGGGTAGCTCGATGTGCTGGCCTCTGTACTAGTTTATTTTATTATGTGATCTTCCTGTGCGAGTCACAATAAATACTTTTTCTTTCTTATGAGGTCTTGCGTTAATACAAATTGTAAATATAACATCTTGACAAAATCAACATCAAAATACTACAGCAACTCTATTACCATGACCCAACCAACCATCCACACAAAATGATGAATTCGACACTTCTCCAACACAAATAACGTTGACCGAAGATGCCCAGAAGCTGATAAGAGACAAATTTTCTCCACCGTTACCCAAAGTAGGTCGCGATAAATAACCCCTTACCCTTCCCACAACTGATAATAAATAAGCAATTCCTTTGCAATAATTCGCATAAAACTAATGGTTTGAAAACGTGACAACTCAAGCGAGAACTTGCGATAAAAGTAATCAAAGTGTCGTTAAAATTATTTTAGTACGCCATCATTTGGTAACAATCCCTATACTCATTCGGATGATGAGCCAAGATAAACTAACTATATTTACTGGGCTCCGTTCAATAGGTTATGTGGCTAGAAACTTGTATAATTACCCTTAATTATGGAAAAATAATCCCAAAAAAATCCCATTTCTTTCAGTGGGTGTCGTAGAAGGCGACTAAGGGACTTACTAGAGAATGGGCAGCAGCGTTCTCTATGCATTTTACCACCATACTGCGATCGCCAACCCGCCTGCCAAGCGTGGCGATTATGCCAAAACCCCCTTTTGGGGGAGGCTTATGTCCAGCAGTGGACGTCTTTCGGCTGAAATGATGATGATGATGGAAAAAAATGGTCTATCATAATCGAAACCTGAATTATAATAGTAAAACAGCTAAATGGATTTGGCTGAAACAGGCAGTTTGTAACCTGAATTTACACATTACTCTTGATCTACATTCCCGTGGGCTATTTACAATCACGCGGGCGAAGATGGCTAAAGTTAGTTTATTATATAGGGTGACAGGTACATCGACGCGGAACCGGTTACAATGGATTCTGGATTCAAATTGGAATGCGATATTTAGGTGTAGGTAGGTACTATGTATACCTCTGCCTCAGGAAACAAGGCGTGATGTTATGTCATTGAGTAATTCGACTGAACACTTGTGACTCACGCCGCTTGTGAGAGATCTTTGATGAGAAAGTTCTCATAAAAGAAAAAGGCCCACGTCCTGAGGGGCAATTCTGGTAATTTTAAGAACGTTCACAGTCTGATCTCAGTGTCAATCTGTCAAAAATTCCTATACATTTTTGTCAAATTTTTGAAATTGGATTGTCGCCGAGATGGCACTGCGAACGTTTTTAATTAGTAGAATTGGCCTTCTTCACGCCGCTCCTCTCGCCGCCGCCTCTGCCAGCCTTCCGCTGTCTCACGACATCAGCCGAAGATTGCCGAGTGGTCGGAGACGTCCGAACACCGCTGAAATAACACTTAACGTAACTATGATTTTACTTCATTATTAAATAAATGTGGATTACTAGAGGCTTTTGGCTAAGTAATAAGAGCTGTACGGGTCAATCGATCAGGTTAAGCTACGCTTGCCGCGGTTGGTCCGTGGATGGGTGACCATCTTTAGATACCAAGGTCCCTCCGTGCCTCGGAAAGCACTTTAAGCCGTTGGTCCCGGCTGTCTTTTGTGGATCTTTGACAGTCGTTACGGGTCGTCAGAAGCCCGAAAGTCTGACAACCAGTCTTATCAAGGGGTATCGTGTTACCAAGTAACTGAGTTATGGAGGTCAGATAGGCAGTCTCTCCATGTAAAATACTGGTTTTTTTTTTTTTTTAATAAATTCTGATCCCTGTGACTTTATCAGATTTCACAGATCTTATCCTGCTTATTTTAAAGCTACAATTTAAACAATACAAACAATCTACCCTGATAGGGTCCTACACTTTTTATTTACTACTCTACATCTCTACTTTTTAACATTTTCTTTACAGGCGGTTCTTCTTATAATGAACATTCTAGAACCGCTTGTGCCTGTCGTCTACTTTCTGTCTACATTTTCTTTACAAGGTGTATCTATTAAAATCAATAAATACAATCCTTGTGCCTATCTCTACGTCTATCGATTTCCATTTTCTTTACAACCTAGGTTGTGCCTACTTTCTGATTCTCTAATTCTTAGTATGCCTACTTAAATTTACTTTCTTTATTATTCCATTTCTTTTTACTGTTTCTTACATTTTCTTTACAAGGTGTATCTTTTAAAAACAATTGGTACAATCCTTGTGCCTATCTCTACGTCTAACGATTTCCATTTTCTTTACAACCTAGGTTGTGCCTACTTTCTTATTCTATACTTCTTATTATACTTAAATTTACTTACTTTACTACTACATTTATTTTTACTATTTCTTACATTAAATTAAATTAAATTAAATAATCATTTATTTCAGGAAATTATTCCCATACTAAGCGGTACAAATTACACGGAAATATTAATAAAATTATTGATTAATTATTAATTATTATTACTGTGCTTATTTCGATAACCATGGACATACTAGTGCTTAATCCATATAAACTTATTATTTACTATTTAGTATTATCTTTACTACAGTGACATATTTTCACAATATATATTGTAGTAAATACTTGTTACACCTTATTTCTATTAATTACAGTATTTATTATTTTTATACAGAACTCTATAAAGGTTTGACGAGTACGTTTGTCGCTAAGTAGAGTCTCTAGGTTTTCCTTTTTTATTTCAACGTCAATTCTCTGCTGTAAATCGTACCTGTCCCTACTATGTATCGGGCATTCCAGTAGTATATGGAAAACCGTTTCTGTAGTATCTGGGTCACAGATACATGCGGGACTCTCCTTACACTTGAAGCGATGCAAGTATTGGGAGAGCCCCCCATGTCCCGTGAGTACCTGTGTCAATAATCCCGCTGGCCTCACGTTCCTAATTATTCTGTAGGCGTCCACTGCATCCGGGAGGAACACTCTCGTTACGGAGGCTGTGTCGCCCGACTTGTACCTCCCGTTCCACTCGTCAAGGGAGTCCTTTCGGATTATCCGCTAAATACTGGTATTCAGCTCCATCCGGTTAGACTGGAAGCCGACCCTAACATTGTTGGGAAAAGGCTAGGCAGATTATGAAATGTGGATTACTAGCCTTGCAGTTTTAGCCGAAGAGTTGTTTGCTTTTCAGTGGTGTAAACTAAGAGGTTGGTTTCTTACGAGAACCATAAGTATATTTAGCTTGTAATGTTCCCACTACTGTAACACAGGCATCCGCTGTATGAGAGGGAGTGGGCCGTAATCCACCACGAGGGCTCAGTGAGGGTTGGTGGGTGTCACATATCTTCGAAGTTTTGGTTCTTGGTCGTGTCGATTTTCTCAAGATATTTTTCTGCCAGGGGTGCGGGTTGCTCGAAACAGATACTGTATCCCCCGGTACACAGGCAACTGAGGGAACACGAATGGGTTTTAGTCAGTAAAAGTCTGACACGTCCTCCTGCTCCACTCAGAGCGAGAGAAGTTATGTGATGACTTCCCACCTTTTTGAGAGCAGTAGTGATGGATAATTTACACAAAGAAAAGTGCCTGTTGGCTTCGCACCTACGACCTACAACTTTTTAGTAGCGGCCGTCTCCACTGGGCCATTACTGCTCTCCAGCACTTAAGGCGAAACTTGTCCACATTTTTCCCATACAAACTTCGGAAGGGTTTTACTCCACTGTTTGACTATGTACATCAAAAATTAAACATGGTATGGTTTTGTCTCATTATTAATATTGTCTGTACGGAAACAGAATACTAAAATAAAAAGCCATTAAAAAGATTATGAGCCAACAAAGATTCGTTTTTCTTGCTAATTTAACCTAACTTCGGGCGTGTTTAAGTAATAAAAGGTGTGTAAAATCTCGAAAACCAAGTCAGTACCGACAAAGTTCAATTATCCAAAGTTCAATAAACTTAATTGGGCATTGATTTATGTAGTGGTTTTTTCAGAAAACCCGATCTTCCGAAGGACTTTTCTTAATTTTTTACGCGCCTGTTTTACTATAACTGATCCTGCAGCTCATTCAATAATGTTGTGCATGTAGACTAGCGTCTAACTGCTCATCACTGATACTACCTCTGTCGGACACGAAGCCTGGTGAGACAGTGTGCTTTTTAGCCAGGCCCACCAGTGAGTTCGCGCCCGCGACTACGCTTAAGAGACAAATAACCTAACAGTAGGTTGTTGTACTAGACTGTTGCTGATTCTCAACATGTTTTATTCACCAATCACATGGCTGAGAGTCGTCACGTTAGATTTTTAAATAAGTGAAAAGATATCATAATAATTATGCCGGCCTTGTAAAGAAACATTTCTGCACTTAATTTCATAAATTCAATTGTGTCTGTATATATTCATAGCCCGTTCCCAAACATATACATTGTTACTATACAGTACAATGTTCATATTCATAGGCAATTTCGTTGGGTTTATGTGCGCGTTTAACTCGATTCTCTTGTAAATAGTCGTAAATTCATGGCGGCTGTACGCGCGCCATATCGAAGATCGGTCCAGAGTGAACGTCAAATATTTGTTTCATTTTTCGTTTTCACGAAACAGTTTTCAAATTTATGACACTCGACTTGTCTAGTGCCCTGGCCCAAGAGGCTTAACCTGAAATGGACGCGCGGCCGCCGCCGAGGAAAATATATTTTCAAGTTTACTGGACCATAAATAACTGTGGAGTGACAGGGCGATGATAAACTCCCGAGCGAGAGTTCATCTCACGTCGGTTACTGAATATTGAACGAGCACAGGCCTAATGTAATGCGTCGGCTACACATACAATAATTGTGCTAATTACCAATATGTGGACGCGCCAGCCGCGCAGCTAATTGGACAGATCACGGCACCAATGATCGTTGTCTTTTAGATGCCTATTTAAGGCTTGTATCCACGCCAAGGACCTTCATCATTTGGGTGCACTAAATTTGTGGGCGAGTGCGGGGTGATGTAGCCGTGCAGTCTTTAATCGGTCGCATTTTTTATTTATTATATCAAAAATAATGCATATTTGTAAAAAGTAACAAAATCAAATCATTTTCCTTTGTATTGCAAAGCAGTAGATTTTTTTTTTACTCTTTTGTTAAGAAATGAAGGAGTAAAATGGTTTCATCTCAACGACTTGGATTTTTATTATTTGATACCCATAGAAAAGTTATGCCTAAACCAAATGACGTATCATATTATGTAGATTACTAACAATTTTTTTCAAATGTTATTTCTTTGTAAATGCCGACGAAAAGTGGTTTCATCTGCATGCTGTTTTCAACCATTTTTGAGAGCAGCCTTAAAACTGTTCCATGAAAGGATTACTCATTTATTTACAAACTAGGTATTAACAGCGGCTTCACCTGCGTGGTGTTTGGAAATTTTGCCACGGGAATGCTTTTTCAGAAACCCCACTGTCACAACACATGCAAAGATTTCTACACGATTTTGTCGTGTGTTAAATAAACTTTGGTATAGATATCATCATTTCAGCCGAAAGACGTCCACTGCTGGACATAGGCCTCCCCCAGGCTCCTCCACTTCGACCGGTCTCGTGATTTCCACATCCAGCGGATACCCGCGGCCTTCACAAGGTCATCGGTCCACCTTGTGGAAGGCCTTCCCACTCTACGTCTTCCGGTACGCGGTCGCCACTCCAGAACCTTTCGGCCCCATCGGCAATCTGTTCTGCGAGCAATGTGTCCTGCCCACTGCCACTTAAGTTTGGCAATTCTTATATAGATAAATAATATAGACATACTTAAACAAATAAAGCTTTTGCCTGCGGTTTTGCCCGTGTGGATGTCGGAAAATATTCTATGGGAATATAACTACTAGGATTCAATGTAGTTACTCTTTATGTTATTCCACATTATAAACAACCTGTGTGCCAAATTACATCCAATTCCGTTCAGCCGTTTTTGTGTGATTGAGTAACAAAGATCCAAACATTTCAGTATTCGACCATATAAACTTGCACATTTATAATATTACTAGCTTTTTTCAGCGGCTTCACTCGCGTGGAGATAGGAAATTATCCCACGGGAATGTATAACAGAAGTACCGATAGAAGTGAAAACTTGAATAATTATGTGTTTATTTTTTTAATCGTCAGGAAATATTTTTTGAATCGTCAGATTAAACAACGTTCAACGTAACTATGTTCAACGTTGTTCGTTCGTACGTTCGTGTTGTCAGTGGTGTCGGTAACAGTGTTGCGAGTTCAATTGATTTTTCCCAGCTCAAAAAATGCCCAACGCGCCTAAATAACTTTCACTTCAAAAATATCCTTTGTGTTAATCCAGGCTATAAGCTATCTATGTGCCAAATTTCATCAAAATCCATTCAGCCGTTTTTGCGTGCGTCAGTACGATTCGACTTCAACAATTAGAAGAAAGGTAAACAGCTTTTTGCCGCAGACATTATTATTTTAATACATCATAAATAACGTGCAGTTCTGCAACTGAGTTTCGTTTAACATTTATTCAAATGTCAGCGTCTGTTTCCACGAAGTACGAGCGCAGCTCTTAATAAGAACGAACCCAAAATGTATAAATTAATTTGTTTACAATGTTGGCGAACAAAGATAGCAGATTCAAACAATCCGAACAGAGCTACGAACCGAACGAAATAAAACTATTTCGACGAAAGTTACTTTTTATTTAACGCAACGGATGTATTTTGCAGCTCGCCAAAGAAACGGAGTCCACTGAAAATCTGCACTAAATACTGTTTTCAAGTAAAGTTCCTTTGTCTTGGCACTCTTTGTTTACTTTACAATTGTGAGTGGAACAATACAAAAAGGTCCGAATTTCGCTAACAACCTAAGCCCCAGTGGAAGTTTTAATTGCTTCGGAATAAGTCCACACGTAACCCTGGTCTGGCCGGATTGGACAAGTTCTCTCGAAGAACCTAGCTCGATCCCATTTGCCTAAAATGTTAGGCTGCTCTAACTTTGTGACTTTCGGGACTTGGTGGATAAAAGACACGACTCTATTTGGATCTCGAGACGATTCGAATAGTAACACTAACAATGCACCTCTAAATATAGGCTTAAAATTTAAAAACCAGAACCGTGCTTCGAAATTTGAAAAATACTCAGGGATTATTGTGGAGTTTTGACAGCACTCCCGCGTGCTATAAACAACATATTGCGATCGAAACCTGTCAGCCGTCGGTGGTGACCTTTTGACTTGACCTCCCTGTAAGACCATGCAATGAGGTAATAGTCAATGTTCTGTAAAACAATCACAGGCTTACATACCACTATTTCTACTATTTATCTGAAAATAAATCACGTCCACATATCCAAATAAATACCACTTGCAATATATACAATTATTTAAATAAGTACGTAATCAATCACAAGCACTAAATCACTTCCAAAATCACAACTCTAATAAGCTCACACAACCCTTGAAATAACAAAGTATACGGACGTCGCAGGTGTGGTACTGCAATAAATTCCTAAGTAAATAACTAGTGCATTTATTAACACTAATAAACTTGGTAACAGTCCACCGTCGCTTTTACGACGGAGCTGTCGACCTGGGTTTTGCAATTGACATACAAAAATACTTCGTTACTCCTTGTAACAGTGCCAACCGCGGAACGTTTTGTTATGAACTGGTACTTTGTTGGAACCGCACTGTTACTGGTTGTTATGCGGTTTGAAGTTCGAATGCGAATGTTTATATGTCGTGCGTGGATCTTTTGTGGTGCTATATGTGGTCTATACAGCTGAGCTCCATACGGTCTATGTTGAATTGCACGTTTACTAGAGTGACGTGGTTGTCCAGCGATAAGGGCCGCGACTTACGATTTGTAGAGTTCGAACCCAGAAATGCGTTTTACTTTGTGTAAATTATTTCATCACCACTGCTCTCAAAACTGATGGTGAATGAAACATCGTGAAGGAAACCGGTATGTCCTAGAAGCAAAAATTCGAATACATGTGACATCATTCAACCCGCACTGGGCCTGCATGGTAGATTATGGCCCACCGCCCACCCCCTCCCAAAGATAGGAGGTTGTCCCAGCAGTGTGAACGTTATAGGCCGATTGTGATTACTGTCAAACACGTGCATAATCTGGACAGGTCTCATCAATATGTGTGGTTCTTTTGTCCGTTTCAGAAACCAATCTACATCATCTCACTAAGATTATGTCTGGACTTTAAAAGAGACTGTGACCTCTGAGTATTGTTTAAGCCTTTTTTCTCAGAGTACTTAGATAGGAAATACCAATCTCATTTTTTTTTAATTAATATGATCCACGAAACAAAATTTTCGTACGAACCTGCTTACCTACAGAAATAAATTATTTTCTTATACTTACTCTTAATAGAACAGTATTGAAGAATTTTTATCCGTTTGTCTGGATGTATGTTGCGCTTTAGCGCAAAAACGGATGAAAAGGTTTGAATGAAATTTGGAACACAGTCAGTTTTTAACTTGGATTAGCATAAGATAACTACTTAATCCCGGTAGTACGTTCCTGTGGGAACTTTTCGCGCGGACCTTATGTGTTAAGAAAGTTGTAGTTAATATAAAAATCGTGTAGGAATTACATTTGCATGAGCGTCGTGACAGTGGGTACTTGAAAAAGCATTATTTTTTTGCCTAATCGGAAACGTCGCGAAAGTTTTCAAACTTTTGCACTTATTTTCCTAATTTTACAACATCCTTACTAATTTTATAAACGTGAAAATTTTGACGTACGGATGTTTGTTACTCTTTCACGCAAAAACTATTGAATGGATTTGGATGAAATTTGGCACAAAGATAGATTATAACATGGATTAACACACAGGATACTTTTTATCACGGTAGTACGTTCGCGCGTGATAATTTCTGACTTCCACGCGGGCGCAACCGCGGGCGGAAGTTAGTAGTAAAATTAAGCTATTATCAAAACTTCAAATAGATACGTACTAAATATACTCGTAATTCTTACTTGATCTATCAAATTAATCTGAAGAGTGAGTACTCTTCAGATTAATTTAATGTTAGCCTGTAGATTATCGGCCAACATAAGAAGGTTTTTCAACGAGTTATTCTAAAGTTATTCAATCTTTTCTTATCACTAGTGTTCCAATTAAAATTATCTCAGCCGTCATTCTACTTCTATAACATTGGAAGATAAAGATCTTGAACAGTTCAATCAATTGATAATGGATCTGTCTCTGTCAAAATCTAGACTAATAATACTTCGGGGATCATTTTATCATTTCGAAAAGTTTTCAATCGCCCATATTTTAAGATAACAAATCCATTTTTAGAGTAGTTTTATCATCTATTCTAATTTAATGGCACAGACGGACTGACCTTTTTCAATGACCTGAAATTACAAGTATTCAAACTAATACCTCTAACTATAACGCTAACTTAAGGAGTTAAGAAGTTATAGACTACCTTGTTTTTTTGGCGGGAGAAGTTATTTGATGATTTCCCATCAAATAACTTCTCCCGCTCTGGGTGGAGCAGGAAGGCGTGTCAGACTATTACTGACTAAAACCCACCCGTGTTCCCTCAGTAGCATGTATGCCAAGGGCGGGCGGTATCTCTTTCGAACAAACCCGCACCCCTGGCAGGCATCGGCCCTTGCGGGCGCCATCCGTTTGTTGACATCTCTTTGAGGCGCGCGTCGAACACAACGCGCCGTCGACCTGGGCTGAGTCCTTACCGGACAGCGAGCTACCCATTACTCGCCGTCCGCAAGCCCACGTCTACCGTGGCCGGAAATCAGCCTGGGAACAGGAACCTCCTGAAACAACCGTGTCCGGTGAGGACCTGCGTCAGGTGGAAGGTGAGGACGCCATGCCGCCTCTCAAGCCACTCCTCAAAGAGGGGACTTACCGCCACAATCGTGGCGTGCCCAAGTTATAGACTAGCATGTAGCTGGCTTCATAATAGTCAGTCTGATATATTAGAAATACTGAATCTTGTATTAATAAGCCATTCTAATTTGAAAACTTCCTTGGTTTCAAATAAAAAAAAAAACATATTTCTGAATGGGCTTATGAGTTTTTATTGTTTCTAATTTCCCTTTTCAGGGCTTATCAGCGGTGTTTTTATCAGTGATTTGAATTTTTCTCAGAAATAATCCAATATTCACTTCTAAGAGGAATAACATGAAAATTGAGTTATGCGTAGAGTTTAAAAAAAACGGTTCTTTTTCTGAGATGAAAAAAAAAAGTTGAAAAAAAAACATGAAAATAGTTTTTTTTTCTAACCGTAATATAAAAAAAATTATAAGACATCAAAAAATAATTAATAATAAATATTGCCACTTTGTATGGCAATGCTGAATCTTTGGCCGAAAAATAGGCCAGTGATTTTACATTAATTAAATAACATTTCAACTGTAAAAATAATTTGGTTTATGAAGACTTCTGCTTGAGAATTATTTATCCATAAAATTAATCTTCATTTTAGATTCTGATAGCAATTGAATTGAGTATGATTCAGCTAATATGTGTCACCATTTTACAAAAACTTGCGTTCTCAGGCCCACGCTCTATATCTCTAAATGTGCATACTTTCACAAGGTATGTCAGATATACACGATCATTGTACTGTAGACACAAAGATAGGAGCACGAACCACGAACTATCCCGTAGGACATGAATTGAAGACGCACCGTCATGCATCTGTCATTACAGCTGCGGCAGAATCCATACTACCCTCTATTGTTGAAGGGCACGTATATTAGTTATCCGATTTTGTGTGAGAAAACCGTATCTATGTACAGTCACCAAAACATATAAGTTACCGGCGTCGTTTGATCAGCCCCGGATCTACGATTTTTTCGAACCGGGGCAGAAATTTGATAGTGGCGCCCTTCTCTCCGGCGTTTGAGATGAATTAATTAGGCGTGGCCCTGTGTGGCGCCTTATTTTACAAGTTGACGGTGAGCCAACCAGGCTTCCGTATGCTAGGCGCTTTGTAGAGCAAGTTTTTTATTATGCGCCCCTGAACGACCGCCCGCGGTTTGCCCCCCCCCCCCAGGTCCGGGGCTGCGTTTGATGTAGTTGAAGTTTAGTAAGTAACCGATGGATTTAATTTGATAAATGAACTGTTTGTTTTTCCGCCGACGAGGCCGGCCGTGAAAAGCACAAGCACGGAATCTCCGAAATCTCTGTCGGAACACATCTTAATTACATCTTTCGTCTAGAAGGTGTCCTCAGCGAAAACTAACCACTTTATGATAGTAGGTACAACAAATTATATTACAATTTTTATCAGTGCTCGTTTTTAAGAAGATAATTGAAGACATCATTGTAATTGTAAACAGGTTGCAGTATATTCACACTCGGCGTCGAGTTGCAGAGTCGCCCTGGCATACAGGCTACTGAGGGAACATAGAGGGGTTTTAGTCAGTAAAAGTCTGACACACCCTCCTGCTCCACCCAGACACTACCGAACTAGAGGAGGAGTAAGAGCTCGTTGGAGCAGGAAAGGGTTGTGCGGATGAGGGAGGAGGCCAAGGAAAAAAAAATCACGATTATGCTCAGTATGTTGTAAAAGAACGGACAACGGGGATCAGGGTGCATATTGTATAAAAATAAAAATAAAAAAGGGGGAACTAACCACTTGTTGCAGGTACCAGAATAAGACTGCTTCTACGGCGACGAAGACACTGTTCTGTGTCGTGCATACCCGATTCCGGGAGAATTGCCGAGGGACACACATGGCAAACTTGTACGGGATCAAGAAGCGCCTGCGGACCGACCAAAGATTGCCAAGGGTGCTATATGTCCGCAGCCGCCCCACGTTTCGGCCCATATAACGTACGTTGGAATGGCCATGCGAAGGTTGGAGGGAGTGCTCCACCCAGAGCCGGACAAGTTATTCGATGATTTCCAACCCAAAATAAAGGGCAGTCACTGTCACACCTTCTTGCGCTTATCGCAGCGTCTTGTCGAATGCGACAGGTCAGCATCGTGTGCACGTGTATTTGTATGACGAATCTCAACAAGGATACTTTGGATGCCGATGGTTTTCAAATCGACCTTCGCAGTACGCCGCATACTCAAAGACAACGATCGCTTCCTGCACGACATCTATCGTAATGAGCAGTCTCAGACGCAAATTAGTACGTAGATGCAAACGACAAATCCGCGTCTCCTTGCCACGACGAGACGCACAATGACAAAACGCACAATTTGCGCTGTCACTAGAACGATACAAGTTCGCATGCAAAATAAAAATGATTAAGCCTAACACTCAACATCACAACTACCATTAATAATAAAAAAAAAAAATCTCCTAACTTTCTCGCAGTCTAGACTTCACAATTCTCTTTTTTCTTCATAACAATTACAGTATAGAATCGGAACGGCCACATTCAGTAGTTAAGACTGGCAGGTTACGACTGCCAGCCAGCTGTGGTTCACACGTCCCCCAAGAAATATAGTCAACCTTATTAGTCCATATTACCCGGATTTTGTTCCGTGTTGCCAATATACTTAGCACTGTGTAGCACATGTGTAGATGTATGGGTTACTGTAGTGAAATTTTCTTGGAAACTCAACTGGGTGTAGCGTGGCGCCTGTCGCGTTGCAAGCCTTCTTCGTGATGAAAAGGAATATGTGTCATTTTGTAGGCACCTATGTACATCTTTTGTACCTGTTGAGGTAATTTCGTTGTTGACGGACAGTCAAATTAACTTAGGTTATATTTATTAGTTAACACATAGTCTCACGTTTGCGAATGGTAGCATTTTTCGTACAATTTTGTAAAAAAGAAAAAACAGATAGTATTCGTAAATGCATATATACACTATTTGTTTTTTAGGTTTAAAAACACTTGAAATTGCATTTGAAAATAAATGAAATTTTTATTTATATGTATATTTAGAAAACACTTTTTCATAATAATATCAATACTTTGTTGGTCTATATTTTAAAACTAGATGGCGCTAACATTTCCCTGCTGACTGAAGAAATGCCGAAACAAACTCGGACGTCATAGTCTCTTTTATAGTTCAAACATTATAAGGTTTTTATATGAGTCTTAGTCCACATTCGCACTGAAAAAATAAAGCGGTGGGATTTTTTCGCGCACTTGATTTTCAACGCATCCCTTTGCGCTTAGAGTTGAAAATCAAACAAAGTTTTTATCGACACGCTGTGATGCACTCTGTTGGATTCTTAGTGCTAAGTTCAACACCGAAGGTTGGAAATCCAGTGCACGATAAATTCTCGCCTATTTTTTTATAGGTCCGTTCGAAGGTGATCTAACAATGCAGGACCGTGTCTGGACGGCCCGATGTAGAACAGGCATAGAAACAAAATTTACGTTTGAAATATGTATAAACTTTTTAGTGAAATACCAATCTGAATACTGGCCAGTTTTAGCTGTGTTAAAAAATTGGCCACTTGCCTACATACGCTAAACATGCACACATTCCACATTTAAACGTGAGTTTGCCAATACATAGGTGTAAAAGATACGCATACAGAAGAAGATACTGATATACAGAGCGGCAAGGAAATCAATGCGGAAACTGTTCCCAAAAACAAAAATTTCGTTCAGAGTCATGTCTATTTTAGTAGGTACATGATTCTGAACCTCTCTGCGTTGAATTTTTAGCCGTAACTAGCTTTTGCTCGCGGCTTTGCCCGCGTGGATGGCGGAAAATCGTCGGTCCTACTCGCCGACCGAGCCGAGGTGGCGTTCGTTTATTGCCGGTTTCCCATTTATACTTTCATCCCTATTTTACGCCCTCGGGGACTGATTTCCTAAAAACAGTGAAACACGTGGTTTTAATTTTGTTATAAGAATGATACACCAATTTTTATGGTTTAAACTACAAAAATGACGAATTTCCACACAAATTTTCATGCCCTAATTAACACCCTCAGGGGTTGAATTTCGAAAAAATCTTTCCTTGTCTACATTATAAGGGAAACTCAGTGAAAAATTTCAGCTTTCTAGGTCCAAGGGTTTGGACTGGGCGTTGATGAGTCAGTCAGTCAGTCATTTTTTGAAATATTAGCAGTTTCATACAATATTTTCATATTGTATGAAACAACGAATATTTCAGCCGTTTTTTTTTAATAATAACCCGTCAAAAATCATGTGCTAAATTGGATAATACATCGTTTTCGTTTGCGCGTCGATGCAACCCTATATAATATGTCGATTTTATTATATGTATTCCAAAATCTAAAAAAAAAATTGCTGAAGCTTGCTTACACAGTAAGCAATAAACAATTCGTGCCATACCTAAGTAATTTTGGAATGCTCAAAAAATTATTTTAGTCCGTCCTCTAGCATGAACTAGGCTTTCATTGTAACTATAATAGATACGGCCGAAAACCATACTTTTTCTATGGAAAACGTCGAACATTGCGTGTTTTTTTTTTCCAAATCACCTTTATCTGTAACACCTATTGTTCAGTAAATGCATTTTTTCCCCGAAACGCAGTACAGTACACAATCATTTGATTTCATAACGGTTTTTTCCTTTCAGTAAAATATTCTGGATAAAGGCTCCCTCAGACAGAGCAACCCGACAGTAGAACAATTTCCAAGTTTTCAATATAAATTGTTCTACTGGAGTCGCGTCGCAGCTGTCTGCGGGAGCCTTTAGGATAAAAACCCACAAAAAGGAGATACATCTAACCAGATAAGTTCTTTAGTAGGTCAATGTACTCGCGTGACGACTTTAAGCCACAATACCGATGTAAAGAAGTAGTCTAATTATGAACAAACTTCGTAAAAATATAGGAATATATTATATATACCTTAATTTATTCAAAAAATGTAAGGCTCAAATATTATAAATATGATTTCTAAGAATTACGTGCCTGAACTAGGTAATCCTGTATTTCAGGAAAAAAGAGCTAAAATAGTGTTATAATATTCAATAAATAATCATAAGTTGAAAATAGACAAATAATTTTATAAATGAAGAGTAGCTTAGTTTCTAAATTTTATAAATACTTAACCTACCCCACCTACTATCAGTTTATTTTTTTATTTCTGAAAGTGACGGATCAGACTTCATGTTGTCGTTTGCAGTTGTTTTCTTAAACAAATCATGATTCAAAAGTTTTGAGAATATGTAAGTACCTACGATACTACCTAGATACCATAATGAAACAAAACAGGTACATTGTTCTACCAAAAAGCATTTACAAGGCAGATGTTAATGGAAACGCTAGAAAAGGCCCTAGAAGGACTTATAGTGACCTTACTGGTGATATTTTTCAGAAAGATCACGTACGTAGACACGTAGTACTCGCAACTGGCGCGCATGTATAACCACACGTATGAACGTAAACGAAGCGTAAAGAGTATGGCTCATAGCAGATGGCGTTGGTAACTCTACCTACCCCCATGCAAAGAAGGCTTGAATGTTTGTTTGTGTGTACACTGTTTTAATGTAATTAAATTTAATTAAATTTTAATGATTTTATTTCTGTAAGTAGGTTTGTACAAACACATTTACACGTCAATCGTATTTTTTTAAATTAGATGAGGTCGGCGTTTCCTATCTGACTACTCTGAGAAGAAAGGCCGAAACAAACTCAGAGATAATTAGGTCCAAGAGAGTGATGAAGTGCAGCCCGCTGAAAGACAGACGGACGAACGGATATACGGATGAACGGACCAACAGAGGAGGCTTAATTATTAATAGGGTCCCGTTGGCACCCCCGAGTACGGAACCCTAAAAATGACGATACGTTCTGTAAGAACCTTGTAACTGTAAGACTACACAAAACATCGAGTATATGTTATATTCTTAAATCATAATTTAAAAAAAAAAAAAAAACTTTTAAATATATTTAACAATGCGGGTTTCAAATTTCAAATTCACGTTTATCTTATTATTTCTCGCTAAGTCCTCTAAATATACTTAGCATATGGGTACAATATTACTAAACAGACCACCACTTGTTCTTACCAGCCAAAGCAATACGAAGTTGTGAACCATTTGGGGGACGGTTTTATGTAAATTTGACGTTTAAAACGTGCTGATTCTGATGTATTTTGTTTCTCAAGTGAAACTTCTGTCTTACGGCTGGCATGTGGTTGCGGTGGAGCCAGTAAACATAGCTGCTTTAGGTTCAACAATAACGTAGCAAGTTGACTCGTTTCCGCTTTCACGAAACTTTTCCGAGTTACCGCTGGCAACATTACCCACCTCGGATTCGAACTTGCTACCTTTTATTTTGTTTTGTCTGATACGTTACCTAAAATGGGCGATACTTTGTCTTTTCTCGCCGAATACTTTACTAATTACACATTGAGACCTCTTGGAGTTGAAAGTATTTGTGACGGTAACCCCTTACTGAAAGAAATAATAGCATTGCCTACGACAAAAAATCTCCTATACCTACAATATTTAATCATCATCTGCCTAGCCGTTTCCCAACTATGATGGGGTCAGCTTCCTGTCAAACTGGATGCAGCTGAATACCAGTATTTTACATGGAGCGACTGCCTATCTGACCTCCACAACCCAGTTATTAGGTAATACGTTACACGTTGGTAAGACTGGTTCTCAGACTTTTGGGCTTCTGGCGACCCGTAACGACTGTCAAAAATCCACAAATGACTGCTGGTACCAACGGCGTCCATCACTTCCTGTAATGTTCATACTCAGGCGATAGGACACGCAGGACAAGATATTACGTGTTCCATCGTTTGTGGAACAGCCCCGCATTTGCATTTCAAGGCACAGTCGTCTTGGGTGGAGCACCGCTGTGTCCTCGTGGAGGCGATCGGCGGCGGCGATCACTCGCGTCCGGCCCTGGTCCAGGCCATGGTACGGAGCGAGAGTGCGTGGGTAGCCGTCACCTCTTTCAGCGAAGCAGTAATGCTCGCGAAGAGGGAGGCGGCACACGTGAGGGAGAGGCAGTCTATGCGCCCTCGCGACCTTAGCCGCCGCAGGATACGGAGACGCCCTGGGCGTCGGGAATCCCAGGCCGATTTTCGGCCATTGTAGGCATGAGCTTGCGGACGGCGAGTAATGGGTAACTCGCTGTCCTATAAGGACCAAGCCCAAGTCGACGGCGCGTTGTGTTCCACGCGCGCCTCAAAAAGATGTCAGCACAATTTGATGGGGCCCGCAAGGGCCGATGCCTGCCAGGGGTGCGTGTTTGTTCGAAAGAGATACTACAGCCCCTGGCATACGGGCTCCTGAAGGAACACGGGTGGGTTTTAGTCAGTAAAAGTCTGACACGCCCTCCTGCTCCACCCAGAGCGGGAGAAGTTATTTGATGATTTCCCACCCAAAAAAAAAGGCACAGTCGTCTATAAATCCCCATCTGAGCAGGTTTTCCTTGCTTTGATCTGGGTCTAGAGTCTGTTTTAAGACTTCCAGGTTAACCAAACTAGCTCAAGCTCAGAAGGTGAAACAAATGGTCGACGGTCCACATGCTGGTCATATTCGCCATCAAATTGATACCGTACAAATCCAAAAATCTTTACTTTCTGAATAATGCTTTGCAGAAAAAACTGTGTGGGCAATCTGTTTTGTCTCAAAAGTTGTAAATGTCGGTTGAGAAAATTGGTGCGATGTAACCCCTGGTTACGGACACCCTAGTAATTTATTTTCTTCCGTTGTCTCGTACACATTCCGTAAGATAAGTTGCAATACATTTACTCTCTTTATTCAAAGGTTACAACGGAAGAGAGTCGTGTTGTGACCAACTTTGGCGAAACACAAAAGATAAAGTATTTTTTCCGCAAATATTTTTCGTGTTATGGATCATACTTGGGTTTAGTTTTCAATGCTTTTGTTGATATATTGGTGTGTGCTTTCTGACATTTTGGCAAATGATTTAAATTAATGTTTTGTTTCGTAATGTTAATTACTTACTATTTTATGGAATCAAGTTATTTTAACTGAACATTCAGCTGTGCTGCTGGGGAGTTTGTTGCGCCACTTCTTCTTCCTAGATAAAGCTGGAAGTGGAGAAGGGCGGACGTTTTGGGGGATTGTCTCATGAAATTTTGATGTTCAAAAAGGGCTGATTCACAGCCTAGTTTGAATAAATTACTTGCGATTTTGATTTTGGTTAGTCTGAGCCAACAAAAGCTGGGATCAGCGTTTTAATTATTTGGCAAGTGTAATGACATGACGTCACAATGTCGCAGACAGAATTAGAACCCGAAACTAGTGGCCCTATATTTTAAGCCATACCTTTCGACCTAAGGCTCCTCTTAAAAACCACAAAGATCTATCATCATCATCATCATTTCAGCCGAAAGACGTCCACTGATGGACATAGGCCTCCCCCAGTCATGGGGGGTTTTGCCATAATCGCCACGCTTGGCAGGCGGGTTGGCGATCGCAGTATGGTGGTAAAATGCATAGAGAACGCTGCTGCCCATTCTCTAGTAAGTCCTTTAGTCGCCTTCTACGACACCCACTGAAAGAAATAGGATGGTGCTATTCTTTTATGCCCGGCGACACATACGGGACACAAACGGAAAGATCTTTAGGCCCGTGGCAAATTAGAAGCTGACGCCACCATCTTGTTTTTTCAATACGATTTGTGACGATTTCACAAATGTTTACCAACAGTGCCCCTTTGTCAATGTTATTCAAGGGCCAAAAGATCCTTGAAGCACTGTATGTACATTTTTTTGTAACTACACAGGGTCAAATTTGTAGTGTTTTTCCGGAAGACAGTTGTTTTTTTTTTTTTTTTTTTGGTAAATGTTTTTATTTTTCACGTTTTAGTTATAGTACCTAGCCAGAAATCAGAAATTTCATCATCCTTTCCACCATGATTTTTATGTGATAGCAGCAAGCGAGCGGTAGTGCGGGGGCGGCCAGCGAGCGCTACTTCTAAGTTAGCGGTAGCTACTTGACTATTTAGTAATAGCGCAAAATACTATCCGTCTCTGTTCACAATTTGACTGACAGATTATAAACTATCGAAAAACAGTGCGTTAAATTGTAAATGGTTTTTGCAGTTCGACAGTTTATAATCTCACGAGATAGATTATAAACTAACGGTGTTCACGATTACGGTGACAATACATGAGAACAATGGTGTCCCAGTGATAACGGTCACGGCTTACAAATCGTAGGTCGAACCCAGACAAGCGCTTTACTTTGTGTAAATTATTTCATCACCACTGCTCTCAAAACGGTGAATGAAAACAGTGTGAGGAAACCGACATGTCCTAGAACGCTAGGCCCGCGTTGTAGACTTCGGCACACTCCCTCTCACAGAGAGGAGGCCTGTGTCCCAACAGTGGGAAAACTATAGGCTGATTATGATGATTATTATACAAATGTAGAAATAAGTAAGTATCCCGGATTTCGAATAACGCAGCAACAGAAACAAATAGCCGATTAACAGAAAGTTCGGCTAATTGTTTCTGACACTGATATTATTGGATGGCTCAGGACGACAGTGAACGTTTACGGTCTGAAATAGTACATCCTTATTTGATATTTCTAGCTATGTTTCTGATAGTAATTAATTAGTATCGTATTATCCTACAGAATGTAGCTATTATGTATTCTTGTATTTTTATTATGGATTTGGTATAAATTCCTGTATTAGAAGTGTGCCTGTGTGTTCCTGTGTGTGTGCCTTGTGAGGACCGCAGGAGTCCGCTGGATGCAGGACGCTCAGAACCGGTCGAAGTGGCGGAGCTTGGGGGAGGCCTATGTCCAGCAGTGAACGTCTTTCGGCTGAAATGATGATGATGATTGGAAATAATATTCAGAGCTACATAGCTACTTACCAGCTGTTTCGTTGGGGTTGGCTTCCAATCTAACCGGTTGCAATTAAATACCAGTATTTGACATGGAGCGACTGCCTATCTGACCCCCACAACCCAGTAACTAGGAAACACGATACCCCTTGGTAAGACTGTTTGTTGGACTTTCGGACTTCTGACGAGCCGTCACGACTGTCAAAGATGACACCACGAATGACAGCCGCGACCAACGGCTTAACGTGCTTTCCGAGGCAGATCAAGTCATCGTCAATCATCATTTCAAGTCGTTCGTGGTGTGCGTTCCAACTCACCATTTGGTGACCTTCCTCAAGGAAGAGTTCTGGCCGAAAGGTGTGCTGTATCGGCGTTTCCGCGTTCAGCTACGCGACACCTCGCAACGTAACACGACGCCGTCACTTCGTGTCCAGTACTTTTAAAATAATTGTTTTATAAAATATGTAATAGTTTATCGTTATTGTTTTTATACTTATGTATATATTGAGTTTTATGGGCCATCATTGCCTGTCCTTTAGAAAAATAAATAATAATACTATATTGGCCTGACTAATAAGATTTATTGTTGTTGTTATATACTTGGCTCCCGGTTTACTATATTTATAACGTTCAGCCCTGATCGAAAATCAAACATAAAGGTTGTCAGCCCCTGCCTATTGTCTTGGAAAGATGAACGGACTCATTAGAGCAAGTCACGATGATCTCTGTGAAACTACTTTCTTTTCTCAGTACCTATAAGAGAGTTTGCCATGAGTCAGCGTCTATAGACCCCAAGTGACTGAAGAAAATAGGTGTCATAAAAAGAAAAGGAATTTTATTTTGTTAGATCTACTGTACACAAACTTGTAATCTAATACTTTTAAACGAGCAATTCTTGGGTATATGTTTATACTAGCTTCCGCCGCGGCTTCGCCCGCATGGATGTCGGAAATTATCCCGCGGGAACGTACCTCCGGGATAAAAAGTGTCTTATGTGTTAGTCTAGGTTATAATCTATCTGTGTGCCAAATTTCATCCAAATCCGTTCAGTCGTTTTAGCGTGATTGAGTAACAAACATCCAAACATCTTCACAAACTTTCACATTTATGTTAGTTAGTAGTTAGTTTATGATATTAGAATAAATAGGTACCTATTTCTCTTCTGACGTCAACAATATACTGTGATGTGATCACTATCCTTCACACAAATCCACCTCAGCAAGATTCAGGTTGAAATAATAATATGGCTCAGGTATCTATTATTAATAAAAAGAAAAGTCCTGAATGACTGATTGACTGACTCATCAACGCCCAGCCGTGTAAAGGCTATTTTTAACTAAACTTGTAATTACCAAATTTTCGGGATTTTCACGTAAAATCCCGATATAAATGATCTAACTTTAATTCATGTTTTCGAAATATATTTATGATCCAACTAACTGTTGTATCAAATCATTGAATACATTACGTTTTGTCAATTTCGGGATTTTCACGTAAAATCCCGAAAATTTGGTAATTGCAAGTATAGTTAAACATAGCCTTTACACATATTAATTAAAGTTTATTTTCAACTTACTGAAATTTTTCCCGGGAAAAAAAATTTAGTCGTAAGGAAGTCTCCACTTTCTGTCTCTGTTCTCCGAAGTTTAGGCAAATATAGTCAGCCTATTCCGATCACTGCTGATGATGGAGCCGGCAGGTAACCATATTAACTTCTCAGTCAATCAATATATCCACGACCTACAACTCGTAAGTCTGTGCCTTTACGTAGTGGTAAAGGCACAGACTTACGAGCGACTGCTGTCCTAACTGCATAATAAGATGGTATTATTTTATTTTTCACTGCCTCGTTTTCTAAACACCCCAATATAAACAGTTGCGACGTCGGCCGAGACGGTGCAACGGCTTTTCATCTTTATGAAAAATAAACAACAGCACAAATATTAGAATTTTCTTAATGAGGTGTATGACTTGAAGGTCTGCATTCTGTTTATTAAATTTTGAGGCCGTTTATAGTTAATTAAATAGACCGAAGTCTAGACGTAATAAAAGCTTTTCAGTCAGGTGTATAATTTGAAGATAACACATTATATGATAACACCGAATTTTCGTTTTATTCTAAAGCGTTGGGCTAACAATATTAGGGGGCTTCATAAAATAACATGAAACAATAATTATAGTTAAAGGCCAAAAAACATCAATCAATCAATTCAGCGTATCGCAATCCAATGCTGAACATAGGCCTCTTCCAAGATGCGCCACTACGCTTCGACTTCCACCTTCCGTATCCAGTCTGTCCCAGGTACCGTTTAAAGTTGTCGGTCCATCTAGCTGGGGGCGTCCCATTACCGATACACGGTCTCGGCTCTAGAAAAACGACCACTGTAAAGATTAGATTACACAATTAGAAAATATATTTATAGGGACCTACAGAAAATTGACACTTAACACGTCGCGTGTCTGCCAGGGGTGCGGGTTGTTCGAAAGAGATACCGTGGCCCCTGGCACACAGGCAACTGAGGGAACTCGGGTGGGTTTTAGTCAACAAAAGTCTGACACGCCCCCTGCTCCACCCAGAGCGGGAGAAGTTATTTGATGATTTCCAACGCTTAAAAAAAATCCCGTCGCGTATCTAATTAGCAGACACAATAGAAATTCTATTGTTATCGGTACACATGGTGTACATTTGACGTGCGAGGAGTTTAATTGGGATTTTTTGACAGCCGGCGTTTAGGCAGCGCAGCTTGATAGTTGTGTATGTTCTGAAGCACTGAATATTGTGAGAAAGGCGGGAAACAAAAATGTACGTTATTTCTGAATTTAATAAGTGCATGGAAATCAAAAGTAATTTATTTAAACTAGGCTGACAGTCAGCACTTTTTGTTGATCGTCAAAATTACATAAGACAGTCCCCAAAACGCCCGCCCGTCACCACTTCCTAGTGCTTTAGCTGGGAAGAAGTGCCGCAGCAAACTCTGCAGTAGCACAGTAGTCTGCTCAATTAGAAGTACAAATGTAATTACAAAAAACAAAATATTAAATTAAATTATTTGCCATATGTCAGCTAGCACACGCCAATATATCAACAAAATATTGAAAACTGTATAGGGTGACTGGTAATTAGTGACCGAAATTTAAACACATGATTGTACTCATCATTATGAACAACTTTTACTATGGGACCAACCCTGAAATCGCGAAACAAAATCAGCTGTTCCATTTATTTTCGCATAACTCGTCAAAATGTAGGGACCAACTGATTATTTTTTCGCGATTTCGGGTTTGGTCCCATGGTAAAAGTTGTTCATAATGATGAGAGCAGTGGTGGTCCAGTGGTATCGGCCGCGACTTACGAGTTGTAGGTCGTGAGTTCGAACCCAGACAGGCGCTTTACTTTGTGTAAATTATTTCATTACCACTGCTCTCAAAACGGTGAAGGAAAACATCGTGAGGAAACCGGCATGTCCTAGAACCAAAAAATTCGAAGACATGTGACATCTACCAACCCGGACTGGGCCCGCGTGGTGGATTACGGCCCAATCCCTCTCAGCGAGAGGAGGCCTGTGTCCCAGCAGTGGGAACATTATAGGCTGATGATGATGATGATGATGATGAATGATGAGTACAATCATGTGTTTAAATGTCGGTCACTAATTACCAGTCACCCTATATACTCTAGCATGAACTGTCAGGTAATCCTTATATTCACATTGTATAAAAAAGTTTTCCATATGTTCGTGTGGTGCCGGACGTGAAAGAATAGCACCATCCCATTTCCTCCCGTGGGTTTCGTAGAATGCGACTAAGGGACTTACTAGAGAATGGGCAGCATCGTTCTCTATGCATTTTACCACCATACTGCGATCGCCAACCCGCCTGCCAAGCGTGGCGATTATGGGGGAGGCCTATATCCAGCAGTGGATGTCTTTCGGCTGAAAAGATGATGATAACAAAGTTTTTGATTTTGCATTCTCTGTTCAAACAATATCTGGTAAGCTAGGAGATTATACAAAATGTTTGAAGCAATATTTTATTATTTTATGACCCAGCGGCCAATCCAACATTATATTCATGCTCTTATTGTAACTGAATTTATTTTAAACTTTTTTCTCTAAGTCTCGCCAACTGCTGGAGAAAGACGTGGCGACATATAGATGTGACGCGTCGACGCGTGTGTGATGTGTCGTATGTGACGGTATAGACCGTCACATACGACCTACATATCTGACACATTTTACATCGCTAAATCAGAATTAGCCAAACGAATAACTTAATAATTATGTCGATCGAGTCGTATCCGGTACGCCAGCGCCATCTGTTGGGTTTGGTGGGGTGCACGAGTTCGATTGAGCCTTGAGTCAATTTTCGGTTGGCGGTCGGCGCATGCGGACATCACCAAACGTCTATATGTGCCTACCTATCTACTGTGTTGTAACTGTTGGATTGGAATTTGATTGAGCACCGATCAATTTTTTTCATCCAACGTTACCCACCAACGCTCACAGTAAGAGGATCAATGATGAGTGCTAATAATGATGGACAGGGTCCTCCTCCGTCATTTCTATAGAAACGCAACAACAACCGTCGGGCTGTAAATAGCCCACCAGACGATGCACCTGTCGCATCGATTCCTTATCGATGGAGAATGTTGTGAACTTTCCACCCTATTCCTTAAATATCAATACTCTTAAGTGTTCCACATCTCTGTCTATGTAAAACTCTCATTCAACAAAAACAACTTATTGAAAAAACAGCGCGTTACAAACATTCTCCCCTGTCAGCTTAACAATGTTCCAATTAAGTTAAAAACAGAATTAAAAAGAGACATGTCATAAATTTTATATCGACGCTCGCGGTGTATTTCATAGACGGAAAAACCTCATATGATAGGAAATTGGAAATAAATTCCTTTAAGCTTTCAATTACCTCAATCGGAAATATCGAGTTTCCGTAGACATAAATTTAAATCCGTGTACTGGTGTTACTTTAGACGTGGCCTGTTATGGGAGAAGTTAATGTATTTCTAGCATTTAGTTTGTATGTTCAATTATCTTTGTATAAGATGTAGATAAATCTTAGTTTTAATTTTTGTTTGAAGATCAAGGATCAGGCTTTTCTGAACGAGTTGGGATTTAAAATTATGCCATGTTGTCCACGTTTGTTAGGGAACTATTGAGTTATTCTGTTAATAAAGGTGTTGATGAAACCATATTTAGTTTTGATAACTAAATAAATAGGGTTTCATCTTCACTTCGCGGTTTCGTCCGCTTTAATTTCGACTTAAATGAATAATCAAACCACAAAACGAGTTATCATTTGTCCTGATATTATAAATGTGAAAGTTTATATTTTTTTTTATATGCCTGGATGTTAACGATTATGAAACTTTTTATTTCGATAGTACGTTCACGTGGGAAAATTTTTAACTTACAGGGCGAAGCCGCTGGCAAAATCTAGTTGAATATAAACTAATAGTTGGACTTTACAACATTGTAATTTGCAGACAGCCTGTTATTTCACTTACATGCGTTCAAAGAAAACTAAATATCAAAAAGAAAGAAAGAATACCGTTTATTTGGATACAGTTCGTGAAACACAAAATAAATAACAAAAAAAAAAGCTAGGTACTACAATATGTGCCTCACGGCTACGTCAAAAAGGTTCATTTCAGCATGTATGCCAGACAGATGCTGTCTTATACTGGTTTTCTAATGAACCTTTAGGGACGAGTGACGATGAGTACAAACAGTTTCAGCATCGGTAAATAAATATTTTGTACTTAAAAATAAACGCATCATGTAAACTTACAAAAAACAGAATAAAACGAAAGAAGATTCAAAGAAGAAAAAAGAAATAAAAGAAAGTTTAGCGAAACCTGTTCTTATCGTTTATATATGTATGTGTACATTGATTCGTGAACGATGCATTCACAAAGCGCAAAGCAACTCGCAAAGGATTTTTTTTTAAAGAAGTATACAATTTTAGCACAAATAGGTATTTATTTGTATATGGTATTGACGTCTCTATAAGCCGGGCTCTGCCAAGTTATTTTGAGCCCGTTTTATAGACTTGCTATAAAAATATCATAACATTTGAGAGCTAGGGGCGCTGTTTGAAAATATTTTATTGATGAATCGCTATAAAATATACTCTATCAGTTAGCAGACGAAATATTTCATTCAATCAACAAATGCGGGAATGTTAAATGTGAAGCAGATTGTGTTCTGAATGTATCCCTTAAGTTTTCTGAAGAAATTCGTTTTTATTTTTTTAAATTGTGATTTTTTTTTGGGTTAAATACCTCAACAGAAAAAAATGGAACCTGTAGGATCACTTCGTGGTCTACTGTCCGTCTTTCTGTCAGTCTAGACCCGTTTTCTCAGGAACGCGTTGAGTTATAAAGTTGTCGTTTTGTTAATTAAATACGTAGGGCTAAGGTCCCTTGGAGCTCAAATATTCATTGTGTGTGCCCTGGGCGTCGGGAATCCCAGGCTGTTTCCCGGCCACCGTAGGCGCGGGCTTGTGGATGGTGAGTAATGGGTACCTCGCTGTCCGGTAAGGACCAAGCCCGGGTCGACGGCGCGTTGTGTTCCACGCGCGCCTCAAAGAAA
This sequence comes from Polymixis flavicincta, assembly GCA_949987655.1. Taxonomy (NCBI): domain Eukaryota; kingdom Metazoa; phylum Arthropoda; class Insecta; order Lepidoptera; family Noctuidae; genus Polymixis; species Polymixis flavicincta. The sequence goes on along the minus strand of OX465191.1, from coordinate 10,733,676 downwards.
TGTCAGCACCAACTGTTGGGGTCCGCAAGGGCTGATTCCTGCCCAGGGGTGTGGTTTGTTCGAAAGAGATACCGTAGCCCCTGGTACACAGGCAACTGAAGGAACAGGGATGAATTTTAGTGAGTTAAGTCTGACCCGCTCTCCCGCTCCAGCCAGAGCGGGAGAAGTAAATTGACGATTTCCCACCCTCTTGTCTGTGGTCCGACACACACATGGCAATTTTTTTAAACAATTTACTGTTTTTTACACAGTTTTTTACAAAGTCTTCTCTTTCGTTTAATTTTTGGATTTCTCAGTATATAGCAGTCTGGAGTTTGGATTTGTACCCGGTTGATCGCATTAGGCTCACCTCGTATTACATGGGACTTAAACACCACTACCGAAATGTTGGTGTGCATAGGTACACCTCTGCCCAACTCTTCAGTGAAACAAGTCGATATGTTATCTGACATTATCAGAATTAATTTGTTAATTGTAAGTACCATAGGTCAGAGATGAGAGAGTAAACTATAGTAGTCTGTAGTGTAGTATAAGTGTAGTAAATTATAGTTCTACAGACCTTATCGAACTTCATCATCATTACCATCATTTCAGCCAAAAGTACGTCCACAGTTAGACACTGGCCTTCCCCCAAGTTTGACCACTTCGACCGGTTTCATGTTATGAATTCATGCGGCCTTCAGAAGGTCATCGGTAATCGTACTTCGGTTCTTAAACATTTACGCCATTTTTTATGGATATAACATCTAACAAAATATCAATACTGGTCAATTTGTCTATACTAATATTAAAAAGAACTAAAGTTTGTGAGGTTGTAGGAGGTAACCTCTGGATCTACGGAACCGATTTTGAAGATTCTTTTACCAATAGATAACCACGTTATTTGCGAGTGTCATAGGCTATATATAAAACTGTCGAACGAAAAATAGTGTCAAAATAGTGATCCCACCCGTGGGAAGCCGGGACGGGTAGCTATTTTTAATAAATTAATCAACTAACGTCTTCTATATTCGCAAGTGTCTCATAGCTGACCAACATGACGTAATTAAAACAACTGAAGGGTGCGAAAACTCACACACACCCAAAATCGTAGGCCAACATTATCCTTGGGGTCAGCTTCATGACATGCCAAAAAGTTTGTTCCCCAGTTTAGATGCACGAGTGATTTCCTCACAGCAATTATTAATGACACGTATTAAGTAAGTCATATATCTACCCATATATTTAGTTACCTAGAGTAAAAAGGTACAGAGGTGACGCACTTGCTGTCACGCGATTAATTGATCAATGATTTTATTTCTGTAAGTGGGTTCGTACCACCACTTTTACACGTCGACGTTTCCTATCTGACTAGTCTGAAAAAAAAAGCTAATACAAACTGATAAGTCACAATCTCTTTTAAATTACAGATATAATTAGACATAATCTTGGCCAGATCATTTAAGAAGACCCTGTAGATTAGTGTCTCAAATGGTCTTTAGAGGAAATAACCGCACAGAATAAGTAGAACGGTCCAGTCAGTGGGCGCATTTGTCAGTAATCGTGCCACCCAGTAACTGGGTTGTGGAGGTTTAATTTTTAATTTTTGGGGGGTTGGGAAATCATCAAATGACTTCTCCCGCTCTGGGTAGAGAGCAGGACGGCGTGTCAGTCTTTTACTAACTGAAACCCACACGTGTTCCCTCAGTTGCCTGTGTGCCAGGGGCGACGGTGTCTCTTTCGAACAACCCGCACCCCTGGAAGGCATTGGCCCATGCGGACCCCACCAGTTGTTGCTTACATCTCTGACGACGCGTGTGGAACTCAACGCGCCGCCCTGCCTACCATTTTTCGGCCGCAGGGGATAGGGAGAGCAGCCAACACTATACCGACACTCCTCTTCCCCTGCGGCTCCACCGCGTCCGCCATCAAACGGTGGCGGCCCCGACCAGGCTACGGAAGGGAAGAGCGCTGCTCAGAAGCACCGGCACTCCTCCTCTAATGTTGTGTCGGTTACTGAGGCCCCCGCAACGACAATTTGTGGAGGTCAGATGGGCAGTCGCTCCATGGAAACCGACCCCATCTTAGTTGGGAAAAGACTAGGCAGATGGATCAATTTTCTTATTTAAATTAATTTCGTGGACTTTGCAAGCGGATTTCTCTTCTGTGTGGTTTTATTAATCTATGCCATATACCACCTTTGTAGCTAAGTTTCAAGTAAAAGGGAACACTGCAGAAGTCAGGCCCTCAGAACAGTTCAAAGGGGTCACTTGGTAACGAAATGTCAGGAGCACGCATCAATATTAAGTCATCAACTTTGGGCTCGGTTAAGTTTGGCCTTCTCAAGTGAGATGTTGACTTGTGTGTTTAACTTAGGATTAATCAAGGGTGCTTAGCCTTGTGATATATGGCGCCTTATTGCGTGGTTTGGTTTTGGTTAGGAATACTGGGGATATTAAAGGGAGGAATTATTTAGTGTTTGTTTTTACTAAAGTCAGGGGAATTCATTGTTTGTGTACTAAAAGGTACACCTCTGCTCAAACTTGTTGAGAAACAAGGCGTGATCTTATCAAGGATTCCAAAAGTCCCATGTAATAGGGACGAGCTTATTGTTAGCAAATCGGCACAAATCCAGTCTGACGGCACAGTTGGCGCAGTGGTTAAGCGATTGACTGCTGCGCTGCGTATCGCGGGTTCGATTCCCGCACGGAACAAATATTTGTATGAACTACAAGTAGTTGTTCGGGATCTGGCTGTTTGTGTATGTGAGTTTATTTGTTTGTAAACGGAGAAATTCCTAGTGGGGGCAAAGTTTTAAAAAAAAAAAAAGAAGTCTCCAGGCTGGTATTGAGAAATTCCTCATAGAAAAATTCAATAACACTTTGCCCGACCTGAGAATCGAATCCAGGACCTCATACTCAGCGGTAGCGCTTGCCACCACTAGATCAACGAGGCAGTTAGTCAAGGCATCCTTAACGTTCACTATAAAAATACTCTACAGAATCAGGTGCATAAACATGGGAAGCAAAACACAGGTATGGGGCTTGCGGGAAAGTAATATTAGGTGCACGGGTCGAACGATCAGGTTAAACTACGCTTGCCGCGGTTGGTCCGTGGATGGGTGACCATCTTTAGATACCAAGGCCCCTCCGTGCCTCGGAAAGCACTTTAAGCCGTTGGTCCCGGCTGTCTTTTGTGGATCTTTGACAGTCGTTACGGGTCGTCAGAAGCCCGAAAGTCTGACAACCAGTCTTACCAAGAGCACTGCATCCAGTTACACTGGAAGCCGACCCTACAAAGTTGGGAAAAGGCTAGGCAGATAATATGAATCAGGAGCACAAACTTAATTCCATCACACACGATTTCTAATCTACATCCAACTTCTCAACTCGAACTCACTGACACACGCAAAACTCTTGTATGTGCTTCATAAAAAACTCATACGCAGTCATCATCATCATCATCATTTCAGCCGAAAGACGTCTACTGTTGGACATAGGCCTCCCCCAATTTGGGGGGGTTTGCCACGCTTGGCAGGCGGGTTGGCGATCGCAGTACCTATGGTGGTAAAATGCATAGAGAACGCTGCTGCCCATTCTCTAGTAAGTCCGTTTGTCGCCTCTTACGACACCCACGGGAAGAGACGGGATGGTGCTATTCTTTACGTCAGGCTCCACACGGAAAAACACATATATATATATATATATATATATATATATATATATTATCTATCACATTACTTACATACGCAATATTTTTCTTGTCATTTACATTGGTGTGCAGACAAATTTTTCGTACATACGAAGCAATGGATTAGCAAAAAACCTTCAGAAGGATTCAGATTCTAATTAATACAGATACGCAATTATGGTCATTTCATCATCATCATCTCAGCCGAAAGACGTCCACTGCTGGACATAGGCCTCCCCAGGCTCCTTCACTTCCGCCGGTCTTGTGCTTCCCACATCCAGCAGATTCGACGGCCTTCATAAGTTCATCGGTCCACCTTGTAGGAGGCCTTCCCACACTACGACTTCCGGTACGTGGTCACCACTCCAGAACCTTTCGGCCCCATCACGCACTGCCACTTAAGTTCGGTAATTCTTCGGGCTATTTCGGCTGCCCTGGTCCTCCTGCGGATCTCGTCATTCCTGATTCGATCACGTAGAGACACTCCGAGCATAGCCCTCTTCATTGCCCTTTGGGTAACTTTAAGCCTTCTGATAAGGCCCATTGTGAGCGACCACGTTTCTGTGCCATATGTCATCACAGGCGGTAACACACACTGGACAAAGGTTTTCGTCTTGAGACACTGTGGTATTTAAGACATGAATATATTGCGAACGCTGCCCAGCCGAGTCAGATTCGACGATTGACCTCTTTCTCGATTACCTTTTATGACCAAACAATGCAAAACAAACACATATTTTTTACATAGAAATTAAATGTAGCGCGATGGCGATAAGTTACAATATATAGACGAAAACATGATAGAAATAAAGTTCCACACCACAACAAGTAGATATTCCGTGGTTATATTTCGTGTTTACTCGCAAAGAACTCGGCATAAACATACAGAATGCAATCTCAACGCGACTACACGTATGAGCGACTTGCATTAAAGTTTCTACCATGTAAACAAACAACATATAGATCGGGAAGAATTTATGTAAAACTAGCACGAACGAACTGTAAACAAGTTGACAGATAGATTTGTTTACATAGCTACCTCGTGCCATTACTTGTGGGGACGAAAGTAACGCTGAACAACAAAAGTATCGCATTTAGTGAAGCGCTTTCAATTATGCGGTGAAAGACAATTTAGTTGCAGTATTGAGATAGCTAAATCTAATTTTGGAGCTGTTTAGAGATTAAGTACAGGGGATTTTTGGCAACATAACAAACGGCGCGATAAACTAGCGGTTTCTAAGATACGTTTAATGTAAGTATGCGCTTGCCTGTTTTTCTTTTTTTGAGTGGTAAATCATCCAATAACTTCTGTCGATCTGGGTGAAGCGGGAGGGCTTGTCAGACATTTACTGACTAAAACCTCCCATGTTCATTCAGTTCCCTGTGTGCCAGGGGCCATATGGTATCTCTTTCAAACAACCCGCACCCCCGGCAGGCATCGGCCCTTGCGGACCCCACCAGTTGGTGCTGACATCTCAATGAGGCGCGCGTGGAACACAACGCGCCGTCTACCCGGGCTTGGTCCTTACCGCACAGTGAGCTACCCATTACTCGCTAGTCCGCGTATGCAAGATATATCGCGACTCCATCATCATTTAAAAGTAATGTGAATACGTTCAGCAAAAGAGATATATATAACCAGGGTCGTCGGATATGGTTGGACTTTAGTAAGAAACCGTGAAATGTTTTCAAATATTTAATGTAATTAATAGAAAACAAACAGTTAATTTATCAAATCAATTCGGAATCATCCCTCGGTTTCTTCTCACACTTCAAATTTATCCGACGATCCCGATTATTTATCTCTTTTGGTGATTGTTTATGCTTTCAATGGTGATCAATATTATTGTAATGTTTTGCTTCTTGTTGCAACATCGTTTTTACAGGTTCTCAGAAAATAAGAACAGTTTAAAGCATCACTTCACTTATCCGATTATGAATCTCCGTTTTGAAGATGTTCAATAATAATCTGTAGGGAACTGCAACTGTCAACATGTGCTTGCGACAGTACAAAGTTAAAATAAGCTCTTTGACAAAACTTCGTACGTTTTACGATGAACTGTATCAAAAACTTATTGCGTCAATGACTATAATCAAACGTATCGGCTTCCATGTCCCACTAAAGTGATACAAAAGAGGGTATTCGTATCGCTTCTCACATTATCCTCGAGTGCACGACAGTCGTCCAAGAGATACCGATAGTGCCTACTCGCACGCCAGTTACAAATAACACAACGTGTTTTGTAAATTTGGCACAAGTCACGAGGCAATGTCTCTAATTAAACCGGGATCAGATGTAGTGGTCACATCGCCCCACTCGATGCTGCCACGTTTTTGGTTTCAAGCCAACAACCCAACAAGCTTCTTGCTTAAATGATTCGCTTGTTAAGTTTTATGTTTTTATTCGACTGCGACGGCTAATTATGGAGTTAACTCTTTTCAGTTTTGCAGTTTTTTCTCCGCCGCCATTGCGAGCGGAATTGCATTTGTAATTGATACGTCACGTGCTACATTGCGTCGTTTTTGGATTCAAGTCGGCGGTCATTAGCATTACAAATTGTGTTTCGGTTTAAAAGAATGTTAACATAAAGTATACAAAACAATATGACGTAAATTTACATTAAATATTGTTCGTACAACGTAGGTCAACATTTGCACTGAAAATGGTAAGTTTGTTGCAAATATTGTACAAAATTCAATATTGTATTGATGTCCTTATAATTTCAGTTTGAACTACAATATTGAGTTGATACTTTTGGGGGCTCATGGGTATCGTATTACCCAGTAACTGGGTTGTGGAAGTCAGAGAGGTATTCGCTCCATGTAAAATACTGGTATTCAGCTGCATCATGTTAGACTGGAAGAACAACATAACTGGGAAAAGGCTAGGCGGATGGTTTTGATGACGATGACTGCCTGGGACTCAGGGAGGTTCGTTTACTTTGATTATTTACATTGGCCACAGTATCAAAGCAACAATTCGTTTTTAGATATTTGTTGCCCGTCACCCCTACTGGGATCCTTGTGTCCGTTCAATTTGTAAACTTAAACAAACAGACACTTGCAAAGAATATTTAAAAAATCTGAAACTTCCATTCATAAACATTTATGAAATTATTAATTTTCTACGATCTAACGATACTTTCTTTGAAAAATATAAAAATAAACGACACAACAGTAAAATTTGTTGTCCTAATAGTAAAATAACTCTCTTAACTCTTCAACTTCTCTTAACTCCGATAAATTAAATTATCTTATGAACCTTCACAGATATAGATAATATATGCCAATGATAAGTAGTACCTACAAAACGATGTTTAAATGAATACTTAAAATATCTTGCAATCTGCGTGACATTTTGCACATAATTAGTTTGCAACATACCTCACGTCACGCTCACGTCCGAGTGGAACGGTGTCGTTCCACCCAGTAGTTTAAATACCTAATAGTATATTTTGCATAGCATTGTATACATGGGGAGCCATGCAAAATATACTATTACGTAGATTCTACGTAATTATTTAATGGAGGCGTCATCGCCTAACATGTTCAAGAAAAAACTAAAAAGCTTTTTGATATATAAAGCAAATTACAATGAATCTGAATATTTGCGGGATAGAGTTTAAGATATCTTTTTAAACAAGTGTTATTGATCTCGTTCTTATTATTTTGTTTGTTTTTTTTATGTTTTCGTTCTATGTACCTACCTACCTAGTTTGCATGCCAAAAGGTAAAATTTGGTGTTACTAATAATGTGATATACAACTATTATATGAATTTAAAACATCTGCATATTGTACAATGTCTTAAATGATTTTGAATTTGAATTTCTCCTGAACAAGGTCTAAATTCCGGTCCATAGATTCAGAACTTTTACTCCCGCTATCGGCGCGTTTCTGACCTCATTCTGGCTTTTAACTAGGACCTAAAAGTACGGCGCTGCTATTAAAACTTGGAGGCAAGCATCGTTAGAGCCCTGTACTCGATGCAGAGAAACCTAGGTACACTACACACGATCAAGAAGTTCCACAAACTACCCTAATGGGAACAATAATATACACACAAATAGCTGTTAACAACATCATGGACACATAGCTTTATGAGCTCGGAAAATCAGCTGAATAGCGCGATCGTATGGAGAGACAACTTTGTTGTTGTCCGTTGTCCAAAATATTGTATGGTATGAAAGTTTGTTGCAATTCGTTGGCGACAGTTTACGATGGTGGTGGTTGTTATTGCTCCACCTGTCATGTTGGACATTGGCAACATGTGGGGCAATCGTTCATGAAGATGACAGTATACTGATGCTTTTGTATAAAGTTGAGTGCGGCGCTAGTAAATAAAATATATTATTAAGCAACATTGTTAGACTGCCTCGATGGTCTAGTGGTCGTAAGCGCTACTGCTGAGCTTTTGTAGTCCTGGGGGCGTGACAAACCGAAAAGACGTAAGACAAGGACGCGTCGCAGACGTCTGCGCCCTGTCTCGTCGTCGGATCGCGGTTAATGTAGGTATATGAAAGAGACAGGGCGTGGACCCACGAAGACAACTGAGAGACGCACTGCATTTCTAACATTTAGCTTTGCATTTAAGCATCTGCTTTTGAGACCAAAACATGACGCGTCGCAGACGCGGCGCTCCTTCAATAAATTTTCCTACAAAATGTATAGAAGCGTCGCGACTCAAAATAAACAGAAAAGACAAGGCGCGGATGAGACTCGGACACGACTGCGCCCTATTCGAAAACATACAGAAGAGGTGAGGCGCAGACAAGACGCGGCAGAAAGGGGTGCGCGCGGGGTTACTTTGAACAAGTGGCACCCGCGCGCCCGCGCAGTTTCACTTACATTCGCGTCGCAGTAACAAATTCAAATTCACTTTGTTACTTTGAATAAAATGTGAACATTTATATAAATAAAAAGAAAAGTCCTGACTGACCGACTGACTCGCATCAACGCCCAGCCCAAACCCTTGGATCTAGTAAGCTGAAATTTTGCACAGAGGTTCCCTTTATGATATAGACAAGGAATAAGGTAGGATTTTTCGAAATTCAACCCCTAAGGGAGTTAAATAGGGGACGAAAGTTCCGCAAAAGCTAGTAATTTGTAAAAACGGGGAATTTTCGTGGCAATAAATGGAAGGACAATAAACATTGCTTAATGAAACATCGTTACAACTCCACGGCTATTGATAAACTACTTTTAATAAACTGCCTCATTAACCTTCATTTATTATGGCTCGAAAAATCGAGGTTCGCTTGAAAATATGTTGTTGGTTGATTATTTTTGTCAAAATCAGTAATGTTTTTAATATGGTCTCCAGTAAAAGGCAATTTTCACATATCCAATCCAAATTCAAAACGATAAAACGAGTGCAACAATTTCATCCTGTTTATCCCACTAATATTATAAATGTGAAAGTTTGTGAAGATATTTGGATGTTTGTTACTCAATCACGCAAAAACGGCTGAACGGATTGGATGAAATTTTGCTAACAGATAGTTTATTATCTGGATTAACACATAGGATAGTTTTCATTCCGGTAGTACGTTCCCGAGAGATAGTTTTCAAACACCACGCGGGCGAAGCCGCGAGCAACAACTAGTCTAGTCAATTAATATATCATCATTATGTACCTTGCCTTAGCTTAGCTAAAAGCTTCACCAATACTGCTCTCAAAACGGTGAAGGAAAACATCGTGAGCAAACTGACATGTCTTAGAATCAAAATTTCAAAGACATGTGACATCTACCAACCCGTACTGCACTCGCGTGGTGATTGACGGCCCACTCTCTCTCATCGAGAGGAAGCCTGTGTGAAAGGTACACTATGGGCTAATTTTGCAATCAAAACATCGAAATTTTGACAGCTATTGGCGATATTGCTAACTTTCTAAATGCACCCAGTCATAAGTTAGGTTTCTACTCAAATGGTTTTAGACTCAACCAAAGCTTACGTGATAACAGTACGAAACGGCCGCGAATTACTTAACTCAAAATAACAATAAAGTCATGGTCTATCCCTTAAAACAAATAATAATAATAATAATAATAATAAGCCTGATATAGTGGTGATAGATCGGTTAGCGCGCCGCACAATGATAGTCGATGTTACCATTCCGCATGACGGGAACCTCGTGAAAGCTGAGAAAGAGAAGCAAATGAAGTATCTCGACTTAGCACACGAGGTTGTTGACATGTGGAATGTGGACTCAGCTGTCATTGTGCCGATTGTCGTATCAGCCAATGGACTGATGGCCGAAAGCCTCGAACAACATCTCTCGAGGCTCTCGTTAGGCGGCTGGATCAAAGGCCTGATTCAGAAGGCAGTACTCCTCGATACGGCTCGCATCGTGAGGAGGTTCCTGTCTCTGGAGCCCTAACCACCGGTAGCTTGGACCCTGCTCCCAATATCGGCGGATCCCTATTTTATATATTTTTAAATGTTTTTTTAAATTTTTGTTTTTATAAAATATTTAAAAATGTATCTAATAAGAACTTAAATGAATAAAAGAATAATAATAAAAGCGGTACTCCTGGACACGGCTCGCATCGTTAGGAGGTTCCTCTCTCTGGAGCCCTGACCGCCGGTAGCTTGGACCTTGTTCCCGATACCGGTGGGCTACTATTTTTTATATTTTTAAATGTTTTTATATTTTTATAATAATATTTAAAAATGTAATTTATATGTATTTATTGAAATAAAGGAAATAATAATAAATTTAGCTTTAGCTAGATTGATTTAACTATTTAAAATTCATAATATAAAATGTATAGTTAGATCAATAAATTAGAATTAACAAAATGAAATAATAATTTAAATCATCTATCATTATAACATTCAGAATTAACAGCTCATGATTTTCTCAATAAAATCACAGTTCTTCTACATATTATAGCTTGTAGGTATAAAGAACCCATAAAGTGGTATAATTGGACTTAGTTTGGATGAAAGTTTAGCTACTTATTTAAGGCTTCCTCTCTCCTACTATTTTTTGCTGTGCCCGACTGCTGCCCCCGTGTTTTTATTATTTACAACCTAAGTACACATTGTGGAATTCAAATGAAATTTGAGTATTGAGTATTGACTTACGAGTTGTAGGTTGTAGGTTCGAACCCAAGCAGGGAATTTACTTTGTGTAAAAATTATTTCATCACTACTGCTCTCAAAACGGTGAAGGAAAACATCTTGGAGAAACCGGCATGTCTTAGAACCAAAAATTCGAAGACATGTGACATCTACCAATCAGCACTGGGCCCGCGTGCTGGAATATGGCCCACTCTCTCTCACAGAGGGGAGGCCTGTGTCCCAGCAGTGGGAACATTGTAGCGTGATTATGACGATGATGAAGCTTACGTGGTATCTTCACACGATATAATTTTAAGCCAGCCTACCTAATGTAAACGTGCTGTTCGTGCAATTTACCAGCTAGGTGGCAGATTTTCCTTGAGGGACTTTTTTAAAGATTAGTATTCTCACAGTAGCATCACAATTCATATTAGCTAACATCTTATTTATTAGGCAACATATACACTTGTACACTAAAAACAGTGATATTCACACTGTTTTTTTTTTTTTTTTTTTTTTTTTTGGGTGGGAAATCATCAAATAACTTCTCCCGCTCTGGGTGGAGCAGGAGGGCGTGTCAGACTTTTACTGACTAAAACCCACCCGTGTTCCTTCAGTAGCCCTTAAGCCAGGGGCTGTGGTGTCTCTTTCGAACAAACCCGCACCCCTGGCAGGCATCGGCCCTTGCGGGCCCCATCATTTTTTGTGCTGACATCTCTTTGAGGCGCGCGTGGAACACAACGCGCCGTCGACTTGGGCTTGGTCCTTACCGGACAGCGAGCTACCCATTACTCGCCGTCCGCAAGCCCATGCCTACGGTGGCCGGAAATCGGCCTGGGATTCCCGACGCCCAGGGCGTCTCCGTATCCTGCGGCGGCTAGGGTCGCGAGGGCGCATATGCTGCCTCTCCCTCACGTGCGCCGCCTCCCTCTTCGCGAGCATCACTGCTTCGCTGAAGGAGGTGACGGCTCCCCATGCCCTCTCGCTCCGTACCATGGCCTGGACCAGGGCCGGACGCGAGAGATCGCCGCCGCCGATCGGCTCCACGAGGACACGGCGGTGCTCCGCCCAAGCAGGGCAGACCGCCACCGTGTGCTCCACCGTGTCCTCAGGGCGATCTTCGCAGTGGAAACACCCGGGCTATTCGAAACAGGAACCTCCCGAAACAACCGTGTCCGGTGAGGACCTGCGTCAGGCGGAAGGTGAGGACGCCATGCCGCCTCTCAAACCACTCCTCAAAGAGGGGACTTACCGCCGCAATCGTGGCGTGCCCAGCACTGGGTTGCGACAATCGCTCTCTCCATGTCACCATGAGATCCCGCCGGAGATATTCACACTGTTAACACTAGAAATAAGGACAAACTACGTGCTCCCTTTCACCGGCTTCATAAGGTTCATAACTCATTTGTTGGGCTTGGTATAAACCTTTTATAACAAGCTTCCCACTTCTTTGCTAGATTTGCCGTTCCATTAACGACTATTTAAATGACGAGAATAGTTGGTCGCTGTGATTAACACAAGACAATGTTTATGGTCTTTCTCCAGAATTAGCGTACCTAGTGACAGGTTATAGGGGTTCGTATAATTATTTAGTTAAATACTTTTTTTTTCTCAATTTTATTGACCAAGTGTTTATTTTTTATTTTTACTATCTATCTATTATGTCATTAGTTATGGACATGATCTAACAATAATCCAGCATTGCATATATGTAAGCTTTAGAGCCCTTTATATCAGGAGATTTTTATTTTTGGTAATATGCGTTATTGTTTATTACTTTGCATATGTATGTATAGAAACAAGTCCATCCGACTAAACAGACAGTTGTGCTGCTTGGGAGTTTGTTGCGCCACTTCTTCTTCCCAGCTAAAGCACTAGGAAGTGTCGAAGGGTGGGCGTTTTTGGGGGACTGTCTTGTGTATTTTGATGTTCGAAAAGTGCTGATTCTCAGTCTAATTTTAATAAATGACTTTTGATTTTGATTTTAGAATATAAGGGACCTTATTTCGAAAACAAGATCAGTCGAAAACATGGAGGCGTATTGCCTGCTTAAAGCTAAATATCTTCAAGTGGTGTTTGTACCCAGACTAAGTGGATATCTAGGGCCCTTGATACTGTATCAAAGAGCTTCAAATTGTTCGGTGTTCGGTATTTAAAAATGTATGTAAATCTCTTTTGTATTTTGTTAAAGCGTTCTATTCGATTTTAAGCGAAATCGATTTTAAATGGTTTTCGATCGTCTGCTGTTTATCAGTGGGTTTCGAAGGAACTAATTTGTTTCGACACAACACAACACATGTTATATTATGTAATTTGATAAGCGAATAGTTTTCTACTTGAGCTAATAAATTAATAATTCCAAGCCTAACTTCTTTATTTGTGTTTGTTTTGGTGCTCAGAATATTAAATCAAGATTGAAAATTGTACGCTACGTTACCTAAAAAATCATACAATTTAAAATTAACATGAAATAAAATATATTGAGAGTTTGTTAAACACTTCAAAAAAAGCAAACAATTTTAAACCGTATTTACAGTAGTATCAATAAAATCCCATTGCCAAAAAACGTCAAACCTGTGCAACGCAGCATTACATAACCCGATCCATATTACTAGTGCAAATAAGAATGGTTGCCAAATAAACAACAAAACATTTTAACTTAACAATGGCGGGTTAATACGATCGTGAATGCAGCTGCATTTTAATAATAGATTAACCTTGGCCACAGAAAGGATAGGTACAGAAGGCTGACTCCATAACATGAGTGAAAATAAATACACGCACACATTGACACGTACGGTGATCTCAAAATGTCTAACGCTGAGAAAATGTCCCCAACTTTGGCCAATACAACTTTTTCGCTCCAAATGTCGCCGTCGTACAAATGGCATTGAAGCCAATATTAGGACCAACGCGTGGAACTGAGGTCAAGCAAGTTTCAGTCATGAGAGAGTGCATTTGCACTCGCTGCGAGTAAACTAGTGTTTATGTCTGCGTGCGTTTTTGCTCGTTGTATGAAGCCAGCCTTCTGTAGGTACCTTTTTATTCTATGACATTAACCTCCACGCAAACATGGGCCGGCCATGTAATCTTTAGTGTACACATAAATTTAATTAATTCTGCGATGACATGAGCACATAAACTCGCGTTTGACTGACGAAACAGTCACGGTGTATACTTTGTAGTCACTTTGTAGGTACCTAGTTGTTCTAATTATTAAATTTATATTTTAATAGCTGAATAAATTGAACTAGCGGACAACATTGTGGCTGAATTTAAGCTTTTAAAGCGAAGTCCTTATTAAGTAACATAACATTTAAGCTGCTTAAATGTTACCCACATTGTCTTTTCGAATTGAGGCTTTATAATAAGATTCTGTATCCACTTGCGTGCCGTATTCCCAATGAGATGCCCAATCAGGAAAAAAAAATCGAAGTTCCATGCAAACTTTCATCACCTGTTTTAACCCCTTTTAGGGAAGATTTTTCAAAAATTCTACTAGTGCTTACCACCGTTATTGAAGGAAATCTTACGCAAAATTTCAAGTAGCAAAAACTGAGCCATTTCGGCTGTGCCTTGTTTGTCAGTGAGCGAAAAGCTTTCCATTAAGTACATCATGCCCAGATTTATAATGAGCCTTGATCAGCCTTGACCACAGCTGGAACACAGGCCTCCCTACTTTGAGAGTGAGTGAGATATTATCGACCACGCGGGTACATTTTGGGTTGGTAGATGTCACGTGTCTTCGATTTTTTTGTGTTAGGACATACCGGCCGATGTTTTCCTCCACCTTTTTGAGAGCAGTGGTGATGAAATTATTTAGACAAAGTAAGTGCTTGCCTGGGTTCGAACACACGACACCACTTCTCTCTCAGTTTTGATAGGCGTACTCTTATTAGTGTTGTTTGAAGTTACAATGTAATTTGGTACCCTAAAAAAACTTGATTATGAGTAAGAAAAAGTTATCTTTTCAGCCGAAAGACGTCCACTGCTGGACACAGGCCTGCTCCAGGCTCCTCCTCTTCGACCGGTCTTGTGCTTCCCACATCCAGCGGATTCCCACGAACTTCACAAGGTCATCAGTCCACCTTGTGGGAGGCGTTCCCTCTCTACGTCTTCTAGTAGGCGGTCGGCACTCCAGAACCTTTCGGCCCCATCGGCCATCTGTTCTGCGAGCAATGTGCCCTGCCCACTGCCACTTAAGTTTGGCAATTCTTCGGGCTATGTCGGTTGCCTTGGTTAGTCGAAACAGTTATTAAATCTAAAAAATACTTACATACAACTTCGTTCAGCGGAATCACATCAAAAAACACCACATATGGGATAATGATCTGTGCACACACACGATCTTTACAATGTTAACTTTAATTATTATTATTAGCTGATTAATAATTTTAATTATTATTATTTTATTATTAGCTTTGTTAAATATTTATTTCAAACTTGTACGGTTAAGTTAATTAAAAATTATGATACCCTGTTATTCCAGCAATTAAACCAATATGTAAAATTCTGGGACGCCATTTATTGTTAGATAAATTAGCTTTTTTGTTTACATTCACCATAAGTATAAACAAAATTAATGTGAATGTTAAAGACCTAATATTTATTACCTTTTAGCATGTGTGGTGTGACTATGATGAATGATATGATAAGGCAACGGTGCGGTTAATAGAAAATGTTCTTAGTGACAAAATGTGAAAATAGTATGCTCAAATGGTTTGGCTTTTGAGTGTGGGAAATCCTCAAAAAACCTCTTCCGCTCTGGGTTCAGCAGGAGGGCGTATCAGACTTTTACTGGCTAAAACCCACCGTTGTTCCCTCAGTTGCCTGAATGCCAGGGGCGACGGATATATCTTTCGAACAACCCGCACTCCTTGCAGGCATCGGCTCTTGCGGACCTCACCAGTTGGTGATGACATCTCTTTAAGGCGCGCGTGAAACAGAACGTGGTTTGGTCCTTACCGGACAGCGAGCTACCCTTTACTCGTCGTTAGATGGTATGGTCATGTGGAGACGATGAATGAAGGGCGACTAACAAAAGGTTACACAAGGCAGATGTGGGTGGAAATACCAGGATACACCCAAGGAGGACATACATATAGGGACCATATTGGTGATATTTTTTAGAAAGGTGCGGTGCGTAGTAGTCGTAATTGGCGTGCGTTTATGACCAGATGTATGAACGGAAACTAGTGATCGGATAACCGTGTGCTAATATACCCAAACTTCACTTTTATTCCCACGAAACAATAATACAGACTTCCATCAAAAATGCAGCTACGATCGTTAAAGGGATGTCCCCTTCATAGAGTTATCGTAGCTGAATTTTTTCCCGAATTACGTAATTTCCACCGGTCGTCTAACTACATTGGTCAAGTAATATTATTTCCTGTCTTACTCACTTACTTGCACTTTGCACTTGCACAAATAGATTTTGGATAAATTCATCTACTCTTATGTAGACTCTAATGTTTTTGTGTCGCTTGCTTGGAAATATTAATAATTAGAAAGTACAATTCTCAACTTTTCTGGCAGTCAAAAATATGAATATTTTTTAGTCTTCTATTTGTATCAAATACAATCAATTAGTCGATTCAATCACTAATCTGTTAGATAGATAAATAAATTTCCACTACTTGACCACATTGTCCACAATATAATTTTTATTGATATTCCATTTATTATTTTACAAAGTTGTTCAATCCCGGGAACCCGGGATTACTTATTTATTCAGAAAGGAATGTCCACATTATTCTTTCGTCGGAAGAAGTTTAGGTATATAAGAGCCCGATTATCGGATCACTGGTACAATCACGATAGCAGGTGGCATTCTATAGTTCTTGCCTAATAATAATAATTATTATTATTAGGTAAGAACTGTAGAATGCAATAATAATAATAATTATTATTATTATAATCGCTAGGAAATTTATGCAGTTACATGAAAATACACTCTCACCATAAAATTGACAACACGCTACACAATACTTGGCATTGGCCCATAAATGTAGATAAAACCAGCCTTGAAACTGACAAAAGGAACACTCGAAAATCATAATTATATATTCTTCTCATGGGGATGATAATTATGTATAATTATTTACTTAAATTCTTGAAACATAACATGGTTCATCTTTGTTTTTGCAAACGTCACTAGCAGACGTAGAGATGCTAAACAACATTAATTTTCTTATCTCCTTTGACTTTTGTTGTAACAATAATTAAACTTAGTTTGATAATCAAGTTAATTACAATTTGAACTAGCAATTACAACCGTGTCTCGCCTGCCTCCAGTGTTGCGTAGCTTAAATAATGGTGACCTAAATAAACAAAAATATTAATTGCGTATTACACCGTATGTTATCTTATTACAAAGATGTTGATCAACTGGAAGTGCCGTAACTTGAAAACTTCAGCCTGATATTGAACTTGTTTAAACTTTAATCATAAACCTTTGTTTATTGGGTTTATTACCTCGAGATTACTTTAGTCTAAAAAGGTTGTATATTTAAACAAACTCAAAAGAGGCGTATAAAGAACATGGTTTCGTAAATCTTAAATACGTTTTCGTTATAGGTTTTAGTAGCGGTAACAGTGTATTTTTGCAGATAAAAAAGTTATTTATGGAGCTGCATGCAACCATAAAAAACTTCAGGAATTAAATTTTAATTTATCATAGACGTAGGTGAGATAGGCTTCGCTTACTTCGGTTGTTTTTTGGATAGATCTTTACATAACAAGACCCTTTCGTGCCTCGGAAAGTTTTTGATTGTTGACAGTCGTTACACTGAAAAACCGAATAGGTTGAATTCCATAATGTTGATTTCATGTAAGTTGCGTTAACCTAATATTATGTTTAAACAACTATTTTATGACATTTATTTCTACAAAAATAAAACTGTTAAAAATTAATAGGTTAAACCAACCACTAGAAGAGGTTAAAACGACACAATATTCGAATCTTAGTAAGTCTAACTGATAATATAGTCAAGTCAACATATTAACGAAGTAGAGTCAACAAAATAACTAAGTTAAATATTTATTATAATCGGTTTAAACCAAACTGAACACAGGTTAAATTTACCTTTATAGTTCAACTATTTTTATTTTGTTAATTCAACAAATCATGTCGGTAGGTGCTATATTAACCTAAAATAAAGCTTGAAAAAAGGTTAAAACAACCTATTCGGTTTTTCAGTGTACGGGTTGTCAGAAGCCCGAAAGTCTGACAACTACTCTTAAATATATAATAAATACGATACCCCTTGGGGTATCGTATTTATTACACAGTAACTGGGTGGTGGAGGTCAAATAGGCAATCGCTCTATGTAAAATACTGATATTCAGCTGCATTCGATTAGATTGCAAGCCAACGCCAACATACTTGGGAAAAGGCTAAGCAGATGATGATGAGTTTTTTTTTTTTTTTGTTTAATTTCCAGTTTGGTCCACACTTTAACCCACTACTAGCTAATGGTCTACTCCAATAAAGAGTACTTCTTCTCTACCATATCTTACTCATCCTACAACCTACTTATAATATATTCTAATATTATAAAGAAGTAAAGTTTGTGAAAAAGCAGTGGTGGCCCAGTGGTAACGGCCGCGACTTACGAGTTGTAGGTCGTGCGTTCGAACCCAGCCAGGCGCATTACTTAGTGTAAATAATTTCATCACCACTGCTCTCAAACGGTGAAGGAAAACATCGTGAGGAAACGGGCATATCCTAGAACCAAAAATTCGAAGACATCTACCAACCCGCACTGGGCCCGCGTGGTGGATTACGTCCTACTCCCTCTCACTGAGAGGAGGCCTGTGTTCCAGCAGTGGGAACGTTATAGGCTGAGTATGTACCTATGTATAGATGTAAAGTTTGTTAGGTAGTAAGGGGGAAATCTCTGGATCCACTGAACCGATTTTGAAAATTATTTTACCAGTGGAAAGCTACGTTATTTGTGAGTGTCATAAGCTATTTATTAACCCGAAAAACGAAAAGATTTTATCATGGTAATCGGATTTGCAAAGTAAGTCGGAGAAAAAACGGTCGAACGAAAACGTATCTTATGAACGCTGCCTTAACGATGAGAGATATATGATTTAGTTCTAGAGAAAAGTTGTAGAGCTTGATAATGCCTATAAAAAAGTCAGCGACAGCATTTGTCTAACTTTTATATTTGAGATACATACATACTTAAGCAGTAAAAATATTACCCTCCTTTTGGCAGTCAGGAAATAAATCATAGCACCCAGGACTAACCAAACCACACTCATAATTTCATCACAAGTAAAATTATTTACCGTCCAACAAAGTAGGCACGGGTCAGCTAGTATATTACAAATGTAAAGGTTTGCATGTTTAGATGTTTTGATTAACGGATTTTTATTTTTTTGGGTGGGATATCATCAAATAACTTCTCCCGCTCTGGGTGGAGCAGGAGGGCGTGTCAGACTTTTACTGACTAAAACCCACCCGCGTTCCCTCAGTAGCCTGTATGCCAGGGGCGGCGGTATCTCTTTCGAACGAACCCGCACCCCTGGCAGGCATCGGCCCTTGCGGGCCCCGTCAATTTGTGCTGACATCTCTTTGAACCGGACAGCGAGCTATCCATTACTCGCCATCTGCAAGCCCACGCTTACGGCGGCCGGAAATCATCCTGGGATTCCCGACGCCCAGGGCGTCTCCTGCGGCGGTTCGGGACGTGAGGGCGCATATGCTGCCTCTCCCTTACGTGCGCTGCCTCCCTCTTTGCGAGCATTACTGCTACGCTGAAGGAGGTGACGGCTACCCATGCCCTCTCGCTCCGTACCATGGCCTGGACCAGGGCCGGACGCGAGAAATTGCCGCCGCCGTTCGCCTCCACGAGGACACGGTGGTGCTCCACCCAAGCCGGGCAGACCGCCACCGTGTCTTCAGGGCGATCTTCGCAGTGGAAACACTAGGGCGTTTCCTCCCGCCTTATCCGAAACAGGAACCAGCCGAAACAACCATTTCTGGTGAGGACCTGCGTCAGAGGGAAGGTGAGGACGCCATGCCGCCTCTCAAGCCACTCCTCGAAGAGGGGACTTACCGCCGCAATTGATTGACGGTTGGGGCCGAAATTTGGCATACAGATAGCGTATAAAGTGGGATACTTTGTATCCCAGAAGTTCGTTTCCATGGGATAACTTTCGACCTCTGACAAAACCTAATACTTAATTCAATCATTCTTGAAATAATTGAGCGAAAACATTAAACACTCCTAAAACATCCCACATACATTCAAGCACGTCTAATTAATCCTATTGTTACGTGTAATGTCCTGAGTAAAGCCAGAGAGCCTATTCTATTGTCCGTTCATTACGTACGTAATGTGTTCGCATTGAGTGTTAAGTGATCGTCTAGATCAATATCTAGAATTATTCTAGATACGTACTAACGAATTTCCGTTTTGGCAGATAACAACAGTCAAATAGAATGAACATTATATACGAGTAACATAACATCACCACGTAGAATACCGCGAAGGGTTAGACAGAAGTGCTTCCAATAATACTTTATCTTTCTTTCTTTCCTATATTTATCCAGCTACGTTAAAGTCCCATGTACAAGAAGACCATGGCTCCTCGGATATAGTTATTGAACTTTAGTAAGAAACCGATGGATGTTTTGTATGAAATTTAATTTCATAAATAAACTGTTTGTTTTTCTATCCATTCCTTCGGTTTCTTACTAAACATCCATTATATCCGGCACTCCTGGCCTCTTATCTCTTTTGGTGACTGTACCTTATAGGGGGCGAACCTATTGCCATCAACCGGGCACAAATTCAGACTACGAGTTGCCACTAAGAAAGTCCAGTTGAAATTACTCGATATCGCTTTGTTCGACCAAGGCATCGAACCCAGAACCAGCAGTAGCGCTTGCGAGTAATATACCAAAGAGGCGCGAGGATAAAATTCTGTCATTAAGGTAGGTACAAAGCTTTTAGCCTGTCACAAAGTTTTAGAATCTGTCAGATCTTCTTTTCTTTAATTCTTATTGTTCTAAGTGGCGTATATATATTTCACTTATATAATTTTTTAACAAGAAATGTGTCAACTGTTTAAAATTTTCATATAAACTGGGTCATAATTGTTTTCAATTTCATAGATTTGAAATATGAAAAAATCTTTCTTCAAACACGCATGTCGTTAAAGGCGAGTAATGATTTCCGTCCAGGCAGAGAAGAGAAATTGTGTCAAGAGGATGTGACCTGTAGCGCCCTCTAGTCTACTAATGAGAACAATTTAATATCACCAAACCATCTAACAGCAGTTAATACAATTTCCTAATTTGACTTCGACTAACTGAACATTTAACCCTAAGAACAGTCGTTTCAGAAACAAGAAACTAACATGAATAATACATTTTTGATTAGTTTTACATACAGGAAAAGGTTTTATCCAGTGCGCAAATTGTAACCATGAATTCAGCATATCATTCCCTAGCGTAGAAATTTTTCGCCGAATATACAAAAAAAAATCAGTTGTTCCATAAATTTTGACCGCGTAGGTATTGCACTTTTCAATGAAACATCTGTTTTTTTTTTGCATAACTGGCGAAAAATTTCTGCGCAGAATGATAATATACTGAATTAATGGTTACAGTTTGCGCACTGGATAAAAAAATCCCTGTATAGGGTTTTATTTAAACTAGTAGCCCAGTAGTCGAAATTCAACCCTAATAAAAAAAATCGAAATACAACAAAAAAAAAACAATCAAAATAGCTTTCTGCACTCTTCTCCATAGAACCTTTAACTGTGCCACAATTCCTTCTCCTCCATCCGCGTAATTTTCGTAAAAAGTAGTACAAAGTTTTTGCTTCACGTACCTATTAAAAATAATTTAATTAAATTTATTATTTTGTTCCATTTATCCAATTCTTCATTAAGTGACTTAATCTGCAATGCACAGGAAATCTTGAAGGCATGATGCAAAAGTCTCATCTAGTAACAACGTGTCTATGTAGCACCCTCGTTGTTGGGCAACAGTGGCAAGTATGGGCAAGTACACAAAAGAGCTAATTGTTAGCGACGAGGAGGGCATCAGCAAACAGATACAGAACACTGCCACCAGCGGTTTTGTTTGCTTTTTATTAACCAAATTCATCCTTATCCGGGCAAACATGTCGCCTTAGTTGACAGTTTGCCCAGAAAGCCGCCTATGTATAGATAATTAAGTAATAGATTTAAATTGGTTCACTTTGATAAATCTAACGGGGACCTACGCTTTCACTAAATACTTTATAGATAAACATTACCTATTTTGTTTCTTTAGATTAGCGACTGCGTAAAAAAGATTTAAATAAAATTCCAAATTTAACAGAAAAATCTTTTAAAAATTTTACCGCTCTGATTCACAGACTAGATTTTTTAAAGCTCAAAGCTATGACAAATACATTTCACATTCCGTTGAATTCGCAACGAAATTTTCAAAAAAACATTTTTGACACGAAAATTCTCACCCCGTTCTGTTGTTATTTGAAACTTCAAAGCCTTGTTCACAACACCAGGTTTAGGCAAAAAAGTGCTATGTGTTAAATATTTTCCACGTTACGGGTTTCTTAATTAAAACATCAAAAGCAAACTGTTTTCTTAATACTTTGATTTCACTTATTCATCTTCCACGAATAAAGTTTAATTATCAAGTCCTTTTGTGAGGAGAATGATTTTTCTATTAAATTCTATTTCGCCTACATTGATTTCGCAACTGAAAATGAAAGTTATAATTGAGTTCTAAAACACGAACCCAGGTAAATTTGAATCCAGTCGCGCGGTGTAAGGAACTTAATCATAAATTTTCAACAGTCGCCACCTATAGAAGTTCCGTCCAGTGACTACTATAAATTTTCATCACATAATTAGGGTAAAGAAAGACAAATGACTCTCTTGTCGGGGTCCTTGTACCGTTGATAGCTGGTCCCGCCAGCAGCGACCCGCTCCGGTACGTACTTGTAGCTAAAAATAACAAATGATCGATTTTTGGGGTACCGAAAACTGATTAGTTTTAAGATCGTTATGTGGTTAAAGTAATTTATTTCTCATTACAAATATTTCACTTAATTGAGAAAATTTGGTAAAAAACTTAATATTTAAACTAAGCACCTATTTATACCTATTTAAATGATTTATTTTAAAGAAACACATCTTAGCAACAAATCGTTAATATTGTATGTTTCTTGTATGCTGTAGTTTTCAACCATTTTTTATTTGTTAGTGGAATTTCGTAATCTGTAATTTATATTTAAGGGACAGAATGGCTCCTGTAATATAGTTATTACTAACGCAGGAACTAGGGATTTCCTTATAAAACTTTTGTAAATAATATAAATATCAAGGATCATCATCATCATCATTTCAGCCGAAAGTAAGTAAAGTAAAGTTTATTGACTTTCTTTTCACAAATGTACAGTAGTAATGCTTATAGCTGTGGACAAGTTTACATTTATGAGAGACTGGTGCCTGAAATAGGCATTGCAAGCAACGCCTGTGGTACAAGTCACCAGGGCCCCACGTCGCTTCATATGTACAAGCTTACATTGGGTGATTCTATGATACTGAAGATAATAAAATTTAAGTTAATATACACAGGATAAAAAAAAAAAAAATTAAAATTTAAAAAACCCCCGACTCAAACAAAAACTATAAAAAAGTAAAAAATAATATTTATAGGCCTTTTAATTTTAACGTAATATTTTGATCAGGGCATTGTCAAGTCGGGGGACGGCTAAGCCTCTGTTTGGCGTTTTCATTGACCGTCCCCCGACTTGACAATGCCTTGATCAAAATATTACGTTAAAATTAAAAGGCCTATAAATATTATTTTTTACTTTTTTTAAGTTTTTGTTTGAGTCGGGGGTTTTTTAAATTTTAAATTTAATTTTTATTTCTTGCTTTTTAAACTTAATGTCTCCCTTAAATCACCAGGTATCTATAATCTATTCATTGAGACCTTTTCAATAAGCCCAAACACGATACTTCTGCTGTTTGTTGGTGAATAACTTGGGTTTCCTGGAAATTCCAGGTGTTGCTCCAGCATCAGTTCAAGGTTATTTTATTCGTCAAATCTCATTGAAGTAATAGAATCCCAAATTTTGAGTTGATCAGAGGCTAAGATTCCTTTTTCAACCAGAAAAGAGCTGATAATCTTCAAACGGCTGAACCGATTTTGATGAAACATGTCTAAGAACACTCCCGACTAATACACCTTTCAAACAAAAAAAAACTAAATCAAAATCGGTTCATCCGTTCGGGAGCTACGTTGCCTCAGACAGACACACACACACACACAGACACGTCAAACTTATAACACCCCGTCGTTTTTGCGTCGGGGGTTAAAAACAAGTTAATTAAAATAACATAACGATAGAGAAACTTTCAAAAGTGAATTTAATTTCAACTGTGTGTTGTGTGCGTGTGAAAGTGTAGTGTAAGTGAGGTGTATTGTGTAAGTGTTATGTGTGAAAAATTTGAAAGAAAGCAATCAAGTTAGAGGAATCAATCAAAGGAAAGTAGGCTACTGCTGGACATAGGCCTTCCAAAAGGGGGGTTTTGCCATAATCGTCACGCTTGGCAGGCGAATTGACGATCGCAGTATGGTGCAATATATTATTATTTACTGCTATAGTTAGGAATATTAATGTAAATGGATCGTAGCTATAATATTTTTATAGAGATTATGAGAACCTCATTTATATGGAACCACCATATTACACTTTCAAACAAAAGAAGAAAAATTGTTTAATAAATACAACGGAAACCAAACCGGAAAAACGTTCTCCTTTTTTTGAAGTCGTTTAAAATAATATGACACATTAATTACATGATAGGTAAATTCGGGACATCACGATGTTATCTCTAATTTCCATACATTGTCGAAATACCAATAAATAGTAACAGACAATTAAATATAGGTACCTAATTAATTACGAAAAAGATACCCTTTTTTTCGTTTTTATTAGTTAGTTTAAGATTAGGTTAAGTTAATTACTTGATATATTTCAAAGCACGATTTTACACCTGCTAAAATGATCGAGTTCAAATCGAGTAGGTAGGCAGTGAATATACCGACTATTATGGAAACTAACAAAATATTACTTAACTGTAAATACATCACAAACCTACTTTCATTTAATTGTCCGCTAGTGAGCCTCCACCAAGCTATGACACAGCATACGTCGTGCATGTGGCACGACGTATGCTGTGTAAAAATCAACCTTAACACCAACACATAAAGACGAAAAGCTTCAAAGGGGTTCAATGTTGTTGTTTTTTTTTCGGTTTTACGGCTGGATGTTTTGAAAGTGCAAGAAAGGAGGCCGTTTATCGCCGCCCCACGTGGGACGTACATGTTACGTATTATAGTCACAGTATAGATACCTATAGTGATTCAATGGGAGCGTTTTCGCAGTAAAATCGTGTGAAGTCGGGAGTGAAAATGGCTGAAGCTTATATCTTAAACTGACATACTCGAGTTTGGAACTAACAGTTACTAAGGCATAAAAAAATGGAAAATTTTCAGATCCTGTTCAATGTATGGGCGATGAACTACTGTATGTAACTCCACTGTGGTACTATACGTAGTAATGTACGAGCCGTGAAAGGTTTACGTACTTTTGCGTTTTGTACCTGCAGATTGTGAATAGTGTTATGGTGGAAGTTTCCTGATGAGGTCCGTTCGATGTTACGTTTGTTTTTTTTTTCCTTATGAGTAGAACAAAGTTATTAGGGTTAGCTATGTTGTTTGGGAAGGGTGGGTCATGGGTACTGGCCGAATAGAGAAATAAACTGTCTAAGAAATATGGTAAGAATTACGTAGGTCTCTCAAAACATCTCTAAATTCGAGGCTGAAAATTGTAATACATATTTTCTATGTGTAAAATAAAAAATACATTTGTTTAAAATGCAAAAAAAAGGTAACAGAAATTGTCAAGGAGACTTTTTTGCTTACACCCAGGAGAATATAATACATATACAACAGGAACTTTGGAAATAAGCTCCATAATTTTTGTTTTTCAAAAAGTTAACAACCGACTTCCAAAAAAAACACTAGAAAGTGAAAAATAACTTTAATTTCGGAAGTCGGTGACTTTTGATATGTATTTCATTCATTTCTGGTCACCGCCTTCCGAAATTAAAGTTATTTTTTTCTTTCTAGTGTTTTTTTAGGAAGTCGGTTGTTGTTTTTTATTTTTGGACAAGGTTTTTTTTTTTCACTTTTTAGTTATGGTACCTACCCCACACCAATTCGAATTTCATCATCCTTGGGGTCAAAACAATGCATATTTATGCGATAGCAGCAATCGCGGTTAATTTGCTGTCATTTTTCGAAGAGTTCCGTTGTCTGTCTCCGAAACGCATCATCCGATCTATATGAAATTTAAATGGGACCATTCCAGAATAAACTCCTTCCTAAAACTTTCAAATAAAAAAGAATTTTGAGAATCGGTCGACAAATGAGGGAGAAATCGGGGAACATACATTAAAAAAAATACGTTCGGTGGAACATATAACCTCCTTCTTTTTTTGAAGTCGGTTAAAAACTAACAAATCTCAATGGAAGGATTCACCTAGGTAGCATTCCACGACTACTCAAAAAGCCTTAGCATGTAGTCAGTGCATACCGTGAATGGAATCTGGCTCTAACATCTAGCTTTCTAGGTCACAGTCCCTTCGCTGCTAAGCTGAAAATTAGTCGCCTTTTTGAAGCTAATCAACTCAGCCTTTGGCAGAACCCTGTCGAAAATATGACTCTTAAATATACTGAAATACTAATAATGGGTTTATAGGTACTAAGCGTGATTCCTGACTGTTTATACTGCTCATGTGTACACAAATAATAATAACCCTAGCATTTTTTTGCCACATTCATTTCATCCGTTTTCTTAGTTAGACGAATTAAATTAAGTTAGTGGTGTTATTAACGCCGTTAAATGTACTGCATTATTACTAGTTTTGCTTTACTAAGTATAATTCAATCAATCAATAGGCCTTTTATCCAGAACCTCCTTGGTTGTGCTAATTTTATAAATTAATAATATTGTTTTCATTGCTGTTATTTTCTTTTCTGAGTTAAAATAAATGTCGGAGTCCAGTGTCTCTCAGCATCCAGGTGCCTCCTCTAACGATTTCCGTTGCTTTCTGTATTTTGCAACTCTTTTCTAGTTAGGACTTACTGTGTGATTGAGTTCGTCCTCCCATATTTTACGTTCCCGACCTCTATTTCGTTCGCCATTTCTAGGGAGCATTCTGTCAGAATTTTACTCCATTTATCCTGGGGGCTTCTTAACCTGTGACTCATCCATTTCCGTGTCATCATCATCATCATCATTTCAGCCGAAAGACGTCCACTGCTGGACTTAGGCCTCCCCAAGCTACGCCACTTCGACCGGTTTTGTGCTTCCCGCATCCAGCGGACTCCTGCGCACCTCACAAGGTCATCGGTGCACCTTGTGAGAGGCCTTCCAACTTTACATATTCGGGTGCACGATATACTATGTACCAATTCCATTGTATAATTAGTCCATTAATAATATTACTCAATGACCCGTGTCCGATTGCTCCACATGTTCATATTGTCTATCACAGGCACTATTACGTGCAATTAAACCTGGTTAAGCATATAATGTCTAATTACCCCTCTAACGACAGGTCTGGGAACTGAAGTGTAGATTGTGTCATCAATTTGTGCGGTATAATGAATTTAAATCAATTTGTGCTACACTAATTATGTATGTCTCTGCAAGATGGAACGCCGATCTGGTGAAGGTCGCGGGCATCAGAGAGACACAGAACTGGTCGTGGTGGCAACGGTTGCAGGTGGCCATCACGGCCAGGTTCACTGCTGGACATGTCCAACAGAGAACGTGTTTCTACTGTATGATGAAACCAGGCACCTATTTTATAGTTTCAGTTCAGTAGTCAAAAGAGCGCATAGGTAATCGCACTTTTCCAAGAAACAACAGTTTTTTTTTATAGCCGACGAAACATTTTATGGGGTAGGTCTAAAATCATGTGCTGAATTCGAGATACCGTTTGCACCGCGATAATATTGCGAGTAGATTTTGAACTTTTTTTAATTATAGGAACTGGACAGGGCACGATACGGACATAAATTCTGATAACATTAGATCCTTAATATGGATTAAGTTACGCAAACGGACACGCATGGTGACAGAAAATCATTATCATCATCATCGTATCAGCCGAAAAAAGTCCACTGCCACTGGACATAAGCCTCCCCCAAAAGGGGGGATTTGCCATAATCGCCACGCTTGGCAGGCGGGTTGGCGATCTCAGTATGGTGGTCAAATGCATAGAGAACGCTGCTGCCCATTCTCTAGTAAGTCCCTTAGTCGCCTTCTACGACACCCACGGGAAGAAATGGGATGGTGTTATTCTTTACGTCCGGCACCACACGGTACATGGTACGGTAACAGAAAATGCTTTGACATAATTACGCTTGTAACACACTGAGCCAAATTCAATGTCTCAATAGCCACATAGATACCCTTAATTAAATGATAAATGATTTTATTTCTGTAAGTAGGTTTGTACAAACACTTTTACACGTCAATCATATTTTTTAAAACCAGATGAGGCTTCATGTGGCTATTGCTATAATGTCAATGACTCAGTAGCAGCCCGGAGTGTAGATTTGTGCCCTTTTGATGGTAATAGGCTCGTCTCCTATTACACGAGGTATCGCCCATTACTAAATGGGTAGGTACACCTCAACCTACCCCTTTGGGGAAACAAGACATGATGTTATATTATGTACAAAAGCCAGCACATCCAGTGAACCCAAACTGTCTAATTTTCCAAATTGAACATGAATTTTGTTCGTTTGTAATTAAGTTTGAAATCAATCAAAGAAATTTGACAGGTTTTTTTTTTTGGGTGGGAAATCATCAAATAACTTCTCCCGCTCTGGGTGGAGCAGGAGGGCGTGTCAGACTTTTACTGACTAAAACCCACCCATGTTCCTTCAGTAGCCCGTATGCCAGGGGCTGTGGTATCTCTTTCGAACAAACCCGCACCCCTGGCAGGCATCGGCCTTTGCGGGCCCCATCATTTTTGTGCTGAAATCTCTTTGAGGCGCGCGTGGAACACAACGCGCCATCGACTTGGGCTTGGTCCTTACCGGACAGCGAGCTACCCATTACTCGCCGTCCGTAATCTCATGCCTACGGTGGCCGGAAATCGGCCTGGGATTTCCGACGCCCAGGGCGTCTCCGTATCCTGCGGCGGCTAGGGTCGCGAGGGCGCATATGCTGCCTCTCCCTCACGTGCGCCGCCTCCCTCTTCGCGAGCATTACTGCTTCGCTGAAGGAGGTGACGGCTCCCCATGCCCGTTCGCACCGTACCATGGCCTGGACCAGGGCCGGACGCGAGAGATCGCCGCCGCCGATCGCCTCCACGAGGACACGGCGGTGCTCCGCCCAAGCCGGGCAGACCGCCAAAATTTGACAGGTTGGAGTAGCTTGATGTGCTGTGCCGTCTGTACCTAGTCGTATAAATTTTCGTCTAGGCCTCAGCCTTGTTTAACATTACGGGTTTCTTGGATCTTTTCGACCAGGACCAATCATTGCTCTATTACATATTGAAAAATCAGCCATTCTATAAATTGCTTTGAAAAAACTACGAATTCTTCCAAATTATTTTCTAAGAACGTCCAATGCCAAACGTCCAATTATATCTCACTAATATTGTTCAAAATCTAAACATTATAAAAGATACTAACTGATAAATGCGTACACTGACTGGACAGGTCCACCCAATCTGTGTGGTTCTTTCCACATAAGACCATTTCAGCCATCAACCTAAATCGTCTTCAAATGATCTGACCAAGATTATGTCTGGACTTTCAGAAAGACTGACCTCTGAGTTTGTTTCGGCCTTTCTTCTCAGACAGTACATGCTGACCTCAATTAGTTTTTTTTTAAATATTATTGACGTGTAAAAATGTTTGTACAAAACGACTTAAAGATTAAATCATTTATTACTGAAATTCTGTTTGCAATACACTTTATTGGTTGTATATAGGAATATATCTGTGACATAATCCTTCTTACGCTTCCCACACCCGACCACCACGCACATAGGACGAGCTGCTTTGAGAGGATTGCGAACTATTTTCAATGCTACAATATCAAGGTCTTGTAGACATAATGCAATTTTAAACGTTCACGGTCTTATTCATGAAAATAGCTTATCGAAGGTTTAAGACATTCATTAGATAAATTGCTCGATAATCCAATTAAAACCTTTGCCTACAAAAAAATTGTATTCATAAACGTTCTTTACCTAATATGTCGTATATAAATGAAAATGTTGCCATTTTAATGAAGTCATCCAACAAAATGACCAACACATCGAATCGTCTAACAAGAATACTTGTGACCATAGACTTTATTGCGTACTAACTATGTACTTAATTGTCTACAGTTTCGACACTTCTGTCGCGGTAACATCATTGTTATTTGAATTTGACAAATAAATTTGAAGGAGTTTTTGGCGGGATCGCGTTGGAACATGTCGCATGAATTTTCATTATCATTAAATTTTGTGAAATAGCGAATTAAATTGTATAATTTTGGTAGTGAGTTATCCAATTTACTTACGTGTGAGTGCACAAGTGTAGTGAAGGTGAAAATAAGTGACTAACGTGGACTTTTCGTGTTCCCCCAAAAACTCCTAATAGGTTATTGTAAAGTTACTACCGCTTTACAATAACTTTGTTATGACTAGAATACGTTCTTAATAAAGACTTGGCTAAAAGGTCTCTGAAACCAGGCCATAAAACTAATTATAAAAAAAAAAAATTGAACTGGCAACTGATTGCATTTTTGAATTGCATTGAAAATTAACATTTGTTGGCACACAATATTTGTACGTCAAATGGTCAACCGTCATTTTCTTTGATATCAGCTGCTTTTTACTCTAGCTACGTGCTATATAGAGGCGGCATTTTTCCTTAAAAGACTGATACAGTAGGGTTCTGACGTTTTTAACTTTATAGTGGGTTTATAGAACGCTTTAGTGCTAGAATGCGTTTATGAATAACACTTTTTAACCGACTTCAGAAAAAAGGTTTTTTTTTGGGTGAGAAATCATCACATCTTCTCCTGCTGAGTAGAGCAGGAGGGCGTGTCAGACTTTTACTGACTAAAACCCACCCGTGTTCCCTCAGTAGCCCGTATGCCAGGGGCTGTGGTATTTCTTTCGAACAAACCCGCACCCCTGGCAGGCATCTGCCCTTGCGGACCCCACCAGTGGTTGGTGACATCTTTGACGGCGCGTGTGGAACACAACGCGCCGTCCCGTCTACCACTTTTCGGCCGCAGGGGATAGGGAGAGCGGCTGACGCTATACCGACACTCCTCTTCCCCTGCGGCCCCACCGCGTCCGCCATCAAACGGTGGCGGCCCCATCCAGGCCACGGAAGGGAAGAGCGCTGCTCAGAAGCACCGGTACTCCTCCTCTACCGCAGCCCGTAACCCTCAGCCGCGATGCCTCCCATTCGACATCGCAGCCCACCTCAGTTGCGGTGCACCTCACCTACCTCAACGGTGGCGGCCCCATCCAGGCCACGGAAGGGAAGAGCGCTGCTCAGAAGCACCGGTACTCCTCCTCTACCGCAGCCCGTAACCCTCAGCCGCGATGCCTCCCATTCGACATCGCAGCCCACCTCAGTTGCGGTGCACCTCACCTCAACCTACTTTTTGGCCGCTACGTCAATGGCTTGAAGGCAAAAGCCCTGACGAGCGGCCCCACCTTTGGCTTCACCGTGGCTGGAATCCACGGTTACTGAGCCCCCCCGCAACGACAATGTGCGAACCCATTCGGGAGGGAAAAAGGAGGAGGTTAGATATCAATTTGACATGTCTATTTTATATTTTATTTTAATGTATGTTCGGGCATAACTCCGTCATATATAGACGGATTTGCAAATTCTTTAATTTCTCGAAAGAAGTTTATTCTGAAATGGTCCCATTAAAATTTCTTAAAGATTTGATGATGAGTTTCGGAGACAGACAACGGAACTCTTAAAAAAATTACAGCAAACCAACCGCGATTGCTGCTATCGCATAAATATGCATTATTATGACGATGAAATTTCGAATTGGTGTGAGGTAGGTACTGTAGCTAAAAAGTTAAAAATTAAAACTTTTCCAAAAAAAAAAAACACACACAACCGACGTCTAAGAAACCTTAAAAGTTCTTTTGTAAACTGTTTTTATGTTCGATAACTTTTATAAATAAGACCGTTATTTTAATAACTACCTGTACTTACGACGTCGTCCGCGTGAATTTTCTTGTTTCCCGCCCCGTTGGATCACACCGCCTGCTCGCGCTGTTATTTTGGTAACAAACATCCAAACTTTCACATTTAAAGTATCCTACTACCCTAGTAGGATTAATAATCATGATATTAATGTCAACATTTTTCTTCTTACTCGTGTTTTATGTGGTGGTGGTGGTGGTGGTGGGGAAGTTGAACAAAAAAAAAACAACCCACTTCCGGAAAAACACCACAAACTGAAAATTAACTTTAATTTTGGATGTCGGTGACGGATATATATTTTAATTTTTTGTCACCGCCTTCCGAAATTAAAGTAATTATTCACTTTGCAATGTTTTTCCGAAAGTCGGTTGTTTGTTTTTTGGAAACGCTTTTTTTTTTCGTTACAGTTCCTAACCCACACCAATTCGAAATTTCATCATCCTTGGGGTCAAAACAATGCATATTTATGCGATAGCAGCAATCGCGGTTGGTTTGCTGTCATGTTTTGAAGAGTTCCATTGTCTGTCTCCGAAACGCATCATCAAATCTGTATGAAATATAAATGGAACCATTTTGGAATAAACCCCTTTCGAATAAAAAAAGGAATTTTGCTTATCCGTTTATTTATGATGGAGTTAGCCCGTAGTTACATGCTAAAAAATAAAAATATTAACATGTAATGATAACCTCCTTCTTTTTGAATCCGGTTAAAAAGGGGTATTGTTACTATAATAGTTAGATATCAGCTTCGCGCACTTTTTTGTAGGTAATTATGAGTTTTGCACACATGTAAGACAATATTTTTGTGTCTACGGGTAATATCATGCTTCCAATTTTGTTATGTGGTAACACCTTATGGTGTTACCACTGAACAAAATTATTATTAATAAATTTCATTCTGATTTATTACACGCTCAAGATGTACCTATTGGCCACTTATAGTTTGCAAAAATATTTCCAAATCCACAGTTATGAATTAAACAATGATGAAGGCGTGTAATCGTTTGTTTCTGAACCGGAGTTAAGAAAGAAGTAACTCCGTGGTTTCTGAGGACGCGCTTCAAAGTAGGTTCCAGACCGTATTTGGTAATACTAGGCTGTAATATAGAATATCTGAGTTCAGCCGGCCGTATGAGGCTTTGTTGGTAGGTACAGTTGAGGGCACTCGGATTACCTGAAATCGTAGTTAAAATAAACAATATTATAAGGTGTTAAAAAAATTACTTTAAGAACTTCGTGTACTTGCTCGGTATAAAAAAGACTAATGTTTTAAAAAAAAATGCGATTTTAAGTGTTCACATACAAAAACAATTTAGTAAAATATTTTTACGTACACTGTACACAGGGCTGCGCACACGACTCGGCACGACCGCAGTGCGGCCCCCGCTACTCCTTCCTGTCCGCTTTAGTAGCCTTTTATCTGTCGCGCGGTAAGAGAGTGTCCTTCTTGTGTCATTTCGCAACTTACGTGCACTCGCGCTGTTTCGTAAATTAGGTACCTCTACCCACCCTAATGCCGTTTACATCTAAAAATCGCGAGTATTTAGATATTACAGTGTGTTAATTCACGACCGGTAAAAGTTTAGCTGCAGCATGTAATCGGTACCGTGAACTGTATGGTGACCAACGACGAATACCTTCTATCCACACCATCCTGGAGGTCTACCAGCGTTTATTGGCCCATGGCTAGTTTCGCCCTCGTTAAACAGATACACGCCACAGCTCTCCGGTAACGTACGTCAACGACAATCCACACGGGACTTTGTAGGAATAAATCACGTTAGTTACGCGTGGACGCGCGCACTACACGAAGAAGGCCAGTACCCGTATCATTTTTTAAGAGTACAAGAACTAATTGAATTGAATCCCCACTGATTACAAACCACGGCCTAGATTCTGTAGGTGGTTGGTGGCAGAACCTGGTCGTAAAATTCATTAAATAAGCTATTTGTAGGTAAGTTCGATAAATTGCCAGTCCAAAGTCCTAAAAATACGAGTATGATGGGGAAAAATAGAATGAGATGTAGATATTAAAGAACGCGCTCGACTCGCTCGCGCAGTTGCCTGTGCCTACACTGTGCTGTGCTGTACAGTGCGCATGTGCATATTTAAATATTAGCGCGTAGTGAAAATATTGCACATCTTTGGAACGGATTGTTATGCATAAATATTATTTTTCGTGATAATTTTTTTAATGTAACTTTAAACAAATCCTTAAAAAATTAACACCTTTTATACAGTACGTAGGCACCGAAAACTGTTTATTATTTTAGAACTTGATGGAATTGCTAGCTATCCTGTCTGAAGTGATCTTTGTATGCAATCAAAACATTTTTGTTATCATTTACAATGACTTTAAATGAAAAGATTTACAATATTGTATTAATAATTTATTTGATCTGTTCGAACAGATAAAGTGAAGCTGATACATTTTCGTTTTACTTGTTGTCTTATCAATAAATAATTGGTTTTGTTAGTTACTACATCAACACGAAACTCAAACACAGTTCTATTCAGCAGTACCATTTAAGACTGCAACTCAAACGGTCCAATAGTGTGGAATACCTTGAGGTTCTAGCAACATACGTATATTGCCACCCGAACACAAACAGGACAAAACCTCAGACCCTTTTGTATTCATGGCGTACAGCCGTACACCTCTCCTGGTTGGCAAATTCGAATGATACGCACTGTACACCCCAATATTTCCACCCAATATAAATTAAATATATCATTTTCTTGGAACACGTGTTTTTTTGACAGGTCCGCTTTTTCCTTCAAAGACGTACCTACGTTAAGGTAAAAGGTTCAATAGTGCGGAACCATAAGGTCCGGGGAGGCTGGGCATGTATAGCACCACCTCACAACCTCAGGATCCTTTGTATTCATAGCATAGCGTGCCGAACAAGCCGGATTCGGGTAAGCCGATCTAAATGGTAACGTGGTGTACACTGCTAATGTTTTCTCGACCAATGACGTCTCAATGTAGTTATTTTTGCTAATCAAGTGAAGGGTCGGCTTGTTTTTTGTATGTTCATCAAGATGGGAAAATGGATTGAGGGATTTTATCACCCAATTGTAGACAATTAATGAGTTTTTTTTATAGCAAAGCCGTGGAATGAATTCTGTTAATTACTGTAATTATCTCTGAGTAAAGTTCTTGTGGTGACCCAGATGTTAATGGACCCAAGACGTAAGCACTCTATATGTTAGAAACTTTCAGAATTAATCATGGACATACCTGATTTTACGGTGATGGATAACTTCGTAATTTCGATTTTATACGTCTGAAATAAACAATACACAAGGTGGAATAATCAAAGCTCGCCGTTCCTTCCCTATAGGAGAAGAGATTTTTATCTACGTGTGATACATTATTAAGTTGCATAGAATTCTTTAGAATCTAACAAAAACGAAGGGGACGAGATTATGACTTTTTTTTTAACTTTTCTGATTTTCTCCTTCTCAATTCAAAAAGCTTTTCCCATTACCTTATTTCCACTAAATCTTGTAAAATCTTCGCCATTGATATCCCCATTGATAAATATTCCATTGATATGCACCTTATATTGGTGGGAAGCAGTGTATTCCCACCAGAATGAATTGGTGTGTATCATGACGTGTGGTAGGTATATCGTTGATTCAACATCCGTATTTAGGAATGGGTTGGTCTGTCATGAAACGATTAATCTTGTGGTGGTATGGTGAGGTTAAGAACGAGTTTTTAATTAAGAAAGAAAGGAAGAATAAACTACGATATGTGATGAAAAATGCTTCAGGTTGTCACATGGAGATTTTTTCGTCATGTTGATTATAATTGTATTTTATACTAGCTTTCGTACTAGTTTTTGCCAGCGGCTTTGCCTACATGTAGTTCAAAAATTATCTCACAGAAACTACTGGGATAAAAAGTATCCTATTTGTTAATCGAGGTTATAATCTATCTGTGTGCCAAATTTCATCCAAGCCCATTCAGCCGTTTTTGCGTAATTGAGTAACAAACATACGGACATACAAACTTTCAAATGTATAAGTAGGATCCAAGCTACGGATGACCAACTGGTTTCGGTAGGTTTTTGGCGGGATCACGTTGGAACATGTCGCACGAATTTTAATTTTCATGAAATTTCGTGAAATAGCGAATTAAATTGTTTAATTTTGGTAGTGAATTTTTCAATTTAGTTACGTGTAAGTGCACAAGTGTAGTGAAGGTGAAAAATAAGTAACTAACGTGGACTTTTCGTGTTCCCCCCAAAAACTCCTAATAGGTTGCTGTAAAGTTACTACCGCTTTACTTTGACTTAACTTTGACTTGACTGACTATAAGTTTTTTGTAACTTCGTGCCTGATATCGGGCCATTTACTTGATTGCAGAGTAAAATTACTTGGTACTGGGTAAGTGCACAAACCGTCCGAAGTCAAAATCCAAAGAAAAAACTGGTTTCGGTGTTAAGTAATAAGGATACTTCAAGTCAAATAGTGTCTGAACAATTATAAACCGAATAAAAATAATCAAATCGGACAACGAAGAGGCAAACTGTAACAACCCTACCAGTACAGCCACATTTCATGCTTCTAAGTTTGAAAAACGTAATCCAATATGGCTGTCACCGCAGCTTGGTTCTCTCAACTCCGTTTAACGAGTAACAGACACCAAGCAAAGTATTACAAAGTACATCGCCTCATTAACTCGCATATACTTTCATCAAAGTTTTTCAAGCTCTTTAATGATCATAAAAGGCACAGTTTGCATGTTTCTGCTAAATATTTATTGAACTTAAGAAAATGCTTCATAAGAATTTGTAGACTGTGGATTTGTAGACCATTTTCTATTTTATTAAGGACTTGGTACTTGTAGACAGGCCTACAGTGTCCTCCCTTACCTATTGATACTGTAATATGAAAACATTGTGAAAGCCAATGATTTTTTAAAGAGTAACCGTGGAGTTTCTTGCCAGCTCTTCTCCGTACAAAACGATCGATTGAATTTGAATGAAGACACATTAGGTAATTATTTACACTAGGCACTAAACAAAATAACTAACTAGACACATATATATCCCAAGCAGAACCGAAAAATTAGGGGTCAAAATTCTGACTTAATTTATTTTTATTTATAAGTAACAAAATCGAAAATAGTAATTTAGATTATGTAAGTACTCTTAATATTATTCCAATTTAAAATATATTTGTTTATTTTAGGTACCTACCTACCTAAAAACTGTTTATGCCTACTGATTGTGTTGACCAATGAATAAATTAAGCAAAATATTTAAAAAAAACGTAAGTAATCCTTTTATGAGGAACAGGGTGTAAAGTTCGCTCATCCTCTATGGAAAAGGAGGATCCTCCGACCAGACGGGTATTGTATCTGGTCCGGGCAACTGCCCGACAGTTGATGTCGGGATTTTTGTACCTATCTGAGTGGCGTGGCAAACTCTGATTACGCGAATTGCTTAAATAGTTCGCCTGTTGCATTGTAGATGGCACGACTTTTCTTTTTGCGGTTTCCGATTTTTGTTGCGAAGCATTTTTATTTTTAGTGCCGCTACACTTTCTTTGCTGTGTGGAGCAGTCGGGTAAAAACCAGCAAGCTCCGTTTTCATGAAATTAAAATATGTTGCTCATGGGAACCGTTAAGACTTTAGAAGTTTAGATTCTTTACATCAACAGCTTTTTGAGTTTACACCCAGATCCACTCTTTTTCATTTCGAAGCTTCTACACTGATGCCGTACCTAAAAGCGTGCCCAAATAAACTTAGACATCCAGTTTCAGGGTTCCTTTAACAAAGGATACCTCGTGCCAACAGAACATTGCTACTAAGCCTAAAACTATTTTCATTATTTAATCTGGAACAATTCCAACTATCCGTTTCAAATGTTTAACTTAATGTTATGAAAAGCTCTTTGAATATTTATGTACACCGAAATAATGATAGCTTGTGAATAAACATGAGTTTCTTCTTTAAAAACAATATTCTGACGAGAGTTAAAAAGAACAGAGGGGCAATTCTACTAATTTTAAGAACGTTCACAGTCTGATCTAAGTGTCAATCTGTCAAAAATACCTCGATTTTTCATACATTTTTGACATTTGCTTGTCGCTGAGATGAAACTGCGACTAGATTTTGAACGGTTTTGATTACGAGAATTGGCCTTCAGATTTATTTTCTAACTATTTTTGCTAGCGTTATCGCCCGCGTGGAGGTCAAAAGATATCCCAGTGGAACGCACTACCTCGATAAAAAATATTATGTGTTGTACGTCTTCCAGTACGCGGTCGCCACTCCAGAACCTTTCGGCCCCATCGGCCATCTGTTCTGCGAGCAATGTGCCCTGCTCACTGCCACATAAGTTTGGCAATTCTTCGGGCTATGTCGGTTACCTTGGTTCACCTGCGGATCTCTTCATTTCTGATTTGATCGCGTAGGGAAACTCCGAGCATAGCCCTCTCCATTGCCCTTTGGGTGACTTTAAGCCTTCTGATAAGACCCATTGTGAGCTACCACGTCTCTGTACCATAGATCATCACTGGCAACACACACTGGTCAAAGACTTTCGTCTTGAGACACTGTGGTATTTGGGACGAGAAGATATTGCGAGAGTAGGAATGCCTCCCACAAGGTGGACCGATGACCTTGTGAAGGCCGCGGGTATCCGCTGGATGTGGGAAGCACAAGACCGGTCGAAGTGGAGGAGGCTGGGGGAGGCCTATGTCCAGCAGTGGACGTCTTTCGGCTGAAATGATGATGATGATGTGTTGTACAGGTTATAAACTATCTGTGTGCCAAATTTTATTCAAGTCGGTTCGGTGGTTTTGGCGTGATTGGGTAAGAAACATCGAAACATAAAAACGTTCACATTGATAAATAATCTGTTATATAATGCATCCATGTAATATAAGATTAATTTACACCTATACAGTGAAGCACGGGCATAACGTGTTTTATAGTTTCAGTACACGATTTTGAAATGCTCTGCGTTGAAATTTTTCGTCGGTTATAAAAAAATCACTCTGCTATAGGTACATTTAGACCGCATATGCGCACCTTTCAATGAATGTGCAGTTTCTTTTTTACCGCAAATTAACGCTAAAATCTACGCTACTTCTACATCTAGAATCATGTGTTCAATTCATGGTTTTAGTAAACGCTTCGATATTGCTGCCACACTGTATAATTTAAAGGAATGTGTCTTATTTATGTAGGACTAGCTTTTGCCAGCGACACCGCCCGCGTGGATGTCGGATATCGCGTGAAAAAGTAGCCTATGTCCTTCTCCATATCCCAGGCTATATCTCTGCCAAATTTCATGACGATCGGTTCAGCGGTTTAGGCGTGAAAGCGTGACAGACAAACATACTTTCGAATTTATAATATTATTATATATTTTAAGTAGGGATAGTAAATTCCTTGCTAATAATGTATTAAAGCTAATTTCACATTCCCTGTGATTTATACTTACCTAAACCTACTTAATATGAAACTCATTATCTACGTATAAGTTTTCCAAGAGTAAGTCTAAGACCTAAATTAATGATAAGATAGCACTCCTGGGTGTTGTAAAAATAAATAGGTCGGTTTTCAGCTGTACACTAATTACGTACAACATACTTGTTATAATAACCAATTACACATTTTCTAAAGATTGTACGTAATGAATTAAGAAAAAAGTGGCCAAATGCGAGTCGGACTCACCCATGAAGGGTTCCGTAGCAGCAAGTAACATAATACGATTTATGACGTATTTTAAAAAAACTACTTACTAGTTCTCGTTCAAACCAATTTTCGGTGGAAGTTTACGTGGTAATGTGTATTATTTTTAGATTTATCATTCTCTTATTTTAGAAGTTACAGGGAGGGGACACATTTTACCACTTTCTCGCAAACTATTCAGTTTAGAAAAAAATGATGTTAGAAACCTCAATATCATTTTTGAAGACCTATCCATAGATCCCCCATTGTTTTGTGTGGTTTGATGTTTTTTTTTTTTTGAGTTTCTGTTCTAAGTATCCCCAAAATATGGTGGTCCCCAAAATATGTTGTTTTTTTTCTATTTTTGTGAGAAAATCTTAATCCGGTTCACAGAATACATCTAATTACCAAGTTTCAACAGCATATAGTTCTTATAGTTTCGGAAAAAAGTAGCTGTGACATACGGACGAACAGACAGACAGACAGACAAACGGACATGATGAATCCATAAGGGTTCCGTTTTTTGCCATTTGGCTACGGAACCCTAAAAAGGCATTATTTAATTATTTAACCAGTTATGTACACACATAAATATGAAGAGACAAGAAGAAATTAACAGTATAGGTACAAAAGTCATTTAAAAGAAATATCTTCCAGCATACCTGTGATGATTATTATCTATACAATCGGTTATTGCGATTTATTACAATCGCCAAGCATACGACGAATGAAACAAACAAACTATAAACATTTACAAAAAAAAAACGGCCCGAAAAAGTCGGTGACTTTGAATATGTATTTCAATTTTTTGTACCGCCTTCCGAAAATAAAGTTATTTTTTAATTTTGTAGTGTTTTTCCGGAAGTCATCATCCTTGGGGTCAAAACAATGCTTATTTGTATGATAGCAGCAATCGTGGTTGATTTGCGGTCATTTTTTGAAGAGTTCCGTAGTCTGTCTCTAAAACGCATCATCAAATCTATATGAAATTTTAATGGGATCATTTCTGAATAAACTCCTTTCAATTTTTTTTTGCAAATCCGTAAATTTACGACGGAGTTATGCGCGATCATACGTAAAAAAATATAAACATGTCGAATTGATAACCTCCTTCTTTTTGAAGTCGTTTAAAAAAGCAAAATAACAAAAAAATCCCTTGGCGAAGCCCGTAATCGATCAGCTGTTTTTGTTATTTTTCGTGGAACTTA
Source organism: Polymixis flavicincta (assembly GCA_949987655.1). Classification (NCBI taxonomy): domain Eukaryota; kingdom Metazoa; phylum Arthropoda; class Insecta; order Lepidoptera; family Noctuidae; genus Polymixis; species Polymixis flavicincta. The sequence continues at coordinate 10,692,731 of OX465191.1, read as the reverse complement.
GATTTTTTTTACGATTTTCCATAACACAACATAGCATTCGTTTGGTTATCTTAATGTACGTTATACTTAATGTATGACATGGACATGTCACAGTGTCATTTAAAGTTTGGCACAAAATTGGATAAAAAAAAAACTAGATATCGTAACACCCAACATGTGACTAAAGAAATGCCAGCTAATTTAATTTGACCCTGTAGAGTCAAGAAAAATTACCAATTTTTTTTTAATTCGTTTTATGGCCTGGTTTCAGAGACCTTTTAGCCAAGTCTTTATTAAGAACGTATCATAGTCATAACAAAGTTATTGTAAAGCGGTAGTAACTTTACAATAACTTAATAGGAGTTTTTGGGGGAACACGAAAAGTCCACGTTAGTCACTTATTTTCACCGTCACTACACTTGTGCACTCACACGTAACTAAATTGGATAATTCACTACCAAAATTATACAATTTAATTCGCTATTTCACAAAATTTAATGATAATGAAAATTCATGCGACATGTTCCAACGCGATCCCGCCAAAAACTCAAAATTACCATTCTACCGAAGTTCCCACAGATTAATTTAAGAAAAAAAAAAAACATTATTTCTGGGCACACTGCAAGCATTTATCAGAGGTACAAATAAAGCAACACGTCCACAGGCAAGTTATAACTATCATTAACTATCTCGACGAACACACAACTTTCAACAGCTACCACAGATAAAATAATTACTGCAATATCGAGCTGGCGCACACTCAATGGCCCAAGAATGGTGACTACAGTAAAACTAACCTCCCAGGTTCCCGTAGCCAACTATTTTCTATCATCAGACTCGGCTATTGGAAAACTTTTTCGATCTACTGAATAGTGCTCCGTACGTGGGACATAAACGGTACAGATGGGCTCTCTTTTATTATTCCACACACAATGCTTAGGCAAGCTGAACTGTTTTATTGTTTCGCTTTGATACATTTAAATTGATTACTATTGTTCCTGATACGGTTAATGTTCGTGTTTTATTGCCGTCCAGGATTTACTTTGTGGGAGTTACGGAGATTTGAAAGCCGTTTAAAAGTGCGGGAATGTTTGAAATTCTAACCCTCTTTATCGTTGTTGCAAACTACAGTTTTTTTTTAATGTAAATTTTGACGGTTTCAAAACAACCCCCAATAATCCTGCAGGTACTCTAGATATACTTGTAGCATCATTAGTATCATCGTTAAACCATTATGGATGGTGCGGGTTGTTCGAAAGAGATACAGGTCAGCAAAAGTCTGACACGCCCTCCTGAGCGGGAGAAGTTAATGATGATTTCCCAACCCACCAAAAAAAAAAAACATTATGGATAGGTGACCATCTTTACATACCAAGAGGGAAAGAGCCCTCCGTGCCTAGGAAAGCACGTTAAGCCGTTGGTCCCGGCTGTCATTCGTAGACTGTGACACACGCCCGACACGGGTCGACAGAAGCCCGAAAGTCTGACAATCAGTCTTACCAAGGTGTATCGTAGTACCCAGTAACTGGGTAGTAAGACAGTCGCTCCATGTGAAATAATGGTAATCAGCTGCATGCGGTTGGACTAGAAGCCAACCCCATCATAATTTGGAAAAGGCTAGGTAGATGATGACTCTAGGTAAGTCATCAGCAACCATAATTGATGTACTAGTAATGTATAAGTTGGAATAATTTAAGGACATTGGCATGCAACACGTAATGTATTACGTAAGCGATGTTGTCGGCCACAGCGTCAGGTGTCCCCGCCACGTGCATGTCATTAAGCGGGCTTCATTTGTGTCGATGCCTTCAATTGCATGTGCAAGCCAGTGTAATGGCTCATTTACATTATACGCTTAAACGCCCACTGCGATTACACCTCGTATACGTACAAATAGCTCATGTAAACGACCGATCGTTTAACCAATCCCAAACTGATTTCTGCATTCGCCCAAGCCACAATACCGACTAAATAGAGCAGATACAGACACCTCCTTCTTACCCTCATCTTACCTTGTTTACTCCCCCAGGGACACCCAAATATCGACTAGTTCGCAAATACTGGCGCTGAAATATTTAAAATTATAATGCTACCGCACGTCTCTGAATATTGCAAGCGATTCCCACACTCATGAAAGTCGTTAACGAAATCTAACACATGCGGGACAACGTATAATGTAAATGACCCATTATGTTACTCGCCTTGGGACACTAAGCGATGCTATCAGAACTTACGTCCGTGGATTAGTCGCAGCGATCGGTAACTATTGCTAATATGGCCGCAAGGCGCCCCAGTACTTTGGGTAAATAGCAAATCTTTTCACAATATGGTATTACGGGTCGTAAAGTAAGATGTTTCATTCTGCAACCTTACCTTTAGGGAGCCCTGTGTTCTTGGGAATGCCAAGTTAGTGGATGCCGTCGTTTTCAAACCCACTGGCGCAAATAACATTAGCATAGTTATCGAACGCGCCGGGATGAGACCTCCGTAAAGGTCCCGCCGGGGCTGGGACGGCTCTTAAACCCGCTTTTCCGATAATGACTATCGATGATTCTACCCCGAACGCGGCCCGAGCACAATATTATTACGTAGTTTGGTCGTTGTGGGGAATTGCGAAATATAACATGCTCCCGGTATTCAGTTATTTGAGCTGAGGAATTCCTTTTACGTATCCCGCGGAACGAGTGTGGCGCTGCTTACCTGCGAACGAATAGTTTTTAGTTATAACTGGGATTTGGGTACTGCATGATTAGTTTAATTTGTGCGGATGTAGGAATGAAAACGTTCCGTGAATAGTTTCAGTGGTTTGGAAAATTGTGAATTTGATTAAGGTGTTTGTTCTGAGTAAATGTTAGTCATCGAACAGTGACGTCAGTGACGCTCCGGCACTACTAGTTTTGGCTAGTCAAACGTCAGGTCTGATACGAAGTCCTAGTCGAAGTTCAAACCAATAACGTGTCTCAGCTTTTGACTAATGAATTTATGTGTCCTCCTAGGATTACAAATTTATTCGATACCAACTTGTACAGTCAAAAGCCCAAACTCAAAACAACTAAATCGGGGTTTGACCAGTCAGTCCTAAATTATGTAGGTAAAGGAATATGTTCGTTTCTTACACTTAGGTAAGAAAAAAACATATTTCTTAATTTTAGTGTTTAGTGAATCAGTACAAAATAAATTATCAATACTTCTAAAATATAAAATAATGGATTGATTATTATTCAGATTATAAAAACAAAAACATAATATTCTGTTGAAAGACAGTAGATAGATAAAAATAATACCTACTGTTTATTTCGACAAGGCGATGCATTGCAGCAATTTGAAATTGAATTGCACATTACGTTTGATCTTTGAAATTTTGTAGAGCATTTTTTATTATTGTGATATTTTGTGAAACCTTGGCCCTAAATTTAAAATCTTTTGTTCTGATCTCCCATAAAGACAGCTGAAAGCGTCGGTCACATCTTCGAAACTAAGACATATTTCTCTTTGAATTCTTGTACTTATCTCGTTCCTAGCAAAAAGTGTGTTTAGTATTCCGTATACAAATCGACGTTAGATGAATTTGCCTTAGTTGCTTCTAGGATCGACTAGGGTAAGACCGAAAACGTTTATTACTTTTTTTTTTTGTTTTTCATTTAACGTACGTTTTAAATGTATCAGTCAAAGGCAGAAATTGGAAACTATTTCGTGGTTTTCCAAGAGGCGTTCATCATCGTCATCATCATTTCAGCCGAAAGTCGTCCACTGCTGGACATAATCGCCATGCTTGGCAGGCGGGTTGGCGAGCAAGAGGCTTTAGTCAAATCTAATTAGGTCTTTACCTATGAAATTGCCGTTCTGCAGTACTGGCCATTTCAAATCAAAATAATTTTTGTTTGGCTAAGAATTCTAATTTCAAATTAATTTTATTTTAAAAACATGGATTTTTTTTTCTAAAAGTAGTCATTTCTTTATTGATTAGTGTTACATTTTCATCGCATTTCAATCTTTTTCGTCATCATGGATACGTTAAAAATTCGAGTAATTATGGAATATGAGTACCGTCGTGGCAGCAACGCGGCACAAGCGGCACGCAACATCAACGACGTTTACGGAGCTAACACTACAAACCAACGCACCACCTGTTATTGGTTTGCTCGCTTCCGTTCTGGAAATTTCGACCTGAAAAATGAACCTCGCGGTCGTCCGAAGACTTTGGTCGACAATGACGAATTAAAGGCGATTGTGGAAGCTGATGATACACAATCTACGGCTGAATTAGCAGCAGCTTTCGACGTTAGCGTCAAAACAATATTGGTCCATTTGCGTCAAATTGGCAAGGTAAAAAAGCTTGACAAATGGGTGCCCCACGAACTCAATGATCGCCAGCGCGAAGTACGCGTCGAGACGTGCCTTGCACTGCTCAACAGACACACAAATGAAGGAATTTTGAACCGCATTGTTACCTGCGATGAAAAATGGATTCTGTTTGATAACCGTAAGCGCTCAGCAAGTTGGTTGGATCCTGGTTCAGCACCTAAACAATGCCCTAAACGAAAACTTACCCCTAGAAAAGTGATGGTCACTGTTTGGTGGTCTAGCGCCGGTGTGATTCATCACAGCTTCTTACCAAACGGGGTGAGCATTACTGCAGATGTGTACTGTGAAGAACTGAACACAATGATGGAGAAGCTGGCGCATCTCCAACCAGCATTGGTCAATCGCTCGTCTCCGCTGCTCCTGCACGACAACGCGCGACCTCATACTGCACAGCAGACGGTCTCCAAGTTGCAAGAACTGGGGTTGGAAGCTCTCCGTCATCCGCCCTACTCACCAGACCTTGCGCCTACAGACTACTACTTTTTCCAGAATTTGGATAACTTCTTGGCGGGAAAAAAATTTAATACCCGAGAGGCAGTACAAAATGCCTTTGAAGAATTTGTTGCCTCCCGTCCAGCTGATTTCTTTAAGAAGGGCATCAATAAACTGCCACTGCGATGGCAAAGATGCATTGATTGCATGGGTGATTACTTCGATTAATACAAATAAAAAATTCATGAAAAAAATTCGTTGAAATTTTTTCATACAAAACGGCAATTTCATAGGTAAAGACCTATTATAAACCAGGCATTCCGAGAAGAGGCATAAATGTAAATGTTTGTATTTATTACTCAATCACGCAAAAACGACTAAACCGATGGGGATTAAATTTGGAACACAGATTGTTTACAACCTGAATTAATACATAGTATACTTTTTATCCCGGTAGTACGTTCACGTGGGATCATTTTCGACTTCGACGTGGACGAAGCCGCTGGCACAAGCTGGTAACATATCAATAGGATATTTTCCAATTAAAAAAAAAAAAAAAAATAATTTGCATTGGGACGATATATTTAACAGTTTTTTTTTTTTTGTAAATATATCCATTTTCTCAGTTAAAAACGATCAAAATCAAATTTATTTTTCATTGTTATGAATTTGCCGCCAAAACGCTCCTTACGATGACTTTTTATCACGTGACATCGTGACGTCAGTTTTAGGAGTATTTGTGCACAGAGGTACACACACCAGTAATATCACTTTCTATCCATTATAAATCTTGTTAATGATAAAGTCGACATTCACTTGTTTACTTACTAGTACTTTAGTTTACACAAAGTTGACGTTACGTGATAAAAATTCACCGTAAAAATCGTTTTGGCGGTAAATTCAAAACAATGAAAATTGAATTTGATTTAAGCATTTTTAATTGAGAAAATGGATATAAATCAATATTTTTTTTTTCCTGTTACATATTTCGTCCCAATCTGTAAAATAGAATAGTTTTTAATAAATTGGAAAATACCCTATTAATGCGCATTTGTTAAAAGGATTATTTGCAAAAGCCGTATCTACATTCGATTCTCATTATAAACTTCATTTCCTAGGAACTTTAACGATCAACTTAGAAACTCCAGCATTGTTTCCAAAACAATATCAGAACACGGCGAATCCTCAGGGTAAACCCAGAACCGGGCATAAGCAGTGTTATACGTTCATAACTCTTTGTAAAATTTGCCCGCTGTCAAAATAACTCGTTCATCTAAATTATCGTGTTTGATTTTACGTGTTTGTAACTGAATAGGGCCCTTGGGCAGTCCGTTTTGTTTGCCCATTTGTATTAGCTTCGTTCGTCTATATTTGTTCACTGTAATCTGAAATGACAGAATACTATGCGGTCGTGGTCGATTTAGCGATGTGCTTTATACAATTCCTAACTAACTTAAATGGTGCAAAAAATCGTTATCAAATATACATAATCTTGTGTACAAAAATAATAGTCTCAAACCTAAAAAACAAGCTTTAATAGAAAAGTAAACTAAAAAGTAGTAAATAACCTTCATTAAAATTCAAATAAGAATAGAAATAAAGAACAAAAAAAAATGGTATAAAAATCGTTGTCAAATATACATAATCTTATATACAAAAATAATGGTCCCAAAACTAAAAAAACAAGCAGTAAATAATCTTCAATAAATTTAAATAAGAATACAAATAAATTAATAAAAATAACCCTATCGTCAAACAGCGTGGGGTGCTTTTTACGGTATTTTCATAATGTTTACTTTTATGAATATCTGTCAATAAATTATATTTACAACAAATGGCATCAAGCACCCCGCGCTTTTTACGATGAAATATTTTTAATTTTTAGTAACTATTTTAATTTTACCGTTATTGAAAGTTATTTTCAACTTTAAATTTCATTTTGATCTGACGTTCTGAATTGGGTGAAAATCATGTTTAAAGATTCCGTTACCGTAACAGTTTGGTGAAGAACAAGAAGACAGATGAAGCTAATAAAAGCGGATTGAATCTATTGCCATGCATAAGTGTCGCAAAAACTCTAAACTGACTCGGCCGAATGTGATGAAACTTTGAGAAGTTGTTGTGTGCAGCCGGCGTAGATTCCTAGCAAAAAAAAGTGAAAATTTCATTGTAACGCAAGCCCCAGCATTAGCTAGTAAAACACTAAATCTACTAAATCAGGATCCTGCTTTAAAAAAAAATGTTGCTAACGAGAATCGAACGCTGATCAAGCCAATGACTTACTATATCAATAAATCTAGTGTAATAATAATATGAGAATTATTTAAAATTTATTAAATGCTTTATATTGTATTAATTTGAGATGTGTACATAAACATCAAATTATTGCGTTGCAATCAGGAATGGTTAATTATAAAATATTGTTGTTTGTCATTAATAGAATTGTGTTTATTTAAATATTTGATACGCTTTACATGGTCAGTAAATATTAATAGATTTTAATTTCGTAGATGAAATTATGACATAACTGTATTTTGTAACACAAATAATAGGTGTGATTAGCATTTCGCAGAAATCGAAAAGTTGGATTTTCTTTTATCTAGAGCCCGCTTATAAAATGTATTTTTATTATAAAAATAAAATAACTGTCAGTTGACGAGTGTAAGTGGGGTCGACTGCCATAGTGCACTGCACGCTAAACTTTTTTACGAAAAAAAAAATACAATCTACTTCCAAAATCCTTTAATGTCGGAAGCCAGTGTGGTTTTGTATTTTCGTTTTTTTGCTGCCGACTTCCGAAATTAAAGTTTTTTTTTTTCATTAAAACGCTAAGTAAATTACAGTGACAGGAAGTTATTATTATTAAATAACATCAAAATACAGTAATTGGAAAAATAAGTATTATTGAAGCTAACTCTAAAACTACTCATTAGAGCTTGATCATATTTATAACGCCACCCTATCTATATTCCCTTTCAAAAACAGAAGAATTTTTCAAATCGTTTTATAAAAGACTGAGTTATGGGGTAATAAACTTAAAAAAAAACAGAACCGAAATGAGAACTTCCTCCTTTTCTGTGTTCGGTAAAGAAAATCATATTGCCAATCATTGAGCCTATATTAAAACCATTAACACCGCTATTAGTCACATCCCTAATTCATGGCACCTTTAGCTCACGGTGCGTCAATCACAAGATAGAACAACAAACAAAACAAAACAAAACGATTTAGAAACAAAATCCTCGCCTTTGACAAATCCAAACAGATGGCCCTAAACACTTCTACTAAGATGGAAAATTTTCGATTAATAATCTTTTCTTCGTATTAAAGGGAGGCGATGAAATAAAGGATTGAGCCGGCGTGAGATTCAATTTGTTACAATCCTTCAGGAAATGCTTTCAAATGAAACATTTTGTGTTCACGAGAAAGTTAAATTGTATTTCTTACAAGAACCTCGTTGGTTGGGCTTGTTTGTATCGGTGGAACTTAACGTAAGCCCCTTTAATACTAAATAAATACTTTGAATATATTTTTCTAAGTCGATTTGGAATGTTCTGTTTGAAGTTGCAGAATAAACGTAATACGTTCTTCATTTATTTTGTGTAGTAAAATAATTGAGTAAATAAATGCAATGAATTCCTAAAACCGTGTTTAAATATCAATAAATAACCTACGTCTGTAATTTTCCAATCATCGTTTTGTACCTCCCTTCCAATGTAAGCGAAGCGTGAAATATTGTAAAATATTTAAATATAATAAGACTAAATCTGCGACCATTTCACTGCTTGTTTGATTAAAATGCGAACACATTTGCGATTCAAATCTTTCTTTTTACTGATCATAAAGAATTCAAATGTTCAAGTTAATATTTTCGACACGTCGGTAGTCGGTCGCGGCGTTTTTTTTTTAAATATTTTTTGTTCTTTTCTCCCAGCAGGCGCGCATGATTTATTCCCCTGTACGCTTCATATTACAAGTGTAGTGACATTGAAATTATTAACGCCTATTTAATTATAGCATAATATATGAGCGGCAGACGTAATTTTCTTGTCGTTCTGAAATGATTTATTATTACGTGGCACTTTATTTGGGAACACTTAGGTCGTTTGTGGTGATAAGTTAAGTGTTTAACGTTTGTTTTATTGATGTTAAGTGTGTTTTGAATTTGTTTTAACAGTTGAGTACAAAGTAAAAGTTTTTTTTGGAATAAAAACATATTGACATACATTATAATGGAAGTGAGGATAACTACGAAAGTTAGAAACTGTGTCGCAGCTATTAACGCCCGTCTAAACATATGAAACACATTGTTTCAGACTTAAATGTGTCTAAGTCGAAATGTCTGTGTCTATGTCTGTGTACAATTTAGCTAAACTAAAAATGTTGAGTTGTGGTGCAGTGTGGAGTGGCAGTGTGAGTTTTAAGTTTCCACTATTTTTTCAGTTGCATCAAAATGATAGCGATTTCAACCAATCGGTCAACTTTACTCTCAAGATCTTGATTTATAATAGCATATCAGAGAATTCAAAAATAAGAGTTTCATTTATTAAGTCGTTGTCTACGTAATGAGTTACATAGTTTCAAGTCAACATCGATAAAGGAGAAAATTATTGAATTACGGGTTTGACTAGTCTCGATTAATCGAATGAACCCCAAGATTTGCACTAGCTCCTCATATTTTATGATGCTACAGAGACCATTGCATAACAAGGAGTAGACTGGGGCCGCCATAATAATTGTAAGGAAGACGTGCCCTTATTATAGGGCAGGATTGCAAGCCATACTAGCTAGGCATCCTAGAGTAGGCATTGGACTAATGGAGCTTAGATAAACGTACTCAAAACTTACCTCTAAAGACCCATTACCACAGAAAAGCTACCCAATAAATACATAAACAACTAATTGTATTTTAATCTTATTTATGCGATACGGATAACCCTCGTATAATGTTTGTATCGAGAGCAACAAATGCACAGCAATACCTCTCAAGCAAGCACGCACTCAGAGGTTATTGCCGCCCCTCCCGCCCCCCGCACGGTCGTCTCGCTCGCCTGTTCGATCGGATGAATATGGCCCGAAGGAAATGATGAGAGTGCCGGCCTGCTATCACCGGGCCTGTCGCGAGGTAATGTCATCCAAACATCATCGTAATGTGTGGCTATGAAGTAAGCGGGCTTGGGCAAATTTGAATGGGATCTTGGTGCGTACTTTTGTCTGTTTTTTTAACTCAAAAGGTATTTTCAAATCAAGGTTTTTCTTTAGGGATAGTTTCAACGAACGAGTTTTTGAATAAAGAACCTATTATGAATAGAAATATAGTTCTTGTTATATTACTGACAACACAGTTCGGTTCCAATTTGTAATTTTTCTATTAAGAACTTTATCAAAATCGAAATAAAGTTGGTAATGCAAAAACTAGGTCAGAGCTGTAGCCTAGAACTAAAGTTAGATTGCTTTTTGTAATAAGAAGAAAGGTTTGTTTTTGGGAGCAGAAGCTTACTTGCTGATGAGTAATTAAATCCGGGATATGATTTGCATGCTCATGTGACAATACTCCATGTTTGCAAGGTCATAAATGATTTTATTTGATTCAAACAACAAAAAGTCGTGCAGTAATCAGCAAAGAATTTGCGGTTTGACACAGCAATGTTTTCTTATTTCATATTAATGTGTTAACTTGTGCACCCTTCCATAACTGTCAGCCAGTTTGACAAAAATGACTTTTCTTTTCCCGATAAATTTCTAAGCGATTGTGCATAAGTAAAAAATACACTCGAAACGAAAATAAATATAATAGTGAAAATCGTTGAGCGCTCACATGGAAACAGCTTCTATTAGGCGATCGTTTGCGGGTAGGTATTAGCATAAAGAATACGTGCTTACCTAAGTAGATTTTCTGGGATTTTAACTTTGCTATGAAAATGGAGTGTACGACGGAACGCCGACTGACACTACGCCGACATACTTAAAACCGACAAAATTTTACCTGGACGGGACTCTTCGCCGACAGAACACTTCGCCAACAGAACACTTCGTCAACAGGGCTCATCCTTGCGCTGTTACTAAATAGTCAAGTAATTGTCACTAACATGGAAGTAGCGTGGTTGAACGCAATTCTAACCTAACTTACTTACCTGATGAGCCCTGTCAGCGAAAAGTCCTGTCGGCGAAGAGTCCCGTCGAAGTAGTCTTGTCGGTGTTCAGTCTGTCGGCGTAGTATCTGTCGGCGTTTAGTCATACACTGGGGAAAATATGGGTATACTATGTAAATCTCCTCAACCCTGCGAAAACAAGGCGTGATGTTAATTTTGCTGTGTAAAATTCATTTCAGCTTACTAACCTATTTCAATTTCACAGTAAAAGGCAAATCTGACCTACTTATTGTTTAATTGGAGCGACTATCAAAATGAACAACCCACGTTAGTACTAACACAGTTTGTCAAACACAGACTTGATAAGACATCACGTTTAAAGGTTTTCGTAAATATTATATTTTTGTGCTTAATTTTGGCACGTACCACCTACATGTGTCATGATAAGGGGCCTTGCAACCTCTGGTCATCATCATCATAATTTCAGCCGAAAGACGTTCACTGTTGGACATGGGCCTCCCCCAAGCTCCGCCACTTCAACCGGTTCTGTGCTTCCCGCATCCAGCGGACTTCTGCGGTCCTCAAGCTACCTTACCAGTGCTACATGTCACCAGGCCCTACTTAGTGGCGTCATACAAAATTGACTGGTTACATGTATTTCTACTAAATAATTAAAACAAAAATGAAATAAAATAAAAGTAACCACAAAAACAGTCAAACAGTGTGTGGTGATGGTGAAGGTGGAATTATTGTAATTTAAGTAAAAAATCAATTTTTATTTAGACGGATTGCGTCATAATTCTCTAGCCTTTATACCAATTTGTCTGGCGTTGACTCAACATGTCCTCTCCTTAAATACTCCTATATTAGTCGTCATTCATCACTCCTTTTCTATTCAATTTGATTTTTATTTTATTTTTTCAATGCGTAAAAATTCTAATTATTTATCTATTAAAAACATACATTCATTTTAACCCATTTACTCGTAGTCATGACGTTTCCTAAATTTATGTTAACTGTTTGTGTATAACAAAATAAAAAATGTACCCAGCTTCAGATTAATATTTTTTTACTATCACGTAATCCTACCATGACCCAATTTTTTTCTTTCCGCATATGTAATGGCCGTACTGTGTATATTCAATACAGAGTCTTTTTGGTATAAATATGTGTTATTTATTATAACAACAAATTAAGCTGATTTATTTATTATTGTTGACTTTGTCTTTGTATTTTCTGTAACTTGTATCCCTTTACAAGGTCTGGAAACTTCTTTTATGACATCACTATGTAAAACACATACCTACCTGCGTCTATTTATAATAGAAAAGTATATTTTATTAGATGTAACCTACAGACGTCAAAGATTTTCCCATGCAATATTGAAATACGCGAACATAATAATTTGGCTACGGCGTAACTGCTACGAGCTTGCTACGAATTCCGTAGCGCTTGCTACGAATCTCGTAGGTCTTACTACAGCAGCTTGTTACTGTTTCACATAAACATAACTGCATTTGAACATTTATTTGCCAAATAAATATCGAAACGAAATACCTTTTGTATTTATATTTTATAGTAATTGATATTTTCCGTTCAAATAGGGAAATATAAATTGCAAAAGTTACCAAAGCAAAAAAATACATGTTGGTTTCAATAAAGTTAATGAATGAAGCAATGAGAATAATAACAAACGAACTACGGGTATTGTGTAGGTTTTAACTAGTAAAAATCTTCATAAAACTTCTGTAGAAAGTAGTGTTCGTTGCTATGGTGAACTAACACACCTTTCTCGTATTGATAGAATGGTTCATATAGTATAAGTTAAAGTCTCGAATGATAAGGGATGCAGCTTTATTGAGTCACTATAACACTTTGATACAAAAAATATTAAAAATGGTAAAACCATATAATTATTTTATTGGTCAAAATGTATGGTAATTGGATATAATATGAGTGTACGAGGTGTCACTAATGAGATCTAAACGCGAACTGGCCCACAATATGGTGGACGAGCGGATCTGCATTCTTGGGTTCGATGCAATTATGCATTTTCGCTGAGTGTTCGATTAAAACTCGAACAACTTCCGTTATTATAATATTTACTTTTCCGTTCCACAAAGAACATTAATTAATACAAACCTATAATAAAACACTTTTAATCTCACTACTCATAAGTAGAATTTCAGCAGCCGTTCACAGCCCGCTGAGCACAATATAGAGATGCCTCATAATATCAAATTAGCGAAGTCTTGCAGCAATAATTAAACGCTCGCAGCCAAAGTGAGGAAACTGCGTTTGACTAGTTCAAATTAAACTAAGTTATAGGGAACAAATTAACTTGTTGAAACTATCTGCTGTACCTTTGACAACGTATTAAACCTACTTTGTAGGTTCATGGGTAATCCTGAGTTCGTTTTATTTTTAATTAAGGTTTGAAGTTAATAAGGTGGGTTGCCGGACGTAAAAGAATAGCACCATCCCATTTCTTCCCGTAGGTGTCGTAGAAGGCGTCTAAGGGACTTACTAGAGAATGGGCAGCAGCGTTCTCTATGCATTTTATCACCATACTGCGATCGCCAAGCAGCCTGCCAAGCGTAGTAATTACGGAAAGACCCCCCTTTTGAGGGAGGTCTTTGTCCAGCAGTGTACGTCTTTCGGCTGAAATGATGGTGATTAGTCATTTTTGTTACCTTGTCTTTTAAACAAGTATTTGGTAACAGTTGTTATTCGCTATAAACTGTTATTTGTTGTCGTTGTCTGGTGTAGTTCCATTTAATGGTGGATAAATAAATAAAAATATTGTATAAATAAATCAGGAAATCATAAAACCCGACTGCCTAAAAAGTGAACTTTAATTTAAAAAGATGGAAACAAGAAACTTCTTTTAAAAGGATGACTATTAGACTGAATACTATAAGCAATCTCATGCAGTCGGAGGCATCTTCTTAAATTTAACAATAAAGACCTTTATTGTTTCCATCTTTTTTAATTAAAGTTCACTATATGGTCAGTCGGGATTTTTGATTTTTGAGTAAAAAAACCCTATATTTTGAAACCCCACTCAATAGGTTTTGAAAAAATATATAATTCGAAGACACAATATGGCGCCAAAAATCGGCCATTTTAATATTTTTTTCAATTTTTATACACCCAGTGTCACTCTCACAATTAAAACAAATCTAACGGCACCTCAAGCTGAAATCGATCAAGCCGTTTAGGCTAAAGAGCGTGCCAAAGAAATATACATACATACAAACATACATGCACTCGAAAAACATAACCCTCCTTCTGGCGCAGTTGGGTAAAAATACAGTGACTGCATTGTTCGTCTAGTGGTCGCAAGCAATACTGCAGGGCAGAAGATCTTGGGTTTGATTCCCAGGCTGAGCAGTATTATTGGGTTTTTCTATAATGAATTTCTCAGTAGCAGCGTTGAGTCAGCCTTCAGGGAAACCAGGCGTGATGTTGTGATATGTGTTCGGGCGCCGTCGGCTTTCTTCGTCAGGCTTCGGGTGGCTGCTCGGCCGACGACGCGGTTGGCTGCGCGGGTCAAGGAGAGCCCAGCACACTTCATTAGTGAGAGCAACCGACGACACGCGCGCACCTTTATATGTATATTTAATAAAATAAAAACAAAGGTCTTGACTGACTGACTGACTCATCAACGCCCAGCCCAAACCCTTGGACCTAGAAAGCTGAAATTTTGCACAGAGGTTCCCTTTATAATGTAGACAAGGAATAAGGAAGGATTTTTCAAAATTCAGCCCCTAAGGGAGTTAAATAGGGGATGAAAGTTCCGCGCGGGCGAAGCCACTGGCCAAAGCTTATCCTACTAATATTATAAATTTTAAAGTTTGGATGTTTGTTACTCAATCACGCAGCAATGGTTGAATTGATTTGGATGAAATTTTGCACACAGATACGAGTAGATAACCTGGACCAACACAAAGGGTACGTTTTATCCCAATAGTACGTTCCGGTGGGATATCTTATTTCCGACCTCCACGCGGGCGAAACCGGTAGCAAAAGCTAGTATTAAATAAAATTAGGCATCAATGATGACATAACTATGGACAACGTAACATTACACTAGAACAAACTATGGCAAGAAAATGCTTACTTTTGAAGGAGCACAACTTTATAATAGAATACCGTCTAGTATAAGAAATCTACACTCTTTCAATGTATTCAAAACTAAACATAGTGAGTATATAATCGCGGATCAATCACTTCTGGAGAAATGAAGGCATTGAATTGTATAACTGATGAAACATTAGCGGGTATATTCATAAACGATGATTAAAGTTGAGAGGTGTTTAAACGTCAAAAATGTATGGTTAATCAGTCGCTAATCATTACTTAGCTTTAGGCGGCGTTTATGAATAAGGGGTTAAATGACGAGTTTTGTGTAATATGTGTATGTTTTAGTATTGTGTAATTGGTGACGACGAACTTTGTGTAATTTATGTTTATATGTTTTAGTATTGTTCTCAAGTGAGTGACATGTATGTCTTTATTGAGAATAAAGTTTCTTTAAACCTAAACCTAACATAATTATGAGCCATGTAATAACTTATATGTCATTAATGCCAAAAAACTTATACACGGCGTATACCTATGTATATATTGTGTATACATATAAACAAGATACCTGTAACATCTCGTTATCTTAAGTAAAGGTCAGGGTGTAACTGTTTACTTTATATGGAGTCCAAACCAATTTCTATTTATATAGTGGTACGGTCAGCAGCAAGAGTAAGTAAACATAAAATAAGTAAACATTTATATATTTTTTTAAGTTAAGCGGTTTTAATGAAAATAATGATGTAGATAATTTACTAAAAGATAAAAATTAATCACACCACTTTCCTCATAAATCTAGGGCATTGTACAGACAAAAAAAAATCGTGGGGCGTAGCGTAACCTAAGAAATAATAGGTCTTTACCTATGAAATTGCCGTTTTGTATGAAAAAATTTAAACGAATTTTTTTCATGAATTTTTTATTTGTATTAATCGAAGTAATCACCCATGCAATCAATGCATCTTTGCCATCGCAGTGGCAGTTTATTGATGCCCTTCTTAAAGAAATCAGCTGGACGGGAGGCAACAAATTCTTCAAAGGCATTTTGTACTGCCTCTCGGGTATTAAATTTTTTTCCCGCCAAGAAGTTATCCAAATTCTGGAAAAAGTAGTAGTCTGTAGGCGCAAGGTCTGGTGAGTAGGGCGGATGACGGAGAGCTTCCAACCCCAGTTCTTGCAACTTGGAGACCGTCTGCTGTGCAGTATGAGGTCGCGCGTTGTCGTGCAGGAGCAGCGGAGACGAGCGATTGACCAATGCTGGTTGGAGATGCGCCAGCTTCTCCATCATTGTGTTCAGTTCTTCACAGTACACATCTGCAGTAATGCTCACCCCGTTTGGTAAGAAGCTGTGATGAATCACACCGGCGCTAGACCACCAAACAGTGACCATCACTTTTCTAGGGGTAAGTTTTCGTTTAGGGCATTGTTTAGGTGCTGAACCAGGACCCAACCAACTTGCTGAGCGCTTACGGTTATCAAACAGAATCCATTTTTCATCGCAGGTAACAATGCGGTTCAAAATTCCTTCATTTGTGTGTCTGTTGAGCAGTGCAAGGCACGTCTCGACGCGTACTTCGCGCTGGCGATCATTGAGTTCGTGGGGCACCCATTTGTCAAGCTTTTTTACCTTGCCAATTTGACGCAAATGGACCAATATTGTTTTGACGCTAACGTCGAAAGCTGCTGCTAATTCAGCCGTAGATTGTGTATCATCAGCTTCCACAATCGCCTTTAATTCGTCATTGTCGACCAAAGTCTTCGGACGACCGCGAGGTTCATTTTTCAGGTCGAAATTTCCAGAACGGAAGCGAGCAAACCAATAACAGGTGGTGCGTTGGTTTGTAGTGTTAGCTCCGTAAACGTCGTTGATGTTGCGTGCCGCTTGTGCCGCGTTGCTGCCACGACGGTACTCATATTCCATAATTACTCGAATTTTTAACGTATCCATGATGACGAAAAAGATTGAAATGCGATGAAAATGTAACACTAATCAATAAAGAAATGACTACTTTTAGAAAAAAAAATCCATGTTTTTAAAATAAAATTAATTTGAAATTAGAATTCTTAGCCAAACAAAAATTATTTTGATTTGAAATGGCCAGTACTGCAGAACGGCAATTTCATAGGTAAAGACCTATGAAATGAACAGTTGACTTCGAGTTCAAATATTGATCGGGGTATCAAAAAAAGGGTTTCATAAATAGGTCTCATTAACGTCAAAAATAATTATAGGTCATCATCTGCCTAGTCTTTTCCCAACTATGTTGGGGTCGGCTTCCAGTCTAACCGGATGCAGCTGAATACCAGTATTTTACATGGAGCGACTGCCTATCTGACCTCCACAACCCAGTTACTGGGTAATACGATACCCCTTGGTAAGACTGGTTGTCAGACTTTCGGGCTTCTGACGACCCGTAACGACTGTCAAAGATCCACAAATGACAGCCGGGACCAACGGCTTAACGTGCTTTCCGAGGCACGGAGGGGTCTTGGTATGTAAAGATGGTCACCCATCCACGGACCAACCGCGGCAAGCGTAGCTTAACCTGGCTGATCGACCCGTGCAGCTATTGTTATTTAGCCACAAGCCCCTCTAAAAAAATAATTATAGGTATGAACTGAAAACTGAAATAAAAAAGTAATTTACAATAGAGGTCTTTATTGTGAAATTAAAAAAAGAGATGCCTCCGACTGCATGAGATTGCTTTGATTTAGTATTCAGTCTAATAGATTGATTTAGTATTCAGTCTAACAATCATCCTTTTAAAACAAGTTTCTTGTTTCCATCTTTTTAAAATAAACTTCACTTTTTAGGCAGTCGAGTTTTTTGATTTTGCAAATTGTTTTTTTTTTGTATCTAAAATTTCAGCATACATATAAAAACTGAAAAACATACAGAAGAATTGAGAACCTCTTCCTATTTGTAATCGATTAACAATAAAATAAAATGAGATATTCGATAATTTTTTCGACCCCATTATTTCATATGACACCTATCTTGTTCATGTTGTGTACTTTTGTTGCAGACTGTACAAGCTTGCAAACATTCAGATCTCGTTTCTTGCTATTAATTCCGTATTTTTCCGGCCTATCTGCCCACCCATCATACCCGCATTAGATTGAATTGGGTCTCATTCCATTCAAACGTACAACGCGTATAGTTTCCATGTTTATTTTTCCAAAAGATAATCATTTGGGAATTTATTAAATGGGTGTTTTTTTATCATAATGTGTAGGCGTTATCAGAATGCTGTTACGTATTTTGAAAATACTAACTATAATGCTGAAAATGCTACGCTAACTACGGTCTTATATATACTCTATGTTACGTAAATGCTAATGATTTTATGGGTGAAAAGTTGACTTAAATATTAGGAAATAATTATTCCCATTTTGAATAGAATAATAGATTTAAAACGTTAATTTCGGGCAATAACAATCCATAATTTGTTAACAGACACATTATTTTATACTGTGTTAATACACGTAATATATAAAATCAGATCAAAATTAAATTAAAATTAAACCAAAAATAAATCAAACAATAAATTTATAAATATAATTGTAACAGTGTCGTGCCGGATCCGTGACGTGCCGTACGTAAAAGAATAGCACCACCCTATTTATTCCCGTGGGTGTCCTAGAAGGCGACTATGGGACTTACTAGGAGGGCAGCAGCGTTCTCTAAGCATTTTACCACCATACTGCGATCGCCAACCCGCCTGCCAAGCGTGGCAATTCTGGCAATACCCCCTTTTGGGGGAGGTTTATGTCCAGCAGGACGTCGTTCGGCTGAAATGATGAATTGTAACAGTAATACTCTTTTCTAATTATCTCTTTGACATTATTAAATCTTTTTGAAATTCCTATAACTAATTTCCAATTAGATCGTAATCCTTATATTAATTTAGTATAATGTTATATCTATGAAACTAACCAAAACCCTGAAAATGTATTTACGCTGGTAACGGCAGAATATAAATCTATGTACGATATTTGTATATTTGATATTTGTACATCATGTGTAACAATATTCTGACAAACAAATAGGTATACTATTACTATTTTCTCTTTGGCTTCCGATTTACAAAACATTAAAAGACTTAAGATATTAAATACACAGCAATATGGGCAAAAATTTTAATAACTATATTAATTTCACAGAGGATACGAAACGCCGTAAAATTCAAATAAAATGTGGTGTTATTTCGTCGGACTATAACAGAGATATGCAAAATAAATTAAAAAGAACACACAACTGATGATATTTCACACAACAGACATCATCAGGCATCTATCCCATCGCTAACAAAGAAGCGACTTTACTATCATCAAAAAAAAAAAAATACACGTCAGTAACCTGTGCATTCAACCCTTCACCTTCCCACATACACACACGCACACACGCACGTGCATATGCTCACAAAGTTACATACTAACCCTAAAATCAGTAATAGTCTAGTGTTATTTGTCCAGTTTTGGTTTAAATGGCTTCATATAACTTGCAGCATTTGTGTGCGAGTGCATAATACAACTTAAATAAATGTAACAGCTTCTGACGGGTTGAAGATATGGTGTCCTGAAATACAGGCCTTACGCCTAGCTTGAGGCACCAGTCTCCCATAGTATAATAATGGATATGTATAGTTTTTAACCGACTTCAAAAAGAAGGAGGTTATCAATTCGACATGTTTATATAATTTTTTTTTTATGTATGTTCGGGCATAACTCCGTCGTATATAGACCGATTTGCAAAATTCTTTTTTTGTTCGAAAGGGGTTTATTGCGAAATGGTCCCATATAAATTTCATATAGATCTGATGATGCGTTTCGGATACAGACAACGGAACTCTTCAAAACATTACAGCAAATCAACCGCGAATGCTGCTATCGAATAAATATGCATTGTTTTGACCCCAAAGATGATGAAATTTCGAATTGGTGTGGGGTAGGTAACTAAAAAGTGGAAAATAAAAACTTTTTTCAAAAAAAATAACAACCGACTTCCAAAAAAACACTACAAAGTGCAAAATAACTTTAATTTCGGAAGGCGGTGACAAAGAATTAAAATGCCAACCTCCAACCAGTCACCGACCGTGTGGGGTAGGTAGATACTAACGGTCTTATTCATAAAAGTTATCTAACATCTAAACAGTTTTTTAAGTCTGATTTTCCATATGAAACTCCAACTTTAATATCGGAAGGCGGTGACAAGAAATTAATAAAATACAAATGACAAAAGTCACCGTTTTCCGAAGTTAAAGTTGGAGTTTCATATGGAAAATCAGACTTAAAAAACTGTTTAGATGTTAGATAACTTTTATGAATAAGACCGTTAGTATCTACCTACCCCACACGGTCGGTGACTGGTTGGAGGTTGGCATTTTAATTCTTTGTCACCGCCTTCCGAAATTAAAGTTATTTTGCACTTTGTAGTGTTTTTTTGGAAGTCGGTTGTTATTTTTTTTGAAAAAAGTTTTTTAATTATGTTGCACTTACACAACGTGTAACGGAAAGTGTATATTCATACCAAGGGCACAGCTTCTTTGGATGGTATCAAACGATATTGGAGGAAGGGTTGTTTTATCATAACTCTACCTGTTCCGAAGTTATGAGAATTTTTAATACATTGATACCAGAAACCGAACTTTTTAAATTGAAATAAACACATCACTCGGGACAGATTGATCGTGATTTCGGCAAGTAACGTAGAAAGTTATTGACCTACGTAGTGCGGTGAAACGTTTGTTATGATTTGAATTTAAGAAACATGAAACGGAAAATTTGTTATTAAGTCTTAGAGTATTTTTATTTTGAGCTGAAATTATGTATAGTGATTCTATACCAGCTGTTATCTTTAATGCTTAAGGATAGCAACAGGGTTTCTGTAATTGGTAAATAATTAACTTATTGGTAAAAATTTATGGTAATTGGTTATAGTATGACTACGAGGTGTCTCTAATGAGATCTAAACGCGAACTGGCCCACAATTTGTTGGACGAGCGAATGTGCATTCTTGGGATCGATGCAATTATGCGGTTTCGCTGAGTGTTCGATTATAACTTGAACAACTTCCATTATTATAAGATCTATTTCACCTAACGTTCCAGAAAGAACATTAATTAATACAACCCTCTAATTAAACACTTATAATCTCAATACTCATAAAATTAGAATTCCCAGCTGTTATCTTTAGTACTTAAGGATAGCATGGTTTCTGTTACACCGTGTATATTGTGGCGAGAAATAAAAAAAAAACATTATATTATCTTATCTTATCTTACCATCAACGGCTTTCTCGCTCAAGACACGTACAAATGAATGTAGATCCGAGGGTTAATTTCGTAAAATCAGTAGAAATCGCTTTCATTTTGAGAGTTACACAACATTTATGGCGTCGTTTACGTTGCTAAGCAATTCTATTTTGAACATACGAAAAAATAGAAACTTAAAACTTTTTAAATTCTGATTAATAGTGTGTTTCGCTACTAGGGTGGAGGTGTGAGTGAAAGAAAACATTCATTAGTACCTACCTAGTTGATCGGTGACAGTTCACACCGCTCGCTGGCGAGTACTCGTTTGTCGCAGCTATAGGTGCGCTTACACGAGTAACTAAAATTGCTCCATCCTGGTCAAATCTAGTCAACTATGACGTCACGACTTATCCAGCAATTTAGGGCAATGGAAACATGTAGTAGTAACCTGTTGCCGGAGATACGGCCACACAATATCATGCATTAAGGAGCAACTTAAAAAAAATGGCAATGCGACCCGAATAAGATACGAAAAGAGATAGAAAGACAATTTACTAAAAAAAAAAAAAAAGCGATTGGATATTCGGCAACTCATGATATGGAGCAATGAGAAGCAATTTTCCCGAAGCATCTCCGCAATTTATTGTTGTTGGTCCATATTGCTCTACTTAATTGATCCAGATTGATCCATTAGTGTTGCCGAGCAATAATTGCTCAAAAAATTTCCCGTGTAAGAGCACCTTAAGAGAGTACTCACTCAGCAACTCTCGCTTGGCGGGCAGAACACTCGCTGAGAACTAGTAATTACGCATACCAGCGAGTAATCGCTCGTCACCGGCCCGCACTCGCTGCTCGTTACTCGCTACCTCGTTTTAAGTTGCTTGCTCGTCTCGCTTCTCATTGACCGCCAACGGTGGGTCGTATGCCCTAATTAAATATTCAACAAAATTCTCAGAAACCACCTTTTACGAAATAAAATTTCATGTACGAAAATGGTAAAACGAACTACGTATTATATTTCTCCAATTATTTTTAAAGGAATTTCTTCGCTGGTTTAGCGGTCGCAATCGGTACTGCTGAGCACGACGTCCGGATTTCGATTCCAGAGTCGAGCTAAACATTATTGGGCTTTTCTATCTGGGATTTATCAGCAGGCTTAGCACGAACCGTAGACAAGCATTTTGTCGTCGGAAGAGTAGACAAAAGTTACATTTCCGTATAGACAGTTGACAGTTTTTCACTAAGAAACGTAGACAAGCTATTTCTATTCTACTGTAGAATAGAAATAGAAAGCGTCCAGCAGGCTTAGCACGAGAACTGTAGAGAAGCGTTTTGTCGACGGAAGAGTAGACAAAAATGACGTTTCCGTGTAGACAATTGAGAGTTTTGTACCGAGAAATGTAGACAAGTGATTTCTATTCTACAGTAGAGTAGAAATAGAAAGCGTCATGCTAAGCCTGTAGTAGCAGCCCGGTGCCCGGTTGATGGCAATAGGCTCACCCCCTATTACATAGGACTTAAACATAACGGGCAAAATGTATACTCCGTTTGAAATAAGATTAGACATTTAAATACACCTTTTTTACGGTCCGTTCAACGGATTTTGACTTCTATTGCGTTGGTAGCATGATAAATGGCATCAGCAGTAAACAGTTGGTATTTTTACCAATCTTTTTGCTTTTAATGCCATCTTTATGCCTACGGAATAGAATACAAAATCGATTGAATGGATTGTAAAAAGGTTTGTTTAAATTTGTAATTTTATTTCAAATGGAGTACAGTGTGTAACTAAGTCCGTGACCCTTCGGGGAAAAAAGGCGTGATATTACGTACGAAATAGTTACTTATTTGACTTTATTCGTCAGTGAAGTTACATAAAACTAGCATTATACAACGATAAATTCCCTACATTGGACCCCTTCAATACTACACGGAACAGATTTAAAAATGTGATTATCCAAATCCTCCATCAATCGCCGGTATTTCATCTAAGTCAGTAGTGCCAGTTCAGTCATACAAACACACACACATTAACAGCACCTACATCGCAAACACACACACACACCCTTTAATATTAATAACTATGTCACTCTGAGAGCAGAGAGCAGTGGTGGCCAAGTGGTAATGGCCGCGACTTACGAGTTGTAGGTCGTGAGTTCGAACCCAGACAGACGCTTTACTTTGTGAAAATTATTTCATCACCACTGCTCTCGAAACGGTGAAGGAAAACTTCGTGAGGAAACCGGCATATCCTAGAACCAAAAATTCGAAGACATGTGACATCTACCAACCCGCACTGGGCCCGCGTGGTGGTTTACGGCCCAATTCCTCTCACCGAGAGGACTGTGTCCCAGCAGTGGGAACATTATAGGCCGATGATAATGCCCCTCTGTGTATTTTTACTTTATAATGATATACTTATTGTCAGCTGTGAATGTACCATAGAGTAAATAAATGAATAAATAAAACTGACTAAAAAGGATGGATGACGGATTATTGGACCACACGGCCGTTTGACACGGTAAACACCAAAAACCTTTATAATTTAATTCGTCAAGCTCGTTGATTCGATTTGATAACACAATTTTATAAGTTACTAATTACTCTCGACATCATCTCGATTCGAAATTGGACAGTTTGTATTGTTTTGGTACGAGTATCTTGACGAGTCAATTTTCATTGATTTGCTTGTCTTTTGTTTTGATTTATACTTCATTTTAATTACCTACTTATACGAAAAGAATAATAAATATACATAAACAAAAAGGGCTGGGCGTTGATGAGTCAGTCAGTCAATAAGGACTTTTCTTTTTGAAATTTCAGCTTTCTAGGTGCAAGGGTTTGCCCTTGAGCTGAAAGCTGAAGTTTTGCACAGAGGTTCCCTTTATAATGTACAGAAGGAACAACGAAGCATTTTTCGAAATTCAGCCCCTAAGTGAGTTAAATAGGGGATGAATGTTTGTTTGGAAAATCGTCAATTTTGTAGTTTAAACCATGAAAATTGGTGTAATCATTCTGGTTACCCCCCCGAGTGGGTTCCCGCATTGTCGTTGCGGGGGGGCTCAGTAACCGTGGATTTCGGCCACGGTGAAGCCAAGAGGAACCCAAAGGTGGGGCCGCTCGTCAGGGCTTTTGCCTCAAAGCCGACGACGTAGCGGCCAAAAAGTAGGTTGCGGTGAGGTGCACCGCAACTGAGGTGGGCCGCGATGTCGAATGGGAGGCATCGCGGCTGAGGGTTACGGGCTGCGGTAGAGGAGGAGTGCCGGTGCTTCTGAGCAGCGCTCTTCCCTTCCGTGGCCTGGACGGGGCCGCCACCGTTTGATGGCGGACGCGGTGGGGCCGCAGGGGAAGAGGAGTGTCGGTATAGCGTCAGCCGCTCTCCCTATCCCCTGCGGCCGAAAAGTAGTAGACGGGACGGCGCGTTGTGTTCCACACGCGCGCCGTCAAAGATATCAGCAACCACCGGTGGGGTCCGCAAGGGCCGATGCCTGCCAGGGGTGCGGGTTTGTTCGAAAGAGATACCACAGCCCTTGGCATACGGGCTACTGAGGGAACACGGGTGGGTTTTAGTCAGTAAAAGTCTGACACGCCCTCCTGCTCTACTCAGCAGGAGAAGTCATTTGATGATTTCCCACCCAAAAACAAAAAAAAAATACATTCTGGTTAAAAACTAAAAACCACGTTTTTCAGTGTTTTTGGGAAATCAGCCCCTGAGAGCGTTAAATACGGGATGAAAGTATGAATTAATTGGTAATAACCGAACGCCAACTCGGCTCGGTCCGCGAGTAGGACCGATGATTTTCGGATATCCACGCGGGCGAAGCCGCGAGCAAAAGCTAGTATTTTATAAATATAGAAATGTTGCATTGTGGTGCCGGTAGGCAGTCGCTTCATCTTAATTAGTGGTATACAGCTGCATCTAGTTAGACTGGAAGCCAACCCCAACATAGTTGGGAAAAGGCTAGGCAGATAATGATACTTACACAAAAATAAAAATGAATAATAGTTTAAAAAACTAAAAAACACGCTTTTATTGCTGACCAAACTAAAAAGTAGAAAATAATTTTTAATTACAACGAGTTTATGTTACAGTAGTAGGAAGTCAATAATTCAATTCAGAGTAAAAAGCGTGGGGTGCATTTTCCTATATTTTCATGACTCTCCTCTCATAGATGGTTGCCAATAGAATAGTTGTAATAATTAAAATATCAAGCACCCCACGCTTTTTACTCTGAATTGAATTATTGACTTCCTACTACTGTAACATAAACTCTTTGTAATTAAAATTATTTTCTACTTTTTAGTTCGGTCAGCAATAAAAGCGTGTTTTTTTAGTTTTTCTAAACTATTATTTATTTTCCATTTTTTAGTTCGATCAAATTTTTATCGGGAAAATTTTAAAAATTTGAATTTCTAAAGAAAAATATTTTTTTTTTTGAAATGTTGAAATTTTTTATCGGGTTATTGCATTGTCATCGGCCCTTAAGACGTGTGCAAAGTTTCAAGTTGATCAGACGTCTAGAAACCAGTGAAAATTAGGCTCAAAGATTCCGTTACATACATAGATACATACATACATACAACCCGAGCTAATAAAAGCGTTATAATAAACGAGCTACTAGGTAAGTTTCGATTTAAATAAAAAACAGTTTTGAAGCATAGATCATTCTAAACTAACTATTTTTACTACAGCAAATAATTTATCATGTTTTATTTTATTCGTAACTGGTTTAACAAAAAAAAAAAAAAACAAACATTTCAATTTGGAATTCCAAATTGAAACGCTAAATCCCACAGAAAAGTTACTTTATTTTCTCCTTGACCTCCGACCACTCCATAAACGAGAAAACACAAAAAGGTAAAAAACTCAACTCATTTTTATTTAATTTATTTAATTACCTCCCTAAACATTTCGGTCAGAACGTCTCGGTGCCAAAGATAAAAGAAAAAAAATCATAAAACAGAACGAGCGCATAAAATTAACATAGAAACGTAGACTGAGTATGTACGGACAGACAGTCCGCCTGACCGGTCATCGCTACGGGCGGGAACCTAGACCAGGGATGGCAAACCTTTTTGAATCTAGGAAGTACCTGTTTGATGACCTAGACGAACATGACTGCTGCAATTTATATAGTGTTTTTTTTAGATAATGAACAATAGTAATGCAGCAAGTAGTCATCTAAGCAATAAATAAACAACACCCACACACATCTCAAAAATTAATGAGCCCGTAAATATCAATTCTGCCCTTTCTTACAAGGGGCTGTTAGAAATGTATGAATAAGATAATTGCCGTTGTTTTTAATAGTTTTTTTTTTTTTTGGACTATGTCATACACAAACAGGCAACACGTGTATAATAAGTTTAAAGTACACTGTGTTGATTCATCACACATCATCCCTTTTCAATGAACTATATCCTCAAATGTAGACCGATAAATAAAAGTTCATTTTTAGATTTTTGTACCAAATATAACTATTTAGACATATTCACTATTCCTTTGGCCAAAGGATCAGCATCGCCATGCAACGTGGCAATGCCGCCAGCCTTTTGCACACTTTTCGATGTGGACGATTTTTTTATGCCCTGGAATTATTTTCTCTTTTATAAATACGGGCACATATTATTAAAATTATTTTAAGTCTATTAGCCTATATGTCATGTAAATTTTGTACATTCACTATCATCAATGTTTAACATTCGAATTTTTTTGACAACAGGCAACACCACAATAAATTAAATAACAACTAAGTACAGCTGCTTAAATTAACCCACTGCCCACAGTTTCATGTCGTGTCCAATTTGTTTGCCATCCCTGACCTCAACCATTAGGTAATGTTAGAAAGGCTCCTTGTAATCCATCTATCTCTAATTAAGTATCTCTGGACAAGCCAAAATGCTTTAATTAACTTCCAAAACAACAAGTCATAATTAGAAATTAGGCGAAATTACGGTTTCATAGCTTGGAGGGTAAGACAGCGCGCAGACTAGACACAAAACAGTTATTGCTATCATTGCCTAATTGAAACCAAAAACATACGTATGAAGTCTTCTGAGAAATATTCTCAGAAGACTCAAGAACCCTGGAAGTAATGTTACAACAATTATCTGACCAGAGTCCGTCAGGCCAGCCTGTCAATAAAAATTAAAACTAAAGTTATGACAAATTCCTTACAAACGGAAACCATAAGAGTAAACAACGCAAAAAATAGAATGGGTGAATGAATATTTACGTCAACTAATATCTACTGAAGATTGTATGAATAGGGAAATATAAAGAAGAATACCTAATACTTGAAAAAGATGCTGGTCTCTTAGCGAAATAATGAAGAACAAAGAAATGCCACTGAAAAGAGAAAAAGAAAGTGCATGAGATATGCATTATGCCATATTTGCCAAACATGGCCTCTGACAGAACGATTACAAAGTAAAACTAAAAGTCTGTCAGAATTCGATAGAAAGAAGTACAATAGGAATAAAAAGAAGGGATAGAGTGAAACTACAAGAAATAAAAACATGGCGTTGGACAGGCCATATGTTAAGAGAAAGTGTAGAAAAATAGACTAAGTTCGTTACAGAATGGTATCCAAAAGGCAGTAAAAGAAATAGACGTAAACAAATTAAAAGATGGGAAGACGACTTCAAGAAAATAGCTGGCTCGGTATGGACTCGTGCAGCAAAAAACAGGATTATTTTGGAAAGCTTTAGAGGAGGCCTTTGTCGACAGACAAGCTGTTAAAGACAAATAACCGTTTGCCAATGATTTAATTTAAATTTTAAAACCAAGCTTAGTAGTTACAATAATTGTAAACAAAACTTAATAATTATCATTTAGTTTTCTTTATTTAGTAATGACCTTAGTCATTGTAAGAACGTCTAACAGAAATAAAGGCTTATTTTATTTGGGGTGCTGATGTATGAACGTATCGAAACAAAAGAAGTATGTCAGAATTGTAGCAGGCGACTTACTGTATTTTCTGCCTATTCGCATGAAAAATAGGCGTAAGTTTATGTATGTATTTGTCACTATGATTTACACACCGTTCGTTTATTATCTATCTCGGGAGATTATAAACTGTCGATAAATTGTGAACTACACTGCACTGCTTACCGACCGAATAGGTTTTTTTTTTTTGGTTGGGAAATCATCAAATGACTTCTCCTGCTGAGTAGAGCAGGAGGGCGTGTCAGACTTTTACTGACTAAAACCCACCCGTTTTTCCTCAGTAGCCCGTATGCCAGGGGCTGTGGTATCTCTTTCGAACAAACCCGCACCCCTGGCAGGCATCGGCCCTTGCGGACCCCACCGGTGGTTGCTGACATCTTTGACGGCGCGCGTGTGGAACACAACGCGCCGTCCCGTCTACCACTTTTCGGCCGCAGGGGATAGGGAGAGCGGCTGACGCTATACCGACACTCCTCTTCCCCTGCGGCCCCACCGCGTCCGCCATCAAACGGTGGCGGCCCCGTCCAGGCCACGGAAGGGAAGAGCGCTGCTCAGAAGCACCGGCACTCCTCCTCTACCGCAGCCCGCAACCCTCAGCCGCGATGCCTCCCATTCGACACCGCGGCCCACCTCAGTTGCGGTGCACCTCACCGCAACCTACTTTTTGGCCGCTACCTCGTCGGCTTTGAGGCAAAAGCCCTGACGAGCGGCCCCACCTTTGGGTTCCTCTTGGCTTCACCGTGGCCGGAATCCACGGTTACTGAGCCCCCCCGCAACGACAATGCGGGAACCCACCCGGGGGGGACCGACCGAACAGGTTAGGTTATAATTGCAACAAACCGCGCGCGAGCCGAGCAAGCGAAGCGAGCGGTGCTGCGACAGCAGCCTGCGAACGCTATTTCCAAGTTAGTGACAGTTACTTAACTATTTAGTAATAGCGCAAGGCACTATCCGTGTTGATACCACTTCATAATTTGACGGTTTCTCTTCGATAGAATAATATAATGTAACAAAAATTATTATGCGTTAAATTTTAAGCAGTAGTTCACAATCTTCGACAGGTAACAATCTCGTTGGATAGTTTATAATCTAACGGTATTTACAAATTTACGGTGACATACTCGTATGTCACCGTAAATTTGACCTATAAGAATGTGAAAGAAGGACTGACTGTCCTGAGTTCATCTGGCTTATGCTTAAAAAATGGTTTGGAAAATACAATCGTTATAATTATTATTAAGCTACTTATGTACTTAGTTACTTAAAATTTGATTTTTAACCACGTTTTCCAAAAATTGCCTTTGACATACAAACCGTAACTTAACTCCTACGACAATGGTAGACAAACATATTTAATATATTATACTAGCTTCTGCCCACGAATTTGTCCACATGAAATTTCGTGGTTTAACATAAAATATATCCTATAACATCATATCGTCCGCACACTAAATTTCTTTGTTTACTCTTACTATGCGTAATTTTTGACTTTTTTTCCTTTGTACTAGTCTCCGTAGGGTCCGCGATGTTTAAAAACCTATAACTCCTAGTCTTAATATTAAATTAATAATCATGAGATTTTTCTAATCCGACTGGGATTTCCAGAGATTACTCCTTACATACCAACTTACAAACAAATTGTGCCTTTTTGTAATATTAGTATAGGTAATATGTAAATAAATATCTTTTATTTCATAGAAATTGAACGAATGAAGCTTTGTCAAATGTTCTTTGTTAAAGTTAAAGAGAACCACAATACTTTAAATGAATTATATTAATATGACATTGACATTTGAATAATGAATTTGAATTTAAGAGAATGTTAAACTGCAGTACTTAGTTACGGGTATTCAGACGGCCAAATACCTGGCAACCGGTCTTATTATGTGTTACCCAGTAACTGGGTTGTGGGTGGACGTCAGACAGGCAGATGCTTCATGTATAGTACTTGTATTAAGCTGCATCCATTAAGACTAGAAGCTGACCCTAACATAAGAAACGGCTATGCAGCTGATGATGAATCGAAAACCTACTCTCTTTATTGTTTACTAGGCGTGTGATTTAACAATAATTCATCAGCACTTTGAAATAAACATATTTCAAAGCGCTGATGAATTATTGTTAAAATATATAACAATTTAACTTCACCTTTGTCCCAACTTTTATTTTACCTAATGTTTCTGCAATAACCAAACCACTTCCTAGCTTAAATCGCATCAAAATTGGATCAGTAGTTTTGTCATAAAAACCCACGAGAGCACCACTTCCCCTTTCATTATTATGTAATATTGGTTGGGCTAGAAATACTTCAGAAACATAACTTAGAAAGCATTATGAGATGGTGTAGGTAAAGTTATTTTATGTTTATTCATGTTTTAGTACCTTTTGGGAGTAATTAATCTAAGTTGAATGTTAGTACCCAGTGAAAATGGTATTACGTTCGTCGTGCAGCAGGGGCGGGCTCCGTTTATTATTTTTAGTAACACTCACTAGCCTTCATTATATATTTTCCGTATCAATTTATATCTCGCAACGCCCAGCCTAAACCCTAGGACCTAGAAAGCTGAAATTTTGCACAGAGGTTTCCTTTATAATGTAGACAAAAAATAAGGGAGGATTTTTTGAAATTTAACCCCTAAGGGAGTTAAATAGGGGATGAAAGTTCTGCGCGGGCAAAGCCCTGGCAAAAGCTAGTTTGTTTAATAATAGCAATTTCGAATTTTGTAACTTCGTTTCCGCTTAGCATTCTTTCTGAGGTAATTTCTGTTTGCTCGGCTCTTAAGAGCTTTATCATTATGTTACATAACCTATAACTTTTCTCGAGAGTTAGGCTATCAAATGCAACAAGTACATTTCGAAATCGACTAGAGGTTCGCGCATTAGCGCGTTCAAACAATTATACAAACTCTTCAACTTTTCCGTATTGGTATAGATAAACTATACAGTAGTACGAAAATACACAATTTTAATTACAAAACTGCGCTTATACCTTGACTTAATTTACGTAGAGAAGATGTCACTTTCAAATTACCTTTCGTAGTAGTGTAACCCGTAGTAAGAGCCATAGAAATAGCAAGGTCACTGTAAAAGTCACCCAACTGGAACACTTTAGGAAGTTCTCATCAAATCTCGGGCGGAGCCGAGCGGTTGACCCAGTCAAAGAGACGCTTTGATAACATTTGCCGCCGACGAACCGTGAGCTTAATTTGAATAAATCAAATTTGCTGTAATTTCAACTATAACTAGGCGAAATTTACATCTATTGGAAAGCACTAATGTCACCAATGTTTAGTAATGTCGACGTCATGTCATAGTTTTCGATCTAAATATGAAGTTGACAGATGGTTGTCTATTCCCTTCTAACAATCACCACAACCCCCCCGAGTGGGTTCCCGCATTGTCGTTGCGGGGGGGCTTAGTAACCGTGGTCTCCCATCCACGGTGAAGCCAAGAGGAACCCAACGGTGGGGCCGCTCGTCAGGGCTTTTGCCTCAAAGCCGACGACGTAGCGGCCAAAAAGTAGGTTGCGGTGAGGTGCACCGCAACTGAGGTGGGCCGCGATGTCGAATGGGAGGCATCGCGGCTGAGGGTTACGGGCTGCGGTAGAGGAGGAGTGCCGGTGCTTCTGAGCAGCGCTCTTCCCTTCCGTGGCCTGGACGGGGCCGCCACCGTTTGATGGCGGACGCGGTGGGGCCGCAGGGGAAGAGGAGTGTCGGTATAGCGTCAGCCGCTCTCCCTATCCTCTGCGGCCGAAAAGTGGTAGACGGGACGGCGCGTTGTGTTCCACACGCGCGCCGTCAAAGATGTCAGCAACCACAGGTGGGGTCCGCAAGGGCCGATGCCTGCCAGGGGTGCGGGTTTGTTCGAAAGAGATACCACGGCCCCTGGCATACGGGCTACTGAGGGAACACGGGTGGGTTTTAGTCAGTAAAAGTCTGACACGCCCTCCTGCTCTACTCAGCAGGAGAAGTCATTTGATGATTTCACACCCAAAAAAAAAAAAAAAAAAAAAAAAAAAAAAAAAAAAAAAAAAAAAAAACAATCACCACAAATAGTGCGCACAAGACTCTTTTTTTCTTTTTTTTGGGTTTTGGCTTCGCACGGTTTGTGTTAGCCAGTGTCAAGTAATTTTACTTTTTAATCAAGTAAATGGCCCGTTATTAGGCACGAACGTTACAAAAAGTCATAGTCAGTCAAGTCAAACTTATTGTAAAGCAGTAGTAACTTTAAAACAACCTGTTAGGAGCTTTTTGGGGGGAACACGAAAAGTCCACGTTAGTCACTTATTTTCACCTTCACTACACTTGTGCACTCACTCACACGTAACGAAATTGTTAATAATTCACTACCAAAATTATGCAATGTAATTCGCTATTTCACGAAATTACATGAAAATGAAAATTCCTGCGACATGTTCCAACGCGATCCCGCCAAAAACTGCCACAAGCCTCTTACAAATTTTAATCAAATAAATAGTTAAAATATTATTATAACTTTGTGTCTAGTATCAGTGTAAAACAGTGTGAGGGGCTTGTGGCTAAGTAACAATAGCTGCGCGGGTCGATCGATCAGGTTAAGCTACGCTTGCCGCGGTTGGTCCGTGGATGGGTGACCATCTTTACATACCAAGACTCCTCCGTGCCTCGGAAAGCACGTTAAGCTGTTGGTCCCGGCTGTCATTTGTGGATCTTTGACAGTCGTTACGGGTCGTCAGAAGCCCGAAAGTCTGACAACCAGTCTTACCAAGGGGTATCGTATTACCCAGTAACTGGGTTGTGGAGGTCAGATAGGCAGTCGCTCCATGTAAAATACTGGTATTCAGCTGCATCCGGTTAGACTGGAAGCCGACCCCAACATAGTTGGGAAAAGGCTAGGCAGATGATGATCAGTGTAAAACAGTGTTCTGAATATACAATAATCAAAAAGAAGTGGTTTTCATCAAGATTCCAAACAGCCAAGTTACCTGACTAAAAATGTGTTTAAATGAAGAGCAAGTTTAGTTTAACATTGCATTACACAGTCTTCATATTTCTGAATTAATAATGTATTTCGGATTGATATCAGAGTTGGAATATGTCGGGCTTTACTAACCTCGACATCGTGTCAGCTTTTTGAGTAGGTATAAAGGTACATAGAATTTCATTTGCCGTTGCAAAGGTACGAGAGTATGTTTGTATATTTACGGAATATTAATCTCGTGAATATTAAACTTCAAATCTTGAAAAGGAGTCTCGGACTGCGATGTCCCTGGAGGAGGACATTTTGAATAAAGTAAAATTAGTAGTTTCCGAAATAGATTACATCAGCTTCTTTAGCCGTGGGATTATTTGAGAGGAAAGAGGCATTACTTATTACGTCGGAGTTTACAACACACTTTCTGCAATCAAAACTCACCTATAGTCATCATCATCATCATCATATCAGCCGAAAGACGTCCACTGCTGGATTTAAGCCTCCTACAAAATGGGGGATTTGCCATAATCGCCACTCTTGGCAGGCGGGTTGGCGATCGCAGAGTGGTGGTAAAATGCATATAGAACGCTGCTGCCCATTCTCTAGTAAGTCCCTTAGTCGCCTTCTACGACACCCTCTGGAAGAAATGGGATGGTGCTATTCTTGTACGCCCGGCACCATACGGAAATTATCACCGATAGTATTGATAATTTGTTAAGTTTATAAATATTAATCACCCGAACTATGTTTGGGTTGGCTGCCAGTCTAATCGGATGCAAATGAATACCAGGATTTTACATGAAACGACTGACTGTCTGACCATTATAACCCAGTTACTGGGTAAGATGAAACCCAATGGTAAGACTGATTGTCAGACTTTCAGACTTCTCATTACCCGAATCAACTGTCAATGCTCCACAGATGCACTAACTGGACAGGTGCACCCAATCTGTAAGTTCTTTCCTCAAAATACCATTTAAGACACCAATCTACATAGTCTTCACATGATCTGACCAAGATTATGAAGAGACTGTGAACCTTAGAATTTGTTTCGGCCTTTCTTCTCAGAGTAGTCCGATAGGAGACGCCGACCTCAACTAGTTTAAAAATATAATTGACGTGTTAGGTTCAATATAAGATAGCAACAGAATATGATACTAATACAGGAAAAGTTTTTATCCAGTGCGCAAATTGTAACCATGAATTCAGCATATCATTCTAGACCCCCTAGCGCAGAAATTTTACGCCGGAAATACAAAAAAAATTAGCTATTCCATACATTTTGACCGCGTAGGTATTGCACTTTTCTATGAAACAGCAGATATTTTTTTGTATAAGTGGCGAAAAAATTTCTGCGCTAGGGGTTCTGGAATGATGGGATGAATTCATGGTTACAATTTGCGCACTGGATAAAAAC
Source organism: Polymixis flavicincta (assembly GCA_949987655.1). NCBI lineage: Eukaryota > Metazoa > Arthropoda > Insecta > Lepidoptera > Noctuidae > Polymixis > Polymixis flavicincta. The sequence continues at coordinate 10,658,204 of OX465191.1, read as the reverse complement.
TTACCCTGTATACAACACGAAAAGGTGTAATTTCACTGCGAGCGCGAAAGCGTATCGAAGAACGCTGAGATGCACCGTGTTGTGCAGCCCGTATACCTTATACTGAAGTTAATAAGATCTATTTTGTATCGTAATCTGAAAAAGTGTGCGCAGAGTCGCTTCGCGTCGCGTCTCAGTGTGAATTGACCCCAGTATATACAAAGTACTCTTTGATTGACCCTAAAAGTCTTTCTACAAACCTACATAAAGAAATAAAATCATTTATTATATTTGTAGGTTTACCATGAGATTTTTTTGACACGATTTATCATGAGATATGTTACGTCAACAACCGAGTTCCTCTAGCATACCATTTAGCCAACCTACACAATTTCCATCACCAAACCAGTTACAGATTGCCGAATCCAATGCATTCACTCAATTCCACTGAAAAAAAAAAGAGCAAGTCTCACAAGATAAAAGTTACAGTCTTTCGTAACAGTAAAATGGAATCACGTAAAATATGATTTTGTCGAACGTGTCCCGGAATGTACGGAATACACCGGTTGGTGGAGGTACCTACACCTGCAAGTGAAATGCGCTTTGGAGTCACGTCACTCGGTCCGGACCACGATAACGATTCCCGGGAAAAAATACAGAAACAATTTATTTTAACTTAGAAAACGTTACCTGGGAGGTTGATAGATGCGTTTTTTAGTTTTATGGGTTTGAGATATTGAAGTGCTTGCAAGATGGTTTATAATTTTCTTAGGATTATACCTCAAGAGGAAAAATGGATTTCTTATAGATACCACTTTGTTGTGCGTCTGTCTGTCCGTTTGTCTGTCAACACGCTTTTTCTCAGGAACCCGTGGAGGTATCATGTCGAATTTAATATCGGATATGTAGGCCTGCGTTCCCTGGGAGCTGTAAAATAAAGCTTCTAAGTTTTTCTTCACAGATTATTCCAAAAACAATAGCCATCTAAACAAATGATTTAAAGTTGATTGATAAATGATTTTATTTCTGTAAGTAGGTTTGTACAAACACTTCTACACGTCAATCATATTTTTTTAAACTAGATGAGGTCGGCGTTTCCTATCTGACTACTCTGAGAAGAAAGGCCGAAACAAACTCAGGTTGAGTGGACCTGTCCATTCAGTGCACGCATGTATCAGTAATCATACGGCTCAACTCAGAACTTGAGGAGCTCAACGATTTGACGAACAATACCAAAGAAAGGACATTTGGGTAGGCCGCATAAAGTACTCAAACTGCCAGATTAACATTAAAAACGAACTGAGAAAGAGACGAAACACAAAAACAAAAATACCCATAGTCCTCACATTCACAATAATTAAAACAAAAATAATATTATACTTCTCAGTATACAAAATTGTGAGAACATCCATACTAAAGTAAGTACCGTCTACTGTTTAATATATGGTAAGCAGGGCTGACTGTCCAGCGATGGCCGTGGAGGCTATTTGAAAGCACAACTTCACTTGTAAAATCAATATGAAAACATAAACAGGCAATCGTTATTTGAAGACTTCTTTCTATCTGAGAATCTCACAGATCCCACCGTCAACAAGGGTTAAAATGCTTTGCCCTTTCATGAGTAAATTAGTAGATAGACGTCACACGATACAAACGGAACACAAACGTTTGTGACGACGGACATGACTTCTGTCACGTTCACGTATGTTCGCATTGTGTGATTTGTTCCAAAAATTAAAATAATTTCAACTTTAGGTAGACGTAAACTAATTACAGGACGTCATGTATGTGGTAGTTAATCCATACAGGATGTAAAGTAAATAGCATTGTTATTTTAACCATGAGTAGATGACTTAAATATAAAATAAACGAGAGTTAAAAAAAAAAATACGCGCGAGATATGAGCGACGATACGACGCGGCGTTACGTGCGCTCGCCAGTGACACTGACAGCTATCTGACCGGGGTCGCGACCCGTGCGTCGGAGTCGGGCCACGCGGCTTGGGTCCCGCGCCCCGTGCCCCCTCCCGTATTGAAACGCAAGTTTGTTGCCCTCGCGAATAGGTTGAAATGTTCTTGTGGAAAAAAGCAGATTTTCTTTTAAAAAGGTTGTTTTTTTTTTATTGATTTTACATTTTATAATCGAAACCAAACCACACTGGTTTCAAGGATATCGGTGTTTACCCTTACAGTCTGTATAAATAAGCGACCAATATACAAATAAAAATGAATTGCTTACAGTTTGTGCATCGATTTATACCACCCAGGGTGCTTACTCTGGAATATAATTCCGATAGATCGACATTGGAATTATCAGTTAAACGTCAGGGATTGGCTAGACTCAGTGAGTCCAGACAATCCCTGACGTTTAACTGATAATTCCAATGACGATCTATCGGAATTATATTCGAGAGTAAGCACCCTGGTGTTAGCAAACAAGTAAGAAAGCAGGCACAACACTTTTAATACGTTTCAGAAAAATCCTATAGTATAATTTTTTTATCAAATTACAGCAGTAATCTAACAAATTACTGATTTTAAGAGTTACGTAATACCGAACTGAATCAATTTCGAAAAACAATTATCTACTTAGCAGTCATGTCAATGCCCTTAAATACTTAGCTCCACCAATAATACAAACTTACAAGTGTGAAGAGGGACATTTACTAACTTTAGGACTCAAAAGAAAAATACTTGAAAGATAAAAAAAACAGAAGACTCCGCACTGATTGAATTGTACAGCTGTTGGAAGTCCTTGACGAAATTATTTCTATTGGAACATTTTGTTCGGCGACAAAGTTAAATTGGATTTCTTATGGTGGAAGTGTCTCATGAAAGTGGCAACGGAGCGGTTGGGTTTATTCAGCTCGGGATGTTTTAGGTGTATTATGACAATAGGCACTTTTTACCGTCGACAGCCAGACTTTGGCTTATTTCTGACGTCATGTTTCCTCCGGTCAATTTTCTAAGCTTACGAATCCTTGGAATTGTTTACTTGGCTTTATCAAGTACACGTTCTTACGTTTGACGGGATTTGGAAAATCTTTTCCGATTACAAAAATAGAACAGATTTTTGAAAGCTCTGTTGGTGGAAAGGCTGAGTGATTCGCTTTCTAAGAATCGCGATTTCGATTCACGCACGTAATTTATATTTGCATGGTCTCTAGATAGCTTCGGGTCTTGTGAGCAGAGTTTTTAGTGTCTGAAGAATTTGTATTCAAGGAAAGTAAAAAATGGCGCAAATAATAATGTCAAGAGGGTGGACAGTGCGTAGTTTCTGTGCAAATATATCAATTACGTATGCGTTTTACCGATTATTTTCGTAGATTTTTTTTGTACATTGCTTGTCCATGGTCTGATAAGAAAACAATAAATATTGAATCAATTGGATTGCCAATAAATCACGGTATCCACAAAAAAGGATCAAAAGCAAAAATCTGTTAAACAAAGAAAATCCAACGTCACAATATAAAAAAAAACTGCAAGAATATTGCAAACCAGCTCAGAAATTATGGCACTACAGTTTGTACTGAAACCCCCACTTTTTTAATTTAGCTAACTTGTGACAATGTAATTGTGCATCGCCTTGGGACGATGTAAAGGCTTGGATTCACTGTACACACAGAATGGACATGGGACAAATGTACTACAAATATAGCCATGATTGCGCTTCTGAGTTCGGCTCAAAGTGTGAGGGATCGCCTCACTTGTGTTGCGGTCACTTCAAGGAGTGCTCTCTACACTTTGAACAATGTCGTAGGCATTGTGGGTGTATGTGTTTGTATTTGTACAAGGTTAACACTGAATGTAGGTATGCGCTAGAGATCTAGGTCGTAGGTCTATGTCTACTTTGAGACCTGAAAAGCATAATACAAAGTACTATAACGTAACTAGATCTTAAATTATATTTTTTCCCACATCGCACGTCAAGCGACTTTGGTTAACGATGAAATTTTATAAATAAAAACATTTTCCAAAAAAAGAACAACCGAATTCCGAAAAACACTACAAAGTGAAAAATAACTTTAACTTCGGAATTTGTTTCTATCGGATATGCATTTTAGTTTTTTGTCACCGACTTCCGAAATTGAAGTTGTTTTTTACTTTGTAGTGTCTTCTCTGAAGTCGATATAGATCGACTGCCGAAAAAACATACTTAAGTGAATTACAGCAGTGATAGGAAGAAGCAGAATGTCATTAAGATTATAAAGTGGATTAAAAGCGTATATTATAGCGAGCAGTATATTAGACTAACGCAAAAAATTCCAAAGCAAACTTTATACAAACAAACATACAAAAAAACATAAAGATGAATTGAGAACCTCTTCCTTTTAGAAGTCGGTTAATAAAAACGGACTTCCCCCGCGCAGTGTCTTATTTCATCAAACGATCTAGATACACTTCTCTCTTAGATCAGTATATTAGTAACATTAAACACGCTAATGAACTTAAAAAATCTTAAGAAAATCTGAACCGTGCCATTTTTTCTAACAACACAAAAGTAGAAACGAAGCTCCACCACATGTAACAAGTGAAGTTGCATGCCCAAGCCTCGAGCCTTAGTATCCGCGATACAAATGTCCGCTAGTGTGTACCAGCCGCAGCGAGTAATTTTTCTTTAGCAGCAAGCTCTTAGCTCAGAATCACGTAAAGTATGAATTCACTGAAGCACGCGCAGACTCCTGGACTATTCACTATTTTTACGACTTCGCTTTACGTGCTCGTCTGTGAAGCTAGTTATTCGTTTAGACTCAACAAAATACGATTCTCATTATTGTGAGATATGTTTGGGGTATGTTTCAGAGTTTTGTTAATTTTGTAAGACTTTGTATGGCAGTTTGCAAGTACCAAAATTTCGTTTGATAATTATGTCTGTTAAGGCACACCGTATCCTTGACTTGCTCTCACTCTTAATGTTCTTATTTAATTTAAGATATCGTATCGTATCATAATCAATCATTTTTGTGTCTGTATTTGTTTGTAAAACACCGAAACCCCAGTTTTACAATATTTTCAAATAATTATATTAAAATTTTGTTAATAACAATATACCCTCGAACGTAAAATCATTATTAAATAATTAGAATTTCGAACAAATTACAGACAACTTTGTTTGAAGTCGATGCGACATCCACATTTAAAGTCGTCCGGTGCCCGAAGTGACATAAACGAAATTTAAAACGGGTAGGTACGAAGTTTAATCAAAAATTTTAAAATTAAGCCCCAGTAAAACGAACCAACATAGACGGAGAAGTAATTAAAAGTTGAAGCATTTCGCTGACGTTTATTTAATTCCCCTCAATAGTCGAACAAATAATAAAGTACAGGGTCAGCGCATATGTAGAGCTAAGGGGGCGAACCGTTCAATAAATTGTTCTACAACTTCCCACAAAGCAACCAAATTCAAACATTTTGTAGCTTGCTTAACATAACGAGTAAATACATCAGAAACAAAAGTCATTCGTGAGATTCCATTTCAGAAATTCTAATTAAATTACGAGCTCACAGGGCTGATACACAACTACAGCCGCCCTTTATCTAAAGTTGCAGAGTTATTTCGGCAAATCTGAAGTATTTGTTGGAAAGTCAACCGGATTGTATTAATGCTGGGACATGCGCTGAATTTATAGGATTATGTACATATTTTGGTCTAAACCTACTACGAAAGTTTGCTTGTTATTTCGTAATTTACATACCAAATGCTCAATGAATCTGACAAAGAGAAAAACAAATATTTATCGGAGGGAAACGTTCGAATGATCCGCCCACCGTACACTTAACCCCAACAATAACTGCGGCCATACAAATTCCTTATAGACATTTGCCGTTCGCCAGCACATATTGGCACATCACAACAACCGTTAACACGCCCCATTGTAGTTGATTCCGCACAATCGTGGCGGGCCCTTAGTCACTCGTCCAGTCTGGATGTGGTAGGCACTCGAACCGGGTCAGATGGGTAAGCGATACAGCACGACTCGGGCCGCGCCCGCACTATGACACTGCGTTAAGGAAGATGGATGTTTCTGACGAATATCACTGCACTTAGTGTAATTTTGTTGTGTATCAATCAAAGAATTTTACTTCTGTCTCAAGTTGTTGTTTTTCTTTGAATTTTGTTTTTACCATGCACACTTATTTTTCGAATTTACTTTAGACATTAGCAGAATATTCGGCATCGACTTTGCCTGCGATTTAATACAAATATAATAGAATAGAAACTATGAAAATACACAGAGAGCGAAACAAGCCAAATTAAATTTTCGAAAATTCTAATTTGTAGCGAGACTCGTTGATTAGTTAAAGACAGGAACAAGACAACTCATTTTACGTAAACATCCTGATCCGTGATCAAATTGCCGCCCAAACTGAGGGACAAACTCCTTAGCAATTTCGATCTTCTCATCTTCACCTGCCTTGTTCTGTAATTATCGCAGGACCGTATTAAGAATTCAAAACAAGAAGTCCCTCCCATTTCCTGTACTGTAAATAAATTTAGTCTGTTTTCAAACAGGAGTCGAGAAACTTTCACTAATTGGCTACATAACAAATTGGCAGCGTAAGTTAAACATTGCTCTGCATCTTCGCTGAGTTTGCTTGACACGGCACACGATGATAATTTATCGTTCTCACAGATGTTTTTCTAAATATTTGAGTTCGGCTTTAAAGTTATCTTCGCGACAAAGCCTCGCCGCTTAAGGGTTGAATCCCAAGGACCGAAATCTGTTAACAATTATACATTTTATGACGAGATTTCGCAAATGCTTCCCCAAATTGTGTCGTATAATTACATAATCGTTTCAAATTCTATGAAATAATATTTAGGATTGCAATCCGTTGACAAAATAGCTAAAATATTTAGACGCATTTGTTACTTGTCAAAATATAAGTGAATTGTATTGTTTATTTAATCTTATGTCTTTGAAGTTACAATACCAACAAATCCGAAATATTTATAGGTATTTTGTAAATAGGTTGTGCTTATTTTCGTCAAAAAAATAGTTGGTTGTACAGCTTTTTTGATTGAATCTGGCGAAGTTTAATCCCTAAATAAATCGTTCAGAAGCGTGGAAAAATAGGTTGAGAGCTTCGGCCTGGTGACCAATTTAAATTCAAGAATGTTTGTGTAGTAAACGGGAGATTCAGTGCACATTTTGCTGGCTCGCTTTGTTCCAACATGCCGTTGTACGGATTGGTTCACTTAATTTTTTATCTTGGAACACAATGGCGAGTTTTTATGGACTTAGTACTGTAATCAAATGCTTTTGTTTTTCTTTTCTAATGTAGGTACAGTCACTAAAATAGATAAGTACCTAATCAGGGTCGTCGGATATAGTTGAAGTTTAGTAAAAAACCGATAAATGTTTTCGAATGGAATTTAACTGGATAAATGATTTGTTAATTTTTATTAATTAGATTAAAGTTTAGCTAGCTATTAATTCTTAAACTCATTCATATTATTTTATTTTATTCCTTTAAAAAATTAACCGGTTATTTAACAGTAATTTATACTGTTAAACTATACTACCTAGGTACATGTACAACTACTATTGTGTTGTGTAGATCATATTTGTACGCTTTGCAAGGCAGCGCATAGTGATACAACTTTTATTTTATTTCATACTATCACGTACCACAACATTTTACCTATGTGTCACAAATAAATAAATTTGAATTAAAACTTATTCGAAAATATCGATCGGTTTCTAACTAAACTTATACCATATGCGACGACCCTGATGAGCTATCTTTAATGGCGATCGTACACAAATATTGGAAAAGTGTGACAAAGATATTAAAGTTAAGAAATAAGTCATAGCGACAGAATACGTAAAATTTATATTTCAAGCAGATCTCAACACACACCGACAAAAATCTAGCTCTTAGGTAACTATATTATCTATGAACAGTAATTTCTCTGACGTTATCCCTAAATCAAAACCCAATATGATCAGCAAAAGATGGCCCTTCACGTAGAACTTAGTAAATTGATGTCTGAAACCCGAAAATAGCTTTTTCGAGCAATTCACGTAATACATTGAAAATTACGCTTTAATGCGTTTTCGAATTAGCAAGTTTCGGCCAAAGATAATTAACTTAAAGATGTCCATTACTTGATAAGCTCCGCCAAGTTTTCAGACTCAAATCCGACGGCAAAAAAGCCGATAACAGACTGTCACGTGTAAAAAAGTTAATCTAACATTCGATTCGAAAGATAATTCGTTCGGCAATTAATTCGAACGGACGCCTCTTTTAGACCGCAGTAAAATTTAAAATTCGCTGAGTGTCCAGACTTGCAAAAACAGCAGAAATGCAATGAATTCCCACTGGTGGCGCAGAAAATGGTCAAGTGTGAGTACGGATAATTATCTTTCTAATGAAGAACAAGCAAGAATTTTAACATTAACGACTAGATGAGTACTTATTTTTAGTAGCAGCAGCTGGCGCAGTAACGGTCGCGACTTACTTAGTTCATAGGTTCAAACCCAGACAGGCGCTTTGCTTTATACACACAAATTATTTCATCACCACGTCGCTCAAAACGGTGAAGGAAAACATCGTGAGCAAATAGCCATGTTCTACAGAAAAAAAATCGAAGACATGTGATATCTATCAACCCGCACTGGGCTCGAGTGGTTGATTTATTTCTTTATTTTTTATATATACTTTATTGTACACCACAAAAAATACGATCGGCGATCTCTTCCAGGCAACCTTGGCATGGACAGCGATTGGTCTGGATATAAAATGGGGATGTTGTTGGCACAAATAATAAATATACAATATACTAAAATAGATACACAGATATATACATTTCCTATCCTATATGATAGATACATAAATACATATATGCTAAATATATAATCTGTTGATCTATTAGTTGGGAGGCTTATTTGTGCTATGTGCATATTTTCAAGTTTTCATTAAGGCCCTGGGAATTTTGAATGCACTCGTCGTGTTGTCGTTATGAGCGATAATAGTTCTTACAGCAATCCAATACAAAGTTAAAAAGTGTTGTAATAAATTCGAATAGTAAATAACCAAGCATTGTCGTCAAAATGCAAATAAAATCGTTTCCGATTAAATATAAACTATTTAATAATAAATAAACCATCACTGGATGCAGTTTGGCATTTGGAATTTTATGGTATATTTTTAATAATTGTTATTGAAGGGTTATACTGGTCTTAAAGATAATTAAGACGTGACTTTGATGTTTTTTTTTTTACATTAAAGTATATTTATTTATGTTTTAAGTTCCATCACTGTACCTATGCAAAAAAGACTTGAAAATATTATAATTATGTATTTTTGCTTTCCTTATTATTTACGGTTAAAGAGACACACTGGTTTATAAAACCACCTTTTTGAGCGTTTTCAAAAAATCTCTACCATAAAATCTTTTTATACATAATTATGTGATGCTGCGCAAGAGTGCTTATATTTACCTTACATAACTACATTTAACATAATCATACCTTTCTTGAATAGCATATTTTTATTTCTATATTTTGTTAAGTTTTTAAAATTGCTTAAGAAAACGTTATAATAAACTTTTATTCTGCATTTAATTATTTAATTTTATTAGTCTCGGGTGTCTCGGGAGACAGAATAATATTATTATAAGCCCACAAACAAATAGTCTTATCTAGACTTCTAAGTAAATATCGTGTCTACAATCTTAAAATTCGAAGAATAAATCCAAGAGATGTAAATCTGAAACCGTCTTAGATAAACTATATTATTTGTCAAGTTGGATTTCTTCATTTTATTTTTCATAATTTTATTGTCTGAGCCAATAAAGTGTACATCAGTCAACAGATAAAAGAATTACTATGGCTTTCATAAAAAATAAAAAGCTTTTAAGCAAAAGCCGAGTATTTTTCTTAGTCTCGTAGTAGACTAATAATAAAATAAATAAATATTGATCCAGAAAGCGGTACTCCTGGACACACGGCTCGCATTGTTAGGAGGTTCCACTCTCTGGAGCCCTGACCGCCGGTAGCTTGGATCTTGTTCTCGATACCGGTGGGTTACTATTTTTAAATGTTTTTAAATTTTTATACTAATATTTACAAATGTAATTTATATGTGTATATGTTAAAATAAAGGAAATAAATAAAAAATAATAAACTAAATAAATGTAAATATTTAACAATAATATATTTACTAATAATGAAGCAAATACCCTATTTGGAAGTAGCTGTCGCGACAAAAATTTGCTTACGAAACTATTTAATTGCCCAATTTGGAAAAAAAAAATGCTACTGATGTTGGTAAGAAAAACGATCCGTTTATGTTTATAAGAACCAAGCATAATTAAATAAATTGCAAAATTTACAACAATGTGTCTAAGCACATGCGGCTGGCCGCATCCCAACACATAACAACGTTGGCAAAAATACGTTATTAGTGTCATCATCATAAATATCATTTCAGTCAAAAGACGTCCACTGCTGGACATAGGCCTCCCCTAAACTCCGCCACTTTGACCGGTTCTGTACTTTCCGCATCTAGCGGAGTCCTGCGGCCCTCACAAGGTCATAATTAATGTATGATAGAGTTATTTGGTTGCAGTTTTAGTTTTCGAATTATGATGTGGATATTGTGAAATGATTTAAAAGGTGATCTCGAAATTTTAGTGTATTTTTGGAGAACAACCAAGAACATTTACAGATTTAGATACCAAATTTTTGTCGAAGGCTCTTAACAATCAAAAAATGTGCCACTGAAATGAACCGTATAGTCCTCGTTCTAATTGTGTTGGAGATAATGTCATTGTAAAAGCGTTTATGTATGATAGCGGAACACCTGAAATAAATTATTTTCCTTAATGATACATGAACATGTCGTTCATAAACGACAACGACAACGTATCTTCTTCATAAGTTAAGAACGGTTGAAAGAGCAAGCTACGAATACTAACTTTTTGTAACTTCCCTCCGTACTTCACCTAGCAACACAATACAGAACGTAATTACGTGCATACCACTGTTATCTGTATACCAAACAGCTGTCTCAGAATCCCCCGACGTTATCTCTCTCCCAAGATATACGCGGGCCTATCCCCCGAGAAAAATCGGGGGCCCTGTCAGTGTGGCGTGGGGGGACCATTTCTCACTCGAGCAACGCGATGCCACGGCCACGCGGGGCGTATTACACATGTGTAGACACGGCTTAACTTGCCCGATGTTCATTATCGTCGTTAACTATAATTCGGTTCATCAATTCTACGAACTGAAGGCGGATTGAAGTGGTCGAAAGGGGGGCAGGTATCTATGGCGGGATTTTAATTAGATATTTTTGTTGTAAGTCATACGGCAGTGTCATCATCATCGTCATATCATCCGAAAGACGTCCACTGCTGGACATAAGCCTCCCCCGGAAGGGGGGATTTGCTATAATCGCCACGCTTGGCAGGCTGGTTGGCGATCGCAGTATGGTGGTCAAATGCATAGAGAACGCTGCTGCCCATTCTCTAGTAAGTCTCTTAGTCGCCTTCTACGACACCCACGGGAAGAAATAGGATGGTGCTATTCTTTTACGTCCGGCACCACACAAAACAGCAGTGTAATATCTACTATTCAAATTACATAACACACTTTAAATCACAATCTGAAGCATTTTGTAGGTAATCCATTGCTTCAAATGTTCTAAATATTTATTTGCTGAAAAACGTAAATAACGCAATGAATGTCGTTGAACTGTCAAACTGGAAGACATTCTTACTGTTAGTGTGTTACGGAACTACCACGCTGGTGATTTTGACTTCGAAAATAACGTTTAGTACGGAGGAAGTGCTTATTCATCATTTCTTTTAAAATCTCACAGAATTTAAAGTATCTAAAGTCTAGGTTTGGGTAGATTCAGACGCCAGCACGTCAAGCTACCCCAAACTGCCAAATTTTCCGAATTTAACATGAACCTTATTAATTTCCTATAAAGTTTAAAATCTATCAAAGAAATTTGACAGATTAGAGCAGCTTGATGTGCTGGCGTCTGTAGTACTAAGATTCATTTCCCAGTTTAAGTTTTTCTTAAAGTTCTTGTCTCTGTCTTAGTTCGAAAGAGTTACCATGGCCCTGGCACACTGGCAACTGAAGGAACACGGGTGGGTTTTAGTCAGTAAAAGTCTGTCACGCCCTCCTGCTCCACCCAGAGCGGGAGAATTTATTTGATGATTTTCCATCCTCAAAAAAAAAAAACAGTCTTAGATTTCATGGAAAAATAATAAATTCTCATGAGAAATACTGACCGTCAGGGCATATCCTTATCGAATTATTTGAATTAATGTTATAATCCAATCCAATTAAAAGTATGATACTTTGCAATGTCAGGGAAATTAAGGGTAAAGCTATAAAAAAAAACTGGACCTACTTATGAAACACTAGCAGCGCTCCGCGTTTTCACCCGCGTAGGTCCCGTTGCCGTGGGAATACGGGGATAAAATATAGCCTATGTCACCCGGGGATAGTGTAGCTTCCAAACAGTGAAAGACTTTTTCAAATCGGTTCAGTAGTTTCGGAGCCTAATCAATGCAAACAAACAATCAAATCTTTCCTCTTTATAATATTAGTGTAGATTTAAAGCTAAGTGGGTGCGCGATTCCAATTGGTCGTTTCGCGAACAAAATTGTCTACCAACTTAAATTATTCATACAGTCATATCACAACTGTCATTCTTTGACAAATGAAATGGCTAATTGACTATAACAAGGCAAATTGATAAAAATAATTGTTAAGCAAATGCTTACCAATTTATTTCCCTCACATTACTTCAAAACAGCTGATAGCGTTGTGTACATTTATGTCTACATCAAGTTAGGCTAGACTGTTTAGGTACTTTAGGTACCTACATTGTTTGAAGGTCAGAACGAGTGACTCACTGAGGTACGTGCCTTATCGCTAAACACCGGCCGGCACAAAGCAGATATTTTGCACATTATTATATGTCCTACGTAATTTATTAACCCTATCATAAAATTAAACATTTCAGCAGTAAACGTAAAGCAGTTGGAAGGTTATCAAGTTTGAAATTCAAGTTATCGTAAAGTTTGATGGGTGTTTAGAATCATTATTGTCAACATAACTATGTCTGTGGCCCTAGTGTCTGTTTATTTTAACTTTCTCGATCTAACGCGTCGACCGCGTTCGGCGCCCCGATTGTTCTTTCACCAATCCAGGGCTAATTGCGGTTGCATGGGAAGACAAAATGCGTTTAAAGTTTTTGCGCGATAGATGTCCTGTTTCTCGGCAGGGCATATCCCAAACGTAATTTATATGAATACGGTAACTATCCCATATGTGGGATAGATGTCTCAAAATATAGAGGTCCACAAAAATCGCTAATACTCAGGAAATATTAAAGTAATGTTTTTACTTTTCATAAATTTGTAGATACAAAACCAAAGTCTCGGCCAGTTTTACAAATAAAGTATTTTGCTTTTGTATTGAGAGATAAAGAGTGATTTCAAAAAGTGTGGCAACTATCCGGCTTTTACCCTATATATCCCACTAGGCGTCCCCTCCTGGAGTCTCCTTTCATAGCTGCCTTGTCAATACCCTTTCTAGTCGCTGTCCATGCCTCTTTTGCCTCATATTACACATTTCATCATCATCATCATCATCAGCCTATAATGTTCCCACTGCTGGGACACAGGCCTCCTCTCGATGAGAGGGATTGGGCCGTAATCAACCACGCGGGCCCAGTGCGGGTTGGTAGATGTCATACGTCTTCGAATTTATGGGTCTAGGACATGCCGGTTTTCGATGTTTTCCTTCACCGTTTTGAGAGCAGTGGTGATGAAGTAATTTACACAAAGTAAAGCGCCTGTCTGGGTTCGAACTCACGCCCTACAACTCGTAAGTCGCGGCCGTTACCACTTGGCCACCACTGCTCTCCACACATTTCCACACACTTTTACACATTTACTTCAATACAAAAATATACACCAAAACACACTATTCTGAACAACCAGTCGACCCTTGTGGGATGCTGTTTACAATCAGACATGTATTAACGCAAAGTAAAATAATTCACCTACACAAGAACCAGACACAAAAGTGACAAGCTAATATGTATTAATCTTTCATTGAGCTCACAAGCAGTAATCTGTTTGGTATAATCATTCCACTTTACATACGTTTTATCTCTAAGTCGCTTTATACGATAGTCTCATAAAAGATGGGATAGCCTATTGTGGGGCTTAACTCAGAAGCGTGGTTATTGCCTTAATTAGCTCTTAGCTGAGGAGAAGTCACCACAATCAAGATCCCTAAGCTTCTGGTTCTACGGCATGCCTAGATACTTCCAAGGTATACCATGCGTTGTGACTTAAATATCGAGTCTTTGTTTTTGTTGTATTTTCTCTCCTTGCCGCTTTAAATCTATCCAATGCTTCATCTATCCACAGGTTCTTACCTAGTTTCGAAGTCAAGAGTTCATTTAGTTTTAGCCATCGATTCACCTACATTATTTATATTCTAGACTTCTTAGGAATATTACTGTATTTAGACTATATTTTGATTGAGTCCAAATAAACGTTATTATAATTAAGGGGTCCGCAAGGGCCGATGCCTGCCAGGGGTGCGGGTTGTTCGAAAGATATACCGTGGCCCCTGGCACACAGGCAACTTAAGGAACACGGGTGGGTTTTAGTTAGTAAAAGTCTGACACGCCCTACTGCTCCACCTAGAGCGGGAGAACTTGATGATTTCCCACGATCAAAAAAGAATTCGGTTGTCTTTAAAAGATTGCTTTATAGCGATAAGCCCACACATTGTGTCACCGTATGTAAAAAAAATACATTTATTTCTGTAATTTATATGGTTCACGATCGCCAAAAGAGATCAGCAAGTGACCAGGGTCGTTTTCGAATGAAATTTAATTGAATTAACAGAAAACAAACAAACTTCATTTATCAAATTTTTCCTTCGAAAACATTCATCGGCTTCTTACTCAATTCAACTATAGCCAACGACCCTGGTTACTACCAATCTTTTTTTGTGACTTTACGTAATAAAAGTATTTATTCTAATTTATTTTTGTTTTCTTTTAATTTGCAAATAAAAGATAATCAACTTAATGGTATTTAATGTTAATAAAAAATAAAATAAAAAAGTCATAAAGATATGTGAAGTTGTTTTTCCTATAACATATTTGTTCACACGTTTGGAAACTAAATTGTGGACGCAGTATAGCTTCCTCAGCTTAGGTGGTACATACTTCTCGGTTCAAGTCGAATCTTAACTTACATGGGAGATTCCAAATATTTGTCACAGTTAATTTAGAATTATATATTTGACAGACCTACCCTCGATGTTACGAAGGTTCTTATGCAAACTACTCTTCAAAAGGAAAGGATTAAATACGATTAACGTGATTAAATACAGGAATTGAATATTTACATTACATACCCTTTCTAGGTACTCGCACGTTGCTCACAAATTGCTAACTGAACTCCACAGGTATGTGAAAAATAAATTCAAAAAACCAATGGAGAAAATAATATTGTGTTTAATTTAGTTAGTCGTATTTTCTCTAACGAACGTGTTTACATAAAATTAAACAAACAATCCCAAAATATACATAAGTCAAAAAGGTTTTTTCGATGTTGCCAAGCGGGTTTGAACACATTTTGATTAAAATTTCATCAAACTTCGTTCTGTAATATTTTCTGTATACAGGGGGTGTGCAAAAATCACAAGCCCCGCCGTAAGCCGGCCGCAGCGGCGCGTACGCGCAAACAAACAAATTTAATTACACGGCGAGGTAGCTGCCTGGTATTGAAATTCGTATCAAACAATATTGTGACCCGCATGACAATAATAACTGAACATTTCAATTTCCAATTAAGCGTCCATACATTACTGTGCAAAACGATGAGCGATTCACCGGTAGAAATAGACACGATTGTTAATCTGAAAGGGAATTTTTGATATAATTCGTATCGTGACAAATTGCTAATTTAATTATTTAGCACCGGCTGTCTTATTTCAAACGGGTTGTTCGCCGATTCCGTGTTCTGATAGAATATGAAATGAGCCGTGACACCTACAGGGAGAATTGTAACATCACTGTTCTGAAATATTAGCGCACTTCCGGAATAGTCATGACGTGATGTAATAAATGGCCGAAGTTCCGCGCACTCCGCGAAGACATCGCTTCGTAACAGGTCTTTCAAAATTTTCATACGTGAATTTAGAGGCGCAAATCGGGCTTTTCAAAGTGAATTGTGAGTAGATTTAGCAAAGAGCCATTTAAATTTTTTTTAGTTTAAATAACAGTAAGTTAAGCATTCAGACAGGTCCACTAAATCCACATGGTTTTTACATGATCTGACGAAGATTATGTCTGAACTTTAAAAGAGACTGTGACTTTTGAGTTTATTTCGGCCTTTCTTATCAGAGTAGTTAGGAAACGCCGACACAACACACAAACTTAAAACCAGAAATAAAATAATTTATCATGCATCATTCTCCTCATGTGAAAAGAAAATTTTAAGTAGAAGAATACAGATACGTTTATCTCTTCCGTTCCACACTTGTTCTGTTATTTGATGACAAGAGGTCCTGTTTTTATATAAAACAGGTCCTCAGCAGGTTCTCTATAGAGCGTGCCTTTTGACTCTTGCAAAACCTTTGGCACAGAAAGACGAATCCAATAAAATATTTAGTTCGCCTGCGCGGGTTAATCCAGGTTACAATACTATCCGTACCTATGTCATATTACATCTAAATCCGTTCCGAACATACATCCAGACAAACGGATAACAAAATTTTAGGCCCGTAGAAAAACATTGTACATTTATTAAATACGAATACGCCTGTTCATATTATTAAACAAGCAAAAATTCATCTAATAGACAATTAATCATATTTCAATTTCATTCGCAACTTTAATTAACAGGTAGGTACCTAAGTAACCTTTCAATTCAAACCTTACGTTAACATCTAACAAAACATTCATTTCAAAGCATTGAATTGGGAACAGCATTTTAAATAAACCACTACAAGTATTGTAATTCCAATTACGTACAGTGTGGCTACGTTTGAAACAATTGAGCTTAGTATCTAAGACCCATCTGATTATCAACCTAGCCTTATAGATTTTACCTAGCACCCGAGTTATCCCTACGCCCTAACCTCCCATACAAACCATGCCAAACGTAAGTTACATTGGTTGACGAGAGGGAAGCCTGTTACACGGAGACCTACGGTAACAGACGGAATTTGGGAAGGAATAGGGGTTTGTGTACGTCGTGCAATGTACACAGAAAATGGTTTTCTCACTGCCGATCCCACAGACTCATAGGGATCGATGATGGCTAAAGGTGTCTTGGCCACAGTAAGAGGAGATTATAGGAGATGAATTACACTCGACTACAGCTTGATGACAAATTTATAATTAACTTAATTATATACAAGTTTTTTGGTCAATACACACTGACATCTATTTGTATGTGTGTTGTGTGTGTATTAAGCCGATGAAGCGAAGATCTCAGTAGGTCACTTCTTAGCGCTGATGGTGTGATGATATTGATTGTTCACGGTTTGAACAAGTATGTTTGATTGTTTAATTTCAAAGCGAAAAGCTTTGAAATTCTTATGATTCGATTTTCCAAAATAATCCTGCTTACTACAACACATTAATATATACATTTAAATTGCCCCTTGTTACGAGCCATAAGATTGGTCAATATTAATCCTATGGTGGTTGGTATATTTCAGTGCAGCCTGAAGAGGTTCACAGAAGTAGCAATGAAGTACATAGAAAATATTTAGAGGCAAAGTTCATGTATTTTTTTTGTGAATTAATGTAAGTAAGACGATTTTTTGAACTGTTTGTTTATAGCAGTAACATCGAATTAACGCATTATAGCTGTTAGGGTGTTATGTACGGAATTTTATACATCCTACTTAATTTTATAAATGTGAAAGTTTGTATGTTTAGATTTTTTGATGTTTGTAACTCAATCACGTAAAACGGCTGAACGGATTTGGATGAAATTTGGCACACAGATAGTTTGTAACCTGGATTTACACATAGGATACTATTTTCGACCTCAATGCGTGCGAACCCGCTGGCAAAAGCTAGTCTCAAATATTATTTTAACATAATATCACGTCTGTAATTCCCTCAAGGGTTAGACAGAGGTGTACCTTAGAGTGTACAACCACATTTTACTAGTTAAGTTCTAATCCCGAGTATTAAAGGGCGAGCCTATTGCCATCAAACGGGCAAAAATCCAGACTTCAGAGTGCTACTGAGAAATTCCTTAAAGAAAAACCCAATAACAATGCCCGACCTGGATATCGAACCCATGACCTCGTGGCACTTGCGATCACTACATCAAAGAGGCAGTCAAGGCATATTATCTTACTGAAACAATTACTTGAAATTGATCAAGTAATTTGTAATACCTAGGTATTCTAGATGAAATGGATAAGTGGGTACTGAGAAAAGGTATAATTAAAATATCAAGTGAAATCTTAAGTTATATACCAACTTAGTAGGTAAATTACGAGGGGCGAGTTAAGAGAGAGCTAAGTAGTAGCAGTCGATCGATCGGGTTGGTCCGTGGATGGGTGACCGTCTTTCCATACCAAGACCCCTCCGTGCCTCGGACAGCACGTTAAGTTGATCTCGGCTGTTATTCGTGGATCATTACGAGTCGTTAGACCACCAGTCTCACCAATGGGAATCGTATTAACCAGTTCGTAACTGTGTTGTTTTTTTTTTTTAGTGTGGGAAATCATCAAATAACATCTCCCGCTCTGGGTGGAGCACGAGGGCGTGTCAGATTTTTACTGACTAAAACCCACCCGTGTTCCCTCAGTTGCCTGTGTGCCGGGGGCCACCGTATCTCTTTCGAACAACCCGCACCCCTGGCAGGCATTGGTCCTTGCGGACCCCACCAGTTGATGCTGACATCTCTTTGAGGCGTGCGTGGAACAAACGCGCCGTCGACCCGGGCTTGGTCCTTACCGGACAGCGAGCTACCTATTACTCGCCATCTGCAAGTCCGCGCCTAATGCATTGGGTTGTACCTGTAATGATAGTTGTAAGTGATGAACATTTTTTTTTTTTTTTCAAATTCAGAAGTCACTTATTCAAAGTAGGCTGAGAGTCAGCACTTTTTGAATGTCAAAATTACATAAGACAGTCCCCCAAAACGCCCACCCTTCGACACTTCCTAGTGCTTTAGCTGAGAAGAAGAAGTGGCGCAACAAACTCCCCAGCAGCACAGCTGCCTGTTAAGTTAGAAGAACTTGTTAAGCTATTGCATAGCTTCCATCGCGGGCCTTGAGCGTGGAGATCGAATGCAGAAATTCCGTAACGAAAATAACCTTACTCCGTTGCTATGCAAAAGTCCGACCTGTTGCCTTGCAATAAAAATAATATTCAACTGAAAGTAATTTGGCTGATTTGTTTGTTGACATTTTATAAATTTCGATTTTTTTTATTTTTGACTGTTGCATAGCAACGGAGGAATGACATGTTAAAATTGCAATTTTGACTGCTTTATCTGAATTTTCATACACAACATCGTATATTTATGGATAGTTTATGAAATTTTCTTACCGTTTTAGCAGTTTTTATTTACTTCGAAATATGTTCACTTCTCACTCTTACTAAAGCGGTTAAACTACGCTAATAAGAGAAGCACTTAGTTTTTATAATCCGTAAAATACAGTTGGTGGTCTGATAAGAACCAACATTTTGTCAAAAGTGACTCCTATATTTGGTCGTGTTACTTATCTGTTACTGTCCAGTGACCATTAAAAATAAACCTAAAATGAATAACCTAATATTTTTCTTTATGGCAATTTGTCCGAAGGCCTATATTATCTTTGGTTTGACGGAATTCATCGCAAAATATTCCAGGTTTATACGTTTGATAACCCAACAAAGATGAAATCAATTTTATTGAGAGTAATTTGCCAGGTTTGAAATAAAAAATAATGTAAAATAATATTTTGGAAAAATATGCAACCATAAAAAAATAGTTCGCTTAGTAGTTAGCTCGTTGTAGGTTGTAGCAGTAATACATTTTTTAGATTTGGTATCTAGTTAGTTCGTGAATAGTAAAACGTTTGAAAAACAATTACCATTTCGTGGATATAGGTGGTCACTACGTGACCTCCAATTAACATGTAAAGCGAAATTGTCAATTAAAACCAATCAATCTGACTAGCCTTGTACAACTAAATTGGGTTTGGCTTCCAGACTAACCGGATGTCTAACTCTACAAAGAATATAATAGTACATTATGGTACAAGTGTATAACGTTGGTGATTACCGCTGAGGCGCCATTGAGACCCGAGCCGTTAGGCGAGGGTCTTAAGAGAGCCGAGGACGGTAATCATCAATACAGTGTGATTCTTTATAATGTGCACATATAAAAATGAGGGAATCTATGCTTAATTTTATCGCCAAAAAAATTATAAAAAAAATCTAAATACTTTTTTTACCATTTTTCAGGCAATTTAAAAAAAATGGTTCACTGTTGTAACTTTTAAACTAAATGATCTACGAGTATCGTGATGAAACAAACTCCATAATGACTGGAAGTAATTAGGCGTCCTCATAAAATAAAAATTGTGGAAAAAAAGTACCCTCAATTGAAAATAAACATGTTTTTTTAGCAAAAATCAGTTTTTTTTTATCATTTTTTACAAGAATCATAAAATTTCTCAATAAGATATTTTGTTTACACTGAGGTAGGAGTAGCGAACAATTTTTTTATTCCAAAAAAAATTATCATAAAAAAATTATAAAAATGCTTTTTAATATTTTTTCCGGTCATCAAATTAAGCATAGATTCCCTCATTTTGATATGTGCACATTATAAAGACTCACACTGTATACACGTGTATCATACGACGTTTTTCAACACACTTGTGAAGAAAATAATACTAAAAAATCATTTTGTCCTTGGAGTTTTTAGGTAGTAAACTTTCCATAACGTTAAGGGCTTCACATCTTATATCGGGCGGTGTTACAACATAAATAATTTTCTTCATAACTAGTACTTGTAGTCATTTTAATGAATAAATAACTATAATTTCAACAGTGAAAACGAGTTGAGATTTTTTTTTGCCAATGGCGGGAAAAAGTAATCAGTTTTCCAATGCGCGCGCATCTAACAATGGCGATCGTCCTTATACTAAGGCCGCATTCCGAATCAGAAAAATAACGCTGTGAGCGCTCACATCGATATTTTGCGTTCCGAGTTAGATATCACGATTGTGACAGCTAAGGACCGTCATTTTTGTCATCAATACGGAACGCTCGTGATCGCGATAAAAGTGTTCACTCAACGTTAAAACATATATTCACCATATTAAACTTGTATACACCACAAATTTATTAACTAAAGATTCGATGTGACTTAAAACAAAACAGCACAACTGTCATTTTTGACAAGATGGCGCATGTCATGACGTCATCCATGACGATTCGTGAAACGTCGTGTGTGAGCGCGGTCAAATCGATATTATTGTAACTTGGAACGTGGCCTAAAAGAATGACGTTTCTTTTTTTTTTTTGCTTTTCGCGGATAGTGCTTTAGCCACGTACAAAATGGGGAATTCAAAGTTTTCTTTATTACAGAAAAAAAAAAGTTATATTAAAAACGTACAAGTTGAAATTATCTATTTAATTACGAAGTTGCATGAAATGAGCAAGCAATAGGTATATTAATTTGTTTGTACTATTGAGCACGACCTTTTTTGTATCGAAACTTTTTAAGAATAAAGCAACTCAACCAATACAATAAAAGCTATAACTCACTAGTGAATAATAATAATGAAAAAGTCACAGTTTGATAATAGGTGTCATTATGTGCCTAATTGCGGTGAAATTAGAGCCACTTTATGAGCAAGTGTGTTGAAAAAAAATTAAAGTAATTTTTTTTAAACTTTTAAAGCTATTGCATAGCTTTTATCGCGCACTTTGAGCGCGGCGACCGAATCTAGAAATTCCGTGACGAAAATAAAACCAAACACCCTCCACTCCGCCTACCATGTAGCTCGGCCGAGCGATCGCTTACGTGTATGTATATGGTACGACTGTACGATATATTAAAATTTGTTTTCTTATCGGTCACCACGCTCAAAAAGTGTAACTTGAATTAATATCAAAGAAAAAAATAATACTGCATAAATAAAAAATGAAAAAAATAATTATAACTGCATAAGTTGATAAAAAATGCTATGCAATAGCTTTACCGCGGCAGTCCCCGAGTGCCACACGTATTTTTTTTCTTTACAATAATAGGTAGGTAAGTATCTAATGAACATTACTAAACACAAAATGTAAAATTGACTTAAATGAATCGCCATAAGTCAGCAACAACACATAGTAATTAAACTCAAGCAGACAACAAGTAAATAATAAAAAACAAAACATTTATTTTGTTAAGAGCATTGCCAACTAATAGTTGGTTCCTATCTGTGATAAATATGTTTAGTCTGCCTCATGGTCGCCTCATTGGTCTTGTGGTAACACACGTTACTGGTAAGCATAAGATTGTGGGTTCAATTTCCAGATCGGGCAAAGTGTTATTGGGTTATTCCAGGAAGCAGAATTTCCCAGCAGCAGTCAGAACTTTGGATTTGTTCCCGTTGATGGCAATAGGCTCGCCCTATATTGCTTAGGACGTAAATCATAACCAGAAATGTGGTTGTGCCTCTACCTAGCCGTACAGGGATAACAGACGTAATGTTTAATTCATAATCACAATTATTTTGCAAAAAAAAAAACTAAGGACATCATCATCATCATCATCAGCCTTTAATGTTCCCACTGCTGGGACACACGCCTCCTCTCTGTGAGAGGGATTGGGCCGTAATCCACCACGCGGGCCCAGTGCGGGTTGATAGATGTC
This sequence comes from Polymixis flavicincta, assembly GCA_949987655.1. Classification (NCBI taxonomy): domain Eukaryota; kingdom Metazoa; phylum Arthropoda; class Insecta; order Lepidoptera; family Noctuidae; genus Polymixis; species Polymixis flavicincta. Next base: position 10,635,335 of record OX465191.1, on the reverse strand, counting down.
ACATGTCTTCGAGTTTTTGGTTCTAGGACTTGCCGGTTTCCTCACGATGTTTTCCTTCACCGTTTTGAGAGCAGTGGTGATGAAATAATTTACACAAAGTAGAGCGCCTATCTGGGTTCGAATTCACGACTGACAACTCGTAAGTCTGATCTGGCAAACGACCCAAGAGCCAGATTGACCCGACACTATACCGAAGATATCCCGGTCGTTAGCTTGTACGAGATTAGGATGGCTCTGAAGCAGCTAAAAAACAACAAGGCCGGGTGATGACGGAGTCACGGCCGAACTCCTGAGGGCCGGCGGAAAACCCGTTCTTAAGGCCCTCCAGAAGCTGTTTGATTCCGTCATACTCGAGGGCAAAACGCCACAGGCATGGAACAGAGGTGTGGTGGTACTTTTCTTTAAGAAGGGTGATAATACTCTTCTTAAGAATTATAGGCCCATCTCACTTCTGAGCCATGTCTACAAGCTGTTTTCGAGAGTCATCACGAACCGTCTCGCGCGCAGGTTTGACGACTTCCAGCCTCCCGAACAAGCCGGATTCCGTAAAGGCTTTAGCACCGTAGACCACATACATACGCTGCGGCAGGTTATACAGAAGACCGAAGAGTATAACCTGCCTCTCTGCTTAGCGTTTGTGGACTACGAAAAAGCCTTCGATTCGATCGAGACATGGGCTGTACTGCAGTCTCTTCAACGGTGCCAGATCGACTATCGGTACATCGAGGTGCTGAAGTGTCTGTATGAAAACGCCACTATGTCAGTCCGACTCCAGGACCGGACTTCGAAACCTATCCTTCTGCAGCGAGGTGTGAGACAGGGAGATGTTATCTCTCCGAAACTGTTCACCGCTGCACTGGAGGATGTCTTCAAGGTTCTGGACTGGAAAGGGGCTGGCATCAACATCAATGGCGAGTACATCACTCACCTTCGGTTTGCCGATGACATAGTCGTCATGGCTGAGACCATGGAGGACCTCAGTGCAATGCTCGATGACCTCAGTAGAGCTTCCGAAAGAGTGGGTCTTAAAATGAACATGGAGAAGACAAAGGTCATGTCGAATGCCCATGTTACACCCACTCCCATGACGATCGGAGGCGCTACACTCGAAGTTGTGACCGAGTACGTTTACCTAGGACAGACTGTCCAGTTAGGTAAGTCCAACTTCGAGAAAGAGGTCAATCGTCGAATCCGACTCGGCTGGGCAGCGTTCTCCGGAGGCTTCGCAATATCTTCTCGTCCCAAATACCACAGTGTCTCAAGACGAAAGTCTTTGACCAGTGTGTGTTGCCAGTGATGACCTATGGTACAGAGACGTGGTCGCTCACAATGGGCCTTATCAGAAGGCTTAAAGTCACCCAAAGGGCAATGGAGAGGGCTATGCTCGGAGTTTCCCTACGCGATCGAATCAGAAATGAAGAGATCCGCAGGAGAACCAAGGTAACCGACATAGCCCGAAGAATTGCCAAACTTAAGTGGCAGTGGGCAGGGCACATTGCTCGCAGAACAGATGGCCGATGGGGCCGAAAGGTTCTGGAGTGGCGACCGCGTACCGGAAGACGTAGAGTAGGAAGGCCTCCCACAAGGTGGACCGATGACCTTGCGAAGACCGCGGGTATCCGCTGGATGTGGGAAGCACAAGACCGGTCGAAGTGGAGGAGCCTGGGGGAGGCCTATGTCCAGCAGTGGACGTCTTTCGGCTGATATGAACTCGTAAGTCACGGCCGTTACCACTTGGCCACCACTGTTCTAGGGACAACAAATTCTAAAAAGAGCCATTTCCTTATTTATTCTCAAGCTATGTATATCAGATTACAGTCAATATTAGATTCCCAGAATACGTACTTGATGGGAGAGATTTTCAATTTGACGCATGCTTGTGATTCTTTTTTCAACATTATTAATTCCTTCTTTCAAAAAACAATCTATTCCAAAATGTTTATTTGGTTTTTGTCTAAAGCAGATTTGGAAAAATGTTCTTAGTCCACGTTCAATTCATAATACAATTAATAATTCTATCTGCTATTTTAGCCAGAAAAGTATCATGTAAAACGATTGCAACAGGCTTTTAAGTTATTTTATTTTATTTCGACTGCGAATATTAAACTAAAGAAAATCAACCTCATTGATTCCAATAAGGCTGAAAAACGTTGAATTAACCCTCACTTGGTCAAATTTTACTTTTTAATAGAATAAAAAAGAGTTCATAATTCTCTACCTTTCTGTATAACAAACATTTTTACAATTCAAATAGTTCCCAAGATATGAGAGTTTGTAGGCTGTTAACTCGAAAGGATTCTTTAGGATAAACAGACAAAAATATCATTTGATGTGTCCTACAATCAGTAACTGGAAAGGATTCTTTAGGATAAACAGAAAGAAATGTCAAATGATATTTTCTACAATCAGTAACGTAAGTATCACACTTTTTAAGAAATAACGATTCGTGCTTTTTTTGCCATTTTCTCGGAAACAACAGCACAGCATTATTTTTTTTTGTTACTTGTGCATTAAGTTTTAATAAATAAATGTGTTTTGTCTCTAGGCCCTGTACTGTTTACCCCCTTCACGAGTGAGTTGTCTGCCAGGGGTGCGGGTTTGTTCGAAAGAGATACCACAGCTCATGGCATACGGGCTACTGAAGGAACACGGGTGGGTTTTAGTCAGTAAAAGTCTGACACGCCCTCCTGCTCCACCCAGAGCGGGAGAAGTTATTTGATGACGTCCCACCCAAAAAAAAAAAAAACGAGTTATTTGCTCTATTATTTTCTAACGAATAAGTTAATAGATTACATATCGAAAATTACTACAAATTTCTCAAAAATATAGCTTCCAATGAGGCATATTTTCGCCGTTTGAAGGTTCCTGCACTCGAACAGCTGCCCCAGCACAACCCGTCGTGCTAAGAAGATGGGATACTGCGAGTGTGTCGATACAGCCTAGGTATCATGAAAATAGATTTATTTTGTTACAGAAACACGTGTATACAAAACGATAAGATCACATAAAAAGATATGAAAACAAAACAGACACACACACCCGACACTAGGATTTTTTCCCGTATTGTGGGTGTGTTAACAAACATTTAAACTCACATACACAAACAGCCAGACCCGGAACAACTACTCGTAGGTCATACCAATATTTGTTCCGTGCGGGAATCGAACCCGCAACACGCAGCGCAGCAGTCAATCGCTTAACAGTGCCTTTAGTTTGCCTTTAGCTGCACGCCGTGACTGTGACAAGAAGGCTTCCACTCAGCATGATGCTGTGCTAAGGGACCCACACCAATTATCTACCGGATTTAGATATTAGAATTCACCTCTATTTAAAGGCTGAAATAGTTCATTGAACATGCGTACCAGATCTATATCTATAAAACGTTAGTTTCTTTTACACACACTGAGGGTGTCGATACCATTATTTTGTAAGTTCATTTATAGCTAATAAATACAGTGGTTGAAATTTTACCATCATTCATTTAAAACTTAGTGTATTTCCGACGCATCTATACTTATAATATTATAAAGAGGAAAGATTTGATTGATTGTTTAATTGCACCGAATAGGCTCCGAAACTACTCAACCCATTTGAAAAATGATTTCACTGTTGGGAAGCTACATTATCCTCGAGTGACATAGGCTATATTTTATCCCCGTATTCCCACGGGAACGGGAACTAAGTGGGTGAAACCGCGGAGCGCTGCTAGTTATTATATAAAAATATTAGCTTTCTGCGCTCTTTCTCCATATACTTAATCTTTAACGTAATTTTCGAAAAGGGGGTAGGCTTCACGTATTATAATATAAAGAATATATTATCATGTTTAAAACAACGTAGTAGACTAAGTTCTCTCATCGTGTCCCTGATCATTACTTATGCTTTAAAACTTAAGGCTTCGCCCTCAAAAAAGGGCAAATATCTTTCGAATTGTTAGATTTTCTTTACAGCTTTTTCACAAAGCCCTGCAGACGCCAATCAAAAAGTGCATGGCTGGCGCGGCATTTCGAAGTCAAAACTTTTTCAAATGTTCAAATGGTGTTAATTCGAAATATGTTTCTTTCAACACAATCGAATCGAGATGAGTTCCCCGAAGGCAGCCGAAAGTGGCCGAGGGTGCGCGATATCCTCACCTTTGGAAAACATCGTCCAATGCCGAATCAGTGCTCGTTCGCAGTTCGTCGCGAATGGCTGTGGGCTCGCCGGCCCGCCCGTAGCGCGCGCGTTTTGACACTCAATAAAATAATCGACTATTTAATCTGTGCTCTGTGACGTAAATATTCTTCACCTGTTGAACGAATTCTACCATTTTCTTTTTAACGAGTTTTATAATTAATAGTGTGATTCTGAAGTATATTAAACACAAGAATAAAATTGAATTTACTTCCGGTATTTTTTAAAATTTAACGTTAAATAAAAACATGATAGACAAAAATAATAATTTATAATATACTAAATGACGTTTTAATTTACCAGGGATGGAACATTCGTAGTAATTGGTACGTATTAATTCATTTAGAAGTGTAAAACTGTAGTTAACCCGTTTAGGTGTCTGAAAATATTAACAATACATTCTATAGACACAGGTTAGTTCTATGATAATAATAAAGTTATGATTTAGCCTTATAAAAACAAAAAAAATGTATAATTATATTTTATACTTTAATTTACCATTGCATGTTACTAAATTAAGACCAAGTCTTTCTAATATTAAACTGTCACGGAGTGATCGTCGCACACATACATCACATTTCCCGAAAACAGTATGATTAACACTAAAATGTTACTAAGTCTTAGAAGATAATTAACCAAGAGCTCTGGATCATCTATTTTAGATGTTATTTATTTGCAAATTTTTCTTTCGTTTTTGCATATATACTCGTAAACTACTTTAAGATACCTATCCCGTGCGTAGCCATTTGAAATTTTATTCGTACGTCTTTTAGCTGCCCTATATGTTTTATAATTTAAGAACCTTCACTTCAATGAAAATTAAAATTATACTTTTTAGAATTCCGAAACCTTTCACTTCAATGAAAATTAAAAATAATAACCTACCTTTATCAAGACAGTCAATCAAAAGAACTCAATCAATCAATTCATTGAAAAATCTACGCCCAAATAACTACAGTCAATACCAATATAGATTAGAGCGACCAAATAAACAGAAGATCTTCTTTTTGTCTCAATTTTCTCGAAATACAAAAGCAGCTTTACAAAATAATAGGTGTCTTGCCCATTCAACCGGCTAAACAGTTTCGGAGATTACCTCAAATACAATTTTCTGTCTTCACAGTCGGTAAATACAAAAGGTAATACGATCGTGCTAGTGTTCATCCAATATCGTCAACTCAAGAAAACTTATTAGTTATTGTCTCTTCTTGACTACGGCTTGTCTTCGAGATATCGAAAGTATTAAAATAGAGCATTATGGTTCGTTGAACATCGGAAATCTTCGCAATTTTATTGAAATATTTTAACGATAGAATGACGCAGCTATTAAGAAGGCAATGGGAAGTACGATAACAAGCGATGGCCGTGCTAATTACGTATTTAGTTTTTGTTTAAAAATGTGCGAGGGTTTTTTTTTATTTGTTTCCATAGTAAATTATCATTTGCTTAGCCTTTTCGCGACTATGTTGGGGTCGGCTTCCAGTCTAACCGGATGCACCTGAATATTACCGATTACCTATCTGACCTCTACAAACTCGTTACTGGGTAATACGATACCTCTCGGTAAGACTGGTTGTCAGACTTTCGGGCTTCTGACGACCCGTAACGACTGTCAAAAACCCACATATGACAGCATTGACAGCCGGGACCAACGGTCTAACGCGATAACGTGCTGTCGGTGGCAAGAAAAAGTCTTGGCATGTAAAGATGGTGACCCATCTACGGACCAACCGCAGCAAGCGTAGCTTAACCTGATCGATCGAATCGTGCGGCTGTCATTACTTAGCCATAAGCCCCTCTGCTTCTATAGAAAATGTAGGTAGGTAATTGTTGCCGGTTGGACCCCTGTTAGAGCTTTTCCGGGAAATTGTTGCCGTCATACCATTTTCTACCTGAGGCGACATAGCCTTTTTTCAGATTTGGGAGTTAATTATAGGTAGGTTGGTACACAACTGCGTCTTGCCGTTACCGTTGGTCCCGGCAATGTGGATCTTTGACAGTCGTTACGGCTCGTCAAAAGCCCGAAAGTCTGACAACCAGTCTTCAAGGCGTATCATGTTACCCAGTAACTGGGTTGTGGAGGTAAGTTAGGCAGTCGCTCCATTTAAAATACTGGTATTCAGCTGCATCCGGTTAGTGGTGGGAAAAGGCTAGGCAGATGTTGATGACTACGAGCTGTCACGGACAGTATGAAAAATAATAACGTCATTAAAAAATAATTTAAAAAATAAAAAGCGCGATGTACAGTCACGAGCAATAATATGTATACGCTTACCAACTTTTAAAAGTGATTTTTTCCACTTTTACTAATTGTTATTTCATTTTATTATGAAAATAATATTTTGGGACCCACACTATAATGAAATACCCAAGTTATCTCAAGGTTGCAATCGCTATTTAAAAGAAAATCACTTTTGAATTTGGCGATGTGTATACATATTAATGCTCGTGACTGTACTTGATATTAATTGATTATAAAAATACCTATAACACCCCACGCTTTTTTGAAACTTTGGATTTTAAAGCGTGTTTTTTAACTATTGTTTGTTTTCTATTTTTATTAAAATAATTCAATTGTCATCGGTCCTTGCTAAGTGTACAAAGTTTCAAATAAATCCGACGTTTTGAAGGGGGTGAAGAATATCACGTTCAAAGATTCCGTAACATAGATACATGTAGTACATACCAAGCGAATAAAAACATGTTCAAATAGAGCAATAAGTTTAGTTGAATATCGGCAATTTTTGCAAATAAATTGAAATTATTTTAACGATAGAATTACGTAATTGATTTTATGTTCGCGATTTTCACAATTTTCATTGAAATATTTCAACGAAAGAATGACGTAATTCATTTTATGTTCTCAGGAAAAGTAGCTCCAGAATTTGCCGTTTGTTTTTTGTTTTCCTGAAAAGTGTCAACTACATATTTGTTGAGTAGTAGTTGAGCTCCTTGTTAGAGTTTTTTCTGGGAAATTCAACATCATCATCATTTCAGCCGGAAAACGTCTACTGCTGGACATAGGCCTCCCCCAATTTGGGGGGGCTTGCCATAATCGCCACGCTTGGCAGGCGGGTTGACGATCGCAGTATGGTGGTAAAATGCATAGAGAACGCTACTGCCCATTCTCTAGTAAGGATTTGTCTGGGAAATTATTGCCGTATTATTAACCTATTACTACCTGAAGCATTTTGCCTTTTTTTAAATTTGGAACCCATTAACGGGTAAGTAGGTTCACGGAAGGCTGTTACGTAATTAAATAATGCCTCTTAACGATAGACGCGTCTCTGGACGTATTAAACGAGATAAGATACTGCAAATTGGAATAAGCCAGCCGAGTTTAGCGATTTAGGCTTAAAGATAACAGCTGCACAAGTCGACCGAAGGTTAAGGTACCCTTGGCGCGGTCAGTTAATGGATGGGATAACAATCCATGACATATCGAGACCCTTTCGTGCTTCGGAAAGCCCGTTACTCAGCTGTCTTACCTAGATCTTTGCCACCTAAGGATAGACAGGAGCCCGAAAATCACATATCAGTCTTACCAAGTGGTATCTTGTTGCCCAGTAACTGGGTTGTGGAGGTCAGATAAGCAGTAGCTCCTTGTAAAATCGACTTCAACATAGTTTTTTTTTTTTTTTTGGATGGGAAATCATCTAATAACTTCTCCCGCTCTGGGTGGAGCAGGAGGGCGTGTGAGACTTTTACTGACTACACTAACCCACCCGTGTTCCTTCATTAGCCCGTATGCCAGGGGCTGTGGTATCTCTTTCAAACAAACCCGAACCCCTGGCAGGACTTTAACATAGTTGGGAAAAGGCTAGGAAGATTGGTTTTAGTTCGCTATATTAGCCTCTTTTTACCCGACTACGGCGAAGAAAAAAGGAGGGTAATGATTTTACCGGTAAGGATATATATTTCATAGTCTATCTTCTACCTTTGTCCTCGGCAAAACTTTTTTATATTTCGCTTGGTAACTCAACAATACCTGCATTGAGGTGAAAATAAAATATTCTTACTTCCACAAGGTACAAAAGCAATGTAGCTATATTAGTATTTATACTGGTCAAGGTAATGTTTCATTGAATGTGACCACAATAATTTGTGACCGATACCGGTGTCCATTAGAAGTTACTTTTAATGGACACATATTGTTATGATTTATTGTACGGTGAACAGAACTTGGTTATAGCAACCAGTTATTAGAGAATAATTTAGGGAATACCGTAGTTATCCGTTGTTTTTCCGGTCAATTATTTGAGCTCACGCTGTTGTATTATGGCTGGTAGTTTTAAACGTGCTTTTTTCCACCATTTAATTTACGGATACTTATTCATGTTAGTTTTTACGGTGATGCATCAATTTCTATCGTCACTCATCGAAAAACAAATCAATAAACGCCGTGACATTTTAATCGCCTTACAACGGCAGCCCACTTTAAGTATCCAATGACCTCTAATCATCTATCATATTTTTTATAAAATAAAAATAAACAGTTTCTAAGACACATGACCTAGTTTGAAACACCCCGTTATGGAGATGGAATGTAATGGAAATTAAATTTTATCAATATCTTCTAACGTCTGACACGTAAACATTTTTAACAGGGTGTTTCATAATCCTGGAGTATTATTTATTGTTCTTTGCACCTATATTATCTTAATTAATGGTAACATCGTTTAATCGCGCCTAGAAGTATTTTATGTATCCGACATTGAGTGGACTATCTCTGGAAGACGACTAAAATGTCACGGTGTATAGCAAAAAGAATTTTTTAGCTAGCTAGAGTTTACAACTATTCAAACGTCTCCTCTTATGGCACAGGGTCTATTATTAAACAAATTCAGCCAAAAACATTATTTCTACGAGAAAAATAATTCAAATCATATTCAAGAAATTGTTGTAAAATGTTCAAGTATAACATTGTACCTTCTGATAAGACCATGGTCCCACTCGCTAGAGTACACCTCGGTGGACCTAGAGAATACCAATGATGCCGCAAGTGACGTAGCCACTTAGTGGATTCGAACAATACAAAAATCACGAAGAAGACTACCATAGATACGGAACGAAGAAGAAGCTAGTTGTTGCTCGAGTACCTAATTTAAAAGCAATTATTTTTAAGGCTATATCTGGCATTATAGGCTCTTAAACTTCACTGTTTATTGAACATTTTCCCTATTTCACTACGCTATTTTTCTTCGTAAATGTATTTTCCTAAAATCGACACTTTCCCGAGCCTGAAAGCCGATTCATCCCATTTTACCCTAACTGGTAGACGAGATTTACCTATTATTGGCTTAATCATTGTACCTACGGAGTTTTCCCTGTGGGTAATATAGCTAGCTTATCTACCATAAGATGTTATGTTGCATCTATAGCTCTGCGCATCACTCTTTGTTATTATTAGGGAGGTATTTGTTCTAGTTATATTTACGTGGCTTTGAGAAAAGAGATTATGTATAATTTAGAAGGAGTAAGATTTATTCTTACAAGGTGTTAGAAATATAATATTACTAGCTTTTGCGCGCGGCTTTGCTCGCATTGATAATCGATTCGGGTTGTACTCGACTTGTAATAATATAATTCAACCATGATTCGAAAGACATGACGTGGTGCCATCTATTATCATAAGAATGTAATTGTTGTTTTCCTCGGAAACAGTACTTTTTTCGTGATGGAAGGTATCCTATGTCCGTTTCTGTACACCTGACAACGTATTTACAAAATTTCAGGATTATCAGTTCAGTGGTTTAGGTGTGAAAAGGTAACAAACAAACTTACTTTCGCATTTATAATATTAGTTACGATTAAGAATATTTTCCTTACAAGCAAAGGCACAAATGAATGTAAATATTTAATTCGCTTAAAAAAATATCTACTGATCCAAACCGTTTTTTTTTTTATTTCTAATAATTTCCAAAATAATACATTGGACTCGTAGATACTAGAAGCATATTCCATATTCAAATTCTTGTTTCCAATTAATGTTAAGTCAACTTAGACAAGTATCAACTTTACAGTAGTATAAATTAAGTGGATTTCTAAATGACAAACAGTTGTAGTACTAACTGAACTTTAGGTACGGGTATTAAAGCCACTTTTCCAAAAACAGATATTTGTGTACATACATAATAGAGACTAAATTGAGAATCCAGGATAGTTTAATATAAATTCGAATAAATATATAATTATGGATACACGTGAAAGGAATTGTGGGCGCTTGTGGCTAAGTAATAACAGCTGCATAGGTCGATCGACCAGGTTAAGCTACGCTTGCCGCGGTTGGTCCGTGGATGGGTGACCATCTTTATATACCAAGACCCCTTCATGCCTCGGAAAGTACATTAAGCCGTTGGTCCTGGCTGTCATTCGGAGATCTTTGACAGTCGTTACGGGTCGTCAGAAACCCGAAAGTCTGACAACCAGTCTCACCAAGGGTTTTCGTATTACCCAGTAACTGGGATAAATGGGTTTAGATGCAGTGCCACTGTGAAGCCATATCGCAAACTATGCAACACGCCTTGTCGTGTTCTCTGTTCACTAACATCTGCACTATGGAAGACCTTTGCGAGGCCAACGAATTCTGGTCGCTTATTTTGAAATTGGTTGGTTGATTGTTTTTGGTGGGTTTGAACCAACAATTGGAATCATCGACACGACGAAGAAGAAAAAGGCTAGGTTGTAGTGGTCAGCTGCTCCATGTAATATACTAGTTCCTACTCAGCTGGTTAGACTAGAAGCTGACTCCAAAATAGTAAGGAAAAGGCAGCAGACGATGCTAATGATGAAGGTAACTATATAATGATGTTTCTCAGTGTTTATTGCAAAGTTTATCAAACAAGTACCTATGCATTTGTAAACACACGTAAAGTTTGGAGCGATTGAATCGGCTCAAAGCGCAAGGTAGCATAAAATATTAAATGTGTTCGAGAGTTCAAAGCGTTTCTGAAACTGCTACTTCGTTTCTTACTTGGAAACAAAGTTAATTATTTAATATTGAAATGCGACAAATATAGCAGTAAACCTACAATAAATTCGTTATCATAACTAATTTTATATGCATGTCAAATTGTTTGTTTGTTTGTCAGAGTTTGAAAGTCTTGAGAGGTCGGAAGCGAAAATCTGGCAGTAATGATCTGATAACAAATAATTTTGTACCCGACTACAGCGAAGCAAAAAGGAGGATATTTTTTTTTTCCGATATGTATATGTAGGTATTTATGTTCATCTATTCCCTCATAACTTTTAAACTACTTATCATAATATGACAAATGAGATATCGTTGGAAGCGTCTTGATTCTCCGCTGGCCATTGCTAATGTGACGTCGCATTAAATGGATTTGAATATGGCGCCATCTAGAGGACATTGAAAGATTATTATAAAAGAAAGATAATTACTTAATGAAGAAAATGGTGTGTGTTGGGTATCATCAAATTAGAGGGCTCAAGTATTCCGTCATTAATTTACCAGGACTGGTGTTATGCCAGTAAGATCGCAAATGTGGAGACATTACAATGGAACTAAAACAAAACTAGCGACATGTAGGTTTAAAAGGTGGTTTGTGGAGGGGCTTGTTGCTAAGTACTAACACCCGCACAGGTCGATTAAGTAGATACTACGCTTGCCGCGGTTGGTCCTTGGATGGGTCAGCATCTTTCCATACCAAGACCCTTCTGTGCTTCGAAAAGCACGTTGATCCATGGGTCCTGGCTGGCATTCGTGGATATTTGACCGTCGTTATGAGTCGTCAGAAGCTCGAAAGTCTAGCAGCCAGTCTTACTAAGGGGTATTGTGTTACCCAGTAACTGGGTTTAGGAAATACTGGTTCTCAGGCATCCGGTCAGACTGGAAGCTGATCCCAACATGGTTGAGAAAAGGCTAGGCAGATGATGTGTGTATACTAGGTATATGTACACGTCTCTCGTAAATTACAGACGTTATTTTATGTTATGTGTGAATACCTAAATATCTAAATTAAATACATCACCTAATAAAACAATTGACTACCCATTAATAGTACCCTATGAGTGTAATTCACAATTACTATTAGGTATCATTAAAACAACTAGATATTCAATTTTCAATAGATAATAATAATTAAAGGCTAAATGGTTCACACTAACACTGAATTAGAACACATCTAGGTATTTGATATTAATTAATGTTAGAGATAATGGAGGTCTACGTGAATTACACATTATTATGCTAACGCTACATACGCGCTAATATTTTAGTGATTAATTTAATTGAAATTATTATTTATTATGCTTGATTAGTAATTCGTACTTACTGTTGGGAGTTATGTGAATCGAAAGTTTATTAAATGCCAGAATTAATCCAAAGCTTTGTAAAAAAAAAAAACTCTTATATTCTTCTTATATGCTTCTCCTAGCCTGGTATAAAACGAAAGCAAGTCAAAATACATGGTCTTCAAGTCCGGTATCAAGTGTCCCTCCACCGTTCCTCCTGTGTTACTGAGCGGTGTGGAGTTGCACAGAATCATCATCATCATCATCATTTCAGCCAAAAGACGTCCACTGCTGGACATAGGCCTCTCCCAGGCTCCGCCACTTCGACCGGTTCTGTGCTTCCTGTCATTTTTCGGGGGGGTTTCAATGCTGTACGGCGTAAGAGAGCGGCCTTGCTGCTAAATAGACTTTGTGGCAGCCCCAACAGCATTCTACGCCCTAAAGCCAGGAGACATGACAGCCCGTTGGTGAGGTCACTTGTCACCTGTACACTGTCTGTGTTATTAGTTAAGTATTCTAGTCTAAGTAGTCTATTCTAGTAGACTATTGTTACTAACCCAATGGATCTTTGATATCTGAAAAAATTAATTAATAATAATTCACCCGTCACTCCACTAGTCCAATGCTTACTCAAGGATGCATATCCGGTAGGCTCGCAATCCTTTCCTATCCTAAGGGCACGTCTACCTGACCATTACCGCGCCCCCCGGTCTACTTCTTGATATGCAATGGCCTCTGTAGCACCATGAAGCATGAGGCTCCAGGGGCTAGTGCGAATCTTGGGGTTCATTCGATTAATCGAGTCTGGTCAAGCCACGCTGGGATCGGTGCATTACATTACATTACATTACAATAATATAGGAAATTAGACCAACTTCTTAGGAAATCAAATTAATCTTAAGGAATAATTATTAGAATTTTTATAAAAAATATACCGTTTATAAAAATAAAAAAAATGTATTTATATCTGAGACTTTGGATGTGTATTTTAATGCTTTGTCACCGCCTTCCGAAATTAAAGTTATTTTGCACTTTGTAGTGTTTTTTTGGAAGTCGGTTGTTATTTTTTTGAAAAAAGTTTTATGAAACAGCAGAACAGTTTCTTTTATAACCGACAAAAAAATATACGGTGGGTCCAGAATCATATGCTGAATTCATGGTTGCAGTTTGCGCACAGGTAATTCTTTTTTTCTTTATACAAACTTGACAAATATGTAAAATTATTTTAAGAAATGTAAAAAATGAAAGAATGTACTAGGTCATGTTCATTTTCATTCATCGGCCTCTGAAAATATTTTGGCAAAACGGTGAGCTAAAGAAATCAGTATTAAAATTCCCATCATCCTAAATCGACTATAATCATTTTGATTGGAATAAAACACTAAGCACCCGTTAGGGAAATTATAGGGAGGGTTGAAGAGGGGACAGGTTGTAACAAGGGAGGCCCATGGCTTGCAATCAAGGTGTTGGGAGGTAAAACGGTCCATGACAATTTGGTTTGCATTTTAACAGCATTTTTCTACGACACCCCTGTAATAAAATGCATGGAAACGTCGCAAAGCTTAGGAAAATCGATAAAATCAATTAGCATATAGATATAGAGCAGTGGTGGCCCAGTGGTAATGGCCACGACTTACAAGTTAAAGGTCATAGGTTCGAACCCAGACATGCGCTTTACTTTGTGTAAATTATTTAATCACCACTGCTTTCAAAACGGTGTAGGAAAACATCGTGAGGAAACCGGCATGTCCTACAACCAAAAATTCGAAGACAACATGGATTACGCCCACTCCTTCTCATCGAGTGTAGGCTTAGCAGTGGGTAGTGAGTTGAATTTGTAAATAAACTTAAATGGCTGCCGGAACATTATAGGAACTTATGACTTTTAAATTGAAAGTCGCAAAAGGCAAACTATTCAATTTAGTCAGGCCAGTTCCATCATTCACTCAAAGTAATAATATTTCACTCTATTTCTCTAACAAACAAGAGTGATATCTATCATTGCTCTCACGAATAAGCCAGTTTCGAACATTTTGTTAGCTAAACGAATTTAGGCGTCAAAAGCCCGTTTTGAAACTGCACGAATTTCCAGTAAAAAAATGAAACGCATCATGCATCTGTGTATTGTTAAACTTTGTTTAAAAGCGTCTATTTCTAGTATACATAAAGGGGTTTTTTTGTTTGAGGATGGGAAATCATGAAATAACTACTCCCGCTCTGGGCGGAGTGGGAGGGTGTGTCAGATTTTTACTGACTAAAACCCACCTGTGTTCCTTCAGTTGCTTGTGTGCCAGGGTCACGGTATTTCTTTCGAACAACCTGCACCCCTGGCAGAAACATACATAAATAGCAGACCAGATGGGAGTCGTGATGTGTTTGGATGATCGATTTATGCACGTAAGGTAGCGCTCCACTCATGTTCCCTTAGCAATAACAAGAAACTGTGCAGTAACTATAATACAATACCACTAAATTTACCGATTTCTACCTCCAAGCCGCATTATTGAGCTGCAGTTTGGAGAACCCACAGTTCTAATGAAATTACTGGCCTATGGCATTAACAGCTGCATGTTTAAGGTTGGTTATGCATCGCCAAATCCCTCGATGTTGCAGGTCTGTAATAAAATAAAGCGATGCATCGTCCCATACATTTTATCTCTGTAATTTGAAAATATTGTTAAAGTCAATTATTTTTAAAAGAGAAGAGCCGGTAAGAAACTCCACGGTTACTATCGTGGAGTTTCTTACCGGCTCTTCTCCATAGGAAACAACAATTTGGAACCGTGCACCTAGCTTCTGACGTTTCATAAGTGCCCATGCAGGTTTATATGAAATAAAAATATTTTGATTTTGATGGAAATGTATTTCCATCAGTTAGTCCATAGTTCTTTATGGATATCAATCTTTTGTATAAAATACTATTTAATTTAACATCTCAATGTCTGGATGACCGAGCGATGCTCGGTTTTTTTTTTGTTCGACGTTTTCTAAAAATGAAACCTAGTTAGATAGCCCCCGAAAATTTCATCAAAATCGTTGGAACCGTTTCCGAGATTCAGATTATTTTTAAACAAGAATTGCCCGTTTAAAGGTATTATTAGATCTGTATTCTCTCTCCCAAAAGTTATGCAGATGCACAGTATGCAATGCGATTTGCGGTAAGGCGAAATTCGATCGCGGCCGATGACGTCGATCTATGACATATGTAGTTCAGACCGATACCGATCCGATCATTTTGAACCATGGCAACAGAATTTCGTACTTCGATCGACAAGAGACTTTGTTTTGAGGCGATCGATCGCTTTATTAGTTACCTACGCCACAGAATATATTATAGTAGTGACGCTAGGCCCTTATAACTATCATTCAATATGTCATCCTTGGAATAACACCGTATTAATACATACATACAATCAATCTCCCTATCTCTCAACTACATTAGGGTCGGCTTCTAATCCTGAGCTCCACAACCTGGTATATCTGGTTGTCAGACGTTTGGGCTTCCGATTACTCATGATGACTGTCAACCACCCATCCACGAACCGGCCGCGGGAAGTGTAGCTTAAACTACGAGCGCCCATGCCGCTGGTATAATTTAGCCGTGAACCACACATCATATTTGTACAAGTTTTTACTGTACGTACGGCTACACATCAACACAAACACGCACACACACACACACACACACACATAATTTCCAGTTTACGCTGATCTCGCACTGAACGGAAATCCTATGAAATGCGAGATCAGCTTATACTGGAAATGTATAGTTTAATGTGTAGCCGTGTGTACATTCTAATGCAAAAATCTGTGATGGGCCGAATATGAGGTTTACCGAATATGAATATACGGCCGAGTAATCGGTTAAATGTTTACCGTACCGAAAAATCAGCAGGATTTGGCGCGCCTTATCGTGCATCTCATAAAATCAAGTCTATGCTTGTCGAGCGTGACCCTTCCGCCGCAGACGCCGACGGTCCGGACTACTAGTAAAAATTCATTTTTGGTTATGTTAATCCATCCCCGACCAATTCAACTCTCTCGCGGACACAACGGCTGCGATCGACTCATTCACGGGTCACGTACAATCTGTCCTGAACGACTGTTCGAGGCGGGTTCCGGTAGGGGAAGACCCCCGCTGGAAGCTGCCGGACGATGTACGCGAACTGCTGAATGAGAAGAACGCGGCCGTTCGTGCCTACAGCAACTTTCCCTGCGACGCGAAAAAAGCTCACATGCGCTATTTACAGCGAGCTGTAAAGACACGCATGTCGGAGCTACGTGACGACGTTCTGGGAACTCCAGAGGAAACTCAAGTCCCGAGAAGTAGCCACCATGCCCCCCCTGACCCGGCCCGATGGCACCGTTGCTTTCGACGACATCGAAAAGGCCGAATGCCTCGCCGATAGTCTTGAGGCCCAATGCGCGCCCAGTTCTCTACCCGTAGACCAAGCACACCTCGCTGAGGTGGACGCTGAAGTCGAACGTAGAACCTCTCTCCCGCCCGTCGAAGACCCTGATGATCCATTACCTCTCGTCACCCCGGACGAAGTTCACGAGATCATCAAAGGTCTGAAACCCCGAAAGGCCCCCGGAGCTGACGGCATCACCAATAAGGTGATCCAGATGCTACCCGCCCACCTGATCATGCTCTTGACCACCATCTTCAATGGAGCCTTGAGCAATAACATCTTCCCCCAAGCTTGGAAGCAAGCCACGGTCATTGGCTTTGCAAAACCAGGCAAACCCAAAACGGAGCCCGCGAGCTACCGGCCCATCAGTTTACTGGACAGCCTCGGAAAAATCTATGAGCGACTTATTTACAAGCGCCTCAGGGACTTCGCCGAGACTAAAGGCCTGATACCCAACGAGCAGTTCGGCTTCCGAACCCAGCACAGTTGCGTACAACAGGTACACCGGATCGTAGAGCATATAGGCGTTGGTCTCCAACACAACTATGCGACCGGTGCAGTATTTTTCGACATAGCGAAAGCCTTCGACAAGGTCTGGCACAACGGCTTGATTTACAAGCTGTACAAACTCGGCGTGCCGGACCGACTCGTACTCATCTTACGAGATTTTCTGTCGAACCGCACCTTTCACTATCGCATTGAAGGGGCTCTCTCTTCCCCCCACCCGATTCGCGCCGGCGTCCCTCAGGGCGCCGTGCTATCCCCTCTCATCTTTACGCTGTTCACCAGCGATATCCCCAAGAGTGGTAAGGCACAGTTGGCTCTGTTCGCAGACGACACGGCCATCTACCACTCTGGGCGTAGTTCCAAAGCGATAGCCAAATCCCTCCAGACCGCAGTCAACGTACTCGGTGCATGGTTTAGGAAATGGCGAATCGAACTAAATCCGGACAAGAGCCAGGCGGTTCTCTTTAAGAGACCGCAGCGCCGCCAAGACCCCCTCCCGCCCATCTCCATATTCGGCAAGCCGATCCCTTGGGAAAAGCAAGCCAAATACCTTGGAGTAATTCTAGATCAGCACCTCTCCTTCTCTGAGCATATCAGGAAGGCGCGCTCACGCGCCGCCTTCGCTCTCGGAAGGTTGCATTCTGTTCTGAACGCACGTAGCAAATTGTCACTCAAGTGCAAATTGCGTATTTACACGGCGTGCATAAGGCCCATCATGACGTATGCATGTGCAGTCTTTGCACACACGCACCCCCGACACATCCATAGGATGCAGACCCTCCAAAACCGTTTCCTCCGCCAAGCCACAGGCTCCCCATGGTACGTTCGGAACGAGATCCTCCATCTCGATCTGAAAATGCCCACTATTGCTCAATTTATGAAACGCGACTCGAAGCGTTTCTTCGATAAAGCCGAGATACATCGCAATCCCTTGATTGTGAAGGCCGCTAGTTATGTCCCCAGTAGAATCAGTAGTATTCGCAGGCCGAAACATGTCCTCTCAGACCCAGACGACCCCATCACTGTTCTCCAAGAAAAGAATAGGGCCACCAGTACAGTACACAAACACAAACGACGACCGTCCTACCGACCTCGCCGCCGAGGTCTTCGCGCCCCGCGAAGACTCCCGAGTAGCGATCAGACCCCCGACCGTCCCTTGCTCGTTGATGCGCCAGCCCGCGCCGCAGCTGAGCCAGTAGCTTTAAATTCCCCGTCTAATAATCATGAAAATAATATCTTGATCCAGCCTGTCCCTGATAGTACTAGCTGCCCCCCCCCCCCCCCGCCAGCGACTCCCTGAGCCGAGGTTCGTACCCCACAGGGGGTGCCCTCAGTGCGCAGTCGTTTTAGGTTTAAGTAGGTTTACGCCCTGGCTGGAGGCTTTTAGAATCCTAAAAACCTTCACAGGAAAGTCCGGTTGAGCAGTCACGGCCTCTCAAGGCCAACTGCGAGATGCCAATTCCAAAAAAAAAAAAAAAAAAAAAAAAGGTTATGTTAATAGGGCCCACTTGTACTTATAATTGTGCTACTTCATATGTGCTTATAGACATTTTAATACTTTATGATTCGGTAGAATGTGCCATATTTTCGGTGAATAATCGGCCTAATACGAATGTTCGGTAAACCTGTCAAGTATGCCGAATACCGAACATAAAATGAATAGTCAGCCCATCCCTAGCAAAATACGATTAGATAATAGAAATGTGAAAATATAATATAATGGATTTACAATAAAAGAAGCACTCTTCCCACGCTCTCCAACCAAGTATTCTAGTGTTACAAAACAAGGCTTTTAGAGACAGTCGACATGGCAAATGACAGCCGTCTAATAACCCTCGAGTATCATACACATGTGTTTACTATGTAATGTAGGTATCTTTGTAAACAATATTTCGGAGTAAATAAATCAAATTACGAATTCTCGGCACGTGTTGAAAGTCACCCCGATCTTAGGGGCTCAAAAAAGAGACTGTACTATTTTGTTTTGGAATGTTTATTTTGAATATTGCATAGTCAGACTATAATCAAAATCATTTATTCAAACTAGGCTGAGAGTTAGCACTTTTGGAACGTCAAAATCACATAAGACAGTCCCCCAAAATGCCCTCAAAATGTTTCCAATACTGGGTGTGTCCTCTCGGTGGTAGGGAGTGGACCATAATCCCCTACATTGGCCTTTTGGGGGTTGCAAGATGTCACATGTGTTCGAATTTTCGATTCTAGGACATGCTGATTTCCTCACGATGTTCCTTCACCTTTTTGAAAGCTAAAGTGATGAAATAATTTACACAAAATAAAGTGCCTGTCTGGGTTTGGCCCTACGACCCACTACATGTAAGGCGCTATGGTTGCCGCTAGGCCACCACGGCTCCCTTATTTCGTAAGTAATCAACTTTAAATTCAATTGAATCAGCCACTGAACATTCTTGGTTGTCAAGACTATCTGGTGGCCTCGAGCGATGTGACTTGTGACACGAATCACGACACGTGTGCGCATTACGTGTTTCCGTAAATAGTACCGTGCATGTCGTCACAGTGGTTGTGCCATGCCCTTTAAAGTTCTTCACTAGGTACCTACTTATAAAAATAGGAAGAACTCCTTTCCATTTTTGATTCCCTAATCTTAAGATTATCTTGATTTAATAGATTCATTTTTATAAGTTGACAAAAAAAAATACCTATAATTCAGCATAATTAGCCTATAGTGTTTCCACACATACTTTCCCAACGCAGGGCTTTTCTATGTGAAAGGGACCGCTTTTCTATGTGGGCCGTAATCCGTCACGCGGGCCCGGTGCGGGATGGTAGATGTCACTTGTCTTCAGATTTTCAGGAGAGCAGTCGTTATGAAATAATGTACGCAAAGTAAAGCGCCTCCTGCCAGGGGTGCGGGTTGTTTGAAAGAGATACCGTGGCTCTTGGCACACAGGAAACTGAGGGAACAAGGGTGGGTTTTAGTCAGTAAAAGTCTGACACGCCCTCCTGCTCCACCCAGAGCGGGAGAAGTTATTTGATGATTTCCCACGCTCAAAGAAAAGGCCTGTATGGGTTCAAACCTACTCCTAAGTTGCGGCTTGCGGTTTCCACGAGGCCATCACTGCTCTCGGATACCGCCACTGACCCTATGTTTATTTTATCTTAAAACCTAAATATTGTTTTCTATTATTTTTATTTTTTCTATTATTATGACAACTTCTCGCATTTATTTTCTTTATATTCGCTTAAACGTAAAGCTAGTGGCCACAGGATAATATTTGGCAGTCGTTATGTGTCACCAAACAGTCGGAAGCTAACTTTTATTGATGTTAACAGTACGATTAGAGATTCCATCACCAAATTAATCGATCAAGATTTATTATACAAATAAATAAAATTGTTTTTCGTTTCGTTCTCAATAATTTGCAATCACATAACATTCAGCTTTAATGGAGGTAATCGATGGAACTCGTGTTTAGTTGTACATCTAGTTATCGACATACTATGACGTAGTACGTACTACGCGAAAGTTAGTAAGTGAACGATATAGTTTTATGACTGCGGAAACGAAGTAAAGAATGGTATTTGTCATGCAAAGCCGTGCCGTGCGAATAGCTAGGAATGCATGCGTATAAAATAATATAAATGAAATCCTTTTGACAATTTATTAATCTTTTGCTTTTATCGGTTCTTTAGTAGTTTTCAAATATGTTTGATGTAGAAAGTCTACGTGACTGTTTTATTTTACTAGAAATTAATATTCAAAATGAGACCGTAACTCAAAGATTTAGATCAAACCTTAGAAGTCAAAAGTTCTTTAAGTCACCAGATAACTTACTACTTTGATCTTTAATAATCACAACACATAAATATTCTCCTCGGCAAGTTGCCGAATATCGTCGTAATATACAACCGTCGGGTCCGCTGACAGTGAGTGGCGTGTCGTGCGTCCCCGTCGTTTGACTTCGTCACTTATCGTTTCGAGTTGTAAACAAATGCTCGTGGTACAAGATGAAGACAATTACGCACCCGCGGCAGCACGCCACAGTTTGTTCGTGTCAACCCGGTACACGGTTCTACCCAGAATTTCTTTCAATCCGAATTTCCCGATACAAACATTCGTGACTCGATTCTGCCATGTTGACTTACTGCGACTTTCTACATCGCTGTTCGAATCGATAGCCTATGTAGATTAATGAATCTCCAAATTCAATTAAAAGATATAGCTACATAATTATACCAACCCATTACAATAAGGATTTCTGGACTTAATGAGCCGTTCACCCCAAACGAAATAATATAGAAAGATAAGGAAAATTAGTTGTCTCAAGCTTAATTAAACCGATAATTCAAATTTTATTAAAGTAGAATCGTCACCAAAACCATCTTAATAAGCCAAGGTTTAAAACAAATCCAGGGAGTTTTTCGTAAAATGAAATTAGCCGAAAAAGGCGGCGCCATTAAAATTACATTAGCATAAATAAGAGGAATGCTAATCTAAGGAAAATAAATCTTGGGCAAGAAATAAAAATAATCCTCGTGGCCAGCCGTTTAATGACGTCATGACAGATTTGCTTACCGGCTTATTTTACGACTGTCGAAGTTCCCTTCAGCAGAAAATAAAATGTTCCGGTCGGAGATATGGTGTAGAACAGTTTACCCGATGTTATTGGAATCCGGAAACGCCTTAAGGTTTCCGTTCAAGATAAGGTTGATTTTTCTTTACTTTTGTTGGGAAACTTTTCTAACAACCTAATGAAGTTTTCATTGAAACGATAGTTTTTAAGCGAGCGTAATTCCCTGATTAAGTTTGAACTCTAAAGTTTATCTCTTCGTTGGTAAAACTACATACCTAATAACAGAAGCGTGGTACATGATCATCTAGCCTAGTCTTTTCCCAAGTTCGGCTTCCAGTCTAACCGGATGCAGCTGGATACCAGAATTTTACATGGAGTGACTGCCTATCTGACCTCCACAACCCAGTTACTGCGTAACACGATACCCCTTGGTAAGCCTGGTTCTTAGACTGTCGGGCTTCTGACGACCCGTAACGACTGTCAAAGTTCCACGAAAGACAGCCGGGACCAACGACTTAATGTGCTTTCCGAGGCACGGATGGGTCTTGTTACCTATGTAAAGATGGTCACCCATCTACTGAACAACCGCGGCAAGCACCATTTAACCTGATCGATTGCCTCGTGCGGCTGTTTTTACTACTTAGCCACAAGCCCCCTACATGACTTATAAAATACGACTAGCAATAAATACTACATCAAAGGGCAGGTTTTCTTCAACGAAACCAGGCGCCAGTCATTACGAGTAACCTCTTTTCATGTTTTAACATTGAATAAATGACCCGCGCTTTTAAATAAAACAGACCCGCTGCCAATCTACCACGAAAAGGTCGGATAAAGGCGAGTTGTAAAAACTTTTGAATTAAAGTCGAACGACTCATTACACATTTCGGGGAAACCTCCAATAGATTGAATTGGTTTTGCTGTCTATCAAGTGTTATATAGGACGAGACATACATATATTCTGAGGACAAGAAAATATATCTGATATTTAGACTAATTATTGCATAAAAAGTTTCTTCGTAATTTTTTTTTTTTTGTCACAGCTTATATCCCCTTGGGTGTTAGGCAGACTCAGAAAACTATTAATGATAAAAAGTTTATTTCTATAAGTAGGTTTGTACAAACACTTTTGCACATCATCATTCTCCTGCCCTTATCCCAATTTATTTGAGGTCGACGCAACATGTCTTTTTCTTCCACACTTCTCTATTAGTCGTCATCTCCGTAGTCACACCCTTCTAACCATATCATCATGCACACAGTCCATCCATCGTTCCTTTGGTCTCCCCCTACTCTTATAGCCATCAACATTCATACTCAAAACTTTCCTCACGACATTTTCCTCATTCCTCTGTATCACATGCCCATACCATGACAACCAATTTCCACACAACTTTTCATTTATCGGTGTCAAACAATGTACGAGTACAAACACTTTTACACGTCAATCATATTTTTGTAACTAGATGAGGTCGGCGTTTCCTATCTGACTACTCTGAGAAGAAAGGTCGAAACAAACTCAGAGGTCACAGTCTCTTTTAAAGTCCAGACATAATCATGGTCATATCATGTGAAGACCATGTGGATTGGTGTCTGAAATGGTCTTTTGAGGAAAGAACCACACAGATTGAGTGGACCTGTCCATTCAGTGCACGCAATTATCAGTAATAATCATACAGCTCACCTCAAAACTTGCCCCCCCGAGTGGGTTCCCGCATTGTCGTTGCAGGGGGGCTCAGTAACCGTGGATTCCGGCCACGGAGAAGCCAAGAGGAACCCATAGGTGGGGCCGCTCGTCAGGGCTTTTGCCTCAAAGCCGACGACGTAGCGGCCAAAAAGTAGGTTGCGGTGAGGTGCACCGCAACTGAGGTGGGCCGCGATGTCGAATGGGAGGCATCGCAGCTGAGGGTTACGGGCTGCGGTAGAGGAGGAGTGCCGGTGCTTCTGAGCAGCGCTCTTCCCTTCCGTGGCCTGGACGGGGCCGCCACCGTTTGATGGCGGACGCGGTGGGGCCGCAGGGGAAGAGGAGTGTCGGTATAGCGTCAGCCGCTCTCCCTATCCCCTGCGGCCGAAAAGTGGTAGACGGGACGGCGCGTTGTGTTGCACACGCGCGCCGTTAAAGATGTCAGCAACCACCGGTGGGGTCCGCAAGGGCCGATGCCTGCCAGGGGTGCGGGTTTGTTCGAAAGAGATACCACAGCCCCTGGCATACGGGCTACCGAGGGAACACGGGTGGGTTTCAGTCAGTAAAAGTCTGACACGCCCTCCTGCTCTACTCAGCAGGAGAAGTCATTTGATGATTTCCCAACCAAAAAAAAAAAAACCTCAGAACTTGAGGAGCTAAACGATTTGACGAAAAATACCAAAGAAAGGACATTTGGGTAGGCCGCATAAAGTACTCAAACTGCCAGATTAACATTTAAAACTAACTGAGAAAGAGATGAAACACAAAAATAAAACATGACCCACATAGTCTTCACACTCACAATAGTTGATACAATAATAATATATACTTCTAACTCATAGAAGACTGATTGTGTTAATTACTGGACACTTGAGGGTCTAAAGTAGTTTTAGATGTTCTAAGAGCTCACTGTCAGCCTTTGCATCTACAAGGTATATATCTACAGCATAAACGCAAGACCTGAAAGTACACCTCGTTCCTAACTGAATACTGAATCGATTTCAGTATTCGATATTATTCTTTTAAAATATTTTTTTTTAATTTTTATTATGCGTTTTGCCATACTTACCGCAGATTGAGCCAAACAAAATTCAACCTTATTACAAGGCTATAAGACTCAATTTTAATTGCATAAATAAATCTACATGTTTTTCGTATAATTAGGGTCTATAACGACAAGCGTAAAATATGTTACACGTTGCATAAGTTGTAATTGCATGTCATTTCAAATAGTAATCTGTGTGGTGTAATTTTAATATTATTTTTATCTTACATCTTTGTGTACAAAACTGCAATGAATTACGCTGTAAATAATAAAATATTCACATCGTTACAGGAATACTCTAGAAGGACCCTAGAGAAATGAGTGTAGCCAAAGCACTGCCCAAAAGCGGCCATCAGTTAGAGCAAGTTTAACACTCTTTTATTCTAATTAGTCCTTAGGGGACAAACTCTGAGGGTCCGCACTCGAAGCTCCGGATAGGAAACGTTGGCTTGCCACCCTCGAGGGACACTTGTTTAATTCATAGAGTTATGATACCTAAACCATCCTTTATAAACTGTTTAACAAATATACCAAGTGACTGGCTGCTGCCCGCGGCTCCGCCCGAATCAATGTTGAACGTTATCTGGAACAAGTTTCTCTGGCCCAAGGAATAAAACATTTCATACTAAATTCCACCACCTATTTCACCCCTTTACGGAGGGAGTTTCCTAAAATCGTTCTCAGCTGTCTTCTGCTAATCATAATCTACCTCTGTGCCAAATTTCATCTTCGTAGTTTTTGAGATTGCGTGATTAATCAGTGAGTGGCGTATGAATGAGTGACCTTTCGCTTATATGTATAGATAAAGTTAGGTACCAGCATGCGCAAAAATACTGTTTCATTCACAACAGCTTTTAAAACTCATAACTCTATTTTCAATGCATTCCTGTCAAACATTTCCTGAAACATAAAACTTAGTTTCGGCATATCAGTGCGAGCAAACTAATAAAACAACAACACACGCCAAATGCAACAACGAAAAACGATCGCATAAAAAGTTCTCCCAACAAACCATCTATTACAAACTGATGACGTAGTATAGATACGTACATACGGGTATATCTGCCGATTCCAGCAATTTTCTGTCCTACACGACGCCTACACGTATTCAGCCGAATTCAATTCTGGCCTCTCAGATATTCCACGTGCACAAAAATAGTCGATTCGGCTCCCGGCCGGGATCGATGGAACTACGCCCTGGAAAAGATGGCGTAATATCACAACAGATGTCGACGACGGTTATGTCAACTGGCCGTCCATTCACGAAACTAATAAAAGATTCAGCATTGTCGTTTGCCCGAAAGAGGGTCCTTCCAAAGCATTGGCGCCCATTCCGAGCGGTGCGTACGGCTCATACCGGACCTTAGTCCAACATTATCACTGGATATGGTTTAGAATGAACACGGCTGTAATCTCTCGCTTTATTCCTTTTTTTTAGAGAGCCCCTTTTGTATTGGTGGGTTTTGTCATATTGGGTGCGAATGAGAATTGCCCTGTATATTGCCTTGTATCTACATCGAGTGAATAGGGATTCGAAGCTGTTTTGCAACGCGCTGAATATGTCCTCACCTTTGCAACGTTATTAAAGCAGAGATTGTGTTTATTCGTCGTGTGTTTTAGGAATTTCCCGACATGTGGATGTTAATGTTCCTTTATGTAATGATCATTACAGCCGTTGTTATTACTGTAGGGTTGTTACGATCCCACGTATAATAATAAACAAAAGAAACGTCACAAAAAAGTAACTTATATAAACAAACAAAAAATAAACAAATAAGTCGAGTAACCGAAATTCATCATGTCGGAACAATTCTCCGAAACCATTGTAAAACAAAATGCAATCATGTAAAACATCGAAAAAAATAGCAAGAAATATGAGATCGGAAAGTTACAGCATAAAGTATATATCAAATAGCAATTGGCAATTCGGGATAGAAAGGTTCGCCCTATAAAGTACGTGAGGCGGTCAAAAACAAACTTCTGCCATAAATAACCAGATCGGATAAGAGAAGGTACGCACTCAGCCATTTTATATTCAATAAAAAATGAGATAAACTAAATTGTCTTGCGATACAGTCGGTCACAAGATTTATGGGGACGGAACAATATTCATGTTTATTAAAAAGTTATCAGAGTATGTCCCTTTTAGTATGGGGGTCAGACACTTGTGGAATACACGCGTTTATAGACGATATTGAAGACTGTCGTGTTTTTATTAACAGACTAAATCTTTACAAGACGAACATTTCTGATTTTATGGGCGATGTAAAGCAGTGGCGAGGGGTGAAATTATGGCCAGTATAAGCCTTTCCAGAAAACAAAGCACTCAACGCGTGATGCAAGCTTAAAGTTTCGTCAGAAGATAAGGCCCCACTTTCACTAATACTGAGTTACTTCGTACAGGCATTTTTTCAGTAATACTTAAGAGAAACACGTACAAAATAATTGCACTTTGAAATAATTTAGGTATTGTGAATCGGTGGAATTTCTTACAGGTAAGCCGATGGGAATCGGCTTGTATTGATCCGTCGCCACTGATATAAACCTTCTGGAATTGTGACAAACATATCTGAAAATTATATTATACTATTTTCTATCCCCTTACTCTACTCTCTAATCTCTGATACCCTTGTCTACTGTCCTACTACTGTCTATCTAGTCTCCTTTGTGCCCTTTGTTTTTACAAGTTTATTGGAAGATTAGTATTTAATGACGTCATTAAAAGTAAAACTTCATTTCTGCAACTGGCTGTTAATCAATACTTTAATTGAGGATATGAGGTATTGGGCTGCAGGAGTCCGCTGCGGGTAGCACAGAACCGGTCGAACTGGCGGAGCTTTGGGGAGGCCTATGTCCAACAGTGGACGTCTTTCGGCTGAAATTATGATGATGATGATGATGAGGTATTGCGTTAATTATGTTACATATTGTAATTGTGAACTGCACCATACTGCTTACCGACCGAATACGTTACGTTAAGTTAGAACTGCGACCAAATACACGCACGAGCGGTGCCGTTGCAGCGGCCGGCAGCGCTACTTTCAAGCTAGTGACAGTTACTTAACTATTTAGTAATAGCGCCTGATACCAGGGCCCTAAGTCGGCTTTTTTTATACATTCGTCATTCCAACACGATTCCATTGTCATTTTGGTAAAAGTTCGTAATCTGCTAAATTCATAATGGTCGATCATTGGTCGGTCAATGGTCTCGTAATAGAATTGTGTTATGATGGCACTGTCGTATTGCCATTATTATAAAACCCGTTAATAGAAATGATTTTCGAAAAAATACTACTAAATTAGAACATTTATTTATTCATGCCATATTTCATTTATATATATATTTATGTTTTATTTTTTAACATATTATTTTAGGAACTGTCAAAATTTTAGTCTAAATTAGTCATTCATTTATCATTATGTAAGACCAATAAATACCATTTTTTTCAATGGAGTGTCGGTGGATGACCATTGGAAAGTCATAATGACGCCATTATATTACTAGATTACCAAACTTGTCAAAATCAACAATTGTGAAATCAATGATAGACCATTCTAACACTATTTTAATAGCAGACTTGAGGCCCAGTTCACAATTTGACGGACAGATTATAAAATATCGAAAAATAGTACGTTAAATTGTAAATGGTTTTTGCAGTTCACAATTCATCGAAAGTTTAAAATCTCGCGAGAAAGATTATAAACTGACAATGTTCATAATGTTACGGTGATACCAAAACAGTAATAAACCAAGAGCAAGGAACTATATTGTAATGATGACAATTAAGGAGATAGGATAAATAGATAGTTTAATGGTCTGATAGTTCATCAAAAACAAGGATAATTTATCTAAGTAACTTAATATAGTGTTATCAAGGGTAAAGAAAATATACGTGCTTAATAAAGCATTAAGGAAAAGACGCAAAAATAGGGTGAGGACATAATAGGAACATCGTTTAGCATTTATTGTTCTTAAATCCCCACTAATCTGTCTGTCTGTTACGCCTTCACGCTTAAATCGCTGAACCGATCTTCATGAAATTTGGCAGAGATATAGCCTGCAATATGGAAAAGGACATAGGTTTCTTTTTATACGTATATATAAATTAATGTATTTATTACACACATTGTAAGGAATTCATCTAATTTACTTTGATATAGCTAAGCCGTTGGTCCTGATTGTCATTCGTAGATCTTTGGGCGTCGTTACGGGTTCTCGGAAGCCCGAAATTTTGATAACCAGTCTTACAAAGGTGTAGTATTACCCAATAACTAGGTTGTCGAGGTCAGACAGGCAGTCGCTTCATGTAAAATACTGGTCTTCAGCTACGTAAGATTAGACTGGAAGCTGACCCAACATAGGAAAGGGTTAGGTAGATGAGCCAAGAAACTAAAATCGACGAATTTTTTGTAGTTATTCGCATTGCCTTGTATTTTGTAGGCCTTAGAATAATTTGTAAGGAGAATAGGATATTGTAGGCTCGTAAAACTTACCTGAACGTCGCCTGAAAATCACGGTGGAGCACACGGTGGCGGTCTGCCCGGCTTGGGCGGAGCACCGCCGTGTCCTCGTGGAGGCGATCGGCGGCGGCGATCTCTCGCGTCCGGCCCTGGTCCAGGCCATGGTACGGAGCGAGAGGGCATGGGGAGCCGTCACCTCCTTCAGCGAAGCAGTGATGCTCGCGAAGAGGGAGGCGGCGCACGTGAGGGAGAGGCAGCATATGCGCCCTCGCGACCCCAGCCGCCGCAGGATACGGAGACGCCCTGGGCGTCGGGAATCCCAGGCCGATTTCCGGCCACCGTAGGCATGGGCTTGCGGACGGCGAGTAATGGGTAGCTCGCTGTCTGGTAAGGACCAAGCCCAAGTCGACGGCGCGTTGTGTTCCACGCGCGCCTCAAAGAGATGTCAGCACAAAAAATGATGGGGCCCGCAAGGGCCGATGCCTGCCAGGGGTGCGGGTTTGTTCGAAAGAGACACCACAGCCCCTGGCTTAAGGGCTACTGAAGGAACACGGGTGGGTTTTAGTCAGTAAAAGTCTGACACGCCCTCCTGCTCCACCCAGAGCGGGAGAAGTTATTTGATGATTTCCCACCCAAAAAAAAAAAAAAAAAAAAAAAAACGTCCCAAATGCCATTGTTGTACTGATTTCAAAAGGGTATTTTACTCTATATGGGAAAAATTCTAAAAATATATTATTGAGATAGCTTAGGCAAAAAGCAGTCGGAAAATGTTAGTTTTAGTTCATGAAATAACAAAATACATTTTAAAAATTAACTTCTCTGTTTTTGAACACCATGAAATAGTAGCCGCCATGTTATTACGTCATACCGCTGAATAAACTAATCAGCTGAACAAATATGAGCTTTATTATTTTCGTAACGAAAGTAATTTTTATTGAAATAATATCTTACATTCAGGAACAGCAAACCAACGATAAGTAGAACTATTTTTTTCAATTACAAATAATTATCATACAAAATATCAGCGCATTTGTTTACTTACAAACTGACGTCATACCCACAGACCAATATGGCGGCCACTGCGTCCAGCGTTTTCATCAAAATTACGCGCGAAATATGAAAATGTTAAAATGAAATGCATTTTTATTGCAATAATCGGTTAAATAAAAAAAAAATGTTTTTTTGTGGTTTATTAACATTTTCAAAAATGAGTGTAATACCCTATTAATATGAGTCCTATTTAATGACCTCCTCGTACATTAATTTTCCACAGCCACGTACTAGTGGTCTTACCCGGTTCAGATAAGATTTGCTTTCTTTTTACTGTTTGTTTGACTCGGGGAATGGGCTGACCCTATCTAGAATGAATACAGAACCTATCTAAATCCTTGTCGATATAAGAAATTATCTTCTGCAGGTTTCAACAAAGATATAACAAGAAAATCATATCAATTGAGCTGACTTTGTGACCTACATTATTCATATTCAACCTCCATAGCTGCCCGCCTCCCATTCAACCAAGTACCACAAAACATAATCGAAAAATAAAATGTGACGTCACTGTTCCTGGAAAGTTTTCATTCCCCAGGACAAGGGTCAGAGGCTTCTGTACAGATTAAAAGACATTATTTCCCCGTACATATGGAAGCCGAAACCAAGCGTCAAAGTTTTATATTTCTGACAGGGGACTGAAAACGGAACCTTTGTTCTACTAAACGTTTCAATGGTTATGACTGAAACGATTTCCTTTGACGGCGTACAATGTACGTACCTACTCTAATTAATTAAAGACAAGCATTTTCTTTAATATATTTCACCTACCTACGTATGTAGTAATGTACAGTCACAGCCTATACTTTTGTCACTTTAAAGCCTATTTTTGTGTGCTCATTGCACGATAAAATCTACTTCACCGACTCGGCAATAAATATTGAGTCGTAAGTAAAGTCAATATCACAGAATGACATTTAACCATTTTCTTTTCATGTCAGACCAAATTAAAAATGTGACAGTGACAGACTCAGTCCAATAAATAAAATAAAAAAATATTTGATAAAATTGCCAAGCCATTGAAAAGGTTTAATTTTGAGATCAACTTGACATTGGTCGGGGGTGTATGATATTTTGTTATTTGATATCAAGCTATGCAATATACCCCCCCCCGAGTGGGTTCCCGCATTGTCGTTGCGGGGGGGCTTAGTAACCGTGGTCTCCCATCCACGGTGAAGCCAAGAGGAACCCAACGGTGGGGCCGCTCGTCAGGGCTTTTGCCTTCAAGCCATTGACGTAGCGGCCAAAAAGTAGGTTGCGGTGAGGTGCACCGCAACTGAGGTGGGCCGCGATGTCGAATGGGAGGCATCGCGGCTGAGGGTTACAGGCTGCGGTAGAGGAGGAGTGCCGGTGCTTCTGAGCAGCGCTCTTCCCTTCCGTGGCCTGGACGGGGCCGCCACCGTTTGATGGCGGACGCGGTGGGGCCGCAGGGGAAGAGGAGTGTCGGTATAGCGTCAGCCGCTCTCCCTATCCTCTGCGGCCGAAAAGTGGTAGACGGGATGGCGCGTTGTGTTCCTCACGCGCGCCGTCAAAGATGTCAGCAACCACTGGTTGGGTCCGCAGGGGCCGATGCCTGCCAGGGGTGCGGGTTTGTTCGAAAGAGATACCACGGCCCCTGGCATACGGGCTACTGAGGGAACACGGGTGGGTTTTAGTCAGTAAAAGTCTGACACGCCCTCCTGCTCTACTCAGCAGGAGAAGTCATTTGATGATTTCCCACCCAAAAAAAAAAAAAAAAAGCTATGCAATATACTGCTCAGTCCCATAGCTCCAAAAGGTACACAGGTTACATGTACTGACTTGATAATGGAAAGATTTGAAACAGACATAAAATACTTAACTGTACTACATAATGTTTAGTAGAAAAGTCGGGAACTTGGGCAACCTTTTCATAAATAACTTTTATGGTACCACTACATGCTTATCTGAAGATATTAAAGAAGGCTGTTCAGTGTAACCGTTATGAGGCCTAAAAACAATAGGTGTGAGTTTATGGACTCTTATTTATAACGAAAAAGGAGGCATGACCTTTTCTATTTTCAAAACTTTGAAAAGTGGGATGCCAAAAAGACAACGATTCGAATTCTGAACACATAACAAAGATTTTCAAATGTTTTATCTCTCTACAGAATCAGCAATTGCAATGTAGCACACAATGAAACCCTCTTTTATTGTCAAAATACCCTCAATTTCGTTCAATATTGAAGTGTTAAAAACAGGTTAAGGATTACGGACCGTCCGCGCAAACTACTGGAAGGCAATTGACTGGAATATTACAATTTCATTCCGAGTGATGTTCCGTGAACCAACATTCACTAATAAAATGCTCAATTTCCTCTCGTAGCAATCATTCATCGAATAATTTTCTTCTGTACTTTGTTGAAAACATCACTTTAAATTCTTAATTATAAGTAGTTCTGCGATAACCAATAGGCCGAAAGGTTTTGGAGTGGTGACCGCGTATCGGAAGACGTAAAGTTGGTAGGCCTCGCACAAGATGGACCGATGACCTTGCGAGGGCAGCAGGAGTCCGCTGGATGCGAAAAGCACAGAACCGGTCGAAGTGGCGGATCTTAGGGGAAGTCTATGTCCAGCAGTGGACGTCTTTCGGCTGCAATGATGATGATGAAGTAGTTTTCGGCAACTTAATTCTCAAGTCTTCCCTAACGAAGCTGGAGTTGCTTTTCAGTATTCTGTTATGTCTTGAATATCACTATTTTCCTCGAAACGGGTGCCTTTTGACGAACAGAACTCAATATCTGGGTAGTAAGTACAAGTATAAACGTAGGTAAGCTTTCCGAGATAGACAGTGGTCTTCACAAAGCAGAAGTTAAAGTTATTATTCACTATAAAAGGTCTTTTTGTTGGAAATCGATTTTTAATTTTGGCAAAAAAGGTTTTTCTACCTACCCCACACTACATCGTAAACACTATAGAATGGCCAGGTAGACAGTAGTGACAGTTCTAGAACATCATCACAATACTTAAAGTGTATTAAATAGATAGGTATTATCAAAGCTATCTTTAAAACTGGTCAAGTAAAGGCAATAATATTCGAAATCTAATCTATTCAATAAAAAAATAAAATTAAAAAAAACCCCGACCCTAACAAAAACTCAAAAAAGTAAAAATAATAATATTTATAGGCCTTTTAATTGCATTGATCAAAATATTACCTTCATCTTAAAAGGCCTATAAATATTATTATTTTTACTTTTTAGAGTTTTTGTTAGGGTCGGGGGTTTTTTAAATTTTAAATTTAATTTTTTTTTCCTGCTTCTTAAACATAATGTCTCGCTCGCTTAAATCTGCGCATCGTAGCGTATTTTTCCCACAGTGAAGTTTGTTACTAATTTATCCTCATTCCTCGTCCTGGTCACTATTTATCTATAATCTATGCATTGAGACCTTTTCAATGAGCCCAAACACGATACTTTTGCTGTTTGTTGGTGAGTAACTTGGGCATCCTGGAAATTTCAGGTGTTACTCCAGCATCGTTTCAACCTTGTTCGTCTATTATCATTGATACGTTGCCTCAGACAGACACACACACACATACACACACACACACACATACACACACACACACACACAGACACGTCAAACTTATAACACCCCGTCGTTTTTGCGTCGGGGGATAAAAAAAAAGAATTTTCGAAATTGACCCACAATTATGGCCAGAAACATCGCGAAACATACATTAAAAAAACAGACGAATTGAGAACCTTCTCCTTTTTTGAAGTCGGTTAAAAATAGACACCTTCCATGGACTCGGAAACAATGATTCTTGGAATTCTATTTAGTCATGAGTACCTTTCTCTTTAAATGATTTTATCATTCTATAAAAGCTTTCGCTTACAAATAACAAAAAAGATTGCTCACAAAACTTTGTATTTTCGTCCGAAATTTTTTCTTTCGACGCGTCAAAACAAAAGATTACAATATGGTGCGCAACGTTTTTAGAACAACCAAAAAATCGAATGAAAGTCAATTTCCTGTTCGAAATGATGTCCGACGTTTTGTTCCGAGCCTTATTAAGAGAGGCACGAGAGGAATGACAGCTGAATTGGTTTGAGACAGGCGGAAAATTGTATACTTACTTTCACAATGTTTCTAAATATGTGAGCACCATGTATCTATCAAAAAATTAATCTATCTGTCGTTGCTTCATTTTATCTATTTTGGTACTTATGATAATTTATTCTGGGTGCATTGTTTTCACACATAATTATATTATGAATGTATGTTAAATATTATACATAAAACATGTTAAAAGAGTAACGGTGGAGTTTCTTGCACATTATTCTCCATACGAATACGAATTCCATTTTAGGTAAATGTTGATGTTCAAAAGTGTACGTGCCTATTTGAAATAAATGCTTTGACTTTGACAGCTGAAGGCTCGGAGTGAACGTACAACGGCTGCACTGTGGTTTCCCCAAAGATCGTATTCCCAAAATACCTCGGTAGAATCTAGAGCAACCGACTGTTTTATATTTAGAACTAGTGTCTGTCTCGACTTCGTCCGCATGAAATTTCTTGTTCCTCGACCCACCACCCGCATCACATCGCCTACTATTACTTCGTTCTCGCTTGGCACCCTTTCTGACTTTTACCCTTTTGCGGCTCTTAAGTGTAGCGTAATTTTAAATAGCCCATAACCTTCCTCAAAAATTTGGTTGTCAAACCCTTTTTTTTTTAAAGACTTGTAGTTCCAGATATTGGCGCATTCAAACAAACAAACGAACTCTTCGGCTTTATAATTATTAAATAGATAGATACGGGATTTGACATTGCCCGTTTGCACCACACACTGCTAAATACGTTTAACGCTTATCAGATTAACAACTTGATTCTGTCTCTGTCATCTTCTAACTATTGACTGAAACAGAACGATGTTTTAAACACGTTCAGCGTTCAGCTCTAAATGTATTTAATTATTTGGGATGCCAGCGGGCCTTAACAATTTTATATTTTGTCTATGATGTTTTGAAAGGCTAGGGAAGGAGCTAACTCTTTGTTTGGGACATACAGACATGCAAATTGATTCGGAGATTTTCGTGTCTATAAGCGCAATTAAAACAACAGACGATCACAGTTCCATAAACTTAATTGCGTTTAAAGGTGCGCTTACACGAGCAAATGAAATTGCTCCATCCTGGTCAATTCCCTTATATCCAGCAATCTAGAGCAATGGCAACATGTAGCATTCTGTTGCCAGAGATAAAGCCACACAATACCATGCAATATCGAGGAACTTAAAAAACTAGGCAATACACCCCCGCCGCCTCCACCGTAGGCCGATTCCTCTCGCAAAGACGAGACGTATTTTAAACGTACAAACGAGTTGGAAAGAAAATGGACTAAAAATTTATAAACCGATTGGATATTTAGCAACTCAAATTGGCGACATTGAGAAATGTGAAATATATAGAGTAATTAGAAGCTATATTTCCGAAACAATTGCCGCATTTTACTGTTGTTGCTGCAGATTGCTCCACTTAATTGAGCCAGATTGATTGAGGCATTAGTGTTGCCGAGCAATAATAGCCAAAAAAGTTGCTCGTGTAGAAGATTCTTCGACCTCTATAGAAAGAACAGTAAACTACATTACTTTCAAGGCATCGATTGTCGGTAATAATAACTTCGTAGGTAGTTATTTTGTTAAATGTAAAATGTCAATATTGAAGTGTTGGTAAGACAGTTTACTACCTCATCGCGTATCAACACACGAGTTCGGTCAACTGCTCATCTATGGTAACAATTTCACGTTTATATTGGGAGGCAGTAAGGGCAGTTTTCGTAAATCAAGTGTGATGTTGACTGTACATAGTTATTATTAACATTACGTTTCGCGTCACATCAGTTTTCGATATCAATTGACCTTTAGGTGACATGATTCATGATTACCGGCTTACTTATATTTCTATTGGGTAGTTGATAACCCGCGTGTGGTTGTCTTAGTAAGATTATTATCAGTCTGTGACTGTACATTGGTGAACAAGGAACTATACAAGACCGTTAAAAAAGAACGAAAATTCTAAGTAGATTTATTTCGGGCATTTTATTTTCAAATAATCATTAGTTATTTTTGTAATTATCAAAACATATCTTTTCGTCCAGTCAGATAAACAATAACAAATAAACAACCTACTTTCAGAAACCTATTCCTGCTAATTAAAAGAAAATGGTGACGCAAGTAAAAAGGACTTTATCAAAAAAGTCAAAACACTGGCACAATGCCAGGGATGGTGTCAAAAAAAGTGTAATTTAAAAAAGGAATTGTGTCTGTGGTCGTGTTTGTGATTGTCGTGATGTAAAGGAGTTTGGTGACCATGTGTTCAGTGATGTGGCTGCGGCTGCTGGTGATGCTCGCGGCTTGCTGGGCTCAGGAGGGAGAGTGGAGTGAGGACGCCGAGGACCTGGGTAAGAGAAACTTCCAAATGCTTATTTCCTTTGTACTAGACAGCATTATGACTACATTGGTCGATATCGCCAGACTACTCGTACTTTGACAAGGTGAACGTAAAACTGGTTCCGTCAAATTCAAAATTACTAGTTGGTAACTATACTTGTTTCATTGTATTCATGGCATAGACAACAGTGGGAATTATGTATATTTTTTGTATGTATAATGTAACGCAGTAAAAATTATCGGAAAGCTTATCCGATAGCAACCTATGAGTGTTAACTTCCTACGTAGCATTTTATACTTTTAGTTTGCGATTAGTCTATATGTTCTGAAATTCCAACCCAGCTTTATTTGGCCACAAGTTTTTTTTGAGGATGGGCAATCATCAAATTACTTTTCCCTCTCTGGGTGGAGCAGGAGGGTGTGTCAGACTTTTACTGACTAAAACCCACCCGTGTTCCTTCAGTTTCCAATGTGCCAGGGGCCACGGTATCTCTTTCGAACAACCTGCACTCCTAGCAGGCAACGGCCCTTGCGGACTCCACCAGTTGGTGCTGCCAACTTTTTCTACCCGCGCGTGAAACACAACGCGCCGTCGACCCGGGCTTGGTCCTTACCGGACAGCGAGCTACCCATTACATGCCATCCGCAAGCCGAGCACCCATTCTGAACGACGTATCTTACTATATCCTACTATCCAACTAATATTATAAATGTGGAAGTTTGTATGTATAGATGTTTGGATATTTCGATGTTGGGATGTTTGTCACTAAATCACGCAAAAATGGCCGAACGGATTTAGATAAAATTTTGCATACAGATAGTATTTAACCTGGGTTAACATATAGGATACTTTTATCCCGGTAGTACGTTTCCGTGGGAAAATACCCAACTACCGCGAGCCATGACGCTGCCAAAAACTAGTAGATTAATAAGTCCTTGAAGTCCTTTTTTTGTGAATATGGTGGGAAAAAATCTGACAATATTCACTAATGATATAATTATGTTTTCAACATTTACATGAGTAGTCATTAGTAGGCAAGTCATATGGACCCTTTTATTTATTTTAAAAGCTGTTTACCACCACATACGAGTACATAGAAAACTTTTCTAAAAGGTCAGTCTCCCAACAATGGAACATTTTATTTTTACACTCGTTGTCTGGTTGTTTGTTCACTAACTTAGTCTGTCAGTAAATCCGTGTGGATCGGAAATGGCGAGGACTAACTTTTTAACCTATTTCAATTCTAATATTATGTTTTATGAGAGATGCAAAACCCCTAAATCAAACTTTCTATTAAATTATTGAAAATGGATAAACAATTGCGCTGTTTATCATAAAATCTAGTTCAATACAGTGATAAATTTTACAAATAAATTCGAATAACGGTCAGCCATCAAATTAATGAAACAACCAACCGCAAAGCAATTCAAACAAACTCTAAACTACATTCACATATACTTCACACAGCCCTTTATAAATTACAACTAATTAGTATCAAACCGCTATTCCGTCGCATAACAACACTAGGAAATGTACTACGAGCTCCTAGTTTTAGTCACGAATATTATTAATTTATGGAAATTAAAGAATAATGATATTACTATATTTATCGCCTCTCCATGCCACACCTCACCGTGAATCGCTGAAGCTATAAAATGAAACAAAATCAAACAAACTCAAGTGGGAATCGAGCTCAACCCATTAAACGCGATTGCTTGTCGAAAATGAAAACGGGGAAATATATTTTCGTTTGTTCGACGGATCGTTGTACCGTGTTTTTTGTCTGATTTTTATGCAATCCGTCGGGAGCTGCGTTTACACCCAACAAATTGCTCACTTTGATATTTGATTGAGAGCGTTGAACGTGCTGTGTCGTTCCAAGCGTGCGTAATGCCTACAAAGGAAACTTTTAAATGAATATATTCGACAGATCATTATGCATTATTCAGTTAACTCGTAAGTTAATAAATACATAGTTTTGAGACCACAACTTCGACTTCGCTAATTCTTCGAGAACATGAATCTGGAAGTTTTCGAGAGCGAATCGTTTTTGGAACAAACAATGCTCATATAGTGAGGTGTGGCAGCGACGAGGTATGTCTAAATGTAAACGAGAGACTACTCAAGTTCGATTTCTCGTTTGGTTGCCTGCGAAAGAAGCAAAAAGAGCGACCCAATTAAAAAGTGTTCATGCATGGGTGGCTCTATTCGGCTCCAATTTTATTGGAACGATTAATTTTATTGCGAAAATTTCTGGACAGCGGAACGAATGGATAACGAGAGTCCGCCGAGGTGGCTTCAGCGACCTTTTTGTGGTCGCGAAATGGATGGGTTTGTTCAGTACCGAATCTAATCAAAGGGCACACAGCCGAAAAAAGTGCTCGAAGCCCTCATTGTGGCCGTGATGAATGAATTGAAATTTTAATGTAATTGGATATCGGCGATGATCGAGCGCGCGCGACGGCGCTATGTAGGTACGACAATAATAAATATCCGCCACTAGATATATTGCCTCGCCTGCGGCGGTTTATTACATTTTTTCTTGCTCGTTTTATTTATGAATTAATATGGAGCCTTGCTTTTGATTGCTGAAGGCAAGTTAGTAGATCGTTAGCGTAAACTAAACAGCTTTTCTCACATTCATATTCGGTGCTAGTTACTCGCGGTTACGCAGCTACAACACATTAGTTGTATAACTAAGGTAATTTGTATGAGTACAAAACCTTACTAGGTAATAAATCATTACTACACAGTGAGTTGAAGTACAAGAAAACACAGCACATGCTCGTTAATGAAAGTGCAAATTATTTGTTAGCGTCATGCCCGCGAGTTCGGACTGCGGTACACTCGCGCACACTCGCTGTCATTATTACCTGATACGCTTGTGTTGGTACGTCGTGGTGCTATTGTAAACTTACTAACGAGTGATTCCTAGAACCCATAATGTCCGTGTTGACCTTTATTTAGCCTCCAGCTTAATATTAAACTGGGTAGAATTTCATGGAAACGTACGAAGTACTCACAAATGACGACGAATTTTATTTCACGCTAAAATTGGCTAATTTAAGTTGAAGTTTTATGTTACCAAGAGCAGGAAGTTTAATAAAAAAAATACGAAACAGCAATTTGTGAGGCTCAAATCAAAACAAATTAAAAAAAAAAAACACTTAAACCTGCATGGGCACTTAAGAAACGTCAGAAGCTAGGTGCACGGTTCCAATTGGTGGTTTCCTATGGAGGAGAGCCAGAAGAGACGCCACGGTTAGTCTTTAAAAACAATTTGCTTTAACTACGTTTTCAAATTACAGTGTTAATAGGTTTGGGAGGGCAGTGTAGCCTGTCAACAAGTACCAGGTACTTAATCAAATAGAAAATGGTCTACAAATCTACAGTTAGCAAGGACTAAAACGTTCTCATATTCACAATATATTAAACTAGCTTCTGCCCGCAACTTCGTCTGCGGCAAATTTCTTGCTCCTCCCACCCCGCCGCATAAAATTGCCTGGCCGTACGAGTACTTCGTATTCGTGACTTTTTTCTTTTTTCTCGGCTTTCAAGGGCCCTAGCGTGATGTTATAGAGCCTATAGCCTTCCTCGATAAATGGGCTATCCAACACTGAAATAATATTTCAATTCGAACCAGTCGTTCCTGAGATTAGCGCGTTCAACCAACCAAACAAACGAACTCTTCAGATTTATAATATTAAGTAATAGATAATCTACATAGTTAGTGGATAAATAAAACATAAGAACTCGTATAAACCGATTGACATGATTGTCATGACAATAACTATGAGTAGTAGTAATACTGAGTGTGTGTGTGTGTGTAGTGAGTGTGCTAAACACACTCACTACACACACACACACTCAGTATGAGGTACAGATAGTAGCAGTACAAACTATTCCGCAATATGGTGTACTTCAAATGTAACTGTACAGTTACAGTCAAACTTGTCACAATGTACACACTGTTCTGCTGAGCAATAACGTGCACATGTGTGTGCTGTGTACAGTCGACAACAGCGGACTAGTTCGCGCGTAAGTCGAGTAGGTCAGGCCCGGGGCTCGCGACGTGTCTCCACAATAATTTTATTAATATTACCCCCAGAAGCCTGTCACGCGCGAAACAACCGCTCGTATATCTTCAGTCTGCGAAAAAATATGATATATTGAGAAAACGAGAGACGTAAGAGCTTTCCTTAGCTTCCCTTCGCGGAGTTTAGCGTCTTTTTAGTGTACTTGAGTACGTTGTAAGGTTTTACTACACCTCGCAATGGGGAGTTAGTATCTTGAAATAAAATTAATAGCTTTTCTATCTCGTTTTTCCAGACTTTTCCTTAGTTAATTTGTAAAGCGAGTTAGCATTGAGTGAGCTCACGTAAAACCGTTTTTATTTATGAAAAAAAAAAAATCGCTACGTAATTCTAAAATGCTGTCAAGAAAATTCCGAATATTTTCATCGGCCGATTTTGCTTTATGTATAGCGGCACGACAAGAATTGATCAAAGGCCCAATATCGCTGCAAGTGGAACATACCTACTCAAACGATAAAGATATTTTGGCACATTTAAGTTTGCTGTCACGTAATTATGGAAGGTCTATTTTTCTGTTGTCAAGTAAATTAAAACCGGCAATAGTCTGACAACATAAAAGGTATTTACAGTACTGATTTAATAAAGGCAACTTGTATAAATAATCCTACTATGCTTGTATGTTTGTTACTCAATCACGCAAAAACGGCTGAATAGTTTTGGATGAAATTTGGCACACAGATCGTTTGTATCTTGGACATTATGATACTTTTTTGCGGTAGTACGTTCCCATGAAAAGTAGCTGGAATAAGCTAGTAGCAAAATAAATAACACCAATATACACATAATTATTTGAGATTCCTTTTCTTCTTAAAGTGGCAATCTAGCTTGAATTTTTATTTTATTAACTTACCTACTATATATATATCCCGCAAATTAGTGGCTTTCAGTGACTCGAAATACAAGTGAACCTAACTTTGCTAACTAAAGTCACCACACGCAGACTTCAAAACGCAGTTAGTTCGCTGAGTCAAAATATTCAGATCGCGTTGAACATTAAACGTGCACAGATTGGCAAGGCCCATACATGGTAGCGTGTCGTGACATGCCTCCACCACTCATCTGGCCACATTCGGCACCGCAGTAATGAGTGGCGCAATTCTTTAGTGCCCTCCAACACGACACATTCATGCGGCCGCGTTATAGCCAACCATTACAACAGCGAACCACCAATCTAATATAATTTATATTTCCGATACATTATGCGTGACATTCAACGTCGAAACTTGAAGCTTTGTCAGAACAGCTTTATTGTGGAATTTATTCTAATTCAAACGCGGCGGTGACATCGAAATAAAGGGGCGGGACCGATTTGGAATTTCATTTCATGGCTCTTATCTTAATGCGAGGCGTCGTGTCTCGTCCTGACTAGCTGGGATTGCTCTTTTTATTTCGGTTTATTTACATCAAAACTTTTTTTACCTTTGTTTAGCACATTCATTTTGAGATAAAAAAAGTTTAAATCACTATCAACGCAAAGAAATCGTATTGTAATATTCTTTGTCGTATCCACAGCTGTTTTTTTTAAAGTAAACCTGTCGAAATTTTCCAAGATTAATATTTTTATAATAACGCTTACATAACTTCTCACTTTCAATATGTTAAAGGTCAGTAAACTTAATGGGAAACTACGAAAATTCTCACGTTTTATAGTCCACTTTACCACGAAATTCACTTAGGTAACGATCAGCTAAAAAAGAGCAGGTACGTAGTAAAGATTGTTTGATAAAAACATATTACGGTTTTGGCACAGACGTATTATAAATAGCGACAAGGTTCCAAGGTTAGTTTCCCGGTAAGGGCTATTGCACATAATTTGTCTAGGACATAAAAAAGTTACGCAACATATATATCGGGGGCACAATACCTCTCGGGTCTTCAAGCAAATTGATACCCGACTGGCACCGCGAGACCAAGTAATCCGTCTTTATTAGGGTAGTCTTCACACTGAGTAAATTGAAAATTCTTTCTAAGTATGACTGATGGTGTACATTACTTGCCCCCAACACGGTGACAGTTTTTCCTTAAAGAAAAGAAGATTATTTCATGCGGTGTGGAAACGGAGCGTTTTAATATTGCGTCTATTTATATTCATGGGCTCTTTATCGCCTCGAGAAAGGGAAGCCAGGAATCGTAACGATGTAAGTACAGAAAAACAGTGATATTCACTTAGGAATTCTTTTTCTTGGAGTTATACGAAGGCTTGTTCCCCGAGTCGGGAGCGTGAGCCATGAATGTTTTGTGTCGACGATTTGGGGGACCTAAATTAGCTTTCGTCTACTGCGCTGTACAGAGGTATGCATGCATTTTAATCTAACGAGCATCATAGCTGGATAGAAGCAAGCTTGTACGAGCACAAT
Organism: Polymixis flavicincta; assembly: GCA_949987655.1. Taxonomy (NCBI): domain Eukaryota; kingdom Metazoa; phylum Arthropoda; class Insecta; order Lepidoptera; family Noctuidae; genus Polymixis; species Polymixis flavicincta. Next base: position 10,592,330 of record OX465191.1, on the reverse strand, counting down.
TTCGTTGATATTACCTAACAAACTACGTGTGTTCTCACTCGCTGCTTGCCACAGTAAAGAAAACAAAAATGTGAATAAAATTATGTTTTTCATAAAAGGGATTTTCGTGATAACTTTTCGTCGACTTACTCATGCGGCGGGGTCGTAAACTCGTATCTTGTATTAAATTAACCAAACGGAAGAGGTAGTGTGTATGAGAAAATTCTTCGTGTAATTTACGGCGCTTATAGTATAATTATGGCAGAGGAGGGCGACTATTGAGGGGTACAGAGAGGCTTAAGACTGTATTATAACGTGTAATAACGTGCGCACTATGTGCTTGTGGGTAGCACTACACAGGGTACGGAGGGAGCACGGATAATGAAAGAAATAATGAGGAGTAGAACCTAAAAGGAGTGATATGCGACCCTTCACAATAGCCAGACTTAAAATTAATTAAAGTTTAACTAAGAAGTCTAGGGTGTGGATGAGGATGAAGCCAATGAGCTGTGATTGGTCGTTGGGAGCCGTCCTTGAGACAATAACCATGTCTTCTGAATTTAAATGAGACTAAGTGGAGAAAGAGCCATAAGGATCAAAGTTGTCTGGCTTCAGGGACTTTTTTTTTTCCAATAAAGGACAGTTTGCTTTAACATAATTTTACAAATGTCTAAGAGTGTGCAAGCATAATACTGAAAAAAAATGGCCTAAAAGTTACTGTATTTTGATACACCAACTTTAAGGCAAGATTTTTTATTTTTTTATTTTTAAAAATTTCTTACCATCAATGTTGATAGTGATTTGAACATTCAGATGTATGTCTACAGAGCTCACCCAATTTATTTTTGGGAATTCTCGGAGCTCAATTCGGTGACGTCTTGTCGATCCAGTTTTTATTCGAAAAAAAAAACAATCGGTCGAATAACAAATTAGTCGGTTTTTCTCTTCTTTTCTCGTATTATTAATTTTTGACCTTTGTATTTATTAAATAATTGTTAATTAATTGGTTAATTTGTCATTCAATATGTCAATTTGGAAGATTATAATACATCATTATGTTGTAAGTGACCAAGGTCCCTAAGTGTCAAGGACACACATACACTTCCCATTTCATAATCTACAAAATTTTATGGCTTGGTATGTTTACCAACAATATGCTTTTATTTTTTGCAAGTACACGTGCAGGAAACATTAGTGTCGTCTGTATGAAAGGAGCCTTCAGGAATACCTACTAGCCATTGTGATTAGGCCTTTTACTTCTGATATGGTTTATAAGTCCCGGCGCACACCAGGCGAGGCGCAGCGTGGCGCGGTTATGTCTGCCAAACAAATATCAAGGTTTTTTTTTTTTGGGTGGGAAATCATCAAATAACTTCTCCCGCTCTGGGTGGAGCAGGAGGGCGTGTCAGACTTTCACTGACTAAAACCCACCCGTGTTCCTTCAGTAGCCCTTAAGCCAGGGGCTGTGGTGTCTCTTTCGAACAAACCCGCACCCCTGGCAGGCATCGACCCTTGCGGGTCCCATCACTTTTTGTGCTGACATCTCTTTGAGGCGCGCGTGGAACACAACGCGCCGTCGACTTGAGCTTGGTCCTTACCGGACAGCGAGCTACCCATTACTCGCCGTCCGCAAGCCCATGCCTACGGTGGCCGGAAATCGGCCTGGGATTCCCGACGCCCAGGGCGTCTCCGTATCCTGCGGCGGCTGGGGTCGCGAGGGCGCATATGCTGCCTCTCCCTCACGTGCGCCGCCTCCCTCTTCGCGAGCATCACTGCTTCGCTGAAGGAGGTGACGGCTCCCCATGCCCTCTCGCTACGTACTATGGCCAACAAATATCAAGGTTGCGTGCCTAAAAATAAAGTTGGGTATAAATAAACTAAGATGCGCGACTCTTTCCGCTTTTTTTTTTTTTTTTTTTTGAGTGGGAAATCATCAAATAACTTCTCCCGCTCTGGGTGGAGCAGGAGGGCGTGTCAGACTTTTACTGACTAAAACCTACCCGTGTTCCTTCAGTAGCCCTTAAGCCAGGGGCTGTGGTGTCTCTTTCGAACAAACCCGCACCCCTGGCAGGCATCGACCCTTGCGGGTCCCATCACTTTTTGTGCTGACATCTCTTTGAGGCGCGCGTGGAACACAACGCGCCGTCGACTTGGGCTTGGTCCTTACCGGACAGCGAGCTACCCATTACTCGCCGTCCGCAAGCCCATGCCTACGGTGGCCGGAAATAGGCCTGGGATTCCCGACGCCCAGGGCGTCTCCGTATCCTGCGGCGGCTGGGGTCGCGAGGGCGCATATGCTGCCTCTCCCTCACGTGCGCCGCCTCCCTCTTCGCGAGCTTCACTGCTTCGCTGAAGGAGGTGACGGCTCCCCATGCCCTCTCGCTCCGTACCATGGCCTGGAGCAGGGCCGGACGCGAGAGATCGCCGCCGCCGATCGCCTCCACGAGGACACGGCGGTGCTCCGCCCAAGCAGGGCAGACCGCCACCGTGTGCTCCACCGTGTCCTCAGGGCGATCTTCGCAGTGGAAACACCCGGGCGTTTCCTCCCGCCCTATCCGAAACAGGAACCTCCCGAAACAACCATGTCCGGTGAGGACCTGCGTCAGGCGGAAGGTGAGGACGCCATGCCGCCTCTCGAACCACTCCTCAAAGAGGGGACTTACCGCCGCAATCGTGGCGTGCCCACGACTCTTTCCGCTTAAACGCGCTCTTGAGCAAATGGAAGTTTATTTATTTACATCTTTTTTTCAATTGCTTCAAAGTCGATATTTGATTGGCAGTGACGAATTCGCTGCGTTGCGCATTCGTAGATGTGCGTCGGCCCTAAGAGCCTATTATGTTTACATTTATGTATATTTATTATACATGTATGTTTATGTAGTTCATATTCCAATAATACGTAAAAATATTTGATTCCTAAATGTTTGATAAATTGAAAATATTTTCTCTTTGACGTGTAATTATGTTTTTTTACAAAGTCTAATATCATTTATTTCCATTGTTGCAGTGTCGACGGTGGACGTAGATGCTGTGCTGGGCCGCACGGCTTCGCTGCCGTGTGACGTCACACCCGACACTAATGAAGACAGGGTCTATATGGTGCTGTGGTTCCGAGCGGGGAAGGCTACTGGCGGAAAACCTATTTACAGGTACTATACTACAAACCTAGCATAAGCAGAGCCCACTACTGGGACACAGGTTTCCTTTCTGTAAGACAGCTCATAACTTTACGAAAGCCGGTATCCGACGGCAGCCTCAATGTGGATAAGCCCGCAACCTCATAGCAGCGAAGACGTTGATAGCATTCGTCATCGCGGACGTACACACAGACCCCAGCCTGCTTCTTAAACTTATGCTCAACTGAGTACCCTGGGTAGATCAGGTACGCCACGTCTAACGGAGTCGCTATCTTTGACTCCGTCAAAAATAACAAGTGCGGCTTCTCGGCCTCAAGGTGTTAACATGAAATCACGCCAAAAAGTTATTGAAAAAATCCAGATTAAGGACAATTTCTAACAAAGTTTTTTAGGTAAAATCCAATAACATTTTTCTCCGACCTAGTGATCGAACCCAGGAGCCCACGCTCAGCGGATGATCAACGCGTAAGTCAAAGTACCAACTCGTTATACGCATTCGTATTTTAATACAAAAAATACGCATACTGATTGCTAACTCGATATTTGATTGCATGCATTGACGAGCGTAGTACTAAAATAAAAACGATATTTTATTTAGCAAAATCAAATGGCTTCATGTATATTATTTTTATTCACAAAGCTTATGTGAATAAAAAAAGCATACATTCACCTGTTGGCAGTGAGATATTTAATAAAAACGATTGTAGAAAGGATATGGATTAAAGAACCAAAGTTTCAAAAAACGTATTTGATTCCAAACTCGTAGCGCTACGCTGCTACGCGGCCGACTACGAAGCGCTACGTAGTTCGTAGCTTCATCGCTACGTGTTATCCATGTTTGATATTGATTAATCATCTAATAATTGTATGCAAATATGGAATTATTATTGTTTGCTATAGTGTAAGCAATATAACGCTGTGTTAACGTTTGATTAGGTTCTGGAATGGCTATTATTATAACTATTAATTTATATTTTGATGGCGGTTGCTTCGTGCTGATTTCATTTGGGCCCGATTTAAACTAGACTGATGTTTTTTGGGTGTATGCAAAATTTGATTATAATATTATTGGGTATTTTAATTTTGTTAATTGTTTTTTTTGTGACGGTTGCTTTTAAAGTGCACGTCATTTTACATCGTTCTCGTATGTATAATTTCAATATGAATTGTTGAATGATATAAACAATTTTTTGTCACAATATTTTGTTTTAAAAGTAGGTATGTCTGTGGAGTAATTTGCCAGTTCTTCGCTATAGTTACTTACTACGCTTTGGTTTATTTGAAATAAATTCTTTGAGTTTGAGTTTTTGTGTTTTCAAGAAAAAAACTGAATCCTTTGAATATTTACACGAAAACGTTTCAAGTCTATCGTTATACCCCCTCATCATTATCTTACATCGTAATTCAGAAGTGTCTTAGTTTAGTTTAACAAATGTTATACAAATCACTTTATAATTAAATTCCTCCATATTTATAAACGCTACTTAAAGTTACGTAATGGTTAGCGTCTGTTTAACTATTTTTAACGTTTAAATATATCTTAACTTTAAGTAGCGTTTAAAAATAAGAGGGATTATGTTTTTGACAGAAAACTGCAATTTGAACCTTCACGTCACAACTACATTTAAAAATCTACACTAAATTCTATAACCTCAAACATAGTTTTATATCGTTAGTGTGGTTCGATTAATTGCGTACAGTAGAGTAGCGACCGGACAAGCCTGCGGCGCGAGATAAGCCGCCAGACCAAGACATCAATCATACTTTGACAAATTTATGTGATTCCGACACCAGATCTTGTAAATGGACCGGCCACTACAGCTGGATTGTAGGTGCTTAGAAATGCTTGGTGTCCAGAATAGAATTATCTTATTATGGTGAACTGAGTACAATTATTTAACCAAACAAAACTATTTAGTGTCAAATCTATATATCTATACTATACCAATAATACATCTGAATGGTTTGTTTATTTCTGTTTGTTTGTATGAACGTGCGGGCAGTGGTATCCCAGTGGCCGCGACTTACGAGATGTAGGTCGTAGGTTCGAACCCAGACAGGCGCTTTACTTTGTATAAATTATTTCATCATCACTGCTCTCAAAACGGTGAAGGAAAACATCGTGAGGAAACCGGCATGTCCTAGAACCAAAAAATCCAAGACACGTGATATCTACCAACACGCACTGGGCCCGCGTGGTGGATTACGGCCTGCTCCCTCGAACAGAGAAGAGGCCTGTGTACCAGCAGTGGGAACATTATAGGCTGATTATGCTATTATGCTATGAACGCGCTAAGATCTGTATACCAGATTTTTTAAACTTTATTGTTTGCTAGCCTAATTTTCGAGAATGGATATAGGTTACATCATTATCAGTCTCATATAATAGTGAGCAAGCTTATGTAGACATGACCTTGGTACACCCTGGTGATAAGACAGGAACAGATAAGAAGAGATACTGTTGAGATTTTCTCATTCAACATACACGAACATTGGAGCAAACCCAATACTTCTCGCTCAGCAGTCACACTAGTAACCAACGATGGAGTCATCAACGTTTCATGAAAGTAATTAATCATTTGTTCAGATGACTCCATAATCCCGCAAATCTATACATCCATCATCATTTCAGACGAAAGACGTCCACTGCTGGACATAGGCCTCCCCCAACCTCCTGCACTTCGACCGGTACTGTTTCCCGCATCCAGCAGATGCCTGCGGCCTTCACAAGATCATCGGTCCACCTTGTAGGAGGCCTCCCACTCTACGTCTTCCGGTACGCGGTCGCCACTCCAGAACCTTTCGGCCCTATCGGCCATCTGTTCTGCGAGCAATTTGCCCTGCCCACTGCCACTTAAGTTTGGCAATTCTTCGGGCTATTTTAGTTGCGTTGGTTCTTTTATGGACCTTTTCAGAAGGCTAAAAGTCACCCAAAGGGAAATGCAGAGTGTATCCTCAGAGTTTCCCTAAACATACAAATATATAAAATTAAAATGTGACTTTAATTTTATATACAAAAATCACAGCATTTTACCCGAGTGCACCAAAAGGAGAGTTTTGTTTTTGGAGTGTATGTATGATTGTGGACTTCCTTGACACGCTTTGTAGCCTAAACAGTTTGACAGATTTCAGCTTGAGAGGCGTCGTTAGAGTTGTCTCAATTGTGACAGTAACACTGGATATGTAAAAATTAAAACGGCCGATTTTTGGCACCATATTATGTCTTCAAAATTATTATTTTGTCAAAACCTATTGAGTGGTACCAAAAAGGGTTTCATAAATCGATCGTATTAACGTCAAAAGTAATTATGTTAGCTAAAAAGTGTTAAATGAAAATAAAATCAAAGAACCCGATTGCGTAAAAAGTGAACTTTGCAGTCGAAGCAAAGCAGTCGGGCTTTTTTTTATTTAACCATTTATTCACACACATGGAAACAGACAAGAAAGGAACAGAAAAAACGTACAGAGGCCAGCATATCAAGCTACCCCAATCTGTCAAATTTCTTTGATAGTTTTTCAACTTTATTACTAAGGAATAAGGTTTATGTTCAATTGGGAAAATTTGACAGTTTGTGATAGCTTGACCTGCTGGCGACTGTACAAAGATAATGCTTATTTCTACAGAAATCTCTATGTGATTATATTACGTAGATCTATTTTCTTTTATTGTATTTTTCTGTTACTATATTACTTGAGCTAATTATATTTTCGAATGCACGAGTTTCTATGATAAAAAACCTATTTTCTTTCTTTTTTTTTTGTTTGCGTTCACTCGTCGTATGGAGTTGATCTTCTTTACTTATCTATTCTGTGGCTCTATCTCAGGTATAAACTTAATCTGGTGCTCAAGAGTATCATGTTCACATTTCCTCCTTGAGATAGCACATAATCTCATTTTAGTATCCTTACCTAAAGGTGGTTATGCTTTACTATAATATTCCACAATATCCTTGCGTGAATGCGGATGTGTTTTATTTACAAGCTATTCATTATTGTAGGTTTATGCATAAAGAAAATGAAACTCGTCAAGACAATATTAAATTGAAAAAAAATCACGGCCTCGTTGGTCTAGTGGTCGCAACGATACTACTGAGCATGAAGTCCTAGGTTCAATTCCCAGTTCGGGCAAACTGTTATTGGGTGATTTTATCTGAAATTTTTCAATAGCAGCCCGGAGTCTGGATTTATGGCCAGTTGATGGCAATAGGGTCGCCCCCTTTACATGGAACTTAGACATAACTGGCAATATGTGGATGTACTATAGGTACACCTTTGCCAACTTACATGTATGTTATAATTTTTTTTTTAAATATGGTTAAACGGCCCCTTTTACGTTTTGTTCTTTCTGGTGTAAAAAAGGTTTGAGGATTTATAGTGAACTCTCTTGTACGCAATTACTCCCGGGTTCTCATTAGCTCTTTCATAATTAGATACTTAACGATATTTTGCTAAAATATGTAGGTACTAGATTTAGTATATAACATAATCCATTCGAGAGAAATCGTTTTTTCACTGTACATTATTATTAAGTGGAAAATTATTAATAAGCGGAAAATTATTTCCAATAACGCTTTATGATTGAACGATTATTATTATTTGTCAACTAGTTGCCTACCAGACTACGACCTATTTTAATTTCAAATATAATTTTGTTTACACCGACATTTTATTCTTTATTTGCTTTAATTCTTATTGTATTTTTTATTAAACTACTCCTTAAAGTAACTTGCTTTATTTATTTAAACTTATCGCACACAAAAAAGGTACAAAGGCGGACTTAATGCCTTTACCTGCACATACTTGCTTAATCGTAACCGAAGTGGAAGAAGTCACCGACTCCTCAAATACATGATACAACTCTGACAAAGCTCTGGAAACAGTGTTTTTTTTTTGTATATTTATGGCAATGAAAAAAAAAAAGGGGTCCAAAACCTTAGCAAAGCGTACGAAGGGCCAAAGCCAACACGCTTATGCCCTTTAGACAATTCTAAATTTATTTATTTATATATTTACTATGGCACTCCAACGTCTAGTTCACATAAACATTAACACACAATTTAGCCATAATCTATGTGGTACTACAGTGAACTTATCACTTAAAAGTGTGCACAGCACTTACATGGTTTGCTTAGTAAACCAAATGAATTTAAGTGATGAGAATAACAATAATATCAAATAGGTTTGTAAAAATAACATCAACTGAGTGTCTAAGTATAAAATTAACAATAATAAGATCAAGTAAATTAGTAATAAACATAAAATTAACAATGATAAAATCAGTAAATTAATAATAGTACAATTAAATTAATCAAATAAAAACAAAAATGAAAAAAAAATGTGACAATAATACAGAAATAAACATGAATGACGGAATAAATGATGAGGAGGCAACAATCAACGATCCCTCCATGGATGCACTATTCAGGCGCGCCCTGGTTCATGGCGCAACCTGGTAGAAGCCTACATATGTTGAACAAAGTACTGTAATCGGCTGAGTTAATTGGTTGATTGATAGTTATAGAGGGAAGGGAGGAAGAAAATAAAAACATAATTCAGTAACTCCCACAAACGGCTACAATAAATTAACCCACAACGAGATCAATTGCAAAAAACGAACCACAAACAATTCAGTCATGAATAAATAAACGAGAAGAAATAAAGAAAACCATGCACGAGAAAACAAAGGGGTGTTGCCAAGATTGTGTTACAGCTTCCTGTGGCAAATACACATTTACACTAATGTCGAGGTAAATATGAAATATGAGATGGAAGACAAAAATGGCGGATTGATTTACCGTAGCCGTCGGTAGCCGGATCTCAGGGAGATAGGGACTTACGTACTACAGATATATGTTACATTTTAGGGCTGTGACGGATGTTTTATGATTGCGGTGTTAATATTATAAGGGTTAGAGATGATGACATGTTGACAGATTGTTTTTTTTTTTTTCTGTAAGTTGTTTATAACTGAAAGGTGATATTATTCTACCATTTAATCATAATTAGAAATAAATGTGTATGTAGTTAATAATAAATGACAACCTACGGAGGAGCAAGTGATGCATTATTTCATGTTTCAATAACATATTTTTTTCTTGATTTGCGCATTACAATCATGCTGGGTAGACACGAGTACTCACATTAATACCTTCTTCAACTTACAAAACAATTTCAAACGAATCTCAGCAAATACTAAACGAAAACATTTCAAAACTTCAAAGGGGGCATCCCTATAACTTACACGAATGACCGCCTGATACGATTGGAATTTGAATCAATCCAATACCGTCCATATTTTATTTGGACTTGAGTTCATTATCCAACGAGCACAGTTGAAGTGGATTGAAATATCCGATCGGGATCACGTCGTAAACGGACCAGGTAGTTTTCATATTTTATGAAGAGTTATATGTTTCTCTTACAGAGTTGTCCATGTTTTATTGTTTTCTAAGATAGTTCTGGTTTTGATATAAAAGGAAACAATATCGTAAGCTCCCTCAAGATGGACCTTTTTCTTAGAATGTAATCAAGCTTTTGTAATAAATACTCGTTAAATGTATCTACGAATTCGAATTAAGCTTGTACCATTGTTAACTGTTTTCTCAGAAAATCAGAAGTAGTGTGAGTTCCATCATCTAACTAGTATTTTTCCACTTGTTGAGGTTGACTTCCAGTCTAACCAGATGTAGCTGAATACCAGTATTTTACATGAAGCGACTGCCCTTTCTGACCTCCACATTCACAACCCAGTTACTGGGTAATACGATACCCCTTGGTAAGACTGGTTGTCAGACTTTCGGGGTTCTGATGTCTCGTAACAATTGTCAAACATCCACAAATGACTGCTGGGATCAACGGCTTGACTTGCTTTCCGAGTCAGAAGGGGTCTTGATATGTAAAGATGATCACCCAATCACGGATTAACCGCAGCAAGCGTACCTTAACCTCATCGATCGACCCATGCAGCTATTTATTTTACTTTTTATCTATAAGCCCAACTAGTAATATTCAAAAAGTTATATTACTTTTTGCTGTATGCCTACAATTCTTTTTTTAAATATAAATATACATTTTATCAGCCCACCGCCGAGTAAAAATCTTCATTCTCACTAAACTGAATCATAACGCAAAATATTGGCGTCGAACCGTTTGGCTCAGACCCACCCAGGTCTTATCCGTGACTCTTAGTAGGTCACTCGCTGACCCGGTTCTGCCAACACTTTCCCTCTAGCCTTTTAGCAACCATTCCGTTTAGGTTTTATTCTACCTGCCAAAGTTAAGTCTTGCCAAATGTGCTTGACTTGGCTTTTGTTTTTATTGATCACTAACTTATACCCATTCATTTTACGAGCAGTTTTTAGGACAAAAATTAGTTATTCTCCGGCCTATAAACTACGCATAATGCATAATCAGGCTATAAAATTCCCACTACTGGGACACAGGCCTCGCGGTGAGAGGTAGTGGGTCGTAACGCGGGCCCAGTGTGGGTTGGTAGATGTCACATGTCTTCGAAATGTTGGTTCTAGGACATGCCGGTTTCCTCACGATGTTTTTCTTCACCGTTTTGAGAGCAGTGGTGATGAAACAATACACAAAGTAAAGCGCTTGTCAGGGTTCGAACCTACGACATACAATTCGTAAGTCGCGGCCTAAAAACTATTCTGATCGAAAACATTACGCCAATCTGTTGCTTGGTAAAAGGGCAAATCAACAAACACACTACTATTAGTAGGATGACGTGGGTGGGCCCACAGCTAATCAAGATGGTAATAGATAAAACTAACAAAAACAATAGATTTTATGAACGTCAGTTTATGCGGTCTATTAATTTCCATTATTGGAATGAAATTAAATGAAATGTTTATTTATGTAAGTAGATCCTATAAGACAATTTTGCACGTCAATATTTTCTTAGCTGATAGATCCCTGAGCAGAAATGCCGAAACAAACTCAAAGGTCTCTCTTCAAGTCCAAACATTATATTAATTGAATTTTATGTGAGCTTGGGGGAGGCCTATGTCCAACAGTGGACGTCTTTCGGCTGAAATGATGATGATGATGTGAGTCTAAAAATGCAGTGTCATTATCTGGAAGGGCGTTTTGAAGAGAGAGCCATTGCAGCTTTGAGCGGACCTATCTCAACCGACGTCATGTATTTATCAGTCATCGTGTAGTTCAGCCCTAGTTTAGAGAGCTCAACGATCCGTCACAAGTTGCTACCAGATCTGCAGGACATTTGCGTAGGCCATAAACAAAATACTTAAAACCGCCAGACAAATATAAAGTTTTTTAGCTTGCATACTACTCAGATTCACAGTCAGTTTTCTGTTTAAATGTTCAAAAATATTGTTACGTGGGTTGCTTGTATTGTTTAGTGTGTTCATGCCGAGCATGACCATCACTCGCCCATCAACGCTCGAAGGATCAAAAATGTACCGGCAGATTTACGTACACTGAGATTGTAAGATGTAGATTGTTGATACCCATCAACAATTTACATACTCACACGGAATGTTTACAGGAAATAAAATCACTGTTTTGTGTCCGTTATTGATTGACCGATGTTTGAGGAAAAGCATTCAAATATTTATACTTAAAGTAGGTTCCTCGTGGTGGACGCCATAGCTTATTCAACAAAAGGTATACGAGTAATCTGCGAATAAGGAAATGTAAAAACTAAAACATTACGTTTCATGTAGCGATGCTGGTAAGTTATAGTTACTGTGATAACTACGTTTGTTGTCGATAAACTGGTCAGTGACAAATGGGAGTATAATTACCAGCGGGCTTAGCATGACGCTTTGTATTTCTACGAAGAATACACAGTGCTTTTTCAATACATAGTGACATTTCGTTCCTACATTCTTGTTATCGCACCGATATCCTTCTACAATCTTTCATTTAGTCTTTCGTTTCTAACTATATTTGTCTAGGTCCTTATAAATGTAGACTATTTCAGAAGAATATTTCTTTCCAAACTGTCAAAATCACACTGACAAAAAACTTTCTACTCGACGGCCAATAAGTACCTATATACGATTATCTACAAAATCATGATTCGTTTAGAATGCCTAACTGTGATAATGAATAGAAAAACATAGCCATCTTATCCTATTGTACATCATTTATTTAATAGTCATGTCTATTCTTCCGTCGACAAATCGGTGCTCGTGCTAAGCCTGCAGATAAGAAAAAAAAATCATCTTGACGAGAAAATGAATATGTTGTCTACTGTGCCGGTACAGTCAACAACAAACGTCTGGCCCAAAATTCAGCAACGCGAATACCGTTCGCTGAGGCAGCCATTAGGTCCTCACGTGTGCAGGTGACAAGGCCATGCGGTGCAAGATGGGAGGGGAGCCATTGTCTGTGGAGAGACGCCACTTACACACCGGAGGTCTGAGCCGTCCATAAAACCCCACTAGTGGAGGTTCGGTTTCTGCTGTAACTTATATATATAATTATAATATATTCTTAATATTTTTGTGAATATTTCATTTAGTTTCTCAATAGCAACCGGAGTCTGGATTTCTGACAGGTCCGCTACTACATGGGACTTAAACATAGCTGACGAAATGTGGGTGTACTGTACGTACACTTCTGCTTATCCCTTCGGATATTATAGGCGTGATGTAATCATATGTTGATAGGTGACCCTGTTGATTAATATTTTATGAAATAGTTATTCAATCGGGCTATATGAACATAGAGGGTTGTTTTAATATTTTTTACCCGACTGCGCTCTGGCGCAGGAGGGTTATGTTTTTCGAGTGTATGTATGTGTAACGCTCTGTAGCCTAAACGGTTTGATCGATTTCAGCTTGAGAGGTGCCGTTAGATTCGTCTTAATTGTGAGAGTGACACTGGGTATATCAAAATTGAAAGAAAAAATGCCCGATTTTTGGCGACATATTGGCGGAAATAAAAGTCGTAATAAACCATCCAGTAGAATCGAACCATAGACTATCAGTCTTTGATTCGATTCTACTGGATGGTTTGTCACAATATACTAAAAATAACCTACGTGTTCCTCTTTTGTTTAAGCTTAATAAGCGAGGGGTTTAAAATAAAATGCAAGCAGAAAAATTTCAAACAAGTGAAGGGTGCCTCTCGGTTTTGTCCGAGTTGGTGTTGACTTTCTTTTTTTATGTGGCTCTGTTCTGAAATATATGTCAAACACAGTTTCAGAGACTGAACGATGGTACAGATGTGCCTGTGCTGACATCATGTTTTTTTTTTCACAGTTTTTGTACACCACATAACATCACGCCTGTATTCCCTGATGGGTTAATCAGATGTATTTCTTAGACTAGAGATTAAATCCTTCAAACATTATAAATGCGAAAGTACCTCTGTCTGTCTGTTACGCTTTCACGCCTAACCCGCTGAACCGATATTCATGGAATTTTGCAGAGATATAGCCTGGGATATGGAAAAGGATATAGGCTACTTTCTTATGCGATAACCGAAATCCACGCGGGCGGAGCTTTAGGCCTACCTTATTACACTGATCTATCTATAGGGCCACACACATCTTACCTTTAGTGAAACTCTGATCTTACCAATAATCATCATCATCATCAATCTCCTGGACTTATCTCAATTTATTCTGAGTTTGCGCAAGATGTCTTGTTCTTCCAGATTTCCCAATTAGTCTTCATCGGAACTTACCAATCATTTTTTTATTTTTAACTAGCTGACCCAGCGAACTTCGTACCGCCATATTTTATTTCTCCAGTCGCGACTGAGGAAATATAACCCTTCCGGTAAAGTCAAATCAGTTGGATTATCAATTCTGATCAAATCTGTATATGTTTTATACATATTCTTATAAACAAACCTTGTCCTGACAATAAGGAACCCATAAAAAAAGAATCATCCAATCATCATTTGGTGTAGTCGTTCGGAAGTTATGCGCGTACATACATTTAGGCGATTAATTTTATATATATTTAATAATATAGATAGATAATTAGTTTCGAATAACTATTAAAGCGTTCCTTTGTATGAATTATTTCATCACCACTGTTCTCCAAATGGTGCAAGAAAACATCGTGAGGAAACCGGCATGTCCTAGAACCGAAAATTCGAAGACATGTGACATCTACCAACCCGCACTGGGCCTGCGTGGGTATAGGTTGATTATGTTATGTTATAAAAGCTCTCGTACAAGTTAATATTTACTTCGACTAAATAGAACCTGAAGGCCAATTCTACTAATTAAAAACGTTCGCAGTGTCATCTCGGCGACAATCGAATTTCATAAATTTGACAAAAATGTATAGGAATTTTTGACAGATTGACACTGAGATCAGACTGTGAACGTTCTTAAAATTAGTAGAATTGCCCCTCAGTTTCCAAGTACCGTTTATAAATGAAAATGAATCCATATTGGTAAAACAGTGCACAGAAAGTGTCGCACGATTTCTTTCGCAAAACACATTACTTAACAAACGTGGAACATGGAAATCTCGTAAATACTTTGTTTTCACTTTATTTCCTTTTCATTTCTTTGAAAAATACCTTACAATTTAGATTTATTTTTAGCCATTAAAGTCCCACTGCTGGGCAATGCCTCCCTACTCTCTTCCACCTCTCTGTCCAGAGCTGAAACTATTAACAAAATTATTGTGATTTCACCTCATTAATAGTTGATAGCGAATTATGATTTGTTTTTGTTGAACCATATTTCAAGGAATCGCCTTCCGTTTGGAAAGACGCCTGAAACTTTGAAGTATAGAAGTCCTTTGTAAAACAGGAAATTAGCTATTCGTTTCAGCGGTTTTCGGTTCAGCCAGTATTTTATAAATATAGCTTAAAACCTTCATAAAGTCAAGACATCTTTGTTAATCTCTATGGTTTGGGGGAAAATTACCTGGAAGGGTTCCTGAAAGATGTGGTGTCCCCTTTTTCTTTTAATTGAGTCTTGCTTAAAGCCTACTACAGAACCCGGTCAAAACACTAAATACGCTTTATGTATATCACCGTAACATTTTGAACACCGTTAGTTTATAATCTATCTATCGAGATTGTAAACTGTCGATAAATTGTGAACTGCACCATATTGCTTACAGACCGAATAGGTTAGGTTAGAACTGTGACCAACAGCTACTTCCAATATAATGATAGTTACCGACTATTTAGTAATAGTGCAAGGTACTACCAGTCTTGATACCAGTTCACAATTTGGCGGACATATTATAAACTATCGAAAAATACAGCGTTAAATTGGAAATGGTTTTTGCAGTTCACAATTTATCGACAGTTAACAATCTCATGGGATAGATTATAAACTAACGGGGCTCACAATCTTACGGTGACATATACTCGTACATACATATAATTATAATAACACGGGCACTTATGAAACGTCAAAAGCGAGATGCACGATTCCAATTGGTCGTTTCTCAGCCATCAAGAAACTCCATGGCTTACAATGTTTTCATATTAAAGTATTAATAGATAAGGAAGGACAGTGTAGCCTGTCATCAAGTACCAGGTACTTAATAAAATATAACAGTCTGCAAATGTACAGTATAATAGCTACCTACGTAAAATATCAGCACTATTGTCCAATAGCATATATCGCCTCGCTTTCTCAAGGTTTCATAACTTACCTATATAATTACTCATCATCATCATTTCAGCCGAAAGACGTCCACTGTTGGACATAGGCCTCCCCCAAGCTCCGCCAATTCGACCGGTTCTGTGCTCCCCGCATCCAGCGGACTCCTGCGGCCCTCACAAGGTCATCGGTCCACCTTGTGGGAGGCCTTCCAACTTTACATCTTCCCGTGCATGGTCGCCACTCAAAAAAAATTCGGCCCCATCGGCCATCTGTTCTTGTAGCAATGTACCCTGCCCACTGCTACTTAAGTTTGGCAATTCTTCAGGCTATGTTGGTAAGAAAATTGTAATTAATATACGAGTAGGTAAGCCAACGACATCATCCGACTGAAATTTCTAGTTCCCCCCGACCGGGACCCTTACTTAGTTTTCGCTCAGTTTTCTTTCTTTTAGCTCGCCGCCTAAGGGTCCTAGCCGCCGCAGGATACGGAGACGCCCTGGGCGTCGGGAATCCCAGGCCGATTTCCGGCCACCGTAGGCATGGGCTTGCGGACGGCGAGTAATGGGTAGCTCGCTGTCCGGTAAGGACCAAGCCGAAGTCGACGGCGCGTTGTGTTCCACGCGCGCCTCAAAAAGATGTCAGCACAAAAATGATGGGGCCTGCAAAGGCCGATGCCTGTCAGGGGTGCGGGTTCGTTTGAAAGAGATACCACAGCCCCTGGCATACGGGCTACTGAAAGAATACCGGTGGGTTTTAGTCAGTAAAAGTCTGACACGCCCTCCTGCTCCACCCAGAGCGGGAGAAGTTATTTGATGATTTCCCAGCCAAAAAAAAAAAAGGGTCCTAGCGTGATGTTAAATAGACTATAGCGTTCCTCAACAATTGGGCAATGAAATTCAGCTACTATACTTACTTACTAATACTTTTTCTTAATGCGACTGGCAGTTCCAGAGCTTACCACATTCGTACAAACACACTTTTCAGCTTTATGATTACCTATTTAAAAAAACATTGTTTATTTTGTAACCATATTTAAAGAACAAGTTAGTGATTGGAGCCTCCTTTTAAGCAAACAATGCCAGTATTAAGAGACTCCGCTCTTCCATAGCAAGGTAATTATACAAAATTTACAAATTTAATATACAAAATATACAAATTAAAAAAATTAAAAACAATGTTCATGTGCTTGTGCAATGTGTATGAGAGTAGGTTTGTGTGTATTTCGTGCGTGTGTGGGTAGGTAAATGTGTGTGTTGAGAGAAACGAGTGAGTTAATTTATGGTTTGCAATAGCGCCTCATATACCTCGCCTATACATTGTATTGATTGATACGTCCAGGTTTTCTAATGATGATTCTGCTTCACCAATACCTGTAATATTCGGATTTTACTGATAATGATTATTGATGAATTTGGAAATTTCTAAGTTTATCTTGGGAAAAAACTTGGAAATTTGCCTACACGCATGTCAAACTCATAACACAACATTAACAGAGTAAGCAATTACCGCAGAGTAGTTTCGATACAGAAGCTACACACTTCAAACTAGCAGCACACCAGGCCCGGCCCGCGCCGGTCATTAATCACGTCGCGTCGTTTAGCCCTATTATTAGGGTAACTGCCGACGGCTTTTAAATATCCACCTAGCGATACTATAAACCATCGGTGTCAAGGCGATAACTGGTCGGGGATTGAACCGTTTCGACGCAGAAACCTATATATCTATCTATACAATATCTTCGACTTCATATCTCTACATAAAAAAAAATCGTGTCTGTACGCTAAGATCTTTTAAACTACGCAACGGATTTTTATGCTGTTTTCGTCAATAGACCGTGTAATTCAAGAGGAAGGTTTATATGCATAATTAACCGACCCCACGTGGGCGAAGCCACTGGCAAAAGCTAGTCTATTCCAAATTAAAGTTGCTTTCCGTGTTTTTCGGTGTGACCGCATTGTTCTTCTAAACTCCGCAACGGATTTTGATGCGGTTTTCATAATTATTTAAAAAATTGACTTCGGAAGCTTTATGTGAATTATATACTTACATTTATGAAGAGCTCGTAGCGAAATAATAACTACAGAAAGGATTTTTTTTTTTTCAGGGTGGGAAATCATCGCACACACGCCCTCCTGCCCCACCCAGAGTGGGAGAAGTTATTCTCCCACTCTGGGTGGGGCAGGAGGGCGTGTCAGACTTTTACTGACTACAACCCACCCATGTTCCTTCAGTTGCCTGTGTGCTAGGGGCCACGGTATCCCTTTCGAACAACCCGCACCTCTGGCAAGCATCGGCTCTTGCGGACCCCACCAGTTGGTGCTGACACCTCTTTGAGGCGCGCGTGGTAACACGCCTTTGACCCAGGCTTGGTCCTTACCGGACAGCGAGCTACCCATTACTCGCCGTCCGCAAGCCCGCGCCTACGGTGGCCGGGAATCTCCCTGGTATTCCCGACGCCAGGGCGTCTCCTACGGGTAGATTCAAGAAAAAGCTACTCTTGCCGCGGTCGGTTCATGGATGGGTAGACCATCCATAACATATCGAGACAGCTCTGTACCTCCAAAAGTCCATTCAGCCGTTGGAACCGGCTGTCATTTCAAAATCTTTGACAGTCATTACGGGGTAGTCAAAAGCCTGAAAGTCTGACAGCCAGTCTTACCAATTGGTATCTTATACCTAGTAACTGGGTTGTGGAGGTCAGATAGATAGTCGCTCCTTGGATAATACTGGTATTAAGCTGCATCCGGTTAGCCTGGAAGCTGACCCCAACATAGTTGGGAAACGGCTAGAGAAATGATGCGAACGAGCGCCTATTTCTAAATCAATCTATGTGACCCATGGTATGTGACTGCTTCGTCTATATTACAGGTCTACATTAGTTCCTGATTTCGATTGATGTTTTAGTCGTCATATAATTTTTATCTGAAGAATAAATCTGGCAGGTTGGCATATTTTCTTTGCAAAAGCTGTCAAACCGAAATATTTATTCATCACATAAAAGTTATCTAATTATTGAAAAATCAACCCTAATACAAGTTGTTTTTTGAAGTCGCAAAAACCATGCGAAGCATGGGCGGGGAACTAGTTTAGAATAAACTGAACAATTGGTACAATCATGCTACGATTGTTAATTTCGTGAGGACGATTTCAATTCCGTCGTTACCTTGATATTGAAGGCAGGAAGGTTTCTTTTGTAAATAGAGAATGATTTCAAGGACTCTTGTTATCAAGGTCAGATTGGCCCTGGCAGTAGGATGTAAAAATATTAATGAATGTACACAAGACTGTTGAACGCAGGGTTCTGAGTGGTGTTGGTATGTTCATTAAGATTTTCTTATTGGCAGCCCGGAGTTAAGGCTAATTACAATTGGATCTCACAATCCGATGCCATAGTTGAGAGTTGTGCTTAGTTAGTGGGAACAAGCTCAAGTCCCGCCAAATCCTACTTCCTACTATATTATATTTATTAATATTATATCCTACTATCATTATCATCATCATCGTTTCAGCCGAAATACGTCCACTGCTGGACATAGGCCTCCCCCAGGCTCCTTCACTTTGACTGATCTTGTGCTTCGCACATCCAGCGGATTCCCACGGCCTTTACAAGGTCATCTGTCCACCTCATGAGAGGCCTTCCCACTCTACGTCTATATTTATTATTCCGCGGTTTCACCCGCGCAGTTCCCGTTCCCGTGGGAATTCGGGGATAAATATAGCTTATAGCACCCGGGGATAGTGTAGCTTCCCAACAGTGAAAGAATTTTTCAAATCGGATCAGTAGTTTCGGAGCCTATTCAATGCAAACAAACAAACAATCAAATCTGTCCTCTTTATAATATTGGTATAGATTAATATTATAAATGAAAGTTTGGATGTTTAGTTGTTTGTTACTCAATCACGCCAAAACGGCCAAACGAATTTGGATGAAATTTGGCACACTGATAGGTTATAACCTGAATTAACGCATAGGATACTTTTATCCCTATAGTGCGTTTCCATGGGACAACTTTCGACCTCCACGAGGGCGAAGCGGCTGGCAAAAGCTAGTGGACTAATAAAAATGTAGCCGTACTCTAGACACTTCTGCCTACTTCTTCAGAAAATTAAGGAATAAAAGAAAAAGATACCGTTCAAAAGAGATACCGTGGCCCCTGGCATACAGGCAACTGAAGGAACACGGGTGGGTTTTAGTCAGTTAAAGTCTGACACGCCCTGAGAGAAGTTATTTGATGATTACTCAACCTCAAAAAAAATGTTATCTTGAGACGCACACCGCACTTGGTATATAGTTTATTTGATTTAAAGTATTTCACACTGACACAAATTTTTTTTTTAATAATAAGGCACAGTTTTTATAAATTCATATAATTTGTTATCATTTGATTGTGTTTTTGTATGTTGTGTAATGTCTTTTATGTGCACCGAATAAATGATTTATATATCGATCTATGTCATATTAAAATTATTTGTAAAAACACTTGAAGTATTGAATAGTAGTTCTATGAAGACATTACTACTACCAACACATCGTGAGTGGTGTGATAATTTAAAAATACTACTTTGTATACATTGTAGCCCACTCAACAGATTGACGCAACGCAAGTCAGCGTTTAGAGAATTACTTTCCTCGCTCCATTTGTCCACAAGAGGATCATCAAAGTGGTTAGTGATGGGACGATGATTTTAATCCTGCCAAAGAGGCCGACTGTTCAGCAAGGAGCAATATTGTACACCCCCTGTAGCAGTTGTGGTAACTTGTATAGGTAGGCGTTGTGCAACGTAATTATCGTAAGCCGTTATGCGTATTAATTAAATCTATATTCAGGAACATAAATGCATGCATTTTCCTCTTTTCATGTTGTGTCAGTGAGCATGCCAATCCATAAATGGTTGTCAAGGCCTAAAGTAAAACACAAGAGAATGTAATAATATAAAAAGTACCCAGAGAGAATTTCAAACTGAAACTGAATGAAAACAAAATATTACAAATTATTTCTTAAATTTTTCAAACAAGGAACCCCACAGTTGCTCAGCACTGTTTAAGCGCGAAGCAGCATCGATTAAAGCGTCCCATTCATCACTATATGTAAATATTAGACCTTTCTTCGGCCCTGTAGGCCTCACCGTTGACCTTGGGAGCTCAACATCAGGTCAAGGAGATCCTTTCACAAGTCGCTATACAACGAACAGGCTTCTTTATCAGCTTTAATTTATTATCGTGAGTGCTTGCTAAAGTACTAACTGTTTGTTTGCAAAATATATAGGTGAGTGTGCATAATAATTGTACGCTATCCCATTATGATAAAAACCATAAATTGCTAATGATTGAACCAATAAAACCTTTTACATGAATTAATACTGACAAAAAACTAAAATACAGATTCAAAGACATCGACTTCTGAAATTAAAGTTATTTTTAAATTTTAGTGTTTTTTTTTTTCTGGAAGGTTGTTTTGTTATTAAAAAAGACAGTGACATTCCAGGAGTGCCGACAGAAGTGAAAACTTGAACGATTACGTGTGTATTTTTTGAATCGCCAGGAAATATTTTTTGGATCGTCAGATTAAACAACGTTCAACATTATGTTCAACGTTGTTCGTTCATACGTTCATGTTGTCAGTGGTGTCGGTAACAGTATTGCAAGTTCAATTTTTTTTCCCTATTTCAAAAAATGCCCCACACGCCTAAAGAAGTTTTCACATCAAAAAAGTTAGTTAGCGTACCTCAGTATTTATTTATTTAAATACTGAGGACTGTCACTCAAGAGTGACAACACCCAAAAACTACCATTCCTAACAGACTATCTTCAGAAGGTCTCTTCTAAACCTCCTACAATTTTCTGCAAACCTAGTACCGTCCAACTATTTTCAACAAATAGTTAACGCATCAAGTGAACTGGAAGTAACTGACAAGTTAGCGTGCGCCTCATCAGTTTTTATCTGCATCTGGTATTTACTGCCTGCTTCATTCGCGCAACGACTTGAGTGACATCACCCAAAAAACCACTTCCTAGCAAACAATCTTCAAAACGTCTCTTCTAAACCGCCTAAAATTTTCTGCAAACCTAGTACCTTCAAACTATTTTCAACAAACAGTTAACGCATCAAGTTGGCTGGACGTAACTGATAAAATAGCGTGCCTCAGTGTTTATTTGCATCTAGTATTTATTGCCTGCATCCGGTTAGACTGGAAGCCGACCCCAACATAGTTGGGAAAAGGCTAGGCAGATGATGATGATTTATGGCTTGCTTAGGGGGAACAAGTTCTTACAACTAACGCTAACTGCCACACGCTGTAAAGTGAATGAGCAGCGCTGTAACCTTTGGTTAGTTAAATAGCGATGTGAAAATAAAATAGCTGAAGTTTCAAGAGAAATAGAATAAAGAAAGAGTTTTCTCGATCAGTGATTTGTGAAAAATCTTTAATGATAAATGGTTTTCTAAGGTGCCTGCAATGGTGTTTAACTGTTAGAATTTTGGTGAACAATCCACCAAAAAGACTAGCTTTTGCCAGCGGATTCGCCCGCTTTTAACAATTTACACAAAACCTTAACAAATTATACACAAAAACCTTCCTCATGGATCACTCTGTCTATTGGTGAAAACCGTACGAAAATCCGTTCAGTAGTTTTTGAGTTTATCGCGAACAGACAGAGAGACAGACGCTGCATGGGACTTTGTTTTATAACGTGTAGTGATGTAGTGATATCGTCTTCAATCAACATTTAAAGAATGGAACTAAAATAGAGACTATCGTTTTTCTTAAAGCCAAGTTCTTTAGTAACTATGAATGCCAGTTACTGACACAAAAGTTTGCAAGTAGCTTGCAATCCGGTATACCATTACAACCTTCTATATACACACACTCACGCTGACTTCCCACGTCAGTAAGCAGAAATGATAGAACACTACTACCTGCCACGATCCTTACATAATCCTTTTTTTAACACGCCTTTATTAGCTTCCCCTGTATATTTGTTTGTTTGTAACGGACTCCTTTGGACTTGATTTTGACCCACTTCAAACGATCCGATTTCATTCAAATGTAGACTTATCGAGGACCGATGACAATTCAATAATATCAAAAAAAAAAAACTGAAATAGTAGTTCTTCTATTAAGATAAGATTAAAAATTCTGGTGGGATGGCGTGGGGCTTGAAAAGCACGCCGCGCTTTAAATATTTTTTTTTTTACTTTTTGGACATGGTTATTAAAGCGTGTTTTTTTTTTTTTGTTTTTTTAATTTTTTTGTTTACGTTCATAAATTTGGTCATACACGCACTCCGATTGCGAGTACTACGCACATGATTTTTTTAAATCACGTCGCCCATAAGATCACTATAATTATGTTGTCCTAGAGCCTCTCCTCCTGGCGTTTTCTTATAACCGTTTCGTTACAAAACGGTATAAACATGGGTTTGTTATATTGACATGTTAACAACATACAAGTAATTTAATGCGGTACTTTTATGCAAGTTACTCGTATGTTTTTACTTGAATTTAAGAAAAAAATCCTCAATATTTTCGTCTTTTTTGTTGAGATCTTGGCAGAACTGTATATCTACATAAATATACAACCCTAGCAGTATATCTATGCGAAACCCGAAACACGTGTCTAGTATTTAAAAAACTGTATCATCGGTATGTCTACATAAACATGGTCACACCGCGGCCCCCGAGCCGCCCCCGCGCCCAGTGTCATATGTTGCTCACTGATGATAATTAGGCAGTAGGTACCTAACCGTACGGCGATTGTGCGGCGATTAATTGGTGATATCATTTTCCGTCACACTTGCAAAACATTTTTGGGAAAAACTTTAACATAGTGTAAAAATTAATGAAATCGATTCAGTTACTTATTCTGAACAAACTATATTCAGTTTTCGCATATACTAAAAATACTTCTATATCTATACTAATATAATTATAAAGCTGAAGAGTTAGTTTGTTTGCTTGAACGCGCTAATCTCAGGAACTGCTGGTTTGAATTGAAAAATATTTTAGAGTTTGATAGCCCATCTATCAAGGAAGGCTATAGGCTATATAAAATCACGCTAGGGTCCTTAAAAGCCAAGGTCAGGTCAGGTGATTCGATGCGACGGGGTGGGTCGGGGAGCAAGAAATTTTACGCAGACGAAGTTGCGGGCAGAAACTAGTTTTGTATATGTATATACAAACAGACGGAACTTCTTCGAACTATCTTCTTATATATAAAATTCTCGTGTCACAATGTTAGTTACCTTACTCCTCCGAAACGGCTTTACTGATTTTTACCAAATTTTATATGCATATTCAGTAGGTCTGAGAAACGGCTACTATCTATTTTTCAAACCCCTAAGTGATAAGGGTTGTTCACTAGAAATTACCTGCAAAACAACGTTTCCCGGGTCAGCTAGTAATATTATAAATATGTTGGATGTTTGTAACCTGCATTAACAGTTATAATACTTCTTTTCCCTGTAGTACCTTCCTGTGGGATAATTTCAGACTTCCAAGCAGACGAACCCGCTGGTAAAATCTAGTATTTAATAAATAAGTTTACTACTTCACAAAAGTATTACCTATGAAGCTAATCTTATATTAAGTAGTACCGGAGCCCACTTTCTTACCAGATGAATTTTAAAACAGGATCTGTTAGCAGTCTCTTGTTAATAATTTAAAAACTTGCCGTAGTATCTGATTTAAGTTTTAGTTTACAAACTGCGAATTAAATTCTTATTTCTTAAATTATTAAAGAGAGCAACTGCTGTAATATGAGGATTTATTTACCAGCTTCAGAAGTACAAGAGAAATTTATCCGAACACAAAATCATTATTAGCGTAGCGTAGCGTTCTAGTGTTTTAGTTTTTCAGTGTTTAATTTTATTGTTTTATAACTACAACGTCGGAAGTCTAATAAATACTTTTTCTTTCTTTCTTTCTTTATTAAAATTTACTATTTATTGAATTGACTTTGTCCGCATGTAATTTCTTGATTTAACATAAAAACATACAAACTTTAGCACCGCATCTATCGCGCGAGATTATTTCGCTTTCTCTTAGCGTTCTTTCTGCCTCATTTTTCTTTTTATTTGGTTTCTCAAAATCATGGCGTGTCTTGTTCAAGAATTAGGCTATCAAATGCAAAAAGAAATTTTGAAATCTGACTAGTAGTTTCAGAGATTATAGAGGCGAATTTTGTTTGTTTGTAACTTTGTATGTAGGGGTTATAAAACAAACAAACAAAATTTCATCATCATCATCCTATAATGTTCCCACTGCTGGGACACAGGCCTCCTCTCTGTGAGAGAGATTGGGCCGTAATCCACCACGCGGGCCCAGTGCGGGTTGGTAGATGTCAAATGTCTTCGAATTTTTTGTTCTGGGACATGCCGGTTTCCTCACGATGTGTTCCTTCATCGTTTTGAGAGCAGTGGTAATGAAATAATTTACACAAAGTAAAGCGCTTGTTTGGGTTAGAACCTACGACCTACAACTCGTAAGTCGCGGTCGTTAGCACTTGACCACCACTGCTCACTTTTAACAAAATTTACCTCTTTATAATATTAGTACAGGTGATGAGTGATCTCTTGGCTCTCTATAGGCTTTCAAAGGTTCTTCCTTCCATATTATAACACCCAAGGTCTCCGTGTCTGAATGCCTGATATTGTGCACGTAACACGAGAAGGACTAAGGGCGAATTTCACCAACGAAACTAAACGCATTCAGTGTGTTTAAACCACGCTTTCGAGCTGTCAGTGTCAATATTTCTCAACAATGATAGCACTGGCTGAGTTGCAGCTTGATTGCAATTTCGATGTGTTGGTCGCATTCAGTTTCATTGGTGAAATTCGCCCCAAATATCCGAATTCCTACGTATAATCAGCCTATAACGTTCCCACTGCTGGGATGCAGGGCTCCTCTTCGTAAGAGGGAGTGGGCCGTAATCAACTACGTGTGCCCCGTGCGGGTGTGCAGATGTCACGAGTCTGCAATTTTTTTGTTCTAAGACATGCCGGTTTCCTCACAATGTTTTTAACTCTAACCGTTTTGAGAGCAGTTTTGATTACCTACATAATTTACACAAACTAAAGCGCCTGTCGGGGTACGAACCTACGACTTACAACTCGTAAGTCATGGCTGTTACCACTGCGGGCTTAGCATGACGCTTTGTATTTCTACGAAGAATAGACAGTGCTTTTTCAATACAAAGTGACATTTCGTTCCTACATTTTTTTTATCGCACGGTAGATATCCTTCTACAATCTGGTATTTAGTCTTTCGTTTCTAACGATATTTGTCTAGATCCTTATAAATGTAGACTATTTCAGAAGAATATTTCTTCTCAAACTGTCAAAATCACACTGACAACAAAACTTTCTACTCGACGGCCACAAAGTACCTATATACATACGATTATCTACAAAATCATGATTCATTTAGAACGCATAACTGTGATAATGAATAGATAAATCTTATCCTATTGTATATCATTTATTTAATAGTCATGTCTGTTCTTCCGTCGACAAATCGGTGCTCGTGCTAAGCCTGCTGGTTTGAAAAATAGCTTTTTTGCAGGAACTTCTGCAACAAAGCAAGCAATGCAATATTTAAGTTTGACCTCAGCAAACATGACCACTTTTTTCCATTTCTCGCCCGTCAACGCTCAACCAGTGACCGGGCCTAACCTTTTAACTTAACGACGGCTGTGGCGAGCGGGTAAGTTGCAGTATTGTGGAAGTTAAGTAACATCCTGAAGCCGTTTGCCGAAGGGCGCTGCTCTAGTTATCTGTGTAACGGCAGGTGATTGGCATAATCACTGAGTCCATTTAGGATGGGGCTGCGAGATTGGCGCACCGGAGGCGTTGATTGCCTTTTTATAAAAAGTGCTGAAAGTTGATTATGATAATATTTGTTACATGATTTAATCACAGACTAGCCTTTGCCCGTGGCTTCGCCCATATTAAGGTCGGATATTATTCCACGGGAAACTACTGCCGGGACAAAAGTTGCATCTTCTATATAAATAAAAAGAGAAGTGCTGACTAACTGACTAACTCATCAACGCCCAGCCCAAACCCTTGGACCTAGAAAGCTGAAATTTTGCACAGAGGTTTCCTTTATAATGTAGACAAGGAACAAGGAAGGATTTTTCGAAATTTAACCCCTAAGGGAGTTAAATAGGGGATGAAAGTTCGCTGCAGGCGAAGCCGCTGGCAAAAGCTAGTTCTTAATAATTATGAGACTCCAAGTTTCATAAAACTATCTGTGTGCCAAATTTTATCCAAATCTGGTAGGTCGTTTTTGCGTGATTGAGTAAAAAGCATCCAAATATCTAAACATCCAAACAGAAACATTCACATTTATAATATTAATAGGAAGTAGAGTAGGATATTTTTTTTTTCAACGTAGAGAATCACTTTGTGCATGACATAAGAGAAGTAGCCTGTGTCGTAACACTCGTAACGCAAGTCTATGTCTATAGTCGGTCCCAAATATGTCTTGACTGACATAACAGTCAATGGACAATAATGTGTAAATTTTCGACTTGAATACGGGGCTTTTGTCCACATTGTTTATGTGCATTTTACTTTTTGTTAGTTTTTTTTTTTTTTTTTTTTTTTGTAAGGTGCGTTTTGTTTGTGCAGAATAAACATTTTTTCTTTCTATACCTACCGGGTGTTTTAGAAATGATGTTTATGCAAAACCATCTTAAGGCGTACATATTTTGTGTGTCGTTCTAAAAACTAAATATCATTCAATTCACTAGTCTTTACTAGTCTTATAATAATTGAGTAGTCCCTTTTCTATTCTTATAAAACGTATGACTAAGGGCGAATTTCACAAAACTTCTACACTTACCTACAATAACTCTTCATCATCATCATTTCAGCCGAAAGATGGCCACAGCTGGACGTAGGACCTTCCAAGCTCCGCCACTTCGACCAGTTCTGTACTCCCGAATAGGTCTTATCCAGATAATATAATTTGAATGATTAAAGTCGCGTTCCGTGAGTTGCCGGACGTAAAAGAATAACACCATCCCATTTATTTCCGTGGGAGTCTTAGAAGGCGACTAAGGGACTTACTAGAGAATGGGCAGCAGCGTTCTCTAAGCATTTTACTACCATACTGCGATCGCCAAATCGCCTGCCAAGCGTGGCGATAATGGCAAAACCCTCCCTTTTGGGGGAGGCCTATGTCGAGCAGTGGACGTCTTTCGACTGAAGGGGTGGTGGTGGATTAAATTCGATCGTTTTTCTATACCAGAACTGTTAGACATCAATTTTATTCCACGGATAAAAGAAATCTAACTGATAAAATTAACCCTAAAACTTTTTAAACCAACCATTGTGATTGTATATCCCAAATAACGATGCACAACCGACACATGCAAATCACGCAAAACAGTACCCACAAATATGCATAACAAGAACAAGGAAAATATAATAACGAGTTAAGTAATAAGTTTTAATTATTCATTACCTGAACTTACAAATGTTTAATTATGCATTTCCCTCGCTTGAGTTTTCAAAGTTCGTCGCCGTGACAAGTATTGCAGTGTTTGCAGACGCTTTACGTACTACCTAAAGACTTCTTAGCTGTATTCAAAGTAATTAGATTAGCGGGGTTCTGAATGTCAAGTGTCTTGTTACCTTCAATTATTGATTCTTGCTATTTTCTTTACTTTTGACCAATCTTACCATGGGGTAGACATAGCTTGTAGAGTGAGCAAGCTGAACTGGCAGTGGGCTGGCCATGTTTGTCGAAGAACTAAAAAAATATATATATATCGGAGCGTGGCGTATTTGAGATTCGCAATCAGCTCTCGTACGAGATCAGAAGTAGCTCCTATTGGGCGTGGTAACGCGACATTAATTATTTAAAAGATAGTTGCGAATGACCTATAATAATAACTGTCTTTATTCACACAATGACGCTAGTACACAACTTAAATCTTATGACCGAATAATAAAATAGGATTTCGCAGAGAGGAACGTTTTCGTAGGTCGCGCCTATGCCTTACGATGTCTCAAAACAGAATGTGGGCTCGAGGCCCCTTTCCCCAACATCTCCCTCAACCAAGAACATTGTTTCTTCTTTTTCATAGGCCGACCCACGACTACGTTCGGTAAACTGCATATGCTGGGCAGATGTTACCGCTGCTCTCCGAAACCTTTCATCTTGTCCTTCTCAGAAGGGCTCACATAAAATCTTTGCAATTTGTTAAACGACATAATGACCCTGGCAGCGGAGAATCCACTACGCAACAATGGATGTACAGAGGTGTAAAATAAACAATGCAAACTCCTAGAAACTTAAATAATTTCCTTTTAGTTCTTCAACTGTAAATCAGAACAAAGCACTGCAGTAATTAATGCTTGCCGCGCCGATTCCCACGCGCGTCGACATATATAAACCTGTCGAATTGATAACCTCCTTCTTTTTGAAGTCGGTTAAAATCAAAAACCTTTTTATTCACTAAAGAATGTATGTTAATGTAAAACCTAGCAGACTTCCGAACTCCCGTTGGCTCAATAACGACTCACACACCCGATTGAGTGTGATTAAATTAACTCGTAAAATGCTCGCAGGAATCGAAGGCATTATAAATAAAATCTATTTTAAGACAGCTTCGTAACATGGACGTGAGTAGGTACCCTAAACTTTGCTCAGTCTTGCGCATCCTTGGCAGCCGAGAATAGGTACTATATATAAACTGTTCCGGCCCAGATAACCTATAAAATCATCTCGTTATTCATCAAGCACAACACCGGTCGAAGTGGAGGAGCCTGGGGGAGGCCTATATCCAACAGTGGACGTCTTTCGGCTAAAACGATGATGATGATGATTCATCAACTGCCTAGCCTTTTTCTCAACTATATTGGAGTCGGCTTCCAGTCTAACCGGATGACGCTGAAAACCAGTAGGTATTTTACATGGAGCGACTGCCTATCTGACCTCCACAACCCAGTTACTGGGTAATACGATACGATAGCTTTCGATAAGACTGGTTGACAGACTTTCGGGTTTCTGACGACCCGTGACGACTGTCAAAGATCCACGAATGATAGCCGGGACCAACGGCTTTTTTTTTTTTTTTTTTTTTGGGTGGGACATCATCAAATAACTTCTCCCGCTCTGGGTGGAGCAGGAGGGCGTGTCAGACTTTTACTGACTAAAACCCACCCGTGTTCCTTCAGTAGCCCTTAAGCCAGGGGCTGTGGTGTCTCTTTCGAACAAACCCGCACCCCTGGCAGGCATCGACCCTTGCGGGTCCCATCACTGTTTGTGCTGACATCTCTTTGAGGCGCGCGTGGAACACAACGCGCCGTCGACTTGGGCTTGGTCCTTACCGGACAGCGAGCTACCCATTACTCGCCGTCCGCAAGCCCATGCCTACGGTGGCCGGAAATCGGCCTGGGATTCCCGACGCCCAGGGCGTCTCCGTATCCTGCGGCGGCTGGGGTCGCGAGGGCGCATATGCTGCCTCTCCCTCACGTGCGCCGCCTCCCTCTTCGCGAGCATCACTGCTTCGCTGAAGGAGGTGACGGCTCCCCATGCCTTCTCGCTCCGTACCATGGCCTGGACCAGGGCCGGACGCGAGAGATCGCCGCCGCCGATCGCCTCCACGAGGACACGGCGGTGCTCCGCCCAAGCAGGGCAGACCGCCACCGTGTGCTCCACCGTGTCCTCAGGGCGATCTTCGCAGTGGAAACACCCGGGCGTTTCCTCCCGCCCTATCCGAAACAGGAACCTCCCGAAACAACCGTGTCCGGTGAGGACCTGCGTCAGGCGGAAGGTGAGGACGCCATGCCGCCTCTCAAACCACTCCTCAAAGAGGGGACTTACCGCCGCAATCGTGGCGTGCCCAGGGACCAACGGCTTAACGTGCTTTCCGAGGCACGGATGGATCTCGGTAGGTAAAGATGGTCCCTAACCAGATTGAACGACCCGTGCGGGTGTAATTACCAAGCCCCTCTTATGTGATTATACAATAGGGTATTTTCCGATTTGATAAAAACTATTTTAATTTGAAGATTGGGACGATTTATTTAACAAAAAAAAAAAAAACTCAGTTAAAAACGATTAAAATCTAATTTATTTTTCGTTGTTTTGAATTTACCGCCAAAACGCTCCTAACGATGACTTTTTATCACGTGACATATGACGTCAATTCTGTATAAACGGCATCGGTACAAATACATAGTTTTTTTTTTTTTTGGTTGGGAAATCATCAAATGACTTCTCCTGCTGAGTAGAGCAGGAGGGCGTGTCAGACTTTTACTGACTAAAACCCACCCGTGTTCCCTCAGTAGCCCGTATGCCAGGGGCCGTGGTATCTCTTTCGAACAAACCCGCACCCCTGGCAGGCATCGGCCCTTGCGGACCCCACCTGTGGTTGCTGACATCTTTGACGGCGCGCGTGTGGAACACAACGCGCCGTCCCGTCTACCACTTTTCGGCCGCAGAGGATAGGGAGAGCGGCCAACGCTATACCGACACTCCTCTTCCCCTGCGGCCCCACCGCGTCCGCCATCAAACGGTGGCGGCCCCGTCCAGGCCACGGAAGGGAAGAGCTCTGCTCAGAAGCACCGGCACTCCTCCTCTACCGCAGCCCGTAACCCTCAGCCGCGATGCCTCCCATTCGACATCGCGGCCCACCTCAGTTGCGGTGCACCTCACCGCAACCTACTTTTTGGCCGCTACGTCAATGGCTTGAAGGCAAAAGCCCTGACGAGCGGCCCCACCGTTGGGTTCCTCTTGGCTTCACCGTGGATGGGAGACCACGGTTACTAAGCCCCCCCCGCAACGACAATGCGGGAACCCACTCGGGGGGGACAAATACATAGTTTGGGGCCGTTGTAGAAGTATTTGTGCACAGAGGCACCGCACACCAGTAATATCACTTTCTATCCATAAAAAATCTTGTTAAATATAAACTCGACTTTCACTTATTTACTTACTAACTACTTTAGTTTACACAAAGTTGACGTCACGTGATAAAAAGTCATCGTAAGAAGCGTTTTGGCGGTAAATTCATAACAACGAAAAATACATTTGGTTTAAAACGTTTTTAATTGAGAAAATGGATAGAAATCAATTTATTTTTATTTTTCTGTTAAATATCTCGTTCCAATCTTCAAATTAGAATAGTTTTTGAAAAATTGGAAAATACACTATTCAATTCTCAACTCATCAACTAGTGTTGATGAATTGAATTTCTCAGTATCAGCTTGGAGTCTGGTTTTGTGCCATGCCCGGTTGATGGCTAGACACTCTGTAGTCGGTCCCTCATATCTAAGGATCGTGGTCAGCTTCGCAGTTGCATCTGGAGCGGATGATCCGCCTCCACCGGTTTCTGTCCAGCGCATCCCTCACCATGGCTAGACACCCCCCCTATTACAAAAGACTTAAGCGTAACCGACCAAAATGTGGAAGTAATGTGGGGGTACTTTATATACTTAATTGCATCACTAATGCTCTCAAAACAGTGGAAGAAATCGAAGACAAGTGACAGTCACCAACCAGCACTAGGTGTCGTGGTGGATTTTGGTTTACTCTCACAAGCTTATGTTCCAGCTATCGAAACATTATATAAATGTAGGCTGTTCCGTGTGGTGCCGGACGTAAAATAATAGTACCATCCCATTTCTTCCCGTGGGTGTCGTAGAAGGCGACTAAGGGACTTAATAGAAAGTGGGCAGCAGCGTTCTCTATGCATTTTACCACCATACTGAGATCGCCAACCAGCTAAATAACAATAGCTGCACGGGTCGATCGGCCAGGTTAAGCTACGCTTGCCGCGGTTGGTCCGTGGATGGGTGACCATCTTTAGATACCAAGACCCCTCCGTGCCTCGGAAAACACGTTAAGCCGTTGGTCCCGGCTGTCATTTGTGGATCTTTGACAGTCGTTACGGGTCGTCAGAATCCCGAAAGTCTGACAACCAGTCTTACCAAGGGGTATCGTATTACCCAGTAACTGGGTTGCGGAGGTCAGATAGGCAGTCGCTCCATGTAAAATACTGGTATTCAGCTGCATCCGGTAAGACTGGAGGCCAACCCCAACATAGTTGGAAAAAGGCTAGGCAGATGATGATGATGACTGAGATCGCTAACCCAGCATTGGACGTCTTTCGGCTGAAATGATGATGATGATGATGAGGCTGTTTTGTGTATCAAGTTTCAATCAGAACTAAAACATTTTAATAATTCAGACGTAATAATAATGCAGTCAATCAACAATTTGTAACTCTAACAACCGTTGAGGTCAAAGTGCAAGAAAAGCCAAATCGTTAATATAATATTTCAGCCATTGAAATATTATATTGAAGATTTACAAAGCACGAGTTACAAACTAACTTACGCGTAACAAGTTAGAAACACAGCATAAGTGAACAAAGTTTTTGTACAAATTATATTAAATGTGTTACAAGCTCACCGTTTAAGTTCAAAATGATTTAAATGTGTTAGGTACAAGTTTAACGATGAATACATAAATCAGTTACATTTGTAAATCATAGGCTTGCCAGGTTATCAATCACTCTTCAGAAATTGATATTTGCAGATCATGAAGCGCCCAAAGTTTTAATTAATGACGAATTATGTATTGTACACACAATAAACATTTTGGCACACATGTAAACCATAACTTAGATTAACACATTACTTTTTAGCAGTGGCGTTCTGTACTTTCCGACTACACTCGTAGAACAACTTGTATTAATGTATTTATATATAAATAAAAAGAGAAGTCCTGACTGACTGATTGACTGACTCATCAACGCCCAGCCCAAGCCCTTGGACCCAGAAAGCTGAAATTTTGCACAGAGGTTACTTTTATAGTGTAGACAAGTGTAGAAACTCAACCCCTAAGGGAGTTAAATAGGGGATGAAAGTTCCGCGCGGGCGAAGCCGCTGGCAAAAGCTAGTAATAATATATATATATATATATATATATATATATATATATATATATATATATATATAATTACTAGCTTATTTAACTCCTATTTAACGCCTATTTAACTGTATTTATTAGACTTAAAAAATAATATACAATTTGCACAATTTGTCGTAGCTACTTAAAGTTATAGTTAAGAGTAAGTCAGTGTCAATGATTTAAAATCAGAAACTAACCATAGAACATAGACAAATAGCAAATGCAGTATGGTTTTCTTAACCCGGCTACCATAAATGGTTAAGTTTTGTACCATTTACTAGCGGCAATGAAGCACGAAACAAAATCGTTCCCAAATAAAATCATTGAGGTCAGTAATAAAAAAGCGTAACATTAAAATGTACCTTCAAGAGTTTATCACAGCAGAAATCAAATCATATTTTATTAGTCAGCCATTATGTGTATAATCCATCTTCCGTTTAGAAATGAGAAACTATAAAATAGCAATTAGCAAAGCCATTTCATAGAGTATAATATTATGTTATTTTACTTGGAGTTTTATTTCACTGATGAATCTGTTGTTTATTGGTACCGTAAACGATAGAAATTATTACCAAACCCAATTGTAATAAACATAATATTTCTTTGCAGTCGGGCAAACGTGACAAATCTTTTTGCCTAAAAAAGAGCAAGTGTGAGTCGGATTTGCACATGAAGGATTTCGTACTACCGAATTATAAAGATCGAACTATAAAAGCCAAAAAAACACGTTACTTGGATGGGAAAAACGTATTGTATGGGAAGAATGTTTTTTTTTTGGGTGGGAAATCATCAAATGACTTCTCCCGCTCTGGGTGGAGCAGGAGGGCGTGTCAGTCTTTGACTGAATAAAACCCACCCGTGTTCCCTCAGTTGCCTGTGTGCCAGGGGCGACGGTATCTCTTTCGAACTACCCGCACCCCTGGCAGGATGGGAAGAATGGTTAGAAATTAATTTCTAACTTTATTATATTGTAAAACGTCGTGAGGAAACCGGCATGTACTAGAACCAGAAATTTGAAGACATAATTTATGTCATCTACAAACCCACACTGGGTCCGCGAGGTAGATTACAGCCCGCTCCCTCCCAAAGATGTGCCTGTGTCCCAGCTGTGGGAACATTAAAGGCGGATCATGAATTGTGATTATGAAATTTTATTGAGTTGTTATAGCAACCTTTATAGTATTCTCTGTGATCATTTTAAATGTATATCTATTTAGTGAAATTTCGACAGAGATACAGCCCTATGACGGACGGACAACGGAGCCTTAGTAATAGGGTCGTGTTGGCAGCCTTTGGGTACCTACGCAACCTTAAAAAGAAAGACTAACCCAAAAGGGTTACGGATTATACACAGACAGATAAGATGCACTTTATCTTTTCAGTTACCTAATTTTAATTTACACTTGACATTTCTGAAAACATCTGACCAATACACAGGGTAAATTTTTAACCAGTGCGCAAACTGGAACCATGAATTCAGCATTTCATTCTAGACCTGACGTGTAAATTTTACGTCGGTTATACAAAAAAAATCTGCTGTTTCATAGAAAAGTGCAATACCTACACGGTCAAAATGTATGGATCAGGGATCAGCAGATTTTTTTTCGTATAACGGACGAAAAATGTTACGATATGGTTTCTAGAATGATATGCTGAATTCATGGTTAAAGTTCGCGCACTGGTTAAAAAATCCTGTGTATCTAACCTTCTACTAGATACCAAACTACATTAAGCAAAAGTTCAATGTACCCGGACACGTTCATAAAGGCTCTCCTCCCGCAGACAAGCGCGACGCAATGAGGAGACGCTACACTGGTGGAAAATTTATGTGAACACTTCATGGATTTTTTTATTCCGGAGTAACGTCGCGTCTATCTGCGACCCCCTTATGATGACCTCGCAAACCGCCGTGGATTTCGTCAATCAAAAATAATTACCCATTAATAGCAAGAAACTAGTAGTAAATAGGTACCTATACCTACCTATTTACTCTAAACATATATAAAAAAGTACTCTATGCTCTAAACACTATTTTGGTGTATACCTGAAGATGTAAATTCTTGTATCTGGTGGAAACGAGTGTCTAGTAAATGACCACAGAATCATATTTTGTAATGAACTGCCCAATTGTCTTAAGATAACGTCACTGACTTGCGTCAGATGCGGTCATAAGACCTTAGAGTAGGATGGTTAAACTATTACTCTCTTCCTAATGCCCTTCTACACTTCGCGCTCATGAGTCTCGCGCCATCTCACTTTCACGTTATATGACCACAACTGCCACGACAGTTGGTGTATACCTACTATTATCAGGCGTTGAATATAAAGGACAAAATGCCCAAAAT
Source organism: Polymixis flavicincta (assembly GCA_949987655.1). Classification (NCBI taxonomy): domain Eukaryota; kingdom Metazoa; phylum Arthropoda; class Insecta; order Lepidoptera; family Noctuidae; genus Polymixis; species Polymixis flavicincta. The sequence goes on along the minus strand of OX465191.1, from coordinate 10,556,374 downwards.
ATAATCTTTTTTGCAACATTTATTTTCTCTTCTTTTCCAGTTTCGACGTCCGTGGCCGCTCGTTCAACAAGGCGCTACAATGGTCGGACCCCAACGCGTTCGGTCCTCGAGCCTACTTCGCGACGGTGGCCCGACCAGCCGCGCTCACGCTTGACACCGTCCAGTTGGACGACGAGGGCGTGTACCGGTGTCGGGTCGACTTCAAGAACTCGCCGACGAGAAATTTTCAGATACGCCTCTCTGTTATTGGTAAGTGAAAAATTCGTTTTTTGACTTTTGTTTTATTTGATGGCCCTGAGAAAACAGCCGCGACTCACGAGTCGGTAGATACGAACCGGGGCAGGCTATAATCAGCCTATAATATTCTCACTGCTGGGACACAGGCCTCCTCTCGGTGAGAAGGAGTAAGCCGTAATACCTACCTACCACGCTGGCCTAGTGCGGGTTGGTAGAAGCCACATGTGTTCGAATTTTTGGTTCTAGGACATGCCGGTTTCCTCACGATGTTTTCCTACACCGTTTTGAAAGCAGTGGTGATTAAATAATTTACAGAAACTAAAGCGCCTGTGTGGGTTTGAACCTACGACCACCAATTCGTAAGTCGCGGCCATTACCAATGGCGACCACTGCTCTTTCCTCAACCTGGGCTGGCAGTTTGTGTAAAATATTTCATCATAAGCACTGCTCTCAAAACGGTGAAGAAAAACAGCGTGAGGAAATCATGTCTTAGAACCAAAACGAATAACGAAGACATGTGACATCCACTGACCCATACGGGGCTATATGGCAGATTACGGCCTACGATGGACAGAGAATCATTTAAAGAAGGACTGTGCCCCAGTAGGGGGGAATTATAGGCTGCTTGCTTTTATACTATGATAAATGATTTTATTTCTGTAAGTAGGTTTGTACAAACACTTTTACACGTCAATCATATCTTTTTTAAACTAGATGAGGCCGGCGTTTCCTATCTGACTACTCTGAGAAGAAAGGCCGAAACAAACTCAGAGGTCACAGTCTCTTTTAAAGTCCAGACATAATCTTGGTCAGATCATGTGAAGACCATGTAGATTGGTGTCTGAAATGGTCTTTTGAGAAAAGAACCACACAGGTTGAGTGGACCTGTCCATTCAGTGCACGCATGTATCAGTAATCATACGGCTCAACTCAGAACTTGAGGAGCTTTGAATGTTTGCTTTCAGATAATGTTTCTTTTTTTCAATTTAATAATAATCCACTGCCTTTAAAAATAATTAAACAGTAACATAAAATTACTGTTGATGTTTCTAAAATGAAAACTTAAGTGTCAAAAATTCATGCAATAAGTAAGAACAAATTGTATCGTAAAATTTAAAAAGATGTTTTTAATTAAATTAAACGTCAACAACATTTAAAAAGCAATTTATATTAAATAAAATGAATAAAGTACGTAACGATAATTGTGCCATTAATAATTTGCAAGCTCTCATATACCAACACTTAAAATAAATATTGAACTCAGTTCATTTCAACTTAATTTTTACAATTTCAAACAAGTCGCCAAGACCGGGTTTTTAAAATTAAAAGTTGTCTGGAACCGACGAAAAATAAATTAACCAATTTGGAATACAAATAAAGTTTTCAGCAACAGTCGTCCCTCAAATAACTGCATATAAATTATACTGGAAATATAAAATGCATCGCACAAAACTAAATTAGAACGTTAGTAATAAACAATTCCATAGCTGTAAAATATAAAGAAATACAATTATCTTGACTTAGTACACGAGGTTTCTGACATGTGGAACGTGGACTCATTGCAATCATTGTACCGATAATTGTTATTAGTTAGATAATTTTTATCTGCGGAATAAATATGTCGGTTGTAGCGTTTGTATGGAAAATATGCCAAACTATCAGATTTTTTCTTCAGATAAAAGTTTTCAGCCCTTATTGGTCTATTAAGGGGCCCACAGCAGAAGAGCAGTGGTGGCCAAGTGGTAACGTCCGCGACTTACGAGTTGTAGGTCGTGAGTTCGAACCCAGACAGGCGCTTTACTTTGTGTAAATTATTTCATCACAACTGCTCTCAAAACGGTGAAGGAAAACATCGTGAGCAAACCGGCATATCCTAGAACCAAAAAATTCGAAGAAATGTGACATCTACCAACCCGCACTGGGCCCGCGTGGTGGATTACGGCCCAATCCCTCTCACCGAGAGGAGGCCTGTGTCCCAGCAGTGGGAACATTATAGGCTGATGATGATGATGAAAGGGCCCACAAACACCTCAGGAGGCTCTCATTGTGCGGCTGGGTCAAGGACTTTATTCATAAAGCAATACGGCACACACTCTCGGGAGGTTCCTCTGTTCAGGGCCCTGAACCCCAGCAGCTTGCACCCTATTCCCGATGCCGATGGGCCACAATTTTTTAAAATTTTTAATTTGTTTTGGAAAATTATTTAAAAACTAGCTTAAACGAGCGGTTTCACTCGCCTTTAACAATTAACACAAACCTTTAACAAATTGTACATGTAAACCTTCCTCATGAATCACTCCATCTATTGGCATGAAAATCCCTTCAGTTGTTTTGAGTTTATCGCGAACAGACAAACAGGCAGACGCAGCGGAGGACCTCGTTTTATAATATGTAGAAATAGTGATGTATCATAAATGTAAAAAGATTAATAAACGGAAACATTTCTATCAGAAGCGTGTTCACGTTTCGCGAGCAAAAACAATAATTTCCCGTGTTAAAAACTACTTAAGCTAGTACAACTAACATTTTCAATTATCGTCTGAATATAATTGCCCCCCTAACGAGTGAAACGGTTTCGCAAATAACTCGGCCGCAAAACGTCGACCCTCGAAACTAGAATGGGAATCGCAGCAGATGTTCGCATTCCCACACTGAAAAACTTTAGCGGAAAATGTCTGCTCTATGCTGAAAATTTATAAGAGAACCTTATCTAAAAAGCCAGCCTTTCAGCGGCTTTCGCCGAGCGAGCGATGCAAAACAAAGCTTTGTTAGAGCTCCTTTGAATTTCGGTAAGGAAAATGAGAGGTTACACACGACCCCTACCCCGTCAAAGAAGCTCCGAGTGCTGTTATTACAATAATGTACTGCGATATCACGTTTGGAGTGGCGCGATGTGCTCAGCCGGCGCGGCGATGCGGCCGACACCCGCCGCTCTATCTCACTGGAGACTCTTCCAGAACCTTCTGACTCACTAAATAACCTGGCCACTATAATGCAGGCTCAGACATCCTATTTTCAACTTTATGCTTTGTTCATAACTCCAACACAAATGTAAAGCTTCAAATCAAAAAAGGGTACTCAAAAAGAATTCAATAGGCACTTTCACATCTCAGTGATTTGATTAATGATGCGCTATCTTAATTACTTTTGATGTTGTTTTAGCTAATTATATATTCATTTTTGTGAGAGTTTTATTCGGAATATCACATTTAGTTCGCACGTCGTTAAATCCGTGCAAAAAGTAAAGTGATTAACTGGTATGTGTTTGTGTGTATCGGACTATACGCGTACAAAACGCGGAATTGACTAACAAAGTGATTTTATTAACTCCACTGGCCTAGTACGTTGGTCGGCGTTGCCCGACCCGAGAATTTATTATACCTCCCTTATCTACATATGTTTATCGTGGAATTTTAAATTGTAAACGAGCTCCACTTGAAAATACCAGTTCAGTTTCCGCATGAATTTACGCTACATTTTGTTTGGCGCACCGTATATTTTGCATCAAATTATAATAGCTATGATTCATTCGATTATGCGATTAAAATATCAAGTGTACACAGACCACAGATTATGATAGTTTTGAACGTTTCGAATGTTGGTCAATCAAGGTTGGTTATTGTGTAGCATCAAACATTGGTGAAATCGTAGTGTTCGTTTGGAACGCATTCAAAAATTCATTGCAGGTTGTAAATCCGCTGCCAGAGCAATTGGTCAGTATGCACCTCGACTTCATTAGTTAACGTTTAGCGGGCGGCGCAATTTATAAGGTCGACAGTGTAATGTGTTTGTGTCTGTGTAGCGTACGTCCGCGGCCCGCGATCCACTTCCGTACGTAATTCTTTCCCAGGCCGGGTTTTGAGTTAAGTGAAGCAATATGTAACAGTTAAGTGGGGGTTGCAGCGGTGCAATCGTAAGTCATCGCCTCTACGACCGCTGTGCCACGCCAAGGTATTGCACAGCAAACCAACATTTCACACTGTTTAAACAAAGGCTCTTTACGAGTTCAGATAACCACTTGAACATAAGTATGTAGGTTTATTATGTAGTGTGCGAATTAATGATCTGATAATAAGGTTACTAGAACTAGCTTTCATTATGCTAGTCTAGATTTCTAGATTAAAATAATGATTGTGTTTTCTCAAGTTAACAATCTACCGACTGCTCATTGTTTTTGTTTACCAAAGGGGTTCTGTTCCGGACATTCGGAAGGCATGATTGACAATCATAATTAAAGAGAGATAGAAATATCCTATTACATTTCACTGTCAAGCCCTCTTGGTAAATATTCTTTAGTCAAAGATTAACAAAGTTAGCATCAGATACACGTTTTATAATACCGACATGAGAACGGAGACAGAAAAGTTACTTACATTCTTACGAGAACTGAAAATAAATTCGCTCACAGAACACGGCCTAATGGAAGTAGAAATGTCCCTAATATTGTTCCGAACTTTCAGCTTCTAGATCAAAGTTCCGGACAAAGGGCTTTTGAAGGTTATATATAAAGGTAGGAGACAAAAGAGACGACATTCCTGAAGGAGTTCTGAACACTTATGTGCATTGTTTACGCCTGTTTTAATACATTTGTTGCTCGCTGTTTAGCATGTCAATAGAGCCGTAGGAACTCATTAGGAGTGCGTGAGACGCTTTATTGTTCCTTTGGCGTTATTATGACGACGCTAATGAGGATCCACTTAAAGGGAATCTTCCAAAAATTTGTTTGCGACTCAAGTATCTGGATCCATCATATTTCGTGGGAGTTGCCGAGCGCTCACAGAAACACGCCCAAGTTTCAACTTTGAGAAATGTGATTATGTAGCGAACTTTAAGTGAATTGCTTTATATGAACTTGTGAAACTTAATTGTTCTAATATAAACGGCTTAGCTGTTAACTTTGCTTTCGTACAATCTGACTGTGATATTCCAAGATAAGTTTGCGTATTTTTCATTATAACGGAAAGTAATCCTGAATATTAACAAGATTTGTAATAATAACGGTTATTTTATTAACAATGGATGTTAACGAAGGCTAATATTGTTATACAATTAAAGCCATATTGTAGACAACTTCGGATTACCAAAGCGAAACAGAACAGAACTTGGCAATTATCGCGATACGATATAGCGAACCCTTTTGGAGAGCCTTCGAATTTCTCGAAAACTTCCTCGGCTCGATGTGGAGACGACAAGAATATAAAAAGCAGCCGCCTAGTCGCGGCCCGACGTGCGGGGGAAACGCTCGCCTGAATTAATAAGTACAACACGAAATTTGAATTTAATGAAACAAGTTAGCAGCAAGCAGCTGAGCGTGTATCGATCCTACAAGAAATGTACCGACGATTCGCGCCGCCATCGCGGGCCTACTGAGGTGTCGTTCAAATTTATGCTAATGCGCAAGTGGATACCTGCCTTTAAAAGTGTGACGCCTTTTTACTGGCTATGAATATAATTTGAGTCGTGTATCCGATATATATTATATGATCCACTGATCATTAGTAAATAGTGGCTCGACCATCAATCAATCAAACTTACCCGATATTTACGTCAGAAATATTGACGTTACGTCACTTCTCTCAGTAATAAATGTCAGTGTACGAACTCTTCATAATTATAGCACTTCAGTCGAAGATTGAACAGATGAAAAAAAATTGTGGCCCAAAATAGAACTAAAATAATGTCGGAAAGTATAAACACGACCTAGACCACTAAACTGTATTTCCTAATTATGATATCATCATCTGATGATGATAAGCTGATGCTTGTAATGTTCCCACTGCTGGGATACAGGCCTCCTCTCGGTGAGAGGGATTTGGCCGTAATCCACCACGCGGGCCCAGTGCGGGTTGGCAGATGTCACATGTCTACGAAATTTTGGTTCTACGACATGCCGGTTTCCTCACGATGTTTTCCTTCACCGTTTTGAGAGCACTGGTGAAGAAATAATTTACACAAAGTAAAGCGTCTGTCTGGGTTCGAACTCACGACCTACAACTCGTAAGTCGTGGCCGTTACCACTTGGCCACCAATGCTAATCCACCTATGATAATTGGCTTGTGTTCTCCCGCTCATTCCTTTTTCCACTCAACTCGATCCTGAGCCAATATGGACCAATCCCTCATATAAGCATTAACTTCGTCCCGCCACCTACGCTTGGGTCTTCCGCAATGCCATTGGACGCTGTCCGGGACCCATGCTGCGATGGTCTTTGTCCACAATGAATCTGACATGCCGCAAACGGGTCCGGCCCAGTCCCATTTGAGCTTGTTTGCTTTTTGTGTGACGTCAACGATTCGTGTCTGAGAGCACATTATCGTGTTCCTTAATTTCCGTAAGTACTAAATTCACCAATTACAGAAACCGTACCAGATTACCGGAACATAATAAAAGAAAGAAATAAAATATGAAAACTGTAAAATGCAAACATGTGTTTACCGTTCAAATACACACCCACTTACACAGGTATAATAAAACTACACTATATTTTTGAACACTTAATTTTTTTTTCACATTTGCGAAATAGCTATGCAATTTTGCCGTACGGTACTGCAGTCGCGAAAACGAGTACGTAATACTAGTTGTACCTATATTTAGCAGTCCACGTCGCCACTTGTCGAAATCGTCGTCACAATTTTACATTCAAATAAATAGGTGAAGACGATCCCGTGTCTAAGTCCCGTTACTGAATGGCCCAATATTGAGACTCTCTTAGAAAGAAAACAAACAGTCGAGTGTATAAAAGCTAGAAAATCGCATGTCGTAAAACTAGTCTCGGTTTTTAAGTTATAGCTCGTAGCGTATGGACAAATTCTCTACTTATATTAAGGAGTGTCAAAAACTCGTAAAATATATAGAGGTATAACCTAGTCGTATAATGCGGCCGGCTATAAAACAGGGATGGTTGACTTACCATGGATTTGTAAACTGAATAATTCCGACAAATAACGGAATCGTGGTATTTGTATGATACACGGAATATTTAACGTTTATGACAGCTTCGTCGGAACTGTTGCTTCACTTGTGTTTTATTGATTGTACAGTTTTTTCACACCTCAGTTACCCACATGGATTCAATCCAGACGTGACAGGTTTCATCAATTTCAACTCCATTTACCTCGCCAGTCTATAGTCCAGTACTAAATAAAATTCGAATACCGACCGAAAAATGATAAACGACACATGGCGTCGGCCGTATATGGTACGGCTGGTAACCCTGCTATAAACTCGAGCTATTTGTGTACAAATAGTGTTCTGCCGGCCGGCCGGCTCGACCCATTGACAGGCACTTTTACAACCTCTAGCGTGTTGCGGCTAATGCATAATTCAACAGCTATAATTTCAGCTGTAGTCTCAGCTATGCGATTTATCGTCGCATCAAACGCGTTATCGCACAACGGAGACCACGCGAATTGATCGTATCCAATGTTCCTTTATGATATATGAGTGGAAGTGGACAGGATACGGTACGGTACGATTGTTAAACATATTTATAGCTTGTAGTGATAGTTAGTCTTTATTTATTGTTTGAGGAGCCTACAATTAATGTCGAGTTGTACTCGTTATTTGCTAAGGTAAAGTTTTGAAGGAGGAAGGAAATGCTTTTTCCTTTTTCCGCGATAGCCTACAAAAACAGTAGTTACAGGTTGTTTGGAACTATCCTTTACCAACGAAAAACGCTTCAAAGAAAAGTTCGCAGCAGCAATTAATTAGGGCGATGAATCAAAAGCAAATTGGCTGGCAATAGTCGGCAAAACAAACGTCATATCGACGCCGACAGTCGTGTTTAATTGACGCCGTCGCCTATGAAATTCCGTTTAAATTGGATGTTGTTCGTCGGCCACCGATTCCGCTATCGAAGACCAACTTGCCGAATGGCTGCCTCTGTAATGACTACTAACTAGCCGGTCGGCCGGCCGAATTCGGGCCTTCGGGGGCACACTTTCGTTTCCAATAGTGGAAGGGCCGTAATTCGGTTTTGCGGTGGTCCCTCTTAGTACGTGCTCCAGAACTATTGTTTTGTTTATACGACCGTAATTAGTGATGTTTGTCATGTTACGCTAGCGGTTTTTGAAGTGTTTATTTAGACGCACTACTGACCATTAATTTTGTTGAGCTGAATGTTAACACGTGATGAATAGCTTTTGATAATACGAGGGTCGAGTCCAGTTTGTAAATGTTTTATATTGAACTGGGAAGATACATTTTTATGCATAGCTGTGGAGGTACTAGCTTAGAGCCAGTGTAGTCTAGACTGGGCTAACGCTACGATTTACGGCTAGGATCTTTACTCTAGGGAAGACTCGGGTTTTCTCCATTTACATAGTGATCTTACCATATTTCTACAGCCTTTATGTTTTTACATAACATTACGCGTATATTCGTTGTAAGAGTATATGGGTACGTGTACTGTATTCCACTTACATAGGGAAATGACACGGCAATATTTTAATAAACAGACTTACGGCTCATCATCATCATTTCAGCCGAAAGACGTCCACTACTTGGCATAGGCTGCCCCCAGGCTCCTCCACTTCTACCGGTCTTGTGCTTCCCACAGCCAGCAGATTCCCGCGGCCTTCACGAGGTCATCGGTCCGTCTTGTGGCAGGCCTTCCCACGCTACGTCTGCCAGTACGCGGTCGCCACTCCAGAACCTTTTCGGCTCCATCGGCCATCTGTTCTTCGAGTAGTGTGCCCTGCCCACTGCCACTTAAGTTTGGCCATTCTTCGGGCTATGTCGGTTACTTTGGTTCTCCTGCGGATCTCTTCATTTCTGATTTGATCGCGTAGGGAAACTCCGAGCATAGCCCTCTCCCTCCCTTTGGATGGCTTTAAGTCTTCTGATAAGGCCCATTGTGAGCGACTTACGGCTATTGGCGATAAATTATTTTGAATTGGGCCCAAAAAAAATCTAGCAAGAAATTACTTTACTTAACATAACATAACATAATATCACGCGTTGTGTTCCCAAAGACTTGGGCCGAGGTGCAATGTAAGTCATATTATTACTTATCATCATCATTTCCATATTTTGCGATCCCATATAACGTGGAACGGAAATGGTAAATACAAACCAAGGGCACGGCTTCTTTGGATGATATCAAACGATATTGGAAGGGTTTTTAAATCCTATTTCTACCTGTTCGGAAGTTATGAGAATTTTTTATACATTGATACCAAACTTTTCAAATTGAAATAAACACATCACGCAGAAGAGATTTATCGTGATATTGGCAAGTAACGTGGAAAGTTATTGACCTATGTAGTGCGGTGACACGTTTGTTATGATTTGAATTTAAGAAACATATGAAACCGAAAATTTGGTATCAGTTCTTAGAGTATTTTATTTTGAGCTGAAACTATGTATAGTGATTCTATACCAGCTGTTATCTTTAGTGCTTAACGATAGCAATAGGGTTTCTGTTACACTCTGTGTATATTGCCATCATTCGGGTACAAATCCAGAGTCCGTACTACTACCGATAAATACCAGATATTAAAAAAAAAAACAGTGGCACTCCGGGAGTGCCGACAAAAGTGAAAACTTGAACATTTACGTGTGTATTTTTTGAATCATCAAAACAGGATTTCACATTATTCATAATCATAATTATGGTCATATCTTTTTTTTAACGTTCCCCACATTAGGAATTTCTCCTGTATTGTGGGTGCGTTTACAAACATTTAGACTCACATACACAAACAGCAAGACCCGGAACAACTACTTGCAGTTCATACAAATATTTGTTCCGTGCGGGAATCGAACAGCGCAGCAGTCAATCGCTTAACCATTGCGCCAACCGTGCCGTCGATCTTCTAAACGAGTTATCCGATTTCCATAATTCCAATTGAAATATTAGCTCTGGACCTAACCCTATCTTTTGAGACGTAAATTATTGAAATACATCTACTAAAAAACAGAGGCGTCGGTAACGGTGTCGCGAGTTCAATTGTATTTTTCCCATCCCTAAACATGCCCAACGCGCCCTAAAGAACTTTTCACTTCAAAAACCCAATAACACTTTGTCCGACCTGGGAATCGAACCCAGAACCTCATGCTTGCAACTGCTAGACTAACGAGGTAGTAAGCAGTAAACAATAGTATGACTATACTTCTGACAAAAAACCAATACATTTGAGCCATCTGTAAACGTTACTTAGCTCAATGCTTTGACTTAGAAATGTTTCTATCTCTATCTTGCAGTTGTAGTTTGACAGTTGTGTTAAGGACAGTGTGGCAGGTACAGCGCTTAGGTATTGCACTTTTTTAACCGACTCCAAAAAGGAGGAGGTTATCAATTCAACATAGTTATATTTTTTTATGTATGTTCGGGAATAACTCTGTCATATACAGCGTGTTTGGCATAACGTTGAACATACGAAAAGGGTGGATAGGTGGGGTCATCTTCTACTTATTTGGCCCTGGCCGCCTGGATATTAAATAAAAAATGCAAGTTGAAATAAAGAGTTAAGTATTTTGTACATCTTTCTGTAAGTTTGAGGACGCATAACTTTTTTGTACCTAACATCTGAATAAAGCAATAATTTTATAAGAATCTACCAACACTAAAGATTAAAAAAAGAACTGCCTGTTTTACCCATTTTAATAAAAATTACACTTTATGTTTAACGTTCTGCCAAACATCCTGTATAAACGGATTTGCAAAATTCCTTTTTCTTTCGAAAGGGGTTTATTCCAAAATGTTCCCATTTAAATTTCATATAGATCTGATGATGAGTTCCGAAGGCAGACAACGGAACTCTTAAAAAAAATTACAGCAAATCAACCGCTACGGGGTCTAGCTAATCATGTGCATTCATGGTTCCAGGGCCTTAGTCTGCTATTTTTATAAATTCGTCATTCCAACACGATCCCATCGTCATTTTGCTAAAAGTTCGTAATCTGCTAAATTCATGAAGGTCGATCAGTGGTCGGTCAATGGTCTCGTAACAGAATTGTGTTATAATGGCATTGTCGTATTGTCATTATTATAAAACCCGTTTGTAGAAATGATTTTCGAAAAAAAAAAAAACTACTAAATTTGAACATTTATTCATGCCAGAAATCATTTATATTTTTGTATTTTTTTTATTTTTTAACATATTATTTTAGGAACTGTAATTTTTTTAGCAATTAGTCATTCATTTGCCATTATGTACGAGATTACCTATAAACGCCATTTCTTTCAATGGAGTGTCATTGGCTGACCACTGGAAAGTCATAATGACGCCATTATATTAGTAGACTACAAAACTTGTCAAAATAAACAATTATGAAATAAATGATCGACCATTCTGACACTATTGCAATAGCAGACTTGAGGCCCAGGTTGTACGCCAATGGCACTGCCACCTTGTATAAATCTAGTCCAGAGAGAACTCATTAACAAAATGGAAATCGCTTCAAAGTCTAAACCAACTATGTCAGACCAGCGTTAATGTAAAGCCACCACTAACATCCATTTGTACGCCTATGTTTATCAATGGAAAACATGCCCCAAAATTCTTGGTCCCATGTTTTTGTGCTGCTGTGAACCTTACTCAAAGTGCTGACGTTAGGGCGGCTCCTATTGTTGACATCGCTGCATTATTCAATTGCCTGATGGTATATATTAGGAGAGAGGTTGGTGTGTAATACAAAGCGTTTACAAGTGATAGGGGACCGCAGTAAGCGCTTCTTGTGTGGCTAAGTGAAGGCGTCTTCGAGACGCGTTATGTTTGAGGAGGAAATATCGCCGTTCAGGTTGTTTCTGCTTGCATTTTATTTGATGGTGAATAGGAGTTCCCAACTGTAATAACAGCCATACGGGTCAATTGATCAGGTTAAGTTACGCTGGCTGCGGTCAGTCAGTGGATGGGTGACCATCTTTATATTCCATGCCTCGGAAAGCGCGTTAAGCCGTTGGTACCAGCTCAATCATTCGTGAATCTTGAACAGTCGTTACGGGTCGTCAGAAGCCCGAAAGTCTGACAACCAGTCTTACAAAGGGGTATGAAGTAATCCAGCAATTAGGTTGTGGGGGTCAGATAGAAAGACGCTCCAGTTAGATTGGAAGCCGACCGAAAAGGCTAGGCAGATGATGAATAGTGGCCCAGAAGAAACGGCTGCGACTTACGAATTGCAAGTCGTAGGTTCGAGCCCTGACATGTGCATTACTTTCTCAAAAAAATTTCATCACCACTGCTCTTAAAAACGGTGAAGGAAAACATCGTGAGGAAACCGGCATGTCCTAGATCCAAGAAATTCGATAATATGTGACTTCTATTACCAACCCGCACTGGAGCCGCGTGGTGGATTACAATCCCTCTCATCGAGAGGAGGCCTGTGTTCCAGCACTGACAGGGCTTGATTTTGTATATTTTATATCTCTGGGCAGTTTTTTAGTGTGCCTCTTCTCGCTAAGGTCAAAGATATGTCATGCTAGATGCGGCTTAATAACCGCTACCGACTAATACAGGATAAGTTTTTAACTACTGCGCAAACTATAACCATGAATTCAACATATCATTTTAGACCCCTCAGCGCAGAAATTTTTCGACGGTTATGCAAAACAAATCTGTTGTTTCATAGAATAGTGCAATACCTACGCGATCAAAATGTATAAAAGAGTTGTTTTTTTTTTCGTGTATTGCTGACGAAAAAATTCTGCGCTGGGGGGTCTAGAATGATATGCTGAATTCTCAGATTATAAAACAAAGGCAGATAGACCGCGCGGAACAACAAGAGTGAACCCAAAAAACCAAATACTAAAGCGTCGCATTGTATATAATGCGAGGCTTTAGTAATTTTGTTTTTTTGACTCTTGGGTGTTTCGCGCGATCTATCTGCCTTTGTTTTATAATCTAAACCAAAAAATAAACAAATACTAAAGCGTCGCATTGTATGTTACATAAAATGCGACGCTTTAGTATTTGGTTTTTTGGCCTCACTCTTGGTGTTCCGCGCGGTCTATCTGCCTTTGTTTTATAATCTGAGGCTGAATTCATGGTTAAAATTTGCGCACTCGATAAAAACTTAACCTGTATTATAATTGCAAAAGTAACTGTCTGTTACCTTATCACGCCTTAACGGATTTTAATGTTTCGCATACGAGTAGACCATGATAGTATATTATTTATCCCGGTAGTCAGTTTCCGCACATAATTTCCGACCTCAACGTGACTTCACCACTATTTTGTAAAGACTGGTGAGCTCAACCGTGGTGATGCAAGATCTTGACAAAAAAAAACGGAAATGTGCCATATTTTCTTACTTACAATGAACGATTAAATACTAATTAAATATTAAAATTTATTTATGTCGCACATCAGAAACAAGCATAAAACAGCCAATAAGAAAATATTTTATCCCACTACAGCTATCTCGATACATAATAACCTCGGCAGTCCATTCCCCCTCTCGTCTTTGTACGAGCAATGTTCTACCGGCATCTACATAATGAGAATTGTCCCTTTATTGTGTACCGCGTCGTTACTTTCAGTGTCTTGTCGCAGTATCGTATGTTTGACGGTTTATACACGTCTTGCATTATTCTATATGGCTATTCTTGTGATCTTCGTATACAGTATAAATACATAGATGAGAACTTATGAGATCGAAATAAGAGGAGAAAACTTTATCTATTTTTGAACGCTGAACATACTACTCGTACAATATAAATATATTTGGTTGTTTTTAACTCACAAGCAAAGATGGGCGAATGGATTTGGATTAAATTTGGCATAGTCATAGTTTATAATGTGGATTAACACATAGGATACTTCCTGCCAGGGGTGCGGGTTTGTTCGAAAGAGACACCACAGCCCCTGGCATACGGGCTACTGTAGGAACACGGGTGGGTTTTAGTCAGTAAAAGTCTGACACGCCCTCCTGCTCCACCCAGAGCGGGAGAAGTTATTTGATGATTTCCCACCCAAAAAAAAAAAAACACAGGGTACTTTCTATCCCGGTAGTTACGTTCCCGTGGGATAATATTCGACCTCCACGGCAAAAGCTAACAATAATGATGAAAGAAAATCTGAGAGTGCCTACAGTTTATGAAAAAAATAAGATTCTTTATCGTCTGTCAAAGACGTTAAAAGTGTATCAGCAAATATTGGTGCAACAATTTTTGAACCACGTTTACTCCCATCTGCCGTGTGTTCAATATTTGCGCCAGTAGTGACTTAAATCATTTGAATTTGGAAGTGGTAAATCATCTTTTTTTTAAGTTTAGAAGTCACAAAGGGGTTTTTTGGGGTCGGAAATCATCAAATTACTTCTCTCGCTCTGGGTGGAACAGGACGTGTCAGACTTTAACTGACTAAAACCCACCCGTGTTCCCTCAGTAGCCTGTGTGCCAGGGGCCGCGGTTTCTCTTTCGAACAACCCGCACCCCTGGAAGTCACAATGGGGTGACTTTACATAACAATAGATATTTTTGGTTTTCAGAACACCATTTTCACCTTTTTCCTAGTGAATGTTTGAAAAAACAATCTGCGTAGTTAAAATTTTAACAATATATTTTAAGAATAGAAAACGAAAAATAGGCTGTAAAGTTCAACATAGTTGTGTTAGGACACGTCACGTGTTCAAATTCCCAAACAAACTTTATGTTTGCTTACTCATATGTAAGTCCTTATTACAAAGTAAGACGCAAAGTAAGTGCACGTTTGCACGGCGCAAACTTATCGCGGCGAGATTTTATCGCGAAATGGAATTTCAACTCTCGGCGTTGAACCGAACAATGACAATCCAACAACCTGTACTTCAACGCGTCCAAAAAGTACACTATGTGATTATCAACTCTCGGCTTCTGCCAGGAGTGTGGATGTACTGCCAGGGGTCCGGGTTGTTCGAAAGAGAAACCGTGGCCCCTGGCACACAGGTAACTGAAGGAATACGGGTGGGTTTTAGTCAGTAAAAGTCTGACACGTCCTCCTGCTCCATCCAGAGCAGGAGAAGTTATTTTGACGATTTCCCACCGTCAAAAAAAAAGCGAACGCGGACAACACAAACTCTAAAATAAATAATTAATTGAAGTAAGACGCTCTTACTTCCTCAAAATATTAATGGGTTTTATATAAATTTTTAAGTCTTCCCGCATATTTTCCCGGCGCTTATTTTCTCTTCATTGATTTGGCTCAAAATACGACTGAAGGTTTAAGGAAAATAATTGCACGTGTTCCGATGGAATCATTAATATTAATTTTTATTTCTACTCATTTTAATAATGTTCCGCTGGCGTAAACCAGAATTGTATTTAAATAAATATTCATGAACGAATTCGAAATGTTAGTTTTAAATCTGAAAGAATTAGTATAAACTGCCCGTCCCTGTTGCGTATGGTTTATATAGCTTGACAAAACTTGGAGCTTACTTTATTATGAACCTATGTATATTAAATAAAATAAGCAAGTAGGTAAGTACATAAAAACCACCTGGAAGTAATTTTCTAAATGATAGTAAAAACGGGTATTGAAATCCGTTGCGTGGTGTAGAAGAAGTAAGCTAAGAAAGACGAAAACGAGAGACTATATACTATTTTGAGACGAGATATTGTAATAAAAATATACAAAAGGACCATTTAAAAAATATAACAATCGAACGCGTGATCGGTGCGTCGTTTGTTATTTTGTTTTCGACATAAAATGTATTAAATCTGAATTGGACTAGCAATCGCAATTACAGTTTCTAGTTATTTAAATAATGTAAACATGGTTGTTTGTTGCAGTGCCCCCACATCAGCTGATACTGTACGACAAGTCGGGTCGGGACGTGTCCGGAGTAGTCGGGCCTCTGGAGGAGGGCAACGAACTTGTGCTCGTATGTGAGGTCAGAGGAGGTAAGCACATTATCTTATTTGATCATACCTACACACAGAAGGAATATAATATATGTCTTGTAAAACCGGCAGCTGTCTTTTTAACCGACTTCAAAAAGAAGGAGGTTATCAATTCGACATGTTTTTTTTTTTAATGTATGTTCGGGCATAACTCCGTCGTTTATAGACGGATTTGCTAAATTCTATTTTTGTTCGAAAGGAGTTTACGTCGAAATGGTCCCATTGACATTTCATAAAGATCTGATAATGCGTTTCGGAGGCAGACAACGGAACTCTTCAAAAAATTACAGCAAATCAACCGCGAATGCTGCTTTCGCATAAACATGCATTGTTTTGACCCCAAGGATGATAAAATTTCGAAATGGTGTGGGGTAGGTAACGAAAAAGTGAAAAACAAAAACTTTTTTCAAAAAAATTATAACCGACTTCCAAAAAAACACTACAAAGTACAAAATAACTTTAAGTCGGTTGTAATTTTTTTGAAAAAAGATTTTATGGTTACTTTTACTCGTGCTGTAGCTATTTAACCGCGATGCCTCCTATTTTTAGCTCACTTAAGATAAGATTAGATAAGATAATCATTTATTTGCCCAAACATGAGTACAAGACATACAACACAAATTGACAGCATGCAAGAGATGTTAATTTAAGTTAACATAACATAAAAAAGGATCATCACGTTTGCCTTATATTGGGTCATACAATAATAAAATTTATAATGTCACTCCTAGTCAAACTATTTAATAAAATCATAATTATAAAAGAATATAAAAACAATGATTAAAAATAATAAATTGGTGAAACATAAAAAAAAAACTTTACATCAGACATGAACAGTCCTTATGTTGGTTAGTGATGGGTTAGTAACAGAAAATACATAGAGTCTATATTAGTATTGTTAGTAAAGACACAAACACAGCTAAATTGCCTATGCTCGCCCTTGAGGCTCAGTGTGGAAGCGCCATACGCCTCCGTCTAACACACCAACATAATCACAAAATCATAATCTCTTGTTTCAATTTTGGAATAAACCTGCCATTAGCTACAAAATTTATCAATAATTAACACACCGCTCACAATGTAGAAATATTGATGGTAAATTAAATGGTTTTCTTAAATCCTTAGATAAACTAAGGGGAAGGTACGTTACACTCTTACATCCCAATCACGGAACCTGGGATCGATGCACAATAACAGTAACAAAAGTTCGATCTGTGAACGTTTTGCTTTGGCATATCTGTGATCAGGATCAAAGTTGCATGCTTAAAGTTACCGATAGACAAGGACAGAGATAGGACCCGACACATTCATGCGAGCGCAAATGCGTTAGCAGCCGAATGTTTACGACTATGAATTACATTGAGATAGCGTTAGTACGTATCGCAAAAAAGTCATGCGATGCATCGCATCGTTTCTCTCACGCCTGTTTTGTATTATCGATGTCGCTTCCACCAAAATGGCAAGCAAACGATAAATAAAATTCTGATTTTCAACAAATTATAATTTTTCCCTGTACTTTAATGTGTGTTAAGTAATACTGTGTGTCTTATTTTTCTTGATCGAGTGTTTAGAACACTTTATAGATACACAAGAAGGCATTTTGATGCGTATTTATATATATACAAAAACTGAAATTATTCAGCTGTATCGAAATGCGCTGTTTAGACGATGGTCCGCGTGAGAGTGTCACTGGACTTAGAAGGGCACACGTTGTGATCTAGTAACGTGTCTTCCCCATTTTAAGTTTATCCAAGCAAAGTGCAACGACGGGTATTTTTATCCTGTGTTTATATAATATGTGTGAAGTTGGTAAATTTTTTTTTAATGGTAAATTAGTTCAGTAAGTACCTACCTAACTAGTTAACTATACCTTTACCTATATAGGTCCTCGTATCATCCCGTGGCAATAAATTGCATTTTCATAGAGAACACCTCATTTTCGATCCTATCCTACTAATCCTACCATCCTACTTACATATGTATGTATATACGAGTATAATGGACCTTATCAGAAGACTTAAAGTCAACCAAGGGGCAATGGAGAGGGCTATGCTTGGAATTTCCCTACGTGATCGAATCAGGAATGAAGAGATCCGCAGAAGAACCAAAGCAACCGACATAGCCCGAAGAACTGCCAAACATATGTGGCAGTGGACAGGACAGATTGCTCGCAGAACAGATGGCCGATGAGGCCGAAAGTTTTTCGAATAGCGACCGCGTACCGGAAGACGTAGAGTGTGAAGGCCTCCTACAAGGTGAACCGATGACCTTGTGAAGGCCGCGGGAATCCGCTGGATATGGGAAGCACAAGACAGGTCGAAGTGGAGGAGCCTGAGGGAGGCCTATGTCCAGTAGTGGACGTCTTTCGGCTGAAATGATGATGATGAATATTGTAAATGTGATAGTTTCTGTTTAGATTTTTGTTACTCAATCAAGCAATAATGGCCGATCAGAATTGGATGAAAATTGACAAACAGATAGTTATTAAAATTTGCCATACAGATACCTGGATTAACATATACATAGTATACTTTTCGTCCCAGTAGTACGTTCCCGTGGAATATTTTCCGGCCTCCACGCGGGTGAAGCCGCTGGCAAAAGCTAGTTCGAAATATACGAAATTCGAAAAAAAAACCTGCTTGGTACAGACAGCACATAAACTTACCACAATCTTTCAAATTTCTTTGATACTTTTTCAACTTTATATCATAAGTGTAAGGTTCATGTTAAATTGGGAAAATTTGACAGTTTGGGGTAGCTTGATGTGCTGGCGTCTGTACTAAGTCGTTACAGTTTACCATTAAAAAGCGTTTTAAAAGTTTATCGTTTCGACCGATCTTTGTACTGAACGGTCTCAAAGGCCGATTTAAACAAGTTCATGTTATAAGGATACATAGAATATATCCAGCGTTCCGCCAGAGTTTCTCAAAGGAACGGTTACTTTAAGCCAATAAAAAGTAGTTAACATTTTAATCTGTTTAAATAATTTCGCGCTTGTAAGCTGAAAATAAAACTCAGTGCTTCCGGATTTAAAAAGCTTGTTGAGTTTTTGTACATAATCTGCTCTGAATAATATGACATAATCAGCCTATAATGAGCCCACTGCTGGGACACAGGCCTCCTCTCGGTGAGAGGGATTGGGCCGTAATCCACCACGCGGGCCCAGTGCGTGTTGGTAGATGTCACATGTCTTGGATTTTTTGGTTCTAGGACAGGCCGGTTTCCTCACGATGTTTTCCTTCACCGTTTTGAGAGCAGTGGTGATGAAATAATATACACAAAGTAAAGCGCTTGTTTGGGTTAGAACCTACGACCTACAACTCGCAAGTTGCGGCAGTTACCACTGGGCCACCACTGCTCTCAAAATAATATAAATAAATAATATTGTATAAAATAATTATTGCCTTGACTGCCTCTTTGGTCTAATGTTTCCAAGCTGAGTGTGATCATGGTTTTGGGTTCGATTCCAAGGTCGGGGGTTGTTCTATCTGAAATTTTTCAGTAGCAGCCCAGAGTCTACATTTGGGCCCGGTTGATGGCAATAGGGTTGCCCCCTATTACATGGGACTTAAACATACTGTCAAAATGTGCGTGTTCTATAGGTACACCTCTGACCATCCCTTCGGGGTACCAAAGCGTGATGTTATGATGAATCTACCAATTGTAGTTACCACGAAGCTTGTTAAAAGACCAATAATACACCTCAATCAATCTACCGAGCCTTTTCCTAAGTATTTTGGGGTCGGGTTTCAGTCTATTTGGATGCATCTGATTATCAGTATTTTACATGGAGCTACTGCTTATCTACTGTTGTACCCAGTTAATAGGTAATACTACAGCTAATACTACAGTCGGAGGCAATAAAGGTCTCTATTGTTTTTAAGAAGATGCCTCCGACTGCATGACATTGCTTATAGTATTCAGTCTAATCGTCATCCTTTTAAAACAAGTTGCTTGTTTCCATCTTTTTTAACTAAAGTTCACTTTTGAAACAATCGGGTTTTTTTTTTTTTTTTTGAATTTTTCTAAAGTTTTCTAATTTTGTAATTTTTTTTTTTATTTCACAGTTTTTAGTTGTTATAATTATTTTTGCGGTGAATGAGACCTATTTATGAAACCCTTTATTTTGATACCCAACTGAATAGGTTTAAAAAAAAATGGCACCAAAAATCGGCCATTTTTTTTAAATTTTGGTATACCAAGTGTCACTCTCATAATTAAGACAAATCCAACGGCACCTCTCAAGCTGAAATCGATTAAGCCTTTTTCGGCTACAGAGCGTGCTAAAGAAATATAGGTACATACACACATACATTCGAAAAACAAAACCCTCCTTCTTCTCTTCTGCATTGAGTAAATAAGTAGGTACCTATGCAAATAAAACATTAATCTCTTGTTGATGTTCCACTCTCCTGAAAAAGTATAGACTTTCTAATTTTAATTATTTATAAATCATAATGGATCAAAAAAATGAGGGAGAATTCTAACAAAATAGAAAATGGTCAGACAACAAACGTAATATCGTAAGTGTGTTATTATACTAATTAATATTAATCGTCCGTTATTTTAATAGGCGAGAGTAATAATGAAAAATGGGCCACTTCCTTAATGTTTTTCTAATTACGGTGTGAGCATGCTTTTTGAATGGATATGTCTGGCCGTTACGGGGTGACAGACTGCGAGGGGCAGCGGAACCTAAATTTACTTAGTAGATATAGGTATTTTAGAACTGGCTTCTGCCAGTGGCTTCGCCCACGTAGATCTCGGAAATTATCCCACGTGAGGAACGGACGAAAAATCCTACATGTTATTCCAGCACCCTAATTGCGTAACTCACGATTCATCATAATCTGTATCGTTTTGAAACGGATTGTTAAACCATTGCTTCATATGTTCGAAAAATGTGTCTGTTCGACAACATAAATAACGCAATGAATATTGTATAACTGTGAAGACGAAACCAATTATGATCAATCGTAAGTTACGCAATTAGGGTGCTGGTTATAAACTATCTGTGTACAAAATTTCATCTAAATCCGTTCGGCCGTTTTTGTGTGATTGAGTAACAAACATCCAAACATCTAAACATAACTTTGACATTTATAATAGTAGTAGGATGAAACACAACTCAAAATGGCGTAAAGGTGCTCTTACACGGCCAATTTTTGAGCAATCATTGCTCCGCAACAGTAATAGATCAATCTGAATCAATTAAGTGGAGCAATCTGGAGCAACAACAATAAATATCCGATATGTTTCGGCAATATTGCTTCAAACGGTTTGGATTTGCATTCTATTACGTATAACTACGTCTCGTTTTTGCGAGAGTAACCGGCCGGCGGCGGAGGCGGCGAGAGAGGCACATTGCCTAGTTTTTTAAGTTGCTCCATATTGTGTGGCCGTATCTCTGGCAACAGGTTGCTACATGTTGCCATTGCCCTAAATTGCTGGACGTGGTCGTGACGTCATATTCGCCGAGAATTGCCCAAAATGGAGCAATTTTCGTTGCTCGTGTAAGCGCATCTTTTTTTTTTTTTTTTTTTGGGTGGGAAATCATCAAATAACTTCTCCCGCTCTGGGTGGAGCAGGAGGGCGTGTCAGACTTTTACTGACTAAAACCCACCCGTGTTCCTTCAGTAGCCCTTAAGCCAGGGGCTGTGGTGTCTCTTTCGAACAAACCCGCACCCCTGGCAGACATCGACCCTTGCGGGTCCCATCACTTTTTGTGCTGACATCTCTTTGAGGCGCGCGTGGAACACAACGCGCCGTCGACTTGGGCTTGGTCCTTACCGGACAGCGAGCTACCCATTACTCGCCGTCCGCAAGCCCATGCCTACGGTGGCCGGAAATCGGCCTGGGATTCCCGACGCCCAGGGCGTCTCCATATCCTGCGGCGGCTGGGGTCGCGAGGGCGCATATGCTGCCTCTCCCTCACGTGCGCCGCCTCCCTCTTCGCGAGCATTACTGCTTCGCTGAAGGAGGTGACGGCTCCCCATGCCCTCTCGCTCCGTACCATGGCTTGGACCAGGGCCGGACGCGAGAGATCACCGCCGCCGATCGCCTCCACGAGGACACGGCGGTGCTCCGCCCAAGCTGGGCAGACCGCCACCGTGTGCTCCACCGTGTCCTCAGGGCGATCTTCGCAGTGGAAACACCCGGGCGTTTCCTCCCGCCCTATCCGAAACAGGAACCTCCCGAAACAACCGTGTCCGGTGAGGACCTGCGTCAGGCGGAAGGTGAGGACGCCATGCCGCCTCTCAAACCACTCCTCAAAGAGGGGACTTACCGCCGTAATCGTGGCGTGGCGCACCTTTAGTCTATCAAAAGGCTTTACGGATAGGTATTTTACATTATATTGATAAATCGATCGAAAGACTTTTAATAATGAAGTAGCAAGCGTCGTTCGAGAAAAGCCTGTGACCCGAATAGACCTTCCCAAGCTGGCCTTGTGGGTCACACGACTGTCCTTTCCGATATTCTTTCGGTATTTTCTTTAAGGTAGTGGTGATTCTTTAACCGACTTCAAAAAGCAGAAGGTACTTTTTTCATCTGTTCTCGGATATCTCCGGTAGGTACATGTGGATCAATTTAAAAAAAAACTTTTTTTTTATTGGATAGCGTATGCCTCAGGGTTGGTCCATAACGTTGGTTTCGATAATTCGTATTAATTCCACTTTGTGTATCTTGATTATGTTGTTATATTTACTTTCTGTCACTGTTAACACAGCAAATAGTGGTAAACGAATTGGTATGGGTTAAGGATCCTAGCTCATCATCATTATACATAATTTCAGCCGAAAGACGTCGTCCACTGCGGGACATAGGCGTCCCCCAAGCTCCGCCACATCGACCGGTTCTGAGCTTCCCCCATCCAGCGGACTCCTGCGGCCCTCACAAGGTCATCGGTCCACCTTGTGGGAGGCCTTCCAACTTTACGTCTTCCGGTACGCGGTGGCCACTCCAGAACTTTTCGGCCCCATCGGCCATCTGTTCGGCGAGCAATGTGCTGCCCACTGCCACTTACGTTTGGCAATTCTTCGGGCCATGTCGGTTACCTTGGTTCTCCTGTGGATCTCTTCATTTATGATTCGATCTCTCCATTTCCCTTTGGGTGACTTTAATCCTAAATAAAAAGTGTAAAAAAACTTATTCACAAAAATAATCAATCGACTACCAAATAAACACAGTACAAAGTTAGAATAAACTTTAATTTCGGAAAACTGTGGCAAAAAAAAAACAAAAACCGAAATTAAACTTATTTTTATTTATTTATGGTTGGTTGGGTTTTGTATAAAATATTTTTTTCAACACACTTGCTCATAAAATGGCTCTAATTTCACTACAGTTAGGCACATAATGACACCTATTATCAAACTGTGACTTTTTCATTACTATTATTCACTAGTGAGTTATAGAATTGGTTGAGTTGCTTTGTTCTTAGTGAGTTATAGGTTGTTTTTTGTTTGAGTTGCTTTGTTCTTAAAAACGATGATGATGATGATGATGGATGATGCTGGATGATGATGGATGATGCTGGATGATGATGGATGATGATGATGGATGATGATGGATGACGATGGATGATGTTGAATGATGATGATGGATGATGCTGGATGATGATGGGTGATGATGAGTGATGATGGATGATGATAGATGATGATGGATGACGATGGATGATGATGGATGACGATGGATGTCGATGGATGATGATGAATGAAGATGATGGATGATGCTGAATGATGATGGGTGATGATGAGTGATGATGGATGATGATAGATGATGATGGGTGACGCTGGATGATGATGGATGATGATGGATAACGATGGATGATGATGGATGATGATGGATGATGATGGATTATGATGGATGACGATGGATTATGATGGATGATGATGGATGATGATGATGGATGATGATGGTGATGATGATTTAGTATTATTTTCTTCGCAAGTGTGTTGAAAAACGTCGTATGATACACGTGTGTATTGATGATTATCGCTGAGGCGCCATTGAGACCCGAGCCGTCAGGCGAGGGTCTTAAGAGAGCCAAGGACGATGACCAACGTTACACACTTGTACCATAATGTACTATTATTTACGTCCCTTATTTTTATCGTCCTAAAAAAATAAGTTGTACAAATAGTCGAATGTTAGCAGATATTTGGTTCTTCCCCCAGTCAATTCATTCGCTTTATATAATCTTTTCAGTTCTTTTACCCTTTCTTAATCCGAACGTAAGCCAGGCCCTATCCTATATATACTTAGGCACACGCTATACAGCCGTTAGGTCCGCTCCCATTTCAGGATCCCGTTTCGTCGGGTTAGGACCTTACTTTCGGCATTAAAAACTATCTCATTCAGCCAAGACCTTGACTCCAAAATTCGACACGTGTATGTAGTATGTAGCGTGTTTCGTGCAGAAAACGTATTGCGAGATCTTTTATCGCTATACAACTTTAATCAGCTGAAACATGGGTTGTCGCGACTAAACAGATGCAGATGCAACTTTTCAACAAGATTAACCCTGGCGCTGTCCTACCTGATTTGAGTATTAGCTTACCTAGGTATACTACGAGTTTCTCTTGCCACTTTTTTTTACTTTCTCTATTAGCGAAACAACAGTTATAATAGAATCGCTTTTGCCAACGGCTTCGTCCGCGCGGAGTACGGAAATAATTCCACGGGAACATACTGCCGGGTTAAAAAGTAACCTATCTATTGATCCAGGATATAAACTATCTCTGTGCCAAATTTCATATAAATCCGTTCAGCCGTTTCTGCGTGATTGAGTAACAAACATCCAAATATACAAACTTTAACATTTATAATATTAGTCGGATTAGTTGGATAAGAAGACAGTCATGATCATAAATATCCCTTAAAACATCGAAGCACTTACCGTATTACAAACATAAAACTATCAAAGTAAGTACATGTTCACAAATCACGACGGTATCAGTCAAGGAATAAGCATAAGTTCTACCCCAAGTGGTAGATGAGAAATTAAACCGATTACTTTGATATATCGCTCTTAAACTTACCGATAAGTCACTCTCAGAGAGATCGGCTCCAAATGGCACCCGGTGTAAAGTTATCCGTCGCCCCAAGATACGCCAGTGGGTAGGGCAGGGGGGAGCGGGCGTGAAACGGCACCAAAACATTTCGCAAACTTTATATCAATTATCTTTGTAACAATCTACGAGCTTTTATTATATTGGGCTTATTGTAACGGATTAATTAGCGTTCGAATTGATTTTTCCATTAACAAATTAAATTATGCATAATACCGGAAAGTATAGCATATTAAATAGGCTTTGGTATAATGCAATTTGTGAACGTTGAGTGCCGCTGTTGGCATAAACAAATAAAATAATAATAAGCACTTTTTTGTGGCCAATAACCTCATGAAAGAAAAAACAATATCACAAAAATATAGAAGCATTCTTTTGTCAAAGATCAGCTAACTTACACTTAGGTTCATTTTATTATTCGTATAAAAAGAGACAAAAAGGACGGAACAGTACTTGACCAAGTAAATAAAGTCTCACACAAACAAAGGGAGCTAAACGAATTGAAAGTAGATGCCTCGTTTACTTTATTATGTTCAGTGCCAGTAAAGAGACACATGTCAATCTACACATATACGTCTGATTGATTACGAGTCATGTCATACTTATGTATGAGTTTCGTTTAATCGCGTCCCTATTTCGAGGGGCCTACATCGTACGAATCTGATCGTTCATCATCGTCATCATATTTTCAGCCGAAAGACGTCTACTGCTGGACATAGGCCCATTACTTCGACGGGTTCTGTGCCTCCCGTATCCAGCGGATTCATCGGTCTACCTTGTGGGAGACCAGATGTTTTTGGCCCCATTGGCTATTGGTTCTGTAAGCAATGTGCCTTGCCCACTGCAGCTTAAGTTTAGTAATTCTTCGGGCTATGTCGCTTACCTTGATTCTCCTGCGTATCTCTTCATTTCTGATTCGTTCACGTAGGGCAACTGCAAGGATAGGCCCTTTGGGTGACATTGAGCCTTCTTATAAGGCCCATTGTTAGCGACCACGTTTCAGTGCCAGGTCATCACTGGTAAACACGCACTGGTCAAAAGCTTTCGTCCTAAGACACTGCGGTATTTGGGACGAGAAGATATTATTGCGTACCTTCCCGAACGCTGTTCAGCCGAGTCGGATTCAACGATTGACCTCTTTCTCGAAATTGAACGTACCTACCTAACCTGATCGTTATGGTCGGGAAATAGGATCATTGAGTTTTAGGCACGCTAATCATCTTCTAATGATGTAGTTTCAAAACTGGAGCTAGGGTTAGCCTGCACTGCGAACTCTCACCGCGCGTTTATAATCAGTGTAGCTACGACATTTTAATTAACACGCATTGCGAATAAAATTCACCACGATTTGTCATTTCTATGCAGCTGAACTTGAAAAAACAACAGAACGAATACTTAAATTTACCTGTTACAACGGCGTAAAAGACGAAAACACATGAAGTTTGCCATAAATTATCAACACCTACGGAAATACAGTAAAAAGATTTTCGGATATTACAGAATGACTAAAGAATCATTCGATAATTTACTACGTGTAGTGTACGAGTTCGACTGAGCAGCGATCGTCCGCTCCTTCTGGTCGGCGAGAATTTTATTTTGCAATACGAGGAGTGACATATTATATAACCCCATACTCCGCAAAATATTCGCATAGCCACGCGTCAAATCTGCATCAAACAGAGACTTTTAAAACGCGCGAATTTTAATTCACGAGTGCGTTTTGATACACAATACCACGGATTACAGAAAAGCGATAAAAAAATTACGCGTTTTTTTATCTTAGTCCAGGCTTAGCCTAAGTGCCCTAAAAACGGAAAAGGCTAAAACTGGATGAACCGAGTGGGAAACCGCCATAATGTTACAACTCGAGTTACTTCATTATGCTTAAAAACTGGGCTTGTCTGAATTAAAGCTTAGTAGAATAAGTTAATTGACTGATGTATTTTTAATATTTTGTCTCGGTACTTTATTACTTTTGTACGAAATTGTTACTAGATATTCAATCATAATCATTTAAAACATATTTCTAGTTAGAGGAATATAGATATTAATGCTCTGATATAAATCTTAAATTAATGTTTACATTCGATTTCTCTTTTGTACACAGATATTGTTTTTGCGAGAGTTAACAAAACTTACGCACTTTGATTATTAAAGTTTGAAATATAACTATGAACAAGATTCAAACAACAAAGTTGGTAAGTTGTGTCAACAGTTTCTGTTACCAACTTGTAATATAGACTAGCTTTTGCTTGCGGCTTGGCTCGCCTGGACGGAAAATTTCCCACGGGAACGTGCTAATGTGCGGGATTAAAAGTACCTTACGTGTTAATCCAGGTTATAAATTATCTTTGTGCCAAATTTCATCTAAATCCGTTCAGTAGTTTTGCCAATCCGGAACATCAATATCCAGATAAATGGAGAAACATTTCAACAAAAACTGAATTTTCTGCATCAAACATTACACCTCATAGCAGTTACGTTTTTCAATAATAATAAATAATTAAATACAGTTTTCACTCCGTTACTATTTTATTTATAATATGTACTAATATTATACATAGATTTCAGTGGAAACCTTCTTATAGGTATAGGTAAATCGCGGTTAATCCTCTGAAGCGCTCAATGTTTCGAGACGGAATTATGCATAGCCCTTGGGATTAGCGGGTTGTCATCCCGTGTCGGCCCAAAACGACTCGGCTAGATCATTTTCATGGTCCAATATGCGGACAAATAGATACCCACACAAAATGGCTGTACTAATGGACTTTTGTTAATATTCCTTTGCCTTTTAGTGGTTTTTAACCGACTTCAAAAAGAAGGAGGTTATCAATTCGACAAGTTTTTTTTTTTTTTTTTTTATGTGTGTTCGGGCATAACTCCGTCATATATAGACGGATTTGCAAAATTCTTTTTTTGTTCGAAAGGGGTTTACTCTGAAATGGTCCCATTGAAATTTCATATAGATCTGATGATGCATTTTGGAGACAGACAACGAAAAAGTGAAAAATTAAAACTTTTTTCAAAAAAAAAAACGACTTCCAAAAAAACACTACAAAGTGCAAAATAACTT
This sequence comes from Polymixis flavicincta, assembly GCA_949987655.1. Taxonomy (NCBI): domain Eukaryota; kingdom Metazoa; phylum Arthropoda; class Insecta; order Lepidoptera; family Noctuidae; genus Polymixis; species Polymixis flavicincta. The sequence goes on along the minus strand of OX465191.1, from coordinate 10,528,170 downwards.
TAATTTCGGAAGGCGGTGACAAATAATTAAAATACACATCCAAATTCACCGACTGCCGAAATTAAAGTTATTTTGCACTGTTTTTTCGGAAGTCGGTTGTTATTTTTTTGAAAAAAGTTTTGTGATTATACGAACATTAGGTGCAAATTCGGAGCTAATTTTTATGCTTAAGGTGACACTTGTCCACATTTTTTCCATACAAACTTCGGGAGGGTTTTACTCCACTGTCTGACTATGTACATCAAAAATTAAACATGGTATGGTTTTGTCTCGTTATTATTATTGTCTTTACGGAAACAGAATACTAAAATAAAAAGCTATTAAAAAGTTATGAGCCAACAAAGATTCGTTTTTCTTGCTAATTTAACCTAACTTTGAGCGTGTTTAGGTAATAAAAGGAGTGTAAAATCTCGAAAACCAAGACGGTACCGACAAAGTTCAATTAACAATAAGTTCATTGTTGTTGTAGTAAACTTTATTGGTCATTGATTTATGCAGTGGTTTTTTCATAAAACGCGATCTTCTGAAGGACTTTTCTTAATTTTTTCGCGATTTTTTTGCCAAAAATGCTCCTGCATCTCACTCAATAACGTTGTGCGTGTAGACTAGAGTCTAACTGCTCACCACTGATACTATCTCTGTCGGGTACGAAGCCTGGTGAGACAGCGTGATTTTTAGCCAGGCCCACCAGTGAGTTCGAGCCCGCGCAAAGTGTGCCCTTAAGAATCATCATAATTCGCAGAGGTAAAATAAAACCACTCAGTACTTATTCTAAATGTGAAAACATAGGGCTGTACAAAGTTCTAGGTTCCCAAAAAATGGTAGGATTTCAGGAAAATACTTATCTTCGAAAGTTGATATTGCCTCTTATGTAAACAGTTATGACGTAACGCTCTCGACACTAGTCTATTTATGGCTACTCGGGTTGGATTTTATAATACGGAATTTAGAGTACAAACATTTAATGGAAAGCTGAATTTATATTAGGACTCCCGAAATAACGTGTTTCAACGCAAATTAAATTTGTAATATATACAAGCAGAAAATCACAAATTCAGTATATTTCCTAATGTTCTCTATTTAGCAAGCGCATTTATTCCACCAAAATTCGTATGAAAATCAGAACCGGCACTAAATTTAGCTTCCCACGAAATAACTCCAAAGAATTTCTTTGTGATGTTTTGTTTACTAGCCCGTATTACCACAATACCTTGGTACTACGGGTAGTACAGCCTTTGGCGAAGGACTGGGCAAGAAGTTGAGGAACAAGTAAGTTTGAGAGTCAGTGACGTAGAATGATCAATAGGGCGGGGGTCGACCGGCGGCCGCGATAACGTAATTACCGCCAGAGCCTGCCAGCCTCGCCCCACGACAGACGCCCTTACATTGTTTCTGGCCCATAATCTATTGGGCTTTTTATGGGTTATTTTTCTTTTGTAGGGTGAGTTTCGAAGAGAGTAAAAAGTTGTTCGTGTGTGTAGTTTTTCGGTAGGGAGTTCGATAGTTTTTTATACGAATTTGTGACCAAAGAAACGATGGAAGGACTGTGTGACTGATTATATGGTTATAAAGTGTGTGACTACGGAGATGACGACTTAAGTAAAGACAATGATATGCTATGCCGACCCCAAATAAATTGGGACAAGGGAAATGATGAAGTTCGATAGATTTAGGCTAGCAAGCGTTTGTGTGTGGTTTATTTTTACTTTTTAATACTAAACGGACAAGCATACTTTGCTTTTTTTTGCGGTTCCTCTATTCAAAATACGCAATCTAAAAATATATGTTATCTCTTTTGTACAGTCGCCAGCAGGTCAAGCTGTCCCAAACTGTCAAATTTTCCCAATTGAACATAAACCTTATTCCTTTGCAAAAAAGTTGAAAAACTATCAAAGAAATTTGACAGATTGGGGTAGCTTGATGTGGTGGCCTCTGTACAACGTCCAACGAAACAAAGAATTCTCAAATAATTCGTTAAAAACACTGAACTATTTTACTTAAAATCTTCTTCCACAACTCTTAGTATCCATAAAAGAGTTCCGTAAAATATTCTTCAATCATAGTCAAAAGCGCATTGTTACTGCTCTCATAAAGAAAATACTTCTATTCTAAGAGATAGCTCTCAACAACTTCGGGACTTGCATTTCAAGCTGCATTATGGTGCATTTTTAACCTTTATAGCTACTCTGCATGCTGTCACATAACATTTATTTACGACAGGGAGTTTCCACAGATAGGGATGTGAAACGCACGTGTAACTAAGTTGGATCTCACGTGCCTTGAATAGTGTTAAAAGGTGACTCTGTAGCTAGGGCGTTGCCCTGTTGATGTTGTCAATCACGTATGACTTCGAACCTAACAGTAGATTGTCAATTGTTTGTCTAGCATGTGAAACGCTTCAATTTTTCTCTTTAATACTGTTTTTTGTACCAAATAACTGTATTATACACAGGGAATCGTAACTACAATGTCACCACCGACTTGCTTCGCAGCTCAATGATCACTGGCTCTGCACAGCCTTTTTAAAATTTACAAAATGACTTTTGGCCCACCCAAAAAAAAAAAACGAGTGTCACAACCGTAGTTTCCAAGTGTAGCCAAAATTAAAATAATATATTTACACTATTAATGATTTGTACTTTGGCAGTGTTGCCTCAGTGGATATTATACTTCGGTATCAAAATATAACTTTTTTTCTAAAAATCAATAAATAAATCCATACATCCGTAATAATCGATAACTTTTAGTATAATTCACAAATTATTTATGTTAAATGAGACAAGTGTATCTAGAAAATAGGTTTTTTTTTATATTAAATAATGAATTTGAAACAAGCTTACTGATTAGAAACTGTTCTGAACGTCTACAAAAAGATAAAACTTGTAAAGACTGTTTTTGAGTATATAATTCTTTAAAAGGTTTGAAACATATTTAATTTTCTCCTATGATTTTAAAACAACTTTAAAGCATGTTATTGTTTTAAAGTAAATACAACATTTCTAAGAAAAGAGACACAATAAACTTCGCAGTGCAGTTATAGAGCGTGCTCCAGTTATTAATAACTGGTCATGAAAAGTAATAGGACGATCAAGAAATATGTCCTCAAGCCATCCTCCGAGGCGCACTGGCAGAACTCCAAAGTTTGCGACACAACTTGCCTTCGCACTATATGATTAAGTGCATAGCATCTACTGGCTGCAGTTCCAGTCGTGTGTAAAGTTTTCAGGTTTCAGCGTGGAAAACATCGTTCGTACTGAACTAGGCTTGGGAACTTAGGTATAAAGTACCAAATCAATTTAAAATCAGCAGACTGATTGATAGACGGAACACTTTTGAAGTTACTAGTTGTAGATAATTATCGTCATACAGAAATTAGGCTAAAATAAGAAGTCCAGGCTACTTAAAAATCCGTAAATGAGTTCGGCTGTAATGCCAAAAACTAAGGCCGTAAACCCTTATACCTTATGCCAAGTATTCACTACGTGTAAAACTATTTGTAAAAAAAAAATCTGGTGGTAAATGTCTCTGGACGTCGCTTAGTTAAGTGCGATGTCTCTGGAGACAGGTGTCGTGAGACTTTCGTCCTATACTGTATCATCATCACGGGAAGAAATGGGATGGTGCTATTCTTTACGTCCGGTACCACATGGAACTATACTACATACATGGCTCTATTTATAACAACTCTTCTTGACTTTACCACAATCCAGAAGCATTTCTCTGGTTTCTATAAAGTATTATTTCTCCACCAGGCCGACCAGCACCCACAGTCATGTGGCTAATAGACGGCACACCAGCGCCGCAGTACATCGGGGAGAAGACTGACACGCACGTGGTGGTGAACCGGTTAGAACTGCCGCACGTGAGGCGGACACACCTCAACACTACGTTCAGGTGTCGAGCCTCCAACACCAACCTCGTCAGCCCACAGGAGAAGACTGTTAGATTAGAAATGAACTGTGAGTAATATACACTGTGTACTTATGCTTAGTACTTTTATACAGTAAATAATAGTTTAAAAACTAAAAAACACGCTTTAAAAACGTTTGACAAACCAAATTAAAAGTACAAAATAATTTAATTCTATTAAAAAGCGTGGGGTGCGTTTTCAAGTATTTTTATATCCAATTAATATCAAGCACCCCACGCTTTTTAATAGAATTAAATTATTTTGTACTTTTTTACTTTGGTTTTTAAAGCGTGCTTTTTAGTTTTTTAAACTATTATTTATTTTCAAACTTTTTATTTATTCATTTTTTAACTGCAAAAGCGTGTTTTTTTTTCTTCTTTTTTTTATTATTGAATTATCATCGGTCCTCGATAAGTCTACAGAGTTTAAATGAAATCTGACCGTTTGAAGTGGGTCAAAATCAAATTAAAAGGAGTCGGTTACAAACAAACAAACATGCTTACAAACATACAGGTGAAGCTAATAAAAGCGTGTTAAAAACGAATCGTTTTGCTTACCAATGGTAGCATTTTGTTAGCAAACTGGGCATTTAAATAGATTACTAAGCTAGTTTTATCTGTGATAGCTACTCCCTTAAAGGAGGGTCGACTATGCAAAGCTATGAGGTCTTTGCTTTATTATTGGTAAAGATAACAGTGTGTTAATTTCAACCAATAACGGTCCGTAAATTATGAGAGGCGGCAATTAGACGTACTTATGCAGGCGCCAGGGGTGTGGGATGCCAGGGGTGTGGGATGCCAGGGGTGCGGGTTCATTCGAAAGAGATACCGCAGCCCCTGGCATACGGGCTACTGAGGGAAAACGGGTGGGTTTTAGTCAGTAAAAGTCTGACACGCCCTCCTGCTCCACCCAGAGTGGGAGAAGTTATTTGATGATATCCCAACCAAAAAAAAAAAAGACGTACATACTGTTACTATGAATTCAGTACACGAGTCTAGGACTAGACCCACCAACTCTTAAATGCTTCGTCGGTTATAAAAAAAAATACTGCTATTCCATCCTTTCGACCACATAAGTGTGTATGAATCCAACGATTTTTTTAAACCGACGAAGAATTTCCACGCCCTGTATTTCTTATTTTACCCTTATGGTATTCTGTTCGTTGTACAGACTAAATTACCCAACTTTAAGGGGTAACGAAGCTGTCTTTCGTGCCAACGCTGGCTTAACTTTGATAGACCAAAATATGCACAGAATTCTAATTCCCGGTGTTTCAAGAATAAGGCAGATAACTCGTCTAGTTCTTCACATTTCTTTTTTGTTGTCATTTTCTGAAATATTATTTTAAGGTGAGGGTCGTGTGAAAAACTCACAAAAAAAATGACTATTGGTGTAACAGTTGCAGGGTAATAAACATTACCTTATTCCAAAACTTATTGAACTTATGACAAGCAGTGAAATCTTTGAATGGAAGAAAATCTTATAAACATTGAATATTTAAACAAAAATTGAACACAGACAGAAAGTGATTATACTTTTGTAATAAACTAACACAAAAGTGTAATTAATCACTTCCTAATTACGCAAAGATTAAAAACGGTGAAATCTTTCAAATTAATTAATATCAAGCTCGACCCAATGTTGACAACTTTTATATTACCTCGTCGCCACAAACTTGCATGTAGATATGAAATATTACGGCCTAACAAAATAGCGAACACGAACCCACTTGCAGTCAGTATCAACGGAGACCACAATTTATAAAGTTATGACGTACCGTGGTCAACACATCGACCATAGACCATTAAAATTTTACATGCCTCTGCTTTATGGAGCGACGGCTAGGGACGAATATATTTTTTCTACATTTTATGACGAAAACGCTTACTTAGTTTGATCGTGCGTGTAGTTGTTGTGATTAGGTATCGTAAATTATACTTATCAATTTATGGTTATTTCAAGCAAAAAACTGGATGGACTGCAAATAAATTTTGATTCTAACGTCTAGTGTGGCAGATATTTATCTATAAACTTTACTTAGTTGGTACTTTGGTTAAGATAAGTTCCCGTCTATATCTTACACCTCTTAGCCAAAGTACGTTAATTTTATAGATGTTGGCCTAAAACTTGCCTTATGGTTAAAGCTAAAAGTTCCTCTTTTTTTCTCCTTCTGATTGTAATTTTTATTAACACATTCCCTGTGAAAATCTAGATCTAGAATCTGAAAAAATGTCGGTACTTTCGAATTCTTTCGAGTGTCTAGTTTTTTATTGTACCCTCGTCACTCGTTAGTAGTAATAACATTGAATTTAAAACCAATTCAATTTTGTATCAACCTTAGTCTACAATTCAGTTCATTGTAAAACAGTTTCCCTGAAAATCAGCGTCAAGTAGTAATTAAACGCGATTTGAATTGAGAGTTCAAATTACACTTCCGTGAACACAACTTACCGTAAAATTTAAACATTTTCTATTAATCATTTCAGCACGAAATTCAAAGGAACTTTGGGTTGAAGGATTCACTTTTCAGTTACTGAATCATTAAAAAGGTCGTGATGAAAAAATATTTTAATCTAGATAACTGTGACATACCCGAAATTAAAAACACGCCAGAAAATTGTTCCTGAAAATCCCAACCTGGGTCCAACAACACAGGCCGATTTTTTTATTTTTTTGTAACAGTGTAAAATTTCCACAGTGCGTCCAACGCTGGTGGAGATATTGAGCAAGCCGGTGACGTTATCGTCGGAACGTTACGTCACCCTGACGTGCGTGTCGGAGGGAAGCCGGCCGCCGGCGCAGCTCACGTGGTACAAGGATAACAGAAAATTTAAAAGAGGAAAGGTAAGCATCGTTTGGTGGCTTGTGAAATTTTTGGTTACCTTTATATTCACGTTTTCGTCATCCGCGGGTTGATGTTGAAATAATCAAATCGTGCAGTGTGATTCAACAAAATTTTATTCTTGTTATTTTCAGTATAGCTGAAATTATTTACCTAGATATATTTTGCATGCAAGGCAAATAGACTTTTCCCACTAGCCTATAATTTTCCCACTGCTGGGACACAGGCCTCCTCTCTGTGTGAGGGAGAGGGCCGTAAACCACCACGTGGGCCTACAACCGTAACGAATATAACGTCGGTGTCATTATGCAAGAAATGTTATATCCTGGTACCAGTCAGCACCCTTATTTTTGGCAGTTGAACAACTCCCAGAATATTGTTACGTTCCAAGATGTCACATATCATTGTCTACGCAACTTATACACGATCGTGATTTATCATCAGGTCTTCATAACAGCTAATAGGTACCTCATTGTTAATAGATAGTGGAAGCCATGAACGAGACGTGGGTGAGCAGTCAAGTCCAGTTCATGCCTCTACCAGAAGACGATGGAGTACAGCTCAAGTGTCAAGCTGACAACAACGCACTGCCTGGGCAGAGCCTTGAAGACTCGTTCAAACTAGATGTTGTGTGTAAGTAACGCATGTGACCTAACTTTTTTTTTTCTTTGTAACTCTGATGTTCTGTTCTACGTTTCAATTCGATGGCAGCCTGCCTATCACGAGCACTGAGTTGTCGACGGAAGAATAGACATGGCTATTAACTAAATGATGTACAATAGGAGAAGATAGCTGTTTTTCTATTAATAATCACAGATAAGCGTTCTAAACGAATCATGATTTTGTAAATAATCGTATATACTCTGTGGCCGTTGAGTAGAAAGTTTTTGTCAGTGTGATTTTGACAGTTTGGAAAGAAATATTCTCCTGAAATAGTCTACATTTATAAGGACCTAGACACAAGTTCGTTAGAAACAAAAGACAAAATCACAGATTGTAGTAGGATATCGATATAGGATGTCAAAAATGGAGAAACGAATTGTCACTTTGTATTGAAAAAGCACTGTCTATTCTTCGTAGAAACAGAAAGAGTCGTGCTAAGCCTGCTGGAGTATTTTACTACGTTAAGTGAGTTGATCTCGGTTAGTCGCCACGCCAATCGCATCAGTAGCGTTTTTTAGGTACTTATAAGTATATATAGTATAAGTATATACAGCGAATGGACATTTTGGACACTGCAACATATGGGACTCTGATCCTGCCTTTACAGCAAGGTCTAACACTGCTAGTGTATACTGTATTGAAAACCCGACGGAAATAAAGTGATGTTATAACTTTAACGTGTGGATTTGTGTGTCTATACAGGGTAAGTTTTTATCCAGTGCGCAAACTGTAACCATGAATTCAGCATGTAATTCTAGAACCCCTAGCGCAGAAATTTTTCGCCGGTTATACAAAAAAAAATCTGCTGTTTCATAGAAAAGTGCAATACCTACGCGATCAAAATGTATGGAACAGCTGATTTCTTTTTGGATATCCGGCGAAAAATTTCGGCGCTAAAGGGTATAGAATGATATGCTGAATTCATGGTTACAATTTGCGCACTGGATAAAAACTTTTCCTGTATATCTGTCTGTGGCATCGTCGCCAAACAAACGAGGCCCATCTATATTAAGGTATTCTATTGCAGAAATTATAACATTTTCATTAGCCGACGCGACGATGACAAATCTTAATAAACTTATCTCCAACTTCTTAATAAACTTAAAGGGCGTTTATATTTCTTACCTTTTACAAGTTTTGTTTGTGTCGAGATTATTAACATGATTTACACCTAAAACAAGTTATTGTGAAGACACGAGTTTCATACAAAACTTGTCAAAAAGGTGAAAAAAATTGTCAATAAAACTTGGTCTGAAACCGCGTCAATATAACGACTAACTGACGTAATACACGAATTGTTCACGACTATTTTTAAAAGATTTGCTGAAAATAAAGTATCTACAAATAGGTGACGCAAAATGTGCATAAACGCAGAGTGATTTTAAAATCTTTCTAGTGGTAGTTACGCTGCATTGAATATTAATTATTTTAGATATTTAATCCTGTTTTTCACATACGTGCAATAGATGAAAAAGAAGAGTGCATTCTGCATCTAAAACCTCAATGCTTTCGAAATTATCCAACTCCAACGAGGCCTATAATGGCGTATGCCTGCGTGCGTAATGTATTCTCTTTTATTGTCTCATCATATAGCGTCCTTAATACACAAGGCTGATGGAGGGATTTCATGGGGAATGACACATTTTCCTGTCCATTCTCGTTCCGCGAGCGTTTTGCCGCACCAATCCTTTAATCCGCCTCTGTCCTGTGTGATACGCATAATATAATATTTTCGCACGGTATTCTTATAAATCAATAACATTAATTTATAGACAATGGAGGTTTCTTTGTATGGAAATAGATCTCAAACTTAAAGCAGTTCTGATCAAACATCGATATTTTCTTCGGAGAATTTGTAATTACCCATTTTTCCAATCTCATCTAGTTATGAAACCAAATCTGCTAACTTTGTCTACTTTTCCACATAAATGTTGTAAACATTCCGATCTCTATGAAATAACGTCGTTTATGTGAAAATTCTTTGCCGACTTGGAGTTTTGTGATAGTGCTTTCCTTTTATTTGCGAGTGTTGTCGAGCCAAGTTTTCATTTGTTTCTAGTTGCTTTTTATTTCAACGTTCAATGTTGAGAAGTTCACATACGGTAAACTTTGTGAATTTTATCATAGCGGTCTTACCAGAGGAAGACGAAAATATTTAAACACACAGAGAGCTTACGTCATAAGACGAGAATGAGTCGTAATTGTTTGTACAAATCAACATTCCCATCTCGTACGATGACACAATTAGCGGAACTTCTTAATTCGTTAAGACCCGTTCCCTAAACGAATATAGCTGCAAAATAAGCAATAAAGGAGCTCGACTCAACCAGTTTGCACATCTCCGACATCGTTACGCTTAATTATCATTGCTACTTAAGCAGAGCTCAGCATGTATGACACACTGCCACCAAACCTGAAGGTGATTAAACAAAATCTTCCTGAAATAGATAAAATTGCGGGAAGGAGAAAACGAAAGCAGAGGTGCCCCAGTGGTAATGGCCGCAACTTACGAGTTCTATTTTGTTGGTTTAAACCAAGGGAGGCACTTTATTTTGTGTAAATAATTGAATCACCGCCACTCTCAAAACGGTGAAAGAAAACATCGCGAGGAAACCGACATGTCCTAGATCCAAAAAAGATATGTGACATCTACCAACCCGCACTGGGCCCGCGTAGTTACAGCCTACGGGTCTCATAGAGAGGAGGCCTGTGTCCCAGCAGTGGGAACATTATAGGCTAATTATGCTCCTAAAATAGAGCAATATCCTTAATAATATAATATCATTTTCCTAAAATATAATAGTACGTCTGACGTCAAAGAGAAATCGTTTGGGTATTGTTTGACTCCGAAAGTTTACTTACAAAGTTGAACGCTTTGGGATTAGGATCTATTTTGTTAATTGAAATTGGTTTGTTAGTTCTACGATTTTATTAAGAAGATTATTTATTGAAATAGGATTATTAAACCTTCTTATAGAAGACAGTTTGTCTATATTTGTAACAATGAAATGGAATGAGTCAGCCTAAAACGTAGGAACTCTCACTGTCTCGTGTTAAGGAAACCAGTTGAGTACCTTTTCACCTAATAGGTACACCGCATCGTTTTCATTCTTTATTATAGTATGTAATTGAAACATGTCTCACATTTGCGAGACACGTGACAAAAGAAGTTTATGAAACTGTTGTGTGTTTTATTACCAAGTTGTGTGCAGTTTCATACACTAGTTTATCTTCTCTCATCAAAGAACAAAGTTAATCTGTCAAATCCCGGCTAATGAGACACAATTAATTTTCTATTGTAATGGCCCCTTTATGGGCCACGCGGTACTTAACCGGAAGAGTAAGAAATAGCTTCGTAATGCTATAAAAATGTTTCGCCCCAATATATGTTCCATTAATTTAAATAAATGCTGGAAACTCCTTAGTGTATTAACTTCTAGGATTCGCTTTGTACCATCCAGGTAAAAAAAAAAAAATATCAAAGAAAAAGTGTTTTAATATGATTCCAATTTTAAATTTCTGTATTGTGTTTACAAAGTGTGTCACTATAGACCCGTTTTATGATGAGAATCGATAAACTTTCTTTTTTTAATTCGTATATCTTCACGTATTCACGTTTTCTTGTAAAGTTTTTGAAATTTGAAAGACACATCTACTTAGACTACTGAAACACTTATCGATTTAAGTAAAACTAAGCACTTAATTTAAATAAAGTAATTACTTACAGCGTTTTCAGCAATAACACTTTTATGATCAGACTTATCTTTATCTTTTATAATCTAACCGTCGGCCCTTAATCTCAAGCTTTATAATGGAGCATTAAACCAAAGCTATGAAAAGAAATCTCAACACTAAAATACGGCGTGAAAATCTTTAGAAAAAGGCGGCGCCATTTAAAAAACTACTCCAGTTTACTTGATGTAAGGAAAAAAGATTTATAATTGCGAACGACGCGACCGAAAAACGTATTCGTGTAGCGGTTGTACATCCTTAATGTAATGTGCTTATCTTAGTACTTATCTGACGTGTCGGTTACCGTAAGCCGGCGTGACACAACAAAGCCGGCGGCGCGGCCCGCCCGGGGGACTCGCTATGCGTCCCCAACGGAACTTTGCTCACTGACAGTTTATCCTGCGCTACCAACTTGTTGGGAACTAATTCCGTCTAATTTAGTCTGCGGCAGGCAACTCACAGACGCACGGCTTACCCGACGCCGTCGACTCCACGGTGACACCTTCCTGTCTGAAGGATTAATTTGGCTTTGTCTGCCGTGGTTCTGCTACAGTTTGACATGCCATGTTTAGCCGTTACATCGATATTACAACGGTCTTGTCCTTGTGGTTACACAAGCTGCTTCACCGTAATGGATTATGAAGTGATGAGGGTTGGGAATACAACACTTAATAATTAACTGTATCTGTTTCACCTGCTTATGAAAGCTTGTATTCTCAAAGCTCAGCTGTTGCCTAAATCATAACTGTTATTTAATTTACAACCGTAATTAGCAACGGCCCGAAATATATCTATTTAAACGGTTACGAGCGCGTAATTTAGTCAACTCATTTAACACGTAACAGGCCCTGTCAACATTCCGGAACAAACAACCTATCTAACAATATTAAAAGCTTGTATGCGCCAACATGAGAAACTCAGTAAAACGTAATTAAAACCTTGTTAGCGCCGGCGAGCACACAACATCAACACTTAACATCCGCTGAGGACTCGCCAAAAACTAATTCAGACTAGTGGGAGCGACCAACCCCGCCCCACCACCGGATCCGGATCGCAAAACGCTCTAAGGGATTAAGCCGGCTTACCGTTGCCAGTGCGTTTACATTCTAATCTCAGGACATAGCCTGCCAATTTATTTATGCGTAAACGAGTCATCTACACCACGACTATTGTGCGCGATTATTTCCACCTGCGAAATCTCACGCCCGCAACTTTTTTGCTAACGAACCAGACAGTCTGATCACTCAATCAAGACACTAATTCCGCGACGGGCCGGTCAATTTCTGAAAGCCAGGAAACGTGCTGACTCTATTACGACAGAGGAAATTAATTTCTAAATATAAATAAATTCTATTTACTTCTGCTTGGCGAACCATAACGCATTTAGAGCGGGGAGAATTTCGCCGCTCACGGCGCGATTCGTTTTGGCAACAATTTAAACGGAGGAATCGTAAATGTTTATTTGGAGATCGGGCGTTTCCTCCAGCCGCGGGGCGACGTCGTTATAGGTCTTTAATGGCCAATAAAGTGTCAACGCCCGCTCCTTGCCGCAGATAAGTGTTCACCTGGAGTAAAAACGCTATCCAACCTTGGACAGGTCGGAAATAGAACGACAATAATGGCAGACCTTTCTCCTGGAGAATATAAAAATAAAAATAATTTAACTGGTTATACAATGTTGTCCAACAGCAGGCTTAGCACGAGCACCGATTGGTCGACGGAAGAATAGACATTACTATTAAATAAATGATATACAAAAGGATAAGATAGCTATGTTTTTCTATTCATTATCACAGTTATGCGTTCTAAACGAATCATGAGTTTGTAGATAATCGTATATACTTTGTGGCCGTCCAGTAGAAAGTTTTGTTGTCAGTGTGATTTTGACAGTTTGAGAAGAAATATTCTTCTGAAATAGTCTACATTTATAAGGACCTAGACAAATATCGTTAGAAACGAAAGACTAAATAACAGATTGTAGAAGGATATCTACGGTACGATAACAAAAATGTAGGAACGAAATGTCACTTTGTATTGAAAAAGCACTGTCTATTCTTCGTAGAAATGCAAAGCGTCATGCTAAGCCCGCAGAACTCAAATCTCTGATGTTATTTTTAAAGTAACTTTTCTAAATAAAGCCTTATTGGTTTTATACTTTTTAGGATGAAAAGTTACTCTCAAATACATCACACTTTATCACGATAACATATCGTCACACGTAAACAAAGTATTTCATTTTCCGTCTACATTCATCTATCATCTGACCCAACATTAACTCTAAACACTTTTGTTCAAACTAATCTAACACTTCCTATTTAATATTAGTTCATACCTCGACAGGAATGTTTAAACTTCGCCCAAATACGTTATCTAAGCCGCGATTACAGTCCAATAAGTAAATGATCAAAGTATTGTCAATCTGCAGCAAAGTACCTATTTCATTTTCCGTCTGCATTCTTCTATCATCTCACCTAGCATTAAGTCCATACACTTTTATTCAAACTAACCCATGTGATGATTTCCCACCCAAAAAAAAAAAAAACCCATGTAAAAATCTCCATTTAATATTAGGTAGATATTTCGTAAATTGATAATGAATGTTTACACTTCGACCAGATACGTTAGAAACCTAAGCCGCGATTACAGTAAAATAAATAAAAGAACAAAGTATTGTAAAACTGTTGCAAAGTATCTATTTCATTTCCCGTCTTTATTCCTCAATTCAAACTAACCTAACGATCTCCATTTAGTATTACTCTATACCTCGACAGGAATGTTTACACTTCGCCCAGGTACGTTGCCTAAGCCGCGATTACAGAGCAAACCGCAGATCGTTCCCGCAACAATCACAACATGATTTTAGTACTTAGCCGCTCCATCCGTGATCATTGTTTTCAATATGCTCATCTATCTATTGTAATCCTTTATTATGTCAATTTAGATATAGTTTTACGGAACCAATTATTTTGACGTTTACTTGTTTACAAAATTTTATAACTACACTAGCTGTTGCTCACGACTCCGTCTGTGATGCAGGATTAAAATTAGCCTGTCTTTCGCCAGGTTATTTATTTATTTATAATAAGCACACCAACAGCACTGTCACTTACATTTCAAATAAACTTACATTTAAGAACGGCATTTCAGTAACCGTGCAATTAACAGGTATGCATGACATTGACATAATGCAAATTAGAGACAAGAAAAAATAAAAGTGTGTCCAGTAAACCTAAATCTAGAACACTATAAAAACTAAACACTATGAGCTATATAGGCGTACATTGTTCGCACTGTTTATATAGGGAGCGTCTGTATGAAACGAAACTCATTGAGAAAACTTCGATAGGGTAAACCGTCAAATTGGCCAAACATCCAAATTCATTCAGCCGTTTTAGCGTGAAAGCGTAACATACAAAAAATTAAATTTTATAGTTTAGATATTTATAGACAACTATCCTCAATAAATTAGTTTGACTACGACATTTATATAAGATTATTATTATTAAAAAAAAAAATTAAATATGACTAGGTTTTCAAGACCTAATTTGGCTTTGCCAGAGAGCTCGCGAAATGAAAGAAAATTAGTCTAGATACGGTGAAGAAAGTTGTTTTTGAACGTTTATGAAATACACGGCAAATTAGTGCTAATATAAACTTTTCGAGAAGTAATAATAATAATCGAGCGTGTCTGCTATATTTTGAGTGATTTGCCCTAAATCAGACAGCTATCAGCAACTTATTAGTTGCTACTCAAAAATAATCGTTGAGCTTATTATGCTTTGAGCTGAACTGCACGATTACTGACAAATACGTGCAATGCAGTCATTCACGTATTTGTCAGAACCACACAGATTGACTGGACCTGTCCAGACAGGTCCAGTCAATATGTGTGATTCTTCCTCAAAATACCAATTTAGACATCAATCTACATGGTCTCCACATGATCTGACCATGATTTCTGAACTTTAAAAGAGACTGTGACCTCTGAGTTGGTTTCGGCCTTTCTTTTCAGAGTATTTAAATAGGAAACGCCGACCTCATATTTGTTCTTAAAATATTTATGATTGACGTGTTGACCTACTTGTAGAAATAAAATTATTTCTCAGCATCATACTGCTTAAGGATGAGATGCCAGTTTCTTCAACTTTTATTTGTCATCAGCATCATCATCATCATTTCAGCCGAAAGACGTCCACTGCTGGACATAGGCCTCCCCCAAAAGGGGGGGTTTGCCATAATCGCCACGCTTGGCAGGCGGGTTGGCGATCGCAGTATGGTGGTAAAATGCATAGAGAACGCTGCTGCCCATTCTCTAATAAGTCCCTTAGTCGCTTCCTACGACACCCACGGGAAGAAATGGGATAGTGCTATTCTTTTACGCCCGGACACCACACGGGACACGCCCGGACACCACACGGGCACTTTTATTTGTACTACCGTAAAATACTCTTGTAATATATACTAACAACTTGCTTTTCTTCTAGATCCACCAGTGGTATCATTATCACTAGGATCAACGCTCAATCCACATGACATCAAGGAAGGTGACGACGTGTACTTCGAGTGCTCAGTGCGTGCCAACCCTAGAGAACATAGGATATCATGGTATCATAATGTAAGTGTTTATTTTTTGTAAAATACTTGATTAAATTACGCTTGCTGCAGTTGTTCCATGAATTGGTGATCATCTTTACATACCAAGACCCCTCCGTACCTCGGAAAGCAAGTAAAACTTTTGGTCCCGACTGTCATACGTAGATCTTTGACAATCGTTACGGGTCGTCAGAAGCCCGAAAGTACCCAAGGGGTATTACCCAGTAAATGGGTTATGGAAAATGCTGGTGCTCAACTGCATTCGGTTAGGCTGGAACCCAACCCCAACATGATTGAGAACCAGCGATGTCACCGTATCACCGAATCAAAGTCCACTACTGAACCTAAGCTTCCACATTATCTGCTGAGGGTAGGCAGATGTTCATATAAATCTGACATGTTCTATTCTCGTGCCGTTGCTTTCAAAAGACATGTATGTACTATTTCCTTTTAATATCCTAATGCTTAAATACTGTATTCTTTAAATATTGTAACTTTTTATCAATTATGTAATTTACCTGGCGTGTTGTTCTCTTACACATTCCCTGCTTAAGTAGAAGTTTGTCGGAGGGCAGACGCACAGAACTTGTAATTTTGTGAAGTAACCTTTTACTGTAGTGTTTATCTTCATAATGATTGTTTTTGCTGGTCCTGTTGTGCGATTACACTTTGGGTGATAATAAGGTTGAAACTTACAACTTGTTAAATTAGTGAAATAATGTGATCGTTACCTGTTGTAGTTGCCTTTGAATAAATAAATAAAATACTTGCTACTTTTGGCGATGTCATTACATCAGCCAATCACACTCCAGTACTGAAACCTTTCAATACTTGTAAATAATTGGAGCAGGTATGCTCCGGGTCAAAGAGGTCTAAAGATTTCCCACGCAACGGCACAATTATTTACCGGTTTACATTTGAATCCGGGTACCCAACGCTTACTATCCGGCAGTCGCAATGTGTGAAAAGACGCTTATAATTCCTACTATCGATATCGTCATATTGGCAAATGATAAGTAATCACGCTATGTTGCTAATAGCACCCAGGAGGACGATCTGTCCTCTTGTCATAAACTCTTAATCGCTCTTTATGACACACTACTCTAGGTAAACATAACATTACGCCTTGTTTCCCCGAAGGGTTGAGCAGACGTCTACTTATAGTACACCCACATTTTAGCAGTTTTGTTTGAGTCCATGGTATAGCGGCCGAGACTATTGCTATCAAGTGCGCAAAAAAACCAGATTGCAGGCTGTTGCTGCCTCGTCCTGACGAGGCAGCAACAGCCTGCAATCTGGTTTTTTTGGGTTCCCAGTTCGGGAAAAGGGTTATTAGGATTGATTTATGTTGTTTTTTATTTTTTTTTTTATTTATTCATTTAACGTTCACCGCATCGCCTCCCGGCGCTATAACTTCGTTTTCGCTCAGCGTTCTTTCCGAC
Source organism: Polymixis flavicincta (assembly GCA_949987655.1). Taxonomy (NCBI): domain Eukaryota; kingdom Metazoa; phylum Arthropoda; class Insecta; order Lepidoptera; family Noctuidae; genus Polymixis; species Polymixis flavicincta. The sequence goes on along the minus strand of OX465191.1, from coordinate 10,510,988 downwards.
TGTTTTTGTTTTTGCTCGGTTCCAAAGTGTTTTAGCGTGATGTTAAGTAGTTTATAAACTTCTTCATGAACGTTGCTCTATGATATTAAAAAAATATCCGATTGGAAGTTCCAGAGATTAGAGCGTTCAAACGAACAAAAAATCTGTTCAGTTTAATTATATTAATACCTCAGATTATAAAACAAAGGCAGATAGACAGCGCGGAACACTAAGAGTGAGGCCAAAAAACCAAATACTTAACGTTTTACGTAACATACAATGCGACGCTTTAGTATTTGGTTTTTTGGCTTCACTCTTGGTGTTCCGAGCGGTCTATCTGCCTTTGTTTTATAATCTGAGATTAATACCTTTTGATAATACTTACTCACATGTTTCTGAAGAACAATTTGGAGATTATTCTGTTTATGCACACATTGTTGAAAAGCATTTTGCAAAAGGAACTTTGGTAGGCTTATAGTTATGAGCTACTTTAATCCATCATCTGTCGTGCCAACTATTTAATTTAATTATTGGAAAACTTGTCTATTATTTATAGATACTATCAACTCAGTACGTATATTGATTATCTATACTAATATTATAAAGAGGAAAGATTTGATCGTTTGTTTGTTTGCATTGAATAGGCTCCGAAACTACTGAACTGATTTGAAAAATTATTTCACTATTGGGAAGCTACACCATCCCCGGGTGACATAGGCTATATTTTATCCCCGTATTCCCACGGGAACGGTAACTACGCGGGTGAAACCGCGGAGCGCTGCTAGTTGATTATAAAATAATTAAATAGAGACCACCGTTCAACCAATGGACAATATTTACAAGTTATAATAATCAATATATTTTAAACTGATTAGTTTGAATTCAGAAATTGGTTATGATTTTATGACAGGCTGCCTATAAATACACGCTTTGAATTCGATTTATAACAGTTTATAAAGTGTTAGTGAATTAAATATAACGATATTATTAAAAAAGAGGGGCTCGTGGCTAAGTCATAACAACCGCACGTTAGATCAGGTGAAGCTACGCTTGCCGCGGTTGCTCCGAGGATGAGTGACAATCTTTACATACAGAGACCCGTTCGTGCCTCAAAACGTTAACGATTTGGGATGTCAATCGTAGATCTTTGACAGTCATAATTTCAGCCGAAATGTTCCGTGTAGTGCCGGACGTAAAAGAATAGCACCATTCCATTTCTTCCCGTGGGTGTCGTAGAAAGCGACTAGGGGACTTACTAGGCGGCAGTGTTCTCCATGAATTTTACCACCATACTACGATCGCCAACCCGCCTGCCAAGCGTGGCGATTATGGCAAAACCTCCCTTTTGAGGGGCCTATGTCCAGCAGTGGACGTCTTTCAGCTTTGACAGTCGTTAAGGGGCATTAGTCAGCCCGAACTTCTGACAACCAGTCTTACCAAGGGGTATCGTGTTACCCAACAGGTTGCGGAGGTCAGACAGACAATCTCTCCATGTAAAATACTGGTATTCAACTGCATCTGCTTGGACGGGAAGCCGACACCAAGTCAACACCAACTGGTGGGGACCGAAAGGGCCAATGCCTGCCAGAGGTGCGGGTTGTTCGAAAGAGATACCGTGGCCCCTAGCACACAGGCAACTGAAGGAACACGGGTAGATTTTAGCCAGTAAAAGTCTGACACGACCTCCTTTTTCGCCCAGAGCGGGAGAAGTTATTTGATGACTTCCCACCCTTAAAGAAAAAAAAAAACATTATTGGGAAAACCCTTAGCAGACGATGATGACGATGATGATATTATCATCATACAAGAAGGTGATGGATATTGATTATTACAGACCGAGTTCATCTAAAACGTGAAAAAAGTTATCAAGTGGCTTAATAAAATCATAGCAAAACCCAACTTGTTAACAAACTTACAATTGATTGATTCGCTATAGATACTTGTTAATACAATAAAGAAGGGCCCGATGAATTGGATTACCGCGGAGGCGACACGGCTGATGAATTACTGGCTGCCCAAACTTGGAGATCTGTTCATTATCGGACCCCAATAGATTACGTCATCACCCTTCTCGATATTGATGTCATGCCTTCCACACTGATTATGATTAAGGATATTGGTAATGATATCGTTAGTAATTGGCTGTTCGTTTTAAATGTCGACTTTCTTTGTACAGTACATATAATAATGTGTAAAATTTTCTTTAATTTTTTAAATGAACTCAGGGGATTGTTCTGATGATGGTATCTGTAGAGCTGTGTTACGGTTGCGATTTATATATATATTTTCTATACGTTGCCCTGCACTAGGAAATTCTCCCATATTGTGGGTGTGTTCACAAACGCGGCTATTTGCGCCACTTTTTCTTCCCAGCTAAAGCACTAGGAAGTGGTAAAGGATGGGCGTTTTGGGGGACTGTCTTATGTATTTTTTGACGTTCAAAAATTGCTGATTCTCAGCCTAATTTGAATCGTGAGGGAGAGGCAGCATATGCGCCCTCGCGACCCTAGCCGCCGCAGGATACGGAGACGCCCTGGGCGTCGGGAATCCCAGGCCGATTTCCGGCCACCGTAGGCATGGGCTTGCGGACTGCGAGTAATGGGTAGCTCGCTGTCCGGTAAGGACCAAGCCCAAGTCGACGGCGCATTGTGTTCCACGCGCGCCTCAAAGAGATGTCAGCACAAAAAGTGATGGGGCCGCAAGGGTAGATGCCTGCCAGGGGTGCGGGTTTGTTCGAAAGAGACACCACAGCCCCTGGCATACGGGCTACTGAAGGAACACGGGTGGGTTTTAGTCAGTAAAAGTCTGACACGCCCTCCTGCTCCACCCAGAGCGGGAGAAGTTATTTGATGATTACCCAACCCAAAAAAATAAAATAAAAAAAAAGCCTAATTTGAATAAATGACTTTTAATTTTGATTTTGAAACATTTAAACTTATATACACAAACAGCATTCCGTGTGGTGCCGGACGTAAAAGAATAGCACCATCCCGTTTCTTCCCGTGGGTGTTGTAGAAGACGACTAAGGGACTTACTAGAGAATGGGCAGCAGCGTTCTCTATGCATTTTACCACCATACTGCGATCGCAAACCCGCTTGCCAAGCGTGGCGATTATGGCAAAATCCCCCTTTTGGGGGACGCCTATGTCCAGCAGTGGACGTCTTTCGGCTGAAATGATGATGATGACACAAACAGCCAAACCGGTACAACTACTTGTAGGTCATAAAAATATTTGTGCCGTGCGGGAATCGAAGCCGTGACACGTAACGCAGCAGTCAATCGCTTAACCACTGCGCAGACAGTGCCGTCATTTTTAGGGTTCCGTACCTCTAAAGGAAAAAAACGGAACCCTTATAAGATCACTTTGTTGTCCGTCCGTCCGTCCGTCCGTCCGTCCGTCTGTCAAGACCGTTTTTCTCAGGAACGCGTGGAGGTATCAAACTGAAATTTCTATATGATACTTAGTTCTACTGTCCCTGGAAGCTGTAGAAAAATCAACCTTCTAAGTCAACGCAATCAAAAGATACAGCCATTTAGGCTGCAAAATTCCGCAAATTTTCGAAACTCGCACGGGAATCAAAACCTACAGGGTACTTCCCGTGAACTTAGAATCTTGAAATTTTGTACGAAGTAACGTCTTATAATACAGATATAGGAAAAATTACGAAAACCGTAAATTTTTAGTTTCGTCATATAAAAAAAAATATTTTTGACAATTTTGAACTTTTACTTATATACCCACAGGTTTGTACGGAACCCTCGGTGCGCGAGTCCAACTCGCACTTGACCGGTTTTTTTTTTAAAATACATTTTGTGTTTTTAAAATTTAAGCAACGTACAACCTGACTATGGCCTGCAAAATGGAAAAAACGTAAGAAAATTTTAATTTCGTGGACTGCTTCAACCTCTTGAGAATATTTTACTATTTTTATTGTTTTCAGCACCGTCGAGGCATAGATGCCGCAAACACTTAGTCAAAATCAAAATATTTTATTTCACATAAACCTGCATGGACACTTATGAAACGTCAGACGCTAGGTGCACGGTTCCAATTTGTCGCTTCCTATGAAGAAGAGCCGACAAGAAACTCCACGGTTACTCATTTTAAAACTTTTAGCTTGTACAATGTTTTCAAATTACAATGGTAGTAGGTATGTGAGGACAGTGCAGGCTTGTCAATAACTACCAGGTACTTAGAGGAATTAAAATCGTCTCCAAATCTACAGTCTGTAAGGCCTACAATGTTCTCTCATTTACAATATGTAAAAGAATCTACATACATAAAATGAACCTATTTAAACCAAGTGACATGATTTCCATGACAATCACCAAATAATAGTCGATATTAAAATTGATGTAAATTGTCAAATAATTACGACAATATGTAGTGATACCTACTAAACTACAGAGTTATGTGGTATAATAGATTATTAATATTAATAGATTACTTCTTCATGCCTTTCACTCGAATTATGATTTAATATTCATAAGGGGCATTGTTATTAATGGCTGCTTAATTATGTTTGAAGGAGAATGTAATTCTATAGTAACAATAAAAATGTGGATAGGTTGTTTTGCGCTTGCGCTTTTGCAACGTCTAAACACAAAAGGCAAAAAGTGTGCGCTAATGAACTTTATAAACCTCTATGTACCCTACCTATCTATAACCAAGAATATTGAAGATGAACGAACAACTTGTTTAAATAATTTAAATACTACCAATCTTAAAATAATAAAATGTAAAAATACATAAAAAGCCCAAAAGGCTGGCAGCATTGCTACGTTGCATGGCAATGCAGATTTTTGGGCCTAAAAATAGGCCAGCCCTCTGGTCACGTGAAGAGTCGATCAACCGCTTGGCAATGTCACGGTAAACTACGCGGGCATTCGGACCCCATGGCTCTAGAATTTTAACGAACAGCTTGAAGGTTATAATTCTGCTGTGATTTTGTTGAACTGACAAAAGCAAAGTGATATCAAGCCAAACTGCCTTTTTGAGACAAGCAAAACGAAACTTCAAAATAATTCCAATTAGCAATAGGTTTGAAACATTAAAGGAGTTATAGATTGCATGCTATTAGTGTTTCTGTGAACTTCATAAATGCTTATGAAAGTTCCACGTAGTGTTTTCACGTCCATAATGCAACGAGCGAGGTTCAAACTCGCTAGCCAATCCAAAAACTTATCCGTTAGTCTACTGAAGCTTAATTTTAGGGAACTCATGAATAAAATGTATACTGCGTTCGAAAATCAATTCTCAAACGTATAAACAAAAATGTGTTTCTGGAAAAACAATTTTAAAACCCACATCTAAAGTGCAGTTTGCGATACAACTTCTTTTTTCATTTTATAGTTAAAATAACTTTAATAGTACCTACTAGTAGATACAAACACTGATATTCAGCTGCATCTGGTTAAACTAGAAGCCGAGGTACTAAAAACAAAACGTTTATTTTTTTTATTTACTGCCTTTTTGTTAGCTGGAACAAACATCACCATCATCATTTCACCCGAAAGGCCTCCTCCAGGCTCCTCCACTTCGACCGGTCTTGTGCTTCCCACATCCAGCGGATTCCCGCGGCCATCACAAGGTCATCGGTCCACCTTGTTCGAGGCCTTCCTACTCTACGTCTTCCGGTAGGCGGTCACCACTCCAGAACCTTTCGGCCCCATCGGCTATCTGTTCTACGAGCAATGTGCCCTGCCCACTGCCGGGCTATGTCGGTTGCCTTGGTTCTCCTGCGGATCTCACAAAAACAAACATACAAACATGCAGGCAATAAAAAAAAAAAGATTTCTTCAAAACGTCTGGACTGAATTTGACGGGACTTTCATTGGCAGACAGTTGATATTATAAGAATCAACTAGTCTATCTATTGGCCCGGTACCACATTCCCTCGAGATTCTAAAATCCACGCGGTCGGAGCCGCGGGCTAGTATCGAACTAGTTTACCAATACATTCGTTTAACTGGAAATAACATCAATAGATTGGTAACTAGATTTTAAATAGACTTTAACTAACTAGATTTTCTATATTATTAGGAACAAAATGACCATAAAAGCTTTATTTGTATTAAAAACTGACGTGCCCAAAACCATTTATCATTCCCCAAGTACCAACATGTTAATACAACAGTATAATCATGAAACATTGATGAAGTACGTATTAAAACAAAATAGACGACGTCAGCGTATAATCTAAATTACATTTGAATAAGTTCGCTGTAATCACAACATGGGTTCGTGACCTTTATCAAACCACATGAAAGGTCCTCACGAACTTTTAGTGTTTTGCGTCAAAGATCGATTTGTTGTGTTATTATAATTAGGGAACTAAAATAGAAACGTTGCGTAGAAGTAGGTCAAAAGAACTTTATCTTTATTGTTATATAAGTAGCAGTAATTTGGGGGCTATAAGGGGGAAAAGCCGGTTTTTAATCGTTAAAAAAAAAAACATTTTTACCGCGTACAATAAATTCAAAATATTTCGTTCAAAATATATTGAACATCAATTTTATGAAACAAAATCATATGCTGAAATCATGGTTAGAGTTTGCGCCTCACTGTATATTATGATATACATACATCCAATACCTTTAAACGAGCAATTCTAGGATATATATATATAATCTGAATCTCGGTAACGACTCCAACGATTTTCATGAAATTTAGTATGCAGGGGTTTTTTTTTGAGTGGGAAATCATCAAATAACTTCTCCCGCTCTGGGTGGAGCAGGAAGGCGTGTCAGACTTTTACTGACTAAAACCCACCCGTGTTCCCTCAGTAGCCCGTATGCCAGGGGCTGTGGTATCTCTTTCGAACAAACCCGCACCCCTGGCAGGCATCGGCCCTTGCGGGCCCCTTCGGTTTGTGCTGACATCTCTTTGAGGCGCGCGTGGAACACAACGCGCCGTCGACTCGGGCTTGGTCCGGACAGCGAGCTACCCATTACTCGCCTGGACCAGGGCCGTACGCGAGAGATCGCCGCCGCCGATCGCCTCCACGAGGACACGGCGGTGCTCCGCCCAAGCCGGGCAGACCGCCACCGTGTGCTCCACCGTGTCCTCAGGGCGATCTTCGCAGTGGAAACACCCGGGCGTTTCCTCCCGCCCTATCCGAAACAGAAACCTCCCGAAACAACCGTGTCCGGTGAGCTCAAGCCACTCCTCAAAGAGGGGACTTACCGCCGCAATCGTGGCGTGCCCAGTATGCAGGGGGTTTCGGTGGCGATAAATCGATCTAGCTAGGTTTTATTTTTAGAAAACGACAAACCAATAAAAAACCGCATTACCAGATATTAAGCATGCATAATAGTAGCCCACCGGTATCGGAAACAAGCTCCGGGGCTTCAGAGAGAGAAACCGGGTGGTTCCTCCGCGTGTTCCTAAGCGATATAGGAAACAATACAAGCGGTGTCCAGAAATACTGCTTACGGAGTCAAACCGTTTAACCCAGCTGCCAAACGAAGGCCTCCTCAGATATTGATCGAGACTTCTTGACTGTAATGACTTCGTGTCGTTGCGTAACCATCAATATAACTTTTCAATCTTTTAATAAAAGTTATGAAACTTTTAGACTGGACTCATGCGCAAATACATAGTCAGTGAACATCATTATCTGCTAGTCTTTCCCAACTATGTTAGGGTTGGCGTCCAGTCTGACCGGATGCAGCTAAATACCATTATTTTACATGAGGCGACTGTCTATCTGATCTTCAGAACTGGGTAACACGTCGTTGTCAGACTTTCGGGCTTCTGACGACCCGTAAGGCCGTCCTTACTGGTGCTGTTGCTCTCGGCTGTCATTTCGTGGATCTTCGACAGTTCAAAGATCCACGAAATGCCAGCCGAGACCCACGGCTTAACGTGGTTTCCGAGGCACGGAGGGGTTTTGGTATGTAAAATTCACAGAGAAGTTCACCCATCCATTTACCAACTGCGGGAAGGGTAGCTTAACCTGATCCATCGAACCGTGCGGCCGTTATTTTCAAGCTACAAGCCAATGAATATCTAGATACAAAATAAGTCCTGATCCTCCCCGCCTCGAGGAACATTTAGCTCGACTACGCTTATTACAAAATAGTGTTGCAAGCGTTGTTTGTATAAATTCTATTGACTTTTATCGACATTTATAGCCCTGCTCGTTTATATTCGTCGGGTATTCTATTTGAATTAGCTTTTGCTGTATTTGAATTCTCTACTTTTACTTAAGGCAAACATTTTTGTTCTAGTTTTTTTTAATTTACTGTTTGCAAAAAATACCATGTTTCCACTTTTACGGTATTACGTTTTTATCTATTTTCTTTGCACTCAATGTATGTCGTTGTTTTTTATCGCGATTCTCTCTCTACTGTGTCTCGTTCTGCATCTTCAAACGGATGTAGTTGGGCAATTAAAAGCTAATGTAAAGAAAAAGTTTATCAAAGCATCCTTCTGATTCCAAAAAGAAAAACATCGTGTATCTCAAACAAAAAGAAACGAAAAGAAAGAATTAATTGGGACTCGCGCAGGATTATAATTATACAAACGTAATATTTTGATAAACATACAAAGAGAAAACAAATGCGTAAAAAAAATGGTCCTGAAAGAGGCCGTTTTTGAAGTGAAAACTTCTTTAGGGGCGTTGAGCACTTTTTGGGTGAACAAAAATCATGGAACTCGCGTCATCGTCACCGACCGCTTTGCATGTGCTATATGTATACTGTGTATATGTCGCAGTATGATAGATACAACCGTAATATACTTATATCCCTAGGCATATAAACATATAGTTATACGAAAGCGATTCATTACTATCTTACGGCCGCAATCTAGTAATATGTTTATTTGACTAAACTAATCTGATTAAATAGTTATGAATCTACCCTAGAATCAAATAAAACAATATATTGGTTTTATAAGAATTCATTTACAATGATAAAACTAATATATAACATATATTAAAGAAAAAGTGGGGAAAATTCAATTAATACCTATGTATCATGGCCATATCGTAGATTTGCTCACTTCAGGAAATGCTCGAGAGTTTTTTCTCGAGAAGACGATCGACGTCAAGGGCACCCCGAGGTTCGGTTTGGTTAGGTTCCTTTAAACCCTGCAGACAGAAATAGGAGCCCCACGCAGTGGGGCTCCGTCATCCTGACGTCGTCCGTCTTCTTCTGTAATATAAGAACCAGAAGAAGACGAGAATTTCATGAAATGCGACCATTTTATGAAATTCTCGAGAATTTTATAAAGTGAGCAAACGACAGACTGGGACAGCAAGCGACGTGCGGGGTTCACAAACACAACGAAGTCTCTGCCGCCGTCTCCGTCGCACCCCCGGTAGTAAGTAATATAAATATATCACTAAACTTGAACCGTATTATAATTATATTCCTAGTAAGATAGTAATGAATCGCTTTCGTAGAACTATATTACGGTACATAATTATATCACTAGGGATATAACTATATTACGGTTTTATCTATCATACTGCGACATATACATATATGGGTGAACGAGCACACGGGTAAGTCGCGCGTTGATGTCTTTTGTAAACGTCCCTTTCTTAAATAATGAAATTCTAATTCTTTTATCCCTTTCTTTCCCTTTGTATTTTAATTGTAAAAATCAGTGCTCTGCATTTTTTACCGAGAGCAATCAGGACCCAAGAACACAATGTATAATCCTGTATTGACGATTTACAAAAAACACACGTAATTGTTCACGTTCTCACTTCTGTCGGCACTCCTGGAGTGCCACTGCTTTTTATTTTTTTTGAAATGACATCTCTCAGGTCAACCTAAGAGGTTGTCTGCTTAACCGGACTTACCAGTGATAACCTTAATAAATTGAGGCTTCCAGCCAGGGCTTAAGAACTTAAAACTATAGCTACTGCTCGCTAAGGTCACGTCCTGTGGAGTATGGACCTCGGCCAAAGAGGCAAAAAGGCCAAAACACCCCTATCCTGTTATGTAAATTAAGATCATTTTTAGTCATAATTGTTCCAATAGTGGACTACTTTCGATATGTTTTGGTTTAAACTGTTTTCCTACACAATATTAGATATTGAGCGAGTTTTTCCCATTCTCTGCTACAAAATATTTTGTTTTGTTTTTTTGTCCAGGATAAGCCGGTGCTCCACAATGTGGTGTCCGGCATCATCGTCAGCACTAAGTCGCTGGTGCTACAGAAGGTGACGAGGGACCACGGAGGTGACTACTCCTGCAGAGCAACCAACGCGCACGGAGAGACGGCCAGTCAGTCTACACATCTTAGCATACAATGTGAGTAAAATACAATATATTTAAACCATGTTATATGGTATACGTACTCAGGTTCTATTTTATATATACAAGGTGTAACAGAAACCGTATTGCTATCCTTAAGCACTAAAAATAACAGCTGGTATATAATCACTGTACATAGTTTCATATGTTTCTTAAATTCCAATCATAACAAACGTGTCACCGCACTACGTAGGTCAATAACTTTCCACGTTACTTGCCAATATCACGATAAATCTCTTCCGAGTGATGTTTTTATTTCAATTTGAAATGTTCGCTTTCTGGTATCAATGGATTATAAATTCTGTTAACTACCGTTCATGTGGCGATAGGATTAAAAAACTCTTCCAATATCGTTTGATTATCATCCAAAGAAGCCGTGCCCTTGGTATGTATATACCCTTTCCGTTACACGTTGTATATACATTCGTTTTGATATACACTACACAGTTGTAAAGTCGAATTTATTAATGTACTAGCTTTTGCCAGCGGCTTCGCCCGCGTGGAACTTTCATCCCATCCATCCTTTCTTCGGTGAATTAAACTTTACTAACACAACGCCAAAATAGTCTCGGATGAATAAAATCTATCCACAGAAAATTTGAAGACTCAGAAAACTAAGCGCTCAACCACAGCGCCAATTACTTATGGATTACGTGTCTCCGCTCATAAGTCTAGATACACCGTACACTAGCCAATCAACTTGCCACAAACCTAGATGAACATACACAAACGTAGAATATTACCTGCATGGCGCTACGGTCGCAATTAGTAACTTTCCCGACTCGTATAAGGTATAGGCTAGTGGCTAGATAAACTTTCTTTCATTAAAACGTACAGAGAAATATGACGCGCCATCACAACTATAAATGCAATCAGATAAACGTTTGAAACCTAACGGTTTTAAATGATTTAAACCCAAATTTTGCGGTTTAATATTGATTTTAAATGTTTTATTTTATAAAATGCGCTAAGGCTTCGCATGAAGTAAACCACACCTACTCTCTGATTTAGGATATATCAAGAGCAAATGAAATAAAAAAATATAACCTATATTAATTCTAAAAAGATACAATGGCTGAGTAAAACCTAATCAGACAATTTTCTTATTGATATGTTTATTTATTTATTTATATAAACTATAATGTACACCAGAAAATACATGACAAAAATAAAACATTAAACACTAAAAACATACAATGGGTGGCCTTATCGCTTTCTGCGAGCTCTTCCAGGCAACTTTGATACTACAAGATATTTTTAAATGAATATTTAATAAATTCGCCTATCAAGATGTTTTTAGTCTGTCTAATCCTATAGAAGTAACAAAATATGATATAAATGACTTCACGTATACTGATAAAATTGGCGTATGATTTCAAATAGGCGTTTTTTTAATTTTCAAAGTAATACGTAATCAATGTACGGCTCACGTGGTCGTGGTTTTGTAATCACAACACATGAAGATAATTAGATTTGTTTTTACTACGAGTACTTACTTTAATGAATACTAACCTACATGAGAGCCAAGAGCCATGGTAAGAAGGAAGTCTGCTAACACCTTGGACCTTACTGTCGAACAATGATACCAAGATTTACAAATATCCCTGACGTAAATGTCAACTCTAAAAATAAATGTCCCAAATATTCGTCCCAACTTATACATCGACCATCACAAAGTAAATCGTAGTACATAAATATCTCTCTAAAATAGGGTCGACAAAGGACAAAAAAATAGACCAGCCTTAAAAGTGAACCTCACCAATAAGTAAATTGTTACACAGATAACTTCCGGCTGGAGTCGACGTGGCCTTTGTTTCCTATTATAAACAGAGTGCTAATAAATTACGTTTCATTTCGCCGTCGGAGGCTTTTCGTCGTCTGCTGACTGTTGTATCAATCATTCTCAGAAAGATCTTAACAAAGATTTGTTACAGTCAACGGAGTGCCGCCGTAGAATGTATTGAATATAGAATAATTCCATTAACCGATAAACACGAGCAATAAATTACAATGAAGGAGCTTAGGCTACGCTACATCTGTCTCCTTGCCCGCTGTGATGTATGTAATGTACTCTAGAGCCAGAATAATGCTAGTATAATGAGTTCTCCTTTTTTTCACACAATATGGGTAATTTTTGTGTGAACACGACCTGTATCAAGCAAAATAAAATCGTGTAATATTCATGAATAGGCGCTAATTACATTATGAAACCATACAAACCGTACCAACATACGAGTTATATTCACAGACGCGCACGATCGCAAATTACCAGCATTCATGCGAGGTGTTATTTTTATTCATTTAGGTATTTATACACGTACATCGGTGTCGGGAAATTCTATCTCCACATAAAACCAGAAACACCCCATTTTATGGATGAAAGAATCGTTCGAGCGCTTGCTAATGAGCGTGCAATCAGCTGCTTCACCAAAACATTCTGGCAATGGTCCAGAACACACTAGGATACAGAAGGAGGCTAATATTCCGACTAGTACTTTAACTATCGCCAACTATGCTCTAAATAAAAAAGCCTAGTTTACTGTTCAAAAGTATGAGCCTATCGATCAATAAGCAAGTACTAACTATTATCCGGAGGGACTAATTTGCTCACAACACTGATCAATGCGTCTACATACAACCTATATAAGTTGTATTAGTGAATAGTGGTGAGGGTACATTTCGACGAGCAGTCCTGGGAGTCACCGGGGCGGTTATCAATCATCTCGGAAGCTGCTCGCGAAGATTTACGTCGTCTCCGTCACCGCGGGCGGCACGCGGCGACCGGCCGATTTGCAACAAATGTAGTACAAGCCCTCCCCTGCTATTTGTTACCGCACCGCTGTTTTACTTTTGCACCGCTCGCTGCCGACAGTTTGTTTCCATTTTATTGATCCTTACCGGAACAAATCTAAGGCGAAGAAAATGTACGTTGTTATTCGCACGTGGTACACGATCGCTGGCGCCGGTGTTACATTAATCCACATACATATTTTCATATTCCCGCTACAGTAATCCTACCGAGGTAGGGCTGCTTAACGCGAGCAAATATTTGAGAGTTTAATGAAAATCTAAGGCAGCTCGGGAGCGCAGTTTTGCAAGTAGATATCTAAATGAATCACAGTCGCTGACTGCGCCTGCTCCGGAGGGGAACAGTTGGGCTATAAAATTTATATATCGTCTAACTTCTGTTATGATTTAACGAACTGTATTCGGGTCTCTTTTAGGTCTTTGTTAATTATGGCATTCTTGCTTAGAGACGAAATCTTTTGTGAAATATAACGCTTGAAGTTGTTCGTTAAGTGCTGAATTACAATTTGAAAGAATTTGAATTATTTTTCGCGTAAACATTTCATTTGGCTTATGTGAAAATTCTTGGGAAAATACTGTATTGCAAAGTGTTTCGATACGAACATGTAAGTAATGCAGGCAATGCTAATGTTAATTGGCTACGTATTAATTAATGGGTTAAGTGGTAACTGGTTTCGCGGCGGATTCAATTAATCTTCACCTACTTAGTACTTGGCTACTTGCTTAGAGATCATTAGAAGTTCACTAATTGCTTAGTTATTTAATTGATCACCCAACACGTGTCTACCGATCATACAATTAAGACAAATAATTTAGTATAGGTAGGTATTATTGATATGCCAATTAGGGTATTTTTCGGATCAGATAAAAATAATACTAAAATCCCTTTTGTTACTTATTTCACAAATATCGCGAAATATAAATTGAATTTATTCTAAAGTCAAAATAACGTAAACCGAAAACGAAACTCAAAGCATTTTTTCAAATAAATCAATTACAGGACTTTTGAACTATCAAGGGCCGACCCCTTAACAGTCAGCAAAATAGTCGTTGCAACGATCGGTAACCCCACAGTTCGAAAATAATTTTTGCGTATTCACTTTCCATACACCAAAGTAAGTAAACACAGATAGCCAAAAAGCCCTAAACCTTTACCTTTTTCGCTAATACTAAGCGGCACCGTTGGATTTTCTCGGCGCTCGCGCTGACTCGAACGTTCAAATTGGAACAGTGTACTTTTTTTTTGTTATTCATTTAGGTGCGATGGCGCTAAGAGTTAGTGACGGGCACTATCCTAATAACGTATTATTATGCAGATGCACCAGTATGCGCACACCCATCCCCTCAAGTACTGGGCGCGCAGCTCGACGAGGCGCTACGCGTACGCTGCTCCGTAACGGCCAACCCGCCTGACGTCACCTTCTTCTGGCAGTTCAACAACAGCGGCGAGAGTCTCGACGTGTCGCCGCTGAAATTTGGTAAGTAGACCTTAGAAATAGAGTTAGACCGGGTCTGTTATAATTAGGATTTTAGATGAATTATGTAATTACCTATTTCATTTTATGCCTTCCATGCCTTGTTAGTTTGCGGGTCAACGTTCAAAACAAAAAAACTTTTTAATAAAAAAATTAAACCGCCGAAAAACCGAAAAGTTAAAAATAATAAACTTGCTTTGTCCAACCCCAATAACTAAGTTCGGAAGGCGGTGACTTATAATTAAATACATATCAAAGTCACCGACTTCCGAACTGGTCCCATATAAATTTCGAAGAAAAATTCCAACCCTAAGGGTAAGAAAACAAAAGATGTTTGATTGTTTACTCACAGATTTTAATACTGAGTTGTGTATTACAAAAAGTATTCAAAAATTAATCATGTAGTAATTAGTAGATTATAGCCACAAAAAATTATAAAATAAAAACTTTTTAATAAAAAAATAAACCGCCGAAAAACCGAAAAGTAAAAAATAATAAACTTGCTTTGTCCAACCCCAATAACTAAGTTCGGAAGTCGGGTAAGTTTATTATTTTTTACTTTTCGGTTTTTCGGCGGTTTTTTATTTTAATTTTTATTAAAAAGTTTTAATGAATGAATTTTATATGACAAAGACTCCACGCTAGAAAGTCTCCACCAATGGCAGATAATATAATCAGTATTATAATATCGCTGTTGGGAACAGGCCTCGAAGAGTGACCATAATCCACCACAAGTGCGGGTTGGTTTATAACACATGCCAATTTTTGGTTCTAAGACATGCCGGTTTCCACACGATGTTTTTTTCATTGTTTTGAGCCCATTGCTGATGAAATTTAATACAAGAAGAATAGAGTATGCCTGTGTTCAAACTCACAACCTACAGCTTATACGTCGTGGTTGATACCACTGGGCCACCACTGCTCTCAGTGGCACATTGGAGATACTTAATTGGATTGTACGTCCGGTGCAATTGGCCACAAATACCACCTTGCTGGTTGGGTAATCATTTTATCATGACATGCGACATAAGCAATTTAACTAAAATACGACTGACATTAACAGTTTGACAGCTTTGTAAACTTTCATAATTTTATCCCTAATCCTCATTGTTCCTTAGGTACCGCGAATGGCAGCACAAGTGAGCTAAACTACAAGCCTCAGAGCGAGCGCGACTACGGCACGTTGAGTTGTCGCGGCATGAACACCGTGGGCCGACAGCTGGACCCTTGCGTGTTCCAGATCGTGCCTGCCGGTGAGTGTCATCAGAGTTACATGATATTTAGTTACAGCTAATGCCAGCACCAGTGTGCTATACTACAAACCTCAGAGCGAGCGTGACTACGGCACGTTGAGCTATCGCGGTATGAACACTGTTGACAGACAGCAAAACCCCTGCGTTTTCCGGATCATGCCTGCCTTTGAGTGACGTCAGGGTATCATGTTCTTTAGATACAGCTAATGGCAGCATCTGTGAGCTGACCTACAAGCCTCACAGCGCGCGCGACTACGGTAAATTGAGCTGTTGCGGCATGAACACGGTGGGCAAAAAGCTGCATCGTGCCTGTTGGTAAAAAACGCCAGAATATCAGCTTTTGTATGAAAACTTATAAACACGGACATTTATACTTTAATTTAAATAATTCCTTTTCAAAATTGATTGTTGTAGTGAAACCCGTAGCAGTTGAACAGATGAGTGACCACAAAAACCCGAGTGAAAAATCTTAATTGCTTTAACATAATCCTCGGATATGAACATACGTAAATTAAACCGTGAATTCGTAGAAAACACGATCAACGTAAATACTACAATTTGAGTTAAAACCCCACGTATATATCTTCGCATCTATAGGTATATTGGAAATACAATGCAATAACTCGAGTATACAAAAGCCCAAAATGTCGGCACCGAAATGAACACTTCAATAAAAGCATTAATAAAACCGCGTGCACACAATTTGAACCAACAACGAGGCCGAACTTGCTCCACGTTTTATAATTCCAGCTTTCGGCTTTTCACGCCCGTGTGCCAAATCTCATAACTCCTCACTGATGACGTACAATTTCCCTGAAATTGGCCTAGCATTGGCACTGTGCGAAATGCAATTTATGTACTCAATTAACTTATTAATTTCAAGTAATTTAATATTGAAGTTTCTTTTTTACCTATATTATCGAATCACCGTACAATTTATCAAAGAAGAGTTATATTCAACCCCTATTCTCAACCGCCGGAGTACATTACACAACGCGAAACAAAATTAATCTAACAGCACGTTTCAATTAGAGAAGAAAAATACCAACGGCTAAATTGAAACTTTGTTAAAATATTATGAAACTGTGCGCTACACGACCGTACCACGTCGTGAATTATCTTTTTATTTTCAAATCTCGTTATTTCATAAAACGGTTGCAACGTGCTCTTATAATTCTGATGTGGACAACTGCAACAGGAAATATGACTTAGCTGTTGCGGGGTGCAGCGAAATAACCCGCAACCCGCACAGTTTAATATCCCCGCAGTTTGTTATAACATACACGCGTTAAATTGTCACACGCCTGCCATAAGTCAAGGCGAAATTAGTGAGTTTAGCGCTCTCTGCACTTAATTTTCATTTCCACGCACGCACCCCGCCATATATACGAACAACGTACATTCCTTGAAAGTCCCTGCTCGCTCACTTGACATACAATAATAATGTCAAGTAAGGGGCGTAAACTTTGATTTCTATTACAAGTTAGCTCCGAAGAAAATAATCTTGAAAAAGTTAAAATGGCTTTGAAAATTGTTTAACTTCGCTCATGTCTAGCATTTGCAGCCACATTCTTAAAATATGTGTACAATGTTGTCTCAAAACTTTCCGATGTTTTTGTTATTTTGTTTCAGTTCGTATATTGAAAAAGATAATGATTTTCACAAAAGCAGAACCTTAAACTCATTACACAAATTATGTTTGTCTAGATCAAGAGGTCTAGAACAACTCATTAAAATTGTTTTATAGGTCCTATTTAAACACTGACCGTTTAGGTTCTACATTTCAAAATTAACAGCGATCATTATCTTTTGGCAGCAGTCAAACTAAATTAAAAGTTAGTGGTTCGTGTTACACAAAGGGTGAAAGGGCAAACGTAGGCCTTTTCATCAAGAAACCAGATAGTAAACTAGATACCTTCTCCTAATTTCTGTTCTAAGATTGTTAACTCAAGCGCCATTCGCAGTTAGACTAAGTTAGCATAAAGATATTATTACTACGATCATTACAATGCCCGCAGGAAGATAACTATGTTGAATTCAGTTAATGTCTAGTTACGGAATTCAATGAGAAACTTAAATTGTTGAAATACTTGAAACCGTGGCTGCACTAACCTAGATTCATGCCGTTTTCACCTACATTCGAGGTACTTTTGCTAATAATACAACCAGGGTGCTGGTAGCGATTTCTTGGATTTTGTTAATGAGTTTACACAAGACTAGTTTTTTTAAACTAACGGAACTAAGAAAACAACGAACCAAAAAAAAACTTCATTTGATTGGCAAATGTTGTAATTTTTCGTGGAACAAAACAAAAGAGACACGGAGAACAGTTTGGTTGGGTGTCATTTAAAGTTTTAAACAAAGCTGGACGGACGAAAAAAAAAAAATATATTTAAGTTAGTTTTCTATATCTGTACCCAACACGTGGGTAAAGTATTTCAAGCTAATGTTACCATGTTTTATTTTATTTTATCATCTTAATACGTAAATGTTTTCCGTCCAGCTCGTCCCACAGCACCTCGCAACTGTTCCCTCCAAGCTGGCAACACTAGCGCAGAAGGCAGCTCCTGGCTGCGCGTGCGCTGCGTGGCTGGCTATGACGGAGGACTGCCGCAGTACTTCATGTTGGAAGCGCTGGACCCTATCACAGGCAGGACGCGTTTCAATGGCAGCGTTAATGAGACTGGTTTGTGGAACTTTTACATAACTTAAAAGTGGAGGGAGAAAACGAATGAATGAAAAAAAAAGAATGATGAAATGAATGTGGAGTGGTGGGGGGAAATTTTTGCTATTCCATCATTTTTCAACACTATTTTTATGTTCAAAACTATTGCGATAAAGATCCAAGGTGCTGGCTTAAAACTGCTGCAGGAGGCAAAATAATAGTTCATAGATTAAGTTATTAACTACAAGTCACTGCTTGTAAAAACGGCGAAGGAAAATATTATAACCAAATTTCGAAGACGTGGCATTCACTAACTTGCACTAGCCCTCATGGCAGATTATGGCCCACTGGCCTACAGAGAGGATCCCTTTGTCTCAGCAGTCAGAACGTTATGGGCTGATTATTCACTTGTAGAAAACAAAAATATCTCGAAACTTTACCAAAAAATTTAAGACTTCTTAAAGGTTTAATAAAAAACACGTTCATGAATCTGCTTTCTCATACACTGACACACAAACAGAACATCAATAAAAAACATGGTTTACCGTATAGATGGCCTAGCTGTCTTCAAGTTGGATCTATCCCAGCTGACATCAGCCGGTGAAGCCGCAGGAGCTACCTTCAACCTGCTTATCTACGCCAGGAACCTCAAGGGCGAGTCGGAGAAAACCCTGCTGGAGAACATTGCCTTTAATGACGCTGCCAGGAGAACAGGTAAAATACCATAAAATTTATTTTATTATACGTACATAGCTGTGCCCCGCGGTTTCACCTCGGTAAGTCTCGATTCAAAGGGTATTTCGGGATTAAAAACCTAAGTTTTTTCATTCGTTTACTGACTAAAACCCACCCGTGTTCCCTCAGTTGCCTGTGTGCCAGGGGCCACGGTATCTCTTTCGAACAAACCGCACCCCTGGAAGGCATGGCTAGGGCCGTGAAGGTGTATATAATGCCTCTCCCTCACGTGCGCCGCCTCCCTCTTCGCTAGTATCACTGCTTCGCAAAAGGAGATGACGGCTACCCATCCACTCTCGCTCCGTACCACAGCCTGGACCAGGGCCGGACGAGAGAGATCGCCGCTGCCGATCACCTCCACGAGGACACAGCGGTGCTACGCCCAAGCCGGGCAGACCTCCACCGTATGCTCCACCATGTCCTCAGGGCTATCTACGCAATAGCTTCACCGGGTTAGACTGAAAACCGAACTCAACATGGTTGGGCAAAGGCTAGGCGGGTGATGAAGTTGCCTAAATTATTTCTTACTGTTTTTTCTTATGTTTAGAAATCGATAGGTTCCTCACACACATAAACCCAGGCCTTTTCCCAATGGGGGTAGGCAGAAACTATAGAACTTCAGCTGCTACGATACATAATACATACTCCTTTTGCCTCGTTTACGTTCATACATCTGAGGCCTTAGTGTGAGTTTCATTTAACCGTCTCGATCAAACGCTTCGAGTGCGTTTGGCGCTCCGATTGGCCCTAGATTGGTGACGGACCAATCGGAGCGCCGAACGCGCTCGATGCGTTTGTTCGAGATGGTTAAATGAAACTCACACTAAGGGCCACTGGTCACACACGCAGTAGGGGTAGTGGGTGCGAGTATACTTAAAGCATATGTTTTATATCATAATCATGTTCATTTTATGTTACCTTGTATTATAAACACTCATTAACAATCATATAAAGTTCAATACGAGGATTTTTCGGAAGCCACATTGGAAAACTAAAAACAATTTAAATTTTCACAATGCGGTCATAGCACAATTTGTAATCCGATTATAATCGTTCATACATTTCAGTTGGCTTAAAATTCAGAAAAAAAACTTCTGTGAGGACCCATTTTTTCATTTTTTAATCTGAGGAGTAAAAATTTCGATATAGATAACAGTTATCCCACAATTGAAAAATCGTCCCCAATAATTATATTAATTAATGTTTTTGCGGTAGCTCCATAAATGGTTGGTGAACAGAACGTTTAGGACCTTCTGGTTTTGGTTCATATCTCATCTGCCCAGCCTGTTCCCAACTGTACTGAGGACGGCTTCCAGTCTAACCAAATGCATCTGAATACCAGTACCTATTTTACATAGATTGAATAACACGATACCCCTTGCTAAGACTAGTTGTCAGACTTTCGGGCTTCTGATGACACGTAACGGCTGACAGATGACCAGGCGGGACCAATGGCTTAACGTGGGCGTCGGGAATCCCAGGCCGATTTCCGGCCACCGTAGGCATGGCCTTGCGGACGGCGAGTAATGGGTAGCTCGCTGTCCGGTAAGGACCAAGCCCAAGTCGATGGCGCGTTGTGTTCCACGCGCGCCTCAAAGAGATGTCAGCACAAAAAATGATGGGACCCGCAAGGGTCGATACCTGCCAGGGGTGCGGGTTTGTTCGAAAGAGACACCACAGCCCCTGGCATACGGGCAACTGAAGGAACACGGGTGGGTTTTAGTCAGTAAAAGTCTGACACGCCCTCCTGCTTCACCCAGAGCAGAAGTTATTCCATGATTTCCCAACCAAAAAAAAAAAAAAAATGGCTTAACGTGCTTAGTTTTGGTTCACGTGTAAAATAAAATAACGAAATGTTATGGCTAAACTAAAAAAGTTTTTTTTTTTCTACCAATGTGTTACGTTTTCTTTTAGTGTGTACTTATGTATTCCAAATATAACGTAATTTTGAACATGTTTTCCTGTTGGAGCGAGGAAAACTTCGCACCCTCTTGTGTGTGCGGGAATCTTAACCTTGAATTATTTTGAAGCACTCATGCAGAAGTAGTCATCTTGTTGCTGAAGAGGTTCAAAATATAACAAGAAATAATAATAACAATAAAGTATATTAGGTCATAATTTTTAATGGGTTTAAGACTGAAAAATAGTACGCTTTAGTTAAAATGCGTGTCGGTAATTACATTTCACAAACTGCACCTACTATGGTAACTACACAAGGCAAAACATTTTTTGTTGTTAAATTTTTTTTTTTCATTTGACTATCAATGGGCACAACTTACATAACCTAATGGCTAAAAAACATCGCGATAGGCCTGGGTCTACCGTCTGGACGGATATGGCGGGATGAACTCTCTCCACACTCCAAAGATTGATCCTTGGCAACTCTTGACTGTGGATAGGTCTTTGCCCAGCAGAGGGACCATAAGGGCTAATAAAAAGAATTATATACAATTACATACAACAAAATATAAAATTAATAATTTGCAAACTGTCACCAAAAATATTGCTCGTTTTATCGAAAGATGGACACTATCCAATTATTAAGCATTGTGTGTGAAATAACAATATTGGTGTATTCGTACTATGTTTGTTTCTGCTTAATGAGACAGAAACCCCAAGCCGAGGTCTTACAGTTTTACGTACAATTTATTAAACCGCGTTTATCGTTTAATTGAAAAGTTTGTGAGCGAAGTTTACTCATGATTCAAATTGAAATTGTGAGCTTTAAATGCAATTGTTTCTCTAAAATCAAATACTATATACACACACCAATATTTTGGTAATCTACCTATTTAAATAAATTTCATCGAAATAATGTTAAAAGCTCTTAAAAGAGAAAAATATGGTTTTAATTTCATTTGATAAAAATCGTATAAACTGTCAATTGTCAAGTAATTAACTTATACTTTTCTATTGTTAAAAGACTCAATGAATCTGCCTAACAGACGAGGGGACAAAACAAATAGTAAAAAATAAATAAATAATGAATACTGGTATTCAGCTATCTCCGGTTAGACTGGAAGCCGACCCCAATATTGTTGGGAAAAGGCTAGGCAGATGATGATGAAACATCTTATAATAACAGCTGAAAGCCAAAAAAAACAGAGATCCAATCTTTAAGGAGCGCTTACACGAGCAAAGAAAATTGCTCTAACCTGGTCAATTCCAGTCAACTATTACGTGACGACTACATCCGGCAATTTAGGGCAATGGCAACATGTAGCAACCTGTTACCAGAGATAAGGCCGGTGGCCACCAATATCATGCCATATGGAGCAACTTAAAAAGCCTACGTCTCGTTTTTTCTCTCGCAAAAACGAAACGTGGTTATACGTACAAACGAGATACAAAGAAAATTGACTAAAACTTTCCAAACCGATTGGATATTCGGCAACTCATCAAATATATAGAACAATCAGAAGCAATATTCCCGAAACATATCCGCAATTTATTGTTGTTGCTCCAGATTGCTCCACTTAATTGATCCAGATAATAATGGATCACATTAGTGTTGCCGAGCAAAAGCTTCTTAATTATGTAAGAAAATATTCTAAAATATTCAAAAGAGTCTGCGCTCACGCTAAATCTAAATTAATAAGCAACAAAATTAGTATCTCTAAAAATAAAATAAAAGCTGTAAAAGCTGTGTGGCAGGTAATTAACAAAGAAACTGGAAACACAAAACAGCGAGATCAGAATGAGTTAGCTCTAAAAATTGATAATGAAATCATTTCAGATAAGTTACAAGTTGCTGAGACTCTAGAAAATTTCTTTACCAACATCCCAATAGAAGTTACGAAATCTCTCCCCTCATCATCTGTATTAGCTGAATCTCTTCTTAAAGAAAACTTCAGCAAGGACATTCCAAGTTTTGAATTCAAACCCATTTCTATTGCCACAATTAAAACAGCATTTAATAGTCTTAACATAAAAAACACTGAAGACTTATGGGGGATTTCCGTTAAGGTTCTTGAAAATATCATTGACACAAATTGCCCCTGTCCTAACAGGCATATTTAATCAATGTTTAGACAGCGCTACGTTTCCTGACTTAATGAAACATAGTAAAGTAGTACCAATTTTCAAATCAGGTAGTAAGAGTGATGCCTCTAATTATAGACCTATATCTGTGCTTCCAGCATTGAGCAAAATTTATGAGAAAATCATGCTAGACCAGATGTTGTCACATTTTAACTCAAATGGTATTTTACATAGTCGACAGTTTGGTTTCACGAAAGGTCGGTCGACGACGCAGGAGTAAAACTCATCAGTCACATTTTGGAATCCTGGGAGAATTCCCAGGACGCGATTGGCATTTTCTGTGACCTCTCAAAAGCGTTTGACTGCGTTGACCACAATACACTTATCTGTAAATTACACCACTATGGAATTCGTGGACAGGCTGCTGATCTTGTACTTTCCTACTTATCAAACAGGCAGCAAAAAGTAAACGTTAATGGGGCGACGTCCTCGGGGTCTCTAGTTAAGATGGACGTGCCTCAAGGTTCAATTCTTGGCCCTTTTTTATTTCTAGTTTATATTAATGACCTTCCTTACCTGATGGCTAACTTCTCGGATATAATTTTATTCGCTGATGACACTTCTCTTATTTTTAGAATAGATAGAAAAGATACAGATGTCTTACATGTCAATGATAGTCTAGCTGTTCTTTCGAAATGGTTTGCCGCTAATAATCTTTTACTCAATGCGAACAAAACTAAATGTCTTAAGTTCTCGTTACCAAATGTACCCCAAGTAGGTCTAAACTTAAAACTTGATGGGAAGAAACTAGATGCTATTTCGGAAACTGTATTTTTGGGAATTACTTTAGATTCAAAATTGCAATGGGGTGCTCACATTAGAGCTCTTTCAAGTAGATTAAGCTCAGCTGCTTACGCAGTAAGAAAGATAAGGCAGTTGACGGATGTAGCCACAGCTAGGTTAGTTTACTTTGCTTATTTTCACAGTATTATGTCTTATGGCGTTCTGTTGTGGGGATCGGCAGCTGACGTAGATTCAATTTTCATTTTACAAAAGAGGGCAATCCGCGCCATCTATAAAATGGGGCCTCACGAGTCTCTTAGAAACAAATTCAGCGAAATTGATATTCTAACTCTGCCGTCTCTTTATATCCTAGAAAATATCTTGTACGTTCGCAAAAACTTAGGCCTTTTCAAAAAACGATGCGATTTCCATAATCTGAATACACGTAGTAAAGATGAAATTGTGATTCCAAAATTTAGATTGACTAAAACTAGCAAGTCATTTCTAATAAACAGTATCCGCTTCTATAGCAAGTTGCCAAAGTCAGTTACAGAACTTAGCGATGGAAAGTTTAAAACGCACATCAAACGTATCCATATCAAAAAAGCATATTATAAGATAAAAGACTACGTTGAAGACAGGGAAGTTTGGCATTAATTCCTTCTGCACATGTGGCTTTCCTGGTACCTCATTAACAGCATATCTATGTGAAAGTCTATTAACTGCTCTCAATGTTCTTTTTATTCTTTTTATTTTTGCATTGCTGACATATTCTCGTCATTACTTGACATTATACATCAATTTTAATATCAACTATTTTTTAGTGATTGTCATGTTAATCATGTCACTATGTTTAATTAGGTTCATTTTATTTATGTAGATTATTTTACATATTGTGAATGGGAGAACGTTGTAGGCCTTGCAGACTGTAGATTTGTAGACGATTTTCTATTCTGGATTCGTCTAAGTACCTGGTACTTATTTACAAGCCTGCACTGTCCTCCCATACATTTTATATCTGAAAACATTGTTAAAGCCAATCATTTTCAAAAGAGTAACCATGGAGTTTCTTGCCGGCTCTTCTCCATAGGAAACAACATTTTGGAACCGTGCACCTAGCTTCTGACGTTTCATAAGTGCCCATGCAGGTTTATATGAAATAAAAATATTTTGATTGATTTGATTGATTGATTGACAATGAGTCTGCGCTCACGCTAAATCTAAATTAATAAGTAACAAAATTAGTATCTCTAAAAATAAAATAAAAGCTGTAAAAGCTGTGTGGCAGGTAATTAACAAAGAAACTGGAAACACAAAACAGCGAGATCAGAATGAGTTAGCTCTAAAAATTGATAATGAAATCATTTCAGATAAGTTACAAGTTGCTGAGACTCTAGAAAATTTCTTTACCAACATCCCAATAGAAGTTACGAAATCTCTCCCCTCATCATCTGTATTAGCTGAATCTCTTCTTAAAGAAAACTTCAGCAAGGACATTCCAAGTTTTGAATTCAAACCCATTTCTATTGCCACAATTAAAACAGCATTTAATAGTCTTAACATAAAAAACACTGAAGACTTATGGGGGATTTCCGTTAAGGTTCTTGAAAATATCATTGACACAAATTGCCCCTGTCCTAACAGGCATATTTAATCAATATTTAGACAGCGCTACGTTTCCTGACTTAATGAAACATAGTAAAGTAGTACCAATTTTCAAATCAGGTAGTAAGAGTGATGCCTCTAATTATAGACCTATATCTGTGCTTCCAGCATTGAGCAAAATTTATGAGAAAATCATGCTAGACCAGATGTTGTCACATTTTAACTCAAATGGTATTTTACATAGTCGACAGTTTGGTTTCACGAAAGGTAGGTCGACGACTGACGCAGGAGTAAAACTCATCAGTCACATTTTGGAAACCTGGGAGAATTCCCAGGACGCGATTGGCATTTTCAGTGACCTCTCAAAAGCGTTTGACTGCGTTGACCACAATACACTGATCTGTAAATTACACCACTATGGAATTCGTGGACAGGCTGCTGATCTTGTACTTTCCTATTTATCAAACAGGCAGCAAAAAGTAAACGTTAATGGGACGACGTCCTCGGGGTCTCTAGTTAAGATGGGCGTGCCTCAAGGTTCAATTCTTGGCCCTTTTTTATTTCTAGTTTATATTAATGACCTTCCTTACCTGATGGCTAACTTCTCGGATATAATTTTATTCGCTGATGACACTTCTCTTATTTTTTAGAATAGATAGAAAAGATACAGATGTCTTACATGTCAATGATAGTCTAGCTGTTCTTTTGAAATGGTTTGCCGCTAATAATCTTTTACTCAATGCGAACAAAACTAAATGTCTTAAGTTCTCGTTACCAAATGTACCCCAAGTAGGTCTAAACTTAAAACTTGATGGGAAGAAACTAGATGCTATTTCGGAAACTGTATTTTTGGGAATTACTTTAGATTCAAAATTGCAATGGGGTGCTCACATTAGAGCTCTTTCAAGTAGATTAAGCTCAGCTGCTTACGCAGTAAGAAAGATAAGGCAGTTGACGGATGTAGCCACAGCTAGGTTAGTTTACTTTGCTTATTTTCACAGTATAATGCCTTATGGCGTTCTGTTGTGGGGATCGGCAGCTGACGTAGATTCAATTTTCATTTTACAAAAGAGGGCAATCCGCGCAATCTATAAAATGGGGCCTCGCGAGTCTCTTAGAAACAAATTCAGCGAAATTGATATTCTAACTCTGCCGTCTCTTTATATCCTAGAAAATATCTTGTACGTTCGCAAAAACTTAGGCCTTTTCAAAAAACGATGCGATTTCCATAATCTGAATACACGTTCTTTTTGTTCTTTTTATTCTTTTTATTTTTACAATGCTGACATATTCTCGTCATTATTTGACATCAATTTTAATATCAACTATTTTTTAGTGATTGTAATGTTAATCATGTCACTATGTTTAATTAGGTTCATTCTATTTATGTAGATTATTTTACATATTGGGAATGGGAGAACGTTGTAGGCCTTACAGACTGTAGATTTGTAGACGATTTTCTATTCTGTATTCGTCTAAGTACCTGGTACTTATTGACAGGCCTGCACTGTCCTCCCATACATTTTATCTCTGAAAACACTGTTAAAGCCAATCATTTTGAAAAGAGTAACCGTGGAGTTTCTTGCCGGCTCTTCTCCATAGGAAACAACATTTTGGAACCGTGCACCTAGCTTCTGAGGTTTCATAAGTGCCCATGCAGGTTTATATAATATGAAATAAAAATATTTTGATTTTGACTTTTGATTTGACGTAGTAAAGAAGAAATTGTGATTCCAAAATTTAGATTGACTAGCAAATCATTTCTAATAAACAGTATCCGCTTCTATAACAAGTTGCCAAAGTCAGTTACAGAACTTAGCGATGGAAAGTTTAAAACGCACATCAAACGTGCCCTTATCAAAAAAGCATATTATAAGATAAAAGACTACGTTGAAGACAGGGAAGTTTGGCATTAATTCTTTCTGCACATGTGGCTTCCCTGGTACCTCATTAACAGCATAACTATGTGAAAGTCTATTAACTGCTCTCAATGTTCTTTTTTATTCTTTTTATTTTTACAATGCTGACATATTCTCGTCATTATTTGACATTTTACATCAATTTTAATATCAACTATTTTTTAGTGATTGTCATGTTAATCATGTCACTATGTTTAATTAGGTTCATTTTATTTATGTAGATTATTTTACATATTGTGAATGGGAGAACGTTGTAGGCCTTACAGACTGTAGATTTGTAGACGATTTTCTATTCTATATTCTTCTAAGTACCTGGTACTTATTGACAGGCCTGCACTATCCTCCCATACATTTTATCTCTGAAAACATTGTTAAAGCCAATCATTTTTAAAAGAGTAACCGTGGAGTTTCTTGCCAGCTCTTCTCCATAGAAAACAACATTTTGGAACCGCGCACCTAGCTTCTGACGTTTCATAAGTGCCCATGCAGGTTTATACGAAATAAAAATATTTTGATTTTGATTTTGATTTGAATGATTGCTCACAAAATTGCCCGTGTAAGAGCACCTTTAAAAGTAAAAGTTACTAGCTAAGTAAGCGAAATTATGGGTACCTAGTAACCTATATAATTAATTCGAAATTTCTAATAGAGGTGCCTAACAATATTCCTTACAAAATAACACCGGTTATTTGGAATCGGTTTAAAATAACAGTTGTTCAAGGCCTGTATTCATTACCTTTGGCTTTGTTATCATAACATTTAAATGATGTTTCAATATCAATATATTCCATCAGCTTTGTACTATTTGGAATTATGTTTAATAAAGCCGAAAGCGTTATCTGATACTAGCTTTTGCCATCGGCTTCACCCGGGAGGAAATTATCCCACAGAAACATATCAGGATAAAAAGACTTGTCCAGGTTATAAACTATCTGTGTGCCAAATTTCATCTAAATCCGTTCACCAGTTTTTGCGTAAAAGAGTAACAAATATCCGAACATCCTGCTAATATTTATATGTAAAACGTGTAACGGCAAGGGTATATATAGGTATCTTCTTTAAAAGATATCAAACAATATTGGGATTACACGAGTTTTAATACAGGTACTACCCACATTTTTTTTTTTCAGAAATGACCAAAAAAAAATAGGTTGAATCAGAGCCATATTCATCCCATTCAAATAATCATCTATTACGAATATAAAAGGGTTCTTAGTGAGTTTCCCTTTTCAGTTGCCAACAGAACTTAAAAAAACATTGAAATGAAGCCAGTATTCTGTGATTTTAGTCGTGAGTCTATTTATACTCGGTTTCCGTTAACATCGGCTCCCAGAGGTCAGAATTATTGACTTTCGCTCTCAACAATTTTTCCATTTTCATTCAAATTGACGTTTCGTTTTGATTGATCTCATTATTGAACAAATATGATTTGAGGGCTTTATTTGCTGAATTTATTTGCTTCTGAATACTTTGAATTATTTTTCTTGTTTGGACGAAGCATAGAATAAGAAATTATGGACGAATATTTTACGTAATAAATTATAAGATTATGATGATTTTGCAATGCTAAAGTAAATGGTTGGAAATGCGAGTGGAAAGAAGCAAATATTCCAATCTGATTTACCTTCTTAATTGCATACAAACAGGAAACTAATCAAATACAATTTAAAAATTAAACGTATTTTGTAACGTTTCAAATTATGATAAAACAGATGGCAAAGGAGGAATGGGAGGAGTAAGTGTTGGCGTAGCAGTCGCAGCAGCTCTTGGCGCGACGTTAGCAGCCGGTGGAGTTGCTGTTGCAGCTCTTTGTGCCCGCAGACGTCGAGCCAGCCCACCACACAAGCACCCCCCGGGAGATATGCTAGAGCTTAGTGACGGTGGAAGACGATACGTTGTAGCATATACCATCAAGCCTTCACCGGATCTCAAGACCCCTGATCCACAGCCTGATATACTTAATGCACCAGGTGATTTCTTCTTCAGCAAGCTATCTTCTGAAATTGATAGTATGCAGAGTAGTAATACCAGCAACGTTGATGTTACTCTTAACGTTAACGTTGCCATAGTTTCCTTGAAACCTTATCTTCTACTAAAGTTTAACATGATCTATATACTATCAGCTCTCTTCCATTCTCCCTAAAAGGCATACCACACGCACAAGCTTCACCACAGTTCTGCCTGCGCAGGCCGGTTTGTACACGGAACACCATGTACGAATCGGCGAGTTTTACCAACCACACGCACGGTGTTCCGTGTACAAACCGGCCTGCGCAGGCAAAACTGTGGTGAAGTTTGAGCGTGAGGTAGGCCCATAATGGCGAAATGGCCATTAACATTACAAAATCATAAACCAATTTCAAAGCTCAATATAACACAATCCAATAAGTACTATGAATGCCCCAAATACATCATTTTGAAGTCCCTCGAGTGCCAGTGAAATTCAGATCGATAACTGTTCTAGCAGACATTTAACAATATATAAAGTAATGAATGAACATGTTCCAGATTCCGAAAATCAACCATCAGCACCTATAGTAGACGAAACTGATGAATGGCCTAGTATAAAAGAAGTGAGAGGTAAGCTTGTCAATGAAGAGACGAAGAATGTAAAAAAAGAGTAAACTAAGTGACAATTTGACTGAACATATTACGTTTTCAGGAGATTGGAGTAAAGCTGGTGCGGTCTTCTCGGCAGAAGACTTAGCACTGCTGGACTCGACTGGGCGACCGCAACAGGTGAGTAATTTTAAATGAAAATAGACGGATGGATTATTTTACCTTTGGCATATATACACAGAGTGCAATAAATTGAAAAGAAAAAATAATCGCAAATTGTTTAAAAAATACACATGTATATCCTTTGAAATATTTTTTCTGCCTTCATCATATGTTTCTTGATAAATGCAAACACAGCATCTATGTCATCATACAATATTTCTATCGTATGGTATATTGTATACCCATAGCCTTAAGACCCGTGCAGGATTCTAATGACGCTTTTCCTTCAACAGCTAACCCCAAACAGCGACCTAGTGTCCAGTAGACAAGAAGACGTTCTCAACCAGAACCTGCAACCAGTGATAGGAACTAACTTTAGGCCTAGCTACGTAGTTACAAACAGTCCCACGTTAGGCAGCCCTAACTTTGTGTGCCCTAATGGGAACCTTAGCTCCCCTTTCGGTAGCCAGACTCTGAGTGGGCCAACCCTAAGTTCAGGGAGCCTCGCTACATCAACCTTACATAGAAACAAAGGGAAGGGCAATGTGCGGAGAAGGGAACACGTGCTGGCAGAAAACCTGCCCGGACCAGAAAGTTGTGTGTAAAGTGATGACTATAATGTGCTTCACGGATTTGAATTTCGAACTGTCATTTCGCCAATGAATTGCATTTAACATAAGTGTAAACATAGCCTTTTTGTGTAGATTTTTTTACGAAACTAAGAATAATGCTTGTTCATTTCTAGTCTTGTATTTTAGACTGTTAGTCAATTTTACAAATGGATGTTATTTAACGTTGTTTTGCCGAAATCAAACTGATTGATTTGATTATATTGTTATGCGCCTTGACAATATTTCAAGTGTAAATAGTTTAAATATATTTAGCTAACGTGTCCTACAAACGGGAACGCTGCGGCCGATATATCTTGTACATTGCTGTTATATTGAATAATAAATCGAGCTACGTAGCGCTCTCAATAAATTACGGCCTACATTTTGTGTTACTAATTTGCTCAAAAATCGGGAACTTGGGAAGTGCGAAGCACGAAGTTTTACATTGTATTTCAAGGTTCCTCATAATTATATTAAGTAGCGGAACAGCTCGAAACTTAGTGTTCCGTGCTTTTATTTTTGTCCCAGAATATACGAGAAACGTTTTTATTGTTTTCTTCATAATTGTCAGACTTAAGACTAAATTTTAAATTATATCCTGTAATTTTTCAGGCATGTTTTTGCCTTAAGCTCCAATTGTCGCGTGAGGAAATTAATTAGTAAGATTCAAAGACGACAAAAAGCATATTTTAATCACGAAACAATACGCGATCAGCACATCTAAATCGCGTTCAAGAGCTGTCAGTGTATTGATTGTTTTGGAAAATTTGACACTAACAGCTTTCAAAATGCCGATCGCTTTTACTTTCATTGGTGAAATTTACCCTAAAGGCTTAGTCTGCGTCCACACTTGTTACTTATACGCCAACAACTTTATCATCGAACTGACCAACTTTTTACGCATACCGGGGGTTTTAGAATTTCACTCACCTCTGAACTAGCCCAAACAAAGATTGCCCTAAAAAAAATGCATCTTTTACGCTACCTACGATATGGCGATTAATTGGCTAATAAGCACTATAACAAAAGTATGAGTCACCTAAATGCTAATATCCCAGTCTACAAATTTGTGTACCATTTTGGTCACTTTGTTGGGAGAACTATTGGCGTATTTGTTACAAATATGACCATACAAACTTCTACTTGATTTAATAAAAATCGGTTGTGTGAATGTAAATACTGATAGTTGTATAAACCAGACTTGTATGTATAGAAACAAATATTTAAATAGAATAAGGAGCTTTCGTTGTCAATTTATTTATGTGAGGGTATTTAGAGAAATTGTAAATAATGCATAGACCGTGATAATATAGTTGACGTGCTCTAGCGTTCGGCATAAGACTCCCAAAATTTAACAGAGAAATACATACTCCAGTGTTAGAATATACCAGAATACAAAAGGGATAGACCAAGCAGGCTAACTGTCGGCAAATAAATTCATCACATGGCGAGAAAACTACAAAAGGAATCATAATAATCAATTTAAAAGTAACTCACTCGTTTATTTCTTCAAATTATCACGCTTTGTTTACCTACTAATAATGAAAGTTGTTTATTGTGTTATTTAGATGTTTGTAACTCAATCAGCCATTTTTGCGAGATACAAACATCCAAACATACAAACTTTCACATTTATAATATTAGTAGGATCACTATCCACAGCCCGATAGCTGTAGTTCAGCACAAGTGACCAGCACTCAAAGGCTTACGTCCGAACATGACAAGAGCCCAAGTCAGAATGCCATTCACCGTTGCTAGAAATTATGACTCCCCACCTTTTATCTTTTAAAACGTCATTTAAAATCACTTTCGAACTAGGACGTGTTCAAATGTTGCCATGAAAAAATCTTTTAAAATCAAATTAAATACCACATTCTTTTTTAAACTTAGACATCTACTTTGTAGTAACGTGAATCGTTTAAAAAAATTGACAAGCTACCCGCATGAAATGTAAAATAAAATATGTACAAAATGGTCGTGTTATAAATCACAGTCACACTTCGGTAGCGCACCTCTTCAGGTTTCCTGTGTAGCGCGGTTTGCAGGTGGCAAAATGTTTTAAGATAAAATAATCTTAGAGAAGATTATTTCGTAACAAAGTGGATTAAAGTTTTTAAAAAACATATTGAATTGAATCTCAGTTTTACCTATATTAAGAAAAAATGTACTATAGCTGACTCTCTCGACAGTCCATGGCGAAACATGTAAGACCTTAATGTACCATGTTTTAATGCATTTACACCCTGTATTTACGAGTATACATTGGAACATGGTCAGGGACATCGAGGACAAACAGTTACCATGCAAGCAGCACATGATTCGAGACCCCTGTATATCCCTGCTAACTGTATATTCTATAACATAATATTCTTGTGCCGTACGCGTAGAGCAACTAAGTAGTGCCATTTTATATCGATAGCAATTGTAAATGTTTCCATTTTGTGTTGATTCTATTATATAGAGTTTAACATTGAAACTGTGAGGTTCATGTGTAATATACGTCTATCGAACTGTTTGTAGATATCAGTCAACAATTTATGTGGTCCTACCAATCTGATATGGCAATTTTATATTTAATAAATAAATAATGGTTTATATAATAATGTTATTTATTTCTTACCTTTTTGAATTTCTCCAACAGTTCTACAGTTATTTTGCTGTTGACTTTCCATCACTGTCAAAACCAAATGACATTTATTCTCCATAAGATAAGGTCGCTGTTAGTTTGCTCTGTCAGAAGTAAAATAACTGTAAGGACTGTCTAGCATCTAGTGGACCACAACATCCATGTCTGGCATAAACGTCACATAAATGTCTGTACAATAACGGCTGCACCATTGAAAATACGGAACAAAAATTCCTACTAATATTATAAATGCGAAAGCAACTCTTCTGTCTATTTGTTTGTTACGCTTTCACGCCTAAATTCCTGATCCGATCGTCATGAAATTTGGCAGAGATGTAGCCTGGGATATGAAGAAGGACATAGGCTACTTTTTTACCGACATCCCCGCGGGCTGAGCCGCATTCAAAAGCTAGTATTATGTAATCTACTAGCTAACATTTCAATAATTCTTGCAAAGATCTCATAGAAAAAAGGACGTTCATTTTGTCCCTAATTTGCTTTCTCAGGAAAATCTCCAAGTTTTCTTTCCTTAAAAACCTAATTCGAATCATCACGAATATTTTAAAACAAAGAATAGTTCTCAAGTGATGCGCTTTCCAATGAACAGCATTTGTTTTCACAAGTTTTAAAATAAACAGAATTCAGAATCGAATAAAGTTCCTTTCCCCCTACTCCCATACCTGTATTCTATCCAGGTTTAGTTACTTAGGTCTTTGTATATCGGATTAGCAGGTTTATTCGACGTCTAGACCTGACTAAAATAATAACGTTCACTTATATTCTTAACTTGTTTTCTCGTTAGCAGATATTTTCCTGCTGAGTTTCATTCAAAATGTAATAAAATATTTATGTTTTTGCCATCAATTGTGTGAGCCGATACGCTAAAGCAAATTAAATAATATATTAAGTGGATAGATAAGTGACTCACAATCTGTGAAAGAAACAATCTACCCATAATCGGCTAGTATAATGTTCCCACTGCTGGGACACAGGCCTCCTTGGGCTGTTATCTACCACGGGGACCTAGTGACGATTAGTAGATGCAAAGGTCTTCGATTTTTTGTTCTAGGACATGCCGGTTTCCTCACGATATTTTCCATCACCGTTTTGAGAGCAGTGGAGATGAACACTAAAGTAAAGCGGCTGCCTGAGGTGAACTCGTAAGTCCGTTACTTACTTCTATGATCTAACTACCTATAATCAGCATTATTCAACACTAACTTTTACTAACGCGGAACTTTCATCCCCTATTCAACTTCTTTAGGGGTTGAATATCAAAAAGTCCTTCTTTATTCCTTGTCTACATTATAAAGCGAACCTCTGTGCAAAATTTCAGCTTTCTAGGTCTAAGGGTTTGGGCTGGGCGTTGATGAGTCTGTCAGTCAGGAATTTTCTTTTTATTTAAAAAGATTAAATTGCCTGTACTCGTATCTTAGTATCAGGCTCACACAGCTGTAAAAACAGAACCACTCTATTTACCTTCTTGCTTTCATTAGACGTACATTTCGGTTTACAAAGTGAATAACGTTGTAGATATCAACTCATTGCGGTACAGAACTCAATTCAGCAGAATAACAAACGTCGCTTCGTTCAAAAACAACGTTTACGTTAGCGAGAGCCGAGCGGCTGAAACTCTTAAAAGCAAGCCGCAAGCTCCTCAAATATTGACACAAGCCTAACAAATCGACTGCCAGGACCTAAGTAATGTTTGCTGTAAACAATGGCTAATTATAGACCTCTGAATTATTCACGATAAACGCGTTGCCCACGGAAATAATAATACAATCTGGATTGTATTACAATGCACTGATAAACAAGACATAGCCGAACGAAAAATTGTATTTGAAAGAGTATTTAAGGAGGCTTATAAGTGGAGAGAGTTAGACCAAGGCAGGCACTTTACTTTGTCTATTTAATCTCATCACCATTGTTCTCAAAACGGTGAAGGAAAACATCGTAAGAAAACCGGCATATCGTAGAACCAAAAATTCGAAGACATCTGACATCTATCAACCCTCACACAGAGGACACTCTCAGAGGAGGATTATGATGAGTATTCAAGCCAAGTAATTTTCAATTTTCCTATTGAAATATTTCTTAATAGTGGAAAACCAAAACAAACAAAAATTAATTTAACTGTGTCAGTTGGTCTCGAAGCCACACAGAATTCAAGTCGGGACGAAAATAAATATTTTGATACAGTACGCCAGCCTTTGTTAGCGTGGAGCTCGCAGTAACTGACAACTGTGTAGCGGCAGCCATGTTCCTGAGACACGTTGGAAACTATCTGCAACTCTCTCGTCTCTATTTTGTTTATGGTTCATAACGAAAGAACTGCGACTGTTGCTTGTATTTTAAGTTAAATTCTGAGAAAAGTGAAACATACGTTTGTAACAATATAGGTAGTAGTTGCGCAGATATTTTTATGAGAAAAAACCAGCAGATTTTTGGACTGACATGAATGTTTAAATCTTTACTGTAAGTAAATTATAAGAAAAACATGTTTACGTCCACCCTGCACTGTGTCGTAAACCAACCTTCCGTCTAATGGGCACGCCACGATTGCGGCGGTAAGTCCCCTCTTTGAGGAATGGCTTGAGAGGCGGCATGGCATTCTTACCTTCCGCCTGACGCGGGAGGAAACGCCCGGGTGTTTCCACTGCGAAGATCGCCCTGCCGACACGGTGGTGGTCTGCCCGGCTTGGGCGGAGCACCGCCGTGTCCTCGTGGAGGTGATTGGCGGCGGCGATCTCTCGCGTCCGGCCCTGGTCCAGGCCATGGTACGGAGCGAGAGTGCATGGGTAGCCGTCACCTCCTTCTGCGAAGCAGTGATGCTCGCGAAGAGGGAGGCGGCACACGTAAGTGAGAGGCAGTATATGCGCCCTCATGGCCTTAGTCTCCGAGTAGGCGTGGGCTTTCGGACGGCGAATAATGGGTAGCTCGCTGTCCGGTAAGGACCAAGCCCAGGTCGACGGCGCGTTGTGTTCCACGCGCGCCTCAAAGAGATGTCAGCACAAAATGATGGGGCCCGCAAGGGCCGATGCCTGCTAGGAGTGCGGGTTATTCGAAAGAGATACCGCCGCCCCTGGCACATAGGCTACTGAGGGAACACGGGTGGGTTTTAGTCAGCAAAAGTCTGACACGCCCACCTGCTCCACCCAGAGCGGGAGAAGTTATAATATGGTGTTATTTAGTGCGTGCGGCTATCATGGTTTAAATAAGAGGATGTGGGATAATTTATTATTGTACATAGATATGACGGAAGGTTTATTTATTTTTTCTTGGCTGGGAAATCATCAAATAATAGCACATAATTACAATCGGAAGCGCGCGTACATTAACCCCACACCTCAGTATGGAATAGTATCTAACTACCCACATTCCTTATAATGTTGATACTCCCGTTTGTTTATTTAGGCAGAAGTTAAAGTGTACCACTTCAAGGTAGACGTGTAAACTGGCGGAGACTTGAATGAAATTAGAGTAAGAAATAGGCTTATTCCCCCAACTGTTGGGCGTGAACTAAAAGGCTGCTAAGTTACAAAAGTTTGTTTTTAGTTTTGTGTAGGAAACTTGTTGAATTGAAAATTGATTGTTTCTTTTACATGTACAGGATAGAACAATTTTATTAGTATTTTTTATGCACATCCTAACTTGGTATTGGTAAGACATTGGCTGGTGTTCGCAACTGCATGACGCGTATTTTTTCGTACGAGTGGGAAATTCGATTATTTAATCCGCCAGCCAGCAAACACCTTGATGTTACTGATAATGGATCCAGTTGGTTGGTACTTTGGTAGATGTCACATGTCTTCGATTTTCTGGTTCTAGAATTCCAGTTTCCTCACGCTGTTTTCCTTCACCATTTTGAGAGCTTTGGTGATGAAATAAAGCACAAAGTAAAGCGCCTGTTTGAGTTCGAACCCATGACCGTATGTATAACTCGTAGGTACCTATGTCAGAGTTGATACCACTAGGCCACCACTGTTATATACGTAATTGCATTATTAGAGCTCTTATTAATACTAATATAATATTAGAAACAAAAGACACCGGGAGAGATTTTTTTCAACTCATGTATCTCAAAATTAACCAAAAACAACTTACAGTTATGTCAGTCACGGCGGCCCAGCTTATTCCTCGTGATTACGCCTCTTCGCCTGCTTTCGAGGACTGGAATTAAAATGAAGTGACTATGAATGTAACATTATTAATGATTTTAGACGCCTTATTCTCTCGACAGAACTGCGTTAATGAAGTAGGTAATTGAGTCTGTCGACGAAGTTCGTGCTCAGCACATGG
The DNA here is from genome assembly GCA_949987655.1 of Polymixis flavicincta. Classification (NCBI taxonomy): domain Eukaryota; kingdom Metazoa; phylum Arthropoda; class Insecta; order Lepidoptera; family Noctuidae; genus Polymixis; species Polymixis flavicincta. The sequence goes on along the minus strand of OX465191.1, from coordinate 10,473,252 downwards.
ATCGAAGATTAGGATACTGGTTTGAATTTTTTAAATGTATATTGTCGTCTTGGTTTTATTTTTATTTAAACTGTTCGGTAATATTTACGACATCTACATGGAAAAAATCTTTTAAATCAGATTATAAGACAAGTAGGTATAAAACACAAACCTCCACTAAAACCTGCTAAAATCTCTACCATCGACAAACATATTGGCGATCATATAAATACACATATAAAAGTCTCTCCATTTTCTTTTGTTCATCATCATCATCATTTCAGCCGAAAGACATCCACTGCTGGACATAGGCCTACCCCAAGCTCCGCCACTTCGACCGGTTCTGTGCTTCCCGCATCCAGCGGACTCCTGCGGCCCTCACAAGGTCATCGGTCCACCTTTTTTTTTTTTTTTTTTGGGTGGGAAATCATCAAATAACTTCTCCCGCTCTGGGTGGAGCAGGAGGGCGTGTCAGACTTTTACTGACTAAAACCCACCCGTGTTCCTTCAGTAGCCCTTAAGCCAGGGGCTGTGGTGTCTCTTTCGAACAAACCCGCACCTCTGGCAGGATCATCGGTCCACCTTGTGGGAGGCCTTCCAACTTTACGTCTTCCGGTACGCGGTCGCCACTCCAGAACTTTCTTTTGTTACTTCTAAGAAAACATAAAATGTTGTTTTTAGTTCAAGAATGAAATCAAATTTTTGCTTCCTTCAAACTTCAAACAGTTCCCAACAACTACACTAATTTCTAAAACAATTTAAAAAACTTGATTTATTTCAAGACCCTCTATAATCTATTTACTTTAATAATTATAGGAACAGTCAACCGCGCGTCATAGGTAACACTTGCAATACGAAATAAAGATTCTTGATTGAAATCGGTTAGCAATCAACCTTACTGCAACTACATAATGGTATTCGCCGATTACGCTACAACTCTCCTCAAGGATGGTAGTAAGCTCACCAACACCCTCAAGGTCCATCGTCGCAAATCGTCCTTCCGTCCTCATCGCCGAGGCACGTCGCGACACCGACGTCCCATTCAATGTCCGTCCCATCCCTTGCTGAATCCAGCTCGCGCCGCTGAGCCTGTAGTATTTATACGTCCCCTAATAATAATCGGTCCGATCCAGTCTGGCCCTTGCTGCCCTCTCCAGCGATTCCCTAAGCCGAGGTCCATACTCCACAGGGAGTGCCTTTAGTTTTTAAGTCCTGGCTTAATTTACTAAGGTTATCACGTCCGGTTAAGCATTCGAATACCTCAAAAGTTGACCTGCAAGATGTCATAAAAAAAACACGACATAACGGCGCTGTCGCTGTAAATTACAAATTATTACTAAAATTATGTGCCGTTGACTGTACCCGTGATGCAACGAGAGCGACGGACGCTACAAACAGAACAACTGCCCGTCGTACATTCTTCACAACTTTTCCGCACGGAATTAGTTGCGAAGTTGTCCTTCAATTTACACCTCAATGAAGCAGGAGTGAGTTTGAATACAAATTTTACTTAAAACCTTACCAATCAAAAGTTTGAAAAGATGCCTTACCTGTTGATGAGTTCTTTTGAAGGAGATTTTTTTGTCTATATGTGGCGGACTATATTTTGTTACAAGATCATATGGCTGGCCTTTTACCAACTATACCTATGTTGAATAACTATACAATGGCGAGTACATCACTCACCTTCGGTTTACCGATGATATAGTTGTCATGGCTGAGACCATGGAGGACCTTAGTACAATGCTCGAAGACCTCAGTAGAGCTTCCGAAAGAGTGGGTCTTAAAATGAACATGGATAAGACAAAGGTCATGTCCAATGCCCATGTAACACCCACTCTCGTCACGGTCAGAGGCGCTGCACTCGAAGTTGTGAACGAGTACGTTTACCTAGGACAAACTGTCCAGTTAGGTAGGTCCAACTTCGAGAAAGAGGTCAATCGTCGAATCCGACTCGGCTGGGCAGCGTTCAGGAAGCTTCGCAATATCTTCTCGTCTCACATACCGCAGTGTCTCAAGACGAAAGTCTTTGGCCACTCCGTGTTGCCAGTGATGACATATGGAACCGAAACGTGGTCGCTCACAATGGGACTCATAAGAAGGCTTAAAGTCACCCAAAGGGCGATGGAGAGGGCTATGCTTGGAGTTTCCCTGCGTAATCGAATCAGGAATGAAGAGATCCGCAGGAGAACCAAGGTAACCGACATGAAGAATTGCCAAACTTAAGTGGCAGTGCGCAGGGCACATTGCTCGCAGAACAGATGGCCGATGGGGCCGAAAAGTTCTGAAGTGGCGACCGCGTACCGGAAGACGTAAGCCGCAGCGTAGGCCGCAGGAGTCCGCTGGATGCGGGAAGCACAGAACCGGTCGAAGTGGCGGAACTTGGGAGAGGCCTATGTCCAGCAGTGGACGTCTTTCGGCTGAAATGATGATGATGATGATGATGATGATGGGACTCCCTTTTCCGCACGTAGACTCCCATTCGGTCCGTTGTGCGTGGGAATGATGATGATGATGACCTACGTTGAGATTCATATTTTAGCTTCCAGTCTTATCTGGATACAGGTGAATAACACATGAAGCGACGGCTTATCTGACCTCCACGCCCTAGTTACTGAGTCACGTGATACCCCTCCGTTGGTCCGTTGGTTACTTTGGTTGTTGCTTACTTTTGAGCTAGCAAACTCTTTGTCTCAAGCTTAGCTGTTCTCAACCAAGTAGAAATAATAACAAAATTAATTTAAATATCACAGCAAAGGCTGCCTAGCCTTTTCCCACTACGTTGGGGTTGGCTTCCAGTCTAACCAGTTACTGGATATAATAGGAAGTAGCCAAAAGTCTTACGACAGGGTTTTGGTATGACTGGTTTGTCAAACTACGACCTGTAACGACTGTCACAGATCCACGAATGACAGCCGGGACCAACGGCTTTCGGAGGCACGGTCTTGGTATGTCAAGATGGTCACCCATCCAAATACCCACGGATCGATCGAGCCATGCGGCAATTATTACTTAACCACAAGCCCTTCCATCTTTTTCTCTACTCAAATCCATTTCGACACACGACAGATACTTTTTTTTAAATTGCCGCCAATTTGTAAATACAAATGACGTATTAAAAGAATTAATTACACTACAGATTCCCAAGGAGTGCTTAGTTCGAAATTTAAATATTTTCTTCATCGGCTGCTATTCTTACTGGCCTATTCTAAAATCTTTCAATGTGACCTACTAAAACTAACTAACTGAAAATACAAACAGAAACCAGTATGGAATGTTTCAAAATATTTAGTGTGGAGTTTCCTAATTAATGTAAAATGACTGGACACCATTATGTAACAGCACATTGTGGTGTTAATCCGTAACGGATGCTGTTCGAATATGCTCGCGAAGTTGTTACAATGCACTATCAAATAAATAAATGACTGCGGTAATTCACTGTGGGACTAAAATATACTGTTTTATTTGTATTCTTACGGGTTAGTTACACAATCATTTTCGTATTTTTACTATTCAGCTCAAGCATAATCAACCTATTATGTGCCCACTGCTGGGACACAGGTCCCAGCCATGGGCACATAATAGTTTGCTTTCAGTCCAATTGCTTGATATCTTGGAGGCCTGTGCCTCCTCTCGGTGAAAGCAAGTGGGCTGTAATTAATCACGCGTGCCCAATGCGATTTGGTAGATGTGACATGTCTTTGAAGTTTTGGTTTTAAGACATGGCCGGTTTGTTTTTAGAGAAGTGGCAGCAGATCGTCACTAACTGGACGTCTAAGGAAGGACATCGCAGTCGAGGTAGACCACGGCGAAGGTGGTGTTACGATCTGATAAGTTTTGTAGAGCCAACATGGCCGGAGATCGCATAAAACAGGGAGGTTTGGACGGAAAAGGGGAGATTTTTGCCCAGCAGTTGGGACACAATATACACTAACAAAAAATAGGAATAAATCTAAACCCTAAACTACTCCAGTTTTCAAACGGAAAAATACAAAAACGTGACCAAGAATTTAATGTTTTTTTTTTTTTTTGGGTGTTAAATCATCCAATAACTTCTCCCGCTCTGGGTGGAGCAAGAGGGCGTGTCAGACTTTTACTGACTAAAACCCACCCGTGTTCCCTCAGTAGCCCGTATGCCAGGGGCTGTGGTATCTCTTTCGAACAACCCCGCACCCCTGGCAGACAAACCCGCACCCCTGGCAGACAAACCCTCACCCCTGGCAGAAGGTTGTGATGTTGGAGTCTCGCTGGAGAGACACCAAGTAGTCTAGCCACAGTAGATCTACATTAACCGAAAGCTTTTTTTATTTTACAAACCAGGTACCTTTAACAGGCAACTGAGAGGCAATTCTTGTAATTTTAAGAAGTTCATCTGTCAAAAATACTTCGAGTTTCCATACATTTTTGACAAGTTTTTGACATTTAAGTGACGCCGAGATGAGACTGCGACTAGATTTAAACGTTGTTAATTACGATAATTGGCCTTCAGATATTTCAAAATTACTGTTACTTGTTTTTGATTAAATATAATTAAGCTTGGAGTATAAGTCAGTTCTCAAGAGTCTCGATTCCACAGTCAGATTCAGCTTCCCGATGTTATGAGAAGTATTATTGCATATTGAAATGTGCCATGTAAGTTCCTATCCGTGCACTTTTCCAATCAGAAAAATACTGATAGTACCTATATAGATAAAAAGCAATCTTTTAACGTTATCCAAAAGCATAACGAAATATATTTTTTGTGTTTGAATTGTTCAACAATTTGTATTGAAACTCTATCATTAATATTTGCATAATAACGACTACATTTTAATAGGTAGGTGGAAAATATCCGCATATCAAAATAAAAGATAAAACAGCACTCCATTTTTAAAGCGAAAATTTGATATTGAACCCATTTAAAATAACGTACGAAACATGATAGTTTTTTTTTTTTATTATTATTATCACAAGATAACTTTAAAACCGACGATTAAAGAAATTTAAATGCAAAAAATTCCTTTCAGTATAACTAAGCTCCTTAATTAAAATACATTACTAATTTAGAGTCGGCGCCAAACAAACAATCAACTCAGATCAATCAAGCTGCCATTTTGGCGTGGCGCCTTCATTTTTGTTTGGCGCCAAGTTTGTAGTACATAACCCTTTACAATAAAAAAATAATCTGGAATCGCATTCTCACAAAAGCATTGTATCTTTAAGAGAAGAGGTATTTGTACTGCCGTGGGACACACACCGGCAAATATCACATTATTCTTGTAATTTGAACAGACATGCAACGCCAACATAGACAAATAAGCCTCATCAAACTGCAACTTCTGTATGAGAAGAGATCTTTGTCAAACAATAGGACAAAAACATCCTGGAAATATTACTAGATTATTCTAAAAACGATAAAATCAACGAGCAAAATCAACAAACCCCATCAAACTGCACCTCAACAAGCATTAACAAAGTCCTAGGTCAAGATTGTTTTCTGAGGGCACGCTTTGAGATCTTAAGTTGAGTAAACCGCTTCGGCGAGAGTTCGGCTCAGACAAAGGGGAAGGCCAGCGATCGCTGTGACGTTACTTAAGGCGGAGAGCAGGTGAACTATGACTCGCAGTCGCCAGTGCAGAAGGCTTAGCCGACCTATGTGGTGCAGGCCGCATTAGAGCAGACATTTTAATACTTATTTATAGATGTACTTATAGTGCTTAGTGCTGACTGTTGTGCAGTTGTGATAGAGTTTAATTTTAATGTGAGGAGTTACGTATGTAGTTCTGATTTGTGAACGTGAAGAAAAAATTCAGCTTAATTTAGTAAAAAAAAATTACCTCTTTATCTGTTTAGCCTGTTGCCAAATATGTTGGGGTTGGCTTCCATTTTTGTATTCAGCTGAATACCTATATTTTACATGAAGCGTCTGCCTTTCTGACCTCCACAACACAGTTACTGGGTGATACGATACCCTTGGTAAGACTGGTAGTCAGATTTTCTGACTTCTGATGACCCATAACGACTGTGAAAGAACCAAAAATTACAGCCGGAACCAATCGCTTAACATTTTTTCCGGGGCACGGAAAACACGTTCAAAATCAAAACATTTTCTTTCACATAAACCTGCATGGGCACTTATGAAACGTCAGAAGCTAGGTACACGGTTCCAATTTGTCGCTTCCTATGGAGAAGAGCCGGCAAGAAACTCCACGGTTACACTTTTAAAAATAATTCGCTTTTACAATGTTTTCAAATTACAGTGAAAATAGGTATGGGAGGACAGTGCAGGCCTGTCAATAAGTACAAGTTCGGGGCCTTGGTATGTTAATATGGTCACCCCCCACCGACCAACTGCAGCAAACGTAGCTTAACGTGATCGATCGTCTCGTGTCTGACTCATATACATAAAGAGCAAAAATTATAGTGCAAAAATTGTATATTTTCCCAAAAAAGCTTTTTAGATTACCTTTACAAAGCCAGACAAAGACAAGACTCAAAAAGTTCACCATCACATTACATTTTTAAAACATACATAAATGCAAAGGAGCCAGTTCTCCCGAACAGTAATACGGTTGGTACCGTTTAAAACCGCTTGCTGCAATAACATTCCAGGTTTAAATACCGCATACAGTGCCGAGTTGCATCGTTGTGGCTCTTACAAGCTCACTAGAACAAATTGTTTAAAAATGCCAAAGGTTAAAAAGCTGAAAGACCTTAACCTATGTACTTAACTTTAACAGACAGTAGGCAGGTTTTTCTTTCTGGTTTTTCTTTTTTTTTCTCAGTAGCAGCCAGGAGTCGGAGTTTGTGCCCGGTTGATGGCATTAGGCTCGCCCCCTTTACATATTAAGGGACTTAAACAGAACTGGCGAAATATGGATGTATAAGACAGTGTAAGTTAGGTACACTTCTGCCCAACCATTCGGGGGGGGGGGGGGGGGTGTTATGTTTACAACACATTACTATTACACCTGTAGTAATACCTGAAAAGATAGGCAAAGGTGCAAATGTAATACATCTAAATTTCGCCAATAGGGTATTTTAATCTATATGATAAAAAAAAAAGATTACAAAGCTTACGCAAAAAGCAGTCGGAAAATGTTAATTTTAGTTCATGAAATAACAAAATGCATTTTAAAATTCATTTCAAATATATCAGTTTTTTTATCTGTTTTTGAACACCATGAAATAGTAGCCGCCATGCTATTACGTCTTACCACTGAATAGACTAATCAACTGAACAACTTTGTACTTTTATTATTTTCGTAACCAAAGAAATTTTTAGTGAAATAATATCTTACATTCAGGAACAGCAAACCAACGCTAAGTAGAATAATAACTCATTTTTTAACCGACTTCAAAAAGAAGGAGGTTAACAATTCGACATGTTTATGTATATTATTTTTTTATGTATGTTTGGGCATAACTCCGTCGTATATAGACGGATTTGCAAAATTCTCTATATACGACGGAGGACTTTTTGTTCGAAAGGGGTTTATTCCGAAATGGTCCCATTCAAATTTTATATAGATCTGATGATGCGTTTCGGAGACAGACAACGGAACTCTTCAAAAAATTACAGCAAATCAACCGCGAATGCTGCTATAGCATAAATATGCATTGTTTTGACCCCAAGGATGATGAAATTTTGAATTGGTGCGGGGTAGGTACCTATCTAAAAAGTGCAAAAAAAACTTTTTCAAAAAAATAATAACCGATTTTCAAAAAAACACTACAAAGTGCAAAATAACTTTAATTTCGGAAGGCGGTGACAAAGAATTAAAATAAACATCCAACGTCACCGCCTTCCGAAATTAAAGTTATTTTGCACTATGTAGTGTTTTTTTGGAAATTTTAAATTTAAATTTCAAGTGTTTTTACGGTTCTAAAGATTTACAGCCTTACGACAAAAGAACGGATAGACATTATGTTCCGATTACAGCAAAAACAGTTATAGGTAGAGAATGTTAGAGAATATTATTGAGTACCTACCACATCGGTAACATTATATAGGGTATCATATTTGTACCCGCATTCATTGCGGACACTCGGGGCGCAGGTGTCGGCCATATTAATGTTTGGAGACCTTTGCTTCCTGCCCCGGTGTGAATATTCAAGATGTATTACAGGGGTCATTTAATGTGCCTCCGTTGTACCGACGCCGCATTAAATCGCTTTTTAGGTGACTGCTGCTATCCCTTGTCCCTTAGTGCTATATTTTTCCTTGAGTTTTTATGACAGGGTACCGTCGTGCATGCAAATGTAGGTGGTGATGGTAAAAATGCAAGTACTTACAGGTTTATTTAATAATCCATGAGAGGGAGTGGGCCGTAATCTACCACGCGGGCCCAGTGCGGGTTGGTAGATGTCACATGTCTTCGAATGTTTGGTCCTAGGACATGCCGGTTTCCTCACGATGTTTTCCTTCACCGTTTGAGAGCAGTGGTGATGAAATTATTTACACAAAGTAATGCGCCTGGCTGGGTTCGAACGCACGACCTACAACTCGTAAGTCGCGGCCGTTACCACTGGGCCACCACTGCTCAATCCTTCCGAAATTAAAGTTATTTTTCACTTCGTAGTGTTTATCCGGAAAAAAAATGCAAAAAGTATATTTTTCACTATTTAGTTATAGTACCTTACCTCACACCAATTCGAAATTTCATCATCCAAGGGGTCAAAACAATGCATATTTATGCAATAGCAGCAATCGCGGTTGATTTGACGTCATTTTCTGAAGAGTTCCGCTGTCTATCTCCGAAACTCATGATCAGTCTATATGAAATTTAAATGCGACTATTTCGAAATAAACCCCTTTCGAACAAGAATATTGCAAAACGGTTTATATATGACGGAGTTATACCCGAACCTCCACCTAACTCCTAACCGTAAAAAGAGTTGTACCTTCCTTCATCAGCTCAGCGTCATGAGATGATGACCATACGCAAATATGTCAATAGCTTTAGAAAATATATGAAAAACATTATTAATACCTATAACATTTGAGGGTTGCACTCGATGTCCCTAGGATTCTATCATCAGATCCGGACTTGGTGCCAATGGGACCACCTCAGGGGTATATATAATTAAAACCGTAATTTTGAGAAATGGTCCACAAATGGAGGAGAAATCGGAGAACATACATTAAAAAAACATACAGTCGAACATAGAACCTCGTCTTTTTTTGAAGTCGGTTATAAATATTGGTAAAATCTAGAATAACGTTTCTTGGGTATATTCATGCAGGGCCTGTTAAAATTACCTAACGAAACCCTACAGATGTATTTTGTATCGAAATTGAATAAAACAAAAAGAAACTATAATTTCGAGCCACTAGAACTAAGTAGCACTGGTAGTGCAGTTACTTTTTTGTTTTATTTATTTATATATTGATGACCTCAATTACTTATTCACTAAGACACACACAGAAAAATATCACATACAGATTTAGGAATTGCGAATTCGTCACACAAAAAGTGCACAGCACTAGCAGAGTAATTAAAAGCACGTACAAGATATCGTTCATCATCATCATTTCAGCCTAAAGACGTCCACTGTTGGACATAGGCCTCCTCTAGCCTCCATTTTTTGTTGAGGGTTTTTCCATAAACGCCACACTTGGTTGGCGAACGCAGTATGCTGGTAAAATGCATAGAGAACGCTGCTGTCTATGCTCTGGTAAGTCCCTTAGTCGCCTTCTACGACACCCACTGGAAGAAATGGGATGGCTTTTTTTTTTTTTTGGGTGGGAAATCATCAAATGACTTCTCCTGCTGAGTAGAGCAGGAGGGCGTGTCAGACTTTTACTGACTAAAACCCACCCGTGTTCCCTCAGTAGCCCGTATGCCAGGGGCCGTGGTATCTCTTTCGAACAAACCCGCACCCCTGGCAGGCATCGGCCCTTGCGGACCCCACCTGTGGTTGCTGACATCTTTGACGGCGCGCGTGTGGAACACAACGCGCCGTCCCGTCTACCACTTTTCGGCCGCAGAGGATAGGGAGAGCGGCTGACGCTATACCGACACTCCTCTTCCCCTGCGGCCCCACCGCGTCCGCCATCAAACGGTGGCGGCCCCGTCCAGGCCACGGAAGGGAAGAGCGCTGCTCAGAAGCACCGGCACTCCTCCTCTACCGCAGCCCGTAACCCTCAGCCGCGATGCCTCCCATTCGACATCGCGGCCCACCTCAGTTGCGGTGCACCTCACCGCAACCTACTTTTTGGCCGTTTTACGTCATTGGCTTGAAGGCAAAAGCCCTGACGAGCGGCCCCACCGTTGGGTTCCTCTTGGCTTCACCGTGGGTGGGGAGACCACGGTTACTAAGCCCCCCCGCAACGACAATGCGGGAACCCACTCGGGGGGGAGAAATGGGATGGTGCTATTCTTTTTATGTCCGGCACCACACGAATAATATCGTTAGTTGAATTATAAATAATAAAAACCTTTTAAACCAAATGACATGACTGCCATAACAACCACTAATAAAGAATTGAAATTAGAATTGTAGGAATGTAATGTCAAAAAATGAGAAAATCATGTCAAAGAAGTATGTAAGTTTTTTGGCGGGATCGCGTTGAAACATGTCGCACGAATTTTCATTTTCATGAAATTTCGTGAAATAGCGAATAAAATTGTATAATTTTGGTAGTGAATTATTCAATTTAGTTACGTGTGAGTGCACAAGTGTAGTGAAGGTGAAAATAAGTGACTAACGTGGACTTTTCGTGTTCCCCCCCAAAAACTCCTAATAGGTTGTTGTAAAGTTACTACCGCTTTACAATAACTTTGAGTAACTTTGACTTGACTGACTATATGACTTTTTTGTAACTTCGTGCCTGATATCGGGCCATTAACTTGATTGAAAAGTAAAATTACTTGACACTGGCTAAATGCACAAATCGTGCGAAGCCAAAACCAAAAAAGAAAAAAATAAGTATGTAAAAATTAAATAAACGTCGTAAAAACTAAGTAAATGTCGCTAATGAGGTGGCGGAAATAGTGGTACCATTTGGATCTTGCAAAACAGATCTTATTTATGAAAATATGATCTAAATTAATTATTTAATTTACACCTATTAACGAATGCTCGTATAATAAATAAATAATATTATCCTGTAAATATGATTACAACGTCTCTTTTGTTTGACTGTCAGCTGGTAATGTCAAGCAATTAATATTCAATTAAAGTTAACACTTGTTATTATGGCAGATTGTTTGAAATTGCTTTATTGCTATCATTTATCAAGCAATTATTTTGTTTCCACGTTCCACCTCCATGGGCATAATTGTAATTTGTTAACACTGTTTTGATTTAAATTATTAATTTAATTAAGCTGTCAAGTTAAAATCATACCTATCAACATTTATTTAAAACACAGAATCCTATCCTACTAATATCATAAATGTAAAAGTTTGTATGTTTAGATATTTACATCTTTGGATGTTTGTTACTCAATCATGCAACAACGGCTGAACGGATTTGTATGAAATTTGGCACACAGATAGATTTACCTGGATTAATACACAGGCAAAAACAGGCATAAAAGACGTATGCAAGAAGGCTGCCAGGCACAAATGGGATTGGGCGGGTCACATCGGCCGTATGCAGGATGACCACTGGGCAAAGATCTCAACACAATGGGTGCCTGAAGATGGACGACGCCGCCGCGGTCGGCCCAGAAAGCGGTGGCGAGATGACCTGGATGCGTACCGCGAAGGCTGGTTCGAAGTGGCGCGGGAAAAGAGTTCCTGGAAGGATTTGGGGGAGGCCTTTGCCCAGCAGTGGGACAGTATAGGCTAATAAAAAAATTTAAAAAAAATACACAGAATATTTTTTGTCCCGGTAATACATTCCCGTGGGATCATTATCGAACTACACGCGGATGAGGCCGCTTGCAAAAGCTGGTTGTTTTTTCTTCATACAAATCAAACTCGTGACGTTTAAGGCTCCTGCGAATAGGCGCAACGTGACTCACGTAGGACAATTTTTATGAAAACTTCATGGAAATTGTTCTACAAATTTCGCGTCGTGTCTGTATGAAGAAGCCGTTAATAATAATAATAGTCCCACGTAACAAGAACCTCGTAAAAGCTGAAAAAGATAAGCAGATCAAGTAACTTGACCTGGCACGCGAGGTTGTCGACATGTGGGGTGTGGATACACCAGTCATTGTGCCGATAGTCATGACGGCCAATGGCATTATAGCCAAGAGTGTCGACCTGAGGAGGCTCTCGTTAGGCAGCTGGATCTAGGGCTTGATTTAGAAAGCAGTAATACTGGACACGGCGTGTATAGTGAGGAGGTTCCTCTCTCAGCAACTTTGACCACCGGTAGCTTGAATACCGGTGGGCTACATTTTTTTTTAAATATTTTTCTTTTTATATTCTATTATTTAAAAAAATTATTTATATATATTTTAATGTAATAAAAGAAATACTAATATTTTACAAAACTTTATTTCGGGTGGTATGCCACACGGCATGTAAAATTGCAGCTTGTTATATACATGTGGTTCATAAACCACATGTATATAACAAGCTGCAATTTTACATGCCGTGACTCGCCACACCCACACAACACATGACCCACTGATTTTGAAAGGGACAGTCAAAACGTACAGCTATTGTGTTCAGAATGCCGTTGTTGCTACCCCGTATACGGGCTAGCAGCTTAACTATAACTTCACGCTTTTGGTCCAATTTCACACTGAATTTTCGCAGCGTTTTTGCCGCAGTTATTCCGCTAAAAATATTACGTTTTATTGTACCATCTCTCAGGCACACAGAGAATATCAACACTCGTATCAACTAAATAAGAAAGCGTATTAACATATTTGAATATTCCAGTGGAAGTCACACTATTGTGGAGGATATACAATAACCCGACAAGTAAGTTACATGATATCGTGAAAATACACGCTTAGCTGAATAGATAAATATTTATCCTCAGTACAATAACATGAAGAAAGTCTTATAATTTCACTGCTGAATCTTGTTGGTAGGCAGAAATTGTGATCGTATTTTTTTGCAATGTTATTTGGAGTCTTAAATATAAAAATATTATCTTCTTTGAATACAATGGCGTCTGTGTGGGTATGGGTGGGCTTTTTCAATAAATAAATATCTACAGAGTAAAACATAATAGACCCTGTCCTTAGTCCTACTATACCGTATATTCTACTAATATTATAAATGTGAAAATTTGTGTTTACATGTTTGGATGTTTGTTACTCAATTACGCAAAAACGGCTTAAAGGATTTGGATGAAATTTGGCACACAGACTGTTTGTAACCTGGATTAATACATAGGGTACTTTTATTCCGATAGTACATTCCCGTGGGACAATTTCCGACCTCCACGCGGGCGAAACCACGGGCAAAAGCTAGTTCAGAACAAAAAAGTCCCTCTTTTGAACCATAATGCGCCTTCTTTACGAGAAAACAGCCTGGTTAGCTTTGAATACTGCTTACAATCGAATTCAAAATAGCACAAAAAACAAAACAATAAATAAACAAATTGTCATCTGCAATGATCGCTCAAAATATTCAGGGCCTTATCTCTAATTGAGAACGATCCCATCGCTGAGGGGATTCGGATCGGATGCGAGAATCAGGGAATCAGATAACCGGGCGGGTGTACCGACCTACCGAACACTTGTTTGATTTGAAGGCTTTGCTCGAGCTCGCCCGATCTCGGAGCTCACAGCCGATCACTTTCAAGCCGAACGCCAAATCGCTGGTGTTATTAAACATCGAGCGGTCGCTCCTACAGTTCAGCGGTATCGATTAGCTATTCGTTTAGATTAATTATAGAGATACGCTTCGAACCTTGAATAGTTTAATCTATATTGCTGAAGCTAACCGGAGCTAGTGATCATAAAATGTTAATGATGGTTTATATGGCTTCATTTTTTAATCGACAATTTGATTGTACCGCGATGGGGATCTATCACTAACCTACTACGTCAACAAATATAAATGACCTACAATCACACACACATACCTACACCTACCTGAATATTCTGACGACTTTGAAAATACTTTAAATAATTATTGGAATGAATTTTATATTTGTAATCATTAACTTCGTTTTAAAACCTTTTTAACGTGTCGTACCTATGTACAGTCGCCAGCAGGTCAAGCCATCCCAAACTGTAAAATTTTCCCAATTGAACATAAACCTTATTCCTTTGTAATAAAGTTGAAAAACTATCTAAGAAATTTGACAGATTGGGGTACCTTGATATGCTGGCCTCTGTACATGCAAAATTATAAGTATTATATTAGTATTATTTATTCATTTAAAATGACGTCGTAAAATCTCCATCTTACAAAGCTCCCTTTAAAAGAACCTCAACATTAAAATTCGTAAACATGACAACACAAAACGTCTTCAACAATGGACGTCTTGACCGTCGCGATGCGTAAGAACTTCCTCCGACGTCGACGTCGCGTCGCGTCGCCGGCCCTCGTAATGGACTAGGGGAGATAACAGATATAATAACTGACATTGCGGTCCGATAGGGTCCCGGTACACCCGGAGAATTTGTTCAATTGTTGTTATTTGCTTGCACGCCACACTGGGTTTTCTGTAGGCTCGCGTTTATTTTAACGTGGCACTGAATTTGATGACACACTAGAGATGCGGATATCTTATCTCGGTCGCTGAACATCTTTATGTAACGTTGGTTTATAAGAAACAAAGATGGTAGATGAAAACTATTGTTTTGAGAAAATTTTGCAGCGTTTTTACCGTACCCGTAAGTATAATTATCACAACTTTAAATTAACTTTAAACAGCAAAAAGATTTTACGTAACATGAATACCTACATGACACCCACATTCGATCAGAAAGTTCTTAAAAAGTTTATAAATCTAATCTTCAAGAACACGAAAATACATCAAACGTACGAAGATCACGTAACAACTCAGAAGGAAAGTTATTAAAAGTAAAATTCTTCTGTTACGATCAAACAAATTCAAAAGACGTACATTTCTGGCTTCCCAGTGTGGCGCCCGCCGCCGAGAGCCTTGCAAGAACGCGCCCTAATGTCTATGGAGGCCAACAGATGGTCTCTCTGCCAGCAGTCATTACCCTTTTGTCTTATATCCTACAAGCAAAAATACATTTTGAACTCTAGCTTTGAACTTCAAAGTCGAAATTCGCGTGCAACAAACGCAATCAGCGGCGAACGAGTATATTATTGAGCTGGAAAATGTTTCAGAACTCAAAACTGCACATTTTCTTTTCATGCAACTTAGATATCTGGGACGTAATGCTACAACATGGTACGTACAGAGCTTTGAGGTGGTTCACTAATATCCCCAGGAGATTTTCAAGCTGGTAAATGAGCTATTGTGGTTTCACTGGAGCTGACTTTTCGCATCCAGCACGGGAGCGTGTTGTAAAATATGAGAAATAGGTATACTTGTATTAGTGATGGTTTCATAAAATATGAGGTAGGAATGTAGCAAGACTTTAGTTCGATTAGCAATGTTATTTGACACAGATTTTGGTACCTTTATAGTACCTTCCTAACCATTGTACCCTTTTTTAAGAAAATTACGCGGACAGAGGAGTATGCGATTTGGCACAGTTAATATATCTATGGAGAAGGAGTGCAGAAAGATAATATTTTTGACTATTGTTTATTTATTTATTTGGATCTCTAACAGAGGCTACACAATTACATGCAAGTTTACATTAAGCAGAGACAAATAGGTACAGTGTGCGCTTCCAATTATAGGAGAACACATCATTTACTTGAAATCTAGGTACATTAAGTTTGAAAATTTAAAAATATTAAAAAAAACAGAAAACAAAATACGAAAATCATATTTAAAGGAAACAAAGTTAATGACATAAGAAATCAATAATAAAAAATAATGTAAATGAACAGTAAAAAAAAACCAACATCAATATAAGACAATGCCTAAAACTAACAAAATATTACGACTACGACTAATACTATGACTCTAAGCAATGTCTTTTTAGACTTTTGTAATTTACATGTATTATCCAGTTTGTTGGCTAAAATTTAAATCAAATAATGGTCGAATTTCGACCTCTTGGGGACCAATCTATATATCTATCTTTATATGAATATATAAAAAGAAAAGTCCTGACTGACTGACTCATCAACGCCCAGCTCACACCCTTTGACCTAGAAAGCTGAAATTTTGCCTAGAGGTTCCCTTTATAATGTAGACAAGGAATAAGGAAGGATTTTTTGAAAATCAACCCCTAAGCAAGTTAAATAGGGGATGAAAGTTCCGCGCGGGCGAAGCCGCTGACAAAAGCTAGTCTTTATATAAATATATAAAAAGAAAAGTCCTGACTGACTGACTCATCAACGCCCAGCTCACACCCTTTGACCTAGAAAGCTGAAATTTTGCCTAGAGGTTCCCTTTATAATGTAGACAAGGAATAAGGAATGATTTTTTGAAAATCAACCCCTGAGCAAGTTAAATAGGGGATGAAAGTTCCGCGCAGGCGAAGCCGCTGGCAAAAGCTAGTCTTTATATAAATATATAAAAAGAAAAGTCCTGACTGACTGACTCATCAACGCCCAGCCCAAACCCTTGGACCTAGAAAGCTGAAATTTTGCACAGAGGTTCCCTTTATAATGTAGGCAAGGAATAAGGAAGGATTTTTCGAAATTCAACTCCTAGAGGAGTTAAATAGGGGATGAAAGTTCGCGCGGGCGAAGCCGCTGGCAAAACCTAGAATTCTATATGCATTAGTGAAATAAGTATAAAGAATGCGTCGATTTGAGTGAGATTACCTACAGCTGCCATATAAATCACAATGAAATACCTATAACCGATGACCTTGTAAAGGCCGCAGGAATCCGCTGTATGCGAGAAACACAGAACCGGTCGAAGTGTTGCTACTGCCCACTTCACCCGGTTCTTATTTGGTGGAGGCCTATGTCCAGCAGTGTCTTTCGATTGAACTTATGATGATGAGGATGATGATGAAAATGTGCACCAGAAAAACGCAAGATCTGAAAGTAGTTTGTTCTTAATTTACTACTGAAACCGTTTCAGTAACTTCCAAAATAGGTATTTGTTTATTCTTAACTTACGTATTTCGCTATACCTACTGCTGATTGAGCCACAGACAAATCAATCTTATTTCAAGACAATAATCCTCGATATTAAAGGCATAAAGTAATGCTTGGGCCAACATGTTTTTCTTAATAATAACAGTTAGCTTGGTATATGCTTTTAAGTCAATAGGTACTGTATTTGTGGTGTATGAGGTCTTACATTAATTATGCGTTGTATATCGATAAGCAAGCGTCATAAATAGATAATGAGGAATGGGTACAGTGATAATTCGAGCTCACCAGTTGTTGTTGGGTTGTGGCTGGTTCCGATACGGTGATCACAAACACTGATACTACCCACACCACAACCACTTCACGCTTATTAAAAACCGTGTGGCTCAGATTCTAAAACAAAGGCAGATAGACCGCGCGGATCACCAAGAGTGAAGCCAAAAATCCAAATACTAAAGCGTCGCATTGTACGTAATGCGAGGCTTTAGTATTTGTTTTTTTTACTCTTGGATGTTCCGCGCGATCTATCTGCCTTTAAAACAAATACTAAAGCGTCTCATTCTATGTTACATAAAATGCGACGCTTTAGTATTTGGTTTTTTTGGCCTCACTCTTGGTGTTCCGCGCGGTTTATCTGCCTTTGTTTTATCATCTGAGCCGTACGGTCTCAATATTTATGCAAACCTATGTTTGAGATAGTAAGTATTTACGGCAATATCCACGATCAGTACGGGACAAGATGTCAAAGACAAACCCTGTTATGCTAAAGTAGCTCCTACCCGCTACTTCGTGATAAAATACAGCCGAGTGTCACTATCACTCGGCAGTACTATAGCTGCCCTGCTATGCCTGCTATTAGTGAAACAATTTTCAAAATCAGATCAGTAGTTCTGAAGATTACCCTCTACATACAAACTGACTGGGCAAGTTGGCACAGACTTCAACATGCATTATAGTACATTCACGACATAATTCTCATCACATAAGGTGTCGAAGACATTACCAAAAACACATTCTCAGCTCCCAAGACACGGGGACAATGTTCAGAAAACCATTTACTACGTCCCACCCTTAAATGGGTCGCACACGAGCCCCATATTACCCCAAATTGGTCTAATCTTTAGTTATGGCCCCCCACAGGAATTCGCTTTTCAACAAGACCAGAACCCGTGAAAGCGTAAACTTTACTTGGCCATCAGAATAAAGGGGGATATTCCCACACCGATAGAAATGTATTGTCACACTAACTTTGTATAAGCAGATACAATAAAATGCGTCTGCTTCACGTTTGCCTTCAATTTCTCTCGAGGGAAAACAAAAACACAAGCCCGCCTAAAGAGATATTCGCTATTTTTATTCTTATTTGAATCCGACATGTGTAAATAATGAATTTTTGTGTATTATTTGTAACGGAAATCGAATGGTACGGAAGAATTTCCGCTTTAGAGGTAAATAAAACGGGGATTCGCATTGTATCCTTCAGTTCGGACGCACTTAGGACCGTTTCCCCTAATAAAACATAAGAATACGCACGATCATTGCCAACCCTCAGAATGTGCACTAACTCTGAAACTGCGGGGTCTACAGACTGTCTATAAAGTAGGCCATATATAAGTACGCATGTATGAAAATACATGTCATACTATTATTATGTTGTAGGCAGATTTGTAATGTGATCACTACATATTACGAAACAAAGTACCCCGCCGCGTTTGTCTGCCTATTCGCGATAAACTCAAAAAGTACTGAACGGACTTTCATGCGATTTTCACTAATAGACAGAGTGATTCATGAGAAAGGTTTAGTGTATGGTTTATTAATGTTTTGTTTGAATTAAAGCCGCTGACAAAAGCTAGTAGGTAATATTATATTCAAATTCTGAAAATAAACACTTTCCTACTATACTCAAATTAAGTCGTTAAATGGTTTTTTTTCTCCTCCCAAGTTTTTCCTCCCGCCTTATACGAAACAGGAACCTCCTGAAACACCCGTGTCCGGTGAGGACCTGCGTCAGGCGGAAAGTGAGGACACCGTGGCGCCTCTCAATCCACTCCTCAAAGACGGGAGTTACCGCCGCAATCGTGGCGTGCCCAAAGTTATTAAATGGTTTGGTACCCAGTGATTTCCATCACTAAACATAAATCTTTTGTATATAGATGTTGCTCAAAGTTAAGTAATGATTAGCCACCATAAATTTTGGACGTATAAACATCTTTTAACTTTAGGCATCGTTTATAAATAAACCCCTTTATCTCCCAGCTCTACGCATAGTACCATGAGACGATTTATTCTTTATAAAATCAGGACTTAAAACATATTTTTGAACCACAACATTATCTACAGGAATACAGCACCACGTAAGCGCAAGCCCGCGAGGACTAACATCGCACGATCACATCGAGACAACGCGAGTTCACGTCCCTCCCGAGGGGCAGCGTGACGAAAACACGTTATAAACGTGCACTGATGTACGCAGATAACTCCGCACATTCCACGCGAACAGGAAAAACGGAACGGTGGGAATAACAACCTTGAAACTTGTAACGAATTCATAGGTTTTTGCAAAAAAATAACATGGTGTTTTTCAAACAGTCGGAAATATTCTGAACCGTCAAGTGTAAAATGAAAGAAATAGCCTTCTATACAACCTCTATGCTATTCATCCGAACCTAGCAACATAACATCATCATCATCATCATCAGCCTATAATGTTCCCACTACAGGGACACAGGCCTCCTATCAGTGTGAGGGAGTGGGCCGTAATCCACCACGCGGGCCCAGTGCGGGTTGGTAGATGTCACATGTCTTCGAATTTTTGGTTCTAGGACATGCCGGTTTCCTCACGATGTTTTCCTTCACCGTTTTGAGAGCAGTGGTGATGAAATTAATTTACACAAAGTAAAGCGCCTGGCTGGGTTCGAACTCACGACCTACAACTCGTAAGTCGCTGCCGTTACCACTTGGCCACCACCGCTCTCACATAACATCATATCTAACTAAATTGGTCCGTGCCTACTTCCCAACACCGCACACGTTGAAGCTACTAGAACTATTTCAAAAGAAAAAAAACCTTATTCATTAGCGTGTACAGAACATGTGTCAACAGCTCCCGCTAACCGACTACGCTGACAACATTCCGAAACCGAAGTTATTGAAATGCTGAAGTATTCCTAAGTTTAAAGTGGCGGTAGGAAAGTCTTGTACGACTGTACGAGCAAGGCACATGGGAAATGATTACCATATTCAACGCATTTCCTCCCACGCCGGAGGTAGGCTTGAAGGAAATTATTTGTCATATTAACGTCACTCGGCTCGAGTTTCCACGTCGAGATGTTAATATATTAAATTATCCTCGGCGGCATTTTGAAGAAGTAATTCTATATCGATACTTTTTGACAAATCGATGTTTGTATTTCCAACGCTTTGTCATCAAGACTTCAGAGTTTGCCGATGTTTATGCAAAGTGAGACGCAATTAGAATTGGGAAGTAAGGATAAACAATATCACTCTGGGGAGAGTTTGGGCATGAAATAATTGGGCAGTGAATTGTGTTACCTGCGGGACATCTATTAGGGGCAGAATTACTTCACGGCAAGATTTTTTCGTTTTAATTAAACCGCAGTCGCCACACCAAACAAAAACCACGAAGCCAACAAATCAATTTCGCGTCAGGAAATTACTTTGTAAAGTTGAAAAGGGTTGCGCGATACGGTACCAAATTGAAATTCTTTTGTACGCCGCGCCTTTACATGTCCGAAATGTTACCTGACTCTTTGAGTCATAGCGCAACAACATTTTTCGATCAAACTTCGGAACACACTTTCGCTGAGCAATACTGTATAAGTGATATCAAACGCGTTAACTTTTTAACAATTATACTTAAACGAAGAGCGAGATATCCAACTCCGTGCTTGTAAGCTTTCCTACGCCCCGAGTGATGTGTACAACATTTATAAAAGTTGAACACAAAGGCTTTGCATTCTCAAATAAACATGATCAAAACATTAACAATAAACAAACTTTTCCATTGTGCGCTGATTTGTGTAATCATTCTATTATATTTAAGAGATAATTTTAAGCTATTAAAGAAACGAAAGCAAAAAGTTTTGGGCACCGAAGTTCATTAACAAAATAAGCAATCTGGCTAAAAGCACGCGCCCACCGAGGTAAAAAGCAATTACAAAGTTATGGAGTGTTCTTGACGATTATTTACGTATTACAGAAGAGAAACCTCCGGCTGGCTATGCTATTAAGCTGAGAGGAATTTCAGTAGTAAATGTATTGCGGCCACTCCGAGACAATATTACGTGAGTTCGATGAAACTTGAAACTTGCGCCGGCGGAGCCAATAACCACACCTCACGAGCATTACCTACTTCAGTCCATATTGCCCTGGTAGACGCTTGCAAGCGTTTTAAAACTTACATTTAAAATGATGGGAAAGAGCTTGCTCATATATTTTATGTTTACTTACATTAATGGCAAGGCAAACGTTTAACTGCTACCACATATCTGCTAGTAGAAAATAAGCAAATCATTTATTGCTAGCTAGCTTGCAAATTATCTAATATAGCTAGTTGAACTGACATTATAAATATGTGTAACTATTGCATCATGGTAATAGTTTTTTTACATATTAACGCACTAATGTTACTCTTTTTAAATTGAACCTAGCTGTGCCCGAGATTTCGTACGCGTGGAATAGTATTTTTTTAATTATTTATTTATCTGTATCGATATTAATGAAAATAAATAAAATTTCTAAAATAAAAGTAGCCTAAGTTACTTCTTATTACATCTGCCAGTGAAAGTTCCGTCAAAATCGGTCCAGCCATTTCAGAGATTAGCCGGAACAAACAGACAGACACACAGACAATTTTTTTTTTTTTTTTTTTTGTCGATAAATGTACCGTGTATCCATATTATACATTTAGTAAAAAGCGGCTATTTTCATATTACAAACAGACACTCCAGTTTTTTTTAACTGTATGTTTAGAATAGACGATTTAAAAAAATCGTTTTGTTTCCAAATCCTACTCCATACTATCTTAGTAATATTATAAATGTGTAAGTTTGTATGTTTGGATGTTTCTTATTCAATCACGCAACAACGGGTGAACATAAAAACGCACACAGGTAATACATAAGATACTAGCAACTTTCAGGTTTTTTTTTTTAGTGATTTACTCCAAATCGTAACTAGACTAGTTCTATTCCACTATGAGCAAGCGATGCCCAGCCCTGGTATTTACGCAAAGAAAGCGATTTCTTACAATTCATTTTGGTCGTGTTTGTTTGCAAAAACAGAGGTAATAAGTACAATTGCTTTAGGAGAAATTCGGTGATGGACGACAGTTTGTACCTACAAGGGAAAGTATTGCACAATACCTGACTTAATGCGATGTAATCCGGTAGCTGCGATATGTTTGCAATGTCCACCACTTCCATTTCTTTTCATCAAGATAGGCACAGAAGTTGCGCGCGCGGCAGGTTCACAACATTGACAGTTCCCCATTTTTGTTGTCTCTGGTTGGATGGCGCCAAAGAGCAACTTGGTGTCGTTGTCTTGCTCACACGTAAACGAAAGGCAATGAGCGGGAATAGGATAGGAAATAAGAGTTTTACAAACAACCCTATTAATGAATTGTTTTGCCAACAAAATAAAAACACTTTTTAGTTTTGGTACCTACCCCACAACAATTCGTATGCCTATCACCACTTGCTATGTACCAACAGTGACAGGAAGCAGCAGAATGCAGCAAAATACATAAAGTTTAAAAACGTATTATCGAGGCTAACGCAATAATAAAGTTGCAAGTTTAAAAAAAAATATGGGCCCACCCCTGAAGCATTATCCATAAAAAAAATACAAAATCGAATTCCATCCACAACTGATGGAGATATCGTGGAACAAACATACAAAAAAAACATTTAGACGAATGAGGGTGTCATGAATATGCAAGCCACCACTTGGCGCCACTTTGACAAGAGGTCTTCCAAGTCGACAATGAACTTAAAATATTTGATGTAATTCGTTTCATTTTTTCGTTCACCATTCACTCCGTAGGCGCTTTGACACTTTTGACAGGTGCCCGGACCTGACGTCTCAGTGCTGCCACCTAGTGAACGTAATTTCAGAAAACCTTCATTAAGAACCTCCTCCTTTTCTAAGTCGGTTAAAAAAGAAACGAAAGGACAATACCACAATTCTAATCGAATCGGCGCATCCGTCTGATGCAGAGATCCGTTTTGTGTACCTGAACTATAGCTGTATCTCCCCCGACTGGGTTCCCGCATTGTCCTTCCGGGGGGGCTCAGTAACCGTGGTCTCCCACCCACGGTGAAGCCAAGAGGAACCCAAACGTGGGGCCGCTCGTCAGGGCTTTTGCCTTCAAGCCAATGACGTAGCGGCCAAAAAGTAGGTTGCGGTGAGGTGCACCGCAACTGAGTTGGGCCGCGATGTCGAATGGGAGGCATCGCGGCTGAGGGTTACGGGCTGCGGCAGAGGAGGAGTGCCGGTGCTTCTGAGCAGCGCTCTTCCCTTCCGTGGCCTGGACGGGGCCGCCACCGTTTGATGACGGACGCGGTGGGGCCGCAGGAGAAGAGGAGTGTCGGTATAGCGTTGGCCGCTCTCCCTATCCCCTGCGGCCAAAAAGTGGTAGGCGAGACGGCGCGTGGTGTTCCACGCGCGCCGTCAGAGATGTCAGCAACCACTGGCGGGGGGGGGTGACTTCTCCTGCTCTACTCAGCAGGAGAAGTCATTAGATGATTTCCCACCCAAAAAAAAAAAAAAACCATTGCGGTATGGTTCACGCAGTGCATGACCAATCGAAGTTTGTAATATATTTAAGTTAAGTCTTTCTATTTGTAACTACTATGGTTCTTTGTTGGTCTACTTATATGAACTTTTTTTTTTAATTTTTGTTATGAAAGTAATTGTTATTTATTTATTTATTGATGTAGGATCTCCAACAAAAAGTTTTTATGCAACATTAGGTATTAAGTAGGTATCTCCTTCACTTATAGGAGACCACAGAATGCACAATTAGAAACTAGGCTAATAAAGTAAAAATAATTTGTTCTTTTTTATATCATCATCATCATCTGCCTAGCCTTTTCCCAACTATGTTGGGGTCGGCTTCCAGTCTAACCGGATGCAGCTGAGTACCAGTATTTTACATGGAGCGACTGCCTATCTGACCTCCACAACCCATTTACTGGATAATACGATACCCCTTGGTTGTCAGACTTTCGGGCTTCTGACGACCCGTAACGACTGTCAAAGATCCACAAATGACAGCCGGGACCAACGGCTTAACTTGCTTTCCGAGGCACGGAGGGGTCTTGGTATATAAAGATGGTCACCCATCACGGACCAACCGCGGCAAGCGTAGCTTAACCTGGCCGATCGACCCGTGCAGCTATTGTTATTTAACCACAAGCCTATGCTTAGTCACCAGCCAAGCATACTCGTATGTTTAGTAAAAAAATACAAATAGTCCTTTCATAAACACGTCGAATATAGCAAAGTTTATCTATCTTTAGTAGTGTAAAATGCCATCAGACCAGGGACTGAATACCGATAAAATTTTGGTATCGGTATCAAAGTATCGATATATATACTGATATTTGGGTACCTCTTTATCGATATTGATACCGATATTTCTATTCAGTATACTTATATCTATACTTTAACGAGCCTTTATCAGTATTGATACCGGTACTAAAATACCGATATATTAAGAATAAATACCTATACCCGTGGCTGCGTCATCTTTGCGATTTACGCCATCCATTCCCCGTCCCGTTTAGTTAGGATCTGGGACACTTGCGCGAAAGACATTTGCGCGAAAGACACTTGCGCGAACCCACATGCGCGAAAAGACATTTCCGCGCACGGACTTTTGCGCGAAGGGACACTTGCGCGACAAGACATTTCCGCGAACGGACGTTTGCGCGACTGGACATTTGCGCGACTGTAGTCGCGCAAATGTCCAGTCGCGCAAACGTCCGTAAACGCCTTTGCGCGAACGGACATATGCGCGAAAGACACTTGCGCGAACGACAGTTGCGCGAAGGATACATGCGCGACGCCGCTTGCGCGAAAGACACTTGCGCGAATCCACTTGCGCGAACGGACAGTTGCGCGAAAAAGTTGCGGAAATGAAATTTCTTCATAACATGACGACTGTATTCTATCAAAGGGTTGGGCAGGGGTGTGGCAGATTGGAAATAAACAGTCCAATTAGAGTTAAATAGTATTTATTCATCGTAGCTTTTTACGGCACATTTTTATAAATTCCTTCTTCATACTTGTAGGTACCTACCTAAGGTACCTATATTTTCGAATTTTCTATCATGGGTGTCGTTTTCAGGGTATTTGGGGCATCTAAAGCCGATGGTGGGGTCAAAATATAAATCCAAGATGGCGGCCGAGAAAATTGTCGAATTTTCCATCATGGGTGTCGTTTTCAGGGTATTTGGGGCATCTAAAGCCGATGGTGGGGTCAAAATGAAAATCCATGTTGGCGGCCGAGAAAATTTTCGAATTTTCCATCATGGGTGTCGTTCTCGGGGTATTTGGGGCATCTTATGCCGATGGTGGGGTCAAAATGAAAATCCAAGATGGCGGCTGAGAAAATTTTCGAATTTTCCATCATGGGTGTCGTTTTCCGGGTATTTGGGGCATCTACCCCTTGACACCGCCATCAGCTTTAGATGCCCCAAATACCCTAAAAACGACACCCATGATGGAAAATTCTCAAATTTTCTCGGCCGCCATTTTGGATTTTCATTTTAGCCCCACCATTGGCTTCAGATGCCCCAAATACCCGGAAAACGACACCCATGATGCAAATTTCGAAAATTTTCTCAGCCGCCATCTTGGATTTTCATTTTGACCCCACCATCGGCTTTAGATGCCCCAAATACCCTGAAAACGACACCCATGATGGAAAATTCGAAAATTTTCTCGGCCGCCATCTTGGATTTTCATTTTGACCCCACCATCGGCTTCAGATGCCCCAAATACCTTGAAAACGACACCCATGATGGAAAATTCGCAAATTTTCTCAGCCGCCATCTTGGATTTTCATTTAGACCCCACCATCAGCTTTAGATGCCCCAAGTACCCTCAAAACGACACGCATGATGGAAAATTCACAAATTTTCTCGGCCGCCATCTTGGATTTTCATTTTGACCCCACCATCGGCTTTAGATGCCCCAAATACCCCGAAAACGACACCCATGATGGAAAATTCGAAAATTTTCTCGGCCGCCATCTTGGATTTTCATTTTGACCCCACCATCGGCTTTAGATGCGCCAAATTCCCTGAAAACGATACCCATGAAGAAAATTCGAAAATTTTCTTGGCCGCCATCTTGGATTTTCATTTTGACCCCAACATCAGCTTTAGATGCCCCAAATACCCTGAAAACGACACCCATGATGGAAAATTCGAAAATTTTCTCGGCTGCCATCTTGGATTTTCATTTTGACCCCACCATCGGCTTCAGATGCCCCAAATACCCTGAAAACGACACCCATGATGGAAATTTCGAAAATATAGGTACCTTAGGTAGGTACAAGTATAAAGAAGGAATTAAAAAATCGGTTTTCTTCATATTAAAATGCCTATATAAACATTATTTTGCTTTTTACGCCCCATCACATTAATCATTTACGTATGTATGTAACCTGTATAATTTATCAGTGGTTGGAAATGTAAAAACACTAAGCACGGCTCACGAACCGCTTTTGATCAGAGGCTCGCCGTCGCCGCTAACTGCATGCACTGTTGCCGTTCCGTTTCGAGCCAAGAACGCGCGCAGCTCTCCCGCGCCGATGCGCGGTGGCGCGATGTGCGAGCTCGCAACGCTGTGTAGCCTGATATCAGTACTGAGTATCGATAAAATTACCGATAATTTTATACCGATACTCAAAGAAGTGGTACAAAGTATCGATATGTATCCCTGTTATCGATTCCATTATTAGTATTTTCTTTAAAATATCGATATATTTTGAATATCGATATCGGTCCCTGCATCAGACAATGAAAATTCGATCGACACGGCACAAAGAAGCACGCGAGACTAGGATCCGTTACAATCATACGAACACCGGCTAATATGGCACTCACACGGAATACTAGGATAATCTGATCTTGAAATATTCAATGGAAAATCAATGAAAATCACGTTAGGTATCGCATGGAAGATAAAGATGGATTTATTTTATTTATAGGACGTGTTCGCTTTGCGTGGGTAAATAACTAAATATTGAGGTTATTCAGTGAATGTGAAATTCTGATAAGTCATATTTTAATGTCACATAATTTCACTAAACAGAGGGACTATTCTCGTAATTTTAATAACGTGCACAGTCTGATCTCAGTATCAATCTGTCAAAAATACCTCAAGTTTCCCTGCATTTTTGACATTTGATTGTCACCGAGGCGAGACTGCGACTAGATTTTGAACGTTCTTAACTACCTGTGCATCATCACCATCATATCAGCCGAAAGACGTCCACTGCTGGACATAAGCCTCCCCCGGGGATTTGCCATAATCGCCACGCTTGGCAGGAGGGTTGGCGATCGCAGTATGTTGGTCAAATTCATCGAGAACGCTGCTGCCCATTCTGTAGCAAGTCCCTTAGTCGACGTTCTACGACTCGCACGAGAAGAAATGGGATGGTGCTATTCTTTTTCGTCCGGCACCACACGGAACATGCTCAAAATATGTCTAGGAAACCTACTCATTAATCGTTCCCTGTTTACATACCAATATTCACAGACAATCGTAAAGGACACAATCACAAGCCCAAAAGCCTGGCAACGACTCCAGGCTTAGGAAAGCCGTTTTACCCAATAAATGGATGCCGTAGGCCAAACGACTTCAGACCGGAAGCCTACATAAGAAAAGGCTAGACAGATAAATCTGTGACATTGTTTGGAATAACTACATTTTAAAGAATAACTATGGATTTGTTTTCCCGTCCTTTCCTATAGGAAGTAACGTTTTGGATCAGACAATTAGTCAAAAACTTGTAACTGACCGAGTCTTTGATAGTTGCCTGTTAATTTCTTTGCTCGCTTACGATTACATCGGACTCAAACAAAATAAGTAATCATAATCAGCCTATAATAATCCCACCACTGGGACACAGATCTTCGAGAGGTAGTGGGCTGTCATCCACCACGCGGGCCCAGTGCAGGTTCGTAAATGTCACTCGTCTTCGAATTTTTGGTTCTAGGACATGCCGGTTTTCTTACGATAATTTCCATTTACCGTTTCGATATCACAAATGAGGGTGTATAGTATAGAAAAGTACACATCTGCCTAACCATTCGGGAAACACTGGCGTGATGTTATGATATGTGGTGTACATTCTTAAAGGGAACCCTTGAATACCTACTGATATCAAACAGTAGCTAATGTGAGGCCTAACTATAATTAGCTTTCAGTACTACGGGGAAGTCGATTTTGGCAAAATAACCTTATATTATTGACACTAAGGTTCTAAGTGCCGTAACATATTGATTGATTCTCTAGCCTAGATAGTAAGTGCATCAGCGAATGCCCCGGAGTTGTACGTGCTTCGGAGAGTTACTGAGTTTCCACCGATCATAATTAACAATTTACACCTACCCCGACCTGCGGCAGCTAAGTTGAGGTTCTACCCATGGTTTACTTATAATAGATAATGTATAATCACGCCTGTATATGTACATACGGTTGAGCCAGATATGTCTTCTATATTATCTATATAAATAAAAAGAAAAGTCCTGACTGACTGACTGACTCATCAACGCCCAGCCCAAACCCAATTCAATTTCAGCTTTCTAGAAACTTTTCAGCCAACTAGAAAGCTGAAATTTTGCACAGAGGTTCCTTCTTCCTTTATAATGTAGATAAGGAATGAGGAAGGATTTTTTGAAATTCAACCCCTAAGGGAGTTAAATAGGGGATGAAAGTTCCACGCGGGCGAAGCCGCTGGCAAAAGCTAGTATCTATTATTATATAAATAAAAAGACAAGTCCAGACTGACTGACTGATTGACTGACTCATCAACGCCCATCCCAAACCCTTGGACCTAGAAAGCTGAAATTTTGCAAAAAGGTTCCCTTTATAACGTAGGCAAGGAATAAGGAAGGATTTTTCGAAATTCCACCCCTAAGGGAGTTAAATAGGGGATGAAAATTCCACGCGGGCGAAGCCGCCGGCAAAAGCTAATTATACATGTATGTTTCAGCAATTACGATATTTCATAGTAGCGTTTCGTTATTATATGTAAATAAAAAGACAAGTCCTGACTGACTGACTGATTGACTGACTCATCAACGCCCAGCCCAAACCCTTGGACCTAGAAAGCTGAAATTTTGCAAAAAGGTTCCCTTTATAACGTAGGCAAGGAATAAGGAAGGATTTTTCGAAATTCCACCCCTAAGGGAGTTAAA
Source organism: Polymixis flavicincta (assembly GCA_949987655.1). NCBI lineage: Eukaryota > Metazoa > Arthropoda > Insecta > Lepidoptera > Noctuidae > Polymixis > Polymixis flavicincta. The sequence continues at coordinate 10,443,773 of OX465191.1, read as the reverse complement.
TAGGGGATGAAAATTCCACGCGGGCGAAGCCGCCGGCAAAAGCTAATTATACATATATGTTTCAGCAATTACGATATTTCATAGTAGCATTTCGTGCTTATTGTCAAATTGGGTTTGTTCAAAAATGTTCAGATTCAGAATTAGAATCGGAATTTGTTTATTTATAACCGACGAAAAAAAATGAGGAGGTTCTCAAGTCGACGCTTTTTATATCATAACCACGCAAAACTATGTACAGATTCGTCCGATTTTGATCATTTTTGAAATAAAAAAAACTTTTTTTAAATATCTGTATATTCTAACACAACCTATAATGTAATCATCATCATCATGATATCATATAGGTAATTTATTCATCATCATCATCATCATTTCAGCCGAAAGACGTCCACTGCTGGACATAGGCTTTCCCCAAGCTCCGCCACTTTGATCGTCGAATCCGACTCGGCTGGGCAGCGTTCGGGAAGCTTCACAATCTCTTCTCGTCCTAAATACCGCAGTGTCTCAAGACGAAAGTCTTTGACCAGTGCGTGTTGCCAGTGATGACATATGGAACAGAAACGTGGTCGCTCACAGTGGTATTTTATTATTCAAAGGTAATTCATAGGTTTTAATACGAATGACTACCTTTCCTTTTAAATGGCATGCAATGGTTCTTAGTTTCTTCCTAACGCGTCCGCAATTTTGATTACAGTATTTATGAATTTTGCCTATGAAACTGTTTTGTTGCGAGTTTGCACGTCATCATTGTTTACAAAGAACGATGATTGTTTTTTGTTTTTTTTGTTTTTGGGGGTGGGAAATCATCAAATAACTTCTCCCGCTCTGGGTGGAGATGTTTAGTCAGTAAAAGTCTGACACGGCCTGGGGCGTGTCAGACTTTTATTGACTAAAACCCACACGTGTTCCCTCAGTTGCCTGTATGCCAGGGGCCACGGTATCTCTTTCGAGCAACCCGCACCCCTGGAGAACGATGATTGTTTCAGAGCAGTTTTGTCTACTAGAGCATGGCCTGAAACTTTTCGAGTATAAGACGTCACAATTTTACTATGTTGCGAATATTAAACCCATTCGCAAAGTGGCCATATACCGAGCCTACGAAACGACGCATTCGATTACCGCTAACATTTGCACACTTAGACTAGTCGCGACTAGACTAGAATTGCGAATCAGTCTAAAAGCACGACGCGGCAATGCTACTTTTACAAAAATAAATAAATACACTCGTACATAAAAATTCTGCATGTATCAGCTTTGTTAAGAATTGTCAGGATTAAAAGTATTGCACTAGGTATAGTGTAGGTTACATACCTACTTTTGACTGCGCACTTGACAGACGCATTGGTTCACAAAGACGTAGTAATATCGTGGCGAGTCGTCGCGCTCAGATGCACTCTTTTGGATTCTCGGTTGTTTCATCGTACATAGAATTTTCAACTCTTGGCCGCACGGGTCGATCAATCAGGTTAAGCTACGCTTGCCGCGGTTGGTCCGTGGATGGGTGACCATCTTTACATACCAAGACCCCTCCGTGCCTCGGAAAGCATGTTAAGCCGTTGGTCCCGGCTGTCATTTGTGGATCTTTGATAGTCGTTACGGGTCGTCAGAAGCCCGAAAGTTTGACAACCAGTCTTACCAAGGGGTATCGTATTACCCAGTAACTGGGTTGTGGAGGTCAGATAGGCAGTCGCTCCATGTAAAATACTGGTATTCAGCTTCATCCGGTTAGACTGGAAGCCGACCCCAACGTGATTGGGAAAAGGCTAGGCAGATGATGATGATGGTGTTGACCAAGAGTTGAAAATTCTATGTGCGATGATATCTCGCCGCGATATTTTTATGTCTGGGTGAACATCGACTTATTGTTATTGTCAAAAATGTGCTCTTACACGGGCAATTTTTCGAACAATTATTGCTCGGCAACAATAACGGATCAATGTGGATCAATTAAATGGAGCTATCTGGAGCAACAACAATAAATTGCGGATATTTTTCGGGAATATTGCCTCTGATTGCTCCATATTTTTCTTGAGTTGCCGAATATCCAACCAGTTTGTTTTTTTTTTTTTTTTTTGAGAATTTTCATTCTGTCTCGTTTGTACGTATAACTACATCTCGTTTTGTGAGAGGAACCAGCCGGCTGCGGAGACGGCGGGGGGGGGGAGTGGCGTATTGCCTAGTTTTTTTTTAAGTTGCTCCATTTTGCATGATATTGTGTGGCCGTATCTCTGGCAACAGATTGCTACATGTTGCCATTGCCCTAAATTGCTGGATGTAGTCGTGACGTCATAGTTGACGAGAATTGACTAGGATTGAGCAATTTTAGTTGCTCGTGTAGGCGCACCTTTAGGTTATGGATTCTTAGAAAAGCGGTGGCTGCCACATAACATGACGGCGGCGGAGTTTGACTATACCGTACCAAAAAGCGTTCTCTAAGAAAACACACTATGTAACTTACTTCTACATACAAATAACATTAAAATGACGTCATTCGCCGGAACACAGACGATATTTGGCGAGCACCGCTCTTTAGGAACCCGTAGCTTTAGCATGAACAACGATACTGCATGTCCATTTGACATATTCCTAATTATTCAAAACAAAATAACAGACCCACTTCAATGGCTCAATGTTTCCAAACATTTATGTTGCTATCTTTCTTCGTAAATCAAATCAAAGAAACTGCCCATTGAGGTAGTTATTCTCTTTGATATACCGAAGAAGAACATCGTTGAAGCTCTGTACATGTACGTGTGCTTAAAGTATTAAATAAATAAATAAAATGTTTTTTTACAAGAAATACGTTCGCCATTATGTCCTACTAGCTCGCGCGGAACTTTCATCCCCTATTATCTCCCTTAGAGGTTGAATTTTGAAAAATCCTTCCTTATTCCTTGTCTACATTATAAAGGGAACCTCTGTGCAAAATTTCAGCTTTCTAGGTCCAAGGGTTTCGGCTGGGCGTTGATGAGTCAGTCAGGACTTTTCTTTTTATTTATATAGATAATAATATAGATATATAGTGTTGGCTCAGTGGTAACTGTCCCGACTTACGAGTTGTAGGTCGTAGATTCGAACCCAGACAGGCGTTTTACTTTGTGGAAATTATCTCATCATCATTGGTCTCAAAACGATGAAACAAAACATCGTGAAGGAGACGGCATGTCTTAGAACCAAAAATTTGATGACATGTGACATCTACCAACTCGCACTGGGCCCGCGTGTTTTAATACGGCCCACTCCCTTTTACATAGAGGAGGCCCTGTGTCCCAGCAGTAGGAACGTTATAAGCTGATTATGCATTATGTCTTAACAAAATACAGGAAAATCCTATGAACATTGTCTCCAACCATATATAAACAAAGAACATTATCCCAAAAAACAAACCTACACAACAATAATCCAAGCTGCTTAAAATTACGGCAGAATTCTCAAAGTATACTCCGAATAAAAGGTAATTATTTGGGTTCGAAGGTATTCATATTCTGTACATATAAAACGGAATGCTTGACGGATTATCCTCAGGCACAAAAGGCTTTTGTACGACCATCACCCTTGATTATACTCAAATTGTTCTTGTTATATCTTAATCCTGTTGAAAATGGCTACAAATTGATATCTTTGTTTAATATCAAAGCTTGTACCGAAAAGAAATGTGTTAATTCGTCTTTCGGATGTTGTCTCCGCCATTTTGGAATAGGTACTTTGTAAAACATAATTAGTACTTTTGTAATTCAACGTGTATCGGATTGTTGTCCGTCTGTTTATCAATTTAAAAACGTCAGTGACAAAAAGTTCCTTAGGTATGTATTTTCTTCATCTCATATTGTTACAAATTGTGAACTTACATATGTACGTAATACATATTCATAGGAATAGAATATCAGCAGCTATTGAAAATTACTGAATAACACATTCCATGTGGTGCCGGACGTAAAGAATATCACCATCCCATTTCTTCCCGTGGGTGTCGTAGAAGGCGACTAAGGAACTTACTAGAGAATGGGCAGCAGCGTTCTCTATGCATTTGACCAACATACTGCGATCGCCAACCCGTCTGCCAAGCGTGGCGATTATGGCAAACCCCGCCCAAATTGGGGGAGGCCTATGTCCCAGTAGTGGACGTCTTTCGGCTGAAATGATGATGATGATGATGAATCAGCCGGTACGTAGTGTTTTTATTTATATCCCATAACTCTAGGGTATGAATAAGACCATTTCAAAGAACCAACTGGCATATGTAACGACTGTAACGATTTTCAAAATGTAAGTACAACTTACATAATTAAATAATGTAAATGTTTGCATGCCGAAAGGTAAAATATGTCTGACCTTTGATGTATCTTAAACAACTTTTGTGTATTACCCATATTTCTATTCTATTCTATTAATTATTTATCTTTTTTTTTCTTACAAAATACTTCGACAAAGTCACGATTATTAATATAAAACACCCTTACCTGAAATATGTAAACGTCGCATTTTTTAGGGTTCCGTACCTCTAAAGGAAAAAACGGAACCCTTATAAGATCACTTTGTTGTCCGTCCGTCCGTCCGTCCGTCCGTCCGTCCGTCTGTCAAGACCGTTTTTCTCAGGAACGCGTGGAGGTATCAAACTGAAATTTCTATATGATACTTAGTTCTACTGTCCCTGGAAGCTGTAGAAAAATCAACCTTCTAAGTCAACGCAATCAAAAGATACAGCCATTTAGGCCGCAAAATTCCGCAAATTTTCGAAACTCGCACGGGAATCAAAACCTACAGGGTACTTCCCGTGAACTTAGAATCTTGAAATTTTGTACGAAGTCACGTCTTATAGTACAGATATAGGAAAAATTACGAAAACCGAAAATTTTTAGTTTCGTCATATAAAAAAAATATTTTTGACAATTTTGAACTTTTACTTATATACCCACAGGTTTGTACGGAACCCTCGGTGCGCGAGTCCAACTCGCACTTGACCGGTTTTTTAGCTTTAAATATGAATTATTGGTTTGAATGAAGATGAATTACTTATATATATAATTACTTATATATATTATATATTATATATATTATATATTATTACTTATATATATTATTTATCAATGAAACTTAGATGATAATGAGACACATGGAGAGTCTATTGTTAGTATTTTGTACGGTAGGTAATTTGGCAACGTTGCAAAAGTAAAGATTTGTCATACGGGTGACAATTATTGACATTAATTAATAAAATTATGATTGATGATATCTTCGAAACTATGCTTTTTAGGATCACATATTAATGGACTATTTGTATAGTTTTCACTTATAGAGTTATAACCCTAGACTTATGGGGTACTTAAAAAAAACACATTGTATAATGTTCCCTCAGCGGGCCATCATCAGTGCATTGGTAGTTATCACATGTCTTCGAGTTTATTGCTTCACCGTTTTTGAAATATACAAAGTAAAGCGCCTGCGTGGTTTCTAACCCACGTACAACTCGATAATCGGGGATGGAATCACTGGGCCACAAGCTCTCAATTAAAAATTACTGAATGAAAACACCCAATAATAACCTCTGTTAAAAGTACATGTGTGTAACCTTCCTACTTCCTCCTCCGTCCTTAAATTACTGCGAAAATTATTTATATAAAATATTTCGCATGGGTTTTTTATTTTGTGATTTATAATTCTTACCTATTTATCTACAATTATAATACACCTGACTTTTTACACTAACTACTAAATGAAACAGAATGACTAACGAACTACCTATTTAAATAAAAATAAAAGTACACTTACACATTCTTAACATCGAAGAACTCCAGCACATCGCTGTCATACGAAAACGTGCCCAGAAGACTGGCAAAATTGTCAAGTTGAATGGCAATGCTATTACTTAGGCTAAAGAACGAAACAGCCCTGTGGTCACGTGAAGTGTCGATCAGTTGGCGAGGAATTACCTTAATTAAAGAGACGCGTACTCGGGCCCCATGACCCGAGCGATCCGACCCCAAACAGCTCATTGGGTGTTTACATTCAGTAAACAAATAGCTAGACCATGGTCTAGCTGGTCAGGTCATAACCTGAGTAAGGGTAAAAGCTAATTTTCATCCAAGATTGCAGAGAAAGTCGGTTAAAAAATACCACATATCACCGCCAGAAATGAAAGATTTTCCTCGACGATTTATTTTTATTACGGAGCTACTGTAGGACCATTGCAAACGAAAATATCATAAAAGGAAGAGTCCTAAGCAAACACAAAGAGGCTTGGTCGCTCGCTGCGGTGCACCGCTTACAGCTTTTAACTCCATTCTAACATGTTTGTCGGTCATTTGGTAGAATAACAATGTCGGAAGTTCATGCTCTCGGACAATCGAAATCGGACAAAAGGAATTACTTTTTTTTAATTGTTGAGTTGAATAGAATTGAAATGCGACACTTTCATGAAGTCCATGTGATCCAATTGAGAGGGTGTTCAAATGCTGAGTTGAAAATTGTACAGCACTATTGAATTATTAAAGTTTTTAAATTGGCTTTTAGTACACATACAATTTGTGAACTATGGCTAAAATACAGGGTGACATGCATATTGATGCGCATACTATAACCGTGATTTCAGCACAATTCTAGACCCCTACAGAGCTATTTAGAGTAGAAAGTTTCCTTGGGTTATTAAAAAAAAATCTGCTGTTTCATAGAAAATACCTACGCGGACTAAATATTTTAAATGATTTATTATTATTTTTGGTAACAGCAAATTATTTTTTTAATAACCTACGAAAAGTTTTATAGCAGGGTACCAGGATGCGCGTAAATGTCCCTACCACTCTGAATACAATTTTAACGACTATTTAACAAAACAATTTTACCCTAAATATGAGTAAAGTGCACTAATGCTGAGAGTATGTCATGCTCACTCAAACGTCTCGCTGGTGGTGGCGTGTGTGTTGGATCATTAAGTTCCCTTCAAAATGGTTGAGCTGAATGGTGCTGATGAAAACGTCATGTCCGTGATAGGGCGCCGCCAGTAGGGACTGGTCATCTCTTAGCTCCCACGGCTTATTTTAATTTCTGAATTGTTATTTTATTTTTGTTCTAATTACGGACGCTTTTAATGTGCACTTTTTACATCGTTCTCATATTGATAATTTCAACATAACGATGTAACCAACTTTTTGTAACAAAATCATGATTTTAAAAGAGTTTCCACGGAGTCTCTTGCCCGTTCTTCTCCATAGGTACCTACGCTTTGGAATGGGCAACTAGCTTCATCTTTCTAACTCACCGACCTTGACAATTTAAAAGTGCCTGTCATGGAAATAAATGCTTTGAGTTTGAGTTAATACCCTGCAAATTGTTACTGACCTTTAATCCAAATAAAGCAACAAACCCCATCATCAAACAACAATCCCACACAAATTCCTATTTAATTGAAACAAAACATCTCCTAACTCCATTAAAAATACTTAAATACACTCATATGCATGTGTAATTATGTACACTGTGTCGCGAATTAGCCCTCTGCAACATTTAGCGTGATCTTGTGTCGCTTTAAGCGCTCCCCTGCGCAAACAGCGCTTAGCAGCCGTTTGTGGCACGTACCTTGTACACATCTTATGAGGGACGTATTCTTGATTCAGGTACGTCATTTAGTGACAGATGAGTGAGCTCTGTTTGTGTTTAATTAGAAAGAGACGGGATTATGGGTTCGTTTAGCCCCACTAATATATACAACGTGTAACGGAAAGGGTATTTACATACCAAGGACACGGCTTCTTTGGATGATTTCAAACATTATTGGAAGGTTTTTTAATCTCTACATGTTCGGAAGTTATGAGAATTTTGAATACATTGATACCATAAACCGAACCTTTCAAATTGAAATAAACACATCACTCGGAAGAGATTTATCGTGATATAGGCAAATAACGTAGAAAGTTATTGACCTACGTAGTGCGGTGACACGTTTGTTATGATTTGAATTGAAGAAACCTATGAAACCGAAAATTTGGTATCAACTCTTAGAGTATTTTATTTTGAGCTGAAACTACGAGTATGTACCACCTTTAGTGCTTAATAATACCAATAGTGTTTCTGTTACACCCTATAAATCATAGATGATAAACCACAACCACAATAGAATTACATATTTGTGAATCATTTTGTTACGTTTGTTTTATTTTTATACTTGATAAATTTGATTTTGATCTCTGATTTGTTGGTGTTATATTTTAAACGTGTAATTAATTTTAATTTTAAATATGAACGTACTCAATGTTTATTATTATTATAATTTTTTATTTCATTTTATTATTATTTTATCTCTCATTTATGTAATTTTCAACACAATTTATTTTGTTATGAAATAAATTACTTATGACTTAAGTCTTTTTTTTCCATATCCTGCAGTAGTCCTATATCGGGTTAACAGGATAATCGTCAGTTGGTGCTATATTTCGGATGAATTGTGTATTTGTATTTTAAATGATAAATTCTGTTGTATAAGAATTCGTGAATGAATATTTTCAATGTACGTTACCTACTTTTAAGCCAAAACAGTAGTTCCTACCATTATTACCAGGAAATAGTCGAAAAAATTGTACAGCGAAAGAACTATTACTCGCAACAAAGGTATAAAAAAAGCTCGGAAATGATTATTTCAATAAACCAAGGGGAAAAAAGGTAAGTTCACATCAATGCGGCCCCCTGAACCACACAGTTTCAGTAGAGAAGAGGCTTAAGGTCGCTATAGTGGTTCTTTTATCTATTATTTGACATGGCTCGTCTTGACATGTCATTACGTCGTATGACATCAAAGAAACCGTTCCGAGGACCGTAAGACAATGTCACGTGGAACCTCCAGGCTGCTCATGACCCACGAAATGTACATAAAAGTGGGTATATGTAAATAAAACATGGGATGTGACCACTCTCGCTCCATTCCCCTTCTAAATACGTTAGGAAGCCGCAAGCCGTCCTTAAGGCGTCCCTTATTACTTAAGTAGGCTTATAAATAAAATTAATCCGCTCAATTTGACACCTACATATTTTATGTAAGTGCCTCTTACAAGAAGATCTTAGTAAGTGTGTCGTCACCCGTGGTCTCTGCGGGATACGTTGAAATGAACTGTAGTGTTTACTGGATTTTTTATTCATGCCTTTAATGACGCGACCTTAAGTATACTTAAGGTCTTATCTAGTATAGCTTCTGTCCGCGACTTTTGCTCGTCCCACCCTTTCGTAGCGCATCTCTCACTAACGCTATAACTTCGTTTTCGCTTACCATTCTTTGTTACTTTTTTCTTTCTGCTTGGCTCTTGGGATACTAGCGTAATATTAAATAGCTTATAACCATTCTCAAAAATGTGGCTAAAAATTCAACACAATTTTCAAATTCTACTGGTAGTTCCAGAGACAACATACAACATAGCAAACAAACATACAAAAACTCTTTAAGTCATAAGTCATTTATTCATTTGTTTAACATAGGTAGGTACAATAACGATGAAATTTAAAGGTAATATAGAGTGCGCTATGTTATGCCAGAGGGCGTACAAATGTTTTTTAATAATAAAAAATTAAAGTATCAAGCCAGGCAGGTCTCAATGATTCAATTAAATACAAAAAGTTTGAATATAAATGGCAATAAAAACGAATGCATTTTTTTAAAATGTCAGTTACCTTGCACAACACACAGACTAAAAAACAAATATAACACAAAGTACATTAAAAATGTCAATTTAAAATACTGATGTCAATAAAAAATAATTATGTAAATTTAAAATACTAATGTCACTATACAAAAACTTATGTCAAGGAAATAATATAATGATGTATGATTATAATATTAATGTAGATAAAAAGAAAAGTCCTGACTGACTGACTGCCTCATCAACGGCCAGCCCAAACCCCGTGGACCTATAAAGCTGAAATTTTGCACAGAAGTTCCCTTTATAATGTAGACAAGGAATAAGGAAGGATTTTTCGAAACTCAACCCCTAAACTAGTTAAATGGGGGATGAAAGTTCCGCGCGAACGAAGCCGCTGGCAAAAGCTAGTATTAGTATAGATTACAAGAAAACTATTAAAACACACTTTTAGACTAGATAATACATCATTCAGGCTAATGTCAGCAACTCCACGTCAATATTCGTAGTTTACGTACGGGTGGTAAAATCGGTTAATCGATCCACGCCAGCGCCTCAAGGAAGGCCAGTTACGCCTCGGTATTACCGACGATGTTATGGATGTTACCTAGGTTACCGAAGTACTGAGCCCTGTGCAAGGCGACCACCGAGCAGTCTAGAAGCACATGAGCTACTGTCTCGTCGACTTTTAGACTAGCACTGCGAATATTAACAGAAAAACTTTTCTAGACCTTAGAATCAAGCTCAGAAGCTCTAATTTGACAGCAGCACTTGGTAGCTAGACTATCGGGACAAAGGGACAAAAATCGATCGGAAGAATTTTCTTCATTCAAAATCTACAAGAACGTGAATCTAGTAAATCTGAACTAAATTAAATCTAGATAGGTACTACGTGTTCAAAATGCAATTACCATAGAGTAAAAGGTTCTCTCGTCTATTTTTTCGATCCCCCGACGTTTGCACTAGCAAATTAATAAAGGTAAAAAACTAGTACCGACCAATTAAAAAATGAACCTTCGTTAAGTTCCACTTTAAATACAAAGTGCAGCACATTTTAGAACCATAACTCAGTACTTTATTACGTTTTTAGTTATAACTTATTACAATTTTAAAGCTTTTTTGTTAACTTGTGCTGATTCAATTGTTTCTTATTAGTTTACTTTACGAGACTACAATGTATTCTATGTATTGCTTTGGGTACAATACTTCTTATCCATCCTACAATGTTCTCACTACTGGGACAAAGGTTGCCTCTCTTCAAGAGAGAGTGGGCTGTAATCTACCACGCGGGCCCAATGCGGGTTGGTAGATGAAACGAAACATGTCTTCGAATTTTTTGTTCTAGGACATGCCGGTTTCCTCACGATGTTTTCCTTCACCGTTTTGAGAGCTGTGGTGATGAAAATTATTCACACAAAGTAAAGCGCCTGTCAGTGTTCGAACCCACGATACTGATTCCACTGGCCCATCACTACTCGGTACGACACTCATCATCATCATAATTTCAGCCGAAAGACGTCCACTGCTGGACATAGGCCTCCCCAGACTCTTCCACTTCGACCGGTCTTGTGCTTCCCACATCCAGCGGATACCCGCTGCCTTCACAAGGTCATCGGTTCACCTTGTGGGAGGCCTTCCCACTCTACGTCTTCCGGTACGCGGTCGCCACTCCAGAACCTTTCGGCCCCATCGGCCAACTTTGATATTTGGTAGCAACAGTAAAAAAAAAAACCGATCACGATACTGCGCTCAAAGGCACAAATCGTAGACGTCTCCCACCCAAAAAGCAGCCAAGCTCAAATGGGACTGGGCCGGACATGTTTGCCGTATGTCGGATGTATTGTGGGCTGAGACCACTACAGCATGGGTCCCCAAAAACGTCCAACGGTGTCGCGGAAGACCCAGACGTAGATGGCGGGACGAACTTGATGCTTAAATGAGGGATTGGTCCACATTGGCTCAGGATCGATTTGAGTGGACAAAGGAAATCAAGCCTTTGCCCCGCAGTGAGCCAATACAGGCTGCTTATAAGATAGCAAAAAGTTTATCAGTAGGTAAGAAGCGGTCACTTTGATTATTCTTATAAAATTACGAGTTAATTTTGTGTATGAAAGATGGCCATTTGACAACGGCTTGACTTAGTTATTGATAAACAAGGTTTTTATGACAAAAAATGAATCATGAAATTCATTCGGACGAGGCACGAACAGCTAGTATGTAATTGTGAACAAAAATCATGATGTTAATGTGAAATTACGTGTGCGTGTATATGCATGTGCTTTTTTTGGTTGGTTTTCATCAAATAACTTCTCTCGCTCTGTGTGAAGCAGGAGGGCGTGACAGACTTTTACTGACTAAGACCCACCCGTGTTCCTTCAGTTGCCTGTGTGCCAGGGGCCATGGTATTTCTTTCGAACAACCCGCACCCCTGACAGGCATCGGCCCTTGCGGACCCCACCAGTTAATACTGACATCTCTTTAAAGACTACGTCGTACTACGTCGTCGTAGTACAAGACCGAGCTACGCCGTAGCAATGTGCGCCAAGCTACGCCGTAGCTCGAAAAACGTAGCGACGCACGTCAAAATTCCTATATTTTATTATTATGTTACCAGTGTTCTCCCACCCGAGCCGCATTTAAAACTATAACTGCAAAAGTTATAGTTTTAACTAATATTTGTAAGATTCAGAATGACCAGAAGGCCAATCCTCGTAATTAAAAATGTTCAAAATCTAGTCGCAGTCACATCTCAGCGATAAGCAAATGTCAAAAATGTATGAAAAATCGAGGTATTTTTGACAGATTGACACTGAGATCAGACTGTGGACGTTCTTAAAATTACGAGAATTGCCCTTCAGCTTATTGACTTTTCTTTAAATTATTTAGACAATTCTATATTTATACTTATTTACTTGATATGATGAGACCAAAACCTAAACAAAGGCCAGTCAAAAACCCATTTCTGTACAACAAATGCAACAAATTCTTTATTCTTCATCCAACATGGTTGCAAAAGGACGCCATAAAAACTGTAAACAAGCGAACACAGTATAACTAAATTTATTTCGTCAGCATTTTTTATTTCAGTTCTGAAACGTATTCGAAACGAGTTTTGCAATCGTAAAACGGCCATTTGCAAATTCACGTACAGTAACCCGGGCGTTATATGATGACACATCGGGGTTTAGAGAAAAGTTCGAGTTTGTAGAGCGTCATCCCTGTCATCTCTGTGTGACAATCTCTTTCTAGAACACGATATGTCATATTAAAACGGCCGGCGTGGTACTGTAGTGCTCTGCTACCAACGTGTGTACCCATAAAATGTTCAAATCTCGCACTTTATATTAACAGAGTCATCTTACTGTCGTTAATGTTTGTTTCCGGGCGCCATTTTGTTTGAGTGTGTCGTCAAATCGGGGGACTCAAATCTCAATTACAGTTTTATGGTGAACGTCTCGAAAGCGATTTTCGTTCGATACTGTAATTTGTTGTGCAGATTAAGTATCGTGGATAAGGAAGTAAATCATGACTGATATTCCCATAAAATGTTAATTAATTACCCCAATTGATTCTTAAATTTTGTTAAGTTCTTGATCACCTATAATCTTCCATATAGGGTATAACAGAAACCCTATTGCTATCCTTAAGCACTAAACATAACAGCTGGTTTAGAATCACTATACATAGTTTCAGTTCAAAATAAAATACTCTAAGAATTGATACCAAATTTTCGGCGTTATTTATTTCTTAAATTCAAATCACTACAAAAGTGTCACCACACTACGTAGGTCACTAACTTTCCACGTTACTTGCCAATATGACGATAAATCTCTTCCGAGTGATGTGTTTATTTCAATTTGAAAAGTTCTGTTTCTGGTATCAATGTACTCGTATTAAAAATTCTCATAACATCCGTACATGTAGAGATAGGATTAAAAATCTCTTCCAATATCGTTTTATATCATCCAAAGAAGCCGTACCCTTGGTATGTATATACCCTTTCCGTTACTCGTTTACGTGAAGCAAAAGTTTTGTACCCCTTTTTACGAAAATTTCGCGGAGGAGTATGGAATTTAGCACAGTTTACATATATGAAGAAGAAATGCAGAAAAATGTTATTTTTGAAAAACATTTAAATAAATAATGGTTGAATTTAGAACACTGGGCAACCACTCATTAAGATAAAGAATTATTAAATAATAAAATAAACTTTTAATGCCAGACATCATAGGCCCATAGCGCGTTCGTACGACAAGTTACTCAAAAACGATGTAAGTAGTAACAACTATGGCACACAAACAAATATTAAAACAATATAAAAATCAAAACAGCCAATAACAGGAAGGCTTATCAAACCTCATGTCTGGCATGTAGCTTGATAAATTGTAGGTCCTTCTAATCTTTCAGAACATACCTTAATAATGTACCATCAATATTAAATTACTATAAAACTCATACTTTTGGTCTTTATTTGGACGAAAATTTGAGTCATCATTAAGTTATTAATGCTGTCTCTGAAAATGTTTTCGAACTTAACCAATTAAATCCTACAACAATACTTCAACCCACTAATTAAACAACTACTAGTAACTTTTCCCTTCTTTGTTTCACAGTAAGCAAACTAAAATAGGTATCTTAATTATGTAAGCAAAGTTCACAAAAACAGATCTGCGCTGCAGGAGATAGTTTATATCTTTAACACAATGTTATCTGGTCGAAAACCGCAGAAGTCGCGCTAACAAGCTTCCTGCCCCGAATGGGGCAAGTTGGGGCAAGTCAGCCGAACTCACAAATAAGGCCGAACTGTACCACGGACTACCTAAAGCTGTCCACTTGCCGTAAGGGTACCTACGATATTACTGGTACAACTACTTTAGGAGAGACAATGGCGGGAGGAAGCGATATTGGTAGATTTGACTGCGGTTAGGGGTGCCGTGGTGAGTCGGGAGTCAAATGATATAGAATACAATAGAATAGACATTTATTTTGTAAATATAGGTAATACAGAAAATAATTGTACAAGCATATATATAAAAGAAAAGAATCATAGAGCATCAAAAAATTCGTCTGCATAGCGGACAACAGGAAGGGATGATTCTTTTTTTTTTTCAAGCTTGTACATATTTTTTTAATACGTAAATGTTGTAAGATAATTAATAAAAAATCAACAAACAATGCCATGTTTTGAAAAAAAAAGTAAATACATGATAGGTTTTATGATACTTCAAAGTTGACCCTTAATTCACCATTCGGCATGCAATCATTTACATTATTGTGCACTTATGTTTACACCAAAGCCAGATACATCAATCCAAACCAATTCAGTATTTTTTTCTCGGATAAAAACACAGTCACACTGAAATACGCGTTGTCAATTAAAATTGTACGTAGTCTACTCTTAAACAGCACTTTTGCCAAGTTAGTGAGTGAAAGGAGACAATATTAGGCAGTTACCAAACTCCGTAAATCCCTGTACTACTTCCCGAATTAGGTACATTTCATCACCCATATTACTAATAATAGTTATAAGCGACTTTACTTGAATAAAATTCCGTTCGTACTTTTCATAAAACAAACATGGAACAATTGTGTCGTTATGTTGTTAATATAACGTAAAAAATATATTAAAAATATGATACCTCGAATAATATGCAGCTCGCAATATAACCAAACAAACATAAAAAATACATAAGAAACGAATTGATAACCCTTCCCATTGACGTCACAAAATATAACACAATGGGGACAGACGACCCCCGTAATACCGTTTTTATTATTATTTGTTTTTATCACGTACTTCTGATGCGGAATTTCCACGTGGTTAAATTTTATTATTTTATCATTTTATTCACAAATATTGGACCGTATAACATGCAGATAAAGTAAGACGCATATTTATGTGCACGCGAATGAAGTAGGAGTTAAAATCTATTTTATACCCACACAGCATTTACTAAGGAATTAGGTCATCTATACAACGCGTACAAAACCGTGATATAAACTTTTCGTGATATCATCATCTGCCTAGCCTTTTCCCAACTATATAAGGGTCGGCTTCCAGTCTAACCGGATGCAGATGGATACCAGTACATGGAGCGACTGCCTATCTGACCTCCACAACCCAGTTACTGGGAAATACGAAACCCGTTGGTAAGACTGGTGGTCAGACTTTCGGGCTACTGACGACCCGTAACGACTGTCAAAAATCCACAAATGACAGCTGGGACCAACGGCTTAACGTGCTTTCCGACGTACGGAGGGGTCTTGGTATGTAAAGATGGTCACCCATCCATGGGACAACCGCGTCAAGCATAAACTTTTCGCGATATAAAATATCGAATTTATTTGTATTTCTTCTCGTTGAGTATACGCGTAATGGTGGAAGTAAACCAGCACCCTAATTGTGTAACACATTATTAATCAGAATTTAAATAATTTTGAAAATAACTGCTGATGCATCGCTTCATATGTTCGAAAAATTTGTCTGCTCAACAATGTGATAACGCAATGAATGTCGTTCAACTGTCAAAATGAATTGTTAGTATGTTACGCAATTGCCCCGCCGAGCATATAAACTTAGTACACAACTGAAAGATACGTCTAAACACAAAAAACAAAATGCTAACGGCCACCTCTACCAAAAAACCTTTTCAAAGGTATTCTTCAGACAAACCAAAATGTGGAGGGCTACTTAACAAGCCCGAAGCCTGCAATACAATGATGTCCAACTATTGCAACGCCGAGAGGTCTCAAGCCCGCTTGTTTCTTATTCACTTTAAATAACTTCCCAAGCCACAGACGGAAACAGAAAGGTTCTTATGGATGCATTCGGTTTTCTTGCTTCAAACTGCCTTTTTATTCGAAGAAATGCTATGACTTTTATGAGCTTACTATCAGATTGTTCTGCGTTAAACTTCGCTCGATATTACAGGCTATTTCAAAGAGGACCGTCCGCAATACTCGGCCGAAGTTTTTGTATTAAAAACTGTTGAATGTATGGAAATGTTTTAACGCGGATCTTGGATTAGATGGGTTTATTTCAACTGAATTTCAATGAATATTGCGGTAGATGTTCTAAATAGAAAAAGGTTTAAAGTTGTTGTGTCAATATGTGCCTCGTTCCTCTGTCGTCGATGCTTAATTAAACTTGTGCTCTGTGAACTCTTCTTTCTGCCCCGAATTACTTTTTCTACGGCTTAATCGAGTTTCCCTTATCCTACCTGAAGACAGTTACTAAGTTTGTTGCGGCTGCCGACTTTCCAAGGTAACTTTTATCTGTTGGCTCGAAGCTAAACAAGGCTTTCGTTTTACTGAGCGCGGCACGGTTCACTGTTGTCTCAAAACTTCACAAAACTTAAATTAGTGGTGTTAAGTATCATCGACGTTAACCGTCACCGCCAGCTGACATCACACGGTAAGCCAGGGAGCTTACTATATGATACACGTTCTGACGGTTATTAGATAAGTAGACGTCGTCGTCGCTCGCTTCTTCGTCTCATTTGTAACACAAAAGTCGGCTTAGCATTGAATACGTTGGGCGCAAATTATCATATCCCGTGTGGTGCCGGGCGTAAAAGAATAGCACCATCCCATTTCTTCCCGTGGGTGTCGTAGAAAGCGACTAAGGGACTTACTAGAGAATGCAGCAGCGTTCTTTATGCGCTTTACTACCATACTGCGATCGCCAATCCGGTTGCCAAGCGTGGCGATAATGCAAACCCCCCCAAAATGCTTGGGGAGGCCTAAATCCAGCAGTGGACGTCTTTGGCTGAAATGATGATGATGAATAATGAACGAAGAAAATGGGTTGACAAAACGAATATAGGGAATTTTAATCAACGTACACGTGAACAGAGATTATCTCTTCTTTACTACTACAGGAAATAGCTAAACAAGTTAAAAAGTTTTATTTACAAAATTCAATCGGACCAAATCGAATAAATAAGCAACACGGGGTTTGCGAAATGGGTTTTTACAAATCGCATAGCTTTTCACAAATTTATGAATATCGGCTTTCATACTTTTTTCTTTAGAAGCTGATCCCGTGAGGAGTGGAGGGGGGAGGTCTCGTCGACCTTTATGTTCGATCGAGCGCACACAATGTCTGTAATGGCTGCCATTAGGAACATCAATTTGTTCAACTGTGACGTAACACTTGTCGCACGACTTTCGTTCACGTGCTCTGTTAGCGTATCGCACTTAATCCCACATGATTTAGTCTACTCAAACATTTCCAAACGAGGATACTAATCAGCTACCGGCAACACAGTTACAATGCGATCACAAGTCTTAATTAATTCCTCGCATTTCTCATTCAAACAAAGACAGCGAAGCGCTTACTTGCAAAAAATGAGCATTCCGTTTCAAAGTACCGCTGTATGTGTATTCAATTATGGTTGGTTCTAATAAGAACGTCACCCCTCCAATTACACGTAACAGTGAGCAGCCTTTGAATAAACTGAATTTTCTTCTTGTTATTTACAGATTGTGAATCACAATTCAGCGACCAAATGTGGGTTCGTATTTACCCACCCGCAGGTAAACTTCTCTTGCAGTTAAAAAGGAATTCGGGGGAATTTTATCGCTCGTTAGGGACCTTTAAACGCTGAGAGCGTCCGGGCAGGGACGGGACAGACCGGGAAATGTTACTCACCGCCGCCGACCTGCCCCCTTTAAACTTCCTAAGGAAATCAATGGCTAATTCTTAGCGCCCGAATATAGCGCCACTCGGCCGCATCATTTATTTAGAGCCCCCGAACAAAGTTCCGTAACAGTTAATGAAATGTGATTGGGCATGTCTAATTAGCGTACCGGATTCAGATTGCTTGTTAAATTATAAAGCATTATTTATCTTTAAATTTCTATATTTTCTATGGATATTCTGAATTTCATTAGGATTAGTCAGAGAAGACATGATTTTTGAGCGATTTATCTTGTAGTAGATTTTAAATCTTTAGGAAAACCTGATTTTTATGGCATCTTTAGCCAGCAAAGAGCCTCCCCAACTGGGTACAAATCACCGTGGTCTTCTTGGGAAACCTACTATTGGATATAAGTATTTTTTCGTGTTAGCTTTTTTTCTTAGCATTTTTCGTCTTTGCGTGCCATCGAATGTCCGTTTCAACCGCTCGGCCAACTCATAAAATTTGATGAAAATTTGCCAGGAATTAGTGGTAATTTGTTACTATACACACCTCTTTTCCTGAATTTGTTGCAAAAAAAACTAAGACGCTATGACCAAAAATAGTTGGCCGCTAGAACCGCCACTTGCCGTAGTCATCGCCTGTGATTGCACAGAAACTAAATGACGCAGATAGGCGAATGATACATCAAAAGAAAGGTCTTAATTTGTTGTATTTGTTGCAAAAATAAAAAACATCAAAACGTAAATATACAAAAAGTTATGCTATATTTAGTTACCAGGTTAAGGGTAGGTAAGTATCTCACCATAAATATCAAATTATTAGAGGCTTATGCGTATGGAAAATTAGTTGCTAATTTGTTGCAGCGAATAAACAAGAAAAATACTAGAAAACATGTTTAATAATTTGTTACGAGTCGATTTTAGTTGGCCGCTCCGACGGCAATGTGCCTAAAATACAAGGGCGTTTATTTCGTTATTAAAAGTAGGTTCAAGTTTAGTTAAAGTACTAATCGACTGGTAACGTAACCTAGTTTGGATAAATGTGGCGAAAATAACGGTGAAATTCATATGTTAGGAGATATTCACTGAAATATAGCAGTATGAAACTGTATTAGAGTAGGGTGACCATGTTTTTTTTTTTTTTTGGGTGGGATATCATCAAATAACTTCTCGCCAACCGCTCTGGGTGGAGCAGGAGGGCGTGTCAGACTTTTACTGACTAAAACCCACCCGTGTTCCTTCAGTAGCCCGTATGCCAGGGACTGTGGTGTCTCTTTCGAACAAACCCGCACCCCTGGCAGGCATCGGCCCTTGTGGGCCCTATCATTTTTTGTGCTGATATCTCTTTGAGGCGCGCGTGGAACACAACGCGCCGTCGACTTGGGCTTGGTCCTTACCGGACAGCGAGCTACCCATTACTCGCCGTCCGCAAGCTCATGCCTACGGTGGCCGGAAATCGGCCTGGGATTCCCGACGCCCAGGGCGTCTCCGTATCCTGCGGCGGCTAGGGTCGCGAGGGCGCATATGCTGCCTCTCCCTCACGTGCGCCGCCTCCCTCTTCACGAGCATTACTGCTTCGCTGAAGGAGGTGACGGCTCCCCATGCCCTCTCGCTCCGTACCATGGCCTGGACCAGGGCCGGACACGAGAGATCGCCGCCGCCGATCGCCTCCACGAGGACACGGCGGTGCTCCGCCCAAGCAGGGCAGACCGCCACCGTGTGCTCCACCGTGTCCTCAGGGCGATCTTCGCAGTGGAAACACCCGGGCGTTTCCTCCCGCCCCATCCGAAACAGGAACCTCCCGAAACAACCGTGTCCGGTGAGGACCTGCGTCAGGCGGAAGGTGAGGACGCCATGCCGCCTCTCAAACCACTCCTCAAAGAGGGGACTTACCGCCGCAATCGTGGCGTGCCCAGCACTGGGTTGCGACAATCGCTCTCTCCATGTCACCATGAGATCCTGCCGGAGCTCTGTCCGCTGTGCCGCGATTTCCCGCGGCAGCGGAGTTACGCCCCGGCGTTTGGCCTCCTCGCGCCACTCCCACATTTGCACGAGGACCTTTGCCTCCAGATCCCATGGCGGTAATCCGGCAAGGAGGCCCGCCGCCTCGCCGGAGATCGTGCGATATCCTCGGATCATCCTGATCGCCATGACCCTATGGGACGCCCTCAGCTTGCGAGCTGGTTGGCGCCTCAATGTAGGCGCCCACACCGGCGCCCCGTATAGGGCCATGGACCGCACGATCCCCACGTAGAGCCTCCGGCAGGAGGCGTTTGGCCCCCCTAGATTGGGCCTTGCCTTCGTATTTATGCACCTAATCATGGTCACCCTATTCTAATACAGTTTCATACTACTATATTTCAGTGAATATCTCTTAAAATATGAATTTCACCGTTATTTTCGCCACATTTATCCAAACTAGGTTACGTTATCGGTCGATATGTACTTTTAACTGAACTTGAACCTACTTTAAATAACGAAATAAACGCCCTTGTATTTTAGGCACATTGCCGTCCGCGCGGCCAACTAAAATCGACTCGTAACAAATTATTAAACATGTTTTCTAGTATTTTTCTTGTTTATTCGCTGCAACAAATTAGCAACTAATTTTCCATACGCATAAACCTCTAATAATTTGATATTTATGGTGAGATACTTACCTACCCTTAACCTGGTAACTAAATATAGCATAACTTTTTGTATAGACGTTTTGATGTTTTTTATTTTTGCAACAAATACAACAAATTAAGACCTTTCTTTTGATGTATCATTCGCCTATCTGCGTCATTTAGTTTCTGTGCAATCACAGGCGATGACTACGGCAAGTGGCGGTTCTAGCGGCCAACTATTTTTGGTCATAGCGTCTTAGTTTTTTTGCAACAAATTCAGGAAAAGAGGTGTGTATAGTAACAAATTACCACTAATTCCTGGCAAATTTTCATCAAATTTTATGAGTTGGCCGAGCGGTTGAAACGGACATGCCATCGACACGCTAAGAAGAAGACGGCAACTTCCTATAGAGCTTCATGTACGAAGACACGCACAGATGTCAACGGGCCTACAGCCAATTAAGTTAGGTGGATATATCGACCTACACCTACGTATACGTGATCTAAGTACATAATTTAACATCGGATAGATCGTATTTAATAACTAACTTAAACAACTGATTCGGTCTCATTTCAAACAAGGGTTTTCTTTTGTGACGCCAAACAGAGGAACCTAACATTTTCATTAGTCGTCCCCCGACGTGACAATTCATCATCATCAGCCTATAACGTTCCCACGGCTGGGACACAGGCCTCCTCTCGGTGAGAGGGATTGGGCCGTAATCCACATGATTTACACAAAGTAAAGCGCTTGTCTGGGTTCGAACTCACGACCTACAACTCGTAAGTCGCGGCCGTTACCACTTGGCCACCACTGCTCTGACGTGACAATGCCTTGATCAAAATATTACCTACTACTTATAGGGCCAATAAATATTTTATTTTTAACTTTTTAGAGTTTTGTTTGGATCGGAAGTTTTTTTAAATTATTAATTTATTTAACTAAGAATAAAACAGAAATCGAAATACAATTATAAAAATGACAACCTAATCCGCTGCCAAGTTGCCATTTTTGTCTTAAAAACTTGACCCAAATCTAAATAAAGTTGGAAATGGAAAAACTAACTTAGAGTTTTAGGCTAGAACTAAAGTTAAATCGCGTTTTGTAATGAGATGGTTTAAGTTTGGTTATGTGGTATGGTTTACCTATCTCGCGAATGGATTGATTTAAGTATCCAGGGCATTAGGGCTCCATAATCGGGTGAAGTTCGTCCTACAGTGCCGTATGATAGATCCGTGCGATAAGCACTGATAGATTGCTACGTTGGCACGCCATACTGACATTTGTTACCGTTTGTTACATCGTTCTCATTTCAAACACTGTTGGTTTTTGGTTTTAGTGTATCGATGTCCAAGAGAAATGTTGGTTGTCTATGGACTCTTGGGTCCTGTCAAAAATTATGTGGAACGAGGACATAGTACCTGATGTCCAGACATCACATAAGACTATTAATATAGGAGATATCTAGTAGCGTAAAGCTATTTGAGAAATTTTCTATAACATAACATCACGCCTTGGTTCCATGAAGGGAGAGAGCAGAGGTATACCTATGGTACTCCCACAATAATTCACTAGTTATATTTAAGTCCGATTTAATAGGGGGCGAGCCTATTGCCATCAACCAGGCACAAATCCAGACTCCGGGCTGCTATTGAAAAAAATCCCGATTGAAAAATGCAATAACATTTTACCCGATCTGGGAATCGAACCCTAGGACCTCATGTTCAGCAGTAGCGCTTGCGCAATACACCAACGAGGCAGTAACCTGTAATGAGTATTTGATTGCTGCTACAACATTGTGATGTTATTTAGGATAATTTATATCAGTATAATATCAATATCTATCGATGCCTGCCAGGTATGCGGGTTTTTCAAAAGAGATACCGTGGCACACAGGCAACTGAAGGAACACGGGTAGGTTTTAGTCAGAAAAAGTCTGACACGCCCTCCTGCTCCACCTAGAGCGGGAGAAGTTATCTGACGATTTCCCAAACTAAAAAAACCCTTATCTTTAGAGATTCTGGTGTCAGGATTTACTCGGCGTCAACCTACAACATTTTTACCGCCAAAAAGCATTGGACACGCATTTCGCACTGGATCTTCAACCCACTGCTTAGCGCCAGGAATTGAAAATAGAACAGTCATTCTGTTGGATTTTCTGCTCGGTTCAATACCGAGGGGTGAAAATTCAGTGCGCGAAAAAATCCCGCGCGATTTTATAACGTCCGTGTGAAAGTTTACTTACTCAAACATTGTCTATGAAAAAGGCAATATATTCGGTTTAAAGAACTTTAGTCACACTAAGACAATCGTCACTTAAATGAGAACAATAAAAACTTAGTTATATTATTTAACCCAGTGCGGGTATAAGAAAAACAAAATGGTTAGTTGACAAAATTAGAAGTTAGAACATTGATTTAAATAGTAAAGATACGGCCGTCCGAACATTTGACGGACGCGGTCGCCCTACAAATAACACTAACGCCGTCTATTAGAACTACGATGTCAATCGGCGTGTATGCTCCTAGGCGTAACCTTGTAAGAGCGGGTGTGGTATTTTTCGAGGTACAAAGAACCTTATATTTTTCAAAATTTATATTTGTTGCAGTTTGTTTGTTTTATTAAGTTTTCATTGGCCTTCGAATAAAACAATTAAAAAAAAATATTGTTTTTTTGGTAATTTGGACATATTTTCCATTTTGGATTCGTAGTTTTTTCTGACGTTGGACATTTTAATTTGCTTTTAATAAACAATAAAAATCAATTTTGTACAAAATTTAATCATAGAGCAATATTACATCTTTTCATTTCATCGGCTACAACGAGCGCCGCTGCAAAGTTATGTCGCGCTTTTACGCGGCTTCCCGTCGTCTTTGCCAAAGCTTGAGACAAATAAGAAAGAAAATTGTTTTAAAAAATGTTAGAAGTCGATTTAATGACATATTTTTAACTTACCGGGGATATGAAATGTTATAATTTTTTTTAATGTGCTTTTTGTCGTAGTTCACGCAACCCTTCACGGCACAACTTGACATTTTTGCTTGCAAAAATTTACGACCGCTCCGAAGACAGCCGATCGCGTTCTAGTTCACTTCGCTATAGGGAAGACCATTTTGGGACCAAGTTCGAGGCGTCATTTTAACGTGCGGTCCGCCCAGTCCTTTTATATATGTCAATGAGTTAGAAGCGAACACACTGCATTCTTGCGATAAGACGGTGGCCCAAGTTAAAAGATATTGATATTTAAAAATAAAAATACTTCCTCAATCTCTTACTTAGGTACTACTTATATTGGGAGTCTCCTTGGTATAGTTTTAACCTGCTGTGTCCCATCCAAAGCCATCAATACGCGACCATCGCGTTAATTTTCTACACGTCATCGACTTGTCGCATCGATAGACAGGTCCTTTCGATTTTCCGTACACGTAGTCGTGTGGCCGATCGCTTTGATTAGTACACGGTGTTACACTTTCTCTCTGGTTTAGTTTTTAGTTATTCATATTTTCTTACATAAAGATTTACTTTAATAATGTGTAGGTATTGTTTCAGAAAATTAATATTAATAAACTTTCATATTTTAAACAAAATATTTGGAGATGAAATCTTGTTATTAATAACCTTTTAATTATATCACTATCGGTATTTGTGTGACTATGCAGAGAAAATGAAAATATTAAAACAATGAGCTCGGATTGGTAATAAGAAATTCATAAATACTCTAAAATTAGTAGTATTTTGTAATAAAGTATTGTTATTAAAAGAAATATCAGTAAACAAATTACAATTCAAGTATAATTAATTCAAAGCAACCTCTAAGGGTACCGTGTGGTGCCGGACGTAAAGAACAGCATCATCCCATTTCTTCCCGTAGGTGTCGTAGGAGGCGACTAAGGGACTTACTAGAGAAGGGCATCAGCGCTCTCTATGCATTTTAACACCATACTGCGATCGCTAACCCGCCTGCCAAGCGATCGCCACGCTTGGCAAAACCCCCCTTTTGGGGGAGGCTTATGTCCAGCAGTGGACGTATTTCGGCTGAAATGATGATGATGAACCTCTAAGGGTTGCAGGTTAATAAAAATATGACTTTTTAAATGGAAATTAAAAACTAGACAGTTCACACTGCCACGTTTTTTGAACATGTTGACTAATTCTGCAGCCGACTTGCACTATGTAAATATTTACAGAAAGTAGACGTACTTATAATTTTAGGTACCTACCAACTTTTTTTGTATAAAAGATTATACTGTTTCAATAATTGTCAATGTATTAGTAAAGGTCATTTCAGACACAGTAGAGCAGTGGTGGCCAAGTGGTAACGGCCGCGACTTACGAGTTGTAGGTCGTAAGTTCGAACCCAGACAAGCGCTTTACTTTGTGTAAATTATTTCATCACCACTGCTCTCAAAACGGTGAAGGAAAACATCGTGAGGAAACCGGTATGTCCTAGAACCAAAAATTCGAAGACATGTGACATCTACCAACCCGCACTGGACCCGCGTGGTGGATTACGGCCCAATCCCTCTCACCGAGAAGAGGCCTGTGTCCTGTGTGTGTATGATGTCAGACACCAATCTACATGGTCTTCACATGATCTGACCAAGATTATGTGTGGACTTTAAAAGAGACTGTAAGTTTGTTTCGGGCTTTCTTCTCTGAGTAATCTGATAGGACACGCCGACCTCATCTAGTTTAAAAAACATGATTGACGTTTAGTGTTTAATGTGTATGTGAGTGTATTTATCATTTTTGAAATTGTTGTCTAAATAATAAATAAATAAATATTATAAATAAATTACAAAACTTATGACGAAAACTTTAATTTAGCTAAGTAACTAAGTATTAAGTAAGTTATCAAAACCTGTCGACAAAACTAACTCGAAATACTCACCTAATTGACACATTCACTATCGAAAGAGCCGTCACTAACACCGTTCTAAAATAGAAAGAAAACAAAAGAGAAATCGCAACTGTCGTCCGAGAGTTTGCTAAACGATGTCGATCACGATAAAGTCAAAAGGACCCAAATCACGTCAACGGCCACACTTTAAACAGGACAAAACCGCGAGTTGAACCGTCCGTGAAGAAGCACTTACGAGGTATTAGCGGGACCGATGCCATAGAATATGAAATTCATGTAGAATGCTAATCGTACTTCGTTCCCTTAGAGTTTACCTTACCTTAGAGTTTGCCTAACCTTCTTTTAAGATAATAAAGATGTAAAGAAAACTTAACGAGAATAACGACAACTGTCAAATTGTGGTTTCGTTTATTCTTAGGTTGGGCCCTAAACTAATCTTATGTCCGTAGGTGATACGTAGTGGGAATTGCCCGTAACTACGGCCGAAACGACGGATTGCGTGCTTAGAGAGCAGAACTCCTTCTGCAAGGAGCCACTTCTGAACATTCTTATTCTATGTCCGATACCGGTCTCCATGGCCGAGGAATCAATTAGTTTTAGACTAATCATTCAAGAGGACGGGTCACTCTCCGCAGGTCATCGGGTGAATAATTTGCCAAAAGGCCGAGTTTCAAGGGGGTAAGTTGGGCGGTTAGTGCCGAGATATTTGACGTTTACGTCTTATGGTTACTGTTAGTGGTTGGTGGCCGTTTTAATGGAATTTTGATTCTTTTTATAGCAATGTGTTCTTGCTTGCTTGGAACTTGGATCGTCATATGTCATCCGTGGATCTTTGACAGTCGTTAAGGGTAGTCAGAAGTCCGAAAGTCTGACAGCCAGTCTTACCAAGGGGTATCGCATTACCCAGTAACTGGCATGTGGAGGTCAGATCGGCAGTAACTCCATGTAAAATACTGATATTCAGCTGCTTCCGGTTAGACTGGAAGCTGACCCAACATAGTTAGGAAAAGGCTAGGCAGATGATGAACTCGAGTTTGAATTGAGCAGGTATTTTTAGGGGGTTCCCTAAAAAAATCATCGTTCGAGGGTAGCTTTTTTAATTAACATACACGTGTCGTGTATTATAAAATAAACTAAACCAATTACATAAACTTAGTCGTGATCAATAACAAACACTATCGATCGACATTCTGCAACCAACCCAATCTAAAGCTAATAACTAACACGCGTTAACCGAGCTCGTATTAAATTAATTATCGCGCCACACAACTGCTTCCCATACAATTCGGCACGTAATAATCCCACGTAATGCCCACTAATTGATACGAGATAATCTTTACGCTGAACAAAAGCTGATAGTACTAATAAGTTGGGTTAATCGAGTAACAAGAGTGAAGTGTCGTTGAGCGCTGGCCGTGAGGGCGAGGGCTCTCCAACCCGGAGTGTGGCTAAAACACTCGACATCGCTCACTCCGGTCACAAAGCCCAGCACTGGCTGCCCCTATTTTCCCCAACTATTTGACTCCACAGGAATACCTTCGTAATTTAACTTGTCCACTTTATATTTGATTTCAGTGCTAAACTTTTAAATTAAAAGTGCTGGATTAAAGTTTTCCTATTTATTTTGTATTTAATTCGGTGCTGGATATTGTTGGTGATTTCGTGTGCGTTTTCGCAATCAGAATTTTAATACTGGGTATTAAATACGTCATACCAATTTTATAAAACAAAATATTAAAACAGTCGAGTGAAAAAAATGTTTTGCACTCGTTTGATTAACTTAAATTACTCTGGTTTCTAGATTTCAAAACAGATATTTGAATACTTCTCATTGGATTTGGGACAGATTGTTTGAGAACTGCGCTTGCTATTTCTTAAACACTCTATGTGGAAACGCCAGCACCATGTACAGAGGCCAGCACATCAAGCTACCCCAATCTGTCAAAGGACAATGACCAAATTAGTATGAAGACTGGTGCGTTTTGTTTTTTTAGCGACATTCGATCAAATATGAAAAAAGCGGAGCAGAATAATATTATGAATGAATTATTGTATGGGGTCATATAGCGAAAACGCAGTCCGGACCGAGTTATAAGAGTTTAAAGATTAACTAATATTTTTATATGGAATAATTCTTGTTACAAAGCATATTTTTGACCTTCCCAAGTGACATTCACTATTTAGTTACTACTTATTACCTTCAAATACATGTTTACATTTATTTATTTAATATACTATATTTATTTTTATTAGTGAAAATAAATATAATATATTAAATAAATAAATGTAAACAAACGGTGAACTTTTATTAAAAATAACATATTACATTTGGACATCATCATCGCTGGGTTCATCATCAGCCTCATTTTTGATGTCGTGTCTCACAATTATATTGTCTAAAAATAGTGCTGGGGGACTAAGATTAGGTTGATGTCTGCCCCATCCTAAGTACCAGACAATAGCTACCGCGTGAGAACAGCAGCCGAGTTCTTTTTCCCACAATACAGCTACAGTAGTGGCCTATTATGGCTTCTATTCCATGCGCATTTTCTTCATACAGTATATAAACATAATATATGAATTATTTACAATGGTATATTGTTTGCTTCAATTACCCTTATCTCAGTTCAGACTGAGTTTATGATATAAGACCCCATACAATATTTCATTTGTTCTATTATTCTGCATCACTTTTTTCACATCCGATCGTCTGCCGCCAAAAAACATAAGGCACCAATTTTACGCATTGTCTTTTGTTTGATAGTTTTTGATCTTCACAAACTTTAACATTTATAATATTATTAGTAGGATAGTAGGAAGTTACATACATTCAAGGTGCGCTCAACCTTATACCATAGATTCAGAACATAATTCTGAATCCCTAACATATACATGTTTCGCCAGTTTTCAAAAATAAAATCAGCTGTAGTGTTATAGAAAAGTGCAATACCTACGCGGACAAAATGTATGGGACTGCTGAAATGTATCCTGTAGTAATTTAAAACAAAAAAAAGAAACAGTTTTTTTTCTTTTCTTGTACCCCTGTGGTGTAGTGTATAAGTATCTATGTGTAGCCTAAGCACATTTATTCATGTATTAGTATTAAGTAGAGAGTGGTAATAAACCATTTGTGGCGTACACACGTATTTTGACTGTCTGCGCAACCCACACACTTCACCCGACTTTTAATGAATAAATTATCTAATAATAGGTCGTCAACATAACCCTTTACATAACGTTATCTTGCTAATTAGTATCCACAAAGGAAAAGTTGATTGTAAGCACAACATGTTTTTAAAGTCTTTAAAAGTTGGTCATAAGCTCGGCGCGGGTAAACTTTTAATTGTTTTACCATTGCATAAGATGGAGACTGGCCAAATGTTTGTTGGGTGGCTTTAACTATGTATGCATATCAATTACTGCTATGCAAGGCTATTATTTGATAGGGTATTTTCCAATTTATTAAAAACTATTTTATTTTGTAGATTGGGACGAAATATGTAACAGAAATATAAAAAATAAATTGATTTGTATGCATTTTCTCAATTAAAAACGATTAATTAACGATTAAAGAAATAAATTTGATTATAATCGTTTTTAATTGCGAAAATGCATATAAATCAATTTATTTTTCTGTTAAATATCTCGTCCCAGTCTTTAATTAAAAATATTTTTTAATAAATTGGAAAATACCCTATTTTATCTTCGCAGATGTCATTGGTTGGGTATTAAAAACGAATTTATGGTTTTATTATTTATGTTTACTATCTATTATACATTCACATTTCACCAGTTATATTTAAGTCCCATTTAATAGGGGGCAAGCCTATTGCATCGTGAGGAAACCGGTATCTATCAACCCGCACTGGGCCCGCGTGGTGGATTACGGCACACTCCCTCTCACAGAGAGAAGGCCTGTGTTCCAGCAGTGGGAATAGTATGGACTGATTATGCTATTGCCGTCAACCAGGCACAAATCTAGACTCCAGACCGCTACTTACTGCGAAGTATCTGATGGAAAAACCGCTGCCTAACCCTTCGGGGATAATCCCGGGGGGCCAAACGCCTCCTGCCGGAGGCTCTACGCGGGGATCGTGCGGTCCATGGCCCTATACGGGGCGCCGGTGTGGGCGCCTACATTGAGGCGCCAACCAGCTCGCAAGCTGAGGGCGTCCCATAGGGTCATGGCGATCAGGATGATCCGGGGATATCGCACGATCTCCGGCGAGGCGGCGGGCCTCCTTGCCGGATTACCGCCATGGGATCTGGAGGCAAAGGTCCTCGCGCAAATATGGGAGTGGCGCGAGGAGGCCAAACGCCGGGGCGTAAGTCCGCTGCCGCAGGAAATCGCGGCACAGCGGACAGAGCTCCGGCGGGATCTCATGGTGAAATGGAGAGAGCGATTGTCGCAACCCAGTGCTGGGCACGCCACGATTGCTGCGGTAAGTCCCCTCTTTGAGGAGTGGTTTGAGAGGCGTCCTCACCTTCCGCCTGACGCAGGTCCTCACCGGACACGGTTGTTTCGGGAGGTTCCTGTTTCGGATAGGGCGGGAGGAAACGCCCGGGTGTTTCCACTGCGAAGATCGCCCTGAGGACACGGTGGAGCACACGGTGGCGGTCTGCCCTGCTTGGGCGGAGCACCGCCGTGTCCTCGTGGAGGCGATCGGCGGCGGCGATCTCTCGCGTCCGGCCCTGGTCCAGGCCATGGTACGGAGCGAGAGGGCATGGGGAGCCGTCACCTCCTTCAGCGAAGCAGTGATGCTCGCGAAGAGGGAGGCGGCGCACGTGAGGGAGAGGCAGCATATGCGCCCTCGCGACCCCAGCCGCCGCAGGATACGGAGACGCCCTGGGCGTCGGGAATCCCAGGCCGATTTCCGGCCACCGTAGGCACGGGCTTGCGGACGGCGAGTAATGGGTAGCTCGCTGTCCGGTAAGGACCAAGCCCAAGTCGACGGCGCGTTGTGTTCCACGCGCGCCTCAAAGAGATGTCAGCACAAAAATGATGGGGCCCGCAAGGGCCGATGCCTATCAGGGGTGCGGGTTCGTTTGAAAGAGATACCACAGCCCCTGGCATACGGGCTAATGAAGGAACACGGGTGGGTTTTAGTCAGTAAAAGTCTGACACGCCCTCCTGCTCCACCCAGAGCGGGAGAAGTTATTTGATGATTTCCCACCCAAAAAAAAAAAAATCCTTCGGGGATCCTGCAGGGGTGCGGGTTTGTTCCTGCCAGGGGTGCGGGTTTGTTCGAAAGAGATACCACAGCCCCTGGCATACGGGCTACTGAGGGAACACGGGTGGGTTTTAGTCAGTAAAAGTCTGACACGCCCTGCTCCTCCACCCAGAGCGGGAGAAGTTATTTGATGATTACCCACCCAAAAAAAAAACCCTTCGGGGATTACAAGCGTGGTATTATGGGTTGTTGTTATATTAACTACTCTGCCGTCCTTTAAGTACCAGGCGTGCCATTTTCTCGGAAACAACAGAAAATGGCAAAAAACGCGCGAATCGTTATTTCTTAAAACTGGGATACTTACGTTACTGATTGTAGGACACATGAATTGATATTTCTTTCTGTTTATCCTAAAAAATCCTTTCCAGTGAACGGCCTACAAACTCTCATATCTTGGGAACTATTTGAATTGTGAAAATGTTTGTTGGACAGAAAGATAGAGAACTGTGAACTCTCTTAGATTCTATTAAAAATTTAAAATTTAACAAGTGAGGGTTAACTCCTTTCTAGTTAAAGGACGGCAGTACTGCACTCTTGTGTTCTAAGGCTCACGCAGACTGGCGCAACGCGAAAGCGCGACACGACTCTAGTACATTAATTTCCACGAAGTTTCCATAGAAATGGTTCTGGTTTCACCGCGCCTATCTGTGGGAGCATTTACGCTTGAAAACTTTGTGATAGATGCTGACTTGCCAAATGTTGCAACTATTTTATTACTTTTCTTGAATTTATATTTAGTTATCTCAGTTCAAAGACTTTTCTCAACTACAACTTACAAAAGAAACATAATTACAATCTTTGTTGCAAAACCTACTTAAGTAGGATCATCGTTAGCGAAGCATAACCAGCATCTGTCGAAGAAAAGCCAGAAACTCCCACCACACAACGACTTTAAACTCTGAAAACTTATTAAAAAACTGAAAAAAAAAAACTTTTCTTATATCGGAACCCGCGGTCGACGGTATCATTTTATTTCATGTACTTATATTTGAACGGGCGAAACAAGAGTCTTACCCGAGGCCTGTGATAAATGTCCGACTATTTTCTTCGACTATCCTCTATTTAAAGTATGAACATGTGGATGGGTAATACAGTTCGTTAACCGAAAAATATTTTATCTACTCTATGTGACGGGGCTTTTATTTTCTTTAAATCATAGTGTAGGTAATATCACAGACTAACTAAATAGAGTATATTTTGTTAGGCATTGGGGTCGATTCTTTTGACACCACCTAAACGAAAATAAGAGTATTGCTATCTCTTACTGACAAACCGCAGAAGAAAAAGACAAGTGACGTTTTAAACCGTCAATTTAAATGACGTCTCGATTGCTTTGAATTTAGCGTGATTTTAACCATCTCGTTCGTCGTAGTTGTGTCGCAAAAAAAATAGTTCTGCTAAATATGACAGCTCTAATTTATTTCAGTCTCTTTATTGTTTCACTAGCAGTGCTCCGCAGTTTCACCCGCGTAGTCCCCGTTCCCGTGGGAATACGGGGATAAAATATAGCCTATATCACCTCGGGATAGTGTAGCTTCCGAACAGTGAAATAATTTTTCAAATCGGTTCAGTAGTTTCGGAGCCTATTCAATGCAAACAAACAATTAAATCTTTCCTCTTTATTAATAGTTTAGAAGAAGATATAGATTATTATCATTTGTATAGATTAGAAGAAAAAGATAGCAATAGCCTAAATTCAGTTTAGTTTTGCACAACAGAATCATCACCATCGTATTTGTAATATTTTATATGATATTTCGTAAATTTTTATCAGAATTCGTTGACTTCGTTTGATGTAAAATATTCAGTGGCTTTCAGTAGAATGCTACTTACATAGTATTTATTTTCTGACTAATACACATTTCTTTTGAAACCACTCTGGCTGGTTATTATTTTAAAAATAATTTCGATTGACTGGCATATTTCTATGAAGGTTGGTCTTGACGAAATTACGTCTAAGTAGGCTCGAACTTTTATCACGAAACCCAAACATAAAAAAATACTTTCTAATATTAGGTCTTTACCTATGAAATTGCCGTTCTGCAGTACTGGCCATTTCAAATCAAAATAATTTTTGTTTGGGTAAAAATTCTAATTTCAAATTAATTTTATTTTAAAAACATGGATTTTTTTTTCTAAAAGTAGTCATTTCTTTATTGATTAGTGTTACATTTTCATCGCATTTCAATCTTTTTCGTCATCATGGATACGTTAAAAATTCGAGTAATTATGGAATATGAGTACCGTCGTGGCAGCAACGCGGCACAAGCGGCACGCAACATCAACGACGTTTACGGAGCTAACACTACAAACCAACGCACCACCTGTTATTGGTTTGCTCGCTTCCGTTCTGGAAATTTCGACCTGAAAAATGAACCTCGCGGTCGTCCGAAGACTTTGGTCGACAATGACGAATTAAAGGCGATTGTGGAAGCTGATGATACACAATCTACGGCTGAATTAGCAGCAGCTTTCGACGTTAGCGTCAAAACAATATTGGTCCATTTGCGTCAAATTGGCAAGGTAAAAAAGCTTGACAAATGGGTGCCCCACGAACTCAATGATCGCCAGCGCGAAGTACGCGTCGAGACGTGCCTTGCACTGCTCAACAGACACACAAATGAAGGAATTTTGAACCGCATTGTTACCTGCGATGAAAAATGGATTCTGTTTGATAACCGTAAGCGCTCAGCAAGTTGGTTGGATCCTGGTTCAGCACCTAAACAATGCCCTAAACGAAAACTTACCCCTAGAAAAGTGATGGTCACTGTTTGGTGGTCTAGCGCCGGTGTGATTCATCACAGCTTCTTACCAAACGGGGTGAGCATTACTGCAGATGTGTACTGTGAAGAACTGAACACAATGATGGAGAAGCTGGCGCATCTCCAACCAGCATTGGTCAATCGCTCGTCTCCGCTGCTCCTGCACGACAACGCGCGACCTCATACTGCACAGCAGACGGTCTCCAAGTTGCAAGAACTGGGGTTGGAAGCTCTCCGTCATCCGCCCTACTCACCAGACCTTGCGCCTACAGACTACTACTTTTTCCAGAATTTGGATAACTTCTTGGCGGGAAAAAAATTTAATACCCGAGAGGCAGTACAAAATGCCTTTGAAGAATTTGTTGCCTCCCGTCCAGCTGATTTCTTTAAGAAGGGCATCAATAAACTACCACTGCGATGGCAAAGATGCATTGATTGCATGGGTGATTACTTCGATTAATACAAATAAAAAATTCATGAAAAAAATTCGTTTAAATTTTTTCATACAAAACGGCAATTTCATAGGTAAAGACCTATTATAAATAGATTGCAAAAAGTAAAGCAAGTCTTGTAAGTAATTTCATACAAGACATGTACCTAACTGCAAATGTTCGATTCGCGTGCTTGTAGCGAAAGAATCTACTCCCACACTTAACATTATAGGTAATGGAATTGAAATCTATAACGTATATGTTTAGTAATTTCGTAAAATACTTAGCTTAGCTATACTGTAAACGAGATAGATAGAATATTATTTATTACGTACTTACACCATAAATATTATAGATATGTCACCGTAACATTGTGAATACCGTTAGTTTATAATCTATCTCGCGAGATTATAAACTGTCAATTAATTGTAGACTGCACCATACTGCTTACCGACTGAATAGGTTAGGTTAAGTTAGAACTGCGACCAACAGCGCGCGAGCCGAGCGAGCGAAGTGAGCGGTGCCGCGCCAGCGGGAGTTGGGATGCAGGGAGTTTCGGGGGCATGAAATTTTGTTTTGTATTCAGGTGGTTTCGGGGGCGATAAATCTATCTAGCTAGGTTTAATTTTTTAGAACACGACAAAAAATAAACGGAGCAAACCTCGGTCATCCAGATATTAAGTAACTAAGTTTAAATAATGTATTAAATACATCAGATAAGCAGCCTATAATGTTCGCACTGCAGCAGGCTTATCACGAGAAGAGTAGACAAAAATGACGTTTCCGTATAGACAGTTGACAGTTTTGAACCGAGAAAGGTAGAACAAAAAATCTATTCTACAGTAGACTAGAAATAGAAAGCGTCATGCTATGCCTGATGGTACACAGGTCTCCTATCTTCGAGAGGGGGGCTGATATCCACCACGTGGGCCTCGTGCATGTTGGTAGGTGTCATATTGGCTTCGATTTTTTGGTTCTAGATCATGCCTCACGATATTTTCGTTCACAGTTTTGAGAAAAGTTGTGCTGAAATTTACAAAAAGTAAAACGCCTGTCAGGGTTCGAACCAGCGACCTCACAACTCGTAAGTCCGTTACCATTGGGCCACCACTGCTCCCATGGGCACGCCACGATTGCGGCAGTAAGTCCCCTCTTTGAGGAGTGGCTTGAGAGGTGGCATGGCGTCCTCACCTTCCGCCTGGCGCAGGTCCTCACCGGACACGGCTGTTTCGGGAGGTTCCTGTTTCGCATTAGGCGGGAGGAAACGCCCGGGTGTTTCCATTGCGAAGATCGCCCGGAGGACACGGTGGAGGTCAGCCCGGCTTGGGCGGAGCACCACCGTGTCCTCGTGGGGGTGATCGACGACGGCGATCTCTCTCGGCCCTGGTCCAGGCCATGGTACGGAGCAAGAGTGCATAGGTAGCCGTCACCTCCTTCTGCGAAGCAGTGATGCTCGCGAAGAGGGAGGCGGCGCACGTGAGAGAGAGGCAGTATATGCGCCCTCATGGTGTCAGTAAAATTCTGACACGCCCTCCTGCTCCACCCAGAGCGGGAGAAGTTATTTGATGATTTCCCACCCAAAAAAGAAAAAAAAAAACTGCTCCCAAAAATAAAAATGACCTATATTATGAATGTAAATAGGTGCTGCACATTCACAGACGAATAATTAATCTATTTTCATTCCATATCGAAATGATACGACTACTACAATTACTGTCCATTATCAATGTTCCGATAAAAAACATAATTTAATTTCGTTCGTAAGCAATAGCTACTGACACGAGAATTTTCAATTACTCGCGAATGGCTATTTATGATATAGGCTGTAGATAGCACTCGTTACCTTTTTTAGTAGAGGACTACTCAGCAAAAAAATGTATAGCTAGTTCATGTTATAATTTTAAATAACTAAAAAAAAATAGGTTTACACGACGCAATTTACCTAGTTACAACTAGCTGCTGCCAGCGGCTTCGCCCATGTGGACCAAAAGTTAACTATTTTACTCCCTATTACATAAGTAAGAAGACGTAGAGTGGAACGGCCTCCCAGAAGGTGGACCGATGACCTTGTGAAGGCCGCGGGTATCCGCTGGATGTGGGAAGCACAAGACCGGTCGAAGTAGACGAGCCTGGGGGAGGCCTATGTCCAGTAGTGGATGTCTTTCGGCTGAAATGATGATGATGATGACATATAAGTTATCTACCAGTGAAAGTTCCATCCAAATCGATCCAACCGTTTCGGAGATTAGCCAGAAAAAACAGATAGATTGCTTTTGTTTTATTTTTATAAGTACCGTATAATTATACTTTCATGTGCATTTAGTAAAAACCTGTTGACATTGTAAACAGACACTTTAATTTTATTTATTTGTAAGATATTGAAGCAACAAATTGCCGCTTTCCGCGGTTGGTCCGTGGATGGGTGACCATCTTTACATACCAAGACCCCTCCGTGCCTCGGAAAGCACGTTAAGCCGTTGGTCCCGGCTGTTATTTGTGGATCTTTGACAGCCGTTACGGGTCGTCAGAAGCCCGAAAGTCTGACAACCAGTCTTACCAAGGGGTATCGTATAACCCAGTAACTGGGTTGTGGAGGTCAGATAGGCTCCATGTAAAATGCTGGTATTCAGCTGCATCCGGTTAGACTGGAAGCCGACCCCAACACAGTTGGGAAAAGGCTAGGCAGATGATGATGATGATGATGATGATTGAAACAACAAATTTTAAAAATGCACCTCAAAAATCTTTTCATATTACTTCAACTTACATTCAGTAGGAAATTAATTTTTTCCGTGTAAATGAGCCTTTAAAATAAGCACGATTAAAAAAAAAATGTTTGAAAGTACACTACAGCCACAACTAAAATGAGCCAGCTCTAGTTTTCTACCGCCATTTAAAAAACTGCATTTTCTTTCCAAGAAAAATACTATTTCTTTCTTCGTAAAAAAATGAGATGTGTCACTAAAATGTTTTAATGACTTGACGTTTCTTCGCACTCAGCTATCGACTTAGCGAAAGCTCTGTACAAGTTATTTTCTTCATTTTATACATACTACGACTTTCTTTTTCACGTGAACTAAATACGCTGCCGGCTTTCTAGAAGTGAAGACAGCTTATTTTATTCATATGTGCTACATCTTTGTCCTACAAATAAGTAAAATGAAATTGTCTGTGATGTCAAAATATTAGCTGATTACTAAATGCATGTAAGAATACACGTTATTTATAACTAGAAAAAAAAAATTGCCTGTCTATTTGTCTGTTGGTTCCGGCTAATCTCCGTAACGGTTATTGATGACTTTTGGTTTGGAGGTCATCTGATGATGACAGCCTCATATGCCTATAATGTTCCCACTGCTGGGACACAGGCCTCCTCTCGGTGAGAGGGATTGGGCCGTAATCCACCAGGTACTTTGGGGAAATCGAAGGAAGACCACCCTGGGGAAGGACACAGACTACTTTCTATCGACGTAACACGCGGGCGAAGCTGCGGCCGGAAGCTAGTTATTAATAATAACGAGCCATTTTTGGAATATAAAAAATAAACCAAATAGAATTGCTTATTTTGAACACCATGAAAGCTTTAAATATTTATAGCCTACCTTAAAAGTAGCTTAACCGTTTTAAAGTTAAGCACTATCTAGAATCAGTTTTCTAAATCATTTCTGCGTCCTACAATCTCAGAGCCCGCATACATTTCAGACATCATCAAAGACGGTAGACATAGTTACACAATCAATCACAATAACAAGGCGATTCTTCATCCACCTGCTCGCAATGCCGCTAAAAACGCCACTCAATCTGCTATTAAGATAAGTGTAATTAATCAAAGCGCTCGTTTCAGTCAATAATACAACCGGCCCATGCGCACTCATGAGGAAGCATAGACTAAGCTGTGATCAACTTTACGTCCACCCCATAAAGAAATGTGTTCTTGTTATATTTAATAGGCAATAACTCATTAATACGCCGCTAAAATGTTACAATTTTCTCTCGAAGAGATTGTGT
Organism: Polymixis flavicincta; assembly: GCA_949987655.1. Classification (NCBI taxonomy): domain Eukaryota; kingdom Metazoa; phylum Arthropoda; class Insecta; order Lepidoptera; family Noctuidae; genus Polymixis; species Polymixis flavicincta. Next base: position 10,405,609 of record OX465191.1, on the reverse strand, counting down.
TGAGACATTACAGAGGCAGTTAACTGCTACGAGCTATCATTTGAATGGGAAACCATTACGCGTTTATGTTTAATGATTATTTGAAGCTCCTCATAATTTTGCGCCATTTGTAATTCCGCTGCTCGAATGTCTGGTCGTTAAGGATTGCTGCTGCGGTATAATTGTTCTGTATTTTTTCTCCCGTGTGTCCGACAGTATAACGCAGCGATGAACGGGAAAATAAAAAGTTAATTAACGCTCACAAAGAATTATACTGGTGGTCGGAGTACGTCTCACTCGCTGTTTGCGCTCCCGACCGCACTCTCTCGTACAATGTTTTAGAAATCCCTTCGCGAATATTCATTCGCGTCCGTATAATTAAAAAAAAACATGTATTTTTCATTCTTTATCGCAGTATCTTAGTTCCCCGGGAGGGAATTAAATCGAACGCTGTTAGCGATAATGTAGCAATTCGTCAGTGACTGCTTTAAATCCAACATGGAAGTGAACATCCGTTCGCAATTCCTTTAGCGCGGACAGAACAATAAGTAACGCTTAGTTCCACGTCCTCGCATAGAGCACAGACAGACTAGAACCGAACTCGGTGCACTCTTATTTGCTTCCGCATCGGCCTGGACATATGAGTGCGACATATTGCACGAAAATTAATGAGAAATTATCAAACGAGAGGGGAGAATTACTGTCGCTTCTTAATAAATTATAAAAAGTTAATCGTGAAACTTGAAGTGCTGAATAATTAAACAGATGTACAAAAAAAACTTGGTTATGTAGGGTTGTTGCAAGATGTGAGTGCTGTGCCGAGTGGGTGCAGCGACCGCTCATAACTCATCGGAGCCGCCCTGCTGCCCGCTGCCCGCACCTCGCCCTCCGTCGTGGAAGCAAAACACATATTTCTACGTCTGGGAGCAAGCGGACTCCTTGGAACGGAACAACAGGAGCGGACACAGAAACATGAGTGGTGGAGTATAATAATGTGGCACGGTACATCTCGTGAGCACACTGAGCTTCAGTAAATATAGTGCACGTTACTGACTCACACTACTAACGGGAATGTCGACGAACGATAAGCTAATTGCAGTAATTATTTCTTCAACTACTTACAACATTACATTTTTCCATTTCAATTCTAAGTATATCGCAACTTTGACGTCTTAAAATGTATTCAATGTACCGGTCACCTTCATTGATAGTCGAGAAACGATTTTTATTGCATTAATCTTTTTATATTTTTTAAGTTTCGCAACAAAATAAAAACAACATCTACAATTTCGTATATTTTGGTACAAGATAATGAAATCAATTTTCCTTTAAAATTCCAATGAAAATCTATTACGATTAGGTACAGAATTCAGTAATTTGTTTCGAATCGAATAATTTGGAGCTTTCTTAAGAGATATCTATATTTTCGGAATTCTTATCTGTTCTATAAATGGTTTTTTCTCAGAAGTCTTTTCTAACTAAAAGCTTTTAGCCCAATTAAAATCGTTATTCCAGCCGAAATCGCCTCCAACTCCCAATTGAATATAATCCACAGTCACAAAATTATGTCAGACGAGTGACGTGATAACGTGTAAGGGAAGAAACACGGTAGTCATATATTTTGAGCGCGCCGAGGAGTAAGGTGTGAACTGATATAATTAATAATAGTGCCTAGGTGAGCACACACCGACGCTAAGAAAATTTAATTAAAATGCCTTATTGTAAAAAAGAGCAGCGATGATGACTAAACGCTTTCAGCATATTTCTTGCAGTTTTAATAATAAATAAAGCTTTTAACAAGCACTTTTAGGTGAAATTTAAACGGTGACGTCATTTAAAATGAGCATAGGAAAGACAAGGGTTGATGCAAAAAGTTTTGTACGGTTTAATTTAGAAAATCTGTTGATAATGAATTCCACATATAGCTTTATTGCCGCAGCGGAGAGGAGAATACGCTAAGTGGCTACATTATGCAAAGCTGCGCGCGGTGTCGGCGGCGTGTGCGAGGCGACAACGATGCGACGCGGCGAGCGGGGCGGGAGCGGGACGGCGGCGGTGCGGTCTGGCGTTCGCGCACTTTTGCTTCCACAGGGAACCCGCGTCGGCATTTTAAATTTCACTGCGATATCCGTCCTTTCGCAGTCGGGAAATTTAAAGTGCGTCCCGCGAAACGAACGCCAGTGGCACTCTGTCGCATTCCCCGAGATATCGCCGGATTTACTGGGTCGAAGGCTTTGTGGGGCTGAAATAAAACGGCCCGCGGAGAAATCCACCGCATGTTATTAGGAGAACGCTAGATTTATATCTTGTATTCAATTTGCGTGAGAGCTATTTGTTTGCGTCGGGGACGCGATGTCGTTACGACAAGCTTAGCGCGATAACTTTGTTGTGATTAACAAATGATAACGAACCCATTACGGCTATTATGTGTATAATAAGACTGGGGACTTGCTGTGTAGTCTAGAATTTAGTGGAGTCATGATCTACGTAAGCACTCGGATCTCGTACCTAAGAAGTTAACCAAAAACCCTAGCATTTTCAAGGTAATGTGGTTTAAGAAATAATCCGAGTGAAAACTTTTTCAGCTGTCATGAAATACCTTATCAAACATAATATCACGCCTTGTTTCCCCGAAGGGTTAAGCAGAATTGTACCTATGTAGGTAAACTCACATTTTATCAGTTATATTTTAAACTCCATGTGGGGCGAACCTATTGCCATCAACCGGGTACAAATACAGTACGGTACTAAAAAAATTCAGATAGAGAAACCCAAGGACTCGTACTCAGCAGCGTCCCACTGTCACAAGCACGAGTAAGACACACATCACACAGACACATACACACATCTCACATACAACACACATCCCCATCTCACACCTCTCTCAGTCCTTACCACTTTAAACATAATCCTTTAAAATCAGCAGAAATAAAATAAACAACACCATAAAAACAATATCCGATTCGATTCGAGTCTTCGACGTCACCTATCAACATTATCTCTAAATGCTGCTTGCTGAACTTGCTTCATTATTCTTTTACGTGACACGAGAGAAAAAATGACGTGTCAGCGTGTTCGGAACACGGCGCGGTGAGAGCGGGCGGCGAGACAATGGCACGGCGATCTGATATTATTAATGGGTAAATAAATATGAAATTCAATTTTATATTTCATCTCGGCTGTAATAGTAATAGCTAAGTCATGTTGCCGGCGCGGTCGTGTTATGCTGTGCGGAATATTGCACTGCAATAATATTCATTAGTGTTTTCTCTTGTCTGGAAATGAAATGGGACGTTGGTTAAACTCTCGTTATTTTTGAACCGACGAAAAAACGGAGGAGGTTATTCAATTCGACAGGTATATATATATATATTTTTTATGTATGACCACGCATAACTTTTTCCAGAGTAGTCCGATTTTGATAATTCTTTTTTTATTGGAAAGGGTATACCTCGAAGTTGGTCCCATACAAATTTTGAAGAAAAATTCCAACCCTAAGGGTAAGAAAACAGGGGATGATTGATTGTTTACTCACAGATTTTAATACTGAGTTGTGTATTAAATCAAAAATTAATCATGTAGTAATTTGTAGATTATAGCCACAAAAAATTATAAAATAAAAACTTTTTAATAAAAAATTAAACCGCCGAAAAACCGAAAAGTAAAAAATAATAAACTAGCTTTGTCCAACCCCAATAACTAAGTTCGGAAGGCGGTGACATATAATTAAATACATATCCAAAGTCACCGACTTCCGAACTTAGTTATTGGGGTTGGACAAAGCTAGTTTATTATTTTTTACTTTTCGGTTTTTCGGCGGTTTAATTTTTTTTTTTTAAGTTTTTTAATTAGGTATATGTAGGTAGAGAAAGAGAGTTCCATACACATGCAATGATTAGTATACCTCACCACAAAATTAATAACATTAGGTTCTCGTGAAGTCATCACATGCCTAGTCTTTTCCTAACTATGTTGAGGTCGGCTTCCAATCTAACCGGAAGGTTTTCGTGAAATCAGCCAATAAACTATGGGATAATTTTACCCATGACACTGAACGCGATCAGCACATCTAAACTGCGTTCAAGAGCTGTCAGTGTCATCATGGTGTCATCAATGTTGGGACACACTGACAGCTCTTGATCTCCTTTCAATATTAACCGTTTTACTATAATTATTAGTATCATCATAGTAGACCATCACCACGCTGAGTAAACGAGTCGATAGTCGCAGTATGCCAGACCAGAGGGGATTGCTGGCCAACTTCAAGACTTGACCCCACCCACGAGCTAACGGCAGCATATTCCATGTAAAGCCAAGAACTGGCTAAGAGTTGAATGAGCCCTCATTAGCACCCAAAGAAACTATCTTGTACAGAAAAGCAAATTCAACAATGTTGAAGACAGAAGTCGAAAACGACCACAATTTCAACTAAAACGTTTAATAAAACATTTATTATAAATAATGTGTCTATAATTTAAATGTAAACAATCATCTATGAAACATCCCGAGGCACATTCTCCCCTATCAAGACACAATGAGTGTTATAATAGAACATTAGTGCTGTGTAACGATGGCTCGGGGGAGAGTCGGCAACTGTGCAGCGACCAGGGGAAGTCTGTTCCCTCACAGATATCGCCACTTTCGGGGTCGCCCAACGACTTATTAATTTAATACGATATCGTTTATGTGAGGGGGAAAATATGGCTCAGAATGAATCGGTGTATTCATTCCTTTCAGATAATTGTATTCAATGCTACTTGTTACACAAAACGGAGCCTTCACAATGTATGAAGAAATTCAGAAACGTAAGCAGATTTCAGTTTGCAGATTCAATATAAACTGCTCTCGTTAAATACGACTTCAGATCCTTTTTCTCTCTAATGTCTCAAATATATTTGCGTTGGAATGTTGCTATTACCATAATGTAAACAAACCAAAAGTGCTACGTAAGAGAAAGACTAATGTGCATGCCGTACTTTATTGGAAGTAGCATGCACAGCGCGCCGAATCACTGGCATAAATCCTTCAGCGTCTGGGAAAACACAAAGAATTAAAATACAGTGAGGATTTCTTAAAAAATAAAGCAATAAACCCGAGCCTTGAACGCGTCGATGTACATGACAGTATATGACAGGCGTGCTATTCTGCGATCAAGAGGGCGTTATTCCCCGCATCTTTTCCGCGTCATTTGCGCGGGTCGCACGCCGACGCGCCGCTCCCGCCCCGCCGCCGTCCCGCTAACGCCCCGCCGCCGAGACGCTCACACTCGTGGATAAGAAACGCTCCTAATATATGTCAGTGGCGGACCGTTAATGCGTTCTCGCCTCACTGGAGACTCAGCACCAATTTATGCCGGCGACGCTTTTTCTTATCGACATGTTATTACCTAATTCAGCATTTTCACAGTGTATTAAGTTTACCTTTCATATTTTTATCAGCGCACCCACATAAAACTGAACTGGGTTAATTACACTTATTTAAGCAATCTTGTCGTCGTTTTTGGTTACTATGGTTTATCGGAAACATCTGGTCTAGACTGCAGTTTCGTGTTAAATAGAGTACCAATAGTAAATTTCATGAAACTGAGATTTGTAGATGTAAATATAATATATGTTTCAAATAAAAATGCAGTTTGTAGAATCCACTATAATTCAAAATAACCGCAACCTCTAACTAACCGACATCATGAAACAAATTATCCACCATTCCGACTACCCAAAGTGGCACATCAGAATAAATGTAAACACATTTGCCCGCAGCATCTAATCCGCGACTCAACTCAAGCTGAAAATAATTTCATCGCATAGTGCAGAGCGGGGCATAAATAATTCCTTTCGGTGTCACGGTAAAAGGGCGCAGCAATCGTTAGGTGCTCACATCAGTTCCACATCATTTGCCGCGCCGCGCCGCGACCCGCCGCGTCCCGAGCCGCGTTTACACATGCCACTCGAGCCAGCGGGTGAGCGAGTCAGTGCGAACGTCGTTAGTGCGCCCCACCACCTCGATGCGACTTATTGGAAAGAAAATTGTGCTGACTGATATCTTCGGCTTTTATCTCGTTTGTGACTGGCTTGTAATGATTTTGTTAAACAAATCCGCTAGGTTGTTGTCGAAACTTTCTTTTTCAAGATTTTATGGGCTTGAATTTATTAGGTTTTCGTCATAAGCATAAAAATGCAGCACGTAGCAATTTTACTTTAAAATGTAACACAGCTAATGTTCACACAAAAATGTATTTCGTTTATTGCCACTATTTTCAAATGTCACAAATTGTTTTATTGCTTTAATTTATGCCGAAAGCAAAAGCAATCTGGGGAGGAGACAGTCACAAAATAAAGAAAATGTAAAAGTTAAAAGTAAAAAAAAAAGATACCAACAAAAAGATAGGTATGAATCATTCCTGAACCTCGGTTTCAAGAAAAGATGTAACATTAATAGTACGTAGAGATTGTAATGTGTTTTGAAACACTTTCGTTCCAGCTGACCGCGTTCACCGCGGCTTCAAGCCCGATAGTGTTGCCAACACTACCCTCCTGAATATTGCATACGTTAAACTTGTTCAGCGTACAAAATGAGGCCGAAATACCCTCGCCTAGTCTCTCATCAACGATTATTTTAAAAGCTTTCGCACTTTAAAACTACACAATTAACAAAATGTAAATTATATTTTAGCGAAGCAAATTACTCAACAAAGTTTAAGAAATTAGATGGATAAGTTCTAGTCCAAATTCTAAGCCAGATTATCTCTAAAAAAACTCGAAATCTTCACCCGAATCACTTTATTTCACAAGATAAAGCCTTTGAAATGATACCACGTCATGCTTGCGGGTTCAAACAAATGGCTGAAAAATCCTTCCCATTTTTAACCGACTTCAAAAAGAAGGAGGTTATCAATTCGACATGTTTATATTATTTTTTTTTATGTATGTTCGGGCATAACTCCGTCGTATATAGACGGATTTCCAAAATTCTTTTTTTGTTCGAAAGGAATTTATTTCGAAATGGTCCCATATAAATTTCATATAGATCTGATGACGCGTTTCGGAGACAGACAACGGAACTCTTCAAAAAATTACAGCAAATCAACCGCGAATGCTGCTATCGTATAAATATGCATTATTTTAACCCCAAGGATGATGAAATTTTCAAATGGTGTAGGGTAGGTAACTAAAAAGTGAAAAATAAAAACTTTTTTCAAAAAAAAAACAACCGACTTCCAAAAAAACACTACAAAGTACAAAATAACTTTAATTTCGGAAGGCGGTGACAAAGAATAAAAATACCTACATATCCAAAGTCACCGACTTCCGAAATTAAAGTTATTTTGTACTTTGTAGTGTTTTTTTGGAAGTCGGTTGTTTTTTTTTTGAAAAAAGTTTTTTTGCTTTCTGCACTGCAAATAACTTCTAGAGCTTCTAGGACCATAAATACGTCGACAAAATTAAATTTTTCTTCATTAGTCTGCAGGGAAATTGAGAGAGCCTTCGCCGTAGTTGAGTGAAATGTATTAGAAGTTTGTATTCATGGACTATGCTAATATACATGCCATTAGAGACCGTGCCATACTCAGAAGCAAGGTTGTAAATAAGTGGCTCAATAATATGCAGTCTGAAATGTATATAAGAGTATTTAACAAGCCCCAAAGGAGACATGCATGTTGTTACTGCACAAGAAACAGCGAGCCATAACTCTTGCGAAACAGAACCAAATTAGTGCGCCATCACACGAGCAAAAAGCGTGTTAAAGTGCGAACTATTTAAAATATTTTAGGTGACGACGCGCGACGTAAAGCGCGCTAAATAAAGCCAAAGTGTCGCAATAACTCGCCGTGCACCGGTTTGTTTGTTCTGCTTTAAGTTTAAATGCGCTCTTGACATAATCCCGGGACAAAGGGGCCTGTGCTCATCTGCCCACAATGGGTGCGGCTATTAATTATTTGCCGACAAAAGCCGAGGCGTGAGAACGCGCCGACTCGGAACGATCATCTTCGCGATCACACAAACGACCTAGTGAATATTATGTTATGGGTTATGAACAATCTCACGCGTAATGTCCGCTATTATGGGCCACTAGATAACTTCGCACATGTAGAAATGGTGTAGGTATTGTGTGTTCTATAGTGTATGTTTATTTATGAGATGGTTGGGTGGTGGGAATGCTTTTACCTAATATATTTTTCAAGACAATAGCTGTAATAAAACTATCGGTCAGTGCAAACAAGTTTTGTACGGTGTTTGATATTCAGAATAACATAGCAGAGTACGTAAGCAACACGTGTAGGCGCTGTATCACAGCTACGTCAGGACAGCTACATCGGCTACGTCGTAGACCCTGCGTAGAGGGTTTGGGTTTAAAATACTTCAGTAAATTTCATTATCACAATATCCATAAAATCTAATTTTACAGACTTAGTAATTTACTGCAAAGGAGCGATTTATTAACGTAACGATTTACTAGAACATTCAGATTGAATATGTTGTTCAATTTCAGTTATACACATTTTACTAAGAAATAAAAATAAAGTGCTCGCTGTGAACGCTATGTGTAGCGTATCCGGTTGACCGGAACAACCTCTGCGCAATGTTGCAACCTTCTATTTTGTACCTCTGTTTTATGAATTTCAGTTCCAAAACAATTACAGTCATCCGACCTAGAGGACTACAACATTTTCTAAAATAATAAAACTTGAAAAAAATACTGCTTTACTAATATAATTAAAAGTTATGCGTGTTCATACATCTATAAAAATAAAAAGAAAAGGACTGACTCATCAACGCCCAGCCCAAACCCTTGGACCTAGAAAGATGAAATTTTGCACAGAGGTTCCCTTTGTAATGTAGGCAAGGAATAAGGAAGGATTTTTGAAATCCAACCCCTAAGGGAGTTAAATAGTGGATGAAAGTTCCGCGCGGGCGAAGCCGCTGGCAAAAGCAAGTAAAAATTTTCACACATCGACTTGAAGACCCCTTTTTTTTGTCGTTTAAAAATCAGTAATAGCAATTTATTCTGGTCAATATTATTGTGTACTCAACTAATAATTACAGTTTTACAAACTACATAAATGGATAAACACTAATAATTTTTACAGCATAAAATAATAAACTGACGGCATTTTTTTATGTAACCTAATATTGGCATGCTATAATAATATATGCAAAACATGCATGTTCTATATAACATATCTACTACTTTATGTACAGACGTCAGCACACAAAAGCTACTACAATCTTTCAAATTTCTTAAATAGGTTTTCAACTTTATCGCTAAGGTTCAACATTGATTGGGAAAATTTGACAGTTTTGGGTAACTTGATGTGCTGGCGTGAGCTGGCGTCTGTACAGCTCATGTTTTCACCACACACATAGTATCACATTTTTGCTAGTAATTTAAAATACTTTTTTTGAATACCGATATAACGCGTATCGGTATTTAAAAGAAAACAACCATCGCTAGGTGTACACATTGGTACCGATATTTGTTACAATTTGCATACAATTTAGATCGTCCGATGTTTCCTGTCGATGTCGTCTGTCTCCCCGTATCTGTTGCGACTATATATCGGACTTTAGCTTTGCAATTGCCTGAGAGAATCTTGTTTTTGAAGTCGTATCTAAAAGCTATTCCTATGTTTGAGTTTGAGTTGACTTTGAACCTACCAGCGTCTTCATTAATTTAAAGATAGAACACTAGTAGATTTTCTTTTTACCTACCTACACTTTATTACACTTAAAAAAAAAACAATCTTTGGAATAACATTTTGCATCTTCTTATTCATTGCATTCTGATGCAAAAAAAAAAAAAACATATTAAAAAAACTACAAAAATAAAAACAGAAAACAAAAATATTTTTTACATCAGTATGACCTTCTTCCAACCAATAACTAAGATGGACCGATTCCATACTTTTTGGTCCTTCCATCTTTATCCTAGTCCATTTATTATCTCCTTTTTTGGATGTTTAATAGAAGAGTAAATAAAAAAATAAAAAAACAGAACTGCAGTCGTCACATTTAAGCGTATCAAAAGCGGTAATTGCCCTTTCGATAGTATCTTCTCTTCTTGTTTTCTGTTATTCGAACATATTAAAGATGACGGTAGATATTGATTCGGAGGTGTAATTTCGTAACACACTAACATTAAGAATGGCTTTCATTTTAGCAGTTTATCAACATTAATTGCGGAATTTTCGTTGTTGAGTTGGATTTGAAAAATTCTTCGAAGTGATTCCGATTGTGATTGATCATGCTTACACGCAACAGGATATATTACTTTTTAAGAGAACAAATCTATAAATATGTTATTGAGATAGCTTAAACAAAAAACAGTCGGAAAATGTTAGTTTTATTGCAGGAAATAACAAACTAAATTTTAAAATTAAATTTTTAATAAGATTTCCGTTTTTTTTTTAATCTGTTTTTGAACACCATGTAGTAGCCGCCATGTTATTACGGCATACCGCTTTTTAAATTTATCAATTGAACAACTTTGTAGTTTTATTATTTTCGTAATCAAAGTAATTTTTATTTAAAAATATATTACATTCAGGAATACCAAACCAATGATAAATGGAATAATAACTCATTTTTTTTAATTATAAACAATTATCGTACAAAATATAAGCGCATTTGTTTACACAGCAAACTGACGTCATACCCACAGAGCAATATGGCGTCCACTGCGTCCAGAATTTTTGTCAAATTGCGCGCGAAATATGAAAATTTAACATTTAAATACATTTTTCTGGCACTAATCGATTCAATAAAAATGTTGTGTTTTTTCAGTGGTTTGTTAGCAATTTAGAATCGAATTAAGAGACTTTTCAAATATGGATGTAATGCCCTATTAGGACGCAGGACGTTAACAGACTTTATTTCAGTGTTTGAAATAAAAAATCTAGAAAATGTAAATTTCATGACCGCGATTTCTATGCGATAGCTATAGACAGATTGGGTGCTAAAAGAGCACCATCACATTCCATTAAACCATACCAATCAATCTGACCTTCCGTCACCCAAGATGTCGACCACCTGCAAACACTTTCATCTCCAACTCATCACGAAGTACTATAAAGTTAAATTAATCAATCAAGACACTTTATGGCTACCGTACAAGCCCTCGCCACTTTATAACTGTGCTTCTAAGATTTCATTACTCACTATCGAAGCGCAGTATAAATTCCGATAGGATTCAATTAGTTGTTTGTACCTACCGATGGTGGCGCCACCTACACAGATGTTCGAAAGAAATGTCGCGATATTTTTGTATTGATATCTCAGGAAGGACAGCAGTGGCGTAGGTGGCACAACGATCTTAATCATATTTGCAAACAAGATTATCTGAGAAACCACAATTATGGTATAGTACCTACTTATCTCTAAGTAAGGTCAGTCGTGGCGGGGGTGACCCGATCTAAATGTATTTGCAGACAACATTTTGTGAGAACCACAAAAGAAATAGCCTGAAAAGAATTCCCTTTCGTAGAAGTATAACAAAAAGAGTTTTTATAACAAAAAATAATACTTTTCCGACTGATTCTTTATCTTTTCGACCGAACAAATGCTTATTACAAAATACTGATTTCTATTACGTAAGTAATAATAGAATGCACTATAGACCATAATTAAAAACAGAACCTAATCACCATAAGACATGAGCGTATACATTTATATGTTTTCAGAACCGTGAACTAAAGAGGGTACATTAAACTTTGATTGGCTTTTCATAGTCGGAGGCAACGTAAGAGTGCTGTTAAGTTTAGTGGCGCCACAAATCGCCAGCTCATTGCTGGCGCAGAACGCCCATACAGATGGACATAAACCAGCGCCATACAACCCCAACCTCCCCTGTACGTTAAACCCCAGTTTTATCATTCGTTCACTGAAGTACGTACCTCGGACGCGAAAACGTATTTCGTGCTCAGGATAATGAATGGTTTTATCTTAAACAGATCACCTATTCTAACACGTGGGCTAAGGTAAAAGAAAAATAAAATGTCGGGCCAAAGGGATCGATTTCCCGCAGACTCTCATTACATTGTAAGCGACCGTATAAATCCCCTCAGAATTCCGAAATTCTTTGGAAGGATTACGTTTGCCAAATCTAGGTATACATTTTAATGAAAGTTTTACGGGGTTCATTCTTTCATTTATTTAAGATTTTCTTGTAAATCTAGACGTAGTACACACAAACATTTGAATATAAAGAGACAGGCTTCAACGGGTATAGATTCTACGCACCCTCATCGCATTAGATCTAAGAGGGCCATTTTTTCCTCTAGGTGGTAGTTATTATTGGTAGCTCGTCCTTACCAAGGGGTAACGTATTACCCAGTAACTGGGTTGTGGAGGTCAGATAGGCAATCTTTCCATGTAAAAACTGGTATTCAGCTGCAACCGGTTAGACTGGAAGCCAACCCCAACATAATTGTTGTTGTGATTACGTTATAGGAATGATGATTATTCATTTCAATTTCAGAACATTTTCAATAATAATCACAAGTCAGTAACATAAATTCCTTTCTCACTTTTGATGTTACAAAATCATCTAAAAATTACTTCCTCAAAAATTGGGCTTACGTCCTACTCGTAAACGAAAAATAAACGAAATTTTAATAAAAATAACAAATTAACCTTACCTCTATAAAAAATAACGTCAGCTACAAAATTATCTCGTCGTCTCAAGCAACTTAAACTAACAAGAAACGAGAAAGGAAATCATCTAAATTAGATTGAATGTTATAGGCCAATTTTCAATTTAAAAGCCGCGGGAGATTTTATTACCTCACTGTATAACGTTTATTTTATTACAGGTACATTTTCTACCTCTGCCAGTTTTCCCTTTGCTATGTTTATTAATCTGTAACTAAATAATTTGGGAGTAAAATTTTAGGTGAACTAATTATGCCGCTGACTGTGATAAACTGAGATTAGTAGCCGTGTTCTGGAGTTAGAACCGACCGTCGCGATGAACTGGACGCCGAATGTTTAAGCCCCCAGTAAAATGTACGTAACCTGAATTTTAGGCACTGCGATACCGGAGTTTCACGACAAATTGAAAACTACTAAGTCACAAATGGAACGGTAGACAAATTGCCCGGATTTTTACTGGTGTTTTAGTAAAACATAAAAATTAAATTTTCGAAACGTGAAGATCTTATGTCATCGTTATCATAACATCACGCTTTGTTTCTCTGAAAGGATAGGCAGAGTTGTACCTAGAGTATACTTACATTTCGCCAGTTATGTTTAAGTCCCATGTAATAGGGGCGAACCTATAGACATCAATCGAGCTCCTATCCAGACTACGGACTGCTACTGAAAAATTTCAGACTAAAAATCCAATAGCAATTTGTCCCGACCTGGAATCTAATCTAGTACCTGATGCTCAGCACTAGCGTTTGCGACTACTGGCTCAACGAGACAGTCACAAGATAAATACAAAAAAATACATACATAGAAACAAAATAAACTTTATCGGGAGAAATAACGATCTGTAGAGGAGAAAACGATTCCGGCAAATCATCATCATCATTTCAGCCGAGAGACTGACTGCTGGATATAGCAGTGTTGCCAATTTAGCGACTTTGTCGCTAGAAGTGACGACTTTCGTTTAATTCTTAGCGACAAAAAATTAGATTTGACGACAAAAATGTTTTAGCGACTTTTCTGACGACTTTTGGAGTACAAATCAAAACAATTTTAGAGCTTGTAATAAATACATTTTTGTTAACTCCACACAGAATTACATAGTGCCAAGAGATATAACGGAAAACGCAAACGCGCTTGCTCAAAACTTAGATTTCTTTAAAAAAATTTTTTTTTTTTTTATAAATGCAATTGCATGTTTCTAGTATTTCTGGCAAATTGTCATTGAAACAATAATGTAAGTGTTTGTTACAATGATGGTAATATATTTAAATAAACATTAGTATTTTTGTATGTTTTTAAATTATAATTAAACTGGCAGCGCTCCGCGGTTTCACCCACTTAGTTTCCATTCCCATGGGAATACGAGGATAAAATATAGCCTATGTCACCCGGGGCTTCCCAACAGTGAAAGAATTTTTCAAATCGGTTCAGTAGGTAGTTTCGGAGCGTATTCAATGCAAACAAACGAACAATAAAATCTTTCCTCTTTATTAATCTTATAGAGTATAGATCGATAGAGATAGATAATTAAATAATTAAATTACCGCCACTAGCCTTTTATGCCCCTCCCAGAATAAAATCTTGAGTCTGTTCCTGATAGAATCAGTTTTAGCGACTTTCTGGCGACTTTTGACATTAAGTCTAGCGACTCGAATTTTTAGGAGTTGGCAACACTGGGATATAGACCTCTTCCAAGTTGGGGGTTTTTTTTTATAAGAAACTGTAACTGAGTTAAGTACATAGGCTTACTTTTGTTTTCTTTTTGCTCAGTCCGATCCAGTCTGTCCCTTGCTGACCTCTACCAACCATGCCCTTAGCCAAGGTTCGTATCCTACAGGGGGTGCCCTTAGCGAGCAGTCGCTATAGTTTTGAGGTTTTAAGCCCTAGCTGGTGTTCCATGCGTGCCGAACGTAAGAAAACAGCACCATCTCATTTCTTCCCGTGGGCGGCGACTAAGGGACTTACTCGAGAATGGACAGCAGCGTTCTCTATGCATTTTACCACTATACTGCGATCACCAACCCGCCTGCGAAGCGTGGCGATTAGTGCAAAAACTCCCTTTTGGGGGAGGCCTATGTCCAGCAGTGGACGTCTTTCGGCTGAAATGATGATGATGAAGCCCTGGCTGTTAGCCTTAATTTATTAAGGTTATAACAGGCAAATCTGGTAAAGAGCCGACTACGTCATAAGTACCTGCGAGATGACGTTCCCATAAATAAAAATGTTTTCGAAGCTAAGATTTACCTATCCAAGCTTCAATCACTGTTAACATCGTATAATTACCCAATCAACTTCTATTCACTTTTACGACGCAAAAAACGTCGCGACGACACTATAAAACAGAGTGCCGATGTCGTTCCAATACAACCGAGCAATTAACATAAATACAACTGTGCAGTGTCCCCGTAATGCCGTAAAAACTTAACCGGCCCCTGATTGGTCGACTGCGGGCAAGCCGGGGCAAGTTAGGCCAAGCCAGGCCAAGTTGAGCCAAGTTGGTTTCTTTCCACAACTCCACCTGGGTGTAATCTTTAATAGAGTTCTCTAACTTCATAATACTTTGCCTAGAGACTGAAACTATTAATTTTCTTTTCGCAGCCGGAAAAATGTCTGAGTGTGACTCTCAGCCGAAGTTAAATTAACTTGCTGAAGTGATGATTCCGTATTGTGGAGACAAAGCTTTACTTAATTAATTATAACTTAGAAGTAACTTGAGCCAATTCACATAATCAACCTAAAAAAATGCGAAACCAACGTAAATATAATACAAATATTAATTTTTTTTAAACATGGCTAAAATCTTACTAATAATGTTTTACTTGTGAAAGTTTAGATCACGCATAAATGACTGAACGGATTTGGATGAAATTTGGCACACAGACAGTTTATAACCTGGATTCACACAGACGATACTTTTATCTCGGTAGAACGTTTGTGTGGGATAATTTCCAGCCTCCACGCGAGCGAAGCCGCAAGCAAAACTTAGTACGCACGGCTACACATCAAGCTATACATTTCCAGTTTACGCTGATCTCGCACTGTACGGATATCCTATACAATGGGAGATCAGCTTATACTGGAAATGTATAGCTTGATGTGTAGCCGTGTGTACAATATGAATCATAGAAATAATATACGGATTACAAAGTATGATGCATTCTTAGCATTTCTATTAGGAAAACTGATTTCTTAATCAAATCAAATCAAATCAAAATATTTTTATTTCATATAAACCTGCATGGGCACTTATGAAACGTCAGAAGCTAGGTGCACGGTTCCAAAATGTTGTTTCCTATGGAGAAGAGCCGGCAAGAAACTCCACGGTTACTCTTTTAAAAATGATTGGCTTTAACAATGTTTTCAGATATAAAATGTATGGGAGGACAGTGCAGGCCTGTAAATAAGTACCATAAGATCATTTTTAAGAATAGTGACATAATTAACATATCATGGTTTCATTTACTTAACTTAAGCACTAATAATCATGGTCTTGAACAATTATTATTTACCGATAATAGTTGTTTAGCACTTAGTTACACGAATATGTTTGAGTCTGCAGTATTATTAACTAGGTTGAAACAAATATTGCATCACCTTCAAGGGTATCTTACATTTTTGAAGCGATCGGCTAATAGTGTTTAGACAGCGGCAAATGGTAAGTAGGACAGCGCAGTGGGCAGGTATATTGTTGGGTCAGCAGCAAGCGATACGGAAGTCTGGCCTTGAGTAAGACGCTCTAGATGCCCTCATTATTGATCAAATGCCTATCGTTTATTTACTGTTTACGAACAATGGCATACAAACGAAAAACTATGTGACACTAGTTGGTAAGGGACTGGTGTCTGTACAAGGAATACCTGTATATCAGATCACCAGGGTCCCACCACACGGTATATAAACATTAATTATCAGATATTGAGATTGTCACAGATTAAAAACAAAAAGAGAACTAAGTGGTAAAACGGTTTATCTGTTATGTGTAGGAAAACTAGCGGAATGGACTATTTTGGATGAGTCAATATATCTGTATTCTGCTATTTTTCTACCAGGGCATTCAGTGTTTCCTGTTTCATGATCCCTGAGATTTTTAAAGCGTGAGTAAGTTGCACATTTTGGAATTTGTCTGTTCGAAAGAGATACCGCCGCCCCTGGCACACAGGCTACTGAGGGAACACGGGTGGGTTTTAGCCAGTAAAAGTCTGACACCCCCGTCTGCTCCACCCAGAGCGGGAGAAGTTATTTGATGATGTCCCACCCAAAAAAAAAAACGCACCTTGACATCGAATGGCCACCGTCACATCAGTAATCACACGTAGTAATTAACTCTCGGCAATTTGTTGCTGCATGACCTTATTGTTGGCATTTATAACACCTTGGTACCAATGTCAAGTACCTGACAGGCCAGAATGTCCGATTTATAAAAAGCCTTGATTGGGGTCGCACGTATAGCAGCTGAAACTTCGACAACGTGGTTACAGGTGGTAGAAGGTTTTTTTTGAGGGTGGGACGTCATCAAATGACTTCTCCCGCTCTGGGTGGAGCAGGAGGGTATTTCAGACTTTTACTGACTAAAACCTACTCGTGTTCCATCAGCTGCCTGTGTGCCATAGGCCGCGGTATCTCTTTCAAACAACTCGCACCCCGGGCAGGCATCGGTCCTTGCGGACCTCACCAGTTGGTGCTGACATCTCTTGAGGCGTGCGTGGAACACAACGCGCCGTCGACCCGGGCTTGGTCTTTACCGGACAGCGAGCTACCCAGTACTCCCCGTCAACAAGCCCGCACCTACGGTGGCCGGGAATCAGCTTGGGAACAACGTGAAGTAAAGCCAGTAGCATTATACACATGCGACAATTAACTAATTCAGGGATACAAATGCAAAAGCATAGTAATAAAAATATCTTGCATATGCATGAGTCCCACAAAATATAAAATCCAGTTTAACGAGCTCTCTCAGATAGCACTTTCGCGGTTCTGCGCCCTTCGCATGTAGGTCATATCGCCAGGCCACCTGCCCTCCAGCTATTGGAGCTAAGCAAAAATATAAACGTGCACTTTTTCCACTTCCAACTTCAAATATGGTGGTATTTTTCAAGTTCATGTGAGCTCATAACAGCTGAATTGTCAGTTATTTTCAAAAGCTGTTGAACAACAGAAAGTTAATATTCATAAACTCGGCGCTGCCTAAGTGTGAGAGCTCGTAACACTTTATTTTACGACGTAATAATAATTTTGTCCACGACATCATAACCGATTTATTATTTGTAACAAAATGGCTACAAACTTTCGCTATTACGTGTAGTTGACATCGTTTCATACCATTGGCACAAATTCTATCCCACAAAGGAGGAATATTTCGTCGGAATTCTGCTTATTGGAAATAAATCCTGGATGAAATCGGATCATAACTATCCAAGCTAGCCTCGTGTATAGCCAAGCGTTCTCACAACACACCTTTCGATTCAGCACTACAGCATCTTTACGCATTTTAAGATTACAGTTTACAACGTCATAAAGATAACTAAGAACAAGCTGCTGGTTACACTTTATCAGTTAGCGGGAGATGTAGAAGCAACAAGTTTAATAAACTTAATTTAAATGCAGTGGCTGTAACTCGGATATTCAAATCACTTTACAAGGAGGAATCTACATAAATCTGCTTACATTTATATGCGTTTATCAAAGTATCATGACTAGACAAAAGGACATTGATACTGTGATATCAGCATGGTGAACATGTATTTTTTTCGTTGAATGTCTAATAAATGCGGGACAGTCGTGTAATCGACGACGCACTCGTGTTTGTATACTGTTTAGAGAGTTGTGGTGATAAAATAATTTACACGAAGTAAAGCAATTGTCTGAGTTCAAAGACATGACCTACACTACTAACTATATCTCTCAAAACGGTGAAGGAAAACATCGTGAGGTAACCGGCATGTCATAGAACCTTGAATTCCTAAATGTGACATTTACTAACGCGCACTGGATCCGCGTGGTGGATTATAGCCAAATCCCAAAGGCCTGTGTCCCAACAGTGGGAATTGCAAATCATAATTAACTAAGCTAAAAATATAGGTAGTCCTTATTGCTATTCCATGCACTGTACGAAAGAATAAAATACACTTTGATTTCTGCAATAAAGAAACTACTTGTAGTTACATTTTAAGAACATGCAAAAATGTAAAGAGCGCCATAAATAAATATAATGGTTGTATTAATATAGTTGGTAATAGCAATCATTCGTGACTCGTGACTAATAATTGCGACACACGTTTCTAGGTTTTATTTCTTGCTTTAATTACAGACTATAAAGAAATTAACTACCTAACATAACTTTTCGTACAAAATAGGTACGAGTAACAACGGTATACCCCAGGAAATTTTTTGAAGGATTTTTTTAGCATGTTGTATTTTATTAACCGACGAAAAAACGGAGGAGGTTCTCAATTCGACGCGTATATTTTTTAGAGTAGTGCGCATAAATTTTTTCAGAATAGTCCGATTTTGATAATTCTTTTTTATTGGAAAGGGTATACCACGAAGTTGGTCCCATATAAATTTCGAAAAAAAAAACCAACCCTAAGGGTAGGAAAACAGGGGATGATTGATTCGTTCACTCTCAGATTTTTTAATGCTGAGTTATGTATTGCAAAAAGTAACCAAAAAAATTAATGCTGTAGTAATTAGTAAATTATAGCCACAAAATTTTTTAAAATAAAAACTTTGTAACAAAAATTTAAACCGCTTAAAAACTGAAAAGCAAAAAGTAATAAACCTGGTTTTCAGTGTTTCGGTTCTCATTGTTTCAAATATTAAACTTTCCTCTAACTTGTTTCCTAGGTAGATATGATCGTTATGATTATGTTACGTAATGTGACTTAAAGGTAACCCTATTGTTGTAAGGCTTATATAAAATACTTTCGCAATATTTTTTAAATGAGCCGTAGGTGTCCCATGAACCGTAATAGGCAGACCGATGAAATTTTAAAAGAGTGTGTAAGTATTTCTATTGCCACTACAATAACAAATAGAAAAATAATGAAGTTAAGAATTAAAGAGGGTATATACAGGGTAAATTTTTAATCTGTGCGCAAACTGTAACCATGACTTCTGAAGGCCAATTCTACTAATTAAAAACGTTCGCAGTGTCATCTCGGCGACAATCGAATTTCAAAAATTTGACAAAAATGTATAGGAATTTTTGACAGATTGACACTGAGATCAGACTGTGAACGTTCTTAAAATTAGTAGAATTGCCCCTCTGAACAGCTGATTTCTTTTTTGTTTTTGTTTTATATGCTGAATTCATGGTTACAGTTTGCGCACTGGTTACAATGTTATCCTGTATATATACACCATACAAGAAACGTGAAAAAAAATATAGTGTTAATTATTGTACGGTGGTACGGAACCCTTCGAGAGCATTGGCGGGTTTTTAAACAGTAACACTTACTGTTCAAAATAAAGAAATAGTTTACATTAAGTAAACTGCTATTGTCAATATTTTAGGTACTTTCCCTCCACAAACCATCTTTCTTGTTTGCCCTGTTGGTACCTATATCTACTGTAATTGATTGGTTTAGTCAAAATAACACGCTTTGCATAATACATTGCACTCCAGCACAAATACAAGAAAGAATCCATTATCTGATGTCAATATTCTGCTTTATACTAAACGAAATCAGATGGCCGGTTTGACTTGTACCTTCCTACCTACTTTATCTTGTATTGACGCGATTCTATGGTTTATTAATCAATTCGCACGAATGTACAGTCACGAGCAATAATATGTACACGCTTACCAACTTTTAAAAGTGATTTTCTCCACTTTTACTAATTGTAATCTTATTTTATTATGAAAATAATATTTTGGAACCCACATTGTAATGAAATATCTAAGTTACCTCAAGGCTGCAATCGCTATTTAAAAGAAAATCGCTTTTGAACTTGGCGATGTGTTTACATATTATTGCTCGTGACTGTACTTGCCCATATGGGGAAAATCGACAGATTGAAATAATTTAATATTTTCTATTGGCAAGGTTTCTCAGTTAATTTATTTGCGGGGGAATTGAAAACTCCAGAAATAGGTAATTGGCCTGCTTTTAATTGAATACACTTTATTGCACTCGCCTATGCAGAAAAAAATCTGCTGTTTCATAGAAAAGTGCAATACCGACACGGTCAAAATGTATGGAACAGCGGATTTTTTTTGTTTAACTGACGAAAAATTTCTGCGCTGGTGGGTCTAGAATGATATGCTAAATTCATGGTTACAGTTTACGAACTGGTTAAAAATTTATCCTGGTTAGATTTTTTTAAATTAGATATTAAAAAGTGTCGATTCGCGCGATTTGGGCGAGTAAATTCGTGCGAAATGACTGACCACTAGTATCACACTTGTAATCCCCGAAGCGATAGGCAGAAGTGCATATTTAGAACAGATACAACATTTCGCGAGATATGTATAAGTCCCATGTCAGGTGGCCTGGTTCCGTGTGTTGCCGGACGTAAAAGAATAGCACCATCCCATTTCTTCCCGTGGGTGTCGTAGAAGGCGAGGCGACTAAGAGACTAGACTAGAGAATGGGCAGCAGCGTTCTCTATGCATTTTACCACCATACTGCGATCGTCAACCCGCCTGCCAAGCGTGGCGATTATGGCAAAACCTGCTTTTAGGGGAGGCCTATGTCCAGCAGTGGACGTCTTTCGGATGAAATGATGATGATAAATAGCCTGATGGAAAAACCCAATAATACTTTGCCGGAGCTGGAAATCGAACCAAGGACCACATGCTCAGCACTAGCGCTCGCAACCACTGGACCCACGAGGCAGTCTCTTATTTGAAAGCACTCTTCCAAACTATTTATTTATGTAGTAATATTAATGGGAATGCATCCGAAACACGTGCAAAAAGATTCGACACTTTTCTTTGAGTTTGCATAGAACACAATGCAATTCTGTCAGTTTTTTCCTTTTAGATACATACTGTTTGTTTGCTTATAAATATTACTACAGCGTATTTTTTTTACTTTTTAACCGACTTCAATAAAGAGGAAATTCTTAAGTCTCATTTATATGTTTAATCTTAATTATTAGTATCGTTTTACCCAATTACTGGGTTGTGGAGGTCGGATAGGCAGTCGCTCCATGTAAAATGCTGCTATTCATGATGTTTGTATGCAACTTATGAAATGCAAGAAAAAATACACTTTAGAACTAACCATAAAACGTCTGTAACATATATTTGCTAGCGCAGCGCCAACAGCACATTGTCCGCGCAACAAGAAATAAAGTGTCGTTGTTGTATTGTAAAATATTCGCAATAACTTCAAAACAAACCGGACTGAGCTCCACTCATTTCTTCGATACGAAAACAATGGCGGCGTTACACCATTCTTCTTTTAAATGAAAATAAAATGTCGATATGAACCAACAAATTCTTTGAGCAAGTTAGAATCGATAACAAGAGGTAAAATACACCACGTTATGACAGTTTATTATTTTGCTGACTATATTTCATATCACAAAAGTGTTACAGGGTTAGTAAACACTTTTGCGTCATCGCAGATACGTAATTGGTATGAAATCTACCACCACATATAAATACAGGGTGTCCAGTAAATAGCACGACATAGTGCAGGGGTGATATAGCTTGGGTCAATACCTACCAAAAAAACAAAACATATGTTCCGCAAAATGTTACGGATTTACAGTTATTGTGTTAAGCGATAAGAAAATTGTTCCGTGAAAATATAAACAAATAATAGTATTTCTTGAAACATTCCTGTTTTTGATACAAAAAAGACATCAATGAGTAGAGTAACATCAAATTCATGACTAATTTGATGTAAAAAAAATACTAGAAAAGGATTTTTGGAGGAAAAGAAATTTTGTATGACTGTAAATCCGTAACATTTTGCGGAACATACATTATGTTTTTTGGTAGATATTGACCCAAGCTATCACCCCCTACACTATGTCGTACTATTTACTGGACAGCCTGCATATAATCACGCTTTGTTTTCCTGAAGGCTTAATGTGAATCTGTAGTACACCCACATTTCAACACTTATCACTAAGTCTCATGTACTAGGGGCTAGCCTATTGCCATCCACTGGGACCAAATCCAGACTGCGGAATAAAATCATGTTTAGTATTTTTTAACAAAGAATACTAAACATAAGGGGCTCCATTCATATTCTATTGTATAGTTTAATCTAGTGCAAACGATTGAAAGGCTGAAGTTTTCACGCAGTGTTGAGTTATGGCGAGTCCATCTTGACTCGAGCCTCATACAAAAGATTTGAAGATCACGATAAGTCAGAATAAGAGAAATGGAGGGAAGATTTCAAGTTATTAAAATGTGCTAACCGTTATAACAAATGTTTAAAACTCACATTTAAATTCATGTGCGTAGGGTTATCTTTCCTCCTCTAACACATTATTTTTACGAAGCGATTATCATTCTCATTGCGAATCATATTCTTTTATCCTTTAATGTTCCTATTTGTGGTGTACATACATACTTCACAAATGTCCTCTTGCAAATTAGCAAGCTTATATATACTATGTCTTAGCGATGCGAAAAGACGACGAGCTCGTATTTTAAGCGTTGTAAATACTACCAAACAAAAAAACAGCCGTCTTAAAAAATAAAACTTTATTTTGAAAGATTATCCTGTAGAAACCATGTTTGTGACATGTGCATACTGTCACTGTTGACAGCACGGTTGGCGCAGTGGTTAAGCGATTGACTGCTGAGCTGCGTGTCGCGGGTTCGATTCCCGCACGGAACAAATATTTGTATGACCTACAAGTAGTTGTTCCGGGTGTGGGTGTTTGTGTATGTGACTTTAAATGTTTGTAAACGCACCCACAACACAGGAGAAATTCCTAGTGTGGGGCAACGTTATTGCACGCTATAGGAAATCAGAATGACGCCTCTCAGATTCCTGAATCATAAAAGGCAGAGCAATTTCGTCTCATCTCTCATAAATTTATTACAGCAGATGTAAAAAAAAAAAAAAATTAAGCTGAGAATCAGCCCTTTTCGAACATCATGTACGATATCAATAAAATTGAAAATATGTTATGTTCTTAAATAATACTGAATGTATGTTGGAATTATTTTTAATTGAATATATCTGCTGTTCATATTTCTACACAAATTCATCATCATCATCATCATTTCAGCCTAAAGACGTCCACTGCTGGACATAGGCCTCCCCCAGGATGGGGGATGCCATAATCGCCACGCTTGGCAGGCGGGTTGGATATCGCAGTATGGTGGTAAAATGCATAGAGAACGCTGCTGCCCATTCTCTAGTAAGTCCACTGGAAGAAATGGGATGGTGCTATTCTTTTACGCCCGGCGACACATACGGGACACAAATTATATAATACAAATTAACTCATAGACGTCATGATATTATTTATCATTTAATTCCCTAATTAATACGATATTATCCAGGATGAAATAAATAGAATATTATTGCACTTAAAAGTAAGACATTTTTGATTAAACTTCTCATTTAACGAACTGAGAAATAACTAAAGCCTTTGTGCCCAAGTGGCTGCCTTTAACAGACATCAAAAATAAGCTTTTTTCTTTCTTTGTGAACTAAGGTACACAAAAAAGAAAACTGATTTTTCTCCCTATCCAAAATGTCAAGACGCCTATTTTTCAGTGGTTATTTCGAGCAGCAATTAAGTCATTAAGTGTGTGAGCACGAGAGCGTAAGAGAAGTTGAACAAAGGGATGCTTGGCGGAGAGTCGCAGCGCGCTCCGCTGCCTCTGATCTGAGCACCGAGCAACAAACGAGCAGCTCATGAACACTCCTGGCTGAAAGATGCATATACAAACATAACACCAAGATGACTAGGTTCTTTTTACCCGACTACGGCGAAGCAAAAAGGACGGTTATGATTTTGCCCGGTACGTATGTGGATTTGTATGATCATCTCCCTTATAACTTCTAAACTGGTTTTCATAATTTGACAAATGACGTATCGTTGGAAGCGTCTTGACTGTCGGGAAAGTGGAATATAACCACCGCTTTCAGATGATAATATTTTCCTGTTTCATACTTATCGAGCGTAATTTCTCAGTACTTCTTGAACTAACCTTTTGAAAGTTCAAAGAGCAAAGGTGAATGTTCCTGTAAGTTGACTAAACAAACGACAGTTGCAAGATAAAAAGCAATGCAGATAGCTAAGCAATAAATAAAAGCACCGAGTCGTCACACAGTAGAAAATCTTCGATCCTAATTAAAACCATTTATGGTCCAGGAAAATCCCAATATGCAATGAGATCACGCTCTCTGCGGGGCAGGTGGCATTGGTGGCACGTTTTAATTCAATCTCCGTAGCGAAAATCTTTTAACCCAATTCGTCAATTCAACACGCTTACGTAAAACATTTTTGTATCGATTTCTCCATTTCTATAGGGCTAATGAGGGGTAGATACGGCTAGAGGCGTATGTAAGCGGCCGCGTGTTTACCGCCCCCGACGCGCGTGCAAATCGAATTATCACTACGAACGGACTGACGGGTTCCAATGTTAATTGTTCGTTCAAATAATCATTATGGGGGACAGTATTTACAGTAGAGATTCGAAAACATTTCGTCGACACACAATTTTGTATTTCGTATTTATACTGGCCAGTGTAAAGATTTGTTAAATCGACTTTATTCTATTTGGACGTCGTAATTTCATTCGGACGTTTCGCGAATAAAATTAGATCTCTCATAATCTTATTCGTGCAAATTTCTTTTCGTTCAACGAATTCACGTAAAGTTGTTTACTGTCACGGCTCTTCATTTGCTGGGTCGTCTCTTGTTAGACGTGAAAACATCCCATTTGTAAGGATAAACGTTATTCGTTTCGCTGCTGAAGCTGTATTTTATCTCGTGATGTACAAAGAGGGAGTTTATTTAGTGAATATTGTAATTACACAGTGGCACAATGTAAGATGCAGTGCAGACAGAGTGCCACGTAGACAAACGATTCACAAATCACAGTCAAGTTGCGCGCTGCTATAAAGTACGGCGTACTTAATGGTTATGCACAGTGCACACTAAACACAATGAATGACCTCGCTTTTAAATGCACTTTACTGGAGACATCTTAACCGCGTGTAAATCAATAAAGCTACCATGTTGCTTCATGACAGTTGTATGATTATGTGGCGATGTACAATATTCACTTTGAATAGACATTCGAGTCGACTAACGACGCCAATTACCTTGAAATATTCATGACATTACATGGACAATGTACCTCACAGGTACAGTAGAACAAGACAAAATAAGTAAATTTTGTGAAAATCTGGCGACGTTAGTAAAGATCATCTGGAGTTAAGCGTACACTAATTACTAAACTCGACATCGGGCCGGATTAACCTCCTTAGCCAGTTAACTAAGAGGGTGATATGTCGACAAAATAAACGGAAATCTGCTGCGATTCGTCTCCCTGATCTAGTTTGCGAGGATAAACTGACCAAACAGCTAACGAATCCCCTATAAACATGCTTTCTATTTACTATGTCTAAGACTTTGAGCACATTGCCTCGGACTCCGCGCTTCCTTGTTCTTTTTGAGATTGTGAAACGAAAGGCAGCAATTATTTTCGTGACAAAATAAATTGTTCTTATTTTTATTCCTAGCTCTGACTGAGACTGACCTACGTAGATTTACTAACATGAATAGTAACGTATCAACAACTCTAGACATGTATTTATAAGACAGTAGCAGAAAAATCTCCATCATATAATACAAAATAATACACACGAAAAGCCTCTTCCAAGTAAATGGTATAATAAGTAGAAGAATGTGTGCGAATGCGTCATATTTTAACGTTGACACGTCGGCGTCGCTTCGGCGTGGGGCGCTAGTGTTGGGACTCAAGTAGTGCTGTACGCGGCTCATTTGCACCGT
Organism: Polymixis flavicincta; assembly: GCA_949987655.1. Taxonomy (NCBI): domain Eukaryota; kingdom Metazoa; phylum Arthropoda; class Insecta; order Lepidoptera; family Noctuidae; genus Polymixis; species Polymixis flavicincta. The sequence continues at coordinate 10,379,042 of OX465191.1, read as the reverse complement.
CTCGTGGCGAGCAATGAGTGATCGTCGCACGAGGAGGCGGAAGCCACTCGGAGAAGCGACGCCATGCCATTATCTGCACAGTTAATGCCTTTTGTCGGGGCTCTATTCACATCGGAATAATTAATAACGGCATGCGATTGTGTCTCAACACCCCGCGGCCGAAGCTCCTAGATTACGTTAATGTTGATTTCTTAAACGTTTCTTTAATTCTATTGTTTGCGGTTCATTGTGTGGTCGCGGTTATTGAAGAAAATGTGGCTGTTACTGACGTATTTCATTTAGAATTCATCCAACACGACAATTTTAGACATGAATTTACGACTATTTGTTAACAGTAACAACTGCAATCAACAAAAATGGTTGCATTCACCTTTTTGGCTCGCACAGATCTAGCCATAAATCGACACCGGTGATGCAAGTCGCTGACACTAACGGAGACACAACTCAAAGTAGTATGTCAGCGGCGACAACGGTGACGGCCGCCCAAATGTAAATTCGGCGAAATAAATCGGTGACGGCGATACCTATCACCAAACTCCGCACGAATTGAGGAAAAAGATCCATTTAAATGTAGATTGTCTCCGGTAATACTTCCATTTGTTTTTGTCTCGGAAGCTTGAGATACGGTTGTAACCCAAAAGCAGTTTCGTGGTCTCGTACGACTAGCGAGTAGCGTCGACCGTCGCAGATAGGTTCCACGTTTTATTCGCTTACTTCCCGTTAAACCCATAGACGTAAAATCTGAGACGGCATTTTCATGGTTGCAGCTACGAGGGGGAATAACAAAATGATTGGTAGGAAGTTTACGAATTTACGTAAACGGTTTAATATTGCTCCGCTAAACGTTTCTGACCAATAAAAACTTCTAGCTCATAAAGCTGGAATAGGGAATCGAAGGTGCGTCGTAAAAACTATGTAACATTAAAGTTAACAATCAATTCTTTACACATATGTGCACGATATGTATAACCTATAGGTACACGTACTTATGTATGTTTGGTGGATGTTCTTTAATGCGTATGTGAATAGGCCATTATGTTCCCAATGGCTTTTTAAAAGGCTTTTAGGTACCGGTTGTAAGGATGTTCATTAGCAGAAGACAAAGGGGGACAGAATACAGAAGAAGCCCACAACATTGATTCCTGGAAATTCAATTACAATTTGTTTACTCCAAGAACTGATAATAATAATTTCTACAACAATGAACAATTCAGAATACCTTATTTCGCATTCGTTTTGTACATGTTTATTCTTAGAACAATGTTCGTTCCTGTCCGGTACCTGAACAAAAAGATACCATAACAAAAAAGATACCCAAATACTCATCATTCAAATTAACGTCGGGTATTGAAATTGATTGAACTGACAAAAGATCAAGTAACAAATCAGTCTTTAAAATATGTATTAGCTATTGCATTAAATTGTTGTCTGAAAGAACAAAGAACACAATTCTAGAATTCTTTTTAGACTGTAAAATCCTTAGATTGGAGATACAGTGGAGTTCTTTTAACGTATCCCCCACACCTTATAACTCACAATGAGGGCGACAAAAATAAATATCAATCTAGGATCATTGAAAATAATGTTTCCATTGCAATGGACTCTCGATTTCGATTCTTTTTGTTTGTACGTACAAAGTTTTAAAATTATGTATTACTTCATGGCTGGTTATACAGCACTGTCAAAAGTCTATCTATCTCTTTTGGATATGATATTTTCAATAACTGAAGAAGTTTTATAAGATTTTAACACGCTTTTTTATTAGCTACACCGGTATGTTTGTCAGCATGTTTGTTTGTTTGTAACCGACTCTTTTGGACTTGATTTTGACCCACTTCAAACGGTCAGATTTTATTTAAACTTAGTAGACTCATCGAGGTCCGATGACAATTTAATAATTAAAAAAAAAAAACTAAAAAATCACGCTTTTGTAGTTGGCAGAACTAAAAAATAAAACGCTTTGGATTTTAAAGCGCGTTCTTTTAGTTTTTTAAACTATTACCTATTTAATAAGAACTTTGGTACTTACTCTGGAAAAGGTTTAATTACGTTTAGTTACATACATTAAATTACATCACGCCTTGTTTCACCGAAAGGTTGGCCAGAGGTGTAACTATAGTAGAACAACATTTCGCTAGTTATGTTTAAGTGTCATGTAATAGGGGGCAAGCCTATTGCCATCAACCGGGTACAAACCCAGACACCGAGCTGCTACTTAGTAATTCCAGATTGAAAAACCCAACAACACTTTGCCCGACCTTGGAATCGAACCAAGGACCTCATGTTCAGCAATAGTGCTTACGACTACTAAATTCATTTGATGATGATGATGCCTTATTATTACATCTGTTTATTTATTTTCATACATAAAATACATATTTTTAAATATTTCTACATTAATTATAGAAAAACTTTTTTTGTTTCATCTATTTTGTCTTTTTTTTATTAATAGGTCTTTACCTATGAAATTGCCGTTTTGTATGAAAAAATTTAAACGAAATTTTTTCATGAATTTTTTATTTGTATTAATCGAAGTAATCACCCATGCAATCAATGCATCTTTGCCATCGCAGTGGCAGTTTATTGATGCCCTTCTTAAAGAAATCAGCTGGACGGGAGGCAAAAAATTCTTCAAAGGCATTTTGTACTGCCTCTCGGGTATTAAATTTTTTTCCCGCCAAGAAGTTATCCAAATTCTGGAAAAAGTAGTAGTCTGTAGGCGCAAGGTCTGGTGAGTAGGGCGGATGACGGAGAGCTTCCAACCCCAGTTCTTGCAACTTGGAGACCGTCTGCTGTGCAGTATGAGGTCGCGCGTTGTCGTGCAGGAGCAGCGGAGACGAGCGATTGACCAATGCTGGTTGGAGATGCGCCAGCTTCTCCATCATTGTGTTCAGTTCTTCACAGTACACATCTGCAGTAATGCTCACCCCGTTTGGTAAGAAGCTGTGATGAATCACACCGGCGCTAGACCACCAAACAGTGACCATCACTTTTCTAGGGGTAAGTTTTCGTTTAGGGCATTGTTTAGGTGCTGAACCAGGATCCAACCAACTTGCTGAGCGCTTACGGTTATCAAACAGAATCCATTTTTCATCGCAGGTAACAATGCGGTTCAAAATTCCTTCATTTGTGTGTCTGTTGAGCAGTGCAAGGCACGTCTCGACGCGTACTTCGCGCTGGCGATCATTGAGTTCGTGGGGCACCCATTTGTCAAGCTTTTTTACCTTGCCAATTTGACGCAAATGGACCAATATTGTTTTGACGCTAACGTCGAAAGCTGCTGCTAATTCAGCCGTAGATTGTGTATCATCAGCTTCCACAATCGCCTTTAATTCGTCATTGTCGACCAAAGTCTTCGGACGACCGCGAGGTTCATTTTTCAGGTCGAAATTTCCAGAACGGAAGCGAGCAAACCAATAACAGGTGGTGCGTTGGTTTGTAGTGTTAGCTCCGTAAACGTCGTTGATGTTGCGTGCCGCTTGTGCCGCGTTGCTGCCACGACGGTACTCATATTCCATAATTACTCGAATTTTTAACGTATCCATGATGACGAAAAAGATTGAAATGCGATGAAAATGTAACACTAATCAATAAAGAAATGACTACTTTTAGAAAAAAAAATCCATGTTTTTAAAATAAAATTAATTTGAAATTAGAATTCTTAGCCAAACAAAAATTATTTTGATTTGAAATGGCCAGTACTGCAGAACGGCAATTTCATAGGTAAAGACCTAATATTAACAATTTTTACATTGTGCCAAAATGTACTAAGTACCTACAGTAAAAACTAAAACAACATGAATATTATAACTTACTATCGTACATTGCCTGATTCCGGTTCCTATGAGGAAATGGAGGAAGCTCTATCTCGGAAATTGGTAGGGATATTTTGAATCCCTACTGACTAAACTACACGTTGTTTGTCTTCAATCTATATAAATAAAAAGAAAAGTCCTGACCGACTGACTGACTCATCAACGCCCAGTCCATACCCTTGGACCTAGAAAGCTAAAATTTTGCACAGAGGTTCCCTTTATAATGTAGATAAGAAATAAGGAAGGATTATTCGAAATTCAACCCCTAAGGAAGTTAAATAGAGTATGAAAGTACCGCGCGGGCGAAGCCGCTAGCAAAATCTAGTGTGTAATGTAACTCATAGGGATGTCTGAAAACCACTTATCGTTCACGACGTCATTCATCATCATCTTCCTAGCCTTTTCCTAATTATGTTGGGGTCGGCTTTCAGTCTAACCGAATGCAGGTGGATACCAGTATTTTACTCGGAGCGACTGCCTATCTGACCTCTGAACTGGGTAATACGATATCCCTTGGTAAGACTGGTTGTTTGTTAGACTTTCGGTCTTCTGTCAAACATATACAACTGATAACCGGAACCAACGGCTACTGTTAACGTGCTTTATAAGGAACGGAAGGGTCTTGGTATGGCGAGATAGTCACCAATCCACGAAGCAACCTCGGCAAGCGTTGCTAAACCTGATCGATCGACCAGTGCAGCTGTTATAACTAAGCCACTAGCCCCTCATTATGTATAGAAAATAACCAACTAGTAGACACGTTTAATTTGCGACATTTCGTTTTGCTACCTAGCATTAGAAAAACCAAAGCTAGAATTCAGCAAAACAGATGTTCCATATTTTATTTATTGAAACGTGAAATGAAGAAATTATTGAACATTATAGGTAGTACGGCTGCATTCAATCCATTTGCAACCAAATTGCAGTTCGTTCGTTCTTGTAATGAGAGCGAGCGGTTATAGCAATGTACTTCGTGACTCTAATAGACTTAATATTATCGTTGCCCAGTTAATTTGCCCACATTTAAATAGTACCGCAGTTTAGTTCGTATTTTTCAATGTTTGTAATTTATTGTTGGGTTAATTTAAACTGTGATGGTTTATTGCTCAAAATAGTTTCTTATACTGTTTGTTGTGAACACTTTCAAATTAAACATGAATACAAAATTAAAGCATGCACCGCACCAAACACCCCCATTAGAATATTATGTTTGAATCATAATACATACATTGAATTTTTACTATCTAAGTATACGAGTACAATCAATATAAATAAAAAGAAAAGTCCTGACTGACTGACTGACTCATCAACGCCCGGCCCAAACCCTTGGACGTAGAAAGCAGAAATTTTGCACAGAGGGCCCCTTATAATGTAGACAAGGCATAAAGAAGGATTTTTCTAAATTCAACCCCTAAGGGAGTTAAATAGGGGATGAAAGTTCTGCGCGGGCGAAGCCGCTGGCAAAAGCTAGTTATGTATAATTCTTCTGTGTGTTTGAACGTCACTGAACTCCTAAACGGTTGGACCCATTTTATTAATATTTTTTGTGTATCTGCGACTTCCACTTTCCCCTTAAACTTAAGGGGAAGATATAAAACCATGATAAGACGTCTTGTATGGGTCAGAATGTTGGGCAACAAAAGGGATAAATGAAAGACAATTGCATGTAGTTGACATGAGGATGTTAAAGGGATATGTGGTGTTACACGACTGGATATACAACAACAATAACAAATGAGTAAATAAGAGGAAGCCTGAAGGTGGCACCGATACCTGAATAGTTGTGTGGAACTGGTAATCGGTTATCATGGTATGGGCATGTGATGCGGGGGAATGAGGAAAATGTCGTGAGGAAAGTTTTGAGTATGAGTAGGGGGACAGCAAAAAAACGATGGATAGACTGTGTGAATGATGATATGGTTAGAAACGGTGTGACTACGGTGGTGACGACTAATAGAGAAGTGTGTAAGAAAAAAAAAACCGAATTTTTTTAAAGTTTTTTTTTTCACTTATAAGTTATTTCACCATTCTTAGGGTCAAAACAAAGCATATTTATGCGATTGCAGCAATCGCGGTTGATTTGCTGTATTTTTATTATGAGTTTCGTTGTATAATTTTGAAAATTCGTCTATAAATGACGGAGTTAAGGCCGAACATACATTAAAAAAATACAGTCTTTTTAAAGTCGGTTAAAACTACATGTTGTATATATTATAAGATAGAAAGATACATCCTCATTGTCAAACACAACGACAATGAAACTGAAGACTCACTTGAAACAAGTAATGCACATTATTACATTAAACGAGAAAAAAGTACTTTCAATCACGTCATCAACTAAGGAAGTTTGCTAACGAATACGAAAACTCTTGAAAAGCTCTTAACCAGCGTGGAAAACATAAACCAGGCACACGGGCGCATTTTATAAAGTTAACGGCAACTCGATTAAGGAAGCAGTCAAAGAAAGTTGGCAGTAAGAGGGAAGTTTGAGTGGGAACCGGCTGATTGAATTGTACGCAACTTAACGTTACATCGCATACCATCCACCAGCACGCGTAGCATAATATAAGATTGCCATAGAAGCGGGATTTGTCGACGGAAGAATAGACAACATGACAGATTGTAGAAAGATTTTTACCGTCTAAAGCACGGCGATGTTAAAACTGAAGAGACGAAATGTTTCTATTCTTCGGTCCACAAAGCCTACGATGTCAAAAATGGCGACAATTTTTTTCTACTTTTGACACTTGGGGGTAGATACATTTTTAAAGAATGAAAAGTATGCGTCCAACCCTCTATGTTGATTGAATGACTATTTAATGAAAAAATCTAAAACCGTAAGCCTTAGCCATCCACCTTAACTACATCACTAGCTACCTCCGCGTTTCTATGGAAAGAGTAATGTATTTGTCTTCTTAGAAACGCGAGTTTACGAGGGTATCGCCCCGTGCTCGGGCAGAAGAGATTTCAAGAAGGATAGAAATAACTTTGTGTATTCTTGGTAGAATAGAGATAGAATTGGTCATTCTACGCCTCCAGGGCATCAGTAGTTCATGAGGCGTAACAACACGAGTTTAACTGTTATTGGAAAACGCTCGCGACGGTGACGCGTCATTATGTGCCCCGAGCCCCCGGAACATGTGACGCACTGGTGCTCGCTCGACAATCACAATAAGTGTAGGACTCGACTGCCTTGCAATAACAAAAATTTTACAACCGTGTTTTTGTATTATATAGATCTATCTTTAACTTATACCTAATACCTACCCGATTTTCCAAAAGTTGGTGTCCGTTGATAAGATCATCTATCAAACTTAGGTTAGGTGATATAATAGAAATACTATATTTAAAATGAAATGTGATAACAATCAAATTGAATCTATATATACAGGGTGTTTGGCAGAACGTTGAACATACGAAAATGGTAGATAGGTGGGGTCATCTACTACTTACTCAGCCCTAATTTATTTGGGCCTGGCCCCCTGGATATTTAATTTTTTTTTTTTTGCTTTCTTCTAGTTTCACCACTTTCTTAACTTTAAAGTGTATTTTTTAATATTTTTTATTAAAAATGTGTAAAACAATTGCCTGTTTTACACATTTTTAATAAAAAATACACTTTAAAGTTAAGAAAGTGGTGAAACTAGAAGAAAGCAAAAAAAAAAAATTAAATATCCAGGGGGCCAGGCCCAAATAAATTAGGGCTGAGTAAGTAGTAGATGACCCCACCTATCTACCATTTTCGTATGTTCAACGTTCTGCCAAACACCCTGTATATAGATATAAATGAACCGCCGAAATGTATGTACGCGCATAACTTCCGAACGACTGCACCATGTTGGATGATTCTTTTTCTTATGTGTTCCTTATTGTCAGGACAAGGTTTGTATAATGCCAATTCAATATTCATAGCTAAGTCGGGACAACGTCTGTCGGGTCAGCTAGTAATATTATAAAACTAGCTGACCTGACAGACGTTGTCCTGTCTTAACTATTAATATATGTTACACGCAACTTTCTTATTTTTTTCTTTGATAAGAACCTTCTCCTGACGATAACAAAAATAACTAAAAAATAATTGGCAAAATTGGTCTAGCCGTTCACGTGTGATGCCGTGACCAAGAGAAATAGGGATTCAGCCTATGTCACCCGGGGATAGTCTAGCTTCCGAACAGTGATACTTTTTTTCAAATCGGTTCGGTAGTTTCAGGGCCTATTCAATACAAACAAACAAACAATCAAATCTTTCCTCTTTACAATATTAGTATAGACTAGCTGACCCGGCTAACTTCATACTGCTAATAATTTTATATTTTTCCTCCTTTTAAACCTTCCTTGGGCTTCCAGAAATGTTTCGAATCCAAAATTGGCTAAATCGGTCCAGCCGTTTTTGAGTTTTTGTACAACAAATGTCAATTCATTTTTATAAATTTAGATAGACAGATAGATAATGGTCAGGAAGTATTTAATCTAAAAAAAGGCTTAATATTTGTAAGAGACAAGTGACAGAAAAAGGCATAAAATACCTGTGTCACCTCAAGAGACAATAAGCCTCAAATATTTGTAGAAACTAGTGGTAAAAGAATCACATCCCGATACTAATTTGATCAGTAAACAATCGGCATTTATCAGGCACTCTAGATTTCAAGTTAGACCTTCCTAATAAGCTCTAATTATCCTCACTCCGACCTAGTTAGTCCTTAGATGAGAACCGTCCCTAACACTTACATCACTAAAGTGGTTATTTTAGCCCGAAAAGACTGGGTAGAAATGGATAGGTAGAAACCCTTTTAACTGGAATTCTTTAGGACTTTAGGGTTCGATTCCAGAGTTGGGCTGTGTTATTGGGGTTTTTCCATCTAAAAATCAGTGGCAGCCCGTCTAGATTGCCCGGTTGATGGCAATAGGCTCGCCCACTATTACAAGGAACTTAAAAATAACTGGCGAAAACTAGGTGTATCATAGGTGCGCCACTGCCTAACTGATCGTGGAATACAGGCAGGATATTGTTATGTTGATTTGTATTATCAAATGGATAAGGTGTGTTTTCCGACATATCGCTTCTCAGCTCAGCATACGCTGAAACTAGGTCCATTGCGTCTAGTTTGCAAGATTTGCCTACTCGACAGCAAAGAAACGCAATCTTGAATTTTCAAAATGAAATAGAGAGGTTTGTACCTAATACCGAACGAGTTACGCAATTGTGCACTTTTATTATTTATTACGTGACGATTGTATAGTGGACGTCTACATCCACGTCTGTAGTATGTATGGAAATACGTTGACGTTATTACGTTATCGTGGACGAAAATTTAAAAGATTCCGCACCAATTTCCATACATTTTTCTTCCCTGTGTTACCGTGATGCCGCGACCCCTACAGGGAAATTTTTTATCCAGTGCGCATACTGTAACCATGAATTCAGCATACAATTCTAGACGTTTCATAGAAAAGTGAAATACCTACGCGGTCAAAATAAATGGAACATTTGATATATTTTTTTGTATAACCGACGAAAAATTTCTACGCTAGAGGGTCTAGAATGAAATGCTGAATTCATGATTACAGTTTGCGCACTGCTTAAATTTTTATCCTGTATAATATTCGCACTGCTGAGACATAGGCCTGTTCTGGGTAAGAGGGAGTGGGCTGTAAACGCTGGCCCAATGCGGGGTGGGTAGATATCCTGGACACTCCGGTTTTCTATCGATTTTTTCCTTCACTGTTCCAAGAGCAGTGAGAGAGCAGTGGTCTCCCAGTGATAACCGCTGCGACTTACGTGTTGTAGGTGGTGGGTTCGATCCCAAGCAGGCACTTAATTTGTGAACTAATCATTATTTATGGATTTGTACAGTGTAAGCTTAGTTAAAAACTGCGTAAAGGCCTGTTTTTGTGTCACGCAAATCATCATAAAATAAACACAGCATAACACAATATTTCTCGTACATTTGTATCGTAAAACAAAATCGTGACGTCAGCTATTATCTCTGGCAGTGTACCCTTGAGTGCCGTATTTTGGGCTCGAGTGTTATGTAGCCATGTTGTTATACCCGACGTTCGTTAATGGAGGCAAGTGATGTTAAATGTTCTTAACTTTAAGATGATAGTAATCGGTAGAGCCTTCGTGGGTACGGTGTTAAGTTTCACAGTAATAGTTGGAGAGAACAGGCGTGTATATGTACGTATATATTTGAGAATTACTTTCCTAAATATACAAGCCACCTCTCTATATTATTATACTAGCTTTTGCACACGGCCTTGCCCGCGTGGTTGTCGCTTATCGCGTAAAAAAGTAGCCTATTCTCCATATCCCAGGCTATATCTCTGCAAAATTTCATGACGATCGATTCAGCGATCTAGGCGTGATAGCGTTACAGACAGAGTTAGGTACTTTCGCATTTTAATATTAGTACGGATGATATGTATGTTCTAGATATGGTTCTATAAGTTCGTTTCAATAACTGCAAAACGACTGGCTGCTACCTTTAAACACACACACAGCTTTAATTTGCAAAAACTGCCTCGATGGTCTAGTGATACACACGGCTACACATCAAGCTATAATTTCCAGTATAAGCTGATCTCGCATTGTGTAGGATTTCCGTACAGTGCGTGTTCAGCGTAAACTGGAAATGTGTAGCTTGATGTGTACCCGTGTGTACATTCAGTCGGATTCCTAGCTCGGGCACAGTGATAGTGTAATTTGCCATCTGTAATTTCTCAGTACTCAGTGGCAGCGCGGAGTCTGAATTAGTGCCCAGTTGATGGGGATAGGTTCGCATGAAACTTAAAAATAACTAGCGAAATGTAGGTACAATTCTGCATTACCCTTGAGAAAATACAGGCGTAATGTATGTCATGTGTTATTTAATATACTTAAAGGAAGTAAAAAAATAAACGACTTACCTAGGTTGGTACATAAATACTGGCTGGTTGGATAATGAGTCGTATGTGTAGATATGATACCTCTGTTTAATGTAATGTCACATTCAATTTGATATTACAGCTAGGTACATATTGCAGTACATCGCACGTAATTACGACGTAACTGCCGTGTAGTTCCGACACATATCATTACCAGCCAAACAACCTCTTTGGGAGTACACCGAGTACACGGCACTAATTTCTATTAATAACTATCTATCGAACACTATAATGCCATTGTTAACTTAATTACATAACCCGTACCTGAGCATTACATAATTTGCATGTGCTTATATATATATAATGGAACATTGTGCAGCCGTTCTTGTAATTGGGCGCACAACTTCAATTAATTACCCTTGTCCAAATGTTAAGCTGTTATGCGCAGAACCAATAATGGGCCACAAAACAAGCAATATACAGGTGCGCTTACATTCAAATAATATTCCATTACCGAAGTTTTGGTGAATTGCACATGAAATCGATGATTGAATATGTCAGCGCAATCCGTATTGCGGATGTTTCACCCAAACAAATAGCTAGTAATTTTTTTTTTTTTTTTTTTTTTTTTTTTTTTTTTTTTTTTTTTTTTTTTTTTTTTTTTTTTTTTTTTTGGGTGGGAAATCATCAAATGACTTCTCCTGCTGAGTAGAGCAAGAGGGCGTGTCAGACTTTTACTGACTAAAACCCACCCGTGTTCCCTCAGTAGCCCGTATGCCAGGGGCCGTGGTATCTCTTTCGAACAAACCCGCACCCCTGGCAGGCATCGGCCCTTGCGGACCCCACCTGTGGTTGCTGACATCTTTGACGGCGCGCGTGAGGAACACAACGCGCCGTCCCGTCTACCACTTTTCGGCCGCAGAGGATAGGGAGAGCGGCTGACGCTATACCGACACTCCTCTTCCCCTGCGGCCCCACCGCGTCCGCCATCAAACGGTGGCGGCCCCGTCCAGGCCACGGAAGGGAAGAGCGCTGCTCAGAAGCACCGGAACTCCCCCTCTACCGCAGCCTGTAACCCTCAGCCGCGATGCCTCCCATTCGACATCGCGGCCCACCTCAGTTGCGGTGCACCTCACCGCAACCTACTTTTTGGCCGCTACGTCGTCGGCTTTGAGGCAAAAGCCCTGACGAGCGGCCCCACCGTTGGGTTCCTCTTGGCTTCACCGTGGATGGGAGACCACGGTTACTAAGCCCCCCCGCAACGACAATGCGGGAACCCACTCGGGGGGGAAATAGCTAGTAATCAATCGTATTATTTGACTGTCGCTTTCCATTCTGTGCCAGTAAATGAATGTATGTAATAACAATGTAGTATGACAATTGTGGGACAACTGTTTGCGGCGTGCATTAATTCGTAGGCAAACGTGTATGTGAACGGGGCCCGGTGCTTACTTTGTATTTATTGACACGTTGGAAATACAATGGCGTAATTGAATTGTTGGACGAATATGTATCTTCAATTGTACTGATTGTTTATGATTGGGAGCTAACAAATCTGTAGTAGACGTTAAATGGTAGTTAATGATCAAGTGTTAATAAAAGCGAGGAAGTTAATGATGAAGGCGACTCGGCTCATAATCTGCCTAGCTTTTTCTCAACTTTGTTGGGGTCGGCTTCCAGTGAAATTTGATGCAGCTGAATATCAGTATTTAACATGGAGCGACTGCCTATCTGACCTCCACAACCCGCTGGGTAATATTATGCCCCTTAGTAATACTACACTACTACTGAACTGGTTGTCAAACTTTCGAGCGTCTGACGACACGTAACGACTGTCAAAAATCCACTAATTACAACCGGAACCAACGGCTTAACGTGTTTGCCGAGGGTCTTGATATATGGTCACCCATCCAAGGACCAACCGCGGCAAGCGTAGCTTAACCTAATCGACCGATGTTATTACTTAACCACAAGCCACTCATTTCCAAACAAGAAAATCATCATTTATTCCCGTCTTAAAATAGGTAAGCTACTTACATATTCTGGAATATATCATCAAATATCACGGGAACTCGATACCTGAATGCCTTTATCGTTTATTCACAATCCAAATATGGAATACTGAATACACAGGCATATTAGTCGTTGTTATCGCTCAGTTTACCCAATACTACCTACCTATACCTACCTATGCCTGCAAAAATTCCGAACTATTCGAAATTTCCGCGACATGTACAAATAATATTAGAGCTCCGTTCGACGTCATAGAGGGCGCCACTTGATCTAAATATGGAAAGGTCGAAACTACTTCAATTCTCGGCTGTCGAGAGGAAGGATAGATCCACTTAAGGTAACAAACAAACATTATGTACTGTGTATGTACTTGTAGACTACACAGGTACAAGGATTTGTAATAAGTTGCTTGAAAGATTTTGCAAGGAAAAACCTAAAACGTAAGTACCTAATCTTATTTGGTTCTGTCACTTTAGTGGTCACGAACAGATTAATAGTAAACAATATAGCGGGAATGTTTATTGTTTCATAAAGAGGCTCTTTTGAAACAATAAACATCCCCATTATCCCACTAGATTATGAATTAGGAGAAGCACAATTGTTAATATCGTGGAAGGCTCTATTGCTGGAAAATCACTGTTGAAAGTGAAGTTGTATGTTTATCAAGTACATTAAAATAGCCTCCATATGAGGTGATACTCAAAGTCAGGTGCACTTACCTCTTACGACCACCCTGGGCATCCTACAATGTTTTACCACAGTGCAGACGTGTACCTTTAGAAAGAAAATGGGTTTATAAGGATGGGAAATCATCAAATAACTTCTCCCGCTCTTGGTGGAGCAGGAGAGCATGTCAGACTTTTACTGACTAAAACCCACCCGTGTTCCTTCAGTTGCCTGTGTGCCAGGGGCCACAGTATATATTTCGAACAACCCGCCCCCCTGGTAGGCATCAGCCCTTGCGGACCCCACCAGTCAACGCGCCGTCACCCAGGCTTGGTCCTTACCAGACGGCGAGCTACCAATTACTCACCGTCCGCAAGCCCGCGCCTACGGTGGCCGGAAATCGGCCTGGGGCCTTTGCCTCCAGATCTCATGGCGGCAATCCGGCAAGGAGGCCTGCTGTCTCACCGGAGATCGTGTGGTATCCCCGGATCATCCGGATGGCCATAACCCTATAGGACGTGTTCAGCCGACGATCTGGTCGGCGCCTCAATGTAGGCGCCCACACCGGTGCCCCGTATAGGGCCATGGACCGCACAACCTCCACGTAGAGCCTCCGGAAGGAGGCGAGGATTGGGCAGGAGCCGCTTCAAGGCAGCCCTGGAAGAATACTGTTATTGGCGACTTTTCTTGACACTTTATATGCGCCCATGAGCCTCTGCGTACCTCTCACATGTCGTAAGCAGGTTTATCATTGTATTAATCGAAGGGCTCAGCAACACCATATCATCGGCATAGCTAGTATTGTTGAAGCATTCTCCGTCTACATAACAACATACATAACACAAATACCTAATTACTATTTTGGGGTCCTAATAATACTAAATAGTTAAATTACTGTGGCCAAGTGTGCAATTGGTAACAATTCTGGCCTAACCTGACCCATTTGGTCGGGGCCCTAGCTTTGTTACCAGGGCCAGGGCTTTTGGATTTCCGACTTTCAGTTTTTTTTTTTTTTTTTAATTGAAAAAGTCACTTTGGACAAGTGCCCGGATTTGAACTCACAAGTCACAAACATGAAAGGCGAGGCCTAACCACCAGGCCATGCGCGTTGTGTTCCACTCGCGCCTCAAAGAAATGTCAGCACAAAAAATGACGGGGCCCGCAAGGGCCGAGCCTGCCAGGGGTGCAGGTTTGTTCGAAAGAGATACCACAGCCCCTGGCATACGGGCTACTGAAGGAACACGGGTGGGTTTTAGTCAGTAAAAGTCTGACACGCCCTCCTGCTCCACCCAGAGCGGGAGAAGTTATTTGATGATTTCCCACCCAAAAAAAAGGGCCAATTGTGAGAAAAGGCCAAAAAGTTTTAAAAAAGTTCCAACATTTTAAAAGGTCATGTCATTAAGTTTTAATAGGATCAGTTAAAATATCCTATTTAGTAATAAGAGTTATACATAACTGTTAATTAAACAGTATAGGCACCATTAGTTCTCTAAACTATAGAAATACAGAAGAGTTAGTATACAAATCGCTAAAAAGGTAACATGTACGTCGAGTGGTTATCAAACCTCATAAAATAAAGTGGAAAAACATCTCCACCACACGAGTGCAATCTTAGGACCTTCAAATAGAAACAATGATTCACCTCATACAGGATAACATCCCATCTTACTAATATTGTAAATATGAAAGTTTAATGTTTGGATATTTTAGATGTTTGGATGTTTGTTACCCAATCACGCAAAAACGGCTGAATGAAATTGGATGAAATTTAGCACACAGAAATTTTGTAACGTGAAATAACACGTAGAATACTTTTTATCCCGATAGTACGTTCCCGTGGGATAATTTTCGACCTCCACGAAGGCGAAGCCGCTGGCAAAAGCTAGTTCTGAAAATGTTAAACAAAAGCAATGTTCTTTGATGGTAGGTGAACATTATTGTAATTCATCCCATCTTCTCATGAAAGGAAGAAAAAACCTAGTGAGTCTGCGTATGAACTTGCTTAGAAGACAGGGAGTTCCATCGATGCCTACTTTTTCATTTTAGGTGAATCAAGTCGCGGAACTTACTGGTGGGAACTCGCACTCACTGGTGGGCCGGCTAAAAATCACGCTGTCTCACCAGACATCGTGTCCGACAGAGGTAGTATCAGTGATGAGCAGTTAGACGCTAGTCTACACGCACAACGTTATTGTGAGATGCAGGATCATTAATAGTAAAACTTAAGAAAAGTCTTTCGGAAGATCGGGTTTTATGAAAAAGCCACCGCATAAATAAATTACCAATAAAGTTTTTTGAACTTTTCGATGTTTGATCTTTGTCGGAACCGATTTGGTTTTGAAGATTTTACACTTCTTTTGTTACTTAAACACGCCCAAAGTTACGTTAAATTAGTGAGAAAAACGAATCTTTGGTGGCTCCTAACTTTTTACTGGCTTTTTATTTTAGTATTCTGTTTCCATACAAACAATATTAATAATGAGCAGTGATAGGAATAGGTAGTGCCTATTTGCCTAAACTTTGAAGAACAGAGACAAGAAAAGGAGACTTCCTTAGGACGAAATTTTTTTTCCCGGGATTTGGGAAAAATCTTCAATAAGTTAAAATTTGCGCACAGGATAAAAACTTATCCTGTATAAGATGTGTAAAAGCCATTTTTACACATCTTATACAGGATAAGTTGTGTATCAAATCATGAATTAAAGTTAGACTATTTATTTCGGGATTTTACGTGAAAATCCTGAAAATTTGGTAGTTGCAAGTTTAGTTACACATCATGAATAAAGCTTATTTTCAACTTACTGAAGATTAATACCGAATCCCGGGAAAAAATTTTAGTCCTAAGGAAGTCTCCGTTTCTTGTCTCTGTTCTTCGAAGTTTAGGCAAATAGGCACTACCTATTCCTATCACTGATAATGAGACAAAACCATACCTTGTTTAATTTTAGATGGACATTGTCGAACAGTGGAGTAATACACTTCCGAATTTTGAATGGAAAAAATGTGGACAACCACCTTACATCTTAATATATTGTTGTGGGATTAGCATGCGATGTTACTTCCTTTACCCTGAAACAAGACAATTTCTGGTTAATTATGTGATGTCAAACACTCAACCTGCTTACTATTGATGACCTACATGGTCCTCAATGATCTGACCATTACAATGGACCCCGTATGGACTTTAGAAGGGACTTAATCTCTAACTTTGTTTCCGTTTTATTTCACAGAAACTAAACGTGCATACAAAATTTCAGTTCAATCAGTTGGAGATACCAGCAGGCTTAACACGAGAACCATAAACAAGCGTTTTACCGCCGGAAAAGTAGACAAAATTGACGTTTCCGTACAGACAGTTGACAGTTTTTCACCGAGAAATGTAGACAAGTATGTACATTAAATTATATTATTTTTTCTATAAGTTCGCTGTACCAGTACAGTGATAGAATAGTTTGATGCACCGGGCGACGTCATTACATCAAAGCCGGTTGTCGCTGAAAACCAGCGCTGGGGCTGCTCTGTCTTGCACAGGAACTGGACTGGACTTTGAGGGTGGAGAAGTTGGAGGCGCCATAACACCAACTTCAAGTCGTTACCGGTGCGCGTTCCAACTCACCATTTGGTGACCTTCCTTAAGGAAGAGTTTTGGCCGAAAGGTGTGCTGTATCGGCGTTTTCGCGGCCAGCTACGCGACACCTCGCAGCGTAACACGACGCCATCACTTCGTGTGTAGTAGTTTTTAAGATTGTTTTATAGAATATGCATTATTTTATAATTATTGTTTTGTAGTTATATATGTATTGTGTTTTATTGGCCTCAGTTGCCTAAATAAATTATAAATAAATAATGCTGAGCGATAGCCGTTTTGCGTGGATGTGACGCATGTTTCCCTCAACCTTTTCTTAGTTTTGTATTCCTGTTTTTTTGCGTCATGTTTACCGCAAATAAACGTATTTTCTTTCTTTCTCTTTCACAAGCGATTTCTATTCTACAGTAGAGTAAAAATAGAAAGAGTCATGCTAAGCCTGCTGCTTCAAAATTGAGTTGTAAGATTCCACCTGAACAAACATAGTTACATACATTGGTAGTAAAATAAAAGCATGTAATAATAAAAAAGGACATCCCTCTACGACAGGGATTCCCAAAGTGGTCCTAGGGGTCGACATAAACGAAAACTGATTTTGGGGGTCGACGAGGTCTAAAAATCGACCCCTAATTACACAAGTTCCTATTTTTAAAACTTTCAAGATAGGTAGGTAGGTACTGTATTGTTTATGTTGTGTTACGTGTACTAAGAATAATTAATATTTTTGTAGGAAATAGCATTGTTGTAGTAATGTAAAGTCTCAAGTTCGTACAAGATGAAAAACTCTCACTCTGTCTTCTTCTATTGACCTAAGTCAGAATGAAAAATAACACTCTGTAGCAGATGTTTTAAGTTAGCGGACCATTATGAATAAGGGGGTTGATCTTAAAAGTAGGTAATTTGGCCATGGGGGTCTGAGGTAACAGTTAATTTTGGAAAAGGGGTCACTTGTCCAAAATAGTTTGGGGATCCCTGCTCTACGAAGCATAAAAAGTATTTTAATTGTAATTAAATTACTCATTTCATTATTCAGAAATATACCGCAAGTAAAGTTCTATCACTTCGTACAATGAATGCCAATATCCAGTAAGTGGGCAATCAAATAAAAGTAAGAAGTTCACTAACTTCTGGGTAGGTAGGGGTCATCGCCTCATATCCCGCCATCTGGACAAGCATCCGAGCTTCTATATTGCACTAGAACTTTCTATGAGCTCATATCTTAGTAATATCTAATACCAGAGCTACTTATACTACGGTACTTAGTACCTAAGTATATAATATGAAGGGCTTGTGGCTAAGTAATAACTACCACACGGTTCGATTGATATGGATAAGATACGCTAACCGCGGATAGTCCGTGGATGGGTGACCATCTTTACATACCAAGACTCCTCCGCGTTTCGGAAGCCGTTGGTCATTCGTCATCTTTGCCATCTTTGACAGTCGATGCGGGTCATCAGAAGCCTGAAAGTTCGGCAACCCATCTGACCAATGGGTATCGCACTACCCAGTAACTGGGTTATGGAGGTCAGATAGGCAGTCGCTTCATGTAAAATATAGAAATTCAGCAGCATACTAGTATTTGTAGCGTAATCTTTTCCGAACTATGTTGCTCAGCTTCTGTTCTGAATGAAAACTGACCCCAAAAGGGAGAAGGTTGGGCAGCTGATGAGCTGAGTAGCCGCCTTCATCATTAACTTCGTCGCTTTTACTAACACTTCATCATTAACTACCATTTAACGACTACTACAGTTTTTTAGCCCCCAATCATAAACAATCAGTAGAATTGAAGATACATATTCGTCCAATAATTCAATTACGTCATTGTATTTCCAACGTGTCAATAAGTACAAAGTAAGCACCGGGCCCCGTTCACATACACGTTTGCCTACGAATTAATGCACGCCGCAAACAGTTGGCCCACAATTGTCATGCTACATTGTTATTACATACATTCATTTACTGGCACAGAATGGAAAGCGACAGTCAAATAATACGATTGATTACTAGCTATTTGTTTGGGTGAAACATCCGCAATACGGATTGCGCTGACATATTCAATCATCGATTTCACGTGCAATTTACCAAAACTTCGGTAATGGAATATTATTTGAATGTAAGCGCACCTGTATATTGCTTGTTTGGTGGCCCATTATAGGTTCTGCGCACAACAGCTTAACATTTGGACAAGGGTAATTAATTGAAGTTGTGCGCCCAATTACAAGAACGGCTGCACAATGTTCCATTATATATAAGCACATACAAATTATGTAATGCTCAGGTACGGATTATGTAATTAAGTTGACAATGGCATTATAGTGTTCGATAGATAGTTATTAATAGAAATTAGTGCCGTGTACTCGGTGTACTCCCAAAGAGGTTGTTTGGCTGGTAATGATATGTGTCGGAACTACACGGCAGTTACGTCGTAATTACGTGCGATGTACTGCATTATGTAGCTGTTATGTCAAATTGAATACGACATTACATTAAACAGAGGTATCATATGAGGAGTAGGTACGAGTGCGTAACAGACACGACTCATTTTAAACTGAATAAGTCAGTTTTATGTACCTACATAGACTAGCTATTTTAAGTAGATTTATTTTTTTACTTCATTATATTTGAAAATAACACATAACATTACATCACATCTGAGTTTCCCGAAGGGTTAAGCAGAATTGTACAAATACGCTAGTTATTTTGAAGTTCCATTAAACGGGGAGCGCGCCCGCGAGCTAGTAGCCTACCTAGTTCAAGACGGGAATAAAATAATGGTGATTTGCTTATTTTGAGCTGAGTGGGTGATGGCCAAGTAACAAATATAATCGGCCGATCGATCAGGTTAATCTACTTTTATCTCGGTTGGACCCTGGATGGGTGTCGTTTATACATCGTGTAACAGAAACCCTATTATTAATTATCCTTAAGCACTAAAGATTTCGCTGGTATAAAATCGCTGTACATAGTTTTAGCCCAAAATAAAATTCTCTAAGAATTGGAACCAAATCTTCGGTTTCATGTTTCTTAAATTCAAATCATAACCAACGTGTCACCGCACTACTTAGGTCAATAACTTTCCACGTTACTTGCCAATATCACGCTAAATTTCTTCCGAGTGGTGTGTTTATTTCAATTTGAAAAGTTCGGTTTCTGGTATCTGTGGCTTTTTTTTTAAGCTTACTGTTAGTGTTCAGAAAAACGTGTTGACCCAAGCATTACTTTATGCATTTAAAGTTAAGTCTTATTGCTTTGAAATAAGTTTCAATTTTCTTTGGCTCGATCAGTGGTGGGTATGGTAAAAAACTTTTTATTTTTTTAAATACCTATGTTAAAAGTTACTGAAATCGATAAACTAGTCAATTAGGAACAAACTACTTTAAGGTTTTGCGTATATTCTGTTACACCTTTTATAGCACCTACTTTATATTAAAATATTATGATGCCAAGTCAAAATATAAACTAAACATAACTCTTGAACTGAACAAAATATGTTTTCCGCACATTTTGTACTAGTAAGTTCAGTCCAACCGAGGAGTAAGTTTGAAACTAGCAACTACAAGTAAAGGTGTAGTACGGTTAGCTACATTTTTATGCTAAATTTCTCTCGCGTACTTCTTGGAGCAAAATAATAATAAAAACGTTGCTCATCTTATCAACTGTTTGAGGTTTTATTACGCAGGTTGAGAAGTCAACCTGCGTAATAAAACCTCAAACAGTTGCATCGAAGTGGAAACAGTTGTATCGAAGGATAAATAGTTTTTTTTTTTACTATCGAACCGTAAGACTCATAGATTTAAGAATGTATTACTTTGCTACAAAACCCCTCACATAAACCTTCCGGAAGATTTTTTCTAAATGATGGCGAAAACCGCATGAAAATCCGTTAAGTACTTTAGTCTAGAAGAACAATGCGGCCCCACATACGACATACACAAAACGCGAGTTTAATTTATTACATAGAGATTCTGTATTTCTTGAAAGTTGGACAATCGATCTCAAATATTTGAGCCAAGGATGGTGATCACAAAATGCGAGTTTAATTTATAAATATCTGGATGACGGTTTTTTATTTTTGGTTTGACGATTTCTAAAAATGAAATCTAGCTATTTATAGATCGATTTGTCGCCCCCGAAACCCCCTGCATTCTAAATTTCATGAAAATCATTGGAGCCGTTTCCGAGATTCAGATTATATATAAATATATACAAGAATTGCTCGTTTAAAGGTATTAGATATGTATAACTAACTATACATAAATATGTCTATACATATTCTACTTCTAATCTTACTAATTTATAAATGTGAAAGTTTGTGAAGATGTTTGGATGTTTGTTACTCAATCACGCAAAAACGGCTGAACGGATTTGGATGACATTTGTCACACAGATAGTTTATAACCTGGATTAACACATAGGATAATTTTCATCCCGTTAGTACGTTCCCGTGGGATAATTTTCGACCTCCACGTGGGCGAAGCCACGGGCAACAACAGTGACAGCGGCGACTTACGACCTGTAAGTCGCTTTACTTTGTGTAATTAATTTCATCACCACTGCTCTCGGTGAAGAAGTGAAAGCAAACATCGCGAGGAAACCGGCATGTCCTAGAACCATATAATTCGAAGACATGATGGTGACATCTACCAACCCACACTGCGCCCGCGTGTTGGATTACGGCCCACTCTCTCACAGAGAGGAGGCCTGTGTCCCAGCAGTGGGAACATTATACTGCTTATATCATATAGTACACATATACAGGTTGTAACAGAAACCCTATTGCTCTCCTTAAGCACTAAAGACAACAGCTGATCAAATCACTATACATAGTTTCAGCACAAAATAGAATACTCCAAGAATTGATACCAAATTTTCGGCTACATATGTTTCTTAAATTCAAATCATAACAAACGTGTCACCGCACTACGTAGTTCAATAACTTTCCACGTTACTTGCCAAAATCACGGTAAATCTCTTCCGAGTGATGTGTTTATTTCAATCTGAAAAGTTCGATTTCTGGTATCAATGTATTAAGACCGCTGTCACAGTTCAAATAGCGCCACTCCTGTATAAAAATTTATTTATCTTGTGACTGAAAAGGAATTATGAAAAACGGCTCAATCAGCTGTCTCGGTAAGTGTGTCTAGAATTTTCTAATACCTTTTATAAAGTTTCATATTGAGACACTAAGTAACAAAATACGATCTAGAGGAATGTCGCCGTTTTTCTTTAGATCGAATTTTGCTGCTTCATGTCTCAATATGAAACTTTATAAAAGTTTATAAGAGATAATATTTTTTTAAAGGAGTGGCGCTAGTGGACCTGTGACAGCGCTCTTAAAGATTCTCATAACTTCCGAGCATGTAGAGATAGGATTAAAAAAAACCCCTTCCAATATCGTTTGATATGAATCAACCAAAGAAACTGTGCCCTTGGTATGTATATACACTTTCCGTTACACGTTGTATAGGTAAGTCAGAAATGGCCAACTCATCCTAAACAAGCGTGGTGATCAAAGCTCCTGTCTTCTTGTTAAAAGAAGAGGTCTTTGCCCTACATTGGTACAATAATAGGCTGGTATTATTATTAAAAGCCCACGCTCTATTATTACACAGTGGGCGTTTATTCCTCATACAATATTCCTGTAAAAACGTTTACCAACGCTAATAAAAAAATTAAATAAAGCCCTGTAACAATTTTAATTCTATAACATGAAAGCTTTTTTTTAATTTGCTAAATTAATATTGCTGTATAAAATCACAGGCTTGCGTTATACTTCGTGACTTATGACGCATAGTCACGTTCAAATATACTCGTAGCT
Source organism: Polymixis flavicincta (assembly GCA_949987655.1). Taxonomy (NCBI): domain Eukaryota; kingdom Metazoa; phylum Arthropoda; class Insecta; order Lepidoptera; family Noctuidae; genus Polymixis; species Polymixis flavicincta. Next base: position 10,356,277 of record OX465191.1, on the reverse strand, counting down.
GTATAATTCGTTAGCAGTTTTTATGAGTTTAGCCGTATGATTATTGATACATGCGTGCACTGAATGGACAGGTCCACTCAATCTGTGTGGTTCTTTCCTCAAAAGACTATTTCAGACACCAATCCACATGGTCTTCACATGATCTGACCAAGATTATGTCTGGACTTTAAAAGAGACTGTGACCTCCGAGTTTGTTTCGGCCTTTCTTCTCAGTCAGATAGGAAACGCCGACCTCATCTAGTTTAAAAATATATGATTGACGTGTAAAAGTGTTTGTACAAACCTACTTACAGAAATAAAATCATTTATGTACAAAACTAGTGACCCGCCCGTGCTTCACACGGGTTTTTAGGGTTGCGTATCCAAATGGTAACGAGTGTCCGTATGGTGTCCAAGTTTTCGTTTGTCTGTCAGCGAGCGGGCTGTATATCATGAAACGTAATAGGTAGACATTTGAGTTTTTCAGTGTGGATTTCTATAGCCGCTATCACAACAAATAAAAAATATAACCAGTTGAAAAGTAAAGACAGCCTCCATTCAAGCATTTTTCGGCATTTTTGCTTTGTGCTACGGAACCCTTCGTGTGCGATTTGATAAAACATAGAGATTTCTTGATTACTAAACTTATACTTAATAATGTTAGTTTAACATGTGTAAATCTAATACCTTCAAACGACCAATTCTTGTATTTATATAATCTGAATCTCGGAAACGGCTCCAATGATTTTCATGAAATTTAGTATGCAGGGGGTTTCGGGGGCGATAAATTGATCTAGCTAGTTTTCATTTTTAGAAAACGTAAAACAATAAAAAAAAACGATCAAGGCTCGGTCATCGAGATATTAAATTGTCATATTATACTTATACCCATAAAGCCGCTGGCACATTACTCTGTCGTGTTGTGTTGTGACGCGTTATACACGAATCAAAATAATCAATTCAGTACAACACTACGTCAGAAGGAGACACGACACAACACAGTAATGTGAATCCGGCTAAACTTTCCTCAAGAAATTCTCTAAATTCCAATGAAATCTGCATCAAAATCTTGTACGTAGTTTAAAAGAACAACGTAAACAGTTATTTATAATATCTACAGTCATACATAGATGAGCTCTTGTATTTCTTATAAATTGCACAATTGATCGCCAATATTTGAGCCAAGGATGGTGATTTTTACATATTAGGTTATTATTACATAAAATATTACTTACCTAGATAGTTGTAGGTAAGTAGTATCGGCAATAATTCTGAGTAGGTCAATGTTCAGCAATTCATATTAATTGATGATGTAAAGGTATGTAGGTATTGTTTTGTTTATTTACCCCAGTTTGTATGTATCGGTAATAGGTTCCAGGTAAAAGAGGTATGGCTTGCAGCCATTTAGCCCCAGGGTTCTACTGAAAGGTTTAATAAAAAGAACCGGATATTTTTCCTACCCAGAAATTGATGAAACGATATTATTTTAACAATATTGAGTACACCCTCAATTTTGAAGCCTTTGTGCGCTTAAAGAGCTATGTCTTTATTTATTTTCTTCATGGTATGGTATATTTTACGCAATCGGCTTATAATGTTCCCACTGCTGGGACACAAGCCTCCTCTCTGTGGAAAGGAGTGGGTCATAATCCACCACTTGAGCCCAGTGCGGGTTGGTGCTACCTTTTTATACTCCTAAGAAAAAGAGGCGTATCAAGCGTGTCAATAACTGTAGTAGGTATATTTATTTATTAAAAACTGCGGAGAGACGTTGTCCTGACTTGGCGATCAGGTTCTAAGGGGGCCGGGGCCAATTGATCTACACCAGCCTTTCCCAAGGTGGGCGATAACGCCCCCTTGTGGGCGCTGCAGACCTAAAGCGGGGCGGTATGAGACCCGCTAATTCCGCTCAATCTCCGCTAATATAGCTCACAATGATTAATTTAATCTGAAGCTATAGTGGTTTTTAAGTAGATAAAAAATGGGGGCGCTAAAAAATAATTTATTCTCAAAGTGTGTAGTAAACAAAATAAGTTTGGGAACCCCTGATCTACACCATCCTGGGACGACCCACTCAAACGCACAAAAAATTATCAATATCGGTCCAGCCGTTGAGAGGACTTGCAGAGGACTTCAGAATAGTTACTTATTTAAAGATATCACTATCAGGTATCTACTGTCAGGTAACTGTCACTAATGTCAACTGTCCGTTACCATGAATGGTGCGAAGCAGTTGTGATGGCAGGCACCGCTTCACTTTCAACTTCGTGTGTCCCATGAGCCAGTGTAGTGTTAGCTCAATAATGGGCGATTCCTATAATTTACGGACCGTTACTGGTTAAAATTAAGATTCTCGTATCTTCTCCAATAATGAAGCAAACGCCTGATAGCTTTGCATAGTAGACCCATGTAGAAGTAGCTGTCACAGTTAAAGTTAGTTTACGAATCTATTTACATACCCAGTTTGCCAATTATCTAATTAAAACTTTTTTCAAAAAAATAACAACCGACTTCCAAAGAAACACTACAAAGTGCAAAATAACTTTAATTTCGAAAGTCGGTGACTTTGGATATGTATTTTAATTAATTGTCACCGCCTTCCGAAATTAAAGTTATTTTGCACTTTGTAGTGTTTTTTTGGAAGTCGGTTGTTATTTTTTTTAAAAAAAACTTTTTATTTTTCACTTTTTAGTTACATACCCCACACCAATTCGAAATTTCATCATCCTTGGCGTCAAAACAATGCATATTTATGCGATATCAACATTCGCGGTTGATTTGCTGTAATTTTTTGAAGAGTTCCGTTGTCTGTCTCCGAAACGCATCATCAGATCTATATGAAATTTCAATGGGACCATTTCGGAGTAAACTCCTTTCGAACAAAAAAAGAATTTTGCAAATTCGTCTATATATACACGACGGATTTATGCCCGAACATACATAAAAAAAAAATAGATAAACATGTCGAATTGATAACCTCCTCCTTTTTGAAGTCGGTTAAAAATGCTACCATTGGTAAGCAAAACGACTCGTTTTTAAACGACTTCAAAAAGAAGGAGGTTGTCAATTCGACATTTATTTTTTATTGTATGTTCGGGCATAACTCCGTCGTATATAGACGGAGTTTTTGTTCGAAAGGGGTTTAATTCCGAAATGGTTTCATTTCAATTTCATTTCGATCTGATGATGTGTTTCGAAGAATTGCCAAACTTAAGTGGCAGTGGGCAGGGCACATTGCTCGCAGAACAGATGGCCGACGGGGCCGAAAGGTTCTGGAGTGGCGACCGCGTACCGGAAGACGTAGAGTGGGAAGGCCTCTCACAAGGTGGACCGATGACCTTGTGAAGGCCGCGGGTATCCGCTGGATGTGGGAAGCACAAGACTGGTCGAAGTGGAGGAGCCAGGGGGAGGCCTATGTACAGCAGTGGACGTCTTCGGCTGAAATGATGATGATGATGATGTGTTTCGGAGACAGGCAACGGAACTCTTCAAAAAATCAACCGCGATTGCTGCTGTTGCATAAATATGCATTATTTGACCCCAAGGATGATGAAATTTCGAAAAAAAAAAACAACCGGCTACCGAAAAAACACAATTTTTTTACCAAAAAATTAAAATACAGATACAAAGTCACAGACTTCCGAAATTAAAGTTATTTTTCACTTTGTAGTGTTTTTCGGGAAGTCGGTAGTTTTTTTTGTTTTTTAATAGGAACAGAGCATAAGTGGAACAACAGGACTCTACAGCAATGTTACGACCATTCTATGCAGAATTCTAGATGACCATGTATAGATCATGGACAGACCTGCATTCATTGGAAACCTAACAACCATCGCCAACCTCACACTGTAGACCAGAAAACGTTTTTGATCCTCCAAACTTCTGATAATAACTTGTTTTTAATATCCCCATTAGATTACCCTCGCCTTTTACCCAAAGTAATCGAGTTATTCCTTTTAATGTGGGATATAGGACAATTTTAACTCAGGGTTCACAGTTTGCAGCTCCGTAATGTAATTTTGCATGTGTCAGCCCGTCAGTGACGTTCTGTCAGCCGCACCCCTGCCAGTCGGCACATGGGTTGACATTGCCAAGTGTTCGGCATAATTGTTTCGGAATTATGCCCGTTTTCCGTTCCTTAAACTATGTTTTCTCCGCGTATTCAATTAACTGTACATGCCGTTTTTGGTGGTTTTATCGCACCGGAGGCACGCATTTGTGGTAAATTGTTTCTCAATTGTATGTGTATCGGGACATACATCTTTACATAAAAAGAACCCTCCTTGCCTCAGAAAGCACGTTACGCGTTGGTCCCGGCTGATATTCGTAGATGTTTGACAGTCGTTACGGGTCGTCATAAGCCCGAAAGTGTGACAACCAGTCTTACCAAGCGGTATCCTATTAAGACTTCTTCAAACATGCGCGATGCGACACTTGTAGAACAATTTTCATAAAGTTTTTTATGGAAATTGTGCGAAGAGTGTTGAGTCGCGCTGTCACGTCGCGCCTGTTTGAAGAAGTCTTTATCCAGTAACTGGGTTGTGAAGGTCAGATAGGTAGTCGCTCCATATTAAATTCTAGTACTCAGCTGCATCCGGTTAGATAATGTAATTTGAAAAAGGCTAGGCAGATGATGATGATGTATAATAGAATTTAGAATATAATTTTTCATTTTAAGTTTAATTTCTTAATTTTATGTTAATTGTATTCATTGTATTTAGTTTTATTTAATAATCTGTTCAAATTTACTACATAATAATTTTCAATTTAATTTAGTTTAATTAGAGTAAGGTATTTGTATTTTATTTTTATCATTTACACACTTACCTTCATGTTTTGTTACCTTATGTGTGATTTTTTATTTAATGTTGTATGGTTGTATTGTGTTAGTGCAATGTGACGAAATCTATTATTTAATTTCATTTTATAATTTAATCTCATTTATAATATTTTAATAATTTCAAAATGTAATCGCATCGTAAATCACGTTCTTTGTTATTCGTACCCTTTTATTAAGAATGTTGTGCATGCCTTTAAGTGATGTATTTACCTACACAGTACTGAAGATTCGTGATCGCCTAATGTTACTATCTTTGTAAACCGTGTGCCTTGCATAATCCTCCTCCTTTTCAGACACCAATCCACATGGTCTTCACATGATCTGACCAAGATTATGTCTGGACTTTAAAAGAGACTGTGACCTCTGAGTTTGTTTCGGCCTTTCTTCTCAGAGTAGTCAGATAGGAAACGCCGACCTCATCTAGTTTAAAAAAATATGATTGACGTGTAAAAGTGTTTGTACAAACCTACTAACAGAAATAAAATCATTTATCATTTAATAAATAAATAAAAATTAATAAATAAATTATCTATAACTTGGTGACAAAATCAATTGTACAATTATTATTATTTTTAATGATTGGGCATACCTGTTAATGTGCATTGTGTTACTTAAAATTTTATGTAAACAAATATCCCGCTTATTTCTTCTATTTTTGAGCTCCTAGATTCATCAATCTCTTAAACAATCACCAAACTACCAAGCAATGACGTCACAACGACTTACATTTCACCTGCATCAAGGGACATTCACCAAGACTCACGGTGCAGTTATTATCCCTCGTTTGTGCTAAGTGGGTGCTGCAATGATCTGGCTTAGCGCTTTATAATGAGCTCCCTCGGTGAGATCGCCTTCCACCACATGTCCTTGTCTGCGACACATAAATATAGCCTTGTATCATATTATTACAAAATAAATAGGTACAGAAGGTAAGCTTCATACAACGAGCGAAAGCAGGTGCACTTAGGCACCTGTTCCACTGTCGGCGATTAACGAGAAGCAAGTAGTGCTCCCTTTAATTTTTTCGTGGGTGTCACAAAAGGCGACTAAAAGTACCAGAGAGTGGCCAGCAGCGTTCTCTATGCATTTTACCACCATACTGCGGTCGCTAACCCGCCTATCAAGCGTGGCGATTATGGCAACCTCAAACTAACACAAATCGAGAGTGCGCTTGGACCGCTGTAAACAAAGACTACAATAATGGCTGTAAATAAGCCGTGTCTATCTGTGCGTGCGTTTACGCTTGTTATTTGTTGGCCTTCTGCAAATTATATCTTTTTGTGATAACATGGTGGAGACGCCTCGTTGAGTTGTGACCCATTTTGGAGCGTTTGTGATACTGTAACAACGTTACTCTGTTAACTTCTCTAAGACTCATTTTTTATGTGATTTAGATTATTTTGGTATTGAAATTGTTGTGTTCTGAGCCTAGGTACCTACCACAGTTGCTGGTAATGGACCAAAACCAGACGGATTAAAGTAAAGCAAGCAACCATTTATGTAGTGAACATTATTGTGCCAATCTCTAATATTACGAGTACATAGGTTTGTAGGTACCTACTGTAGACATTCTTAAATTGCTTGGTTTTTGGCATGCATATAAGATTATGAGATACGAAACGCTATTACGAATTAAGAATAGTAGTAAAATAATACATACTCGGCTTAGCAAGCAGCGTATGCCATGTAACGAAATATCATAGACTGAAATATAGGAACAATTATCCAAGTTACATTATAATTACTCTTTTTTAACAGACTTCAAAAAGAAGGAGGTTATCAATTCGACACGATTATACTTTTTTTATGTATGTTCGGGCATAACTCCGTCATATTTAAACGGATTTGCAAAAATTCTTTCCAAAGGGATTTATTCCAAAACAGTCCCATTTAAATTTCATATAGATCTGATGATGTGTTTCGGAGACAGACAACGGAACTCTTCAAAAAAGGACAGCAAATCAATCGCGAATTGCTGCTATCGCATAAATATGCATTGTTTTGGCCCCAAGGATGATGAAATTTCGAATTAGTGTGGGACAGGTAACTAAAAAGTAAAAAAAACAACCGACTTCCAGAAAAACACTACAAAGTGAAAAATAACTTTAATTTCGGAAGGCGGTGTCATAAAATTAAAATACATAACCAAAGTCACGAACTTTCGAAATTTAAGTTATTTTTGACTTTGTACTGTTTTTCCGGAAGTCGGTTGTTTTTTTTTGTTGGAAAAGTTTTTATTTTAAAGATCTGACAATATCATAACTCGGAGTTATTATAGTAGCTAGAGCTACCGTCACCCAAGACAAGTAGCGACTTGTGTTGCTGTCATGTTCTGTGTAACCCAATTAAGATAGTGTTATCATTACAAGCTATCTTAGATGGACGGATTAATTGTTTGATTACATCATAAGTTACCAATTAACTAGGTACCAGTATTCACAGGCAATCAAAATCTATGTGTGCAATGAATTCAATTGAAATTTTGTCCTAAATTGAACAAATCCAACAATACTCGCGCTTTTCACGCAACGCGAACATCATACGGGCATAAAAGTTTAGGTTACTGCAAAAATATACGCAGAAATCGCACGTAACATAACACAGCCTATCACGGAAATATAACACAAAACTTAAAATCAATATAATCATAAAAATTCATAATCAAATTCAAACATTTCATATAACGCCCGCGTTCCGTCGCACATAAAAATATATTAACTCCTATAAATTTAGCATCGTCAGCGATTTATTTGTCGCTTAAGCGATACGCTCTCTTCGCTCGTAAACAGGGCTCATCAAACCGAGCCGGATTATTGCCGACATGCACGACCGTATAACGGAAGCGCTCCTTTATAATACTAAAAAAGAAATGGCGCCGCAAAAGAACTAAGAGCCACTCCAACGCACAATCTGCCCCGACTGCTACTCGATAAATCAGTTTCCATTTAAAACGAATGTTTTTGACATGAATAATTCTAAGAGAGTCGGTCGAATGCCGGCTTACCGCGGTAACATAAAGTTACCATCTGACGTCGCAGGGTATAATCGATTAGTCGAACAAATTCGTCCCTAATAATAAACCGATGGAATTCGAATGTAAATTTGCATTGAAAGATATTCCATTTAAAAGAAACGATGAGAAAACATCCTCGTGATGGATGGTGCCATCATCGAGGCTTCTATTACATTTGACGAAATGTGATATACGAACCGAAATGCATTAACATTCACGCTGACTCACTGTGGGACTAACAACACGTCGAAGATTCCAGATAAAATATGTACCGCGGGGTGTTTGATTAACCACGTACAGACGGACGTAAAAGTATCGCAGCGGGAGTTTGCCCCGGGCATTGGATTTTATACTTTCTATGTTGAATCGAGGATTGAGAACCCAACAGAGTGCATCCCAGCACGTCGAAAATACACATTGTTCGATTTTCAACCGTCGGCGTTAAGCAGTGCGTTGAAAATACAGTGTGCGAAAAACGTCCCGCCGCGATTTTAGACTTCCACACACAGAATGACGTCAACAGTTCCTATTCATGGGAAACGGGCTTAATGTGTTTGGAAAATAATAAAACTTGCAAGATAAATATCCCTGAATTATGGCGAAGACATTGTCTCTAACTCGGAAGTCTGAATTCACGATCCAGCGTAAAACTTTAGAACTTGAACGAGATGCCGGGGACTAACGACAGTTTCTATAAAAAGAAGAAATTCTTTTAATTCAATTCTGTTCATGTTCAACTATATTTTTTTAACTTTTAATATTTTAATCAATGCAATCTTGTCAAGATTCTATTTGTACTGCCTTAGTAGCTTTTTTAGTAGTCCGCAAGTAATTTTTCGTCATTCATTATTGTTTCATTCATTTTTGTTAAATCGTGTTTGCTCTTTTTTATTAATTATGGCTCCCACAGACAACCACAACGTGGCAATGCGACACCAGTAGGACAATTTCTATGAAAACTTCGTGGAATTTATTCTACCAGAATCGCGTCTCACAATCGCGTCGCGTCAGTCTGCAGGAACACTTATTTTACTTGTAATATACTTTATTTTGATATATCACATAATACATAAAATACAGAAAATTTTCGCCAGTTATACAAAAAAAAATCAGCTGTTCCATACATTTTGACCGCGTAGGTATTGCACTGGCACTTTTCTATGAAACAGTTGTTTTTTTTTTGTATAACCGGCGCAAAATTTCTGCGCTAGGGGCTCTAGAATGATGTGCTGAATTCATGGTTAAAATTTGCGCACTGGATAAGAACTTATCCTGTATGTATTGTTTGTATAAAGAAACTTGTAATATAAATAGCTTTACAGATATTTCATGAAAACTTTCTAGACTATAATAGCATTAGGTAGATTACAGCTTCAGAAACACAAAAGAAAATCCTCAGACACATACAAAAATTTTACGAAGCACTGAACTAGTGCATTGTTCCGAGCTAACTATAAAACAAAATACAACAATAAACCAACTATTCCAAAAAAAAACAATACGGCACTATAAAAAAGCTACAAAGCAACTCCAGACAACTCTGTAACAGAATTAAATAACTCTTCGTTCCAATCATCGCAATATCGTTACACTCCGTCTACTATGTCGCTTATGTACGTCATAAACATAGATTAAACATTAATCCCGACAAGCCATTATTTTGTTACGTACCTAATAACTTACCTGACAAAGGAGAGTGACAGATTTACGTCCCCGTACCCGGCTTTACCCACTAATTGTACCAAGCTTTTCGTAATCATCTACAAGTACTCAAGTACTTACAAGAAGGGTTCGGAACCCATTATTAATTCATGCGAACCATTTCTAATATTGTTTTGGAAGAATGTGGGGTGATCGTGTATTGTCGAGAGTCTTGAATTTCAGATAAACTGTAAGTGGAATGTCCGCTCTGAAACTTTATAATTACTTAGCAAAGATTAGTGTTACGATTGTGCGAACGTGAACTAGCTCGGACGCTGGCCGAAACAATAATGTTTGTGCAGAATTACCCCTTTGTCCTAGCTGAGCGACAAATACGATCCCACGCGATGCTATCATACAATGAGCAGTGGTGGACCAGTGGTTATGGCTATGACTTACGAATAGGTCGTAGGTTCAAACCTAGACAGGCGCTTTATTTTCTAGACATTATTTCATCACCACTGCTCTCAAAACGGTGTAGAACCGTCCTAGAACCAAAAATTCGAACATATTATGTGACATCTACCAACTCGCACTGGGCCCCGATTCTGTATGGTTATAATGATTCCCCGCGGTCTTCTACGTTCAAACTACGTCCAAATCGTGTGTTTTAGAAACCACTGTAACTAGTAAGGAATCGAAATGTCATATTCTGTATGTTCCAAGACAATTTGTCGATATTATTAATACGATATTAGCAGATTTCGTGTGTGACTGACGTGGTTACGAGTAAGGAATCGTTAAGTGGTCATAGTGAATTCAGGCCCTGACCTGACGGCCTGTGTCCCAGCAGTGGGAACATTATAGGCTGATCATGCTATCATACATATTGAGATCAAATAAAATCCGCACTGTATCTCAACTACTAAGCATTTGTCACTGAATTTACGATAACACTGTAAAGTAGAATGAACATTCGCGTTGTATAATTGCGACAACGTATAACTGCACCTAAAATTTTATCACATTTTCGCATAGCGTAGCACGTTTTCGCATTTTCCGCCCATCTATGACGCTTGGTTGGAAAGCAAGACTCCCGGCTGAGGGACGTATCTTGACATCACTCGCAACGTCTCTTATCTCCCGCGATATGAGCCACGTTGTTAGCACACTTGCTACTCGCATATTATTCCTACGTGTAATTGTATTATTACGAGCGGTGTACATTTTGCTGCCAGTTTCGCTTGACGGAATGATACACGTCCCTGAAGAAGTTTCACTAAAGTCAGATGCTACTTTGTGACGTCATCGCTCGCTACGTCACTCGGAGAAGTATGGCTGAGTTTATGACGCAGACGTAATCAGGGAGCTCCGCGTATTTACCTTAAATCATGCGGTATTGTCTAAAGTAATGGCAAAATAATGTGAGTGGAGGCTGATTGCCGACAGGTGCACGCTTCGCCTGAATACTAAATACGCTCCACATATATTAATATATACGACATTCAGTTCAACATTCATTAGTTAGCGTTTCATTTCATTCGAACAGGTTTCCCGCAGTAAACGACGTTTTGTTCCAGCATAATGTATTCAGCATTGAAGCACTATTAATGCTTCTATAGAACAGGAATAGAACAAGGCTCTTATGTCTACATTCAAGCGTATTGACACAATATCGGATCAGTATATTCCATTGACATTCCTAATAATTAACAAGCTTATAAGGTATTGAGGTCTATTGAGATTGTAGTTTGGGTTACTCGAGTTTCATTATGTAAATATCCATTGCCATACTCGGACTAACCAGTAACCAAGTTTTTCCAATTATTTGCAGGCTTACAAAAGCTCGATACTCTACCCTATTAAAGTAGCTAAGTATAATCCAGGCTGTATAACAACATAGGGGTGAACTCTGTTACAAGCGAAGAAACTCGAAGCACCCCGCTAGAGGTGCCCCAATTTTTGTAGAATCGTAAACCCGTAAGATTTAGTGAACGGTCAGAGTTTTAACGAGGGCCTGTGTCCTCCGTCCTCCATCGTCCTCAACCCTCCTCGCCGACGAAATATAGTTTTACGACAATCGCTAGTGAGCCATTAAACAATTTTCACCGGCCGGCGCTCGGCTACAATGTTTATGCTTTACTGCCCGCTTTGTGTTAGAATAATGAGATCTATAATGCATTTTGGGTTCGACGATGTTTTTGGATATGCTCAATAATTTTGGAAAACAGTGTAGCAAAAGCTTTATGACTGTACGACTAAAGGCCGACAGACTGAACACCAGCAAGACTACTTCGACGGGACTCTTCGCCGACAGGACACTTCGCCGACAAGACACTTCGCCGAAAGGGACTCTTCGCCGACAGGGCTCATCCTTGCGCTATTACTGAATAGTCAATTCACTGCCACTAACATGGAAGTAGCGCCCACCGGTCGCTGCCGTGGCGCAATTCTAACCTAACTTGACCTATTATACCTACCTGATGATCCCTGTCGGCGAAGAGTCCTGTCGGCGTTTAGTCGTACAATGAAGCTTTATGCTGCAGTGTAGGTTATAGTGTAGGCTCCAGGCTACATAATAATAGCCGCATGGGCCGGTTAAGCTACGCTTGCCACGGTCGGTTCGTTGATGGAGGAATATTCATTACATATCCAGACCCATCCATTCCTCGGAAAGCATTCGTTAATTTTTTATAGTCGTTACGGGTAGTCATAAACCTAACCTAGCTTACCAAGGGGTATCGTGTTACCCAGTAACTGGGTTGTGAAGATCAGCTAGGCAGTCGCTCCTTCAAAAAATTGTATTCAACTGTATTTGGCTACAAAGGAAGCTGACCCCAACATATTTGGGAAAAGGTAAGACAGTTTGATTGTAAGTTTTGTTCTTCAGGCCCTAAACTATGGAATATCCAAAGCATCAGAAGTGTAAATAGATAGGTCCTGTATATCTAATTGCAACCACGACATCATAATAGCAAGTTTTTTGTTTTAATCAAATGGAATTTATCTAAATCCTATTTACCTGTAATGTACGGAAAACCCTGACAGTAGTTTGATAAATGAATACATTTTACTCGTCAAAGCAATATATACCTTTGTCACACACGTACACCTACGAATATAATAATATTGTCAGACCGCTTATTCCTAGAACTACTAGAACAAAGAATTATCCCAAGTATCAAACCAATGCGCTTAGTTTCCTATTCAACAATTATCTTGACTTGTGAACCTTGGAACTCCGTGTTTCTAGGAGCTCCTGGTATACTTAAAACTCACTTTGTGAAACGAAGGTTCTGGAATATTTGACTTATTTGTAGATGGAATATTTTAATCTCACAATTCGTCACACGCTTTACTTGTGGTTACAAGTGTACAACCACGCTGTGAATGCGTGTGTAGTACAGGAGCTATCAATACCGTCCGCTACAATGCAGCAATGGCAAAGTCGGTGGCAAAGTGTGTGTGTCTGTGTGCTGACGCTACTCGTTGTCACGCAAACATTCACAGCTTGCTAACACAAGTAAAGCGCGCGTCGCTGCGTAAGATAAAAAATACTTTACTAATTAAAGTTTGTTGATCGTAGTTTCTCGGTAATAATAATTAATGAAAAGGCAATATAAAAACTAGAACATTAAAATGACAAAATAACTGTGTAACAACTTATAATTTTTATGCATTATGCATTTAAATCAACGTCAATTTACGCGAGAGCGCAACGTTTAGTAAATATTTTCGAGCGACCTTAAATTAGCTGCTGTGAAAGCATGAAGCTATATATTTCCATGCATACGAGATGACTAGTTACGTAAAAGGTCTCGTCTCACGTGTCTCACACTTATTTAACACAAAAGCTTATCACTTAATGCAGCCAGCGCAGATGAAGACAATAACTACGAGAGTCGTCGACAAAACGGCACGAGATAGAAACCTCTCGTCTGTAACAATATGCTTTGTGTCACTCCAATCTCAAAAGGATATTTGAATGTATTGAACTCGGGAGAATTTCACTCACATTGAACCATTCAAGGGAATCTCACGGAAATTCCTCGTGAAATTTTCACATAATCCAACGCAGTACGAGGACAGGCCCCATTGTTTAGAAAAAATGCGGATATTCAGCTGGGACCCTCCGCAAATTCTTAGGGAAAAACTGGGCCGAAACGGTGGGGTTTTGTTAAATGTTAAAAATGGAATGCGCTCACAGAAATGGATTCTGAGATTATGATTTGAGGACACGGGTAACATGCTCCTATTCTGTTAGGGTAGCGCTCGTATCCTCATGGTTACGCAGTCGATATCCCGAATATTGCCGAGTGGCGGTGTGTTTACAAGGTGCGCGACAAACAAACGTTCTCGGCTGAGCTTTGTTTAATTAAGATAACTTTCCAGGAGATTTTATTTACTGTGCCGTTAAAAAATAAGTGGAGAGTTTTAAATTAAGGCAGCCATGTCTTTTACCACATTGCTCTACGTTATAGATCATAGCTCATAAGAGATAAAACGTGTTCTGCTGTCATTTCTGTAATTAAGTTTATTGAGTTGTGGCTAAGTCGTAACAGCGGGTCGTGTCAGTCGATCTCGTTGAGCCACGCTTACCGTGGATGGTCTGTGGATGAATTGACCATGCTTAAATACCAAGGCCCCTCTGTACCCTGGCTGTCATTCGTGGATCTTTGACAGTCGACAGTAGCCCAAAAGTTTGATAAGCAGTGTTATCAAAGGGTATCGTATAACCCAGAAGCTGGGTTGTGGACGACAGTGGGTTGCAGTCGGAGCATGTAAAATTCTGATGTTCAGCTGCATCCGGTTTAAATGGAAGCCGACCCGAACATAGTTGGTAGGTAGATAGATAATTGTTTTTAAAAGTGTGGGAAATCATCTAAAATCTTCTCCCGCTCTAGGCGGGGCGGGGAGGGCGTGACAGACTTTTACTGACTAAAACCCACCCGTGCTCCTTCAGTTGCCTGTGTGCCAGGGGCCACGGTATCTCTTTCGAACAACCCGAACACCTGGCAGAGGTAGATGATGATTGAGCTGAAAAGTTTGATAGATAACCATTTTAACCAGTTAAGCTTCAATAAATAACTTATAGCAGACACCATGGCGAGCTGATGAATGAAGTCCAAACAAAAAACAATTCCGCTACAGCAAACGTTCGCCCGAAGCACTTTGTCGGGAATTTCTTTGTAAGAATCTGCCATAACAATAGCACTTCGTTCAAACATTATTTTCTCACACAGTTCTGTTGCGAGATAGTCACGCCGACAATTGCTGGCTATTCACGATTCGTTACAGAACACGTTTAAAGTTTATCCAGTAAAGGACTATGCAATACGACAGCAATAACGATAATTCTACCCGAAGTCCAATTTATACGTACATTTGTTACTCTAATGACGTTTATGAACGTCTATACCCGTTTAGGTAGAAGTTATTCATAGTGTCATGTTTCTGGGATGATTTTTTGAGACTAAAATGTACTTACAAGGCTTATAGTTGTTTTTTTTTTTTAATGGGCGTGAAACGGACTTTGATTTAAAAACAATCATTACGAAATTAGTTGGAAATACTTAATCCTACTATCTTATCCTCTGGGCACGCCACGATTGCGGCGGTAAGTCCCCTCTTTCAGGAGTGGATTGAGAGGGACCACAGCATCCTCACCTTCTGCCACACGCAGGTCTTCACCAGACACGGTTGTTTCGGGAGGTTCCTGTTTCGTATAAGGCGGGAGGAAACGCCCGGTTGTTTCCACTGCGTAAATCGTCCTGAGGACACGGTTGAGCATACGGTGGAGGTCTGCCCAGCTTGGGCGGAGCACCGCCATGTCCTCGTGGAGGCGATTGGCGACGGCGATCTCTCGCGTCCGGCCTTGGTCAAGGCCATGTTACGGAGCGAGAGTGCATGGGTAGCCGTCACCTCCTTCTGCGAAGCAGTAATGCTCGCGAAAAGGGAGGCGACTTACGTGAGGGAGAAACACTATATGCGCCCTCACGGCCCTAGTCGCCACAGGAGACGCCCTGGGCGTAGGGAATCCCAGGCTGATTCCCGGCCACAGTAGGCGCGAGCTTGCGGACGGTGCATAATGGGTAGCTCGCTGTCCGGTAAGGACCTAGCCCGGGTCGACGGCGCGTTGAGTTCCACACGCGCCTCAAAGAGATGTCATTACCAATTGGTGGGGTCCGCAAAGGCCGATGCTTGCCAAGGGGTGCGGGTTGTTCGAAAGAGATATCGTGGCCCCTGGGACACAGGCAACTGAAGGAACACGGGTGGTTTTTAGTAAAAGTCTGATCTTTCCGCTTCACCCAGAGCGGGAGAAGTTATTTGATGCTATCCCATCCTCAAAAAAAAAACTATCCTATCCTACTATAATATAAATGTGATAGTTTGACGTTTGGATATTTAGATATTTGGATGTTTGATACTCAATCACACAAAAACGGCTGAACGGATCTGGATGATATCTGATAGTAAGTTTATTGTAATTTTAAAGTCAACATTTTTTAAATAGATAAAAAGTTATCAATATAGGTCTGTCCGTAGATAATAAATATTTAAATCAAAATAACACAACAGCACACTTGGCAATAATTTACAGCAGTAGATATTATGTGATCAGGTAATTCTGTTCTTCCAAATAAAAACGAAAGCATGACCTTTCAGATAAGTAGATAATAATTTTAGCTAGTATGCCCTACATTTGTAATGTTCATGATGGTATCCTCTAAAACCTGTAGTCTCATGGATTGGAAAGGCCAGGCAGCAGTGGATTACGGTCAGGTAATGGATCGGGCGTAACGCTTTCAGTACTGAGTTGTGGGAATAAATAGTGCTTCTTGAAGTGCGCGCACTATTTGTTTAAATAGTACCTATTGAACAGTTTGTTGCGTTGCCCACTTGCCCGATCGCGTCCCAGCAATCGTGGTAGTTTGTGAATACTGCAAGTTAGAAAATTATCAAGAAATAAAGACTACCAGAGAAGGTACCCTACGATATCGAGAGTACCAGAGGGGAAATCAAAGAAAAACAAAATTTGGCACACAGATAGTTCGTAACCTGGAATAACACATAGGACACTTTTTATCCCGACAGTACTTACGTTCCCGTGGATTTTCTCATCAACGTGAGCGAAACCGCTGCCAAAAGCTAATGCTGTAACAGTTTTCTAGTGCTGTAAGCCCGAAAGTCAGACAACCAATCTTACCAAAGGGTTGTGTTACCCACCCGTAACTTGGTTGTGGAGGTTACATAAGTAGTCGCTCCATGTAAAATACTCGTATTCAGCTGCATCTGAGGGGCTATTCTCTAACTCCGCCAACGAAAATACGGGCCCGTCCGAAAATAGTTCGAAACTTCAAACTAACTCCTATAGCTGATTAATTAACTTTTTGGACGAGTAAAACCCTATAGGGAGTAGGGACAACTGTCAAATCGTGTTGTAATTCATGCTTCGTTTGGGCCCAAAACTAATCATAGGTCCGTAAGTGTAGTCCGTAAGTCCGTAAGAGAGTAG
Source organism: Polymixis flavicincta (assembly GCA_949987655.1). Taxonomy (NCBI): domain Eukaryota; kingdom Metazoa; phylum Arthropoda; class Insecta; order Lepidoptera; family Noctuidae; genus Polymixis; species Polymixis flavicincta. The sequence goes on along the minus strand of OX465191.1, from coordinate 10,339,288 downwards.
GAAACGCCCGTAAGTTCGACCGAGATTACGGATTTCGTGCTTAGAGAGTAGGCCCCCTGGTTACACTGGAGGCCGACTCCAACATTGGTTTGAAAAGTCTAGGCAGATGATAATGAGGTTAGGTTTTTAGTGTCTGGTAATTTAAGCAAGGTTCATCAAAAACTAATGGCGTCATGAATAAAATGAACATAACCACAATAATTATTCAATTAATCAGCAACTTATTAGGTACATTGCATAATCAGGAACCTTGATCAGTCAAGCAAATTAAACAAAATTGTTGACAAGTTGTTCTTAAACAAATAATGATGTTTTTAGCAGAATCATTTGTTATTACTTCTTTTGTTATGAAATACAATAATTTTGTGAAAAATCACTAAGTTCACAAAATGTAGTTGCAAAACTTCAGAGGGCTGCAACGTGTGAATCGGTTGTCAAGAATATGGTTCCGTAGTCATCTTAATTAATTTAAGGAACATGAAATCGGTAAGCCAAAATCAATCTGATTAGCCTTTGAACAAATAGGTTGGGGTCGGATTCCAGTCTTACCCGATGCAGCTGAAACCAGTATTTAACATGGGAAGACTGCCTATCTGAGCTCTAGAACCCAGTGACTGGGTTATACAATACCCCTTGGTGAGACTAGTTGGCAGACTTTCGGCCTTCAGCAGACTTAGCATGACGCTTTTATTTCTACTCTACCGTAGAATAGAAACTGCTTATCTACATTTCGCGGTTCAAAACTGTACACTGTCTACACCGAAACGTCATTTTTGTCTCGTCGACGAAACGCTTCTCGTGGTAAGCCTGCTGACGACCCGTTACAACTGGCCGGGACCAACTGCTTAACGTGCTTTCCGAGGCACGGAGGGGTCTTGGTATGTAAAGATGGTCACCCATCCAACCGCGGCAAGCGTAGCTTAACTGATCGATCGACTCGTGTGGCTGTTATTACTTAGCCACAAGCCCTTCGAAATCGAAAAGTAATCAAAATAATAAAAAAAAGATTAAGGAAGTATATAGTAGTATTGTGGTAGTATGTACATAGCTATTTTTAACCTACTTCAAAAAGAAGAGGTTCTCAATTCGTCTGTATGTTTTTTTCTTTTTTAAGTCAGAAAAGTTATTTGTTTTGCTAATTATACCAAACAAAGGATCTCTAAAAATGTAAGCTGCTGATTTATAAAACAGACTTATTCTACTTGAGAGTTCTCAGACATGGATTATACGAATTATACGAATACGAATAATTTTATTACATCTTAAATAATATCAGACAGTTGATATTATTCACTGGCTTTTCCCCGCGGCTTCGCCAGCAGTCGGAAATTATCCCATGGGAATGTTTCACCGAGTTAAAAAATATCATTCAGGTTACTAATTATCTGTGTGACAAATTTCATCCAAATCCGTTCGGCCGTCGGAGTAACAAACATCCAAACACACAAACTTTCACGTGTGCGGGTTCATTCGAAAGAGATACCGCAGCCCCTGGCATACGGGTACTGAGGGAACACGGGTGGGGTTTAGTCAGTAAAAGTCTGACACGCCCTCCTGCTCCACCCAGAGCGGGAGAAGTTATTTGATGATTTCCCACCCAAAAAAAAAAGAAAAAAACTTTTCTCATGAATCACTCCATCCATTGGTGAAAACCGTATGAAAATTCGTCAGGCAGTTCTTCAGTTTAGCGCGTTCAGACAGACAGACAGACGCGGCGGGGATAATATATCCCTACCAATATTATAAATGCGAAAGTCACCGTCTGTCTGTCTGTTACGCTTTCACGCCTAAACCGGTGAACCGATCGTCTTGAAATTTTGCAGAGATATAGCCTGGGATATGGAGAAGGACATAGGGTACTTTTTTACGCGAAAACCGCCATCCACGCGAGTGAAACCGCAGGTGAAAACTGGTGGTGCTTAAGTAGGATTATAAATTTACTTTGAATTGAGTTTTAATTCGCAATAAGCTATGCTAACTATCGTGCGTGATAAATACAGTGTTGAATAATAATGGAGTTGTTTACTTTGTTTTAATGTATTTACTAGAATTTATAATGTCTTTTAAATAGACTGATATTTTTTTGCTAATGCTTTGAGTACTTATAAAGTATTAAGTACATATTGGTTCTGCTAATAAACCAACCCAGTAATGTTCGTAGATGCTGTTAGCGAGATGAATAAATAATCCATAATATGTTATTTATAATACAATAATAAGTATTATATGCTAAAATAACTTGTCTGCTTGTCTGTTACCTTTTACGCTTTTACAGCTGAACGGATTTCGATACAATTTGGCACGCAGGTAAACCATGGCGTGCACCCTAATTGCTGAATCCTTCTGAAAGGAATAACTAGCTAATCCATTACTTCATATTATGTTCGAAAAATTTGTCTGCTCAACAATGTAAATAACGCAATGAATATTGTACCTGTGAACTGTCAAATTGAAAAGCCATTTCTACTATTTAGTGTGTTACGTAATAACTTCGATTGGCTAGGACACAGGATACTCTTTTTATCCCTGTAATATGTTCCTGCGGAATAATTCTCGCGGCTGCTAAAGCTGCGGCCAAAAGCTAGGAGTTAGATACTACAATGATTTCGTAACTACATTCTTCATACTTTATTTAATGCCAAATTTAATTCTTGACTATAAGGATTTTTTTTTCACTAATTAAAAAAGCAACACAATGTATACAGCCAGTCCCAAGCCAATGACATCCCTATCTCAAAGCGTACCTACGAGGAAAACTCGCAGAAAACTCGACAACGTCCCGCGGGTGAAAACTCCTCGATTTAGCTAAATAATGTCAGACGTGATAAAGTCACAACGACCCCCTACTCCCTTAGTTGACTCCAGCAATTTGCAAGGCCTGATAAGCTTCACACTCTTAGTTTTTTTTCGGTACAAAATTAGTGTTGGGCCGAATGCGGGTTTTACCGAAAACGAATAATCGGCCGAATGTTCGGTTAAAAGTTTATATTCGGCAGGATTTGGCGCACTTTATTGTGCCTTTCAAAAAATCAAGTCTGTGCCTATGAAGCGCGGTAAAGCGCAAATCCCTTCCACCCTCCATGCCGCTACCCGAGTCAAGTCCGCGTAACATTTTGTTATTGCATCATCAAGTCTAGTTAGTTATGCATCTTGCACTTTTGTTAGCAATAATTCATTTTTGTTTATTGTAAAAGGGACCATTGTACTTATAATTATGCTGCTTCATATGTTATGCTTGTAGACTTTTTAATAAGTACCTAAAATAATATTCGCCAGGATATCCAGTAATTTTACCGAATGATAGGCCGGAAATGAACGTTCGGTAAACCTGCCAAATAAGCCGAATACCGAACATAAATCGAATATTCGCCCGTCCCTAATAAAATACAACTAGAATTTTTTCTTCGCAGTAATATTAAGCATTAAATATAATTCTCTTGGCGAAACAAACGACATCCCAAGAAATGATAAAATAGTAAATTATGTGGAGGGCTGAACACCTGCATAATGTCCCCGTCAATCAAACAGGTGCGTGAAATTGAATCTCATGAGCGCAAATCACACAACCCTCTATTACCATACGCGATGGTGTCACTCACCTTAGCAAAAAACAACAATGTAAAACAAACCATATTTGTATGAACATAAAGCTTTATTTTATATTTGCTGTGTGGATTTCACTGTATGATAAACGGACCGTATTCGCTCGTAATATATTTCATTTTTGTTTAGGGCCGCAATTTCGTCTTTAGGTTAATAATATACAGTATAGTCTGTGTTTAAGCTGTGGTTATATCTTATTTACTTCACCTCATTCGTTCATTGCGTTCATTGAAATGGGATTGCCACATCACTAAAGTATGGAGTTTAATTATGAATTCATTCGCTCTCACTACGGGTTCTATACCCAAAAGGAATTCATGAAAGTAAACAAGAATATTTGGTTTGCAAACCTTGAACCTTTTTGAATCCTCGTTTATATCCAAAAATTTGTTTGTCATGAGAAGAAAATCGATTGCCTAAGGGCAGATTTTTCAAAAGTCAGTAACTTTCATCTGAGGAAAGGGCGGTTTGACAGCTATTGTATGGCAAATATGCCAAAATGTCACATTTATTCTTCAGATAAAAGATAACTGACTACTAAAAAGGGCCGTAACTTAAATAGGTAAATCATAATTTAAAAAAGCACAATTATTGTGTTGTCAGTTCAGTCTTAATATGCTCTATTAATATTAAGTGTGTATGTCAAGCACTGGTGTTAAAATCATGAAAAAATCTGGGTTTTCATCACATAAACGATAGGGAGTTGAACCCAAAAATATTTAAAACCAATTTTACTGCTCAGTAAAGGCTTCTTCAACCAGGCGCGAACACTTGTTCCTGTTATTGTAATTGTTATAAGTGACTCGCGTCGCGTTGTCGCGGCGCGCCTGTTTGCGGGAGCCTTAACCTGTCTTATTTGTCTTGTTTGTCAACCAGCATATACGCTTTAGTATACAGGGTCAAATAAAATTAGCTGGCAATACTTTACCCGCGAGTTGGGTTTCGATACAGAAAACGAATGGAACAATAAAAAAAGCATCTTTGGATTGTCGCAGGCCCATTATCGATCAGCTGGTTTTGTAATTTTACGTGGAACATGGATATGTATAATACCAAAAAAAGGTTGAATATGAAAAGCACGGCCGTATTCTCTCTAATTTTTCTCAGACAAACACTTTAGATCATTTAATACAATTATGACGTTCAAAATAAAAAACAAATCAATCACCCTTCGCCCTCACCCGTGAGCTTCTCGCAAGTTGCACTAGTCTCAGTCGTCTGACCATGCAGATTTTAATACGTAAAGATTACATACGATCAGTTGAGTGTCGCGAACTGACACAGTAAACACGGCCCGCTCGAATACTATAATATAACACGTCCTCAAAAATACAAAGAAAAATGTACACTACTAAGCGTCTAAATAAAGTAGACACTCGTTTAATAACATTCGGTGATCCATTCAAGTGCAGTTCCGAGGTGATTGTTGTTATAACTGGGAGCCCGGGAATACCTGAGTTCTACAGAGAGTTTGCGGAGCAATTACATCATTGTACTCAACTACCCGTCTGTGTAGTCGGTAAGCGGTTTTACCCAGACATTATTTGTAACCTCTTTTAGTTGGGAAACCAATATGAAGTGGTGAAGGGTGGGCGTTTACGGGGACTGTCTTATGTATTTTGACGTTCAAAAAGTACTTATTCTCAGCCTAATTTGAATAAATGACTTTTGATTTGAATAAGTTTCGAGCGTAGATATTGCTGGCCACTTGTGTAGCTGGGAAGTGTTGTTTCGAGTAAGTTGACGAGTAATCGAAATTCGAATCGCGTCATACAAGTATTTACATAGGTCAAGTTATGTGTAAAATAACACTACAATCTTACAAAACAATGTGCCCCGCCGCGTCTTTCTGTCTGTTTGCGATAAACTCAAAAACTACTCAACGGATTTTCATGCGGTTTTCACCAATAGACAAAGTGATTATTGAGGAAAGTTTAGTTGCAAATTTTGTTGAGGTTTTGAGTGAATTGGTAGGCTGAAAGTACATAACGCCATCCTGCTACTATCCATATATACTTGTTCTGCTTCGTTGCCGATGTTATTATTATTTATTTATTTTTACCTCTTACTTTACCTTTGCCGATCTTAGACCTTAGATATATTTGTACTTACTTAACGAAATAATTATGTTCATTATTATGAATCTACGACATAGACAGCAATACCAACTCAACTCAAATTAAACAAAAGACTGCCTACTTACTCAGTACCACGCCTTGGTTCCCGAAGGTTTGTCCAGTGTACCTAAAGTACAAAAAAAATCGCCCATTATTTTTAAGTCCCATGTTATAGGGAGAAAGCCTATTACCATCAACGGGGCACAGACCCAGACTCTGGGCTGCTACTGAAAAAAAAGAGAGAAATTCCAGATAGAATCACACTTTGGCCGATCTGGGCATCGAACCCAGGACGTCATGCTCAGCAGTAATGCTTGCGAGCACTAGATTAGTGTTTACAAACACGACGACGATATTATGATACTGCAGAATTACATGATACCAGCCCGTTACCATTATGATCCAATTACCATCTCCAACAGCCCAACAGCCCTCAATGCAATGACTGCCCCCTATACTCTCTGCATATCATTCACAATTTTGTATTTATATTTTTCAGGTCATGCTGGCCACGACGACATCGAAAATGAAAAGGAAAAATATCCACGAATATGGACATTATACAACACAGAAGGTCAAATACAACACAAGTTAGATCTTATAAATAATTACTTTGATAAGGATACCAAACTACATCTCATTGGACATTCTATCGGAGCTTGGATGCTGACGGAACTCCTGCACAAGAACGAGCACCTAACAGAAAGAATCTCTTCAGTAAACTTATTATTCCCAACGCTACAAAACTTCTCAGCAACCAAAAATGGCAAACTCGTGAACTACTTCGTGAGATATCTGCATAGAATTATACTTTTATTCTTGTTTATTATACAGTTAGTACCAACAATTAGATTGCTTGCAATTAAGTTGTATTTATATTTGAATTCTTTGCCTTCGAGTTATGATAAGCGGGTGACGATATATCTTAATCCGAGGCTGCAGGAAAAATCAATGCTGTTAGCTTATGAGGTAATGGATAGAATACACGTGCTAAATACCGCTGCTATTAACAAAGTAAAGCATATGACTAATGTATTATACAGTGAGGAAGACGCATGGGTACCGATGCATCATATAGAAGATTTAAAAAAAGTCGCACCACACGTCACGCTGAAGCGAGTGAATGTAGAACATGCCTTTGTGTTGAAATCCTCAATACTTGTGGCTAATGTTGTGGGCAATTTAATCAATAACGGAAATACTGTGATGCCTAGTCCAAAACTCAAATTGATTAATTGAAGCGTTTTGGTTCATCAAAATTTTAGTTAAATATGCATACGATCATGGAGGACTTGGGGAGGCCTTTGCCCTGGCCTAGCCCAGCAATGGGACAGTATAGGCTAAACAAAAACAAATGACCATGACGTATCAAAATTCTAAATTATGTTTGTATTTACTCGTTTAATATTTAAGGATGTGTTCGAAAATTGGAACGTACTAAGTAACTTAAATTATTTTAGTGATTAGGTTAATATAACTTGTCAATTCACGTTTCCTTTTAAAATGCATTGAAATACTTACAAAACACTTGAAAACACATAAAAATGCGATTATCGCAGTAGTGATTCAGCAGAGTACAGCGAGCAGTGAACATTGATTCTGTTGAATTTCATTGCAATCTTGAGACGTACAACACCTCACAACACACATCGCACTTTGATGTTCCAAAACTGATTGCTTCCATCTTTCAAATTCTCATTTCCATTTTCAAATGTATTTTATTTTTAAATTGACACCAGAGATGTTATTTTTTTATTTATGTATTCCTATTTTAAATTATTCTGTCTTTAACGTGCTAAAAAATTTATCTATGTCATTAAATGTTTTTTTTTTTAGACCACTCCTTGTTTTGATTTTATACGGACCTTCACGCAGACAACGTCTGGTAAGCTCTTTCAGCTTAGCCCATAGCTCAGAAAATCTTACAACACGCTGCGAATTAGTTTCAACCAACATAAGGTAGATAAGGACAACTTTAGAAGGTATTTGATGTAAAATAAAGCGTAATAAAGTTCCTCAGTAAACATAGTTACTTGGAGATGAATAAAAGCGTTTGATAAAGTTGGATCGCAACAGGTCCCTTCCAAGAGAGCGTATTGTCAATTTCCCATATTGTGAAGTTCCAAACAACAATTGAATCGGGGTCTCGACGTCTCGCCTTCAATCGGATCTAAAGGACTTTATCTTCGATATAAAACAGAGGTACTTCTGTCACGTAAATCTACTATACCTATGTATGTACGAGTGGCGAATCCAATATATTTCCAGTATATAAATTGGTTACATATTAGATAGGTAGGTGTTTCTTTTTCTTTCAACCCTTGATCAGATTGGATATTTCCTGCTTGTTTCGTAGGGGTAGAGAAGCTTGTTAAGTAATAGCAGCACGATTCGATCGGTCAGGTTAAGCTAGCTACGCTTGCCGCGGTTGGTCTATGGATGAGTGACCATTTTTACATACCAAGACCCCTCCGTGCCTCGGAAAGCACGTTAGGCAGTTGGTCCCGGCTGTCATTCGTTCATCTTTGACAGTCGTTACGGGTCGTCGGAAGCCCGAAAGTCTGGTAAGTAGTCTTAATAAAGGGCTATCCATTACCCGGTAACTGGGTTGTGTAGGTCAGTCACTCCATGTAAAATACTGGCATTCAGCTGCATCCGGTTAGACTGGAAGCTGACCCCAACATAGTTGGGAAAAGGCTAGGCAGATGATGATGTTTTGTAGCAGTAATCTAGAGCAGTTCAGATAAAGACTTCTACGCTATTTTTGCGAAATCGTAAGTTACGTAATTAATGCAATGCAACAAAATAATGCGAGATTGGATCTGCCAACCTCACACTATTTTATGTAGAATACTAAAATGAGGTCACTATTGTTTCAATTTGACTGATTTACTTACATACAATTTACTACAATTAAGTTGCATACCAACAAAATTAAGTAGGTAAGCAATCAACTACATGCCTTGTTGGTCTAGTAGCCGCAACCTGTACAGCTAAGCATATGGTCCTGGGTTTGATTCCCAGGTCAGGCAAACTGTTATTGGATTATTCTAACTCGAATTTTTCCAGTATCAGCCCGGAGTCTGTATTTCTGCCCGGTTGATGGCAATAGGCTCGCCCTCTATTACACAGGACTTTAACATACCTGGCGAAATTCGGGTGTACTAATAGGTGTACCTCTGCTCTTCTCTTTGAGGAAACAAAGCGTGTTTGTAATACTATGTTACTTTCTAAATTTTCACTTCAAAATAAGCAGTGCGATTCTGTAAAAATATCTCCGTGAAAAAATTGGGTGAAGTGAGTTTGAAGTGAGCCTTGAATCCCTGGCGTCCGGTGGGATGACACTGATAGCTCACTCCACGCTCACTTCACGCGGTGAGATGGTTACAGAATAGCAATGCCGCCGATCCAATCTGCATTGCTATTCTGTAACCATCTCACCGCGTGAAGTGAGCGTGAGGTGAGCTGTCCGTCTCATTCCACCTGATGCTTGGTCAATCCCTAGCATCAGTGGGATAACACTGACAGCTCACTTCACGCGGTGAAATGGTTACAGAATCGACATGCTGGACACAATCTCACTGTGAATATGTAGGCGAAGTGAGCTTATCATTCCACCTGATGCCATGGATTGACACTAGTGACCACGCACTACAAGCACCCCTCATCACTGCACCTAAATTTTCACGATGAGATTATATCCACAATAGATCGGCTGTTCATTTAAAGCTCATTTCACCTAATTAAATCACGATGAGACATTTACAGAATAAACCGGCAGGAGTCACAAACATTTTCCGATATTCACTTAGTTCCGAGACCTACATCCTGTACTCGCCACAAATAGCTGTCGAAAGTTGGAAACTAGAATCAATAAATACAGTATTCAATTGACCAGGATCCCGGCCAGTGTTGGCGGACGTTCGCTTACATATCGCAATGGATATGCTAATGCTGTATGTCCTGAGCCGATTACACGCAAACCCACTTGCTAGTGCGTCTTGATTGTTAGCAAGCATCCTGTGCCAGCCAGCACTTGACTGTATAAGTATGTAAACGGAGCATGGTAGTAATATGCAATCGTGGAAAAGCTTTACGATAAAACATTATATTTTTGAATTTGGAAAAGGGAATGTACGAATAGGTTAACGTTTTATGATGTGGTATTTTGTTATTCTTTAAATAAATATACTTTGTTCATGATTCCTATTGTTGTTGTGAAGAAAAAATATTTCAAAGTAGGAAAGTTTTTCGAATTCTTACATCCAAGTACTGGATGGGTATTTCAAATATTCTATGACTATTCGCTATATAATCAGCCTATAACGTTCCCACTGCTGGGAAACTGGTATTCTCTCTATGAGATTATGTGGGCCGTAATCCACCAAGCGGGCCCAGTACCTACGGGTTGATGTAATGTATATTCGTTGCATTACTTACTATATTATTGTTGCGAACATTAACCAGAGTAGGTACCTAACTCTGGTCAGTGTTGATTAAAAGAAAATAAGAACGAAATTATATACTTTTGTAACACTGGCAGAGTTTTATCAAATACACAATTTAATTCTTATTTTACTCTGGTTACCAACTTCAGCAATATATGCAAAACATTGTAACGTTTAAAAAAAGAATTCCCAGCATTTCTTTCGCTGTATCATAAGTTTCGTGCCAGTGACCGCCAACTATATGAAAAGTTAAGTCAGCAAAGAGGCGAGTGTGGTTTTCATTAGACACCGTCATTTGCATGTTATTCATTAGCCGGCAGAGGGCGTTGCGCTCGGCGACGAGCACACCCTCTATGCTCGGAAATGGTCGGAAAAGTACAACGTTCTCTGTTTGACCAAGCCACACTGGCTTTACTGGGAATGGAGGAACAAATGTATCTACTTAGTTGATAAATCTTTGATGGATTATATCTTTGTCTATACGTTATATTCCGTTATCTAATAACGTACATAATAAAAAATAGGAATGAAGTCAAAACTGTCACGTTTGAAAAAAGTACCTAAATGCTACGAGGTATGGGAACGAGTTTGTACCGGAAATATAGTTTTTCGTTTTTTTTTTATTTGTGTGAATGTGTGTTCCGGATTGGCACCAAAACAGCTGAACGGATTTAAATGAAACTTGGCGCAAAGACAGTTTATAATCTGAATTATACACATAGATACTTTTGATCCTGGTAGTATGTTTCCGTGGGATATTTTAAACATCTGAAAGCTAGTCACAATATTTTTTAAACGTGGTGGTTCTGATCTCTACCGCGAAATAACCTTCCGATCGTAGACTGTGGCGACTCACTCCAAATCTTTATATAGTTGCAATAAAAAAACAAATCTAAGTAAACAGATCCGGGCATACTCCAGTTCTCGTCTTTGCAGATTTCCTTTGTAACTCACAAAAAAAATACGGCACCATTCCGAAGTCCATACTTCAGAATGTTCTGGAACGCTTAGACGAGTGAACTACTTGCTCAAACTCCATTCCTTGTGAGTACCTAACTGACGGTTAGGCATCGCAGAATGCAATAACAGCGTATACGTGGTCTGTGGCAGTATGTTTGAGAGGCGGGCTGCTTGCAAATGATCGTTGGCGGTCTCGGCGGGCATCTCATGAAACTGTCATCGTAACAACTTGCTCTGTTTGCGACTACCTAAGTTTTGGACTACATTTTTGCGTACAGTTACCTTAGTAAGCTTATTTATGTAGGTAGGTAATCAGGGCATTTACCTCTGAACCCTGTCGTTTTTGTTAAGTTGAGCTATGGTATACACAGCTCAAACTAATTACATATTACTACTACTACTATTACCATTTACCTATAATTTTCATCAAATAATAAATATTAAAAAAAATTGAACGTGGTATTTGAATATTGATGTAACATTAACAATGAAAAGCGTTTAGTATTCTATGGTTTTCATTTAACTAAACTAATAATAATTAAATTTAAAAAACCCCCGACCTAAACAAAAACTCAAAAAAGTAAAAAATAATATTTATAGGCCTTTTAATTTTAACGTAATATTTTGATCAGGGCATTGTCAAGTCGGGGGACGGTCAATGAAAACGCCAAACAGAGGCCTAGCCGTACCCCGACTTGACAATGCCCTGATCAAAATATTACGTTAAAATTAAAAGGCCTATAAATATTATTTTTTACTTTTTTGAGTTTTTGTTTAGGTCGGGGGTTTTTTAAATTTTAAATTTAATTTTTATTTCTTGTTTTTTAAACTTAATGTCTCCCTTAAATCACCATTTATCTATAATCTATTCATTGAGACCTTTTCAATGAGCCCAAACACGATACTTCTGCTGTTTGTTGGTGAATAACTTGGGTTTCCTGGAAATTCCAGGTGTTGCTCCAGCATCAGTTCAAGGTTATTTTATTCGTCTAATATCATTGAAGTAATAGAATCCCAAATTTTGAGTTGATCAGAGGCTAAAATCCCTTTTTCAACCAGAAAAGAGCTGATAATCTTCAAACGGCTGAACCGATTTTGATGAAACATGTCTAAGAACACTCCCAACGAATACACCTTTCAAACAAAAAAAACTAAATCAAAATCGGTTCATCCGTTCGGGAGCTACGTTGCCTCAGACAGACACACACACACACACACACACACACACACACAGACACGTCAAACTTATAACACCCCGTCGTTTTTGCGTCGGGGGTTAAAAAGAGGTAATTTGTTTTCGTTTATAAGTTTGTATGTAGGGGGTTTGTAACTCTGGAACCACGAGCGGATTAAAAAAAAAACATTTAAGAGCCCAATTCTTGAAGAAGACTTCAGCCTTCAACATCACACTACGACCCTAATAAAAGCCGAGTAAACACAAATCAAAGTCAGAAAGAACGCTAAGACAAAACGAAGAAACATCGCGGGCAGGCGAAGCGATGCGATGCGATATATTTCATGTTATAACAAGAACGAAGTCACCGACGAGTTCACGGGCAGCAACTAATCTATATAAATGAAAAGAAAAGTCCTGACTGACTGACTGACTCATCAACGCCCAGCCCAAACCCTTGGACCTATAGAAAGCTGAAATTTTGTACAGAGGTTCCCTTTTTAATGTAGACAAGGAATAAGGAAGGATTTTATGAAATACAACCCCTAAGGGAGTTAAATAGGGGATGAAAGTTCCACGCTAGCGAAGCCGATGGAAAAAGCTATTCACCAATAATTAGATATTATTCCATTCACGTTATTATTAAAAACTCAATAATTAACATTGGAATGTTTAAAAAAACACCCGCTAACCACAATTAATGTAACGTAAATAATGTTTAAAATAATTACTGTAAATTACCCAATGAATGAGTTCTTTTCAATTTTCAACTATTTCCAAGGTTTTGTTAACATGAAACGGTAACTGTTTTAATGATTTATTTATGTTTCGTAACCTACTATTATATTGTAATAAATTATAATTATAAATTCCTGTGACACGCGATTGAATTAAAAAGCCGAAATTAAAATAACACTAGGTTACGGGTAGTTTTGTAAAGATGGATTAATCAAAGAGCGAATTAAAATAACGTTTGAGAAGTTTTCTCTTTTCGATCTATAATCTCTTCCCACAATATGACAAAAGCAATAGGTATATGTATCAGACTCAAACTATGGATTGGTATAGTGACCCACCGAAGCTTCTTTTTCGGCCATTATCGGTAACAGAATCGTGATTCGGCCATGAACCAGTAGAAGCTTCGGCCAAGCCGAAAATCATAAGTATGTCAATTGTCGCACGTCATTCGGCATTCTTCGTTAAGCTCGGCAATTTTTTTTTTTATTTGCTAATTTCGGGGTGAGCTTAAACGGACGCGATTTTGTTTTGAAGTTTGTAAAGCGAGGTTATGCTGTATTTTTTCCTAACGCGAGTATGTGAATATTAAATACTTTCAATCTCTAAATCATTTTCGTTTTCGCCCGAAAATCCACTTTCGGTTGGATTGGACTCTATCAAAACACTTTTCCCTACAATGTTGGAGTCGGCTTCCAATCTAACCTGATGCAGCTGAAGACCAGTATTGTAGTACATGGAGCGACTGCCTATCTGACCTCCACAACCCAGTTGCTGGGTTGTGGAGGTCAGATACCCCTTACTAAGACTGGTTGTCAGACTTTCGGGCTTCGGACCCGTAACGACTGTGAAAATTCCACAAACGACAGCCGGGACCAATGGCTCCCCCTCCCTGCTTCGGGAAGCACGATAAGGGGTCTTGGTATGTAAAGATAGTCACCCCTCCACGGACCAACCGTGGCAAGTAAAACTTAACCTGATCGATCGCCCTGTGCTGCTAATATTAACCGACTTCAAAAAGGAGGAGGTTCTCAATTCGTCGGAACGGTTTTTTTCGTTTGAAAGGGTATACTTTCCAGGTGTTTCCATGATCATGGAGTCAGGATCTGATGATGAGATCACGGAGAAATAGAGAGAACTCTTCAAATTTTATAGGCACACTTGAAGCGATTTGGGTAGTTTTTGGAAGAGTAATTTCTCGGAGTTTTCCCATTTCAATTTCGTGAAGAACTGATAAAGAACTTCGGAGATAGGTAATGGAACTCCTCAATAAATGATAGCAAATGGACTGGGATTTATGTAATCTCATTTCTGTCTATTGTTTACACCAGTTCATAACATAACATCACGCCGGTACGCTGTTAAGGGGTAAGAACATGTGAACCACAAAAAAGTGAAAAATAAAAAACACTACAAATTGAAAAATATCTTTAATTTTGGAAGTCGTTGACTATGGATATGTATTATTTTAATTTCTTGTCACTGCCTTCTGAAATTAAAGTTATTTTTCACTTTGTATTGTTTTCCCGGAAGTCGTTTTTTTTACTTAGCCACAAGCTCCTCGGGTAATGAAATGTATAACGACCCTAAAATGCAATATAGGTATGTGCTTTATTTAATTTACCAACGACAAAGTTGCATTCATACCCCTTGCAGTCACAAAAGCAGAGAACATCGGGACTGATAACCAATTCCTAGAACTCCAATTTCGACGCTATTCATAGTGCGGCCCCTCAAAATATAATCGCTGATGAAAACGTGTACAAAATGTCGAAATACTCTTTTGATTTGTAAGACTTCATTTGGGACTCGGCCCCTAATTAAAATGGCTGCCAAAAAGAAACCCTGAGACACTTGAAGGCTTACAGGATCAGATATTTATTTGAAGGGTTCTGGTGGAGTGAGCAGCGCTTTGATTGCGTTGGCATCGTATCTGCATCACAAAGGCTACTCTTTTTAATTAGGTGACTATTTCGAAGTCGCCCCGCATACAAATGAACGAAGATTAGAGCGATTCCGAGGGCAGTTCACATTCTATTTTTCCTTTGACAGTAAATTTAAAGGTTCCGCAGTTTGTTTTTGTACATAATTGAACGGAAGGGTCGATTTGTTTTTGGATTTTCGAACTCATTAAGCGACTCATAAATCCACTTATAGCCTACCAACATAGAATGTTTGTTAGAAGTGCTGCAATGTTGAGCTTTCATTGCAGAACTTCTACTATCTACAAACCAGCTTTTGCCAGCAGTTTCGCCTCCTCCTACCGAAATAAAAATTTTCTTTGTGCGAGTCCGAGTTATAAACTATACATATTCAGCATATAACGTTCCCACTGCTGGGACACAGGCCTCCTCTCCACCACGCGGACCCAGTGCGGGTTGGCGATGTCACATGTCTTCGAATTTTTAGTTCTAGGACATGCCGGTTTCCTCACGATGTTTTCCTTCACCGTTTGAGAGCAGTGGTGATGAAGTTATTTACAAAAAGTAATGCGCCTGGCTGGGTTCGAACGCACGAACTACACAGCTCGTAAGTCGTGGCTGTTACCACTGGGCCAGCACTGCTCTCTCTATAAACTATGTTTGCCTCTAAATAAATCCATCTAAAGCCGTTTTGAGTGATTTAGTAACAAACATAGAAACATCTAAACAGAAAAACCTTCATATTAGTAGGATTATTTACCGAGTCTTAAAATAGATTACAAAGTAACATAGCTAAGCGAGTCAACCATCCAATGATACGTATGCGATTAATTGCGAATTTCTGACTGGAGGATATTAACAAACACCTAACCGGCAACCTATGAAAGAAGTTATGCGAATAACAAAAGAGTTCGACATTGCAAAACAGGGCACGTGCGCGAAAGACATTTCCGCGAGGGTCGTTCGCGCAAGAGTCGATTTGCGCAAGTGTACCTTACGTAAAAGTTCACTTGCGCATCTCTTTCGCGTAAGTGTACCAGACCCGTTGTGGTCCTATGCCGTCTTATTACAAAACGCAATCTTCATTTAGTGGGGTAACACATTGTTTCATCAAAAAAAAAAAAAAAAAAAATCCCGGAACTCGGCTCATCTCGATATTCCATTTCCTAGTTTTTGCATTTGAACAACATAGTTACTATTAATTTAAAACAACGTCCAACAAAGATTCACTAGTTAGTGTACTCATCATTTCGGCCGAAAGGCGTCCACTGCTGGACATAGGCCTCCCCCAGGCTCCTCCACTTCGACCGGTCTTGTGCTTCCCACATCCAGCGTGTACGCTATCCATGTTTTATTTAATTATTAGGTTACAATTTTTTTTTTGGGGCTGGTTTGCCATAATCACAACACTTGGCGATCGCAGTATGGTGGTAAAATGCATGGATAACGCTGCTGCCCATTCTCTGGTCAGTCCCTTAGTCGCCTCCTACGACACCCACGGGAAAAAATGGGATGGTGCTATTCTTTTACGTCTGAAAGAATTTGACGTCACAAAATTTTTAATATTTACTTTGAACTGCGAGCTTTTACAGTGTCAGTCTATAATATTATTTCAAAGAAAACGTAACACTTCCACAACATCACCAAAGATTGTGTCTTAAAAATCACGAAACATTATTTGAATAAAATTTTATATTCTTGGCTCTTGGGATCGTGCTACGAAATGGCGAAGAATCGGGGAAGAATCAAAGATAAAACCTGTCAGCTGTGGGGCTACGGAGTGAGGAAGATTACTGTCACAAAAGAGGGTTTGCCACTAGAATTCGCATTTCAAGTGTTATTTATTTACACCGGCTTGCGACGACTCCGTAGCTAATACGTGAAGATTTTTGTGGTAGATGCGGTTCAGTTGATTCTGTTAGTCTTTATTATTCAACAGTGTTTACCGTATCTAAACTTACAATAGCATTTCAATGGTCGATCATTGTTTGTCCATTTATAGAAGGAGTGACTTAGTAGACTTATACAGAAAAGCTTAGTCATTAAAAGAATGTATGTAACGAGTAAAGCGGGCTCGATAATTATTGCATCTCGAGCCTTGAATGGGATAGATTTTATTATGTCCATACACACAGACAGACAACTAACTGTGTCGATTTATATAAACAAGCTTAAGAATTAAGATACAACAACAATGCTAGCCCCGCCTAGGGTCGATTCGATTTTCGGAATTAGGAGTTCGGTACTTTGTTAATCATAATCATAATCATTTTATTGTCAAGCAACTAAGGCCCATAGATAAAATACACAAATAATCTTAAATAATAATGACAAACTAATACATATTATTTAAACTATAACTATACACGTAAAGTTGTCGGCGTATTGTTTCGCTGCGAGGTGTCGCGTAATCGTCCTCGGAAACGTCGGTATACGACACCTTTCGGCCAAAAGTCTTCCTTCATACAGTGCTGTAAATGGTGGGTTGGAACTCGTACCACGAATGACTTGAAGTTGATTTCGTGGCGCGATTCCAACCTATCGACCCTCAGAGTCCAGTTGGTCTAATGCACAATAGCTTAGAATCGAGAGATTGCAGAACTCTTTCTGAATGTTTTACATCCATATTTTATTTTGAAGCAAGTGAGATGCAAGTGTACCTACCCTCTTGCACCCCACTGCCGGGTAGAATCGATTAACAATAAAGGCCAAAATATCCTTCAAAAAAGTAAAAAAAAATATAAACGTGCATAAAAATCATTATGTCACTATTTTTATGACACCTATAAATCTGAATTGTCATAGTTTACTTAACAACAAATCAATTTTACGGACAAAACAATACGACCTAAAGGTCATACATGGCAAACTATCAACAACTCTACTTCAAAAGGACCACTTTGATCGACTACAATACAGAAATCAATACTCACACAACATTATTGAAGCAGGTTCATATTTAAATTGGAACTTATGCAACCCACACGTGCCCCGAACCACCGTATGGGACCGTGCGAGCCAATTAGTGATGTTAATGTGAAGACAATATTGAGCCGGGAAAAGTAATACATAACACGCTGGTCTGATGGTTATGAATGGTGCACTCATTGTTTAATTCATTCATCAAGAATTTTGCTCAAAACGTGAAGACATTCAGACACGCTATCTACTCAGACACCAATCTAGGCTAAACATTCCAAGTTCTCGATTAAACATGCACTCTACAAGTCCCTATGTAACGTCCATTAAAATATATAATAAACTACCCGCTCTAATCAAAAAAGAAGAGAAAATTAACGTATTTTAAAAAAACTTAGACAATGTTTGCTAAATAAAACCAATTACTCGATTAACAAATATTTAAGTGACAAACTTGAAAAGTCATAACTTATGTACTGTAACTTTAAATTTTATTTGACCAGTTAATTATTATTACAATTCTCATTAGTAGGTACCTATTTATATTTTATGTTAATTATATTTTATTTTATATGAATTGATTATATTTTAGATTATTAATTGCATGTTGTAAATACCTATGTTTAACAAATAAAGATTCTGATTCTGATTCATGTTATAATATAGTAGTTTTGCTAAATGTTTATTAACTAACAAATGCTTCCTCTCTAACTTACTTATTTTTCTGTGCCCGACAGGGTCCATATGATCTAATTATAAGTTTACCACCTAAGAATACCTACATGTGGAATGCAATCAAGTATTGAGAATTGAGTAATTTATTCGTTTTATTTACTAGCTTTTGTCAGCGGCTTCGCCCGCATGGAGGTCGGAAATGATCCCACGGGAACGTACTACCGGGATAAAACGTATATACATATATCCTCTATTGTTAATCCAGGTTATAATCTATCTGTGTGCCAAATTTCAACCAAATCCGTTTTTTCGTGATTGAGTAACAAACATCTCTAAACATACTAACTTTCGCATTTATAATGTTAGTAGGATGATATGCATACAGATTTTTTTTTTATCCAGTGCGCAAACTGTAATCATGAATTCAGCATATCATTCTAGACCCCCTAGCGTAGAAATTTTACGTTGGTTATAAAAAAAAAAATCTGCTGTTTCATAGAAAAGTAGTAAACCTGCACGGTCAAAATATATGGAACACCAGATTTTTTTCTCAGTGTTGCAAAGGTAGAAAAATACATTCAGTTTCCATAAAAAAATGCATTTAAAAGTTTGTTACAATACGTTTATGTAATTTGACAGTCTTTTCACAGTTGATATTTATAATTCGATACGTTCTTTTTAAATCAAATCAAAGAAATCACGATAATAGGTAGGTACTGCACTACCTCTAATAAAGTTATCTACAAAGCAAAGTAGTACTTATTTCGATCAGTTCTTGGAAGGCGAGTGTACACTTGGAAATCCATTCCTACTTCGGATAACATTCCCACCTCCATTCGAATACCCTAGAATCATAGTTAAAGTTGAAGGATCTCCAATAACCAGTTTAACAGAAAAAGATCAGAGAAATGGAGTTTTTAGTCGAGGGGCTAGTGGCCAAGTAAAGAAAACTAACCGAACGGGTCGATCAATCAGGTTAAACTACACTTGCCGCGGTGGGTCCGTGGATGGGTGACCATCTTTACATACCAAGACCCCTCAATGGTCCCGGCTATCATATGAGTATTTTTGACAGTCGTTACGGGTCGTCAGAAGCCCGAAAGTCTGACAAACCGTCTTACCAAGGGCTATCATATTACCTAATAACTGGGTTGCGGAGGTCAGATAAGCAGTCACTAAAATACTGGTAGACAGCTGCATCCGGTTAGACTCAAAGCCGACCCCAACATAGTTGGGCAGATGATGATGATGAAATAGACTTTTTAATAGGTGTATGTATACACACAAAAGTAGCGACACAAAGTTTTGAAATAAACGTGTTCATGCACTGCACACGTTTCGAAATTACTCACTATGTTTTCAAACAAGTTCTACCCCTTTGATACAAGTGTTTGTTGTTTACCACATCCATGCTCTCGAAAAAACGCTCTGTGAACACCTAAGTCCATGGGTTGCATTTTTCAAAGCGAAACCGCAACCAAGAGGTAGCTACCGCAATTCCTAAAAAGACTGGTTGGAAAACTATCCGACGCCAATATTTCGTAGCAGCGAGATTACTGCCCACTAATGTATATACGTCAGCTTCAGAAAAAACTAAATTTACTACGTGTGCAAGACGGATGTGTGTTCCGCCCCTCTTGGAATAACTTTAAAAGATTAGAAACTTTACCTCGCATGCGGTGTTGTCCTGTTCCGCCTCTCCGCGGACGCATTACGGTGCTACCAACCTAATGTTTACACATAAAAATAAAGTCACAACATTTGTTCGTTCTAGAAGTGTCCTTTTACACAGGTACGTGACTTAAAACCTTCTACATATGTTATACGGTTCGTACCTAGCTGTGTACTTACTTAGTACAGTTAAGTCCGCTTTTACGCGGATGTTACGATAGTGGGAAAAAGGTGTTTCCGTTTGACCTTCTCGAGGATTCTGCTTTTAGTTCATTGTATTTTTTTGACCGTACAATCCTACAGTGTTAACACTGGACAAATGCAACTCGCTATACACCTAGCAATGTTATACTCTGCTCTACAAAATAAAAACGAGAGTTTATCTATTGTAATCTTAGCTTGAAAATGAAATACCACCCTACCTTAAACTTCAGCAAAATAGCGAACCAATTTGAAGCATATTTTGGGAGGACACTTCATCTCAATCTACACAGTCTAGAAAACAATTTCCCTAAGTGAACGGTACTCTCACCCACATGCCATTCCAGCAGTATTGCATCTTCGAGGAGCAACCTTCAAGACACGCCAGACTTGTTCATAACATTGCGAAGTAAAACTCCTCGCTCATAAATTGACGTCTTCAGAAGTCGGCGAATGGGCGTAGATTCCGTAGCTGTGATGCGTGACAGTGGTGCACTACACCACTGTACAGGAAAACCAAACCACCAGTTTCTAAGTATTTCAAAAAGTAATTTTAAATTTTGTATTTATTTTTTTAGTTTCGTCTGATGTGATGTGTTAGACTGGAAGCCGACCCCAAAAACAGTTGAGAAATGGCTAGGTAGATGATGATATTCCTATTTCTACAGGATAATTTTTAACCAGTGGGCAAACTGTAATTATAAATTCAGCATATCATTCAAGACCCGCTAGCGTAGAAATTTTTCGTCGGTAATACAAAAAAAATCTGCTGTTTTATGGAAAAGTGCAATACCTACGCGGTCAAAATGTATGGAACAGCTGATTTTTTTTTGTATATCTGACGAAAAATTTCTACCCTCTTCTGGTTAAAACTTTACCCTGAATATCTATACAGAGTACATTTTTAACCAGTGCGCAAACTTATCACGTTCGATATACTTAAAACAGATCACCAATTAATTCAATGGAGATCTTTTTTGGGGAGAGGAGATCGTCTATTTAAAACAAACCCTATGTTGAATCGGAACTCGAAGTTTAAAAGTAATACAACACTTCTGAAGTATTTTTTGGAATGTCTTCCACTCCCCGGTTTTTATGTTTATGCTGTTCGCAGTAGGAAACGATAAGAAAGCTCTACACTGTCACTATATCCTTATTTCTGCTCGGTTTATATTTCATAAATGCCAATACAATGGCGCAGCTTAAAGCATCTCTACAATGAGCGGTTGATTGCCTTAAGTTTCAATTATTGGAATGATTTTAAAATATGGGCTGGCTTTGTACTAGGGTAAAAACAAAGTCCTATGACTACAAATAATTGTCTAGGCTCCACTATTCGGAAATATTGTTGTAATTGATCCTGTCTAGCTTTTGGGTACTCATAAACAAAGCCTCATAAGAAAGCCATACAAATTCTAAAGACTCTTTAAAAAAGAAACGGTTTTTAAACGGGTGCTTTGATTTATTTCTATAACAAAAAACAATTCAGATTCATTCACAAAATAAATACAACAACAGTCAATACTAAGTACAACAAAATAAACAACTTTCATTAAAAACAATTCATTCATTCAATTCAGAGTCGTATATTTTCAGTCGCTATTTACTTTTACCTGCACGACACATCGACCTCGCATCAAAAACCGACGTCGACTATAAAACCACAATAACATCGTAAATCAAACAGTGGAAGGAAAATGAACGGGGATGACACCCGAACATGCATCCCTCCACCACATTGTTAACAACGATCATAATAAGCAAGAAGCCGATTCCCGGCAACCCCTTTGCAAACACACACCAGCCTCGGGTAGACTTAAGAGCCGAAAGAGCTTCCTCCGTTGTACACAGACTATCTAAAACTAACCGCCTACGGTCTGCCAGGGGTGCGGGTTTGTTCGAAAGAGATACCACAGCCCCTGGCATACGGGCTACTGAGGGAACAGGGCCCTCCTGCTCCACCCAGAGCGGGAGAAGTTATTTGATTATTTCCCAACCAAAAAAAAAAAAAAAACGCCTACGGTGGGAAGAAACCTGTAGGTAAAACAGCACCCGCCACCACCGGATTCCGTTCATGTCCAGGAACACCTGCTACCTGGACGTGACCTGTAATGGCCTAGGTATATGGAAAGGAATCAATTGACTGCGTACCTGACAACGGCGTACAATTACGTACGGCCGCTGCAAGCACATTCCAGAAAAATAGGGGATTATGACCCATCTGACCCCCGTGAGTATAGATAATATGCGATACCTACTCCTAAACAAACCATGTACGAGTACCCCCTCGAGTGGGTTCCCGCATTGTCGTTGCGGGGGGGCTTAGTAACCGTGGTCTCCCATCCACGGTGAAGCCAAGAGGAACCCAACGGTGGGGCCGCTCGTCAGGGCTTTTGCCTTCAAGCCATTGACGTAGCGGCCAAAGAGTAGGTTGCGGTGAGGTGCACCGCAACTGAGGTGGGCCGCGATGTCGAATGGGAGGCATCGCGGCTGAGGGTCACAGGCTGCGGTAGAGGAGGAGTGCCGGTGCTTCTGAGCAGCGCTCTTCCCTTCCGTGGCCTGGACGGGGCCGCCACCGTTTGATGGCGGACGCGGTGGGGCCGCAGGGGAAGAGGAGTGTCGGTATAGCGTCAGCCGCTCTCCCTATCCTCTGCGGCCGAAAAGTGGTAGACGGGACGGCGCGTTGTGTTCCTCACGCGCGCCGTCAAAGATGTCAGCAACCACTGGTGGGGTCCGCAAGGGCCGATGCCTGCCAGGGGTGCGGGTTTGTTCGAAAGAGATACCACGGCCCCTGGCATACGGGCTACTGAGGGAACACGGGTGGGTTTTAGTCAGTAAAAGTCTGACACGCCCTCCTGCTCTACTCAGCAGGAGAAGTCATTTGATGATTTCCCACACCAAAAAAAAAAAAAAAAAAAAAAAACCATGTACGAGTATGTATGTTAGCGAGTCCAAAGTGTTCCTTGACCTACACTCCTGAGGACCTAAAAAAACTTTTAACGAAAACTTTTACAAAAAATATTTTAAAAATTTAATATCATCTTTTTAATAATTTTTTTTTTCTTCGGTTTAATTTTTGATAAAAATAGGGGTTGAAACACAGAATATTTGGTTGGTTAGAAATATTCAGTTGGATTTAGTTTTTAAGTGGAACCAACTTCAAAGTAACCCTTTCCAATAAATAAAGAATCATCAAAATCGACTACAAAAAAATATAAACGTGTCTACGTGAGAACCTGCTAATTTATTATCGTCGGTTAAAAAACTTGATGCTGCGATTGGCGTGGCCACCTCATCACTGGAGCCAACTCATCTAACAATTTACCGTTCACTCGAATAGAAGAACAACGATCATGCATCCCTTTACCATATTGATAACAACGATCATGCCACATCAGTGGATTCATTCCAATAATGTAACTTGGGCAATAACAGGTAGGTGAGGGGATTACCGTTACGCACACATCGCTCGCATATATCAATATGAAAGATAAATAATTGCCTTCTTCCCCTAAAATTGTCTCCGCGGCGACGTTTATTGGTTTGTTTGCGAAGAAAGTTGGCGCCGTATTCTACCTGCGTTATTATAGTTAAGCGAGTGCTACATTTATCGACTGGCGATATTAAATTTGCCTTTTTTCATTCCTCCCCCTCCCTTGGCTATTATTTTCTCGCTTCTTTCTTCCGCTGGAAATGACTTAACGTTGTGCGAATGCAAATAAACTACACCTTTGTGTTTTGTTATTCGGACGTGAAATAATTTTCTTTCTCTCTTTTTTTGTTGTATTTTTCGCATCTTACTTCTTACAAGATAATTTGTTCTGACTGCTGAGTTTATTTTTAAAAATATGAAAGAATTGCAAATGCATAGCTAACTGTAATGATAACTTACTAGTTGTATGAAGTCAAAAGATTACATTTTCCGTTTGAAAAATGAAACCTGTTACATGAAATAATGTCTTTCTTCGATCAAACTTCGCGATCTTTTCTCATTCAAAAGACTGTTAACTATTTCAAACAAAACATACTAAAAGATTCCAAGTCAAATGACAAACCATAAATATGTCAAAAGAAAAATAAATCAGAAAATGGCCATTTAATTATGTTTATCGGAGTAAACTGAAACTACGGGACGGAGTATAAAGAAGTTAAATAAAATAAGGTTTCCGTGGGGAGGTGAGTACAGTGAGACGTCCAGAAAGTTCGGCAGGTTAGCGATAAATCGGAATTTATGTGGGCACCGCGCCCGCGCCCCGCCGCCGCCCCGCTCGCGCCCCGCCATCGTCGCGCCGCGCTGCATAACAACACGCGCTAAAAGCATTGCTGCTCACCCTTCAACTTTACTTACCTACATCACAATAGTTTAGATACAACCCATTTCATTAATTGCTTTACAACATGAGCTGTGCCGTATATTAATGAAAAGCTGGGAAACTCATTGTTCGGTTTAAGTATTGTTTGTTTGTTTTGTAATACTAAAGTGTAGATGCGTTGTTCGGCTTAAAGAAATGTATTTCTCAAAAGAACATACATGGTTCACTTAAATATGAGAAAATTAACAAAATATCTTAAGTATACATCGTTGGTCGTCCGATCTATCGAGTTCATACAGTGGTTAGTGATTCATTGTTGACAACTGTATCCTCTTTTGAAAATATTCAATGATTTAGAATCTCTGATGTCTTTCGGTGATTTATTATAAAGCTGAGCTCCCTCAAACTGGATAGTTCTTCCTTCGCACGAGGTCCTAACTGAAGGCAGTTCTATACTATCCCTATTCCTAGTGTTGTAGTGGCGAATTTTGTGCTTGAAAGTGATTTTTGAGTGTATTGTTACAATATACGATAGCAAAATGTTCTATTGCACTGGCGCGGTGCTACGCCGTAGATTCGTAGAAGATCCGAATTGTCTCGGCGTAGTCATGCATGACTACGACTCCTACGCTATTGTAGCAGATAAATAACCCTTGTCGCTGCGTGTAATCTAACATATATACATTTTTAATACTTTTTCTGCACAAAGATTTTTTTCAAAATGACGTAGGGAAATATTGATTTAACTTTTCTTGAAATCACAGAACACCAGTACAATTATCGTACATTCGCAATTTTATTGTTACTCATACTCAATATTCTGAAACCGCCTTACACACGGGAATACGACAGGGTTGTCACGTCTGTAACAAAATATCACTGTGTGAGTCTCGTAATGTTCAGGAAGTCAGAAACATAGTAGTAATATCAAGATGTCGCGACGTGCCGGCCTGACCGGAATCAATTGATCACAAAGTAGCAAGTAGCCACTGGAAACAATAAAAGCATCGCTAACGCAACCGGGTACGCAGACCGGGTACTAACTCGCTAACTATAAATACTTACATTGTTTCTATTTCCAACTACCTGGGATCCTTTCTGTATGTACACAATGCTGCAATGGTACAAGATGGATCAAGTCGAAACGCAACCATGGAATATGTTCCTGACACAAACGAGTCCGCGAAGAAAAGTTTGCAGTAGAGGGCAACATTTGAATAAGAAATTAGATTTTAATTAAATTGCAAGTCGTAGAATACCGAACATAATTTTTTTCTTTGGGTTTTGACAAACAAGCCAATGTATTGTGTGCCTATGTAAATGCGTCGTCGTGATTCACACCAGTCGAGGTGATATCTAAGTTGTTACAGGGAAGGAGCCTTTGTTTTATGTATGAGGCCTTTTCAATTCATTTGGACGATATACTCTTGTACCTTTGTCCCTTCCGGGTCAGTTATTTATTGCTGGTATTTCGCACTAAATCTACGGAGTGCGTGTATTTTCATGAAAATCCTCCGGTCGTACGTCGCAACCAATACAAACGACAATCTCGTGGCTATTGTCCGCGTTCAGATTCCTCAAGCGTGCGAATCTACATAACTAATACACGCCCCTTCGCGAAGCCAAACATCTCGTAGATGACACCGAGTGTACGTACTTTTACCAATCACGCGCCTGGCAATGTGTGAGATTAGAGATGTAACGGGGCGAATAAATTGAACACCTTACAAGAGCCGACATCTAACATCTGCCCTTGAATTATACACGCGTTTGCCGCTCCATCGCACGCGCTCGCGCATAAGAAATTACTGAAATCGGAGATGCGCGTCACCGCTTATTCGTACGGCACAATAAAACGCTTCATTGTTCCAAATTGTCATTCATGGCGGCCTGCATCTAACTATAAAGCAATATAAAATATTGTGCGACATGAAACTTCATGGTAGGTACATAATTTGAAATTCATAACACGTGCAATCGTGAGCGCCGTTCAGCAAAATAGGAAGTGTAATAAAATATTTCTGACTGAAATGCTATAACTGAAATAGAGTGCATGCGCCGTAAAATTCACAACACCGTGGTATCCTCACAATACTGTGATATTTTTATTGCTTTACAGCTCTTCATATTAATAGATCGTATTTTATATGCCTACGTGTACGCCCAGTTTTGGAACGTGATCGAGTATATAAAGACGATTCCGTCAACTTCGTTTTATATTTCCGCACGTTACGTATTAAGAACATGCCTGATTCAATATATTAGGTCTTTACCTATGAAATTGCCGTTCTGCAGTACTGGCAATTTCAAATCAAAATAATTTTTGTTTGGCTAAGAATTCTAATTTCAAATTAATTTTATTTTAAAAACATGGATTTTTTTTCTAAAAGTAGTCATTTCTTTATTGATTAGTGTTACATTTTCATCGCATTTCAATCTTTTTCGTCATCATGGATACGTTAAAAATTCGAGTAATTATGGAATATGAGTACCGTCGTGGCAGCAACGCGGCACAAGCGGCACGCAACATCAACGACGTTTACGGAGCTAACACTACAAACCAACGCACCACCTGTTATTGGTTTGCTCGTTTCCGTTCTGGAAATTTCGACCTGAAAAATGAACCTCGCGGTCGTCCGAAGACTTTGGTCGACAATGACGAATTAAAGGCGATTGTGGAAGCTGATGATACACAATCTACGGCTGAATTAGCAGCAGCTTTCGACGTTAGCGTCAAAACAATATTGGTCCATTTGCGTCAAATTGGCAAGGTAAAAAAGCTTGACAAATGGGTGCCCCACGAACTCAATGATCGCCAGCGCGAAGTACGCGTCGAGACGTGCCTTGCACTGCTCAACAGACACACAAATGAAGGAATTTTGAACCGCATTGTTACCTGCGATGAAAAATGGATTCTGTTTGATAACCGTAAGCGCTCAGCAAGTTGGTTGGATCCTGGTTCAGCACCTAAACAATGCCCTAAACGAAAACTTACCCCTAGAAAAGTGATGGTCACTGTTTGGTGGTCTAGCGCCGGTGTGATTCATCACAGCTTCTTACCAAACGGGGTGAGCATTACTGCAGATGTGTACTGTGAAGAACTGAACACAATGATGGAGAAGCTGGCGCATCTCCAACCAGCATTGGTCAATCGCTCGTCTCCGCTGCTCCTGCACGACAACGCGCGACCTCATACTGCACAGCAGACGGTCTCCAAGTTGCAAGAACTGGGGTTGGAAGCTCTCCGTCATCCGCCCTACTCACCAGACCTTGCGCCTACAGACTACTACTTTTTCCAGAATTTGGATAACTTCTTGGCGGGAAAAAAATTTAATACCCGAGAGGCAGTACAAAATGCCTTTGAAGAATTTGTTGCCTCCCGTCCAGCTGATTTCTTTAAGAAGGGCATCAATAAACTGCCACTGCGATGGCAAAGATGCATTGATTGCATGGGTGATTACTTCGATTAATACAAATAAAAAATTCATGAAAAAAATTCGTTTAAATTTTTTCATACAAAACGGCAATTTCATAGGTAAAGACCTATTATTATCGTATATACAGAAGTAAGTTGAGTAAACAATAAAATCAATTTAGTCATCGTCAGCTGTCCCCACCTGTCAGCACCTTTTCCCAACTATGTTGGAATGGGCTTCCAGGGCCTAGAGATAAAAAACAATTCTGTTAGCGTTCACGCCAAAGGCTACACCAAAATTTATGGGAATGACATTACCTACCTGCGGAAAGGTTACGTCGTGTTCTGTGTTTTGTC
Source organism: Polymixis flavicincta (assembly GCA_949987655.1). Taxonomy (NCBI): domain Eukaryota; kingdom Metazoa; phylum Arthropoda; class Insecta; order Lepidoptera; family Noctuidae; genus Polymixis; species Polymixis flavicincta. The sequence goes on along the minus strand of OX465191.1, from coordinate 10,310,778 downwards.
TAGGCCAGCAGTTCACACGGATGCAGCTGAATACCTACCAGTATTTTACATGGAGCGACTGCCTGTCTTACTTCTACATCCCAGTTACTGGGTAATACGATACCCCTTGATAAGACTGATAGTCAGTTTAGGCTTCGGACGACCCGTAACGCCTATCAAAGATCCACGAATGACAGTCGAGACCAACGGCTTAACGTGCTTTCCGAGGCACAAAACAGTCTTGATATGTAAAGATGGTCACCCATCCACGGACCAACCGCGGCAAGCGTAGATTAACGTGATCGATCGAACCGCGCGGTTATTACATAGCCACAAGCCGCTCTAATAAAAATCAATTAAGTAACGTATAATAAAACTATTGTGCACGTCACTCGGTAGCTGTAGTCGTACGGTATACATATAAGGTACGACACTACGCGACGTCTGTACGAGTACTTTATTCGAACAGATAGAAGTGTACACGTAAGGTAAGGCTTCCCTTCCCCGCCAATATGTTTCAATTTAAACTAAGCCGCTTGTCGATACGAGCTCGCTCCGGAATATCTTCCGATTCCAACTGGATTCCACGATAACAAAAATAATGTTGGAACAAAAACTACAAGATGACAATACCTACACAGTATTTGTAAATAAAACAGTGGTGAATAAAAGATGACTGGAGCGACGGTTGTTCCGTTTGTGTATCACACCTAAATGTAATAGCGGGCTTTCATGTTCATAGCTTTTCGATGGAGTTCGTATCAATATACAATAGCTAAGTTGTTTCTGAGCTCATGGCTACATAATGACACCTGCAGGCTTAGCATGAGCACCGATTTGTCGACGGAAGAATAGACATGACTAACTTAATGATGTAGGTACAATAGAAGAAGATAGCTATGTTTTTCTATTAATTATCATAGTTATGCGTTCTAAACGAATCATGATTTTGTAGATACTTTGTGGCCGTCGAGTAGAAAGTTTGTTGTCAGTGTAATTTTGACAGTTTGGGAAGAAATATTCTTCTGAAATAGTCTACATTTATGAGGATCTAGACAATGATCGTTAGAAACGAAAGACAAAATGATAGATTGTTGAAGGATTTCTACAGTGCGATGTCAAAAATGGAGCAACGAAATGTCACTTTGTATAGAAAAAGCACTGTCTATTCTTCGTAGAAATAGAAAAAGTCATGCTAAGCCTGCTGCATGGGTCGTTCGAAGGATAAGCTAAGCTTGCCGCGGTCAATTCGTGGATAGGTAACAATTACATATCGAGACCCTTCCGTGCTTCGGAAAGCACCGTTGAGCCATGGTTCCGGCTGTCATTCATAAATCTTTGACAGTCGTTACGGCTAAGATTTTCTTAGTTTGAAGGGCAGGGGTCTTACTCATCTGTAATAGCCATACCCATCCCTTATTAAAACAACACTGATGTTACCTAGGTCAAGTCTTTTGGTAAATAAGTGATTACTTACTTACTTACTCAGAAGCCCAAAAAGTCTACCAACCAGTTATACCAAGGGGTATCGTATTACCCAGTAACTGAGTTTAGGAGGACAGATAGACAGTCGCCCCATGTAAAATACTTGTATTTAGCTGCTTCCGGTTAGACTGGAAGTTGACCCCAACATATTTGGGAATAGGCTAGGTATGATGGGAGGGAGAGATATAAATGGAGGGTATTATGATGTAATGAAACAGTGGACTATTATTTCCTTAAACAGCATCTCCATAGTGGAATAGGGTATTTTCCAATTTATTAAAAACTATTCTAATTTGAAGATTGAGACGAAATATGTAACATAAAAAATAAAAGTAAATTGATTTATATCCATTTTCTCAATTATAAACGATTTATACCAAATGTATTTTTCGTTGTTTTGAATTTACCGCCAAAACGCTCCTTACGATGACTTTTTATCACGTGACGTCAACTTTGTGTAAACTAAAGTACTTAGTAAGTAAATAAGTGAATATCGAGTTTATAATTAACAAGAGTTTTAATGGATAGAAAGTGATATTACTGGTGTGCGGTGCCTCTGTGCACAATTACTTCTAAAACGGCGCCAAACTAAATATTTGTACCAGTGCCGTTTACACAAAATTGACGTCACATGTCACGTGATAAAAAGTCATCGTAAGGAGCGTTTTGGCGGTAAATTCAAAACATCTAAAAATGAATTAGTTTTTAATTGAGAAAATGTGTATTAATAAATTTATTGTTATTTTTCTGTAAATATATCGGCCCTATCTTCAAATTAAAATAGTTTTTATCAAATCGGAAAATACCCTATTCTATAATGGAACGCTGAAAAGGCTAGGCAGGCATATTGAAATAGAGTACCTGAAACCTTCAAGGATGCTGAAACTGTGTGTGTGCTCAATCGAACCGTTCGGTATATAACTTGAGATCTAAATTGCGAGGCTTTAACGGTGAACTTTGCTCGAGGAAATAAAAATTTCGTACGACAAACAAGCAATCAGGAGCATTTGCGAACTCGCGCTAAGCAAACACAGCGGCGCGGGCCCGCCCGGCCAAGTGCTTGTCAAAGACTGCTCCAATTCTTCTACTGTATTTTTTAACCAAATCGTTTCGGACCATCCTTTAGAAGCTTTAGAGCACCTTTCTTGCTTTAAGACCGGAAAGAAATTGTTCTAATGGTCACCCTGGAAGGTGGATTTTAAAACCGATTTAATTCGGATCGTGAGTGAAAAAAGATTTTTCTTAAAAAAAAAGAAAAAAAACGTTTATTTGCAGTAAACATGAAGCAAAAAGAAACAGGTAAGTTCACAAAAATAAGAAAAGGTTGAGATAAGAAAGGTTTGAGGAACATGCGTCACATCGATGCAAAACGGCTTTCGCTCAGCATTTTGCTGCGACCAAAAGCAAGACAGAGCCCTAGCGCTGGTCTGCCAGGGGTGCGGGTTTGTTCGAAACAGATACCACAGCCCCTGGCATACGGGCTACTGAGGGAACACGGGTGGGTTTTAGTCAGTAAAAGTCTGAGACGCCCTCCTGCTCCACCCAGAGAGGGAGAAGTTATTTGATGATTTCGCGACAGTGCTTTGTTCGAAAATAAATGGTTAAATTGTATCTGAGAGACAGTTCCCGTAATTTTAAGAAAATTCACAGTTCTAACCTGAGTCTCAAAAATACCTATACTCCATTTGAAATAAGATTACACATTTAAATAAATCTTTTTTTCAGTACATTCAATTGATTTTGACTTCTATTGCGTTGCGTAGCATGATAAATGACATCTGCAGTAAACAGTTGGTTATTGTTACCACTTTTTTGCTTTTAATACCAACGGAATAGAAGTCAAAATCTGTTGAACGGACTGTAAAATAGGTTTATAAATGTCTAATCTTATTTCAAATGGAGTTTAGAGTTTCCCTACATTTTTTGAAATTTGATATCGCTGAATTGAGACTGCGACTAGATTTTGAACGTTTTTTATTACGAGAATTAGCCTTCTGATTGTCTCTCCATTCATAGACCCTTTCATTAACACACTTTTTCGAGACCCGCACTCCGAAATTAAATCCAGGAGGTCGGCAAAGTCGGGATACATAGTCAGTAGCTCACACAAAAGATTGTTCTGCTTTGACTGTTTTGAACGAAACTTTCGGACTTTATCGTAGACTCAGTGAATCAGTCGAGTGGGGACTATTCATGCGTGAAGGCAAAAAGGATTTGGTAAACAACATTTCTACGATAAAAGTGATGGAAGATTGTGCTTTTCTACATTTTACTCGGCAGGAACTTAACGGTAGGTATCGCTTTTGAAAAATAGAATTGAATAGAAACACATTTCCTCGATGTAAAAAACAATCAGCACAATGCATCCGAAGGAAATAATGAGGTACAATACTCCGGGTGTCTAGATTTAATATAGGCTCGCTCTGCGTCTATTTCTATCTGTTATAGCCATTTCATACTACCTACTGTCAAAGAAAGACAGTAAGTTTTGATTTGATTATAGTCGGTAGTCAATTTCCTATACTAATTACATGGGACTTAAATCGGCTGTTTGTGTATGGTGTTTGTAAACGCACCCACGATACAGGAGAAATTCCTAGAGTGGGGGCAACGTTTTTTTCAAAAAAAAAGAAAAGAAATAAAAAAGAATATAACTGAAGAAATGTAGGTGTAGGTACTATAAGTTCACCCCTGCCAAACCCTACAAGTATTTCAGTCGTGATGTTCATCATTTCAGCCCAAAGACGTCCACTGCTAGACCCAAACGGAGGGTTTTGCCATAATCGACACTCTTTGCAGGCAGGTTGGCGATCGCAATACGGCGGTACTCGTAAAATGCATAGAGAACGCTGCTGCCCATTCTCTAGTAAGTACCTTAGTCACCTTCTACGACACCCACGGGAAGAAATGGGAATGGGATGTTATGTAACACAAATAAGGAAAGGAAAAAAAAAGATCACATTGCACAGAGCAAGCATGCCTATACCGATAGGGTCATAGACCCAGAAATTTCCCAAAACAAACCTTTGAAATAGTAACGTAGTTTAATGTTAGGCGTTGTTCTGAATTGCCAGTTCATTAAACAAGCACCATAACTCATAATAATACATTACCCTCTATTTAGCCTCTCGGGGGTGATAAGTTTCGTTGGCCGACTCTTCCTTTGCTGTTAAAACAACGGTTAGATCCGATATTAAACGTAATTTTTGTAAGTTTGTGTTTTGAATATTATTTTTATTTATAGCACATAATTTCAGAGCACAATCAGCCAATAATGTTCCCACAGCTGGATCATTAGGTCTTCTCTCCGTAAGAGGAAGTGGGCCGTAATCCAGGTTGGTAGATGTCATATGTCTTCGATTTTTTTGTTCTAGGGCGTTACTCACGATGTTTTCCTTCACCGTGTTCAGAGCATGGTGATGAATTAATTCACACAAAGTAATGTAGCCTGTCTGGGTTCGAACCGACCGGTCGTACGCAGTAGTCGGTCGTACCGACTCGTAAGTCGCGGCGATTAGCACTGGGCCACCAATACCACTATTACGTATTTTTCTGTTCCATTCTTCTTACATGTTTAAATGTGTGTGCATAAATGGTTAAATAAATAAATGTTGTTATTATATTATGTCAGAGTGATAGTTGTAATTTAAAACGCGTTTTATAACTGTTCTGAGTCACTGTGTGCCCTTTGGCAAAGGCCTCCTCTAACCGTTGCCAATTCTGCCTGTTCCTGGCCTGTCTAGTCCATGTCTTTCCAACTGTCCTCACTAAGTTGAGGGGTTTCGTTTCTTTTTCTTCCCGTCCCTAGGGTACCATAGGGTCACCTTTTCAATCCATTTTTCTTCTCCCTTGAAAGAACGCATCTCAATTTTTTTCATTTGTTATGCCTTGCCACGCCTATTGGAAAGCGGTCGATGAGGTCTATGATGGAACAAGCACGCCCAGAAGATACCTGTTAACCCTGCTTTGAAAGAAGACGGGTTAAATGTGGAAGGGAACACAGACGCTGGCAGAGAGTTCCACACTTTGGCTGTGCGCATAATGAATATGGAGAAGAAGTGCAATTTTAATCATCTCAGTTTCTTGCTTCTCTGATTACACAATCTTTGGTTATTTCTATCTTTGTTTTCCCTATAATGCTCCGCTTTGTTATAAATAGAGATGCCACCGACTAAAATTAAATCACCATAAATAATTCGTCGATACTAAACGCCTTTTTCTGTGTCATAAATAACATCGGCAACAGGTATTACCGACAAAATGGCTTTTATTAATTTTTGGCATTTTTTTACGCAATAATAATAAATCAATTAATTATAGGCCAAAATAGTAACAATGTGGAGACCTGACACAGCCAGCAGGTGGCGCGGCAGATGAGTGGAAGATGTCATGAGCTGGACAAAACACACGATTAGTGAAATGATTATGTTTATTTTGTAAGTAGATCTTATAAGATACTTTTACACGTCAATATTTTGTTGAACAATATTAAAAAACAAAATGGCGCCAACATTCCCTAGCTGACTCAGAAGTCATGGTCTCTTTTAGAGTCCAAACATCATGCTATTAGAATTTATTAATAAGAATATATTCATTATATTAGTGATTTTGATTTTAAAGCGAGCCTAATAATTCAGGGTCATGTCTGGAAGGGCTATTTAAAGAAAGATCCATTGCTCTGAGCTCATGATGCACGCATGCCGTTTGAAGCTCAAAAGCTTCAAACGGCATGCATGCATCAGTCATCGTGTCGCTCGACACTATTGTATTGAGCTCAACGACCCATCACAAGACGCTACCAGCACCCTAATTGCGTAACTCACGATTCATTATAATCTGCTTCGTTTTGAAACAGTTTGTTAAACCATTGCTTCATATGTTCGAAAAATGTAGCTGTTCAACAACTTAATTAACGCAATGAATACTGTTGAACTGTCAAATTGAAACCGATTATGATTAATCGTGAGTTACTCAATTAAGGTGCAGATCTGCAGGACATTTGCGTAAGCCATATAAAAATACACAAAACTACCAGACAGTTATAAAGTCACTCAAAGACTCTCATGGGTCCACATTAGCCCTGGACTGCAACAGCTGGAAGTCATTATATCGAGTCATTCTTTGCCCAGCTGTGGGATGATTTAGGCTCACAAGAACAGTAATAATTCCAGTAACTTACATTAAACGCTTACAGCATGTTATATGACGTCATGGCCAATCTGTAAAGGCTACAACCCAAACTTAACGCAGCTTGGACGTACATAATAGCCCATCTGGGTCTAACTCCAATTCATCATCATCATCATTTCAGCCGAAAGATGTTCACTGCTGGACATAAGCCTCCCCCAAGAGGAGTGTTTTGCCATAATCGCCACGTTTCCAGGCGGGTTGGCGATCGCAGTATGGTGTAAAATTGAATAGAGAACGCTGCTGCCCATTCTCTAGTAAATCCCTTACGCCTTGTCGCCTTCTACGACACCCAAGGGAAGAAATGTGATGGTGCTATTCTTTTACGTCCGGCACCACACGAAACTGACTTCCATTCCATAACTCCAATTAGTAATACCTACATTTCTACAGTCAGATAGGTTTACTAGACTTAATAGATCTAACAGAAATCGACTTAATATCTTACACAGACCGAATGCAATCTGACCTCTCCATTCCAACTAGTGGGGCATATCAATATCGATACCTAAAGTTGAACCGGGTTCTGTATATAGGGTGACTGGTAATTAGTGACCGACATTTAAACACATAACTGTACTCATCATTCATCATCATCATCATTTCAGCCGAAAGACGTCCACTGTTGGACATAGGCCTCCCCCAAGCTCCGCCACTTCGACCGGTTCTATGCTTTGCGCATCCAGCGGATTCCTGCGGCCCTCACAAGGTCATCGACATTTTTGGGGGGGTTTGCCATAATCGCCACGCTTGGCAGGCGGGTTGGCGATCGCAGCATGGTGGTAAAAATGCATAGAGAACGCTGCTGCCCATTCTCTAGTAAGTCCCTTAGTCGCTTCCTACGACACCCACTGGAAGAAATGGGATGGTGCTATTCTTTTACGCCCGGCTACCACACGGGACTACTCATCATTATGAACAAGTTTTACTATGGGACCAAAACTGAAATCGAAAAAAAAAATCATCTGTTCCCTACATTTATGTTCGCATAACTCGTCAAAATGTAGGGAACAGATGATTTTTTTTTCCTATATAATTCATACCTATCACTTAGGTCTGATTTCTGAAATAAATATAAACATTATATAATATCACGCCTTATTTCCCCGAAGAATCGGGTAGAGGTGTACCTATAGTACAGTCACGAGCAATAATATGTATACGCTTACCAACTTTTAAAAGTGATTTTTTCCACTTACGTAAGTTTTTTACACTAATTGTAATCTCATTTTATTATGGAAATAATATTTTGGAACCCACACTATAATGAAATACCTAAGTTATCTCAAGGTTGCAATCGCTATTTAAAATAAAATCGCTTTTGAATTTGGCGATGTGTATACATTATTAATGCTCGTGACTATACACCCACATTTCGCCAGTTATGTTTAAGTCCCATGTCCTATTATATGGGCGAGCCTATTGCCATCAACCGGGCACAAATCCGGATCAGGCATTGGCAAATTCAAGATTAAACCTAATAACAATTTGTCCGACCTGGGAGTTGAACCCAAGGCCTCATGTTCAGCAGTAGTGCTTGCGACAAGTAGAACAACGAGGCAGTCAAAAATAAATACTCAGGACTTAGTCGTACCTATGAAATGTCTGTAAAACGTCACAAATGTCAATGAATTTAAAAATTATTTGGCCAGAATGTACAATAGAGGCCATGGACGTCGTAAATTTATTTTTTAGAAAACCTTATTATGTTCCTACCAACATATTATGACAAATTTAAATTAGTGATTTACACACACGTAATTCTCTAATACGTACCGCCAGCAACACTGAAGTACATAAAATACTAATTCCTAACTCATAAATCCACCAAATCTAAACATACATACACAGTCAGACATACACACAGGTACGTAAAACCGAATAGATTACGGTTCCACCGGACGCGAATATTTCTGGCGGTGGAACGCGCCGGCAATGCGTCAAACGGCAATAACGTATTTTTTTCAATTACGGTGCAATTTCCATGAATCATTTTGTGCCGTAGAGCATTCTGTGCCGAACCAGTCGCGATTCGCTGACCCAGATTGGAAATGTTTGCGTACACTGAACACCTAGCTGAGCGCCAATGAATGTTCAGAAATGCATTTGGTGTCTTAATTAGTTATTGATGGCATTACGTAGCGTTTGTGGCTTTTGTGGTACCAAAACGGCTGATAACTAGCATTTTAATATAACACATTCTTGACTTTGAACTTCTCTAAGCTGACAGTTTTCGGAGAATATTCAATTGAGCCTCTAAAAACTTATAAACTGTCAAGTAATTAACACATTATTACTTTTCTATTAGAATAGAATAGAATAAACTTTATTGCCAAATTTACAATTTAAACAGAGGCGATAGATTAGTACTATGATAATATTGTTTATTTTTTAATTGCATAAAAATATTGTTATCAGACTCAATGATTCTGCGTAATAGACGAGGGGATACCGGAATTAACGAAACAGATTTTTTTAAATATGCCTGTGATACTTTTTGGACTTCTAATGACGTATGCTTTTTTTTCAATAAATGAGCCTATTTTACCAACCGCGTACATACATTCCAAGTTGGTCGCACATACTTCGTGATGTATTATGTTTAGGACAACAAAATGGGAATTATATGAGACTCACAAAAAGAGGCACATTTATTATATTAGGATGACATCAATATATACAACGTGTTGTTTTGCATCCTCGTCAAATTCTAGGAGGTAACTATGCTAATGATTCTCGACACGAATCAATAATAAAATAAGTAGGTTTTTTTTTTAATATTTTCGGAAATCGGTATTTGGCATTGTTTGTTTTCGGACACGCATGTTAAAACGCGGCCCGTGTGATATGCGCACTGTAACACACAGCGACATAGTCGTGCGACACTGCCTACCGCATACGGAACGGGGCGATTCTGTTCTTTGAAAGAGGTGTTTTCTGAAATACTGTTAAATTTAAATAACGAAATAAACAAGTATGCATTCATTAGTGAGCAAGTATCGTAATTTTATTTGATTAATTATGTCTTTCATAACAGCCTCCTGAAATTTTACGAGGATGCAAATCAACACGTTGTATTGTTAGGAAAATGGCAATTATTTGGGGATAAATTAAATACATGCAAATACTACAATATAGATAGTTCATCCCATGAAGACGCGCCCCACTCTTTGAGTCTTGTACTGAGAGCGGTCCAAAACAAAAGAAAGGGGCAGAATGGGGCGGGTCATCTTGGATTGAACTATCTATACTGCAGTATTTGCATGTAATTAATTTATCTCCAAATAATTCCCGTTTTCCTAGCAATATCTATTAAAGTGCTATTAACTACTACAACGGACACAACGGACCGAATGGAAGTCTACGTGCGGAAAAGGGAGTCCCATCATCATCATCATCATCATCAGTGCTATTAACCCGAGCAGAAGACGATCACATAACCAAAGTGCTCCAACCATAAACTAATAAAGTAAAGCTCAACATGACCCTAAAGTAGATTGCCGAACCATAATATTAACATAGCATTAATTAGAAAGCCAGTCGCGCGATAGCACTTAATGCATCAATTGTTATCAACAAAGCAACCGCGCTCAAAGCGCCCGATCATCTCGTGTGGAGACGAGCTAGACAATACTTGACAGATGTGAGCAGTATCTCCACTATCACTCAAAATAACATCACGTCTTGCTTCCCCGAAGGGTTGTGCCGAAGTGTACAGTGCCGGAATCAACCGTATTGCCGCCCCTGGGCCTTGTAAAAATGCTGCCACATTACATCCAAAATAAATATTATTCTTTAAGTACAGTAGCCCCCACTAATGGTGCCCCAATCTCAAAAAGCAATAGATTGATACTTCGCTTTAACTTACGACCTTCTTATAATAAGCAATTTCTATAGGCTATAATACTATAGACACACACACTCTCATACGTTTACAAATGAATGTATTTCCTAAATTCAACCGATATAGCAAATGGCATAATAGCTGAGCGGTTACCGCACTTGATTATCGCGTTTGAGCGCAGCGAGTCGCGGTTTCGAATCCCACTCGCTGTGTGATAGTCTTTTTATTGTTTTAAAAATCACTTTTGAGTATAGTTCTTGTTCTGTTCGTCGTATTCACTAAACTCGTAAAACTTTATCATTATACCCACAGAAACCTAAATAAATTTAAATGATTTACGACTCATTCACCGCGACTTATAGAACGGTGTTGGTTGATATTGTGTGCTAGTGACGTGTGTTTCATCTATTAGCGTTCTTCTAATTCATTTTAAAATGTAAGCAAATTTAATTAAAGAAATGAAAGCGAATATTATTGCGCTGCATAAAAGTGGACTTAATACCTATATCACAAATACCTATGTGATGAAACCGGACTGAGTGTGAGTATTATGATTTAAATATTTTATTAAACATTTATTTAATTAAAGTATAACTGCTGATCCTTGTAGTTATTTTAAAACGTTTTATAAATATCATAATGTCTAAATAGAATAAAAATATAAAATTTCGATGTAAATTTATTTCCTAGATTATAGAACGATGAAAATAACATTATACTTAATATTTATGTGAAATTGCCCTTTTAAATAATTTTGTTTCTAAATAGTAGGTAATACATAAAGTGTGTATTTTGCTTAGTAGCCTAACAGTACCCCTTTTTTGTTTTAGTGAAATACTGTGAGTCGGTGGGTGAAAAGATACGAGGAAGGCGGTAGCCTTGCCCGTGGAAAGCAAAGTGGAAGACCCCAGCTCCTATAACAGGCACACGTTCAGCGAATTTGAAACAAGTGGTTTCAAAACGACAAGACCTTTTGCTGAATTATTCGACACATCTTTACGAACCGTGCGCCATGCACTCAACGCAGAAGGTTCAAGGCATCATCGAAAACCAGCTCGAGAATCTGCTTAAAAAACATAGTAATATAGAAAAAACATTAACATTAAGTTATAAATTACAAATATTTATTTATTTTAGTAATATTCAAATAATATTTTGTCTTATCCGTAATCTGGATTATTTTGAGGTTTAGTTTCAATCTTCTTTTCGGAATGAAAATGAACACTTAAGCTATAACCTCTTTAAGTCCTATTAAATACGATTTGTTAACTTTGATGTTTGAGTTAGAACGAACTCACTCACAGTAGAATAAAAGTAGTACTACTGAGTCATTTAATTGTATTGTGACAACTTGTCTGCATTTGTTACTTTTACGTGGGTAGATTTTTGTAGAATATTGTGATTTATTTAGAGTACCGACACACAGTAGTAATCAGCACAATATTATTATTACTAAGATACAATAGCCTGATTATCATGGTTCACCAACTAGCTTATTTACTTCAATAAATTGTTCTTTATGAGAAAATAAACTGTTTTAACAAGAAGTTATTATTAGTTATTTTTATACATTCTTCATGAAGTTATAACGAATAAACATTTTGTAATCATTTATTATTGTTAAACCTTTATTTAAATAACAATACGAGTAATAAAAAAAAATTGTTACATTATTATTCTGGTATATTAATAAATCGAATAATAAAAGAACAGATGAAGATGATTGTTGAAAAGAAAAATTAAAGCTTCATCGCGAGATTTGAACCCAGACCTATGAGTTTCTTAATCCAAGACGATACGCTGCACGCTACCGGAACCCTAATTATACAAGTTAATTTTAGCAATGGTATGAACCGACCAAGGTCATGTCTGTGCGTCGCCGACGGTATGTATAAAATACAGAACGCTTGTGTGTGAGTGCAGCGGTGAGTTAGGCGTTCTGTGTTAATACATCACTTATACACACAGCTGTAGGTACGGCCTGGACCGCCACTTCATAGCAATATAGCCCTTAGTATGCGACTGCTATTGTGAATCTTGATTGTACCTAATTATGTTTTTTTTTTCCAAAAAATGTTCAAAAATTTATAAAACTTAAGTAATCAGTTTTTTTTATTTTATTAAGTATACATTTTTAGAATAATATTTCATTATTCTAAAAGTGTATACACTTTTAGTATACATTTTTTTTTTATTAAGATTTTAAGAATTTTCGATTACGCGAAGAAAGTTTTTTTCTCGTTCTGCGAATTTTGCCGCCCCTGTAAATTTACCGCCCTGAGCACTACTCCCGAGTGCCTCTAGTGCAAATCCAGCGTTGGAAGTACTTAGACCCACATTTCGCTAGTTTTGTTTAACTCCCATGTAATAGGAGGCGAGCCTATTGCCATCCACCGAGCAAATATCCAGTCTCCATGCTGCTACTGAGAAATTCCAGACAGAAAGACCTAATAGTACCTAATTGGAGTGTAATTTGTAATTTTATGTTTTCCCTTCTACTATTATACACATTGTCTACATCTGTTTTATCTTCTGTCCTATCGTAGGTGTGTTGGAAGAGATTTCTGTAGAAATAAGGATTAACGTTGTACGTATTTTTCTGTTCCTGTTCTTGTCTGTATAATGTATATGGGTCATTGTCAAATTTTGTGCAGATAGCCGTGGCTTAAACTTGTAAAAAAATAAAAATACTTATACATGACTTTTCTTCGTATCAATGCCTGTTAAAAACAATGAACTTTGTGTGTTACAGTCGGCCGCGATGTTTCAACAGGGATTTATGATTTACTCCAGATTATGCGAGTTAGGGTGTAAAAAAATACAACTCTGTTATCATAACGTTTTAATTTTTATTGTAAAATTAAACAAATCAATCCCAAATATTTTGGCATTAATGTTAATTACAGTCTTTTATCTTATAATCGCATGCAGAATCACAACATTTTTTTAAGTTTAATAATCATTTATTTAAATTCCAAACAACTCTGTTACTTCTAGAATTTTAGTAGACATTAAATTCTACCTGATTACTCTAAATATTCATATTATAACTGCTAACTATACCATATGAACGTATAAATATCTAACAAATTAACGTATTTTATATTACCAAATTATATTAAATAGCTTTTCATAAAAATCTAAAGTGTGTCCTTTAATCTTTGGGACAGAAAAGTAACAGAGCTGTAGCACGGTAACATAGTTGTTCTTTTTTGTATTTTACTTGACTGAATTGCACTCGGTTGAGCTTGAGATCTTAATAACAAAAAAAATACCATCAACATTAATAACAATAAACTTTATGACTGGTATTTACCAATATACAATGAACTTTATGAAAATAAAAAACAAATATTCTTGAAAGAGTAACTGGGAAGTGAAAGTTGCTTATAGGAGCAGTGTTGGCCAAGTGGTAACGGCCGCGACTTACGAGTTGTAGGTCGTGAGTTCGAACCCAGACAGGCGCTTTACTTTGTGTAAATTATTTCATCACAACTGCTCTCAAAACGGTGAAGGAAAACATCGTGAGGAAACCGGCATGTCCTCGAACCAAAAATTCGAAGACATGTGACATCTACCAACCCGCACTGGGCCCGCGTGGTAGATTACGGCCCAATCCCTCTCAGTGAGAGGAGGCCTGTGTCCCAGCAGTGGGAACATTATAAGGCTAATGATGATAACCTATAACACGATGATTTTAGCCACACAACGAAAACCTATCAAAAGGCACATAAGATAGGTCAGACTCAACTAATTTAAATTTTGTTGCAGTATGATCGATTGACTTAAGAAACATAATTTTAACCTCACCATCTTCTTCTACCTCTGATACGGCCTTTCCCAGATATACATAGTCCTGTTTTAAGCTGGAAATTTTAACAAAGACACAAATACTTTGTTTTATTTTATTTACATGAATATTTTCCTTCTCGATCAAAGCATCGTCAGTTTGCTTTGATGTGCCGGGTTGTTCTGCCAGAAGAGTGCTAGTTGGTGATATAAGAGGGGCATCATCATCATCGGAGTCTGAGCTGTAGACAATGTTATAAAAGCCTTTTGCTCCCTTTTGACAAATGTTGCTAATATCGGACAGAAAATTGTTGTCGCACGTGGAAGAATTTGATTTTTCCACTGCAGTTTTTAATGGAATGTATTGCTTGGGATTCTTGCAAGAACAAAAGCCGCGTTGACAAAAACAACTCAAATTTCTATACTTTAGAACTCCTGCCTCTTCAGTGAAAACTTGATATGTCGTCACGTTCAAAAAATTCCTTAATTTTGGTACGGCCGTGAGAAGATGCTGATGTGACGGAGCTAGGAGTATATTCAGGGAAAGTAGACAACTGGGGCGTAGACAAACGACGATGAGCATTTGGAATAATTTGATCTTGACCTGAAGGGGCTGGACTATTTAAACGAGAAGGTGATGGCTCTGGGGTGTGCATAACAATACGGAGCGCTCTGACCTTATCTTTCTGTCTAGCATTTGCAGATCGCCATTTCTTTTGAATTGTTTGATGTTCACGTGCTGTCAAACCTCGTACTAATCTTTTGTTTGCATGGTATCTCTCTCGATCTTTTCTTTTAGTCTGCTTCCTTTTCGGGATTATTTTTGCGTCGTTCTCGGTATCGTCGCTGCTACTCAGCAGGCGTCAGAGGCATCTCGAAATCGCAAAGAAACAGTATCCTGTAACTATGTTTTTATATTTATTAAAATATACGTACTCGTTTTATTTAAACTAACCAAGCATATAAATTACTTAGGAAAAATCGTTTATTAAAAAGAAAACGTTTTGACACATAACATTTAAGTAAAAAATTAAAAAATATTGGCATATTCAACTCTGTTACCCTCTTAACAGTAACAGACACTCTTAATAGTAACAGAGTAGTAAATTTTACATTTCATAACTCACAAGTCATAAAATAAGGCGTAAAGTACACTATTTCTTTCATATTTAGAATATATACCTCTTTGAAAACATACTGAGCTTAAAATGATGAAAAAATACGCTGATTTACTTACGTAAGAGGTAGGTAACAAAGTGGATGCACAATAAAAACACGCAGCCTGTTTAACGCCTCGCGGTCGACTGACGCCTCCTGTACCCCTCCCCCCGATGTACCGGTCAACCACGATTAATGCAGACATCCCGTCCAAGCTAGTACAAACTTTAAGCAGCTTAATCTCTATATTAAGTTGCGATTAACTCAGTAACATAGTATTCCAGACAGTTTCACACAAAGCGCGGGACGAAGTTTAAAAAAATTGTTAATTTAGTAAATTTTGATACTCACCGCTTTTAAGTCATATTGTTTAAATGTTAACAATACTCTGTTTATGATAATATGTTATTTAAGGTAGGTTTTTACAGAAGAAAATGAAATAATTTGATCTTTATTATAACAGAGTGCAACCAGGGACATACAGAGTTTGGAAGGAAAACCATTCTGTTACCAGAAATTACCACAATGTTACTTTAAAAAATAAAATAAAAAAACAAAACTGAGTCTTTATTTTAGTAATCAATGTTTATTAATGCGAAGTATTTTGAATTTAATGTAAAATTTGAAAGAGTTTGTGTGATTATTACTAATAATAAAATAATACAGTTGAGGGACTAGTTTTCCTGCGCAGAATTTGACAACGACCTATATACAGGATAACATTTTAACCAGTGCGCATACTGTAACCATGGGTATAGCATGTCATTCTAGTTCCCCTAACGTGGAAATTTTTCGTCGGTTATACAAAAAAAAATCTGCTGTTCCATACATTTTGTAGCGCGTAGGTATTGCACTTTTCTATGAAACAGCAGATTTTTTTTTGTGCATAATCGAGATAAAAAGTCTACGCTATGGGATCTAGAATGATATGCTGAATTCATGGTTATAGTTTGCGCACTGCTTAAAAATGTACCCTGTATGTGTGTGCATAACTGGGTAAACAAATAAATAAAAAACAATTTGCCCGACCTAGGTATCGAACTCAAGACTTCATGTTCAGCACTACACCAACGACGCCGTCCTCCGTTTTGAGAGCAGTGGTGAAGAAATAATTTACACAAAGTAAAGTGCATGTCGGGGTTCGAACCTACGACCTGCAACTCCTAAGTCGCGGTCGTGACCACTGGGCCACCACGGCTCCAATGTTATAGTAAACAATAACCCATAAATAAATTTTCACCTCGTAAGTAAGTTGTCGGTTCGAAACAAAAGAAAATCGAGTTCCCCACCAACACAAGTTGAGCGCGTGTATCTAAATGTAATTTCCCAACAAAGCTTTTTACCGAAAACAGGTAGGTAAGTGAAAAAAGGTAGTCTTTTTAACACCTTCTCGTACGTCAATAAGTTTCGTTGAATTGGCCTGAATTGCTTACTAGGAGTTATAAAAAGATAGGAATAAGGTTTTACCTGGTTCTGAGAGGATTTCTACTATTACACATGCTTTGTAGAGGGTTTTATTTATTTTTAATTTATTTATTCGGCTCACCAACAATTGAATACACTGATACAAGAAATGAGATACATCCACTAAACTTATAGAATAGTGTACCAATTTCTTACAGGTAAGCACATCATGCATAACTTGTTTGTCGTTCGAAATATAGCCTAAATTTAAATCATAAAAAATTAAATCAAAAACAGAATTAAAATAACAAACCAACTGCAATTACAATCAAAATTAAAACCGAGATACAATTAAAATCAACCAATTTTCAGGACAGTACCTAGAACCCAGCTGTATCCCAGCAATATAGCAGTAGGCTTTGAAAGTCGTAACCATACATGTTCTATACGAAGAATATTATTAAAGTGTCTGTTTGTAATGTCACACCAAATACATATGAAAGAATATACGGTACCTAATTATTATTTAAAAAAAATATCTGTCGGTGTGTTTGTTCCGTCTAATCTCCAAAACGGCTTTACGCATTTTGATGAGAATTTCAAAGACAGATAGCTGGTGCTATAAGGAGTTACTTAGGCTACTTTTATTTTAGAAGAGAATTAGAATCCAATTTGTTTTTCAACATGACGCGAACTAAGTCGTGGGTGCTGCTAGCTCATATATGATGAAATTAAGTGATGTCTAGGACACTTTTTTAAATGTATGGTTCTTGAAGACACTTTTTCACGTAGGTAAAACTTGAATTTTTAAACTTCATTCCGCTGGCATTTTCTAGCTCACTGATCCGTCCGAAGAAATGCCGAGACAAACTCAGAGGTCATGGCCTGTTTTAAAGTCCAAATATTATATTATACGTTTTTATCTATATAATAAAAAGACAAGTCTTGACTGACTGACTGATTGACTGACTCATCAACGCCCAGCCCAAACCCTTGGACCTAGAAAGCTGAAATTTTGCACAGAGGTTCCCTTTATAATGTAGACAAGTAATAAGGAAGGGTTTTTCGAAATTCAACCCCTAAGGGAGTTAAATAGGGGATGAAAGTTCCGCGCGGGCGAAGCCGCTGGCAAAAGCTAGTGTGAGTATATATCTACTGCATACTCATCACGAAGCGAATTTGGATATACGAAAGTGTCATGATCAAATAAAACCAACCTCGAGGCAAGCTTCCTCGCTCGTTGTGATACTCTTTGGCAGAAATACACTCTCAATTAGCGTGAAAAACAAGCAAGATATTAAAATTAAACGTTCTATCCATTTATCAACGACTGACCTGTCCTAAAATTGGTTAAGAATATCCCGTTAAGTTTCAATCTTTTCATACATACACAAACATACACCACCTACAGCTGTGATCCTTAAGCGGGCTACACACCTTCAGTTTTAACTGAACAGTTGAATTGTTCAGTTAAAACGTAGGTATGTGTGTAGGCAAAGCTGAGAGCTGTACAGTTGAACTGATATTCTAATCAAAATATCATTAGAAAAAAAAAACTGCAAAGTTATATTGTTCAGTTAAAACTGATCAGCAAAAACTGAAGGTCTGTAGCCCGCTTAGCATACTCTTTTTGCCTCATTTACGGTCATACGCACGCCAGATGCGACCATGCAAGTACTACGCACCTGTTCTTTCTGAAGAAAATCACAAATAAGGTCTGCCTTCCATCTTTTTGGTTCCCCAGAACTTGAAGAATTTTACTGCCCAATAAAAAAGCTGCATTTTACTGCGGTACTTCTAGAAGCAACTACAGCTGTAACCACGTAACTTACATTTCCTTCGACAACAAGGTTCTTGTGATAAATTGTAAATAATTTACATAACACAATGTTCGAGGTAACGAAGGAAGAAGCCGTGGACACAGTTATGAACAGAATAGATATAACTACGTACAACAGTTCTCTGCCAGAAACTTGTTTCATTAAATTGAAATTTACCGTCTGCTTATTAATTCAAAGAAACGCTCGGCGTCTCTCGGATTCAGGACTGGAGAAAAAACTTATTCCATTGATATGTCTTATTGTTCAATTTTGGGAATCGCGGATGATTTTTAAATAGCTCGCTAATGTATTCAGGATACTTATTCAGTAAGTTTTTTTCTTTTCCTGCCTATTGTCAGCGTTGTTCTGCTTTTGTTACGTAGATTTTTTTAAATGAAACATGAAGAAAGGTTCTTAAATTACTGTCAGGCGAATGTTTTTAGCAAACGACTTAGCCCGAAGAATTGTGGGCACGCCACGATTGCGGCGGTAAGTCCCCTCTTTGAGGATTGGTTTGAGAGGCGGCATGGCGTCCTCACCTTCCGCCTGACGCAGGTCCTCACTGGACACGATTGTTTCGGGAGGTTTCTGTTTCGGATAGGGCGGGAGGAAACGCCCGGGTGTTTCCACTGCGAAGATCGCCCTGAGGACACGGTGGAGCACACGGTGGCGGTCTGCCCTGCTTGGGTGGAGCACCGCCGTGTCCTCGTGGAGGCGATCGGCGGCGGCGATCTCTCGCGTCCGGCCCTGGTCCAGGCGCAGGGGAGCGAGAGGGCATGGGGAGCCGTCACCTCCTTCAGCAAAGCAGTGATGCTCGCGAAGAGGGAGGCGGTGCACGTGAGGGAGAGGCAGCATATGCGCCCTCGCAACCCTAGACGCCGCAGGATACGGAGACGCCCTGGGCGTCGGGAATCCCAGGCCGATTTCCGGCCACCGTAGGCATGGGCTTGCGGACGGCGAGTAATGGGTAGCTCGCTGTCCGGTAAGGACCAAGCCCAAGTCGACGGCGCGTTGTGTTCCACGCGCGCCTCAAAGAGATGTCAGCACAAGAAAATGATGGGGCCCGCAAGGGCCGATGCCTGCCAGGGGTGCGGGTTTGTTTGAAAGAGATACCACAGCCCCTGGCATACGGACTACTGAAGGAACACGGGTGGGTTTTAGTCAGTAAAAGTCTGACACGCCCTCCTGCTCCACCCAGAGCGGAAGAAGTTATTTGATGATTTCCCACCCAAAAACAAAAAAAAAAGCCCGGAGAATTGTCAAACTTAAGTGGCACTGGGCAGGGTACATTGCTTGTAGAACAGATGGCCGATGAGGCCGAAATATTATGGATTGGCGACCGCGTATTGAAAGACGTAGCGTTGGAATGCCTCCCACAAGCTAGACCGATGACCTGGTAAAGGCCGCAGGATTCCGCCGGATGTCAATAGCACAGAAGCAGTTCAAGAGGCAGTGCTTAGGATAGGCCTGTGTCTGTGTCTAGCAGTGGACGTCTTTCGGCTGAAATGATGATGATGACCAATGTTTTAGGAACCATTACAGGATTCCTGAAAGCAAAAAAAGCAGTTCAATAGCAAAAACGCCGACATTTTGGCAAATAAAGTATTACTTACTTACTAAAAATACGGTAATAATATTCAGAATGACCCAATCTTATCAAGCATCAAATCTTTAATTATCATCTGCATCCACGTTGTAGATTGTGACATCAGCACATTTTAATGTTTCTACTTATAACCCAGCTAACTCGGTTATTTAAAAGTCCCTCTTGGTTCCTCCAATTAATTTCGAGACTTAGTAAAATATATTTTTTTACATCGAAAAGATCTAGATTGCCCAATTAAAAGTTTAAGCTTATTACTTCCAACGCCCGCTTTTTGAATACGTTTAATTATTTTGCCTCTTACTCTGCTCTATATTCTGCGAGCAATCGTTTTTAGAGCAGATTCCAAATATTGCTTTTCGTTTTAGTCATTTTCAAATAGTTGTTAAATATTATTCGCGCGGGCGCCGCCGGCGCCGTGAAGCTGATAAAGTTAAATCGTATTGAGGTAATTTGTAATTATTGAACTAGAACTTATTGTAAGCCTTTAATTATCTTCCTTCTGTGTCACAATAGGGAAAATTACACTTCTCTAGTGAACCTAAAAACTAAAAAAGACTGTCATTGGCTCTTCTTTTGTCCTCACTCAAAAGTACATTCGAAATTCACAGGTCCAATAATCTGTAACATGTTTACTGGTCGCTAAAACGGCAATATTCAACAGTTTATCAGCGGGTGGGTAGTCACAAGTGCATTTCCCGGCGTGGCCGTATCGAGATCGGGGCTAATCGCGGCCCGCTTCCTACCGATGCAGGTCGGAAATTGGCTGCCCCGACTCATCCGCTGGCGAGGACATATGATCCAACTAGCCTTGTTTCTTGCATATTTTGCATCATACGAATTAATTTGGAACTGGACCATGAGATATGGATGTTCATCTCCGTTTGCTG
Source organism: Polymixis flavicincta (assembly GCA_949987655.1). Lineage (NCBI taxonomy): Eukaryota > Metazoa > Arthropoda > Insecta > Lepidoptera > Noctuidae > Polymixis > Polymixis flavicincta. Next base: position 10,289,619 of record OX465191.1, on the reverse strand, counting down.
GATGGGGAACTGTTTATGGGAGCGTCTAAAACCAAAGTATCCATCAACCCAGTTCAAACGGTACGAAAGGTTACCAGTTTCACGAGCTCTTGCGAAAAACCTCGTAGCTGGAAATGGTCACCACTACGTCAAGTTTTAGGTCCTCGTGGTTCTTTTTTAGTTTTTTTCTAGGAGTAGTATTAGTGGACGTCTTTCGGCTGAATAATGGCGATATTTCTTTCAAAATCACCGCCCAATTTTCATTTTCTTGTCACCATGTCATTTTTTACACATCAATCAGTATCTACTCGTGAGGAGGATATCTGTTCCTCTAGCAACCACGTCTTTTATCTGTATTTTACAACACGTCACTTGTTATTCCATCGGTCCGTTCGTTCAAGCAACATTTACGAGCTCACCAGAGCTTCTCGAAGGCGACGCCCGAAGAGCAAATAGTGTATTAAGTTTAAAGTTTATAATATCACATAAGTAGTGGCAAGTTGCGAGACCGTCGCGTTGCCGACATGCACTAAGCAAATCCATTTCCTTGACGACTTACAAGGGGCTTGCTTTCTTAGTAGCTTCAAAAGCACACAAATTGTAAACGTTATTGATTGTGGGTTATAAAGTCATACTCATGTTTTGAATACATCATTTTACTGGTCTTTGTCGCGATGATTGGGAGATGCGTTTGTACAGCAGTGGTTGTCATCCTGCTGAATGATAATGATTGGTAGAAGATACGGCTTCAGTAGTGACCCAACATGGTTTAGTAGCCAAACCCGTTGCTTGGTGGGTGCCTCTGTCCAGCAATGCTCGTCTTTCGACCGAATAAAGATTTAAAAAAAAACTGCTGTTCCTTACATTTATCTTCGTATAACTCATCAAAATGTAGGAAACAGCTTGTTTTTATAACGCTTTTATTAGCTCGGGTTGTATGTATGTATGTATCTATGTATGTAACGGAATCTTTGAGCCTAATTTTCACTGGTTTCTAGACGTCTGATCAACTTGAAACTTTGCACACGTCTTAAGGGCCGATGATAATGCAATAACCCGATAAAAAATTTCAAAATTTCAAAAAAAAAAATTTTTTTTTTTTTGTCAAATTTTTAAATTTTTCCCTATAAAAATTTGATCGAACTAAACAATGGAAAATAAATAATAGTTTAAAAAAACTAAAAAAACACGCTTTTATTGCTGACCGAACTAAAAAGTAGAAAATAATTTTTAATTACAAAGAGTTTATGTTACAGTAGTAGGAAGTCAATAATTCAATTCAGAGTAAAAAGCGTGGGGTGCTTGATATTTTAATTATTACAACTATTCTATTGGCAACCATCTATGAGAGGAGAGTCATGAAAATGTAGGAAAATGCACCCCACGCTTTTTACTCTGAATTGAATTATTGACTTCCTACTACTGTAACATAAACTCTTTGTAATTAAATATTATTTTCTACTTTTTAGTTCGGTCAGCAATAAAAGCGTGTTTTTTTCACTCGGCTCACAGGGTGGCCAAATCTAAGTTTCTCGATTGGGTGATGTGTGGTAGGCCTAAGTCAGGAATTTTGTACGAACAAATGTGTGATAGCAGAAGAGCATTCAAGTCGCGATTGAAATGGTGCCAAGATCATCAGGACCAAATAACAATGGATGCTCTAGCTGTCAAACACTGCAAGGGGGATTTCCGCGGTTTCTGGAAGGGCACCAAAAAAGAGAACTTACGCCCTGGCCTTCCTGTGAGCATCGATGGTGTGAATGACCCGAAGGAGATTGCGAATCTTTTTAAGGATCATTTTTCGGTAAAGTCTCCTTTGGGTACAGCAACGGAGGTGCTCAATGCTGACGTCAGTAGTCGGGAAGTAGGAACTATCTTCCGGGCGAAAGATGTTACAAAAGCCATAAGACTTATCTCTAGAGGTAAGTCTCCGGGTCATGATGGGCTCAGCATTGAGCACCTGCAGCACGCCGGAAAACACATTGCTAGGGTCCTGGCCATGTTTTACCCGCTGTGTGTGAGCCATTCCTACCTACCAGCCGATTTTATGAAAACAGTGGTAGTGCCTGTAGTGAAGAATAAAACTGGTGACCTTACTGATAAGAGTAACTACAGGCCTATTTCTCTTGCCACTGTTATTGCTAAAGTGTTTGACGGTTTGCTTAACGCACAGTTAAATAAATCGGTAATACTGCACGACAACCAGTTCGGGTTTCGTCCCCGGCTGTCCACTGAAAGTGCTATACTGTGTCTTAAGCACACCGTCAAATACTACACAGACCGTAAGACACCCGTGTATGCGTGCTTCCTTGATTTGTCCAAGGCTTTCGACCTGGTGGCTTATGACCTGCTGTGGAGCAAGCTGAGGAGCATAGGTTTGCCACCGGATCTCATCAGCATGTTCCAGTACTGGTATGCGCACCAGTCTAATAGTGTTAGGTGGGCTGGGGCAATGTCGGATGCGTATCAGCTCGAATGCGGAGTCAGGCAGGGTGGCTTAACATCTCCAACCCTGTTTAATTTATATATTAATAGTCTGATCGTGGCGCTCAGCAGCCAGCACGTCGGCTGTCACATTGACGGTACATGTGTAAATAATCTAAGTTATGCTGACGACATGGTGTTGATGAGCGCTTCGGTCTGCGGCTTGAGGAAGCTGGTACAGATATGCGAGGAATATGCTTGTGGTCATGGTTTGCTGTATAATGCAAAGAAGAGCCAGTGTATGGTCTTTGAGACCGCCAGTGCAAGATGTCCGGGAACCATACCTCCGGTAAGACTAAATGGGGTCCCTTTGGAAAGGGTTGACCAGTTCACGTACTTGGGGCATGTTTTGACTGTCGACCTCAAGGATCATGCAGACATGGAACGGGAGCGGAGGGCGTTGTCTGTTAGAGCGAACATGATCGCTCGCAGGTTTGCGCGGTGCTCAAATAAAGTTAAGGCTACGCTCTTTAGAGCGTATTGTACATCGCTGTACTCATGCAGTTTGTGGGCTCACTACTCTAACAGAAGTTACAGCGCCATCCGCATCCAGTACAATAAAGCGTTCAGGGCGGTGATGGGGTTACCCCGATTCTGCAGTGCCTCGGGTATGTTCGCAGTGGCGCGCACCGACTGCTTTCACGCGACCATGCGCAAGCGCGCCGCGTCCTTGGTGCACAGGGTGCGGGTTAGCCCCAACACGGTACTATCGATGATTGCGGGAAGGCTGGACTGCCCTTTCATCCGGCATTGTTCCAACAGACATGTTGCTGTACCAGTGTCGGAGAGAATATATTAATTTTATTTTTTTATTACGTTGTAAAGTCTGATTTAATGTGACTGTGATTTGACCTAATTTAGTTTATTTTGATTTAAGTAATTTAATTTAATTTGATTTGACATTGTTATTTTATTTCTCTAAGGCTTAATTTTCATTTGATATATTTATTTAGTTTTTATTTGTATAATTTGTGTATTTTTATTTCTATTTGTAGCAATGGGTGTAATTTACCTGAAATAAATGAATTATTATTATTATTATTATTTAGTTTTTTAAACTATTTTTTTTTTCGCCATTTTAGTTTTGGTCCCATAGTAAAAGCTGTTCATAATGATGAGTACAATGACCTCCTAAGAGATTGTTGTTGTTTTTCCAATAACCCTGTATAAGGGCCTATTATAGAGGCCCATACGTAAAAAGGGAGCGTGCTAGTCATCTGTCACCTTTATTCTTTAATAGGAGTCTGTATGGACTTTGTACGGATTATTTATGTATTTGGCTTTTCTATTTTATTCTGCGTCTTTTCTGTCTTTTTTTTTCGTTTGTCATGTTTAACATGAAGAACAAGAATTATCTGACCAACTTTTGGAAGATCGCAAGCACTCTAAAAATTATAGTAATTTAGTATTATAAAGCGCATCTGTGTCTAATCATCGCGCTGTACAGTACAATATTATTTAAACGTAAGTAATATGAGTCATCTGATTCATAATAACTAAGATTATTTTATTCGTAAATGTTTTATATACTTAGGTGCCATAGTGTGTACACACCCAATCATAAAGTTTAATGTTTTTAGAATAAGATCTGAATGTCATTTATCCGTTTTGTTTATGTTAATAAAGAAATTTGAAACCAATCAAAACACTAAAAATAATAACAAATTATTCTTCCTACTTTCTACTGACTTTTAGCTGCATCCGGTTAGACTGGAAGCTGACCTTAATATAGTTGGGAAAAGGATAGGCAGATGATATTCTTCCTAATTTCCATACGAATATTATAAATGTGTAAGTTTGTATGTTTCGATCACGCAAAAACGGCCGAACGGATTTAGATGAAATTAGGCACACAGATAGTTTATACCCTGAATTAAACGAGGAACTTTTTATCCCGGTGTGGGATAATTTTCGACATGCATGTGGGTGAAGCCGCTGGCGAAAGCTAGTAATGCATAAAAATTAACAAATAATTTCAAACAACTGCACCACACCAACTGATTACGTACTCGATTTGATTTTGCGATCGTCAAATCTTCTGTCGATTCGATACCCGTAATTAGTTTCGAATGCATAAACAAGTGAACGGGTTTAGTAGTCCAATTAGCGTCGATCGTGTACATACAATGATTTCATTAAACATGCAAATTTGTGTCCATAGTCGCGTATGGCATCGTAATCGGGAGCCTGGTTGTATTATTGGTTCATAAACAAGGGCTTATTTCCATTATAGGTTCCTTTTGATACGTGTTGGAATCATTTTGTGCTGTCGGCGTCTATTTACAGAGGCAACTTCGATCAGTATGCAATAGGTTTATTTTTCTAGGCAAAGATTAGTAACGAGGTTTTGCCAGCGGCTTCACCCGGCCGCGTTGAGGCTGGTTGTTATCCCAAGGAAACGTATAACCGGAGTAAAACATATCCTTGTTGTTTATCCAGGTTATAATAGATCTGTGTGCCATTTTTTTCCAAATCCGTCCATTTTTGCGTGATTGAGTAACAAACATCGAAATTTTCACATTTATCTCACAGATATCTCCTACGTCTTTCTATGGGATAATAAACCCTAAAAAACTGTTGTGGAGAAAAAAGGTATGAGGTCAGTCAAAAAATAAAAATTCTCAAATTCATCATCTGCCTAGCTTTTTCCCAACTATGTTCAACTTACTGTCTAACCGGATGCAGATGAGTACTAATAATATACATGGAGCGACCTATTTGACCTTTATTACCCCGATACCCATGTTATTGGGTAACACAGTATCCCTTGCTTTGCTATGCTTTGCTCACATGGTTCCAAAACAGCATTAATGCGGAAAAGTGTATTTTGCATGGCACCTTTATTATTTAATAAACTTCCAAAGGGATGGAGAGAACTAAGCGCACACGTACTAAAAAAGCGGCTAAAAATATATCTAGTTGGGAAAGCATACTACAGTATTTTAGAATTTTTAAATGACAAAGTGTAATATATTATTAAGAATTTAACAAATTAATATTTACTTGTATTTTATAATTTTGACAATTTATAATTAGAATATAGGAAAATTTTATTGTATTAGTGTTTTGTTTAATTTTTAGTTCGTGTAAAAATTTAATAATTATTTTTGCTTTGTTTAAATGGTCATGAATTACTTTTCTTACCTTTATATATTTGTATGCCACAAAGGCCGAACATGACGGATGTTTCTTGTTTATGAACAACCTGCATGCCTTGTATGTATACTCATGTTTCTACCAATAAATATCTTGTCTTGTCTTGTCTTGTCTTGTCTTGGTAAGACTGACTCTCAGACTTCGGGGCTTCAGACAACCCGTAACAACGGTCAAAGATCTCCGAATGACAGCAAGAACCAAATGCTTAACGGGCTTGCACATTTCGCCAGTTATATTTAAATCTCGTGTAATAGGAGGCGAGCACATTTGTCTTCAACTGGGCACAAATACAAAACTACGGACTGCTACTGAGTAATTCCAGAATGGAAAACCAAACCTGGAAATCGAACCCAAAACCTCACGTTCAGCAGTAAAGCAGTAGGGCCGTCGAAAAATAAAGGCAATAAAGACTACATTGTACAAAATAAACAGAGCGCGAGGAAGGACCATACTTATCTGTACCGAATGCGGTTATTGTCTTCGATAAATTATCTAGTCGGCCAGAACAGAAGGCGTATGGTAACCAAACGTAAAATTTTCGATTATAGTCCCTTTAGCCAAGGAATATCTTGACAAATACCCCAATAAAAAGGCTCGCCGCGCACCCGGGACGTTTGGAAAACCATTTACAAGGTTTATCGTCGCCATGGAAATAATAACTGGAGCCGTTATCGTCCTAAATTGATCTAATTTAAAATTATTGTTATCGCGAACCTTTTATTTTTATTAGGTAGGATCATAATATTTTATCAGTGGCCACTCACAAAATCTTGTGTGTAATCTGAATGCGATACATTTACGAGTATGTCTGTGGTCTTGTTCTTGTAATGTTTATTTTAGATATTTCGTTTGTAAGCTGAATATTTTAAAATACCATTAGACTGTAAGTAGATAAAAGCCCTATATCAAGTAACTTATGATCAAAGCTATGTTTCTTTGGAAATCCCTATTGCCACGAAAAAACCTAATATGTAGTAAATTGTAATATTTTAAAGCTCTAAGAATTAAATACATTATAAGTAGTGTTATTTGCTAGAAATGCAGATAGGCTTCGCAATTTTTGGAACTACCCAAAAGTTTTGTATGTTTTGCTTCCAGGAATGAAAAGGACCACTCATGGACGCATAAAATAGATATAACTATAATAATTTATAGTGTCTAGACTTTAACCACTCTGAAAATTTCGCTTCGGAAAAGCTCATACGATATTTCCGACCTATTCATAAAATATGTCCGACACGGTTTCATAACCGGGTCGTAGCTATGAATTTAATCGTTTTGCTGGACCAAAACTATTTCTATATAAAAGTAAGAAAAGAAACAGGAACGGCAGCCTTTTATCACGTGTCGTCAACGAAGCGCACAATCATCAGGACTCGGGGAAAGTCGAGAAAGATCGGGGTCCTTCGGCACCGCTACGAAAAGCTCCTGCGCGCTTCAATAGCTCCTTTGATTGACGCTGAACTTGCAAGCCGCGCACCTAGTGCGAGCAATAATTGCCTTTTGAGACGAGAAAACATTGCTCCAGCGATAAAATATTATTTGTGTGTGACAGGCTTTGTAGTAGAATGTGTACCAGCCATATCTCAAAGACACCCGTTGTAATTAAGTAGACAATGAGAGTTCATATTTGGCGGTGGGCGGGAATGGAGCCGCCATTGTGCTCAGCTCGTTATCTGCAGACCAGTCTTTTTGGCTTTGCACAACAAAGTGGCTGCCCCGGTTTGCGTCTGAAACTGTTTATTTAATAAGAAAGCCTAACGATTAGACAATTGGCTACAGAACGTAAACAAATGTACGACAAGCGACAATAATGTGTGACAAGGATACAAATTACAGGAAACCATTGTCTTAAGCAGAGTCTATTAAGACACCACAGTAAAAATAAAAAGGAAAATTATAAAAAATAAAGGAGAGTCCAGAAAGAATCAAGATAAGGCTTCGTTCAGCTGAGCAGCTAATTCTAAAGGAAATAAAAACTTTATTTCTTTCATAAAACAGATACAAAGGACGAGATTATCCGGATTTTAGGGCCGACATCGATTCAACGGCGCAGAAGGCAAACAATCGTCTTTTGTTGCCCGTACCTATTGAAGTTTGGGTAATTAATTATGCCGGGCGGCCGTCATTTTGCAGATTCACTTCTCCTATAACGTTCTCCGCAAGATTGACTGATTAGATACCTCACACCACATACTGTCGACCCTTCGCGTGTTTCTGTGTTGCGTAGGTGTAAGGTAATGTTTTGCACGAGTTTTCTATACCTACCTACGTGAAATGGATTAATGGCGTAATGTATTGTGTTACAAGAAGGGAAGCAAAAACTTTAAGATGCAGCAATTGTTCTTGAAAACTTTTTCCAGCATTTTCCAATGTTTTTACCGATTCATTCTCAAATTATGATGTAAATCCTACTTCCTACTAATCCCATTAAATAAATGTGAAAGTTTGTAAGTTAAGGCTGCCCTCTCAAAAAATGTTTTTTTTTTTAATTTTTTTTTTTTTTTTTTTGTTTTTACATTTTTGCTCGCCAAACTTTGCAGTTTGATGGCGAGAAGCGCTTGTTCTTTATTACATTTTTAATGTTATCTGAGACTTCTAAGGAGCTAACCTTAAATAAAATACTAACTAATTAATACCTACTAAGCAATAAAACTAATTATAAGGATCGAAGTGAGTTCATTTCTCGACAGTGGCTGAATCCTCGCTATCGAGAAATAAACTCCTTAGTCTCGATTTTAGGACACCTTTACTAAATTTAGGGGTTTTTCTTAACATATTTATTTTATTAAATGCTTTTGGTACCAAATATCTGGAAGTTCTTTCCCCATAGTAATTTGTTGTTTTCGGTGCAACTAGTCTTTTTTCTCTTACACTTCTTGTATTATATTTATTTCAACAGGTACTTTAAACTCATCACTGAAATAATGTTCTAGGCTTATCAGATACTCAACTATCCTATCTATTGGTAGGACTTTACAAATAGGGAATAATTTTTCATACTCTTTGTTACATTGTTTCTTTACCTTTTTGCTAACTAGGAACTTGAGGAGTCTTATCTGTAATTGTTGGATGTTTTGTAAGTACGTTTTAAACGTTCGCCCATACACAATAAGCCCATAACTAATTACTGAGTCAGCAAGTGCATAATATACTATCATTAGCGTTTGTTTATTCACGACACTGTTTAACTGATAAAACTTCCCCAACACAGATCTCAGCTTGTTGCAGACGTCAGTTACATGCGTTTTCCAATTAAAACAACAATCAATATTCAGGCCCAGGTATTTAAAAGTACTCACATAATCCAATCCGACACATAGACAATTAATCTTATCATTATGCAGGCATTCGTATGTATGTCCTATTACATCAAGATCCACTCTGTTTACAGTTTTAGCTCGTAGATTGTATGGCGAGTGTATATGATTGCATTTTGTTTTGGACAGATTTAATATAATTCCGTTATCATGTGCCCATTTGGTGATACGCTCAAAGTCCTACTGTACGTACTGTTGTACCTCCAAGATATCCTTCGAAGCATAGGTTACACACATGTCATCAGCATACATAAACACTCGACATTTCATTACAACATTCGACACACGGTTCACGTGCATTATGTAACCCACTGGCCCAAACACTGATCCGGTTGGCACACCGAGATCCACCCCCGCCTCCTCACCAGTCACACCAGCTATGATCGTGCGTATTTTTCTATTAGTGAGGTAGTTTTTGAGCCATTTATTAGTGGGACCTCGTATTCCGCATTCATCCGTTCCGTTGAAAACAGCATGCAGATGAAACCACTTTTCGTCGGCATTTATAAAGAAATTACATTTGAAAAAAATAGTTAGTAATCTACATAAATGATACGTCATTTGCATAACTTTTCTATGGGTATCAAATAATAGGAAAAAAAACACCAAATCACCTCCAAATCGTTGAGATGAAACCATTTTACTCCTTCATTTTTTAACAAAAGAGTAAAAAAACATGTCTACTGCTTTGCAATACAAAGGAAAATGATTTGGTGTTGTTACTTTTTACAAATATGCATTATTTTTGTTATAATAAATTAAAAATGCGATCGATTAAAGACTGCACGGATACATCACCCCGCACTCGCCCACAACTTTAGTGCGCCCAAATGCTGAAGGTCCTTGGCGTGTATACAAGCCTCAAGATGTTTGGATGTTTGTTTGAATCAAGCAAAAACGGCCAAACGAATGGAAATGTCATCCGACATTTGGCACATAGATAGTTTATACTATCTCTTCCCAGATATTTACTGCAAAAAATCCACACCAACTTATCAAAGCCAGATAGATACGAAAAGGAAACCGATATTGAAAAATACAAACGGAAAACTGCGTGCTAGCCGTGTCCAGGGCCAATACCTCACTGGCGCAGATACAAAGTAATTGGTGAAGAGAAAAATTACACCAGACAGAAAAGCGGTGTGTTTAAAAAAATAATAGAAAAAAAGGAATTGCTTCTGTTGTAGTAGCAGGGAACAAAAGGCCGGTTTCATCTATTCCCGACAATGACGTGCCCGTCCAGTCGCCGCCACGCCGCGTCCGGCTCGTAAACGGCACGTGTACCGACGTTTTGATCAACCTTAACGACGACTCTTTTTCAGTGAACTCTTCAAATTGACAGCTGAAAAAGTCCTCGGAAAAATATTCACAGATTTCTACGTTTTTGTAATTCAAGGTTCTGTGAATAATTTAAAACTACACTTCGTTCAGATATTCGACAAATAAAGGCAATTTTAACATGTCAAGTGTCTGCGAGATAAGATCTTTTTCTCGGAAGCTGGTCGCCGCCTGTGAGGTCGTTACCAAGTGTCTCGCTGGTTCAACTTCGCTCTACTGAACTTTGATTATAACGTAAAATAAATTCGTTAAGTAACAGTCTTGAATTCATTCTTGTGCAATGTAGGGTTCGAAACATTGACTTGTTTTAATTTTAAAATATAAAATTGTGGGTGAACTTTACAAATGCGTGTAGGTACCTATCCAGAATGTAAATCATCCTACAAATCCTACTAATTCCTACTAATATTTCAAGATCAATATATTTCATCAGCTTTTTACATTTGAAATTATGTTTATTAAAGCGTTATCTGATACTAGCTTTTGCTAGCGGCTTCACCCGAGAGGAAATTATCCCACGGAAACGTACTAAGTATACGGATAAAAGGACTTGTCCAGGTTATAAACTATCTTGTGCCAAATTTTATCCAAATCCGTTCACCCGTTTTTGCATGATTGAGTAACAAACATCCGATAATCCTGCTAATGTTATAAATGTTACAGTTTCTGAGAATGGATGAATGTTTGTTGCTCTTTCACGCACAAACTACTGAATAGATTTGATTTTAACATATAGGGTACCCCGGTTTATCCCGGTAATACGTTCCTGTGGGATAGTTTCCGACCTCCACGCGGGCAAACCCGCTGGCAAAAGCTAGTTTAAAATACCTACATTTTTATGAAAAATATATCAATAAACCAAAAACATGTTTGAAATCTTTCATCACTCTGTATGACCATTTAGAATCGCCACACCTGCACATGCATTGAATGACCCCAGTTAAAAAAATCTGCGATATTCGCTGTCTAGTTGCGGTTATTTTCAGGTATATTCCAGCTATTCCAGTTAACATAGGTAGAAACTCCATTTTATGAATTCGCTGGGCGGGGCAAACGGTTTAGTGTCGACTTCGCACTTTCAAACTTGACGACAGCTGTTCTCACTGAACGACCGTTTAAAGTCTAAAAATGGTTATTCAATGTTTAGCTCAAAGAAAGTTTTAAAGTAATAAGCTATAATTGAAATCTTTTTACCTCTTCCCGATACCAAATTCCAGGAAAACAAATCTCATTTCTCAATATTGGAATGGCTTCAGTGATATTTATTATCTTTCACTGAAAGCATCGTATATGGTTTTTTATTTCATTAATACTTACTGGAGAGAGTTACTGTGATTTCGAGAATATTAATTATATATTGGAAAATATATATTGGAAATGGACATATTAGACATTTTAAATTATTTTTGGTTAATTTTTTCACGAAATGTAGGTATTCCTTTCTTGCGACGTAGATTTAAAATACGTTCCAAATAAAATTTCCAAACATTATTTCCTGGTGGATCTATCCGATTCCTGGAATTTAAATAAATAGTAGTAACGAAATACATTGAATGTCTTCGTCTAATAATCAATTTTCTGAAAATGTTCCGTCTCTTGAAAAAGCGTGACGCTCCTTGGAAAAGATAACTCCTTAAAATCTTGAACGTGGTGAATTTTCGTCTGTCGAAAATATGAAACCAAGGCCCACATCAAAACAGATTTGAATGGAACGCAAAATGAAGGCAGCAGCGCCGCGTCCGAGATAACGGCTCTTCAAAAAAGGGAAATGTTAAAAACAAAATTCAAAAGGGAAAGAGGAAGTAGGTACCTAAGTAAATTATAAAAGTGCGACGAGCGCCTTTTGTTTACGAGCCGCTACTGTCAGCTCCGCCATTTCCATCCAGACCGACCGCATTCACAAACAGACTGCCAAGTTATGCCTCTAATTCTTCGCTAAAAGATGACATAGTTAGGTTTTTTTGTCAAACCTCCAGTGGCACGAACAATACTGTACGCCACTTCTTTTATCTAAAATAATAAAGAAAATATTTTCGGCGTCTTTTTCCTTGATAAGGAAGTTAAAAACTCGGTAAAACGTTACCTATTTACTTGTCGGTATAAAATATAGGTGCTTACCTAACACGGCAGTCGTAATGAAAGCTAACTTGGTCCCCAGATACTAAAAAGTTTACGACATAACGTAGGCATATAAATATACACTCACCCGCGTTTTTATAAAACTTTGTGAAAATTGTAATGAATTTGTATACTGCTGCAAAAAATATATTTAAATTGTATTCCTTTGAGAGTAGTCGTAGATATGTAAAACGGTTTTTAACTAAGAGTATCTGCTTTATGTGACGGAATGTACCCCAGAGATGGAAAAAGGAAGAGATGGGAAGATGAATTTAAAGCTCACAGTGGGTCCAACCAAATTGGACCCGACCGTCCCTTGCTCGTTGATGCGCCAGCCCGCGCCGCAGCTGAGCCAGTAGCTTTAAACTCCCCGTGTAATAATCATGAAAATATCTTGATCCAGCCTGTCCCCAGTAGTACTAGCTGCCCCCCCGCCAGCGACTCCCTGAGCCGAGGTTCGTACCCCACAGGGGGTGCCCTCAGTGCGCAGTCGTTTTAGGTTTAAGTAGGTTTACGCCCTGGCTGGAGGCTTTTAGAATCCTAAAAACCTTCACAGGAAAGTCCGGTTGAGCAGTCACGGCCTCTCAAGGTCAACTGCGAGATGCGATACACAAAAAAAAAAACCAACCAAATTGGAGAAGAGTTGCGAGAGATCGGACTCAGTGGACGTTGTTAGAAGATGCCTTTGCCGAAGGGCCTCCTCTCTAACTAAAGGCGTTCTGTAAACTAATGAGAAAATACCGCAACGCAAAGATCCAGAATAAAAAGCGCTCACCAATTATTATTTTTTCTTTTTCTTAATGTGCCTGCTCTTGAATTCAATCACGCCTGATGGAAAGCGATGGATAAAGTAAGTATATGATGGAACGAGCGAGACCAAAAGAACCCTATTCACTTTTACTAATAAACATCTGCTTTATGTTTATATACCTATATAATTCTCCTGTGCGTGTGTATGTCATTGAATTCCTCCTAAACGGCTGGATCGATTTTGATGTTTTTTCGTGTGTTTTTGGGTTGGTCCCTGGGTGGTTTAGATTCACAATTAGGGTACGTAGCGCTGTCCGGGCAGGACATGACAACATCTGTCAGGTCCGCTAGGTGCGTTTAAAATCGGTCCTAAATGTAACGCTAGCCGTGTAGCTACGAATTCAAAATGAAGCTTACCGTGCCATTGAGCTAAGCTGTAGCTTTCAGGTTCACTTGCAATGCGATCCGAAGAACGCCGAAGAATAAACGGGGTCACGCTTATTATATTCAAATCGACTCCAAATATGGTAACGTAGCGTGGAGCACCATCCAGTCAGTTACAAATGACCCGAAGAAATTCTGAAACTGATTCTCTGCTTAAGAGTTGGTGTCAAGGCGCATCTTGAGAAAGCCCTACATTAGCTGAAAACTGTGATTGTTTTTTTTATTGAGTGAAGATAAGATAACATTTTTTTTTTTTTTTTTTATATTACAAAGAACCCGGTTCTTAATAATTCATTACAATCTAGTCTATAAGACTAATAAGCAATTTTAATCTAACTTAATTTTATACATGATGATTATTTTAAAACTTAGAATAGTGTCCTTTGTACTTTCCACAAGTCCGTTCCACTTTCTTAGAGTCTGATAAGTTGAAGTTATAAACACTTTGTTCATGTGTTGTTATGTGTGTCATTGTCACTATTATTTCTACACTTTTTACACTACACTAACTCAAAAGGTTTTGTTCGTTTTAGTCTTCGCACTATATTTGTTTGGTCTAACAGCTGAATCGCCTCGATGTTCACATGTTGATGGAGTCGTTGTTCATGGGCCTCAGCGTGGCGGTATCAATTAAAACAAAGCAATTTAATGTGACAGTAGCGGCCGTATACTGTCCCCCAAGACATAAGATAAACAAGGAACAATATGTACACTTCCTCAGACTCCTTGGACCGAGATTTATATTAGGCGGGGACTTTAACGCTAAGAACACTCATTGGGGATCGAGACTAACGTCAACTAAGGGAAGACAGCTTCATAGTGCAGTGAATGATATGCGCTGTGAGGTCATGAGTACTGGAAAACCCACATACTGGCCGACTGACCCCCAGAAACTTCCAGACCTTATCGACTTTTTCAGTGTCAAAAATATATCCACCAATTATATGAGTGTGGAAGAGGGGTATCACATGAACTCCGATCACTCTCCGATATTATTACAACTAAGTCACAAAATATTACTGAGACAAAATCACATGACATTGGGAAATAAGTTTACAGATTGGGAAAGTTTTAGCATAGACTTACAAAATATTATTGACCTAAAAACTGCATTAAAAAGCAAAGATCAGCTCGATTCTGAAGTAAACAAGTTTAGCAACAATATCCAACAATGTGCATGGAACAACACACCACAGTTTATAAAAAAATGCAAAGGAACCACCTACCCAAAGGAAATAATAGACCTATTATATGAAAAAAGGAATCAAAGAAAAATATGGCAGCAAACTAGATTTCCGAAAGATAAAACACTGTTAAATAACCTATCGAAAAGACTACAGAGAACAATACAAAGTTTTCAAGATGAGGCTCTCAATAATAACTTACGACAGTTAAGCAGCGATCATACAACGCAATACTATCTTTGGAAAGCAACAAAGTCACTGAAAAGGCCAATCACATCAATTCCCCCTATCAGAGATGATAATGGAAAGTGGGCCATAAGCAACGAGCAAAAAGCCCTAAGATTTGCACGTCATTTAGAAGAAACTTTTCAGCCAAATGACGGGTCTGTAGATAACCTGCAGTTTGCCAATATTCTGCAAGATCAGAGAATTAAGCTTGTAACCCCGAAAGAAGTTGCAAAGAAAATTCAAATCATAAGCCTAAAAAAGAAATCCCCAGGATATGACCTTATTACGGGTGAAATCTTAAAACATCTCCCACGTAAAGCCATCGTTAAGCTTACCAGGCTCATCAATGCTGCATTCGTGCTAAAACATGTTCCTGAGCCATGGAAAGTTGCTGAAGTGATTATGATTGCAAAGCCCGGTAAACCACCTCACGAGGCATCATCATACAGGCCCATTTCCCTGTTGCCGATACTATCAAAGCTGTTTGAAAAATTGTTATTAAAACGCCTAAAATCGATTGTAAACGAGAGTAACCTGATCCCTGACCACCAGTTTGGTTTCAGAGAGAAACACTCAACAATAGACCAAGTACATAGAATTACCAACATCATTGAGAGAACGCTTGAAGAAAAAAAAGTCTGCTCCACCGTATTTTTAGATGTGGCACAAGCTTTTGATAGAGTTTGGCATGAGGGTCTAATATACAAGCCTAATGACTAATGCTACCTAATGATTTTGCCGATATCTTGCAATCATACATTACGAATAGAATGTTTAGAGTAAGGCACGAGGATGCTTTTTCCGAGCTAAAAATTATTAAAGCTGGCGTACCTCAAGGCAGTGTGCTGGGTCCAGTGCTCTATCTGCTGTATACGTATGATATACCAGAGCTAGAAAATAATACTATTGCAACCTTTGCGGACGACACTGCCATTATGGCTACAGGGTCATGCCATATGGAAGCAATCGAAAAGGTACAAACCGCTTTAAATAAAGTTCACAACTGGGCACAAAAATGGAGAATCAAATTGAATGAATCAAAGTCGCTTCCACATTGATTTCACCAACAGGAATTGTGATTACCACCCGGTCTTCATAAATGGCCAACAAGTGCCATACGCAAATACAGCCAAATACCTTGGTATAACGCTTGACGCGAAACTGCGCTGGAAAGCGCATGTCAAAAAGAAGAGACAGGAACTAGACATGCGTTTTAAAAACATGTATTGGTTGATAGGACGGGATTCCTGTCTATCAATACATAACAAAATTTTATTATATAAGCATATTCTTATGCCAATATGGACTTATGGCATCCAACTGTGGGGCTGTACTAAACCGACTAATATCAAAATCATACAAACATTCCAGAATAAGGTACTCAGGAGTATTGTTAATGCTCCCTGGTACATAAGAAATGACGACCTCCATCGTGACCTAAAAATGGAATCAGTCACCAACATAATCCAAAAAATTTGCTAAGATAACAATAACCATATATTTGTTCAAACATGAATACATTACGTGTACAACACAAGTTGTCAGCATGCAAGACTACAAACTTGTGAAAATAAAAACAGGTTATCACGCCTTGTTTCCCCGAAAGGTTGGGCAGAAGTTTAACTATACACGCACATTTCTTCTGTTATCTTTAAGTCCCATGTAATAGGGGGCGAGCCTATTGCCATCAACCGGGCCCAAATCCAGACTCCGGGCTGCTACTGAGAAATTCTAAATAGAATAACCCAATAACATTTTACCCGATCTGGGAATCAAATCCAGCACCTCATGTTCAGCAATAGCGCTTGCGAGTACTTGAACAACGAGGCAGACTACAATAAACTACCAGCACTCCGCGGTTTCACCCGCGTGGTTCCCGTTCCTGTGGGAATACGAGGATAAAATATAGCCTATGTCACCCGGGGATAGTGTAGCTTCCCAACAGTGAAATAATTTTTCAAATCGGTTCAGTAGTTTCGGAGCCTATTCAATGCAAACAAACACACAATCAAATCTTTCCTGTCTATAATATTAATACAGATAAAATAATGTTCATATAATGATTCCCTGAGCCAAATTATTGAATAAGTTTTGTTAATTATAGATCAAGCAATGCCTTCTAGAATATTGCCTACTGGAAGCTGTAAGCTTAACTATGGGAGTATCTTTGCGAATCGTTTAAGGTGAAACAAGTCCACATTTTTTCCATACAAACTTCGGGAGGGTTTTACTCCACTGTTTGACAATGCATCAAAACTTAAACATGGTATGGTTTTGTCTCATTGTCGGTACGGAAACAGAATACTAAACAAAAATCCATTAAAAAGTTATGAGCCAACAAAGATTCGTTTTTCTTGATAATTTAACGTAACTTTGGACATGTTTAAGTAATAAAAGAAGGGTAAAATATCCAAAACTAAGTCGGTACCGACAAAGCTCAATTATCGAAAAGTTCAATAAACTTAATTGGTCATTGATATATGCAGCGGTTTTTTCAGAAAACCCGATCTTCCGAAGGACTTTTCTTAATTTTTTACGCGCCGGTGTTACTTTAACTGATCCTGCAGCTCACTCAATAATGTTGTGCGGGTAGACTAGCGTCCTACTGCTCATCACGGGTACTACCTCTGTCGGATTCGAAGCCTGGTGAAACAGCGTGCTTTTTAGCCAGGCCCACTAGTGTGTTCGAGCCCGCGACTAGTGAACCCTTAAGCAAGTTATTTTATTTCCAGCTCTCAACACAGCAATGATAATTATGTGGATCTGTATTTATTCTGTAAAACAAATTAATACGAAGCAAAGTCGCCTCATGATTCCTGAGTCCTAAGGGTGGAGGGATGGGGCGGGCCACGGAGCGGTTTTCATTAGAGACCCCATTTGCATGTTATTCATTACCTTCCTACATCATATATATTCATATTATTTCAGGATACTAAATGTTTTTATGACCTATTTTGTGCGTTTATTAATTTACGTGCACTTGTGACGAGGCTACAAACAACATCGATGAAACATAGAACTAAGAACATAGCTTCATTTCAGAAATTATGGCGTCCATTATCTATTGCCAACTAGCTGTTGCCTGCGGCTTCGCCCGCGTGGATATTGAAAATTATCCCACGCGAACGTACTACCAGGATGAAAACTATCCTATGGGTTAATCCAGGTTATAAACCATCTGTGTGCCAAATTTCACCCAAATCCGTTCAGCCGTTTTTGCGTGATTGAGTAATATATGAATGTATCCAAAATTATTGACAGTACAACTGCTTAAAGAAACTGCGTAGTTATTCTTACGTCGTTTTATTTATTTATATATACTTTATTTGTAATCCCTACGAATATTATAAATGAGAAAGTAACTCTGTCTGTTTGTCTGTCTGTTGCGCTTTGACGCCTAACCCGCTGAACCGACCCTCCCGAGTGGGTTCCCGCATTGTCGTTGCGGGGGGGCTCAGTAACCGTGGATTCCGGCCACGGTGAAGCCAAGAGGAACCCAAAGGTGGGGCCGCTCGTCAGGGCTTTTGCCTCAAAGCCGACGACGTAGCGGCCAAAAAGTAGGTTGCGGTGGGGTGCACCACAGCTGAGGTGAGCCGCGATGTCGAATGGGAGGCATCGCGGCTGAGGGTTACGGGCTGCGGTAGAGGAGGAGTGCCGGTGCTTCTGAGCAGCGCTCTTCCCTTCCGTGGCCTGGACGGGGCCGCCACCGTTTGATGGCGGACGCGGTGGGGCCGCAGGGGAAGAGGAGTGTCGGTATAGCGTCAGCCGCTCTCCCTATCCCCTGCGGCCGAAAAGTGGTAGACGGGACGGCGCGTTGTGTTCCACACGCGCGGCGTCAAAGATGTCAGCAACCACAGGTGGGGTCCGCAAGGGCCGATGCCTGCCAGGGGTGCGGGTTTGTTCGAAAGAGATACCACAGCCCCTGGCATACGGGCTACTGAGGGAACACGGGTGGGTTTTAGTCAGTAAAAGTCTGACACGCCCTCCTGCTCTACTCGGCAGGAGAAGTCATTTGATGATTTCCCACCCAAAAAAAAAAAAAAAACCCGCTGAACCGATCGTTATAAAATTTGGCAGAGATATAGCTTGGGATATGGAGAAGGACATAAGCTACATAGCTTTTTACGCGATAATTGACATCCATGCGGGCGGATTCGCCGTGTAAAAGCTAGTCAAATATTCGAATATTCTGATAGTCCTTGTACTCATGTTAAAATATCAAACACACGCAATGTAAACACAATGATCGAATACACAGCGCCATCCATAATATTAATATTAATTTCAATTTGCACAAACACAAGCTCGGGATTACGTTAAGTAAGCCCGCAGTATTACCTACTACGACATTTTATCCAAATATATATTAATATGGAATGCCTACTGGGATATTTATGTAGGCGGTACAACTCACCAAAGTAAACCGCTGTGTTTTCAGAAGAAAACCGGTTGAAATAATCTTTTATGCAGAAAATAGGATGACGGAGGAAAGCTTTTGTGTATAACCTAAATAAATGGTTGTTTAGCGGAGAGACATTGGGAATGATTTTAATAAAAATGAAGCTTAATTTATTATCTAATTAGTAATTGCTCAACAGTTTAAAGAAAGAAGGAAACTGCATTTATTGGCCTAATACTAATAAAACACCCCCCCTTATTACAAAACAAGGCTTTTCTTTAGGTATGGTTTAAACCGTCGAGCCTGGTTTTTAAATAAGAACCTAACTGAAATCGAAATACGGCTCCTTTTACAAAATTTACAAGTTAGTCCAGTGCTAAATTGTCAGCTTTGTAAAAGGAGCTGTAATTCTATTTCAGTTCTAAGTTCTTATTTCAAAAACAGGCTCGATGGTTTAAACCATACCTAAAGAAAAACCTTGTTTTGTAATAAGGGGGTATAAGTTTGGGGTTGAAACACTACGACCATGGGGTCGGAAATAAAGACAACTCCAAGCGGTTGGCCGACCGACTCTTCACGTGACCAGAGGGCTTACCTATTTTTGGCCAAAGAATCGGTATTGCCACACAACGTGGTAATGCTACCAGCCTTTTGGGCACTTATCTTGTTGTCAGCGATGCGGACGATTTGTTTTTTTTTTTTAATATCCCTTGATTATTTCCCCTCCTTTTTGAGAGAGAGAGAGAGAGTAAGAATTTCCTACCATGTATAGAATTTCATAACTTTGTTTTGCTAAATAAATAAATTTGATTTAATTTACTTGTATATTTAATATACATGTAAATATTATTTTTATTATTATAATAAGCCCGTCAATCAAACTGAAATAAAATTGCTTTGTGAACTTATCAAGTACCTTCCTATTTATTTTCTATTTTGGTGCCAAATGTTCTAACAATGTAGGTACCTAAGATGCTTCTTTAATTGCCTTCACAATACATAAATGCACGGACTGAAAAATACATGTCAACCAACTTGAACAACTGAATACAAGTATAAGTCCACGTTCGCACGGAAAATAATATCGAGGTGGGCTTTTGTGCGCACTGCAGGCGACAGTGCGATATCAAAAATAGAGAAACGAAATGTCACTTTGTATATTACTACTACTTTGTAATGCGTTATGCTAAGCCTGCTAGTTTTTTTTTTTTTGGGTTTTGGCTTCGCACGGTTTGTGCATTTACCCAGTGTCAAGTAATTTTTCTTTTCGATCAAGTAAATGGCCCGATATCAGGCACGAAGTTACAATAAAGCCATAGTCGTCTTTAGTCAGTCAAGTCAAAGTTAAGTCAAAGTTATTGTAAAGCGGTAGTAACTTTACAACAACCAATTAGGAGTTTTTGGGGGGAACACGAAAAGTCCACGTTAGTCACTTAT
The DNA here is from genome assembly GCA_949987655.1 of Polymixis flavicincta. NCBI lineage: Eukaryota > Metazoa > Arthropoda > Insecta > Lepidoptera > Noctuidae > Polymixis > Polymixis flavicincta. The sequence goes on along the minus strand of OX465191.1, from coordinate 10,268,782 downwards.
TATCACCTTCACTACACTTGTGCACTCACACGTCACTAAATTGAATAATTCACTACCAAAATTATACAATTTAATTCGCTATTTCACAAAATTTCATGAAAATGTAGATTCGTGCGACATGTTCCAACGCGATCCCGCCAAAAACTCCCAACGCACAGTTAAGCGCCAAGCATTTAAAAATCGAACAGTGTGTTTTCTTCGACGCGCTAGTTTGCACTCTATCGGATTCTCAATTCTCGCCTCAACACCTAGAGTTCAAAATTCAGTATGCTATAAAATCCCACCGCGATATTTTTACGTCACTGCGAACTTGCTCTAAATACCTCCTACATTTTCCTTTGCCTTTTTCTCGAAATCAAGGAATCGACGACGAGTGCTGCTAATTCATTACGTTTTTCCATTAGCTTGAGAGTAATATTAACATTTTGCACTATTGGCTCAGTCTTCGCCGGACTAGCTTTAAAAAGTTTATTCTTCGTCAAAAAAAAATTAAAGTCATTTCCTGGTATTGTAACGTTGGCAAGACATAAAAATGGAGCACGCCTTTGAATAATTATGATGTTTTTCGATTTTGTTATCAAACTATCACGAAATTAGTATGTTGGTGTCTTTACCACGATCGAAACATTTCATCCACGTCCACCTTTGTACAGTTTTTATTTTAGTTTTAATGAATAAATAACCACTGCTTCGCTTACAAAGAGACTGGGTAACAATCGGAGATCAATGAGCATATGATGATAGGCTGCTTCGAGCGTTCATCCGGCGCGGGCTGGCAACGTCGCACTATAGTGGTTTATCGTAATTATTTTATTAAATATTAATCAAAGTACTATTTTTTTTCAGCGAAGCATTATGTACGAAAGATCTTAAATTTATAAGATTGAATGCGATTCTTTTACATTTATTTTGGTATTTACTTATAAACGCGATGTGCGCTCTTTACGCAATGCTTAAAAAGCAAATTACTATAAATGACTCTGAATAATATTATATTACTCCAACATTTAAAGCAAAATTCGTTTTAATTGACAAAATATTTATTTTCATATTTGTACAACAAATATTTAATAAAGGACCTGCGGGGTAATTGTGTAACATACTATCAGCAGCAATGGCATTAATTTGACAGTTTAACACATTAATTGCGATATTTAGGTACAGACGCCAGCACATCAAGCTATCCCGATCTGTCAAATTTCTTTGATAGATTTTCAACTTTATATCATAAGCATTAGGTTCATGTTCAGTTGGGAAAATTTGACAGTTTGGGGTAGCTTGATGTGCTGTAGGTAAGTTGTTGACTACACGAATTTTTCGACGACGATTGTGTGGTACGCAATTATGATGCGGTTTGTAAATGTTCAATTTGCACTATCTGACACATAATTTATATAAATCATAGAACCAGATAATGCAACGATAACTTAAATTAAAAACAGTCAATAAATAGAGGAAATTATAAACATAAAAATCATCGGTCATGTTCAGAAGATCATCCGGCAGAAGCTTCAGTAATGATAATGATGAGGCACAATGTGGTGGGTGCTATGCTTCACCGTCGCGTGGAAACTGGAAAACAACAAAATATTAGTGCTTTATGTATGGTAAATTTTTTCAGGATTCAACACATTCAACTGGTTTCCAAATTGCACCAGCAGATCAATGACTAAACGCTGTCAAATAGGCAATAATGGAATAGGGTCGATTGCCTGTGTGGCAGATTTCTGTTCAGAATATACGAACATAGGCCTCAAAAAGGGGGTTTTGTTGTAATCACCACGCTTGGCAGGCTGGTTGGCGAACCCAATTAGGTGGTAAAATGCATAGAGAACGCTGCTGCCCATTCTCTAGTAAGTCCCTTAGTCGCCTTCTACGGCACTCACGGGAAGAAATGGGATGGTGCTATTCTTTTACGTCCGGCACCAGACGGAACGTGTGTTCCACGCGCATGTGTTCGTGCTGTATATGCCCAATCAGGGAAGTGGGTCAGGATGACAGGCTCTCATCGATTTGATCATTACACATAAATCACTACGGGTTTATGGTTGGCTGACACTCTTCTAATCATGGAAAGAGCAAAACTAACATGTTTTATAAAAGTCGGCTTCATATAGTTTCTGTTGTCTTCGTTGAACTGATAATTACGGCCGGGTACTGTACCCAGACGTCTACTTCTTATAGGTACCGTTTGTCACTAAACTCACCCGGTGTGATCATCGCCGTGGTAGTCAACATGTCTGAAGGAGCCGTCAGGTTCCTGCAGGGAGTAATGTCCTTTAACGACGTCTCCATCGCGGTGCTCGTGCTGCGACTTATGGTCACCAGTGTGAGAGTCCTTTACTTCGTACCCGAACTCGTACTTAGGGTAGGTCTGGAAAAAAAAGTTAATTTAAAAAGTGTTCCATCGTTATAGGAAAAATATTCAAGTTTGAAAGTCTCTTTTACAAAATGTAGTGTTGTTCTCACCCCATGAAACCCACCATCACATGCCAATCTATCAGCCCATCGGATTATGAGAGTAAGAGGAGAGTGCACACACACGTGCACTATAATATCTTCCGCGTCGACGGTTAGTCTATGTCTCAGTTGAGATTGGTCGCCATGGCCGAAATCGGCCTGAAGTACATTTTTTTTAATTCTTATTCTCAACAGTCGGTTACGTCAGAACAAAAGTTAAACCAGTTACCTCCTCCAGGATATCTAAGAAGAAGCAAGTTTACGCGATGAATACTTACATAGTAATCATGATGGTCGTGTCCATGATACACAGGCTCGTGGTGACCATCGTGGCGATGGATGTACTGGGAGGAATGGCCGTATCCAGAAGCTACAGCGATGGCCACAGACAATACGCATACCACCTGAAAAGATAGTTGCAGGTTTTGAGACAAAAAAAAAAATAGTATTCCGATTATTGGAGATGCTTTGCTACGGTATACATATTTTCGGTGCACTTTCCGTGGAAAAGTCTTTTTTGTGAATTCTAGTAATAACAATGTTGGCAACAGGAGGATGCCCTAAGGTACCCCGCCGAATTAAATTTACTTCCAGTTTTTACAATTGGCAGGACTGTATATTGATTAAGACATGATTTACGACTGTTACGAATTTCATGATTTCAGCCGAAAGACGTCCACTGCTGGACATAGGCCTTCCCTAAAAGGGCGGTCTTGCCATAATCGCCACGCTTGGCAGGCGGGTTGGCGATCGCAGTGTGGTGGTAAAATGAATAGAGAACGCTGCTGCCCATTCTCTAATAAGTCCCATAGTCGCCTTCTACGACACCCATTGGAAGAAATGGGATGGTGAGATTCTTTTACGTCCGGCACCACACGGAACGAATATGGCTTTACAGAATCTCCCTCTGATTTAATTTAATCCCATTGAATTACACTTTCATGAAACAGTCGGACGTAATTAAGAACGTCAACGATGAAGTGGTTATCCAAAAACATTTCCTAGTACAGGGATGGCGAACCAATGGCACGCTTGCCTTTGGTGGCACGTAACAAAATAATTTGGGCACGACAACCTAAGTCACAGTATGGTAGGTTCAGTATGATAGGAGTATGGTAAGTTCATCTTCTTAAGCCTGAGTCGTTACTTTCAGAAACCGTACCTTCACATGATTCTATCCTATGTCATATGACCTTTATACCAGATACCGGAAGTTGCACTAATTTTGTTCTTTCATATATATAAGGTAGTGTGATGTTGTTTACTATTGTTTGCTATTTTCTTGCTAACTGTATTTTTTTATTTTGGAAAATCTGTGAATGGGGATCAAATTTCCATAAAAAATTATGGATAGTCTCCTAAGACCATTTTCGCGTAGATGCAACGGATTAGGTACTTCCCCTTACTGCCCCGCTGAAAGTTTCCACCCTGTATAGTACTTTATAGTGCAAGTCTATTTCTGTTTGCTTATAAAGACTAACAATGATTGTGAAAATATTTAGTTATTCTAGTAGTCAATAACTCAAGAATGTTTGTTGGAACGTCAATGCCATATTATTATTTTTTTTGGAAATAATGGCTCGTAGAGTCATTAGAATCGTCCAATTTCACTCCACCTTAACACTCTATCATCGTCATCTTTTTCCAACTATGTTGGGGTCGGCTTCCAGTCTAACCGGATGCAGCTACGTACCAGTATTTGACATGGAGCGACTACCTATCTGACCCCCAACAACCCAGTTACTGTGTAATACGATACCCCTTAGTAAGACTGGTTGTAAGATTCAATCTTTGGAGCTTCTGACGACCCGTAACGACTGTCAAAGCCCTACGAAAAACAGCTTGGACCAATGGCTACACGTGCTTTCCAGCAGGGATCTTGGTATGTAAAGATGGTCAGCCATCCATTGACCAACCGCAGCAAGCGTAGTCCCATGCGGCTGGTATTACTTAGCCTCAAGCCCCTATAACTATTCACTTTAACACTTCATGAACACTAATTATACGTAAAAATAGTTTAAATACCTTAAAGAACATTTTCTGTTATGTTTTAGAACTGTTGACACTATTGCAAGTCTAATACCACTTGGGAACTGATACATGCTGACAAAACCTCACGTCTTATATACAACTTAAAATTATACATCCAAGGTGATTGATTTCTCTCTAATTATATTGACCATAAAATTATTGGCGATACAGTTGTTACGTTAATATACGCATTGACATTATTTTTGTAAAAGTTGTGACTTGTGACTACATAGATAACGAGTGTTCGCGTGTTGTTGGTAAAGGTCATTGGTAACATGCAACTTGCATGTATTTTTTTTTTTATTCCACTGTTTTGTCTGTTATGTGATATTTTGTAACGCATGCACACAAATGTTCACTGGTAGACATCGATCTTCTTGCTAGATTGTAATATTGTGATGATTTATGTAAAATATTGCAGTTTTTTGCAGTCGAATTATAGAAAACCTTATAGCTTTGACTATATTATGTGTGTCTGTTTCGATGTGCCATACTCATTAATTTTATGCCTACTCATCGCTTACTTGCTAATAATGGCTTCTGCGCGTATATGTTCAACCCAGATTGGCTGTTAGCTTGGCATCTTTAGTGATGTCCATTTTCTCCTGTAGCGTGAAGACTGCAAGCCACGCTGGATACTAATTTTAGTACTCCATTGTTTTAGGACAGCACCACATTTACACTCCTCCAGGGTGGAATCATCTGTAAATTTTGACGTGAGCAGGTGTTCTTTGATTCGGCCTACCGACTCCAGCAGGCTTAGCACGAGCAGCGATTTGTCGACGGAAGAATAGACATGACTACATGACTACTAACTAAATTATGTACATTAAGAGAAGATGGCTATGTTTTTCTATTAAATATCACAGTTATGCGTTAGAAACGAATGATTTTGTAGTGAATCGTATGTACTTTGTGGCCGTCGAGTAGAAAGTTTGTTGTCAGTGAGATTTTGACAGTTCGGGAAGAAATATTCTTCTGAAATAACCTCCTCCTTTTTTGAAGTCGGTTAAATAAAGACCTAGAAACGAACAAAGATCGATAGAAACGAAAGACAAAATGACAGATTGTAGAAGGATAACTACGGTGCGATGTCAAAAATGGAAAAGTGAAATGTCACTTCGTATTTAAAAAGCACTATCTATTCTTCGAAGAAATGGAAAGCGTCTTGGCCTGCAGGCCAAGGTAACTCATGGCCAGCGGGGTAAATTTCATAACACACTAACAGTAGCAATGGATTTTATTTTGATAGTTCAACAACATATATTGCGCTATCTACTTTGTTGAACAGACAAATGTTTCGAACATGTGAACCAATGGATTAGCAACATATTTAGTTCAAAATAATTCAGATTGTGATTGAAAGTGTGTTATTTATTCAATTAGGGTGCTGGTTAAGCAGGTGGAACGAATGGTTTGGAAGACTTGGAAGCAAGCAGATTCATTGCCTGTGAATGTGAATGTTTCGAAATGTGATTCCGCGAGGATTACTGGTGATAAAACCTAAAGATTAAATTCCATGTCCCATTCATTATTATAACTTGACATAGTTCGTCGACTTTCATTTTTTTCTTTTTTGATTACTGTCATGTCTTTAGTGCCACTCGTAAGAGTAAGACAAATCGATTGCAGTAAGAATCATCAAATTCGGGCCCCGCGTTTGTTCTCTAGGGTGGGGTACAAAGGGACAAACATAGGCCCAAAGGCTGATAAACTAAACACATTACCCTTTTTACGTCGCGCAATCGGGTAAAAACAGGTGAATTCACATGAAGTTGGAATTGAACTTTATTTCTACATCGTAAAATGGCAAGCTATACGCTGTCTTGATTATTTTGGTCAAAGAATATCTTTATTACTATGACGATCAGTGTGGGTATTCAAACAGCTTCAATGCACCCCGTGTGGTGTATTAATTAATTGCGCCATCCCGAGGAAATTTGCCCACGTTCCCAGCGGGATTTTTTTGCGCACTAGACTTTCAACGCACTGCTTTTGCGCCGAAAGCTGAAAAGCGAACAGAACATTCGATTTTGTCCCGCTGAAATGCACTCTGTCGAATTCTCAATGCTACGTCCAACAACGAGAGTTGAAAATCCAATGCACGTAGAAAAATCCCGCGGCGATTTTATTACGTTGCTTATGAACGGAAAACCACGCTTTCATAATAATATGTTATGATCCCTGGTGCGGTGGATAGAGTTATAATTAATGCTGAAGCTTTTCCTAAAACTCATTTGGAATTTATTTTTAGACATTTTGAATTAGTCTGAAATGCAAATGCAAACATAACTAAGTTTAGGAGTTACAGCATTCTATTTTTGGTGATCATAACACAGGGTGGCAGGACGCTCAAACTGAAACCATGATTTCAGCATGTTTAGACCCCCCAGCGTAGGAAATATTCGAAAACGCCAAACAGACGAGGGCCAGCAATAATGAATGTAATGACAATGGTTTGATCAAAATATTCATCATCATTTTTTCAGCCTAAGGACGTCCACTGTTGGACATAGGCCTCCCCCAAAAGGGGGGTTTTGCCATAATCCCCACGCTTGGCAGGCGGGTTGGTGATCGCAGTATGGTGGTAAAATGAATAGAGAACACTGCTGCCCATTCTCTAGTAAGTCCCTTAGTCGCCTTCTACGACACCCGCGGGATGAAATGGGATAGTGCTATTCTTTTAAGTCCGGCACCACACGGAACATCAAAATATTACTTACGAGTATGTTATTTTTTTTACTTTTTAGAGATTTCGTTTGGGTCGGGGATTTTAAGTAATTCAGCATTCCGATACAGCCCGTCCCTTGCTGCCCTCTCCCAGCGATGCCCTAAGCCCGTACTCCACAGAGGGTACCCTTACTGTGTATTCGCTTAGTTTTAAATTTTTAAGCCCTGGCTAGAGGCGTTCATTTATTTATTTATTAAAGCACATCAACAATATAAACACAAACATTGACAGACAACAAAAAAGAGATACAGACTAGTGTTTACATCAATTACAGACGTGCACAACTTTCAAAGATGAACATAAAGTAAAAGTAAAAAAGTACAAAAAATCTAAAAACACTATCCACAAAAAACACAAAGTAAGAACAAGAGCGAAAAAAAATATAAAAAATTAGAGAAAAAATATCACAATTACTACTTAGTTAGTATCACAAATCTTCCCCTCCTTCAAGATCTTTGACCTAAAATTAGTGGGGTGGTCGTGGAAGATATACAATAATTTTATAAAGGTGGCCTGCACAGGAAAATCCGGTTAAGCAGCCAATAACCTCCTAGGTTGACCTGCGAGATGAAATTCCCAAGAAAAAAAGCAGGTGTTTCAAAATCATGTAGTGAATCCATGGTAACAAGTTTCGCGTCGATGTCCCTGCTACCCTGTGTAAAAATCTGTCTACAAAATGATGGTTCAGACTAAATATAGCATGCACCATATCCGTACAGACATTTATGTTTAACAGTCAGCCCCGGATCTACGACTTTTTCGAACCGGGGCAGAAACTTGATAGTGGCGCCTCTCTCTCCAGCGTTTGAGATAAATTAATTAGATGTGGGCCTGTGTGGCGCCTTTTTGTTCCAAGTCGGCGGTGAGCCAACCAGGTTTCCGTATGCTAGGCGCTTTGTGGAGCAAGTTTTTTATTTTTAATCATACTATATTATGATTTTGGCGCCCCCTGAAACTGCCGCCCGGGGCGAGTGCCCCGGTTTGCCCCCTAGATCCGGGGCCGTTAACAGTAACAAAATGTATAAAAAATGAGAAAAACAACTTTTATTCTAAAGACTCAATAACAATCATATCAACAAGTTTATCAATCGGTAACAGTAGGGTCTCCAATCAATGGTGGTGGTGATGTTCAGGAACGATGTGCTTGGCATGACCCTGGTACTTTACGTTTGCGTTGAATCTGCTAAGAGGAAACAATGATCTATACGTATTCTACAAAAACATGTAAATAAAATTGAAATGTCTGTTTGTTATGTGAAAATATCACCTTTTTACTATATGCGTATGAACAAAAGAAAAAAAAAACTTTGTATAATAGTAGTTAATCTCCGAAACAGCTGGACCGATTTAGACGGGACTTTCACTAGCAGATAGCGGATGTTATAAGAAGTAACAAAGGCTTTTTGTCCCGGAATCACGTTCCAGTAGGATAATTTCCGTTATGTATAGCGGTTGAAGGACCATCAGTTTAAACTTGCATAGTACACAATATGGTGGTGTTTGTCATGGTGTTCCTTAAGCTCCCCTTTCTTATGTTCCACGTGTTTGTGTTCCTCGTGCTTATAGTGCTCGTGGTGAGCAGGCTCGTGTTTAGTCTCATGTGTCTGGTGCAGCACTATGCTCTGAGAACACACTGCGAGTCCGTGGTGGTCGTGACTGTGATTTTCTTGAAGATGAAGATGGCGGCGAGAAGGAAGATCTGTGGAAAGTAGATCTATATAACATTATATAATTAATAAGTTAATTCACAATTTTATAATTGCACCACCACCTCACAAACCTTCACAGATTTATCCAAGGCGATGCTATACTTAAAATTTGAACGGTTTTTTTTTTTTTGGTAAGGATGGTATGGTTTTAAATGTGTCTTTGAAGTGAAAACTTCTTCGCGTTGGGTATTTTTTGAGATGGGAAAAACAATTGAACTCGCGACACTGTTACCGACACCATACGAACGTATGCACGAAAAACGTTGAACGTTGTTTAATCTGACGATTCAAAAAACATTTCCCGACGATTCAAAATATACACACGTAATTGTTCAAGTATTCACTTCCGTCGGCACTCTCGAAGTGCCACTGTTTTTATTTATTATTTATTTAAAGGCTGAGATATACAGATTCTAGTTAAGAATGCAGACATTAGAGGATTGTAAAGGGCAAATTTATTCAAAAGTACCGAGGTACATCACGTGAAAAAATATTGATTAATTACACAAATAGAATCTACTGAATCGTGTTAACGTTAATAACCGTAGCAACAAACGATAAGTAACCACAAAACTAAGAAAAGTTCCGATCATAACGCCACAATCTGTAAATACGGTCCTTGGTTGGGAGACCAATTAACCTACCATACCAAATTAATTTCAGTAAGTTATTTTGAAGTTATAAACCAACTCATTGAAATTGTATAATCAAGATGGATAAAGTAATTAATAATTTAGAAAATAATACCGATTCACGATCCCATCAAGAATTAAAAACTTACTTTGGCAAACATTTTTCTTTTAAAATTGTTGTTTACTGTTCCAATATTGAACGGAAACTGATAATCTGATAAAGTAATATTGATCCTTTGTGAAATGTAAATGTTGCAAGAGTGTAAATTAAGATAAAGAACCTGCTAATTATGTGCACTGTGAGATATGAGACCTTGGTCAAGGCAAGTGCTTTTGATCTACATTTCTTCACATTCGAACTTTACCGCTAATTAGGACCAGTTATTGGAGCGCATTTATGGTAATAAATCGGAAGTTATAAGTATTTTCTGGGTCCCAATTTTGTATGGTTGTAATGATTCCCCGCGGAATCTTACTACATTCAAACTACGTCCAAATCGTGTTTTTTAGAAACCACTGTAATAGTAAGGAATCGAAATGTCATATTCTGTACGTTCCAAGACAATTTGTCGATATTTTATGATATTGGCAGCAAATTTCGTGTGTGATTGACGTGGTTACTAGTATAGTGAATTCAGGCCCTGCAGGCTTAGCACGAAAAACGTAGACAAACGTTTTGTCGACGGAAGAGTAGACAAAAATGACGTTTCCGTATAGACAGTTGACAGTTTTGAACCGAAAAATGTAGACAAGCGATTTCTATTCTACGGTAGAGTGGAAATAGAAAGCGTCCCTCTTACAAGACTTATGGTTGTTATAGCATAATTAGGGTAAGGTTGCTCAAGTCGTACTACCGCCTAAGTCGTACTCCGATGATATCCCAGCTGTTGCGTATAAAAAGTGTCATCTTGTGACGTTGATCTGAACTAAATAGTCTAGAGAGCACGTGAAAACAATTGGACGGCCGCCCGGCCGGCCGGTCTTGCGGAGCAAAAATATTCAAAAAGTAAGTTTTTTCAACAGTTTTCAATAATTTTTTTAGCTCATTTCTAAGGTTTTTATAAAAGGAATGTAATTTCCAACGATTTTTTTTACATCTATTTTTAATGATAATCTGGCAGTCATTTATGCCCACTGAAACAGTAGTTTTTTTTTTAGGTTAAAACAGTAATTGTTTGTTGTTGTTTGTTGTTGTTGTTGTTTGTTTTGAAACTTAGAATACCTAGCTGCCTGTGGGGAATTCTTTACTCGTACCGGTAGGTTGGGTACATGACCTATGTGCTGGCGTCAAAAGTAAATAAAAAGAAAAATATTTTTATGATATCTGTGTACACAACAAAAACACATTTTATGTTGATCTTAGAGATTCAGACTGTCATTTTTGTTTATTTTAAATTGATCTCTTGTATTAGTACCTTGTACCTTAGTATTTTTCTATATTTTTTTTATTTTTAGTTTATAAGACTTCACGAAAGTCTTATTCTAAGTACGATTTAGGCTATGGGTGGTACGAATTAGGCGACTACATTTGTGAAAATCGTTAAAATACCTATGTTGAGAGATTTTTAAATTTCTATGAATGTTGATTAAAAGGTGTCTAAATAAAGATTCTATTAATGCAAAAGATTTTATTTTATTTGAATGGTATTAAATATAACGGCATTGTTTCCTTAAGGGGTACGACTTGAGCAACCTTACCCTATGCTGTTTGTGACTAATTAGCTAACATAGGTGGTACTCTTTCTTAGTTCATGGATCTACACATTTTACAAGTCAGTCATCATCATAGGCCTCGCCTTTCAACAAGGTTGAGGTCAGTTTCTAGTCTTACGAGATGCAGCTGAATACCAGTATTTTGCATGTAGCGACTGCCTACCTTTTTTTCCAGCGAAGGAAATGCCTAACGCATACCACACTGTCCGGGGAGACGACAAGGTTATGTGGGGCTTGCACCCACCAAAAACTCCACCTGTGCACTTACTTTCGCCTTGATGGGTGGGCCGCGAGAACTGTTACGCATGACATTCGCGACCCATACAGCGTGGCCCCCGGCCCGTGGCCTGTGGGCACCCTCTTCTTTGCCCGCCTCCGGGCTGTTTCCTCCATTACCACAACTCCAGGGACCATGCAGCGTGGACAATAGAATAGCGACTGCCTACCTGACATAACGCAGTTACTGAGTAACGCGATACCCTTTGGTAAGACTGGTTTTCAGACTTTCGGGGTTCTAACAACCCGTAACGACTGTCTACGAATGACAGCCGGGACCAACGACTTAACGTGCTTTCTTGTTAGGTATGTAAAGATGGTCACCCATCCACGGACCAACCGTGCCAAGCTTAGCTTAACCTGGCCGATCGATTCGTGCAGCTGTATACAAGCCCCTCATTTTACAAGACAGTAAGCCTCAAAAATAAATTAAGATTTATGTAGGAGAGAGGGTTCCTCCAAATGCAAAACTGAATACCTAATACCTATCTACGTCTATAGTTATAGCTTTGCTCGAATAGCATTAAGAATGCAAGAACAGCTGTCTCTGTGCAGGACCAAAATGTCCAATCATTCTCGTATTTTTGGCCATTATTCGCACCACACATCACAACATTCTTCTATGTGACGTCACGTTAATTCAATGATTGCGAATTCGCTGTCCATTGTTCGAGGCTCAATTTTTTAATCGCTCGTGAAAAACCTATCGCAAATTTGCAGGCACACAAATAAAACTCGTGCTTTCGAAACTTCTTTCAGCCTTTTTAGTTCAAATATGGCTTTCTAAAAAATGTTTTCAATTTTATTATAGTAGTAAAATATGTGTAGGGATGTAAATACCTACCTATTTAATAACAATTATGCTTCTTTTTTAACCGACGAAAAAACGGAGGAGGTTCTCAAGTCGACGAGTATTTTTTTTTAATGTATGACCACGCATAACTTTTTTCAGAGTTGTCCGATTTTGATCATTCTTTTTTATTAGAAAGGATATATACAGGAAAAGTTTTTATCCAGTGCGCAAATTGTAACCATGAATTCAGCATATCATTCTAGACCCACTAGCGCAGAAATGTTTCGCCGGGTACACAAAAAAAATCAGTTGTTCCATACATTTTGACCGCGTAGGTATTGCACTTTTCTATGAAACAGTCGATTTTTTTAAAACTTACCCTGTATAGGGTGACTGGTAATTAGTGACCGATAGTTAAACACATGATTGTACTCATCATTATGAACAACTTTTACTATGGGACCAAACCTGATATCGCGAAAAAGAAAAGTCAGCTGTTCCCTACATTTATGTTCGCATAACTCGTCAAAATGTAGGGAACACCTGATTTTTTTTCGCGGTTTCGGGTTTGGTCCCATAGTAAAAGTTGTTCATAATGATGAGTACAATAGTGTGTTTAAATATCGGTCACTAATTACCAGTCACCCTATATATACGCGTCGACTTGAGAACCTCCTCCGTTTTTTCGTCGGTTAAAAAACAAAAACAAATGAATGTAAAATTATACGTGATGGATAGCGCCATTTTTGTATGTCGGTAAATTGGCATTCAAAGAACTAAAATATAGCGTTAGCGAATATTGAACTAGCTAGGTGACGATGAAAAGAGGAATTATCGTATTGGATAAAATTTATACTATTTTCTAAAACTGAAAAAATAAAACAGTATTTCGGTAACTAACGTTTCAATTACGTCCCATTCTGCCAACGTCCTGTTCAATCATTCCCAATCTGTAACATTGAAAATTATTTATTTACGTATTAGGTAGTACCATGTCTTTCTATATTGTCTATGGCAATCTAAACGGCCACGGCCCAGAATTCGGCTTAGTGTTTGGTGCCTAGCGTCCCTTTGTTCCTGTAATGTGCAGCTGACAGGACACGCAAGAAATGTTATTTATTTATTTATTTTCATTTATTTAATAAATGTCCCAGCGACGCGACGCCGGCAAAACAGTGGACACCGGCTCAGTTTCCAAAAAGGAAAAAAAAAGTGTCCCAGCGTTTTTGGAACAGCACTGACACTCCAAGGCGGAGTCGTCTACATCTTAACCGGTTGTCCTTGCTTCGGCCAACATGTGTCCGGAGTCTATTTAAACTCTGATATGATATGACTGTCTCTTAGATTGAGAAGCAGCAATAATCAATTGAAACAACATAACACAACAGCCCATATGTAGCCCCCCAGGGGTGAGGCAGCGATGTCCCTTTAATATCTATTGAAAGTAGGTCCTTATTCTTTGTTCCTAAACAACAACACAAATTAACAACAATAAATATCTCAAGTGTACAGCATAACTATTATCAGTATAATAACTTAAACTAAGTTGCCATTAGGTGCTATCCCTTGCTTAGATATTCACTAACGCGTATTACCAATTTGGCAGAGGCCGTTTATGATTATCATCAGGCATTGGGGTCGGGTGGCCAATAGTGCTTCGGGAACAAATTGGACAGGGCCGCACATCGGCGGCTTGTGGCAACAATCCGTTAGTTAATGAAATGCCACGAACACTCGTAACGTCAGGCGACGTCACGCCGCGTCGACAAATCGTCCCACAAATAGTTGTACCTATTATATATGTGTGGGATAAGTTATTACGTGGGTAGAGTACGTTGAAATCTGTTTGGGAACATACCCGCTGGACCGTGAAACGCCGCGTATTGGTAAAATACTGTATGTTACTATAGTAAGCACTCAGGAGAATGTCGGTTCATGATTAAAAGTTCCATTTAAATCTTTGTGCTCGAAACGTTTTAGTAGTAGAACGAACTGGACCCGATCGGGAACCAATAAATATGAGTTGTGGAGCCTCAAGTGGCATACTTCCGAATCTGGCGCAATTTCAACAGTAACCGAAAAGCCCCTGAAAATATCCGCGTAGTTAGAATTATTCATGGACAATACAGGCTTACTAGATAACTGTATGTTTATTGAATTAAAAACTTTACACAAAGTGTAAAAGTTTTAATTAAAACAACGATGTAGTCTTTTTGCATGAGTGCGTTTTGTCGAGTTGAAATTACGAGCAGATTATTTTAAACTGAAAAACTGCCGAATAAGTTTTGTAGGTATTTATTGTTTGCAGTGAAAATATATTTTCATAACCATAATGATGGTTGATCATAGACAATAAGAAATTTGGCTATGTGGTTTACATAGTACCAAGTTAAAAAAACTTTATACAACCAACGTATAACGGAAAGGGTACATACATACCAAGGGCACGTCTTCTTTAGAAGATATCAAACGATATTGGAAGGGTTTTTTAATCCTATCTCTACATGTTCGGAAGTTATGATAATTTTTAATACATTGATACCAGAAACCGAACTTGTCAAATTGAAATAAACAGTCTCTCGGGTGAGATTTATCGTGATCATCATCATCATTTCTGCCGGAAGACGTCCACTGCGGGACTTAGCCTCCCTCAATTTGGGGCGGCTTGCCTTAATCGCCACGCGTCATCATTTCAGCCGAAAGACGTACACTGCTGGACATAGGCCTCCCTCAAAAGGGTGGTTTTGCCATAATCGCCACGCTTGGCAGGCGGGTTGACGACGGCAATATGGTGGTAAAATGCATAGAGAACGCTGCTGCCCATTCTCTAATAAGTCCCTTAGTCGCCTCCTACGACTCCCACGAGAAGAGATGGGATGATGCTATTCTTTAGGTCGAGCACCACACGGCACCGTGTGGTGCCGGACCTTATCGTGATGTTGGCAAGTAATGTAGAAAGTTATTGAACTACGTACTGCGGTGACACGTTTGTTATGATTTGAATTTAAGAAACATATGAAACCGAAAATTTGGTATCAATTCTTAGGGCCGAAACTGCGTTATGCGGGCGCCCGCGACTTCAACCGTCGCGGGTCTATGTGCGTGAACACGCGAGGTGGGATCGTAATGATGTCAGTCGCGGGGACATTTTATTTACGACTAGCTGCAGCCCGTGGCTTCGCGGGATCCGCGTGGATGTCGGAAATTATCCCACGGGAACGTGCTACCGCGCCTTAAAGTAGCCTAACCCGCGACGGACGCCCGCGCGTTGGACCGCGACGGGGCACATTTGTATGAAACCGCGCGGGCGTCCGCTTAACGCAGTTTCGGCCCTTAGAGTATTGTATTTTGAACTGAAACTATGTATAGTGATTCTAAACCAGCTGTTATCATTAGATCGTAAGGGTAGCAAGTAGGGTTTCTGTTACACCCTGCATAGTTTTGTATAAAATACACTGAACCACAATATATTGCCTGCCTTATGAGTGAAAATTCTGGAAATTGTGTTTTCGTGATAAGGTTAAGTTGACCTTAACGAGTAAGAACCTAGAATAGTCGGCTGCCAACCTTGCTGACAAGCCGATCTTTTCTCCACACATATTCTCAAACCACAAGGCTGAAGAGGCTGAAAACACAGATTACCTTTGCCAAGAAATCCCAAGTAACTTCCCAAAACGTCATTTCGCATGCATCAAAATCGCAAATCGGCTTACTAGAAACGGTAGGTTGCACCCCGCAGGCCGGATAAGGCAGGTGCAAGGCGGTGATAACGTGTGCGATGTTTACCCGGTATAAATCACCGGTTGCCCGGGTATACGACGAACCTGCTTGCTGTCTATAACAGACTGATGCGACGAGACGGCTAAATGCAGATTCGGGCTATGTTTGGCTAGAGCCACTTGCCTGAGAATTGGGCTTGCTTGCCTATTTGGTAAATGGTATTTCAGACATGGTGTAGAGACATGGTGTAGACGTGTGTTTGGTTCTACTTCTCTACACCTATTTAAAGAGAAAAGATTTTTTTGTTTGTTTGCATTGAATAGGCTCTAAAACTACTGAACTGATTTGACTGACACTGTTGAGAAGCTACACTATTCCCGGGTGACTTAGGTTATATTTCATCACCGTATTCCCACGGGAACGGGAACTACGCAGGTGAAACCCAGGAGCGCTGCTAGTATTTAATCAAATCAACTAGCCACCCGTCAATCGGTCGCCTACTACAGTTTGCTTTTTAAACCCATATAATAATTTGACAGGTGTAGGTAATATCAAACTCTTGTCAAACTCCTCTAATAGAGAGATACGTCTCTATCTGCTGAAAATCAAACACAAAAGATGACATTTCAATCAGATTAGTCTTTGGGATTAAAAAACGTCGTCTCCTCGTCACCAGGCAATCGGTGGCCCACGCCCACAGGAAACCTATCGGGTGAAATATCTAGCCTTCTACTTATAAAAACAACCGTCCGCGTCAGTAGGTATGTGTTGTATGTAGTGTTTTAGCTATGAGAATGTGTCACCTAAAATATGCGATCGTGCCAAATTAGGCCAACGGAAAATGTTGGTGGACCGATCTACAAGCACCGTATCAAAACAAAACACTGTCCCGCAGTCCTATTGAAAAGTGAAATGAAAAAAAAAGAACGCCTAGTCGTCAAAAGAGGCCATACAGCTCGGTTCACATCGCAGCTGCGTTCCAGCGCCGTCAGCAGTTCAGCACATTACCCCCGCCGCCCACGTGACACAGTAAATCGAGGTGTTTCCAAAGAAAGTTGGCCGGAGCGGATTACGGCCGCCGAATGAAAACGGGCTGCTAATGAGCATAGGTAGTTAATTGCCGCGAGGGGACGCACTATTCAGTTAAGCATCTTGAATGCTGATAGCAGCACAATGGTTAATGCAAACGTAAGAGGTACCTACTGCCAAATTGAGAAAAGTTTTGCTATGTGATACATTATTATTAGATACATTTAAGAAAATATCTGTGTAGGTAAATGTAAGGTTACTCATTCAGAGTTGTCAGGAAAATAATAACTTTAAAAAATAAAGTTCGTTAGTTCTTAACACTCCGTGTTAAAGTAAAAGAACCATGATGAAAAAGTTATTTTAAAAAAAAACTTTTGCCAAAAAGAAAACAAACGCTTTCCGCAAAAACACTACAAAGTGAAAAATTACTTTAATTTCGAAAGTCGGTGACTTTGGATATGTACCTATTTTATTAATTTCTTGTCACCGTCTTCCGAAATTAAAGTTACTTTGAAGTGTTTTTCCGGAAGTCGTTTGTTTTTTTTTTTAATTTTTAGTTATAGTAGGTACCTACCCCACACCAATTCGAAATTGTATCAGCCTTGGGGTCAAAACAATGCATATTCATGCGATAGCAGCAATCGCAGTTGATGAAACGCATCATCAGATCTATATGAAATTTAAATGGGACCATTTTGAAATAAACCCCTTTTGAAAGAATTTTGAAATCGGTCTAGATATGACGGAGTTATGCACCTGAACCTCCACCTTACTCCTAACCATTAAAAAGTATGTACCTCCTTTCATCAACTCAGCGTCATGAGATGATGATGACCATAAGCAAACAATCTCAATAGCTTTAGAAAACATATGAAAAACGTTGTTAATGCCTGTAACATTTGAGGGTTGGCCTCGATTTCCCTGGGATTCTATCATCAGATCTTGTGCCAATGGGACCACCTCAGGAGTATACTCTTTCAAATTAAAAAAGATTTTTGAGAATCGGTCCACAAATGAGGGAGAAATCGATGAACGTACACATACAGTCGAACATATAACCTCCTCCTTTTGGAAGTCGGTTAAAAAACTTTTGATAAGTATTCTTTTTTACCAAATAGGTACCTACCTAAACAAAAAAGGATCAAAAGAATGAAGGGAGGCTCTTTGCCTAAATGAGGCTGGTCGAACAAAGACGGGTACCTATAACCAAAGTATGTTATGTATATATACACACCGGCACAATTAGCGGAACACAAAAAAAGCAGGATTTTAAAATCTTTTACTTGAGGAACTGGCCAGTTATGATATTTTTTTTAATTTATTGTCAAATTTGAATATAGAAAATTAGATGACATACACTTTTTTCATTCATTTCTTTTATTTTCCCGAACAATACGTTTTGTCAACTTGTTCGAGTAATAACTACGTAATTGTAATTTTTTTGAAAAATTGCACTTAATGGTTTTTTATAAATTAGTTATTCTATAGGCAATTTTGTTTATTAAAAGCTCTTTATTATGCCTGACTTAACATCACTGGAAATCATTAGGGCTGATGAAATGAGAAGAAATGGCCATACCTACAGATCGATTGCCTCAAGGCTTCGTCGACCAGTATCAACGATTCATCGCAGCATCCAGCGGTACAGATCGTCTAATTCTCTTGTGAGGAGGAGGGGTCAAGGTAGAAAAAGATGTACATCGAGGCGAGGTGACAGTTTTTTACAACTTGGAGTTCGTAGGAATACGCGATTAACGGCTGTACAAGCTCGAAATGAACTGGAAGACGTTCGTGGAGTACGAGTAAGTGAGCGTACAGTTCGTAGGAGATTTGAAGAAGTTGGTTTAGGGTCGTATATACCTGCCAAAGGCCCAAAACTTGAGATACGTCACCGCGTAAACTGATTAAGCTATGCGCGAGAACATCGTCATTGGGATTTAAACGAATGGCAGCAGGTTCTCTTTACTGATGAGTGCAGAGTTCTTTTAAAACAGATCGATGGGAGACAGCGAATATGGAGACGCAAAAGGGAACGCCACATACAATCTAATTTTGAACACACAGTGGCTTATGGTGGCGGCTCGATTATGGTTTGGGGAGGGATATGTTTGAGAGCTCGCACGGAGTTAGTGATAGTCACAGGAGGGACCATGACAGCAGATCGATATATCAGAGCCTTTTGGAAGAACATGTTGTACCATTTGCCCCATTTATTGGTGACGACTTTATTCTAATGCAAGATAATGCTCGTGCTCATAGTGCACAATCGGTACAGGCATATCTGAGCCACGTAGGTATACCGGTGATGCAGTGGCCAGCAAATTCCCCCGATATGAATTCGATAGAGCATGTCTGGGACTTGCTAAAAAGAAGGGTTAAATCCAGAATGCCACCCCCCAACAATCTGAATGAACTTGGAAACGCATTACTTGAGGAGTGGGAGCGGTTGCCTCAAGAAATCATCGATAACATAATCTGTAGCATGCCCAGACGAATGGAAACCGTAATCAGAGCAAGAGGGGGAAACACTCAATAAAGAAACACTTAATAATTTTGCTTTAATTTTATTGTTAAATCATTTAATGCTTACTTTTATTTTATTTTTTGTGATGGTTCATAATCATCTAAAAATTTCACTTATTTCAAATTTCTTTATTTTTCAATAAAAAATAACGAAGACTTTTCAAAGTCGTTGTTAAAAGATGTTAATCAATTTGTTATTTTGTGTCTAATTACGTTTTCGTCAAATATATGCGTTATTAGCTCATTGTCTCACTTTTTTTTTCTGTTCCGCTAATTGTGCCGGTGTGTATATTTTATTTGAATAAAATCTTAATATCGAGCGCTGGTTCTCCCAAAGAGGCTGCACGCCTACGCACAAAAGCACTTAAATTACACCAACACCCGCACCCCGCGACGTACGTAACGACAAAACCCCTTTTGCGGGAATTACGAGTCTCAAAAATAAGCTTAAAATGATGCCAACGAGATCTGGCAGCCACCCTTCAAGCAAATTACAATCTCCAAATTGAACAAAATTGGCACCAACTTTGAAACTCGACTATAATTTGTTGAAACCAGTGCAAAACGACCAACAAGAAACGATAATGACCGTACAAAATGTTTACGCAAGAAATTGGCATTGACTTGCAATGTTTGGCAAATAGGAGCTGCGGCCGGCGAGCCCTGCGTGTGACAGGAAATCTAATAACCTGAACGAGTTTCACGTATAAATTTCTTACACAATCGCTATTTGCTTGTCCCTTTTCGAGTTTCGTACTCATTTATATTGTCGAAGGACCCTACACATCAGGGGTTTACGTTAAACGCATGGATCACTTTCCACGTTTTGTTAGAACAAGTCTTTTTGTCTTTTTATTAGTTCAACCTTGGTAAAAATCTGATCTCATATACAAGTAACTAAAAAAATGTTTGTGTCTAGTTCAGTACTTCTGGCCCTCACTTTTTACGGAGCTAACAATGCATTATCATAGGAGTAATAGTGTTCTGTGTGCATTATGCTGGAATCCACTTAGTTTGCACTAGGTGTCAAGACAAGCAACTGCTATGCTGCGGCCACATTACGGTCAACATCTCAGATCATTTAATGATCTGTGGTCAACGTCAATGCCCAACATCGCGCTATACAACCCGGTAAATTCCAATAATTAACGCGATAAATTCAGTGGCCACACTTGAACAGTCAACGTCAATGCCCACCGAGTTATCGCCTAACGTCAAATGGCAATGTGAATGGCGTTGTAAAATTATCGCGACAAGTTGTGGCTACACCTACTCGTACAGTTAACGCCCAACATCGCGATAATCAACGGCGTTTCTCTTAGATGTAGCCGCACCATTACAGAATGTTTGCATGAGACAAAATTGAATGCAATATCTGGTAACAATCAAAGATAGGTAGGTAAAGGCATCTGTAAAACTGTGCTGTAAAACCAACGCTCCTATACGGAGCAAGATACTGTATGGAATTAGTAAATACGCGCGCTGTGTGGGTGTAGACAAATGAGTAGCAAGGCTAGTGGCGACCACCGGACTGTTCCTCGATATAACGCCCCGCCTTGTGTCAATACATTCACGTCACGATACTCACCGACAACCTAAACCTATAATTATTTAGTTTGTGCACTTCGATCCTACTGTCCTACCTTTAGATTACGACACCTATGTTGATAGACCTTCAGATTAGGTATCGAAATTACGACAACAACAAAAATAGAGAATTTTAACTGGTTGTTGTTAAGAAAATATAGGGGTTTAAAGTTAACTAATATAGAACAGGACAAGATAATATTGTATGTGGTGGCTACCTACAAGAAACCCAATTAGGTAAATCAAACGAAAAATGTTAGCTATAAACATTTCCAAAATTCTACTTGCCACACATGGGGCTCCAATGCTCCATTAAGGACATCCTTATATTATGAACATTATCTACTTAAACACATAAGTATACCTGCGCAGTTATAAAATAACGCGAGCGTGTACCCTAAGCATATTATCCCAGCGAAACAATGTTGATAAAAGAATTTCTCTGTTCACGGAATGACGTGTCCCTTGATCGTAACTCATCCCGGCCTCCTCATATTACTTTCATATGTGGCTGTAAGGTTATACACAAGTTACTGCACGTCAGTAGGTATGGGACTCTGGAACACAAAAACCGTAAACGAAGTGTCATCAGGAGAACTGGCGCCTGGCGGTTCTTACAGGAACCGCCAGTTCACCAACACAACATATTTTTTAATTTCATTTACACCCACAAAAGAGTAACTGTGATGTTTGAACTTGGACGGTGTTTTTTTTTTTAATTACCTACCTGAAAAATATACCTGTACCTTCCCTAATTGCGTAAAACACTATCCTTACATAAAATATTGTAAACGCAAAAGTTTGGATGTATGGATGGTTGTTACTCTTTCACGCAAAAACGGCTGAACGGATTTGGATGAAATTTGCCACACAGGTAGATTGTAACCTAGATTAACACATAGGATAGTTTTTATCCCGGTGTATGTTCCTGCGGGATAATTTACGACTTCTACGCGGGAGTAGCCGCGGGCGGCAGCTAGTCAATCAAAATCTAAATCATTTTGAAGGAAATATCCTTCATGAATATTGTTGAACTGTCAAAATAAAAGACATTCATACTGATAGAGAGTTACACAATTTACCCCTGTATTTGAAATGAATAAGAGTCATAAACTGTTATTAAAGCTAAAATCGGCATTCAGCATTCTATCTCAGAGTCTCAAGCAACGCTACGCCAAAATGTATGGCAATGACATTACCTGCGGAAAGGTTACGTCGTGTTCTTTCCGCAGGTAATGTCATTCCCATACATTTTGGCGTAGCGTATGGCGTGAACGCTAACAGAAATGTATTTTGTCTCTAGGCCCTGCACCTTAATTGCGTAACTCACGATTAACCATAATCTGTTTCAATTTGACAGTTCAACAATATTCATTGCGTTATTTACGTAGTTGAACAGACACATTTTTCGAACATGTGAAGCAATGGTATAACAATCTGTCTGTTTCAAAACGAAACAGATTATGATGAATCGTGAGTTACGCAATTAGGGTGCTGGTATAGAATTACTATACATAGTTTCGGCTCAAAATAAAATACTCTAAGAATTGATACCAAATTTTCGGTTTCATGTTTCATAAATTCAAATCATAACAAACGTGTCACCGCACTACGTAGGTCAATAACTTCCACGTTACTTGGCAATTTAACGATAAATCTCTTCCAAAGTGTAGTGTATATTTCAATTTGAAAAGTTCGGTTTCTCATAACAATGTAACATACAGGGTAAGTTTTTATCCAGTGCGCAAATTGTAACCATGAATTCAGCATATCATTCTAGAACCCCTAGCGCAGAAATTTTTCGCCGGTTGTACAAAAAAAAAATCTGCTGTTTCATAGAAAAGTGCAATACCTACGCGTTCAAAATGTATGGAACACCTGTTTTTTTTTTTTTTTTGTCTATCCGGCGAAAAATTTCTGCGCTAAGGGTTCTAGAATGATATGCTGAATTCATGGTTACAATTTGCGCACTGGATAAAAACTTTTCCTGTATTAAAAATTCTCATAAATTGAACATGTAGAGATAGGATTAAAAACCCTTCCAATATCGTTTGATATTATCCAAAGAAGCTGTGCCCTTGGTGTAAATAGTTTTACCCTTTCCGTCACACGTTGTATAGATGTCTTTGCTGTAGCTCTGATCGGTAATAAAGATGAGGTCTTCACCCTTCGATAACATGTAGTTACTAACAGATACTAAATCTGGACTAAGCACATAAACAACATAGGTACCTACTTGCAAGAATGTTACAGTAAAAACGAAATATGAGAAGAAACAAGCTGTTTTCGCCTTTCAAGCAGCCTATAATGTTCTTACTGGTTGGACACAAGGATCGTCTCAGCGAGAGAGGATGGGCCATAAATCCACCACGCGGGCCCAGCGTCATATGTCTTCGAATTTTTGGTTCTAGGACATGCCGGTTTCCTCACGATGTTTTCCTTTACCGTTTTTAGAGCAATGATGAAATAATAGACACAAAGTAAAACGTCTGTCAGGGTTCAAACCTACGACCTACAACTCGTAAGTCACGGCTACCTCTGGGGCAGGAAACCACTGCTCTCCTTTTGCCTCACGAGGGACCGCATCTCCGCACGAAGTATGAAAAGCGGCTGCCAACCTTCGTTCTAGTTATGGTTCTAACCACCTGGAACGAAGGTTGGCAGCAACTTTACTATCTGTCTGGAGAAGCAGTTGCACAAGTTCTATGTAAAGTCTTCCTTAAGGCCATGGAATCTCATCATCTCTCACGGCAATCTCAGCGGAGACTGACTCCATCGGGAAGATATTTTAGTGATTGTGACAGACACAGGTGCACTCGCTCTTCCGTGACTCTCATATTCCGATACACAAACTCGGGGTGTTACTGAGAGATTCCGAATGGAAAACCCTATTAGGTATCACTTTGCCCGACTTGAATATCGAACCCAGGACCCCACGCTCAGCAGTTGCCAACGGGCCAAAAAATCAGCTGTTTCATAGAAAAGTGCCATAAATGTGTGGAACAGCTGGTTTCTTTTTTGTACAACCGAAGAAAAATTTCTGCGTTTGGAGGTTGCGCACTGGTTATAAACTTATCCTGCATTTAAAAATGTCGAATTGATAACCTCCTTCTTTTGGAAGTCGGTTAAAATACATAACTATTTTCCAATATTGCCTAGCTTGATTGAATCGCACGGAACGAAACGGTATTATTCGTTGGTGTAGTGGTCCGTGGTCGCAAGTGCTAGGTACTACACTACTGAGCATTAGTGATGGGTAACTCATCAATTTTATGTGAGGATGAGGGAGCCCCTCAATTTGCTTCGTGAGGTCCTCACGAGGGACCCCTCATTTGAGGTGAGGAATCGTACGACGGCGTATTCGCCTCACGACTCGCGAGCTCGAGCCGAACTCAAACGAAGCTCCAAGTGAGCGAGGCGGGCGGGTGCAACGACGACTCACGAGTACTCACGAGTCACGACTCTTCGATAATCCGATTATTCACGTCCTCACTCTCTCACACACATCATTTTCTTTCGCTTATAAATTTTATATATTTAGACCGCCAAAATAAACGAATCAATGACCCTTTATTACCAATCTAATGCTAATGCTTTTAGAGTTCATAATAATTAATCGTAGCTGAAATAATTTTAAATAATGTTTACTGTACCACGGTGTTGTCCAAACTTCAAGATCACACCTCACCTCACTCATTCTCAATTCTCCACACAATTTTTGAGTCGGTTCATTCGCTCACTGAGCTCACTCAATTACTCAATCCTCATTCGCGAGTCACGAACTCGCGTGCCTCGATTTCCTATTGTCAATAATGTCAATGTCAATTTTTAAATGAGGGGTGATGAGGAATGAGGTGGTTCAATATTGAAATTCGAGTAACTCTTTCAATTTGCGATCACGAGTACCTCAAATGAGGGGCCTCATGAGTGAGGGACGCATCACTACTGAGCATCAAGTATTGGTTTCGACTCCCAGTCAGGAAAAGTGTAATTTGGGTTTTTTCTATCTGGAATTTCTTTTCGTCCCTCTGCCCTACCCTTCGGAAAAATAAGGCTTGATGTCATATTTTAATTGTAGATGTTTTGTTTACAAAAAAAACTTGTAACAATGGTCCAGGAACGAATGATAAGTTTAATTAAACATTAGTGATGGGTAACTCATCAATTTTATGTGAGGATGAGGGAGCCCCTCAATTTGCTTCGTGAGGTCCTCACGAGGGACCCCTCATTTGAGGTGAGGAATCGTACGACGGCGTATTCGCCTCACGACTCGCGAGCTCGAGCCGAACTCAAACGAAGCTCCAAGTGAGCGAGGCGGGCGGGTGCAACGACGACTCACGAGTACTCACGAGTCACGACTCTTCGATAATCCGATTATTCACGTCCTCACTCTCTCACACACATCATTTTCTTTCGCTTATAAATTTTATATATTTAGACCGCCAAAATAAACGAATCAATGACCCTTTATTACCAATCTAATGCTAATGCTTTTAGAGTTCATAATAATTAATCGTAGCTGAAATAATTTTAAATAATGTTTACTGTACCACGGTGTTGTCCAAACTTCAAGATCACACCTCACCTCACTCATTCTCAATTCTCCACACAATTTTTGAGTCGGTTCATTCGCTCACTGAGCTCACTCAATTACTCAATCCTCATTCGCGAGTCACGAACTCGCTTGCCTCGATTTCCTATTGTCAATAATGTCAATGTCAATTTTTAAATGAGGGGTGATGAGGAATGAGGTGGTTCAATATTGAAATTCGAGTAACTCTTTCAATTTGCGATCACGAGTACCTCAAATGAGGGGCCTCATGAGTGAGGGACGCATCACTATTAAACATCTAACTAAAAATCAAAAGATTAGTTAATCACTTATTTGCGAACAAGGTTTCTGGCAAAATAGGTAAAAGTTTCGAGGAACTTTTAAACATTTTAAAACAATCGTGCAAAGTTTGGCTTCCTATGAATCTATTACTTATTTTTGTAAGTTTGTTTGCATGCTTAATGCCACAAGATATGATGGATTTGATTGAGTGGTAGTAATTAGTACCTAATTGTTTAGGCACATAAAATATGCTTAAGACAATATCTGTAAGTACCAATAAAACTAATATCGAGCAATATCTGTAGGGCTAATAAATCTTCAAAAGGCTGACTACTGGCGCAGGGCTGAGTACTGGGTGTTTTATTCTACGTAACTCCGTATGTTAGATACCATTGCAGATCTACGCAACTGAGAAGGCCAAGCCGGTTTACAAATGGTACCACCCACAACGCATTTACATGGTAATGGTAAAACAAGCAGTAGGGCAGTTTATTTGCAGCTTGTAGCTGCGGTCTGTAACAAGTGTAACTGTGCAATGAGTAAGTGCACCGCATACATACGTAACCACCACTTTCTTTCCATATTTTTTTTTCTAATTGTGAAAAGTTTGAATTTCACCGAACTGCAGGATGTTGTACCATTTTAATATTCTGCATTATGTGCCATCTAGCTAGTCACTATTGTAAACAAACATGAGTGATTGAGTGTGAATAACGAACGAAACGTATAATATTCAGAGTACCACTCTGAGGTCACCTCTAACCGTGCCTCTAATGGTATTGGTTCAAATAAGGCAAAACAGATGGCGCTGATATACCAACCTTTGGTTTTGAAGAAAGAGATAGCATACAAATCCTCGTTATGTGCCATAGGAGTGAGTGAATAAAACTCGATAAAACGAAACGCAATTACTGTTCTGACGTTGGAAATCGTAAATGTGACGTCATCACAAAGCAGCTGTTTTTCCTTGCGTTACACTCATCTGTGATTATGGCAAATAATTCGTATCATGGTGAAAATAGTGATGTTTCAGCTATATTTTTTGATTTGGACAATACGCTAATACAAACAAGAAAGGGGGACACAAGAGCCTGCAATAAGGTATGTAATTTTTTTCTAAAAATATTGTTGTGACATTGCCACGGTCATGGATTATGTTCGGAACGAAGTGCGCGCGCTGTCATCGTGGTGCGTATCTCGCAATCGCAAGTTTTTACGTCGTTGGTTGGTAGAAGCGTGGTAGAAGCCGCTGGTTTGCTTGTTGCACCCCGCGTGTTTAGCGTTCACGTTCCAGCGTGTGTTTAAAAATAGTGTTTCATAGTTGGAGAACGCGAGCTCGACGTCCAGATTTAGATATTTTGGAAGAGAACTCACGCTAATTATAAACGTGATGTAGATCGAGCCGCTGTCGGAGCGATTCAACCGCGGAGCCAGCGCTCGTTCAGTGGAGCGCTCACTACTGCGCTTTGTGATCGCGTCGTGTGTTTCGTAATCATGGGTGAGATATCGGAACCGATAAAGAAATGTGTACTTATACTAAAAGCCGCCAAAAGCGATACGGAGAAATTCGCGGCGCTTTTCATGGTGACCAAACTTGTGAAGAGTAAGGACTGCCAATCGCAAGCCAAGAAAGCACTCTTCGAAGCCATTGGATTCAAGTTCCTGAAGAAGCTGCTGACAAGCAACTCTGTGCAGGATGACTGCCCGCCGTCTGTCTACAAGTCAGTGGCTCTCTCAGTGCTTACCACCTTCTGCAATGATCCTGAACTTGCAACACATCCTGAAATGCTTGCCAACATACCTGTGTTCCTGGAAATAGTGCAAAAATCTGAAAGTGAAGACTATGATGACGATCTCATCATTGTTAGTGAAGCATACACATGCCTGCAATGTATTGCAGAACATGAGGCCGGCCAGAAGGCCCTCATTGAGGTTGGTGCCATCACTAAAATGTCAGAAATTTACTCGAACCAAAGTTTCCAAACCGATGAAGCCCTTAACATTCTTGTGAAGCTAGTCAGCAGGTATGGACCTATTGCTTGGGGTGATGATCCTAAACCTTTCCATGCTCTGGTAAATAAAATAGCTTTAGACTTTGCCACAGACCAATCGGACAGAAAGTTTGAATTAGCTACCATCTTGAGCGCACTTCTCTACAGCTGCAACAAATGCACAGTTGTACCGAGCTCCACAGAAGAAACATGGCCCCAGAGTATCTACAAAGCTCTTCATGACATACTGACTAGTAAAATTGGTAAAAACCAAAGGGATCCCTCTCTTAAACTTGCTGCCAACATTGTTGATCTTCTCGGCATTGAGTGGACATTAAATGATGAAGAGAATCCAAAGAAGTTTTTCCTGCTGCTGCAACAACTTTGTGCCATAGAAGTAAGAATGCAGCTGGATGACAGGAGTTTCAAACAAGCATATGCCAATGCTGAATTAGTAACAGCTTGTTTCATTGTATTAGAATTATCCATTAACTACATGGCCACAGATCAACTGGACTTGGAACAGAAAGAAAAGCAATCTGTTTACACTGGTCTTAAGGGTGCCTTCAATGCCATAGTGTCTATGTTGACTAAAGTATTTAATGATAAGAACAAAGACAAACTACCTGACGCTGAAAAAGTTTATGTTTGTGCAATGGTCAGAGTATTAGTTGCTTGGATTGCTCAAGAAACAACAGCCATGAGGGAACAAATCTACACCTTGCTGCCGTTCATGTTCACCCTGGCAAATGACTCTTTCCATGCCCACAGAGCCAGGAAGATGGCTGAAAAGAACAAGTCTGAAGGTGAAGCTATGGAAACTGACATCAATCTAATGGGTCAGATTGATCTTCTCCGCTTAATGTTGCCAGCTTTATGCCACTTGGTAGTTGAAGACAAGGCCCGAGCCATAGTATTAAACCTTAAACAAGAAGATATATTGTATGAAGCCATGTGTTTCCACTGGTCAATTGTACATTACAAGAAACCACTTGTACCTAAATCTGAGAGGGGAAAGGTTAAAAACTTACCTGCCCGAGAACTAGACCCTCAAGTATTAGAAGATATGAAGGATTCTAGAGCAGCCATGGTCAGCCTTTGTAATATTTTCATGAACCTCACAGTACTGGCTCCCAAAGTTGTAGAGACCAGTATGTTGTTCAACACACTACTCAAGTTCATCTTTAATGACTTACCAGAACTGAAGGACATACCTGAAAACTTAGTTCTCCATGGACATCTGGCAGTGCTGGGCTTACTCTTGCTAAAACAACAAGCTAGTAAAGTGAAGAAGAATGACTTCTCTATATGCAGATACATCCAGTCAACAATCAGATTCCTTTGGGATGCTTACAACATTGACGAGTCAAATGACCCCACTGCACTAGTTGTATCAATGAGTTATAAAGAACACTGGAATGAAATAGCTGACCTGTGGTTTTTGGGCATGCAGACTATGAGCGGAGTTCTTGAAATGGTGCCATGGATATCCGAGTTTGCCATAGAGAGTGGTTGGGCTCAGGGCATTGCGGAAATGCTGACTAAAGTCAAAGTTGGTACTCTCCCACCCAATGTGAAGTCAGCATTTGAGGACTTCCTCTGTAGGCTAGTAGATTCCAATGAAACTGTTATCCCAGTCTTGAAGAAAGCTGGTGCACTTAAGATGTGCAGGAATCACAGATTAATGGAATTAGGCAAAAAATTGTTCGGTGATTAAATTATTATTTAAATTATTAGGTAGGTAAAATACCTGCTTGTTTTTATATAATACATACAAAATATAAACACTACATTTTAATACATTTTTACAACAAAGTACTTAAAATAGTTTTTGTAATTACTGTATGATTCTTTATTAACTAACCGTTCACAATTACTTCAATTGATTTCAGATCTTACCTACTGTACATTATTTTATAGTTTCATGTCTGTAAGATAATTTTATTTGACTGGTTACTTACTTACTACTTGTGTTTTTTTTTTTGGATAACAATACTATTGTTTGGTACTCAATAAAGATTTTAATGTGAGCTGTAGTCTATTTTTTATTTAATCTTGTAAGAAGTCCTCAAATCAGTAGGATTTACTAAACGCAGTGTTCAAATTCTAAACAAAAGTTTTTCTACTAAAGCTGCACAGACAGCTACATTGAAAATTAGAACTTTAGATACACTCACAATTTATTTGGAACACTTCTTTTGAACCGCACCTAGTACCTAGAATGTCGTAGATAACATCTAATCTCCGTAGGTGAGGCATGAGATGACACAGGGTGATTGTAACTCATTAAACTGCGCGGTATCAGTTTTCACGCGCAGTGTGCCAACTGCCAAACGGCAGGTGAGTGAACCACGCCACGCATAAGAACGTTGACCCGCAGCTATTCCTGGAACAGACACTTCCTTAGATACAAATGTCATGCAACAACATGTGGAGATTTTCAACTGAATTACAGGAAATGCTGAACTAATAAAAGTAGTGGAACAAGTAAACTAGCTCACATCACATCTTTCCACATTATTTTAATATTTTTCGTCATTGTAGGTGTTAATTTCATTAATTTGGGCCTCTTGTGATAGATTATTCAACACACTTATTTTAGCGAAACTTAATGACTGGGCAATTGTGCATGTGCACGCCTTGCACAATCTTGCTCCACAATTCTTGGTAGATACTTATTTAATTTTCTTATCTTCCCTTGAGAATAGAGTGGAAACGCTGGAGTTTTTTCTGGAATGAGGTCAAACGTAACATTGTTGCGACAAAATAATAACATTAATAATTTAGATGAAACCTTGTTTATTCTCTGCCCAAGAACATGCTATAATGGGGCGCTGATCTATAACGGATCTAAAGACAGGTCACCTTTAGTGTCAGAAGTGATTTCTGTTTAGTCTTGTTTTATAAGAAGTTCCCAGGCTGGAAAAGCTCACAGTAAACAAACCACTCTAGAGCATACCACGTCAAGTGGAAAGAAACACATGGCCTCACAGCCTCAATAACGAATATGGTTCTCGCTTCTTATCAGAAGTTTTCACTTAAGTGCAATAAAACTATGCCTTTGTATATGTAGGCACCTAATACGTTAATCGTAGAAGGGTAGATACAAAATCAACCTATGTTCCCGCTGCTGGGACACAGGCCTCCTCTGTGAGATCCGAGTGGGCCGTAATCCACCACGCGGGCCCAGTGCGGGTTGGTAGACGTCACATGTCATGTCTTCGAATTTTTTGGTTCTAGGCTGTGCCGGGTTCCTCACGATGTTTTCCTTCACCGTTTTGAGGGCAGTGGTGATTAAATCATTTACACAAGATAAGGCGCCTGTTAGCGACAACTCGTAATTCGCAGCCGTTTCCACTGGGCCATAACTGCTCTCAAGGTGTAAATTGGAATTACATCCAATTGCCGGCAGATCTTTGAATAGTGGACTACTAAGCATGTCCATAAGAAATTGCACTTACGGCAGCTCTGTAAATGGCCTCATGATGGAGGAGCATAATCACAGCACTCGATAAATGAATAGTTTATCCCAGACAGAATGTTACCATATTTCAAGTTCAACATTGTGCAAAGGTACATAACAAGCCTTTTGAATATTATGTTCTAACTTTTCTATTATTGTCCAGATTATAGAGATTCTGCAGCAGCAATATGGGCTGAGTCAGGAAGTAGCAGTGGAGAGTGGAACCAACTTCCTCCGTGCCTTCCGAGCCCGCCCTGATGATGACACGTACGCTCTCGATGAGTGGCCGGCTCACCTATGGCGTAACTGCCTGCCAAAGAACTATAGACATATTGCCAGTTAGTATAATCTTGCTTATTTAAATCCTTCTTTCAAATTGGTGGTTTTTCCACTCAAACGAATTTAAACTTAAGTGTAATGTTAATTAAGTTGGTCTCTGAATAACTAGTAGGACTACACTTACCATTGAAAAGTCATACAAATGAGGTTTCAGCGAAAACTGAACTTTGTGTGTGTGAGTGGTTTTTCCAAAAACAAATATTTGTTTACATATTTGGAAACTAGATCGCGAATGCAGTATATTAAATTACAACGTTAGTCTAGTGATTGTAAGCGCAACTGCGGTGTGTGGAAACCTGGATTCGATGCTTGGGCTCGGGCAGTGTTATTCAAGAATTCTGTTTTCATGAATTGCTCCCTTTTCAATCGGGTTGCTACAGACAGGCAAACGTAGACCTTATTCCTGTGATGGTAGGCAGAAAGCACAGAACGCCACCTGCTACGATCCTCACATAGGTACTCCTTTTGCCTCGTTTTCGTTCTTATATCTGTGGCCCTGGTATGAGTTTATTTTAACCATCTCGATCTAACGCATCGACCGCGTTTGGCGCTACGATTGGTTCTTTACCCATCCGCGCCGAACGCGGTCGATGCGTTAGATCGAGATGGTGTCGATGCGTTAGATCGAGGTGGTGTCGATGCGTTAGATCGAGATGGTTAAAAGAAACTCACACTAGGGCTACTGAGGCCTTAGTGTCGATGAAACACATCGAGCGCGTTTGGCGCGCCGATTGGCCCTGGATTGGTGACGGACCAATCGGAGCGCCGAACGCGCTCGATGCGTTTGATCGAGATAGTTAAATTAAACTCACACTACGGCCACTGGTCATACACGCACACTGGTTACCAGTGCTACGCAACTAACCTAAGAGATAACTTCTGAAGAGCATCACGTAGGTACATATCGATCAAAAATTCAAAATCATAACCCTCACTTTTGCTTCGCCGTAGTCGGGTAATAATAGTGAAAGGCCGATTACCTATTATGTACACGAAACTAAAAACATTTTACACGCAAAAAGAGCCTTGAGCGCAGTTAGTAAATCATCCATAAAACACAAAATTACCTTGAAATCTGTAATGATTCCAACGCAGATATTGCACTCAAAACCTACATAATATATTATGAAGCTACATTATGTCGCTTGGCACAAGTAAAATCCATATTACAGAATTTATCAAAATAACTCCACTTGTTTATGTGCAAATAAAGTTATGTGCATCGTCATGCTCTATTCCCTTATAGTGTCAGCAGAACTCAAGGTAACATCACATTAATTAGCTAAACGTAATGCTCATTTTGTGAATTGCAGAAATTATACATTCAAAATACAACACTAAGTGCCGTTCC
This sequence comes from Polymixis flavicincta, assembly GCA_949987655.1. Taxonomy (NCBI): domain Eukaryota; kingdom Metazoa; phylum Arthropoda; class Insecta; order Lepidoptera; family Noctuidae; genus Polymixis; species Polymixis flavicincta. The sequence goes on along the minus strand of OX465191.1, from coordinate 10,235,600 downwards.
TTTTACTCAGACGCCTTCTATAATAATTTGCGCATGAAACATTACATAACCCCTCGCTTGTTAGGCAGACTCATTGAGTCTGATAACAATAGAAAAGTAATTGTGTTAATTACTTCATTTTGCATTACCAACTTTTATTTTATTTGGGTATAGTTCTTAATACAAAAATGACAATTTAGGACTGGACTAAGTTGTCAGTTTTGTAAAAGAAGCTGTATTTCGATTTCAGTTAGATTCTTATTTCAAAAACAGGTTCGATGGTTTAAACTAGGGATGCACAGAACGCGGCCCGCGGGCCGCAAGCGGCCCCCGGTTATAAGCCAGTGGCCCGTCAGCAAAAATCTTCCCACGTACATTTGAAGAAAAAATATTGCTGAGGCTTACAAATAATATAAACACAAAATAAAGTGTATTTTGTGATATAAATTTGAATCTGGGGCTATTTTTATGTTTTGAACTTGTGCTGGTGGCCCGCCATTAGTTCATCATTTGTCCAAGTGGCCATGGTCTCAATAAGTCTGTGCACCCCTGGTTTAAACCATACCTAAAGAAAAACTTGTTTTGTAATGAGGGGTTACGAGGGTTATGGTTTTTGAATACGCTTTGTTCAGAATGTATATAGACATTTAGACAAAGCAGACTCCTTTGATGTATTACAGAATCGCACCTGTAGGTATGTAGGGTAACAGACACCTACATTTGCATTGTTTAACGTCTACGTATATGTGCCAAACGGTGACAAAGAGACTCAGGCTCAAAGAGAGTGTGCCGTCTATTACCGACATGTCCGTATACTTCGGCGAAATAGTTTTTACGATTAGACTTGGCAACGAGCCTAGAATGTGAATGCACTTCTACGTCTGCTACGTCCGAACGAAAGTACAAACCTACAAGTAGGTACTTCCAATGACTTAGCACAACTGACTACACCTTCTATTAATGTAAACACCAAACACATGTATTGCGTGATGATTTATTTTCATCTTCTACGTAAAATGTTACCATTTCGTTGCTAAGCGTGGGCGTACACAAGAGATTTATAAACGAACAGTAGCCGCAGCTATAAATAATTGTAAAAAGACACCGCAATAATGAATGGAAACGACGTGACGATTGGGAACAATGTAATCTGGAAAAAATATATGAAAATATGTAGTACAAATTAATTCTGAGCTTACACTGTTCTAAATACTGAGAGGTAGTTGACAGTTTTGTGTCACAAATGGTGGAGCAGACAGCAATGCGATATCATAATGTGTCGAATTCGACGCCCGGGCGTGTGCCAAGGAGTTTTTCACCCATTTGTACACAATTTATAAACATTTCATAGCAACTAGCACGTGTGTGCGTGGAGTAATGTAGATAGTGCCACGTTTACAGCGATGATTCGCCTAGTCCTATACTTGGATATCCTGGGCGCCATTAGCCCATACACTATCCAAACAAGGAAGTATCCAACTTCTGAGTAAATAACTTTTGGAACTTACTTCCTAGGTTTCTATCTTTTCCCTAAAATAAGACAGCAATTGAAACAATACAATATTTATCTTTTACAGAAAATATATCAACCGAATGGGTAAAATTAAGGTTTCAGTGTTTGGCTCTAACACACGAAGTAATACACCTGTTGGAGACACTGCGGTACGTTGGTTACATTTTACATACATTTACATGTTATGAAGAAATATTGACCAAGATATCACCATACTAACAAATATTTCTCCATGATGTAATTTTATGTTATTTATTATTTGTAAATAATTTTAACTGGCAATTTCTTTGGTGTTTTATACTGACTTCTCTGGCCAAGTCTATGTCAATATAAAACAAAGAAATTACTGCAATTATATGGCGGAAATATACGTTGTTCTAAGATTAAGAGGAGTAAAGTTTTACTGTGATAGGGAAATAGTTTCACGACCTCTACCAACCCTGTTGGGATTACAGGTATGGCAGTTGTGTATTGAAATGAAATATTTTATTATTTTCTTTTCTTTTTTATTTAAAAAACGATTGATCTCAGAACAATTCACCTGCTACCATTTAAATTGTGCATGGTGTTATGTGGTACTACTAAATTGTTTTGGTCATTTTTCAGAAACGTTTCATGTTTAGCATCGCTCACGTCCTGCCCACTTCGCATTTCACTAGCGTTACGAGTATTATTAGATTATTCCGTAACTCTCATTGAATCGTGCATGCCACATAAGACTATGAATAATCAGCGCAATACTGATTTGTCAATATCATAACGAAGTCAGGACCAAAACATTGTGGAGGCATATTTTGACACTTGTAAACAGTAATAGCCCAAAAGCAGTGGTATTTAAAAGTAAATATAGAGATCACGAGAAATAGATAAACAATGTTGTGCACAAAAATTAATCATAGATATTTCACAGATGCCTTTGCAAGTGTATTGGGCTGGCTTTGAGCGCATGTTGCTAATAAATGACTTGTTTTTCAACAGTTCAGTGTTTGCTCAACGAGTGAGTAAACTCGGGGCGCCGCGTGCGCAACACTTAGGTTTGAATTGTATTTGTAAAATATATGAGGGAGTACATCACGGCGAAGGTAATACATTACCTCAGAAAATTTAGTTATACAATGGAGATAGTTTTGGAATTTATTAGAAATTTATCAATATTTCCCTATTGCATAATCTGAAGTAGATACAACATTGATTCAGACTTATTAAAAGTATCTCCATTGTCTTTATAAACCTAACTAAATGTGCTATTTTGAGATTACTTTATAAATTACTAAAACATCATAAACATTAATTTATTCAATCTTTTCTCAACATAGCATATCCATAGCTCCTAAGTTTTATTTTTATTTCCCGTGGAATTTATATTAATAGTATGAATTGCACTTGAAGTAATGTGCCAATTTCCATAAAGTGTGTGTGTTATCATAAATTCTCTTGCTAAACTGCAATGATTAACTTCCATGTTTGAAACAATAATACGTATACATAACTGCGTTTCATTAGTTTGAAACACGAGAGTCGTAACCTCGTTGGTCCGACCAGAGACATCGTAACTATAATTTTAGTTCCGTTCATTGCTGGAACAATTGCAGTATGCAAGACCATTTGGCTTTGTTGTATAATGTGCTGAGTTTCAGCATGAGAGGCAGCTAGAAATAACAAAAGGCTGGTGAATAAATGTGGACAGGGAGGATTACTTACTCGGTCTGATCACGAACGGGCCGTCTCGGGCCCAGTGGCAGAAGATTGAACGGCTAGGGGTCCGCAAGTACTTCGACTGCTTGCTGGTCTCTGGCGACCTGCCGTGGGAGAAGCCCGACCAGCACATCTTCCTGGAGGCCTGCAAGATGCTCAACGTCGAGCCTCGCATGTGCATCATGGTTGGAGACAAGCTGGAAACTGACATCAAGGTCAGTAGTCTTTGTTCTATTATTTTGATTTGGTGGAGAGCAGTGGTGAACCAGTACTAACTGCCGCGACTTACGAGATGTAAGTCGTAGGTTCGAACCCAGGCACGCGCTTTACTTTGTGTAAATTATTTCATCACCACTGCTCTCAAAACGGTGAAGGAAAACATTGTGAGGAAACCGGCATGTCCTAGAACCAAAAAGTCGAAGATACCTATGTGTCATCTACCAACCCGCACTGATCCCGCGTGGTGGATTACAGACAGCCCACTCCGTCTAACCTTCCACGTGTAAACCACTGAATCCATCGTTCTGACAACAGGACCCTAATTGTGTATCAGACTATCAATCACAGTCTGAATGAATTTGCTTAACAATTGCTTCATGTGTTCAAAAATTTGTCTGATCAACAACTGAATGTTGCTGAACTGTGTCATCGTCAGCCTACAGCACTGGTGGACATAGGCCTCTCCAATTGCACGCCATTCAGCTCGATTTTCGGGAACTCATCCAGCCGGGAACTCAGCCACCCGGCGAAAATGGTCGCTCCATCTAGCTTGAAGGCGTCCTACCTTACGTTTGCTGATTCGCGGGCTCCACTCAAGAACACGTCTACCCCAACGGTCATCGGTTTTACGGCTAATGTGGCCGGCGCTTTGCCACTTCAGCATGCTAATTCTATGAGCTCTGTCGACAACTTTGCTTCTTCACCTCATTCCGGATTCTATCCCTCAGAGGTTATGAATGAAGCCATTCCCAATGTTCGTGTGCTAGGCAATTACCCCGCTGATCGGTGTTTCTGGATTTCGTGCACATTTTCGTGTTTAGTTTCAAAGATTAGCTTGTCTTATTATTTCTGTTTACGTTTTCGTCGCATGCGACCGATCTTGAAGCCAATCAGACAAATCTGAAGGCAGACTTCAATGTATGGTAGCGCTATTGACTGTTGATACTACTAACCTTCGAGGCAAAACATTTTCTAACAAAGCGTGGGTCCCTGTATATGAGGTAGCCCCGCAGGTAACCTGGGACAAAGAGACGAACAATAGGCTACTTTTCATCCTTAAAATTTCTTTAAAATAAATTATGAAATGCAAAATACACGTAGACGAACTCGAGAGAACCGCCAGTAATCTATATTTCTGAGTATTACACGGTTACGCAATACATAAAAACTACTCGAAACTAATTGTAAACAAGTTCGTTTCCATATCAACGTCCTTGGGTCGCAGGGCGCTAAGCGACATACCTTTCATGGCAGCAACACGAGAGCATCGATTTTACGCTGTTGAGCCCTCGCCAACAATAATATTGTTTAAAGTTCTGCCTTCCACGATTCGAACAGAAAAGTGATGACAGACTGTTTGAAGCTGTTCTTGACTTTAACACAATGGTTTTTATCAGTCTTATCGAATATTTCACTGCCCTCAGAAATAAGCGCTTATGATATAAAGGTCATCGATCATTAATCATTTCAGCCGAAAGACGTCCACTGCTGGACATAGGCGTCCTCCATTGTCCCCCAAGCTCCGCCAATCGTTCCACCTTGTCGGAGGCCTTCCAACTTTACGTCTTCCGGTACGCGAACGCCACTCCAGAACCTTTCGGCCCCATCGGCCATCTGTTCTGCGAGCAATGTACCCTGCCCACTGCCACTTAAGTTTGGCAATTATTCGTGCCATGTCGGTTACCTTGGTTCTCCTGCGGATCTCTTCATTCCTGATTCGATCACGTACGGAAACTCCAAGCATAGCCCTCTCCGCAATTATATGAAAGTAATGTTCTTAAAATCCGTTTCTTTTCTCGTTTTCAGGGAGGAATAGAAGCTGAACTAGGAGGCACGGTGTGGATTCCGCTGCAAAAGGACATGGAATCTTCCGATCTGCCAAACTTCACGATTGACAAGGTCACAGAGTTGCCAGAGGTGTTACCAAACTCACCCAGAATGAAGCGCTCCGAGCACACATCTAACATGCCCTGTTGATATTTTTTTTTCGATGGCTGTAATATTCTACCTTTGGCAATTACTTTTTGGTACACGCACTTATTGATCTGTGAACAGTATTCGAACAAAAGTACAAAATTTTGTTTACAGTACAAATGTATAGGCTTTAGTTACGACACTCATATTTATATAGCATAGAAATTCGAACACGAATTTATCTTATGCACAAGTTACCATACGTTGCTTGCATAATCCGTCTTATACTTATTGTATTCAAGTATTATGTTACAATGTTTAAAATATTTATTTTTCTGTCTTGTAGGTAAGAATATAAACGCCTGATTACTTTTAAGGATTTAAAGAAGCATATTTAATGCATATTTTTATAAAGAGATTTCAAATTTTATTTTTTAAGTTTTTTGGTTGTACTCTAAGGAAACTTCTTAAGAGACTGTCTTATATGTGATACTGATAGTTGTAAATGTTCCTTGTAAGATGTCTTGCTCGGTTTGTGGTTACTGATTACAATTATCGAAAATTAAATTATTATATGGGAATTATGTCATATGGGTGCTCGCAAAAGTGATATGGTTCTAGGTGTTGTGGGTATATCTATAACTGTACAGAGGCCAGCACATCAAGCTACCCCAATCTGTCAAATTTCTTTGATCGTTTTTCAACTTTATTACAAAGGAATAAGGTTTATGTTCAATTGGGAAAATTTGACAGATTGGGATAGCTTGACCTGCTGGCGACTGTACATTGTCATTTAGGTATAGCCTAATATATCTGTAGACTGATATGTATATGGTGTACATATTATCTTAGTTGTTCCTTGTGTAAATCTCTAACTTAGCTAATAAGCTAGTTTTATGACATTACTACCTTTGGTAGCAAACTTCTATGCTTAATCATTTTTTTTAATTCCTATCTGTGCCATGTTCTAATTACATACTACCTTTGCAAGAAGGTTTTTTTGGTTAGTTAAACTTATGAACTCGATAATATACTTTGACACTTTGCATCTAAAAATTATCCCTATGTCCTAAAAGTTAGGTGAACTACACAAAGGCATGATCATTTAGATGGTTAATAAAGAAATTTTGGGTATATCTTGTTTTATTAATGATAAATGATTTTATTTCTGTAAGTAGGTTTGTACAAACACTTTTACACGTCAATCATATTTTTTAAACTAGATGAGGTCGGCGTTTCCTATCTGACTACTCTGAGAAGAAAGGCCGAAACAAACTCAGAGGTCACAGTCTCTTTTAAAGTCCAGACATAATCTTGGTCAGATCATGTGAAGACCATTACTTCTTACACTTAGTAAAGCTGAAGTAAGGCTTGTGGCTAAGTAACAACAGCCGCACGGGTTGATCAGGTTAAGCTACGCTCGTCGTAGGTGGTCCGTGGATGGGTGAGCATCTTTACATACCAAGACCACGCCGTGCCTCGGAAAGCACGTTAAGGCTGTCATTCGAGGATCTTTGGCAGTTGTTACGTGTCGTCAGAAGCCTGAAAGTCTGACAACCAGTCTTACCAAGGGGTATCGTGTTACCCAGTAACTGGGTTGTAGAGGTCAGATAGGCAGTCGCTCCATGTAAAATACTGGTATTCGACTGCACCCGGTAAGACTGCAAGCCGACCGCAGCATAGTTGGCAAAAGGCTAAGTTAGTAAAGGTGAAGGGCTTGTTTTGTTTGTTTGAACATGCTAACCTCTGCAAGTACCTATTACATGATTTGAAAAAAGATTTTGCATGAATTTAATAGCTCAATTCTTGAGGTAGGTTATTTAACATCACGCTATGACCCTAAGGATCAAGTATGGGTAGCTCGCTGTCCGGTAAGAAACAAGCCCGGGTCGAAGGCGCGTTGTGTTTCACGCGCGCCTCAAAGAGATGTCAGCATCAACTGGTGGGGTCCACAAGGGCCGATATTTGCCAGGGGTGCGGGTTTTTGGAAAGAGATACCGGACACACAGGCAACTGAAGGAACATGGGTAGGTTTTAGTCTGACACGCCCTCCAGCTCCATACAGAGCGGTAGAAGTTATGTGATGATTTCCCACCCAAAAACATAAAAAAAAATCTCTAAGGATCAAACAGAAAAATCAGAAAGAACACTAAGTGATAACGAAGCAATAGTGCAGGCGGGCGATGCAATATGACGCGGGCCGAGAGTGTTTATAAAATATGGCTTGTATTAGCTCATGGGCGTACCCAGGGGAGGGCAGGGGGGGCAGCTGCCCCCCCCCCCCCCGTGCTTGCGTACGAGGAGTTGAAGCCAACTCGCAGAGGCCCGTTAGACTCTAAAACCAAAGGACACTAAGCACAAACCGACGCGATAACTATCTACTGTAGTGTAGTATGCACTGTGCAAGTGCACCCAAAGCCAATCTCCAGTTGGTGTTGAAATATATTAGGTCTTTACCTATGAAATTGCCGTTTTGCAGTACTGGCCATTTCAAATCAAAATAATTTTTGTTTGGCTAAGAATTCTAATTTCAAATTAATTTTATTTTAAAAACATGGATTTTTTTTTCTAAAAGTAGTCATTTCTTTATTGATTAGTGTTACATTTTCATCGCATTTCAATCTTTTTCGTCATCATGGATACGTTAAAAATTCGAGTAATTATGGAATATGAGTACCGTCGTGGCAGCAACGCGGCACAAGCGGCACGCAACATCAACGACGTTTACGGAGCTAACACTACAAACCAACGCACCACCTGTTATTGGTTTGCTCGCTTCCGTTCTGGAAATTTCGACCTGAAAAATGAACCTCGCGGTCGTCCGAAGACTTTGGTCGACAATGACGAATTAAAGGCGATTGTGGAAGCTGATGATACACAATCTACGGCTAAATTAGCAGCAGCTTTCGACGTTAGCGTCAAAACAATATTGGTCCATTTGCGTCAAATTGGCAAGGTAAAAAAGCTTGACAAATGGGTGCCCCACGAACTCAATGATCGCCAGCGCGAAGTACGCGTCGAGACGTGCCTTGCACTGCTCAACAGACACACAAATGAAGGAATTTTGAACCGCATTGTTACCTGCGATGAAAAATGGATTCTGTTTGATAACCGTAAGCGCTCAGCAAGTTGGTTGGATCCTGGTTCAGCACCTAAACAATGCCCTAAACGAAAACTTACCCCTAGAAAAGTGATGGTCACTGTTTGGTGGTCTAGCGCCGGTGTGATTCATCACAGCTTCTTACCAAACGGGGTGAGCATTACTGCAGATGTGTACTGTGAAGAACTGAACACAATGATGGAGAAGCTGGCGCATCTCCAACCAGCATTGGTCAATCGCTCGTCTCCGCTGCTCCTGCACGACAACGCGCGACCTCAAACTGCACAGCAGACGGTCTCCAAGTTGCAAGAACTGGGGTTGGAAGCTCTCCGTCATCCGCCCTACTCACCAGACCTTGCGCCTACAGACTACTACTTTTTCCAGAATTTGGATAACTTCTTGGCGGGAAAAAAATTTAATACCCGAGAGGCAGTACAAAATGCCTTTGAAGAATTTGTTGCCTCCCGTCCAGCTGATTTCTTTAAGAAGGGCATCAATAAACTGCCACTGCGATGGCAAAGATGCATTGATTGCATGGGTGATTACTTCGATTAATACAAATAAAAAATTCATGAAAAAAATTCGTTTAAATTTTTTCATACAAAACAGCAATTTCATAGGTAAAGACCTATTATATGGAAAAAATACGTTATCAACCAGCTGTTTCCTTTAGCGAGTATTTTCGTCGCTCGTTATACGTGCCCTATTTATCACCTTAATTAGAGGCAAGATTCAGAAAAGACCATTCATCAGCGTTTACTTTTTCATTGTTGCACCCTGCTCAGATAATGAAAATTACAGTTACAAAATTACAAAAAATTATGGAGGAAGAATCGAAATTTTATGACTTAGAAGTGATCACACCTAAAGCCGAACTATGTATGGCGCACTTTTTGGATAAATACGCAGTAGCAGCAGGACTTTAAAGTATTGAAATAACGGAGTTAATACAAGTAGCAGAAGCTGTTTACCCGAAGGTGAAGACAGCCCTAGAAATTTTACTGGCAATACCTTATTCCACTGCTACAATTGAAAGGTCATTCAGCACACTCAAATGCGTAAAAAACGTGGCTAAGATCGAAGATAGAGAAATGGGCTTTGTATGCCCAGTGTATACAGGCCAGCACATCAAGCTACCCCAATCAGTCAATTTTCTTTGATAGGTTTTCAACTTTATTCCAAAGGTTTATGTTCAATTGGAAAATTTGACAGTTTGTGATAGCTTGACCTGCTGGCGACTGTACATAGAAAATTTGATAACGCTATGGGCGATTCTTTCACGGAAGACATCTTAAACCGTTTTGCTGAAGACCCTCGAAAGTTACTTTTTAAAATAGCAATTGTATAATTAAAGGATTTTATTTATTTGACTAGGTGCTTATAAAAAATCTGATTTGCCCCCCCCCCCCCCCCCCCCTGGTCCAGAACCTGGGTACGCCCATGTATTAGATTAATGTGTGTGTGTGTGTTCAAAATAAAACACAATAAATAAAACTGATAACTTATATCTCAAACTAGTCCCTAGTAACATTCACTACCTATTAATATTATAAAATTAAGCTGTTCTCAACATCTTGGCTTCTCGTTTCTCTCGTAACTCCTTCTTTTGCTCTTCTACAATTTTTTTCCTCTCTTCAAGGAACTCGCCATATTCCTGCAAATAGATAAGATTCTAATTAAATACCGGTAATCATACTTTTGCCACAGCTTACACACTGTTCATGGTATTTTTTGTTTTTAGACGGGAAATCATCAAATAACTTCTCCCGCTCTGGGTGGAGCAGGAGGGCGTGTCAAACTTTTACTGACCAAAACCCACCTGAGTTCCCTCAGTTGCCCGTGTGCCACGGGCTACGGTATCTCTTTCGAAAGACCCGCACCCCTGGCAGGCATCGGCCCTTGAGGACCCCACCAGATGTTGCTGACATCTCTGACGGCGCGCGTGGCATTTTTTAACGTGGAGAAATGCCTACTGCGCTACCGCTGGGAGATAGCGCAGTTATGTGGGACTGCAACCCACTAAAACTCCACGGTATCCTCCAGTGCCGCTTGAGGCGGGAACACGGAAACGCGCAAGCCATCCGCGAACCCGCCGCGACTATCCATCAGTGGACCCTCCTCGGAGGGGAATAACCCTTATCACCGGCGCACCAGGACACATGGCACGCCGTGACCACCCCAGTAACCAAATAGCATAAGGGCCCCAGACAATCCCGTGACTGGCACCCTTGTTACCCCTGCGACAGGTCAGCACAGTGGCCTTGCCGCCTACCACTTTTCGGCCGCAGGGAACAGGGAGAGCAGCCAACGCGATACCGACACTCCTCCTGCCCTGCGGCCCCACCGCGTCCGCCATCAAACAGTGGCGGCCTCGTCCAGGCCACGGAAGGCAAGAGCGCTACCCAGAAGTACCGGCACTCCTCCTCCGCCGCAGCCTGTAACCCTCAGCCTTCCGTTCGACATCGCGGCCCACCTCAGTTGCGGTGCACCTCACCGCAACCTACTTTTTGGCCGCTACGTCGTCGGCTTGGAGGCAAAAGCCCTCACGAGCGGACCCGCCTTGGAGTTCCTCTTCGCTCCACGCGTAGCTGGGCGACCACAGCTACTGCAAACCCCCCCCCCCCCCCGCAACGGCAATGCGGGAACCCACTGTGGTGTGAAGGCTTTTAGACCCTTTTTTCAAAGTTTACATCCTTAACTACAGCTAATATACTATAGGCGCCAATTTTTTTGGCTACCCTATTTCGTATCTCACAGCTGCTCTTTTTTCTTCCAAAGCCCTAAGCAGTTTAAAATCATTGCAGCTCATTAAAATACAGTGTGTAGTGTGGACCTACTTGATGACCATTACAATAAATGGTAATTTTTTTTACCATCACGCTTGGCCATCACCCTATACCTAATATTTCTAAGAATTGGTGTGGGGTGAATGTTGTGCTGCCTTGTCATTGTAGTTTATTGTCTCATAAAGCTATTTATTTGAAACTAAAATCGTCAACTTCAATATTTTACAGGAATACCTGTAAAATATTGAAGTTGACGATTTTAGTTTTGAGCAAACAGCATTGAATAGAATTAGCAGATAAGCAGTATCCAAGATCATAATGATGACATAGTGTTTTTACCTTTGGGTCCAAATCCTTGACTATCTCTATTCCACAAGTTCTTGCAGTGGCTATCAGCATGACACATATCTCCTCCAAAGATTTCCACTCAAGTGGTGGGTCCTGAGACTTTATTTTTGCTATTTCATACAGATGCTTGTATGTTATTTTTCCACTTGTTTCCCTGACTGAAAACAATATATCTATTAAAAAGAGTTGAAACATAGCTGGTTGAAAGCCTTAATTACAGAAACAATTATTAGAAAGCCATTGTCTCACATGGATTTATGTTCGATTTTGGATCATCATCATCATCATCAGCCTATAATGTTCCCACTGCTGGGACACAGGCCTCCTCTCGGTGAGAGGGGGTCGATTTTGGATGCAAAGGCTTAATAGTGAGAATAACAAGTGATAGCAAAACACATAAGGTATATCTCTTCACTTTTTGCTCAAAAAAGTAAAGACGACTGTAGTAAAGTAATACTGAATATAAGGATACAAAATCAGGACCAAAAGTTTATATTAAAGATATTACTAAAGACCACTTACCAGGTGTCATAGCTCCTCTACTAATACCAGCAGCTTGCTTTAGGAAATACGAAGCTGGAGGTTGATGAATAACAAGTTGATACGAACGATCAGCATTCACTTTTACTCTCGTCGGCAATGGTATACCAGGCTTTATGTTCGCCGTGCGCTCATTAAAGTCCTTGCAAAAAGTTGCTATATTGATATTACGCTGAAGTAAATAAAAATATAGGTTATGATTACAACATTGGTTATCTTATCAAATATATTTTACAACGAACAAATACGTACTTGACCAAGCATAGGACCTAAAGGAGGCCCAGCCGCAGCCATACCAGCTGGGATATTGGTTCTTAATTTAGAAGAATGGTCAATTTTATCCGCAACTTTCTTCATAGATTTTAATCGAGCAACTGACTTAGACATGGTGGTAAATGGAAATTAAGATACTATGAAAGTCTGCTTTTATTATTCTTATTCAGTTCCCTTAGTCAATAAGTCATATTGGAAAAAAAAAAACAACATAAATAATTCTCCGATTGTGCACACTGATTTTGACAGATTCACAAATTGATTTTTGACATTTTTGTACTCAATAATGCTAAATATTCTAAGATCTCTTCTCACAAACCTGAAACGCTGCACAGCTGACAATGACAAGATAGTGATGACCTTTCTGAAAATTCCCATTGATTCATCCTCATAAAATTGTAAAATAGAATGAACCACAATCCCCCAAATAGATAATTTTAATTGAATGGCTTCGTAATTAATTGTCACTATGTTGTTACTGCTTATTTTATTTCAACTTTTTTTCTAATTACGTACTGTTGTGATGGTGAAGGCGCAGTAATTTTATAATCTGTAAATCTTTGTCGCATTCCGAAATTCAACAAAAGTGATAAAATGGCAAAACCAACCAAAATAAAAATCAGCACTAATGATCTGATAGCTCTTAAATTTTTTGACTATTCAATTTGGTCGGGTTCGCGAAATTATCACTTTTGTTGAATTTCGGAACGCGACACTTGTGTTGTCAGTGTTGTCGTTGTCACTTGTCAGATTTGCATTTGTCACCACTTTGTGTGAAAAGAAAATAATTTTTATTTTCATTTTGTAAATTAGCACGTAAATTTAGTATCCACATCCGTAATTATATATTTCTAAAGATTATGGTATTTTGCACACCACTTGTAGTGGATTGTATGAAAAGATATGTGTATAGGTCGTGAAAAATAATTAATAGTTCATAATGTGGTCGTTTTTCTCTCGGGATCCTACGAAAGACTTTCCTTACGAAATAGGAGATCCTGTGCCTGGATTAGAAGATAGAAGTGTATGGACACTACACAAGGGCAAGAAGAGAGGCACGCAGGATGAAGTTTCAATATTTTTATTCGACGTTCAGAAACATTCTGAAACACTTTTTGACATAGCTAAGGCCTCCCTAAAGAAACTAAAGACTATGAGACACCCTAGCCTTTTACATTATTTAGATAGCTGTGAAACTGAGAAATTTTTATATGTAGCTACAGAGTATGTAGAGCCTCTAGCCACGCACTTAGAGGTAACAAAACTTGAAGGTCCACAGAAGGAGTTATTTCTTTCTTGGGGCATATTTCAAATCACTGTAAGTAACCACACAAACCGTAAAAAAATCAAATACCTTCTTGCTTAATTATCGAATTGGATCATTAATAATAAGTTAACATAAAAAGTATTGATAATAAATTTATGCTTGGCTATGATTGGCCGCCGATGATTTATGAATAATTTTACTACCAATAATAATCTAGCATTCTTCATGTTACAGAGAGCATTATCATTTTTAAATAATGATGGCAATATGAGGCACAATAATGTGTGCCTGTACTCCGTGTTTGTCACTTTAGCGGGAGAATGGAAACTCGGTGGCTTCGAGTTTCTTACGGCCCAAGGGACGGATACAGCCAACCCTATACCTATCAAAATATTGCCAGCACTTGAAATATATGATCCTCCTGAGAAGAAGGATCCTGCTAAATTGAAAACAGTTACCAAATGGTAAGTTGAAGTTGCTATACCATATAATATGCTATTGAACTATGATTGTTCTTGATCTGTTAGCAATTTGAATATTTATTTGACTTTTTTGATTTCATTAGAGAAAAAAGGTAAGAAATTATCCTAAAAACAAGTAAATGTAAAGAAAGTCAACTTATATAGTATGCATCCTTCAGAATTGAATACTTCATAATTATTATCTTATCTAGAATCTAATAATATCTGTAAAATACATGACTAAAGGCTGAGTAATCACTAAAGTACATAATAACATTATGCCTGTATTTCCTTAAAGGCTTGGACAGAGGTGTACCTTAACTCGTAGAACCTACAATTCACCAGCAGGCTCAGCACGAGAACCGTAGAGAAGCATTTTGTCAACGGAAAAGTAGACAAAAATGATGTTTCCATGTAAACAGTTGACAGTTTTGAACCGAGAAATGCAGACAAGCGATTTCTATTCTGCGGGAGAGTAGAAATCGCTTGTCGTGTGATGGTAAGCGTCATGCTGAGCCTGCAATTATGTTTAAGTCCCATGTAATAGGGAGCGAGCCTACCATCAACAGGGCACAAATCCAAACTCCAGGCACTGTCAAATAATGTCTTTACAGCTCCTCAGACATGTGGGGATTAGGGTGCCTAATATGGGAGGCATATGACGGGCCCCTAAAGAACCAGCCCGCATTGAAAACAACTGACAACATACCAAAGCAGCTGTGCACATTATATTGTGAACTGGTCAGTGCTAACCCTGCGTCCAGGCCAAATCCGGCTGATATTATTACAAGGTAAGCAATAACTTGATGCATACCATTATTGTTGGATTGAGGTTATTTTTTCAATCTGCAACAGCCTTGGCTGTCTGAGATTGTTCATATCCAGAGATGTATCATCTCATTATTAGACTTATAAATGTTGGTGAGATTAACGCTATTTATTTGACTAAGATTATGTCTGGATTTTAAAAGAGACTGTGACCTCTGAGTTTGTTTCGGCCTTTCTTTTCAGAATAATCAAATAGGAAACGCCAACCTGCTCTAGTAAAAAAAATGTAATTGATGTGCAAAAATATTTGTACAAACCTACTTAAAGAAATAAAATCATTTATTAATCATTATCTTTTAAGTCGGTAGGTAGATGAATCTGAAGACTTTAGAAGTGTTGCTGCAAGTTCCTTTTCATGTTCTTGGAGTCTTTCCTTGTAATTCTTATTAAAAAAATCTACACCCTCCTTGGTAGTTGGGATTTAGAGGTACTCGTTTACTTCAATGTTTTTTGTGAACCAAGTTGCACTACTTAAAATGTTTAGTGCCTTATTTTGGAAGCACTGTATTATCACAATATTTGAGTGACTTGCCAATCCCCAGAGCTCTGATTTCTGTACCATAATTATGACCATACAGGTTTAAAGATGCATTTATAGATTAGAAGTTTATTTTCGAAACTTAGTCGTGCGTGACCATCTGCCCATGAGCCAGTGAATGTCTCTTAGTTTTATGTTTGATTTTTGATCCTCTTTGGTCTTTTTTTATGTTCATGCCAGGTAAGTCTTCTGTTGATGTGCATATCTAGGTATTTGACTGCCAAATACAGACAGAAACATACTGCACCAGGAAGTAATTGGTTTGGGGTGATGCAAGATTAAGTACAGTGAAACAGGCAAGCTTAGTAGCCAGACTGAAAATGTAGGTTAACAAACAAATTATATGATATGTTCAGATAGCACTGATGGCTAATTTTTTCTGTGTGAAACAGTGATTACTAATAAATCAGTCTGCCAAATGTATGTACTTACAATAGTAGTCTCTTCTTTTGATTCATTGTACCCATAATGCGGTGTATCAACCAATAATAATTGTATTTGATGGTCTTTAAAGTTTAAGCTAAAAGGCATTATTGAAGAAATGGTTGTGTTATAATTTGAATCAATAATGACCTATTTTACACTACCTTTGGTTAAATTTTGTTAAAATTGGGCAAAGCCACAAATTTATTTTAATTTATTTTTTCTGGAAGAAACCCTTCCTTAATATTCAATTGAAACTATTTCAGGTGTAGAAAACTAGGAGGCTACTTCAAAAATGATCTGATAGATACTATGCTATTTCTTGAAGAGATACAAATCAAGGACAAAGTGGAGAAAGGCAAGTTCTTCGCTACGCTGAGTTCTTACCTGGACAGCTTCCCAGAATCTGTGTGTGTTCACAAGATCTTGCCGCAGCTATTGACAGCATTCCATTATGGAGATGCTGGGTCATTCGTTTTGGCGCCCATGTTTAAGGTAATAATTATAGTCTAGCTACTGTTTTTCCACCATCATCCTAGGTTTCCCAACTATTTTAGAGGTCAGCTTCCACTCTAACCGGATGCAGCTAAATACCAGTATTTTACAAGGAGCCTATCTGGCCTTCACAATCAATTTACAGTTTTATACCATACCCATTTATGTGTAGCAAAGTAGGACACTGATCAATAAAGATTTGGAGCACTTGTTAATTTGGCTTTCTTAAACGATTCTTAAGTGTGCTCCACTTGCTTTTTTATTAGTCCATTAAAGAGTTGTCATAAATTATACTCATGTATGTAAATATTAAAAAATTGCTTCAGCTGAATAAATAATAATTGCTTCAATAAACAAGATTCCTGTGTAGATACTTCTTTTGCCTTGTAATATAAGTAATTAATTCCTTGAATTTCTAAATCCCCATTTACGTGAAGAACCTATCCTGCTTGTGGCATACAGTAAAATTGAAGCAAGAAATGACTTGCATCGACTAAACTTTGTTTAGAAGGTGCAACTTTTAGACCGGCGGGATATTGTCGCGCAAGGGATTTTCAACTCTCGGTGTAGAACCAAGCATTGAGAATCCAATAGAGTGCATCCTAGCGCGTCGAGTTGAAATCTAAGTGCGCAAAAAAATCTCGTCGCGATATTTTTAAGTTCTTGCGCACGTGGAATTATTGTTGCTTCATTCAACCTATGGTATGCCAAGCCCACAGGCTGATAGATCGCCCTGAGTAAAGATAAAGATTAATTTATAAAAGTGTTCTAATTTATTTGTAGAGGATTCTAACCAAGATAAGAATGCTTGGAAATATGCTGGTCCTGCTCCATATGACAATCTAGAGTCTAGACAAAATCATACTGATTGCTAATTGAATTGTATATTTAATTACACATATTTATGACATTGATTTACACTCAGTGACTACTTAAACTCACACACTGACTTATTACTTGTTAATATTCAAAGAAAAATTGCATACTTACTTTTACAATGTTTGTAAATATGTGAGCACCATGTATCTATCATAAAATTAATTTATCTGTATTGCTTCAATTTCATTCTTTTTACCTATTTTGGTATGATTTTATTCTGGGTGCATCGTTTTCACACATAATGAATGTACAGACGCCAGCACATCAAGCTACCCCAATCTATCAAATTTCTTTAATAGATTTTCATCGTTATAACATATGTATAAGGTTCATGATCAATTGGGAAAATTTGACAGTTTGGGGTAGCTTGATGTGCTGGCGTCTGTACTATGTTAAATATTGTATTGTAGTTAAAACATTTTATAGTAACGGTGGAGTTTCTTGCCCATTCTTCTCCATACGAAACTACATTTTGGAAGGGGCTACTACAATCAATTCTATTTTAATGTAAATGTTGACGTTCAAAAGTGCCTTTTAAATGTCTATTTGAAATAAATGTTTTGACTTTGTACTTATTCCAGCTGGGTAAATTGCTAGACGATGCGGACTACCAAAAGCAAATAGTGCCGTGCGTGATAAAACTATTTGCCTCCAATGACAGGACGACGCGATCCCGGCTGTTGCAGCAACTGGACCAATTCATTATGCATTTGCAGAATTCCACTGTACGTAAATATCAATATCGTTTGTATGTTTAATTGGTTGCATGACACTGAAGACAATAGAAATTTTAATGTTATTACGCCTATTGTTTTCTGCACCGTTGGTCTCATGGTCGCAAGACAGAGGCCAGCACATCAACCTACCCCAATCTGTCAAATTTCTTTGATAGTTTTTCAACTTTATTGCAAAGGAATAAGGTTCATGTTCAATTGGGAAAATTTGTCAGTTTGGGATAGGTTGACCTGCTGGCGTGTATACCAACCCGCGCTGGGCTCACTCCTGACCTAACAGTGGGAAGTTGGGAACATAATAGGCTGCTTATGTTTGTTTTAAGCAGTTGGACAGTTCTCGTTTTGTTGTGGTTTATCGTCCCAATTTGGTAAACAAACGCGTGTTTCACGCGCCATATCTATTACGGATGTATATGAAATTCCTTCGTTGTTACGCAACAAGCATACGTATTACTTATACACTACGTACCTACAGCATAAAACAGAGTGTTGCTGTGTTTTTGGAGATACAAAATTATTTCTAGAAATTCTTTCAAATTATTCATAAAACCAAAAGCTTAAAGGATTAAAAAAGTCATTTATCATCGGTATTTTCAAACATTTCCAATCCCTTATATAGCTTCAATATCAACACGTGGTACCGGGACAAAAAGTAGCCATGTCCTTCCCCAGGATGCCATGTATCTCCTTGCCGAATTTGATCGAAATTTGTTCAGTGGTTTCGGCGAGAAAAGTTTACATACAAACAGAGGTACATTCGAATTCATGATACCTATTATGACTATTGATTTATGTACACACTAGCTGCGCCTCGCGGTTTATCCCGCAGAGTGTTGATCCCATGTGAATATAGGGATTAAAAGTATGCTGTATCCTAATCCAAGTCATGGTCTATTGTTCCAAATCTCATCTAAATCCGTTCAGCATTTTTGGCGTGAAAGCGTGACAAACAAATATACAAAAATTCAAATCTTTTGTCATTATAACATTAGTAACAAGAATAAAGTACACCAACAGCATATAATTACACATATCATTATTCTTTACTAATGTTGCAGGTAAATGACCAGATATTCCCTCAAGTGGTACACGGTTTCTTGGACACCAACCCCGTCATCAGAGAGCAGACGGTCAAGTCAATAGTGCACCTCTCATCTAAACTTAACTACAATAACCTCAACGTGGAGGTTCTGCGACACTTTGCACGACTGCAGGCTAAAGATGACCAGGGTGGTATACGGTAAGTTACCATTATGTGATTTTGTGGGAAATTTTCCTTGTAAAATACTTATATTCCAGTGCTTCTGGCTGAAGTGGAAACTAGTGATAGGTAGTTGACGGTTTTTCCGTTAACGTGGATTTACATTCGTCAACTAGTTGATCAACTAGTTAAATTCGTTAACGTGTTAACGTGCGACTAATGTCGACTTACAACGTAAACCGTTTATTAATTGAACGGTTTTTATTCAACGCTGCGACGTTCTCTGACCTTGCGCGCAACTCGTCACAAACTGTGAGTCATAAATTAAAGAAAGCGAACTTAGGCACCGTAAAGGTAAACAACGAACAGCTACGCGCGCCATTCTATCAATATATGGATATACTTTTCTTAAAATAAATATTTCAAAAATGAAGTCTTTCATGCGTTACTTTAGAGTTCAAATTCTATGACATGACCGTCGCTCGCAATGTATGATGTCATTTTCAACGGAAGTTTTTTAATTTGTTCAGTTCGTTGCGTTTGCGTTCACGAATTTAGTTGAATAATAAACGAGTCAAATTCATAAACGTCGTTGACAAATTGAACTAGTTGATTCATAAACGTCGTTGACAAATTGAACTAGTTGATTCATAAACGTCGTTGACTTTAACTAGTTGATTCATAAACGTCGTTGACAAAAACTAGTTGAGTCATAAACGTCGTTGACAAATATGACTAGTTGATTCATAAACGTCACTGACAAATTTAACTAGTTGATTCATAAACGTCACTGACAAATTTAACTAGTTGATTCATAAACGTTGTTGACGAATTTAACTAGTTGATTCATTAACAGTTAATGTTAATACGTTGACAGGAGATCAACGGTTGATTCAACGCCCATCGCTAGTGGAAACCGTCTCGTCCCAATATTGTTGGGCTAAGTCTACAGACAGCTGATGAAAAGAAGGAACTTAAGTTCTAGTTTTAAAGTTGGGCACAACAATGTATAATGAAGTCATGACAATATGATAAAGAGCTCGCAGTTCATTGTTGGCCATAGGCATCATCTTTCTAAGTATCGAATACTAGCTTTTGCCAGCTGCTTCGCTCGCGTTAATTTAGAATTTGACTATCTATTTGGGTTGTACCTGCTTGGAATAATATAATTCAATAGACACGTGGCGCCATCTATTATCATAAGAATGTTACTGTTGTTTTCCTCGGGATCGGTACTGTTTTTCGGGTTGAAAGGTACCCTATGTCCGTTTCTGTACAGTATTATGCAAAATTTCAGGATGATCGGTTCAGTGGTTTAGGCGTGAAAAGGTAACAAACAAACTTACTTTCGCATTCATAATATTAGTTAGGACAATCCAAAATAATTGTGTTTCGTAAAAAAAAAAGATGTTCTTGTGCGTAATTTTCAAGCATATATAATAAAATCAATCTATTGTTCTCTCTTGTAATATAATTGATAGTCAATTTATACATTTCCAGGACCAACACAACAGTATGCCTAGGCAAGATAGCCCAGCACTTGCACCCTCAAATCCGACAGAAAGTCCTAGTATCAGCATTCGTACGTTCTACCCGAGACAACTTCCCGCCTGCGAGACAAGCCGGGGTGTTAGCACTAGCTGCCACGCAACAGTACTTCTTATTGGCTGAGGTGGCGAATAGAGTGCTACCGGCGTTATGTCCCCTCACTAATGACCCGGAGAAGCAAGTAGGTTGCATTTAGTTTTAGAGAATTGATAGAGGTGAATTGTTCGTTAAATGAGAGTTTTCTGAAATTACGTTCACTAGGTGGCAGCACTGAGACGCCACGTCCGGGCACCTGTCAAAAGTGTCAAAGCGCCTACGGACTGAATGGTGAACGAATGAATGAAACGAATGACATCAAATATTTTAAGTTGATTGTCGAACTGGAAGACCTCTTGTCAAATTGGCGCGAACTGGTGGTTTGAATATTCATAAAAACCCGCATTGCATATTGTGTTGTGGCGGTATCTACATTGCCACATGTATGCGAACTACGCATCTCACGGACTTAACGCAAAATCGTGCATCGCGTAAGCAGTTTACTTTTAAATTAAGAAAAGTCTTTCGGAAGATCGGGTTTTATGAAAAAACCACTGCATAAATCAATTACCAATGAAGTTTACTGAAGTTTTCGATATTTGAGCTTTGTCGGTACCGACTTGGTTTTAGAGATTTTACACTTTTTTTATTACTTAAACACGCCCAAAGTTAGGTTAAATTAGCCTTTTGTATGAAAGATGAGTGAACTTTACGCCCTGTTAAACTGAAATGCTATGAAATAGGCTATAAAACGTACTAAATATCTTTTTAATTTATGTCAAAAGTTACTAATCGATATAAAAGATCGTGTTTTGTAACAAATCCTATAGATAAACTATCGTTTGCAGGTTCGTGATGCAGCTTTTAGAACTATAAAAGGTTTTCTGGGTAAACTAGAGAAGGTATCCGAAGACCCCAGTTTGAAGGAAGGAATGGGTAAGATACCAATTGCACACTTCTCACATTTTGCTGTAACTTATGTATGAACACAACAACGAAAAATCTCGCTCTAAAAAGTTTGAAACAAGAAAATATTCGCATCTGAAAGCTGTGGTATGCCAGCAGACTATCAAGACGCTTCTAACGATACCGTATTTGTCAAACTATGATAAGTAGTTTAGAAATTATGTGGGAAATACATACCCACATACATAACGGTCTCATAGACCTCCTTTTTAATAAGCTGTAGTCGGGTAAAAAATACAGAACGTACAAAACAAATAAATGTTCGAAAGTTGTTCAAAAGTTAACCCTGCTCAAACTGGCGCTTTCGAAAGGTTATTACAACTTTCCGCGCTCGTTTCTAATTTTTGGTCCTTATAAATTTAGACTATTTCAGAAGAATATTTCTTCCCAAACTGTCAAAATCACACTGACAACAAACTTTCTACTCGACGGCCAAAAAGTATGTACAATTATCTACAAAATAATGATTCGTTTAGAACGCATAACTGTGATAATTAATAGAAAAACCTAGCTATCTTCTCCTATTTTACATCATTTAGTTAATAGTCATGTCTATTCTTCCGTCGACAAATCGGTGCTCGGGCTAAGCCTGCTGCAAATTGCAAAAAACAAAAGAATATTTGAATTGCGCGGATGACCTCTAAACTGCATGACTTATTTGATTATCTCATATTTTAAGTGAACTGTTTGTGTACTTTGTGAGAGTAAATTCTTTAAACCGAAACCGACCATGGCGCTTCGCCCTTAAACAGTCACGAACGCCTCGTTTTCTTACTTATACTCACCGATTTTAATTCTACAGAGGCGGACGTACACACAGCGACGCCTTCCCTCAGCAACGCGGCGGCGACGTGGGCGGGCTGGGCGGTGACCGCAGTCACCGCTAAGTTCTACCGCTCGCACTCCGACACCGCTCGTGTGTCGCATACCAAGTCTGTGCTCTCTAAACCCGGCTCTCTAGGTAAGCTTTGATTCAAAGATTTGACACTAAACTGTGATAATTTAGACACCAGTCTTAAAGGTTTCTTCAGACAGGCACGATGCGACAGCGGGACGGGACACCGGTAGAACAATTTCCATAAAGTTTTCATAGAAATTGTTCGCGTCATGCTGTCTCGTCGCGTCTGTTTGCGGGAGCTTTAAATTTCATCTTTCTCACCTTTTGACATAAGTTACCAAAGCACAAGCACTTACGCACTCGTCCCCTCCATGATGCAGATTTCTCTTTGGAATGTTAAGTTTTTACTTAACACATCCCTCTGTTTTGCGCAGACCGACGCGACGGACTGTAATTCGTTTTATGAAATATGTAGCATACGCTGAAATTCGTGTTACGTAATAATAAAAATAAAAAACAAAAATCGGCGCGGAACGTCGACTAACAGTAATTTCAGCCGTATGACATGGTAAATAAAATCGAATTTCAGTTGTTATACAATTAGTCACTCCGTCGTTTTGCGTTGACCCATAAAAGCATAGGCTCTCTGAGCAAAGCAGTTTGCAGTGGCAATAAATAACTCACATCGAAAATACCAACATTAAAAACCCTTAATTTATTTTAATTCAAGAGGAAAGATGTATAATATTCCCTTCCCTCACAGAGCAACCGTCATCAAGCAGTATGTCAACGACGACGTCATCAGTCACGTCGATGACGTCACTGGAACACAGCGAGTCAGCTTCCGACTACGACCCAGATCATTGGGACATGGCGGCGTGGGGCGAGATCGACTCCAGCGCAGGTATTTTACCGCAATTTTTGTCAAAACAAACCCCAATCTGTTTCCACGTCTACAGGACATTATACCGCGTAATAGACGAGACATTACCAGTCTTCGAGTCTATCCCGCAAAAACGGCACTTATGCGCAAAAGTATCGTCTGCATGGCGCCTACTATATTTAACAAATTGCCTAAACGTTGGAAGGAACTAAATAGTAAGGCATTCAAGCGACAATTGAAAATGTTTCTTTTGCAAAAGGCATTTTATAGTGTATCCGAATTTCTAGACGAAAAACTTACTGTTTGATTAAATAATTTTATCTTTTCCTGACACTAATTTTAAATTTATTTGAATATGGATTTTTGACATATTAACATAAAATAATTTCTAATTTATAAGTTTCTATATTATAAAATAAGGAAATGCCTATTACAGGTACCTATATTTTGTTTGTTGATCTTTTCTGATTGGTTAATTCTTTAATGTTAAGGAAATATTTGTACGCCGATACTAACGGCTAAACATGAATGGACTCAAACGATGTTTTCTAATATCTTGCATGCTCTTGTATGTATACAATGTTTAGACAAATAAATAAATCTTATCTTATCTTATCTTATCTTATCTGTATGGTCAATTCAAATGGAACGGAAAAATGTCAGCAATTTACTGGCTCCGTTGAAAATATGACCGTATAACCATAGCCTAAAGTAGAAAATTGTATGAATATCGACACAGTCGGCTCGCGCAATCTCGAGACTCGGTTGCTCGGTTTGAATTGCAGTCAGAGAATGCTTGAGCGTGTGCGAGGATTTTTCTGTCTGAACTGAACCTGAAACATGTCGACACGGGCGACTTATGTTATGAAATAAGTTCACCGTCGGAATAAAAAAACAATAATAAAAAGAATAGATGTACGTAATTTCTTTTGATATTCTTTATTTTATTAATCACAAATACAACATTTGTACGGAGCCGTACGGTACAGGTATAAAAATGACGATACAACACACTGTGTTAGTTACCTTAACAAATTGAATATTACATAAAATATAGGAACTGGTTATTTTTTAGTTAAAGGTACTGTAAGTAAAAATATCATGTATTTGATACATTTTGTACACATATAATAAAATCGTAGCGAAGTATACAACAAAACTACTAGATGAATACTGATAACATCTACACACACTATTTACTATAAAACATGGTCGAATAAACAATTTACTTTCTATTAATCTTACAAGTTATCTATCACTAATTTTCTTAATATTCACAGCTTTGCGATGGCAACCTGAAACAAATGAATTAATCTTCTGTTATTTTATAAAACTTCAAACATTTACACTAGTCGGGAAAGCCGACTAGTCGGCGATATTTGTAGTCTGTGACTAGTCGGCTAACCCGCCGAATAATCGGGTCATTTTTGACTAGTATTAATATGCTTAAAAATTTAAAAGACGTTGATTCAAATGGAATTGAAATCTTTTCTGTTATTATTTTTATTATAGAAATCAGTCTTACAGTTTATTTTCGGTGCAATCCAGAATAAGATAGGAAGAAACGCCGGCTCGTAGAATACATGCAAAGTAAACAGAAACATGTCCCGACAATTCCGCCTGGGCGCCGTGCACCTACTAGCCGAAAATGTAGTCACGAACATGACCGATGTCATCCGAACTCAACCGAAAGCAACGATCGGCTTGCCGACTAGTCGGCCATTTGGCACCATACGAGTCGGCTAGTCGGCCCAAGTCGTAGTCGTCCTATCTCTATTAAATACCCAACATAAACGAATACAGGCAACATAATAAGCTGTGTTAAGCTAAATTCTAACCAAGCTAATAAAAATGTTCCAATTAAGATTACATGCGTCGGTTCTAAAGTTTCGCAAATGTGGTGTTTTCATTTTTTTACGATAAATGGTAAGTTTTATTAAAAAAGGTATCTAAAACGGGCTGTAGGGGTATAGACAAAACTGGGAAAGAATTGCAATATTGAGTTTATGTCTCGGCCCAGAGGGACTTGTCGCAAACTAAGAACAGCTGCACGGTTCAATCGTTCAGGTTAAGTTACGCTTGCCGCGGTTGGTCCATGCATCTTTACATATCCAGACCCCTCCGTGTTCCGGAAAGCACGTTAAGCCGCTGGTCCCAGCTGTCATTCGTGTATCTTTGACAATCGTTACGGGCCGTCAGAAATTCTGACAACCAGTCTTATCAAGGGGTATCGTAATACCCAGTAGCTAGGTTGTGTAGATCAAACAGGTAGTCGTTTCATGTAAATTCAGCTGCATCCGGTTACACTAGAAACCGACCCCAACATAGTTGGGAAACGGCTAGGCAGATGATGATGTCTCGACCCTATTCCTTTCGACCGGTATAATTGTCCTTGATATAATTAAAATGTAATGTATTTATGTTAGGTACCGGCGCAAGCGTAAAGTCGCCCCTTAGCAGCGGCAGTGCGCAAGCGACGCCCGCGCTGGCCGCTCTGTGCGAGGACGAGTGGGACAACGAGGAGTGGGGCGAGTTGCAAGAACAACCCGTGAGTACTATACATCGCGTCAAACTTTATGGCGGCTCTGAAGTGAGCTACACGCTGCGCAGTACCCCACCCCTCAACCCCGCTGACCCATGAATTTGCTACTGCGCAGCCACTCGCCTCGTGTTCCGACCCGCCATAAAGTTTGAATCGAGCTGTACTAAAACTATACAAGGTGTAACAGAATAAACGCAAGACTTAATATATTATTTATTTAAGGACAACCAACAAAGCTTACATAAAAAAAAAAAATATACGCGTCGAATTGAGTAACCTCCTCCGTTTTTTCGTCGGTTAAAAATACATGACAATGATAATTCAACTGTTATAATTGGCTATTGAACCTTTTTCAGTTACTATAAATGTTTTTTTTTTTATTATGTATTTTGCCGTACCTACTGCCAATCGAGCCAAAGAAAATTCAATATTATTTCAAGGAAGTAAGACTCAATTTTAAATGCTTGTGTGTCAAAAGTTCCGCCTTGCGATTTCACAAAGAGCAATGTAGCGCAACAGTTTAGGCGTTAAACGAACCGACAGAATACGACGCTGCGCTCCAAAACGGGAATGCTAGTCGAGGCAAAGGCTGCCGGGCTAAAATGGAACTGACTGACATTTATGATAATAACATTCAGCCTTAAAAATAAATCACACCTTGTTTCCCTGAAAGGTTGGGCAGAGGTGTACCTATAGTACAACCAAATAGGGGGCAAGCCTATTGCCATCAACCGGGCCAGAGAAATTCCGGATAGAAAACCCCAATAACACTTTTCCCGATCTGGGAATCGAAACCTCATGCTTCAATGGCTGCGTTTGCAACCATTAGACCAAAGAGCTAACAAGTCCTTTTCTAGTAGTCGGTTTATTATATTTACCATCTAAATCAGAGGTTCTCAAAGTTTTTTTTTCTCGTAGACCAATTTCAATATTTTACTGGTTTCCCCTGCTACATTTCTACCATATACACTAAACTCCTCAAAAACAAAAGGCACCCCCGCCGAGTCTTCCGTTTCCCCCTGAGGGTCCACCTGAACCACTTTGGGAATCACTGATCTAAATTAATCTAAATCCTACACAGTTAGCAGAATCCGAGCTAGCAAGTCCATCAGAAACCTGGAACAACACCCAATGGACGGACCCGGTGTTCAACAACGCTAACGCCACGTACGTGCGAGGCGGTCGCTTGGAACACAGGCCTACAGCGCTCACATCACACCAGAACAGCAACGACTCGCTCGGCGGCTGGGAAGACAGCGAGTTTGAACCTATCGAGGAGAATGTTGACGGTATGTAAAATCTCGCTTATTTCCTACTAGCACTTCGCCCGCGTGAAATATTATAGCTCATTTCACTCCAATGCTGTTACCTTTTCATTGATGAAAGAGTTTTTTAAATCGGTTTTGAGTTAATACATTACAAACAATTTTACGAACGATCAAATCTTTCCTTTTTACAATATTAGTGTAGATTGGGATAGGCAGAAACACCATGTGCTACAAGCATAATTATGTCTTTTGTTTTGGTCTTAGTGCCGACTGCAAGACAGAACCACCAGACCTTTTCAACATAAAATCAGTGTACAGTCTCATGTATAAAAGTATTATATAGCGTGCCAGAGACATCGACGCCCAGACTGTAACCTTGAATTCAGCACATGATTTTAGAGCCCCTAGCGTAGGAATTTTTGGTACAAAAAAAACATCTGCTGTTTCGTTGCTATTGTTGATCGAAGGCTGTTTCATAGAAAAGTTGCGACACTTCTTCCCAGCTTAAGCACTAGGAAATGGTGAGGGGCGGGCGTTTTGGGGTACTGCCTATTTTGACGTTCCAAAAGTGCAGACTCTCAGCCTAGTTATAAAAAAATTACTTTTGATTTTGAGTACAATACCGACGCGGTCAAAATGTATGGAACAGCAATTTTTTTAATGAATAATCGATGAAAAATTTCCACCGAAGGCGGGTTCAGGATCATGTACTGAGTCCGTTGTAGGTTGAGCGTCGATGTAAATCTGCGGACAATAGTGGTGGATCACTTTTCACCCTTATGCCTTAAGCGTTAAGGCTGAAAATTGGTCGGCCGCCGTGTCCGTGATGGTACTAGCTAAGCTGTAATCTGTGATATAATTGGTCCATTAAAGGATCCTTCAGAGTAACGATTCATGAGTTCGCCTTCCGGCGTTACCAAAGTAGTCAACCCTTGACTGCCAGCTTTGCTGACTGGGTAATCTTCACCACGGCATGAATCCCTTTTGGTCTGTCTATGTTTCGGATTCCATTCTAACTGCTTTTCGTAGGAAGAACGCGGGTCAAGTAACAAGTAGTCAGGGCGTCACGGTGTCAACTCAAAATAGCCTAAGCAGAGTGGCTGAATATTGGTATTTAAATTGATCTCATTTGAGCTTCATTTGATATTAGTCGTGCATCGAGGCTGCATTTTTTGTTTATAATTTACCTTTACCTAGTTAGTGTTTCACGGCTTTTACCGCTTTTGAAGACAAACTGTACTCGCAAAAACTCAACCGCATTCCATTTTTTTTTTTTTTTTTTTGTTTTCTCCTAAGAATAGTCTAAAAAGTACCAAACACAAATATTATACAGTGCGCAAACTGTAGCCATAAATTCAGCATATCATTCTAGACCCCCCAGTGTAGAAATTTTTCGTCGATTATGCAAAAAAAAACAGCTAATTCATAGAAAAGTCACGCAAACACGCGATCAAAATGTATGGACCTGCAGATTTTTTTTTCTGTATATCTGACGAAAACGCTGGGGTGTCTAGAATGATATGCTGAATTCACGGTTACAGTTTGCGCACTGGTTAAAAACTTATCCTGTATACAACACGTATCAATGATGTTGCATAGACAACGTGTTTTATGAACGTATTTAATTCCACAGAAAACAACGCCTCAAAAATGGATGAGATGCGAAGAAAGAGAGAAGAGAGAAAGCTTCAGAGGCAAAGAGAGATGGAAGCTCGTCGTTCTGCTCGAGGTCAAGGACCTATGAAACTGGGCGCTAAGATAACCACCGCTCCGCCGCCGTTTTAATTCGGTGGACACATGACTACACGGTGAACGATATTCCAAATAATCTTTTGAAATTGGGACTTTTTCCAAAATACTTTTTTGAACGTCCTCTTAATAAGTGTTAAGCTGGGGAGTTGGCGTTATTCTAGACTTTAGACCAGTGAAACTGTGGCATTGTATTGAGTCTTTATTTTTGTGGGCCAATGTCCTGGAATAGGGATGGCAACACAAAAGTATGAAAGGTGTCAGGGCCGCGTCTTGGGAGACAAAGAAAGGTCTTCAAATAAGTAGCAATACCCTTGTCTTTGGACTCTGAACTAAATCTTGCCGGTAGCTTAAGTGCCAGATTAAGAGCCTTGTAAATAACGTAGACCCAATGTAATTCATAAAGCTCTAATTCTGGCACTTGTAAATCAAGGCCTGATTACGCTACTCACGCTTCGCGTAGTTCAAAAGTGCCCTTCCCTGCTCCATACGTTCCTAGCATACATCTCGATTCCTGGTACAGACGCCAGCACATCAAGCTACCCCAACCTGTCAAATTTTCCCAATTGAACATGAACCTTATGCTTATGTTATAAAGATGAAAATCTATGAAAGAAATTTGACAGATTGGGGTAGCTCGATGTGCTAGCGTCTGTACATTTATTTTATATTATACCTTTCATATCCTGGCTTGTAAATGTCCAATAACATCAATATTGTGAGTGAATTGTATAGCCACTAAATGTTTTAAAAAGAAAATTGGACGTAATTATGATTAAAGATGACTAAGCTAAACTGATGCTTCATAAAATCGTCAACAGATATAATTTTCCTATAGCAATATTATAAAATAATGGATTTTGTTTTAAATATGCATTTTTCTAGAATAAGCTTTGCGTTAATTATTTTTAATACATGATAGTGAAAATTTATTGTATTATTCACATATCTAACAGATTACTGAATATTATTAATTCTATATTATAGTGATAGGCTCTACAGATTTCTCATAAAATACAGTTTTTTATTATTGTACAGTCGCCAGCAGGTCAAGCTATCCCAAACTGCCAAATTTTTGAACCATGAACCTTATTCCTTTGAGATAAAGTTGAAAAACTATCCAACAATTTGACAGATTGGGGTAGCTTGATGTGCTGGCCTCTGTACTAGATTTAGCGATAAACTGTGAATCAGGAGTTTGGTGACTGTTTTTATAATGATACAAAATGACTGCTTCGACGATTGAGATGTAATATATACGCCTCTTTATGACAAACATTAAACTATTCAAAATAAATGGGTATTCATATTTGTTTGGTCAACTTCACTGCAACGACCCCCTGCGACATATCTGCCTTTTGACGATTATTGTATCTACTTCACTCTACTCACACGCTAACGAAATATTAACTACTTTTTTTTTTCATAAATCTCAATACTAGTTTCAAATTAACAAATAAATCAACCGCCCGTAGATCGCTAGGTGTGGGCACAGCCTTAAATAAAACAAAAGTAATTCCATTCAATTGATTGTGAGTGACGTCATCATAGTGTTCTGATTGGTCGATATTAGGGAACAAGTATTGTAAATTGATATGCACCAAATATAGAGCGCTCAAGTGAGACTAGACGCCAATAAGGCATAAAATAATATTTTCAAAATGCGTACGTAGCGAGACAAACGTAACGCTGAATGAAATTTTTGACCTATACTGGTGATTTTTGAATTATATCGAGATATGATATTGAATTTTACAACTTTTATATAGTCACGTGATCCAATCGACAGTTTATTAGTATTGGGACATCCCTAGCTGTCGATAAACACGTCACTATTAAAAAGTCGATGATACATAATCGATTGCCATGTTTTCCTCTAGCTTGTAAACAATGCGTATTCAAATAAATGTACAGATATAAAAATGCTTTTTTTCCTGTGGTATGGGATTTGTGCAATCGGCAAATGAGGGTGTCAATTTGATGTAAGTGCTTGTATGGTGAGTGCGCGTTTTTTTATTGGTTAACCAGGTACTTGAAATTGGTAGCTTCGCTAAAGTGCCTTTTCACATGAGATAGCTGATGGGTACCCGAAGTGTCCGAGTAAATTATACTACACAAAGCTTACGTCGCGAATGGTCACGTGATAAAAAAGTCATCTTAAGGAGAGTTTTGGCGGTAAATTCAATTAAAAATATTTTTTTTACATTGGAAAATGTATTGTGTTGCGTTAAAGACGTAATAATATGGAGGCGGGATTTTTTTTCACACTGGATGTTTAACGCTTAGCGCCAAAAGTTGGAAAAGGAACAGTGTATTTTTTCGACACGCTGTGATGCACATTTCGACACTGTTGGATTCTCAACGGTCGGTTCAACTAGAGTTGAAAATTCAGTGCGCGATATTGGGTGAACGTCGACTTGGTCTCACTGATGCTATACTCCACCGGGCGCCCGGCTATCAAAGAGTGGGAAAAGGCACTTACAGTAAATAAATAACATGAATTTATAACACAGTACATTCAACGCTTATCTTCTTTCAGAATTTTTTTCAATAATGCTAAAATATTATCACAACTTACAATTTCAAGTATACGATAATCCAGACACCGCTCGTATGAATAGGAAACGCTATTTTATGGTATAATTAAATATTAAAAATATATAAATATTATGTATATATAGTATGAAGTATCAGACTGAACCGGTCTATGATTATTATGTATTGTATTTTGCATTCTAAATTGTACTTATTTATGTATTTTGTCAAGTGTAATACAATCAAAGTCTTTCACCGAGTTTTACACTATCTTTCCTAATATCCCTTACAATCCAATCTATTCAACATTTTTAATAATATCCGAAGAAATATATACAAAAACCTTCATCAATTTTACATCAAACAATCTGCACAAACTATATTACAACTTGAAACGGTACCAGCATTGCGATTTACAACAATTCGGTACGCTTTTTTACCGAATCGAACATCATTACATATTATCGTAGGAATCCTCTATGAGCGTTTATTCTGAAAGTTGGCAACGTCGCAAATAGCTGTCAAATATTAACCTGTTTTGATTAATATGGCAATATTACTGTATGAAAATATGAAATATCGCTAACTAACTATCTAAAATATGAATAATGATTTGCAATTATAACATTGAATTAGATGTTGTAACTGTTTTAGGTGTAAAAAAGGCATTTGGAAAGTTTCCAAGTTCTTTTTTTACATCTAATACTAAATATTCGATGTTAAAACATTAATTATTGCATTTCATAATCTGTATTTTAGATAGTTAGTTAGCGATATTTCATATTTTCATACAGTAATATTGCCAAATTAATCAAAACAGGTAAATATTTGACAGCTATTTGCGACATTGCCAACTTTCAGAATAAACGCTCTTAAACGCTGGTCAGAATCCGACAATTTTGTCAGTTTAAATCAAAAAGTCTGCTATTCCTCCAACAGCTGTTTGCTGTCTGGGGCGAGGCAAATCAAGTTATCGAAATGTGCTTGTGAATAGCTATGCTAAACTATTTTTTGAAGTTTTTCGTATATTTTCAAAGTAATAATAGCCTATACCAATTATGAACTTGTGATGAACTGTACTTAAAAAAAATAAGTACAGCCTCTAAAACTCAGTACTTATCTGATACATAGTCCAACTTTTATATTCTCTAGATCTTTATTATAATTTGACGTAAGCAGATATCTCAGTACTTACACGTAAAGCTTCAACGTATTCGTTTTATAAAATAATAATATTTTATGACTAGTAGAGAAGTATGGAAGAAAGAGACATATTATGGCCGACCCCAAATAAATTGGTATTTAGGACAAGAGAGTGATGATATGAGAAAATACACAGGATATAATTTTAAGCAGGGCGCAAACTGTAGTCTTGAATTCAGCATTATGTTTCTAGAACAATTGCATAGAAATTTCTCGTCAGTTATAAAAAAATATATGCTGTTCCTTAAATTTTGACCACGTGGGTATTGTGCTTTTCTATAGAAGGCAAGAATGATAGATATGCTGAACTCATGGTTAGTTTGTGTATTGTTTTTTTTTTCTGTAATGTAATAGAATGGGAATATTATTGATTAGGGACTTCTTCTTAGACCAGTTTTATTTTACTGGTTAATAGTATAGAGATTTGAAATATATTGAGATCACCTTGTTATGAAAGTATTTGCTTATGAGGCTACAGAGCAGGTAGGGTTATAAAACCAGCCTTGTGCGAATACGAATTGACATCCTATTGAATGTGTGGTAAACGAAATTCTTATTATATCCGCTAAATTTACACTTCTGTAAGTAAAACATGTAAAATGGCTACTTTTGTTTTTATTTTCTTTACAGGGTCAAATTAAATTAGCTGGCAATACTTTATCCACTTGTTTGGTATCCATATCGAAAACTAATACCTCTAACGTCCGGGAGCGCACCCATGCGTGCCCACCCATTAGAAAATCAATTTTGTCTCATTAGCCCGGATCTAAAGGTTAAACAAAACAAAAACAAACGTTTTTTCTATCATTCCAAATTTGTTCGAATGACACTGTGACGTGAATATTAAGGCAACCAAACGCCTGTTATGTTATTTTTGGAAATTCGTAAAAAATACTAAGTTTCACAAAAAATTACAAAAACAGCTGAGCGATCTACGATACCCAAAACGTGCTTAAAGTATTGTGAACCAATTTAAATTGATCCTGTATTAAAATCCCACTGAAACAACACACAAGGTGCTTTGAAATAAAAGTAAAACATAAAGCAATAAATGATTTAATGATGCAAAATTTGAACACAAATTGTTAGTTACAAAAATAGTAATCTCTTATATACATATTTTTTTAAGTACATACTTACAATTCTTAAAAATCAAATGTGTACATATGAAAACTTAGCCAGTTATGTGTTAAAATAACACGGTTAGCACAACTGACTAGTTTTTAAACTAAATCAAGCATAATCTAGCGTTACAACTAATTGGCAACATAATTAAAACAAACATTAGTATTTTAGCTTTTATATTAATTAATACAAATAAAAAGCAAAACAAACCTAAGCATGAAAGCTACTCCAAAAATATAACAAAAAGGTCTTTTCATGCGCGCTTTGATGATAAAACTACGTCTAAACATTATGTGCTAGGAAATCCATAATCAATTGGTCACCCCATTAAACGGAGGTATCACTAAGAAGGTGATATCACCTTTTGATGGATAGAAGAATTGACCCTGCGACCGTAATCACACGAACGACCAAACAGAAACCACAGCAAGATCCATTCGGCATTGCACAGACCAGAAAGCCAGAATTACTACTGACATTAAAAAATAAACCTTATTCTCAGTGTCTTAAAGTGCAAATGAACCCGCGGGAACGCTGTCATAGATCAGTTCCGTCGATGTTCTTGCACCTTACTTTGCACCATAAGGGTCAATTTAAACAGAACAGAAATATCGTCGCGCAGTCTCGACCCTTCTCTGGCCGCAATTGAAACCAAGTCGCGAGAATGCGCGAGCCGACTCGGTTTGATATTCATACAATTTTCTACTTTGCCGTTTTGATATTCATACAATAGGGTATTTTCCAATTTATTAAAAACTATTTTAATTTGATGATTGGCACGAAATATGTAACAGAAAAATAAAAGTAAATTGATTTATATCCATTTTCTCAATTAAAAACGATTGAAACCAAATTTATTTTTCGTTGTTTTGAATTTACCGCCAAAACGGTCCTTACGATGACT
This sequence comes from Polymixis flavicincta, assembly GCA_949987655.1. Taxonomy (NCBI): domain Eukaryota; kingdom Metazoa; phylum Arthropoda; class Insecta; order Lepidoptera; family Noctuidae; genus Polymixis; species Polymixis flavicincta. Next base: position 10,200,810 of record OX465191.1, on the reverse strand, counting down.
TTTTATCACGTGACGTCAACTTTGTGTAAACGAAAGTAGTAAGTAAAAAAGAGAGTGTCGTGTTTATAATTAACAAGATTTTTTATGGATAGAAAGTGAAATCACTGGTGTGCGGTGCCTCTGTGCACAAATACTTCTAAAACTGCGCCAAACTAAGTATTTGTACTGGTGCTGTTTACACAAAGCTGACTTCACGATGTCACGTGATAAAAAGCCATCGTAAGGAGCATTTTGGCGGTAAATTCAAAACAACGTTAAATAAATTTGATTTTAATCGTTTTTAATGCAGAAAATGGATGTAAATAATTTTTTTTATTTTTCTGTTAAATATATCGTCCCAATCTTCAAATTAAAATAGTTTTTATCAAATTGGAAAATACCCTATTTTCTACTTTAGGCTATGGTAATACGGTCCTATTTTCAATGGAGCCAATAAATTGCTCAGGCATTTTTCCACTGTCTGAACCTAACGCACCGATTGTGAGGTTGATTATTCAATGTCATTAATTAGTCCTTTACTCTTTGGTCTGAAGGAAGCCAAAAGTAATCAGAAAGCGTGATGCAAATGGGAAAAAAATATAGTGCTTTGATAACTGCAAACGATACGACAACAACAGCATAAATAGAGTAAACAAAAAAACAATCCGAAATCGTATTTATAGATTCACCGCCCGTTTTTTAAAAGACTGTATTGTTACTGATTATGAAGTTTTGACAAACCTAAAGGCAGCTAGCTGCATGTCGATGCTGCAATTAGAATTTATTAGAATCGGATAATTTGAGATCGAATTTGACAAAAAAATAAATTGGCTCTCAGAAAACGGGGTTTAATCACATGCGTGCACGACGCTATATTGTACTGCATTTTCTTGTCAATACGCTTTGCATAATTTGTTTTATAGTGACTCACCAAACTACACACATTTACTGTGTCTTTACTCAGATAGCGCCGCACCCACAAATAAACGTAAATCTATCAAAACATCGTCTTCAGTAGTACATTAAAAGACAACCAATACACAACCTTGGTTCACCGAATTTTAATGATGCAATAAATCCGGATACAGAACGCAAATATTATCTAACCGCCAGACTCTGAAAGCGTATTCAAATGTTCTGTTTTTAAACCTCAAGTAAAGTACTTTGATTGGCTGAAGCTATATTCCGTCAACCAATCATAGCAGCGAATATCCAAGAGATTTGATAGCCTTTCAGAACCCGGATGTGTACAAAGATTTAAGTCGTTTGATTCTATTTCGTTGACAATGACGTTTGAATAGTATTGTCTCGCACACTCATACTGAAAGTCGTGTCCATCGTTCCATGCGGGATATGTGAGCTCTCTCTCTCTTACCGTGGACACTACCGCGCAATCTAAGAACGGTGAGGGCGATCTAACGATTTAAATCTTTGGGAGTATGTCTTGTCTTCAAAAACTTGGTGACGTAATTTCCGTACATAGAGATGGAATGATGGGTGCTGGCTGGAAGTGCCGTGATGTCTGCTCGGCCTCTTGTGCGTACTTACAGTTTAGAGCGCAGGTCGGATGTCCCAGCGGCTAATTGTCAAGAAGGGTCCTCGAACCTGCAAATTGAATTATCAAGTTAATTTAGAAAGAAAGCATTGTTTTTTTTTTTTAAACGCCAACATCCGCGGTGGCGGTCGCGGTCATAAAACGTGCGAGTAGGACACCAACTATTTAGAACGGACTTTCAAGACCTCCGAATGTTGTGCTGTCTCGCTCCGACGTTTTATTACTTTGGCGTTTAGTACAGTCATATTTATCTCATCTGTATTCTAATCCTAATCGTGCTTCATCTAACACAACAACATTGAGACGTGAACTCGAAAAAAATACATGCATACATCAACCTTCACACATAAATTAACTAATTATTTTTAAATATGCAGTGACTTACCGCATGTTCATAGCGTTAGAGTTTCCGGGCTCCAATTTATAGCCCAGGGTCTCGTAGAACTTGATCAGTTTGTCTTTGCAGTCTAGAGACATTTTGTAACATCCCAGCTCTTGGGCGAGTAGGGAAACTGTCACGACGATTCTGAAAATAATATTACATGTGATTTCTTTTGATTTTGTAGATAGAAGTTGTCTGGCATTTTTCCACAAAAAAGCGGTACCTATTTTATATCTACACCAGAATAATATTGTTAGCTGTGGAATGAGGGTGGTCATGAATATTCAAGCCACCAGTTGGCGCCACTTTGACAAGAGGTCTTCCAGTTCGACAATAAACTTAAAATATATGATGTCATTCGTTTCATTCTTTCGTTCACCATTCAATCCGTAGGCGCTTTGACACTTTTGACAGGTGCCCGGACCTGATGTCTCAGTGCTGCCACCTAGTGAACGTTATTTTAGAACACCCTCATTGATGTGGCACATTACAGGCACCAAATTAAGTTTATAATTCCGGTTTGATAATGAGGATTAAGCGACACGGCTTATCCTTCTAGTCCTACTATTATTATAAACTAGCTTCCGCCCGCGGCTTCGCCCCGTGGAAGTCGAAAATTATCCCGCGGGAACATACTACCGGGATAAAAAAAAGTATCCCAAGTATTAATCTAGGTTATAATCTATCTGTGTGCCAAATTTCATCCAAATCCATTCAGTAGTTTTTGCGTTACTTACAAACTTTCGCGTTTATAATATTAGTAAGGATGTGAAAGTTTGGATGTTTGCATGTTTGTAACTCAATCATGCAAGAATGTCAGAACGGATTTGGATGAAATTTTGCACACGGATAGTTTTTTTTTTCCACGTAGTACGTTCACGTAGGATAATTTTTGACCTCCACGAGGGCGAAACCGCTGGCAAAACCTGAGAATTTATTATAGGCTCCGCGGCTGCCATCTGTTCTTAAATGGAACCTTTTCGACTGGTCGAAGGGTTTTTCTCGTACCTTTTTCGTCCTTTAATAATATTTTGACAAGAACTCTTATCATAAGGGTAAGAGGGAGATACTTACAACTTTCCCAACTGCTTTCCTCTGTAAGTATCATTGACAACCACATCTTCTAATCGGCCGCGCTGGAATAAATAGGTAGATATTAAAGGTTACAATACTATATTTGATGAACTAAAAACTAGTTATTGCAAGAATAGCATGTAATACGTTTCATTAGAATAACTTGTTTCGGCATAATGTGATATGTCACAAAACAAGCGCGGTGGTGTCCAAAACTAGTAATTTATTCCAATAAAGTCTAAGAAAACATTGTATTTTTTTTATTTTTATTTAAAAATATTATAAACCTACTCATTAATCCTACTAACATTATAAATGTGAAAGTTTGTATGTTTGTTACTCAATCACGAAAAAACGCGTGAACGGGTTTGGATGAAATTTGGCTGACATAGTTTTATCTGGATTAACACATAAGATAGGTACTTTTAATCCCGGTATTACGCTCTCGTGGAATTGAAATTTCTGACGTCCACGCGGGTAAAGCCACTGGCAAAAGACACTACTTTCGTTGTCCTTGACATTACATAAGATTTCTTAGAAAATCATAAAATGTAATGTCCCAGCACATGTGCACAGAACTTTTAGCATCAGGCTGAGACAAACTGCACGCTGCTCAGGGCCTAGAGACAAAATACATTTCTGTTAGCGTTCACGCCAAACGCTACACCAAAATGTATGGGACTGACATAATGTCAGTCCCATACATTTTGGTGTAGCGGTCGATTCCACTGACTCGAAACAATCGAAAACTAGTGGTCGATTGCACTGACTCGAAACAATCGAAAACTAGTGGTCGATTGCACTGACTCGAAACAATCGAAAACTAGTGGTCGATTCTACTGACTCGAAACAATCGAAAAACATCTCGATTGTTTTGTAGAACGGCGAGCCGATGGTTGACTCGATGGTTTATTTTAACGACTTCGATTCTTTCGATTGTTAAACATCTCGGAATCGCCCATCGCTACCCTCACTTGGTCAATTTTAATTATTTAATAGAATCTAAGAGAGTTCACAATTCTCTATCTTTCTGTCTAACAAACATTTTTACAATTCAAATAGATACCAAGATACATATGGGAGTTTGTAGGCCGTTAACTGGAAAGGATACTTTAGGATAAACAAAAAGAAATATCAATTGATGTTTTCTACAATAAGTAACGTAAGTTCGCAGCTTCAGCGATCTTGTTGACGTGCACGCCGACTCATTTGCCAAATTCTACAGCATAGCGTTTAATAATATGTCATTTTTTATCCTCATTTTTGTGTTTATTTTTATTTTTTTAAATATCGGTGTCTCCATGATTTATGTGTCAGACCAATTTTTATTTCATTTGTATTTTAACTTTCACAATTGTTTTAACTTCTTCTTTAATCATACTTAGTTCTTAATTCCATAGTGCTTGTGCACGATCTTTACGTATAGGGGGCATGCGGTGCTAACCTATAAGAAATTGTTACACATAACCTTATATATAAGTAAAATATTATTTTAAAATGGTAACTGTGTAAACAATTGTTGGTTGGCCATTTAAGAAAATAAATAAATAAGTATCACAGTTTTTAAGAAATAACGATACGCGCGTTTTTTGCCATTTTCTCGAAAACAACTTTTAGGACTTAACGCCTGACTAGTTAAAGGACAGCCGTATACACTAACCTGATAGTTAACGGCCTGCGCAATCTAGCTGCAAAGCCCTAAGTCGACGTTCACTCAGATGTAATAATATCGTGGCGCGGTTTTTTCGCGCAGTGGATTTTCAACACACTGTTCAGTGCCCAGAGTTGAAAATCAAACGTGTGTTTTTTCGTCGCGCTGAGAGCACTCTGTTGAATTGTCAATGCTCGGTTCAACCCCGAGAGTTGAAAATCCAGAGCGCGATAAAATCACGCCGCGAATGATATTACGTCGACTAACCGTTACAACACATAGGTACAGACGCCAGCACATCAAGCTACCCCAATCTGTCAAATTTCTTTGATAGTTTTTCAATTTTATGACATAAGCATAAGGTTTATATTCAATTGGGAAAAATTGACATTTTGGGGTAGCTTGATGTGCTGCTGGCGTCTGTACATAAATAAGTGTATTATCACGTACCACAGAGCAGTTATGTATGAACTTCTGTTCGATGGTGAGGGTGGCGGCTCCGATCAGCTTCGATATACGTGTGTCTTCGATTACTGTGACGTAGTATCCGCCCGACTGCTTCATCTTAGTGAACCGCTCTGAAACAATCGTTTGTTGTTTTGCTCTCCCTTGAAATCTTTAGAACGGAAGTAAATTTAGGTACCGAGGGGCCTAATACATAATGTGGCTTATAATATTTAGGTACAGACGCCAGCACATCAAGCTCCCCCAATCTGTAAAATTTCTTTGATTGATTTTCAATTTTATTCCAAAATGATAAGGTTAATGTTCAATAGGGTATTTTCCAATTTATTAAAAACTATTCTAATTTGAAGATTGGGACGAAGTATGTAACAGAAAAATAAAAGTAAATTGATTTATATCCATTTTCTCAATTAAAAACGATTTAAACCAAATTTATTTTTCGTTGTTTTGAATTAACCGCCAAAACGCTCCTTACGATGACTTTTTATCACGTGACGTCAACTTTGTGTAAACTAAAGTAGTTAGTAAGTAAACAAGTGAGTGTCGTGTTGATAATTAACACGATTTTTTATGGATAGAAAGTGAAATCACTGAAGTGCGGTGCCTCTGTCCACAAATACTTCTAAAACTGCGCCAAACTAAGTATTTGTACTGGTGCTGTATACACAAAGCTGACGTCACGATGTCACGTGATAAAAAGTCATCGTAAGGAGCGTTTTGGCGGTAAATTCAAAACAACGAAAAATAAATTTGATTTTAATCGTTTTTAGTGGAGAAAATGGATATAAATAAATTTATTTTTATTTTTCTGTTAAATATGTCGTCCCAATCTTCAAATTAAAATAGTTTTTATCAAATTGGAAAATACCCTATTGGGAAAATTTGACAGTTTGGGATAGCTTGAAGTGCTGGCGTCTGTACCCTGAAATGTGTGGTAATGCAGAAACAATATTATTCTAAGCTAACAAGCGTTGCAAGACATAATATCACGCCTGTATTCCGCAAAGGTTTAGGCAGAGGTGCACCAAAAGTATAGGTACCCACATTTCGCCAGGTATGTTTAAGTCGCATGTTAAAGGGGGGCGAGCCTATTGCCTTGAGCCTTTTGCTAACAAGCGTTTTCTATGCATAATACATTAATAGGTAATCGAGTATTTGATTCTGTAGTCTTTCAGTTGCCCTACAAGCAACTGCATTTTCTACTCCAATGTATTGGCCTGTTTCTTATTGTTCTTTCTATATTATTTAAGTTTTTATATTGCAACTGTTCCAATACTCTTTATAAGCTATATATATAATAAATAAAGCTAGGTACCTATGAAATTAATGGCAATATTAATTCTCAACAACTTTCAAGAACAGTTTTGGAAAAATAAGCCTAATCCGTCCAAACAAAGGTGCTATATTCGCTTATTATGGTCAACATAGTATATAAAGATCAGGAACTCAAAGCATGTAGAAAGGTCATTATCATTACGCCGGTTTCGCCAAGGTCGCATACATAAATGCCAATAAAGTTACGCATACCAAAGTAACCAGTTTACTAGGACATCACAATACTGAGAAGGAATAGTATTACAACTCTTGTGTTTGGCTTCGTTACGTAACTTGAATACAAAGATTTTAACAAGATAGCTTTGCAGAACAACAATAATAAATTAATTTGGTGCCTTTGCGAGTTTGCATACTTTCAATTTCAATGTAGTATAAAATGAGAGATACGGCGTGATATAGGGTGTCTTGACAACCGGGCTCTAGAGGTACATTAGTTCCCCTATGAACTCTGTTACTAGGTAACTCTAAAATCAGTTGGCCTGCGAGATTTCCGAACTTTTTAAGAAACACAGTCAACGATATTTTTATTTTCTTTTGTGGGGAAATCCTCATGGATACCGACTAAATCCCCACTGTTCCTTCTAGTACCATGATTCGGGGGCCCAGGAGATGTGCCTACCTACATTGCAAGTACAACTAACTGTTTCGTTATATTAAGTAGGCAATACACTCGCTGGCATTTAAGAAGTATTGCGTAGGTACATATTGAAACAAGTTTAGGTAACGACTTTTCAAACACTGATTGCATCCTTTTTGCAATTTGGCCATGCTCAGTAATTACATGCAGTATTTTGATTCAGATTACGATAATAATTGGAGCAATGCCACATATTTGTCTATTTCTTATGAAAGACTTGAAGAAAATTTGTCTGCATTTTCAGTGGTGCAAACTGTTTGGAAATAGTATAAGTACTTACATATAAAAGTAGGTTACACATTTTATAGAACTATGTCACCTAAACCCGCATCCCCTCGAGTGGATTCACGCATTTTCGTTACGGGGGGGGGGGCTCAGTAGCCGTGGTCTCCCAGCCACGGTGAAGCGAAGAGGAACCCCAAGGTGGGGCCGGCCGTCAGGGCTTTTGCCTCAAAGCCGACGACGTAGCGGCAAAAAAAAGTAGGTTGCGGTGAGGTGCACTGCAACTGAGGTGGGCCGCGATGTCGAATGGGAGGCATCACGGCTGAGGGTTACAAGCTGCGGCGGAGGAGTGCTGGTATGAGTGATGGCGGATGCGGTGGAGCCGCAGGAGAGGAGTGTCGGTATAGCGTTAGCCGCTCTCCCTATCCCCTGCGGCCAAAAAGTGCTAGGCGGCGGGGCCACTGTGCTGACCCGTCGCAGGGTGACCAAGGGGTCCGCAAGAGCCGATGCCTGCCAGGGGTGCGGGTTTTTCGAAAGAGATACCGTCGCCTGGCACGGGCAACTGAGGGAACACGGGTGGGTTTTAGTCAGTTAAAGTCTGACACGCCCTCCTGCTCCACCCAAAGCGGGAGAAGTCATTTCATGATTTCCCACCCGAAAAAAAACAAGTCACGCTTTTCTGTGTTTTAATTACCTATGTAGGTAGTCCATTTTTCACTATTAAGTATGTCACACGAGCTACAAAATAGTAAATACTCGTGACTTATGAAAGTCAATTAATGCACGGCAGCCTTGCTTTGCACAGGCGCTAGTTTTACGCCGTGCAATGATTGACAAGTTTCGTAATTATGTAGGTAGGTACTATTTATGCTATCCTAAGTAAGGTAAGGCTTTCGAGGTAGAATAGCTGATCGAATCGAAGGATCTGTAGGTCTGCGTCCGATTTTGTAATGGCGATGAAGCTCGCAGTTTCCATGATGAAAACCCTTGGTATGTTTTATCGGGCTGGTGTTCGGAAGTCCTCCTCTAATCGAGTACTTTGCCTACAGTTATAACTCTAACTTAATAGGGTATTTTTCTGTATATGAGAAAAATCTAAAAACGTATTATTGAGATAGCTTAGACAAAACACAATCGGAAAATATTAGTTTTTGTTCATGAAATACCAACAAAATAAATGTTAAAATTCATTTGTAAGATTTCAGTTTCTTAAATCTGTTTTTGAACACCATGAAATAGTAGCCGTCATGCTATTATTTGTCATACCGCTGTATAAACTAATCAACTGAACCACTTAGTACTTTTACTATTTTTGTAACATAAACTATTTTTTTATTGAAAAAACCTGTTACATTATTTTTTATATCAGCGCATTTGTTTACACAGCAAACAACGTCATACCCACAGACCAATATGTCGTTTTCGTCAAATTACGCGCGAAATCTGAAAATTTTAACATTTAAATGCATTTTTATGGCACTAATCGATTAAATAGAAAATTTGTGATTTTTAGCGCTTTGTTAGCATTTTAGGATCTAATCAAAATAATTTTAAAAATGGGTGCAATACCCTAGTATCAGCACTTACCATCAAACTGCTTCCGCGTGACATTGCCGACGCTGGTCAGCTGTCCAAGCAACTGCAAGAAGCCTTTATCGTAATCTGAGCGCTGTAAAGGCCTCACAACCATCCAGTCTTCGCCGGGACTGGACGCGCTGATCTTAGGCTTGAACGTGGCCGGGCTTTTGTCGAAGTCAAGACGGTTCAATATCTCCGGTGGGAAGAGGTACTCGGACGGCTTGCCATCCTGGAAAAGGACATGAAGATTTAGATTAAGGGAGACTTAAACAGGGCTTATGCGGTCAGGGAAGGACTAGATGTGGAAGGTTCTGCGCATTTAATGTAAGAAATGTCGATTTCAAAATGAAAAGACATTTCAAATTAGGATGAGAATACGCACTTTTTGAAAATCATAATTACTGACAGTCTCCCAAAACGCCCGCCCTGCAGGCCTAGACAAAACACATTTCTGTTAGCGTTCATGCCAAATGCTACGCCAAAATCGATGGGAATGACATTACCCTGAACGCTAACAGAAATGTGTTTTGTCTCAAGAGACAAAACACATTTCTGTTAGCGCCAAGGCCAAGGCCCTGGTGACACTTCCGATCAAAATGACATAAGACAGTCCTCCCAAACGCCCGCCTTGTAGTACCTAAGTGGTGATACTAACTACTACTGGTGATACTTCTTCCTTGTAATTGGAACTTGTTCCTTGGAATTTTATACAGATGGGGATTTTGTGCTGATAAGTTGTATGGTTACTGATTAATTATTATGCTATAAATAGAGCCCATAATAAAATACAGGGAAATATAAATAATTAGTAGGTAATTCATTAAACAAGTTTTGTTCTTTAGAAAAGTTGTCTTTGAAGATAGATTTTCAGCCTAAGGACTTTCAAATAAAATAATTATAATTATAAGTACAATATTTTACAGGTTGTGCACATAACATTTCTCAGTTCTGTCATAATAACAGGTTTCCTATTATGATTGCTTATCTAAAGAATAGGTTTATTAAAATAATCAGTTAAGTGATCTATGATATTGTTATGGATCTGATAGATAAATAATATTACCAAGAAAATCAAATGAATGTAAGTATTGTTTTATCTTATCTACGCACTTTTTATAATCTTAATAGGGAATTAAAATGCTTTATTACAAAGATTTACTAACACATATTTCCTTTATTCTGTTAAATATACATATATATTACATTTTTAAATATTATTATAAAAATATAAAAACATTTAAAAATATAAAAAATAGTAGCCCACCGGTATCGGGAACAAGGTCCAAGCTACCGGCGGTCAGGGCTCCAGAGAGAGGAACCTCCTAACGATGCGAGCCGTGTCCAAGAGTACCGCTTTCTGGATCAAGCCCTTGACCCAGCTGCCCAACGAGAGCCTCCTCAGATGTTGGTCGAGGCTCTTGGCTATCAAGCCATTGGCTGAAACGACTATCGGTACAATGATCGCTGAGTCCACATCCCACATGTCGACAACCTCGTGAGCCAAGTCAAGATACTTGATTTGTACTAACACATATTATTATTAAAGGGATATCCCTGTCTTATCACAATAAAATAACATGAATGAATAGGTATAAGAAATTGCTGAAAATTTCTAAGAGATATAATATCTATTCAACAGGTCAATAGTTTTAAAGTTTAGTTTACAAATATTTGTAGCCCACAAATGTTGAGAAGGCAGTGTACTGCCGATATTGATGTCCAGCCAGCAAAAGATACCACCACACCAACACTGCTAGTAATTAGTCAATTAAATAACTTTGAGTACAAGCTGTACCATCAAAACGGGTGCTGGGGTAAATCGGGATGAAACTTTAAAATGGATTTTAACATTGAAATAAGACGGTTTGTTGCCAAACAGGACTCTAATGTGTTAACTGTATTATCATTCATGATTAAGTGTCCTTGTTGGCAACCAACTATAATATTTTTACATTTATTTTACTTAATTAATTATTTAAATTTAAAACCCATTTTCAATTTTCGCTGGGTTTTAAATCTCACCCCTGCATCAATTTTCATCACGTTCTTATTATGAATCACATCTCAACTTCTTTCAATAGGTACTGTAAGATTGAGATTTAGTGAACCAGTACTTTACTTCAAAAATTCTAACATTTTTTTATATATTTTTTTTAAGAATATACTGGCAGAAACTTACCACATTGTTATATTTCTCCATACCCATTTTCACTATAGTTCTGTAGTCTAATTTGTACAAAAATTAATATCTGCACATGCCTATGTCGAAAAAAGCCCGTTGTTTACGTAAAACAAGTATATTTGTGTACGTGGCTCTTTGATAATGGAACGCGCACTTCTATTTCGTCAGAAATTAAATAAATACCATGCCACGACAGTTGAACAACGCTACGAGAAAGACGTCCCTGAAAATTCTAAAGAATAAAGTGAAAGTAATCTCGCCAGTAGGGATGGCGATCTGAAATCGATTAATCGAAGAATCGATTTTTGGAGCCAAAAAGTTCGATTTTTTAAATCGATAATTATGTAGTATTAAATCGATTCGGTGAATCGATTTTTCACCCTTGAAAATCGGCATTCGATTTTTTTTTTTCAACCATAAAACTTTACAATTCATTGAATGTACTCGTATTATAAAAGTGCTCTCGGTTAAAGATTTAATTATTCAAAAACTCGCGAGATGGCTGTATGTTTAGACTCCTTCCACTTACATAAATGTCTCGTTTTATACTTGATCTGTTAGTTTGATATGGTAATAAAAATATTTGTTATTATCGAATTACCTGATTTTACTGTAAAGAGATCGTTAAATTATAATATGTATCTTGTTTTTAATAAAATAGATTTATATTACATTATAAACGAAAATTTGAAAAAAAGATCGATTTTTCGTAAATCGATCTTACAGACCTCGATTTTTTTGTGAATCGATTCATTAGGTCACGATTCGAATCGATTTAAAAATCGATCTTTTTCGGAAAGAATCGCCATCCCTACTCGCCAGTCGCTAAACACAACACCACAGTCAACCAGACCAGCCGCAGCCGGGCGTTGACGGTTGATTGATTTGACATTGACAACAAGGGGCGCATTCCGAATTAGACAAATAGTGATAAAAATAATATAATAAGACAACACACAGGGCGCATTCCGTATTAGAAAAATAGCGCTGTGAGCGCTCACTTCAATATTTTGCGTTCCGAGTTAGATACCACGATTCTGACAGTCATGACGTCATCTATGACGTTTCGCGAGAAATCGTTATCGCGCTCACGCCAATTCGGAACGGGTGTGAGCGCGTTCAAATCGATATCATCGTATCTCGGAACGTAGGGACAGTTACGGTGTCAAAAACTGTCAATGTCGAAGCCTGTCTGTGATGTCACCTCCACGTTCTAAACAATTAAATCATGAAATTATAGAAAAAATAACTTATTATATTGAGTGAAATTGCTTTGCTTAGGACTTCTACTTCTTCGCTGTCCAGTACATTTTATTAAAATGTAAATAACCAGTGTCGTCTTCATTAAAAAATATAATTTAGCAACTTTAAAAAAAATATGTTGAAGATGTTGATCGCTACATTATGTAGTTCCGATTTCCAACTAATTGCAACCTCAGATTGCAACCAAATCTTCTGAAGTTCTCTTTCCAATATTGATAGTAATTCAAATTCTATTCTATTTATGTTTGAGGCAGTCGTGCCGATCGTGAACACTGACTTATATATATGATTTATACGTCAGTGATCGTGAAGGACTAATGACAACGAATTAAATGAGTTACTAATGTAAAAAAATCAATAAGTCATCTACTACTTTTAGTCGATTTTTGTTCCTTTGTTTGTCACCTCACCATAGCTTACGCCAATACTGTCAAACAGCTGAATAAAGACTTGGCTAAAAGGTCTCTGTAACCAGGCCATAAAACTAATTAAAAAAAATGTCAAACAGCTGATGAACTTGATGATATTATTTTGTAATTTTGATGAAAATTATAGGTTATACAATAAAACCGAAGTAAATAAATGTTTATTTCGTAACTTAGTTATGTTATAATATACTAGAAGTCACAGAGTACGTCAAGTTTTACAGTATGGCATTGTGTAAAATCAACACCTTCGTAAACTTAATAAGAAATAAAAGCCAATACCCTGCCCTAAGCAGAATTTTAATCAAAACAAATAATTTTAACTATTCCAAACCTATTCTAATTGGGTCACAACGCTGGCTGTTTCATGAAAGCCATAGAAAAGGCGGGTACGACACAGAACAGAAGATTTCAAACTTAGAACACTTGAAAAATGGTTTCAAGGAGCTGAAGCATGAGTTAAAACTGTTTAAACAGGAAGTGAAAGATTTAATTGAAACTGATCCTCTGCTTATTGCTAGACCGGGTAAGTTGTTAAAATTGTATAATTGTGGCACAAGCTAAACAGTTTTTAATACATTTCAATGTGGAGTTATGCAGACGTTAATCATTTCTTAATTTAAAGCCAAGTTTATACATAAACCTCTTTATTATAATCCAGTAGTCCCTTGTACATTACCTGGGTGGGGGGCATAAAACAGACAAATTGAAATTCAATAAGAATAAAATGAAAAACTAGTGCTAGTATTAAACACTGTTATAGCACAGGATCACATATGAATTTAATTATTATTGATCACTCTAAAAGTACCACTTTGTTTACAGAAGAGATACTGCACTGTTTGTTTTTGTTTAGTAATGAACTGTACCATAGTAACATTGTAACCATCAGATAAAGTCTACAATACATGCCTCATCCCTCTTCCCTGATTCAAAAAAACTCCTGTCTTATTTATTTTTTTGTTGTGGTTTGCTTCCTTTTCTCTTAACCTACCATATATTCACTATTATTATGGGTATCAATATTAACGGCGAATACATCTCGCACCTTCGGTTTGCCGATGACATCGTCATAATGGCAGAGACACTGGAACAGTTAGACCAGATGCTGCACAGCCTAAGCGGAGCTTCTCGGCGGGTTGGCCTCGGCATGAATTTGGACAAGACGAAAGTCATGTGCAATTCCCACGTCTTGCCGAGTCCAATCCACATCGAAGGGTCGCTTCTCGAAGTTGTGAAGGAGTATGTTTACCTAGGACAAGTCATCCAGCTCGGTAGACACAACTTTGAGAAGGAAGCCGACAGGAGGATCCGGTTGGGTTGGGCAGCGTTTGGGAAACTACGTCAAGTCTTTTCGTCGCCTATTCCGCAATGCTTGAAGACTAAGGTCTTCAACCAGTGCGTCCTGCCCGTGATGACATACGGCGCCGAAACGTGGACACTGACAGTCGGGCTGGTCCACAAATTTAAGGTCGCTCAGCGCGCTATGGAGCGGGCTATGCTCGGAGTTTCTTTGAAGGATAAAATCAGGAACGAAATTATCCGGAAAAGAACCGGAGTTACCGACATAGCTTATAGAGTGAGCAAGCTGAAGTGGCAGTGGGCTGGCCATGTTTGTCGAAGGACCGATGGACGGTGGAGCAGACGAGTCCTGGAGTGGAGACCGCGTCTTGGCAAACGTAGTGTGGGACGCCCCCCAGCTAGATGGACCGACGACCTTAAAAAGGTGGCTGGGACAGACTGGATGCGGAAGGCGGAGGATAGAGTATTGTGGCGCAGCTTGGGAGAGGCCTATGTCCAGCAGTGGACTGCGATAGGCTGAGTTGAGTTGTTGACCATATATTCACCCCCCATTCCATTTAGAAGAATAGGGTATTTTACTGTATATGAGAAAAAATCTAAAAATATATTATTGAGATAGCTTAGGCAAAAAGTAGTCGGAAAAGGTTAGTTTTAGTTCATGAAATAACAAAATACATTTTAAAATTCAATTCAAAAATTCAATTCAAAAATTTCAGTTTTTTTTAAATCTGATATTGAACACCATGAAATAGTAACCGCCATGTTATTACGTCATATCGCTGTATAAACTAATCAACTGAACGACTTTGTACTTTTATTGTTTTCGTAACCAAAGTAATTTTTATTGAAATAATATCTTACATTCAGGAACAGCAAATCAACGATAAGTAGAATAATAACAATTTTTTTTTAATGCCAAACAATTATCACACAAAATATCAGCGCATTTGTTTACTTAGCAAACTAACGTCAACCCACAGACCAATTTGGGGTCAACTGCGTCCACGTCCAGCATTTTTGTCAAATTACGCGCGAAATAAGAAAATGTTAAATTTAAATGCATTTTAATTGCACTAATCAGTTAAATAAAAAAATAGTTTTTTTTTTTTGTGGTTTATTACTATTTTAGAATCAAAATATGACACTTATCAAAAATAGATGTAATACCCTAAAGGCAATCACAACCACAGAGTACAGAGGCCAGCACATCAAGCTACCCCAATCTGTCAAATTTCTTTGATAGTTTTTCAACTTTATCACAAAGGAATAAGGTTTATGTTCAATTGGGAAAATTTGACATTTTGGGATGGCTTGACCTGCTGGCGACTGTACATAGAATATATAGATCACAACTTTCTGCTCATGTATGTACAGACGCCAGCAGGTCAACCTATCCTAAACTGTCAAAATCCTAAAATTTCTTTGATAGTTTTTCAACTTTATTGTAAAGGAATAAGGTTCATGTTCAATTGGTAAAATTTGACAGATTGCGGTAGCTTGATGTGCTGGCGTCTGTACGCACG
This sequence comes from Polymixis flavicincta, assembly GCA_949987655.1. Taxonomy (NCBI): domain Eukaryota; kingdom Metazoa; phylum Arthropoda; class Insecta; order Lepidoptera; family Noctuidae; genus Polymixis; species Polymixis flavicincta. The sequence goes on along the minus strand of OX465191.1, from coordinate 10,185,237 downwards.
GCTACACATCAAGCTGTACATTTCCAATTTAAGCTGATCTCGCATTGTATAAGATTTCCGTACAAAGCGAGATCAGCGTAAACTGGAAATGTACAGCTTGATGTGTAGCCGTGTGTACATGTCTTGTCCTCGGGAAGTACAGAGGCCAGCACATCAAGCTACCCCAATCTGTCATAGTTTGGGATAGCTTGACCTACCACTGGCGACTGTATGTACAGTCGCCAGCAGGTCAAGCTATCCCAATCTGTCAAATTTTCCCAATTGAACATAAACCTTATTCCTTTGCAATAGAGTTGAAAAACTATCAGAGATTTGATAGATTGTGGTAGCTTGATGTGCTGGCCTCTGTACCCGGCGAGCACACTTGTGTCACCCGACGCCAATCGTAGGGTAACACACTTTCATTGCTAAAATTTGGTTCTACCGCATAAAAGTTTAAAGTTACAAAAAAGTTTAACTATTGTGTAGGTATTACGTGGTAAAAAAAAAAGGCGGCATTAGAATATTTCCAATGGATGGTGTTAATAATAAAATATATTTTTTAATAGTCATTTAGACTATTTGCGTGTAATATTTTGTGGGATAATTACCGACATCAGGGGGATGCCGCTGGCAGGAGCCAGCTATAAACATAAAACTAGCATTAGTATAATAATAAAGTCTTAGTCGATTTTTCTGAATGGTTAGGATTAGGAATGCTGTGACATAATAAAATATAGGTAGTCTGTGGTAGGTACATTCAAAACTTAAATAACCGTTGAAGTCTCGGTTGAAGTCGTTGAGCCAAGAGTAATTTGCCTCTTTCTATTTTGTTTTTGTTGATCCATCCACAAGTTTTATTATTAATACCTACTCAGGCCCGATCTGTAACTTTCGGACGCTGTTTTATTTATAAATATCGGTCACCTAGATCAGAAAAGGCGAATGTTTTCAAACATAATTTTGAGCGATTCTTCTTTTGTATCTCCTGATAAAGGGATAAAAACCATTTACAAGAAATTCCAAAACTTTCTGGGTCGCGGGGTACAAGCTAACAGTGTTCAAATTAATGACGATATGTTGTCTGCTGGAGCAAGCACAACAGTATCTGAAGACAGTTTTTTAACGTCAGCTGCATCAGTGGATGACCTTATGGCGATGTCACCAAAGCGATATAATGATCTGTCGGATCATAGGAACGAGACCGGTGATCTTCTCACCGGATCAGACTTTGATAGCATCTGTGATGTAACTATGAAAGAGGTACCAATGTCAGACGAAATGTTTATTGATGCGACGAGCCTAGATTACCTCGTTAAATGTGCGGAATCAAACCGTCATCATAACCACATAGATCGGGGCAAGGAAAGTTTATTTGTGAAATTTGATCCACTATATGCACGTCAAAAGATAGAAGATGTAAGCTCTGTTCATACTGATTCAGGAGTTGACTCCTCCGAGTGTGATGTGGGTTATGAAACAGGTAGCACAGTATCAGCTTTTACGGAAATTAATGTAGTTGCACCCAAACACTCGCAGTCTACTGGAGCAATGGCTACAGTTAGCAAAGATAAACCCATGCAGGTAGTGCCGCCCGTAGTAAACAGTGGAAAGCCGAAATCAAGTGTGTGTTATACTAGGTCCACACCAGGCCTGATGCGCAGTGTCTCTGCTATTCTGACACCCTCTAGAGGGGTAGCAACTGAGAGACTCATCAGCATATCAGGCAGTACTCCACCGACTGCAGCACCAAGAAGTCCTCGTTACCACCACAATTATACTTCAGAAGACGTAAATCACCTTCACACGCTAAGAGTTATTCTGCAGAAACAAGAACAGGAGGTATTGCAGCTTCGGCAACAAAACAGAGAGCTTAAAAGTACACTACAAGATATGGAACACAAGTACAATAGGGTCACAGAAGATTTGGAATCAAAGGTAAAGAAGCTGACTGACGAACGAGATAACTGTCTTCAGAAAGAATTTAAATTAGTTCAGCAAGTCAATGACAAGATAATGAGTAATAAACAAATGAGCATCGTCATGGAGGAGTATGAGAAGACTATATCTTCATTAATAGAGGAGCAGCAACATGACAGAATAGTGCACCAGGAGACTATGGAGAAAGTCACTTCTGAAAGGGATCAAGCTTTGAACCATCTCAGTAATATGGAGAGTTCTTTTAATGATCTCCTCGCCAAATATGAAAAATGCAAGACTGTAATATTGGAAACAAAAGATAGGGAGAAGGTTTATGAGCTAAAACTGGCTGAGTATGAGGCTGCTGTCAAGAAGTATGAAGAGTTGTATGGGAGTCTAAAACAAGTGACTTCAGATGCACTTTCTAAAGCTAATGAAACTCTGGAAAACCTCAAGAAGAACCATAATATTGAAGCAACAAAGTTAAATGCTACTGTTAAGAAGCATGAAATTACTATAGCTTCGCTACAAGAATCATTGGTACAAAAAACCAGAGACAATGAGGAACTAATGAGGTTATATGATCAGCTCATTAGTGAAGTGCATTGATTTAATATTGAAACTAACTATACTCTTGTATGTTTATTTGGTGCTTTCACACATTTCTGTGCTTTTAATTGTTAAAGAGCTGCTTTTCTTAGCTGACTTCTCACTGTGATGAATCTCAACTTTTTATGATAAATTGTTAGTTTTAATAGTAGGTATTATTTATTAGTATTTAGTTTTAACTTTTTATGACATTTGTATCTTTAAAATTTGTGATTATGTTTCTATTGTTACACATTTTTATGACAACAATATTAGCTTCTGACTTATAAACTTGAATACATTATTATTTTTTGACACAATGTTAGTACAGTATATTAAACAATAAATTTCAAGTTAACTGACTGTATACTACCTATAATAGATCAATAAAACATAATATATATGTGATAGACTTCATCCTTACCTTCTTTTTATCAAACTTTGAATTTGTATCCATCATTTTTTTAACACTTTAATGTTCCTTGCATTCTCAAAAATTTTAACCCATAGATTAGATATAAAATGCTCCCAATGTGATAAAATTGTATGTGTAGAGCAGCTATTAGCAGCAAAACAATGTCGTACATATTGTGTGCAGGTAAGACTTATTAGTTACATCAAGTACCTAATGTAAAAGGCACATGAAAACCATAAAAAGAGGAATGGAGCAAAATATAAAATCATGTTAAATAATATTGATAGAAATGCCTAGCCCTCATTACATGAATGTTGTTCCATGAAAAAAGTAAGCTATTAATAGGTAACATATTTACTAACCAATAAGACTTTTGTTTTAGTTATATTACTGGACACTTACAAGAATAATTAAAGATTTTTGAAGTAGGTACTTTTCATTGACATTAAATTTCAAATCAGTTGATAATTATACAGAGCGTGTTGTAAAAAATTATAGAACTTGAAGGGCCAGCTGCGGGATGGGATGTTGTTTCTGACCCAGTTATTCAGTTAATCCATCCCTAAAATCCACCCTAAGGTGGACACGAGGAAACGCATGTCCAAATATCCACCCTATAAATTCCATCTTATAAATTCCGTTTAAACAACTAGGCCTAGGGTTGTCGAACGGAATAACCCATCTGAGCGTGTATCACGCAGATATCATATTTACACTATTCCGTGGTTACCTTGCTCCGCCTCTGTGCTTTCACAAAATAAATTAGACATAATTATGCGTCCAAATTATAAAGTAGTCTTTCTTTAGATTTGTTACTCTAATTCTAAGGGTGTTTGTAAAAGCCCATACATTTCATTGTATTAAATACTTGTGTAGTAAAGAATAAGTCGTAATTTTTATTTTTCTTTACTTTTGTGTTCTGTCAGTCCAAGATGTGCTTTTGTACTTACATTTAATAAAACATTTGTAAAATAAGTCTGGTTTTATTTACTTCTAGTAATAATTTCGCGGTTCTGTCCAAACTGGAAGTTGAACACGCGAGCTCTCGAAAGACGGAAGATAAAAATCAAAACAATTTATTCAAATTGTGCTAGGAATAGGAATTTTTTGAACCGCAAAACTACTTAAGGTGACACTTGTCCACATTTTTTCCATACAAACTTCGGGAGGGTTTTACTCCACTGTTTGACTATGTACATCAAAAATTAAACATGGTATGGTTTTGTCTCGTTATTATTATTGTCTGTACGGAAACAGAATACTAAAATAAAAAGTTATGAGCCAACAAAGATTCGTTTTTCTTGCTAAATTAACCTAACTTTGAGCGTGTTTAAGTAATAAAAGGAGTGTAAAATCTCGAAAACCAAGACGGTACCGACAAATTTCAATTAACAATAAGTTCAATAAACTTTATTGGTCATTGATTTATGCAGTGGTTTTTTCATAAAACCCGATCTTCTGAAAGACTTTTCTTAATTTTTTCGCGATTTTTTTGCCAAAAATGCTCCTGCATCTCACTCAATAACGTTGTGCGTGTAGATTAGCGTCTAACTGCTCACCACTGATACTATCTCTGTCGGATACGAAGCCTGGTGAGACAGCGTGATTTTTAGCGAGGCCCACCAGTGAGTTCGAGCCCGCGCAAAGTGTCCCCTTAAGATAGTGCCTCAAAAAGCTTGCTCTTTACCAGTTCCTAGTGCATTCGCTGGGTGGAAGTGACGCATTGCGCAACAAACTCCTCAGCGGCACAACTGTCAGTTTAGTTTGGAGTGGAGGGAGACATTAGCTAAAAATATAAACTTTTCTTTTTCCCAAAAATATTCAGCTAAAACCTACACAAAAAAACCACTTCGCTGCCTCTAAAAAGCAACCTTTAAAAAAAAACTGCTGTTAACAATTTTCTACAACCATTTCTTCATGTATTTCCAGGTGAAACAGACCTAATCTGGTGTTTCAACGAGCCCAATACCCTGGACAAGTTTGTGACGACTGCCGACAGTGACCACAATGAAGGGTTCAGTACGTGCAACCTAGAGATGAGTAGCGCAGGCCGGGCGCGCTTCCACGGTTACCTTGACGTCAGAGTACCGAAAGATGGACGGATCAAAAAGGCGGGATATTGTGGAATGAGGTCTAAGATAATAAGAGTGAGTTTATACTGCGTTTTAACTACATAATACAGATCTTAAATTCATCATTCACTGATAGATAACGCACAGCCAAAACCACTGGGTCTAAAAGCTTGAAATTTTTCACATGATTTTTCATAATTAACGAAAGTGTGCACAAAGAAAGGTTTTTTGAAAATTCATCCCCTAAACGAGTTTAATAAGGTGTGAAAGTTACTTATTTTTGCCGACGGGAAAAACCTCCATCTCGCCATCTTTCATGGCTTGACTAAAGAAACTATGTAAAATATTGAACCTGAATATGAAACCTAAAAACTTCTAGTAATACAATACACCTCTGCCTACCTTTTCGGCACATTCAGGCGTGAAGTTACATTCATTGTAAAAGCGTGCATTATCGTTGATCACAATTATCACATTACCGCTTAAAAAGCAGTTGGGGTAGTCGGTGTCCAAAAGCAAGCCTAAAAAGTAAAAAGAACAGATCACTTGCCCTACTTACCCAGTAAGCGAATTATTCGCCGCAGCTGCACTGCATTGCGGCATTATAATGCCACTGACGCACTGAGTTATACAGGTGAAAATGCTACCGTCAATCGTAGGTCGTGATGCGACGAGCCTAGATTACCTCGTTAAATGTGCGAAATCGAACCGTCATCATAACCACATAGATCGGGGCAAGGAAAGTTTATTTGTGAAATTCGATCCACTAGGTATATGCACGCCAAAAGATATCTCTATACCTACTCGAAGCACTGCACCGTATGTCTGCTCTATAAAGCTTTGATCGCACTGATGATAGCTATATTATTGACTTTTCCCGGCTAAAGTACTGGTAGTAGGTTATGGTACCTACTTATACGACACTGAAAAAACTTCAGCGCCGTACTATTGATGTCGATATTCATATAGCATTGTACAGACGGCACAGCAAGCTACCCCAAACTGTCAAATTTTCCCAATTGAACATGAACCATACGCATAAGCAATAACGATGAAAATCTATCAAAGAAATTTGACAGTTTGGGGTAGCTTGTTGTGATGGCATCTGTACACCTACACATCAACATAAAACATAACATCACGCCTTGTTTTACCTGAAGGGATGAGCAGAGATGTATTTAGAGCACACCCACATTTCGCCTGTAAAAGGTGGCGAACCAATTGCCAACAACCAGGCACTACGTATAAGAGAGACTCCGAGCTGCTACTGAATAAAATAGAAAAATCCAGATAGAAAATCCAATAACACTGCCCGACCCGGGGATCGAATCGAACCTCGTTTATTTAGTTACTAGCCTCCGCCCGCGGCTTCGCCCGCGTGGTAGTCGGAAATTATCTCGCGGGAACGTACAGTCGCCAGCAGGTGAAGCTATCCCAAACTGTCAAATTTTCCCAATTGGAAATAAACCTTATTCCTTTGCAATAAAGTTGAAAAACTATCAAAGAAATTTGACAGATTGGGGTAGCTTGATGTGCTGGCCTCTGTACTGTACTACCGGGATAAAAAGTACCTATCCTATGTGTTAATCCAGGTTATCCTATGTATAGTGTGCCAGATTTCATCCAAATCCGTTCAGCCGTTTTTGCGTGATTCAGTAAGAAATATCCAAACATCTTCACAAACTTTCACATTTATAATAATAAGTAGGATTATTTATTTATAACAATTGTTTGTTGCACATAC